>OZ022219.1:5000000-10000000 GCA_963978815.1 Aleochara curtula
TTCAACATTCCAAGTATGCTAATGGCATTGCCGTCTGCTGCTCGGTAGCCAGGTACTTGTATTAGTACGCTGCGAGGATATAATTCGTTATCAATCACACCTAAATTGAATAATTTATATAGGTGCATTTCTCTAATTAAATACATGCACAAATTATGAACAAATCAAGATTGTATTTGCATAAGTCTGTACCTTAATATCTTGATATTACGTACGGAATATTCTCACATAACGACGATGCATATAAACGTGTTAATATGCGCACAACGTTAATTGGCGCGTTAATTAGTTATTGTTTTCTCGTGCGTGCCGCCTGATATAAATTTATATCACTCTGCATTCACGCATGGCTAATGATTGCATACTCCAATCAAGGCATGACTGCTGTTGCTGCTAAGAGAGTAGATGTGAGCCACTGAGGATACAAGCTGCGGAACGGAAGGATATTGGATAGCGGTTGCATCTCCGTATATTCGTGCAATATGCGCATCGCTCGCATATACAGTTGCTGGCGTCAAAGATGTGCAGAGTTCGTAAGGCCATCCGCGACATGACGACGCCCGCCTTTCTCAGTGCACACTAATTGGTAATGTGAGCGCGCCCTATGTGCAGCCCTTGATAATTAAGTGCCACGTTAAACCCGTCACACGCTTATATGCATTGTGTATATGTGCATGCCAACGATATGTATTCATCCACTGTTATCCTGGCTGGTGCGCTAAAATCAGCTTATAATTATGAAATACTACACATGATTAGATTTTCACGCCTTACATTCCTGTCAAGAAAAACTAATTAGTGTAAATAATTGATTTCAGTACTTTTGATAATTAATATTAGGTATCTAATTTGTTTTTCTTTGGTTGCAGGAACGATATCGCTAGGATTTGCCAGTTCGCTAGAAATAAGGTAAGATTTATGTTCACTATTTTACATTCTTGGTTAAATATGCAGAATTTACGTACTCACAGAAGTTATAGGCACATAAACATTTATTACAAATGTTTAAATATTTACAGAAAATATTCTGGCGACCGCAGAACCAGTTAAACGCCAATGAGTTTCAAGGACGATTAACGTTTATTGTAATTGCGCATTTATACATGCAACAGCCCCGCGATTTTGTGTCTCTGTATGGAAACGTGAAACGAAACATGAAATGAAAGGCCACCAAAAAGGCCGCAGCTGATTTTCATAATCGCGCTCGCATTACGCGTATTAATGTTTATATTGCGCAGGGCGCTCCTCGCTCGAGCAAAACTTGTAATGCCCCCATTGTTCGTGCATTGTTAGAACATGGATTATTTTTATGAAGTTTATAAAATGTTGCAAACTCGTGTTTCATTTGCATTTTGCGGCGCAGCAACTGAACGCTAAGTACACCTAAGGACTTGGTGGGCATTGCATTTTGCTGGGACTGGAAAAGGAGGCTACATCGGCGGCGTGAGGGAGGTTTCGTATTATCATTAATGCGCCAAACGATCGTTGTTTTAAGGCCTTTTATATACTCGTGCCAGCAACTCTAATCAAAACAGCAGCTCACATTAGAGATTTTTTCTGATTGTGTATTCGTTTGACACTACTCCAATTGCCAAGCCAATTAATAAATGTTATACATTACCCATTTTGCTATAAACGGGAGTCGGTACTTTACCTGAAACAAAATACACGATATTAATATATGCATTTTGAAATTCGGTCTTGAACGAGTATTGCCCGGGGCACTAATTAATTTGACCTCAACTAGTGAATAATTTCTAATGTGCCATGAACAAAATGCACCAGTGATTGACATGAACATAAACCTTTCAGTTTCGCTACGAGCGCATGTGTAAGTTGCACGCTGCGTATTGTCTTTGCATGGCTTTGGGTGGGTGAGTGGACGTATTCTATTATTGCGTCAGAGTGCAAGCGGCGAAATGTTGTGGCAGCGCGTTGAATACATGCACTAACTCATTCATGATGAGCAAACACGAGCAACAAGCAAACAACAACAATACGAACACAGGGGCACTGCTATATAGCAGTCCCGTTAATGCATAATACGTTTAGCCACCCACACATTGCCGAACGCGACCATTATGCAAACCAAACTTTAATTGTTTCCCAACAAACCAGAATTCATATGCAAACGCATAGACAACTCCATCTATGAATCTGCAAAATTAGAGCCACTAATGCATAAAGGAGTTAATTAAATGACTTCCATTCGAAAATATTTATTTATCATCTTTATTCAAACTATAATCAAACTCTAACGCATATTACGCTAATTTTGTCAAAGAAAACCTTATATTAGAAAGAAGATCGTATAACCCTGTATGCCTGTAGAGTTTCCTAGGTAGCCTGTTACATCTTTTGAAGCTCGTTTTAAAATTTACAGCATCGAAGATTGTTATAAAAGACTTCGCAATTTTGAAAGAATATCTCTACCCTTTCCTCTTCCGCAATTTTTTGGCGAAAAAAGTATTGGTATTTCTTCAAGTATTTCGAAACTTTCGTTTGAAGATTCTGACAAATCCTGTACCGAAGATACTACCTCTTGCGACGATACGGATTTAGAATTCCATTCTGATGTAAATAGGAATGTAGAATCATCTTCCGATATGCTTCCATCTCCGCGTTCTGGTTTGACACATGGGCGATATTCTGGTTTAAACTGTGGCTTGGGCTTTTTCGTAGGTTTTAAATATGGGCAAGGTTTTTCAGGATTTCCTGGGCATGGTTTACCACATGGGTTTCCTGGTGCATCACATGGCTTGGGTCGGTTAGGTGGCTTAGGTTTCTGTGTAGGTCTACGCGTAGGGTTGTACATTGGCGGCGGCAGAGGCCAATGTGGTAAACGTGGAGGCTTATATGGGGGTCTTCGCGGGGGTCGCCCGTGTGATCCATGCGGGGGTCGCCCGTGTGGTCCATGCGGGCGTTGACCGTGAATCCAACAGTTCCGCCCAGGTCTCTCTCCTGGGTACCCCCTGCAATAAGGGACTCTTCCAGGTTTATGCCAAGTTATGACCGGGAAAAATGTTGCTTCAACTTCGTAATATTCACCCACAAAAACAAAAACGCAAACTATGACTAAATTTCGAAGCATTTTGTTGTGGAATAAGTGCTGAATGAATAACGTGATTTATTTATATTGTCAAACAATAGCGAGTTAGTATACATAATTAAAACTTAAATTGGTTCGATGCATATGAGTTGTTGCAATATTAAAAGTATACCCATTAATATTGCGTTACATAGTTTTTTGTATATTTAAGGTTTAAAGGAAATTGTTTGTACACATGATTATTTACTTAATTTGGTTCAAAATTAACGTTAATAATTTCAAGTTCTTACAGACAATGCTTTTCTTTAATCTTTTTGATAATGTAACGTGGGAAACATGTTTCATGCACGCTCACTTGAGAAAATATACCATTAAACCATTGCATCTCACTCGATTCCTCGGTGCAATTTCACTGTATTAAAAATCGCTCAGCTCATCGTACTTTTTAACGCTGCGATGGCTTTTGATGAAAGCAAAACACATCGGCGTATGCGCTAAGCCGAGCGGGGTTTTTCATGAAGCGCGTTGGCAATTTGTTCGCGAAGCACACACAACAAAAAACGGAAAGGCGTCGAGTAAATTCCTTATTGATATAGCCCTCGCAGAATTCGTGTCCAACAATGGACGAGAGGCATTTTTCCACGCAAACGCATTGTAATCAAAAAGGAAACACCAAGGCGTTCGAAGACGCGCAAGTGGCGTGCGGACTGGGTCTTGATGGTGTTCCATGTATCTTTCTGCTTATACGCTACACTCATTGCATTCGAATGAGCGCAAGGGAGATCGAGCATGGTGGTGGGTTCTTTAACCCGAATTCAAGGCAATCAATCACTTCAGGCGCAATTTCGCAACGCCACCACACTAACGCCGGGATGCCGAGCCGCGTTATATCTGCACGTCGGCCATTTCTATACAACGCGTATGCCACGTGTAGATATATGGTTCGCGCAAGACGTGCCATCCCTCGGCATTGTTGCAGGACATCTCAATATATTTGTGTGTACACCATGCACTTATTTATACTCTACCGTATGTTCAAACATAATCAACCTTAAATAACTACGCAAAAACTGTCCACACGCAAGGCTGCTTTTTTATTATATTATAGAACATTATTATCTTTTTAGATTGTTTTGGAATAAATAACATGCTGATGTATTTCATACTCCGCAGATATATTAGAACATTCAGTGTATGTACAGCATTATATTTGAGTATATCGACCACATTGAAGTTGATAATAACATTTTCTTGATTTATTATCGCACATATTACATCGAAAATGTTGCCTACGTGAAAGACAACGAATAATATTCAACAAATTTTGAATCCATCATTATAAGTAGATAAAAATACCAATTAGAAAATGTTGATAATTCACCTAATGGATCGTAAACTAAATGAAGAAATTACAACTCTCGCGCGACACGCTTAACATTAAAACTGTATTCGTTGGATTATAGGCTTTCTCTTCTAGGGAAGCATTATGATTATTTGATGATAAGGCACAGATTAAGCAAAATATTGTTTTAGTAGGATTTATATTATAATAGCACAAAGGTGGCACCCTTTAATAGGATTCATTTTCATAAATTCCATCGCATTTTATGAGATCGTCTCCTTGAGAGTTCTGTTAGTACATGCAGTAAAACTGCCGCTAAGGGCCAGGAGCCGCTGCAAGCAGAAAATCATGCTCGATGTTGATATGCGCATAAATTACGGGCAATATGTTTAGCAAGGCTTTTTCGCTCCTTTTGTTGTTCGGATTGTTTGAGAATGCGATAGAGAAAATGAACGAATGAATGAAAAAGCCTTGACAGAACGCGTTCAAATATTTGCGAATACGACTTGACGAATCTTCCTTCGCTACGCGCAAACAAAACAAGACAGCACTTTTTATTTGTTGAGCTTTTATGTCATTTGCCATGTTTATTGCCGTTGGCAAATTTACGATTTAACGTCTTATTTCGTCGAACGTAATATATAATAGAGATACGCGGCGTGCTAAGTAAAACTTTGTAATGCACTTTTAATGAGTGATTATTAAAAGTTGCGCGCAATATACATACATATATACGGAGGGAAACATGTATTATTATATAGCAGGCGGCACTTTTCCGCATGGAAAAATGTGAGCTCATTTAAAAGTCATTAAAAGAAGAAGTCGCTAAGCTTGACCGCTCCACTAGCGTGCCGGAAAAACCAGGACCAGGATCGGGGTTGCAAGTTTATGCGTGTTGTCAGAGCACTCTGCCGGTTCTGCTGGCCGGAAGTTCACAAACGGACGGGCGCGGTCGTCCATTTCCTATGTAAATTAACATTGTTTTTAATTTTAATGAGACATCGCGTTTTTGTCTGCCCGATTGTCGCACATTTCCTGCCGCTTGCTACCTGGGCTGTCTGTCTATGCTATGTAAATATTTTTACAACGAGTTTCTGAGTTGTCTGCATGTTAATTTGAATTAACATAACATCTACAAAAATGAATAAAACGCATAGCTCGGGGCAATAATCTGCTTATGTATAAATAATTAACAGACACATTAGCATCGCATTTATTCCTTTGAAATGTGCGTACAGATAGGATTAGTTCTGTTTGATAAAGTGTGCAAAGAAGCACACGCAACGTATACTCCAAAAGCAATTAATTTCTTGTGTTGCAAACGAGCCCAGTCAGGCATTAAGTGCGTATCAATTAATTTCTCGTCCTATTCGTGTGGTCGAGCACGACGACGTCCAAAAGAGAGATAGTAATTTGACATCATACAAGAATACAAATCGCGCACTGCCAATTTACCATCGGACATCAAAAGCGCCCCATCGACAACAGTTAACAAATGAACGGGAGATCTCTATTAACAGTGATCTGAATAATTCAGAATTCGTGCTGAATAGCACCGCATTCAATACGCAATGCTACCAAGTGTTCGGAAAATTATTTACGACTTTGACTCGTTCTTATAAATTAGGAATTACCATTAATATAATTCAAATTCAAGAAATTTTCAATGCTTGCTAACTGTACATAATTTAGAATATAACTGTGGGACGGGGCGGGACGTTGTTTCATAAAATTGCATATTGTATGAGCGTTTGGTAACATTGTATTTGCTAAATGGTATGGCGATAGTGGAGACACGCACGTTTTGGGAGGACAATATACACACTTGATAGATGACAAATCAATAACAGCGTCCTTCTGAGTCGAAGCCAAAAACCGCTGCCTCCAGCCAACGGTGGTCGGCGTTGGTGACGGCAACGGCACATACGAGATTGCATGACTCGGTTTCCTGCTTGCTCGCCCACACACTCGTACGAATGCGCGTCCATGCGTCTCGCAAAATATAATTAATGAATCGATAATAAATCTTGATTGCCCATGCGTCGAACGCATACATAGAGAGCGAGCGTGAGCGTTGCTAATTAATTTCGAATGTTGTATCGAAACGTCTCGAAATCATTAATATCAGCGCGCTTTTTGCACATCGTACTTTATTGAATTCAATTTTCGTGCGGCGTTTGCCATTTAATTGAAATGAATTAATTGCTCGCCGTTGAGATAAATGGCCAATCTTCCTTCAGGCGCGGCAGGCTGTCCCATTCAATTGGCGTGCATCGGTCGCGGACTTTTTCAGCACAACATAAACCGCAACAACATGTAAATGAATACAAATTTATCATGTAATTTGCATAAATCATTTTTCCGTGTGGCGATACATTTATGCGAAGCGTCGCAAAACAGTTTCGGAAACGAATGAGCGCTGTCAGTCACGCACCGCGCCGGATCAAACAATTTGTCCGGTAATTAATGGGGATTATTTTTAATTGGTAGTACTTAACGTCACGCCGCACTGTGACCGCGTCGTCAGAATGAGCGCGCTTCGTGGGTGTGGAAATCAGGGTATTCATTCCAACGCATCGGACCAGAATTAAAGCCTCCAGACCCTTCTCACCAACCCACTATTAACATGTCAGCCATCCATATACTATACGATTAACTATCTTGCAAATGCGCTAAAGAACAATGATGATAATCAACAATGAATTATGGCGACTCTCTCGCCGATTAAATCGGATGCTATAATAATTGAGAAATTATTGCTTTTTGGCGGGTTATAAATCTCCGCAAAAATGCAAAAATTTATTTCCACACTTCAGTTAATAATTCATTCGTTTAAAGGCAAATTTTGATTAAGTTTTGATTTAACTAACAATGAAGCAAATAAATCGTGTTTGCGCTACTCGTTAAAGCTTAATGCGTGAACCACACTATTAGCATGCATGTATAATTAATTACCATTGTGCAATGCGCGTTGTTGATTAAGTCATTACGCGGTGTTAATGATTGGTGTTGGTCTTAACTCCTAATGGTGTTTGCATTTTTAATACTCCAGCAATGTATAGCCAGAGACCAGAAAATATTTTTCGTGCCATTAACTATGAAAAATGCAAAAGTGGGCTTGTTGAAAAAAGTATGTTATGCGTTAAAAAAGCACTTGAGTAAAAAGCACAATTACATTCCCACGAACACGAGGAAAAAAACGTTTCGTGGTGAACGACATGTCGTGTCGTAAATTGTTCAAGCGCACGTTTATTGCATTTTCAATTATGCAAGAATTATCCTGCGTTCGTTCGCGTTTTTTTCATTCCGGGCGAATAAAACGATTATTTAAACATTAATCACATTTCCAAATATATGGCCACGCATGCACAATGTGAATTATTACTTGAAAATTATACTTTACGTGAAACTTTTTGAAGTTCCGGCATTAAGACTTTAAATAAGATTTCGAAATGAATTGACTGTGGTTGTCAAAACCCTGGATTCGCCATTATTTGATTATTCGCTTATACACGTAGGAAAAAAGTTAATTACAAATTGTTTTGATGACTTTCTAATGGGGTTTTAAGTCCTTTTCAATTTTTCAAGGACTCTTCAAAGCACTCAATCGCAAATACTTCAGGGAAACATGAAATTTATGCGGATTGCGGCGCGCCCAAGACGACAGAAATTCAATTATTTCCGCTTTATCGTATTTACATACCATTTAGATGGGCAAACAAAGCAAGTTGAGGTTTCGCCTCCTTATTTGTTATAGAAGTTATTTCAATATCTCACTGTTACATATTTTGAATTTGTAAGGATTCTATGTATAATCATTTCCTGTTGTATCTGCATTTGATGTTTGTTGAAATAGAGCGGAACAAAGCATTTAGCACATAATAACAAATTTAATTATATTTTAAATGAATTTATATATTTATTTTCGGCTATACGAAGCATTAAATCAAGTTGTTCGAAATAGAGTTGATAAAAATGTTGGGGAAATAAATAGATGAACATGACGTTCGAAATGAATTATGAAATGTTGGCTAGTTGGTTACGTTGCGCACTATAGAGATTGCACCCGTGTGTACTGGCAACGAACTGAGGGACTGGGACGAGTGGGACTTGATAATAATGGTCAGCGAGGCAAACACTGTCCACCAAAAATAATATTGTCTTCTGTGTAGCCGCTCGGAGGACATATAAAAATGGTGCGTCTTTATCACGTTGACACGTAGTATTAATCTCAATAAAAAAGTCACGTATACATATTTCATGCATTCACACACCCATTTGAACACATTTTCAGCAAATCATTCGGCCACAAATGCTAGAATACACTGCAAATTTGATTCATTAAAGTACTATTAACGTATTTAACTTTTATCTAATGAATCTGCATGGCACGTGGAAAAGGTGACCACATTTATTTTCATGACGCGAATTTTAAATGCTCCTTCAGTAAATGCAAATAGAAGGATACGAAATGTGTAATTAATTGGTTTTGTTTCGGCAACCTTGAGTAACATGAGTCCTGTTTTCGGTTACATTTGATCATGCGCTCCAGATACGCTTTGTTTATTAACTAAATTATGATTTACTAGGAAAATATGAAGCCACCGCGTTCGCTCACCAAACGAAATCAACAAAGGTCCTTTCTCTCTCGCGGTGGTGCGGCGGTGGCTGTGGCGGCTTTATCGAAGACTGAGACTAAAACGCAATTTCACGGAGCGAGCGCGACTCGCACTCAGTAACCTGAAACGGCACGGGCATGTAAAAGGAAATGATACTTTGTTATCGCATAAATTAGGAAACAAACTCCTCAGCGCCGGCTACTAACTCATAATTCATGGCACTGCCAGTCCCAATTCGAAGCGCTCTCACCAACTCGCTAAACAAAATATCGTAATGGTTCGCGGAGAATCGCGAGTTTACAAGCAGTAGCAGGCAACATCAAGCGGCTATCTAAACATGTTTAATATTCAATTTGTTTCCTTGCGATATTGCACGTGTACAAAAATACATAACAGTTTTGATCAAAAATTTCATTAATATTTCGACGCAGGAGAAAAATGTGCCTACCTGCAACGTTCATGAAATATAAAATTTAATTTCGCAACTTTATAATTTATGCATATGATTTATGAACTTATATCAAATCACAATTACCGTGTTCATTCTTATTTATGCACTCACAAAATTTCTATGTAATTTTTCTCTTCTGACTTTCTTTATATTCACCCCAATACCGCAGAGAGTCAATATAGAGAATGACTAAAGTTTTCCGCCTTGAAAATCTTGGTTGCTTCAAGGTTGAGCATTAGAAAACAATATTGGATTTATTCGTAGAAAATATTTGTGTCAGTAAAAAAATTACGGGTTGAGCACACATAAAAGAAGTTGCGGAAATCGGCGCAGATGGCACACAGCCGGAGAACGGAAAAGTATGCTCTAAGAATGGCCGTCAACTTACGGGATGGATGTTGTCATAAGATGGAATAGAAGAAGCGGCAAACGCGTCGAAGAAAAAATCGAGTAGCGCGTAGTCGCGTTGAATGAGCGAAATGTGGGCAATGTGCCTGCATTAGGATTATCACCCGGCTTTGAGGATATCATTCTGGGGTGGCGTTTGGGCAACAGATGTACGCAGGATAGTGAAGCACGCGCTCTACGCTCGGGGTGGTAAGGGAGGCTTCTGAACGGAAATGAAAAAAGACGAATGAGCTATAACCTATCAGAGCGGGTGTATTTGTGTCCTCGTATTTGTGCATTAAGTACGCGACCAGCCTCTCGTATACTTTGTGGCTAATAAAACGCAATTTACGAATTGTGTCGACAAACAGAATTAATTTTCTTCCATTTCATTGCGACTGTAACCAATAAATATAAATTGCTTTCTTTATGCCATATAAAATGTCAACATTTATATCTAAGTTTCAATTAGATATCTTTTAATCAAATTTTGTGATTGATATAGGTACATGGTAAGGTGGAATCTCAAGGTTGATTTTCTCCGATGTTATTAAAAAAATGATACCAGATAATTATAATGTCTTGTCGATATTATTTGTTTTCCCATACGTTCCTGAATGTCTTTGAAATATACGAGTTGTTGGTAGATGTTCATACAACGGTTTAGATCAAAATTCGCGCCGTAGTAAAGTATAAGTTCTCGGCTTGCTCTAGTAAGTACTAAATAGCCTAGGTGGTCAAGCACTTGCTATTCATCTGGGAGTTCTGGGTTCGAATCCCGGCTCGGGCTGCCTCTAAATAAATTTTACAAAAATTTAAATAGAAAGCCCATGGACGATCATTCAGTTGATGCGCTCGAATTCAATTCGAGCACTTAGAAAATATCTCTAAGTCCAAATTTGGTTCTGGTGGCTGCCCCTTCTCGTTGAAGGCGCTGGTGATTCCTATACCCCCCTCTCGATGAAGACGTCACAAACCGAGGTCTGTTGGTAACGAAAATCGGGAATGGGGAGGCAGTTGCTAGTCGGACAGCGACCGAGCTGGTCGACAAGCAACCTGCCGGGGAGCGAAGCTTGGGGTGGGCCATCTGAAGACGATCTTAACGTACGGGCTTCAAAACTTAAAAAATTGTGCTCTTGTACACCTTCGGGGGGCCCACCAGACATACAGCTAAGTCCATTGGGGCCCCCGAACATACAAGCAATTGAAAACTTATAAATTCGGATAGCCGATGTCGGGGATCGAACCCGAGACACACAGATCACAACCATAGACCAAACCACTAGGCTATGGAGTGCGTTGCTATAGGCAAATTTGATCTTTGCCTTATATGCCCTATTTGAATGAAAATTTTTAAAATTAAATAGACAATGGCGAGATTCGAACCCGAGACGACTGGACCACTTCCAAAGACAATACCACTAGGCTATGGAGTGCGTTGCTCTAAACAAATTTGATCTTTGTGTTATGTGCTCAATGTGAATGAAAATTTTAAAATTAAATAGACTGTCGTCTCGAGATTCGAACCCTAGACGACTAGATCACAACTATAGACCGTACATACTGGGCTATGGAGCACTCTTGCTACGACTAAATTTGATCTTCCCTATATAGTATTCAATAGTGGAATATCTCCAAACGTTTAACGCATTTTTCTCACATTTTAAGGAAACGTTTTGGTACGAGATTTTTGCAGTCTGATGATATAGGGGATGCAAATGAACGAAGAACTCTTCAGTTTTAGTTTCTGCACTACACGGTCAAGGGAATTTTGGGGAAGCGTACGCAAAGACCCATAAACCAAAAGTGATTTTGTATAAAATGAGACAAGCCAACGATGCAACGAAAGGAGAAAACGCTACGAAGGAAAAACGAGTGGGTATCATAACACTAACCACAACTATTTTCAGATGAGATATCAGCAGCCGGATATACCGCATATGGAATACGATTTGGGAAGAAGTGAGACGACGAGATGAACGATATGCGGGAGGCGGTTTTGGATACACACACGTTACTTGACAACACCACATAGCCGTTACTTCTGCGCTTGGTTTTCAGATAAGAATATGCTGTGGCGATAACCCTCGCTGCTTTACACTGTTCTTCAGCTCAAGCAAGCCATAGCTTGCCGGATGTACTGACATCTAAGATATACACCTTCAAATATAAGAGCAAAATGCAGCGAGCGTAAAGCAAGCGTCAAACGAGTGAAGAAAATATACCAGATTCTTCCAGGAAATCAGATCAGTTCCTTTCTCTTCAACTCAAAGCTCACTCAACCTGCAAATGCATAAGAAACCAAACACATTCAATATACAAGAAAAATATTTTTCACAATTCCAAATTTTAATGCTAATCTTTTTTATTAATATTTGTACTGTTTACATCCAACGATACAGCAATATTGCGTATTAGAAAACAAACCAATATGTACTGTTTGATGAGTAAAATGAACATAAAAGCTGCATATTACGCGAAACTACAAAATAAACACATTGCAAGAAAATATTCGCATCTTGCTTTAATATGATACAACCATAAGGAACACATACCTTAAAATTGTTGCGTGTTATCCTTGTCGTATATAAATGGGTTAGATAAATACTGACAGAAGGATGACATGCATGTATGTAGATGATAGGGGAATGACGTTGGACAAAAACAAAAGGACCAAAAAGCACTGAAATGTTTCTGAAGTGCAAGAGTACAAGTTGCAAGAATAAACGAAGAATTGCTTTTGTAAACAAACGCTCGCTCGTTTTACGTATGCCGTATGTATTTATATTTTATTCGTTTCGTCCTTTGAAATATCTTGCAAGTTAAGTCGATTTACATGCAACGCTTTGCGTTGCAATGCGATGTACAGTTATTTGCATGTTTTCTTTATTTATTCGCCTACTACATCGATAAATATGGGGTCACAAATATTCCTCGAAATTGTATCTTTTCTAGTTTGGTAAACATGAAGTCTCTGTTATTAAAGTCACTGTAAATTTGTTTGATTTAAATTTCAAAATATTCCATAAAACTTATGGTCTGCTGCAGGATACACGAGAATAGCGTAAGATCAGTTCCGTGAAACTAATATACTTAAACCAATTTAATTTATCACGCCAACTGAAAATTACCAGTTAATTATGTTAACGTGTAATTTACAATTTCTAATTATAAGTGAATTTCAAACGAGTTATTTAATAAACAGCACGGTTTTTGTTGAATGATTAATGACTGCAGAGCAAATAAACAAAGAATAAAACACCGGTGGCTAATTGGTCGTTAGTTATATCAATGATCGCCACCCGCATAACGCGCACCGACATGAAAAATTATATTCATTTGTACTGAAAATTGAAACCGTAATCGTAATTACATCCTTGCATGATGTTTCACGTTCACTTAACTCTAAGCGTTTCGCGTACATTGCGAGGCGAAAACCAAGCGATTATTAAACAATGCATGAAGAGGAAAACTTGACAAATTAATGTTTGAAAACGCTCCAATTTGTCGGAGTTGCGATCCGCAAGCGGTACTTGCGGCGTCCGCGGCAAGGACGGGAAAAAGCACTAAAGCGCGCGCCTGAAGAAGCAGAAGAAGCGGAGGAAGAGACACTTGCTTCGTGGTTGCTTCATCGTGTAGGCGAGGAGGCGATTAGTTTGTTCGTTCATTGCGTTTCGGCTGCGCATGTTGAGGCATTAATGCTTTATGAGTTACATGCACCGTTTTCAAGCGCGCGAACATGCCAAGAAAGGTGAGTGCTTCACCAGGAGAGAACCACGCTAGGTTCTTCTCAATCCACCTGAAGACACGCTGTTAACATGCTTACCTTCGAGCGAGAAATACGATACAGTAAAAGACGCTTTCTCTAGTTACTTGTGCTCGAATAGAATTCAACATCAAATCCTCCATTTAAATGCGAGGCATTTAAATTATTTGCAATTATTCGCAATTCATTACAAGTTACACGTGCGCACTCATATATAAACGAATGGCTTGAGTGCGTGTGTGCTTTTTTAATACGTTTATTCAATTTGCATTCAAAATATGCAACAGATGCACACGGCTAAATGAAATTTGCCATCCGTGTGGATGGACATTTATTATTGCCAATTATTGCAAATTAACGTGGGCACGTACATGTATGAAAGCATTTTCAACTTTTTATTGGCGTCCGTAAACCAATTTTATTTAAAATGTCTAACCGCAAATGGATTCGTTAATTCCATTGCAAAATGGAACATTTTCTAATATAAATATTAAATTTTGTAAATTAATTCCATTCCAGAAACACCAATAAAGAAAATATAAAGACATTCACGTTCGTGCTTTATTTACCCTTTCTTTTCCTTTTTGCTCCGATTTAGTATAGTCACGATATTCAAATTTTATGCAATAATTTTACAAGTCCGAATATTTCAGGGCACATTCAATCGTTGTTGTCGCAATATTTCTGCGACGTTTTGCCCTTTTCGGACAGCGAATAAGATTGCCGTAGCCATCGCTCTATTATTATTTGTTTGCCAAAGATGTCCTCTCAATTTTTTCCATCCCGTTCAGATATCGTAGTTATGGGACGATATACAAGGGATACAAGGCGTATAATATACATATATATATTTTTGCTAGCGTTTATGGAACCTCGTCATAAATTCCCATTTCAAGCACAGACGTCGATATTTTTGACCGAAACGACGCACACATTCCAGGACGACTACAGAGTTCTAAAAAACGACTCACTCGGCTGCGTTGTCTGAGCATGCGGTACACATGTTTTGCATCAAAACACATGTAATACAACATTGCAGTTGCAAAATACCGAGTCCTGCTAAATAAAATACAACCGTTGCTAATTATTACAAAATCCTCTCGTAGTATTTCTTTAATCCCTCCATCAACTCTCTCAAGTAGCAGAAATATTTCGCGATTGAAATTTGGTTTATTAAAACGTCCTGTGCAAAATATGATCTATAATAGTCAAAGCCATAAACACACCTAGTTTTTTATCTGCATGTGTATATCTCTAAACGTTTTACATCGGTTGCTATCGCGCCGAGCGTTGCATTTTACTAGACGAGGGGATGACCCGCACAGCTACAGGAAAAACGCGCCGAACCCGAAACCAATACAAATGCGAAAACGTGAGAGCCGCCCGTATATTTTCCATATATAAACATAAAACAAATTTATCACCGGTGCATACCAACACACGCACGCTCGTAGATATGCACCCTTGTCTATATATGCATATGGGGGCGCATGTACACGACATGTATGCAAAACTAACGTTCCAACAGCCAACAGACCGAAATGTCCTTCCTTTTTCCTCCCCGCGTAATAGCATATTGCCAAACGGCATTTATGGCACGCACTTACACACAGGCGCAAACTAAAACACTTTACGCAAATTAGCATTTAAACATTCACTTGCAGCGAATTTATTTCACTACCACTATAACTTACTTCTTAATATTTCTTCCCGAATTTAATCCAATATTTTTATCAACGCACAGAAATGGAAAATTCGTTGCGAGATTTAATCAAAATAAATAAATTAATTTCAAATATTACGAGTCCATTATTAAGTGTTATGAGAATATAAAAATGCTTTATTAAATATTCTTACCGTCTATATTCTAACATCTGTTACCGCCGCCTTCAGAGAGTAAGTATTGAAACGCATCATAGCACTTTGATGGCTATGATGGCTCCAGCTGGATGTACGTAAAACGCTCCAACATTGAATTATGATATTAGTTTATGAGACTTGGGCCGCTGCACTTATATTGAGATAAATTAATGCGGCATTGCAATTCCTGATAGTGTTGTAAAATGTGCACTGCATTTGAGTACAAAATATGAGAGACAGACACGGCTGCCAGGATAATTCATTCCTGTGGCGTACAAAATGGCATCTATTTCATAATCGTTGCTTTACGAAGTACAGGGAAAATTGTGGCTTTATTATTATACGCTTCCAAAATTTTAAAAATAAAAGTATAACTCGATCATAGAAATACTTCGCCTTTGATGTTTTTCTCAAAGCACGAGTGAATATTTATAGTACTCGCTTATAGTTATATGATGCAAAACTAGCTCGAGTACAAGTAGATAAAGGACGAATTTGTAAAATATATACATCCTTATTGCATGCCATTTGGCGCTGATTCGCGCGCCCGCCAGACGTAGCGAGCGCACTGAACCAAAAAGGCGGTCAGCACATGCAAGTTTTTAAGAAGAAAATGATATTTATGTTGGTTTTAAGGAATTTATGTTGGCAAAGTTTACACATTACGTCTGTTTTCGCGCCTCTCCGCCGCCCGGCCGACTCGAAAAGATATACGAATGGTTGCGCTGGAGGCGGCTTGCAAGCCTGGTGCAAATATGAAAAGTTTGCTGCTCAACGCAGCAGTCTCGCCACGACTGCTGCTCGTGCACAAAAAACAGAAAATATTGCATAAAATCCTTCATAATTAAACCGCCCAAGCAAACCGCGCACCGAAAACTTGCTGCGCGTGAAATTCATCTCCGAATGCAAACTTGAAATGGAAAATTTGCATTATACATCAATGCGAATTTCCCGAATTGATTTTCTTGCAAGACGCCATTTCCTATCAATGTTTCAACCTTTACAAATCAATTAGGTATATTTCGCCATGGTTCGGCTGTTATATTTTGCGAATAATCTCAAAATGTGATTGCAAACCGTTTTGGATAATTGCTTCAGCAGTTGCAATTACTCTTAACGTTTTTATTCAATATTTCGCTAGCTGGCGCACCTCGCAACACACGCGGAGAAAATGTCGCGTGCACGTACACGTGGGGATGATGTATCGCATCCCCAAATTGGTAACGGGTCTATGGTGCGCTCCCCGTGCGATACTTTTACGAACGTACGAACGACACGACCAATTACAAGAGCGCCCGTTCGATAAATAACAATTTAAATGTTGCAGAACGCATACAGATACACGTGCGGAATACGCGAATGGAACTAACACGGTTTGCTTGCTTGCTAGCTGCTGGCCAATTCGAGGAAGTTTAATCAATTTACGACCAAATGAACTTTTACAATTTTACAATTCGCTGAACACTAGCAACACAGCACTGGAAACTAATTTTTTCTTTCGTCCACTTTGAATGTTTCTCGTTCAAAAATCACAAAAACAATTACAATGACCATACATACTGTTAGCATTTTACACCGTTTAATATCTACTATTTAGTTGGACGATAAATCTCTAGACATAGAGCTAGTCAATTAAATGAGAAGTTTAAATTAATTAATATAGTGCTAGAGAGCAATTGTTTGTTAGCTTTGCGAGTATCTCGGCGAAGCAAAAAAGTTAAACACACAGACGACGTAAACAAACCGAAAATTAGATTTATTCGCTCTATTGTGCATCGATTCGACTGCAATACTTCGACGAGGACAAGGCGGAAGTTTCCTCCATCTTCAGACGCCTCCCACGCGCTAGTACAACATGCTATCCAGCCGGTCTTTCCCCAAACCCTTACTTCACTTCCAACAAGCAGCGCGAACATAGTATTCCACTATTCTATTCAATCAGGAGAACTTTCCAGCAATTCCTGCAATTTCTCTACATATGCACACGAAGCAAGAGGACGAAATCGAATTTATTGGAAAAGCATGCAGTGAACAAACACGTCTGACATCTTTGACAAGCGGTCCCCTCTACTTAGTTTGTTCATTTTTCTTTTTGTTTTTCCGCCCAGTTTCCGACATTCAATGAAGCGATAAAAATGTTACCAATTTTAATCCTCCACCATCGGCTGATTTAAAATATTTAAAACACTGAAAACATTTTAATACCCGGAATTTTAATACGGTAATTAATTCAGATTACGTATGCAGTCTTTCCCGTCTGGTGCGCAGTAGAAGACGGAAACAAGTAACTTAGACGCGTCTGTTATTATTATACAAAGTACTCTGATAAATTATTTAATAAACTTTCCATGGAATTTTCTGTACGCGTTTGGGCGCTGAAGCCTCATTCTGTTAAGTTATTCGCTGTTCATTGGACTTGCGAGCGTTTTGTGTACGTCTTCAGGCGTCGCATGCGTACCGGAATGATGAAATTTTCCGGTGATTGTAAATTATGCAAAGCGCACTGACTCGCAGAAAGGCCAACGTGCTAGCTTCTATGATAGTGGCGCATGCCAAGTGTGCATTTTCATCTTCATCTTTACCTCTGTCTTCATCTTCATATCTTGCAGCCACACTACATTTATAAACGAATAGTTCAAGTCTGAAGCAGACAGTAGCAGCACCAAAGAATCAAGCATTTATTTTGTTTGCATAATCTTTTAGTTGTTTATAGCGGGGTTCAGTTTAAACTTTTCTTTTGACTTCTTTAGTATGGGCAGACACCAAAGTCACGCAAAGAAAACTTTGAGAACTTATCAAACGTAAACTATGTGCTTGACACGCACTAAGATCTTCTATATTAATTTTTATTTTAGTTCACCTTGAGGCTCATATACATTTTGTGCTTTATTTTTTAAATTTAGTTGTGTGTTGTGGCTGTTGGGATTTTATAGCGGGGTGATTTCGACGTCTTAACATCGATTACGCGTGGAAAAAAAGAAGAAAAAGTGAGGGTAAAGTAAGCATCCAAGCTTGAAACTCAAAGACGACGACGACGAAAATTGTGTGAAATGTAAGTAGTTTGAATACACGCGCCAGTAGGCAGCGAATCGTCGGTTCGGTACCGAATGAACCCATGGAATTCACTTACTTTTCGTTGCGGGTGCGGTGAGAAAGCTTGTGAATGTCTAGACGTTACGCGACATTGACAACAAAGAAGACACTGTTTTACCTTCTTCGAGCGTACGAAGAAAGGATTGCTTTTATATAGTTAGAGTTCAATAGAGTGCGGAATAAAATCAGTGGAATAACGCACCGAATACTTTGATTAAAATTTAGCCAAAAAGTTTCAATTTCATTTTGTTAATATATTTCTTATTTCCCCAACAAAAAAAACTACTTCACAATTCCTTGAAGAAGATAATGAGTCTTTTACGAATTTAGTGACAAGAAACGCTAAAATATGTGCGCACTAAGAGGGAAATACTTTAAGAACTCATTAAAAAGGAGTAACATTCAATTGCAATTGTAACATTTATGACGCAATGCCTTACTGAAAGCACCCTCAACCCTCATCACCGTCGTAGCGTCAGGTGAAAAACAGAAGAAACCTTCAAGAATACCGAACCGAATGGCGGCGATAATAACGTTTAATGTCCAAAGCGCACCCCCTTTATAAGCAGTTATAAACCCGCGAGAGAGGCGATTGCCACATTGCGCGAAACGAGCAACAATAACATTTTTACAAGCACCATTTAGGCGCGCGTGTGCCATACAACTAATTGAAAATTTCACCCTCTGACATGCGTGAGTATTCGGTTTTAGGATTTTGCAGATACGCAGCTGCAGGCGCAATAAAATAAGTAAGATTCCTACCTTGAGCTGGTGCGTACACGTTCAAGTAGAGACAGTCTTCGCTCTGGTTCTTCAAAAAAGGTAGTAATCGCTTGAGGTATTCCAGTCGTCCTTTAGGCATCCTCTCCAACGCCGCGGTTTCGTTCACGATATTTGGTAACTTCTGTGGACACACGGGGCCTAATTTGTCCGAGACACGAACACCATCCCAAGGACTAGGCGCCCGCGTGGGGCTGAACCGGTTTGACATGATCGGGGGCGTCGCGTACGGTACGCCAAGGAACACTTCGATCGGTTTCAGATAACGATGCTGGTCCATTGGCACTATTAGACCCTGCAAGCGCCCGTAACGCGTCTGCACGATGCGCGTGCTGATCTTCGCGTTCTTCGAGAAGACGTAACCGTGCACGCACGAAACCGCCACCAGCAGGACGAGGACCTGCACACGTCGGCTGTTTGACGACGTGGCACATGCACCGGATGCGAATCGACGTGCACACGCCATGTTCAATCTGATGGGGTGCTGCACTTAGATGAATGACGTCTGATGCATGATTTTATTCATCTCAGCAAAAATGTCACCATTTTCAGGATTTTCTGCGTTTCGTTGCCTTCCAAATCTGAAATAAATAATAACTTCATGAAGTTGATAGATACAATTACAAAAAGGCTTTATGCAATTAATTCAGTACGAGTTCATTAAAAAAGCATTCCTTTAGGTATAAAAAGCAAGCCAAAATACAATAGGACCTTTTCCAGTTTTGTGTATTTTCAATCCGTTTTGTATCTGACACGTTCCGAGGGCGGTTTTTATTTAAACTGTGTTATTTGCGAACGCAAACGACAATGGAAAGAACGATAACGCGGACCACTCCACTCGAGGGCAGTTGTATTCGTCAAACAAGGGCGCAAATGAAAAGAAACGCGAAAACACGGTTCAGGACCAACGGTTGGACCTTTATTTATTGGCAACGGACGCGGCATGACATCGATGGTGGCACGCCGCTGATGGAGGTCGCTTTTAAACACCAAGATTAATTACGCACGGGTTGTCTAATTATATTAAACGCCCTTCCCGTCATTCGCCGGATTGAGTGAGTGCACACGTATACCGACGTTGTACGATATTTATTCATGTAACATTGATTTACAATATCAAAATTTGAATATTTTGAATTTTAATCCGCGTGATGAAAACAACGCTGAAACAAATGCGATTAATGTTTTTGGTCGTAGCGTGCTTTGTCCTCGCACATGTAAAATATGCGAGGTCGTAAATTCCAGAAGAAACCCTCCTAGTGTTTCTCAATAAAATACGATGAGTTGGGTTCAACTATTGTGTCTAGTTTGTAACGTTTTACACTCGTAATTTACACTTGTAAAAAAGCATTAACTAGGATTCGTGTCGGTTTAACACTCGCAAGGGTGTTTTATTTAAAACCTATTTTAAAAAATAGCAAATAACAGTAATAAGCCATTAAACGGTGTACAGAAATTTTAAACACTCAATATAATTTTGAATATCACACGTCCTGACGTAACTCGAATAAATTTCTGACCTTTCTGCCCCCGAACTCCAAAAAACGCACGATGAATATTACACGTTTTGTTCGCGCAGAGAAATTATGTTCCATCCTGAACACATGAGGAAAAAAGGGAATATGGAATGGCGAGAATTCTGACTGGCAAATGCGCATTGAGAACTGCATTCGTAGTACCTTTTTTCTAGCTCACCATAAGCATACTCATGAGCGTTTTATCCTTCATATGCATGCATTGGCCAACACACAACATATCGCCCGGACCGGAGATGGCATGATAGTAATCCATACCAATTACGAGGCCTTTGTAAACGTAAGCGCACCGTGCAACATGCAATCATCTGCGATCGTGAACGCACGCAATTGACGCTCATTTGCCAGCGCATTTAGCGTCGCTTTCATGCCTTTTCTTTCATGGCTTAATCACCTGATAGGTGCATCCGCATCGATTCCGCCCTTACCCTCATAACCACACACGAATTCAGCTGTAACGAGACACTTGAAGTTCGCTCATTGATAGTGCAATACGCTAAAATAGAATTTGCAACATTTAGCTACCACATTCATAGATGATTCATACATTATAAGGAATCGAATTGAGTTGATTGAATATAGTACCTGAAGCGGGATTTCTATTCATCGTTTTTTGTGAATGCAATTAATCTTTTCGATTCGCACTCAATAGACGCTAAACTATTGCTGTACCGTCCTGTTTTTATGCGAGACGCATTTATCAGTTCTGAATGAAAATTAATTACATGAACTATGAGTATATTCCTTCGCATAGGGTTCGTAAATTGCTTTCGTCTTGTGAATAGACCAGACTTAGAAGAGCGTTGATTTTGTAACGTGATTTTAATAAATTAAAATCAAACTTAAAAGGCTAAAAATTTCTTTTTGAAGACCACATATGGAAAAGTATAATTTCTATGGAAAATATCTCTAAAAGTTTTAGACAAGTGAGACTTTCACACTATAAAGTTTAGTCAAGATTAATATGCATTGTTGGCATTCAAAATAAATGATAAGTATAGTGCTTTGTATTCATGACGTTTAGTAAAACTAAACTAGACAAGAGAAAAGTTCCGAAGGGAAAACTTTACGCGCAGATTTCCAGGATTTTCCAAAATCCTTGTGATCTTTCCATGAATTTAAATTCCCATGTTGACCAGCTTGTTTACAAAGCTGTAAACATTTTTTAAATCGAAACATTTTATACAAAAATATTTTTGTTGGACAATTATAATCTGCTTAAAAATAACTTGCGTTTTATTTACATCATTAAAATTTAATGATGTGCAAGAGTAAGAAATTACTGGAAAATTTATACTTAATTGAAGCACCTTGAACCTGCTTCTAAGAAGGTTACCGACGAAAATATGTTAAGGACTTTTTAATATTACATTGCTGGCGATTGGTTATGCGACGTAATAAAATATAAGCCGATATAAATACAAACTAAGTACTTTTTCTCCGCAGCGTACACGCATATGTATTTATTCTACTCGAAGAGAAGGAGAAGAAGAAGGAGCAGGCACTCGACCGAATGCAGAATGGCACATCTAACCATCAGTTTAAAGCAAGAAAAATACGCGCTATTAATTCTCATCTGTCTGCCGGCGGGCGCATTCCTTTTGTGCCCCCGGAGCATCGTGCATCCTATGCTTACTGCCGCCCCTCCTTAGCACACCATGAACGTCCGCTACATCTTCGTCCGCCATTACTTCTTGCTTGGCGGTACGACTCTTGCATTTGTACCTTCGTTAAAATAAAGCAAACAGTCCAGGAGGCAAATTTTCTTTTTGTGTTTGCGTCGCTATCACTGTCGAATGCACGTAGTCCGGCGACAAAGGAGCGAAAAAAGAAAAGCGAATTCTCTGGATAGAAAAAGTAAAAGGAAACACAACAACGCAACCTGAAACCCCTGAATGCTCGAGGGAGATTTTGAAAACTGCCACGTATTTTGTATTTTTCTTTTTTGTTTCTTATATTTGCCTCTCTGATTGTGACGTTTTTTTGTTGCTGTTGTTACAATTGCATGTTAAACTTTTGCATTATCCCTTAATTCTCCTTTCTCCTTTGCTAGGAGTAATTTTATTTACAAACGTGTATCGTTCGATTTGTTGTTTTGTTTTATGGTGTTTTCTTCAAGGAGCAGGTTTACGCGTGCGGCGCGCATACTTTGTATCCATTATTTAGGAAAAGAGAGACAATCAATATTCTACCAAAGGGAGCTTCTTACCCGACTATTGACGAGTTTAAAGGGTGCAGAAGTCCAATGAAATAAATTGCCCGTTTGTATTGTGTGTCGTTGCTTTTTTCCACTGATGAAAAACGTCTTCAAATGCGTCACTTTGAAGAAATGAAAATAACATTGGCGTTTTTGATTATACCCGTTGAAAATTTATGTATTATTATCTAATTTCGGTTCAAAATTAAATTAGCTCATGAAATTGCGTGTGGATAAGACATATTTCATAATTTATCAAAATGCACGCGCGTGTAAAAATTGGAGCAAGGACGAAATCGATTTCCGAGGCGCGCAAATGGTGAACGAAGGAGGAAAGTCGTCGCGTTGATTGAAGCGGCTGTAAACAACTTTAATTACATCGGGTATTTGTAACAACCTAACAAATCAGGCGGCGGTTCGAGTAGTGCGGTGCTATATTACACGGTTCTCGCAGCTTGATGCCCATGTCCAGTGCGCCATTCGCCCATCCGCCCGCCACCACCATCGCCGCCGGCAGCGTACTCTGGGTAATTCTTTATCGAGGAATGTGCACTTAAGCGCAACGACCGACTCGGTCAATCCCGAAGCCATTTTCGGGCTTGGAATACGCTTGGCTAATTTAATATCCGGACGACGTACATCGATGTGCACACATATGACTCTCACACATCGATAACCTGAACTCATAGGTACCCTATGCTTGCATGCGTAGCCATACAGGATAATTCAATAAAACGCATGAAACGTGATAATCACATCGAAAATATTAGATAAAAAATGGTATATGGCCTAATAAAACTGATATCCTATTTTTTCCTTCAAATGATAATAATATCAAAACACCAATGGCATACTGAGACTATAAAAATCCACATCAATATTAAACGCCATTGATTAAGTTGATAAATTGTATTTTTGAAATTATCCTGTATTTTTATGTTGGGAATTTAAACGACGGTCTATTAGTAAGTAACTAAAAAAGCTTGCAGCTCGCAGTGATGAGAAAGATGGGGTCAAGGGTGGTTCCGAGCACGAGTGAGTGGCATCGGGCGAATGAAATAAGACAACTTCGACGTCTGTCGGACGTGGAGACTCATTCGTCGACTGTAGAGCTCCAGAACGTAATCGAAGTCTACTTGCAGCACGCTTGGCGCTTAATTAGATACGTGCTTTACAATTTTTCAAGTAAACATTTCCATGCCTCATGATACGAGACGAACGACGAACAGGGAATGATGAAAAGCTACTATACGAGAGGGAAAAAATCTCCCGATGTAGACGTAGAAGAAGAAGGAAAAACTGCGCAAGAAGTAGACAAGAAATAAATTGCTAGTTATATATCTCTAACGAAGTGAATTTAGATTAAGATTAAACGTCAGGGTTCATTCATTTCGCGTAATGCGTTCGCAAATTTATTACAAATAGCTTCAACTTTTGCCTACGTATTAAATTATTTTTAAGTATTCTTTGTTCACTCGCTCAACACATAAAGCAATAACGCAAAAAGTCATTCAAGCAAGCGAATTAAGCGGATTTGTAGATTACGCACTAGGGGGATGCGCAGCGCAGAAAAACGATCGCGTAGGCGGCGGTGGAATTATAGCCTCTCACCACTTCTGTCTGCTGTCTGCACGCGTGTTATACACGTGTAGAGAGGCGGCGCGCGAAAAAATGTACATGAATGTATGCGCGTTTCAGTTTTCAGCCCACTTCAGCACATTTAACAAATACCCGGGTCCACAGATCCGGCGGTGGCGGTGGCGTCGCCAATGCTCTTTCACTCTAACGATAAATGGCATTTCATTTTGTGAGCTCTCGGGCACACACAACCTCGCCACTCGACACATCCAACTATTTGTGCCGATGGAGCATTCTTTTTCACAGCCGCATACAATATTTTATTTCACTATGCAATGCAATGCGCTTGGAGAACAAGAGCCGTCGCGACGCGTTGCATGCTCACAAATCTCGTGATTCTTGAATCCGTACTCAAATCGCTCTTGAATCACTCTAACAATGGCAATTATACGTTGACATTTCAGCGTTGGTTTGCATTTTTTACGTTAAAATTTCATAAAATTGTGCATACTTGATAATTTTAATTGGCCTTGCAATGCTTTTGTGAATCTCCTTAAAATTGTTGCATTACATTTTTTAATACTAATCTCTAAACTTCAGTTAATTAGTCTCTCTATTCATGAGACGGTCTATAAAATTATTAACATGATTACGAGTAATGTACGTACGTGCAAGAAGTAAATGTTGGTTATTAGTTATAACTTCCAATTATAGTGCAGTTAAACTTTTTATTGCCTAAACGGTAATTTATTCAGCGTTTGTTGTATTAATTGCTAATTAGACGCAAGTGAAAAATTTTATACTTTTCCCAGTAACCGGAACATGGGTGGAATTCATACACTGACAGAATGATTTGTGTAGAATGAGGGTACGCGTTATAAGACCTATTAATTTATTAAAACGTTAAAAGGGTTAACTTGGGAAATGTCTGCACACTAACAGCTTGGACAGCCCCGAACACGAAACAAATTAAATTGAGGTCGCTTTCATATGCAAAGTGCAATGTGTAAACATTATTATTTCATTCATGCAATGTCGACAACACCTTCATGAAATGCTAAACTAAATTCCGTTTGAATTCCCAAGTAAATCAAACTCGTCAGCATTTAATTGATGAAACTAAACTCATTGGTATATTTATACCATTGTTTCAGTTATTGACTCAACTAGCAATCAATTAAAAAATCACAAAATCAATAGGAAAGAGGGCACAGCAAACGCAAAAACGCATGAATAATCTACTTATCGAGAGTAGTGGTGAGCGGTCCGACATAAGCCTAATGCGAGATTAATGCGTAACATGTATATTTTGACGAAGTGAATTCGAATGTATCGAGAAATACTCGTCGTTCAACGGCATTACCGAGTTCATGATGATTTCATTTGGCATACCAAGCCATCAGCCTCTAGCGTTTGTTGTTTAGTGCTGGATATTCGCACTCATCGACTAAAGCGGAAGGCTTTGAATTATTTGTGCATTTGCTGCAGAATTTACATATGCATTGTCCGTTCTTTCACTGGCCACAAATTCGCAGTGCCATATAATGACAACAATGTGAATAATAATGCTGATTGAACACAATTGATCCTAATTTAGATTTAGTCCACTTTGATGTACGACTAAATATATTGGCGTGAACAAAAAAATAACACGGACAACGATACAAACTAAAACAGATAAAAGTTAAGTAATCCGCATATTTGGAAAAACACGTTTGTTTATTGCTTCTGTGCGCCTCGTGTCAGTGAGTGTAAAACCTGATAAATATCCAGGGCGTACCATCCAATTTATGTTATCGCCAGCCCCCATATACGTTATCTCAATAGTAATCTAAATCGGTTCGAATTACCCTCAGCGAACCACCCGAACGAACAATCGCGCGTGAGTAGAGGTGTCACAATCGTCCGGGTTTCGTGTTTTCCATCAACGAATCGTCCTTGTATTTCTAGTCTTTTTATTAGCTCGTTAAACCACAAACTACTTTTTCTAAGATATCCGATTGACATATTTGCATACGAAATAATTTACTTGTTTAATATACCCATTAAATTTTTTAACTGAACTCACTGATATATTATTTCTACCTGAATTTTAAAATGTACTCCTGAGTCCGTAAAATAAATAAACATTAAACATACTATGCATGCATTGATTGTATATTCCCTTTGAGTATCGTGGGCAAACTTGCCGCCACCCCAGTGGCGACGAAGGGTGGGTGTTGTGTTTAGAGTTTAAGGATTGAATAATGCGCCTTCCATAAAGTCCATAATTTAGAAGGAGTGTGCACTACGCAACAACGCCACAGTTGGCCGCTGAATACCTTAATAGTTATAGTGCTCAAGCCGGAAACTTTGCGTCCAGGACGGGAAACTCGAAGCGAAGCACAAGCAAGCCATCGGGGAGAAATGCGGAACGCACACTTGCCACTTCCATGCACTTTTACTTGCAATGTTATATGCAGCTCTCTGAGCTGCTCGTGCAGCATTAATTTATAATTTAATTCCAATCTTCGGTGACGCCGCCTTTCCGCACTTCACTGCACATTCCCGCGGCATGTACAACTTTTAAGTAATAATAAGTCATAATCTCTAAACAAACACGGTGTTAATTATACGCATGAAAAATGAACGTAATATATTAAATTTTCCGAGCGATAAAAATATGAGAATTAAAGTTCAGTTTTCCATGCCAAATATGGACTTTACTTGTATATTATAAAAAGCGGGAACGCACGCTAAAAAACCGTTTAAAATTCATGCGAGTAAATCAAAGATAACGCGGATTAATGCGATACATTGTTCGATATTGGGAGGCAGCGCAGATCCCGCTTGCAGATGTATGAATTGCATGGTGTTTTGAGCAGGACACCAACCGTTCAAAACTGGGAGATTTACAGTCATCGTCCCATGCTCTCCTGCTGTGAAATGAAAACGATCGATTCCGACGCGCCGATGCAATTGCAACTGGAAGTGCATAAATTTATTTCGATGTCAAGTAATTAGTGCACGTACAAATATTGACAATTAAAAATGCGTACAGCAATTAATTTCGCATGTAGTGATCGCCAAATATATTGCCCCCCAAAAACAATTCTGCTATCTACAAATTATTGATATATGCGCGAATGTACATTGAAAAATATTTCAAGTTCTCTACTCTGAATAAATTGCAAATACAGAATTAAAGCCCATGATAAATTAACTATCTAAAATTAAGTGGAGCTTCATATTATTTATTTTACATTCGCAATCAATTTTTAAAAAATAATTTTGCTTGAAATGTGAATTAATATTTTAACACCGCTGTTTCTGCTTTTCTTTTAAAAACAGAAATGAATTATGTATCGCCTTAGTAAATATTGATTTCGCCACTTAGAAATGTAAAGGTACTTGTAAAGGAATAGCTTGAAAATTGGCTATAGTTTCCGGTCAAAGTGGAAATTAATGGCAATTTTGTATTTCCGTTTTCAGTTAGCCGCATTACGTTGATCTATTGTTGTTTTATTCATTTTGTATTCGAATTATGCATCGAACGTGTATGCGGTAGATGGATATATAGATTTGGGAAATTGCTCGTGCAATGCGCGCACCGAACTTTCCGCGCAATTTTATTCAATTTTGTGCAAGCACCAACAACGAATGCGACTCGGGCATTGCGAGAGAAAATAAACTTGGATTTCTTCAGTGATTTCAAATAAATTTAAAAGTTTCATCGCATGCAAATCAAATTCGCAGTGCGCATTTTATTTATGCAATGTTGCATTACAACTTCTTTGTGTTCGCTTACATTTTGTTTATTCTCCAAGGACTATTTGAATCTCTCGCGTTGCAAACATGATTATTTTAACTTAATCGTAAATTCTCAGGCCTCTGAGGAAAAAATGCGTCTGGATTGAATCAAATCAAAGCAATTTATAAATGAATTTCCGGTGATATATTAAAAGCACTTATCGCACCTCATTTGAAGGAAATCTAACAAATATTTTGAGACGTTCTCATGCATGGATTTCCTACATTCCCTTTGGGCGCTCCCTTCGTCTTCTTCATCGTCGATTGCGAGTGCATTCCGTGAACGATAACCGTCACGTTTATGGTGCGTGAACGAATGTAACGATCCATTCGGATGAATCAATCTGATAAATATCTAATACATGACGCGCCGAAAAAAATCCCCCCCGAGAGAGCCGATTTCAGGGGGTGGCAAACATCGACGCCAACAACTATTAGAAAAGAAATCGCAGGGATAAGTCTCTATATCTATAGAGCAAAAGGAGTATGCGTATGGATTGCGAGCGTGATACCTATCAGCACCTAGTGCTATTTTTGGCTTGCCGCCTCCTTTCATCATGCTTCACCACACCAACCACCTCAAAAAACGCAGAACTAATATGCAATCCACCACGCCAAAGATCATCATAACACTACCGCCCAGCTCAATGGAGCGATACGTGCGAACGCAATCTTTTGCGAGCCGCTCATTTTTATGGCTTTTGCGTTCAATTATCGAAGGCGTGCTTAGGTGAATGGCTCCCTTGAGAAACGCACCGCACCACCACCGTCGAGGTGACACTTCATAATAATTATTTCGCCAATGGATGATAATTTGCCATGAATATTATAGGTTTATGAATTAAATTTACGCGCCGAAAAATATATAGTACTCGGACGTACTTTTACGTAATTTATTCATGCGCTCTGCAAACGAAAATCCTTAAGGACTTGGTCTTAATTAATTGACTTTGTGTGAGGGGTTGTTCCAGGTTTATAAAGTAACGGTAACAAATGGTGCTAGCCGTACTTGAAGTCACTATACTCTTGGGTGAGATTAAGAAATTTCTTAACTAAAATTACCCCCGTAAAAAAATGTTACACTTTTTATGTATTTACCTAATCTAAAGCAAATCTCATTTCATATTTCACGTTAAATTCAAGTTAAATTCTTCAATGCATAAATATTCATAGATGTGTAATAGAAACGATACAAATAGTCGCTATTATAATCGCACCCTTATCCCTTTTTGATTTGGACATTTACAAGAATTCTCCCCACTTTGCGAATGGGATTTAATGGTGTAAACGATCCCGTTGGCCAGTGCCACTCTATTATCATTACGTTTATTGCATTTGGACGCGGAGGAGCATGCGGAAAACTTTCGACAACTATTATTATTGTGTCCGACACCTGACAGGCGCGCACGCTTGTGGCCCGTTGTAGCAAAGGGCGCGCCGCCGACCACACGCACACACAACAGAAATTACACAAATGTAGAAATAAACGAAAAGTTTTCATTTAATCTACGCGCGCGCAAGAGTTTCCCACCATTTTCGGGATTAGTCCAGCAGGCAATTTCCAACTGGAAGGCCATCAAAGGCGAGCGACTTATTTCTTGTTGAAGATGGAGTCATAATACTCATCTCACACCATTACTTTCATATTGTTTTTCTTATTTTTCTCCCTCTCTAGCGCTTGCTCGGCCTGTTACATTAAGATACTACGAAGAATAATAGTAAGCCAACGCACGCAGAAAAGAGACGTCTAGATAATAGATGAGTGAAAAAGAACCAAGCACTTTTAACTTTGCTTTGAGGCTATTATTTTCTTTTTTATGAAGCCATAACAATTATATCACAAATTTCCCAATTTATAACATAAGCCTGAATAAACATTTTCACTGTTTTTCACATTATTCCTACTCTACATAAAAGTAACGTATTTTTGAAAAGGGTTTAGTATTGACCAGCTGCATTAATCATCTTAATGAATTTTTTCAAAACACCCTAAACAAATATGAAAGCAAACATAACATGCACTCCAATATTCATATTCTACCAGCCACCCGCGTAGCTCCTATGTGGAGTATATTTTTTCCCTTTGCGCGACGCGGAACTATTTTAAAATTCACGATCAAAGCCATGCAATATTTTACGTATGATATCCTCTAAGTGATCGAAGTAGACCAGTAAAATCCCACACACCCTTTACGTAACGACGAAGCGTTCGTTCGGCGATTCGTTCGAATCGTCGATATTGAATATTCATCATGGAATCCTATATGGATAGCTCAATGCATATACATATTTGCGCGCGTGTGTAGCGTGTGAAGGATATGAAGAAGGACGACGTGCGAGTGTAGTTGTGCATGTGCGAACACGTGAGCTCGAACGCGATGCCGAAAGGATATCACTCGCACAATGGATTTGCCTCGTTGCGCGCCGAGCGTTTTGCCATCACTTTGGGCACATCGCGCGCCGACGACCAAATTTCCTTTGCACGTACTTGCCATACATTTCGCTCCACTACAAGCGAAATTTATGCACTGCGCACACGCCCGCACTGGCGTCTATTATAAAAATATTAAATAGGTTTTCTCCGTGCCGCACATTATCCGATGATAAATAAACTTTTCCGCGTGCTGCAAAGCGTAGATTTACACTCATTTTTACAGCTTTCACTTCGCTGTAATATTAATGTCAGTGGTATAATATTACATTTTTATACAAGTGTGTTGTACACTTAGTACGGCGACGAATATAAATTTTGTTGAAATATGATGCTCAATTTTGATATCTTTACTAACTCATTTGTCCTACTATCATATTAACTGATAATAATTTAAATAATTGTTCATTAAAAATGCCAAGAAAAATAATGATCAAATTAGGAAGTTATTTATAAGTTTTGAACTCATTATCCGACAAGAATTCGGAAAGACATTCCTTAAAATTTACGCAAAATATACTAAATGAATTTATCTCGAGGAACGAGAGCATCAAACGGATTACTTGCTGGAAAACTCTCGCAAGTTGTGCATGCGATGTAATTGAAACAAAGAGAATCACGCGGAGAAGCATGTGCATTCAATGGCGTTACTCCATTTGCAATGTTCCTGCTCCTGCTCCTGCTCCTTGCTGGAATATTTCCGAATATCTACAATTCCGTAAGGAAGTTTTTCCCTATAGCCGCACGCGCGTCAGAAAATATGCGCGCCGCCATATGCGCAAACGTGACGTGCTCTCTTCCCTTGTGCCCTTCTTTCCTTCGAAGAGATAATTTTCTCATTCGCATCTCGGCCAACCGCCCCCTCCCTACGCGCAACCGAAGAACGTCCGAAAGATTCTGTTTGCTCACGCGCGAATGAGCCCGCTGAACATTTACAAACAATTGCCCGACGTGCGAAAAGAACGTCCGTTAGAGTCGTAACTAGCAAATTTAATTTAAGAATATCTACTTCTTTTATTTCTCAGCGGTTAGCAAACGCGCATTCTGCCATAGATATCCGAAAGGATAATTGATACCAGTAGAAATGCTATTTTAGTGAATATTCTTAATCTTAGCTTAAAATGCGACTTTCCTTAAATTGTTATTGATCTCAAATTAAAACTATAGAAAAATAATTAAAAACTTACAGTTTTGCAGTCAGGTTGAGTCCCTCTGGGAAACGGTGAAACACTCAGCGGCCGACATCTGAAACAAACAAGAAGAAAATAATGAAAGAATTCATAGAATGCGCTCACAGAGTTAAAAACAGGAAATATAAATTTCTGCGCCAATTAGGATTTTCATCAGATATAAATTTAAGCGCGACGGTTGGATATTAAAGCCCTTTGTGCGATTTTTACTTGTTTTCAGCGTCCGCTGGCGCGTTCATATTTGCTGATATAAATGAATATTCTACACGCATTGTGCACGGTGGTAACGCACGCATTTATTATATTTCAGCCACGCCACAGTGCCTCCAATCGTGCATAGGTTTTTCCAGTTTACAGATTTGTATCTGATTGTGTCCGGGAGCAGTACTCGAAACATTTTTTGCACTGCATGCGCGCCGATTCCAGTCATGCGTTTTCGATAAAAAAAATTCAAATACCCGCAGAAGGCGACATAGAACACTATGAGGTTGCATTTAATTTGCCACCATTTTTCATCACTAAATGTTTTATTTTCTTTAGCAAAAACTTTCATATCATTGAATGATAAACATTTTCACTAGACATATATCCTCAAATATATTCATTCAGGTAATTCTACATCAAATATTTCACTACGCTTCTTGTCTTCGAAGTCCTACAAAATTAATTTCAATTTTATTTGAATTCATCCCGTGGGAACTGAGTGAGCCAGGTAGTAAATAATTATTTTCCGTATAATAATGAAAATCTATAGGAAAGTTTAGACTACAAATAATTACATTTAAGCTCGATGAACTAAAATTTGGAAAACTTTACCCGCATCAAATTTTCTCAATAATTTTCGTCCGTATTATAATATCATTAAAACTTTCAAACGCTTCTAACATCCCAGCAAACTAATTTATATACTTGCACTAATTAGAGGCGCTTTGTCGTGATGTAGTCAGCCGCCTGCCTTCGTAGGCCTATGGGGCGGTCACAAACCCGTATGATATTCGCACGCGCAGGTAGACGCCAGGGCACCAGGATATAACGGTAAATACATTGTTAACAACGTCGAGTGGCAGGACGTGCCGCCTCGCAACATTGCTGCTATGCCATGCATAATTTAATAAGCGAACGTGTCGCCCGCCGAAAATATGTCGAAAGTTATTCAAGTTATGAGCAACTTGTAACATAACTGCCCGAATGAAATTCTCACGGCAAAAAAAAAATTATCCCTGCCTAAAATGCGTTTCCGCATGATAGGGTTTCAAAACGGTAGAGAACGGATGTTCCTAAAATGTTTAACATTTCCAAATTTCACTGGCTTTTTCATTTAACACGAAGAGTATTCAAACCCAAGAAAATTCTACGAATACCCAAATATGATAAATTTATATTAATATCGGGTAATTAACTGACGAAAATTAAATCGTAAAACAAAATTACAAACTCGTAATCCGTGAAATTGAAGATAGATAACTAAATTCAATTTCAATACACTCCCAATATCTCTACTGGCAATCACCATCCAGGATAATTATTACATAAAATCAAGTACGGCTATCTCAACTCCAGTCACCGAGCACTTCCCACCCCTTTCGACCACCGCCACCCCTCTAGATAGTGTGGCAATTGTGAGGACGTCAGCATTTCCATAACAGCAGCGCCATGCGCTAATTACCTCAAACGAGGCACATTTGGTCACACTCGACTCGTCGACTTTTCGCACACTTTGGGAACGACCATCATTAATGCAATGGTGTTGGTACCGAATGCGAAGACATTGAAAGTAAATACGGCGCGAGCGCAAACGGATGATGACTCTCGAAACGAGTTGAAAGTGCGCCGCCCCCCGTTTCGAGGACATTCGACAAACCTAATTAGGAGCAGCAACCTAATAGTAGCAGTGCATACGTTTTTTGTGCGACATCCTCTCGAGTTTGATGGATGCGCAGCATGACGCTGGCGGTGATGGTGGCGGCGGCAGTGACCTGAGATGATGCGCGACCGAATCGCGGAAGAAGAAGCGCGGCGGTGACTCCTCGAGAGCGAGTCGAGCGCATCCATTAAGACGATTAACATTTATAAGTGCCGCTGGCAGCAGGCGTCTTTTGCGCGCTGCCTGCTTTCGAGAGACGCGAAGCTAAATCAAATATTTAAGGGATGATTATACACGTCCCACTGCTGCAAACTGGCACCCACGCGGCGAATTTTAAGCTTTCCTTCAAAACCTACACACTCGACTAACTTCCCACTTCAAGTTCGCTCGCTACACGTGCCGGCCGTGCTCGTATAATTGAAAGAAATTTCCAAGAATAACTCCCTATTCATCTCCTTCTGAAAAACTCCGCACTCGCTAACTATCCGTGAGTGTATTAAAAAGTTCAAATCTAGTTAGTTACTGAGTTGTTAAAATATTTCGATGTTGCTAGCTATTATAAAATATGAATTCATTTTTGAACAAAACACGCTAAAGTGTAAAAGTTTTTATGATGAGTTGCTAATTAAAATTGAGAGAGTAAAAGAAAGACTATTTCCATGTCAGCGAAGTTGAGATCATAATTCCTTAAAATAACTATTAATAAAAATATCCTTTAAAATTATGCATTTTTATAAACCAGAATAACAGTAATTCTTATGCCTGAAATCTATTCAAATTCAAATCCGTACAAGCGGAGAATCTGAGAAAAACTTGAACGAATTCTGCAAACTAGCGAATGCAGTGAACCCTGAAAATCCAGTGCACGAGGAGAGATCTCGACTTTGCATACAAAAACATCCTCATTATCCTGCTTCAACTAATTATGCACTCTAATTACACAAGCATTGGATTTGGGCCAATTTAGCTTTTTGCCTCTTACTTCGCATCTCTCCTCGTCCTGCTCGCCATCTGCGAGTAGCACACCAAAGATTTCATTCCAAAAGCAGGAAATTGCGTTAAAAGAAAATATACAGTCGAATTTAAAACGAAATATTTGCCAAGATCGGATAATAAAAACAAAGCAAAAAGTAGGCCGAAAAAGGAAGCACTGCGAATACAGGACAAAACAGGAAACTGAAACGACCATCGAGGCAATACGAAGGAGGGATATTTAAAAGATGAATGGGTTTCTTAATCGCCTTAAATTTCGATTATCTGAACTCAATTGCTCAATTGAAATCGAAATAATTAACTTTCAGACAGATATATTCCGAGGAACAAGGCTCGAAGCAAAAGCAGCTTTATTCAGCAATTCCCATTGCGCTTCCTTCTTGGAGTCGTCCTCGTTGCCGCGGCTTCTGCAAAATGTTCTCGCACACAATGAGCGTAATCGAATACCTAGCACTAATTAATCTTTGCAACTGTTGCCATTGTCCACGTCGCGTTCGCATCATAATTGGTGCAGCACGAGACTCGATCAAAATCTACTCGTTATTGCTGTACTAAAGCATTTCTAAAGCATTTCGCAATAATCTAATCGTCGCAATAATATAGATAATTAATTGCATCACAATGCGCACAAAAGACGAGCCACGATTTGTTTCTAATGAGGCTGCACAGATGCAATGGTAAAAAGTTATACAACACTAAAGTTCGCGGCATCATCTGTGTGATAAAGTGTGCAAGCAAGGATTGAACCACAGCACGAGACGCTGAAGAAGAATGGAATAAAGTTGCTGGCGTATGCAAACGAGATGCGAATTTTGTGTTTTAGGGTTTTAACTTTTGCACAGTGAAAGACTGTGTGCTGCTCGCGCGCAATTGCAACAATGCATGCAAGGCGTTGCATTAGTACTAAGGCAAAGTCTTGTTCGACGCAAAAGTTATTTAAAGTTAGTTTTTCCCAGATAAATCTTTTCGTTCCTCTTCGCCTCATTCCGTTTTGCCAACTACGCCCGTATATTGTGTTTTACTTAATGATTACGCTGCACTGCAACAGTGCAACAATCCATGTAGTAAAGCATTTCACGTTTTATTAAACTTCCTTCGTTTCCTTATTCATCCCTTTCGTTCGCTTCTTCGTTTATTTATCCATTCAATTATATGCGCAATTACCAATAAGAAATAACCATTCATTGTCTCTCCATTTACGAAAATGCTAATATAATTGGTTTATTGAAATAATTCACAATTAAAATAAAGTCTCCAGCTGCTAGAAATAATTTAGCGGTGGAATAGTTTATTGCTTATTGCAACGCATTCAATGCAATGCATTGTATCGAAAGTCGAACTTGAAACATGATTACTGCCCGCTGCGTATGCAATGCAGCAATATTTTTTATATTTGTATCTCCAAGAGCGCCATCCAATTTTCTTTTATAGTCAAGTGTCAGCGGAAGCGCGCAATCGCCACGAATAAAATATACGCATCGCGCTCGTAGACTAGTTACAGTAGCACTAGTAACAAAAGAAAATGGCATGGAATAATATAACGCCAGCTCTTAAAATATTTTTCCTGTTGACCTCTAATAAAATATTTCATCGTTATATTTAATGCAAGTGGACTTATTAAAATATTTAAACCCTGCAAGATATAACTCACGCACGCGAAAGAAATGTTCTCCGCAAAAAATAGGGCACTTAAATTTTAGAATACCAAAAAAAATTGAAACATCTTGAAAACGACCCTGGAGAGCAACTTTTGAGCATATTTGAGATTTGCCGGTTCACGTACATTTTTGAAAGTGTTTAACATCAAAGCGGGAATTGAATCATAACAGATCAAATATTCATCAACGTTTATCTCGTAATCGTTAAACTTGCCGCAGCTAGCGCGGAGAATGGCGGAAGGATCACGACCCTTGCTTGAGGTAAGATGTTGTAACCAGGCTAAGGGCTGGTGCGATATGCATCCACTTTATGTTCTTCGCGTCGCGTATGAGACGATGACTAGATATACATTCGATTAAAGTTTATGAACGCAATGCTAGCGAAGAAGATGTACTCGCAGGAACGCTTATCCGAAAACGTTGCTGCTGCTCTCTGGGGTGCTTGACATGTCGCATTTTCTTCCCCTGGAAAATTGATGATTGCAAAATTTCAACTTTATGAGATTTTCTCCTAACAACTTTCATTTCAAACTAAGTAGATGCGCAAACAAAATTAAAAATTACCTACGTGCGTACATGTCTCATTTTCTAAATTAGAAACTAAATTTCAGTAGTCGTATCGCTGTAGCAAAAATAATAAGTTATTGTAATGTATTGCACACATTAAATTCATTTTATTTTCAGTACATTTAATGAAAAAGCATTGTAAATGGTAGCTCGTATGAGAGTGAAGAGTGCTTTACTAATCAAATACTAATGTCACGTGTGAGCGAGTGAGAGGAGAGATTTTTTCACACCTACGTGTGAAATGACGATTGGCATCAAAAGCCGGTAGTAATCTACGATTAATGTCCATTATCATGTTAGGTAGGTGTGATTTTTCGCACCTCAATTAAATTGACAACCGGCAATAATTGTTATCTCTAATTGATAATAATTGTTGTTTGCGCTTTTTTTTTCGCACCTCTGCATTTTGTTGATAAGCTATTTTTATATATGCATAAGGAATGCATAAACTACATATACCTACAATACTTGAATGCACGTGTTATATATTTATTTAATATTATTTTCTTTTGCATAGGGGCTTAAAAATATGATTGGAACTCGCTATGTGCTTCAAGAAGCGAATAATTTACTTCATTTGCCGTGCGCATCGTAATTCTGCTCGTGAAGTTATATTGTTTCAAAATTAATTCCTTCTTTTTTTCGCGAGCACTTTCGCTTCATTTGTTCCATGTTTCCACTTCCCTATTTCGTCGACGTCCGCGGATGCCCCGACCGTCCATCCGCTTCCGCCACCCCCCTTTCCGCCGATGAGGGAAACGCCAAAGAAATGAGGCAAGCTGAAACATGTAAATTCCCCGCGGAGCCGTTAGTGCCGGGTTAGCCGCGCCAATTTCGCAGAGAACACGAATCTCTTCGCGCGGCGCAAAAGAAGCAGGAAGTCTGCGGAGGACGCGAAAAAATATATATCAGCGGCGGCGGCGGTGGCGCAAGAAACAATGTGAAACAAAGGAAGCGAGATAAGTAATGTAAGCAAATAGAAAAAACGCGCCGAATTGAAATGAAAAATACGACGAGAAGAAGGAACGAAGAAGAGACAAAGAAATGAAAATTGTGACAGAAAGAATACAAAAAAGTGCAAAAGCAAAAACAACCTAGTACAACATGCTTTTGGGTCCAATGAATTCTTTCAATGTGCAAGAAGAGAGTCATTGGCATTACAATATGCAAATTTCATTCCCAATTACTCGAAGAGACAACTTAGTTTTTATTACTGTTGGCTACACTTATTCTTCCGAACAATAGATACAAATAGTTGTGCAAAAAACGTAGCTAGATAAATCGAAAGAAGAATAGTTATTCAAAACGGTCCAAGATTTTATTCTTCGCCTCTTTGAGATAATAAACTAAGGAGCGTTGAACTACAGTCCTATTTTTTGCAAAACACTTGGTGGAAGAGTTTATTTAGAGAAACACATTATGCGGACGCCTTAATGAAAAAATACATGCATACAAACAAGTTTCATTCCACGCTCCCTTAACATATGAAAAGATGAAGAAACGCGATGAGGAGTGTTGCGCGCCTGCCGCTGAACAACGAGGAGGCAGCGGCGGCGGCAGAGCGCCGAGTTAAGTAGAATGTGTTTTCCTATGCAAAACACCCAGAAAAACGAAGCAAACAAATAGCTATTGCATACGAAGGAGAAAAAAGCGCTCGCATCTTGAGCTGTGAGTGGAGTAAAGCATGTGCGATGATTATTTCAACAGACACAACCCAAGACCTTACCGCAAATACGCAAGCGAGCAACAAGCACAACCGCACTAAACAAAATGAAAACTTTGCAGTTTTGCGTTTTGCGCAATGCACGCCATTCGCATGATGATGATTATGATGAAGATGATGAGAAGACAAAATAATGAAAACTTTTCGGCCCTTTTCTTGGTTCTATTTACACTCCAGTTTTTCACCGGGTCATAAAGCAATTGCGCAAATTCACGACGCGAAATTTTAAAAAATGCGCACTTGAGCTGTTAGATCATTCTTGTTAAAAATTAACGTCTAGCAACTTTCGTCGTTCGGCGCTCATAAAAAGCAAATATGATAAAAGATGTAGAAGAAATATTATTACAAAGGAGCGTCAGCCCTTAAAGAAGTTTAAGCGTTGGGAAAACATGGATGCTCGTTCAATGCTTTGAACGACGAGCCAATTTTATTTATAATTTCATTACAAGTTTCTAATTCAACGAGTTTCAAGCGGAGCGTGAGCACTTGCCAGTTTTATAATTAAAGAGCGTTTATTACGTAAATTGCTTTGCTTTTTCGGGGGTTCGAGGCTGGATATTAAAATTTCTGGATTTTCATTTACAAAATATTAAAAATTACTTTACTAAAATGTTAAATTTAAACGATAGCAAATTGTTGATTACCTTAAAATACGTTTTATATTACAGGAATCAAACCCAATCAATTTTGGTTCCGGTGAGTGTACTGTGTTGATCAAAGAACAAACAAATAATTACGAAAAGCAATCAAAACACAACGAGAATACGTTTCATTGCCATTGGTGCGAAAATTAGCATCGGCTCGATAGTCATAAAGCACTTTGGTGCACTTGAAATTGTTTGAAAATGTTTATGCGCGTACTCGTTTACGCATTTCCATCCATTCAAACAAGCGCACGCTTATATTTGCATCGGCAAACTGAAAGTTTTGACTATAAACATTCTTTATGGCCGATTCGGCCGGAGTGAGTTGGGCGCTCCGGTTCCAAGGTATTACGTAATGTGTATATAATGTACACATTATTTTATACGGCATATTATTTTCATCGCGAATGGCAGGGACAACGCGCGAGCGTGCCGAATATTTTAAAACATCGTTCACGCAGTGTGCGCGCGCGCGCTCCTCTTCCGGAAAAAGTGAGAAAGGATGCCGGAAATATTAAAGACGCTTTGTTGCATCCAAGCGCTCGCATCAATTTCCACACGCGTGCTTTCGCAAAGCGTCGTTAATTTTACGATGCCAACGGCGTAAACGAACACTAACTATTTTTGTTTATTTCAAAATTATGGCGCGCAAATGAAAAATTTAATGTCGAAATTTTATCTGAATATTCAACAAAAAAATATGATTACTAAGTTGTGTAAGAAAATTAGAATCTTCATTTAATAAAAGAAAATTCAGAAGATTTAAAAATTTTAATGGAAAATTAAATATTAACCCCTTATCCTTATAATTCATGACGCTTTTTTGCATTTCGCTTCCTTTCGTGGCTTTGTTCCTTTTGTTCACTTCCTTCCTTCTTATCGTGTTCGCATTTCTTATATGGAAAGGAAAGAGGCACTCCTTTCGTCATTATTCGAGGCTCCTTAAGCCATTAGGTGGCAATTATAATTATCCTTAATACACGGATACATAAAATAACATGAAGAGATTGCTATACGAGCCGGAAATGAAACGCGGTCAGGACAACATTCCATCCTGAGGGTTTTTCGCTCCCCTACAACTTTCTCAGCTTCTCGGTATTTTATTTCGTTGTTCGTACAGCTCTCTTACTCAATCATACAACAAACGCACTCCTCGTGATGATAAATGCATTACGCGAAGAAGAATCGACTCGAGTGCTTAGCGCGTAATAAATAATAATTTGGCGAAATTGCCTATCAACAATTTAGCGAAATAGTAAATCAGGTTCTTAAACAGACTAACGGACAATAAATATCAATGAATGTCGCCTATTTATAACTGTTTTGCTCACACCGGCTGAAAGCCAAACCGGCTTGCCGTATATAAGTCTTTTGTTCAAAAACACCACTAAATCTTTGTTACAATACATTCTGCTTATGCGTATTTCAACTTCTCTCTTTCACACACATTCCCTTCTCCTGTCGCTCCAATTCGAATTCGAGAAATTCGGAACTCTTAAACAACACACGTCGAGCGAAATGGTTTGATGTGAAGATACTTTTTATGTTTGTTGTTTCCGCTACACGATTGACTTATTGATTCGTCACGCGTTCAACTCACTCAGCCGGGAATTCAATTAATTATGCTCTTAAAATTTGGATCTACGAACAAACTTTCAAGGCACGCAATTATTCTTCCTTCCTACTTTCTTTCGATTTATATTCTTCGACTTTTTTTCAGCGACGACAAAAAATTGACTTGAAACACAAAAAATGCTTGTTTGTATAAATAATTTCCGTCGCCTGCAAAATATTTTGCCTTTTTTTGTCAGCACATTTCACAATTTTATACGCTTTTTATTATCAGATTGCTTTCGTGCCGATTTGCGCCAATGTGGAAAAGCAAGGATAAAAAATAAATACATATATCAATAGTTATATTGTTTGGGCAGCGATAAGGTTTTCTTATTCTGGTTTAAATGTGACGCGTTGCGGGGTGCTTCGTGCTCGGTAGTGCGAATGTAAAGTGAAAAGGGTTTCAAAAGCGCTTCACGCCGCCGCAGCCTCTGTTCAAAAGTCCGAGGGCGGCTTTATGCGAGTCCCCCCGGAACGCGCGAATGGATGGATCGCCAAGCGCTAAACAAATTGACGGCTTCGATCGTACGCCCTCAAGCGGTGCGTGTTTTCTCCACTTTTCATCTTCGTTCTGGTTCTATTTTCGTACGCGTTTTTCTTAAGATGTTGTTTTTTGATCGAATCAACTTTTCTTCCTATTATTTGTTTTCCTCTATTTACACAGAGTGTTATACGTAAAAGTCAATAATTTCTAGATGCAATAAGCAATTATCTTATGCTCAACTAGCCTCACCCATCCTTAAAAAGTTATAATAAAAGGAAACTTCGTTTGACATTAAATTAATCTTGCTATGCATTTTTTATCGTACATTGCGTGCTGACATGGCATAGATGTGCGCCACAGGACGGTATTTCTTTTTATTTTACGACGCTCATTAGTGTCATTTTGAAAATTACTCACTGTGTAATTACAGGCCCGTCATAAAAATCCCGTGCGCAAATTCTTTATAAACTCGCCACACTCTTCACGAGCAACACACGCACAGCGCAGAAAAAGCAGCTGAAATAAAAACTGCTGTAAACAAGAGTACTGTTCGTCGATAAAATCTATTGTTTGCGTTATCCTTGCTTTATCCTTCGCATTCACGCGACATTGAAACTACTAAACGTTTATATCTCGTGCAATCGCATTTAATGAATGAGCAGCATATTGTTATTAGTCTCACAACTCATTGCGCCGGTTAACTTAATGGAAACGAATTGTTTTTGCGTTTTAGTTGGTACGGTGAGCGAAAGATTGATCTTTGAGTTTATAACGAATATAAAAACAATGAAAAGACGCTGAATATATACATGACCGGGCGGTAGATTTAGCATCTCAGCCGCAATGAAGGCAAGATGTACAACTTGCAGTTAAATGCGAGGAATGTAATGGAGCAATTCGTCTTGTAATGCTGTCTCAAGCGAAAGACGCCCACACCACCACTGAAAAGCAGCGCGAGGTCCTGGCGGCGGTCAGCCGGCCTCGTCACGTTTCGCGTGTGCTATCTTCGCCTCGATTGCGCACAACATACAACTGTGCTACACGCTCGCTCTCGTCAAACGATGTAACTTTCGCGTTCTCCATCTATCCGTGCGCTAAGTATCTCCGATGGAAACAACTTCAACGCTGGTGATTCATCACCAAGTTTTACTTCAATCAACTCGCCGTTTACAGTCGGCCATTAAGTGTCTTATTATTTTCAGCACACTTTTCACTTTTCGTCAAATGCATCAAAATTTAAATCAAATTTAAAGTAAACTTTGTTCCTTTCCAAAACATCCCCCACGAACGCGTGAATATTTTGCATCACTTTGTATGTGAACCCATAATCTAGACATATAATAAATATAAGAAAAGTTTCAACAAGTTTACGTGTGCAATACATCAAGAAGTAAGTTTAAGCATATGTAACACGAGCAACAAAAACGTCCACCCCATCCATCGGAAAGCAGCTTTTGCGAGTGCACTTTCCAATCTATAAAACTAAACACGAGAAAATCAAACGCCAGATCGATAAATACGAATAGTAGTGAGAATGCTCGTCGTGCAAAGCGTCGAGGACACATAATACTCGCATATTTTTCATGTTGCTTTTTTAATGAAAGTCTCTTTCATTTCTTATTTGCAAGTTTCATCGAAGAGCGCACGCATTCACACGAAATTGTGCAACTCGAGCGCAGCGGAATACTTTCAAAGCCGCCCTTGGGCTTTATGCGCCTCGCCTTCGACCATCAAAAGGTGCCAACATGCATCCCTCCCATATTGTTGATGCTTGCGCACTCGTCGCGCCTTGTTCGGAGCTCATTTGATTATTTCACATCAAAGACACCGCGTCTGCACTGACACAGTGCGAACGACGACTGGTTTAATTATACTCGAGTGCTTTCAGGCGCTTTTTTCGCATTTGACCTCGACATTTTATATATTTTCGCGCAAGACGCTGGCTTACGATAATGCCGCAAAGAGTGAAAATATGGTGTCGTAATTTGATCAACTTTGCTTTTTATTTTCGAATATAATTTGTTTTTCCATTAGATATGCGCGCGCGCGAGGGCACCGACGTGACAAATTCGCGTGGAGATTGGATAAACGGATTTTTCTATTTTGCAAATCAATACGCATTTGCAAGTTCGCCAACGAAGGGACGAATTTCAAATCCTCGACGCTGTTAATGCCGACGACGAACAGGGTTGCCGAGCGATGATCGAAAATCGTGTTATATTTTAAAATGGGCCACTCACATCTCGTCAATTCAAATGATGCACCTGCTCGTCGTTAATATATTTCCTTCCGCTCTTAACTCTCTCCCATTTTATCATCTCATATTTGACATTCACGAGTTTATTATTATGCTTATTCACGTGCTAAATTTCGTGAGAATGAAATATGCAATACCAACATAGATTAAATTTTCGAATAGCGCAAGTAGTATGTGAGAAATAGACAATAAAAGTTTTATTACTCACCAAGCATTGAAATAATCCTTGATCGAATCCCTGAATGACATCTGTAAAACAAACAAAGATTTAATTAGTATTTCCTTCGTGCAAAGAGGATAAAAAGTTGAAATCACTCGGGGGAGGCAAAAAATTGGATCTTTCAAAGAAAACTGATTTCCTTCGGTTTAAACTGATTGCGTGATGTTTGAACGACATCTTAATCCACTTTGGCACCGCGCGCATTCGGTTCCTCATGTTACTTTGGCGTAACATGAGGAACCGAAGAGAAAGTGTAATTAAATCAGGATGGGATTGCCGTCAATCAAACTGCACCGCCATATCAGATACGACGAAGTGTGGTGCTAAGTGTGAATCGGAGGAAATGACCTTTATCATCCTGCCAACGATGATGTCCCATTATGAGCGAATATATGTGCAAACTAATTTCAACCCATGTTGCCAGAATACTGGCGGCGATAACACGGAAGGATCATGAATTTTTTGACTCAAATTGCTTATCAGCCAAGGCAATAGACTATAAGTTTTGACGTAAAAGCGAACGAACGCTTGAAATTAGAATTTCAAGGAAATTGTTTCCGAATCGAATTTTCCAACGTAGAGCGCACAAGAATAAACATTGAACGAAGCAAGTGAGAAAGGAATTCTTCAATATTATGCCATGAGCTTGACTCTCAAATATATACACAGCTCCTTTTTGTTAGTTAACCAATTCGAGTATACACCAAGTAAGGCAGAAAATTTATAACTTGAGCAATGTCCAATATTTAATTAAGTACTCCCTAATGTCGAAATTAGTCATGTTGTCAATGCCGTGATTTAATTTCTAAAAATAGCAAAATAAGTGAATTCTAGAGTCTGTGAAGACCCTATGCAACATCTCCATCAACTTGTTCAATTTCTTTTGCTCCTTGTGCGGCGGCGGCAGTAAAAGAATTTTACGCTCGAAAAGCCTTGAGAGAAAAGACTTTGCTCCATATAAGCAAACTCTATTTTTCCAATCTTTGCCCATCGAAGGCGGAGAAAATCAAAAGGAAATAGACTAGTTGTACGCCATAAAACTATCTCTAGCATGCAGTAAAGCTCTAGCTGGCCGTTCGAGAAGAAAAAATATAAAATTTTACACTCATTCGGAATTAGGATTTTAAACGCTTCGTGCTTGCCAAGTTTCAAAGCGTATCGTTAATAAACTCGAGTTAATTTTCTACAAGGCATGAATATATTATTATGTGCAAATGTTACAAATGTTTGCACTGAGAGAAGGCAGGATGTTAGATGGATTTTGGTTCGCCCGACCGGTTTGCGGAGAGGCAGTGTGCGTTTAATCAAGCCAATTGGATTTCGTGTTGAATTCATCAGGCTGCCCGCCGATCAATAATTGAAAAGCTATTAAGACAAGTAAGACAGTTTCCTTCGTCATTAGCATCAAGCCTGCTTCCGCGTGTTCGACGCCACAAGCGCTCTCAACAACATGTCGCTTCCTCCAGTTGCACAATTTTGCGAAAAGTGTGAGAGAGAGAATACCAAAACCTGGAGAGATTAAACCGGAAGTGGAATACGCAAAGTAAGACACGAATGAAATATTGCCAATTACTTCTGCTACTACAAAATGCCAACTCCAAAATTGTGAAAAATTGAAATTCTTTAAATTCAGAGTTGCAAATTAAAATTTCCTAAATAATTGATTGTAAAAAACCATACAATGATTTGTTTCCCTACATTCATAGCAATTGTATTTACACAAATTGAAATGTCCACAATCAAGGCATTGTTATAGAGAAATCAAATGAATAGATATAAACAAATTCATTGTTAGCGGAAAATCTCTGTAAATGTTATATGTAATTGGAAAAATTCAATTGAATTGTCGTCTCTCTCCCTCGCACTCGGGGCAGTTTCAATTAATTTCGAATATTGTAATAAATTCATTCAATACCTGAAAATACCCATTCCTAAACTGAGCGAGCCCCCAAAGAGGGAAAAATGTGGCTGTATATGAAATAATTAAAATTGAAATGGAATTACCAACGGATTGATTAAATTATTCAATTTAAATAACAGTTGTAATTCCATGGGACGAATTTACTACATGTGCAATGCGAATAAATTGAAAGTCAATTGAAAAGCCAGCAGCACGTCTGTCAGTACACAACAATTTTTAACAATCTCCTGAGAGCCTCGAAGGCAACAACTCGAACACGCAAGTTGCACCATCAGCGCCATGAATATTCATATTATGGCGGCAGCGGCAACGGCGGCGGCGGGCTTTCGCCGATAGCACATCCTTATTTTCAGTACATTCAGTTAGCGTTATGAGCTTGGGAGTGTTTTAGCAAACCAAATTCAAATTCAACTCGCCACGCACATTGCGCTCCGCATGCCGCATACACATCGCCTCGATGTGTACGATTATTGCATCGCCTGCCCGCAAAATGATTTCAACACATTTGTGGCCCCAAATCTGCAAGAAGCACTTAATATTCCCGCACGGACTGCATAAGCAATGATTAAGTCACCAACCGAATATATCATATGCCTCAAGTTTTGCCCTTTTATAATATTTTCGTTAAATAAATACCCATTCCGCATACACTTATCAACTACAAGTATGTACCTAACACTCAAAGAGCATTGAGAGCAATAGGTGAACAATGCAACCAACAAATTCTCACTTCTGTTAATTACGTATGAATGCCTCTATGATAATGACTTAAAATTACTCACCAGCCAAGTCCACTGAATTGCCTAATCCAACCATCATAGAATAGTCCCTTAACCACAAAGCCATTCCCAATATCAGAGCTCTAATAACACTTGAAAAGTCGATTGCTTTATCACTGTTTACCCCACAATATGATTTTACGTTAATAACGAGTTGCTTGTTTACCACGATCACTAGTTATTAAATAACACTAAATACTTATACTGATGAATAAGTGAATTTTATATTATTGTAACCACGAGGCGACTACGCGAGAACCAGCCAGACAAGTACTGACAGGATTCACCTTATCAGCTGGGCTGCTTTGCTGCCTAGCGTATTGTTCAACACGTTTCTCTAAATCGCATACCTGGCTGCATATCGTAACGTACAATATGAAATACTTAATAATTCATCACACATGTCTCTCCAGCAAATAGTTAACAGAAAGTATAAATTGAAAAACCAAGACTTGCTGAAACAATAAAGTAACTTTGCTTATGTGAAATAATTATTAATACATCGCTTAAGTGGCAACTTGAGAAGCCGCTACTTCGATTAATAATGCAATCAAGAAAGTTGATATTTAGGAAGTTGCCGCAATGATGATGATGATGATGATGGCGATGCAGTAAAAGCCAGCAACAAACCGCCAAACCTGCCGAAGTGTCTCGTGCATACCTAATCACTTCAACGGACACGATATCCGCTTATGGACGTTAAACTTGCGCGCTTGATCTGTGCGCGCATTATCATTACAAACGCAATTTACCTTCAAGGTGGATGCTGTCGGTGGCGTCAAAGTTTGCATGGGTCAAAGAACACATTGCAAGATGAATTGAGAGATTGCTAATGGCAACGCGTAGTCCTTGTTACTATGACATCAAAGTGTCACCCGGAACGAACGGACGCGTGAGGCGACAGCAACACAAATCATAATGTGCAAATGATGGCCAACTGAGGGAGACCTGCATGAGACCGTCACCATCGTCATCAGCTCACGTCCTTAGCATTCTTGTTACACATTCCTTGGCGCATTGTCATGCAACTGATTGACTTGCGAATGGATATCTGAGTGCATGCATAGCGCTCGGAGTGCTTCCTGTGCTTCCTCCTCATAAAATATTAATGCGCTCCTTCCATGCTACGTCTTCCAACAATTCGAACAAACTCGCGTCTGCACATTGCGCGCTGCATAATGTGCAAATAATTCCAAGACTGTTGACGTGTTTCCCTTGTTAAACTTTTTTTGAGTTCGTTACGTATTTCTAGCGAAAATATTCCGTCGTTTAATGCAAATCAAAATCTCTTGAAGCAGCAGAAGAGAACTGGGGAAAAGTACAATCAAACAGCCCATATTTCAAGGCAATTTTTCAATGGCAGCAGTTCACTTTACACACTTTACGAGATACATTCAAACGCCATGCGATATTCGATTCACCCTCATCGTGTCCTCGTTCGTAGGATTGAAAAGTTGCTCCGAGTGTCAAAATGTTTTTTGCAACGTTCGCGCTATTCTTAAAAGCTCATGGAATTCGTAGAATGCTGACGCAGATAAAAATTATAATCGCAATAAACAATATTCAGTCAACAATAAAATACGCTGGTATAGAAAATTTGGTAGATATTCGCCTCCGTCTAAACGTGTTTTCTATTCGTGCAACATCTCCGCTTTTCCGCAGCTTGCAGGCATAGCTGTATGTGTATCAAATGTTCTGTTTTGTCTACGCGTTCGCATTGAGTGCGCAGGTTATGGCGAACGATTTGATCCCACGACCCGCGTGATAGATAACCACCCTTAGCCCGGAAACGCAGCGACACTGGGTGTCAATGTGTGCCGCAGAAAGGATAACGCACAAAAATACACACGCCATTCCTTCAACTGTAGGCGGCAGTAGGCACGGTAGCTATGTATACGATGAATAGGCAAAATATAGCTGTGCCATGTAAAGCAGGGATATTTTCCGTCTACGCTTGAGTTACCGTAACAGCCCACGTATCCTTCGACCTTTTGCATCGTTTGCGCACGCGTCCATGCATCACTGAGTCTAACAAATCGCAATCATAACTTAACAAATATAACGTTATTTACGCCAAAGAAAGTTTCATAATAAAGTCATAAATATTTATAGATACAATTCAATCAGTCGAAAATGCTTCAATCCCTATTATCCTTTTTTCAGATTTCCTTTCGTTTCTCTCATAAAGGAAATTTCAATTAATTCTAATAATTAGTTTATTAATTGATATCATTTCCTAACAAGTAGCTCATTAATAAGATGAATTATTTATCGTACGAGGATAAAATTAGCCCCCACTTTAATCAATTGTTATTATCGATGATTTAGCTTGAATTATAGGTAATTTAATTAGAATCACGACCTAATAGAAAAAAGCAATGCGCGCTCGAGAATCGTGTCTAAGAGGAGCGAACGTAAAAGCACTTCCCGTTCGATTTCCGGCGCGCGCCGGCAACGCGAACGCGAAGAAAGAGGAAAAAAGCAAGGGGAGAGACATTAAATAAGAATTAAGCATAATGTAGCATCATTAACACGAATTTCAAACACTTTTTGCGCGCCGCGCTCGCATCGGGCGCCTGCTTTTAAATAAAGGACCGTCGACAGCTAAGCGTCGACGGCGGCTGCACGACGACAACATCAGTAGGCCCCCCTTCGTCTGCTCCGCCGCCGCCACCACAGCGACGCGAATGAATGCCCGCCTAAGTGTTATTCCTGCTGCCAAATGGAGCAAATAAATATACAAAACGTACATTATGTCAGTGGAAAGCGAATGTTAAGCAATACGCACAATGGAGGACGCTACATTCGTTATGCTGGACAATCAGCGCTTTGCTGAAATGTTGCTTTCACGTTTTCACGAAATTACACAAGAAAAAAGTGCCAGTTAAATTTCTACTTTGAGTAATTAATATAATTATTATTCATTGCTGAATGGCATTAAATATTTCAAGCTATGAAGCTGGACGAAATTAAAATGTTAAATAAAAGCAAATAAATCATGAATACCAGAGTCCGATGAAGAATTTGAAAAATGCGCAAAATAGTTGTTGATCCTATAGCCCAAATATTTATACATATTATTATTAATTAATCACTTGTTATGCATGCTGGATCCACACAAGCGCTAAAAGTTATTGCACATTCCAGTTCTCAGTAAAACCGAAAATAAAAATAGACAAAGTGCTGAATGATGTTCAGCAATTTTTGCCGTTTGCGCAGCAAACGAGAGCAAAAATGTTCCATGACATTTCGTGTTTTGCGTACGCAATGTATGTGCAAATAGAATGCATAGTTTCGAAACAAGTTCGACCCGCAAAACAGCCAACGAAATTCATTTGCATACACATGTTCTATAATCACAATATTTTGCAATCTATTGAATGCACAACCGTATTGTGCAGGAAGTTGTAAGCGACTAAAAAATATGAATGCTTTTGATTCAACATTGCCAAGGAAAAAATATTAATCGCAAACATTTACAATAATTTCGTGTGATTCAAATAATAATTGCGTTTTACGAAACACTTTGAAAAGTTAATACATAGTCCAAAAAATGTTGGTATAAAATTAGTAGGATTTTATACTAAACATTTTTTCTGGGCCGAGAGAAGAATAATTCTATTAAGGTATTCATGAAAATACAAAAATAATTTTTTCTACATGTATTGGGCGTGCTTTAATAATTTTTCTTTTACATTTGCTTCTCATTGCTGACAAAGAAACACACATAAAAAAGAAAAGCAACGCGTATATTTTGAATTATAATGCCTATTTAAAACTTCCTGCCGTAACATTAACCAGCCACAAAAAAGCAGGCATTATTCAATTCTTTTTCTGGGATTTTTGCGTGAAAGCAACATTTGTATTTTTAATGCGTTTTCCACGTTCTTTACATTTTTCTGCCAATTCGTTACATTACATTTTCAAAATACGCAGTATGGCGAAATATTCAAATTATGATATCTGTATATTTTCGTTATTCAATTAATTAAAAAGTAATCAATTTTTTATTGGAAACCGGAAACGCCAGAAGAGAAATATCAATTTCATTTAAGACTAAAATCAACTGACCTAGATATGAATTATTTGCCGGAAATACGAAAACGCAAACTCCTTTTGATAAATACCCCGCTTCCCACGAGGCTGGATGGTTCAATAAAACCCCAAACAAAACCCCCCGATTTTTTTCCCGCAAGTCATATTTGCGAAACGTGCTCATAACATATCAAAATAAATTGAGGCAAATTTGCATTGCAGTAAGCAAGCGAAATAAAAAGAATTGAGTGGCTAGCGCGGAGAATTAAAATATAAAATTTTTCTTTGTGCAGCATTTTGCTGAAAACGGCACGAAAAGTGAAAGCCACACAACACTCTTGAGCGATAATAATGTAATATAAAAACTCTTGAGTTTGAGTAACTCGAGCAACATAAAATAAAGCAGAAACTTCCGTTATTTTGTCTTCATTTTCTAGCCGCCAAGGCAACCCCTGCGTGTGCGATTCCACTCCCTTTTTTCTTTTGATATTTACTACATAAGCTTTCTTCCACTTCTTGCGCTCAGCACTAAACAACAAAAGTTCTCTGTGCAACTTTCTGACTCCGAGTCGTGTGGTACATTTTGAAAAATTTTCGGTAGAAACACAAATTGGACGCAGCAAAAACTTTACAGTCAACTTTTAAAATCTCAACTGTAACCTGATACACCGAATGGTATTCGAAAGATATTGCTGTATAAAATGAATGAAAAAACTTGCATGTTCTCAATCTTCATTTTATTGCTTTATTGAATTCCGTGTTTGTATTAAATTTGAAAATCTCTCTTTCTTTTAGCTTGCGCATGGAAGCACACACGTTCTTACATTCGTCGTTTTATCGACTTGCATTTGCATGCGCTGTCAAAATCGGCGTACGTCGCTCCGAGCTTGGCTTTCTATCATTTTGCGCCCCATGGATATATCCAGCCGGGGCGGCCAAGAGCATAAGAAAAACAATAACTTGAGTTTACGATCGCCTAGTTTATGTATGAAATTGTACCAAGTGTGCAGCCGTGTGGAAACAAATGGATGCAAGTAAAGTCAGAAATGTTGTTTTTTGCTTTAAATGACAATAAATGAAGCAACAAAAGCATTGCTGGGCATGTAATACATTTCTAATGCGCTATTCCTTTGACTAATACAAAAATTATATATTTTAATCGCACTTGCACTGGTTTTTACAAAATGAGTGATCGATTTCCACTTGTATGATGAGGACCTCGCTTAATATTTTGATAACGTGTACGTGAAACCTTGCCACCTTTTTTCTTGCCACCCTTTACTCGGATACGTGGGTGGCCATGGATAACATGAGCCAGAGCATCAACTGCAGTGAAAGTTCGCATAATTTGCAATTAAAACATTTCAAATAAGTCTAACTTACGTGAATATGGTGTGACAGTTTCTATTTCTGTCTTTCTATTTCCTTTTACAGCGGCTTGAACTATTGATAGCACACTCATGAGAGTTATGAGTAAAACGTACCAGTTCATTTTTGTATTGCCAATAAAAAAATTAAGGAAATACTTCTTGTAATGTATGATCAACGAATGTTTCGTACGCATTAAGTTGGTTGGCTTTTATAGCAAAATCAATAGTTTACTAATTACTCATTGCTGTTAATCATACATTGTATCCAATCAAAAATTAGTAATAAATGAATGTTATCATAAATATTTATGCTTCATAGTCACCGATAATTATGTGGCTAGTGCGTCTCTTTGAAAGTTGTACATAGCTAAATATTTCCGAATGTATACAAACACTAGGCGTTAATTTACATACCGATGAAATCAATTCAGTTCGTGATAACTGGAAACAATTACGTTTTCCTGGAACTATGCAATAATCAAAGCGTTCAATTTAGCATATTATACAAATGAATAAAAGATAATTAAATAATTTAAAAGCGCAATTTTGTCAAAGTGCAAGTCTTGGGTATGGTTTTCATTTAAACGAAAAACATGTAACACTTTTCCTATCAGTCATCCATCGTGCCATCGTTCGCTCGCACTCGCAATCCATCTATGACGAGCTCTATCGGTAACTGGCGCAAGGGCCCAACATGGACACGTATGAAATTATTGCATCGCGCAGCAGGTAGGAGAGAATGATAGACTGTGGCAGGAATGTATACGTGAGCTAGTATGCGTGAATGTGTATACATTCTATACGCGTGAAAATGTTCAAGAAACGTAAGAAAAGATGCGAGTGAGTTTGTGAATGAGTTTGTGGTCGGTCGGACGCTCTCCATCAATAACCTTTTATGCCCATCTGTCGTATTGATTACTTCGGAGGGCAGCCGGTGGCACGAATGCGTTTGGCCCCCTTTTCGCCGCCCCGGCTGCTGAAATTGCCTTTGCTCACGCTCCGCACTCAAGAAATCTTTCATCTTTCCTTCATTCATTCACCGCCGCCGCCTTCATTGATATAAAGATAGAATTACATACAGCGAGCAAACGGGAAAAAATAACAGGAAAAACGCAAACGGGTACATCTGAGCGGAAAATGTGGATGAAATCGTTAGATGTGAAAATGCCTAATTTGAATGTTTATTATCTTTTCATCGCCCGAATATTTTTCTTTGTTTACTCAAAAATTGGATATATAGGTATCGTATTCCAATTAAAATTTTAATTGCTTGCAATTTTACCTTGCAGCCTTTCAAAGATTACGTTGAATAGTTTCAGATACGTCTTGAGAAAGGTAGATTCAACCAGGGATTTTAAGGATTTCGGATTGCCTTAGAACATGTTCAAAAACCACGACGAATTCAACGGAAAATGGGCAACGTGGACCGGAAAGTGGAAGGACAAGAACAAGACCGAATATCAAAGTGCCAGCGTCGGCACCCACCGCCGCCGCCAGCGAGGACCTTTTATTAACGAGGTGGTTAGGTCGTTATCGTTATTGCCCTCGGGGATCAATCGCAGAAGTTCGAAATCAATAATCTCGTTTTCAGCACGTACGCCGCCGCCATCATCGCATTGCACTTATGGCGCTGCTGGCGAGTGCACTTTTTATAACACTTCCGCCAATGTATTTCACTCGCCAAGCGCCTTCCAACACTTGGATTCATTCAAACTACGAAGTCGCAATTTAAGTTGACTTTCAATAAACCTATTTTGATCTAGAGCGTGGCAATTTCGAAATGAAATATCTACAGATTGTCTCATAAATGGAATATTTGAATATTAAATATAAGACGCTTAAATGCTTTACAATTTAAGCGTCTTTTTATGTGACATTTTACATTAGAATAAATTTTAAAATGAAGCAATTTTTATGTTTCACTATTTTGTCGTGTATTTGACAAAACTTGTATTCCTTGAACTATTCACGATAACCCGGAATATTTTACGACCCATAAAATATATGGACGAATATTTTAGACTAAAAACTGCGAAATACTTTAAATGTACTTACTACATCACTTTTTTTCATTTTTCATTTTACCCTCTTAAGGCGAATGAATTCACTCAAGAGTGAATTGACATTTTTAGGTTGAGTTCAAACTTCTTGAATATATTATAAGTTTTCAATTTTTATTATGAGAAGTCACGAGTTGCATGGATATTTTATAAGTTTTCTAAATTATTTGAATAAAGTGTTAAATGCTCACGTTTTTTCTTTAGCGTAGAAAATTTCCTCATGGTTTAATTATCCTTATCCGTGAGATAATTGATTATAAAATGCTTTGAGTTAACAACCAATTCTTATCCATAAAAAATTGCTAGTGCATAAATGTTTATAATACTAGTCATAATGCTCAACGTGAAAATATTTTATGCTCAATAAAATTATTTTGCTCAAATATAAAATATATAAACTGGATTCCTTGGGTCATTTTTATAGCACATAGAAGTAATTGCATTATTAAAAAATAAACTTTATTATTTTATGATTTAATTTATCCCGTATTTTCCTTTGTTTATCGGTATAATTTTTGTTTGTCGTAAATAGAAAAAATATGTGACGAAGCATTATTTTAAAAGCTTTTCCGGACTAAAAAATGCTTTACGCATACAAGTCTAAAATATCATTATATGTACTCCCTTCAAAAATGAGATAAGACGCCAAACACAAATACCCCGCAAAAAGCAAGGGCGTGCGCGTGCCCTTTTTTTGTGGTAACACATTGCCGAAGACGTGCAATATGAAAAAAGCGACCCAGCTGGAGATCAGCACATTATCAATCTCAAACGTGATATATTACGTTTCAATCTTATTGATGTTTCATTTCGGCGACCCGGATGGCGTTGCTCTACGTGTTTTTTCTTTATGATTATAGAATGAAATTTTCAGTTGCAGCTCTCGGCAACGAATCACTCAACGGAAAGCAACGCGAGCGTCAAATGCACTTGATCCTCTCGCCGTGATTCAATGATTCAATGCACTTAAATCATAAATTTTTCATGTGCGCGGGCGCGCGCGCGAAAATATAAAATTTCTATTTGCGAAGTGGAGCGTGCAACACCACAGGAAGGACATGACCGAATTCCAAGTTTGGAGCGTGCGCGAGGAAAAAGCACAATAACTGGGGGTGCGGTGAGCGTGGCGGGGAGAAAAAGATTATAAAGTTTCTTTGGCCGCGACGGTATCGTTGTCCACGGCGGAAAAGTATGCTGATGGGCCGACGAGAAGAAGTGAAAAAGTAACGGCTCGCAAAGGCGAGAATATCGCTCCCTGATGTGCAATGTGCGCAACGTTTGTGTGCCCTATGTATGCCTCAAATGGGGCGCGCAACGACGAAAAAATACGTAGCAGCTACGAGTATGGGAAATCACCATTTCCGGTAGCGCCATATTTCGTCCTTTTTGCGCTCGTATTCGATGACAGGCAGTCATTTCGCTGCTGGCTTTTCTATCATTTATATTTCGACTGAAGCAAAACAAATCATAGAATAAATCTCCACAACGCGCTTGTTCTAAATTGCCTCAAATATTTTTACATATTTCAAGTGTTTTCCAACTGTTTACCTTTGTCTATATAAACAACTCATTACTTTGCAAACAAAATAAAATTATTAAAGCGTATAGAATATGTTTTGTTAAACATTCCATCTGTTTATTTTCATTCGCCCCTACTTGCTATTATGCCGTGTGCGGTTTAAAATAAATTTTATGTGATGTAGAAAATGGAAATTATTTAAACAAGCAAATTTTAGAGAATGATTGTCAGCGATGGAAATGGAATTGGCATTCGTTCAAATAGCCGTGCGCAGCAATGTGTGCGAAATTTGCGCTTAATGCTGGCGCAAATCGAAACCCGCGGGTGAAGTGTGTACGTTTTGGTAAAGTCGATATTATTGGCATTCGCGCAAATGATTGAATGGCATTGACGAAATGTAATTTTTCGGCCAGAGGTCGCGAGTTGTTTGTACGTAATTACTAGACGGGCGCGATTTGGGGTCGAATGTGTCAACAGCGAACGAGAGCAATGTAGCGTTCGATGACAAAGGCGAATCGACAAACAGTAAACATTCATCCGGCAAAACGCTCAACGCAATATTATATGACAGAACAAATACCCGAATGAAGGAAAAATGAGCAAATCACTCACACGCCCTCGCAGCGAGCTGGCGATAAAGAAAGAAATTACACGTGCTTTTAGTCGGGTGGAATTGTGTGCCCGCGCTATGTGAGAGTAAATTAAGCAATATCGGGGTAGTAATTAACCGCACTGTTTATTTCCTCAATGTGTCTACGTCTGTTGTTCTGCAAATGAACGGGAAAATTCCAATCGCATTGACGTCAAGTAAATAATAACATTCGAATTAATTTCATTTTGATTTAAATTGGTTTTCTTCACAAATTGTCTCGCTAATTGAATTTTACACTTGAACGATATTGCTTCACAAAATATTATTATCATTCCGTTTCAACTCATTTGTGAAAATTATTAATTTAATTTCATAGGCACTCGTATGAATTTACTCCAAAAATAATTTAATTTTAAATAATTCAAAAACCTGCGCAGACGTTAGAAGAATCCGATAATTTATTAAACAAACGATAATATCGAAAGATAAACCGCCTTAGTCGCCGCCAACACTATAGGGAAATGTATGCAATTATCGTTCGATTCGTTCGACTATTTGACAAAACGATCGCCGATTGTCCTTCGTCTGGGAATCGTTCCGAGTTTGACAATATGCATTCGCATAGCTCGAAGGCAAATTTTCACATTAAGCGCACGCGTTCTATGAGCAAGCGAGCATATTATTATTACTTTCTATACTTAACAAACTAAACAAACTGTTATTGTAATAATGGTCGCAATATACCCGATAGTTGGATGTAGTGTGGTGGCACCAACATGACTACCGTATTCATACAATGAAATTCGTTTATGTATTGTGCGCTCGATTGCGCTCTACTCTGCGAATCAAATTGATGGTTATTTTCCAGCAAGATAAGAATGCTTTCAGCTCGTTATTCTAATTGGAGTTCTCAAGTTTCATCCTTCGCGCAAGTCGATCGACGAATGCTCGCTTTATAACTGAACTGTGTGGGGTGTATTTTTAACAAATTTAAAATCTGCTCGATAAATGACTGAAAATCATATAAAAATGTAATTTACCCCAGTAGTGAAATCAATTAAACATTAGCGCGACAATTGGACTTGCTTACACCGCGTGCGGATTTGTTTGCACGCAGAATGCAATGAAGGAATTCTCAGTACGATGGCGATCGCATACATAGTTAACGAGTGCGACTGGCGGCGGGCAACCAAAGTGGGCAGCCGGACTGGCCGCGCGCTCGCCAGGCGAGAAGTACCAATCTGCGGATAAATCGGATTATTGAAGTAGTCTCGAGGGAATCGAATGTTCTATTACACGCAACGTGCACAGGCGCGCGCAAAGACCCAAAGTCCAGAGAATGCCAACGGCCACGACCAACATGCACGCTACTTGAGGCGCCTGTTATTTCAGACAGCGCGCCAGTGCTGCGCGGAACGTCCTTGTTAGGATAACTGATGCGCGTCCTTATACAGCCTTCGCTTTTCATCGTGCCTACCCCCGAACGGGCGAATTCACTACTCTCCGAAACGCACGCCCAACACTCGCATTATGCTTCTAAATATGTAAATCTAGCAATTATCCTCGTAACTGGTTTGCAATTGTTTGTCCTTTGCGTTTCTCCGAAGCAATTATGATATTGTACGCATAGCTTTGTTTATATTGTTAAACAACTAAATCTAATAACTTTTTTGTTATATGAAAACATGAATTATTATTTACCTTTATTCTGCTCGAAATTTTAGTCCGCATATTGGAAAAGGGACTCACCTGAAACAAAGAAAAATACAATTATTATTAAATAGACAAATGATTTTCGGAATTACATTTTAGTAATTCGTAAAAGTTAATGTTTGATCAAAAGATAAGCATTTATTAAAATCACGTCGACAAAGTGACAGAATTGCGAAAATTTAAGCTGAAATAGGGTAGGAAATGTGAACGTCTCGTACATTTCCGGCGCAAAACTAGTCGATGGCAATTCCGTCACCCAGTCACTAAACTCGCGTTGGCGGCAAGAAGGACGCGGGCATTCTTCATATACCAACACACACATTGCATGCACCATATAGCACTTCAATCATCGACTATGCCTTCCTGCGCACAGGAATGCATTTACTTGCATGCACGAAGGTATGTGCAAATATATGCTGTTGATGTGATGATTTCTTCATCTATATCTACGCCGCCCCCGAACAAATTTATATGTGCATTGCTTGCTTGCATATGAGTGACACAGGTTCATAAGTGATTTCCATGCAGGCGGACCTACATTCAACAAATTCCTGTTCTCCAGCACGCATAACATATCAAACATCAATAACTTCCATTTTTATTCAAGTGAGCAAATGTAGCATACGTTGCACCACTCAAATCGCAATAAACTACTCTTACTCGCATAGTAAAATGGTTAAATGAAATTTAAATACTCGATTCGATTTATTGGTATTTCTGCGAATATAAAAACTAAGAGGCAATTCAAACAGGAGTAAAAATTCATTGCCTGTTTACAGTTCGAGCAATAGTTTCGCGCAAAGAGTGAATTTATCTCGTAGTATTTAATTCAATTGCATTCACAGCTTCCTTTCTTTAATAGTCTTCTAAATTACTGAAGTAAAGTGCGACTGATGGTTGTCAGTTTATTTAAACTATAAAATTTTACATTTACTTTAACAGGTGGTTATGATTCTCAGATATTTTCCTTAAGAAGATTAAAGAATTTCATGATTTCAGTTTATCTTTGGTCCAAAGAATGAAGAGGCGAAATTACGACTATAACAATATTAAGCCAAAACGCGGAAACAACACGTTTGAAAATACTGAAGCAAATTTTACTTCTTTTAAACATTTCAAATTGCGTCCGACAAATTTGCGATAGACCAATTTATTTCTTTGTAAGACTTGTGAAAAATTCAGGAATTTTTATGATATCTTTAGTACTTTTCGAGATATTGATGAAAATAACATTTCTTATCAAAGAAATTGCACTTTTAAATTAGTGATACAGAGCTCCAGATTTCATTACCTTCCTATATTCTAACAGATAGGGATTTAGCTTTTATGTAATTCTTGAACTTTCAACAAAAACTAAAAGTTGAAGAATTAACATGATCTCTTCAAGTTAAGAATGCGTCCAACAAATTTGCGATAGACCAATTTTCTTCTTTGTAAGACTTGTGAAAAATTCAGGAATTTTTATGATATCTTTAGTACTTTTCGAGATATTGATGAAATTAGATCGCATTTCTTATCAAAAGTGGTATGTAATTAGTGAGCTCCAGATTTCATTACCTTCCTGTATTCTAACAGATAGAAATTTAAGTTTTTATGTAATACTTGAACTTGAAGTTGAAAAATTAACATGATAGAATACCCCCTTAAAACACAATGAGCAGACCATGCAGTACGTCTTTTCGCGAAGGATGATCGTTTGCCAAAATGGGGGAACACGCTGGAGATGTAGTATTTAGTTAAAATTTCAATTGAATTATCTTTCAAAGTTTGGCGCTTTGTTCGCATTGCGCCCTGTCCAACAAATGCGCGCCAACAAATATCCAAGCCCATTCGAGGGGAGAAGGAAAAGTTCAGAGCTATTGAACGTTGTGCTCTAAGTGAACTTTAAGTAATTACACGCCGAACAATCCGCACACTCGCGTCATCTCAACGTAATTAATAAGTAATTGATGAGACTTACAGAAGGGATTAACGTGATTTATTTTAGTCAGTCGTTTTCAATATGCTGAAGAGTTTTCTTCTTGTCTTTTTCTTGGGATAAGCCTAATCTAAGCAAATTCTGATGGAAACCTAATATTTCGTCCTTCAAATCCTTAGCGGGTGCGAGCTTGTGGAAAATATAAATGACCATTGACTTTTTATTTATTTCCTTGATATACTATTCCCGAAAGCCTGATTAACCCGAAAAAGCGACTCGGTCATTAGCAACTGGGATAATCCAGGTCGAAACTAATGAATCCCACGATATATACTATAGCATACCGTCTTCTTCGTAGCTTTGCCATTTTTTCTGACCCTTTATACTGTGTATTCCTCTTCCTCATTGCCAACGACAACGACGAGAAGGAAATTCACGAATAGTTGCACGTCACTTAATCGACCATTTCCGGTATATTTGGCCATTCTTTATTTCTGCGATGTTTTCAGCTTTTTCTATTCGAGCCATCGCAGTTTACCGCTTTTTCCCACCGAGCGAGCCATCGTCAAGCATGCTCGTGTGCGTCGACTCATTTCCCACCCTCTGCCGCCCGCTCGTAAGTAAGCCCACCGTCGACCGCCGTCGCACTCAAGTCGCTTTTCCAATGCGTTCGCCTTCTTTATGCGGCGCGCGGCATTCTTAGATTGTGCGAACGCAAGATTTACCACGAGCGACCGGACAGGTTTTCAGCGCGCTCCCTACGTGCGCTGGCGGTGGTGTGTGCCCTGTGGAAATTGTCCACATACACTGCCACTGCTGAAAATGCTTTTCCTTTTTCCTGCATCCACCCCTTACGTTTGCCAAGCATTCGTTCGCCGCCTTCGAGCGTTTCCAACTTTGTTTCTTCCGCGACATTTAACTTCATTTTCAAAGTGGTCCCGCCGACTTTTTTAATAAACCACAATTTTTCATTCCCGACTCGTCCGTGCGTAATGTGCACGCATTTCCATCTTTTCTCCCTCCCTTCTCTATCTTATCCCAAGCCTATTGTGGTCCCTTATCCTTGTCATTAATAGTTTTTTCATTTAAAAGTCAAAAGGCGTTTCATATAATTGTAATTTTATGCATGACCCACGTTTTCTGTTTATGTTAGGCCAGTCTATTTAAAAGAAGAGCAAATATTTTACACACCCCCATATTCTTGAAACCGGATTTCCCAGTGGTATTATTAAAACAGTTAAATTTTTACAAATATTGTTTTCGTTTAATAAGCTTTTTTAACATCTTGCAATGACACCATGAAAAAGAGAAAACCCAAGAATAAAATCGCACAAATTTTCAGCGAAAAGCAACTGAGATTTAATCTCTGACACACCCAACGGAAAACCGGCTTCTAGTTTAATTGCACTCAACGAGTAAAATGTTGAAAGTGACAGAAAAAATCCTGCGTTAACTTCAAAGATGGCTGAGTTATGTGATGTCTTTGCACAACGCAATAAAACAACAAAACCGCCGAAAATCCCTGCCACTCGAACATTTCTTATTCATTTATTTTGTTGGTTTGTCTAGTTTTTCTCATTTCTAAGTTGCATCTTAAATTTCGCGCGTAACACAAAAGGCTAGACGGGCGAGCAAAAGGTATTTTATTTTTGTGCATGATACGCGAATAAAATCCAACTAATGTTTCCACGCAGTTTACAGCAGTCGGGGCGTTACGTGGATCACCGAGATAAAACTTGAATTTTATTTCCACCGGCGCTCGAGCGCTGAAAATTCTAAGTGGCACGGCAAGTTTTGTTGCACTTGAAGGCGTAAATAAAGCAAGCACAACAACAATGCACACAATGGCGGAGAACGAAAAATACCGCTTGAGCGGTCAGAGCGAGTAAGGAAACGTGGCGCGGATGAAGAATGAGGCAAAACACGCCGACGATTGGTGTGAAAAACTAACAAGTTTAGTTTTGTACCTTTACAATAGCCATGCGGATGCCGCGGCCGATTCGAAAACTTGTAAAGCTGCGCAGCTTTTAACTTTTTCGCCCACCCCCACGAAAAACACAATGTTGGATTAATACCACCCCTAACTTTCCAGACCCTGGCGAATGTCACAAAATAGCAAAAAAATACAAACCAAGAAATATTGCGCTCAATAATAACATCTTAAAGTCATAAAATCTCCTGGGAATAGAGACAATATTAAGTTGCATTTCGTGGCAACATTTACGGTTTTAAAATAGTATTTCTTCATTTGGTGGGCTGAAATTTGTGGCGGTAGTAGAAGAACAGATTGAGCTTATTCTGTTTACACGCTGCTTACACGAAAAGGCCTTACAGCCGTCGACGACCTAGATTCGCGTTTGTGCTGCTGCCACCACCGCCGCCGTCGCCGAGGACGAAAGCTCAGTGTACTGCGTTGTTTGCATTTAACAGCATCATATAATTTCGTGGATAGTGCTCCTGGCGATGTTGCATTTCTCCAGCGTTAATATTACTTTAATAAGTATAATGTCTGTTTGCGCGAACAAAAATTGAATAAGCGAAATAACAAAATTGTAATTACTTCTGGAAATTGTTAACCTAATTTTAATGGAGTCTCTATACTCACGCTTTAATTGCAAGATATTATAAAATTATGAAAATACCTCTCATAAATCAAACTTGTTTTCTAGCTAATCTATATCTGAAAAACTCGTATTACGCTTGGAAGGTAATTGTTTTCCACTGAACCGACAATAGAAAAGGCACATAAATCAATAAATCCATCGCGTAATTAAATCATTAAATTGCATTGATTATTAATGACTTTAATTAATTTAACACCCCTTTTTACTCCCGTGCTGCTGCTGCCATCGGCGCTTTTCAGCACCCGACAAGTCGATGCTAATGCACGTTTTCTGCGCGACTGCTTATTGAAGCTATTTTTCTCCCGTTTGCGCGCATTTCCTTCCCGAGCGCAATGCCTTTTGTGCTGACGGCAGAGTTCAAATGCGTATTTATTCTGAAAGCGTGTCGTTCCCTTTTGACGCTTCGGTTTTGCCAGAAGCCTAGTCTCTTTTTACAGGACGCAAGCAGTACACAAAAAATTACACGAAATGATTGATTAACCAATCGAATTGAAGGCACGCGTTTCGATTAAAAGCGAAACTGAAACGATGCGAGACACAATTCGAACGGAATGTTATATTTCGTATTCAATACACGAGACTGTATAGCCTGATACGGAAAAGATATTGCCATTGAAGAGACCGGCTATAATTCGGATCGTTTGCGGATTGGACACCTTTCTCTTTATGAGAAAGGATGTAACAATAATAATAAAAAAGGCTGAGCACAAAGCCATAACTCCCACAAATTCTCATTACTGATTGGCCACAATTTTCCTAACCATTCGATTACAAATTACGTCGAGAAGAATTCAATAAATAATGGCAAGTAAAAAATTCTAAATATTTTGATAAATCTAATATTTTTAAAACACGAACGCAACATAATGAAAAATGATAATGGATGATTCCTTAATGTGTATGCGAATATCAAAGCGGCACAAATCATCAATATAAATGCTTTTAATTATTAAAATAAATGGCAAAAGCAACCGAAGGATGATATACGACGCGAAGATGCGTTGCTCATTCGGTGGCTGGTCCCTCGCGTACATGGCGGTGGCGGCAGTGGCTTTTATGCCGCCCCTCGCTGAAAATTGATAACGAAGCAATAATGCCGGCAGCGCGCGGAACAGATTTGGGGAGCGTAATTCAAAATAACAGCGTAATGAATGCACAAGCCGCCGCCGAGTGCGTATGCTGATGCCACAGCAAAAATCACAATGAAAAATAATTCTCCAATAACGACGAATACAATTTCTGCAAACAATGTTTGCTTTATTTTTAATGTTTAACTTTTATGTATATCGCGTTTTTCATTTGAGTAAATATTGCATTTTCATTTTGTTTGTGTTTCTGCAATTCCATAATAATTACAGTAAATTTTTGTGTTTCAATATAGCGCTTTCAACACGGAATTTTAATTAAAAATTCAAATTCTAAAATCAACATTATATTTGCCAACAAATTGAAGCAAATAAAATTGAAATAAGTGACAGTTCCTTGTGTCCTATCGTTTCAAATTTCATGTCGCAGGTCTTAATAATTCGCAAACATCCTCATCCTGATTTTAATACAAATTATATGCATGAGCGAGCACGACACATTGCTTTGCGTAAATGTTACAAAGGACGTAAATATCTAATGAACGAAGCGATGCCATTATCACATTTTATTAATTATTAATATTTCCCGGCATTTCGTAGCACCATCTGGCATTTGATATTAAACATTTCTTACGCAAGACTTGCTAATATTTCTTTAATCAAAAGTATATTTACTAAAAATATCATCTTGTTTTGACGACCCGAATTTTCACTAGAATCTTAAAAATTTCGTAAAAAGTCCTTTTCACAAAAATACTTCATCACGTACTCGTTTGAAACTCAATCTGTATTCGTTCATTCACTCATTCTTTGAGATGCGAACATGAGTCCCTGGTGCTGGGATTGAGATAACACGTATGTAAGTGGATAAGTAAGGAAATGCATGCCGAAAATCTCAGCGACCCGCATTAGCCATGTGTGTCGTTAAATATTCAAATCATATGTTAATGGTAAAGTAAGATGAGTGCTGCCGCGGATGCGTCCCAGCGAAATTGAATTGCCAGTAGGGGTTTTACAAGAGCGTTGGTGGCGGTGGCGGTATTTTACATGTGAGACACATACACACATTACGTCAGATTTTGACGTTGAGATAATCGTGCAAGTGAGATAGTTGAACGCGCATGAGGATGAAACACGCAAATAGAGAAAATCCAGGACACTACTCGGAAATCGCGCAAATCCCTGCCGCAGAACTCAAACGCATATTAGCGAATTACTGATTACGTGCATGCATGCATGCGTCCTCAGCCCAGCACGCACTTCGGCCTAAATGTAATTATCCTGTTTGTGCCCTTTGTTGTAAAACACCAACGAAATTGAATGCAACAAGCATCTGCCAACGGTACGTGAGCTTTCAATTAGCATTAAACCGCATTACATTGCACCGCATACTCTAAATTTTATTTGCGTATTTTTTAATCTTCAACGCTGTGTATTCCTCAAATATTGCGATGCGATAAACCCTAACTAAATATTTTACTCGCATCCGCATGTGAAAACTTTATTCAATTTTTTTGTGGATTCAAAATTATTGAAACGTGGAAATAGAACTAACATTTACACTCGCGTCTTTGACTATTCGGAATTGTCCTGCAAGAAGTTTGCCAAGAATATAGGCTTGGCACGTAGATTCGTATTTCGGGACATGCGATCTAATTTGGCCTTTGTGTCCCACTGGACCATCCTAAAATAACAACAACACTGGCGCCTCGGGAGCCAGATATTGGGAGCGGCGGACGAAAATCGCATAATGAATTTCTTATCTCGGCTCGCATGCGTTGCGTCTGCGACTCGCAGGAGGCATTATTTTGACTTTAATATCTATGCCAACATGGTAAATGGGAATATCCCTAAATTCCTATACAATCAAAAGTCATCCCAAGTTAAATTTGGATTAATAATTCATTTGCATTCCCAATAATAATGTTTTACGTAGAACTAATTGAAAAAATAAGACGATAAGTTAACTCTGACAATGGGTAGCTAATGATTGATTTGAAATTATATTAATAATAATGATTCACGTATAAATAATTGCAATAAAAACTTCAGGAATATCTCACAATAGTTGTGAAGAGCAAAGCCATAAATATGAGGTCGGCGGTGAGCGAAGGGCATGCGAATAGTTTTGCTTTTGTATTCAAAAACGCTTTGCGCCGAAGCACATTGTTGGAACATTGATAAATGCTTCTTCGTGCGCGCTGCCACCGCCGCCGCCGCCTCGGTGTCTTCGTCCCGCATGCGTTGTCAGCCTACATATTTGCAATATGTCATCAACGTATGCAAACTCATATCGTCAGCGCGCACACGCATACGATCATACTCTTCTCACTCATGATGCGCACGTATGACACACCTCGTCGAAAATATATTCTCCTTTGCACCTTGCTCGTTACTTATAAAGCAATTTTCGAGGCATACAGCCAGCTACCAACTAAGCAAGCAAACAACGCTCAACTCGCAATTCATCATGCGACGTGCATTCGCGAATGTCAACTGCAAATATCATCGTCGATGAATGATATTCAAACAAACGATGAAGGTACGAGAACGTCGCTGCCGACGACGTTCTCGAACTTAATCAAAGTGAAAAATCAACGTAAAGGTGAAGTGTAATGAATCCCACAATCCGCAAACTTATAATGCATAACATAATAAATTCCTCATTTTGCATACCGATTTAAATTGTCGTCTATAGAATATTTATAGATTTTTATACGCCCGAAACGTCAGAATGAAACGTATATTGCGCGAGTTTTATGCATTTTCCCATTTTGCAACTTCTACAACAACAACTTAGAAAATACATACGCTCACTTCCGGCGCACATCAATTGAATCCTGTCTGTTTGTTCGTCTGCAAGCATTACAGCAAATAAATCGTATTTCTGCAAGACGAAGCGAGCAACCGCCTCTTAAAGCAGAAATGCACGAACTGCATATTAGTGTCTCAGAATATATTCACTGCGTGCATGTGTGCATTGAAATAGATTTGCAAACGTACATTATGTTCAAAATGTTGTTGTATATTCAAATCTTAAACCATTCTCAAAGACGTGCAAAGTGCTATTGTACGAAAATATTTCTGTTTATATAGTCTGTGAGCTTATATCGCAATCAAGCACAATAGCCCGATGAATTTTTCCTTTTGCTGAATACAATGAGTAAAAAGTGACATAAACGAAGGGAAAACAAACGCAAGAATGTATGCATAATTCACTTACCATTTATTTACACGACGCTCGAAGCATTATCCAAAGTTGACACGCACCTGGAACAAATAAAAAGAGGCCTTTTGAACAAATATTTGGGGAGCAAAGTATTGATAAATAACATTATTGGAAAAAACAGAGCGGCAAATATGCCTGACGAATTTTCCAGCATCCATTCGCGTTTCATTTGCATGACATTCACGACAAACGAACGAACGAGCACAAAAAAATTATCCTTATCCAGGATGCTGCTCGTTTTCACGCTCGTTGCGCCAAGAAAAACACGCCACTTGATATGTGCCACCTTCCAGCATTCGCCTGCCAACCACCCCCTCGCGCGAGCACCCCTCAGCTGCGTCCGGGAATAGCACTCAAATTGCGCATTTATATCCGGGCGAATTTTTATCATCCAAATCCGAATTAAATTATTCATCCCCGACGTGTTTGTGCATTTGTATACGTCGCGCGACGATATTCGAACATGTCCTCCCATCCTTCACGTCGCGCGGATTTTTTATACATTTTTTCCTTGCGCAAATGTCGCCGCAAAAGAGAAATTTGTATGCGCGCATGACCACCGCCGATGTGAATTTAATAACCAGCCGACATTCGTTTCGCATTAGGTACCTCTGTCGCTGCCACCTACTTTTCCACCCCGCCTGTTGAAATTCGGGGATAATAGACGTTATAATTATATTCGCAACTGCATGAAATTCGGCGCAGCCCAAATGCAAACAAACAACGAACATCTATAATTCCTGGTGCATCAAATTAATTGATAATCCAAAAAAACGGGCAAATGCACGAAACACACAGCAAAGCTGACAGATAGATAATAATTACAGGACGTCAGAGTGCGAGAAAATCGAATATTGGACTGCAGTGAATTGCAGGATGAGCGCTCGCACGTCCTGTTGCGTGCGTCGCTCCGAAAATGGCAATTTTGCAATCGTTACGGCAGGGATTCGACTAACAAGTCGCATAATCGTTCGCGAATTGCCACGTATATGGAGCATTTCCCAATTTCGCTCTGTGCCGATTATATTTTAACGAAAATTATGATCAGCGTCATCGACATTGGCGGAGCGTGCTCAAATTGTTACCAAACTAGTTTACGCGAAATATCCACTGGTAATTCGCATATAAACTGACCAATATTCAATGTCATAATAAATATCCTCTTTCTACATGATACTTTAACTGAACACCAAATACAACAATAATTTATTGTTGTAGATTTTGAAATTGCAAGTTGAGTTTTCAAATTTATGAATTCGCGCATATAAATGTCAACTTCGATTTTACAATTGTCAATATTCCGCGCTAGTTTTGCGATGTCTATTAGCATATGGCAGGAATAGAAACACAATACGAAACCCTTTTGTTCTGCGTTTGCCTGAAGCCCTCAGAAATAGTGCCGTAATATTTCCATTTCGTGTCTGACGTAAATAGATCAGACTGCAATCAATAACGCATCATATTTGTCACAGTCAGCACTAAAATGCCTATAATAATCTCAATGTTGGAATAAATCACATCCTTTCATGATAATATTGATCGTTCAATATATGGATTAATTCATTTAGAGAAATGACCAATTAATTTCGAATAAATTTCACACCCAGAGTCAATATTATACAAATAACTAAAAATTTTGCCAACAGTTAAAAACTTTAGATCTTGTAAAAGTAAAAAAGCAAAAGTCAAATAAAATATGTGTCTGGGCCAGTGACTACCCGATTTACTACAGCCATTAACAAATTTGATATAAAATCCCGTTTTACAGCTATGATAAACGCAATAAAAAATGCTTTTGCAAATCCGTATAAAAGCGCGCCGGTTACAGTACGCAACTGTAATTAAAGTCTGTGCATTGATGGTCGGTGAAGCAATTCGCGTGCGCAAACAGCTTTTGTGGCAACATCGTAAAACGCTTATCACCACAATGACAATAAAATCAATTACAGCGCAGGTTATAGGTACGTGTGATTATAGGTGACTTCAATCATTATCAATTGTCCACCAGCGCGGTACGTTACGTTGACAGTATTTTACGATGAGGATTCAGGTAAATTCAGACCTATAAACTTCATCATCATCATCATCAAACCGAGATGCTTTCGATGGACAATGAACATATTCACATAGCGTGGATTAGAATTAGAGTTTCCTTAAAGTGCGCTTTAATTATGACCATTCGGGTGCAGAAATAATGAATGAATTTCTGCAATAAATTTAGGTGACTGGTGCACTCATTGCATACGTCCAAATCATTCACTCGCAGTTAGGAAAGTCGGTCGCTCTGGTTTCGTTTGCGCTTGAGTTGGGCATGTGAGTGTTTTTGTTGATTTGCCCATGCAAATACACACACGCGTGCACATAGATGATGATGATGAAGAAGGAGTATGAATATCGCGAATGTTTTGGCAGAGCAACTAAAGCGCCACAACGGCGACGGCACCGAGCAGCAGGATGTGCGTGCGCGTGTTAGTAAATTAAGCATTTGCGGAATTAATTCTAGCTTGTTGGCTTTCTGTGCGCGCTTCCATTATTTACTTGCGAGTTATAAGTGGATGCCTGAGTTGCTCGCGCACGAATGTGTGATGGAAATTTTCAGTTTAGTCGTTCAAGAAGTTTCTCGGGAATGTTTCCCGTCAGGAAGGCGCTAAGAACACCGACGGCGGAGATGGGAGCGACATTAAACATTCGCATCGTACAAAACATTATATTTCACGGATTAAACACAAATGCCTTAATTCTTGCGTTAACACAAAGAAAAGACGCAGCGGCAAACAAGAAAAAGCCATAATTCCCGTCAGAGAATTGTCGACAATTTGAAAAATTACAATCAAGAAAGAATTGAATTTCCACAACAATGCGCCTGCCGCCCCCCAGAGGAATTTAAGAAACGAACTAATCGTTCTCCGTTCACACGGCCGCCAAAGATGGCAGTAACAATGTTCGTACACGCGTTCATTGTCATCCCGCATTTCTTCTTCTTCGGCCGCCTTAATTATTGGCAAACCTCCAGGGCATTGCGCTAAAACCGCCAAACAACTCCACAGATAATTCACTCGCCCATCATTCCGTTCAGCGCATTTATACACATCTCTCGTCGTCCGTGTGCAAGTAAGTATATATCTTGCTCTTGCCCCAGTTGGCGCAACAACCAAAAGTCATCAGCAGCTAGGCGCGCTCGCTATCGACATTCCACCTCCGCAACTCGCGCGCCCATCAAACATGTCGACATATCAAAGTATTTCGCGAATTGCCTGCAAGTGACTGCTGCCTATCCGGTCTTTGTTCCGCGTAAAACTTTAATGGCACATCGCTCCACCTCCGCCGCGCGAATTCAAATACTAGGTTAACTTGTAATTGCTTTCTTCCCGTATTAGTAGCATGCGCGCCGCGGCGCGAAGAGAATTGGGTGAGTGCACTCGCTTGTTTTATTACACTCGAATGGATTTGTTTAGCCGAAACGCGCTTTTGCTTTTCGAGGGCAATGTGTGTGCTTGCAATCAGATAAAACTTGCTTTGTTCGCATCGAATTTCGAGGACTTTTAGTTTGATTCGCTTTTATTAGCGTTTCAATGGTGCAGTGGTTGTTTCAATGAGCGAAAATGCATAAATTATAAAATGTTCAGAGACGCCCAGTATAAATCCCAAGATAAAAATTACACTCATGCTGTAGCAAACAGAGAGGAGTTCGTCATTTCATTTATTATGCAGCGCACTTTCTTTCGCCGCCTCCGCGCTGCTCCTCAGCCGCCTTACACAATGACAAGCAAGAACAATGCGACTTGACTCGCTTCAGTCACTTGGCGCGGATTATTCGGGCGGCGCCATTGTCGAACACGTAGATTTCATTGCGGATTGCACAAGTGGCACGAGTCGTAAGTCGATGAGTTCGCCGCCACCACCGCCTTCAGGAAACATGCAAAATATGAGCTCCAGCAATGTTTTCTTAGCCTTGCAAAAAGCACTCGTATCGCGATGTGCGTACTTCGTGCTCGTTAACTCTCGACGCATAAGAAGAACAACAAGAATAGTTCGTTGTACGCAAAGCATTATAAGAAGTAAGCAAGAAAGTTGATTGCAAACTTCCGCGTGCGGTTCCCGATGGTAATTTTCACGCGCTTTCATGGTCCATCGTTGAACACAACGCCAAAAACATACAGCTCGCGGCGATTAGCGCGTTTTTGTTGAATGCAATTAGCGGTTATTAACAGCAAAGGTGCAGCATTCGCAAACCTTTGCACAAACTTTTAATGTGCAACGTAATTATCTACAGGACACTTCAACAACATACGCTACCGTTTATTATCGTAATTATCCTTTCTGTTTTTGCACGCCTTGTCGTTAAGAAATAAATTAATTCATTGAAATGTACGCAATTAAAAGATTTTTACCTTATTTAATTAAAATTCCATGAAATGAAATGTGAAATCCACTCACCTGAAACAAAAAGAAGTAAAGATTAATAATGGAAAATGTGTTTGGACTACAAAGACAGATAAATGATAAATAAATGACTAAATGGGGCATTTTATATTAATTGATGTAAGATTTCATTAAATACGATGTTGTTTAAACAATGAAGTACCTACATGTGGTGTTTGCTTCACGCTTTTAAGTAGTTTTGGCGCATTTGGCCGAGGACCGCTTATGACATAGTGAATAAGGTGGTGTCTGCATGTGAAAATTGTAAGGACGCGTCACATGCATTCCATCGCACGCATGCGAAACGCGTACACGCAATTTATACCCACACATTATGCGAACCTAAAACAGGAGAGAGCAATCTCTCCTCCCTTGTACACGCGCGTCTGTTATCCTTACACCCACAGGCTCGCAAAGCATCCGCATGTGTGTAGATGATGCCTAACAGCATCCTGCGGTTTGCACTCGGCGGATGGGTAATGCGTGTGCTGGGTTGCGATATTAATACGTGCAGGTTGCTTTCAAAGGACCTCTCGCTACTCGTATGTCTGACCGCATGCCTAAACATCCTTTTGCTAAATATGCGAATGGCGCATTCTTGTTATCCGCCGCTTTTTCTTGCTTTTTGTGTTTCACTTTTTTGTCCAGTAATTATCCTATTTAGGTTTTGTTAGATTAAGAGATTAAATACAGGCACGCACCTATTTAATTTGTTTATAATTTATGTCTAACATTCTACGGGCTATTCCTTCCTTTTTAAACTTTTAAAAATAAATGTTTCAAGAAAGTATGTTGCTCTTCGAGGTATTAAAAAGTTTACATTGCCTATAATTACCAACAAACCCTCAGGGGACTAACAACTTTGAATGACAAAGTTTTTATTAATAAAAACTAAATGAAGTATTAATATTTAATTTGTTTGCTAAAACTTTTTGCATCAAGTTAAACTAATAGTGCTGTACGATGTTTCGTGTGTTCAGCACGCAAGAACGACGGATGAACAAATGTGGAGTAAAAAGAATGAGAGCAAGCGAGCGTTTTATACCCCTCGTAATCATAATTTGTTTTGCACCTCCTTTTTATGGACGAAAAGTGCACAGTCCGTGCATAGAAACGAAACAGACAGTTGACTAACTAGATGTGCCCCTCTTGCGCCTCCGGCGAGGTGCTTAGCACGCGTGCATGTGGAAAATGCTATAGAACGCAAAATGGCAATGTGATAATAATAACGAAATTCAGTTTTCGGCATTTAGCCGCGTGTCGTCGACGTCTCATGCGACGTGCATAATAAAATTTGCGCCACCACCACCGCCACCGCCTCGTTGGGCGTCGGCGCGATGAGATAATTGCATGCTGCTTCTGCCTCCGTCATCACCCGCCACTCGTCTGTACAGTTTCATTAATTTTTTCACGTGCAACTGCGAAATATGCTCAAACTACTAACGAACATGTTCCATCCCGACACCTTTTTTATCCAAACTTTTTTATTCTGTCCCATTTAAATGTGTTTTGTTTAATCAGCGAATAAAATACTTGCGACTTTACAAATGTTAAAAATTCCATTTCCTGTCATTCTTCTTTGAAATGCTTACAAAGTATTTACTTTAAATTCTTAAAATAGAAAGAAATCAATAAATCAATTAATATTTTACAGTTGTATCGTTCCGGCGAGATCAATAAAAGAAATTATTCAAGGGAAAATTGAAGCAAACACGATCCACATGATTTCAATTCCAATACAACACCACCCTTTTCCTGTTCGCATCTCTTACTCTTTCGCAGTCAACACAACAAGATTTTCATTGTTACCTTCTCCCGCAAAACCACATATGACATAATAGGAAAATGCGAGTTTATAAAAGTTTGAACACAATCTCTAAAGCGCTATCGAGCCGTCGGCGGCAGCGTCGCGCAAACGAATTTCCCAGTTGGAAGATATACACAGATGTACGTACACAGGCGACGCGAAATACTTTTATTAAATAAATTTGGTCGCAGCGGTGGCGGTAGCAACGGCGGAGGCGGCATCGAAGGAGCACCCGCATGCCTTCCCATTCTTTGACCCGTAGAGCGCAAATTTTCATTTCACCAGCCGGGTCGCTTGCTACGTTCAATTTTCATCCATTATTATGCGAAATATTAAATTCAAAATGTGCCGTTTGTTTTGTTACATTTTCATTTTGGTTTATTTGTTTTTGCGTAAGTGAATTGCACGTTAATTTAATAACGAGCAAAATACACATAAAAATGGTTTCATTTCTGGCGAATGAAATTGCAAATTTTGAAATTTCTATAGCAAAACAAATAAAAGTTGGAAGCGAACATAATTATATGATACTGTAATTGGTATGTTTTTAATTTATCATAACTATGAAAATAAATTATTCCGCGGTAAAAAAATTATATGGTGATATAAAGCGATAGTCGTTTAATAATTTCTGAAAATTTGAAAGAAATATATTCATAAACAACGAAGAAATTAATTATCAACGTTAGAGCATTTTTCCGTATGCAGAGTACCATTACAGCGCGCAGCGTACCAAGTCTGCTGCTAACCGCGATGTGCTGAACTTTGATTCTCCTTCTTCGTCTTACTAATTGCTTAAAAATCCATGATGGCCGCTCTTATGGCATTTGCATGCACGGTAACTAAGGACGCGTCAAGCACGGCCATAGCAACCGCGTAGGTGGAGTATAGCGCGCTCTCTTCCACAGTACTTACTACAACAGGTGCCTGTTCTTCCCCATATATATTATTACGATCATAACTTTTAAAGTAATTAAGATAATTGAATTCTGTTTTTTTTGTAGATTTTTTTTTGTGATATGCATTGGAATAGTTTATAAATTTATTAATATGATTAAAAATTTATTGTTTTCATGAATTCATATTACAAATCCAACTTTAAAGCTCAGTTTGGCTTAAGTTTTTTAAGCCAAAAATCGAACGTTTTATCCTTGCAAGTCTGTTTGCCTTTTTGTAAAAAGAGCTTAGTTTTACGGCAAGATTTATTGCGATGTTTATTTACGTGTGTATCGCCAATTGCCGATTCAAATATGTCATAAACAAAAAATACAAGCCAATTCCAAAATTTTAATTTATCGCAAAAATGTTTACTCTTTCAAAAAAGCGTATTGTAAATTCTTTCATAATAAATTAACTTCCCCAAACATTATTTTGCTTTTAAAATAAAAGCGGCAGCTAACGTAATTTAAAGCAGGTTCCATCATCAAAAATTTATAAGTTAAAATAAAGTTATTCTCAATTAGAGATTGAAATTTGCACATGAAGATAATGTGACGCTGGGCTTTGTTAAACATGCAAGTCACACGGATTCACAACAAACCGATGCTTGCAGAGGCAATATATGCTCGAGCTTAACGCGGACAACGAGGACGCGTTTTGATATCCTCGCTGGGAGGCGGCGCAGGATGAGGTGAAAGCAGCTGGCCTTATGTACGAACACAACGCGTGCCGCCAAAGCAAAATATTCAAATAGGTACAATGTGTCGCACGTGAATCCGCCCCATCTCTCACAATTTCGACATCGGCGGCACAGCCAGCAGCTCACTTCAATAACGCGGTCCTTGGTTCTTATTAACACGCGCCGCCGCCACCCAAGCTGTCGAATTTATGTAAGCGCATCGCATCCGCTTCCAGTCGCGTTCAATGTACCTTCATTCAATGAGGGGTATACAAACAGGATTGGCAGGAAATCGGAAAAATTAACGCGACAGCTCCACGTATTTTCAATAAATTCCATGGCTTTAACATGCAGGCACAGATTATAAAAATGCTAATTCTGTTTATTTGCTTTGTGTTCCCCAGAAATATATTCAACACACCCTCTGGCATGTGTGCTGTCTGCCGGATGAATGTGTGAGGGCCACAAGTATGTGCAGGACGCGCTCAGGATTAATAGGATAACTACTACAATATGCTTGCTTAATGGCGGCCATATTTGATATGCAAGCTCGCTGAATGTCTAAACTATTTGCGCTTGCTGTGCGTTTAATTGAAATTAATTTTCACAATAATATTACATTTGCATAAATTGAATGCCTTGAGTAATCACGCAACTTTGGTCAACGAGTTTCTAACGTTTTGAGATTACAAATTGAGTTTTAGTTTAATAATTCATGAACAAGAAAAAACGAATTAACTCATAAAAATTCGCCAAATCACGCGGCTAACATTGGAGAAAGTAAACAGATCAAAGCAATGCATAATAATCCTGCCGTTTATTATTTCATTAGAAAAAAACAAATTTGGAAATATTCGGACGAAACCCTTTGAAAAAATTAATTACATTTAGGCGATTTTCCCTTTGCGCAAATTTTTAATTACTTCGTAATACGAGAATTTTAATTAATCCTGTCAATGGCTGCAAGAATGAAACTTCTCCTTTAATCAGTTTCTTATAAAAATAAATTTGCACTCAACCGCCCCGCGCACAATACGCAAGCGTGCGATTTTTAATTAATTTTAAATTATGTTGCCTCGTTGAATGCGCGCGTCTGACGCATGTTGTTCTATTAAAACATATCACGTGCATTTATCTGATGCATGAAATAATTTACTGCTTGCTTATAAGTCGTCGTGTTCGCCGGCGCGCTCAACTAGCACAACTCGCTTTATGCGTGTAGTTTAAGGGCGTACGATGCCAGCACGTAGCAAATTATTATGTAACACTGCATCGGCAATGAGAATCGACTCGCGATGAATGAAGCGAGTAAGCAAAGCGCACAGCGCAGGAAGCCGCCCCGCTGGAGTACTTTTATTAATTATTCGCCACCGGCGCGAAGTCGATAAGGGATAATGTACGGTGGCGGCGAATAATGGCGAATAACTACCACCCAACGAATAGCGACGATGCGCATTTCGTTTTACATAAATTTTACACCCCCTTTGCAGTAACACGTAGTGGAATGAATACGTAAGAAAACGTATTTTCTTTACTTTTTTTCTTCTCGAAATAAAACTTCTTTTTTCATGCGTCTTGATTGAAATTCACACGAGTCGATGTCGCATCCAAAACTCATTTATTTGCGCATCATGAGATCATCACACTTGTGCCGTCATCGGTGTGAAGAGCACAAGTTAGCAAGTTAGTTGTAAAAGCACACGACGCACATGAACGGACAGGTGACTATTATCTTCTCGCCATTGAGGCCAAGCCGAGAACCTAGTGTCTCCCTCGTCTACCTCGCGCCCTCTGCGCGAAAGTTTAAATCCTTTGCACATGCACACCCTGGGACGCGGCAGGAACAATGCATGCGAAGATAGAAGAGCGGTGAGGCCGGCCGTGCTGATGATGGCAAATAGGAAAATCTAGTAGGTAAGAGTGGCGTGTTAAGAGGAGCGTTAAAGTTTGCGTAAGCCTTCTGCGTTCCGTCTGCGAACGCACACATGCATTCAACTTATTAGACAGACAGTTCGCACGTTCACAAGCGTGACATGTTACTCCGAAAACAATACGCGAGCAAGCAAGCGAATCTCAATGCGCTAGTAATTGTCATGCGAGAATGATATTTGTTCGGAAATTTAGCCAACAATCCTATCAAAATAATGTAACTTAATTACTAAACTCAATTCGCTTTGCCAACATACGTTATCCTAGTTACACTTCTCATTGTCCTTTGAAATAAATTATTCGTATAAAATGAAAAATTAATATTTGAGTTTTAATCACTCAATGTAAGCTTTTGCTATGCTTGCAAAGTGTGGTTGGTTAATGGCGCAGACGTATGAAAAATGTCTGCGTTCGAAGTAGAAAAAATGCTTACGTTGATAATAAGTTGAAAGCTCGCTTGCTAGCAATATAACTTTAAGCGTACTGGTACTGAGCACATCGTATTAGTCGTTTTAGTGTGGGATTCTAGTCCAACAGTTGCAAAGCACAATTTAACTTTTCTTCTCCCGCAGGAACGATGACAAACGAATCAAACGAAGTAAATTTTGTACAAATAAATAATTTCGTTTAAGAGATATTCGTCTTCATTGTTCACATAAAGAAATTATTAAATTTGCAGTAAGCTACAAATGAAAGGCAATCTTTCAACATTTACAAGTGTACTTGTTCATCTTCAATTATGGTAAAATCATCATTGCGACCTGTTATTACCCATGTCATTTCCGTGTCGGCAGAAATGACTTCTGCGAATGACATTACCCTTGTTCAGAAGGGGTGTAATTGAATTAAAATCTTTTCCATTGACTTAATTATGCTCTTCGGTACCATAAAGCGAAACGTTTTATCTTCTAGTGCCTGCCGACCACACTCCAACAAATAAAACAAGCGAAATTGATTAAATCTTGGCGGAATTAAACATTATTTTAAAAGTTAATTAATCCAGCATGCTGTCACGCGTGATACGCATCGTAAATGTGCGAATGAATCTGCGACGACGAGAAATAAATAGCACAAATATAGGTATATTTACGGATGTGAAAAGAAAAACGAATCCGGGCGGAGGAAAAATGTAAGAAGGACGACTAATAGAATACTGGAATGCGCGGGGAAGGGCTGGCGACGCGTGGTATGAGTCCTGTGGGCAAAACTCGTGTTATGACCGGGAGCGGCGAGCATACTAAAAACCCCGCGTGCGGAAAACCGAGATTGATCCCGAGCGTCCGGCGCGCCGTTTTCCTCCTCAGGGTTGCTGGTGAGATTTTCACAGTACAATGCACTCGCTTCTTTCCGCCATCGTCATGCCACCCTCAACATTATTTGCAAGTGCGCAAATTTTAATATTTTCTATTTACCATATATGAATGTAAATAATTTTATTACAAAATAAAAATTGCTTCCTTTATCATCCAGCAACGCAAAAGACTTTTCTCGCGAATCCTATTTTTCTGACTAAGTTCCTATCAAGATCAAGATCAAGGCTACAAGAATTTATTTCTTTGCTGGTCAATAATAGTTTCGGCGATTACGCTAAACTGGTCGTAAGTTATATTTATCTCGAAATAAATATTTAATCAACAACTATAAGCCGTAATAGATCATTCCATTTTATTCTACGACGCATTCGTAGAATTGGCCGTGAACGTGAACGTGCTAATGTCCATAATAAAAATGCTTTGCGAATAAAAGCGCATTGAGTGGTGTTTTTTATCCGCGTGGGATAGCGACGAAAATAAGGACGAAACCGTATACCGAACGGACCTCAAAGCCATGTGCGCATGAGTGTAATCCGACGCAAGTAAATATTACGAGCAATCTTAATCTTAATTTAGATTTTTTGCGCATTGCACTCGAGTTTAACGCTCACCACAAAGCCGCCGTCCAGCGCAAAAAATCGGCGGCGCACAAAGCAAAATACAGACAGTGCAGAGCCTGGAGTGGAAATTCCCACTCGTTTCCCGGCGCTGAAATAAAAGCGAATGCTCAAACAAAAAGCAAACGCGCCGAATCGAAACGCATTGCATAGATTTTCAAGTGGTGTGCGCCATCCGCGCGAGACGAGAAGAAAAGCGATTATTCCTAGTTCTATAGTAATAATTCATCAACGCAGGCAATTTATCTGCAAGTCAATTTATCCGCCAGGCAATTCATCTATAAGGAGCGCGCGCTCGCTGTAATTTCATGGAGTGTCAGGACGACGCGCACACAGAGCCACAAAGGAGCAAGCGAAAGAGAAGAGTTCACATCTTCACATCCGCACCAAACGTCGGATATTATTCACTGTCATCCCGCATGGGCCGGGAGAGAAAGAATATGAGGAACGCACGCTGTAGGAAGCCTGTCTAGACCACGAAAGCAATCTCAATCTGAGCCGAATCCACGCGAAGAAATAGCACCAGCCAAGGAACACGAAGAAGACGAGTGGCTTCTTTTTATTATAAATAGCTAATTATATAAATGGATTGAATTAGGACCTGCGATGATTAAACTAGAGCCAGACGGCTATTCATAAATATTTGCCGAGCTGAGGTGTAATCTTTTTTCGTCGCTTGCAAAATCGGAAAAACGTCATTTAATTTATTTCCCTTGAGACGAACCGCGTGCAAATCGACCAAGTTTAATAAATGCGATTAAAAGTTCTATTAACTTGGTTAATTTTTACTAAAATTACAAATTAAACTAATAATTACTTTAATAGTAAAACTATTGTTTCGTGTAAATAAATTTCCACGTTATATTAATAGTTGTAATTAAAACTTTCAGTGGACGAAAAACAGTTGGTTTTACAGCGATTGAACAGACATGAAAACCATTTGTAAATATGACAGAAAGTTGCAAACTACATGGAAAAACTTTTAAATTAGTAATAAAGTGAGAAATTTTATATATATGGTATCAAACATGTGATAATAAAATCAAACGCAACTGTAAATTCATTGCTCGCAGGCAAGCAACTTAATAATAGCGTAAAACTTCTGTTTCAAGCAAACCGAACAAGAAAGTCGCGCGCGCGGCCTTGTTTTTCTACTCATAGTTTGTTCACAAGTTAGTTTCTGTGTTTTTCATCAGACAGCGTTCAAGATGGCTTGCATTCTGCAACTTCCTTTTTTACTCGTACCCTATAAAAAGCGGCCGAATTCTGCGCCCTCACGAACCAGTTTTTAATCCCTTGTGAAATGCGGTACTCTCCGGGAAGATTAAGTCTTTAACTCGGCGCACAACGCGCACATTCAACGTTCTTAATTTTACACACCCTCACTGATAGATATTTCTAATAGACGTACAGGGGGTGGAAAATTAGTGCAAGATAACAACGGAGGGATATACTTATCGAACGAGCAATGCCGAGCGGGAAGTCTTAGCGTCCATTATCAAACAATAAGTGGCGGAAAATTGCGGAAACGACAATTTTCGAATGGGGAGGCGGCTTGCAACTACCTTGCACAGTATAGAGATGGCATTGCGGTTATTTCAGGGACAGTTTATCCCTGTGGAAAGTTTTCCCATTGTTTCACGCTCAACTATTCAACTTTGCAACATAATTATACAAAGTGTCAGTCGATTTTGTGTTTGCCCTCGACTGTGAAGGGAAGGTGGCGCATTACGACAATATGATTTGTACTTTATGCTGAAAAATGTTTGTGTTCAGAGGGTTAAGCCCCAATTGGAAAACGAATCAACCTGCTGTTTAATTCCGATAAACATTGTGGCATGGAGAGCATTAGAAGCCAAACATTATCCGTTCAATACAATTGAATCCAACTTTAGCTCGGCGCTCAATGCGAATCGAATATGCGACGTTGTTAGGTGGGTGCGTTTGCACAATAATATTATTATTGCATGACCAGTGGTCTCGGTTGATGCACAATAAAGATATTGAACGCGGTACGGCGCAGAAGCGTCGCGTTTTCGATTAAAACAATATTAAATATTTAACTTGCGCGAACAACTCTTGGTTTCACTTTATGCGAGCGTAATTCAACAAAGGGCGGATGGTCAGTGGATGGATTTTGTGTGCCCTTCTACTATTGTAATATCCAATTTTAGAGGGCGGATAACAACCGTTTGGGTCCGTCGCGAGCGTCATGCAAGAGGATTATGCCGGATCTTTACACCATTCGCAGGGTAATAGTATAAGTAATTAAAAACCAGTCCTGTATTTCACGTATAACGAGATTATCTGTTCGCTTCTCATAACTTTCAACTTCAAAAGTATGATAATTATATATTCATATCCATATTGTTAATAATAAATAATCGGTTTCGTATAAATTTTGCGGTTTTTTGTTATAATAATAATGAACAAACCGCAAGCACTTTTACTATCCTATTTATGCATTTGAATTTTAAGAAAGCCTTTGAATTTAATTAAAATTGAGCGTAAATGAATTTCTAATAAAAATTTAAATAACAGGGGTAGTTAGAATTGAAATCTACTGCCTACGAAAATTCTGCACCGGGAATGTACCTAATATAAAGTCCTGAAAGTAGACATCGTCAGTGTAAAATAGCGAAATGAATGAAGAACGACGGCGCACAAGAATTATTAATATTCGTTACATTCGTATTACTTCAATTACGGCGAGCAGGGAAGATGAGAAGCGTGCTGCAATTCAATTATATTCAATTGAAAATGAAATAAAACAGTGCAAAGCAAATCCTTGTAAGAATCATTTCGCTAATGTGCAAGAATGCAGCCCGCTCGAAATTGACGCTATTTTCTTGCAGTTATTTCAGGAAACTAAATTAATTGCAGCTGTTTCATTAAGCTTAATATAATTAATTACCGCCAAGGCCAAGGCCTTGTGCATAATTGAATATAAGCAAGTGAAAAATGAACGCGCCAACTCCTTGGTTACTTAATATTACAAATTCAAGTGAAACGTGCGCTTTGTTAAGTTAATTAAAAAAGTTGGTGGTCGCCTTTCGATTAATAATTTTCAACATTATCACTATTCGCTGCCGAAACTAATTTAATTTGCAGGCGCGTGTTCAACGAAATGATAGTGAACTACCTTTCGACGTATTTTCATCATTGTGTGTTGTATTTGACGCGCTGACTGCAAAATTACTTTGGTAGTCTTTACAAATATACCCACTCGTCGAGGGGCCGGTGTTGAAGTATGCATGTGCAAAATGCAATCCATATTAAAAGTGACTATTCATTAATGCGTACGCGCGCGTGTGCACACGATTTTCACGAGCAGCTCTTTTTTGAGCGGAGGGCAAACGGACACCTCGCAATTAAGAGTGGCCAAATACACGCGAACGCGCGCCTAAAAACGTGCGAGGAAAAAATTGTATGAAATTCCATTCTGTGTTTGAGCGACGAGTGGCGGGCGGCGGCAATATACGACGTTCTTTTCATTCGCTTCGCGGCGTTTTCCTCTCGCAGCGCGAGACGGACGCGTCCGTGTAATTTATGAGCCGGTCGCGCAAAAACGTTTTAGTTGTGCTTACACCCGCAGCGCTTCGGCGGCGGCAACGTTGGCGGCGTCGTCGTTTTTTCATAATTTGTTGCCTTCCAGCTCTACGACGAGCGCATAATACTTCAGCACAAAGTGCATCCCGTCTATATGCGGTGAGCGCATCTCTGGCGCTTGAAATATTTGTCTTGGCAACTGTAAATTAAATTCTCATCCATGGGTTTCAGCTGCATGTTGCAATTCAATATTTTCGCAATTAACAAAGCATTTCCACAATGCGAAATCTGATTCTAATGCTACTCATCGCGTCGCAAAAAATATTTTTCAACCCTAGATGATTAATGCCTTTACACATTTTCCCACTTTTTCCACACGCATAAAATAAATATTGTTTAATTAAAAATTATCTACCAAACATAATAACGCTATAAGATAAATATTCTATTCAATTAATAATAACCCGGATGATCAGGATAGTCGACGCAACGACCTCAATTCAAATAAGCGGAGGGAGAATCAATAAATATTCTAATTACAAATAACACACGAATACTGAACATATTCCCAGTAGATACGGCTGCAATTCAGGTGCAGTAAACAAAGTAATAAAAGTTAATTATTGATTGGACCGGTTCGATGAGCAGCAGAATTCATTAACGTTCGTTAATTTTCTATTATTTGCATATTATACTAAACGTAATTTAAGCGCTCAATCAATTCGTATTATATAATATTTATTATCATATATTGGGCCAGCTTTATTGCATCTATAATTAAAGTTCTCGCGAATTCAGATAGGTATGCTTTTATTGTATGTTTCGGCATAAAATAATATTGTATTATCACTTTTGCCAATTAAAACTACCCAATTATTCATGGTTTTGAAATATTCTTTTCATTATGATTATATCTGATCAATAAATAAATCATTTTTGATTAATATTTTTACCCTAAATTGAATCTTCCTGAACATTATTTATTTGCTCACAAATGGAGTTATAATCGAACAATTCCTAACAATACTAATGACATAAAGATTAAATAGCTATTTGTTAATCAATATTGTATCATAATTCATTTATTACGTAGCTCGGTAAATGGAAATAAACACGCGAAAATAATATTACCGAATTGCCGGGTTCATTTATATAATTTGCCTTTCTTCCAAAGACAGACACACGCCATCTGCTGCCTATTGATGTGATATTGTCCTGGCTAAAAAATTGCTTAATAATTTCATTCGCGTGGCAAAATGAATGAAGCAATTCAAATGCCATTCATTCCTTCGGTATGTCTACTGTGTGAGGGTAGCTAAATGATTTATCATTCCAGGTTGTTACGTGTGCAGCAAGGGGGCTGAAATTCAGCCACCACCAGCCGCAACAACAACAACAACAACAAACTTAGCTAATTACAAGTTATTTATTACCATTAGCACGCATGCCGCGACAAAAATAATTTGTAATTTCATAAAGCAGCGCACGCCGTTTCCTTATGCTCACAGCCGCCATTTCGCGCGTATTTCCGCCGCCAACGAGCCAGCAACACACGTACATAATGCGATATCATTTAATGTAATATTGTTCGGCGCGTTTCGTCGTCGCGAGCGCCACGACAAGAACAGCACGCAAACTCATTAGTCATTGTTCAGAAAATTTCGCCGTCTCTCTTCTTTTCCCGCCCCCATCGCCGGCTGAGAGGCAAAGAACAACGTTGTAAGCTGATAAGGTTGAAGTTATTCACCGCGATAAAATTTTCTACTTCCGCCGGTGTTTTTCTAATCAATGAAGTGTATTTATGAGATTACCACGTTGTTGCTTATAAATATTCAGCATTTCCGTTCACAACAATCTTAAATAACCCTCAAGGCAAATATTATCCTTAAGTGGCTACAATGCTCACTTCATTAAGTATTCCGCCGTAAGACTAACAATGCTTAATTGTTATTTAAATAAAAATATCTGTCAATATTTATATCTTCAAACAACTAAATTTCAACTTATCTGATTTAAACTTGCAATACAAATAGGTAAAACCTTAACGTCCAGGATAGTGGAGTTGAAAGTGCGCAACCGAACAAGTAACATGGCATAGAGCGTTGGGATAAAACTTATTGTTTATTGTTGTGTATACATTGCATTAGTGCTGGAACACATTCGCTCTGTTTATCCACAAACAGGACACGGCGCGTTATCCTGAATGATATAAGACCCATTTAGGTTTATGTCGTTGCATCCGATCTGATTGCAGGCGGCGAGAAGCGCCCGCCGTGAGGGGTGAGGAAGAGAGAAACAGCCTCAAGTGTTATTTGTTATTAACTTCCATTATGTATCCGTTTGCAAGTTGTGATAAAGCGTCCGAGTACCTATTTCAGCATACGTTAGGGTGCGCTTGCTGTCTCGCGGCCGAGGCGAAACCACCCTTAGCTAATATCGGTCATACGCGAACTTCCGCAATGTCCTCTCCTGTGTGTGTGTGCACTTAATCGGTCGCGTGTATCTCTAAAGCCGGCGGTGTGCAGATGAGCGGCGACTCGGCGCGCCAGTTTGTTGTTTTATTAGCGCCAGTCCACTGGTTATTTATTGTTCGTATTGCACTTGATGTGTGGCGCTGCCGCTCGTGGCGATATTCACCCCCCTTAACGCATAGTCTCTCTCCTAGTTTACTTGTAATTAACTTTGCTCATAGTTTCCCATCGAATCGTTGCGCTCGCGCGAGAAGCAAGGCATGCACTCCGACTCAGTCGCCGCAGCCACCACCGCCATCGCCGCCGCCGCCTCGCCACATATAATGTGATCGTGTCGACGACGACGTTGTTGTTTATTTAATTTACGTACATGCTGTTCGTCCGCACTTGGTCGCTCAATGCTATTATAATAGGCCGTCAAGCGTCGTTCAAAGTTAGACTAAAAGCGCGCTTGTATTGTAATAAAGTGCAAGAGGGAAATAAAAATGGCTAATCATAAAAATCACCAGTGCTTTACGTCATAATAAAATCGCAAAGCTTAGAGGGCGGCACGATAAATTAATCTCCTTGTTTTCATTTTATAAAAACCGTAACAAAAGTTAATTACTTATAAAAATGAAAAACCACCATGAAATATTCTAGTTTAGCATTTGAAAGAGCTATTAGTTTAAAATTAATACGGAAGCCCACTTCACATTTCCCGCTTATTTACATTATAAACATCAACTAAAACACAAAGTGAAACTCAATATTCAACCAATCAAGCAACTCGATATGGCGCTATAAACTTATTAAAACTCGCAACGAACGCGGATGAGCGCTCGTAAAATAATTAAATCAATTAAAGCTGCGTCTCGATTTCATTTTTGTATAGCAATTATTTATGCATGTGGTGCGCGAACAATAAGGCAATTAAACGCAAATAATCATTGCACTAATTAACAATATTCAATATGATAATAAGTTCGTCAATAATTAACACTCCATTTGGCGCAGATTGTTACGAGTATTGATTCAACTGTTGATTAAACTAATTATCCGCGCTCAGAAAACGTATCCAGCAGGGACCATTGTCATTTTGTCATTTCGACTATTTTCAAATTTCCACACGCCCGTAACAAACAAACAAGCAAACAGCTAACAAACGCATTGTGCAACTCGAATGTGTGCACTGTCCAGAACGTAAACAATAAAAGCGATGCGCGCTTGTAATAAATTAGATGCGTGTATGGTGCAATTAAACTTTATTTCCCGAAATTTTGCAACATACCAATTTATGAGCGCAATGACATCTCTGATGTTAATGATATAGATGACGATAATTTGAATCTATTTTTCGTATCTACATTTCCATTGGATGTCTGTGTTTCAGAATACATAGTGCACATTGTGCGGAAATGTTGCAGTGACAACAATACGTGTCCTTCATGCGTTTCGATTCCAAACGGGAAATAAACCTGTACTCGTAAAAGTTTGATAAATATTTTAGGGCTGCAATCGCATTGCATTCGCGCAGCGATTCATATTCAACGCTTATCAATTAGCCAACTCGCCTTTCGCACAGATTCAATTTGAATTAATGAAAATTTTCTACGTACTTTCAACGCTGATTAGAGCTCGTTCGATACATTTAATTAAATTTGCGTTAATTGAAATACTGATAAGTTTTATAATTCATTTAACACACCTATTAAGAATGCAAAACAATATTGAACATTAATATATTCAAATTCACAGCGTATTGGCCATAAATATTAATAAACTTACTATTATAAAATCCTTGTTTTTTAAATAAAATTATTATTCGCTGTTGCATTTTTATTATTCATGGAATTATATTCATTATATTTTATTTTGTATTATTGGTTTGCAATTTAATAATTCATTGCAACACGTTAAACAAAAACTATTTCACGCGTCCTTTAATTCACGTTTGCGCTTATTTTATGAATACAACACATATTTTAATATAAACCACCGTAAAATATTTCATTTCGATTTTTTTTCTCTTTTACAGAACAACAATTCCAGCGTAATAATGCGCTGAGCAGGGTCAAATTTCAAACTAGCGGCCAACTAAAAAAATCGCACAATAAACGCGTGAACACAATCGAGGCGCAAACGAATGAAAATTATGACGGACGAGAAACGCACCTTGCAAGGATGCGCGCATTCATTGTGAGGACAATTTACTTTTACGTCTTGATGGAACTTAGCGCTGTTGACTTACATAATAAAAGGTTTATTGTAGTAATAAAAAGCAGCGTCACGTCGAGTCAAATCCACAATCAAAAGTTTTCATTGCACACGTTCGTAAAGCGTTGTCATGATATTCGCCTCATATAAATATCCTTGCTCAAAACTGAAATTTTATTGAAAACTAGATAATGAAATATTTTACACACTTCAGATATTCGCGCTCGCGTTAGTTGCTCAATCATTCTTCTAAGCAAACTGCATAAAAATGTTATCTCCACATAGGTACTTGATTATAAATAAATAAAGACGGAACGGTGTGCTCATTTGTTATTCGATGTTTGTTAATGTATGCGCAGTGTAAATATGAACCTAATTCGGGGTTAGTTTCATGCAAATTTTAGTTATAAATGTAGTGGAAGCGAGGGTGGCATACAACCGAATGTTTTACTCTCTTGTGCCGGGTTATTTAATGTGTACAAGCAAGCCGCCTTTTTGGACAGTTCAAAGTTTCTGTGGTGCAACATGTGTGTAAATGCGTATTGTACGCGCACGAACGAACGAATGAACGGTGAGCAAGGGTTGTGAGGGTGACGCAAACCGTACACACATAGTTGAATCATTTGAAATTCGCCTTGTTTCCGTGTTTCAAATTGTTAGGTAGCTCTTAAACGTTATGCATGTATTTGCCTAGTAAACTTATCAATAGCCAATTTTGTCGCAAACAAGGGTGGCATTAATAAGTTTGTTTTGATTTGTTCTCGTATCTAGTGCATCAATTTCCATGGAAAGATTTCGCAAATAAATATTCATCCTGAACTTATTAAAATTCCATACACTGTGCAATCACTAAAGTTGAATTGACATTAATTCGGAATAATCCTTTGGGCAGTGATATTGTTAATATGCTTATTCAAGTACAAATCTCCAATAGTCAATAGTAATGCGTATCAATTATTCCCAGTGTATTATCAAATTGAATGAAAATGCAATCAAGTTATAATTAAATCATTACCTCTACATGTATTCATGCATAGAGAAACACACGTCACAAATATCATAAATGAATGCAGAGTGTATATACAAGCAATAATTTGTCGTTCTCTCCATGGGTTTGCAAAATAATAAATAACCTTTGTACTTCAGGCTAACGCATATGTTGTCACCTCAAGTAACAATCTTTCCAACCTATATGATATGCTAGGAAATATTTTCACGATAATTCGAATGGTTACACTCAATTGATTTTCTCTAGTAGCTTCGAATAATACAAATTGAGTACATTATTCATGTAGTCACATTCGTGATAGCGCTATTAAATAAAATATCTTCATTTATTTTCCTTGACAATTGATATTTTGAGGTTGGATGCTATTCGACATCAAAAGCAAACACATACTTTAAGAAACATCTTCGCAAACGATTCCTAATAAATATTCAACCCAACTGTTTGTTAATTAGCGGCATAATTCGATTAAAACTTTGCTCATCAATGGAAAACGCTGAGGCATTAATTATTCATACTTATTGAGCCATCATTAATAATTCTTCCTTGAAAAAAAAACCAGTTGGCGAACTTTTTTGCATACTATTTCACTATATCCTGTAGCGACCGATAAAAAGAGCTTCTAATTATGAAATAGCCTTATCAGTGAATTCATTATTCGCGTGTCTTAATTATTCATTGTTCTTTCGTCCAACTACAGCGCATAGAACTTACACATAGAGTATTCAGACGCAAATGAAAGTAGGTAAATGAGACTCACCATAATTTCGTAGCATCCCTCGATTTAGATATCTTCTGGCTTAATAATAAAGATGAAATCCGTCGGTTCACTAATAACTTCACACACGGCGAATAAACACACTGATTGCAACCTAACCTCTACTATGCACGTACGGTCCAATTCGAGACCTGCACAGATTTGCTATTTGGTCTACGCACGATTCGCGAACAATCGTTGACAGTTCGTCTATCTCACGATTTAAATGCCCAGCGCATTGTTTACATTTGATGCAATTGCGTGTAGGTCGCGCACATTATAAAATTTACCGTATCTCTTCAAGCACAAGTGTTTATAGACTAATTAGGAGGTGCCAATATGAATGTACTTGTTGATATTAACATTTACGGCACTGATATACTATCTCCTTATAGGTGCACTTGAAGCACCTTCACGCGGAAGTCACTTACAGCCAAATGTGACCGTTTCTTAAATGCACCGGCTGGTCGCGGTTAATCAATGCTATACATCTTGAGCAGAACGCGCACGTAGTTCTCGTCTCTTCACAACACCCGCACGACATGTGTGTATCTATGCAGCAAGGAGGCCGTGCAGCTGAACGGAGCACGGCGAGGGCGGCAGACCGTTACACATCTAAATCGAAATGTGCACCCTCTCGTCGCGATTCCAACTCGACGCGCGTGTAACTACTGCCCCGGGATCGACGCCCGCCGCCGAAGCCACACTGAGTGCTTTCCATGCCTTCCGTCCTTGGCGCTCCCAGCGCGCGCAAAAATCGTTACTGTTTGCGCAAGGATATTGCGAATATCGTGGCAGCCTCCATCTACACGCTCCTTTTATAAGGATTCCTCCCTAATCCTTTCGGGATCACTTCTTGTACATTCTTTCAGTCTTTGCATAACTCAGTAGGTACACCTTAAACAGTTACATTGCGCGTGAATACAAGTTTTCTTGAACTTTAATAGTGCCAATACGCTGCTGGCAACAATACTTTTGAATTTGTTATTATCACTCTTTCCATCTGCTGCCTCATTTCTTTTATCGTTTGGAATATGAATGTGAGACTAGCAATTCAATCATGCTGTTTGAGAGCTATAAAAAATTGCTATAAATCTATTAAAATATGTTAGCCGAAATTGCTGAAAGTTGAAGAAGAAGCCAATAACACTCGTTTCCGGTGTCAAATGAAGGCGAGAGTCCGGAAAACGTCGGTCGCATGGCAATAAAAAACCGCAGGATTTTAAACGCTCCAAACAAAATTGCAGCCATCATTTTTATGAGGGGCCCACCGCTGATTAATGCGCGCAAAATGTAAATCTGATGTGTTTTTTGCGCTTCTACACAACGAACGCATCGCATGTTCAGCGCGCTTCGGCTGAATTGCAGCCGCCCCACTGGCGGAAAGTGGAAATTGAGGAAATCGCTGAAGCGTCCCCACACACAAACAAAAACAAACATTCACAAACGTATACAATGCTGGCGCAAAAATGATAGCGGCGACAATCGAGTGCTTATGTAGGTATTCGTACGTGTATTATCAGAGAATGTATTGAATACATTTTCAACGCTGTTCAACATTCATTTTCACGACTACCAATCTGTTTTCCTTAAAATAATATGCAAACAAAAATATATCTCACCTATTAAGTAAGAAATGTTGATTGATGTTCTTATAAATATTAATAAATTTAGCTTATCTATATTAATGGCAATATGATTTGCCGTCATCATTCATATATCGCTGAATTACTAAAATAAGTGATCATAACGCCTCAGTAATAAAACATTAAAATGGTAGTCTCCATACACAATAAGCATCTAATATATGCTTAGGATGCCCGCCTTCATGATTTTGTTATTTTGATATGCAAGTCTTCGTTTCTTTCTATGGCCCACGGCAAATCATTTTTTAATTTTTAGTGCTGCCGCAGCGCTATGTTCAGTTAAACGCCTGGTATCAATCAACTGCAGCGCGCGTTCTCGTGCTCGCTGAAGGATTTCGGAAATAAATAATCTACTGACATATACAATATACCTTTTCATCTCAACTAAAGAAAAACTATATTACTTTTTAATTTCTGCAAATTATGCCGCAATATCAGATCAGTTTTATGAAACAGCTTGTAATTAATTTTTTTCGCTTCCTATATATGATGATCTCACAGCATATAAATAGGAAATGTTACACTATAGATAATAATACATAGTAGAAATTAAACCACCATGATAAAGCGTGTATTAATACTCTTGATTTGCTTTTACAATATCCAACCATTACCAGCTTTAAACGTTAGTATTCAAAATTGAAATAAAGACTATGTTAATAACTAATTTTAGTGGCATCAAGATTCTTATGATGTAATTCTTCAACGCATTGAAACGGATTCGGTTGAAAACAGCGTATTTGGACAATTTAAAATAACGTCCTTCCGATTAAACCGCAAAGAATTTGGATTCAACGTTTCTACGATATTGAAAATAAACATAGACAAAGCAAACAAGGTATCTAAGAATTCCGCTATCAATTTGCTCAAAACTATATAATAAACAAACATTTAGGGCTCAATACAGGTCAAGGCTTTCAAATTTATGAGTAATGAATACCGACTCAAACTTATTGATTTCGATGTCGAGCTCTGTGATTGTATTAAATCCAAATTCTTCGGTGTTTTGGACCTGAGAATCAATGATGGAAAACTTGTAACTGGATGTCCTGTGCGTACAGGACGTTTGTATGCTTATAATCAAAAAATCACAGCAAGTGAATTCCCCCCAAATATTCCAGCCGGATCTTATCGCGTCCAAGTCTCCGGCATTGTCAATAAACTAAAGGTATTAGCATTAAGCCTCTATGTAGAAGTTATATACAAAAAGAATTAGTTGAATCATTAAATACTAAATAAATCATTAAATAAATAATCATATCAATTGATTACGAAATAATTACTTCATCATTATTGCGACGGTGAATTCTTAAATGCTCTTCAATGCTCTGATCTGAATTCTTGAACATAACATTGCATATCTGACAATGCCAGAATTGTACCAGCATGTTCTTGGTGTTTGGCTGTTCCATAACAGCGTGTGGCCACTTGGCCTTTAGGTCATGACCCTTCATATGGAAATCCAAATAGGTGTGATTGAATTGCAGATTGCAAACCAAACAGCGAACCCCGAAATGCACAGTATTAATGGGATATTTCTTATGAACGGCCGTAACATGATATTCCATCTCATGCATACACCGCAATCGAATTTTGCATTCTTCACATTCAGTTGCAACGCATTTCTTCGAGACCTCTCTGTTGATATCCGCCAATTCAGCAGGCGTCAAGCTGCTTAACAAATTATTTAGCGATTTGCGCTTGAATCCCCGATTGCCCGATTCATGCACTGACTTAATATGACTTTGCAGGCATGTTTTGTTTGGATATTGGCGAAAACAAATATGACACATGCGTCCTTCAACGAACTGCATTAACAGTTCTGGATTGTCCAATTGGAAAAACTTCTGTGGCTCTGTAAACTGCGATTGAACTGCTAGGGACGTAGGACCATCTTTGTTTAATGTTGAAATTGTTGAATTTTCAAGTGCTGTAGAAGAAGCACTGAACGATAAAGAAGGCATGTCTTGAATTGCGACGTCATTTGGCATAGGAATATCATACGTAGGACCTGAGTGTACAGATGATGGTGACAAGGATCTGTTCAACCCTTCAGTGTTCCCCTCTACCAGTTGCGATTCTATACATGGACGCGATTCCAGCTCAACTTCATACTTATCATCCGGGTCCAAGTTAATTGTTTCGGACTGCAAATACCCCTCACGTCGAACTGATGCCTCGAACGCGTATTTCTCCAAATTATCAAAATCAATGCTCGCATCGGCTGCTGTCATGATTGATTTAATGTCACATTGAGACCGGAGAAGTGTCTCTCGCAAATCATAAGCTGTATTCAATGCAGTCAAACATGTCTCGCAAACCACATAAGAATTGTCTAATAAATGAATATCCTGCAATGCACCCATACATTCGAGCTAGCAATAAAAATTCTATAATGTTCGTGGTAACTCACCAAAATCGGCATACATATTATCAGCTTTTCACGAATGTTTGGCAATCCAAAGTCCAAGTCAAACACATCTTTGAAGGATTGCTTCAAACAAATTCTGCACACTGGCATTGTGTTAACAAGAAATCTGACAGATGTAATTAAACAATCACTCATGCCTTCTGCCAAAACAACAGCGCACAACTGTGATTTAAATATTATATTTACGATTAACTGTTTATATACATTTTGTTATTGTGTAGCAACGGCGATTTGATTATAAATCGCTAAAAAAGTCAGAAACATTTTGTCGTTTTGATGATGGAAGATTAAATTCCATTTCTCGTTTCTTTTCATTTTTGTTATGAGTTTCTGATACTTTTTCAAAATCTTCAAAGTACTGTATGTTCCAGAACTTAATATCATTATCATAACTACTAGATGCAATAAATTGTCCGTTATTGCAAATATCCACGCAGTCAACAGACAAATCATGTTGCCCTACAACGCCCAAATGACGATGTGGAAACAGATGAGTGGCACGTAATATGCCATCCTCAGAAGCAGTAACCACAATGTTCTCTGTTATTGGTATCATGGAATTTATTGCTGATTTCATTCCAGGGAAAACATCACTATGCAATCCAAATTCATGCCAATTGAACAGATACAAATTACCTTTTCCAGACCCAGCCAAAAGTTTGGTATTGTGCCTGAACAATCCCAGGCAAGTTAATTCATGATCATATTCTTCTGACTGCATCACAAATGCCCTGTTTAAATAAGAATAAAAGTAGTATGTGTATCATACCATAAGCACAATGATAAAACAGAAATTAAGTTTACCTTTGTGGTATATTAAATGTAGACAAAGAACCATCTCCACTTGAACAAAGTAGATACTGATTGTCATCATCACTTGCAATATCACTAATGTAGTCAGTATTTTTCTTAAACTCAGCAATATAGTTATCACTGCTTTCACGTATGTCCCATAGTTTGACAACACCTCCATCATCACCTATAAATTATGATAGTATATTAGACTAGAGAAAATAACAAACAAAATTTCAGTTACCAGTTGCAAATAAGTTTTCATTTAAAACAGCCAAGGAGAAAATTGGTTCTTCATGTGATTTCTCATAGAATCTGTTGAGCTTTCCAGTTGCCACATCAGTGAGCATGATAGTCTTGTCCTTTGAAGTCGAGAACAAAATCTTACCATCTTCACTAAATTCAATGTCTCTACATGCTTTTGTGTGTAATTCTAATGTCTGGGACAATATATTTTCTGTGTTTGAGTACTTATACAACAACACATCTCCAGTGATCAATGAAACCCCAATTAAGTCTTCATGTGGATGAAATGAAATATCAACAACATGATCCTCACATTTTATTGGTGGAGGATGATCACGTTCTCTTTCATTTTCGCTGCGAATAGCTTTAATTACGGGATCTTCCTCTTCTTCTTCATTTATCTCATCATCACTTTTGTGGTCAGATTCATTAGCACTTGCTGCTGTTAAGTTCGAAGGTTCAATACCATCACTACTTGAATCTGAGTCAGAGTCAAAATCTAATGAATCGTTGTCATCCTCAGCAAGTGATAGATCAGAGTCTGATGAATCGCTAAATCCTTTTTTTGTTATACCCATTGTGAAACTAGATAAACTCTTTAGATAGAACAGACACTTCCCTGAACTGCATGCACTACACTGCACCAAACAATACGTAATGCACGTGAGATTCGTTGAGGTTACGTGATGTTTGACAGTTCGTTTGTAACCAAACAGTACTGAACAATGCAGCTGTGTGTTGCTGTAGATTGGAAACCGTTTGTCAGTTAACTGAAATTAATATTCCTGAGTGATTATAAGCACAATTTTATTCTTGCCAAGTGTGTGTTTGTAAATAATTAAGAAGATATGGATGAGTTCTCAGCAGAAAATGGGGATGTGAGTATCATCAACACAATCAGTAAACTTCAAGAAGACACATTTGAACTATGGCTGCATATTTCAAAATATATTGAAGATACTTATGACAAGTACTTAGATACATTTCCTAAGTCAAATAAGTTTGATTCAAATATAGTAACTTTGATGAATTCAAGTAAGAAAATGCAAACAGCCCTTGATGATTTAATCAAGCTGAAAGATGAAGATGATGAAGAACTGAACAAAGGGTTAGAAAGACTGGATATCATTGATAAAATTCTTAAACAATGCAGTGATGTTGATAAATTTGCTGCCTATATGATCAAATTTTACACTCATAAGATAAATGGTCAAATCACCCAAGCTAGTGAAATGCTTCTTTTGTTGGAATCTATGTTGTGCAGTTGCAATTATGGCAGGACTACTGAAATACTTATGGATAATTTATTCACTGATAAGTGCTTGGTAGTAAAGGAACTTGAATCTAAGTTTCTTGATCATATAAAATTTACAACAGTATTAAAACTTGGAGTTAAGAAGTTTGAATTCAACATCAAGAGTGAGGATCAACATTTTCAAAGTATCTTGGAGGCTCTATACAAGCTGAATGCAAGTGAAATAGATCATTTTACTTATTTTGTTTGGAAGTGCTTGCAAGCTATCATAAAAGAATCAGCTGAGGTATTACAAAAAAATGAGAAATTTATAATTACATTGCCTAAAACAAACAGCAGTGATAATTTTAACTCTGTGGACCATTCAGTTAAAATAATACAACGCTTATTAAAGTTTTTCCAGTATTTATCAGATACTGTAGTTTACACTTTGGATAATAAATTATCTCTCTATGCATATATTTGGAAGAAACTGCCAGGTGATATATTTGAACTTATAAAATATTGCTTTAAGGATTTAGCTCAAAATAATGGAAAAGACACTGAAAAATTGCAGGCGGTAAGGTACTCACCAACTTTAAGTTGTTTTATAAATTGTAAATTATTTTAGATTGGAACTTTAGCGTCCCTTACGCAAACAAAATTGATCCAGTATAATATTATAGATTCAACATTTACAGGACTAGTAGAATTTGCTACTATTAATGATACCAAGATCATGCAGAATGAATGTAAGAACAACAGCAAACTTGCAATAAATCTATTGAAAGAACCTCTTTTGAATACGGAAATGGTTGGTTCAACTCAAGAGGATCACACTAAAACGTTTCCGCAATGTGCAGTTTCAAAATCTGCAATTGACTTTGTGGAAAGTATTAAAAATATTTTTAAGAAAGCGATTGAAGCTGAATCTCCTTCAATTGCTTGCCACTATGTTGCAATTGGTAGATCACTGATAAATATGTATGCCGTTTGTATTGAGGAACATCATCTGGCCGACGCTATCCCACAACATTTGGCCGTATTTTATAACAATTGCCATTACATTGCATATCATCTGAATAAGCCAGAATGGCGTGAGGAGATGAAACAATTACCAGACGATATGAGAGAGCATGAATTAACTGGTTTGCTCATATGCGATTTATATGCTATTGCTAAACAAAAAATTCAGGGTTACATCAATGAGAAAATCAAGAACGTAACAGTTAAAATTAATAAAATTGTATTTGAAGAGAATCTGAAAGCCAGCGGAGTCGTGAAGGAGTGTCTTGAAGAACTTCAAATGCTTGGATCTGCTTGGAGAAATATTTTGAGTGAGATAAACTACAATAAGCATATGAGCACTTTATATGATGGATTATGTTTAGCTATTATCAATAATATTCTACAGATCAAGAAAAGTTCTCCAAATCTGTGTGAATATTTAATAATAGTTATAAATATTGCTTTAGAAGAAGGTCCAAACTTGTTTATAAGTCTGAAAGATATAAGCATGTTTTCTAAATATTGGGGTAAACTTGGAGAAATTAAGTTTCTCTTAGACACAAATTTGGAGCTGATTGATGAAAGATGGGCAAATGGAAAAGGCCCTTTAGCAACACATTTCTCGCGAAATGAATTAACTTCTTTAATTAATGCAATTGGTCTACATTGTGATAAAAATGTTGATGTTCTCTTAAAAATTCATTAACTTTTATACAGTTTTGAATATAAAATAATTTTTAAAGCCTAAGTACACAGAATTAATATGTTTAGTATCTCCCGATGCTTTAAAGACCCCTGCCAATAATGGACATTTAAATGCATTAGTGGTTGCGTTTAAAGAGCCATCAATAAGCATGCGTTAATGGAAGAAGTCACTATTTAGTGCAGTACAATTCATTGTTTTGGTAACCTCAAATATATTCATCAGTTCATATCATATGCAAAGAAATTTGTCTTACCAGTTTGTTATAAAATAATTGATCCTCTAACGTATCACATATTGTTTAACTCTTATATATTATCAAAATGAGTTCATCTCCATCAATTGATCGTATACAAACTCTTGATGCAATTGAGAAGGAAATAATTACATGTCTTCATAGTGCAGGTAAAATACTTTATCATGTTTATAACTACATACTAATGAATGTTTATATATATATATTAATTATAGGACAAGTATTTGTGGAATTAAGTAAGGAAAAGTCTAGTCTAAAGCAGGCAGAAAACCATACACAAACTTTCTTAAAATCCTTAAATGTTGTTGAAACAAAACTCACCGAACAAATTAATTACTTAACCCAAGTATCAACTGGACAACCACATGAAGGATCTGGCTATGCATCACAAAAAGTGCTTCAAATGGCCTGGCATAGATTAGAACATGCCAGATCAAGAGTTAATGAATTAGAGAGACTCAAAATTAAACATTTACAAGGTATAATATTATTATATAAAACTATTATATATTTCAAACTGTTTCTTTTTAGCAGCTGCTCCTAGTACACTCATACCTCGCTATTCGGCCTAGATACGTTCCACGAAACATGACCGCAAAGCGAAAAGCCATATAAAGAATCAATTATTCTAATACAAATTCATACAAATTCCATGGGATCGGTTCCAAATTTGGTAAATATGTATAGGTACACGGTTTATCATTCAAAATTTTTATCTCATTTAAATCAAAAATGCATAATAACAAGCACATTGCAAATTTCAACAATTTTCTCCCCTTCTATACGATGTAATACTTCTAGATTTTCAGCATCTCTTTTCATCAATCTCCAAAATTGATAATCGTTTCGGTGGTATTTTGTCCAGGTTTATTAAAATAATATTTATCACAAAGCAAGTCCAAATCAGCCGGTTTTTGAGCACAGACTGAACAATACTCGTAAACAAGAGGAAATACAAAAGAGTATGTATCGAGATTGCTTACACAAGATTAGCAACGTAAACGAAAAAAAGTATATCGACATTGAGAAAAGTTTTTTGTCGTTATAGCAAAACATTTTAGGCCATAAATCGAAAACGTGCCTTAATTGATGATGGCTGTTGTAGCGAAATGCCGTATAAAGAGCGGCCGAATAGCGAGGTATGAGTGTACTACAAATGCTATAAATAATACTGCATCTAATGGTTCTGTGCCACCCTCTTCTAATTAAATAAATCTTCTGATAATTAAACCAATACCTTTTATAAACTTTTGTATTAGTTGTATTTTTAATATAATCTATGTAATATGTAATATATTAGTGTATCAACAATATTGGAATGATATTATTAAGCTAAATTATTATTTTAAATTATACAATATCAGTATATTTATTAAGAGAAAGTTTCTATCAATGTTTTTGGACCCCTTTGGCAAATCAGTGTGTGATATCAGTGTCAGAACTGAGTTGAATTAAATCTGCATATTTATTATTGTATAGCATTGAGAATTAGATAAGTAACTTCTGAACATGTTTCATGACCTTTAATGTAGGCTGAGCTTGCTCCATACTATACACTTTAATAAAGTTGTAAAACATTAATAATAAATAGTGAAGAACGATGGGGTTTTGCGTGGTTCGAAATTGTTTACGTAGGTGAGTAAATAACTAAATTATTTATATTATTATAGGGCAAAAGAGAGTAGAAATTGTGTTTTATTAACTTGATTTAACCTCAATCAAAGTTAAGTATACTTACCAATCCTTACTTAGGTTTAAATACGTCGCTTATATTTTATGAAAGTCATTTCATGTTATCACATATTATGCAATATTTTATTTATGCAAGTACTAATAAGTACGATATTTCAGTAATTTAGTTAAATTATCAATTAATTTCACTAACGTATCAAGATGGAAATCTACAAGTGCTACAAATGCAAAAAGGATAGACAAAGTCCTTATAGCGAATCGTGGCGAAATAGCATGTCGCGTAATGAGATCAGCAAAACGACTTGGAATACGAACAGTAGCTGTTTATAGCGATGCTGATGAAAACTCTTTACATGTTTCTCTGGTTTGTTACTTTTATATTCATTCAAAAATTTCGCGGCCTTGAAATATAATTACATTGTTTATTAGGCGGACGAAGCTTATAACATAGGTCCTCCTGCAGCTAGTCAAAGTTATTTACGCGGTGATATAATTCTGGGCATTGCTCAAGCAACAGAGTCACAGGCAATTCATCCAGGATATGGATTTCTCTCAGAAAATGTCGAATTTGCGGAAGAATGTCAAGCGCAAAATATTATATTCATTGGTCCACCAGCGAGCGCTATTAGAGATATGGGCATTAAAAGCACGTCCAAGGCAATAATGTCCGCTGCTGGTGTTCCAATAATTGAAGGATATCATGGAGAAGACCAGAGCGGCGATAAATTGCGAAAGGAAGCCAAACGTATCGGATATCCAATAATGATAAAAGCAGTACGCGGTGGCGGTGGCAAAGGAATGCGCATTGCAATGACTGAAGCAGACTTTGCGGAAGCTCTTGATTCTGCAAAGAGAGAAGCGCTAAAAGCATTTGGAGATCAGGTTGTACTTTTAGAAAAATTTGTTGCTGAACCGCGTCATGTTGAAGTACAAGTATTTGCTGATATGCACGGCAATGCGGTACATTTGTACGAGCGCGATTGTTCCGTTCAGCGAAGACATCAGAAAATTATCGAAGAAGCACCAGCGGTAAGCTAATTAATTAAAATGATGACAGTTCTTCAATCAGGGTAAACTTTCAGCCAAGTTTAACAAAGGAACTCCGCGCTGAACTTGGAGCGGCCGCAGTGCGCGCGGCAAAAGCAGTTGGCTATGTTGGTGCTGGTACCGTGGAATTTATTTTGGATCGTCATAGTCATAGTTTTCATTTCATGGAAATGAACACACGCTTGCAGGTAGAACATCCAATCACCGAAATGATTACAAACAAAGACTTGGTCGAATGGCAGCTGAAGATTGCCTCTGGCGAGAAATTACCCGTGACACAAGACGATATAACAATGAGCGGGCACGCATTCGAAGCGCGCATCTACGCTGAAGATCCGCGCGGTGGTTTCTTGCCTGGGGCTGGTCCCCTCTTGCATTTAACAACACCGAAGGCAGCTGAAGATTGCCGCATCGAAACTGGTGTGCGGCAAGGAGACGAAGTCTCCGTGCACTACGACCCAATGATAGCGAAGCTCGTTGTTTGGGGAACAGACCGAGCTGAAGCACTAACAAAATTACAAAATCATCTCTGTGAATACAACGTAATAGAAACCATACAAAATCCACATTTAATTACCATGCATTCGTTTTTAGATCGCTGGCTTGGAAACAAACGTTAATTTTCTGTTAGACCTTGCCAGACATCCAGAATTTGTGGCTGCAAATGTACATACGAATTTCATACGTGATTATAATGATTCCCTATTTAGAAAAGAAGAACTTGGCAACAAAACTGCCTTTCAAGCTGGCCTTGCGCTAGTTTTGCTGGACGAGCTAGAAGAAATGAATAAATCTATTGAGAACAATGATCACTTTAACCCATTTGTTGTTGAAAGTGGTTTTCGTCCAAATTACAATCTCGTTAAGGATTTTAAGCTCAAGTATAAAGACCAAGGTTACTATTAAACTCTTCGAAAGTAATACAAGATAATTATTAATCCATAAAATTTTAGACGTAATAATACTAGTAAAATACTGTGATAATAATCGATACGAATTATCATTGGATAATGGAAACAATTGGATAACAGCTAATGGCGAAATACAAATTGATGATAACAAAACAACCCTTAGATCAAATATCGACGGTGATATATCTAGTATAAATATATTTAGAAATGACCAAGTTCTTGCCATGTTCGATGATGTACGTTAAGGGTGTAAAATTAATTCTTGCTTTTAAATTATTCTTATTTTCAGAACGGGAAAACACAATTTGATTTCGAGCTCCAAGTGTTCGACGAAGAGGGTCAAGTTGCGGGATCGGCAAATAGGGCGGTTTCCCCAATGCCTGGCATTTTAGACAAAGTCCTCGTGAAGCAGGGCGATACTTTCGCACAGGGAGATTCTTTGTTTGTTATTATTGCCATGAAAATGGAGCATGTCGTCAAAGCAACAAAAGATGGTAAGGTAGAAAGTATTTTATACAATGTTGGTGATAACGTTCCCAAGGATGCTACTGTTGTGAAATTTGAGGAGGAAGCTACCGATAACTAATAAAAATATCGCTTGATTCGCCAGCTGCATTTATGAATATGTATTTTGTATGTTAAAACAGATTTAAACATATTTTAATAAATCGCATCATACTTTGATTATCTATTATTAACTGTCACCAGTTAATAAACATTTTATCGAGCGACAATGAGATAAGAACTTTTAAAATACCACGTTCGGTCATTGTGTTATTTATTAAATTGCCACAAGAGATGTTTAACATTTACGTGTGTTCAAGAAATTAAATACGTGTTGTGCATTGTCTGATTGAACTAATTATAACGCAACATTATCGAAAAACAACATGACAAGTGGATGCGCTCATCCGCAACAAACATGAACATGATGCGCGTATTCGGGAGCGCTATTTAAGAGGAATTATTGCGCACGTGCTCAAAATGTGTTTCGCTCTCGTGCAATCATTTTCCATTCGCGCACTGACTGAATGCAAAAGCGATAAGTGATGCATATTCAACATTTGAAGTAATTGAGCGTTATAGCTTACAATTGCAGTGTAACACGACCTGAATAAAAGCGAACACGAATAAAAATATTGACGAGTTTATTGTACGATGAAAACAACAATTGGCAAAATCGATCGGAATGTTACGTGCTCTTTCCATATGCATCGAAAGTGTGGAACGTGTACCTACATACTATGAATATTGCGCGAATGCGTATTTCAATGAAATGTAATTGACGAATTGACCTTTACGATTTCATGCGCATAGAGAGTATCGAAGTGCAAACAACTCGCGTGCGATGTGTGCAACGTTTTCGTTTTCGATCTGAACGGCAGCGCGCATTCTTCGCGAACGTACCTGTGCCTCGCTGGTAGCTTCTTTCATCCATTCCTTTCACTTCTTTCCTTCCTGCATTGCGGTGTCTTGCGCTCGAGTGGACGGCATATGCGACGATTGCCAGCAGCCAGCTGCTCGCACACGCGTTTCATTCACGATTCACGTCATAGCGGTGGTATGTTTTGTTGTCGTTAGTGCATTTCAAAGGCTGGCGTGTGGCAAAACCCAAAAACTACCAAAATTCCTAAATTCGCCCGCTGCGCCACGCACATCCGCGGCGAGAAGGCATTACGAAGAACAAGCGCAACATGCGGAGCGCACCCAAGAGCCAACGTTTTAATTACTTGTGCTACAATGGAATTTTGTAATTGGTGTAATTGCTGGTCGTGTGCGCTGATTCTAGAGTAAATCGAGTTCGACAAAGTGGCTGTTCGCAAGCAGGTGTGCGTAAATTAACGCGTGTGCTCTAAAAAGTGTGGAAAACGTATCTCCTCGGTCATCCGACAATCGTCAGATAATTTGCTTAATTCAACAAATAGTTAATCAACTGCAGGTAACTTTACAACAAGAAGTTTTACCGTACTTTCTATCTCCACAAACTCGCTGGTCAATTAAATCAAGCGCATACCTACTTTGCGCTCAACTAGATCTTCAAACTATTAAACTCCTTTATCAGCAAGGTCAGTTTCATATGCTGTTTGTGTAATTCGCATGCTTCAATAAGTTTCAATTTTTCCATATTTCTTTAGCTTCCCATACATCTAATGTTATTCCGCTTATATAATTTATGATAAGCGTATGATAATTAATAATTTCGAAAATATTGACAATTTGTTTAGCAATATCATGGTACAACATTGACTCATTGAAGTGTATTTCTAGTTGTCTAATGCAAGTATTGAATTATAGTCAAGCGTTTGAAAATAGCATCATAGAAACGGAGTTTTAAAATTTTAAATTCTTCAAAGCGCGCGTGGTAGACTACAGTGCAGACTTTAAATATTTCCATTTTCAAGTTTTATCTACAGTTTATAAACTAATATTCATATTAGCATATTTATAAATCAATCATGTCGATATTATGGACTTTAACTCAATTGCATAGTGATTACGTAGCGCACAACATTCAGTATATTAATGCTCGTAATCTTGTATTATTTTTAAATGTTTGCATGTAATGTGAAAAGTGAAAAGGTCCGAACAAACAGTTTATAACACAATCATACCTACAGGTTAATGACGCATAACAATAAATATTTGATTGCAGTTTTTGCAGTGATAAGTATGATAAATCTACTTCTCTATAATTCTTATATAAATTGTGCACAATTAAGATGCGCTTTAGTTTAGAGTTTAACACTTTTAAAGTCCTTGGTAATTTATAAATTATAATTTTAAAGTAAAGTAAATGTTCGTTACCATATTTACTTTGTTATTTATATGTATGCTAAAATTACACAAAATTTCTTGCTTATTTATTTACAATGTCAGTCACATGTTTACACTTGCAATTGTGGTATTTCCGGGCATTTAAGACGTTCAAATATAAATTTCCTTCGACCCGTGAGTAATATGATAATTCTGTTCATTTACACTGAAATTGTACACATGATAAAACAATCTTACGCATGCAATTGGTACATTTGCTATGGATGAAATGATTAAATTGCAGTAGTACGTATTTAAATTGACATTCTAATAATTACATAAGTGGATAAAGCCGGAGATGATATCATACAATTAACAGTTTTTGATAAAGTGATAACGACATGGTAGTACATGTGCTCATGGCTTTTACTATAATAATATATTAATTTAGGGCGATTGTGCGTATCTGATACGTTGATATTGTTGAACATTGCGCGTCGAGCTGCAATTTCTATATTTTATAGTTGTGTGATTTTCTAGTGCTGATCGTCGTGGTAGCAAAGGGAGGTGTAACAGAATGGTTCGCTTGGATAAGATTGAAGATGAAGAAGATGAAAAAACCGCACTGCAGCAAGGAGAATGCAAATACGACAAACGGTGAGTTGATTGTAAATGTTTGCGCTTAATTGGCGTTGATAATCACATGTTTCAACGATTGTTTGCCATGATATGAAATTAAATGGTTATAGACGACCAGGTTAGCACTCGCGAAATTTTGCAACCAAACGATTTTTAAGCTCCTTGAGATCAGCAGCGGTTACTTAATGCGAAATTCAATATTTGCTCATTATGTATCACTATTGCCTTTTGTTTGATACGTTTATAGATGACAAAATCCAAATGGGTATTTTCAATTCAACGACCCAAATGAATAATTTTGCGCACAAGGCTGAATGCGTCAAAAACGCGAGGAGACGTTGAGGATTCTCTTAGTATTTGGCGTTGGACGTGCGTGCGCATGCATTGCCATTATACATGACCGTGTAATAAACAGATCACAAAGGAATACGTCGTTTCCTTATTATTTTTAATTTTATTGCTATTAACTATTTTATGCCAAGTATTGTGTCGCGACCGGGAATGCATTCGCGCTTGTAGCGGTACGCGCGCTTCTTTAGCGCTGGCGCAAAAAAAATATGGTCCAGGGTTATTTTTATTTATCGCAAGCGCATCATTCATTGTCAATACAATGGAATTCGTATACGATGCGCATGATTATATATCACTGACGAAATTGCCTATCAATTAATTACGCTCAACGATTTCTCAAAAGCGCGTTATCACGTTTCAAGAATTGTTAGTATTGTTTTTTTAATCTCAAGGTTTTCCATTTTTACCTTCTTATTTCGGTGCCTAATCGGCACTACACCAACACAAATTCCTTAGAAGATTATTGTTTTTTTATCACTTAATTTGTTGACAAAAATATTGAGTTATTTCTGCTTATCATTATTTGAAGATCAAAGAATAACTTTCAAAGTGTATAAACTTCCTGTTTATTGGAATTTTCTATCTTATGTTTTTTGTTGTGAACCTTTCTTATTTGTTAAGCATTTGAGAAGAAATACGATTGGCAGGAAAAACACTATTGTAAAACGTGAACAATAATCACGAATGTAAAATAAAAGACGCATTAAGTTTCTGATTTATAACAAGTAGTCTCAATAGTACTTAATAAAAATAAATTACTGACAAGCTATAATGAATTATTAATTAAATTTTACAGAATGATAACAATTTAATTTACAATGAAATTGCTGGAATATCCGAAAACTTATCAAGTATTACAAGAAACAATGAATACCAATTATTATTCGGAGTGAATATCAATGAGGGCGTAAAATATCATAAAATGTAATGTGATTACGTGGATAGCCACAATATTCAGTGAAATTTTAATTTAAATAACAAACAGGTTAACTATAAAATTATTTTAGGCGCTGATAAAACATGTGCCAATCAGTTTCGTCATAAATTAAATCAGTAAATACGAAACCGCAGTTCAAGTTGTAAACAGAATGATATGTTCAAGATGTTCTTACAGCGCTGCACTTTGAACCACCTGTAGCTTGCTCAACATTCAGTAATATGCATATTCATATAGTTCTGCATGACGTTCAAATGAAGAGCATTGTGTTAAACATGCACTAAGCTGATTTAATTGCAATACAACATACGTGTACATGATATATGGAAAGATTGAGAGGCGGCGACGACGGTGGCGCTCTATTTTCGTCGTCGACAATGCAAATATGTATGTGGTTGGGAGCGCGCGCTTTAGAGCACGAGTGCCCCGCGCGTACGCATTGAAATATTGCGGCTTTGTCAGTGCACATATAAATGATTAGCTCGTCAAAACCAAATTGTCCACTCGTCGTCATTAGACGAGCCGCAACGAACGAACGAGAGTGTACGCGCGCGCCTGCAATCAACGGATGATAAGACAATCAACAGCGCGCAGACGATTACTAAAGCAAGTTCAAGAAAAACCCTCGACGAGACTCGTCACCGACAAGAAGGAAAACGGAACGGGAACGAAGTGCAACCAACGGGGGCGTACTTGAATGTTGTTATTAAATTCAAGACGTGTCGCTTTCGTTTTCATTCGTTGCACTTAAAAGTCTTTGTGCGGTTTACAGCTGCCCGCAGATAAATGTCTCGAATTTGCTTAAGAAGTGAATAATAATGTGGACAATTTACTTGTTGACTTTAAACTAATTTTTTTGTATAAACCAAAAGTGATTTTAATTAAGTTCATTATAAAGTCGATTTATACTAGTAAATTAAGATGGATAAAGTACAAAGTAAAGAGTTGCCAACAATTAGCAAGTTTGTTATGGAGGTTGATGCATGCGAATGCGAACAAATTTCTGGCAAACTCAGCAAGAAAATCGGCAGGACGACTAAATCAGCTGAATCGAAAGATGCGCCCGTCAATACAATCATGTGAGTTTTTATTTTGTTGTGAAGCTGCGATATATTTATAAAACGGCCATTGATAATTTATTGCTGTAATTGCTCGACTATCATTTGGCAACACGAAACGAATTTAATTAATAAGCGTTATCCTAATACAAAGAGCGAATTCGATAAGTAAACATATTTGATCGACCCGTATAATAAACCATTTCGAAGATTATCAACGCGTATTGGCAGTATCGATAAAAACGTTTCATGTTTTATATTTTTGACCATCATCGCATACTTTCGCAAAATGCTATGTAATTCTATAACAATGCATACGCTTTTTACGTCATACCCAAATACGTTAAACTGTAATTATCAGTAACACATGGTGCATTTCTACATATATAAACATTGGATTAATGATTTCATTATGCAGAATTGCTTTTTATAATTGTACATTATTATTAAGGTGTGTACTCTTGTAAATGGTATTTGATGTGCCAGTCGTCAATAAATAAACGCGCTGCAGTGACACACATGTCAATAATTGCAATATTAGGATCCGATTGAAATTAGATCAAATTAGCGCCTTGATTCATAAAGGTCATGGCTTCAGCATGCAAAGTTTGTAACGCGTTTCGAATGCATGCCGAAAGCCGCAAGAGATGAGTAGTGCGAGTTCGCTCTCTATTATTATTCGTTCTATATTTAAACCGTATTTGATGTTATTGCATAAATGGGGCACTTAATTATCACATTAAGTTCTTTCATTTCGTTTCTCTATTCGCCACTCGCCAGTCACAGCAAGGAAGCGTGATGCTGAAATAATTCTTCAAGTGCTTCTCTTATCAACAACGCAATGAATCAGCTTGCTTAGTACAATGATTACGAGTGGTATTTATAGAAAAATGATTGTCTATTTACTTTTATTCTCAGATATTTTATCAGACGCACTATTAAAATTATTATGATTAGAAAAATACTAAATATTATTTGACATCATTCATTTTTATCAGGAAATTGTCTTCAATTGTCTATTTGTATTTACTTAACTATAATATTGTACATTGTACAAGGCAAACATTACAAATTCAATTTTTAACTTGCTGTTGGAATATGTTAACAAGAAAATTGCAAGTGTTTAGCAAGTTTTCAGGGACACTAACGATTTAATTTTGAACTAGATGTACTTATTGTATATTCACGCGCAATAGATTAACCTGAATACGTATAGAAATAATTATTTTAAAATCTCTTGATAAATAATGAAGAAATGAAGCAGATAAAAAAATATTTACAGATTACACGCATGTTTAATTATAGATGCGTTGTAAATCTTAATGAAACATGCTTTGCAGATTTGATTAAAAATGAAAGTAAAGGAGACGAAAATTATTTGATGAGATTTATTTCGAACACTGATTACTATAGCCCATTTAAAAAAGATACTTTTTAGATGTGCACGTGATCGTTCTAGATTTGGCAGGGACCGTAAAAGTTGTACGCAAAAATACGCGTGCGGAAACGTGGGTGTGATTCAGAACATTTGAAATGTGAATGGCACCCATCTTTGGTGTGCCAAATAGCGTAAAGGGATTTCGGACTTTAAGAAATTCGGCAATTGTTTATTAGAAGACTACATATTCAAACTATTTATTCAGAATCATGAGATTATGTGACTAAATTACCTACTTGTTTTGACTGTTAGGTTTTTTCCATTTTTCGATTAATTATCACGTGTCGCAACCTGCGTAACAAACTGATAGATTTAGTTTTTTTTTGGAAATTTACCTTCTTTATTTAAATATTTTCAATGGTTCATGTGATTTCCCAATTTCAACTAAACCTAGATATTCTTTAAGTATCGATAAAAATTATTTGAGATGTTTGTTTTACAGTAATGAAGAAAAAACAAAATTCACAGCGAGACAAAAAATTGGCCTTACGATGCTGGCAACAGTCGAATTTTCCAGTTATTGTTCCATGTCGATTATGGCGCCTTTTTACCCACGGGAAGCTACTGATAAAGGAATGTCTGAATCGTTAGCCGGATTTGTATTTAGTTTTTATGCACTAGTTATATTTGTTTCATCGCCAATATTTGGCAAAATTGTAAGTACTCTTCTTTGTTCAAATATGCCCCAAATTAACTTTGTTTTTTCTTTACGCAGTTACCCAAAGTAGGCGTTAAAACTTTATTTATTGGAGGAATCACTACTTCGGGTATATGCAGTATTATTTTTGGGTGAGTTTTACGCATGAGTTTATATTTAGAATTGTGCTTCACGCTTAAAAAGAACACTATATCATGCCATTCCCTGCAATAATATGAATTGAAATATGATCCAATTTCAGGATGCTACATTATATCCAGGAATACTACCTCTTCACAATTTTGTCGTTTGTGATACGCGGTGCAGAAGCCCTTGGTGCTGCCTCGTATTCAACGGCAGGATACGTTCTAGTGATTAATATATTTCCAAACAACGGCGGGACCGTGCGTGGTATTTTGGAAACGTTCGTAGGTTTAGGAATGAGCGCAGGTCCTGCAATTGGCGGCTTTCTGTACGCGGTAAGTAAACTAATGATTGACGTTAATTTATGGGCTGTATGATTGACCTTGCTTAGAAAAATACATGTGTGTAGCTTCTTTGTTTATTATTAGTGTTCATTTAAATTTACACGTCAAGTGGTGTATGTCGTTCCTTAGAATTTGATTCAGAATAACAAAGTTAAAATATTACATGCATTGTATAAAATATTGTACCATCAAGGAACTGACCACAAAGGACGAAAATTGTTTTGCTTGTACGATTAGTTAAGTAACTGCTAATTTAAATACTGGTTTTGTATGCATGTAATGTAATTGTTACCACAAATTGATGTGTTCGCTTTAAATTAACAAAAGCTCTACTGGAAATTAAATGAATTAGATGTTTATATGAATGTTGTTCTTCTAGGAAGGTTGGAGGTTTTGGCTTGCCATTTTACGTTGTAGGCTCAATTACACTTTTGGTGGCACCGCTAAATATCTTCCTCTTACCACCAGCTAAAGGTCAGTCATTTTTGTGTAATATCCTTTGATACTTTTGATTATAAAAATCTATTTCAGATTGCCAAATGAATGTTAAAAGTGGATCTTTTCGAAGTATACTTAAGATTCCATCTGTGATTGTAACATGTTTTGTGATCGCTTTAGTCTCCACGACGTGGGGTTTCTTGGATCCAACATTGGAACCGCACTTGCGACAAGTAAATTATTGTTTATATGTTTTATTAATTAAATACTAATTGAGTGTTTTATTTCAGTACAAATTGAGCGCAAGCAATATTGGTTTGATCTTCTTGCTTCTATCCAGTATGTATGGAATTTTCAGTCCAATATGGGGTTGGATCTCGGATAAATTAACAAACTATTACTGGTGTCTAATGACCTTTGGTTTGGCAATGACCAGTATTAGTTTATTGCTGTTGGGACCATCACCACTCCTTCCATTTTTACCAGAGTAATTATTTATTTACCAGTTCATAATGAACATATTTGGCATTATCTAATAATGAATTTTCAGGGCAATGTGGATGCATATAGTTGCGCTATCGGCATTGGGTATTTTTGTTGCAATGGGATTAATGCCAACATACCAAAGTATTTTGGATGGTGCTGTGTAAGCGTGCTATTCGAATATTAAAATGTCAATTGTTAACTGTGAAATGTTGCAGGGATTATGGAGGATTTGTAGATAATTTAGGAACACATAGTCTGGTCGCAGGATTGTGGTCCTGCGTATATTCATTAGGAGAAATGCTGGGACCTGCAATCGGAGGATCGTTATTAGAACAATGGGGATTCCCAACCGCATCTACCTGTTTAGCAGCTGTAAACTTTATTGCAGCAGTCGCATCTTCCATATTCTTTTACTTCCGCCGGAAAAAGGATAAGAAAATCAACGTACTCAATCCCCCCGAACCTGAATGTGATTTCACCGTTGAGAAGAAAGCAGAAAATGGCGATCTTCATATATGCTCACCCCAGCTGAACGGCGATATTAATAAATAATCAATAGAATGTTCTTCTATTGAATTAATTAACTAAATGATAAATTACTAGTTTTAATAGGAAATTACCTCTTCCTAATTGTTACTCAAAGGTATGGAATAATCGCCGAAATAAATGATATGTTAATAATTCAGAGATTTTTCATTTCCCGGTTGTTAATAAAAAAAGCGCACTTCTAATTTCCGACTCTTTTTTTACATTTTACACGTTTATTAAAACTTCCACAATTATGCTCTGGATTTAACGATTTAAATTTGAAAAGGAAATTTTATCAGTTAAATATCTTTATATCTGAAATGTGCTTGCTTGAGTTACATGGTATTTCGGGCGTATTGATTGTTAAACGAATGCAATAACAATTGATGCATTGAAATGAAAAATGCATTTATACATAAAATATATGTTTTTTTTATTATTCCCATTATAATTAATCTGCTTCTCAGTACTGTATCTAGTAGTCAGTGTTGTTTTTAAAATCGTACAAACATTACGTGTAGTAAAGCACACATTTTATTGTTATTAACATATTCTTTAACCAACACAGGTGATATATTAGCTTATCATCATCGTTTTCGTTTATCACCACGTATTCCTTGACAATCGCCAACATTGTAGGTATTATCAGAATTAAATCGGATGCTAAAGCGTACGGCTAAATTAATGTTATACATATTTTAGTTTAGCGCAGTTATTTCTGGCCCGCCAAGTGAAAATAGTTCAAGTAAAATAGTTCTTGATTAGTTTGATGTAAAATATGCATTAGAAAGTGTTTAGTGATAAAAGTAAAATAATTTGAAAAAGTGTACCAAGGCGAGCGTTAGATATCATTCAAACTATGGATTGAGTATTGATAAATTCTACATTATAAAATTATAAGTGACAAACATTAGTGACGAAATTCTCTCCTCTCTAATTGCCAGTCTTCAAATCAATTCAGCACAAAATGATTGGTGAAACTTTTCCGCGTTCAAGAAACGTGAGCAACCAGCGTGTAAGTGTTATCTTTAATCAAATAAAACAGTTAAGGTTACTCCATTATATTCATTGTAATTTTGATAACATACTGTAGGCGAATATTTATTTATATTTAAATGACGTAGACGCTCAAATTAATCTCGCGATATTTCATATTGGAATTTCGTGAATATTATAGAAAAATACAACGAATTTCAACATAGTTACCAAGGCTATTTACTGAAAATTATTCGATAACGTCTGTGCGTTATATATGTTCGCGACGAAAATGAGATATCGCGGTCCATTGATTTATAATTGAAAAATTGCAAACCACAATACATACATTCGATAATCCAGAGAAACAATTACACGCAATGTCACATGTTCGGACATCCTCAACCGTTAATATTTACATTCCAGTTATCAACAATTTACGGTCAGCGAGCGCCAGTATAACTCGTGCTATGCGCCGAGCAACTTCAACAAACGACGAGCTCGTTATCCGAAACGTCTAAAACTCATTTCAATGAATGATTTCGATTTGTTACGGGTACCTATGAAGATAAAATATAAATACGAATTACCGTTCATAAAATCACACAATTTCGCAATAAACTTAATACTGAAATCGGTACTTATGCGTGCATCGTAAATATTGAGTGAATATCTACGTATTTTCGGTAGTGTTTCAAATTAGCTTGAGGTAATCACAAGGAAGAAAAGTAAGTTGTTTGCATGCTATAATAACAGATAAACAATCAAGAATAAATATTAATAAGACCTTATTATTCTTCGTTCGTTAATTACTGAAGCCAAGTGTTTTTACAAAGACGTTATTCACGTACTAGTTAAGTCCGGATCTTATTTTATGTGTACTTTGTAATTGTTATTGTTTTCTTTTATTATATGAACAGTAACTATACTCAATCATATAATTTATTTATCACTGCAGGCATGAATTTAATAAATGTTGATTGTTTTGAATTATTGTAGTAAGTACTTATATGCATGAGTGCATTGTTATATCAACAATTATTTTATCATCTGTTAAATGAATACACTTCTTCGTATTATGATTGTATGCAGTGAACTAGAAAATTGCACATCTTCTTAAACTTATAAATAACATAACTATTTATGTATAATAGTTGCGAAATTAGAAGTTGTTATTGAAACAAATTTACTAGTTTGGAAATATCCTGAAACGCAACATGGGTAAAACTTAAATCATCTACACTCAATTAAATTTTCCATGAAGTGAAATGATTACCAATCACATAAACAACACAGTACATTCTGTAAAAACACAGTCTACTCATTATACATGTTATCGTTTTGTCATAATAGCTGATATATTTCTAATTGACTGTTGTAATCAACCTAATCATAACAAAATGAACCTTTTCATGGGAATGTTTAAATTCTTTTATTAAACTACATTAAATATCAATCAATTAATAAATATCTTAAAGCATAGAGACACGACTTTAGGTCAATTATACAGTTGTATTTATTTGGAACAATTTATCATTGAATAAACATTGGACTTTTACACTATTTGAGCGGGCTAATCGTAAATTTTAATATTTATAAAGAAGTGCAGGATATAAACTTCTCATGGCTAGATAAACACAAAACATTGCAATTGATTTACCTGTTATACTCGAACGTACTTGAGTCTGCTACAGTAGAAGTAATAGTGTCCGCGTGTGTTATTATCAGCATGATAAACGATAAACGATAAAAGTCACGATTATAACTATCTGTAATCTAAAATAAATTACGTTTTACCGCTGGAATCGCTTAGTTGTACTTATATTATTATAATCATCAAGAGATCTAAGTATTACAAACGTGCGACATTTTTAAATTGTCTCAATGATTAATAACAAAGTTTCTATTTTTTATAGATGTCTGAAGATAGAAATCAACGCTCTACAACACCAACAGAATATCGTTCAGCATGCGACAGCTTACTGAGCAGCAATTCCAGCTCAATGTCTGGACGCAACTTTACCAATTCTATGCTATCAGAAGTAATTACGCATTCATCATCTTCAGATCTCTCCAATGATTTACGTAGGCATGCAAGAAGTAAATCCATGTCGAATATTTGCTTCGATGATTATACACCTGGCGAAATTCGACGAATACGAGAACGCTTGCTTAGGTAATTAGTTAACTAACTACTCAAAACTATTATAATAAGTCTATTATCGTAGAACAAATTCACATTTGGAGCCGGCTGCGATAAAAAAGTTTAGTGGTGCCCAAAAAAGAACTTTGATATCATTAGCCCTTGTGGATTTTATGTGCTTTTGTTCAATGTCAATAATGGCGCCATTCTTTCCAAAAGAAGCCAACGAAAAAGGCTTAAGTGAAGCCGTTTCTGGATTTGTTTTCAGTTTTTATGCGCTTGTAATGTTTATTGCATCACCCATTTTTGGAAAAATTGTAAGTATTTTCTATTATTCCAACTTTTACTTCTTTTGTACTTTTGTAGATGCCAAGAGTTGGCGCAAAGTTTCTATTCTTAAGTGGAATGGTTACAGCTGGAGTTTGTAATTTATTATTTGGGTAATGATATGATATTTAAATAAATTTAATAAAATTAATTATTATTTTTCATCTTGCAGATTATTAGAATATGTAGACGATTACACATTATTTACAACATTTTGCCTCATAATTCGTGGTGTTGAAGCATTAGGAGCAAGCGCGTTTTCAACCGCAAGTTATGTATTTGTTGTTAAAGCATTTCCTAATAATATTGGCTCAGTGTTGGTATGATATTACATTATCTTAAATGATTCATCTGTTAATAATTTCCTTTTTAGGGTATACTTGAAACTTTTATAGGACTAGGAATGAGCACAGGACCTGCCTTAGGAGGAATGCTTTATTCGGTATAATAAAACTTAATTTATCCGTGCCACATTCATTCATTCATATATCATTTAACTGTATTTAATATTTCTAGTATGTTTTAGTTTTATTACAGGAATTATTGTTCTAGGATAGCTAGGTGGATTTGATTTGCCATTTTTTGTGCTCGGTACTACAATGCTGATAATTACACCAATTAACATATGGCTTCTACCAAAGATAGCTGAATACAGTATGGATGATAAGAATACATCGACGTTCAAATTATTAAAAATGCCTTCCATTATTATGACGAGCGCAATAGTTATTGTTGTGTCAAGTACTTGGTCATTCTTAGATCCAACATTAGAACCACATTTAAGACAAGTAAGTATTGACTACATATTATTGCAAAGTAATAATCATAAATTTGCGTAATTTTAGTTTAATCTATCACCTGAAAAAGTTGGTTTAATATTTCTGCTATTCTCTGGTTTGTATGGCATTTCAAGTCCTGGATGGGGGTGGCTTGCAGATAAAGTAAACAATCATTGGTCTTTAATGATAACCGGCATGTTTGCATGTACAGTTGGATTATTACTTCTTGGCCCATGTCCATTAATTCCGTTTTTATCAAAGTATTTTAAAGCAGCTTTATTAATTATTCTAGCATTTAAATTAATTTAATTTGCAGGAGTTTGTGGCTGAATATCATTGCGCTTTCAATCCTGGGAATTTCAGTATCACTGTCACTACTGCCAACATTTCAGAGTGTACTTACAAGTGCCATGTAAGTAAATTAAAACAATGTCACACTGGTAAATTATCTCTTATATTTATTATAGTGAAGGGGGATGTTCCGATTCGATATGTACTTATAGCGTAGTAGCTGGTGTTTGGTCTTGTATGTATTCACTGGGAGAAGTAATTGGACCAAGTATCGGAGGCATTCTTCAAGAATATTATGGTTTTCCTGTTACATCAACAATTATGGCAAGCGTGACTTTTTTTCTAGTAAGTATCATTGAATTTACTCATTGATTACATTTATTTCAAATTAAAATTTCTACAGGGTATACTTGGCCTTGTATTTTTCTCGATCAAACCTAAAACGAAGAAATTGGGATACTCGAAAATACCAAGCAGTGAAGATCTTACTAGTGAATCATGGAAGAGTGGTTTGACTCATTCGGATGTTGAGGAAGAAAAAGCACCACTAATATACTCAATGCTGAATCCTGATATGCGCATGTACAATCCTGAAAACATAAGCTATACGCCTGATCAAAAACGAATCGATGATGTAAGTTTTCCAATCATTAAAAGTCTATAAAAAATATTTATAAATATATTTAATTGCGATTAAATTTATTTGATTACATAGTATCACGTCACTTATGATAAATTATACAATATTGGAGGATCTCTAGGAATTACATCTCGTGGAGCATGCGAAGTCTGATTTAATTTTGTGATAGTTATTTAAAATCATGTTCATAATTAAATAATAAGTTATAAAGAATTTAATTATCCCTATGTCAGTGAAAAACTTATTTCAATATCTTTTATAGTTTTTGATATTTCCATAATAAGGAGCGCTTCTAATTTTGCGCTATTTTTTCTAACGTTGTACCCTTTATACCATTTTTTAGTTCATATAAAATTTACATCAAGCAAGTATTTAAACTGGTTTCTGATATTTATTATTGCAGTTATAAACGATTAATAGGAGTTCCTAACAGTTTCTAACTTCGGTAAGTTTGAAACTTTCAAACATATTGTTCTGCAACCTTTCATACGGATACTCAAATAGATTTATTATTGGAACAAATGATTATTTTAACATATAATTATTAATTTAATAACTTTTATCCCACATGAATGCAAATTAGGCATAGATTTAATAGTAACTCGAAGAATTACATATTTTAGCAAAAAAACAGGATCGCACAGTTGTCTGGCTCTCATTGGCTGGACTCAACATAGCAAGAAAATGACAGTACCTTTATGCTTGGTCGTGTTGTGCAGTGTACGGTGTAGCGTCAGCTGATTAATCTTCAATTTTAGTGAAGTTATAATGTTTAGTGGCGTTTGTAATCTAATAATATCAGTAAGTTAAGTGAGTGTGCATTAGCAGATTGGGTAAAATAGATTCGTGACACCTGTCACGTACATATAAACTGGTTTTTCGGCACTTTGCCCATTTATTTTGAGGTTAGCAACGAAATGTTTTACAACTTAATTGTATTAATATAACATTTCAAGATGCGTGTTTTACAATATTTATTGCTGGTTGTGTCGCTCATGTGTTGTACCGATGCGAAAGTTAAGAAATCGAAGTCAGTGACCACTCTGCTTGATGCCAAGTGGTTCGCTACACCTTTGGTTCTCGAAGTAGCTGAATATTTGAAAGATGAGAATGTTGATTATTACTGGCAATTTGTTGATTCAATTGGCACCCTGAAACCACCTTTAACAGAGATTGGTAAGGCATAAGTTACTCAATTGGGCATCCAAGTAAATACCATACTTTCCACAGAGAATGACAGAAAACGTTATGATATCATTATGGAAAATGCAGCCAAGTTTATTACGCCACTGCAGCTCTCCTTATTAAAATTGGGTTTGTCGCTTCATGTTTATTCACCCAAAGTAGAAATGTTTGCTCAAATTGCCAGAGAAAATGAACTGCCAGATTGTGAGGCAATAGCTGATATTGGTGGTGAGTACATATGTGATTCTTCAACTCTAAGAGACACAATACGTAAGGTAAATGAAGAGATATATGAAAGGAATGATGTGTTTCGTATTGACACACATTATCCTGGCTCAGAAAATCGTTCAATTGCTGTGATTTTGTATGGTGAACTGGGAACGCCTGCTTTTCAATCATTCCATGAAATACTTAAGGTAGAAGCCCAACACGGCACAATTGATTATATTATTCGTCATTTGATTAAACAATATTCAAGTAACAAATTGCGGTTATCCGGTTATGGAGTTGAATTACAAATGAAATCAACAGAATATAAAGTACAAGATGATTCCGAAATCAAGGATGACGGCAAGTCAGACGACGCAGCCCAAGAAGATGATGATGTAGAATTAGAAGGTTTTGATTTTGCCAAGCTGAAGAAACTTTATCCAGATCAAAGAAAGGAATTGGATAAGTTGAAACAGCACTTAGAAGAATCATCTAATGAAATGGCGCCGCTTAAAGTTTGGCAATTTCAGGAGCTTAGTCTTCAAGCAGCTGAACGCATTATGAATGCACCTCGTGATGAAGCATTAAAAGTCTTTACCAATATTGCACAGAATTTCCCAATGCAAGCCAAAGGGTTAGTCAAAACAGTTGTCAGCAATGAACTAAAGCAAGAAATGCGCAAGAATCAAGACATTTTCGCAGCAACTTTAAATTTACAACCCTCTGATACAGCTCTCTTTGTTAACGGATTGTATTATGACGTAGATGTTGTTGATGTATTTGGTATTCTTGAGATTATACGCCAAGAATTACGTACCATGGAAGGCCTGCATAATATTGGAATAGGTAATACACGGCTAAGTTCTTTGCTATCAATAGACTTCTCGGATTCTAACAATGGTCAGGAATTTGCAATGGACATTCGTGACTCTGCCATAAATTGGATAAATGATATCGAGAAGGATTCCAAATACGATCGCTGGGGTTCAAGCTTAACCGATCTCTTGCGTCCAACTTTCCCCGGCATGATTCGGCAAGTACGTAAGAATCTCTTCAATTTAGTTCTCATAACCGATCCATTGAAGAAGCAAACGCGTACCTTACTCAAACTTGTTGAATCTTTTGTGGTTCATGCAGCACCTTTACGCGTTGGTCTCGTTTTATCTGTTGATTCTTCATCATCAAAAACAGGCTTGGATGATCCTGGCGTTGCAATGGTATGTGCTTTCAATTATGTCAGCCAAAAAAAGGATCCTGCAGCTGCATTGAACTTTATAACTACGGTTTTGGGAACATCTAAAGGTGAAGTCACCATTGCTGACATTAAAGAGCAGCTACTGAAAAAATACAACGATGATCCGGATGATATCCTGGGCGAAGATTCCGATTATGATTTTGGTCGAAAATTGAGTGAAGACTTTGTGCAAAGATCTGGATTAAATTCTTTACCGCAAGCATTACTCAATGGCATACCATTATCTGCAAGTCAATTAAATGTTGATGAGTTTGAAGAGTCTGTACTTACTGAAGTGATGTCTCAAACACCATCGTTTCAAAAAGCAGTATATAGAGGAAAATTGCAAGATGGTGATGATGTTATTGAATATATAATGAATCAACCAAACGTAATGCCTCGCTTAAATGAACGAATTTTGAGCAAGGATAACGTAGTGTATCTTGACATGACTGGTACTCCAACATCCAGTATGGAATTGTCTGACCTATTTAAACTATCTCCCAGAGATATGACTGCAACCGCGCTCGAGAATTTTAATTACTTTAAATCCCCGAAGAAAACTGAAAGTTACTATTCTATGAGTTATTGGATTATTGGCGATTTAAATTGTCCAAAATCAAAAGCACTACTCATTGATGCGTTAGAATATATGGTAAGTTAATATTATGTGCAGTATTATTTAGTTTATCGTGTTTGTTCTCTTAAAGAAATCTAATGGAGATATTCGCGTGGCATTTGTCCCGAATGTTGATGGCACACAAGATAACACAATCAATCGACTAATCTTGGCTGCATTAGAGTTGTACAATGACAAAACTACAAACATTATTCTAGAGTTTCTAAAAACTGGAGATAAATTTACATTACCTAAAGATATAACCGATAAGGCTGATTCGCAAGAATTATCTCTGAAAATGTTGCGCGTTTATTGTCAGCGCGTTTTAGGATTCTCAGCAAGTACACGTGGCATTATTGCAAACGGCCGAATACTTGGGCCACTCAAAGACAAGGAAGTTTTCACTATAGAGGATTTTGCTTTACTTGAAAGATTTAGTACAGCTACCTATGGCCAAAAACTCAAAGAGATATTAGATAAAACTTCCGATGATGAGATTGAAATATCAAGCAATGCAATTATGAAAATTGTCAGCCTACTGGTATCTCGTCCGCAGTCGAAGTCACGTTTTGAAATTTCCAGCGATAATGATCAATATTCTGTCATCAAAATTCCTGCAGGCGATCTGGAAAAAGTTGCATTCGATATAGTCGCTGTAGTGGATCCTGTTTCTCGAGGTGCGCAAAAACTTGGACCGATTTTACAAGTGCTACAAGAGGCGCTCAATTGTAACATTAAAGTATTTCTGAACAGCGTGGAAAAGAATAGTGACATGCCGCTTAAAAGTTTCTATCGTTTCGTTTTGGAGTCTGAAATACAATTTAATGAAGATGGCAAACAAATTTCCGGAGCCATTGCAAAATTTAATAACATGCCCCAGTCGCCGCTTCTAACACAAAACATGCATGTTCCTGATAATTGGCTGGTTGAAGCAGTTCGCTCAGTGTACGATTTAGATAATATTCGCTTAGAGAATGTTGATAATAACGTTCATAGCGAGTATGAATTAGAACATTTACTTTTGGAAGGTCATTGCTTTGAATCAACCGCAATGACTCCACCAAGGGGGTTGCAAATTACTCTTGGAACTGAAAGGCATCCAGTTATTGTTGACACAATTGTTATGGCAAATTTGGGCTACTTCCAGCTCAAGGCAAATCCAGGTGCCTGGATTATACGTCTCAGGCAAGGCAGAAGTTCCGAAATTTATGATATTACAAGGTAATCATTATGAAGAATAATATTTATATTTAATAATCTTTAATATATATTGTTAAATTTATAGTCATGAAGGCAGCGATACACCACTCAAATCCAAAGATATTAAAGTTGTTATAAATTCATTGCGCTCAAATATAGTGAAGTTGAAAGTTACCAAAAAAACGGATAAGATGGGTATGGATCTTTTAAGTGATGATAATGATAACAACGGTATCTGGAATTCTATAACAAGGTATGTAGGTACTTTAAGCAGTTTGTAGTTCATCATGTATCGCATGTGTTAATTCATATCATTTAATTACTAATCACATTTTTTATTATTCATGTGCATGCTATCTTCAGTTTCATCAGGTAATAACAATCCCTCTTTATTCAACCAATTTGTTTACTTGGATTTTTTAGTTCATTTAGTGGATCGGATGATGACAGGGAAGAAAAACTTAACATCTTCTCGTTAGCTTCAGGACATCTATATGAGAGGTTCCTTCGTATCATGATGCTATCGGTTTTGAAGAATACTAAAACTCCGGTCAAATTCTGGTTCTTAAAGAACTATCTCTCACCTCAGATTAAAGATTTTTTGCCGTATATGGCTAAAGAATATGGATTTGAGTACGAACTAGTCCAATATAAATGGCCGAGATGGCTACATCAACAGACTGAAAAGCAACGAATGATTTGGGGATATAAAATTTTGTTTCTCGATGTACTGTTTCCATTGGATGTTAAAAAAATCATATTCGTAGATGCGGATCAAGTTGTGCGCGCGGATTTGAAAGAACTGCAACAATTTGATCTTTCCGGTGCTCCGTATGGCTATACACCATTCTGCGAGTCGCGTAAAGAGATGGAAGGGTTCCGTTTCTGGAAGCACGGATACTGGCGTAATCATTTGCAAGGACGACGATATCACATTTCTGCCCTTTACGTTGTCGACTTGAAACGGTTCCGACGAATTGCGGCTGGTGATCGATTACGTGGGCAGTATCAAGCCTTAAGTCAAGATCCAAATAGTTTATCAAACTTAGATCAAGATTTACCTAATAATATGATTCACCAAGTAGCAATTAAATCATTACCGCAAGAATGGCTGTGGTGCGAAACATGGTGTGATGATGCATCTAAAAAATCAGCGAAAACCATAGATTTATGTAATAATCCAATGACTAAAGAGGCGAAGCTTACAGCAGCAATGAGAATACTTCCTGAATGGAAGGGTTACGATGAAGAGATTCGCGAATTACAGCACATGATTGATAAAGGCGAATTAGATACGGATCCTGCTCTGGACCATCCCGAAACAATAACAACAAGTAAGTTATTTAAGAGCTCTTATTTTATTAATATTGTCAAATTTCTATCTATTTATAGAAACCGAGCACGATAAGCATACAGAGTTATGAATGAAAGTACTAATTAAAGCCTAAGCATCTCCTAGTATAATGTGTCCAAATTGAAGTGTGGTTTTAATCATCTATTCGTTGTAAGTTTTGTTCCATGTGATTCGCAAAAATTCATGATTACCTACTGTCGTTACACTTTTACATTATACCTATTAAAAAAGTAAGTGCGAAGTAAATGCCTATGATATCCCATAAGTTTTCAATCGTTAAAATGCTACATGAAACTTATTTACAGTGCATTTATATTTACAATCAGATGAATATTAAATACTTCATTACTTATGAAGTGTTTTAAATGATAAATAATCGTAATATATACAGCTTTGTACAAACGTAATCAATTTATGAAGTTGGAACAGCAGTATTACAATTGAGTAATTTCTACGGTAGCATATATAATTTAAGGGGGGAAAGTTACGCGCTAACACCTAAAGCAATAAATTATTTTTGTACTTGCCGTCATCATTTGCCGCGTTCTACTATACTCTATATGTCTGATTGTTCAGTAACAATGCAAATCGTTGAAATAATGACATTATATGTGACTTATGACTTCTTAATGTTGATGCGAAAGTAATTCGTGTAATTATTACCGAAGTATAAACACGCTCAAGACGCAATTAGCTGCATTCATGCCGCTGCGTCAGCGACCTGCAGGTCTTACATTTTACGTAGCAGCAGTAGTAGTATTTGCAATGGCATCTCTCTATTTTCTCCTCGACCACCGTCCGATAACCGCGGCCGCAACATAATTGCCGACAACTGTCGGTGCCATTCGTAGTCACATTGCATTTACTGCAATCAAAAGAAAAAAACATGGAATGAAACCCAAATATTATTTAACGGTCCACTTACATGCGGACCGCATATTCCAATAACACACAATTTTTTAAACGCTACATTTAATGCCGTCGCTGTTTCAACCAGCGGACTTTCGGTCATTGTATTGCTTTTGTAATTATATGTCATTAAGGATTCCTGGCGGCGTTTTGGAATGTCTTCAAGAAGGACTATGCCGGACAATGCAATACGTTGGAATTTTCGCAAATAAAAAATGACGCAAAAAATTAATGAATGGAACTTTTGAAAAACTTTTTGCGCGCGGACAAACTTACCGTCCCGTAGTTCCCAGACTTCCTAAGCGCTCGTCCTTTGTACAGTAGTCTGGCGATTTCGTCAAATAGACAAGCTGATCAGACGCGGAACGGCGCACTGGCACTTCCGGTATGTTATTCTCAAATATCATAAGATTCTTTTGTATTTCTTTAGCGTTAGTGAAGCGTCGCAGAAGTCTGTCACCGACTTCCCGTAGATCCGGAATGGCGCGCCAACAAGTTTTAATGCTACATGAACCGGAAACGCCGTGGCATTTACACTGAGTAGACAAACTTTCGATGATGACCTAAACAAAACAAAAATAATCCTGAAAACCATAATCGCGATTTGATCGTTTTTACCTTCCTGCCAACTTTATTATTGTGCAGATTCACGGCCGCTGTGAAGATGCGCATCTTCGCGTTCTTTTTGTCGTCAAATTCGGCGTCGGTGGATGGGCGACCGCCTTGCTTCTCAATAGTGTCTATGAAACGCTTGGCAAAGTGCATGCCCCACTTGATGTTATCCCCGCAGCCGCCCCATTTGAAGTTACCCATCGGCGGCTCTTTTGGGGGAATCGCACATGCACATTGAAAAAGATTGCCGCTCGCACACGCTCGTGCCATTGTGTAAGTCAATGCCGCCGAGCTGATCGCGTAGACATAGGCCTGTTCCCTGGTCGCTGTACACGGAATACCAAAAAAATACAACACAAGGAGATAATATGAATGAATGGGATTTGATCTAATATTCAAGGCGCATTCGCGCCGGGAACACCCTTTTAATCAACTCAACTAAACGAACCGATTTAGCCCCGATCCATAATACATTGTGCATGCTGGAAATTTAAACGTGCGCGACTATACGCGCATTATTCTAGCATTGGGGATTTTTATCGGATATTTGGAAATTACTTCCGCCAAGCGTGACTGGAATACTGCTGAATGGACGAAAAGTCATAACGAAATCGCAACATGAAACACTACGGCAGAGCGCTGTCTGTTTATTTAGCCGCGTGGAAATTGCGCAGATAGAAGGAGCACAAGCGCTTTCCACTATATACAATTGTACGCCACTCGGGCATTATCTAGCTCGGTTGATTATTGCTGATTACACCAAATCCGTGCGCGCTCTACAAACATTGTGCGCGCAAAATTGTACAAAATTGTGCATACATATATTGTTACTCAGGAAGCAACTCAATTTCACTTGGTGTTGCTTTTGGAGACTTTACAAAATTCAATCTACAGAGTCCTCGCTTTTACAAAAAAAAAGGATAAGAAAGTAGAACGCCTGCTGGAATTGAAAGGAAATACCTCGGGTTAAATCCGGCGTGAGGAACGGCGCTGTATCTATAGAGCTGCAATTCCAACGGCGATCCTTGAAAATTGTCTTGCAAGTTTCAGAAGCGAGCGCCGCCGCCGCCTGCACGTAGGGCATTGCGTCCATTGAGCTCCTGCATAATTTCGTTTGCAATTTGGCGAGACCGTACCGCCGTCTGGCAATCGAGCAAGGGGACTTGACACCAGACCGTATGCCGCGGCCGCCTCCCTCAGAGGAGCCGCCGTGGCTCCAGAGTAGGTGCGATTTTTGCAATGACCTAATGAGACAGAAACAAATATCGTTTACAGAAAAACACAAGAAGAGCGCGACTCTACCAGGCAATTAATACATATATAACAAACGCGCGAGAATAGAATCGCGCGCGCATTGTAACAGGTAGAATGCCACGTTAATAAGGGGGCACCCCTCCTTAATTACAGGTGTTACACTCAGCGATTATTAGGTGCCAGACTGACGGCGCTCTTTTCTCACAATTTCTTTAGCTGTTTCCTGCTTTTGCTCATTCTGAAACAACGCTATCATTTATTATTTATGTTGAATCTTTTTAACGTTTTCCGTTTTTGAAGAAACGAACATCTCGTGAATTCTGTCTTAGCGCCGGAGTACAGATGATATGTGGAATTAATTTGTGGCAATATTGATTTATTTACATAGAATTTTTCGGGTAAGAAAAAAGAAAAAACGTAATGTTTGATCGTTAAACACGTGCGAAAACTTCTGGGTGTCGCTCCTGGCGTGCGGCCGATGCATAATTACATTTTTCCACCTCATCCGCGCTCTTTTTTTGCTCTTTGGCGTCGTTGTCGTGCGCCAAACCTAACAAAGCATCTTTATGCCATCTCACGTTTCCATGATCGCGACGTATTTTCATTTATTTTGCGCCGCAACGGGCAAACTAATCGATGCTTTAAACCGGCATGAGTAAACTTAACTTTGGCAAAGAAAAGAAGAAATGAAAATCTGATTGCGATCGTGACACATCCCATTGTTACATTCAACATTTGAAGACATAAACGCTCATATGTGCGTGTCTATAAAAAAGTTTCAATGACCATTAAAAGCTCGCACTCACCCGTACAGAGCAGTTCTCAATAAATATGTAATTCGTCGCGGTGTGATTTTATAACATGCTCGTTTTTTTTTTTGTATTCGTTTCGTGGGAGTGCTTTTGTTGAACGTGTTATAATATTATCTATTATGGTCTTCTTGCGCCTGAAATTCTTTCGATTTCACAATGCGCGCACTCAGTCTGCGCTGTCTAAAGCAAGGTAAAGAAAAATAGTTCGCTAATTGACATTTATAGAGACATGATTGAATTTAACTTATTAATACAAACTGACATAAAGTTTTCTTTTTGTGCGCAAATGAAAATTAACTAACTGTACAACGTTTTCGTCAATCAATGCCTTTATTGCATGTTTAATTTGCGTTAATTGAATAAACGAAGTTCTGAATGAATAGCAAAGTTAAGTGCACTTAATGCGCATTTTAGCACCGCAGTGAGAATTAACAAAAGGAGCGCGCTTTAACAAAAGTTTACAAAACTTAGTAAAAATAATAAAATAAAAGTAATTTAAGTATTTGCATTTATTAGTATTTGTTATGACAGAGAATATATAAAATATCTTTATTTTACTTACAGCCACTTAATGCATTGTGAAACATCCACACAAATTAAGAACAGAAAAGTTGCGACAAGTACAAATTTCATTTTTAATTCGTAATTAATTAATCGCACAACTAGAAGTCATTCCGCAACAAAAACGCGCACGATAACTTCCCTTTCTGCGTGCGTTACTGCACTGGGTTGGCGGCTTGAACTTTTTAATCCAGCTTGTACAAAAGTTCTGAAAGCACTACGAAAGCAAAGCCGCACCGCAACACTTTGCGGCCGGTGCACACGCCAGGGTAAAGGACAAAACGAAATCGCCACGAAAGTGTGAGTAGAGAAAACCACGAACCAAAACCACCAATCTCAGCCTTGTTATTCTCTGCTTTCTTTCTATATGCGTAGCTTCCAAAGAAAATCCACCCCCGTGGTACACGCAACACGCAAGTGCAACCTAGAAACAAGTGTAATTTATCAAATTATTCAGACATTTATCATCAATTCTTTAAATACTCTACTTATTCGTATATTCGTAGAATTTTTAATCCAATAATAATTGAATTATTGAATTTTAACATATACTAAAGTACATCATAAACTAATATTTCACGTCAAGTTTTCTGGAGTTACGTTATTAGATTTGATTATGTGTTCGAATTTGAATCATTTCAAGTACGCTATTGTGGTTGCCTATAATGATTTAAGATAAGGAAGAATAATTCTCATAACTCTCTGATATCCAAGGCAATGTAATTCTCATAATCTAATTATATTTAATATATTGAATCTAATATGAATGGCAAATTAGCATTATTTTTAGTTGCCGGAAGTATAAATTACTCTGAATTGCCAGCCCTCTATGCATGTAAAATTCTTATTGGAATTGAGTGCTTGAGCCAGGTCATCCACAAGATATGTTCATAGGCGTTCCGGTTTTACCGGCTTGTGTTGCGTTTACAATAATTCAGAGATTAATTTTATTTAAAATGTGTATGTTAAAGTGAAAATACGTTAATTGGTAATAACATTTTGGTGTAGCCAAACTAATTAATGAAGTAACGTATTGGGAAGATCAGCTAATTGATTTAGCATCAAGCACCAAGGCTTGTACCAAACGGACCCTATATAGCAGTGCTACGTGTGTGAATCTCATATATAGAGTTATTTATTATCAATAATGTCTACTGCAACTAAGAAATTTGTAGCTACTACTAGCGAAAAGCAAGAAAAACTTCTAACATTATCAATATTAACATTAGCTGCTGTTTTATGTAAGTAAATGTAGGCAGTAGTAAACACTTGTATTAATTGTTTGTCTTCATATTCAATTTAGCATTTGCCACAAGATTATTCTCAGTATTGAGATTTGAAAGTGTTATCCATGAGTTTGACCCCTACTTCAACTATCGCACAACTAAATATTTAGCTGAAGAAGGCTTTTATTCATTTCATAACTGGTTTGATGATAGAGCATGGTACCCCCTGGGGCGTATCATTGGAGGTAATTGCTAACTATATTAATTTTGTGTTTATGTTATATTTTATTGATTTTAGGCACAATATACCCTGGCTTAATGGTTACATCTGCAGTATTTTATCATCTTTGCTGGCTATTCAACATCACTATTGACATACGTAATGTCTGTGTCTTCCTGGCCCCATTATTTTCTTCATTCACAACCATAATCACTTACTTATTGACTAAAGAAATAAAAAATTCTGGAGCTGGTCTTGTTGCTGCTGCAATGGTATCAATAGTGCCAGGCTACATAAGTCGATCAGTTGCTGGGTCTTACGACAATGAAGGAATTGCAATATTTTGTATGTTGCTTACATATTACATGTGGATTAAGGCAGTCAAAACAGGAACTATTTTTTGGGGGACAATGTCTGCTATTGCTTACTTCTATATGGTATACAATACATTAGTTGTGTCTTTTTCTTATGCTTTATATGCAATATCATTCAGGTGTCTTCTTGGGGTGGTTATGTATTTTTGATTAACTTGATTCCACTTCATGTGATTACATTGATGATTACTGGACGATTTTCACATCGCATCTACGTTGCATATAGTACACTTTATTGTGTGGGTACAATTCTTTCAATGCAAATTTCATTTGTTGGTTTTCAACCTGTTCAGAGTTCAGAACACATGCTGGTAAGTTTATAAGAAGTTGTTAACTAATAAATTGCTATATATTTTAATTTGTAGGCACTTGGTGTTTTTGGTCTTTGTCAAATTATGGCATGCGTGGACTATTTGCGAAGTCGGTTGAGCGCGCAAGACTTTGAAACGCTTTTTGTAGCGCTTCTATATACTGTTGGGACGTTAGTTGGTATATTAGTGGGAGTTTTAACTTACTCTGGAAAAATTTCCCCTTGGACAGGCCGCTTTTACTCATTACTTGATCCATCATATGCGAAGAACCATATACCAATTATTGCAAGTGTCTCTGAGCATCAGCCAACTTCTTGGAGTTCATTCTATTTTGACTTGCAAATATTAGTTTTCCTCTTTCCCGCTGGATTGTATTTCTGCTTTATGGAATTAACTGACTCTAACATATTTGTCATATTATACGGTGTAACGAGTATTTATTTTGCGGTAAGTTAACTAAATTAGTATATATTATATTCAAATTACTTGACTGTTTACAGGGAGTTATGGTACGATTAATGTTGGTTCTTGCTCCAGTAATGTGCATATTGAGTGGCATTGCTGTGTCGCACTTATTAACCAAATTCATTAAAAATGTCGACGCGCCTAAGAACATCAACGAACACAAAAAATCAAAGAACAAACTGGATTCCAATTTCACGTTGAAAAATGAGATTTCGGTTGTTTATGTTGCAATTACATGTATGTTACTTATTTCTTACACATTCCATTGTACATGGGTTACATCTGAAGCATACAGTTCTCCAAGTATTGTTTTAAGTGCGCGCTCACTTGATGGGGGTCGCATTATATTTGACGATTTTCGCGAAGCCTACTACTGGTTGAAGATGAACACTCCTGAAGATGCGCGTATTATGTCTTGGTGGGATTATGGATATCAGATAACTGCTATGGCAAATCGTACCATTCTAGTGGATAACAATACTTGGAATAATACGCATATAAGTCGCGTAGGTCAAGCAATGGCGAGTACTGAGGAGAAAGCTTATGAAATTATGAAAGAGCTTGATGTTGATTATGTACTGGTAATTTTTGGCGGGCTGACTGGATATTCTTCAGATGATATAAACAAATTTCTATGGATGGTGCGCATTGGAGGCAGTACTGAGAAAGGCGCGCACATTAAGGAATGGGATTATTACAGTTCAAGTGGTGAATTTCGAGTTGATAGAGAAGGCTCTCCTACACTATTGAACTGTTTAATGTACAAAATGTGTTATTATCGTTTCGGCCAGGTATATACTGAAGGTATGTAAATATTTGATAAGATTGTCGTTTGATTAACAAGTGTATTTGTTATTAGGAGGAAAGCCGCCGGGTTATGACAGAGTACGAAGTGCTGAAATAGGTAATAAGGACTTTGAATTAGATGTGTTAGAAGAAGCTTATACAACCGAGCATTGGTTGGTGCGTATTTACAAAGTAAAGGATTTGCCTAACAGAGGTGTTTAAGTCACATAGCATAATCACATTTTTTAAATACACAGTATCAATAATTATTAAGGCTTTATTTAAATCCCAAAATTTCAAAGTCGGTACTAATTCTCGATAGAAACAACGAATAAAAGTTTATTCATAAACATTTATATAAAAATACATATTGTTCTTTCGGTTACAATTTAAGTAAAATTTATAAAAAATAAATTTGTATCACTTAACTGTTGGCTCTTCCTCCTCGACAGTATCTAGGAACTGTTTCTTATAGCACTAAAACAATGGACAATAATTGAATGTCAAAATGTACATTTATAAACATACCTTTTCTGCAATTTTATTTAGGGTTTCAGCCATGCTTTTGCCAGTTTGTTCAACCATTTTATAAAGGAATCCGTTTTCATTTTTGAGGAGTAGATGAGGATGACCGAATTCAACCATTGTACCGGCATCCATAACAAGTACTTTATCGGAGTCCATGATGGTATGCAGACGATGCGCAATCGTAAGTACTGTGCAATCTTTAAACTTTTTTCTAATCGTTGTTTGAATTAATGCGTCCGTATGCGGATCAACATTTGCGGTTGCTTCGTCCAGGACGAGTATTGTATTATTGCGAATAATTGCTCGCGCAAGACAAACCAGCTGCCTTTGACCAACACTGAAATTTGATCCACCTTCAGACATTACCGAATTAATTGCTGCTGGAAGATCCATAACAGCTTCTTTTAATTCAACGTCTTCTAAAGCTTTCCATAATACATCATCGCCATATTCATTAAACGGATCAAGATTTTTGCGCATAGTCCCCGAAAACAATACCGGCTCTTGGGGAATTATACTTATCTTTGAGCGCAAATCATGTAATCCCAAATTGTGAATGTCTATATTATCTATGGCGATAATGCCTTCTGTATCTGTTAGTTGGAAGAGAGCTGATATAAGTGATGATTTTCCAGCGCCTGTTCGTCCAACAATGCCAACTTTCTCACGTGGCTTAATGGTAAAATTTAAATTTCGTAAAACGTGCGGCTCTGACGGCGCATAACGCAAATACACATTATCAAATACGATGCCTCCGTATGAAGGCCAATTAAATGTTGGTTTAAACGAATCTTTTGTCTCCAAATCTCTTTCTGGTTCCAAATTACTATATTCAAGTACTCTTTCAACTGAAGTCATTTGATTTTCGAGCTCAGTAGTTTGTCGCATGCCCCACTGAAACATTCCTGTAAGTGCTATAGCTTGCGTGATTGCTAAACCGACATTCCCGCCAAAATTTTCGGTGCCCATAAGCAAAAAACTTAATGTAACGACGGCAATATAAATTACGCAAATGATGTCGAGATAAAATCCAAATGCTCTTGAAGTGGAAAGGAACAAATACCAAGCCGAACTATGCAGATCCTGATGCTGGTCGAATTCCTTTTCTAATATTTTCTGCGCGTGGAAAGCGCGAATGGTCGTTAATCCTTGCAATGACGCATTCAAATGAGAAAACACGGGGCTGCGAGCTGGAATAACAAAGCAAACATTATTAAGTATCCCTAATGGTTTACTAATGAATATACTCACTAATTGCCTCCAGACGTTTAACTGCCCTACCCGTGTTTACGTAAATAATGCGAACGCAATAGAAAACAAGCGCAATAATTATAGTTGGGATGGCCATTAATGGAGTGACAATAATGATGACTATTACAATACCAATTAATTGAAGCCCAATTTGCAAACAATCAATAAGCGCACTTGTTAGCAGCTCATCAATTGAACCCACATCCTTTGAGAAACGGTTAAGAATTCTTCCACTGGGATTTGTGTTGAAGAAATACATTGTCGCGCGAGTTATGCTTTTGAACATTTTATCGTGCAAATTCACAGAAGACTTCATGCACATTTCGAAGAAAGCACATGTTCGAACTAACGAAATAACAATCGTTGCAACTGAGATTGCAGTGTAGATGTAAATGCACGTGTTTGTTGATAAATCTATATAATATGGATTGTCCCAGCTTAGCATACTTCTTGTACTATTGCCTCCAGCTACTTTTAATTCAGTTGCATTACTTGAATCGTATCGCAATTGCTCAAGATTTACCCAATAGGTAATGAAATAATCTCCACCACTTGCTGCGCACTGCGCAAGAATAAATAGCAGGAATACAGTAAACACAAGGCAAAAACCGCCTCCATTCTTAAAATATTGTCTATAAACATAACTTCCGACTGTTCCAATAGCTTGTTGTTCTTGTATTTGCTCAGGCTCTTTTTGAGTTTCAGAGGCAATACTTTGCACAGAATCATTTCTTGAGACTGATGCTTTTTTCGTATTCTCTTCAGTAGCTTCATTTTGTTCGCCTTCCTCTTGTAGTAACTTTGCAAAATCTAAACCAGAATCTTGTAACTCATGATACGAACCCTGCGCGACCACGACGCCATTCTGAAGGATAATAATTTTATCAGCCTCCTTCAAGTATTGCAACTGATGCGTGACTAAAACAACAATCTTTTGTTTCAAGTATCCCGTTATACAAGCTTCGAATAAATGTTTTCCAACGTGTGTATCAACAGCAGATAAAGGATCATCAAGTAAATAAATATCGGCATCTTTGTATACGGCGCGCGCCAAATTAATGCGCGCTCTTTGGCCACCGCTCAGGGAAACTCCGCGCTCCCCGACGATTGTCTTATCGCCGTAAGGCAACAATTCAAAGTCTTTATCTAAAGCACAGCGTTTAATTACAAGTCTATAACGTTGTTTATTCATTGGTAGACCAAATAAGATATTTTGACGCACAGAACCCGCAAACAACCACGGCTCCTGTGACGCGTAACTGACTTCTCCGTGGACATCAATACTGCCCGACGATAAGGGAAGCTCCTTTAAAATAGCATGTAAAAGACTACTTTTGCCACTTCCAACTGTTCCAATAATAGCAAGTAATTTTCCAGGCCGGATATCGAATGAAATATTAGACAAGGTATTATCGCTGAGATTAGGAGTCCATTTTGCGATCACATTGCGAGCAGTTATTCCTTTATCAGTTGAATCCAACTGTGTGGGCGGCGAATACATATCGCCTTTTCCATTTTTTGTACAATCAGTACCATTCGTTGATTTTTCATCTACAGTAGGTAATTTTTGTTCCTCATACAGCATAAATTTATTCAAACGTCTTATTGAAACGCTGGCTTCAGCAACTTGGCCTATTCCTTGTGGAAAGAAGACGGTCATATTCTGTTTCAAAATTCCATAAAACGATGTAAGAATAAACACCTGTTCGGCGGAAATGTGATGCCCGAAAAGCACGTAGGCGACAACAGTCAGGAAAATCGATATGCGCGTACTGAACATAATGAAGGATATTAAAATACCGCGAATATAGGAGGAGGCGCGCACTGATTTAATTTCGTATCTGAAATATTTAAAACTTGTAAAATACCAATGTTAATTAAAATATTCAAAGTTACCTGCGTGCTAGTGACACTAAGTATTCGAATGGTTTTTCCCAAGTGTACATTTTTATGACTTGAATGCCAGAAATAATTTCATTCATAAGACGAACTCGTTCGTCCGTGCGTAATGCGGTGCGAAGGCGCACAATAGACATCCTTTTTCCCAAATAAACTAAAAGCGCAATAAATAATTAAATTAATATCTAATAACACGCATAGTCATACTTTGTAGTGGAATGACCATCAACAAACTAGCAATGCCAATCACAGATGAAATCCCAACTTGTAAATACATCAAATATGTAATGACAATTGTCTCTAGCGGACCGATCCATAATTGATTAGCGAACAAAACAGCCACATCGAATCGATTAACATCATTTGACAATAGATTGACCACTTGACCCACTGCCGTCTGGCCCAATGCCGTTTTGCTCAAACGCAGTGCTTTTCGATAGATCAACGAACAGCACCCTACGCGCATCTTCATTCCCAAATGTACGCATGCCATCATATACGGATGTACAAAGAAAATATTCAGCAGGGAGCAGAGAACTACTGCGGCGGCATAAATGTATGCCTCCTGGTGTGTAATATCATTTGGGTTTGTTGTGTAATAGGAGACCAATTGGCCGAGCGCCAAAGGTTGCGCCAATCTAGAAAACACCGTCAAACATTCAATTGCAATATGCGCTCAACGTTTCCGCTAAAAGCAAGCAGGCAGAGAAAATGCCAAAAGAAATCTCAAACTAAACAACAAATATCTAACGAAAGGCATAAGGAAAACGGCATAAAAACACACGTGGCTTGCCGGTATTTACTCAGATTCATTAGTGCCGCCGGCGGACGCAAAATCACTGAACGGAAAATAATTGCCAATGCCATAGATGTTCAAGCTTTGGACGAAACGTGCGTGCGGTTTCGTAAAATAACGCACAAGTTTGCCAAGGCATACCGGCTGCGCTAATCTAATAAGTCATCAATACATTATTTTAATAGTACAATTGTTATGTAAATCTGAATATCAGTTGTGTGTTCCTAGTGTATGTTTGCAAGCGCGAAACTGCATGAAAATATATTACGCGGAACACATGAACGCTTATGATAAGAATAATATTAAAACGTAAATTAAAGAATTTTCTCGTGCGGTGTAAAGTATTGTTAACTGGCGTAGTTTTACCTTGTGACAGCTCATAGTGCATTATTATTACAGTGTTATATCATTTATGTTCTGCGAAAACAATCGAAAATAATTACCTGATTGTAAGCTCGCTGAAGGCTAGTACAAAACCATACAGAATAAAGGATGGAAAGAATACGCGAAACAGGACGCGTGCTAACGAAGGAGTTCTTCCAGCTAACTTGGCTTTTTCCACTTCTAAATTCCATGCTGCTTCCAATTTATCGCCTAAACGAGCCGACTGATGGCTGGATAATGCTTTAGGTAGATCAGACACATCCAGTTCATTGCGTAAACCTCTATAAAAAGTTGGAATCGTATAACTGCAATAAAAAGTTTACAATAGATTTAAAATGCTGCGAATAAATTCCAACAAAATATTTCTTTTCAACTGCACATCAAATAAAACTTTAATCGTTGGAAACTGTCGTATTGTTACTTTGTAAAATTGGGATGAAAATATTTATTTTAAAAAATTATCAAACTTCACAAACAACGGAAATTTTCGTTAGTTTTGTTAGTTTTTTTTAGTGTTCGAAAATGACAACAGCATTCCTACTGTGTACTGATACTAGTATCAACAATTACACTTTTTGTTTACATATGCGCTCTGAGAGTCAAAATATTGTTTTGAATTGCTTGGCAAACAAAATAAATAATTGGATCATAATAATTATCACAGTGGGTTAATTGCGTTCGTCATGCTCGATCAACAAAGTACTCGCCCTCGTCATTGTAAAATGAGAAGTAAATTCTTATAATGAAAAGAAAATAACAAAGGATTTATATTTCGAAAAACTTAATTGCATGGTAGGAGCGTAACGTCACAACATGAGAATAAAATAATCACTTAATTAATTATAAATATTTATAAATTAAAACCGACTCACCAGAATGTAAGATTTGATAACGGATTTGTATTCTCTCTCAAATTTCGCGGTTGCTCCTTCTTCACATTTGAACTTTCCATCTTCTTCACAATCGCACATATAATTTCATGAAAAACAAATTTCCGTGTGCGATGCTAGACGAATATTTCTCTTGAACAAATGTTCGAAAACAGAGTGGCCTTCATATAAATTGATCTGAAATATATTGATTCACAGTTAATCATTTGGTGATTGATATAAAGCTACGGAAATGACGTGAAAATATTTTTTAACTTTAGTTCTATCATTCATTGAAAAAATAACATCATTTAAATTTGCCCTGATTACATATTTTTTATTTGCATTCATATGACTTGCGGTTCAAGCGCCTGATTAATAATAAAAATATGTCGTTACAATAACATAGTTTTTGTCAGGTAATGCGCTAATTTTAATATGTTGCACAGTTGTTTGTCATTTTAATGACTAGGAATAATAATGATCTATATAATTTTTAAACCTTTTTCTATTTGAATATTAGTAAAAATATTTAAATTACAAAAAGTAGTGTGCAATTTTGCGCATAATGCAAATTTCAAAGTAATTGTGCATCGCAGCAAAATTATATCACAGATACAAAAGCCTATTCATGTTTGCATTGTCAGTATTTTAAACATCCTTGATATGCAGTTCATAGACAGACTATCATTACAAATCGCAATTTAATTTCTTTATCTGATTCTGTTATAACAAAATTGCAAAGCAAGAAATGATTGCGTCACGTGCATTTTAAGTTTCTTCACCTTGAACTGGGCATTGGCATCAAGCACCGAAATTTTATGATCAAATACTTCGTGAGGCAATATTCGAAATACATAATTTGAAACTAACTTTACAAATTGTGGGTATCTAAATTTAGCGCACTGTAGTAAGAGTTTTTTAACAAACATTTAATGTTTTCTAACAACTTCAGTTTGAAATATCTTGATTTTAAAATTATAAGATAAATTATTTTACCGGTAATGATCTCCTATTTTAGCGATATTTTAAGCAGGAAAAGGCTTTAAAAATAAACTAAATATGTGCGCGTAAGAAAAAGTAACTAAAATCAAGTGTACTAGTCATTTTCGACGCGTTTGTATATAAATACATACCAAATGCAACACGTGTTTTAGTTATGTAAAACTATTGTCGGTGTTTATTCGCTATGGACAAATTCTCTAGCTTACCGGAAACACGCAGAATAAAGCTATCGATTGTCTGGTTTATCACAACCGCGAACACGCAACTAACGCATATGCATTATAACGCATAAATTTATTTACTGAACAAATAAGAGTCTTTTAGATTGTCCAGCATATCACAGTTATACTTTTTATAATTTTATAAACTACAGTCGGTGCACTGCCAAATCGATAGGGACTGATCTGATCGTAATTCGTTTAAACGTATTTTGCGTATGCGACGCCTACACTTCTCGCCATGCGCCTGCAACGATCGCGAACTCACGACTGACAGTCTCGTTTAAAACGCTCCCTACTCGTAATTCAGTTACGTATAGCGCATTTATTTATGTAGCTATTCAATATCTTCACTTGCCTATTGCGAATGCAGAGAATTTTCCAATCGCAATTATACCAGCCGATGCCCGGCATCCACAAATTTTTAGTTCTCTCACGCGTGTTAATGGTACTAGGAATACTACGTTTGACATTAATCAAATACATACAATAACTAACAGTTAAAAAGAACGAAACTATTGCCTAAGCCGCAACCTTGACTATTGATTAGGTGAAATAGTAGAACTCATCGATTTTCTTTTTATCAATGACAAACAAAGATTATTGTATCAAAAATTCTTTATTATCAGAAACATTATCCCTAAAAATAGTGAAACTTATTTAAATATTAACGCATACAATGGTGATGATAACGTATTTTATGCTAATTGAATTACGTGATAAAAATGAGAAATCATTAAATGAAAGTGATTTTTGTGCGAGTTTGGTTGATTTGCCACACGTTGAGCTCTTCATATTCTTCAATACAAGCTTCTATTTCTTGTGGGTTAAATCCTTTGCCAGTGCATTTGTCCTTAACATCGTTCATGCTGACCGTTTTCTTCTCGCCAGCCATTTCTCTTATAACTGCAAATATTTTATCGCTTGTGTTCGGTGGTCTGTAGCCCTTATTTTCATATGTATGATTCAAAGAATCCTTGCTCATTTCCATTAGGCGAATTGCTTCGTTAACATCATTTTTCTGGACTACATCCGACAAACGGAGTCGAGCTAACGCAGTAGAAAGACGGAGAATGCCCAATAGATTTCTTGCTGATGTAAAGGTCATGTCGGTTGCGTTGCGCGCTTCTCTACGCAACTCAACGTAAGCATCAACAATATATTCAGTTAGATCTTCAGGAATAACAGGCTCTTTCAACTTGCAAAGAGCGATATATTTTCGCATGACGGTCATATCAAGAGCCTGAACATCGGTAGGTGGTTGTTTACAGTGCTGATGAACGTAGGTAATATGTTTGGCTAGTCTCAAGTCGTTATCGCGATCAGCTTTATCTTGAATCAACCATAATAAATCGAAACGCGATAAGAGTGCGGCTGGCAATTGGATATTTTGTTCAATTGTCCGCTTAGCATTGTAACGACCATATGCTGGATTGGCAGCAGCCAAAATTGAGACACGTGCATTTAAACAAGTCATAATACCAGCCTAGAAAGGAAATTTATTAATCAATGGCATCCCAAACAGGCAATATTTTAATAGATAAATGTAAATCATAATTAATTACCTTTGCTATACTAATAGTCTGCTGTTCCATTACTTCATGAATTGCGGTTCGATCCCCATCAGCCATTTTATCAAACTCATCAATGCAGCAAACACCCTGATCAGCCAGAACCAAAGCACCACCTTCCAACATCATCTCACCAGTCAATGGGTCTTTCATTACGGCGGCAGTCAAGCCAACACCGGAAGAACCCCGTCCGGTTGTATACTGACCTAAAATTATTTAAATGAAATATAATTTCAAATGTTATTTAGCAATTATTACTCCTTGGTGCCAATCGATCAATGTAGCTAAGTAGTTGCGACTTTGCAACACCAGGATCTCCCATCAAGCAGATGTTAATGTTACCACGAATTTTCATACCGTCTGGTCTCTTATCAACTCCTCCGACCAACAATAACAGCAAAGCTTTCTTAACATCAAGATGTCCATAGATTTCTGGAGCGATTGAAGCTGCTGCGGTCGTGTAGAAATCCTCTTCAGTAATTGCGCGAAGTTCTTCTGGTGTTAGAGATGCGGATGCTCTCTCATCATCCGCAGCTTTGTTCAAAGACACGATGCGCTGGAATAATGGGAAATTATATTAAATTTGCTACAATTTACGAGGAAATGAAACATACATGAGCTTCCAAATAAGTTTCTGATAATAGACCACCAGAAATTTGTCTGAATCCAGATCTGATTAACGGTAAAAACACTCCAGTAACTGCAATATGATCACCTGGCAATGCTTGGCGTGTTACTTCCCCACGGCAAAAGATGGTCAATGATCTAGGAATATGACCAACTGGCACTTGATCACTCTGAAAAATTCAATTAGTAGATCTCATAAGCAAAGCAAGTTCTAAATTATTCTATACATGTTCCTGAATCCTGACTTCCTGGAACTTGATAAATTTCGACCCACGAGTCTGCAAGTATAGACGGCCGCCCGATTTATTAATGCGGCAAGCATCACTGGGACATGACGTTAAGGGCATAAAACTTAGAGAGTTTACGGGCTGATAAGTTTCTGAGCCACATTGATCACATGTATATGTTGCAACACACATCATTGGTTTAACTTCAGTAGTTCTTGTAACAATGCCTCTGGCAGTCACTAATTTTCCAATGCTATCAGCTTTAATCTCGCGAATTGGCAGTGATTTGGCAATACTACTATCTTTTATATAAATTTCACTGAAAATTACTGTTGGTGTAATTTATCAATGGTACATATTGTAACTTACAATCGACGCATAAGCTCTGGTGGAAATTTGTTATGAGTATCCCTTGACTCATTTGGTTGTCTATTCTTTGCTTCCATCATCAATCTATGCTCAATATAAACATCCAAAGCATCTTTGGCTACAACATCGTGTTCTTTAAATTGAGGCAAAATTTCCTGAACTATTTCAGATGCAATATTTGAGTATCTTCTAGTGTTTGCTTTGATTGATTCAGCAAGCTCCTCATTGTAATCATGCACATCATCCAATTCAATAGTGAATGCCACCTCTTCACGATGTGCAATTTTCGTTAATTGTGAGGCATATTTAAAATGTTTGGTGCCGAATTGATCTTGATGGCAAAACTCCATAAAAAACGTCTTTAGCGATTCTTAAATTGATTGAACCAAGTTGTAATGTGGACCATAATGAATGAATAACGCCTACCTTTATCTTTCTCATAATCCCTGGACGCCATCGTTACCTATTTATCTTCACAGAACAAACCAAAGACTAACTCAAATGAGAATCACGAGAAGATTAAACTGAACAGACTCCGAAACCAAAAACCAAGCACGTACGATTTAGTTTTGGCGGCAACGCAACTGGCGAACTGAATTGTGTTTTACAGGTTACGAAGTGGAAGGGATTGGAAATATATTTCATAACCGAAGAGCTATGGAGGGAGATTTAAATATCGTAATTGAAATTTGCCCTATTACCAAGATTTCTTATAGCCTTAGGACTGATGATTAATAAGCTCGTCGAAATTTACAGACCAAATTTCTTTAAATATCTCAAGTGCTTTAAGTATTTAAGATGAAATTTAAGCAACAGAGAATGTCTCCTAAAATATGCAACATACTACAAAAAGGAATCAGTACAAACATTAAATTAAATTAAACATTTTAGCCAACTCTATATTTTATATGAAACAACTTGTTACAATTATATGCAATCGTAGAAGAACAAGCGACAATTTGTTCAGTACAAAATATATTGTTAAGCGACAATATAAATTACATCTAATCATCTTTGTTGTTGCTGACTTTGCCACCACGGATACGACCAGTTCTTCTGGCAGCAATAAGACCAACCTTGCGACCAGCAGATGTTCCTCGCTTAACGGTGGATGCTTTACCAATATGTTGATGGTTACCACCACCATGGGGATGCTCAACGGGATTCATAGCAACACCACGCACCTTCGGCCAGCAGTTACGCTTAGCCTTATATTTATGGTATGCGCGACCAGCCTTCAGGATAGGTTTATCAATACGACCACCGCCAGCAACAATACCTGGAATCAAAAACAACATTAGAATTTTGAAAAGATACAACATTCTAATTTAGAAGGCAGTGATATGCTCAGAAATAGCCTCTTTGTCTTCAAAACCTTTCAGATAATGTAGGTAAGGTAAGTTTGGTTCATCACAACATCTTTTCAGAGTTCAATAAAATTAAATGATACTAACCAACCATAGCCCTGTTGTTTGATGGAATTACTTTCTTGGCACCAGAAGGTAACTTGACTCTGGTCTTCTTTGTATCATGATTGTGGGCAATTACAGTAGCATAGTTGCCAGATGCACGTGCCAGCCGACCGCGATCGCCGGTTTTCTCTTCCAGATTGCAAACAATTGTACCTTCAGGCATAGCGCCAACTGGTAAAACATTGCCTAAAAGAAACAATTATATAGTATACAAAACATTACTTGAAGAGTTAGTGCATATCTAAATTTTACTTCAGAAATAGCCTCTAGTTATTATTAGTCAGCAAAACCTTTAAGAAAGTAACATTCATCATAAACGATAATATATTAATATTCTTGGCTAAACACTTACCAATTTGCAAGTTGGCTTTCTTGCCACAATACAAGAATTGACCAGTGTACATGCCCTCTGGGGCAATGAACAATTCCTTCTTAGTCTGGAATTTGTATGTGTTCCTGAAGTGAACAACAGCCAAAGGCGCACCACGACCAGGGTCATGGATGATATCCCTTACAACACCCTTAATATAACCATGGCGTTCAGCAAAGTCAAGGGAACGCAGATTTGGTGCTCCCTTCCTCCTCTTGGTATGGGCTTTGAATACGGATCCCGCACCTTTACGCTGTGCACGAATTACACGTCCCATTTTGGAAAGACTAAAATGGAAAACACTTCAATTAACAACCGTAAACACATGGGACACTATGACGATCCGAATAACCTAACAATCCACATTATCAAAAATAACATATTTCAAACAAAATTTTCGATAAATATTATTTTTACACTCTTGTATAATACAAGAACAACCGTAATTGAGCATTTTTTTGTGTGGATGGTCTTTGATTATACAGATTTTAAAAGAATTTAGTCTGACTGTTCGACCACAACCTACCGTGGTAAAATCGAGAGACTGAAAGAATGTTGTTGTGTACGTTTTCTTGCCTTGTGTGCTGCCCTCTGCTATGAAGTTAGGTGCTGCTTTAAAAAGCATTCGATTTACTAACAAATTGAATTCTTGCATTGTTTAGGTTTAAATTTAATGTTATTATAACTTTATAAATTTCGGATATTTATTTAATAATTAAAAAATAGTGGGCAATCGTGAGGGCGCTGAATATCCTGAAAATGTTAGGTTAACTACGTTTTCCCGCACTTTTGGAGTTGTTGGAAAAGTGTTATAAAAATACGTTCGGTTTGTGTTGTTAGGTCGTGTTGTGTTGTTATTACTCTTTTATTTTACAATAATGGATGGAGAGCCAGGTATAAATAATTGTTATTATTATAACCATTAAATAAACTTTAATTTTAATAGTAGGTGATGAACCAAGAGCTAAAAGACAGAAGAAAGATAAGGGTGGGCGTTTTGCTGCCTTGCAAAGGTTGAAGAACTTGCAAGAAACACGCTCAAAAAACAAATATGAAGTAGAAGATGAAATTGCCAATGTATATGATTTGGTTGATGAAAAGGAATATAAAAAGAGGGTGCAAGATAGACAGGATGAAGACTGGATAGTTGGTGATGGTAAGCATCAGGCAATGCTCAGGGTTTTGCTATTTATGCCTTGGTTTTTTTTAAATATTTCAGGTGCTGCTGGTTATATTGAAGATGGCAGAGAGATATTTGATGATGATTTGGATTCTGAATCAATCATGCAATCAGCCAAAACTGGTAGAGGTAATAAGAGGAAAAAGAAACAAGTTGCTGATAATGCTGGAAGGGGCAATTTGCAATATATGTTATCAACCATGCCTGTTAAGAAAAAAGAAGAGAAGTTGGAAGATGATGATGTACTGTCTGAGTTAATTAATGAGATAGATAATACTGCATCAACAAGTGATCAAAGTGACATGGCAAAAAAGCCATCCAAACAACGTTTTTCTTTGATTGCACAGAAGAAAGCAGTGAATAGCTATATGAAAAGTTTTACACCCTCCAAGCCCAAACCTCTACCACAACAAATTCAAAGAGATGAAACTACAGCTGAAGATGCTGATGATGGTGTTGATAGCATACTTTCAACTGAAGAAAATGAAATTGAACAGAATCAAAATAATGAAGTTCTAAAGGAAATTCAAAATAAGGAAAGTGAGACTAATAATTTGGAATTGCCTAAAAAGAGTAAATTATTATTTACTCTTCCAGACAAAAAGAAATTAGAGCCAAGAGCATCTGAAGTGTCAATGGTAGGTCATTTTCTCTGTCTACATACAAAATGTGATAATAGTGATATTACAAATATGTTTTCAGGAAATTGATGCTGATACATTTGCTGATGTTGACTTTGATGATGATTTTGATTTTGGAGAAATAGATACCGCAGAAACTTCTACAAAATTGCTTCCTGATATAACAGAGCAACAGTTAATTGACGGTTTTACAATGAATAATGAAGCACCTATGGAGTCCGATGTTATTGATGTCTCTGAATTATCCGAATTGTCAGATTCTGATAAAAACATATTTAGGTTTTATTGGTGGGATGCATATGAAGATGAGCGTACGCAGCCAGGTGTTATTTTATTACTTGGCAAAACATATTCAGAGGAGAAAAAGAAATTTATCAGTTGTAGTCTTGTGGTGAGGAACGTTCAAAGGAGAATCTATTTGCTTCCTCGGCCGTTTGTACGTATATAATTTAATGAAAAAATGTAGTTTGAATGATATATTTAAGTTCCTTGATAACAACGGAAAAGAAACGGATAAGCCAGTATCTATTATGGATGTGTATCAAGAATTCAATGAAGATGTAGCAAAGGCCTTTAACATGTCTTCATATAAGTCCAAGAAAGTTACCAAGAAGTATGCGTTTGATTCATCAGTACCAGAAGAAAGTGAATACTTGGAAGTTAGATATGAGGTAATGTAACTTTTGCGACTATTCTAAATAAACTAAACTATGTATTTTAGGGTAAATATGATTTTTTTGAGAAAAAGTATAAGACGATCTCCAAAATCTTTGGTCTTAATAGTTCCTTTTTGGAGATATTTTTGCTTGAACGCAAAATTAAGGGTCCTTGTTGGTTGAATATTTCTAACTTTGAAATCTCTTCAAATCCGTTTACTTATGCGAGCATGGAAGTGCGTTGTTCCCGTACAATTGATGTCAGTGTACTTGAATCTTCAAAGCCAATTCCTCCACCCCCACTGACAGTATTGGCAATGAATATAAAAGCTGGAGTAAATCCTGTAAATAACAAAAATGAAATTTCTCTAATTTCGTGCTTGGTTAATAATCGTTATCATCTTGATAAGAAGGCTCCAAATCCTCCATTTAATGAGCACTTCTGCAGTAAGTTATATTGTTTGCTAATAAACAGACACTAAGTTTTATTACTTTGCAGTAATGGGGAAGCTATCACATACAACTTTTCCGAATGAGATACATAGTGCCATTTCAAAATACAAGGCAACTAGAGTCCAAAAGATCGACTCGGAAAAGGCATTACTAAATTACTTTCTGGCGCAGTTTTCAAAAATTGATCCAGACATTATTGTTGGTCATGATTTGAATGGTTATCAGTTATCAATTCTTGCTGATCGACTGCAATCGACGAATGCTACAAACTACAGCCGATTATCACGTGTGAAACGATCGAATGGCAAAAATTTATATGAACGCTCGTTGTTTAGTGGCCGTTTAGTTTGTGATATTAAAGCAAGCGCTAAGGAATTGATACGTTGTCGATCTTATGATTTGGATACGTTATGTCAAACTGTGCTGAAAATACCCGAAGGTCAGCGCATCGAAATAGAACCTGAGAATGTACCATTGATGTATGATTCTGCTAACGAGCTTTTTCGTTTCATCACATTAACAATGCAGGATACATCTTACATTTTGCGAATGATGTATGAATTGAATGTTATGCCATTAGCTCTTCAGATTACGAACATTGCTGGCAATGTGATGTCTAGAACACTTATGGGCGGTCGGTCAGAACGTAACGAGTTTCTCTTGTTGCACGCATTCTATGATAAAGATTACATTGTGCCAGAGAAAGTAATCAAAAAGAAACAAACTTCAGAAACAGGTCCTAAACGAAAGAAGCCCACATATTCAGGCGGTTTAGTGTTGGATCCTAAAGTTGGTTTTTATGATAAATTGATTTTGCTAATGGACTTTAATTCATTGTATCCAAGTATTATACAAGAGTATAATATTTGCTTCACAACTATGCATGATATTCACGAAGCTGATGAAGAACTCACTGAGCTCGCATTGCCGGACAAGAATTTACCTCCTGGCATTTTGCCAACAGAGATCCGTAAATTGGTTGAAAGTCGTCGACAAGTGAAGGGCTTGATGAAAGCTACTGATTTATCAGCAGATTTAATGATGCAGTACAATATTCGCCAAATGGCTTTGAAATTAACAGCAAATTCCATGTACGGGTGTTTAGGCTTCAGTAATTCGCGCTTTTACGCCAAGAAACTTGCTGCGCTGGTAACGCAAAAGGGCAGAGAGATCCTTACTACAACTCGTGATATTGTTCAGAAACTATCATACGATGTTATTTACGGTGATACAGATAGTATTATGATAAATACAAATATCACAGACTATGATCAAGTGTTTAAAATTGGCAAAAGCATCAAGCAAGAAATCAATCAAATGTATAAGCAAGTGGAATTGGACATCGATGGAGTCTTTAAATATTTACTTCTATTGAAGAAGAAAAAATATGCAGCTGTTTCATTATCAAAGGCTAAAAATGGTAAACTAACGGAAGTGCAAGAGCACAAAGGTTTAGACATCGTGCGCAGAGATTGGTCGCAACTGGCTGCGGAAGCTGGAAAATTCATTTTGAATCAAATTTTATGTGACCAATCATCAGATGATCGAATCGAGAGTATTATGAACCACTTAACAAAGTTGAAAGAAGACCTAGAAGCCGGTGTCATACCAATGCAACTCTTAGTAATCACTAAACAGTTAACAAAGGATCCAAATCAATACCCAGATAAGAATTCGTTGCCGCACGTAAGTGTTGCTTTGAGACATAATCAAAAGAAGGGCAAGAAATTTAAAGCGGGCGATACAGTGCCCTATGTGATTTGCAAAGACGGCACGACTAACAGCGCAACTCAACGTGCGTATCTTGTGGATGATTTAAAATCGAATTCTGCTTTGAAGATTGATTGTGAATATTATTTGGCACAACAGATATTCCCGGTGGTTTCCCGAATCTGTGAACCAATTGATACGATTGAAACTCATCAAATTGGTAACTGCCTTGGGATAGATGTGCGCATCATTCATAAACCAGCAGAAGCAAGCAGCCAGCAATTAGTGTTTGCTGATATAAAACGAACTGATACTCTAACACGTTATTGTCATCCATTGAATTTCAATTGTATGGCATGTAATTTTACAAACACAATAAGCATTGATAATCAAAATGGGCTAGAAGTATGCGGGAATGAAGAATGCAATGTCCGGCCTGTCAGTTATATTAGCCTAATTAAGAATAAACTAATTTTGGCTATTAGAGAATATGAATTAAAATATTATCGTAGTGAATTGTCGTGCGAAGATCCAGTTTGCTTGGTAAATATATTCAGATTACCGCAAAGATTTGTGGGCAAGTATCCCGTTTGTACACGTTGCAAGGAAGCACTTATGTTCAAAGTATATACGGAAGAAGATTTCTATGCTCAGTTAGAATATTTTCATAAATTATTCGACTTATCTAAAAAGGGAAAACGTAAGTACGACATAATAATTATTTTATGATAATTTCAATAAATTTATGTTGCAGAAAATATCGATCCGGAACTCGAAGCCGGTTATTTGACTTTAAAAGAGACGGTTGAGAAGTACTTGAAAGCCTGTGGTTATGCCACTGTAAATTTAGCGGAATTGTTTAGCTATTTTTCTTTAAACAAAGCCGTAAAAAATGTCAACCCTATTGATGCGACTCAAGTGTTTGGCGAAGAGGAAGAAATATAATTTTTATCGTTAGCTATACATAAAGAAGAACATGCATTAGTTATTTATTAATATTTTATAATCTATGTTCTTCTCAAATTGTTGTAAAATTTTAGATAAACATTTTTGTCATAAATTCAAATAGTTTTGCATCTATGCGTGTTTATGATGACGGAATGTTGTCATATTGACTAGTAGGGCAGCGAGTAATTTATAATTCGCATGTAGGTGGATGATAAAATTATACTAGTGAAAAATTTTAAATTGTTAATTTCAATTGGTTGCCTATTGATGCTATATTTGTTTTATTTTAAACAAATGAATCGGCAGTGTATCAATTTGTTTCTAATTACATCATTTAATACTTCTGACACTGACGAGATAGAGTAAACAATATAAATGACATTCATTCCTAAATATTTTTTCTAAATTTTTTGTAATTTTAAATTAACAAAAATCCCCTGGTGTCGGACAGGGCGTACTAAGAAGCTGAAAGAAATTGTGGTCTTGCGCATACCGCTCCGTGATACCCATTACACGAAGACATAGCGCGCAGTCGCAGTACACAGTAACCAGTTGTGCGGAGTGGCGAGTTGTAATCGACGCCTTTTGTGCTTTTGCCAAAGACTCTGGATACTTTTAGATTAGGGGACTTAAAAATAAGAACTTCTAATAAACGTACTGATTTGTAGTAATATGAGTAATGCACCCAATCAAAATGGATCAGGTCTAGAACAGCAGGTTAGTACAAGGCTTTGTTTTCTATCACAACGCATTTCAATGCTCTCGTCACGTTATGCTACGGTTTTCCGCTCAATCGGTTAAGCTTTGGTATATGGCCGTGCATTATGTGTGAGTAGAGAATTGTACGCGGCTTCCGTAATGATGATTTACCATCCATTTGCAAGCGCACGTTTTTTTTGCTGGGCCGGAAACTCCGAATAATGGAGGTCGGTATGTCGGAGACGATGTGCTGCTTGTCTATTCGTCTGATTCAATATCGATCCGGCATTTTCAAGTTCAATGCGGCTTGGAAAGACATGCTGGACGTCACAACGGAGGATTATTGCTTTTAATCAGTGATATCAGTGTGTGCAATGTTTTATCAATGGCGGTCTAGCTGATTGACGAAATATTGCTGATCTATTCAGTTTCTGTGTATATAGACTTTGTGCGCATGCAACTCGCTTTGTCAATTATATGCTAATTGGTTTCTTTTGTGCTTCCAGTTTGCTGTTCTGGACTTGCAGGGCCGCAGCGGCAGCGGCGGCGGCAGGTATATCCCACCCCACTTAAGAAACAAGTCTGCCTATCCACCCACCCCCGATTCTCGTGACTCGAGGGAGCGCGGTGAATCTCGTGGGGGTGGAAGTCGTGGGTACAGTCGTGGCAACGAAAGCCGCGGCTTTAATCGCGACTCTCGCCAGGGCGACTTCTCCAGCTTCAATACTAGAAATCGCCGAGATAATTACCAGAACGGTGACAGTGGTGAACGCGATAGTTGGAATCGCGGCGGGAGCCGTTTCTCAGAACGCGATCGCGAATTGCCACGCAATGAGCGTTGGCAAGATCCGCCAGAGAAGCGTAATGAACGCTGGACTGAACAAACTAACGACAGCCGTGGCGGCTCGGCGAATAGCCGGTGGAACGATAGCCGTGATGGCGGTCGCCGCAATGATGCCGACTGGACCGTTCCGGTGGGCCGAGATGAAAGGCTTGAACTTGAGCTCTTTGGATCCGGCAATACGGGCATCAACTTTAGCAAGTATGAGGATATCCCAGTCGAAGCGACTGGTGATAAAGTCCCGCATCACATTGCATCTGTATGTATTGCCATAAATGCACCCCATCCATTTCATAATGGTTGTCTGGTCTCGACTAATGGCTTTTTGATTTGTTATTTTAGTTTGAGGAAGTACAGCTGACAGAAATTATAAGACAGAATATTGCCTTGACTCGTTATGATGCACCAACTCCAGTTCAAAAGTATGCGATACCGATTATTCTTGGAAGGCGCGATTTGATGGCGTGCGCTCAGACAGGTTCTGGCAAAACCGCCGCTTTCCTAGTGCCCATCTTGAATCAGATGTATGAACATGGCCCACCGAGCATTCCCCATGGTCGCAGCCAACGCAGGAAGCAGTACCCGCTTGGTTTGGTGCTTGCACCAACCAGAGAACTTGCCACTCAGATCTACGACGAAAGTAGAAAGTTTGCGTACCGTTCTCGTGTTCGCCCATGCGTTGTGTAAGTATAAACAACAGGTTAAAATACTGATGTCTAATGGCCTGCCATTATTATAGGTATGGTGGAGCAAACATTGTCGACCAAATGAAGGACCTGGACCGTGGTTGCCACTTGCTTGTTGCAACTCCAGGTCGTTTGTTAGACATGATTGAGCGCGGAAAGATTGGACTTGATCATTGCCGCTTCCTCGTGCTAGATGAAGCTGATCGTATGTTGGATATGGGTTTCGAACCACAAATCCGTAGTATTTTGGAAAAGGATTCTATGCCACGCACTGGCGATAGACAGACTCTTATGTTCTCCGCAACTTTCCCGTCGCCAATTCAATTGCTAGCCAGGGACTTTCTGGAAAACTATATTTTCTTGGCAGTTGGTCGTGTGGGCAGCACATCCGAGAATATTACTCAAAAGGTTGTTTGGGTTGAAGAACATGATAAGCGCTCTTTCCTCTTGGACTTGCTCAATGCTGCTGATTTGACTCAACCATCAGCCGAAAGCCTTACTTTGGTGTTTGTCGAGACAAAAAAAGGAGCAGATTCGCTGGAGGAGTTCCTCCACAATGAAGGGTATCCAGTGACATCAATTCATGGAGACCGCAGTCAACGTGAACGTGAGGACGCACTTAGACAATTTAGGTATGTAAGAATATATGTTGGTTACAACATGTGTGTACAAACAATGTCTTAACAGATCTGGCAATACTCCAATTTTGGTTGCTACTGCTGTTGCTGCTAGAGGATTGGATATTCCTCACGTAAAGCACGTGATTAACTTTGATTTACCATCCGATGTTGAAGAGTACGTTCATCGTATTGGCCGTACTGGTCGTATGGGTAACTTGGGTATGTTTGCAAATCCAATTAGTATCAGTGTGCAATTTATTAAAATTAATTTGAATGTTAGGTGTGGCTACATCATTCTTTAATGAACGTAATCGCAACTTAGCATCCGCAATGCTGGATCTTTTGATCGAAGCAAAGCAAGAGTTTCCAACTTGGCTTGAAGGCATTGCTGCTGATGGGCGTGGTGCCAGCTCAGGTCGTCGTAGCGGCAAAAGCCGCTTTAGCGGAGGCGGATTTGGTGGCCGTGATTTCCGTCAGCAATCTGGAGGTTCTGGCTCTGGCGGTGGTCCACGCCAACGCAGTGGCGGAAGCGGCGGTTACGGTGGCAACAACGGTTATGGAGGCGGTAAGCGTTACAAAAATACATATCGCTCCTAATCATATCAAGTCTACTGAATTAAATACAAACCACAATTGTCTATTAAAAATAATCATTATTAACTAACAAATCATGAGTAACGTCTTAGTATTTTCTTGATTCAATTTACTGCTCATTGTTGAGTCATCATAGAAGTTGTTAGCAAGTTTTGTAATTTTTTTCATGATGATATGGTGTGCTTGTTCTATAAAAGTTTGCATATGCTTATAGGTGGTTATTATGGCAACGATAGAGGCGGTTACGGCGGAAACTACAGTAGCGGTGGCGGTGGCGGTGGTGGTCGCGACCAATGGTGGGGCGAGTCTTAGGAAATTTATTTCCTTTCTTAAATCGCCCTTTCATTCGCATCCACAAATACAATCAAGTAAGATGACGCCACAATATTTACCCACTCCATATTGCAGCAGATATTTCTACTGCCCAGGACATTTATACATGGATCGGAAACAATTCATTTAAACAAACAAAAACCTAAATGCGCGTATAAAATATTTTATACATCTCCAGCAGGAGATGGCAAGTGATCAGTAAACGTGACGACTTCCAAATTTTGAGTTTGTGCTATTGATCTGTCTAATCGACTTGTTTTCGCATTTACTCTCTAAGCACACATACCTTCGCATATGTGTTCAGTCAAATCAAAAACTTCAAGTACTGTGTAAACGTTTAGAGCAATTACATAGTCGTGCACGAACTTTACGTAAACATTCGTCCTGGACTATAATTGAAAGAACAAGCGCATTGCAAATATCTGCAAATATAATCTAATGATTAAAAAAATAATTACATTAAATAGTTGGACATTTTCATGAATAATATAATTGTAGGTGACTTTTAGGGTCACTAATTTAGTAGCGAGTTAAGTTAAGCAATTGCAGACAGAATAATAACTGTAACTATTATCATAATTAACTGTATCGAACTTGTTTGCGTTTGGTTTTCTTTATTTCTCTCAATATTGCAAGGTAACAAACAAACAAACAAACTGCACATCAAAACCGTCATTGCAACACTTAGAAAACAACCAACCATATCGTATCTAAGTAAAATAATACAGAGAAAGAAAAGTGATGGAAATTAAGCGTGGCGATTTCAACCTAAATATTAACTAATGTAAGTAATGATATTTTGCTATCCCGAATTTGACAAAATGAAAACCATGTAAAGAGCGCGCTCTCTGACTCGCATCTGTTCGCCTACGCAGGCAGCACACAAGAAATCTGAGCTTATTTATAAGACACGTCCTTTTTATATATTGGAAAGTTAAATAAGCGGCGGGTTTTTAAGTTGTGTATGAGGCTGAGTTCATACACCGAATTGTTGGATCTGACAAACTGAAGACATTTACGATAATGTTAAACGAGAGTAACTCTACATGAAGGTTTAAAAACAAGCTATAAGTACACAATGTAACTATAGTATATATTTATAAGCAAAATGGTTTGCATTAATTGCAAAGTGGTGGAAGAAGTAATAAGGAAAAATGTGCGTTGCAGTTACAGCTGTATGTGAACGCTAAGAGTATTCTGTTTTACGACTGTGATATATTTCCAATCTTATAAATATTGAAATATGATAGTTAAATATTTATCAATTATATATAATTAATTATATATGATTAACACGAGGGTTTAAGATGGAAAATTACAAGCACATGTGAGGTAGCGAGTTGAATGAAAAAAAACTTGCGCGCGATTACCGCCAAAGCCGTCACATTCACAACGGGGCGATTTCTCATATTGTGCTTCAATTATTTGATGTTATTTACGCTCCTGTATTGGGAGAAACAGTCGTTCCCGCATAAGAGATTAAAGGGCTCTGGATATATTCTTAGCGTATGATAAAACGAAAGAAAAAATGGATTTAAAATGGAAGTGGAAAAAAATAAGTTAACGTATTAACTTGCGCGCAAAGTCTAATCTTTGAAAATTGAGATCATTTTTTACACACAAAAACATACCATGCAGGTCAAGGTTGTATAATTGTTAAATTAAATTACTCTGTAGTGAGACAGATTGTGAATCATTTACCGCACTTGTATTTGATTCACGATTCATCTCATATCTTTAAGTACACATCGAGAAACTCTAGCTGAACGAACTTTTATAAATATTGACTGTATGGTGAACGATTTACCAAAAGGAAATAATGATATTTGTTAACGAGGCATTTGAAAATTCCAAGGTAAACATTTCTATAAATTTATAGTTTAACTTCTTAATATGTTCCTGATCATGAATAGTTGGATAAATTCATTTGCGTTCTTCATTTATAGTTTTTATTCACAGGCAAGATAAGCATAAGTAGTTGTAATAATTTTTGATATATCTATATATTTATAGTTAGTTGAGCAAAATCGTTTTCTAGAGTATAAATATTATACGAAACGAAACAACAAAATTCACTTAATCAGCAGAAGATTTGAATGCCGAGAGCATGCAATGTGTGTATCAAATTATAACTGTCTAGTACAAAGCGTTATTATTATATAATAATTAATTATTATATAAGTTAATGCATATTATATTTGCAGAATACACAAGAAGGAAAATCCTAATATTTATATTTATTATTTATTTTTTGTTCTAGGTACATTCGTATTTTAATTATAACGTACTCTAGTTCTCGACTCATACTATAACAATTTGTACGCTGGTAACTTTTTATTATTAACCTATGTAATATTATTTAAATGGTTAAAAACATGTCCTGTGATAATTGTTAGAAACTTGTGCCTATTTCGAAATAGCAAGTTATAATGCGATGCGAAATTATTATGAAATACGGAAAAGATGATGCATTATGCATCAACGAACAATTTTATGACTTTTATCACAAACATCTAAGTTATACGGGAAATTATTGTAGACATATTAATGCAAAGAATGAACGAAATGATAAAAGATGAAAACCAAAACACTTTCTATATAAAGTGAAAAACAATTTTGAGCTGTGACTGCAACCTTTGCGTAAAACAAAAATGTGGCAATTGACTTGCCTTCGAGAAAATTAAATTACTGCAAAATTTCATGATATATAAAGAAGCGACCACAATTATTATAAATAGCGTAAAAATGTAAAAAAAATCTACTAACACAGTGAACGAAACAATGGGATGGCAAAATGCTGTGTGCTCTATGTTTAAATATGGTATGATGATTGAATACCATGAATAATAACAGCATCAAACAACAACAAATGTTAACAATTAATAACAAATCTCTTGGATATTACTTTTTTATGGAAGCAACCTTTCTTTTGAACACTTTGTTTGATTACATTTAATTATAAAATAAATAAAATACGATTTATCAATGTCAATAAGCAAAAAAACGCAGCTACATGATATCTTCAATATAAGTTCAATTACATGATTTTACTCCTTTTGGCATTTGCATAAGTATTTACGATTAGCTGTAGTGATATCCATGAGTTTTAAAGGTATTTATTGTGAAAATTGATTATAGAAAGATAAATATTTGTAGCGTCAGTAAAGCCATAACTATACAGAAATCGGATTTAAACAGGAGCAAATGATTAAACAGCATGTAGATGGCCCTATAGTTGCAGAGTGGAAAATGCATACTAGCCGGCTAGTCGCGGCGTCTGGCCTTCATCGCTGCGCAATTTCGCGTGATACACATGCATTCGCGTGGAAGTTGGACTCACGTTGCGACTCTTATCGGTATTCTCGTCCAAGCAGTCGGTCGGACGCGTCGTTGTAACGCGTCGAGTCAGGTTGAATTCAGTCTCGTACGTGCGCTGCTCGTGGTCGGATCGGCGCGTCTCCAGTCAGTATCTTCAAGTATACGGAACGGTAAAGAAAACGCGTGTGTAAATTTAGACAATTTATTTAAACTCTATAAGATTTTAAGTTTAGCTTATTACCGCCATAATAGTCGTGCGAAAATGAAGTGCCGGTCAAATCTAACCTGCGTTTTTCTGCTAATCGCATTGTGCGTGTGTTTTGTTCATTGTCGTAATGTGGACGGTACGAGTAATCGACAGAAGAGGACTATCAGCACGAACAATTCGAATGGCAATAGCTGTGATAACGTGAAATCATTTTTTCAATCGAGGAATATACCGCTGCATCCATACGACAGTCCTAAAGGTAAGTCCACTAATTATTTCTCAGTTGTCTTCGGTTGGCAAGGTAGAAGGTGTACGTTAAAATGTCTGCACCTTCAGTTTAATAACGGCTTCCATCCACACACGGTTGAAATATTTTTGCCTGCTGACTCACGTGCTATATCTGTATACGGCGCATATTTGCATGGATCTATTTTACTGCACAAGCAGAAGATCTACCATTGTTCGAACATTTTCTTACAGGTTGAAACTCGTTTCACTGCAATGATGCGACATTTCGCTAATCGTCCTGTTGTATTTACGGTTGCTCTTCCGATCGCTGAGCATTCGTCGCGTTCGCTTGTTTATGTTTGCATTCAATGCATTCAGGTGCGCCATTTACAAAAAAATTAGCAGATTAGCAGAAACTAAGCGAAACCTTTCAACAAATGGATCGTAGATATTTTCGACTTGGCCTTGGATCAATTTTAGTTGGTATTGCGGAATTTTAAGTGAACTTTAAATTTTTGATAAAACAATTTTATAGATGACTGAAAGCCATCAGCTTTTCCTCCTTATCGTCTCAGCACATTCAATTATATTTTAGACGATGTGAACTATTAGATTATGTAAAAATGTAAGCGCATAATCGATGAAACACGTTCGCGAAATAACGGTGCTCCATTTTCATGCAAAGTTTGCATACACTTGATGCACTTTTATATTGCAATGTCGCAAGCGCATCATTATACTCTTTGAAAGCGTATTAAATTCGCATCTCATCGACGCAGATCATAAACATAAATGTTGGATACGTTCGGTTCAAATGTTAATGCATGCGAGTAATCAATGAGGCGGCTATTATTTGTATAGATAATTGCGGTAGAGTCGTCATTATCCGCGAGAGCAATGGGACATGAATTGGCAATTCGACAATCGAATGATTTGTGGAAATTGGCGACGTTGCGTAAATAACAATTGGGCACACAACCCGAATTTTGCCAACATTACATGTTACCTTTCATGTATACACTTATGTTTATGTACGTACCTATGTTGTGAGCCTCATACATATTAGGTTAATGCATCATTATGCTTGCTCTTCAGAGCTTCGTCGCGGTGTTAACTCACGCGCATTCACGTATTGTAAATAGGAATGCAAACAGCAAATATTCATTTTGCATAGTACGCGTCGCTGGTTCATCGCCGCCACCGCCACCACCACGAGGAGTCCCTAACAGCGTGAGCGTCGCGCCGCTTCGTTTATTATGTATTAATGGTGCTTGATGTTCATTTTAGCACGACGAGCACGCGTATATTTGCTCAAACATATTAATAGAATATCATGCTGAATGCATATTCATTCCTATTATGTGAATATTGCCTCCTGCTTGTCTGGCCAGCCCGCCAACCAGCCAGTCAGCGTGGCTCTGCGTTTGCTGTTGCGTATTCGTACAATCGAGGATCATTACGTATTTACAATTTTCTACGTGGGTTTTGTACTAATGCAGGAGGCCCGCTGCTGTTGATGCTGTTTACGAAACAATTTGCGTACTGAGGTACGCTTCGTGCACAAAAAGTGTGTTTGGCACCGCACGCGATGATAGCGTATTAAGAAATTACAAGCGCATTGCACCCGGCTTTGCATTTGCAAGATGCGAAAACATGATTATACGACTCGTTACACATTCGTCTGCGCTGCTTTACACCGTCGGATGGATTGCAATTTCTCCAGCTTTGCAGCTTGTTGAGCATGAGTTGTGGATATTATACCCAACTGCAGCTGGCAATTATATCATTTTAACGCAATTAGTAGCAATCTCTTTGCGAGCGTAAGCAGTCAGTGTCGACAAATTAAATCTGCATTTACTGACTGTTTATTATAATTTACGTTGATTATAAACTCAATCGCTCCACTTTGGCGGTCGTTAAAACTATACCAAGTTGCAAATACAAAATAGTACTCCACAGGATAACATTATCCAACGCTTCGATCATTCCCCTGATTTTCAAGGTTGGACGATTGGCTGATAACCAATGGGACCGTGTAAAAGTTGGGAGTCCAGGAGCGATTGCGCCATGGACCACACGAAACATGAATGAATTATCATCATTATCTTAATACGCATATCTCTAATTGAAGGGGAGGGAACATTAAGGGTGTTACTTTCGGCATGCATGGGACATGCTTGAATATCACTCCGGTGGGCCTGGTTTGAAATGATTATTACACTCGTTCAGCGGCGGCGGCGGTAGCGGGAGCACATGCCGGATATATGCATGTTCAAGGGACGCGTGCGGCGCAAAATAACGCTGGCGGAGATGTTCCGCGAGGGTGCATTTTATTACATTGTGTTTCTCAAGCGGGACGCAAACTGGGTCAAATTATTTATGTGCGAGCTACGTTTTAATTTACATTGTGGCACACAATGCGAGACGAAAGTAAATAAAAACGCACCAAGAACTTTGCGTCGCGCCGCGTTGGGGTGGGTTTTCGTCTAGCATAACTAGGAGTTAATAGGGTGTGCGCACACACACAATGCTGGAATTAGACCGCTAATTAACATTGTACGTTGTTTTCAACTTAATGCGTATAAAACGCATGGTGCGTGAACGATTTCGGAGCGGAAACGCCGAAAAAATTCAATTTGTTGAGCGTATGAATACATTAGTGACAACTTGACGTACAAGCCACTAGGAACCGGAAGGAAAAAATTATTTCAAAGGCAGCTGCGCGTCACAGAACACTTTTACATTACAATTACAAATGGGATAAATCCATATTTTCATGTAAATGCCACTCGGAGAAGGAGAACAGCACTAACGCCGATTTGATTCAGTCGTTTGCTGAATGTTCACGCGTTGCAAGAATCTGAGCGTTTCGCAGCCAACAAGATTGACAATTTAATGCCGCGCCGGATTTGATAAAAATCCGTTTTGAGTGATCCCCGGTAGAAAAAGTAGCGCGTATGCTGCCAAAGGAGAGCGAGCACGTTTTATTCAAACTGACGAAAGACGGTGTGCGGTCGTGTAATGCAATAATGCGCAACTCGCTTCCGGAATGTGCATTTATTCACTCTTCACATTATGACATTGACAGTGATTTAAGAAAATCACTTTGCTGTGACAATTATTCAATAATTTAAAAAAAAAATTTAAATAATTTTTAAAAGATTAATCCAACGCTTGAAAAGGTTTTAAAAATTGCTGCATTCCTTAAATTAATATGATGATGAAGTTTGTGTAGGTATGCTTAAGAGATAAGACAATTTCCTTAAGAGCTGTGTAGATCATTTACGCAGTTCGTCGTCCGTTATGTGCTTTACCTTTACAGGTCAGGTTTGTTCTTTTGCCGCACAGCGAGCGTATGAAACCGAACCATATCAGAACGGTGAGCATTTGCACCGAGAGAAATTCTAAAACTAACAAGTCTCACTGCGGTAGTCGCATGCACACATTCCAGCAAACGCCTTTGGTGGCTGTGATGGCACAGCGAAGAGACGAAACTATCAAAGCGATCTGTGTATTTTAGGAATTTGAGTGTTTGAGTTTGTAGGTAGTCGGACAGCACTTGACTGAATGGCCGAAATATTGACACTGACATGACTCAATAGGTGAAAATAAACCACCCTTGAAGCGTGGAATGCAGCACGAGATAATTACAATAATTTTATACGCAGCGGCGTGTGCGCCCACTTATCTCATTAGCTCGCTCGGCTCTCTTCATTGAGCGCACATTTACGTTCCTTACAAGCGCGGAGATCTTGCTGAAAGTTTATTCACGTTTAGAAAATTGTTAGATTAAAGGTGAGCAGCTCTGTTGGCATTGTGATAAGTGGATAAGTTTGTCAGTGTCGTGCCGCCGAGACCGACCACTGTGCGTCTAGCGGCTTTCGTCGTCCTGGCTTCATGCAGCTACAAAGATAGCAGTAAAAGACATTCGTATTTAGATTTTTCTTGATATGCATAATAATACGCACTCGACGAGGCTAAGTACTTCATTCACTGCGTTCCAGGCAGTCGTAAAATCAGAAAATGCTGCAATGCGGCGACGATATGTCCGAAAATGATAATAGCATTAAAAACGACCAAGTAAAATCTTACTTAGTTACTTAATGTCAGGTAGAAGTTCACGTTTCCTATTTCGAGTCATTCAATTATTGCATATTTTTGGACATGAAGTAATTTAACATGAAACTCTATTTCGGGAGGTTTATAATTAAAATAACACACAAAGGGAATAGGAGAACATTTTTATCAGTACTCACTCACTACAGTTATTAGCGCAAGCCTTGAAATTACATTGCGCTGGTAATTTGTACGTAGCGTTATAGGTTTGTTATTATCAGCCAGCAGCAGTAGCATAGACACATCACAATGCATTGAATGCACGCACGCACCACTCAATGTGTAATTTGCTTCATGTGCAGTTCTTCACTTTCGAGTATGTATTGCACATTGCATGGCCGTATTCTTCTTACGTGTTTTATATTATTGCGTATTCAATGGCTCATCGCACTCGAAATGGATGGCGATAATGCACGCACGTCGAGGTTTTGCGTGCGGACGAAATCGTCATTAAGAACAAATATGTATAATGTGTCATGATCACCATCATCATCGTCATGATCTTGTTGATAAACGTTCATTTTTGATAGGCAAAGAATTATAACACTTGATGACGTACGTATATGCTAAACGCTAACGAAATACATATATCAATTATGGCGTGACAAGTTTATTAAATTTCGTTATTTGCGATGGCATCCAAGATAATTGCGTTGCGCTATTCATCATTGAAATGTGCGCGGTGGAAGAGACAAACACATTGTATGTCTGCCGGGCGCGTATTGTGCGAGTCACGCTCGTAAAAACTCATTAAACTTGTTTGGCACACGATGAAACGAGAAAAAATGCTGAAATCAATGCCAATGGCGAGTAATAAGCGATGGCAAAAAATGCCATCCACTTCTTAAACAGGCGCACCGAGCACAGCAGCGAGTGTCATTTGTACTTAATACCTAATCGCCGCGCCGATTTCAACAATTCAATACAAATATGAACAACATTCAATCGTGCTTAATGGCCGTTTTCAACGAGTTCTTCTTACTATGGACGAACGCGCTGCGAACGTGACAAATGTTTCTTCGTCCTTTATTTTTTTTTTGCAAAATCTTTAATCCTCTTAACTCTGCTTTATTACATTTTATTACTTTTCATTACTTTTTATCTGTTCTTCAAACTTTAACGCGAATATGTAAATTGATCAATTAAATTTTTTCTCTAGAGAGAGAATTGAATATCTTTGAGAAATCATTTTTATTGATGATTGTTTGACACCCTTAGGACTAGGACGTGTCATAGAATAAGAAGCGTAATCTAGCATTCGATTCAATCGTGATAGACATTGTGCGGTGTCAGTGTTTTTACGCTGTTTCGCCCCGCATTACTCGGAGGTGGCGGAAGTGGCGGTGAACGTTTGACAGGTGGGAGTCGGTCGGGAGTAGCCCCCCCTTGAGCCTTGGAATAGATCGCGTCACGCTCGCGTACACGCATCACGAGTTTTCTTCCGGGTTTCCTGTTGGGGTGGGATGGATGATAGGTAGGCGTTCGACAAGGCGCCGCGAGTCGACGGGGTGAAATCCTGTTTTACCTTCTTTTAACTTGTGCGTTTGTAACAAGGACAAACGGGCAATTTACATACGCTTTACGTCTTCGCACTGCAGTGGTAACATCTGCCCGCCAACATACGTGTCGTCACTGCCGTATGCGTTCTTTTTGTCTTCTTTGCTTCTTTGTTGCAATGAACGAACGTGTGTTCGCGCCACCATAAATTTACCGTGCCGCCGGCGGCGAAAAATAACGTACAATTTCCATGCGTGCGCGGAGACAATGGGGAGCGAACGTTTAGTTTTCATTACGAATTTTTCACCGCGTTTTAAACTCTTCCGATGTAGTTTATTGTCTCGCTATTGGAAAGTGAACAATGCCAGCATTTTTTTATGAGCTCGTACACTGTTGCACATTAATTTTCATTGCGCCCGCTTTGCTATTGATAGTGAAGAATGAAATTTTAATTTCCTATTGATTTTTTACTGTGAACGTTTTACCTCTAGAAAAATCAATTTGTCATATCAATCATTGAAGGTAATTACAAGCAGCTTTTCTTAGGACTTGATAAACTTAAATTTCAAACGCTTGCGAAGAATTCAATTATTTTTCCATTTTTACGATTTGCGCCATTTCCTCATCACGTGCAGCAATTGTTTTTTTAGCCGTCTATTCTTCGACCGAGGATGGCACAATTTCTGCCACCCGCCCCCGCGCTTTCAATTACTTCCCTCGTGGCGTACGCGTCGTTTTTTGTTTGCGCTCGCGCGCGTGAATTCGACGTGTCTCGATCGGCTTACGAATGACATCGAGCGCGTCGCAGAGCGCCTTAGTTATCGCGCTAACGAACGATGGAAGCGACAACCGGGAAGGAAGAATAATTGTCCCAAGCGAGATTTAATAAGCGTCGCGCTCACGTCCTTTCTTCCCGTGTGTTCTCGTTCGTTACGTTACGTTAGGCGTCTGATTTCGGGCCTCGAAATTATGTCAAATGTTCATCGCCAGGACGAAGACGAAGAAGTAGAATTAGCCGCTGAAGCGATGCGGCAGTGGCTTAGGCGCGACAATAAATTCATTTAATGAATTGCAGAAACGAGGAATAAACTCTCAAACGAATGACGATTCTATTGCGGCATGACTGCTTCGGTTAATTTCGCCTAATTGAATGACACGTGCGGTGTTTTCATTTCTGCGTCCGACAAGAAAAATGACTCCTTTCGTATTTAATTGCGTAAACGAGCAGCTGATGGAATTTAATAAATAATAACAAGACGTTGCGTTCACAATTGCCTTTTAATGAAGAGTAATTAAAATTCGTAAATTAAAATTCAGCATAATGTAAAATCATATTTCTTCTTTTGATATTTGCTCGCTTTGTGCATGCGCTCGTTATGCGCAAGAACCACAAAGACTCTTCATGCACAAAGCGCGGAACACAATGGCATCGAGTTGAATAAAACGCGAAAGAATGTTTGGAAAAAAACATATTATTAATGAGACTTCTGAGCGTATTTCGCAATTGAATTTATTTGTTTGGCCTTCTTCTTTCGGTACATTCTCATTTTTTGCTCGTGAGTGCGCGATATTGATTTATGAACATGAAAAATCCGCATTTGCGTCTTGATTAGTGTCGGATTTCTTCTTCTTTCGCTTGCTACTTACTTTGTATTGCTTCACACTTTTACAGCAGGCACGAAGACGAAGCCATTGTGTGCTCATCGTCGTTGTTTATTGCGGCGCCACAACGCAAACACAAAAAAAGTTCTAAACAAACGCCAATAAACAATCGTCTAATTGCTGAATATTTATGCATTATGTTCGGAGACGAGGAGGTGAGGCGAACCGGTGTGCGATGCGTGGGCAGGTTATGCATTTAAAATCATTAACTTTTCTAATGTTCTTCTACCAATCAATCGCTAGCCGACGATAAATTTGCATTAAGCTGTGGATTTGCTGTATATGGCTTTATGCGGCCGTTGAACGTTCGTAAAATACTGCAAAGCATTAAAAAAAGCGTTAATAAATAAAATACGAAACTGGTTGTAATGGGAAACCGAATGAAACATTTCGTGATTTTATGCGATGGCGAATTAAAGTTGAAGGCTTTTTTTAGTAGTGGAGATTGCCCATTTGCATAAAAATTAATCACCAAATTTATTTGTGCTGAAATACACTTAATGGCGGAGTAGTGTAATTTTGATGCAGACAAACGTGAAAATGCACGTTTTATTTATTTTCCATTGTTGGAAATAATTGGGCAATTTTGTATGCTACCTGCGCAAAATATTTGCATCTAATCATGATCTATGCCTGTCGTTCTCCCTGGAAAGCGCAACAAAGAGTAGAAAATGTCAAAATAAATATAAAAACAAGCGCTATATATTTCGTGATTTTGATGGAGCTACCGTGTGCCTGCGTTTGCATCTTTGTCGCCTTCGCCGGCACGATTCCTCATTCTTTCAAGCTGTTTGCTATGATGATCTATCTCTTGTTCTTCTTCTGGCACTGCCTTTTTTCCACGTATCTAACGTTTGTTTGTGGCGTGCCAGCGGCTTTGTTTGTTTTATGATGTATAACTTTTTTTTCACGGTTTATTTACCGTCAAAAACGCACGCAATGAAAAATACACCAAATTTCAATTACTTAATTACTTTAAGAATAAACTTGATAGATACTAATTATACGTATGGCTATCTAATCTCTAAAGAGATCATTTATCATATAAATGACTCTATTTAGGTTTTATTTAATTTTTGACGGATCAGGATAATGGAAAAAATTCGCACGACTTGAATGGTTTATTTATTATTATTATTTTTTAATTGATAATAGAGACACCTGGTAGAAATTGTTCAGATAGCTTATCCGAAAACATAAGCTACTTATGCGCTACTTACGACGAGTGAAGTGTGAAAGTCAAATATTTATTTATACGAAAAGAAAACGTTCACCCGACGTGACATGCACGAGTGGCAAAACGTGCAATTCGTTTCATTCTCTGCATATCCATTTACCCGACCTGGTCGATTCATTAGTTGGGTGCATTCTGCGCTAACCTAAATAAATGCTTTATCAGTTACGTTATGCGCACATTAGCGATTACTCAATTTACGTACGCGAGCGCGCGCGCGCTCTTCACGTGTGTATGCATTTCGCATTCCGTCATTGAGCTGCTGCTTTTCATTCAGTGCACGCTGCAATTATAATTCATGTGTAAATAACGTACTTGATCGTCTGATTATTTACAGAACCCGCGAATAAATTATCAATAAATTTCCCACAGCGAGTTCTCAGATCGGCAGAAAAAAAAGTATTATGGTGAAAGAGCGTTCTTATCTTGCCTGACAGATTTTTGAATTATGAATAAACTAACTGTAAATTTCAGATGGGAAAAGCGCAATAAATCCTCCCCCAAAGCGTTTCTTTTCTTGCGCTCCCTAAAATATCATTACCAAGTTGTGATTGTGAATATTTCTTTTCTCGCTGCCGGTTACAATGAAGACGAATGGGCTGGCTGCGTTTTGTTGCGTGGAAATGACATTAGTGTGTAATATTTAACAGCGTCGTTTATGCGGTGTTCTACATGCTTGCGAGCGCGGCGAAGACGGACGCCGAGAAAGAGATTGATGTTATTGCGTGTATTTCGGGGCGAGGTGCTCGCGAAGGCGACGCACAGCAGTAGTTCAAAGATGCGTCAATTCATTGGGCTTGTCCTCGATCTACCTGGCGCCTTCTTCTTTATTCTTACGCCTAACTGAGAAGAAACGATTTCGGTGATATGCCGTATACAATAAGACATTCTGACAAGTTTAAAGTCCACTACAGGTTCATTAATAATTAAAAGTATCGTAGGTACTTACCCTCTTAAAGGTGAAACTGAGTTTTATTTTGAAATAACTTGAAATGCAATAAATGGGAAAGTAATCGTGCGTAAAACTTTCTATTACTTTACAATGATCATAATAAATAATAACATTTCGAAATTGTCTTATCAATTTTATAGATTTTATGGACTATATCCTCGAGCGAAATAACCTTCTATAAAAGGGATTTGCATTTCCAGCGAAACGATTTTTAAATCCGCATAACAAATCATTAAAACAAAAGCATTTTTATGCGCTGCATGCAAAATCCCGGCAAACTCAATAAATGAATTTATGAATATAAGAGCAAAAAGCACGCAAATTCTGTGCACAACTTGGAGCGCTTAATACAAATCGTGATGTATTGCATAATCTGCAGATTTCACGCATCATTATTCACGCACTGCCCATTAAATAAACCAATACGCGGACGTAATTGCCACTCTTTTATTATTATAGTTTTCATTAGTGCATGCGAACAAGCACGGCATTCGATGTTGTTTTTTTTTGAAAAAAAACACAGTCGAGTTATTTGGTCATATTACGCAACGAGAACAAATTGCGAGTATTTTTCTATTTGATGAGATTAAGTCTTGATGATTTTCATGATCAAAAGCGTCGTGCCACATGGCAATGCATGTCGCGCATGTAAAGTCTAATTGCACTTGTGCATTGCGCGACGTGCAATGATCAAACACAGTTATTCCCCGCATATGGTGATGGCGCACATGCGGCCGTAAATGTCGCTCTTTGTCGACATGATGTGCTCGCAGTGCATACGGCAAATTAATACGATGAGAAACGTGCGCACCTACGCACCGTGTGCGCGTCGACGATTTCGTCATAATATTATGATATTCTACTTGTTTCTTGTTTTTACGACGCGCTCAAAGTCTTTTATCTCCTCGCTGCGCGCTCGCGACCGACCGACGAGATCGCATCGTTTCATTATAATAACATTATTTGTTTTAGTGCAGTTTAAATTTATCAAATATAGCTTCATTTTGTGCTCGAGCTTAAATAATAATTACGTTAAACGCTCGAGTACCACTGACGAGTAGTTGAACTATTACGCTGAGAAGTTTTAGAATTAATTTCCGAGTACTTTTGAGCATAAAAAGGATTTAAAATAAGAAAGTAAACACAGTTAAGAGGATTAATTCTTCTTCCTTGCGACTGCGTCACAATCAGATAAGTCGTCCTCTCATTTGGAAGTTTTGCGCGTTGGCGGCTGTCGCAACCAACGCAATTATTCTTCAGTTACTCGTCTCGCGACGAGTTACAACGCCGCAGACGTGTATTTATTGAGATATAATCGATACGTGGTGCTCGGTGCTATTAAATATTAAAATTCACGCGCATGTCGTACTGAAAGTCGATCTTTAGCGCGTTTCACTACTATAATAATGATATTTAAATGATACTTGAGTTAAACTCGCGTTAAATCGGTTCGTGCCGTTTTTGGTAATGTTACTGACATCTGATCTTTGACTACATGTCAGGAAAGTGTAATGGAAAACGCATTCTCTGTGCCATTTTCAGCTTTATCTACATATTTGTTAAAACTAATTACGTTTTAAGCTTTTAAGTTTCCTGGTGGTATTTACGATAATTTATTACTTGCCAACTTTTCTTGTCATGCAGGATGATTAAATATTTTTAAGGGCTATGGAGAATTTAATTTGTGGAAATTATAAATAATTTTTTACGTGCAAGAAATATGTTTATGCTTTAAGCATACAAAGTGCACTTTTTACTAGAGTTTTTATCGACATCGTTATTTTGCTTCTTCTCAAAGCCCGTCCGAGGGAAAAAATAACGTCTAATCATCGCATGTAGCGTAGTATATCAAAAAATAAGAAAACAAGCTGCATGCGCGCAATGTATGCAGAGAAGGGAAGATATTTGCGAGCGCCGCGTAATCATCATTTTTCATACAGGGCACATTACTCCTTGTTGCCTGTCACTAAATAGTGCGTTTATCAGCATAGACGGCGGCAATGTCGGCGGCAGCGAACGCGCGATATTTGGCCGTTTGCACGCATGCAATTTGGCTGGTCCGTGGGCTGGGGGCTGCTTGTTTGTCGGTGTTCGGCTGGAAGAAACGCGAGGGCGAATACGCGCGTGTATAAATCATAAACGAAATGCGTTCGGCTGGAAGCGAAACGCGCAGAAAAAAGCCGACTGGAACGAGATGGTTATTTATCTGATAGAATGAACCACCACCACCATCACAGCGCACATCTCATCCGGCGGCAGTGGCGCTGCTTTTCATCCGCCGTTTCGCCGGCTTGCAACCGCGGCCCCCGAAACAGGATTAATAAAATTTATTCGCTTCGTTTGCTTCTCGGCGAGAGCGACATGCTTGCTGGCCACTCTGTCATTAAGTTCTTTACATTTCAACCGCCAGCAAATTCGCGCAATTGAAATATTTGATTGTGAATGTGCGAAATGAATAAACGTGCAAATTGTCTCTGAAATATTAAATTACAGACATGCGTATTTCACTAATTGCAAAAGTTTACGTGGGTAATAAGATTAAAAGTTTGATTAATATTTCGGAAAGTAGAAAATTGATTTTTTATCAATTTTCGGAAAAATTCCAATGAACAGAGATGTCGTCCTACTTTATTTTTATCATATTTGCGTCAACGAGATTGAGACGAGCGGCTCACTAATTTCGGAGATCAATTATGAGACTAATTAATTATTCAAGTGAGTTTAGATTAATTCTCGGGGATTTGAATGCGCGAGGCGGGTTTGTGAATGCGTGCGTGTTTTATCGAACTTGAAGAAGCGCACACACGTCGAATAAAAGGCAGGTCATTTAACTTTCGGGAGGACCGGTCTTAAGGAACATACACACACACACACATGACGTCCATGCATGCATATATGGACTTGTTCATCTTACGTTCGCTGAATGTGTGCGAGAGCGCCGCGCGTTTTGGGGTACGTGTGCATCTCCGCCGCCGCATTGCATCGCGGCATACCACCGGACCGCAAACTGGCTGAGTCGGTAAAAAATGCCACAACTAGACTGTTAGGTGCATTCCTCGCGTGCTGCCACTTCTTCTTTAACTCACTGACTGCGCATTCACAAGGAGACAAACTCGAGAAGAAGAAGAAGAAGTGTCTCCGCACTCAAAATAAGATGTTTTAAGTCTCAACTTTAAAACTTCATTCACTTAAATTTTATACTCTGTCTTGCAATGCTAAAACTTTTTGATATACCTACTCAAAGTCGTCTTAAATTATAATTAAAATTTTATTAGATATTTCAAAACGGGAAAGTTTCGCTATATTTTCATCATATCCATTTTTATGATTATCCATATAATAACCGATCTGACCATATTTAGTGCGCGCACTTAATCAGCGGCCAATTGAGAGAATATCATCACACGGTGAAGGAGCAGCCTTTATAGCCCACCTGAACTTCGTTAACCTCCTCATCGTTTGATGAAAAGATCGCCATGTGTGTTTGAAACCATAATCCGTGAATGAGAAAACGTCGATTGCACAATAAATGTTTGCTCGAGTCGAAAAAGTGCTGCGCGATACTTATGTAAATACGTAGTGAATCGGCCACGGAATCTATGAATATGTCAATGCGACTAACTGCTTTCGAAGCATATTTGCCGATATTCGAGCGTTTTCGCTTCCTTTATTAGCAGCACTTGTATGCATTCGCTCGATAGCGCTTTAGCGATACATAATGTATGCACAATCCTCTCCGCCAGCAAAACGAATAAATACTAACGGTTAATTGCGCATTTGTAATCCAGACGCGAGATTCTATCGCATTATCAAGCATAAAATTGAATTGAATGTCGAAAAGAACATGTTTATGAAGAAGTTGATCCCACTTGCAGCCTGCTGGTTGCACTAATTATGAGTAATAATCAGAAGTGATAATAATTTAACTGTTGTTTCAAGGCGTTTTATAGCGGTCTTATCGTGTTATAGAGTGCACCAACAGTCAGTCAGACCCAGAAAAAGGAAAAGAGTCAAACTGGACAAGTATCAATAACAATGCAATATGCGCTTATTTTGCACACTGCCGGGAGTTATTATGAATTTTCAAAGTGTTTTCTTTTTCATCGTTTAACGATGTCAACATGGCGAAATCGCATGTAGTATGCGTCTCTTATCACGTACGACGCGCCGATGAGAAATGTTTATAATCAATTCGGGCTCCAGCATGCACTGGTCGGATTATAATTATTAATAAACATCCAGTGAGTGATAAGGCAGCGTGCGTGCCGGGCGCGCGCCCGAGAATGATTTTATTTGTTTATACAGCGTGCGCAACGCGTCATTATTTTGTGCTGCATTTGTTTTCGCCGGCGTTGCAAATGAAAAATGCGATGTGCACACTGCAACGCATGTAACGGGGAATGCGAATATGAAACAGGACAAAAGCCAGTTTCAATGGGAAGAGATGCAAAGAAATGTTTTATGCGCATTTTTATGCATATAAAAGTTTTTTATGTCGCGCGCCGTCAGTAATACGAGTACAGCAAATATTTTCTCGTTGAAAAAGTGGATTAGTATGCGTTTTCAAAATGCAATTATCCTGTCTGTTGCCTATAAGGCAGTGCATTATTCGAATATACTGAGTATGAGTTTTTGCTGTCATAAAGGTATTACACAAATTAAGCTCATTCTGAATTTAATTATTCACTTTACTTCGCATTTAAGTATAGTCAATGTATGTAGTAGTCACCTATCTACTTGCGTCATTTCAATTTGCATAAATTTGGTATTCCCAATATGCAACATTAATTAATTGCAATTCTGCATAGATATCAAATTCACATTTGGCATTAGAGTACTGTTATGATTAATTAACAGGGAACACGGCATGAAATGCAAAATAATAATCATGCTGTTTTGCACTCTCAGAGGCGTGAGGTGTGAACTTGGCTGCGCTTGCACATCCTGGCGAAGCATTCGTAACACAACGCCGTTATATAAGACGATATTCATAATGAAGTCTGCATATTCGATATCGACTGTGAACTACATACGAGCGGTGTGCCAAAGTAGAAGATATTGACGTACTGTGCGTCCGTTAAACGTTGCCGCCGCCGCCGCCGCCGCCAACGTCGTTGTACTACATGTATTACGACAGTATTGTAGATCACGAGCACGACATGCATTTGAATGCGACACGTCTGTATGTTGTTGACGGCCTCCTCCTGTTTGCATTCATTTGGTATAGCACAATATGCGTGTTGCATTTATGCACAATTGTTGATGGCCGCGCCATGAAGTCTACGGTTTCAGGACAATGTGATGCGCATACGTAATTGCCGCCTCCTTTGAGTAATCCACGAAAAGAAGCGTAATAATGCGCAAAAATACATCAAATTTCAATTATGTTAACGTCGCCGCCTCCCGCGCGGCTGTTCATTTGGTAAACATGAGAAGTCGTTTGTAAACTAATAAGTTGTTTGTTCAATCGTTGGAGGGCCGAATCCAATTTCGCAAGTTGCTTCAGTAAGGGCGGAATTTGCGGGAATTTATTTCAACGAGTGCTGCATGCGCGCTTCACTGCATTGGGAGTGAAGTTCGACGAGCTGATATGAAGTGGTAATAAGGATTGTGGCCGCAGTTGAACGGCGAGTTGCTAAGAAGTTTACCTACCTGCTACCGCCGCCACCGCCACCGCAGCAGCAACCGCACGGAAATCTATTGAAAAATGTTCCATTAGATTCGCGCCGAACGGCCGCATGAAAAATTGCAGCGAGCCGGCAAATTCTTCCCGTCCAATGGAATAATTCTCTCTCTCCCAGTGAACGCGAGCTTGCGGTCGGTTGCATTCCCATTTTTGAGTGCATCCAATATGCTGCTATTTGCATTTTTATGGACGTGAACATATTGATGGCTTGTAGCTCGTAATTCTGCTTCCGGAAAGTTCACTCCAATTGCAGAGCAAGGGTGAAATTGCTCACAAAACGTAATTTGCAAAAAGCTTTATAATTCCACAATAAATACAGGCTTTGTACAAGGATTATACTGGTTTAATAAGTCAATTATACAATCGGGGTTGCTTTAATTGCAAAAAATATCGCTGTCATCAATTACCTGCGTAACGTTATTAACTTTATTTAGATGTAGGTAATATTATCACAAATATAAATGAACAACCAGCATATTTGTGCCGCGCAACATGAATCGTATTTGCATTTGAATTGAACAGTTTATTATTTTCACGCCGTTTACACGCGATGCGTTTTTAGCAATAATGTACTGATAAATACTGCATCATATCAGCGGCGATAAATAGCTATGCTGCTGCTGGGTGCCGCTTATGAATCGATAACATTGTACTGCGCGTTCAGGGCGCACTGCCAAAACACGGAAATGTTCGCGCTGACGCCCGCTGTTTGCGAACTTGTCGCTGACTGCCGCCTCCGGAAAGGGCTGTTTGTCAATGCGTTCATTCATTGCAGCATTCCGCGAACCCGTACGTACATTCCGCCTATTTGCTGCCGGCTGTGAGCATGCACATTGATGTCAATGCAATTGCATACGGTGTTGTTCATACGTACGTAGCTGTCGCACAATGTCCTATAGCAACACACGCTGCGACTGATACCCTACAAAGTTTGTTTAAATGCGCGACGTGCGCATAATTAAATGTCAAACATACTCATATCGCACGCGTCCATTGTTTTCGGCTGTTATTTAATTGCATGCGTTTGTAATTATCTCTATCGTAATTATTTCGTTGCTGAAAGCCGCCGAGAATTTAATATTAATCAAGCAACATTTTATTTATTCCTTCAATTGTAAACTTATGCAGAATTAATTTTAATGTATTTTCTTGTTTCAGGTAAATATTCATGAGTTTTCTCTCGTTCACAAGGATTGCGCACAATTGCCATTCTGCCACCCTTCCGTTGCCGGAAGGAGAAACGCAAGTATTTCCATTTTCTTATCAATTATTGATGGTTGGTGCAATTTTGAGCGCATTGTCGTCAACGCGTGAAAACCGCACTTGAATGAGCGGCTGCATTCATTATAAATGCGTAGCAATTTATTTCGTATTCATCCCCGGTCCCTGATTATTATTAACGGCTAAGTAATGCACGCGGCCGGAAATCAATCATCGTATTGATCGCAATTTATAATCATGGTCGTCATCTCCTGGCGTGGTGAGAATGGTGAGCGGAATGACTATGATGAGTGGCGTTCGGTATCATCGTGCACTTAAGAAAATGCAAATCGAAGGCAAAGAGCTTTTGTAATGAATCGTGATGCGCGCGCCATTATTTCTTCCCCTTCGATATTCGGTTGATGCAGCAAACTGTGAATGCTCTTGGTATTTATTTGAAACTCGATTTCGGCTGCAATTTTCCGCACATTCGCGTATTGTCAATCCAGTTGTCTGTTTATTGCATGTTATTTGCCCGCTGACATGGCACTGACAGTTCCTATTCCGATTTGCGCCTTCTTCTTTATTTTATTTCTCTTCTTCCTATTTGCTCGCGCTGCTTGCTTACCTTTCCGGGTATAAATTGCGTTGCTATTGGTAACGTGCGTATGATGCGGATGAAAGGATAAAAACCTCAGGAATTCTCATAAGGAATGACAATAAATATCACACTGCGTGTATTTATTTCTGAAAAGTGTAAAAATTTCATTGCGTCTTCCGTATTTTATGAACAATTTCATTTCGTCCTCGGCGACGTCGGTGAATACTTGAAAATTAGCACATGTATTTCATGCGAATTACGGAAAAAGAGAGATACGAGTTGACGGCATTAATGTGGATGAGTTTTCCGCCGGCTTGGGCTTTTTCAAGTACATGACGGTGGCAGTGCTGGCGTCTCGCCGTCTCCACGTTGTATGAATGAGTATGAGGGTCCTTGAAGACGGAACGTGTACGTGTGTGTTTGCGATGGGGGTGGAGAGCACGCCTCAACGACGTCGAGATTGAATAACAGCCGGATCTGAAAAGAAGCGCTGCGTCTTGGCTGCTTACTTGCAAAATGTACGCGAATAAATCTTGGAAAGGGGTGGTGGCGGAAATGCATCTCGCCCGCCAAAAATTTGGGATCTATGTTTATAAGATTCGGTCGTCTCGTTTATTATCGGATTTCATAGACTTGTTTCGTATCCCGCAAATTAATTATTCAGAAAGTATAAAAATCGTAGCATTAGGTACAAGTCTTACATAAACGCTTTATCTCGAAAATATTCAGATTATTTAAACAGTTAGCTAATCCAATATTTAATTAACACCGAAATGAAGTTTTGGAATGAAAACATAAATTATGGAAATGTGATTTTGACTTGAAAATTACCGGTTGAAAATGTAAATTGGATCATTTAACTACATAGTTGCAGCAGCTAACAAGTCAATTGATGGAAATGAATAAACATCTTGAATGCCTGTTGGGCTCGTCTTCTTCTTCATAGCTGCTAGTCATACGTAAGTGAGCATTTGAAAAAGTTGAAATGCCGCGTTGAAATGAATGAGCGATTTGATGAAATAGAGCCATAAGGCTATTGAAAAGTATGTAGTGCACGCTCCGTCCGCTGTTGATGGTCGGCTACCGAATGCGTGAAATCATCAGCGATAATCGCCGTTATTAGTGGCGCTTCAATCACATCACAACCGTGCGCGCTTTTCCACTTGTTCGCGAGCACGGTAATCAAGTAAAAAAGCTAGCATTTATCATCAGCTGCATAGCACACATTATTTTCATTCATGGTTGCGAGCGCACGCTACCAACACAATTAATCTTCAACCCATTTCATTACACTATTTATTGTTTGCCTCAATCACCACCACTGATTTCGGTTCGGTATTGTTGCATATTAATCGAGCTTGTTTATTTGCATTGATGGCCCGTCACGTGCGCGTCATTCGGTATTAAATTGCAATCAATTGGCCGATTGGACGAAACTGTGTCACTTCAATTTGAGCGACGCGTCCAGATTGAATGTGTTTGCAAGACATTGTCGTACATAATCAATTTGGTAAATCAATAGCCTATGGAGATTGCCTGCAGGATTATATTAATTGTGCATTATTAGTGTTATGCAATACAAGGCGCATTTAATTAACTAGTCAATTTCTTTCTAATACTTGTACGCAAAGTAAGAGAACGAATGCTGCGTTCGATCAACTCGTGGCCTTTACGTTTTTTTCCCGTCGATGATATTTTTAAGCAACAATAAGATAAGGTTGAAATTCCTTTAGTGTCAATTCAATCCCAACGGAATTCAGACGGGCATTAGATAGATAGACGCGCGCGCATTCGCTCGATACAAAAACATTTCAATTAAACGCTCGCTGTGCGCTCTTCATTATTAGAATGACGTGAGTGCGTCGATCGGACGTGCATTGGCAGAATGCCAATTCAATTAATTAATTAACTGGCGATTTGCAGTCGTATTTTTAAATTAAACTTTATCATCAATTGAATAATTTTCAGTTCGTTCATGCCGCTTTCGCTTTTTAACTTTTATGAGACATTTAAGCGATAAAAATTATTATTCGCTGACTGTAATTTTTCGGTGACATTTTACGCAAGTTTTTTTCGCCGCCCCCGTCTTTAAAGAGGTAGCGAAAACCCTCTGAAGCCAAGGTAAATATTTCGACGTTGCAAAAAACTTTGCAAGCGTTGTCATAGCATTCGTTCCACTTTTTTTGCGCGTCCACACTTGCTGAACGTAATTCGTTGCTGGCGAAAAAAGTTTTTTACTCTCTCTGGAGAAATGCACGCGCGCTCTGTTTATTCCTGCAACGCTCGAGAAGTTCGCTAACCGAAAAAATGATTGTTCTGGTCAACAAAGTTGCTAGTACACGCGGGTGTCGTCCGTGCGCTTTGCACCCCCAGAATTCCGGTATAAGGGATGCACACACTACATAAAACATGATGAAGGATCAACACCGTCAACGAGGATAAGCAAAAAACCCTCTCACATTACACGTAAATTATTAATTTAGCTGAAAACCTGGCAAATGCTACGAATTTTCTTTTTGCCGTTAGTTTTTTGCATCTCGCAGTTTCCCTGGAGGCGTGTGACGCGTAATTTTTACATTTTAGAATTGTCATGTTGGCTTATAATTTTCATTCTTGGGATTTTTGCGGTTGGCGCAGGACGATTCTTGTTCTGTTCATTTTTCTTCGATCGCTTTAGAAAAGGAGACGTCGCCAACTCCCCGAGCGATTATAGTTGTAACAGGAGATTGTTCTCGAGAGTTTTCAAGTCCAGTGCAATTTCTCGGTGTGCACGTGTGCTGTGCCATGGCTGCTTCGACGGCCACGAGAGGAATGTGCACGAAAAAGTTGACTCGATTGCCAAGCTGACAGACTTGAAGAAGCCGAACGACGAAAAAAAGCTCACGCCGCGGAAAAACGGCGAAAACGAAATAAATGGAAACGTTAGGGGGGAAACTTTTGGCTGTTAGGATACCAAAAGGAATTCTAAAACTGTCACTGATATTTTCTGCTCTACTTGTGCATTCATCCTTTCATTGCACCTTTTTGCACAGAACGCCATCACATAATCATTCAATAAACAATTCTTCTAGCAAGAAATGCGACGGTGGCCGTGTATTTTTTGTCTTCCGGATTCAAAGGAAGAATGAGTACTTTTTGAGATTCACTAGGAATAAATATACTTCGGTGCTCGTCTATTCCATTTGGCCGTAATGTGTACAGAGAGGAAAGCAAGAGTTGTGCAGTGAAATTCTCATATACAGCACGTCTAAATAGATAGCGCAGTGGATGAACGAATCTACTAAGCAGGAGCAGTGCCTGAGTTCATTTCGACTTTCATGTCGTATCCCAGTTGAGTTCTATTTGCGCCCGGCAGTAACATTTGTGTGTCTCGTTGCGTGCCTCAAGTACAAATTCACTCAGCATACTTCTGCACTCCGCACACACTCGTGTAGTGCGAATGTGTAATGCAAACAGCAAGAAGCGTAAGGGAGAGAAGAACGCAAACGGAAAGTCCGTTATGCAAATCGTCGCGAGCGAACGTGCTTCCGACGCGCATTCAAAGGACTAATGGCACTGATACGTACAGGAGCATCGCTCACAATTAGAAAATACTCGCTTGCAATGTGCTTCCCGACACTTCCGTGTTCTCTACGTGCATCAAACAACGGCCGGTAATACGCGCTCTGACGAAATCATTTATACCAATTTCTATACGGTTTTAGTGCGCTATTGAAAATGTTTCACGTGTACTTTATCTCTATTTAAGTATTTAAGTGTTTTAACTAGTTCACTGTTTGTTCCATTTCCGGTTGTCGATGACGCATTTTCATTTTTATAGGTTTATTTTTGTTGCGTTTTGCCCTTGGGTCCTTTTCGTCCTTGAGGACGTCTCATGAACTAAATCAATAATCATTAAATACGGTGTGAGACGGTGGAAAATTTATTTAAATTATTTGAAGGTAGATATTTACATTTCATCACAATTTATTTTCAGTGAAAATACCTCGTGATCTTTTTATGCTTTGGCAAATATTTACTGAAATAAGTTGAGAAACAGTTGTTTTATTAAAAGATAAAAATTTAAAACGATTTAGAAATGACATTTGTTTCAAACACGCGCAGTAGTCAATAATAATTGAATCAGGCTAAAAATACGTTATCGTCATGCAAGGACGCGCTGAAAAAGTCCTTGCGCACTCGGTTCTTCCGCCCACTGTCGCTGCTGTTGCCGCCGTCGTCGATTGTGATTCAACCAAGTTGTTAGTTTCTCGTATTATATACATTCATGCACCAGCCGCCCCCGCAACAACTTTTTCGGCGTCCTCGCGCCACTCACACAGCGAATCGATAAATAGTGGCGCCGCGACGTCGATCGTGCTCTTTGGGTTTTTGGCTGTACAGCGTTTCCGCGACACCAGCTTTCATCCACACACTCAACTGATTTTCTAGGACAAATTATCCTTTTAAACATATATTCATCCGTTTAGGATGGACATGGCGAGGATCGAGGCCAAATCTAATTGTAGCTAATTTCTTTAAATCATCCTTTTTGCGAGCGCATCCTTTTAGATTTACTTAGTTTTTTCTGAATGCCGAGTGCTCATAGCGAATTTTATTTATTTGTAATCAGATTTAAAATTGGATAAGCCTCGAAGGGCTTTCCTAAAGTGCACGAGCTTTCTGCGAATGCAAAGCTCTCTCGGAATCGAACGAATTGTAAATCGTACTTTTCTGTTGTATAAAAAGCCGCTTTATCGCGGAGCGGCTGTTCGGCGGCTGTGAGCTCAAGGACGAAACCGCACGGCGACGGAGGCGGTGGTGGCGGCGTCTTCCTCGAGGAAAGACACATGCGAGCCGAACGGATAACTTATATACGAAACTTCAATTTCGACCTAACGACCTATTCACGCCGTTTGCGTTCGACGAGTTGTTCTTCACGTCATCGACGCGCCGTCCTTTTCCAGGATTACGAGGGTGTTTCGGTGCATTTCGACGCTCAAGTTTCTTGAGCGCTAGGTGAAAGCGGAAAGGCGTGAAAATCTTCACTTGTTGTTTGCTTTTTGCGATCGTCCTGGGGTAATTTATGCTTTTTGGTCGGTCGTGCGCGTCGGCAAGGACGACGCGCCTCCTGATAAATGAAGGAGAATGTGAAGGGTTGATTTGGCTGCTCCTCCTTTTTTATGTTCGCTGATTACATGTTTAGTTTAACGCTTTTTGTCACGTTGAACGTCATGCCAATGTAATTTGGTTTAGAGTTTTTCTAGGATTTAACTATTTAAACTTTCTGTACAGATCCTTTCATTTCACATGAATTTTTCATCTGGATTTGCAACCGAGTTGAATTCTCCCTTTTAACTTCTTTCACTGCACAGATTTTTCGCATTTTTAAAACGTAAAAACCAATACACAATTACATTTCGCATTCCAGCAATTTTTACTTTCAACTTCCGCTTGAATTTCTTGAATGCCTGTGTATTTTTCTGGCACTTCCGAGTCTGTTTCGTTTCATTTCATTCTCTCGGGATTGAACGCAAAAATTTCTCCCCTTTCTTCTTATTGCACGCGCGCGCTTTTTCTATTATTTCGCACAGCAGTTGTGTTCATATTAAATGCGCGCATTCGAATGAAATATTCAGTTTCTCTCATCGGAGATTGTGCAGAACCATCGCAGTAGCCCCTTCGCCCGTGACGTCAGAACAAAAAAATATGCGCGCTAAGACTTTGCAAATTGAACGGCGCTCCATTTTCGCGCGAGCGCGTTGCCTGTAAAATGCATTTTGTTCAAGGCTCTCTGCGTCAACACGCTTTGAGTAGAAATGCGTGTTCGCAATCAGACTCGCGAAAAACGGCCGAGTACGTATAAAGGATGTGAGCATATTTTCGAAACAGATGCGCATATGTGGAGAATATAGTCAGTAACTAAATTCACAACGCAGAAGGCGCAAAGTAAAATCAGAAAGAATTTGAGATGCGGAAAATGAGTTCGGAGCGTGCAAAGTTGCCTTGCGCGAGCGTGGAAAGTGTGCGCCGGATGTGCGCCAGCGGAGGTGGGTTTTGGGGGTGGCGTGTGCGAGGCCACCCTTCAAGTGCTTGGAATGCGCTGAATAAACATAACCCAATTTCGCAATTTCACGCGGCTTTGGCGATGATTTGAGTGATGGCTTTAAACCAGCGAGTGAAACGCGCGAATTAGCACAATCAGCATGTCATTCGTCATTGCAATTCTTGAGGGACTCGATGAAAATAAAAATATCAAGTAAAATATTCAATTTTCCGCAATTAAAAACTTTATTTAGAAATTCTCTACTGATTTATAAATAGTTTCAGGTTTTTCTCAGCAGAAAAATTACGAACTTTGACATTATTAAATTTATTGTTTTACTCAGAGTATATTCCTGGAAATAACATAATTCAGCAGTTCGCAAACTTATAAAGTTTTCATATTGCAACTGTTAATAAATCACTGAGAACTGTATTTAAAAGAAACGTAATAATATTTAATGAATTTCATGTGAAACACTTAAAATTTTCCGTAGAAGAAAACAACGCTGAGACTTTGAATTCCAATAAAAGCGTGAGTTTTAAAAATAGCACTCGTCCGTTGTTTTTTCACGCTAGTTAAATGTATTATAATAAGGTATATACGGAAGGCGGTTCTCACGCAGTGCTAGAACATTTCATTAGTTCAACAGTCTTATTAGTTATTAAACGCAGTTTATTACTCTACACTTGTTTCGGTCGATTTGCCTGTGTTGAACTACCTACACGATACATGTTGCTTGCTTGCTAGCTTACTTTGCATAGCAGTGTGAACTAGCTATAAAGAGATATATGCGCATTGATGAATTTAAAAGTCAAATAGGGCGCGCGTTTGATTTGTAATTAAACATGTAATTCAGCAGTGCTTCTGCTATTTTTGGCGCTTGCATACTTACACCCACATGTCCTACTGACTGTTCACTAACTGCATAGTGTTAACATACTCTGTATGCACTTCGTTAGCAATGCAACTTGGCACGCGTATTACAAATGATAGATTTACTACTGGTCGAAAATTTATTCAAATCAAAGCAATGAGTCGCCTAGCTAGCGAGAAAATCATCTTTTAGTTTAGTTTTTAAATTGTAATTCAACATTTTCAAGGTTTGTGAATATTACAAACAGGAAACAATTTTCACAGGATATTTGCATACGATGTAATGGCTTTAACAAAAATATTTTTATTGGCGCGCAAGTTGGCGTTTCTTCTAAACGCTGAAAATCGTTGTTCTGGAAAGTATAAAATCTTCAAGTGAAGTGAAAGAAAGCAATCAAGAATGGTTTTGAATAGATATGTAATTTAATTTCGCGGATTACTCGACGAGCACATGATTTGTGCGGCATTTTATTATTATATTATTAGACGCTTGTGCGCCGGATGGGAAGAACAAGCAGAAAAGACTTAATTAACACTTTAATTCGTACGCTCATTCATTTCAGCGCACTTTTCGTCCGACTCGCACAATTTCTGTTTGAGTTTGTTGTGCCTGCGAGCGCTTCTTATTTCTTGCTGCGCGAAAAAGAACAAGAAAGCCCATGATGAATTTTCCATTTGTGTTTGCCCATTGTGTTTCCTGCAAGTGACATGGCGTGTCTGCCTCCTCTTCTCTTCGTGTTCGTTTTCTCATTCTCCATCGTGTTGTCGTTCAATAATATAGAATGCATTATTTTTACTCGCGTTTAACGTGTATTATAATTTAATTACTTCATTGTTTGACATTTTTATTGGTAGACATACATCTATTCTATTGCCATTGAAAATAATAGAAACTGAATGGGGAATTAACATAAATATTTCGAATTGAAACTGTATTCAAATTACGTCTGATCGAATCATACAAAAGAAGAATTTCTTCTTGAATAGAGGCGCTTCGAGGAAGTTGAAATTATGTGTCACCCAATCGCAAGTAGTTCGTTGAACAGCGCACGTTGAGAATTTAGGCATTAGTATCGAATCGTATTTTAAATCAGCTAGGTGCAGTTCTCCTCGACATCATCACAAAGCCAGTGTAAGAATAGACGGAGAGAAGGAGAAGAAGTGCGTTGATATATTTAGATATGTGCGCAACGATTAGCATAGTTTATAATAAATCATTCGCTCCACCAAGAACAATAAACAATCAAACAAGATAATAACAATGAGTGAGTGCTGACTGACTGGAAATTACTTCAGACTTATCATTGTACGAATCATACGGAGTTATTATGCACAGATTAAACGCTGATTACAATGTGCCATCTGACTAATCAATCTCTTGATTGACTTGCATTAAAAGTGAATACTTTTTACGCTAATGGCATAGTTTAAATAATTTATTTGACGCTTAAACACTTGGCAATATTTATATGGAAGTTTATATGAATGATGGTATATTAATATTTAAAGTGGAATTAAGTTTTACTCAACTGAACATTTTTAATTATAAATGTTATTTACATTTTGCCGGCACTTAATAGCATACCGTAAAATATGCGGATATTTAATTTTAGAGGAATTTCATTTGAGTAAATTTATGAATTTTCATCCTTTATTTAATTTAAAGTAATTTTCAAAGCCTTGAATAATTTTCATATATTATCAAAAAATCACACATAAATTGAAGAAGCTTTAGCTGCAATTTATTACGTAAACAACAATTTAACGAAATTAATTATGACTTTCTATTTTCAAAAATAATCCTTGCTTATTTTGAATATGTTGAAGATTTTTGCATAAATTATCATTAAAAGCAAATAAACATTATTTTTAAGTAATATTTCAACAGACGCCAATCTCCGAGCTTAGTAATAATATTCATAAGCATTAAATTTATCAACACATAAATAAGTACTGGGTAAATATTTATTGCTAGATAACAAACTCCACTATGGATACATTAACATTTTAGTCATATGCAATTTTTATACCTAGTTAACATATCTAAATATTTTCATTTAGATAAGCTACAAGTTATAACCATCCTAATTTCATTACCTGCGTAAATTTCAATTCAATTTATGAACTCAAATTTAAATTAATTAATTTTGTTTAATTAATTCAGATGTCAATTATAAAGTTTCGCCAATGATTTCGTGCACGTTGTTGAATCTGATTTAATTAATCTCATATTTATTTTCGGAGTATCATTATCCTGAAATTTTAATTTTGCTTTTTACGAAAAAGCGGAAATAATATCGCAGGTGAATTGTTGGGGAATTGCCAAATTAAAAATTACGCGTTATTTGATACAGCCGGGACCTTTCGTGGTTTCAGTTACATAAAGTTAACCACAATCTGTACTTTTATTCGAATTGCACTAATGGAAACAAAATACGCAAAAAGCAGGAACAGGACGAGCGCGTTGAAACATTTTTTAAGCATGCCACATATGCGAAGTTGTTACTTCCATTTCCGGTTTCATTTTGTTAATGAATATCCTGAGACAATTAGGGAAACACATTAATTTTTTATTAACAGATGAAATTTTACTGTCTACCCCTCCAAGCGGATTTCGAACATGTGTTATTTTTTATCGATTCTTCCCCGCAATTTTTTTATATTGTGCAATTCACTTGCACAATCCCTTTGTGTAAAATAAGTCAGTTTGTTCCGGTGGTTTTCCTCTTTGTTTGGCTAGGATTTTGCTAGATTCTGCACTATGAGAATACTTTCCAGTCCTTACCGGGTTAAACATGTATAAGTGGATCCTTTGAAACGCGCATTTTTAGCACGCGCATCTTTATCACTGTGCTGGGAACAGCAAGAACAAAAGAGGTACGTGCCCTCGACGCGTCGTTCTTCACCCGACCCAGAATTCAACGCACGAGGAAGGTGTTCAGCGGGAAATCGCATAAAAGCGGAGATTTGCAAACGCACGCGCATGGGGCCGAGAAGTCATGTAATATTTTCCAGAATTTGGAAAAATATCTGCATTTCGGGGCTTTATGCAATAAAGTCGCAGCAAATTGCCGCGCAACTTCGAACCTAACTGGCGAATCCATTTCCTCGGCGTGCAGGAAAATCTTCCATGTCATTAAACTCGTATATGAATGGAGACATCTCCGGGAAGCAGCTTAGCCATTCAGACGACGAAATGATATTTTTTCTACTCCATATATTTATCCTTATTTTCCGCCGATGTACATATATACAATTTTTAAAATGCATCCAATTTTTTTATGGGATTTATCTGGCGTGCGTTATTGAGTTTGCAAAGACTCCTAGCTTTTTTGTTAGTTTAATCGGATTTCTTGGCAAGTAAAATGTAATTCAAAGTTTGCGTATTTATATTTTATTGCATTGGAATTGATTTCGTCAAAAAGTTTCCTCTTGCCACATACATCATGTATGATTCAAACAAATGAATAAGATAAATAATCTTATCGATAAAGTTCAAGTACTTATTGTACTTCCTGATAATATTTGCCATTTTTAATTAAATTTAATTAAATTAAATTAAAGTCATACACAACGATTAAGATTATTCCATTTTATTTATGGATAAGTGCCGTATATAAATATCAATGAGTAATTCATTGCACATTTTACTTTTTGGTAAATCCGAAACATAATACTCTCGTATTTTATCATCATGTCTTGATTGTGCAGGGTGTTAATCACACATGCTTTGAATACATGCATACCACGCATGGGGTAGTGTTACATGGGTGTGCGTAAGTGTGTGCATTCTGTAGATTCCGCGAGGGGGTGGATTATTGTGCTGCCCATTGAACCCTTTGCGGTCTGACCCGCACTTCACTCCTCCGTATGTGCGGGTGGCTGGCGTTTTGCGAAAAGCCATACATTGGCAATGCATGCAACTTGCCAAGTTTGCCGCCTACATGTCTCCAATGTCAGCGCAAAGGAAATCTATTGCACCAAAATCTCCAGGCTCGCGCGCACACGCTCCCCGCGATGAATGCGAATGAATGGCTCGCGGAGTTGTTTGGCTGTGAATAACGAAAACGGGGTTAACATCATGAAACGACCACTTACACATGATCTCAATGTATTTATATATGCATATACCGGATGTTTCATTCATTATCTAATAAAAAAATCCGAAAAGCTGCAAAGATCTCAATTGGCCAACTATTTCCGTGGTCGGCTATATATATATTTGCTGAAAATAGGAGTGCTATCAATTTTAGTATGGGTCCTAATTGTAATGCAAGGACAATAAATTGAAATGCTAATTGTTTAAAGAGTCCTTGAACCAATTCAACATAGTGATGAGAGTATATTTAATCCGGGATGTGCAAACAGTGAAAAGGCAAAAGGGGATGAAACAACGCCTGGTTGGGCAAAGAGCAAACAGGACAAACGTTAAAGCCGTCCCCTAATTGTATGTATACGGGGTGGTACCGCTAATGGGTTAATTAATTAAAGGAGTCAGAGATGCTTTATGTAATTACTCGTGTTCTCGTTCCATTATAGTTGTGGTTGCAATTAGTTTCGAATCAATTTAATTTAATTACGAGCCCTCAACTTGTCAAACTCGCAATTGTTCAATTATGTCACTCATTTTTTCGTCGGCTATCCAAGTAAAACTGAATTCAATTAAATTACCTTCGTGTGCGCTGGCCAGTCAGTGAAGGGAAATTGACATTTTCCATTAGACGTCGTATGTGTATGTTTGCAAAAGCGCTCATGAATTAATTGCGAGTGCAAACAATCAATGAAAGACAAATGGAAATCGGCCGAGTGGCAATAATAGCTTGGAAATATAGGTCAGCTATTGTTTTTCGGACATATTGGTGTCTGTTTTTTTTCTGATTTTCGCACTGCTTTGCAATTCGAATGAATAAGAAACGGATGGACAGAGTCGGCAAACAGCCGCTTCCTAGAATTACAAGCGCGACCACAGTACCCCGCGTCATTGGGGTGGTCATTCCGAGTGAGGAATGGGAAGAGAAACAAACAGGCGAGCGAAATTTAATTTCCGTTTTCGGTTTTGTGTGTTGCAGGCCACATTTGCGGCGGTCAGTGCTGCGGCGCGGATACGGAAGCCTTGCTGCGAAAACAAGGCCAGGAAGTCTTCGCCAACATGCTGCGACACAATTCGCGCACATGGCAGGGGTTGCTCAACTCGACAGCGACATCTCTCCAAGGTAAGATTTACTCTATTTATTTCCACATTTTTTATCATCATTTACTAAAAAATGAGCGAATCGCGAATTTAATCTTTTTTATTGTTAAATGAAAAAGTTGTCATGGCAGAATTGCCTTTCAACTAAAACAAGTCAAACTAGAAAATAAAAAGTAATTGACTGAATGCAAAAACACTTGCACTAAATACAAATTCGCATAGTAGGTATTACACCAGTAATTATCGTAATAGCACCATAACAATTCGAATTCAACGCCAATCGTTTACACACCACTGCAGAGGAGGACACTTCTCTCCTCTTGTTTCAACGCACATCCGCGTATTATTCTGCATCACATTCAACGCTGACACGAACTATAAATGTGCAGTGGTGTGTGCGCCTAGTAATGGATATCGAAATGGGTCGAGATAGTGAGATAACACGATTGGTCACGAATCGACTGCCCCATTTCGTGTCGTTCGATTGCCTCCAGTGCGGCTTCCGAAAGCCCGATTAAGATCGGTTTTATCCACCTTTAATTGTTATTTCCGAAAGCGTGATTCACTAGCGCAACGCAGCACTAAAACACTACGAGTGAAAACGTATTTTATCACTTTTCCTTTTTTCTGGCATACCTGAGCGAAAAAAGTAAAAACCGAGTAAAATAGCCACTTTTGCCAAGTTTTACATCATGCTGTCACGCAAATTTTGGCAAACTTAAGACAAAGTACCTCATCTATTCGAAAAACTACTTTCAGTCGTAGTTGATGTAATATTAGCAAAAATATAGTGTGATACAAGGAGTGTAACAAACGTGCTCGTCTTGCCGCATCTATCACGTCACAGAATCCATAAAGCAAGTCACGTAAATGCGTTCAGTCTGTCTCCTGACAGTGTCGGCGGCGGCGAATGCTGCCATGTATACAAGTATAGAATCTGTGTCATGACGCGACGCGTTTTATTGTGGCGGAGGCATATTTCTGGCGGTGCATTTCGTCGTTGTCGTTGCTTTTACACGCCGCAAACTTCGCTTGTCGCATCGCTTGAAAACTTCATGTTTGCAAACGCGTAAAACTAAGCATATTATAACAGGATGCACATCAATATTTAGTTGTATTCCGCACTCTATTCTAGTCAAATGCAAAGCAAAACGCATAAAAATAAATGAAATATTCAATGATATTTACATAAATATCGTGTTGCGGTTCGATTATATCGAGTAATGCACATACGTGCATTGCCTTGATAGAATTACGATGACAATTCAATTGAAATGCGCATGCAAAGTGCACTCGTGATTTATAATTGAAAATTAATTTATTCAATATGCAGAATGTCAATGCAGTTTTTCGTTTTTAGTAGGTACGCAGAATTTATTTGCTGGACATTGATATTTATTTTTAATCATTCCAAATTATAAATACCATAGTTATGGTTACATTATTCATTGGAACCAACATGAATAATTTCAACTTTAATTAAACAGTTAATAATTTATTTTTGCGATGAGAAAATGAATGCAGGTAAAATTCTATCTGGCACACATCGGTATTCAAGAATTTTCCTGCGGTTTTACTGGCTGCTCATATTTTATTCATTGATTAGTGTGTGTTTAAATAATACTAAAATAATCAAATACTACAAATTAGATTTTCTAACAACACATGTTAAACATTGTCGAACACTCGGAATGCATTTTAATGACTAAACATACTCGGAAAACGTACGAGATGTAAACGCAATGAAGCGACGCGCATAATTAACATCATTATCACGTTTTTATGCAAATTTCACGGTAATTAATTGCATGATTGACTCGATCTGTGCGCACGCGAATAAATAATAAGACATACATTGCACTTGCAGCTAATTGAAATATTTAATCATTCGATTGCGAGTTCATAGAAGCGCAACTTGCGCGATTTCTTAACAAAAAGCAGGTGCGAAACGTGCCCGCACTGCCAAACACGTTCTCAATCAGTGCGCCGCGTAATGATTTTGTTAAAATATGATAATCATGATTATTACGCCAATTTATACGCGTTTATTACGTGTGAGACGCATTTGCATAAATGCAAACGGCACTAATTACGCGGAATTAGTGACGGGATATCTATCGCTCGAAGCACAAATTAAGCACTCGCTTATTAATTTATTAGTCGACTTTTTGACACTTGCAAGTGAAGTGGAACATGATTACATCAAAAATCACTTAATTTATAAGCCGTGCGGCCATAAATTATTAAAATATTTATTGATTTGCCAACGCAAACGCAAACTTTTATTGATACATCTGATCGGTTGCTGATTGAGCAAATATACGTTTGATTTATGATGGTTAAAGTGATGTATGATCCGAATGAATAATTAATGCGCCAGCATGGCTTTTTATTTGCCAAAGAGCGTGTAAGAAATGTTGCTGCGTTTAGTGAGTCGAAAAACAACGCTTTTAATGCTTGAATTGCCAACGACGCGCATGTTTTTGTCCTTAAATACTCATTAATTATTATTTAATGATCCTGAGCACGCGGCGCCACCGCCCCGACGCCTGCACATGCGGTTGCCTTTTTGCCATGCTACCCTCGAGTGGCAAACGAGCTGACATTCTGCTGATTGTGATTAAACGCATTCACAAATGCTATTTGCATGTAAATTACTCGCCTGTACAAAGACATAAAATATATACATTTTATTAACAAATTAAAAACAGTAACTCGCCAACAATACCGACGTGGGTGTATTTTAGCTTTTTAATTGGAAAGTTTAAGTAAACCACCCGTAAGCTCGTTTAGGGTGCCTGATTGTTTTGATAAATCATTGCGTAAGGGATGCTCTGCTGTTTTCCTGCGGCGGTCGGTACGCATCAGTGATGAGTTGATTACGCGCGCACCGATACGGGAAATACTGATTAGGGCCAAGTGGCAAGCGACCCTTAACCGGATCGCGTTTCCGTGCGAACTCTCCGTACGGTGAGCGGGGATGGTCGAAGAAGCGCTATCGCACGCATAAAAAGCCTTGTTACCCTCGAGCGCGATCTTCTTACACTGCATACGCGATTAACCGGAAGTTGACACGATAGCCACTCCACGTTTCATTGTGTGTCACACTAGAAGGGTTGAAATTTGTTTCGTGTATTGATTTCGTCCTGGGAATTTGCAAATACAACGAGAGCAACGATAAATAATCATATTACATTAACTGCTCAAGTTTCGCAATAAATTTGCTGAAAATGTGCTGAAAATTTTAATAAGTATTTGATGCATATCTTATAATAAAGCGCAAACATAAATTACAACCTCAAAAACAAAATCTCGTTGATGTAGCTTTAGTGCAAATCCTGCACAATTAATTTACGTGTTTTTTACGCAGTAAGCCACGCATATTCGCGAAAACAGAAAGCAATTTCCATTAAAATTTTAATAATGTACACGTCGCCGGCCGAAAATGAGGGACTTAAATTATCCAAATTGCCGCCACCGCCACGTTCCTATGAATTTCGCAAGAGGCACGAACAGAACCAACGAGCACGCTTTGTAATCTCGTCTCATCTCCTTGAACTCTAGTGTTTATTCCGTTGCGTTTTTTTGCTGCTGCTGCTGCTGCTGCTCCTTGAAATTCTTTATCAAAGCGTAATTTTCAGAAAGCCAAACGCCAAAGTAATAAAGTAATTACAATGAGCAGGTGGCGTTGACATAAAACAAATTTTATTTCACATTTTATTAAGCAGCGCACAGCCCATACTCCTAATTGCAATGACACAACACGGTACAACTTTTCCAAAGTGCGTCCGACTAAAAATACATAAATAAAACGGAAACACCATATGTGTCAATAGGTACCTACGAACGAACGCTCGTTTCTCATGCGGCTGAACGCGACGAGATCAGAGAGAAAATCTAATTATAACAGAATTGAGACATTAATGCAAGACGCGGCTAGTGCGCGCCTAGAATTATTAGTTTCCAGTTTTTAAGTGCAATAAATGTATGCGTTTGAGAGCGTTTTAATTCGCGCTCGCGGCGCGGTCTCCAACTTAATTTGACCTAAGCGGTGCGTTAATTATCACGATTAATTAAGGATGAATGAGCCGCGATTTTTACAGACTTGAAAACATCCGGACACTCTCGTGATCTCCTTCGGTCCGCCACCTACAAATTCTGCACGAGGCACTTAAGTGCGCTCGGAGAGACGCAGTAAAAAGATTAAACCAAATGAGATTAAACGTAATATTGATGATTTATGAACCATAAAAGCGGTCATTCTTCTTTCCCGCGTCGACGTGAAATTAGATTATGCTCACCGAAATAGAAAAATTCTTTTAAAACGCGCAGAATAACATATCGCTTTACAAACGTAATTAACGTGTGAATTAAGAAACAATTCCGAAAACAAAAATACGAAAAAGATGAAGTATAGAAGTAAGTAGTTGTTGGGTAAACGCCCACATTGAAGAGATAATTGAATATTTCATTAGGAAACGAGGAGCGTGCGTTTATTTGGTTTTCAAATAGTAGACGAACGCGTTGGACATTTGGTTCAAATCAAGTACAGCTACTTGCGAATCGTCGAGTAAATCAACGCAATCAACTCGGCTAAGTTAATAAAACGGCGGGCTCCGGCAATTCATTACTGGAACGCAGAAGTTTAAACTTGCGCGTGTGCCAATGTAAACATTGTTGTTCAAGAACCCGCATGCTCAGCCCTTGCGCACATAGCAGGTAATCCTTAAACCAAGTTCTGCTATGTCTATTGCTTGCGTGGTATAAACAATCATGATCATGTACGAAGAGTGATATTACTCCAGAACACACAGTCAAGATACAGACTATGCATTTCTTCATTCAGTTGGCACTCATGAGGTCAGACTGTATATTAGTTGTATGTATGTATGTAGACTTTACATATACTCTGGGCGATGCGAATTACGTGCAATTCCACATTCCGGATTCGTTTCCCATAAGTTTAAATACACGAATGCGGTAAGTCCAGCCGCCTCTTGAACAAATTGATTGCTTACTTCAAACGTACGCGAAGGCAGTACGCGGAGTGCAGCATATTATTTTCCATATGTACATAAGCATGATATAATACGCTTCCTATTTGCAAACGAAGGCTTGCGTTCGCTTGCGTTTGTGTACTTCTTAAATAAACGTGAAACATCTTGCGCGCTTCGCAACGCTTTGATTGAAATGCTTCCGCAATTTACAAACTTTGCCGGCGCGGGCGCGAGCGCGCGCGTATCTTAATTATAAATAGTTGCAGCTGCATTCGTAAGTATGCGAGTTGCAAACTTGTTTTGAGTGAAATTTCGTTCACAAAACATTTAGCGAAACATTGAATGCATTTGTAAAACATCAAACGCAATTATGACGCTTTCTGTGGCCGCCTCTTATCGCGTCGCTATTCAGAGCGCGCGCGCGCGCGCTCAAATAGTTGGAAACTCTTAAGTCTCGTTATAAAAGTTTTTTCCAGGCTTGCAAGTAAATTGCAAAGCGCTACCAGCATTAGGAAAGCAATTACCAATAAAAATTTAATTTAAAACATTATTTGTAGCGCCGTTTAATACGTGCTTAAAGTTTTTCGTTTTACACGCGCTTTTCTAGTACAATAGCTTAAGTTTATCATTACGCGAAAGGGTCGGCGACGGAGGAGGAGGGAGGAATATGTACGGGAAGCGAGTTAGTACCACCAGACGAGAAAATGTAATCTTTCTCGAGCGAAATTCTCATTAAAACTAGCATAAAATTGAGCGAATTGTTGAAACAAAGTTAGATAGCGTCTAGACGACTGAAAACGACTTTTCAGCGAAGGGAAAAACTTTTTGCGAAAGCGTATTAAATTGAAAACGTATACTGTGTATCGCAAACTTTTTCCGCTTTGCCCAACACTTCTTTAGAAATTGATACACGCGATATGAGAGGCAGCAACAGCAATAGAATTTGATCGTAATGTGGATGTGACGTTCAATAACCATTTCTCATTTCATATTTCCACAACAGCGTGGGTGTGTTGATCGCAGCTGTGTATATTATTCGAAGACAGTTGGTTTAATTATACGCGGACTCATTGCGCCGAAACGTAAAACATTGTAACAAAAAGTTGTCCATTTTTAGCCAGCTGCTGCTGAGTGTTTGCGAAGGTGTATTTCACAATTTCACGGAACGTCATCAAGCATATTGCTGCACAATGTTACGAACAAAAACAATAATTCAAATCCCTTTCTCGGCTGCTCGCTGTTTGTTCGTCTTGTTTGTTGTTGTTAGTTATTCGGTTACCGCCTCCACCGAATGCAATGCATTCTTTTCGTTTGGATGCAAAACTTCATCTCGCTGTTTGGATGTAATACTGAGACATGCTGATGCAACAATATGTACTCGTTATATTAATATTTTTGCAGAAATATCCTGCACGCGAGCAAGAGTTGGGAAAAAGAGTGGTGTAATTTTATGCTTGCACCACGCGAACGCAGCCGGATAACACTGAATAAAAATATCCCTTATGCGGGCTTGCAATGTTTCTTTAGATTAGTCGGCGCGCGCGATGCGCAAATACACAACTGAATACGATGTGAATCCAGAAAGATTACAAACTTTATTGCCTTATTCGTCAAGTTCGCATCATTTCGCATTCGCAGCGCGAAATTGCCATTTATATGAGCGCTCAGACATCATCCAGCATCTTGCACATTGTTATTTCTTCGCGGTATTCAGTTTTATTATTGTACGCCGTGAATCAATGGTTTAGATTATTTCATAAATGAATATTTCGTTCAAACCTCTCAAGATTTTAAATTTGTTTAAATTGTAACATATGCAACTGCATGTTCAATAGTTTGTGCATTACTTTTCACGGGATGTACAGAGAATGTAAACAAATGGCTCTCACCTCACGATACGTGTTGGAACAGGTTCAGTAATATCCAACACGTGCAACGCGTAGTTTCGTTAGTGATTTCGTGGTTTCGTAGTCAATATTATGGCAAAATTAGTAAGTAAATTAATGTTCTTTGGCTTAATTCGCGTAAAAACTATTAGTGCAACATACCAAGTCCGAGAAATGGTTAGAGAAATAAGAAATATAGTGGAAATATGGAATATCGTGGATTATTACAAGGTAACAAGTCTATTTATTATTAAATCACATGTGCTAGTCGTATTTGCAAGTTTGGCGTGGCAAGATTGATTATTTAATTAACAAAATCAATCGGTTTAATTAACTCTTCACTCGGAGATAACGTGAAATTGGCAAACACCAATACACACATAGACAAAACGTGATATTACACCAACGTCAGTGGTTAGAGTAAAAACGTAATTAAATTGAAATAATAAAATCCGCATGTTAAATTAACGCAAGAAAAATATTTTCCCGAATGGAAAATTTGCATTAAATAGATACATCAACATCCATCTGCGGCAGTAACGAAATTACTTAGTGGGTTTGTGGAGAAACCCAGAAGCCGAAAATCAACAAACAGAACTCGAGGCCCGAATAAAGTTAATAAGACTTTCTTCGTGGAGAAACACAAACGGCAGAAAGTGGCTGGCGCAAACACGCAAGAAGGCACTTCTTGCATTCACATGCGAACGCATTGAGCATCCTCGTGAAAGTTTGCAAACATATCTCAGTGAAGATGCACGAGGCGCGAGTACTTCTGCGCGAAGTAGACGACGAGGAGGAAGGCACTCGTTCGTTCGGTATGACGAAAGCGCACCGCATAATCGTAATGCGGCTCCTCTCTTTTGTTTGACTTGCCATTGTGCACGTACGCGCAATGCGAAAAATCCACTTGCAAACTTTGCAAGGCATTGCATTCATTCGAATTCCTGCGGGGGGTACCGACTAATAGAAATTAAATCATATTTGTCCGAACACACTTTTCCACTTTGCAATTCAATTTGATGCGAAAAGTATCCCGGAAACAAGTTTTACACAGCCGCAAACTCGCGCACTAATGGCTCTTCTCCGACGCCTAATGGCAGCCAATTTATTTTTATTTAATTGGTGACCAAATGTGTTTGTCCAACGAGTCGTTAGCCCAACTTACTTTTCCCACCAACCCAGCGCTCGTGAAACTTTAGTGCATTGTATGTACATAGTTTAAGGGAGGACATAGTTGCACGCTTTGAATCCGGAAAAAGTTTTATTCGAAGGATGAGGCGCGCGTGTTTGACACTAACCCGGTCTTGGTTCGCAGCCGGCGAACGCTCGTATAAAGTTAATGACCTGCGCTAAATTGCACGTTAAGTGCTATGAATGATATTGCCAACCAACTAATTAGCAATCTGCCTCTCATCTATTGGAAACTTGGCGAAAAATCTCATTAACTTACTCGATAACGCCGAGAATCCTTCAAATCTTTCATTTAAATGTGCGTTACGCGCGCGTGCGGGTGGAATTTCATTTAAATTGGCCTCATACTTTACGTAATCTTTAATTAAACGCGAGTTTAATTTCAATAAATTGCTAGGTGGAAGAATTTGCGCGCTGAAATTTGCTGAAAAGTCATTTCGACAATATGTTAAAAGCGTGCTGATTGCGTCCGGCGCAACGCGTTGACAATGATAAAGGATAATAAGGGGCAAACGTCAGCAGACGTGCGCGCATTAAAATATTTCATTCAATCCCTTTTGTTCGCACGCTTGCGCTTCCTTTCTTTCGCTTGGGCGTTGAAATGTTTCATCTAATTTTAAACAATCGCGAAATGATGACGAGTGCCGATGACGTTTTTATTCTTGGACGCGTTTGTTTCGCGTTGCCATTCATTTGCGAAGCATTTAACAAGCCGACTGGAATTAAACGATCTTTTCATGCTATTTAACAAAGATTTTTTGTGCTCGCGCTCTTGCAATTGCACGACGATCAATTCCTCCGTCCTGCTGCTCGGCTTGGGAATTATGTCGGTGTCGGATTCAGTACGCATTAATCCTTGGTCCGTGAAGAAGCCACCAGTAAAAGCTAAATCTTAACGAGGATCATAAACTCGCCGGCTACCTTTCTGTCAACACTTTCGGGCAAAACATAAATCCCTTTTTGCCCATGCGTCGCGACGCACCCAACAAAAGCGCGCGCGCGTCATTGCTTCGCTCGCAAAAGTATCTCACCGACTTTATAGTTAGCCGTCCCTTGAGTTTGCAAGAGTGCGGAAACTCGCCGAGTTATTTCCAGCGAAAGATTTCTTCAACGAGGACGGTTACTTAGCCAACTAAAACTTCATAAAGTTTGCGAAAGTTATAGAAATATATTTTAGTTTAGCGGAGAGAAACGGATGCCGTAAACTTATTGTTGTTCAAACGGCAAGTGAAAAGTATTTTCGCGATGTTTGCATGTTTGCAGTTTCGGGCTAAAAATATAAGTGGTACAAGGATTACGTGCATTTTTTGCATCCTAAAAGCTAAAAATGAATTTCACTTAATGAATTACTGCGAATGCATAAAAATGTATTTGATATAAATAGAAACGAACTTAGTGGTCATAAAAATTATTTAAATACTCGTAAATTTTACTATGAATTTTAGACTTCAAATAAACTCGATGTGTGTTTTGAATTCCAATGAAATGGAAAAATATTTTTGATGTTTTCACATAATACTCGACAAGGTTATGGATATTTTCATACTAATCCATTAGGCCGGATAAAAATTATTTTCGCTTCGTTTGTTTAAAATATCAACATATTTTATATTAAAATTAATTTTATAATTCGGAAATAATTTGAAAACTTTTAGGGGGTAGAGGCGCATTGTTGCGGTATGCGAATGTGGGTCACGCAACTAATCATTAGTAGATATACTTTAAGAAGAAGAAGAAGAACACAACAAACATCTTCTTCATCGTGAAAATCTGACATTCTCTGATTCTCTGGCTTGAATAGCCTTGTCGAGCTTCAGTAAGTTGCACATTGTGATGTTGTGCTTCCAGCGAATACGGTAACATTTGCACATCTTTATCAAAGCGGACATTCATTCGCGAATAACGGAATTACTGCTAGCAACAGTCCGATAGTATCAGTATGTGTTGTCGTTGTTGGACGCACAAGAACGCCGCAAAGTTTATGTGTACTTTATGAAGGTCGATCGCAGAGCGCATGTGAATGGAGCTTCCGAGTTATTAATAAAGCCGCAAGCTGCCGAATTCTCCCAAATTTGCACGCTTTGACTTCCGGGACGCTAATTTTATAACCGGAAGTCGTATGCTAGTTTCGTAATTGCATTGAAATTCGCTCAACTCTACACTCACGCACGTGTGGCGCAGCTTCCGAAAGAGCTTCCACATCGATTTATGCGAATTGTATTTATGCTTAATGCTTCTATTACGCGCGCGTCGAGTGAATGATCGACGATTGAGAAACGCACCGAAAGCAGTAAATTTCTTGCCTACTCGACCGCGACTGATTGCAGAGATAATAAAAATTAGCATAACGTCGGCGGAATTAATCAGACATCTGTCTTGCGTTGATCATATTCGCGCAACGTTCATAAATAATACGAACGTATAAATAACACGTAATAATTCGTTTTATTTGTGCTAATCGATTTCTTATATTTTATTATACCGTGTTCAATTTTATTGCACTCCCGACCAGTTCGTAAATTATATCTAGCGATTATAAATTGCAATATAAATGAATACGCTGCACACTTTAGTTATCCGGATAATATAATCGCATAAATTAATAAACAAATCACTGTTGCGTCAAAGCCGCAATATCGCATATATTAATTTATGAAATGTGCACACTACAAATGTTGCTCATTTGTAAATGCAGTGGTGTATTATTTATTTGTTTTATGACCATAACTGGCGCACACTATAATCGTCTAGACTCTCTGATTAGGTTTCGTGTAAAAGTTGATATTTAATAGTTCAATTTATTCAATTTGTGACTGTAATGTGTTATTTAATATTTCATATTTCTGCGTTAAATAATTTTAATGTTAAATTTATTTACGACAAATATTCAAAACGGATTCATACACCCACTAGTTATATTAGAAAATATGTATTAAATATTCCTTGAATTGTATTTTTAAGCATACAATTCATATTTTACTTTGACATACAATTTATTACTGTTATTGAATGTTCAAGTGACATTTTTTCGTTTGAATATTTTTCAAGGAATGTTTATTAATTCGTAACATTCATAGAGAAAATGCTGCCAAGGCGAGGTATACACAAATATAAATAATAATATTTATGACTCTCATGCTATTGAACAAAAATCAGTTTTGTCTACGAGCGCGCCGAAAAAATCCCTTGGCAACAATTCAAGCGTACTCAAATATTCGCGCATGTAAAACACATAAAAAGCGAAGCATCTAGATTCTATTGATAACAAAATGTGTACGAAAACGAAAATAATAAATTAGTCTTGTTGCCGGCGCGCAATTGCACTTCAAAGTAACAAGTTGTGCATCAAGTTTACGAGCAATTTGCGCACGAAGAATGCGATGAATGGTATGCATGGAAATGCGGGAAAAGTGTTCAATATTTGGCGGTCCCGTTATGAGATTGATTTTCTCGTCGATTTACTGCAGCATCAAGCATTTGACCGTTTCGAAGCGGTGCGCGCACTGACGAAACTTATAAAGTAACAGAGTCGTAAAATAGTCACTTCGGCTTGTTATTCGTGCGACGTGATTCGGTTGCAAATGTTTTTGCGAAAGGTTATGCGATAAGCGCGCGCGTGCGTTACAGAGGGTTGAAATGCCGCCCGGAGGCATCGCCGCCACTAACTTTACGGGTACGTGCGCGACGTGGTGGCGGTTGCTGCCCCAAATTTGGCCAGCCTCAACGGCCCTATTGATACCTTTATGGATTATTCCAGAGGGGCAGCAGCAGGATGAGTGGGAGTAGTAAGCGCTTCGATGTGAATTTCAATATTTAGATTGTCCAATAATTTCCAGCCGGAAATGACTGCACTTTAAGTTTGAGTATTCGAGCGCTGCATTCCTGAATGCACTGCAAGTGCGCAGGAAAATGGGTTGCTGCAATTTTGATTTGATTGTTTTATAATCACAAGGGAATTTATTGAATTTTCCGTTAACCTTTTAGTAAATTGTAAAATTTGGGTTAAACGTGCAGCCAGCGCGTCAATGAAAAAGTCAATAATTAAAGAAGAAATCTTAAAAGCAACGAAGCGCATGAAGTGCACAGACATAAAGACGCCGCGCATGAACGCGAGTGAATGAAGGAATTCTGCTTGCTGCCGCTGAAAGTCTTGAAAACTCTTACAAGTCATTCTTCTCTAGTTGTACTTTTATACTCCGGTTGAGAGTATGCAGCGCGAGCGCAGTGGCATTCGGATGATGAAATAAAAATGCAACGGCGATGCACACACAATGCACTTGTTCGACGGGCGGCGCTGCAGCGCGAGAAATATATGTAAGTATGAGATTGAGCGCATTATTAATATTACACCGTCGGGGGGGTAAGGAATGCGGTCCACCCTCCGCGTGCCCTTCGTGTTCGCTTCTCACCTCCCGGTTGGAAAAACGAGGAGAAAAACGCACGCGGAGAGGAAAAAAGGCGACGAGCGCGCAGCAACAACTCAAAACTGACCGGTTCGGGCGTCTCATTCTCTCCTGGTGATTGAGTCAACAAGCTTGAGACAAGGAAGGGTGTGCTTTTTAGTTGCTCGCGAGCGCGCGCGCGTAGGTAACGTGCGAACCTTTCCCACGAACGACTTTTTGTAAATTCCACGCGCTCTCTGGGCGCACAAATAAAACACGCCGTCCTTATCGCACCGCCACCACAACAATGCGCATTCCGCGGGGCGGGCGTCGCACTCGCGCGCGAGCTCATATGATGTGCACGGCTCGCGCATAATAAAATTAAACGAACGAACGTGAAATGAAACGAGTCAAGTGAAGAGAATCGAACGCACCGAAAGTGGCGGGCGACTTCTTGCACTGCGCTGTGCCGAAGAAGTGGAAGCTAAGCGTTTGGACTGCTCCTTCATCGTCCTCTTGTTCGTCGTCCTCGTCGTCTTCAGCATACATTGCGAGATCGTTTTGCGCTTACCGCACTCGCGAACGCGCGCGCGATGGAAACAGGTAAACTCGTTTCATTGCGCAGGGCGGCGAATGGTTTTGGCGAGACTTCATTTTCTCAAGCCGAACTTGAGCACCACACACAACAGTGCTATGCGACCGCGCATCGTAATTCGAATTGGTTTTCGTTGTGCTTTCCCGTTTTTTTCTTTTCTTCTTCGTTGGCTGCGCACTTTTTTGCCATTAAAATGCAGTCGCAAATATTTGCGCATTCGTTCCCTCTTCGTTTTTTCCCCACTAGCCACTTGTTACGGTCACATTGCTTAGCACTTATTATTAATTTCATTTTGCTTGAATTATTGAAATCCTACAAGGAATATTATAATAATTGGATCATTCATTCCACTCGTCGCGGTTTCATGCAGCAATGGAATTTGATCCTCTGGTCGAATCCGCAGGAATTCGGAATATTAACGAGCAAGGGTGCAATAAACATTTGTGCCCCATCTCATCGCGCGGCGAGCGTATAAAATTATTATTCCCATTTCGCAGCGCTGATGGCATTCGCATTGCTGTTTGTCGATGGCAGCATATTTTTAGTAGTAGTCGTCGACACGACGGTGGCATGTGTGTAGGTGGTGGCAATTGCCAATTGCCAATGGCAAAAACTCTCTTTTGGGCGATCGTTAATACGTCTGCGGGCGATATAAATCGACGGCGCGACTCCGACGACCACATATAAAATCATGAAATATTTCCTTCGTCGCTCTGCTATGTGCGCGCATTGTATGCACGATATTATAGCAGCGCTGAAAAAAAATTAATGAACCGCAAAGTTTTTTTCTTCTCTCATCCTACTCCAGCAACATTTTTCATTGCTCGTACGATTTGCGCCTGGAACAAAACGTTTAAAATTAATGGATGCGTAATTTTTGCTAATATTTTCTCCGTGTAAAGAAGTTGCCAACAATACACGATTGCAGTGATTGGAATGCGGCTGATTGGAAATAGTCAAAGTTTTAATTAAACGCGAAAATCAATTCGGAATATTTAGTTTGTTTCACGTGTTTGATGCACTTAACAAGTTTGTGAAACATTCAAACGTGTGCACGAGTTTTCCACTTTGTTGTTGAGTTTGTTAATACTATTCGTTGTCTTCACGTGCTGAAAATATGCGCGCAACAGCATGGCATATTGAACTCTCTCTCCTCGTGCGATTGAAACAATCGAATTAAATTAAAACGATTTGTGCTCGGCGCGCTCTCGCTTGGTGGCAATCGAGGAAGTTGTACGATTGTTGTTTTCCGGTGGCGGACGAGCGTGTACACGCATTCGTGCAGAATGTTATTTATTGTTCAATTAAATGCGCCTCGCATTCTTTAAGCGTCTCGTCGTCGTTGTTGTCAAGTAAGTACTTGAACCTTGCAATTGTACGTACGCACGTATGTACGTCTTGAATTATGAATTGCGTCGGGGGAGACGTCGAATTAATTACCTCATGCCTAATAAACATGCAATTAAATGGCAATGCGACGTCTATAGCACGATTATGATAAAATCATTCTCGAGCGGTTGCGCGTGCGATATTTCAAGCTGTCCGTTCGTGGTCTATTACAGCGTTAGTTTGTTGCGATGAAGACATTAATTAGCAGAATGTGAGCGAAGGGACCGAAACCAGATGCGCACACGCGCGCTCTCGCTGAGAGGTGAGTGTGGTGAGCGTATACCGTACCAACCGGTAGCAATCGTGCCAATAGACAGTTCACGTAATCAAATGAAAATTGTGTGCTGTTTTCCGACACTAATCTAACGCATTCGAACATAAATCTCGCCGCCCGGTGGCAGAGTTGCGGTGCGCGCGTTCGACAACCGCTTGTCGATAACAAGCGTTTGCAATAAGGTGAAGATGATAATGGTTGCTACGCGCGAATTCGATTCGAATGCGTTTGCGAATCGTAAATCACGACTACAACAACCATTCAGAGCTACTGGTCTTATTTTATTGAATATCTATACTTTTTTCCCTTGTGAAATTTGCGCGTAAAGTTTGAAATTGTTTTCAACTTTTGAACCAGACCTGATAGCGATTGATATTTTAAAGTATTCAGTCCATAATTATATTAATTTACATTTCTGCTGAAATTAAAACGAAATTGCTGCTTTTTAAATATTTTTTGTTGGAGAATGATGGAGTGAAACAATATTATTGTAATGCCTTGAAGAAAAAAGTAGGCATAAGAAGAACGAATTGTCGTTGAAGAAATTTATTCGTTGGTTGAAGAGAGTATGTTACGTAACGGTTTATCAGCTCGTTGCTTCTCGTTGTTGGCAATACCATTTAAGGGCAAGTGCGTCGTCGACGTTGTCGTTGTGGCTTTCTTTTTCCGCTCAGCCGTCTTTTTGCGCACCTCTGTACGTGCATTTTTTACCGTGTTGCCCACCACATCGATGTCGCCCGCCGCTCCCGCGCGCACGCCCGCCAATACGTAATCGAAGAAGCGCGCACTTGAGCTCTCTCCGCACCCGTCGTAAATTGCAATTTATTTCAATTTAAACTCGGCGACATATGTTCCTCGATGCGGCATTATTCTGAGCGCTACAGATATTAAACACGCGCGCGCGTGCGTTTTCAATAAACCGGCAAGAAAATGTTCGCGCGCACAATGAAGCACTTTAATCGTTTGCCAATTAATCAAGCTGCTAGCAAAGTGGAAACATAAAGATCTATTCAAGCAATCAATTGACCCACATTGCCAACGAGTACACGATTTCATAATCAACATGTGCAAACATTTTTGCGTCAACGCAGAGTAAAACATTTTTACGGGAGAAGTTCTTGTGGCAAATACAGGAAGAGACATGCGGAACGCATTTGACGTCTAATTACTATAAACAAGAACGCCTTCACGACCGAGTGATTGATGAAGACGTGTAATTTATTATCGATTGCCACTGCCGAACTGTGAGGAGGAAAACTCTTCTTCGTCTTGTTCGCACAGCCGAATTTGGTTGGTCGGCGGCGAAATGATTTCCGCGCTGTTAAAACGCAATCAGCTACATTTTGCGGTGGAACTTTGTTAATTAAACACAATCAAAACTTTGCATTATTTATCATTATTTTTATTCACGCCAATCATTAATTACGTCTGATTAATTACATAATTTAATAAGGCTTTATTCTGTTGTTGCAGATCACATTTTAACAATGGCCGGCCGCTCAGAAAATAAAACTTCGGAGCTCTTCCTTAAGATTTTCCAAGCTCAATCAGTACACGCCAAAGACGCAATTAAATCGTTGTACATCGATATCCGTCGCTACATTCAAATCAACGCTAGCCAAGATGCGTTCGCGACTACGAATATAAACATCGCCGAATCGGTGTCGCGTTTCTTTACCGATATCTTTCCGTTGATGTACCATCGCATTGGGGGTACGGCCGATAAAGATTTCACGAGCGACTACAAGCAATGCCTGAAGGAGACGATCAACGAAATACAGCCGTTTGCAGTCATTCCTGCGCAAGTAGGGCAGAGCCTCTCGAAGTCGTTGGATGCGGCTAGACTTCTCCTGCAGGCGCTGAGCGTCGGCGTCGAAGTGCTCAATGCCACCGATTCGCTCATCATAGAAGAGAATGGCAAGCACAATCTCGAGTGCCACGATGCACTCATGAAGATGACCTATTGTCCAAAGTGCATGGGCATGCATGATGAACCGAAACCATGCTCCGGCTATTGCATGAATGTTTTGCGCGGTTGTCTTACGAAGTACGCCGTTGAATTAGACTCGCCGTGGAATGGCTATGTCGAGGGAATTGAGCGATTGGTCACCGCGATGAAGCAGCACAATAACGAAGCTGGTGTTAATATCGATACCGTCATTAGGGAGTTGGATACAAGGATTTCCTCTGCCATTATCGCCGCCATGGAAAAGGAAAAGGATATTGATACTAAGGTAAGAAATATTCTATTATCCACTCAATTTGAATCAAGTAAATCGGCTGTTTACTTTACGAGAAAGAGGATGAAGAACTATTATAACTGAATTAAGAGTACAGAGGTACAAATTTGTTCGCGCATTGAATATAAATGTGCGCAAGCTGACAGTAAACACAATTTAAACAGTAAGCGCATTTCGTTTCGTGAAAATTAAATGAGGAATTGAGACGTAAATGTAGGAAAGAAAGCTGCACGAGTACACGGTGTACGTGCCTCTTGGGCCAAGCGTAAACGCTAAGAATTAGTTTATGAAAAGCGGTGGGTGTAGTTTTTTTTGCTCGCGCTTTGCGTACGCTTTAGTTGCAACAATATTTTCCATTCTGTAGTGTTGAGCACTTTACAATATAAAGCTCTCACTCATTCGCTCCGCTTCATGGCGCATACAAAACAGCTTTATTTGCATTTCAGAAATGTGCAGATAGTTTGCTAGTAAACAAACGAATAATGCGCTTTCAACACTACGATTTCAATTTTACATTCGGTTTATGCAATTACAGAAATAATATTTTTATGCAATGAAACAAACGAGACTACAATTGATATGAGGATAAGTCTAATACGGTTGGTTAGTGATAGATAGATCAATATCGCGAATGGTGTCTGCACAACACCGAAATTCTGTGAATGCCACGTAGATTTTGCTGAAATTCGAAGGCTTCGTTTGCGTCGCGGCGCGTTGCAACGTGTCGGATTCTTGTAGCGAGAGAACTCGCCTTGGCGGTGCATCACAAACGCATACCTTTCCGAATGAATCACCAGCCAGTCTACCTCTGCATAAACCCCAACTGGTTTCATTCGTTCATTCCTTCATTCGTTCCCTCGCTGCTTCGTTGCTTCGTTGCTTCGCGTTTTATTCGTGCACAGCGCCAAGGATTTTCGACACAAGTTTTGCAAGTTGCTCATTTTATATTCAACTTTATTATGCATTGTGCGCGCCGCCGGTTTTTGCAGGATTTTGAATTTGGAAGGTGCCACAATACGAGTTTGTGCACAAATATATGCAGGAATGCCAATAAAGAACCGCGCTGCTGCCCCATGCAGAACCGAAACAAAACGCAAACGGAAAAATGTGAGCCATCATCAATACATTGTAGGCGAGCACGAGAGCGCCGTTTCTTTGGTGCGCCAAGTGCAATAAATCAGTGGCGAATTAATTAATTATGGCGGCGCATTCGGCCCCCTCGTTCGCGTATTATGAATGATTGCGGCGGCGCTGGAGCGCGTCGGATAAACTCCGACGGCGGTTCACAGGCAATTAGCTGTCGGCTTACGACGAAGCGACAACGTGACGCTCGCGCTCTCGGAAGTGCGCTAAGTACGCACGCACACTGCACACAACTTAATCGTACAAATGCTCTCGCGACGCCAAGAGACATATATTCAACTTTATGCGCTCTCCACACAACAAGAACAAAGCAAAAGTGTCGAGCCGCAGTAAGAGGCGCTCATACAACTTGCGAGTGCGAAGTTTCCCGCGCCGACTCCGCACACTTTTCAAGTTATTCCAACTAATTAACGCCAAAGATGTCTGACTCTCACACTTCGCGTATAACTTTGCTATTGTTGCGAATTGGTTAGGTGTTCAATCTTTGCTCATTGAGGGTTGTTTTTCAGGCATTCGAACAGTGAAATAGCGCACAACTATTTAAGATTACGAAATGAGCTTTAAGGATTTTCCGTTATTTATGAATGTTTTCTTTGTTCCGGGAAACAATTTAAACAGCCCTTGTTTCTCCATCTATAATTTTCACCCTTCTGGCTTGTAAACTATTTATTCTCATTTGAATATTTCGTGACGCAATCCTTTTAAGCCGTTGGATAATTAAGCGAAATATCACTAAGAATATTCGTGCGGCAAATTGTGCGGGAGCAAATCGACAGCAATAACACGATATCACGATTGGAACTTGCTTCACTCGGGCGAGAGCATATTTAATTTACGTACGTACGTGGGGCGCACGTTCACCGCCGCCCCCCATGTAGTGTGCGCATTCTCTTCACATTTTGCATTTGACGGACAACCGGCAATTTGAAGTCATTTACACGAATTGCTGCCGTGTATTTCCGCGTAATTGTTGAATGTATGTATGCGAGTGCGACAAGCGGGAGCCAAAACAAAATCGATTGTTCTCTTCTATACGTACCGATATGTATACACGCATATTTAAACGTAATTGACAGTTTGGCATGTCAAAGAAAATTCGCATTTTTGTTTGTGTCCTCACGTATCACTAAAACATGAAACGTTGCTGCCTCCCAGTGGTGTGGCGTGTGTACGTATGCTGAAATATTTAGACGACATTCAAATTTCATACGCACAAGGACTTTTTCACGGCTCGAAATTGCTGAAAGGCCCACGGCGTTATCCTGTTGCTATAAACATATACATTACCGCGATAAATATTTGATATGCAGGCAGCAAGTCGGTGTGGGGCTTGCTGCTTCTTTTAAGCTGCTGCGTTCGTTCGGTTAAATCTTGCTTGGCGCTACGAGAGGTGCGTTTCTATCAAGTTCGCACATCAGCTCCCTTGGCAAGTGGGTAATGAGTGTGTTTCACGTTGGAGTGCACACACACTTCTAGCGTACGCATATTTGCACTTTGATTATTTATTCAGCCAAAAGTAGCGCTGCTTCGATGTATGACTAGCAGCAAGACGCTTTCAACGGCAAAATTCGCAGCAGGAGATGCAAAAAAGTGGTAAATAACTTTGCAAGTTTTTTTTTCTGGAACACGCACAAAAAACCTTGAACGTTCATCAATTTTAAACGTGTGTTTCGATTTTGCAAATATTTGGTCAACATTCAAATATTTACAATTGTCTGAATTGTTGGATTTTTCCTCATTATTTTGAAAATTCAATTCGTGTTTTTCACAGTCACATATTTACACAAGATGAAATCTATTTGGCCATTTTTATGTAAAATAATAAGGTGCCTACCGTATTTATCAGGTTCCTTCGTTAGTTTTAACAATTTCCTTTCAATTTGTTTCACATGGATATTACGTAATTATCGGGCAATAAAAATAATCCTTCGCCTAGTTGGCAGACACCAAGAGCACGAAAACATATGGGAAAACGGCCTCGAATGTGTGGTGTGGCTTTGCAGCATGCATGCATTGGTGAACCTTAATCAAATTTCGCATGCAGTCTCGCTTCAGGTCCCGTTCTTGCACCATAGCGCGTTTCAATTACTTCTATTGGCGTCGATGACGCCTGCTTGGTGCAGGCGGCTGTGCAATCGCGCAATCTTGAACTTGAACCAATTAGCCAGTTCGCGCGCGCACTAGGAAGCAGACACGCGTTCGAACGTCTAGCATGTAACAACACTTGTTCGGCTCCGTCCTGAGCTTTGCATTCTAACAAGCGCGCAGACAGACAGTGAAAAACGCGTATCCAGTGTATCGATTTCGTTTTATTGCGACGTTTTCGTATGCAGGTGGAGGGACTCATAAGTCATCTCGCGAGCGCGGATTCCATTCTCCTCCAGTTGGCTTTTTCGCTCAAGAAGGCTTTAAGTTACTCGATTATGTAAATTGAACAATTTCCTGGTTCTCTCCCTGCGTCGACGCGTTTATACGGGCAATCAGTTGTTTATTAAGGAAAGACATCGACTATATTTTTACATTTTTGACAGCTCGTTTCAGCGTCAACGAGTGAAATATTTCATGAGCTCACGATATTGATACACGAATACAAATATTTATCTGTGATTGCCAATAAATCTCATTTTCTATTTTCGCATCGAGTGCGAATTGTTATTTTCAATAAAATTTATATCTACGCGATTTAGATATACAATTTTTCAATTTATTTTCAATTCAAATATTCCATGAATTACATTACCAATTTTTGTTGCGAAACAATTAACAGTAAAATAAATTGTACACGCAACAACAAACCTTCGAATCAATATTGAGAGGAATTTAATATTTTTGTTATTCAGTTCAATGATTGAACAACGCAGATGCAAGTTTGTTGTTTACATGCACATGGTTCATACATAATTCATAAATAATAATTGACGCGTATAAATTGTTTCACTACTATGATTATTAAGCAATTCGTAATGGGATAGCACCAATTTATTATGCGCTGCAATTTGCATTGAATAATTATTTCACTTGTGATCATACATAGTTTAGTTGGACTGGAATGGAAGTGCATATTTTTTATTGTTTTCATTGACTTCCAACCGCGCGCAAGTAAAAAAATAAGGCGAAAAATGACTCAAAGGAAAAATGATATATGATCTCAAAATTCTTTTAATATCTGTAAGGTGTGATAGTTTTGTGGCGCCTGCGATGCCATAGATCATCTTCAAATGGACCGCCAATGGCTATTATGATGGGGAAAATCTTTCACTTTCTTTTGTGTGTCATTTTTCTCGCCAGTCTTTCCCATTGCGGGGAGGCCGCTAAAAACGCTTCACACATATTAGCATTTTTTATGCATCTTTTCATGGTACAAATACATATAAAATAACTATTAGGTCGAGTTAGTATGCAGCGAAATTGGTCAATAAACTTTGAATAAGTGCACGAGGCAACATTGTGCGGAAATGTCTCTAGAATGTTGGCGCAAATTAAACTTTCAGCAGCACTCCTGCAGGCCAAGAGACCATCTTGCTTGCTGAAATATACAAAAAGTGACTTCTTGGCTGACTTGATTCTACATACAGGCAATTCCCAAACTATAAATATTTTAACGCTATGTCACGCTTAATTTTATTTATAGTAAAAGCATTTTAGATATTGAAATATATTTGATATTCGGGTCTTCCTTTCGCCAGTTGCGAATGAAGTTTTCTTGGGCTGTATTTGTTTCAATTTTGTTTAAAAAAATTAATACAAGCCAATATGAGCTTTGGGACTTACTGTATTTGTATTTTGTGCAATTTGCGTGCACGTCTTATGCTCTTTGCTTAGCTAAATCGCAATAAAACAAGCGCGTAACGAGTGCCTCGAGTTATTACCACGCCCGAGCAGTGGAGGTTTTCACGTCGAGACTCATTGATGGGAAATTATCCGGGAAAGAGCAATAAGCGTGTAAGACATCCGCTAATAAATAAAATCATTTAGGAAATCAATCAACAAAACGCGATGCGGCGCTCCAAGTTTCGTTGGAAATTAATTAGAGAGCGCTGTGTGGTGCGTCGTTTGGCTGGAATTGAACTAATCAGTCAATGAGCGAACACCTTCAGTTGCGGTGCCAATTAAGCGCCGCGGATGTTGGCGCTTACATTTCGGTTTCTCTTTGATTTAAGCGGCTGGGCGGCGTGCATTTGCATAATGATGCCGTGGGAGATATTCACACAACCTGTTTTTTGTCTTTCGTGTGCATTCTTTCTCCCAGCGCGACGCGTCCATCGATACGTATCGATTATATTTAGATTTGATTTCATTCCGTGCATGCTGCTGTTGCTGCAGCAGCCGTGGAATTTTGCAGCGCGGCCAGCGTGCCAAAGTGTCGCCGGGCGTTTAAATATTATGCGTTTCGGGGCGCTGGACGACAAATAAATAAATCGGCGCGCACACGTTGATTGTGTGTATTCTTTGCACAGGCACAGGTATAAATAAGTGCTTGTGGCCTTGTCGCGTGCACGCGAGTCTTCTTCGTTGAGTATTGCTCGGCATCTTGTTTCGTCTTGTCCAGCATCGCCCTTGTGTTCGCGCGCGCGCTCACCTCTTGGACACAACTATTTCGTATGCAAGAATGCGCTCAGTGTTCAAAGGCGCCCTCGAAACTCGCAACTTTGCTTGACATTCTTTCGAATTCGAGTCCATCGTCGAGATAAATATTTAAACTTTAATCTTCTATTGTTACACTCTCAAGAGGACTCGATACAGCTTATGAATTAATCTATAATATTTGTTAACGTGGTGGAATCAATACAAAAAAAAGGTAGAAAAGAAGTAGTTGTAGTGCTGAATGACTTGAAGAATGTGACAATAGGTTGTGAAAATGTTCGTGGCCAGAGAGCAACTTTCAAGCGTTTCCGTTACAATTCCGACATGATTGCGAACAACCCCAGGGGGGCGGTATTGATGCGCGCAAGAGATAGTAAAAGCTCTCGCAGCGAGCGCAATTTATGAATTACCATCGCTCGCCTGATCCTTGCATCACCTATACCTAGGATCACGTACGCACACACATCACATGGCGGCGCTACCTTTACGTGCAAACATTGCATTTTTCATGTTTGACCGCTGTTTGAGCACCACCCCTGCCATCACTATCTATGCATCTGCGTAGACACGACGCGACGCGACGCGCGTTCATTCAGAATGCTGCCTGCCTTCTTTAAATGCGCTGGCAATAAACATTTCATTTTCGAACTGCACTGAAACTATGTTGCACCTTCGCATAAAAATAAAGCATCCGCCCCGCACGACGTCTACCTGCCGCAGCAAGCAGCCGTTATAAATGAAACTGCCGCTCGAAACTATGCCGAAATTATTATAATTATTTATGGACGCTCTCTAATAGGTGTAATCGATTGCTATTCAAGCCGAAATACAACATACATATTTTCACTCTCTTTGTGGCTCGCTGCTGCCGATTGATTCACAGTTTTCTTATCTAATCGTTACCGTCAAAATGATCTCAGCTGTGAGTCAGCGCAATGCGCCTCTTGCGGAAATTGCATCCCGAATGCGATGCCATGTTGAGTGTTCATAATGCGATCGCAGAGTTTATTATCATTCAACTTCAATATGCACACAACTTGCACGACCATCAATCTTGCCCGCTAACCGCAGCGAGTATGACTAGAAGCTTCTTGCGAATGCGTTTTTCCTATTTTCCATAGGAAATATTTTTCACAAAGGCGCGCCTTGTTGATGGATCTTTTCAGCTGTCTCTTCAGGAAAAGCACAACTTCTCTTAGTCGCCCTCGCCTTCCTCTCCACTATTCCCATATTGACAAATCTGACTTGGTTTACTACTGCTTAAATTCCATGACTATATAAATATTTGCGTACCTATGTAATGTTATTTATGCTTATCTAATTTGCCATTTTATTGTTACAGGTAAGATTCAATTTTTTCGTGTGGCGTATCTTGACAAGAACGAGGAAGCAGTTTGCTTAACAACTCACCCAACATGCGTAAGTGTGATCATTAATAATTATTAAACGCGCAGGAATGTCTTATTGCACGCGCGCGCAAATATAAATAATGCAGGGCTATGCATGGATTTTGCGCACAGTATAAATGAATATATAATAGTAATAAATCTCGTCGGATAATCGGCAATAAACGTGCGCACAAGATACGAAGGAAATGTACATTTAGGCGACTAGCCGCCACCGAGACTTGAAGAGCGTATCATATTTCATTATCATTTGACAATTGCCATTAATTTTTTTCAAGATTCCGTGCCGTTAATGTTCGACGTCTCGTTTTGCGGTCGCAAGTTTTTCATTTAGAAATATAATTTACAATCTATTAATGCCAAATACGGTGGCACTTGCAGCCAGGAATGTGCATAATTCAAACAGTTAATTCTATCATTCAGGACAAACGCGGAAAAAACAATAACGTAAGCAAAGCGTCACATAAACATTTCATGATCTATGTCCATTGTAAATGATGCATTTCGTGATTTGATGATCGAGTAATTTAAATGTTTTTCGCAAAGTTACAATTCATACACGTCATCACTCTATTTTGCCATCGTTTGCATCTACTGCTTGCTCGCATAATTCGCGTTCTCTTCGCAGGAATTCGGTATGAGCTCATCTCGCATTACGCACACTATCAAAAATGTGTCGCGACTTTGGCGGTCATTTTTAACTCGTCCGCCTTAACAATGAACTCATTCTGCGTGGTGAAAATGAATATTCATCGTGATTATTCATCCCATAAGTCATTCATCATGAAATTGTTTTTGTTTGCATTTTTCCCGGATTTTATCTTTCGGTGGTTTGGTGTATTATTTTTGCGGATAAAAATGAAAAGGAAAATAAATGGAGTTACTCATGAATATTACTAAGATTTTCGGGAAATTCAGGATTATTAATTTATAAAAATATTATCACTTCTTTCGCGAGAAAATTACTTAGTTACTTATTTCTCATGAAAAAACTTTTCCTAGCTTGACTCGAAGTCAGGAAAGTAACTTGCCAGAGAATTGTTATCGCAATAATAATATTTTAACAATTACCTCACTCTGGCGAGCAGGAACTGATGCGAGACAAAATAATAAATGATAATTGTACATGGAATTCATATCAGACATGCGACGCGCGCGAATTCTCCCCATCGAGTCTCGAAAGACTAATTAGATCGACTGCGAGCGTGTGGTACGCATGTAGACGTTATTATTAATTAATAAACGCGTGTGTTGCTGCTAATGCTTCTTCGTGCGCGCCAAAAACAAGGCGATAAAAACGCACTCAGGTGGCGAATTATGCGCATCCATCTGCATTAACAACACGTACAATTGTCGGGAAATCAAGCACGCCACCTTTCACTCTCGTCTCATCAGTATGTAAACGCAACCGTGAATTATTCATTCTTCGCGCGATTGTTCCTCGTTAATTACGGCCTCACACTGTATATTATTACGCGTTATCCTTGCTATCAGCATGGTAGTCTTCTTCGCTGGAGAAGACTCTAATCGCGTTTTAATAATATTTTACGCGGTGATTACTGCGAGTTTTTTGCGCGCTACTGATGTGTAAGAGAATTTAGTGCGTTTTAAAAATAAATTTATATGAAGTAAACAGCAAGTTCATGTGCGGTTGAATTATTCGTCGCTGCTTAGTGTGGAAATGCGCCCGCGAAAATGCGAAACACGCGTTCGTAGAAAATGTTTGGCAATTCGCACGAAGGCGCGTTAGCATGCTTCGCACACTGCACACGGACTTTTAAAACTTGTCATTGTAAATCTTCCCTAATTCCAGGCCTCATTAACTTTCCGCAACTGGTTCCAAAACGCCCGCGCGCGCGCCCATCTGAACCCGCACGAAATAAACACAATTCCCGAACTGTGTTTGTTTCGTCCGCACGTTTATTTGCAGCCAGCGGCTAGTTTTCGCCGCACACCAAACGCGGTTTGCTTTGTTTATTTTCCCTGGCAGCGCAAACTAAATAATTAATTCGTTTAGCGTGCGTTTTTCTTCAACAAAGTGATTATGCTGTTGGAAAATTGCAGTTTTTGGTCAAAGAGAATGAATAACGTTCTAGTTAAATTTTCATAATTCTACACATGCTCTATTATTATTATCACATCTCAGTGTATTATGACTAATTTTACAACATAGCTGAAGAAAATGTTCAGATTTCAATTATCCTTCATATTTTTCTCGAAATCTTAATCGATCACGACAAACAGAAAGATAAGCTCTTAGTCACAAGACATCAATCATATAATCCCAATTTGAAAGCATGCTGTCGAATTCTCAAATGTCAAATCACTTTCATGCTTGCAAAAAAGCCAAATTGGTTTAATTCGAAGCAATGACCTTATGGTTTGCCAGGTCAATTAATAATTGCAGACGAGTTAACACCTACACGCAGCAATCCAGTGAAGCGCGCAAACGTTGGTCGATGAACCGCAATATTTATAAATTTCAATCGAAAAACAACGACGAAATGCAGCGCGCATCTCACAGTATCATCATCATCGTCGTCGTCACCGCGTTGCGCGTTGCACCACGCACCAAATTTATAATGCTGTCCGAAGAACAGGAATAGCACGGGACGCGAAGAGACGCCCGTCATTTTTATTGCCGCCGCTCGCTTTATGGCTGTGTCGACGCACATGGCGTGCGCTTTAATTACCACGTTAAATAATATTCGCGCATGTGTCTCGAGCATTCCAGCGGATTTCCACGTTGTTCATCCCCCCGTCGCAAATATGCGCATATTTTGCGACTTCTTGCTGGAAATAAATGCGTCGACTTTGATTGACATTCACTTTTGTTATTTATCGCGCAATCCAGTTGTTTATATGCTCAGCGAATATCTGCGCGCCTGTGATAACATATTTTCCATTATTTATGTGCCCGTTGCTGCCCTAATTTCTTTCCACGCGACTTGGTCCGCACAGAGAGAGAGTGATAATAGCACGACAATTAGAGCTAAATTCAATTTATTTCGTTTTGTTCTGTTTATCTGCGCATGTTTCATGTGCCAGTGACATTTTTACAGAACAGCTATCACAATGACTAAATGAAAAACGGGCGTTTTTGTTCGTGTTGTTTTTGGCAAAAGTTGAAAATAATGTAATTTCCGTTTGGCCTTATTTCACGCGCGCCGCCGCCACCGGAAGTACCTACCTCGGAAAAGTATTAGAACTACTTATGGGATTCCAGACACTTGCTAGCTTATTATTGGGCTAGGTTTGCGTCTCGTGTACGGCTTAGGGAAAAACAATAAAAAGTCCATTTAGGAATTAAGTTCTACTCCACGCATTCCAGGGCGTGAGTGAAGATAAAATCCAAAGTTTGCCCCGTTTGGTGTGATTTATTTTAGTGCAAATTCACACTAGTAAACTGAATGAAGTCGGACATAAATTCGCTAAAAATAGGATCATTACTTTGTGTTTATAAAGAGCAACCGCATAATAATAGTCAAAGCAAGTTTTAAACTTTTAAATCCGCTTAAATCCTGTGCAATTTATGCAAGATAAAATTACAAAATAAAGTCTCGGATTTTGAGTAAATCTATGGCAAAAATTTTATAGTTGGGTGTTGGTTAAGTAAGTATATCGAGAATTTATTGCAACGTGGACAGTTCACTTCCTTAGCTTTAGTTGGTAGTTTAGTAGGTAGATAGGAAGGATAGGCGTGAGCATCTTGAAGTTCTCTCTTTGAAACTCTTTGAGCAACTCTTCCTCATCGGTGCCACATACATGATCGCGAAGCGCGCATGAGTTACGAGTGTTTCCCGGTTGTTCTTCTTCGCGTATAATTTACGGATATTGAGGTCATAACAATAATTTTCAGTTAACACCCACGTGCATAAGGAGATGTTCGGTGTGTGCATATAGTATATATAAATTTCATGGCACACGCAACGAAGAAAACCATGAGCGCCAGTCGACAAGAGACGTATAAATGAATTGAGCGAATGAACAAAAATATTATAATTATTATACACGCACGGCCAGTTGGCCAATCGGTCGGCTGGTTCATCGTTACTGTTGAGCTTCTTCAGAATAATCATACATCCAATTACATGTTTTACGAACCAGGTAAAAACAACGATTATGTTGGTTGAGTACTTTAAGATGCAATTACAATTTACGAATATGTGTTACGTAAATTTTGAAGCATATTATTACGAAAATATTCACAATCATGAAACAGTTTATTGTTGACTTAAAGTAAGTCTGAAGCACAATTGAATTTTAAGCAGGGAGGAGTAGAGTATTTTTATTTTAAATACTTAACGTTTATCTTAACGTTTTAATCAAGAATTACAACAATTTCAGAGCAATTTTCATAGATGCATATTAAGTGTTTATTACCATGCATAAAATAATTATTTTATCACGCATTTTATTTAGTGCTATTAATTTACCGACTTTATGAACTGGAATTTGTACTAGGTATGCATAATAATTACATGTTGTTCGTGGCATCTACGTAATTTTCAATTGATTAATATTTAAATCTCGTCTGGCAATTTCCATAGCATTTGTTAATAATTTCTTTCTTCGACCTTGTCTGCTATTGCAATTGCTCACTTAATGTTAAGTAACAAAAAGAACAATCGCGATTATTCATCATTCAACTGAGACAAATACTTTTAGTAGCAAATATATCGCATATAAACTGTTTATTTGACAGTCCACAATTAAATCACTTGACATAATTTGCATGCCTATGTACATTACGAAGCGTAAACTTATCAAAGCGTAAATAATAATTGCCACTCTGCAAATAGTTATATCAGAACATGCGCGTGAACTGGAAGACAATTAATTATCAGCGTGTCGCAATTTCACGCTGTCATTTTTTATTAATTTATGCATATTAATAAATAAATACGTCCAGTAATTATATCTAATTGCCCGAGTAAACAGTGCAAGCGCTTATTAAATATTAATGTGCACAATTATACACCTGAATGAAAGTTGGCCAACTAATAGCACGTTGAGTGAGCGAGCGAGCACCAAAATCCGTTTAATATTAACGCTAATACGTATTTATCATAAGCATGAATATTTGTATTTAATTTACATACGTTCAAGCGTAATTACACGCGTATAAAGTTATTAAAGGCTTGTGATATTAAATTATTTCACGCAAATGTAGTGATTAAGTGTACTCTCGTAGTTTCTGTTTCGCAACGTTAAATCGGCTACTCATATTGCACGGATCATATATTATTGCAAGGGGTTAGTATCTATCAATAATTCGGATTGGTATCATTGTAACTTTTTGATGGAAACTAAATATTGGCTCATGTGACATGGAAACATATGATTGGGAAAATCGTTGGCTTTTTGAACGAACTTTTATCGTTCAGCGTATACGAGCATTGAACAATTTTAAGTGCTGGAACTGAACTGCTTGCTTAGGCTGAGACATATTTGCATATTTAGAGTTATATGATACCAATATGTACGCGCGCGAAGAGTTTTACATGCAATTTGCATATTAATGTGTTTGCACAATGTAAATACACATGCTGAGCGAGGGAAGTACAACAGCATGATTTTCTATACGCGCGAACGCTGAAACTATTTTCGCTTAATTGCCATCGCCGCCTCACAGATGTAAATTATTCGCGAGCAGTGAGGTGAAAGGGTGCTAATACGTTATGAAAGATATTACAGCTTAAAGTAACGGACTATAACGCGTATCAATCCAGCCGGACAGAAAAAGACTTAATTTTCTTGTCTGTCTCGACGCTCATCTGCGGTGACCGTGCGCGCGTAGGGAGTGTTGAGTGCATCATCAACACACAGTTTATCAGCAAGTGCGATCATCATTCGGAGAGCGAATAATTAATCTCACTACTTGTACGAGATTAATTACAAGTCGTAATTACAAATGTGTGGGCCGGCCATCCTTTTTATTCGTACGATTAATTAATGCCCACTTTTTTCCACTCTTCTCTCGGCTACATTTTTCGTCCCATTTGACCGCTCACGAAACTATCATGCCGAGATGCGCGCGCGCTATGTTGCCGTGTTAAAACTTACCGCCTTCTTTCACTTGGCTTTTTAACACAGCCACACAGAATGACTCTCCGTATATGGCAATCGTCTATATTTCTTGCATATCTTAAGCGATTATCGCAGCTGGGAAATTTCTTTTGAGTTTCAGCGACAATTAAAGTGATATCAAAACCGTTTAGGTCATGCGGTATACCCACGTACAGAAAATATGTGAGATTTATCTAAATATATACATAAGCTGGAAGAGGATGTGAGACATAAAGTAATATTAATATGATGCCACGTGATAGACCTTTTCAAGCTGGTGATAACACTTTTTAAATCATTAAAATCGGTGTATAACTTTAGAAGTTACAGAGCTTTGAAATTTTTCGCACCGAACATCAGTTCTTTTAGTTTTCAGAAAAAGCAGTCTTAGCTTAGTGTCCAGGCAGTAGAATCAGCGTAGCGGAAGTGCGCCTATTTCGGCAATCCTCGAGGCGTCAGCGTCCGCTTTGAGCTATTACTCGGCCGGAGTCGATCCTAGTGCCGCATGGCTAATGCGCTGGCGAGTCCTGGCGGTGTCAATTGCACCAGTTGGCATAATAGCCAACAATTAGTACTGTACATTTTCATTAATATCTCTGGATCTATAAAAGATATCAACATAATTCTTTCACTATCAGAAAGCTTATTAAATTTCTGATAATATATCTTTGAATCAGCAAATTTCATTCGATAGATCATACGCAATATCTTGCGAACTTTCTCGTTCTTTTGCGCGATTCTGGCTTGTAATAATTGAAATTTGCTTTGGACAAATAATTGTTGGTTTACACGAAAAATTTTTTATTCTTATTTCATTTAAATATTACGTGAATTATAGCAGTCAAATTAATTTAGAACTTAACTGAAAATACGTCTAGCCACACAATTTTATGATAGACACCACGCTAAAGAAGTTTCACATGAAAAATCGGTTGTTGCAAGCAATGAGATGTGAACACACTGCACTGTGTATGTAATCGAATTGCACATTTCGCGGCTTAGTGCGTGAGGTATTGAATTTAATGCACTTGCTGGCTGCGATTGCCGAAGAACGATTTCGCATCCCAAGTGAATAGTGCGCAGCAGCATTAAATCGATAACACACACTTAATACAACGGACGAGAATGCGTAGAAATGCACCGGCACGAACAATAACTATAACAATTGCACGGCGTGCGTTTTGTACGGAATGCTATAATACGAATTGATATTGTAAAATGGAGACGTTTAACATGAGGATTTATTTTTGCGCGAGCGCGCGCGCGAGCAACGCCACGCATTTCGCGCCGGATGGCATTCTGCACGAACAATACGCCGCCGTTCATTTTGCGCTTCGTTCCATCGCAATTGCTGCGGTTGCATCGTCTTCTTGTGTTTGTTGTAGATATTGCACAGCGTACTTGCTTCGCGCCCTATGGCATTCGCAGAAACATGCCGTTTATGTGCTTCTCTCGCATCTAACCGTTTGCTTTACTGATCAACAATGCGCGCCTAACGAACACGCCGAATGCTAACGCATTTTCCATTTTCATTACCTACGCTCGATCGGTGCACTCGGCTGCACACGGTGCCCGTCAAATGGGAAATTATGCCCTATCAAGAAGTCCTCAGCGCACCAATTCATTAACAAACCGTCTTTCAATACCCACCAACAAACTTCATTTACCTTAATGCTTTCGAAACGAACACTATCTTTTTGCTCGAACTTGGGCGAAGGCAATTTTCTGTTGGACTTTAAATGATTTCAAGTGCATTCGGAATTGCGAGCAAAACAATTTTAATTTTAACATGCGCAGACATAGATGCAATCGGATGAAATCTTAAGGAATCTAAATAAGTTAATTATAACCAATCAACAATTTTTATTAGCGACGGGAGATGATGTCAACGGGCGTATTGTTCGTTCGGTGAATTCATTCAACAAACAACACAATCGTATAAACGCGGCATTCGCGGGCGTATTATTCGCCGGCAATACACACACAGAGCGAACAACAAACGCCTTTTTTGCGCGCTGCGTCTCGCCGCCGCCGTCGTTGTTGGTGGCTGACCTCCACGCGCGCGTAGTTACTCCGTCTTGCGCTGACCATTGCATCGTCGCATGAAAAAGCGCCTCCCGAGAGTGCCAATGTTTGTAGGCATACATGCTTCATCCTCTTCCAGAATGTGTATTATGCGCGCTTTTTGTATGCGCTGTTGTTGCTGCTGCTGCCTTGTTGTTGCATGCTCTTTAGCCGAGAAAATCACTGTGCGCTCATAATTTATAGCCCTGGTGGAAATTAGCAAAATGTTCGTTACGTATGCGAGCGCATAATGTGCACACGCATTTGCACATGCATCAAGCTGTATACGCGTCGCATTGGCCAAGCTCGCTGCAATTGCATTTACAAGAGCCCTAGCATATTATTTCCAATAACAAAAGGCCTCCACGCGCGCATGAAAGCGCTCCTTCTCATTCCTCCGCGCTCATCGTGCGGCCGCGCTCATAATTTGCGTTTCGCATTCCAGCCGTTTTACGGCCGTATGTGCTCGTCCGACCGTTCACATGTGTCGCATAGATTTTCGTCTAGCTTACATTTGTTCGTTGTGTACGCTTCGGATTGCTTTGTTTTATGCAGCGCAAGGATTCATTTGCGGAAATTTTAACTTGATTCGCCTGTGAATATTTCATTTACATAAGCCATTCTTGAGAATTGCAATGGTAAGTTCAAAACTCTATTGGATCGGTATCAGGCACATAAATTATTTTAATCATATTAATTGGAATTCAAAAGTACAGGAATGCATGTCCTACAAGGATTACATGCTGATTTACAACATGCATAACACGTATGTTAAGCCAAACGGTAGGGAGATGCAAAATTTGAATCGAAGGGCAATTAGATTTACGTGTGTAACTCAATCCATTAGTCACACCTGTTTAGCACAATCGAAATGCCATCAGACAATTACGTACGCGGTGAGCGACAGCGAATTGCGTTTAAAACTGTCGCCTTCGATCTGTATAAGCCGTTCGCAAATTACGGATACGTAATTAGGGAAATCGATTAACAATTATGGATGCGCATACAATAGCTGGATATTAGTGATGTTAGTTCATTATTAGATCCTAATCGAAACAAGCTAAAACTTGATAAAAGTTAATTGTATTAGGGACGATTTAATCGTGGCACACAATAAGAAGGTTTGGAATTAACGTGAACAGGTATCCTACTTTGAAGGTGACAGTTCTGTTTTTGGGCATTCGCGTGTGCCCATGTTGAGCTGAAAACAAATGAAAGAAGATTTCTTGCATTCCTTTCTCACCAACTTTTCAGACTGTAATGCTGATATTGTGAGGTGTTGCCCTAATCGCTCTATCAGCCGGCAGCAGGTTGTAATTGCCTGTATAAATCGCAGCCTGTCTCTGACTTGGACACCCTCAGACAACCTCCAAGCATGTCTGAACTTGTGACGTAGGTAACTCGCGCACCGGCGAATAGAAATTCTTCTCATTGCTTGCTTAGTAGTTGTGTTCGCTCGCAATGCAAGCAGTTTAGCCGCAATGCAGCTAAGGAGCAAGGGTAATCCTTGTCGCGCAGCACGCGCTCCGGAAGGATATATATTGCAATGCTGTTTTATTCGGCTGAGGCCGATTTAAACTCTGATTAACTTTTGTTAGTGGGTAAATGAGATTACGACATTAATAATGCAGTGTTGCAAGTGTACTGCACGCCAATGTACCTATTTTCTACGCGGTTACACGCGTTTGCAATATTTATCGTACTTGGCGTCGCACACACATTGAGATGAAAATGAAAGAAACGTGAAAAACGCGTTTGAGCTCTGGCGCAGTTGGGAAGTTATGAATGGTTTTATCGTTTTCCAACGTGTATGTGAAGAATAGCAGGTTTCAATAGCATGCCAGCTGGCTGAAAACAAGCAAGTGAAGCCGCAGCAGTAAAAAGCGCCCAAGAAAAATGAGTGGGCAGTTGATGGCATGCCAGGAATTTCTCCTGCGCTTTGTTTTAATACAAACTTGTGATGCATTTTCAGCGCGCGGCAGTAATGTACGTACATTTTGAATGAATGCTCGCTTGGCACCTTTACAATTTCGTTAAAATAACTAATTCGATTGAATTAGGTAGGAGAAGTAAACCAACTTAATTCAAACGTTGAATCAGGAAAAATCATTGGTGTTTAAAGTATGCAAAATGCATAAAAATGTTCGTCCTTGATCTTGATCCTGCACGACAAAGCGGCTTTTAGCTCACCGTATGCGCCTTAACTGGTTGGAATGCAGGAATGCAGAAATCGTGGCTTGCTGCTAAACTTGCACACATTGTCGAGAGCTAACTGTCCTGACCAGCAGACACAGCGCACTTGTCGTCCACAAACACACACGGTGACAACAATTCGGTCAAGCGATGATGATAACATTCGCCGCCGCTTCAGCGTTTGCGCTCGCTGCATCTTCAATAGAATCCTTCGGAAAATACAACAATGGAGATAGAGACGCGCACTGCGAATCAATCGAGTCGAAAACGCTTTGTGCGCCGTTTTCCTCTTTTAATCACAGCCGCGCATCGAGTTTGATTAATTTCCCTCGAAGGTTCAATAAATGTTTTTATTGTTCATTCAAGCAGTCTTCCTACGCCTTGCACTCTCCGCCTGGGAATGCCTCTCTTCTTCGCCTGTCAGTGTTGCGATGTGGTATGGTGGGTTTGCTTTCTTGCGTACACATACCGCGAGCATGCGAGGATCAAAAAGCTCGTGTGCTTTTTGATCTCTTTCCTTCATACTTTCGCAGCGAAAGCGCGCAAGAGCGCAGCGATATCAACAGCCAGCAACAAGAATTCACAAACAAAAGGCAGAGAGCGAACGAAATCGAAGAGTAAGCCAAGCCCAGCGGTCTCGCTGTTATTGCCAAGTTCGATATGAACACATCGGTGAGACTTGGTGGCTCTTGCCCAGCTCAGAAGTAAATTTGTTTCTACAACTTTAGTCATCTCCCTTATGGCGTTGTACAATTTTGAAAATATTAACTCATACACGACTGGCTGACTCATTGCGCCTTGCATTCCTCAACATATGTTCTTGTTAATGATACTGACTCACCTGCTGTCTGACCCTCGTGCCAGACAATTCATAATTCTTGGTTGTCTTAAGAGAAAAGAAAAAATATACCTGAGATATTAAATAATTCTAATAATTTTATTTTTTATTCGCAGGTGAAGCGGGCTTGCGGAGCTGTTAAATTATCGGATCGAGAAAATCCAGGACTAACCGCAGTTACCAACGAAGGAAAAACTCAGGTGTCTGGAAAGCAGTTTCTGCCATCTCCAGAAAACCTGATGTTCCAATTCTTAACATCAATCGTCAAAAGCCGAGGATTTTACAGCACTCTTGCTGATAATCTGTGCGAAGATGAAAGTTTTGTCGAACGAAAGGACGAACATTGTTGGAATGGCGATCGCATTGGCGGGTACGTGAAATATTTAAGATTTTCTTATCGTTTTCTCTATAAATTTCAAATTATATGATTATTTAGGTATACAAAACCAGTTGTTGACGCTAGTCTGGATAATCAAAAGTACAATCCAGAAGTAAAGCCGAATTTAATGTTCCAAAATACCGATCCACGCGTTGTTAATTTAGCTGATAAGCTAAGACACGTGCATCAAGTAAGTTTTTTAAAATTTGTTTCAATTGTGGTGCTAAAATTGTTGCTATTTTAGATGGTAATGTCTTCGCTTGGCGCAGTGAGCATGCCTGAGTCAGACAGCTATGTTCATGGCATGCAAGGTGATGCAACTGATGGATCTGGATCAGGTGCAGGTCCTGATATCACCGATGATGAAAATGAAAATGATGGAATTCGAGGCTCTGGTTCTGGTAGCGGACCCGACCACGATAGAATAGGTAAACTGGATTGTTTTATGATGGGATTAGTCGTTCATAATATGAATTGTAATTTACAGATAATGTTGATCCACGCGGCAATGAAATCGATGGTGTGGTTCCTAAGGGCGATTCCTCATCAGCAGCACTTCTCCCCACAGCGCTTCTCACTGGAGTTATAGTTCTATTAACGTCGTTCAACTTTCTTTAAAATTAAAATCACTTGTTATGCAAGCTAACACAAAACGTAAAATGCGTAATGATAAAATCATAACACAAACGTTTGATTACTTAGCTTGTAATAAATGAAACGTGGCTTCTAGCTTTACGATGAGAGCAGTAAATGTGCAACTTGGCCTCGGGTAATAATGCATAACAAACCATCGGTATTTGTACATAGCTATACAATTATTTTATAAGAGACTGTATAATATTATTTTAGGACCTTAGCATTTTTTAATTTTTTCTTTTTCAAATTAGGTTTCTAGTTGCCAACAAACAAATCGAGTATTTCCAGTGAACAAATCTACTTAAAACAGTTACACTTCACACGATTAATATGTAAGCGCTTCCCACTTGATTTTAAAACTTTGCATTGGTTTTACTTCTTAACATAAATAGGAAGAATATATATCTCTTCGCATCCCCAGTCATAATGAATTCCATTGGAATACAATTGTATATTAGAAATGGTATATGTCCTCGGTTAAAATCAAGGACAGCGCAGAAATGAAAATGTTAAGTTGGAAATTATAGTTAAAGACACAAGGTACAGGATTGTTAATATGTCGGAGATACCTGGCGGTTGCTGTTTATATGAAAGAAGCTATTTTTATGCACATTTAGAGAAAGAAATTATTCAAAAAAGAACTCCAGTTAACTAATTTTTGCTGGTTGAAAATTGGTATATAGGTAATGGTATTGTTTAGAAACGTAAAACTCAAAGAATTTTAAATTATTAGAATGTGCCATTATTCGTGATGTACTTCTTACCCTCTGTTGGTAAAAATTTTACGTTGGTAGAAATCATATTAAATATTAGGGCCTCGTAAAGGAGAAGAAATCATTTAAAAATCATTGTGAGAGAGCCGCAATTTACGTAAATAAGAAGCGAGCTCCTAATCCTGTGGATATATGTAGATATACAATTAAATTATTTTCATAAATGTCTGTGATTCAGCTACCTTTATTATTTAATTATGTAAAAATCGAATAGTGTCTGAAAGCGAACAATTTGTAAACTGTAATTGCATTCGATGATTGTAGTGAATATTTCGATATCAACGGACACAATTGTGCAGCTATGAATATACTTGAACGCAATGAATTCATCTTTGTAGAAGAATTCACAAATAATTTTGCCATATAATTCGCGTTCTCGTTATTCACGATTAGAGTAATGACATTAATTCAATGAACATTTGTACAGACACCAGGATTGATAAAATAAAGTCTGTACAAATTATGGTGGTTATTGCATATGATGATAAATTAAATTATTAAGTAATAACAATAGTTATAAAATTAAAAATATATATATTACATCTAAGGTAAGCAAGTTTAGAATATCAATATTCTCTTTTGATGGTCAAAATTTAATTACCGTTGTAAGATTTATTTCTATTACAACTTTCTTGGGAAAAGCAATCAGTTCTAGTAATTACATACGATATACAGATAAATAAATTGATATAACTTGTAAAGTAATCTTGCATACGCATATATAAAAATATAACATTTATTACAATTTGGAATTTAATTATATTTACACAGGAGAAACTTACAAGACGCTCAGTTGTGATTAACTTCATGATATTGAATGTTATGATAAGTTGCAATCATTTAAATTACAAAGTGAACATTAATTTATACACGATATTGAATTGTATATATTTTCAAATTAATTCCTAGTCTTAGAAGTTATGTAATTATTTCTAACATCTTTTACACTTCTTACACAATTATATATTGTATTTGCTTAGTTTCTATAATTATTTCTAGACGCCTTTTTGTAATAAAATCATGCTTTACTGATGAACCCTCGTTAAGTGAATATTTCTTAACAACAATATTATCCCCAATGACAAATGGCAGTGATAGAAACCGTATAAATTAATTATTATTATAAGTATAATAATTTAAAACAGTTTTCAAGGGACGTAGAAGTTTTAATTTGTTCATAATAAGACGATCAAAACAACAACCAGGCTAACAAAAATTAGCAAAGAAATAAAATATATATAAGTTAGAACTGGAGTATATAGCCGGAATTCTAGTGGAAATTGTATTCAAATATAAGTTTTAATTTATTCAAAGCAACACAGTTAGTGGTGCAGTGGTAAAACACATGACCAGTAACCGTAAGGTCCCGGGTTCGAATCCTCGGGCTCTGAAATTTTTCATAAATTTAAAACTCTAATGGAAAATAATTCCCAAGCATGTTACTTGGCCTAAGGCGGCAGTACTTCTTAAGTAGGATGGTCATTCAATTGGCCATAGCGCTTGTATTCAAATCAAGCACTTGGAAAATAATTCTAAGTCCCTACTTGTCAAGAGAGGCGCCCCCCTCGCTGGTGACGTCAAAATATCGGCCTGTTGGTAACGAAAATCGGGAATGGGGAGGCAGTCTACTGCCGGGGAGCGAAGCGGCGGGGTGGGCCGTCACAAGACAATCTTAACGTACGGACTTAAAAATTAAAAATGGGGTCCTTCTACGCCCCTGGGGGCCCCATTGGACATACAGCTAAGTCCGTTGGAAGCCCCCGAGCGTACAAGGAAATTAAAACTTGGAATTTCGAGTTGCCATTGTCAGGATTCGAACCTGAGATACACAGATCACTTCCATAGCCATAACCACTAGGCTATGGAGTGTTATTGCTACGGGCAATTTTGATCTTCCCCTTATACTGTCAAATTGAATTGAAAACTTAAAACTGAATTGGAGTTCTCCGGGTTTGAACCAGAGACACTCAGATCACTCTTAATAGTCTACACCGTTAGGCTATGGAGTGTTGTTGCTGTGGTTAAATTTGATCTTCCCCTTATAGTCTCAAGTTGAGAATTTAAAATTTAAATAACAACTGACTGGCCCGGGATCGAACTCGAGACACTCAGATCGCTTCCATAGACTATGCCTCTAGGCTATGAAGCGTTGTTGCTGTTCCTAAATTTGATCTTCCCCTTATAGTATCAATCATATTGACTTGAAAACTTAAAAATTGAAACAGGTTTCTTGAGATTCGAACCCGAGACTCTCAGATCACAATCATAGACTGTACCACTAGGCTACAGAGTGCTGTTGGTGCAGTTAAATTTGATCTTCCCCTTATAGTCTCAAATGAGAATTTAAAACTTAAATAACAACTGACTGCCTCGGGGTGGAACTCGAGACACTACTAGACTACAAAGTACTGTTGCTACAGCTGACTTTTGTAGTCTCAAATTGGTTTTTAATTAAAAATGTAAGCCATTACCTCACATAATTCCTACACAACTTGATATTCCTCATATTATACATGTTATGTTCACGATAAAACTCCAAACAATCTTATTGATGTTAAAGTAAATGTATATTGACACTTTTTAATGCATCAACAATCCATTTAGGGTAATCCCTTGCTGGATATGCATTGCTAAAGAAATGTTGTACATATTCTGGAAATCTATTACTTAAAATACTTTCTCTTATTTCTCTCATTAACCTTCCTTGAAATGCTAAATTATGAACAGTTAGTAAATGGCATGCTACTGGTTGTACAGTCACAATTCCATGTAAAAAGGCTCGCGTATAAGTCTGGCAAGTAGAACATAAACACTTACCATCTATTGGACTGAAATCCTTCTTGTAGGTATTTTGTTTTAAATTTAGTTGCCCAGTCATGGTCAACGCACATCCAAATCGCTAAAAAAGAATAACATTACAATGTTATTGTATATTGTATTGTTATACACACCGCTGTCCTGGTAGGAAATACACAGTCAAACATGTCAACACCTAGCGCTGAGCATACAACCAGATCAATGGCAAATCCAACACCCATTAAATAACGAGGCTTATTCTTTGGTAAAATATTGGTTGACAAATGCACCATTTTCCAGAAATCTTCTTTAGACTCACCACCACTCAGGCCACCAATGGCATAACCATTTACATCTCTCTGAATCAAATCATTTGCACTCCTTGTTCGCAAATCACTATATAGTGTACCTTGGACAATTGGAAAGACACTTTGCGTGTCTGGTTTTCTATGTGCTTTCAAACAACGATCAAGCCATCGAGTTGTCCTATTTACTGATTCTTCAATTCTTTCCTTATCAGGACTTGTTGTTTTAATGACATCATCCAACTGCATGATAATATCTGCTCCAATTGCATTCTGAATATGAATAGAATGTTCAGGAGTTAGCATAACTTCATCCTTTTGGGCATTTAATGATTCAAACTTAACACCTTCCTCAGTAATATTAGCAAATTTGAGCAATGAAACCATTTGAAAACCACCAGAATCAGTTAACAGTGAACCATGCCAATTCATAAAATTATGTAAACCACCAGCTTTTTCCAAAATATCTGGACCCTGAGAATGAAATTAAACAACAAGTCAATTATGTATTTGATTGCAGAATGATTTATACTTACTGGTCTGACTCCTAGATGATATGTATTGGCTAGAAGAATCTTAATTCCTAGGCTCTCAATTTGCTCTGGTAATAATCCCTTCAATGTTCCCTAATTAAAATAAAATCATTTAAAGAAGATGTACATAGTTTAAACAATGAAATTACCTGTGTTCCAACAGGCATGAAAACAGGTGTATCTACAATACTGTGTGGTAATGTTATTTTGCCCACCCTTGCCTTGGATATTTTACAATCACCAATCACCTCATATTTTAAGGGAGTAATTTTACTATTGAATGACATATTTTTAACAAACTTTACTATTAAAGACTTGTTCATTAATATCAAAATAAACGTAAACAGTACTAGATATTGGTACTACCTTCCACCACGTTGACTAGTAAACATTCTAACCAACTCTAACCAATTAAGCATAATAACATTCGACAAGATAAATAATATCTGAAAGTACCACGCGATTTGCTGCATTTTCAAATGTATACATGTATGCATTTTGATATTCCCAGTATGTACTCAGGAATATTAGTCTTCTTAAATAGTCTTCTATCTTCTTAAATACTTTACTTAAAACCTACAAAAGTCACTTATATGCAACCATATTGTCGATGACTGTCCTCTTGAATTTCTGTGCCTTAAACTAAGACCCCAATTTAAATATATTAGCAGAAGACTTGACTAATTTTATTGTCCATTAAAATTCACACTCTTTTTAATATTGCGCTATCATTTTTTAATTAAAGAGAAATTGAAAGTGGTGGAATGTAAATTGGACAAATAAGTTTGAGTAATGGCTTCTAAAATAGACTTAAGTTGGAATAATTCAAGGCCATACTGACTTGGTCGAATGTATTCTGGGTGGCGTTATTTTATAAATTTCATTTAATTAGCATCGAGTTCGTGTCGTAATTCCTGTTTTACTAAGTTTATTATAAGATGAAGTAAATATTCTGAGGGTATACTCTGATTTATCGACTCAGGCGTTCCTCAATATTGCATCAATTAATTTTATAATATAATTTCATATCTGCTACAATGATCAAGTGGATTGTGCGCTGACTTTAATTAAGGAATACACAATATTTCATATGTAAGTCCAATGTATATAATTTTGTGCAGTATTTAATAAATGTTGATCATTAGCATAACCAAATTCCTAAACAATGAAATTACTTTATTTGGGTATCCACTAGAATGAAAATGGGCACATGTACCCTGCCCAGTATTCCTCCCAAGTTCTCTAATTTAGAATTCTTAAGATTCTTGTATTACCTTGGTTATATACTGATGCATCATATACATGAAATGATGATATTCCATTTATAATATGCTTGGCAATCAGCCAAATTTTTAGCCACAAGCATAGCATGTTGTTGCCAAGAATGAGTATGAATGTGACAAGCATTAAAGGCTTGCAGCTCATGGTCAACAGTTGCCTGATTAAAAATCCTTCCTTTTATTTACCATGTAATTTACTATCTGTAATCTGTACTTATTTTGCAGTCAATATGTCCAGTGACCCAGTTGTTGTACAAGCCCTTTATTCATTCAAAGCTAGTAACAATGATGAGGTCTGTATAATGTGCATAGAAATATAATATGAAGTAGCAGCATTTGTATAAATCATTCCTAAATTCTTGCATTTTAGCTGTGTTTCAAGAAAGGAGACCTTATTACGATTACACAGAAGGATGATGGTGGATGGTGGGAAGGAACCCTTGGAGATGTCACTGGATGGTTTCCAGTAAATTATGTAAGGGAAGTTAAAGGTATGAGATTGCCACAATTGATGTGTATGTGTTCCTGACTTTGCATGAGTTTTCAGATGCCAGCATTGTTCAGCAACTGAATACAATGCAGCCTGATGTTCACAATTTATCAATTGTATATCATGATCTCTTGGAATCAGAAAAAGCACATGTAGCTGAACTGCAAGGCTTGCTCAACAATTTCCTATTGCCCTTAGAAAAAAGTACAATGTAAGCTACAATTTTGATTTTAATTCATAGTTTATTAAATAGGGAAATTTCAGTTTGAACCAAGATGAGTATAAACAATTAACTGCAAATTTCCTTGAAGTATTAGAAACACATCAGGAGTTGTTAAGACTGATTGAAGGCGAGAACCAAAAAGGACACCGAGAGCAACGAATTGGAAAAGTATTTTTAAATTACGCTAAACGTATGAAAAACGTTCATCAAATGTATCGATCGTTGCATCCCAAAGCCGTGTGTATAATCGACAAATATAGGTAAGTCGTTAAATTACCAAAAGAACAAAGGAAACTTATTTTGTACTGTTTTTAGGGATGAGTTGTCCAAATATATGGAGTCATGTGGTGCTAATTGTCCTGGAGTTCTTGTTTTGACAACTGGGTTGAGTAAACCTTTTCGCAGAATGGCAAAGTATTCGGGCATGTTATTGGAAGTGGAGCGTCATGTTGAAGACTCACATCCAGATCGTGGAGATATCCAACGTTCGGTTGCGATATATAAAGAAATTGAAGTGCGCAATTATACCAAAAATGTAGTGATTTCTAAAAGTTGTTTCTTTCAGGCTACTTGTGAAGCTACAAGGCGACAAAAGGAAATTGAACTGCAAATACTCACTGGTCCCGTTCGTGGATGGGAAGGTCAAAGCCTCGCTTCATTGGGTGATATTATTTATATGGGATCAGTAGCTGTTGGGCCGCAGCATTTGGATAGATATCTTATATTATTTCCTTCAACCTTGCTCATTTTATCGATCAGCCACCGATTAAGTGGATTCATTTATGAGGTATTTCTTGAAACTATATATTTGTAATATAAGTAAGCTAATAAAATGTTTCATAAAAACACTAGGGAAAGTTACCAGTTACTGGAATAAATGTAACAAAGTTGGAAGATAATGATCAATACAAAAATGCATTTGAAATCAGTGGGCCGATGATTGAGAAGTTAATCGCTGTATGCCAAAGTAGAGAAGAAGCAAACTACTGGGTGGAATTGTTAAATAAACATAATCCAAACAAGCAAAACTATGGGAACAAAGTACTACCGTCTCAAGTTGAGTTTATCCCTCAGCCACCTCCACATGTAAGTTTGAATTTATTAGTTACGCAGACAATTTTCTTCAATCTTTTTTTACACTGTTATTAGTTGAATCCCCGTGGTTATAGCAATCGTATGTCAATTATCAAATATCAACCCAATTTCCAATACACACCTACTCTTCCTTGCCAATATTATCCCCCAGCAGCACCTTATGCCGGTCTCACCAAACTTTATGCTCAAATGGTTAAACATAAATCAATTAACAAGAATTTATTGAAAACGTTATTATATCCAGAAGTTTTCAAAGTAAATAATCAATTGTTATACGTGCGTCGAAGGCAGCATAGATCGGAATGTTTCATAATGAGAAGTGGATCAAATAATAGAAATAGTATCCTTCAGGCATCTGATTCAGATTCGTCTAGTGATAGTAGCGATGAGCCCGAAAGTACTTCGGAAACTAGAGATTTATGCAGACAAAACGCGGTTGAAAGTCAATCAAGCTCAACTGACAATAGTTGTAATCCATTTGGGTACATACGGTATTATAATCCGGAAAGTTCTCTAGAAAGTAATACGAATGAGAAATATCGTTCTCCCCTTAGAATCGCAACACCAACAACTAAAAAACCAAGCATTGTAATGACATCTTCAGCAAGATTAGAATTAATTACACCTAGGGAAGTATCTGAGACTAGTTTGTACTTTGTTACGGATACAGAGTCCGTTGATACTCACGAAGAAATATGTTCCACTAGTAATCAAGCAATGAAAAAGTTATTACAACTTCAGCAAGTATCACAAGAGTCAGATATCAGTTCAAATGTAGCTCCAAATTATGAATGTGAAAATTTAACAACGTTAAATGAAAATTATTCGATTGATCATTCCTTATCTAGTCAGTCCGGGTATATGCCAAAAATTCGCGCAAGTTGTCCTAACAAATTAGTCGCGGATCGATTTAACAATACAAGCTTAACTACATTGTATATACCTCAATGCCAATCAAGTAGTGATAATAATCTTACGTGGATGCACAAATCAACAACTAGTTCAACTTCAACGACTACACATTCCAGTTCAATTGATATACCCGCCCGGACGCATCCAATACCCGATGCAATGTTAGCGGAAATACTATATAATAATGATAGCGAATTTGCCCAATCGCCTATTCAGCCACCCTCCTTATATAGAAACAATTCAAAAGAAGACAGTGAAAACCAAGGAGCTAAGAAGAAAACACTAGTGAAAAATAATATTGGTTTCAAAAAGCATAGTATTAATTCTGACAAAATATTTAAACGCCGATCAAGTCTAGGGGAGTGGTGCGCGCAAAGTCAATCTTCAAATTGCCCAAGTGCTCGGTCAACAGACTCAGGGATGGCCGGTAGTTATACGTTAAATTCTCCGGACTTTCCTTTACACGATTTTAATGAAATACACACTCGCGATTACATGCGTGAGAAAGTAAACTCGATATTATCGGATACATTTGAAGCGCAATGTCGATGTACATCGCCGTTCGAACCAACACCGCGTACTTCTGCAAACGTAGTGGTTGATACAACCCATTCTTCCATTGTCAGTAGAGAATTTCCCCCCGTACCCTCCCCATGGGATTCCGTAAATCAAATTCATAAAAAGCTCTCGGGCATGCGAACCCTACAGCAAAGCAAGTCAATGAGTACGTTGCTTGACCAAACAGCGCCTGAATGTAGTACGAAAACTCACAATCCCGAGACTTATAAATCGGGATTGTACGCACATTGGTGGCTGAAAGCTGATTTGCCCCCAGAAATGGTCAAAGGAATTTATTTGGATACGCGAAAGAAGCACAACAAATCTAATACAGGCAAGGGTTGTGGTATTACTAGTGTGCGATTGGCAGCTCGTTTGTTAACGCTTTTAACTAATTCAGTTTGAGTGCAACCCTTGCCTTTGGATTTAACATATTAAACTTTTGTATATCAGCTCTGCAATTTACTCTGAATATATTTACTTCTTGAATATTACTGATAATGAATTCCTATTCGCAGAAAACCATCATAGCAACAAACGGAAGCCGCCACGGAGGCACCATGAGCACCAGTAGTAATTCAAGCGCGTTCCAAAATAATAATAAAGGATGGTCGGTAAATTGTTTACGATGCGCACCTCCAATTCGACCATGTACATCGTTGTTGACAAATCGTCAAAACAGCAAATCGTATTCATACAAAGAAGACGCACTTATTTTGGAAGTGGTAGAAGCTTACTTCTCGGTAAAGGCGAGGCAAACGGTTAACTCCGGTAAGTTTCCGCACTTTGTTTCATTTTATACTTAAGTACTTTTCTGGCCAATGTCTGTAACTGATGTTATGTTATTTAAATTGTTTCATTGACTTTGGGGGTGGTGGTCGACTTTATATACTGCAGTGGAACTGCTAACCGGTGGTAACGTAAAAATGCATGAATGGCTGGACAAAGGTTGCCATAGCGGTGTGGAGTTCAATTCGACTTCATCGTGTGCCGGCCCACCAGTCTATTCCCATTTACTACATCCCCGTAATTACCGACCCCATACACCACGTGCTTCCACTTGGTGTTGTGGCTCATTCGTCCTTCGCCAATTACGCAAAACCCAGCATATGGACTAAAATTTGAATCCCACCTACTAACAAATGTGTGTTTGATGTGCTTTACTTTTCACTAGTATTGACATAGTTGCCTTGAATGTTTTTATAGAAGATGTACTGTGATTATACATTTGAGATATATTCTAGGCCACTACATCATTATTTAAATAGTGGCCACACATGCAATAAATAAATTGATTGTCAATTACTATTACTTATTTTAGCTGACATTTCATCGACTGATAGTGCCCATAGAAAGCCGCTAAACGCCAACGAGCAACTAATAAGACTGCAACAGAGATTAAAAAACGTTGAATGCAATGTTGAGTTGCTCTCATCGCAATTGACTGAAGAACGAGCTGCACGATGTGCACTTCAATCCTTAATTCAAAGATTGCTGCCAGCTAAAGAATTCGAAAGCATTGAATGGCCAGCGATGGAGAGTAATATAATGAGTTGAAAACTATAATATTGGTGCGCTTCGCAAACGGGTGATATTATATTTGTTATATAAATTATTCGCACTGATTCTATTTTACTTTTTATTCCATAACTATATTTTTAGATTTAATAAATAAGATTTTAGTGCAATTTTTAAGAATAGTAAGTCGCTTTGTGCTAAATAAATATAAATAGCTCTTATTGGTTCATAAATTCACGGAATGTACGTACCTAAACTTAATAAATGTAAAACCATTTCAAAAAAGTCGTATTTGTTGTATATAAACGTGTTTTAAAATCGACTTATAAGTATATAGCAAATAAACTGGAATTAGGTAATATGAACTTCTGTTTATGCTCGATATTCAGGAAAAATATTTATATTCTTATCCCGCTTCAGTTTTGGTCTTCCCTAAGTAAAATGCACAATATCACTAGAATAATACTCTTAATAGTAAGAAGATAGTTAAGCCTCTTAAACTGAAAAGATCAATATCACAGAAAACAATCTGATAGTGAATGCTTTTTGGCCGATTGATTATCGACATTGCTTTCAGCAGGCCTCATTTCGCGTACCGTACTTTTGTTGAGCAATATTATGCTGTTTCGAATACCGCTGATACATTTGTCGAGCCTGATTTAGTACCTTGGTCACATTATGTTTCCGCACCATTTTATCGAAATGCATTGCCATTTCATTGTAATCCATACCAGCGTTCATAATCTGATCGCGATGTTGTAGCAGTACAGTGATACAGAGGAACATCAAAAATGGATTTCCGCCACCAAATTCGTATGGTGGTGGTAGAAGCCCCGTGACTTTATTATTTGCCTCAGACACTTCCTCACAGGAGTTGACCATTACGGGGCCACTCTCTTTATTGGCTTTAGATTTTGATTTCTCATCATATTCAAGGTCTGCTTGTTCATCAGGAGTGTGTACACATTCTAATTTGTTAGGACTCGGCTGATGTAATGGGTTCTCCCATACAAAAACTCTCGCCTTATCCTCCTCAATTTTAGTTGGCGCTTCATTTGGAACTTTGGTTGATTCTTCGCATTCAGAAATATAATCATTGGGCGAATCTAATAACTTCGTATAACTATTGCCAAACACTTGCCGATCAAGATTTTCTAATTCTATTCGCAATTCGCGGGTTACCGACGTAGTCATGGGAAAGTACCCTTGCGAGTCATCCGGGCTACATTCATCAAACGTGTCATCGCAGCTAGTTGAAGAATATACCCGTGATGACGGACGTTCGACATCAAAACTAGACGATTCCGAATCATCCAGACTAGATTTTGTTAACATAATTTTAGGTTGATCTTTATCGCCCAAACTACTAAATCGTGTTAGTTTATCTGAAATTTTATTCGTGTTACTGGAAGCAAAATTCAAAAATTCATTGAGGTTCTTTATCATTTTTCCGGGGGGATTATTTTCAGCCTCTTCTTTAATGGAGTTTGCTTTCTCCAATGTGTCCAACGATGCAAATATTCCCATTTTTTCTTTCAAGTCGCGAAATTGTTGGCGTTTTGTAGTCTTTAATAAATTAGACATGCTTGACGATAAATTATTGACAGCGGCTCTACTTGCGAGTTTATTCTTTTTGTTATTGAGCGTTACCGAGTCTGATTTATGCTCGAAAGGTGATACCGAACGTGGGCGCATTTCGCGCGGTGATAATTCTGAAGTACTTAAATCAAATGCTTTCGGTATTGCATTATCATCTAAGCTATGCTGCTTTGGTTTTGTTTCCAGAGTTATGCTTTTGCTGCGGCATAACGAATCATCTAAACTATGATTCTGCCGTTTAACAGGCTGAACTTTCTTCGCTGAATAGTTGACTAGCGAAATTGAGCTACTTTGACGTCGTAATGCGCATACCTTCGTATAAGGATTTTCGCGAGGCGTTTTTACCAGTGGGCTTATCGGTGGCGTGACCGTGGGTGCTTGAAATTTAATGTCAAACAAACGCAATTCTGTTTTGGGTGGGTTCGCTGGTAACGAACTCCATAGCACTTCAAGCATACGCAGTGAGTCGTCGAACGCAAACTCGCGTTTCATTTCCAACAATAACCAGCGATAACAGAACAATAAATCGTCCGCCTACAATCATGAAACATATTATACGTTTATTGTTGAAATGAATACAACAATATACCTGATGTGATTTGAGGTAATTGTAAAACTCAGAGTCGTAATACAAAAGTCCCTCTGCAAGATGAGTGAATTTTTGCGTCATTGCAATCCCATCAATCATAAAATTGATGCTTAATCGAGACATTAAAGCGCAAAAACAAATATATGCGTGAGCTTCATCACCCATTGTTACTAAAAGTGGCGATGCTAAGTCACTCATCCCCTGACAATAGCTTACTTTGGGATGATTTAACGCATATCTAAAATCAAGGTGATCATAATCTCTCTTCGATAATCATTGACGACTTACGTTGTTAAAATGTTAAACAAGGCCGCAATATTTTGATTATCATCACTTCCAGCATAAAAAGGATGATGTCTATCCGTACGCAAAACATCCTTTCTCACCATGCCTGTCGTATAAGCCAACTCACCTACGACAGGTCCCTGGGCAATTGCGCTTCGCCACACTTCTTTTAACGCCACATATTCCGCAGCTTTTCTCTTAATGTAATCCATTCTCTCTTTTCCTGTCATCCCATCAGGATATACATTTAAGATAAACTTCCATACTACTTTTCTGCAAGCCACAAGCGTGTATTACCATGCATTATAATTCACAATCAACATGTTACCTCAGACTTGGATCAATACCGCCTAAATATATTTCTGAACGCAATTGTTTCGCGTACATTATTTGCCCAACAGGATCTAAATATCTTCTGAATTCAGTGTCACTCAATGGTGGTCTTGGGGGCTGCATTGACTGGCTCTCATCCCCAAAATTAAACGCTCCTTTCACAATATTGAAAGTTTTTCCCATCTTAAAATAGTGCATCAATTAGAATGTCTTTTTCTGACAGTAGCAATTATTAAAACCTGATTAAAAATCCCATGCAATCTAGGTGAAGCTTTTACTTCAGCATTTACATTTCTTATGTGAGTAATAATGGGTACATTGGCATTAGTTTTAGCTGGTTCCCATGCCTCTAAGTCCTCATCAGAGGATTTTAACTCCACTCTAAGGCATAAACAAGGCTCACCATTGGTGACTAATGAGGCATTGTGTGCTTTAAGAAATGCAGCATCAAGATCCCAGTCTGAAAGCAGGGAGGCATAACTCTCATTCCCTGTTTGATCAAGTTGTCTATAGTAGATAGTGAAGTCTCCCTTCATATCAAATGCCTTTGCCAAAATGCTATGCAGAACTTCAAATGAAGTTATCTGAGGATCAACGCTGAATTTTCGATGCTCTGGTATCGCATTACCCTCAAATTTCTTTGGAAATTCATAATAAACAAATGATCTAGTTTTTGAATAGCAAAAACAAATACCTTCACTTTCACCCTGATTGCTTCCCGACTGAAGCCAAATCCACTTCTTGACATATTTGCAAAAACTACAATCACCTTATCGTAAATGAAATGAGTGCTCAATGATCGAAATGATCAGTCTCTCAAATAATGTTCTCTGCTTGTCACAGATGAGGGCCATTCAAGCTTCTAATGCATTTATGTATAGATATTGCAAACTTTTTAATTAATATATCTTCGGGTCACATTAACACCATAAGTGTCTGCTACTGCTGACGGTAGCAAATTCATTTTAGTTACAGCTCCACGGTCTGTTGATATTTACACTTCCTTCACCTAGCTTAACAGCTTGACAGCCCTCATGCTTGGAACGTATGCGACTGTTCAGTGCTGTTCAGTATATGGTGCATGAACGCTACATATATGAAAGCAATGAATTTTAACTATACGTGTGTGGGTGTGGGATAGTATATAATATATGATAGCTCCATCAACGAGTGATGGGTGTCATTGTCTCTGTCTTACACATACTAAATTTTATATACTTCTCTGTCTTACAAATATTCTGACTTTAATCATACTATCAATTATTATCAAAAATAAATCTTCATTCAATTTGTAAACAAAAATTAAAAAACTTTTAAACAGTAACTTGAATAGTTTCCAATTGTAATGAGTACCAATATACGCGATAGCAATATAATGCAGATAATAAGAACCATAAATCTAAATAAATTTCTATGAAATCACGAAGAATGGAATAGAAAATGCCCCATAGTAAACCTTAGTGGTTTGAATTATTTATTTCTGTGCTTATGTGTTCACCATTTACATGATTAAAAAGTTATATCATTAAATTTAATTGATTCAAATATATAAATCAAAGTTGACTTGAAACAATTGAATTGTAAAATGAAATCAAGCCACATGTGCAAATAAATTTTAATAAACAAGTAGACTTGTTCGAGTGCGTTAGTCATTCGTGTATGTTTGAATTTCAGTGTTTATGTCTTTTAATCATAAATCATAACTATGTGGGTAAGAAGACAATTATTTTGCTTTAGGATATCTTCAGAGTTTGCATCCAGAAGAACACGCTTGCTTTCAAGGAATAATATCAATATCGCCTGTTTGGCAAATCCGATTCTCTGCCATTCATTCCTTTGCGTATTATAGGTCCAAAAATAAATTTAAATTTGCTACCAGGCGAAATCTTTAAAATTGCATTTTTCACATGTCACTACTAGATTTTGGGGATATTCAATTACAGTATTTGACTGTTGGCACGTACGACGATGGTCGTTTTATAACCTTTACGTTTGCTTGGCTTTCCAGGGCAATCGGTCTTCGGTGAAAATGTCGGCGAACAATATCGAAAACGAGGTAATGTACAAATATATCAAGAATAACTTAGATAGTGCGATCTGATACATTTTTCTATTCTATATCTTTGAATGTGCGAATTATTTATCATATCTCAAAAGTGTTAACAGCGACCGTGTCTCGACAGATATGTGTTGCCATATTGTTATCTGTCTCCGTTCGTTACTCAGTTCTACTTTGCCCGTTTGCTACATTTCTCTTCGTTTAACACGTAGTTCATTTTCTTGAACTTGGTGTGCGGTGTGCATTCGTTGCAGTGCATTCGAATTATTAAGTTCAACATGCGTTCTCCCTTGGTTTTACAGAATGAGAGAATTGAAGATAAGGAGCAAGACATTGTAGATCCAGTAGATTATACCATAAAGCACCCTTTGCAGAACAAATGGACACTTTGGTATTATGAAAATGACAGGGCCAACACTTGGGAGAAGAATCAAAAAGTGATTGCTTCTTTTGATACAGTGGAAGACTTCTGGAGGTGTGTATGATACCATTAATAATGATCTTTGCTGATCACTCTGTTTACTTTACAGTTTATACAACCATATTAAATTGGCAAGTGAATTAAAGCAGGGATGTGATTATTCCCTATTCAAAGCTGGAATTCGTCCCATGTGGGAGGATGATGCCAATAAACGAGGAGGTAGATGGCTTATTAATTTGGAGAGAAAGCAACGCGGTCCCGATTTAGATAGATTTTGGCTAGACATAGTAAGTTAAAAACTTTCTATTCAACAGTGATTTGTTCATGAATTCTTGTATTTTACAGATTTTATGTCTCATTGGTGAGGCTTTTGAGAATTCTGATGATGTCTGTGGTGCTGTAGTGAATGTTAGATCAAAGGGTGATAAAATTGGTAAGCAGTTAATCCCTTTTTCAAATACTTGATCAAGCAATAGTGCTATATATAAATGTTAATTTGCTTTGCAGGAATATGGACAAAGAATTTTTCACATTCAGACGCTGTGATGGAGATTGGGCGCAAACTTAAGGATCGTTTACGCATAAAACCCAAAGACCAAATTGGGTATCAAGCTCATAAGGATACCATTGATAAGGCTAGCTCAATGACCAAGCCATCATACACAGTATAAACAACATCAAACTAAATAACAATACAATCCACCATCTGATTGATAATGAAGTTAAAAGAGAAGTGAGCAATGCTTAACAGACACCCAAAGTATGAAATTGCTAAAGCCAATTGATCTTAATTATCACATTGTGCATCCTGTTTAGTTCAGCTTTTTCAAGGGCATGTACAATTACCAATATTTAAAAATTTATGGTTCTGCTTTTGTTTGTTCAAGCATTGCTTTTGGTTTACGGTTGCTTACTCAAACACAAAACACCAATGCCATACAGATGTATGTTTTGAAAGTTGTTAGGTATTGTAATTTTTTTTGTCTGTCAAACACTTCAATAGCACTGTCAGTCTACACTGTCTTTGGTGTTTCATTTTCTTTAAGTACTTCTTTTGATTGTACAAGTTGCTACAGTATTTTTCAGTTTTGTTCAGGAAGATGGTTTTGCTTTTGCTTCTAAATAATTTTGCAGCAATGACTGATTGTTGGAAATAACTCATTTGTACAAGATTGATAATGCTGAAGAAAATGGAGAGCCTGATATATGTGTAATCATGTATAGCAATTGTTGAATAACATTTTGATTTTTTATTTATATAAATATAATCTTTATCTATAGCTATTCTCTTTCCATCTGAAACGTCAACGTTAATTGATTTGGTATTAATATTGCCAAGAAGAGCTAAACCCAATTGTCAGGTGGTATTATTATGTTATAGTGGTTCAGTCTATTCTCAACATACTGACGGAGATCATTTCTCCTGATTGCATCTAAAGCAGAGAGGAGATCTTGTCTCCATTGACAAGGGAGAGCATGATTATGATGGAAGTATAAAACTTCAAGGGAACGCTTTGATAAGTCTTTCTGGCAACTTAGTTTATCGATTTGGGATTCTTCCATATCAAGTTTTCTTGCAAATTCTCGCCATTTGCAATGGCCCATTTCTTGTGATATTTTTCTATACACGTCCTGAAGGCCCACTGAGAGAGACTCAATGCTTGTTTGAGATGTTGCCTCAGTTTGAAAAAATCGCCATTGGGTTTTATTTTCCAAGAAGTGAGCTATGTTTATGAGGTCACCATTTCTTAATTCATCGCGTTTCCCCAATATTTCAATAAGATCGTTCACGCTAGAGATATTTGCCATTCTACGCTGGGATTTGATCACATTCTGATAGTGATTACTTATTTCCAAGACAATATTGCTTGGCACAATTATACTTTTCAACCGATTATATAGAGACAGATCCATGCTTCTTATGTTTAGCTCTTGCTACTTTGATTGATTGATTAAGCATTGTTAACATTAATGTACCTTGCCCATTTCTACCATGAAATGCAAAGGCAGGCGTGTCACTGCGTATAACTGTAATTGGATACCATATTTCAGTATTGAAAATTATTGTATCATTATGGAGCTCTAACCTGCACACTTAACTCTTGATTGTGAGTCTTTTGAGGCGTTGTAAATATGTATGATAAATGTTTGATTATTGGAACTGAATTGTTCAGATTTCGTTGTTATCTCGAATTGCTATATCGGTGTTATTATACCACTTAGCCTTCGACACTACTAGCGATCATGCACATTGTCTAACCATGTCTAACTGTGTCTAACTAAATATAACCTTGATAATGAACTAGGTACCGGGGGCAATTGATTGCGCGCAATTATAATGGCTTTCCGCAAATACTCTCTGTACTTTTCTCATGATATACGCATCTTAAGTTAATAAAATAAGCTTGATATAAACTTACATATAATTTGTTGAAATCCTGACCATTCCTAATCCCGTATCCATTGGATTCTTGCACTTAAAATAACCGTCCTTGTACACTAATTTCACTTATTTCTATTTAATGATTATTTGACAAACGCTCGTGACTTACTTGCAATAGTTTATAAAGATATCAAAACACACGTTTTTTACACTCGCGACCGTTTCACACGCCATGTAAATACTGCAAACAGTTTGTTAAAGTAGATTCCAAATTTTACACCTGCGCTGTAAGTTGCCTACCTACCATTATGTTGGCAACTGCAGCTAATAAAAAGTTTAAAGAAAGTTTTAAATTCATGATTTCAGGCTCCAACAGATTATTATAAATTAATTCATGATTGCAGACTTGAGTTAATAATATATTAGATGTAACGATTTCAATCAATTTCTTGGCTAAATTTTTCATTTGCGGATTCTGAGTATCAGCCGGAAGGTGTTACAATGCAAGTTGAAACTATAATAATATTTACTATTATGTTTGACATTGTTTATTATATTTAAAGGCATTCTAAATATATATTTATCTAAACAGATGGCAACCACATTAATGGATAGTTTATGCAAATGATAAATGTGTCTCATTGATTTCTTAATAAAAATGGTATTACATTGGTTTCATCTTTGGTATTTTGCAACACAGCCATTCATTGTTAATATCAGTTAATTATACATAAGTATAAGTATTAATATCAAATTTTAATTGTTTATCGTGGTTGGATTTGATTGTTATTTTGGTGATTATATTGTTTCGAATGTAAGAAGTATGTTTGCAATATGAAGAATTTTAATTTATGGGGAAAGACAACCATTGAAGCATAGTGTTAAATGTTAATTCTACAGACGTGTCTCTTCTTTATTGCTGCCTTTATATTTATCGTCGGCTGCGGTCCAAACGCCTTTCTCCAGAATTGTGTTGTTTTCACGCTGAAAATTAACACGCGCACATTAACACATGATCGTGATTATGCGATAAACTAGATGAAAAAAGATATGTGCGAATATCTGCTTAAATATGTTTGAACTTGATTACAAAAAGTGAAAGAAGAGCCAAGGCGACATGCAACTAGTTAATGAAAGTTTAAATTAGTACCATTGGCATTGTCCGTTGCACAAGTAAGCTGTAACGTGTAGAAAGTTTACTCAAACGAAATTTGTGCTCAGTGCGCACTACAATTGATTTGTTTAAAATATTAAATTGAACATGTCATCACATTGCAATTAAAGCGAATTATTGTGACACATTCATATAATATATGCGCATTGTTGAAATCTTTGTTAATTAGATTTTACCATACCTTAATAACAATGCCCTGATCATCTTCATCCTCTTCGTCCATTGTACTCAAACGTTTCTCTAGCTTTCGTTCTTCACGCTTATCTTCCTTGCGATTGTGCTTGTTTTTCTTTTTAAAACGCCTGATTGATTTGAATTAAAATCATAGTATATAGTTAAAATAATTATTAAACAGTTACTTTATATATACCCTGAGGATTTATGTGGACTCTTCTTCTTATCCTTATGCTCCTTTTCCTTTTTAACCTTTTCTTTCTCCTTGTAATTATCGGTTTCCGAATCAGTAACGTACACTGCGTGCGCCACTAGCTTTTCGTGCTTATTCAATTGATTAACTTGCTTCCAAATCCCAGTTTTATTTACTTCTTCGCTAATGTTGATAGCCGAAAGTGGTATGTTCATTACGTTGCCATTTGCCAATGGAATCTTTAAGTTGCTACCATCCAGAGGCATTTTATGTCCCTGGAAGAGAAGGAATTGTTAACAGTAACCATGTGGAAACTAAACTGCGCCTTGCCCGAAAATCATAATAAGAACTGAATAAAATAAAATAAATATTATCATATTAAAATAATACATAATATCAAGTTGACGAATACGCATTCATAATACAAATAACAATTGCATTAATATAATTAAACTAATATTAAAAATAAAGAAGAATAAAATAGAACTAGCATATTTCTCTTAAACTCAAAGAAAATGACTTAATGTTCTGTTTGAGTCGGTATAAGTACTACTTATCGGTAACAATCTTTTCTGGTTTCTCCTGTCTTAAATTAATCATATTGCTACAGCAAATCTTGCGCAACTTGCTCTTCCAACCGACCTCCGCATCCAACATGTCATTCTCAGTGCGCTTCGTCATCTCTGGCATAATGTCATCTAAGATTTTCAACTCGCGACGAGTGAAGATCAAATCCAAAGATTTACGAATGCCAATCATGACAACGAGCATCAAAGGGAAGAGAATCGAAGTTGAACTGAATGATTTGATCACCCAGAGACATGCTAAGCAAGCCAGTTGAATAAGGGTGAAGAGATGAACTCGTTTTATTGGAACCTAAAATTAAAAATTGTTACTATAAAGTTTCATGCTTAATTAGGATTCTATTACCCTTCGAAGGAACATGTAATCAGGTTGATACTTGTTGGGCATCAGCATGATAAGAATGCGGTCAAAGAATTGTAGTCCTTTGAGAGATGCAACGCCCATGTAGAGGAAAACACCAAACAGGACGGGCATTGGAATATGGCCAAGCACCGGTGTTAAAAACACACTTAACCCAATCATTAGGAAAATTAATATATGCGTTACACGTTGTTCACGCACTCCTAGAAATTGCGGTTTCTCTCCAGGTGCCGCGCATTCGGATTCTTGTTTTAAAGAATTCACATGATTGATGGATAAGACTGTGGCCGCAACAAACCATGGAAGTCCCATAGCCGAGCAAATGGCAATAAGAATGCACAGAATGAATAGATCAAGGTGGTAACCACACCCTTTGTGCAGTTTATTCTCTTTACGATTGATGATGACACTGGTGATCTGTTGGTCCATAAAGATCAGAATTGTTCCCAGAAGTGCTGGTAAGCTTGCGAGTATGTAAGAATACGCAGGATTAACAAACGGACTGACAAACCAACCACGCGATGGCAGAGTGGGTTTAAATTCATGTGGCACTTCAAGTTTAGGGGTGCGAATGCCCACACCGTAATCTAAAATTGTCATAGCCAAAATTGCGATAATGACCGCAAAATCGCTGATGAATTGTCGTACCTGAAAATCAATTTACATTTGAATTTAGCGGCATTAAGTGGTTACCAAATGAGTCTCACCTTGGATGGAAAGAATAGCGCGTTCTTAAAGTCCTTCAATTGCACGGAAATGAGAAAAGTGCCTATAAAGAGTATAATCGACATGAGGAAAACGTCTGGTACATACTTTTGGCAGTCGGTACCAAATAGGGTCCCATTAAATTGCTATTAACAGATGAGTAAAGTGTTCATTCATTAATTGAATTGCTTTCTCGCGCAGCAAACACTTACTTGACATGCACTTGCATTCAGCTGGCTCCAATTTGCAAACTCCGGATAGTCCATCCGGATGCTTTCGTTCACAAAGCAATTACAGTCGTGTCCTAGAATTTCCGCACCTGTTGTATTAATGGGAAATTTCTTACCAATTACAATCACGTTCTCAACGGCCTAAAATGTAAAAAAAAAAATTATTTTAATTGTTCGATACTCGATAAGAAACTCACTTTGTAAATAAAGATGAATGCTATCAATGTGGCAAAATTTTCTTCGGTAAATCGCGTGATATAACAAACAAGAGCGCTCGCGTCAACGGCCACAAGAACCAGTAGGATAAAAGCTATCCAAATGCCAATCCAAAGTCGAAATGACAGATAATCCCATCCCATAGACATGCAGAAATCATAGACGATCGTTTCGAAGACCAAGACAGGACCTGTGCTTCCTAAAATAGTCAGCGGCTGCCCGGAAAAGAATCCATATCCGATTCCGCAGACAAATCCAGAAACCAAGGATTCCATAGCTGCCATGTTTTTGCCAGTAGCCTCTGATAGTAATCCGCCGAATGTGATGATCGGTGACAGGCAGGCAAAGTACAAGAAAATCCAGGACGCGATGCATTGCATTGCCAAAGCATCTTTGAAATCCGACCAGTAGAAAGGTGCTTTTCTTTTGATATCATTTATCAGACCGCCAAAAAGTCGCCCAGTACGTTCTAAACCAGCTTCTTCCCTTTCTTTTTGCTCCACTTCTTCCTCATCAATTTCCTCAACAGGTTTTTCCGGTGGCCGTTTACGTGTATCCTAAATGTAAAATGAAATTAAAGGGTAAAGGTTATACCTTAATAATAAATTGATTCATTAAAAGCATTATTGCTTGTATCAAACAACCTTTGAGTTCTTCCAATAATGGTACATAAATTTAATTTAAAAAAGGTAATTAGATTGGTAGTAAATACCTGTGATGGAATAGCTGCAGGTGGTTCAATTCGAATGGCAGGATCCCATTCTCCTGGAGGAAGAACAGTAACCGCGTCGAGAAATTCATCAATTCCAGCAAGAAGATGACTGCGGTTCCTCGCCCGATAGGCAACTTCATGAAAGACTTCATCGGACATAAGGGTGGCCATTGCACGCCCAATTTCATGATGAGCAGAGTTTCCGTTTGGCGGCATTAAAAGAATAAACATAAACCGGGTCGGCACTGGGACTTCAGTCAGATCACCCATGACACTCGCATTGCTGAGTCGCACAAATGCCGCAATAGTTTTCTCAAGGAAGTCCACTTCACCCACGAGGATGTTCGATGCCTCGGAATTTGGGGGTATCTTACGCATAAAATGCAAATTGTGTTGTGGAATGTCTCCATTCGAGCTCGCATTGTCCAGATTGTTGGAGCTGTGATTACGGCTGATTGACTGCGCACTGCTGCTTTTTATCATTACGTCCATTGGCGATGCTTTGTCATTCCCTACATTGAATCCACATGTAGTATTATTATCTGCCATTTTGTCTAAGGATGAGGTGAAGGATAAGGAAGCATGCAAACAAACCATAAATAAATAATCAACATGCTGCAAACGAAACTTCATGCCGCTGAACATCACATAGCAGACGACATTGATTTTATTATAAATTTATGAACTTGTGCGAATAGTCCACTGTTAAAATATGCACCATATGAATATTCTGAATAAATGAGCATCGTCGAAATAATACAGCATCAACAAAATGGTAATGACAAATGAGATGAATCGTGAACGAAATAAAAAGTAAGACAAACAACGAATGAATAACGTCAAAGCATTAACGAGTAAAGAACGAATGAGCAGAGCAATGAATTGTTTCATGGGGTAGTTACCCTGGCCGGGAATTGCGAGAAATTTGCCAAACTCCATCTGGCCTTTGGCGTTGTTCTCCACATCTTGCGCATCGACTTTTCGATGAGGCAGTCGCGGCAAAACGAGAAGAAGCACAAAAAAGCAGACGATTAGAGAACGACGCACGAATGTGAAACAACATAAAAATTTGCAAAACGTTACTGCGAGTTACGCTTGGTTTTCGAATAAGCATAAAGCGCACCTTCGAAAAGACAACACCTAAAATAGATCACGGCAAAATATTTGAATACAAATTGCGAGAGACAAGAACAAAAGGAAACAGAGCAATAAGATGAGACATTAGAGTATGCAAATCATGTCAATCGAGTCATGTGAAAGTCGACGAATAAAACATTTAGATTTGCATAAATTGCAGAGCATACGAATGTAGAAGAAAAAGTTACACACGTGTCTGAGATAACATTAAAGAGAAGACAAAGTGAATATTCATTCGTAATTATTTGCTTGTTTGATTATTTAATTCGTGGCTGAAAGATATTCAAGATAAGAAAATTACGAGTAATTATAAAATTACATTCACTAAACTTGTGCACTTTTACAGAGTCAAACCTTTAGAATCCACTTTCATTTGATGCCAGAGAGTGAAAATGGCAATTGATGGTTCGTTTTCTATGCAGTGAATGGCTGCAAAGTATTTTATTTATCAAACACTTGGTTCAATTAAAATTAATATGAGCGCAAATTTTATATGTTAAATTTCCATAAAATATTCATTAAAGAATGTAAACATCAAAGGAAAAAATAATTATCCACCACCAAGTAAAGCACCCCTCGACGAAACCGACGATAACAACAAACACAATTCGTAACAATAATGATGACCCTTTAAACATTCCTTAGAAATGGATTTCATGATGTCCAGGTTTAAAACATTGATCGGCCTTCGTCCGTAAGTACTGTGTGTAAATGTATGTATGTTTGTTCATGCAATTCATTAATAAATTTGAGTTGTTTTCCTTTTTAATTAAAAAAGAGCAAAACAACGCAAATATTTAACGAAGAATTACACCCATGCTTTTCATTGTTTGAACTCCATGTTGTTTTATTTTGAATTGTTAAAATCTCATACGAGGTGTCCTCTTGAAAATGTGTTTAAGTGTGTTTTGCTAATATTTAAGACATAACAAAAGCATCTGATTAGGCTTTCTTTCAATAAATGTCTTGTTTAAATGTGTTAATTGTTTTAACCTGGAATCGAAACGTAAGAACCGTTTCGTCGTTGACTCTCCGACTTCTCCTCCACTACTTCTAATGCACCCCGGATGTCTTTCTTGCGACGTTGAGGAGGTGGACGACTTCTCGTTATGCTTACGCATGGCAATACGCTATAATATCCTGCGTAGCGCGTTGAAGAAGTAAATAGAAATAGAGTTATATATACAGAGAAGTTCATAAACGGACAAGAATGTCAAAGAAATATGGTGCCTTTTCATAAATGTCCATGATGTGCATGGAAATTGTTCAAGAATTAATGACATTTCAAAAATCGTCATTGTATAAATAGCTGCTCTTTCAATTCGGATAAAATGTGAAAGTAATAATAAAAGAAGACTTACTTTTGGATGATGAATGATTCCGTCCAATTTCAGCGAAACTACGAATGGAGGGTAGCAAATATTTTTTCCGTTGATGTTGGTGCCGATGGCGTTTCAACAGAACTTCTTTCACCTTGTCCATTTTTGCAATAGGGAGCACATTTGAGTTGGCCATATTTTCAATCACAAGATCTGCCACTTGCTCGATGGATGTAGCTTCCATATCCAGGAGAACTGTACCATTGAGGAGCAGACTACGCAGCTCGAAAAGTGAGTGCAGAGAAAGGGTTGCTACGTGAGGTTTCGACCATCGATTGCCTCCTTCTTCAACATCCTCTTCGAATTTGATCCAGCGGGCTGTTTCTTTCCATTCCATCTCATCCCCGTCCAGGACCAATTCCTCCATCTCGGAGAACAATGGATGGACTTGCGTACCATCATCAATGTCTTCACCAAGAATGTACTGAACAATTTGTGCAGGAGGTGTGCCTGTTTAAAACATAAATAATTAAATAAAATTATTACTATCAAAAGATTTATAAAAGAGAAACTATTCATGCTTTGAGAACAAGAGTAAGATCTCCTAGAAATAGTCAAAGAAATTGATGATATACAGAAACCCATTTGTTAAATTGCATGCACCTGGTAATAATAAACATATGAGAGTAGTGGACATAATATTTGCGCATAGATAAAGAAGTAAACAATATGAGAACGTAGGACACATTTATCTTAATATGTGATTTATTTGCACGCACGCATAGTGCATTCAGTTGCTAAATTTGTTCGTGGGGGTGGTGTGGGGTGCGCTTACATGTTTCTCCTTCCTCGGAAATGCTCATGCGGCCGCGACGTGACACAAGCACCCCTAGAACATACACACACATACCAGAAGGATATCAGCCAAACAAAAGCCACCGGAAGTGGAGCAAAGACGCAAAGATACGCTCCATGTGTGTTCGCTGTGCGTGTGAGCATGAAATGAGCTCTAGCGTTAAACAAATAATGCATGTGTGGCGCATTTGGTGCAAGAAAACAATTCCCTTAGTGCGGCATTACGTGAATTACTATTGGTATTTGTGAAGATCAAGGAAACGGCGATAATCAGAAGCAAACAGGTTTCACTCTGTCGGTAGATGCACTTGATCATGAACTTTAATCAACTCGTGAAAAGAGTTGAGTTTAATTATTGACGTTCTATAGAAAATAGCGTGGAATTGATTTATGGTTGTAATTTAGGCCATTGGACAATTTTCCGTCAAGTGAATGCCTAAAATGCGAAGGCTTCCTGTCGGAGTTTCCAAACAAGGTTTCCAACCACCGCGTGTGCTCGCAACTATTCGCGTGCGCGTCCCCGTAATAAAATAGACATAAGGATCGATCGGGGAGCACTAAATGGAGCATGCCGGTTCGAGGGGGGCGCAAGCTCTTTGTACAGGTGCAAACGTGTGAATTATCCTTCGTGTGCCAACAACGCGCGGCCACTCGGATGAGCGACAGGATACTGGCCTGCGGGCTGCACATACTTTCATGATATAATCAATTCAAAACAGCGCGTCAGATATTTACGTCGGCTTACAAATGCAAAAAATTCAAATGCCTAAAGAGCTTTTCACGTACCAAACTCAATTATTGATGTTTTTTTGAGCGAAAAGATTTGCCCCAAAAAGCATACGCAAAATTCGTAACTTTATTTCATTTTTCACGTCTAAATTCTATCAATTTTGCATACAAATATTTCGTGGCAATTCAATTTATTGTGAGTTAGATTATTCTGATTCTGCAAATCAACAGGATGAATCTAAAAATAAAACATAATTTTGTTGGATAAGCAATGAGTAAATGTCGGATTTAAATAATCAAATGATGGGCATTCAGACAAGGATAAAGAGGATAAAAGTTTGACAATTTGCTGTTGTGTTTATGCTCTGTTGGCGCGATGTGTTAGAAGGTGAAGCAAGTGGAAAATTTGACTCAAGACTTTTTACGAATGGTACTTACTGGGCCGCTCATCCTCAACAGTGCTGGTTTCGCAGGCTTTACTGTGATGGTGCTTGTGGCGGCGATGGGAATGTCGTCGTTCAGCAGGAATGTGAACACCGACGAAGACGGAGTGAGCACGATGGCCTTAACAGTACAAATTACGCCACAATTTAATAGGATATTCAACGATGTAAGACAACATAAAATACAAGACGCACATTTTAAGATTGGGAGCGAAATGGCTTTAAGGCGATGCTCTTGAATAAAGAATTTCATGAGATTAGATGTTTTTAGCGTAAGTTTTTTCATTAATTTCTTCTTTATTGAAAAGTGCAGTAAAAGTTCTTTTACTTGGATTGCAATTAAATTCATGTCTATCAACAAGAAATTTAAAAGTACTTCAGAGACAAATATTCATGTGCTGTTGAAAGTGTTTAATTTGACTTAATTGGAAAATGGTGATAAAAATTCTTTGATAAATATAGGAAATAGTTCCAATTAATTGATTTCACGAATCGTTTGTCAAATCATGATGTAATCAAATATTTGCCATTGTTTTAGAACGCGTTTAATGAATATTTAATTAAAACGAAATGATATAAATGATAATAAAGTGCATAGAATAAATCAAAGCGACATTGAAAAATTAATCGCCAGCAAGGTTAAAATATGCACACATGCTGATGAAGCTGATGAAGCTGATGAAATATTCATGAAAGACATAAAATTCAAAAGGCAAAGTGGAAACGTGCAAAATGCAAAGTACGAAGTGCAAAAAGCTGAATGAAGAAAATTATACTGCATGTCGGATAAAGCTTTTAATTCAGTAGCATAAAAACCATGAAATTGCGTTGCTTTATTGCTATTTGCGCTGAGATTCAATATCTACCTGACTGTTTGTATTTCACTTAAAATATTATACTACTCCTGCAATGTTTACTATTTTATTTCATTACTTCTTTAATATAAATTCTCTAGATGTTCGTAAATTCATTATTAAGATGTTAAAAGTAAGTAAACCAAGCATTAACATTGAATAATCAACTGTCGTACTAGTTATGGCAAATATTTAGCATATTAAATCAAGTTGGATGTGGTATTTTAACTAAGTGTTGACTTATTATAATTAGTATTTGCTAAATATGAAATTTATAGTGCTCGCAACCATGCATACAAATATGTAATACAAATAGGAGTCATATCAAGCAGGTAATGTGTGCGGTTAATGTATGAAGGTAAAGCACAGGTTCATAGGTGTAGTTAAATGTTTTAAGTGTTTTCGCGGTAAACACAGTTAGTGGTGTGATGGAAACAAATAATCCAGAAAATTATTGCGGCTGCTGTATTCGTGCGAAGAACATAAAATGGGAACACACGTTGCTTGTTGTTGCCTCGCTTGTTATCATATATGCAGCTCTATATTTAGCGATTGCTAGGCTCTGTTCGCGTGATAGTCGACCATCAGCAAAACAATATTATATGAGTACCGTTTCATGTGCTTGTGCTCTTTGGTGCGAAGAGCAAACACTGTTGGATACTAATAAAGCGCATGTCCGCAATGATAAAAATTATGATTTTTTTGTAATTCAGCAACAGATAACAAATTCCTAAAAATGCTGACTACCTACATATTTTTCATTATAGTTTTATTTTAAATTTTCGTAAATTCTTTAGCGCCACTGAAATGTTTAAAATGTGCCAAGCGGAGAATTTAAAATCGTTGTAACTTGGGAAGAAATCACTTTTTTGTGCGAAATAAATGCAACTTACATTCCGAGCAAAAGGAAAATAAATAAATGTCACTACTTTTTACGATTTCACCCTGAAAGAACATAAAATAAAATATGGTTGTCTCATTTACCATACGATTTCCTGATTTTATAGTTTTTCCTGACGCTAAATCAACGCTTGAACCTAGTAAATATGTTCATAAATCAACCTTCATCCCTATTTTTCTGTTTCTAAAGTGTACAGAAAAGAGCTGAAAGACTATGAAAACTATGAATCTCGTTTCGTATATGTGAAGATCGATAAGCGAACGACTCCGGCGGTTGAACTCCGACAATTGCACTTTTTTTATGTTCTATTGCCACTGCTCCTTCAACAGTTTTATTGTTTGTTTTTGAGCAAACGCAGTAGCGCATAGGGAAATAGCCAGGACGCAGCTAGGCAAATAAAAAGGAATGAAACGAATGGGCTTATTGCCCAACCAACACAAACAACAGCTATCAACTTCTCGCAGGGATTTGTTAAACTTTGCTTTCTTTTAGCGCCATTAATGTTTTATGCGCTCACGAAGAAACTCAATATTTATTACGTTCGTTCGTAATATAGAAAGTGGTACGGCATGATAATTATATTTTCATTAATACAACTGTCAGATAAACTTAAAGTTTTTCCGAGTGCAAATTCATTGAATGAGAAAATCCTATATCAAAGATTATTACATTTTTGTCACGTTTGCTGGAGCAGATTTCCTATGCGGCTAACTAGTAAAAAGTAAGAGAAGGTCGAGGGAATGAGGAACGGTATGGAACTGAAGGATGCAACGATCAGAAAAAGCAAATTGATTGAACATACCTTCGTAGTCCTTTTCGTCGTACGGACCGACTTTTTGCGCGCCTGGGTCCTTGGGCGCCTCGTCCTCGTGTACGTCCTGCCCGTGAGAGTCCATTTGCCTTATTGGTGTATATTGACCTCAATCGAAATTCCAATTATCCGTGCAATACGGATGCGAATTCTGCAAATCAAATCAAATTCAACTTAATAAAACTCACTACTAAACTTGTATGTACATTTGCGATGAAATTTCCTCAATTGCGACAAATTGATTAATTTTCTGCTACAGTGAAATACGGCGTAAAATAAATCATTTTGATAAAATTTACATCAGCAATAACTTTGTAGGTCATCTGAAATACACAATGTAAATTTGAGAAAGAATACTAGGTATAATTTATCATTTTCTTAAACTTGAAATATGTATAAAATTATCCATCCCTTGCAATCTTGCGCATCATTAAACACCCTATAAAATAGCAATATTTACGTAAGGCGTACGTAGGTATACGCGATTCGATTGAAGGGCACGGAAATCGTATTTTCGCGCCAGCTTCCGCTCATTTTTCTTCACCTTCACGATCCTCGCCACCCTCGCAGCGCGTGCAAAGGACGAATTGGATAAGACGTGAACGCGCGCCTGGCACGTGGATGCTGCATCAATTCTCAGCGAATATATTTACGTACGAAATCGAATCAACATTATGTAAATGTCATTATGATATGGCGAGTGCGAACCTATCGAGCGTAATGATGGCATTGAATGGACAAATCCATCTGTTTTTCCAGCTATTCACAAAGGATAGTCAATGAGCGTATTACAAAGCGCTAATTAATGTACGAAAAAATGCGGCATGTGATTGTTCTTTATGCAAATGAAATCAATTGCAATTCACACGTTGCGAATTTATGAAACCTATGATGCAATTTGTTTGTTTATGTAAGCTGATTTCTTCGAAGAATACTTGATTTCCAATGCAATGACTTCGTGGAAAATTCTAAGGTATACAATGTTTGATGTAAATCAAATCATAAAAAATATTTAAATAATGGATAAGGAAATAATGATTAACCAATTCGAATTTTGTCCATTTTAATTACAGAAATTCGAAAAAAATATCTAGTTACGTGGATAACTATTTAATTGCAATTTAATTTGTATTTTTCTCATAATTTTGTTTAAGATTAATGTGTTTTTCATAAAAAACTAAACTTACTGCATTTAAAAATGTTTTTGAACAATAATTTATTATATGACGTTATAGTGACGTAAATGTTTCCAATCTGTGAATTTTACGATTTTAGTTTTATTATTAGGTCATTTAATTGAGTTTATCATGCTTGGGAACAATGAAAAATTAGTTTAATGTTAAATCGTAAAAATGCTTTACCATTTGTGTTCACTGGAAATGCAATACATTGACTGATTGCTTGATTTATTTATAAGGAAACGTGTTGGCAGCTTATTCTTATTAAATAAATAATTGTAGAATGTATATGTAATTAATTATGTGTAAATTGTAAAAGTTTTGCAATTGTGAAAAACATTCTTGTTTTCGATTACTATAATGATGTATTGCATCAGATTGACATTAATTCTGGAATCAAATGGTCATTAATTGATTGTTCATTAAACCTCATGAATTCATGAAATTTATGAAAGCCTTAATAAATGTTTGCAAAACCTTGACGTAAGGAATTTTTATGACATTTTTACAGCACAAAACGTGCAATTCGTTAATTGCAATTCGATTCAATTCGTTTATTTATCGACTTATTCATTGCTAATAAGTTGTTGTTTTCCACCTGCTCGTATTAAGTGAACTATTTAATAAATTACTTCATAAATTGAGCAAATGCTCTATCTATTATACGCTTATTGATTAATTTAGTTATGCTAAAAACTTTCAAACAATTGAATCATATTAAGTATGATTTGAGCTTAAGAAATGTTTCAATCATGCATGCATGCCATGCATTCTATTTGATTGCTGAGCTAGAAGCGTGCGCCTCCTATAATTATCCATGCGCAAAGGACGATTGATTACGTTAGCGATAATGCAAATGATATTATTGAATGCATTCCGCGATTTCGCATTGTGTCTGCGCGCGTAGAATGAAGCTGAATAAGTCTAATGTCTAGCTAAATAAGTGCAATAATTTCATAGAGATTGAAAGGTCATCGGCGTGACTCGCTCTTGATACTTATAAGTACATATGTTGAAGTGTAATTTATTCCACTCACTTTTACTCTGTATTTCAGCATTACACTCCACAACAACGCCTATGTTGGACGAGTTTTTTTTTCTCGTAAAGTAGGTATCAAGTGTCTATAAAGTAATTGCGGAATAAATAAATCTATGCTAATAAAAAGTGCTTAAGAATGCAAATAACGTATGCTAATGATATGAGTACCTAATATGGCTTGGGTGTATTTTTGGCGTTTAAATATTTAATCAGCGTATCAATGCCGCTTGACAAAATTGGCATTGCGGTTGATAAGGGTTTTATGCGCGTATTTGATGTGGATGTTAATTTAATGCATGCACTAAATAAAAAATTTGAACTCGTAATTCGCCAATGTAAAATTCTATAATTAACTTTAAATAACAAATTAACCCAGAAAGCATTCATCGCACTGCATTGTGATGCTGCGGCAAATAAAATTATATCTTTAGTAAACGTTGAAAAAAAACAGCCCACTTCATGGAAAACATCCGAAATGACTTAATAGAGTACCGCAGTACACGTAATTAGGTTGTGGTGCGCGTTGGTGAGATAATTCGATAATTCGAAATTGACGGAAGTGCGCCATCAAAAAACTCAATTTCATCGACATTGCTCCAATTCATCTTGATTAGGAGTAGCTAACACATCTGAGCGTGCACCAAATGTTAATTTGGTACACACCAGAATAACACAATACATAGTTCGCGTGCTGCTCACGAAAAGTTTTCATCTTAAATTAGCCGTGCGCCTCCGGCCAGCGTCCTCTTTCCTGTTCTTTATCTGCGCTGCTGTATATCTAGTTTTGCTCGCTTATCTAATGAGCGAGTAATTTGTTAATTCGATGAACGCTTCTTCTATCTCACGTCCTCTATTTGCATGCATCGTATGTGTTTTGATAATAAAAAGCGATTAGCAAGCAACTGCGTACAAACTCAAAATTACATTATGTACCTACGTACTAATAATACCAGTCGCTGAAATGGCAAAATTAGAGTGATTAGATCCACGAAAAACTAAATGCATGATTGTGGGAAATTCTCACTTAGTGACAATGCTTTAATGAGATGTGCATGTTAGAACAGATTCGTTGACGATTTTGATTCTCAATATTGTCGTATTGTGATTACGAGGGTCAAGGTTTTACGCTATAGTTCATTAAAGTGACTAACATATTGTGTATTGTAATGTTGATAATAAAATTTATTTCTTACATTATTTCCCCGAATAAACAAAACAAATGAATAATTTGTTTACTTCCTTATCAAGCGTGAAATACGCGTGAAACTACTGGAATTATTTAACAAGTTATTTCATTTACGGTTAGATATAAGATAAAAATTTAATTTGATAAGACGATCAGGCCTTTAACCAAATAGAACCGGCCTAAACTAATTTACTCATTGTGCAGCTAATAACACAAGTTTTCAAATAACAAGCAAACAAAAACGAATCAAAGTAAAAATAGACGAAAAGCTTCTTTTATAGAAAAGTCACGTGTACGCACGTTTGATCAAAACTTCGCCACTTTCCATTCGCTTTCATCTCCGATTAATTCTTCCTGGTTAACTTTAGGAGTTAGTAATATTAATGAAGCTACAGAAAAGCTAATGGAACTTTAAAAGTTTTGCATGTTGCACTTTTCGTTTAACATTTGTTAACAGACGTTTCTAATTAGCATGAAACAAAGTTTCAACAAGTAATATCATCTTACTCATAAATAATATGAGTTTTAATGAAATTCCTATATAAATATTTATAGTACAAGTTGATACCTTAGCTACTTTATCAAATTCAAACAACTGATAGTTGTATCATAAATTTATAATTAATGTACACACAATTAGTGTGCAATTAATTCAGGTTTCGCAGTAGGTAACTATACCGTTTTGTTTACCTTTTTAACAATGGTAGTCTAATCAATTGAATCACTTTCAAGGCATTCTAATTCGTGGGCGATTATCGTGTTTCAGTAATAGTTAATTGTTGTTGGCAAGTATAAATATTACTTTGCATATTTAAATTGTCATTGCTAGCAATAGAAGGTACGCGGAGGTGCGTGCCGAGGTTCTATTGTTAGATAATACAAATGGACGACAAAAAATGAGTAAATTATTGTTTTGCACAGACATAGAATTATTTTCTCTTACTGTGCTTCCTGCTTCATATTAATTTGTCGACAGAAATTCTCATAACTTGTTTAAAGTAATTCTGAAAAATACGCATCGTAATTAATTCAGTTGTTTAAGAAATGTTTTTAAAAATAATAATGACATTATATTAAACAAAATAAACCAAATTAAACCGGAATAAAGTGATTTACTTGAATTGGACCAAGATAAAGGCTGGTAATATTCGCTCTGAAGCGGATTTTAATACGAGTGAATTTAATTAAAACATTAATGAAATAATAACATTTTAAGAGAATCATTATTATCCTTCTGTTCTAGTTGCTATAATAATATAAGTCGATAAATTTAATTAGATAGACAGTTAAATTTTTATAACAAATCAATTTGAGTTAATTTAATTGGTTCCTAATTGAATATCTATAAACGCACGTTTTATAATTTATAAGTTTTATACTTTTGCAATGATTGAAATATATTTGGTAATAAGCTTTTGTCCAAAAATTTGTATAATCTAATTTTTAATTGTATAAATTTAAATGCATTACGTATGTAAAATTTGAAATAAACCTAGTTTCAAAATAATAATCCCATTAAAGTGCACTTCACTCCAATTAATACATATTATGAGTAAGTGTTGTATTATGCCGTTTTGTTTATAATAAACGAGGCATTAAAATAATTTAAAATCAACTGAAATAGAATAGAATGAAATAGATCATTGCTACACTCCAATTCACTTCAATTAATAGGTGTTTTTGCCATTCGTGAAATATTTTAAATGCTGATTTTATGAATCCATTTCCATTTATATTATTTATTAATTTATCATATAAAATTCAATTTCTAAACAGAATTCAACAAAATAACAAATTCAATTTATATGTGACAACTCTGACAATAGTTTCTATTGAATCAGAATACTATATACCGAGAGAAAAAAACAAGAAAATCCTAAAAACAATTTGCCACTCACCTTTGTGAAACGTAATCGACTTATTGCTATTCAAAGTGGAATGTCAATAGCACTTTCTTTTATTTTCTTTTTTGGTTTGTTCCTCTTTATTGTAGTTTTTATATATTAGAGAATACTTTTTTTCCGTAAAGTAATTTAGTCTTTTGCGCTTTTATGTTCAGGCCTTATACGTGCAGCCTTTTGCCCGCGAAACTCTTCCTTCAATTATAAAACCACTTATTCTTCTTCACCTTTCTTTCGTTTTTCTTAGAGACGCGATCGTGTCTTGATCAATGGAACTAATGTCACAATTGCGCCGAGTCTAAAGTGTCTCTTTGTTGGATTATTACGACAATTAACATTGCTTTTACTACTGGTAACGCGCACTAACTTCACTAACTTCTTCTTGTTCACGTTTGCCTTTGCTGGCTGCAAATTTATTATCAAAACTTTTGCTATGTTTGGTCTAGCTCATGAATCATAAATATTTCGTTAATGTTCGTTGAAATATTTACTTTATTATCACCTGTATAGTTTATAATATGATTTATACGCGAACACCACAGATATTCCTGGCGTATTGAGCGAACCGCGTGAAAGTTGTTGGCGTGCTACCACCGCGCAGCGTGCTCGTCGTCGACGTACTGAACGCGAATGCTTGTTTTGTTTATAAACTTGATGATGCATTCCCGTATGAGCACTCAACGATTGATCGAACGTGTAGAGTAAACGAGATAGATGCAAAAACAAAATGCAGCTAAGATGTTGCTCCAAACTCTTGATATTCTTGGCTGAATATTAAGTACAAGACTCGCTCACTCATGAATTTGAAAAATTCAAGATTAATTTAATCATTTCTTTCCAAGAATCAAGGACGTAACCCATTCAAAATAGTATCATTAAACCAATGTAAAAATAATTTAATTTGCGATTCTGAAAACAACATATTATGCTTTTAAAAAAGGAAGTGTGCAAAATTTAAACAATCGAATTAAGCGTTCAAATCAATTGCCAATACGCAGGATGCGCTATTGTCCTTATTCAATTTCCTGCATCAATTAATTACATCAAATGCATTGAAATTTTATATTGAATTATTGAATCCTGCAGTGCTCAAGAACAAAGAATTACAATATAGTCTATAAATATCCGGCTTGAGAGATAAGTTCTCTAGAAAACTTGTTTGCAATATTGGTATTTTCTTTTATACTGCACATTAATGTTTGATTACCTATTTACTCATGAAATTAATACTTGATTTATGCTTTAAATCTTATGATACCTGCACCTACGTATTTTATCATTGGTTTATCTTAGTAGCATGATGTTTCAAGTAGGAAATGAAATTTACTTTTGGTTTCCAGGAAATTCCGTCATACCGTAATTGAAGTGATATCATTACTTCATCTTTCATTATTTCATATTCTTTTTATCGCATTCTATGTAATAAAATATTGAATAATTAACAATTGCTTTATTCTAACTTGTGTGGCTGATTAATTAGCACTACGTAATGTAAAGTGAAAGTGCATTGCTTCGCACATACATAGTTTTTATTTGTAATTCGGTTAGCTTTATCGCAAAATTCGAATGTGTTTCAAAAGTGAATTTTACAACATTTAAATTGCTGCTTAGCAAATGGGTCGTTCAAGTTTTTTGTTTTGCGGCAAATTCCATTAAATGTTATCTCTGAAATTGCTCCAATTTAGTTAATAGTTTAATAAGCAAGCATAAGCACTCTGGATAACGAAAACGTGTACTAAAGTGCCGAATTATTTGCTGTTTATCATATATACTATTTAGCACTAATAAAATTGATACCAGCCATGTTCGTTTACGTACTTAACCATGGAAATTTACGTACTTAATGAAATTCTATATGAATTCATCTTAGTATACAAGGTGATAAAAATTTAACATTAAATACGTCATGCTGTAGATAAATATCTAATAAACACTTCGACGGAAAGTGAATTGAGAAAGTAATCTTGGCAAACAATTAAAATTCGGTACGTTGCGCGATTTTTTCATTTTTAGAAATGTCAATTACATTTCATATTTGAAAACTTCCATAGCGAAAAATTTCTCTTTGTGGCCGCGAGAACATAAAAGACAATTACATTGCAATTAATTTCACTCGCAAATAATAATAAGCCAGTAATAAAGTGCAAGTTAACAGAGCTTTTAATCAATATTTGCTCAATTATCAAGTGCGCATTTCATTGAATATTCCATCAGTTTGAAATTTCATAACAGCATGCAATTAATAAACAGCGATTTCACATGATGTGTGATTCATAATATGTTGCAGGAACCATTTTAAAATTGTTTGTTCCAATGCAAATAAACATTCACTGTTATCCTGCGTTTCAGACAAGAGGACGAGCGTCAATACGTAAACAGGTTGTTGCGAGAAAAATGAGATTTTTGAACTCGCAATAAAATGTATTTACGTCTTAAAAAACTTTGCATCGAACATACGAAATCGTTGACCCGTTAAAGTTGAAAATTCATATGCATTATCGAAAGAATAAAGGTGAATTTTTTGTCAAATCTCTTTTGTGTTTATAAATATCAAAGGTATAAATACGTGGTGTTATTTCTAGTTTGTAGCGCATTCACAAATACTTCCGAAGTGCTGGCAGAAAACTTGAAATTCAACCATGAATTAAATAAGTTTTTTCCTTAACTGATGCACAATCTATTTTTACGCCCGGCTCGTATTCCACCTTCGTCGCGCGGCCGATGGAGTAAATAGAAATATGTAGTTTAATGCAGAAATTGCATTGCACGCTTCTTTAACGAAACAATTACGAAATGTCGACTGCGTTTTGAGCGTAAAACTAAAAGCACCTGAAAAAGTGGTATCAGCTGACAGCAAAGTGGAGCTATCGAGAGCGGCAATGTAAACGACCGTTGAAGTGCTGTTGGTTGCAAAAGAGGTCGACAATCGGCTGCAAATCTTACCGTAAATGCGTGGCATTCATTCACACACATATGTACTGTATGCATACTATCGATACGATACGATTGTTTGCACAGAGTAAAGTTGCTCCCGTTCCTCGCGCGACCAATCCACGCTATTTACATTCATTCTTATGCAAAAAGCGCGTTCTTGTATTTCGTGAATTGAGCCAACACTGTCTTGCCGCACGCTTCGGAATCTGAGTCCACTTTACACACATGCAAGTGTGTTGTATTGACTAATCGAATATTGACGACCGCGAAGGCATGCGAGATGGATGTAGACATCAACATCAATCGTGTCGATGGATGACAGGAATAAGTACAAGTCGCAATGTTGTGATGACACTCGATCGAGGACGCTCCACTTAAATAATTCGTCCTTTTTCTTTCCGCTCAAACAGTTGGAAAACGCGTGCGAACGAGAGCGATGATTCGCTCTCTAACTAATCGTGCAGATACTAAGACAAGAAATTACTGTTTGCTCTATTAGGAATATTGCAATTTGCATTTCATTTAAGTCAATGTCACAAAGTCACATTCATTTTTACTTGAATTAAAACGTATTCAATTGCATTAATGCAATCAACAAAACGTATTAAATTATAATAATTACATTGTAAATAACCAGTTGACAAGGTTTTATTAAATAAATGTTATTACGCTCGCCTGTAAATGTCTCTTCTTTTATAAACTTCTTATCTTTCTACGGTTGTATCCTTCATGCACTTGATAAACATAAAACTTTGTGCTTGCATTCGCGTACAATAAGAACTTACCTATAAATTTTTATGGAGAGAAGAGCGAAACGTTGAAGAGTAGTTCAGAAACAGTCAGCGAGGAATTTGTGTGTTTCAAGATGCAGTTCAATGATTATCGCAGCCAGCGAATGCATTTTTATTTCTGTTGGATTTGAATAGCACTCGAGTAAAAGTACCATTACGCTATTGCGCCTCAACGACGAAGATGTGTTCTTCGTAATTTATTAAAACGCTATGCAAACGCGCGCACGTCTCATTTGATGATCAATGAAATTCATGCTGAATTTAGCAAACGAATGCAATTTGCAAACGTGCACGCTATAAATACCCGTAAAATAGTCACAAGTAAACAAGAAAATCGTGGCGTAGGATATAGCGCAAAACGCGATAGATGCCGGTGTCTTTGCCGCCCGCGAAACCTGCAAGCAGCGTGCTCGTCCCGATGCGTGCTACGTGCGGAAGCACACTCCGTACGATGCCTGTCAGGATAACGCGCGAGCAGGACGTTAAACGGAAAAGCGGCTGGCTACAACGCCTGCGTCATTTATTGATCTTGGCGAGGACAACGCGCGCTGCACGGGTTTAACGCATCCTTTATCGTTGTTACGCCCTCCCGGAGGAATCTCTCGAATCTGTTCCGTCGACAATTATTAATACCTTAACCACCGAACAGTTAAGCCTATTTAATTGAATTAATTAAGCATCACAAACATATTGATCCGCTATGCATGTATTTCGCCAAGTGTTTCCAAGAACATGCAATGAAAAAGCGGCGTATTTAATCATGTTATCTCGAGTATTATCAGTATTATTTCACAATGAACAATTTAATTTTAATGTATCATTAATAATTGATTAGCACTTGTACTGTTATTGTGAAATAATTCTTTGAGAAAACAATTCATCAAAACATGGAAAGATTAGACGATAATGTCATCACTAATCTGGTTTGGTTTGTTTTTTTGGAAATTAAACTGAACGTGTTGTAACGTAATCAATAAAAACCTCTTAGATAAGGATTATGATATCATAGAGTAAATTGCACTTGTAAGAAATGATTCCAAAAAAATTGTTGTTGTAATAGCAAGCGATTAAATGAACGTTCACTTGGCTAAAAGTTTGCAATAAATGTACTACAAGTATGGATTATATAAGTGATCATAACTAACTTAAAAATTATTTAATAGAACCTTAAAAATGCGTGATCTATGATAGTAGGCACTTGCTGTTTCCTGTTAGTAAGAGTTTTTATAATCCTTTGCTAAGTTGTGCAATTCCACTCTAAGTTGATAATTATTTCCTGATTGTTTATTTCAGCCAATGGAAATTCAAAATTATACATTCGCTCTATGCAACTTCTCATGCGCCGTTCTCCTTCAAGGATTTAAAGCTTCCTCCTTCGAGGCTGTGCTCGTCGAGGATTGTACCGCTAGAGGACCGCGTATGTATTCATTTTAAATAAAGGTAATATACCACCCCTATAATTTTCCTTACGAAACAATAAGCAAATAAATGATCTTCCTATATTACAACAAGCTTTCGCTTTAATTATTTACAGATTAAGTGATCCTCGTTATTTGTACATATCTTGCAATCAATATTTAAATCATTCCATGTACAATTGCACCTCTTATCAACTGCCACCACGACTGTGCTGTAACCACGACCACAACACAAAGTAGCGCAATGATTATGATTTTTGCATCGTCGACCGTGAGTGGCTTCACAAAAATTGGGGCTTTGAGCTAAAAATAACAATTCTGAAAAATTTTCAGTCGTGTCAATCAACATCTCAGGTTTATATATCATTGCTGAATTGTACTTCGATTTCAAACTTTCTGCGATGTTTGCGAATGCTGGCTTAATAACTTTCCAACAAGTTTTTAATGTGCAGGTCGCTGAAACATAATTATTATTACAACTTTCCTGTGAGTAATGCGTAATTTACCGCTAACTCCATGACAAACACAGACATTAATTTTATGTTTTTTAATTGTTTGAAAACCTATATCAATATTATTTTTCAAAATCTCGAATTTAAGTTGATTTCTCGAAGAACTTTGTTGGCCTGGAGGGAAATGATTTCCGTCAAGCAGAAAGCGCCGAGTAATTTTTTTGGCAACTTTAGTATTATCACTACAACCAACCCATTTCCAATTTGCTGATAAAAATAATTTAATTAAATACATATTTTTGATGAGAGTAGAAAATAATACATTTTGATTTCCTGGGTCTTTCCATACAATAACAACTCTGAAGTTTTCCATCACTGCAAGCTTTTGCTACTGAATACATCAAAGCTGATGCAGCTAAAGCTTGCATATATGCAGTCTCACGATAAATTCGCTTAAACATAGAATTTTGCACTTTAGAGCAATCCCATCGATCATAACTAAAAATATTTACAACTCAATTTGACTGGAATAGTAACAAATCGAAGAATTACTGACCTGAATTGTTCACGACAATTATTAACAACTAAGTTTTTAGCATCCTGAACAACTTTATCAAATCCCCTTCGATTTTGGCACTGTTGAAATTGCTTTTTATATCCTTTCAGCCACTTGCAAGCTGTCGATTTTGCAATATTTTTATTTTTAATAGGTTTACTCAAATACATTGAAGCAATAATACTTCTGTGTTTCTTTCTGAATTCCTGAACAATTGATAAATTATTCCCTTGTCTAAAATAATAAACTTTATCAGCAATTAAATTTTAAGAGAGGTATAAACTCACATGGTGCTTGATTCTTTTACTTTAGTGTCAATTTGATGTAAATAACTTAATCTCAGGAATAGCACGAGCACAAGGATAACGTACGCGCCAATATGCATCCTTTCGTACTGATTGAAGATGCATTTGGCCGAAGCAGGACCAGAATTGATTAACACTCGACATAGTGCTGCAAGAATTTTACGACTGCCCGAGACTTACCTTTATTCATCATCATTTTGACTCAGCCACGAACAAAATTGCCATTGTTACTCATTGCCATCTTACTTCTCATTAACTATAAAGTGTTTGAAACCAAATACTTCATAGTTATTCAACTCTTAAAGTACGAATATATTTTCACCCTGTATGTGTACAAAGTTGGGTGAGGTGAGTTTGAATCCATGAAAATGACGAATATATTCAATATTGACAAGTGTAAACGCATTAACGTAAAACAGTTCAAAGGACAGAGGTGTGCTTAAAGTCGAGATTTTCACTTTCCAGCGGCTTGGTAAATGTTTGCACTACTCAATCACTGGATATTTCATCTAAAACAAAATGAAAAACGTCTTATATTAGTTAAGATGAGTTTGAGCCATGTTTCCAGTTTGCAAATATAGGCGGTTTATTAAACATTCTCTAGTGTTGATTCAAGTAAGCAAGATTCTTCCGGTCGTAAAAAGTGGAATATTTCTTTGAGGTTCATTCACACCAGCAACTCGTAAAATAATGGATAATGCTAGGTAGGTGATTGATGGATGTGTAATTTAATAATGGCTAGTAGGTAATAAAATTCACATGAATATAACCACGAAACATAAATAAACGTAAATTTAGTACTTTTAAAATACAAAATGTCGCTTATTCTTGAAATTACGTGTTAATTTTGCAATATTTCATTTCGTGTTGCAAATTGATAATCCTGAAAGAAGAGAAATTGAAAAGGTTTTAAGCTAGAAAATCTTAAGTTGTTTGTCCTATTAAGTCGTCAGTTTGTTTCTTTTTCTTCTGATACATAGATAAAATCGTCGATTTGAGATGATTTTAACAAAGCTCGAATTCATTCGAGCGACAAGTGTAAGCTACTTACGCACTATAAAGAACTGTAAAGAAGAGCAAAATAGCCCACCCCTAAAACGTCCGTTTACTTCGCAAGTCTATTTTCTTCTTCGTTTATTTTCAACAAAACGTTGTCCAAGTGTTTTTCCTCTGCACGCAACGCCAGGCTCTAAAAGCGTTATCTTTACAACCCTGCTATCTCCAAAATGATACCACTGTGCAGCTACCATCCGCACGAGCAGCAGCAGCCCGATGCGGGGTGGTCTACGTGCTTATCTCGCCAGAGCCCTTCATGCACAGGTGATAATGCCGTATGCGGGACCGACAGCTCTCTACCCTCCTGGAATTATAGCTCTTATCAATACACTGCTCTGCTTAATTGGGAATTTAATTAAGCATTATCTCCATATTTGAAGGGGAAGTCATTTACGTTTAATCTTATCGCCAAAATATGTACAATATTTTTAATTAAATTGGGGAATTTCCTTTTTGGTAAATAAATTCCGGTGTTTAATGAGGATTCGAATATTTTCCAAACAGACCTGAACGAAGCACAAACGACAAATAAAATAACAATAAACAATGAAAAGGTTTAGATACGGGCCGAAGAAGATTTTCTCAAGTGAAAAGTCAATAGAAGTGTCAATAGATAAACAAAGACGCTAGCAGTGTTTATTGATATTTGGTCAGCGCGTTCTGTATGCGTTTCAGACTAATGTCTTCGTTTTTGTTTCCTCTCCATACACGCGCGCCTTCAATGTTGACCCAAATGGTGATGTTTCGTTCAAAAAGGGAAACTAAATAATCTGTGTGTGTGTGCGTCTCTTTGCCAATGATGCTTTTTAAGCACCGGAAAATTGACTCAAACTCTTTGCACACTGCAACGATGTTGTTTGCGCATCGCGTTTATTTTAGTGGTGCAGGTGTTAAATTACCTTTAAAAAATGTCCAAATATTGTAAAACTTCATTCATATTTTGACGCTTTCGACGGAAGAAAAATACGGGATTAAAATTCACCTAATATTTAGCTGTCGAGAATTCAGCGATAAGACTAAAGCGAGTTAAAGTAAAAGCATTGAAAATGTAAGAAAATTAAACGAAATCACCGAGAAATTGAAAGAGTGTTACGCAAACGTCTTAAAATCTAATCGCTGCGAGCGATTGAAGTCAAGATACGCAGACCTGCGAGCGAAACGACGAAGAAGTATTATGCAAGTGTGGTACAAGCATTAGGCAAATTGTATTTAAGCGTCAACACTAATACAATTGATGGATTGCTTGTGGGCTGGGGCTGGCGTAAAGAAATAGAAGAGCTGCAACAAGTGCGCATTGCAAGCGCAACAATTGATTACGGCCCCTGAGGAGGAACGTATTTGTGGCTTGCGATATTGCGAACGTTTGCCAAATCGCCAGCGAGTCATTCAGCGCGCATAATGCGTTTTAATGGTTGTCCCGGATTATCTCTTTATCCCGCTCCTAATCACTGTCAACTTGTGAGATCTTCACCCCGCTTAAAGCGCACAACCACGCGAGTAAGAAGTACGTCTTCAATAGCTCGCTAGCAGAAGAATCAATAGATCAATAGACGGATGGACGTCGAGTTTGCAGATATTGTCAACCCTTTTAATGCTAGAGGAAGCAAAATACTTCTTTGGCAAGTTTAGCAAATTCTTTGAAACTTGAACATTTCACTATCCATGTAAAACTTGTATTTTCAAATATATTTTTAAAACATGCTTATTGTGGATTAATATATTTGTAACAGAATAAGTATGTTTCCTTAATACTTTTTTCTATTCATTTCAAGACGAGGAACTTGACGACAACTTTACGACAAGAAACTTTTCAACGTTTTCTCAATGCTTGAGCAGTTGAAATATTATGGAAAATCGTAGACTAATCGGGTAATTAATTTGAAATATCATTTTCGTAACAATAAGCTAATCATGAGTTATATCACGACTTTATATGAATGATCATGTTTAAATGTAACATATCTTTGGATCCATAAGTACTTAATCAAAACCATAAAGCAGAACTTGGCCGTAATTATGATTAATTAAGATAAAATATGTTGAGTGGTGCGTTTGCTGGTAGTTAATCAAGCGCTTGGTGTGCGCTCGCAAGCACACTGCGAAGGAAGAAATTAATCTATTTGTAACGAGTGGAGTATTGTTTTGACGCAGTTTTTGTATCACTGCGGCCGCTATCAATGCGCGCGCGCTTTTCACATGAAAGCGCACGAAATTATTAATCAACGTCATCGGGGCCAAAGAAGAAGAAGAAGCAGCAGCAGCAGCACTTCTTCAGCGTGCGCTTCTTCGCAGTGGCGGAGCGCCGCTTTCCATTCACAATGCGCGTGTGGTCCAGCAAGAAGAGAGCGTGTTCACAATGTTGTTCGTACACGGTGCGCAACATGTTTCTTCATCATTCACCTGGCTGCGCTTCTCAACAAGTTGCCGTTGCCTTTTGCTTCATTGTTACACATTTATCTATTGACGCATTGTGCTCGCGTATTGTTGATCGTCTGTAGTTCCTGCTTTGATTACAATCAGAATGCTGCCAAAAAAGGACTAGAAGGATATCAACTTGTGCCTTATTTATCCAATACAAAAACCAACCCTCTAATGAAATATCTAACAACTCTCGAGGGATGAGTGCTACATTGCACATTATTTGAATGTGCGAATTGTTGATGGGCATGTTTCCTGGTGTTTTGTGTACGAAATGAGCTGTGCGCGTTGACAGCCACCCCTGCGCGCAACTATTTGTAATCGCCGATGGTGGCCGTACGGAATTGTTTGCGAGTTGTAAGCCCCCCTTGTACCTGCCAACACGACACATTCGACTCATAAGATATATATTAATTTGTATCTGTTTTTTTCCTCAGGTACGAGTGGTCGCGATGAACAAAGACGCGACGCCAATGCAACGCAGCCAAAAGCAGATTCCTAATTCGACACGCCGATCGCAGCTCGCTGCCCATCCACTGCGCGTTTTTCACAATACGTCCTACCTTTTAATATAGGTAACTGTGTGTCTAAATGCTTCTCGCTTTTTCCTTCAAATGCACTAACCGCAGACTGGAGCTGTGAGGACTCTATTATCATTTTACGATTTTTGACACTAAACTTCAAGTTTTAACATTAATTGAATTCTCCGGAGCGTCGAAGACGAAGAATCGTGATTTGGCAAGTCAGTAACGTGTAATTCAAATCGCGAAAATATAAATAAAAAATGCGATGGATGCCTTTTGTAAACGTTCCGATTTGTTTTCGTGTGCACGCAGTGACCATATAATTGATTCGCATGCGGCGTGCGCTCGGCCGAGGTGTCGACACAAAAAATAATTTATGAAATTTGAGCGCTGCATGCAGTGCGCCAATCAAAAAAATATCCTTGCGGCGGCGCGCGAATTTTCGGCCATAAAGCGCGCGCGACGCTGGCACCAAACACGCCGATGGAAAGTGTGGCGAATCGGCGACGATGGCTTATTGTTTACGAAGCTAATTAAATTTTCAGCCAACGCATTGCAATGTGCTGTAAAGCGCTTGTTCGCAGCTCTTGCTCTTTAGGATTGCCAAATGTTTGTTGTACTTACAAAATGCGTGGTCAAAGACCTAATAAAATCCTTTATATCTACACGTTATTTACCGAAGAAATTCACTGCCATGTTTTTGCTGATATTTCACGTGAATAATCCTTTCAACTACAATAAAATATTTAATAAACAATTTCCTGTTTACTTAAATCAATTCACCTGAAAAATACGAAAAATTTTAAGTAATTTTACTGTATTTGAATTGCCATAAAGGTGTAATAAAGTAGACCATAGTACGATAAGAATGAAGCAGTGGTCAAGCATTATGCTCGTTGATGAAACTCGTCAACAACGTTTCTGTCATCAGTTCATCAATGACCCGTCGTACGTTGGACACCCGCGAAGAAGAGGACGCAATAAATCGAGCAAATACAATAAACAGCAATGTTTTATGAGGTCCGAACACCCAGGGGGTGACCCGTCCGAACTCACCGGTGCTCAGGTGTTGACAGAAGAGCGGGGTTTACGAGCAAACGCTTCGTATGCAGATGCCCAACAGCTCAATCGCGATGACAATTGTCGTTCGTGTCCTCATCATCAACGAGGACGATTCAATAAAATTAGCATTTATTATGTCGGCGCAATCACGCTGGCTAATCGAGTTCACACGGATTCGTTACGCGCCGCGTAGGGAGCGCCACCCAGGCAGAGCACACCTTCCTTCATCCGCCAAAGAAGCAAATAAAAATAGTTCAGACGACGAGGATGGCGTTTGATGTGTAAGCGTGAATGGGCCCTTTTTCGGCGTCGCCGCTTTTGATCCTCGTCTTCAGCGCGCTGAAGAGTAAAAGTGCTAATGCTCCACACGTATGCAACAAAAACGAGAGGAACGATAAAAATAACAAACAGTTATTCATTACCTTTCTCTTAATTTAATTTCTTTCTCCACTAGGAACATCAAGTCCAAAACCCCAACATCTCCCTTACTTTAATAAGTTTTCAGGAAGTTACCTCTTGAGGAATTAAAATGTGTCAACTTTTGACAACGTTTGACATAAACATCCAAATTTCAAGAGGCTTTCAACTTTAATAAAATGCAAAGCAGCTGCCTTCCTTCTTAAGACTACTTTGCGTGTGCTAAAAGTCTAGTTATATGCAAGAATTGTAACAACAGAGTATCAACAACTATGGAGAAGAAGAAGAAGAAGAAGAAGAAGGTGAGGATGAAGAAAAAATAATGACACAATGTGAGAAAATCATCAGGAATCTATGCAATTATCAGTAATGGCACGGAACAATAGTTAAATGACAGGGTAAAAGGTGTGTGCGCTTTTGTGTGCGTGTCGGGAGGCACCGGAATTCGGCGCTGTACCAGACAGAGAGATGCGGCTTGCGATGCTTCAAAGTGAGGAATATCACACCACAGGGAGCCCCATCAGTGGTCATTATATTTTACTGAAACCGCAAGCTCGCGCGCGCGCCCGCACGAAAAACGCATGCGAGCGAATTGCTTGGGTGGTCATTCAATAATGCAAGCACGCGCACTTCGTCGGCATCGTTTTGTGGCCGCTCTTGCTTTTGCTCTTCTTTTACTTACGGCGCGCGATTTTTGTGGTTTTGCCACAAGCGTTTTGTCTTTAATGATACAACAATTACAACTGCTTAATTTTATACAAAATAACTATTGACGAATCCTTTCAATCATTTCAAATCCTTGAAACTCTCTCAAGGACCTCTCTTCTATTATTACAGACAGGTACGATAATAGCTATTAGGTAATTAACTTATTCAACTACTTAAAAGCTTTCTTTCATCATCATCATCATAGTCCTTTGAACAATGACGTGCAAGAAGAAAACTCTTCCTCTTTTTAATCTCGCCCATCGATAAACCCAATGGATATCAGTGCCAATAGGATCGAAGGCGCTTCGATCGATGGGAACTTGGTATTCTCTCACGCTTCCAAAAAGATCTGCGCATTTCTTCTTCGTGAGCTCACCATCTACTTCTCGCTTTCATCTTCCGATTCTCTTGTGGTCCTTGCTTCAATTGCATCTCTTAAATACTCCGACTGATTGTGATCAGCGACATAATAAATGATTCCTATCGAGTGATATAAACGATAATTAATTAACAATTCGTGCCGAAAGCTAGTCAAATAAATAAAATGAATACAACACCGAGAACGAGGTTTCCATTCATCAAGCTGCTTCCACGTTAGCGAGTTTTCACGTTTAACGTTTCCACGATTCCATTCATACGCTACTGCTGCTCTTCAGTCATGACTTTGGCCTTGTTACACTTCGTAGTAGCTCTTCAGATATTGTGACGTTTGTGGCTGATCGATCACTTGCAACTTTCAGTTGACATCTTGCGGAAACACGTGTGCAGGAGGCCATGTGATTGACGACAAATTGAAACCGATTGCTTTTTGCTGTTAATCGCCAGAGACCAATTTGTGTCGGGTATCAATAGGATATAAGCATATTTTTGCGGATAAGCTGATTTCCGAGAATATCCGTTGCTTGTTACTTCAATGGCTTTACGTTTTATTCAACCCTTCAGCTTACTGCTGAACATGGCATTAAAACAAGCTCATTATGTAATAATATCTGAGCGATTAGCACATGCAAATGCATTAACAAATTTTAAGCGTTAAACTTGATAAAAATAATATGTTAATTGTCTTCCTTCCTGGTAAGACAATTATATTATTAGATAATTTTATGTGACAGTAATAGTTCTTGAAATTGTTTTCGTAAAATGAAATAAATGTTTAAATTTAAGAGTGGCTATTATAAAAGTATAAAAAAGCTACGAAAAAGTTTGAAATTCCGAGCGCATTTCCTCATAATATAACGTTGATTCACATGGAAAAAACCTGAGAAATAAATGAAAAGGAATGCACGTGTGGTCTTGGTAAAAATTTGAAGCAAAATCAAAAAACAAGCGAGCGGATCCACTTTAATAAAAGCACGTCCGAGTTGCAGACACGAGATGAACTGCTGTTGAGTGGAACATTATCCCTTCCAGTCGTTCGGTTGGTGCGCGAGGATGGGACAGCTCGCTTGTGCAACAACAAATTGACCGGCGGTCAAGAGCGGCGCGAGCTCCTCGCAGGAGCAATGGCGTTCCGGACGGCGGAAAAGCGAGGCGGAACCGCGACGCCTGATTGGTGCGCGCGCGCAGAAGGATACTTGGGCCCACCACCTTTGGCGCAGCCACGTGCAGGACACGCATGGTTCGCGCATTGCGGATTAGTAGTTGCACGGCGACCTGTGGGTGGACAAGACGGCTTCGCGCGCACTTCGATCGGTGGCGGCGCAACGAGCGCAAGACTCCTCCTCGAGGCGCCCGAATTTCCGCAAGGGTATCTCTATCGGTAGCGGTCGGTGCGCATCGCAACCCCCTACCCCCTACCACTTCTTCCTGAACGGCACATGCCGTACGGTGACCAAGGTGGATATTTGTTTATTTTTTGCCGGACGGGCGTCACGTTCACACAAGCTTTCGCGTCGCTCAAATTGTGTGTAGTGTGCGGGTGGAAGTCGTGAATATTACACCTCGAAACTTGATTGCAACGTGCGCTGCTGCTATTCTTCCGCGAGACAGGACGAAACGAAACAACAATGGAGAGTTTTGTGATAAGTTTATGTGCGTTCGTTCTCCTGCTGCTCGCAGGCTGCCAGTGCGAGATGGACGTGCGCAGCAAAGGACGAGGCAAAGGATCGATGTGGTGGTGAGTTTTGCAATCAGTGCAATTGTTTACAATTTCGACATAAATCAATTGCGAAAGAATGTGCTGCCGCTTTTTGCTCAACTCTTCTTCTGCCGCTTTGTTTTCTTCGTCGGCCGCGTGCGCGCGCTTCTTCAGGTGATATGTAGTCCAGTCACATTCGCTCTTGACAATAAAGATTTACAATGTTCGTCCATCGAACATGCACGACGAACGCGATCAATCACGGCTGTCAGCTGCTTTTTCTTTATGCTTCTTTACAACTCTTTAACTTTATGTCCCATTGCGACAAGCGCGCTGGTTTCGTCTTGGTGAAAAAGTGATAGCTCGAGAAAGTCTTCTCAATGGCGTATTTCGTCAGAAGATCGCATGGAAAATTGGATTTAAATTGGGTTTCCATCTTATTGAAATCACCATTGCAAATTGAAATAAAATAAATTCCAATAAATTTTCAACAACAATAAATTGTTTAAATAATTTCAAAAGTTAATACAAGATTACTGCACATTCAATAAATAATTTAGCCAAATTTGAAAAATATCGCTTCACTAGATCAATTGTTACAAGTGTTTAGAGGTGGGTTTCTTGCCTATGCGGATTTTGAGTCTCCATGTTAAATCACATAAGAAATTTTTTTATTGTCAATTTAAAATTTTTAAACCGCAAGTTGATTTAGTATTCAATTCAAATAATCTTTCATTAGTAAAATGTTTTAATATTTTGCGTAATGTAGGAAATAAATAAATTTGAAAATTAACAAGATTTGGTTGTCATATAATTCCTCTACTATCAGATGAATTCTGTCTATACTTACGTTTTATCTTCTTTCACTGCTTTATTTAAGATAACAAAACCAAAATTTACAACTCAATTATGAATATGTTGTTACCACTTTTATTGAAACACAAAAGTGCAATCGAATGTGTCCGAATTGTTGACATTTTTACCATAGTGCTGTTGTTGATTAGCAAGTCAACAGCATGTGGCTGGAAATGTTGCCGTTTTGGGCAAACTGTCCAGCTAATAAGCGCTCGCACCGTATACGTTCATGCCAAGTAAAAAAATCAAACACTTTGTATATGGTTGTTGAATAAAAATCCAAAGAACACACGCATTCGTGTTGGTGTGGTCGCGGGATGTTTGAACGGCTAGCTGATCATCGTTTTTATGGCGCGTTTGTGTGCGCGGCGGCAACACAAGAATTTCGTAGATAAGGGACGTGCGGATGCGCGCATCTTGTCCACTCAATCTCGCATCGGCCGATGCGTCGTTTCCACATTTCTTTCTCTTTACGAAAACACCTATCTAGATGAACATTTCTCACGCTTTTCAAGCCTTTTCCTTGCGCGCATAATCACTGATGTCCAAGTTAAATTATTTAAAGAGCAGCCGCCTAATACTCTGTAATTTTCAGGGGTATTGCAAAAGCAGGCGAGCCAAACAACCTCTCACCACTATCGCCAAATTTAATTTACATGGATCATTCCGTACACAACACGCTTCGGCGGAAACAGCGGCGACTAGCACGCGAAAACGCTGGAGTTTTGGTGGCGATTGCCAAAGGGGCGAATATGGCGATCCACGAGTGTCAGCATCAGTTCCGGAATCGCCGATGGAACTGCTCGACGCGTAATTTTCTGCGGGGCAAGAACCTTTTTGGGAAGATTGTTGACAGGGGTGAGTATTGAATGATCAGATTTTTTCTATTAGCTGCGTTAGTGTATTGAATGAATAAAGCATCAAATGACATCATTGACATCATATACAATTGGAGCATAGGGGATGCATGTCCGCAGAGTGCGATCGAGCGTGCTAATAGACTTGTTCTGATTTGCATAACAAAACGAGCGTGCTTGACAAAACGACAAAACTACCGGTTGTAAAAGAGATATATGTAAAGATAGGAACGCGCCCCTTCGTTTCGCTGTTTGATGCGCGCCGGACAAATGGATTTGTAATTTGTTGCTTTTGAGGGCACGAGGGCTGTGTGCTTATATAAATAGAACAGGCACGCGCGCGCGAGCGCCCCAAAGAACTCGATTCCAGATGCGAACGCAGCACACGCGTTTTTATCATTAATTTATTGGGCAATGTGCATGCATCTAAAGCAAATACACCTAATAGATTAAGTGTATATTTACCTAAACGATTTTCTGTTTTTACAATTAAAATTTAAATTAAAATGCATGTAGCTGAAGGAAAAAGGTATTTACTTGTTGAAAGTTTTATAGATTCGTGCGTGTGCTTGTTTTATCAGGCCGTTGAAATCGCGTATCGCATTGATTGAGAGCCCAAATTACCAATCAATTTGAGCGAACTAATAGTTCGTAACGCAATGCGATGCAGCGCGCGGCTGTCGCTCTTAACAAATCGCTGGTCAAAGATGCGTAGATAACGGCTACTTGAAATGCCACTTTGTAGACTGTGGCACACCGGGCTCGCGCACTGCACTTACTTTGTCTCTCTACCTGCTGTCGTTGTTGCTGCTGAAGAAGTTGAGGTGCATCCTCGCCGGTATCATTTTAATGTGTTTATGTGATTCGGATAACGCAAACAGTTTTGGAATTCGACGTAAGCCTCTCTGCCGCGCTTCGCACGCTGCCTCAAATTAGTTTAATTAAATCAGCTGACAAATTATTTCCTCTCGACGCTAATAAACAGTCAGCGACATTCTTTCGCTCATAGCCATACTTAAGAACAGCGCTAGAATTAATTACGCGATTGAAAATTCAAAAAAATACAAAAAATTAGGAATTTCTTACTCAGCTTGAAAGCTGATTTCTGGACGCTAGCAATGGGTAATGGGGAGTGATAATAGGTAACTGTAAAATAGGTGGACAAAAAATGCACGCTTTCCATTTAGCCACGACGAATTCGCTTCTTGTTCGCGTCGTGGGCGACCTCATGATGACAGTTAGCGGACTACCGTTTCGGCCGTCGATGGCCGTCAATAGCTGCGTCATAAATCTCTTTGGCTTTTGTTACGCGATGCATTTGCGCAGATGCCAGCAATAAAAACATCATCTATTTGCGAGAGCCGTATCAAATGGATTTGCGCCGTGTTCCGGGAACACTCGCTCCGGGAATCGGCGGTTGATCTACTTTTACGAAAATCGATAGCATCATCATCGCAACGGCACAATGATGAGAGAGAAAATCTGAGGGGCACATTGCAAATGGATTACGAGTTTTTTCTGCGTTCTTTGGAGGTCGATTCAACGACCCCCCGTTGACCACGGCTGGGCTAATTACGTCATCATCATGTTGACCTCATGCGGGGAGGCTCTCGACCAACTGTTTCTCAATCCTTCTCCTGTGCTTTAAAACGGAGAGTAAAAAGTAGTAAAAGTATTCTAATATTTTCGAGCAATTAATCAATTATTTTTATTAGGCAGTAACAAATTAATTCCTCGCATTCTACTCTATAAATTCTTTCCGTTTGGCTTTCCTGCTGAAGGTGCGCGCGTTGAAGTCTCCATGTTAATCTCCCATAAGAGGAATTGAAAGGTCAATATTAAGTTAAATCTTTTGTTGCGCATTAATAAAATGTGAAAGTCACTTACATAAGTCAAAAAATGCAATAAATTTTTACTTTTTGCCATCGTTGTCGTCGTTTTTCGCATTTGGCTCGCTCGTAAATCATTCGCCAATTGTATTTGTCAATTGAACTGGTTGCGCTCGGCAAGTGCGAGCAAACGGCATAATATTTATGCGCGTACGTGACGAAACGGTAGCAGCAATGACGAAATGATTGATGTGTCGTGCATGCTGCAAAATACGGCGAAAAAACGTGTCATCGTTAATAATAATCATTCAACGCGCGAGATGGATGCGCGTGTCGTTCGTCGTGCAATGCACATGAGATCATAATTAACTCGAGCAGCTCCAAGAAAAATATTTCTCTATTGACAAATGATAAACATCATGATTTAAATGAGTATAATACTAATGTTGTTCTCTTGTTATTAGGATGTCGAGAAACTGCATTTATTTATGCAATTACAAGTGCAGCAGTAACACATTCGATTGCACGTGCGTGCAGCGAAGGAGCCATCGAAACGTGCAATTGCGACTACAGCCACCACAAAGGACGACCGCAGGGTTCCAACAGCCCCTCAGTGTCCGGCGTGCGCGACTGGGAATGGGGCGGCTGCTCGGACAACATCGCGTTCGGCTTTAAATTCAGCCGCGAGTTCGTCGACACCGGCGAACGCGGAAGAAGCTTGCGCGAGAAGATGAATCTGCACAACAATGAAGCCGGCCGCATGGTGAGTCATTAAATATGAAATTCGCCACTCAAATCGTAAAGTTTACGAACTAATTAACCGTTTACAATATCAATTAAAAGTCAATTAACATGCGAATTAAGATTGATTAATGCACGGTACGCATGCGAAAAGGCATCGACAATAATTAACCCCACTAATTAGCGGCATCGTTTTAATGCGCAATGCAATAAAGCAAATTGCATCGCAAAATGCCACTTGCGCGAAGTAAATCGTTCGCGCTTCATTTCACCCGGAGCGCGCTGTGCGCTTTTAATTAAAATCTCAATGAGACTTGTCGCATTCATCTCGGCGCGCACAGATGTCCACCGAGTGCTTTGTTTATTCGGCGGTTTACGTGGTGCATGAATGGAAAGCGCGTGCACGCGTCGAGTGGTGTTCGCTTTCTGAAAGAGAAAAACCGCCGCCGCGAACACATGTTCTATGGGACATTATCTAGTGTAATGCGGTGTCATCACCGCGGGATGCCCGCAAAGCGAATGCGCGTGCACGTCGCGCATTAAGAAAGCACACGAAACGAAGCAGAAGAGCTGGAGGAAGAAGAACGGAGAGCGCGAGCGAGCTCACCAGGAGGGCTCGTTTTACATGCGCATAAAGCACTGCTTTTATTACTTTTCTCTTTAATATTTGCTCTTATTTCGCATATCACATTTTAGAATATCTAGAAACAGTTATTGGACTTGTTTCAGAAAGTTTCAGGACTTTCCTCAGTCTTTTAGAGGTTGCAAATTTTATTAATTTCTGAGCAATATAATATTTTAATTCGCAAATTCTTAATGTTGTTGTTGTTGTTGACGTCGCTTAATATCCTGAAACAAAAGTGAACAAAGCGACGAATGCGAAGGTAATAAATGCAGACGAGGAAGCAACAGTAACAGCAGCAGCAGGAGAAGTACAAAGAGACACGCCGAAGAAAAGAAGCCGAGATGGCTGTAGATGAACATGTTGCGATGTGAAGATGTTAATGCTGATGCAGCAGGAGCAGCAGAAGGAGGAAGGTTGAAAGCGGCCGAATGTCCAAGCACACATGCATGAATGAGTGTGCACGCGCGCGCGCGAGCAAGTACAAGAGCACAAGAACGGATGAAGATGCAGACGGCGATTAAGACGCGCGCGCGCGCGGCTGCCGCGGTGCGGTGTGCTCGCGACGGTGAAATGAGTCGCGCCTCGAGGCCCATGTGTCATTTCATTAAATATGGGCGGTCTTAACAAGTTAATATGCATTTTAATAAAAACCCGACCGACCCGACCACCCGGTATTAATGATCGCCGCGCATAAATCATTAAAATTCTCACACCACGGCCACAAGGCGCGCACCGGATTGTTGTTGACTTAATGAATGCTCAACTTGATTAGCGGCTCTCAAGACGCGTACGCCACTAATTTCATTAAATTGAGCCGCAGCTGACTTGATCTGAAATCCTGATAATCGCGCTTAAATGTATCATTAAATTGACTTAAACTAATAAGCTAACTTTGTTTATCTTCGTCTTGCAGCACGTTCAAGCACAAATGCGACAAGAATGTAAATGTCATGGAATGTCCGGTTCCTGTACGGTCAAAACCTGCTGGATGCGACTGCCCAACTTCCGCGTGATCGGAGATAATCTCAAGGATCGCTTCGATGGTGCTTCCCGAGTGATGGTCTCAAACACGGGCGCAAGAAGCAACGCAGCACAAAGACCTAAAACAGACAAGATCAGTAACAGTATCACTTCCAACAGCATCCACAGTAAACGCGAAAATAAGCCTCGTAAATATAAATATGGCTTCCAACTGAAACCATTCAACCCCGATCACAAACCCCCGAGTACCAAGGACTTGGTGTACTTGGAGCCATCACCTGGCTTTTGCGAGAAGAACCCCAAATTGGGCATTCAAGGGACGCATGGTCGTCAATGCAATGAGACCTCGATTGGGGTGGATGGATGTGACCTCATGTGCTGCGGCCGCGGCTACCGCACCCAGGAGGTGGTTGTGGTCGAGCGATGCAATTGCCGCTTCCAATGGTGCTGCGAGGTCAAGTGTGACGTGTGTCGAACGAAAAAGACGATACACACATGCTTTTAATTTGATCGCACCTTCGAGCAGAAGCAACAAATAAGTCAGTAAGTTTCTTAAGTCAGTAGATTCCACCAAAATAGGTATATCTGACAAAACGTGCAAACAAAATGTTTCACAAGCATCGTACTTAACGTATTAACCAATTGTAATTTGAATGGAAACGCTTATTAATTAAGATAAATTATCCGCGCTGGCGCCTCTCACGAAAAACACACAAGCATCATGTGCATATGGAAAACGTGCATTTATTTGCGTTTTGATGAATATCAGTATTAATTATCTATTTAATTGACGATTTAAACACTCGACAAGAAGCGAATTTGTAAATTAATTAATCAAAGGTGTACATAGACAAAAAGACTGATTATCATACTTAACTTAATAATTAATTATTTAATTAATTTAATTGCTTTACGACGATTTATGATGATGATATTTTATTACGATTTTATTTCCATTATTATTATGTTTACTACGTGTGTACTATTATGACAATTGTAAATATTCGGTGTGTTTTTATTCACTTATTTAATTCTTTTATTTATTTCTCGCAAGTCTAAGTTGTAAATATTGTAAGCCATTATTAACATTATTAATATTATTATTACCTAGGTGTTTATACTATTTGGGCGATGAATCGTGTATGCTTTTTCACTATTTTTTAGCTTTTTAGCTGTGAGTTAAAAAGGTTTAAAAATATTTAGAAATCGTTCTCTACCTTTTTTATACTTATACATCGGATTACAAGTGTGTATATTTATAAGAATGCGTGTTTTATGTGTGATGATGATTGCGCTATTGCCAAACTGCAAACGTTCGACAATAAACAATAACAATGATGTAATTGTACATATAAAAATGTGAAAAGTTGCACAAAGATGACATGTGCATTTTCTTGTAAATTAAATGCGTTGATGGAATGAACGTAAGCACAAGTTATGCAATGTTTCTTTTCTCAGTTGACAATTTTGTAATTGAAAATTAATAACGACCTGTAAATCTCTAGATGCATAGATATTTGACGTACTTGATGAATATTTAATTAAACAATTTTTTTTCCAAAACGAGTAACTTTCTTTCTATACCTTAAATCCTTATCCTGAAAGGATAACTCACCGCAGATGGAACTAAAAGGTAAGTTTTGAAAGTAATTGTTGTGTTTTAATTTAATCATGAGCTGAATAAAGTAATTTCATTTATTGCACTTTGAATATGAATAGGAGAGCGATGAATGCCCCATTCGGGATGGTGCAAGGCGAAAGGCAACGAATCGGTTAAAGCGTTACCGAACGCTTAAACACGTTCCCAGTAAGACGGTGAATACCTTCGTTCGGCCATTGCACATTATATAATAGTGTGGTAATCGCATGCACACATACGCGATGCAATGCAATTACACGGGTGCATTTTCGATACCGTGCGCGCGCGCTCGCACAAAGTACCCATCATCGGTCATGATTATATTGTCCTCATTCAATTTCTGTTCGCTCTCAGAGCGCCTCTTTCAAACGTCACAATGCGGAGCGCTTCGCATTATTGACGAGTGCTGTACGAATAATGCATATGCAATGCCACTTACATAACATGCAATCAATACGCATGTGGTCCTCGCGTGCACCGCCGCCGTCGAAATTAGCGATTGACTATGTGGTTATAATCGTAAATGCCCATTGGCGCATTCGCATTTGCATTTCGCATTACTTAGTTCCTAGTTCTTTACGCGACACTGCGTACAATGACATATGCTGCCAGCTGAATGAATGTTTGAAGAAAGATCTTTAAACTCGTTGAGATTGCTTAGCGCGCATGTACGCTGTATGTATTTATATTTAATTTATGTCTCTCCTTCATGCATATTTATCTAATAACTATTCTCTTATAAATATTCTACTTTTATTCTAATAGAATAATTATCTGAAGGATAAGTAAGAGAAAATTGAGTAGATGTGTATTATTTGTATTAAAATATGATGAAATGTTGTTTGTAAATAAATTATGCAATAATTATTGCATTATATTGTCAAGACAAGTTGAATAAACTGTAGCCATGAAAAACTAATTCAAGCGCATGCACGGCACAAATATATTCTTTTGTCCGTTCATAGTTAAGCAATTGAAACATGCATGCGATGCAGTGCAAGAAACTAATAAATCCGCGACCGCAACACGATGGCCCTAAATGGCGTGGAACACCCAAGAGAGAAGTTAGCGCAGTTTAGCGCACGCTCTCATACCATAATAAATATTTTATAATTAAATTATGCGTGTAAGTCGCCGGCTTGTAATGTCTTCATCGTTCGGCATCATAATCATCAGCATAATCATCATCATCGTGGTCGTCGTCGCCGTCGCCGCTGTTCGCGGATGGCGTGTTGTGTGTGATTCATGGAAAGCGCGGTGTCATTCGCCAAGCTTTTTACCCACTTGTGTGCAAATAAAACTTAAATGCGCGCCGAGCATTTAAATTTGCGTTTTATATCATGTTAATGGCTTCTTTACTAGCAGGTAGAACGCGCTGCCACGGAGGATACCACCGCCAGCAGCAATGCGAACAGGTAGTAAACAAGTGCTGCTGATGATGCTAAAGATGCAAAAAAGTCGCACGACGCGTGTAAAGTGATTCAATTAGAAACGTCTAAACATTTATGCGCGCCGTGATGAACTAACTCTTGCACTTTTATTCCGATTTTATACGTTTTATGCTTATTTGGTGAGTGAGTTATTACCGGCATTTAAGCGTGCGTTCTCAGCTCTTTATGGCTTTGTTTTGCTGATTATAAATGCTTAATTAAGGGGAGTGTTTCTTACACTTTATGATCATCTTCCTTGTAATAGATTTAATTCACAAAATGGCACAAATTTTGAATCAGTTATTTGCTTGACTCGTGCTTGATTTTGTTATAAATTTAAATTAGAATTTAACAGCAAGGCAATTTGGTGGAATGTACATTATTTGAATTGCGCAGTGTTGGAAATTAATTAAATCGTTCGTGCGCTTTATGCGGTCGGCAAACGTGGAAAAACACTCAAAACGCCCCGAAAATGCTGATTAAAATAACAAATGAAGCGCGGTGCGCGGTTTCCCATGCGCTCCGCGAAAGAGAGTGATGATGGCGATCCGACGCTTTGGGGGCTCGCGGAATGCGCGAAAGCCGAAAGTATTTTAATGAAAATAGTTGCGCGCGCGTATTTGTTTTGCGCGCACTCGTGTGTTGAACATGCGGCGAAACAATGTAGCCGCCACCAACGTACCGATTTGCAACGCTTAAAAACGCGCGTCTTTTGTTTTGCGGAACCGAGAAAAAACACGCATGCATCCACTGATACGCACACGTCTGCCATTTGCCATGACAGACACCACAAGCAAATACACAAACACTCGTAAACACAGAGCGCAACAACATTCGCCTTTGGAAGTTCACACGCCGTAACAAATTTGTACAATGCAATATACACATTTGGCATTGTCGTCTGTGTTTGTGTTTATGCAAAAAGCATTCGCGGCTAACACATTTACGCATTCGTACGTATTGATGAAGCACACAGAATGCGGAGATAGGAAAAAATGCACAAGGGAGGCGAGCATCATCTTCAGTGTGTGTGCTGTTTATAGGCATCTTTCGTGTGTATGTGCAGGATCCACATTCCTTCATCCGGAATGGAATTCGATGCTTAGCCACAACGCATAGAGCTGAGGAGAGCTTTTATGCATCCTTGTGTGTGTGTGTAGTGCATATATATTTTTTGTGCGCTAAGCGTGTAAGCGATGATTGGATTGAATGCGCACCGCGCTCACCACCACAAGCGGACAACAACATGCGAAATATGCGCGCTTCAAGAAGATGCGCTAATATGTGGTGCGCTCGCAAAAATGCGCGGATGCTTTTGATGGGGGAGAAAAGGAACGCCGAGAGGGTTCCGACTACATCCGTCTGTGATATGAGATAATGAAATGGATTTGCTTAGTGCAGATTATGAGCAGGCGATTGTAATTAAAATGCGAGGAATGCTCACTATGCAAATGCGCAAACAATGTACTCATTTCAAAGAAGTTATTTCATCAATCGCGAAAAGGAAGAATTAATCATCTAGTTACACATTAATAAATATTTGTGTACCGTATCAATTAGTCAAAAAAATTATTAAAGAAGCAACGAAATAAATTTGCATTAATGAGCGAAACCGCCGAGACCACCAGAAAATTAATTAAGCAAGATTGAAATGCGCAATTAAATCATTCAGAGTTAATGAATTATCATAAATAACTTGCAGTATTATTTGCTCGATTATTATTAATCAAAATCAATTACTTATTATGTTGTCGTCGGCGTTGATAGCGCTCTCTCCACAAAGCCAATAAGTGTTAAGCTCCTTCGCGCTGCAGAGTCCTCGAGGACACTCAAGCAATAGAGATAAACAGAATCTCATCATGTGCAGCAAAGGCAAGACGAGCATCGCTGCATATTGATGAGTGAACGAATATGACGCACTGATTGAGATTTGGCAGCTTACTAATTGTATCCGCTGATAAACCCATTAAATTAACCCATCACCGCTTAATGAATTCATCGATCAGCAGCCGTAAGGAGAAGTGCAAGAGGCGCAAAACGAGTAAAAGAACGACGTGGAGATATTGAGCGACAATCAAGAGGAAAAAGAAGCCGAAGAACGACACGATGACGATGGCGAAGAAGAAGAAGAAGCTCACCGATGAGTACACCAGAAGACCATCAATGTTTGCTCTGCTTGAATGGACACCCGAACAAAACCGGCACGCGGGTTTATCAACAAGCCGAAGAAATTAATGCGCAGCACCGGGAGAAAAGATGACGATTGCGATAAAAATACAGATAATTTCGAATTTGTGATGAAATGAAGAAAAGCAGCGAACGGAGTGAATATTGGAGTTGATTAAAAGTGGTTTTGTTGGTAACTCTTCAGCGTCGCTTGTACGTCGAGGATTAACGTTCTTCCTCATTATTATTATGATTATGATATTCGTAAATTAACTCGGACGTCGTTTGCCATGCATGTCCGTTGCGTTTTGTCGCTTTTGCTTCGGTTTATAACGATCCGCTGTGCATTGCACCGTGAAACTATTCGACGTTGCTTCAATTTCTTTTGCTTCTTTTTACGCTCTTGATTAATTCCTGATTGCGCTGACTTAATGCACTTTGATGTTTCCACGTTTATTGTTTAATAGGCGTTTTAGCTTGTGTTACTAGCCCGATTATTAACTCCATTTCATAATTGAACTTTTATAGCTTCTTCCGGAAGAGTTTGTTGGAAAAGTACAAAAAAATTATAAGTAGCTAAAGACGATTAACATTACGTCAAATTAAGAAGTAATAATATTTTTTGTGGGCATCGCCTTTCTGAAAATCTAGTTAATTAATTCATAATTAGTCCAAGTTAATTTTGCTGACAAGCCCTCCATGACACTGTCCTCTTTCTGAGTGAACTTTTGCTGTTTTTCTTGCTCCTGAACATTTTGTTCTTCTTGCGCTTGTGTCGTGTCGATGATGCATACCACACTGATATTTGGAATTTGAGTTTGAGCTGTTCGTTTTTTTCGACTTGGTTCGGAGAGATGGAAGAAGCGGCTGCCGAAGAAGGCCGTCCGGAATACTTGCGACAATATTCGGCGTTCCCACGCTCGGCGGCACCACAAGAAGAAGAAGCGGCCGAGTGACTTCTTCGTCGTTGCTCCTGTCCTCCTCCTCCACCTCCTTCTCTGCTTCTTGCTGTCGACAAATTCGCTCCTTCATGCGTCGTTTTTGTACGCGTGTAACTCTTAATTTTTCTATAGATGCAATCATCGCATGCGCAGCATTCCGTCTCAGCTCTTATTTTGCAATTGCGCATACGCGTGCAAGACGAAGCTAATTCCTTCGCGCTCGCGATACGCATCACTCACACGCCGCAGCTGGCCAAAGGACAATGATGTCCTTGCATGGTTGCAAGCCTACGTGCGTTATCAATCTTGCGACAGGATTCATTCGCTCCTTGTTCTTGGCGACTGCATTTTTGGACTAGTTTCATTAGCGACCAACTACAGCACAAATCAATTAAATCTACTCGAGCGTTAAGCTCATGCTCATAACTTTACTGAAACGAACCATAACGCAATGCGAGCATCATTTAAGCAGTAATGTCGCATTCACCTTCCACGAAGCTGGTGCGCGATTTGCTGAACGATTGAGGTGATCGTCGATTGGCAGCTAATGAAAATGTTGTAGCTCGCACCGGACGTGACAACTCATTTTCGTCGTCATTTAATAAATTGATGGTTCTCCCACAAACATCTAACAATGATGATGATCATCATCAAGCACCATCAGCAGCAGTTTTATGATGATGATGATGATTGTTGGTGCGCATTGAACGCACGAAGAAGAAGCACAAGAAGAAGGTGGTGTTTGTCGTCTCGCGTTTTTATTTGAGGCTTTGTGCGCCGAGCACGCTTTGTCTTGCGCGCGCTTTTATTTCTTCATTGTCGGCGCAGTTAGCGTAACTGCTTCGTCGACTCCATCGTAATTCGATATTGTATTTATCTGGGCATGCGGTGCGTGCGCGCGTTTTGTGTCCGATTTTCTTGGGCAATTGCGGTGAATGAAGAAATTGTTACGCCTCTCCCGACATCAATGCACGCGCAATAAGAGCACGCGAAGATGAAGACGAAGCTGAACAACGCGATGAATTGATCCTCGCCCGAGAGGAAATGAAGCACAAGCAACGCGCTCGCGCTCATGGCGGAAGGACTCATGCGGTTTTATTCACTTGGATCGAATGGAACTCTTTTTATTTTCACTCCAAATGATTTTTTACCAGCGTGCTCAATAGCTAAATGTTTGCGTATTATAAAGGAGTCTTTGTTGGCGTGTCAATGACAATGCCAATTATGTATTGAGCAAAAATGCTTTGACAGTTGTGAAGTACGTTAGGCGGAAGATGAAGAAGAAGTTCCTCTCCTTGAGAACGTGAAGGACTCGAGTGTTAAAACACTTTATCAAATAATGTGGAAACGTTAATTAAGGTTAAAAAGTTTACCCACAAAACAATTTTGTTGGTTGGCATTAATTCGGTATCAGACACGTTGCGGTCCAACCATGAACGACCAGCATCGTGCGCGGCTCACCATGAGCGTCCAGCAGGAAGAAGGATGGAAGAAGATGATGAAGAAGACTAAAGACGAAGAAGCCATGAAAAAGAAGGTGTGAGTAGTTGGGTGTTCGACGCGCTGGGCAATTAGAACGCCTTTTGCAAGAGGCTAATGATGACCCAGGGACCTTCGGGGCGTTAGAGCGGAGACCACCCAGCGCAGGAGCGCGCCGAAGAAGATGATGGTGCCGCCGTTGCCGTTGCGTACACCCCGTGCCGTCGCTTTATTATGTTATTACACAGATATCAGCGGCGTGTCCTGCTGATTGCCACCTAGGAATTGCCCGTGTGGTGGCACACACATACACTTATTATTGCTGCTCTGTCATTGCGCAGCATCCGCGTTCATTTATCATGCGCGCTACGAGCGAATCGAACGTGCGCATCACTCAGCAACATTTCCATTGTTCTTATTGTTATAGATATTCATATTAAAAATTCCATTCTTCCGCTGCAGCGGCGCTGATAGCCAGCATGCGGTCAGTGAGCAATCCAATTTGATGTCAGGATGATGATGATGATGACTTCTTATCCCTTCATCGAATAATGCGCACAGCTCAACAATGTTTTTATTGACAGTGACAACGTTTTGAATTTTCAATTAATTTCGTTTCATCTAATTAAGTAATTCAGCATGAGATAGATGATGGCGATGATGATGCGCTTTATCACGTTATTAATTCAGCGCTTCGCACATGAAGATTCAAAAATGCGGTGGGCTATTTTCGTGAAAATAGAAAGAAACATTGTACGACATGTGCATAAAAGCGAGTGTGTGAAGAATTGTGGGAGCCACTTACTCATCATAAAAATGAAAGAAATGGGTAATAAAACCAGTTGAGTGACGGTTTGCAATGCTGACACACAAAACAGCGCAAACACATCATTGATATATATCAAAATGCGACCGCTAACCGTGAAACTGCCCGTTGTTTTCGTCATCATCTTCTTCTTCTTCAACTTCAAGTTGCGCGCGCGCGCGGCTGGGAAACGCGGCAAATATCACACGACACGCATCTCAAACAAATAAATCAGAAGCGGTGGTGCGCGTGTCCATTCCTGCAACCCACCAGACGTGTTTAGAAATCTTAATAAACACTTACTGCTCCAAATCTTCTGGAACAGGCTTTACTCACCTGAGAAATACGTTCGTCCGCTTTGTGTGGTTGATCTTTTTGATTTCACTTGGAGTCATCGTGCTCTTAATAAAGATCATCTCTTAAACTAATTCCTGGTAAAACTGTTTCATGTCAGCTTCCGCTTTTGGAGTTGGTAACCACTAGACCTTAATTATTTCTTTGAATTTAATTGATCATCAGAAGAATTCTGTCTATTAGTAACAACTTTCTGAGTTTCTGAAGTTCATGTAGTTAAAAGTTTATGAATCTCCGAGTACATTATGCGAGCATGTAGAGAGAAAATGTGAAGACTCATTGTACGTAATGTAGTGCAATGTAATGATGGCCTCCTCTTAGTGCGCTGCCATGGTAACAACAATACATACATGTGCGATCGGACGTCACGGCAGCCTCAATGTCTTGCGCTGCGATGACAGCTCCGCGAGCACAATGCGACGAACGGTGAGACAAACGCACAAGAACAATAACCGTAAGTGACTAGCAACATTAATGGAGCTCGTTCGCATCTCTTGCGCTTTGCATGCAGCGTATGGGGAACAAAACGTGCGCGCACATTTCCCAAGCAATCAATTCCTGACGGGCCGTCGATGCGATTCATCGTCAACTATGCCAATAACTTATTGGATACTGATTTGATTAAGCGTACGTTGTGTCACATCGTATTTTATGCACTGCGAACCTATGATGTAATTCAATCTTTTATCTGTTTTTATTGTCTTATCAATCAGTTATTTAATGGCTCACCCGGATTTCATATTGTCCGATGAGTTCATAGTCCTAATCCTTTTAGTCCTGGATTTGCCACTAACGACGATTAACTTTGTGTAAGAACTTGATCGGAAAATCAACTTTCTCTTACAAACTTGATTTAATTTCAAGTTTCTGCTAAAGTTATAAAGATTGAAAATAATGATTTAAATAAATAAATAAAGAAGCTACATAAAAATACATCACTGAAACCGGAAGATACTTAAAATTAACCTGTCAATTGAAATGAGCACAATCGATAAAGTGCGCAAAGAAGAAGCAATTTATATGCTTACGTTTTATAACTATTTAAACGATTAACATAAATTCTCTGCGGTTGAATTGGTTTTTCGGTGAATTGCTAAACGACAAGAAATTACAAGAACTCTTACAAACTTCTTGTAATTGAAGCCGAGTGAGCCACCTGCAGAGGAGACAGTTTGCTGAAGATGAATGATGCGCAATCGGAATGAAATTGATGATTAAGCAAGGTCGCCGCTCATTGACAAGGTTGCGGTTTTTTGGTCACGAGAACTTGACTCATCAAAGGTGCCCTTTTTTGGGGTCGCGGCTCGTCACCTGTTTTTCGTTGAAGTACGATTTCGTTTATCCAACATCCACAACAACAAAAAGTAGACGTTAATTACCTCTATTTTTAAATTAATTAGCGACTAATTTGTCTGGTATTTCCTGTTTGCTTCACAAATCCGACAAAAGCTTTTTCTAACACTCGATTTTCCTTCACATTCTTTAGGCATCTGTAAATAAATAAATTATATAGGGTGTTAGACTACTTTATCAACAAATTTAAAATTTATTCAATTATTTAAATACCTCTGTAAGTATTTTCAGTATCTATTAAAGTATCTTTCTATTGGTTTTTTCAATGGTCCAAGGAGCAGGTGATGAAGATAAAGAAATAAAGAAGTAGAGGACCAAAATTCGATGTGTGAGGTTCGCCACGAAAACAGCAATTAGTCTCAAACGCAACTGTGAAAGAACGCACAGATGAGTTTGGCGTGTTAATTAGATTTACCTGAACGGAGGCAGCCGATTGCGGAGCTAAAGAAGTGAAGAGCAGACCATTGATGACTCAATAACACCACTACCAAAATAAGTCAGGGACATGAGCGCATTGTGCGCATGAACATCGCTGATTTCGCTGGCATCTTAATGCCGATTGATAATGGTCCTGGTGCACGTGCGTATGCGCAGTACGTCCCGTACACGTGTACAATTATCCTGGAATTCAACAATAGTCGTACGACCGGTGGAAATTGATGGAATTCGCGAGAAATAGCCACTAAATGTGCGTGTGCGCTCAATTCACTCAATTCAAACTCGAAATGCACTTATTGCATTCAGCGTTAAGTTAAGTGCGTGATATAAATCTACGGTTTATCCTGTTTACCGCTCGCTAAATGCTTATTCAATACGAAATTATCCTTGATGTGGTTCAACTGTATACATTAATAGTACAGAGTGCGCAAGTGTTTAATTGCTAGCAATTTTAATGAATCATTGCAATTGCTAACTCGAAGACAAATTCATTCATGAAAATTCTTCACTTCTAAGACGAAGCCATAATTGCGAAACGTTAAAAGTACGAAGAAAACAACGTAACTTAATGGTAACCTATTTTAACATAAAAAATAAGTTGAATTCTTTTCAAAGTTACCAAAAATTATTAATTACTATCTTACCTTGATTAAATCATCGTTTATTACATGATTGTTATGTCTGCAAAAAAACGAGCTGAAATCCTTTAGAGAAACGTCAAATTAAAAACGCATAAAGCGATTTTGTTACACGCACATAGCTGAAACTACTTAAGTAGTCAGCTATGAAGTTGACTAAGATTTAAGACTTGAGCGCGCATAACTTCTGTTGCTGAATTTGCGCGCTTGCAATTTATTTTTATAATGTTTGGCTCCGAGGGCGCACTTATGGGCCAATGCTTAATATCCCCATCGCTATCGTAAATTATTCGAATGGGGGGCTTTTATTACTTTATACCACGTTGATATTTATAAAGAAATGTATAACAAACATGCCACACGCACGCATGCGCCCGCCAGAAAGAGTTCAATGCCATTAATTGAAAATAACTCTTCGCCGGTTGTAATTAAGCATAATTCTTCATTACGTGGTCCATCCTCACTCGTAATAATTCTTCGATCGCATTGCCTAAAGCTCCTTAATTATGATTCATCTCATCTCAATACACGTTCAAATTCCCTTTTGTTTTTATGCCGTTCTCCTCAAATCGCATTAATTGTCCAATTAGGCGAAACACGAAAGGAAGAGGGCGAAAGTGCGCTGAAATTCTATAAATAAAAGCGCGATTAAATTAACATTTCGATGAAACGACGCGGTGACAAGTCGTGCAACGTTTAGCTGCGTTTTGTCAGCGCGAGCACACACAGTCGAATGTATATTAAGCATCCAATTTGCCATACATGGCGCGTTAATTAAAATGTAGTCTGAGCTCGCGCGCGCGCTCGCCGCGAACACAACAAACACACACGCACACAATTAAAATTCTAAGCATTGTACGAATGACTGCATGCGCGTTACAACCATTTGTAATTAATTACGCGCAACGTACACATGCATATCGATCAGGTTTGGGGTGCCCAACCGCATCGTCGTCTAATTAAGCAAGCCGCCTGCTTTTTCACCTTAAATGAGAAATAAAGTTCAATGCTAAGACTATTCTCGTGTCGCGCACGTTTCCCACCATCCCATCGCGTATGCGTTTCGCTGATTGAAAATTAAAAGCAGCAATTAATTAAAACTAATTGCGCGTGCAAAAAATGCAAGGACATGTGCGCTATACTAGTACACTATTTGTTTCCAGTTTCTTATACGTATTTGCGCTTTTTTCATTATCACTTTTTCATCCACGAAAGTCGCAAAAACTATTGCTATTTTAATTAAAACTTTTTCGATGGTAATTTTATAATTTTTTACTTCTGTAGAAGTTTTTAAACTAATAAATTCGAGGAAAGAGGGTTTTCCACGTTATCCTGATTTCAATTTATTTCTTAAACTCTGAACAGGAAAAGTTTGTGAGTTGGTAAATTAAGTCTGGCGGAGAGGATTTTCCACGTAGTTTTCGCGTGTGATGGATGAATTTGCGCTTGCATGTTTACACGTTGATCCTTACCTGGAAGCTGTCGCATTGTCGCGCATTTATTGCGCAGCAAATGGCATAATAATAGCGCGAACAATGGCCCGTGGTGCACGCGGACATTAAACGCGCGCTGCTGCATCGGAAAGCAGTAAAACGGCGTGGCGCGCGCGCGTTCGCTGTTTTTCGTGCTTCGCGCGAAGGTGTCGCGTGAAATCCGTGGAAAGAATGCGCCTTTATTGTTGTGTTAATTGCGTGTGTCTCGATGCCCTTCTTGCACTTTGCGCTTCATTGCAACCAATTGTTGAGCTGTGCGAAATGTGCACTCACCTGCTATGATTCAACAACTTTGATAAAGTTATAATCCACCACTCTTCGAATCAATTTCTTCACCCAACACCACACTCAAGTCGATTCCAGGATAATGGAACTTGGCATCTTTATTCATTACAATTAATAGGATATATCTGGCCAATAAAGACATTTTCCATATTCATAAAGCGTTGGTAAAAAAAACTTTCGTACAGTTTGCGAAACAAGCAATAACGAAAAGAAAACATCAGCAAGTTCTTGCGTTCGTCCTTCTCCATCGCATTTTCTCCATCTCGTTCGCGTATTAGACGTGTGTATTATTATGAATTATAAAGGAGGAACGTGTGGTGGGTAATAACGGCGGATTTCAGTGAGAGTGAAACTAATAGCCATTAATAATACACCGCCAACGCTTTTGTGCCATCCCGCAAGAGCGCGCAGCACAAGAACCACTCGCCAGTGTTCCATCATCAAAGCAAAACACACACATTCGCCTCCATCCTCATCCGTTTTATATCAAAGTGCAGCGGGTCTTCGTCTTGCAATTTGATCGATTTCAATGCATTAACGTACGTTACGTGCCTTTGCAACATGCGCATGATCATGATCTTCATCATTATTTCACGATCAGCGATTTATTAATGCAACATTATGACGATTGTGCGCGCCCCGCTCGTTTTTGTTTTGTTGCTGCTGTTGCTGTTGTTGTTATTATTCTTCTTATTATTTATGCTATTTATGCAAGCGGAACACACACCTGCACGAGACAAGTCCCTTAAGTCATAGTTGTTGTGAATTGCTGGTGGTGCGCAAGAGTGCATGCGCACACGCGTGTAGGTTTTGCGTGTTAATATCGTTGTGCAAATTTATGTACGGGCTCGTATCGAGAACATGAAGACGTCTTCTGGAGCGCGCACGAAGAGAAGTTGAGGACCAGTGCGGAGCGAGTCCGCCGCGCAGAGCCCCCCAGGAGGGGCGGCCTGTGTGGTCGCCTACGACTTCATCATCAACTTCTTCGCGCGCGCGCAATGCCGATATCGCTCGCGTTGTTCGAATTACCACGCGCGCAAATAAACTTTAGCTTTTTATGCATTTCGGGTTCGGGCGCAAAATTAAGTTGCATCATAAACGCCCGAATAAAATCATCGGCTCAAAGTTTGGTGCTTAACGCGCTAATTTATTCGCAACAAGAAATTATTTGCATTTTGCTCTCCTTCGGCGATTGTCGAGATTCAAACATGACTGTCTGAATAATTATTTATTGCTGCAAATTATCAAGTATTAATTAATAAATATATAGGTACCTACATGTAAGTAATTATTGAATTACAATGCCTCTTGATTTATTGATTATTCATTACGTAATTAATTAGTTAATTAGCAATTTAATTGCATGAGATGATTTATTATAATAGCGTCTAAGATCACAATGGAGAACTTATTAAGTGAGCGAAGCACATGTCTAAAGGCACCTGTGCACGTCATACTCGCGCTGACACGTGTCGCATCGCACGTGGCAGCACCACTGAAACGCGCAATTGCAATTAATGGTCTCGCGCTGCTTGACAGTCCGATGCCCGCGACCGCAACACAAAATATCGCACCCTTCCTCAGCCAATGAGGACGCGTTGCAAACTCTTCCTTCGGTCCCCAAGGAGCCGACACTCGAATCCGGAACGCAGAATTTTGGTGACTCCTCAAAGTACACCAAATCCTCCCGATTGGGCGGTTTGATCGTTTCACCCTCCGGAATAAAACTTCTGCCGTCGTTGCCTGCAATTACCTTAGCCGCGCCATCAAAGTGCTCCTTGATCCTGTCGCCCACCTCTCGGAATGTGGGCATTTTCTTCCAGCACGTACGCATCGTACACGAGCCGGAAAGACCATGACATTTGCATTGTGTGCGCATGTATCGTTTTATTGCCTGTTGAAGAAAAGCGTGTTAAGCAAGAAAGAAAATTGTGCAAAGTGAGAGATTATGTACTGTTCGTCCTGCAGAATAATTGTGTAATTTTACAAGCGTTTTAATATCGCTCAATTTCTTGTAGCGACTATCCAAATAATCTTTGGATTTCTTTATACCATAATTGACATTCTCACTGCATCCACCCCATTGCCAGTCACCCTCCGGCCCCGCCATTTGCTTATTATCCTTGCGCTGATGCTTGTAGTTCCGGTCGCACGAGCATTTATGTAATTCCCCTAAAGTGCACGCACGTGCCACGGCAAATGTGACTCCAGCTGCAGTTATGGCATTGACGAATCCTGTTTCTCGTGTATCTAGAACAATTGAGTAAATTTCGCACTAATTTCAAACTATTTCAGGCATGTTTAAATATTTTCGTGTGCAGGTATTGATTATAAATTAATTTCATTTTTATAATTAAACGAAGAAACAGATTGTAAATACTTTTACAAACCAGTTTGCAAGTTTGTAAGGATCTCGAAGAAGAGGTTCGTTTATACGCTCTTAACTTCTTTTATATGAAGACCAAAAATTAAAATTTCATTTAGTAAAACATTGGCACTCATTACGAAATTCTTCAGCAAATACCACCAACTAACCAACCGACAAGAACAAGAAAACACTCAATGCAATCGACAATCAAAGCGAGACGTACGAACAGCTAAAGGATAAAGAACAAACAAAGAACGCAGCAAGGTAATAAAATATTCCTTTCGGCCGTTTCTTCATTCTTGTGGCGCGCTCGCCTGAATTTTGAAACTTTTCACTTCGCTCGAGCTTATCTTAAGTGGCACGCTTGATTTAAAAGCTTACTGACAAACAGCGACAAGTCTTACTTATCAATGTCTTGAAATTTGTACCGGGTGTTGTGCGAAGGCGGCCGAGGAAAGCGTTTGGTGTCGCTTTGTGCGGTCATCAGCTTTGTGCATTCGTCTTACCGCGCTGTTGGCAGCGTTATCTCGCATGTCGCATCAACGCAGATCAAACGTGCGCAACGCAAGGAGCTCACAAGAAGGCCTTTCCAAACTGAAGACTCTATTAATTTACACCTTTAATTTTATGATTTTATTGCCGATTTTCGATTTTATTGACATACTAAAAGATTTTCACAATGCGCGCTCCAAAGTTTCTCAAGTCGGATTTCAACCGCGAGCAAATATTTAAAAAAGATTACGAACCGCAGCGCTCTTACACGTTTATTGTGTCTGCGTTTATGAACTGATTTGGTAAGCTTTCGCTTTCTGCGTATGCGCTTTTTTAATGTCAATATAATGGTGTGCGCGCCTCTGGCTCTGGCGGTCATCCGGAATTTATTGTTGCGTCCTTTGGCTGGAAGAGAGGTTATGAGAGGCTTCTTTTCGGACGGGTCCTCGCGTGCGTAATAAACATGTCCGAACCGTACGCCGGGTAAATTAATGACGGGAGGAAATCTTAATTAAACGCGCCAGCCAAACGTCTTCGATCGAGCGTGTACGCGCGCGCGCGCGCTTTGCACAAAAATATCCACCAAATACCAATGACCTATCGAATGATCTCATCAAAAACTAATAAGGTTTTAATTAATTTTCCTCTTGGGTTATTTACGAGCGAAACGGGGAAAAAGTGCCTAAAGCAGCTCACAAATTATTAGCCACGAATTAAAAAATATATCTGCTATAATTAATAAATGCTTTGCCTTTAAATAAAGTTTTTGAGATATTTATGCAAACAAAAATTTCGTAGATACATAAAATCCTCGTAAATCATCTACTTATTAAGAAAAAGAGCAACTCAAGTAAATTGTTACAGATATGCAAAAATATTAAGCGACACGATAAATTGTTGTATTCTTAGAGGAAATTAGCTTTGCATTTCGAATGCGCAACATTGAGTAAAATTTATTTACGTTTTGATATCATCAACTGCTTCTGCAGAGCTTCTTCAGAGCTGAATGGCATTGATGCCCCCGTCGCGATACCACCTACTGCGGTAATTGTCATTCAGCGTCACCTCTTCGTCGAGATAACAATCGACGCATTCGACTTAAGCGACGCGAATACGCTTTACGTTCTCTTGGTGTGTAGTTCGGGCCAATTACACTCGGCGAGGATGTGCATTTAATAAATGGATGCGCACGTCAAACAGAAGCGAGCTCGCGCGCAAGCGGACAATTCATCCTCTTCATCCTCGGAAACGACACGAGGACGATTCGTCGCTTGTCTGCTACATATTGATGCGGAATTTATTAGATCTGAATCTCGCGCGTAGAAGAATCACTTTTTGCGCACCAGGAATGTCGTTTCAAAACAGCGACGCGTATTGTGTTTGTTTTTTCGGCGCAAATTTTTGTCTACGTAAAAAGTGGAAAACTTTTGGTTCATATTAATAACGTGTGTGATTCTAAAAGCTCACCACGCAGAAGGACCTTCTTCATACTCCTTTTGGCATTTGTGCAATTCCATCGTCGATGACGAAATTGCCATTGGCATTCGTCTTGGGCGAGACGCATCCCTTTGCTGATATTCTCAAGGAGTTTCTGATCATTGCACAGCTCGTGCATTTTCTTATTTTGTCGTTTCTTGCAGAACTGTTGCGGATCGAGCAGAACCTGACTTCCTGATGCCCTAAAAATAAACAAATACGTGCATTTAATAACACGGCATAAAACGCAAATTTCATTGCCAATGTCATAAGCATGCAAAGCGTTATAGCTCGTCTGCAAAATTAATTAACTCTATGCTTGAGTTCACATCCTCAATATAAACGATAATTCAAGCATTGATATCACACAAACGCAAGCAGCGTAAAGCGTAAAACACGAACGTAGCGCTCCATACGCCAATGGAGGAGAGAGGAAAAAAACGCGTTCTAAATCAGAACTTTTAATGAGGCCATTAACTAATCAGAGGAGCCGAGCATTAAATCGAAATGTTTTATAAACACCGAAGCCACATATCAGCAGGATAGCTGCTCATAGTTGGTTCACACTCTTATTCTACAGGGCGAAATTACATGCACATCCCATTGATTGCTACTATTTTCCAGTTTAACTAGATTAATGTCAATAATTTGGAAGTGTGCACACTCGCAACTTGAATATATGCTGCCAACACAAATAAACCACACTAGCATTGACAGTTCATCAAGTTGCAGACAAGCAACGACGTCGACGACGATGTCGAGGAGCTGGATGATGGGCGCATTTAAACACGCATTTGTAAACGATGTACGCTAAGTGCACTCGCGCGTTTGTGTATTGTTTATGCGAACCGTACTAAACTCCTGCAGGAGCACACGCCTGCTGCATGACGACCTGTCGATTGATGCGCATTTTCTATGGCTTTTCTCTGGGCCTCAACGTGTAAATATTTTGCACGAAATTTGTCGCAATGTTTGCCAACGGATTTTTATGACTATTTTATCGTTTCGATTTTATGTCGTGTGAAAAGAATATTTTCCAGCAAGAAATCTAAAAATTCCCTCAATTACTCTTAGTCATCCATCTAATTATTGAATTAAATGTGCAAGTGTCTATTTCTGCGATTCACTTAAATACTTATAAAAATTCCTCTACGTAATTTATGCGAGCAACGAAAAAAATTGAACAAACTCGCAAGGCAATTTCAACTCGTTATGCAAAATTAAACGCAAATTATGTTAGTTTAAAAGCACATTTACATGATTTATCTCCACTGCGAACAAAATGCACACGCATTTAAAAGTACAGGTGCCAATTATACAAAGTGTACACGCAGATTAAACGAACAATAAACGTTAACGCTATGCAAATATATTCAGGAGCTAATAATTAAGCACACTCGCTACAAGGCAATTTCAGCAATTTGTTGATTTTTCCTTTTTTACAAAACACACAGTCAGAAGCCGCAAACGAGGACAATGTTTATAAGTCTATGGCCCATTTAACACGCTAACTGCATTTATTTATTAGTGATACTAATTTCCAGCGCAAACAATAATTCACAGCAAACATGCGTCGTCTTCGCACTCGATCCATTGGGAAATTTTCAAATTAAATGTTAAGTACACTGCGCAGTAATCAAACAAAAATTCACAGCGTTGATATTTTCTCAACAAATAAATTAATATGTCAATAAGTGCGTTGATAAATGAATGCTTTCAGCTATGTTCCATTGAATTATTGCGCATTCGTCAAGTAGACTGAAAAATTCTAGAAACATGAAAAACAATGCAAATCCACGGCAATGTCAATGCGCACAAAGACAAGACAATTTGCGTTAATTATCCCTAGAATGCACTCGCGCCCCATTGTTCTTTCAATCAATAATGTGATTTACGTAATTTTTGAACTTTTCACAGAACGCTATGCACTCGAATGAATACACATTCCGCACACGTGTGAGAACGCAATCTGGCATGCACTTTTACGTAACGCATTTCAACGACAATAGTTAAATAGCAACAAACAAACAAACAAACATTACCAACGACGAAACACACGCAAATAATTGGCGTTGATTGCGATGACATCCAAGGTTAATAGATCTCCATGATTACGCTTGTCATTTGATCCGTAATTGACATGCAAAAATGTAATTAAGAGTTACAATCAAATACGAAAAATCAATGCATAAAAAGTGACTGTACGCGCAATCGAGCGTTAAATTAGTCGAATCGAACGCATAAACAATATACGGATATCAAGCACACAGGTGGCTTAATTATGCAATTAGTAATCCGGTAATTGGCATTCATCATAAAACTGCGAAAAGAAAATTAAATTCCAATTATCTATGATGGAATATCACGTGTGTGTGTTTATTTAGTGCAGAACTATTTAAGAAATCATACAATTATCCTTGCAGCGATTTACGTAAATATATAAGGTGATTGAGAAAAGTTTTAAAACTTTTTCAACCCTTATGAATTTTATCTGTTTATCATATGATAAAGAATATTTGTTAAACTACCGTGTGCTGGAATAATAACTGTATTCCTAGTAAAACAACACCTTTAAAATTTGTCTTAAAGGTGGCACTATTTCGATAAGATCTTTGTACGTTCTCGCTTACAGTGTTATGAAAATAAGCCTTAATATTCGTATTAGATAAGTAAATATCATAAATCATAAGCGCATTTCCTCTGCGCACCTTACTTGAGCTGAGTAAATGTGGCAATCCATTCGAGTGTCATTTCCTCATCGTTTTCTAGGGAGTCGCCTGTACGAAATACGCAAGCATGCAACGTACCTACAAGCCTGTTAACTCGATTTTACATTTTCATGGAAGCGTTGTAAATGTAATCTTGTGTGAACTTTATGTTCACATATTGTCTTATTTTTCCACCAAGTACGTACAGACTTGAATAATTAACTAATAGTCTAATTTATAAATCGTTATCCTGCAGATAGATATCTTTCAGGAATTTTCTATGATATTTCAATTACAGCAGCTCTAGGAAGGTGTCAGTTTAATGAGCGATTAATAATGATAAAATATGAATAAAAACACCTTGTATAACATGGTGAATCTGTGTTAATGCTAAGTGTCTTTGAGTGGTCGTCCTTGGCGTGTCCTTTTTTCTTCTTCGCATACATTTTTTAGTCTTGCGCGTTTCTGCGTTTCGCGCATTCAAGCACATAATATTCATGCGTCTTCGCTCATTCCTCGGCTGTCAATATCGGTGGAATTCCGCAAAAATTACGCGTTTGATAAATGCCTTCATCGCAGCGGATATTGTCATCGGCGATGCGCGCACGGTCGAACGCTTAAATTACCGTTGCCATAAGTTATGAGCGCTGAATTTTTGTGCCCGACGCGAGGCCGCTTCATGGGAACGAAATTAATTAACTTTCAAACTATAATAACATAAAGGTATCAACAAGCCTTTTATACATTTATAACGCGCGCGCGCGGAGCAATGAAGCAGGCGAGCGTAACGATGAGTCAGGAGGAGAGCAACGAAGAGCGTGCGCACGCGAAGGAGAAAAAAGCAAAATATGGAAAAGCGACTTAATTAGTCATAAATATCTTTTTATACGAATCTCCGGAGTTATTGGAGATAGATCAACACACGAGCAACACGCACGTTAGATGCGTTTCACTCTCACTCAGGACGAGCAGCTCGCCAGCCAGCCATCCAGCCAGCAAAGAGACAATGCGCGTGTTGGAAGAAGAGTGCAGCAGGTATGCGAACAATGTGGCTTAAGCGTAGTGTATTGTAGCGTGACAATGCGAGACTTACCACCAGGAGGACGTGATGGTGATGGGGGTAATAAGCAGAAGGTAGACGGGCACGAGCACGGCGTGCATGTCCCGCGCAACGACGAACTGCAGCACCACATTCACTCACTCACAGCCGACGAGTGCGGCATCGTCGACGACGTGCACGTCGTCATCGTCGAGAGATGTGCTGCTGCAAAGACGCTCGAGTCTGCGTGTTTGCGTATTTCGACGCGCACTGCTCACCTGTCCGTGCGCACCAGATACTTGCCTGCCAGCCTGCCAGCCTGCCGCCTGCTGCCTGCGGACTGCCGGAGAACGACGCGCAGCTCCGCGCATGCACTGCTCAAATCTTTCTGTATACATTTCTGAGCTACGCGCTTAAACTCATCTTTACATAAATATTAAGTTTTCTCTTCTTTTCACCATTATACTTGCCAACAAATGCGAAAGCACCTAGTGCTTCTTGTCAAACAGTCACTCTCCCCCTGCTTTGCGCAGATGCCTTAAGCCTATTTCTATTTGACTTGAGTCTCAAGTAATTTACAATCGTGATTTGCATACTTAATGAGTGACCTAATTACCCATAGAAGATGAAATCAATGACGACATTTCATCGTATCATAAATCATTTCACTCTCCAACTTGGCGAGATCTAAGCAGGACGCATATTTCTTTTGATATCCTTGCTCGCGCGTCTTCTTCTCGCTTGCAGATAGCATCGAATCAATATAAATCAAATTACGCAACAGTCGTGTGTCCACTTTCGCTCAAATTGCGCGCGGAATGGCAATTTAATGACCGATTGAATTTATGCGACGAGCGTTCAAACGCGTCTTCGAATTTTCGCGCGTCTTTCAATTGTGCATGTGCGCGCGCGAGTTTCAATGTGAGGAAGCAAATTTAGAATAATTGGGCGTATAAATTTAGATGCGCACGTTTTCTAACACAACAAACACAAATACGCATCGCGGATTATAGCGTGTGTTTGCGAATTTCATACAGCGCGAATAATTAACAATTTGAGTGATGCAGAGTGCGTCACTTGCTGCGGATGGCGCGTATGCGTGCGCGCCCGTCAGGTGCGTAAATTATGCGACGCGCTCGACGAAACTGCGCGCCCGAGTTAAATGGCAATTGTTCCATTCTTCGGGCGCGCTGCCACTGTGCAGTGCGTTCGTCTTTGGTGCGCTTCTTGCATTCGTTAAGCCCGCAAAGTCACCACAAATCAATCGCGCTTGGCGTCCTATTAGGATGCTGCAATACGCGATGCGACTGATAGATTATCCGCGCGCGCGCTCCACGACGACGACGACGACGACGATAAGAACAAGACGCACGCACCGAAGACAAAGCGCTCGCCAACGCCAATTCAATGCGCATACCGTCACGTCGATTGTAAATTCGCTTGCCCGGGTCCTCTTCTTCTTCGCGGAGCGGCAGTCGCGGATTGTCCTCGCGGGCCCGACTCGCTGTTGCGTTGCGGATTGATGCGCATGTAAATATGCACGTGTGTGCATACATATGATATGCGCGAATTTGTCAGCCTCGCAAATGCGAGCCAATTCCTCGATGGACGGACAGACGACCGCGCCAAGATTGACAAAACGCATGCGTTCCTGTCGCCCGGATGCAGATTGACTGACACGCCAACTGACAACTGAACGACAACGCTGCGCTCAAGATGCATGTGCAATGCGCATGGTAATAAGTTAAATGCGCACCTTACCCAGGGGGGAGTTATTTAATGATGTTCCATCCAATTTCCACACATTGTAATCAAACATCATGACATTTTACAAATACCTACAAATTGATTTATACATTTCCATGATCTAAATTTAAGGACTCAAAAATGTATCCATGCAAATCCTTTGATCGTCATGACTAAAATCTACTTGAAATCTATTTAAATTCATTTGAATAATATGCACACTTGGTTCGATAATAAATAAAATTTCAATAGTAAATAAGTGAATTTCAGTATTTTCGACAACATGCAATGAGCCAATTGCTATTAATGTTATGAAATTACGAATATCTACATCTGTTCCGCACATATATTTCTTCGCTAAATATCTGCAAATATCTATTTTATTAGTTTGTTGTGTCAGATTATGAATAATCGTGAAAACGTTTGAAAATAAACTGCATTTTGCCAAGTACCTTCAGTAATTTCTCGTGTTTAATAGCATTAAACTAATTAGTTTAAAATAATTGCGTAAAATGAACAAAGATTGATGCGAAACAACGTTAATTACAAATCTATTTTGATGAAAACAAATGACACATTGACTTTGCAATTGTGGCGCGCATTTGCGAGCGTTGTCAGTACACGCGAGCAGTTGGCTCGCAACGACACGACGAGAGACACGAAAGAGTAATTTATCGGCAGCACTAATTAGACTCATCGCGAGCGCATACGGCGAGGACACGAGGAGCGCATTGCAAACAGGGAAACGGCGCGCTTTTTGCACACTCGCGCGTCGACAAAAAGCGAATAATAAACAATCAAATTTATGTGCGCCGGCTATGACAATGTAACAGTAAAGCGTGGAGAGCGCTGCGCTGCGGAAAAATGACGCGCGCAAGAATTCCGCGCCGCCGACATTGTTCTTTAATTGTAATGAATTTTAATTAAGGCTCGCGCCGCGCGCGTCCGCTTTTCTTTCATGCGCCGCGCGGCGGAAAAATCCAAGGGACACGCATAACTCGCCAATGTCCTACATCGCATTGCAGTTGCGCTACAAAATGTGTGTTGTATTTGCATACAAGCGAAGCGAACAAAATACGAGCATGCGTGGCAGGCGCTCGAGCAAAACGCAAGAAGTAAGTAAAGCCACCGCAAACAAAAGCGAGCGAGCCACCGTGCCCGTCAAGTATTAAATCCTTCTTCGTGCGTGCGACGCTCGATCGGAACCGAATTAACCTTGGCAGCGAAATAAAATACAAAACCCCCTCAACGGTAGCACATGCGTTCCATCGCGAATGCCATCATCGCTCGCGCGCGCGCGCCCGAAAAAAGCGCGCTCTCCGAATGGACATTGTCGACGGCCCCGAATGACAGCAAAATGCAACTGTCGGACAACGGCAGCAACGTCAGCTTCTTAGTTAGCTGCTCCTCTTCGTGTTCTTGTTCTTCTTCTGCTGCTGTGCGCAGCAGCGGCGAAGAATTCACAATATCAGCAAATTCCGCTCGTTCCCACCGTACACATAATCGCAATGCGCACAATTGCGCTACAAATAAACAAAGCGACCGACTTAAATGTTAATTAAAATTCATCGGATGCACCACAACAAATAAGTACGGCTAAATATTAAAGTGCATTAAATTGACTTGCCGCACTCGTCTTCTTCTTCTTCTTCTTGTTCTTCTTTTGCGTTGCATATACGCGCGCGCGCTCGCGCATTTGCATGAGAAATTGCACATTTTATTAGATAATTTACCCATTGTGCCGCATTGCATTGATGTAAATTTCATCTGATAGTTTGGCGGCGCACAGCTACACAATTGGCGTATACATAAAATGGCCACAACAGTCATAAGTATCAACTATAATATATAATGGACATTCGCTCGAGAGCGTCTCTTCTCGAGCGCGGATACATTCGCAAATAATCTGCGACGTATACGCACCACATTTTATATATGGGCAATGCGCACACGTGGATGCCAATGTAAATATAAATCTGGCGTACGCGAATGCGTAGAAAACACAACAGCGCAAACGAAATGCGCTCCTAAGGAGACACGCGAAGAAAACAGAACAACGAACGCATTGCGAGATCGCAAAATGCATTTTCTGATTTATATCATATTAGCAGCCATTAGCATATGATTGCTGCTTTGCCATAGTATTTTCTCTACATTGCTCTTAAATTCAATCATTTTTACAATAGCATCTAACCAAGGATAATTTAATCAATTAGAAGTAAAAACAAGGATAATTTCCCAATTGATTATCAGTTGGAAATCTTGTATCAAATTTTGTTACATTTTCTTCTCATTCAATTGGCAATAAAACTTGAAAACTTCCAGCTGAAGGGAAAACTTAAATTCATAGCACTTAATCTTTTGATCCTAATCTGCATTCATGTTGATCGAACAAAACATGAAAAAGGCACAAAATAAGACCGAAAAATATCGCTTACAATTATACACTTAACATCTGTAAAGCATTTTCACAAGGCGCCGAATTTTCGCAAACAATGCAGCGCCACCCAACACAACAATAAACAAGGCTGCACAAAAGGATGTTCATTCCATTGATAAATACACTAAAGACTCTCAATCTCTCTCAATCGTTTATTCATACGTGCTGCCGAAAAGCGCTCCTAGTTTCATTCAAGAGCGTGCGTGTGTGTTCCCGACTAGAAAAAAAGGGCATGAGCATCAGTAGCAAGTTGCGAACTGATAAGCCCATCACACACTTGAATAATCAGCGAAGAGTGTAATTGTTTAGATCTGTCAAATTAAATGCCAGATGAAATTTCATGCGTACTTGCGCATCTTTCTTTACGTACCAGGATTTTAAGATATTTTCATGGCTTTTTGCACATCATTCTGCTTGATCTGTTCGCTTCTGGCGAAGAAGCAAACATTTGGCAAGTCCGAACACGAAGTCTTCAAGTGCGGTCCTGTAAAACTGTGCAGCACGTATAAAAGTTGTATATTTATAGAGGACGATAAATTAAGCGGCTAATAAATTTAATTAAAAATTTATTTGGTGCGCAGCCATGCAAGAAGTGCTTGGACGACTTAAAAGTCTTTCTTGCGCTTTGAAATCATCGCCAATTCAGCGAGTGCTTTTGGTCATCAATGGCTTGTTCCAGTACTCATCATCATCATCATCGTCATCGCACGGCGCGCGCGTTTTTGTTCTTCTTCTCATCTGCTGCCGTTTTTCTTGGGGGCCCCGAAATCAAAGCGTGCGCATCCTCGTATCACGATCGTCGAGAAGGAGAGCACATGTGGAAATATTTAATCATAATGGAAAACAGGTTCCCTCTGGTTCTCTCCTCCGACTGATAGAAGAACGAAGCAAGCGTGTACGTATCGTAAATTTTGTGCTTGCAACTTCTTCGTGTGTTTTGTTCCAAGCTTTCGCAGCAGACTCGTGCATCGTTCACATAAATCTATTTTATGTGAATTATCTGCATTTAATAGAAGCTTAAATTCGTCCTAATCTAACAACGTCAATGAATTTATATTCCTCAATACATAAACTACAACTAAATGCAAAAACAAAAAACCAACCACTGCAAAGTGATCGTCGACCATAAAAATATTAATTTCCTTTATGAATTATTGAATAGAAATTAAACTTTAATGAAAATTGAAAGTTATGCAGACAAATTGATAAAAGAACGCAACACTTGCTTGCCTGTGAAATAAATTCTCCAAATTATAAATATTCATTCGCCTTCTTGATTAATCATTATGTAAATGGGCAATTTGTTTAATTAACTACGAAATTATGCTGCTGCTGTTGGCGAGTAACATGCGCACGTTAATGATTGAAGTAATTAGGCAAACGCATGTTAATGCAAATGAAAAACACGATGCGACGCAATGTGGAGTTTCATTAAAAATCAAACAATTTGATGTAGCTTTAAATATGTGTTTGTAGGGCAGGTAGAAGCCGGTGGAAGGTGGCACTGCATGCCAAAAACTATTAGTTTAATTTGTTCGCTCGAACGCGGTGTGGCGGCTCATTTGTTCTTCAGTTAGTAGTAATAATAGCAGAAACAGAAACAGAGACCTGAGGATGGAATGCACGCATTTTGTTGAATGAATCAACTGCTGCTTGGTGGCGAGAAACAGCGGCATGAAAACAAAACGTGTGAGGTGCATTGTTCCACTTTTATGGGTCAAAGGAGGCTTAACCCTGTAATTATCTATCACATGGACGGTTCTTCGTTCTGTATCAACAGTTTTAAGACAAGTTTTAATGACTAAATTAAGAACTTATGATATTTCTCTCGTACTTTAATAATTCGATTATTTTTTTCTTCGGTTTTAAATTTAAATTATTCCTCGGTTATAATGCAATGCACACTCAAGAAAACGATTACACTTATAAGTGTAAAGTGTAAGCGGGTTGCGAAAAAGAACCTGGATGATGATGATGATGATGATGATGCGGTGGAAGGAATATGCGCTGAAAATTATTCATAGGGGGCTCTCTTTTCCAACACTTGTGTGTGGACTGGCAACAACAAGAGGTAGGCATAATGGGCAGGTCAGTGATAATAATGAAGCCATCAAAACGTGGCCTGTAATCATCAACTTGTTGCCGACCTGTGTGTGTACACTTCTTGCGCGCAGCCCGCACGCCGCGCCACTCTCGCGCTGCCCTTTTCTTCCTGCGCTTCTTCGCTTTTTCTTCGTCCACTTCGCCTACTGCTTCTTTATGCACACACACTTGGTCACTTGCTATGCCTTCTTCATAATAGACGGCCGTTTGTTGAATGCACTAATATTTACTCATTAACTCGCAATTATCCTTAATGCACTAATTGCTTATACGTGCTGGCATGCGTTTAATAACAAATATTAGTATTTGCAATGTCAATTCTGTTTTCTTTCAGACTTTTTCATCATTACTTTACGTCTCTAAATATATTAGTTTTATAATTAAATTTCAAACTTGCATGCAACACTTAGTTTCTACGATTATGGTGGAAATCGGTGTTGCGCTGGTGGATGATGAAAGTTTGTGTGTGGATTTAGTTGATAACTATTCAAATATCATAAAATTAATTGAATTAACACGTGTGTAAAAACCGCTAAAACTCAATTTGGTTGAAGCGCTGTGCGTTTGAATGCAATAAAGCTCGTGTTAATTTAATTTCCTCAATGTTTTTCAATATTTTCGGCGTGATAATAACACATCTGCGCGCGTATCGTGTGCTCGGAGAGCGTTCGCGCGCGAAAGAAGGAGAAGATGAAGAAAGCCGGTCGCGGCGAGGTGTTCCAAGGAGGCGTTTCCTTTAACTTTTAAACTCACCTTCATCGCAGCTCCGGGGCAATTCCACAAAGGACCTCACACATTGACGCCGAGCGCGTGGTGCGTGCACCCAAGGTGAAGCAGGAGGCGAACGCCGAAGAACGGCTTCATTTTCATCTATGATTGCTGCCGCTTGTGCGCGATATTTTCCCATAAAATGCACAAACAAAATGTAATTGCATGCAACATTTGCGCGTGCTCGCTGCGTGCGTGCGACATTGTCCTTCGCCGCCGCGTGGTTCTCCTCGCCGCATTGTCAATTTCATATAACTAATGCGCGCAATACGCGAAATTACACGAAATCGACTGGAATCAGATTGCGATGTAATTACAATATTACTCTGCTTTCGTTACGTTTGCCGCATGAACTCATCTCGCATTATGTGTGCTAGCATTCTGCGTTCATACAGTTCAATCACGTTTATGCAACAAGAATTAATAAATAGTCAAATTCAAAATAATCTTGCGCCAGTAAATCCCCGTAAAATGTTTAGAGTTAGCTGCTTTTGCGATAAACGATTTAAAAGTGCACAAAAAGGCATTTGACGGATTTTTACGACGCGTATTCTTGAGCAATATTTCACGGAAAAATTGACAGGACTATAATTAGCAAAAACACTTACAAAACATAAGAACCGCACACCGTATTACAATAGCAGCGCATAAAGGAATTGTTCCCACGCCGGAAAACAATTCAATGAATGCAGGTGATAAAAGCTTTTCTCCTCTTACGGGCTAATGAAGCTCTCTTTACTTTGACTCTCTTCTCAAAGCAACACACACGCGCAATATGAAATGCATCCATGCGTTTGAATGATGTCTCAATATCCATTAGGAATCCACTCGTCATCAATGGAGCCACTTGAACGTTGAAGCGCGAAGATGAGCATCATTGGCAAAAAAGCGCACGCTATGGCTATTCTCTTCAGCCTTAGTGGAACTGGACAAAAGTCATTGCAGTTGCACGTCTATAAAAGGTGTACGTACGTCTTGCTCTCGGTCACTCTTCTTGGAAACTGTTGCGATTTGTTTTATAATTACCTGGGAAAGTTGACGCCTTCCATTGGGCATTGGCATTGATGATGAATAGCATTCGAATGATGATGAGGAAGATGACGACGACCAGGACAAGGAGTGCGATGATGATGACGATGCCTGACGATCGCACCCAAAGAGTAAAGGCTGATGATGATGATGATGATGATGATGAAGATGAAGCTGAGGATTGAAGATGGGGAATTAGTTATCTTGACTCGAGATCACAACAATTGCCCATCACAACAATGATTTTCACTTTTGCGCATATTGAATTATCATGTGCATTCTTAATGTGATGAAATGCATGAGAAAACTTAAAAATACTGCTGCACAATTTCAAAATTATTCTTCTGCTTTTTAAATTATTAGAAATAATTTGTATAGATTTTGTAAAATGGGGCAGAAATAGGTCATAAATAATAAATAAATCAAGATAATAACGAGTAAAATATGTCAGTGTGCAATGCAGTAAACCTATCTATAAAAAGAAATAAATGACTATGAAAATTCCAATGTCGTTAAATATTGATTTCCACCTGTTGTAGGCGAACAATTGTTAGAATTACCTAGTCGGTTGCATGTCAGCGTGCTCTAGTTTACCGCAATTATGTACAAAGAGTAATAATCAATTTTTTGCACTGGTAAATCAATATCTCGCTCAATTACACTTGAATAAACTTTGCTCTTGTACTTTGTAGAAAAAATTAATATTCATTTATCTATATGCCAACTATGATCGTAAAAAAAGTCTATAAAAAAACCTGTACAATACAAACAAAAATAACACGTTGTAAAATTAACTACCGAGTGGGAATAAGCAACTAACTAAAATATCATTCATTATCACTCATTGCAAGCGTGAAATCAGAGGTAAGAATAGTTCTCTAATTACGTTTTGTGTTTAATGTTATTCGCACGTTGCATCACACATTCCATAAACCACAATTGCGACTAAACGCAGGAAGGAAAATAGCGATTACATTCAATTCGTTTATGAATTGATTGCAAGTGGCTTGCTTTGCATGAGTGCGCTTCACAATAGTCAAATCCCATATGTGTGTGGACAAATGCGACAGACTAATAAGCACTTTGTTGCTCTCAGTACAACTCGTAGTGCATGTAACATTTCACTTCAATTGTATTTGTTTCGTGTTATTCACATTCAATTCGCATGCAGTGTTCGAATATGGACTTCAAACGTCAGTGTTCGTTTGCGTTCCACGTACATTCGCAGCGTTAGAGAGCAAGCGTATCGAGTAATATAAAGTTACATAATTTAGTTCATAACGTCTCAAATGCGTGTTACCGATATCGTAATTCATGGATTTGTGGATATATAGCAACAAATCTAAACCACCTATCAACGTCCAGCAATTCGCGGCAAGAACATGTGGCAGTGAGCGTAATTATGAATTGATTTTCGTACAGCGCATTCAATGCGTGTCTGACCTTCAAGGACTATTGCTGTTGCTATTGTCGTCGTCTAACTAATTGTGCTAATATTGATAATGCATTGTCGGCGGTCATACTATTAACCTATACTCCAATGCGGCAAAACGCAATGCAATGACATTTTGACGTTTGTTCGCTGCGCACATTGAACGTGCCTGGAGTTTGAATGTTGTATTACGCTTGAGTAGTCGTGCTTGCCAAAAATATTAAATGTTATCAGCAGTTTGCTGCGTTTACTCACTTTACTGTTGGAATGATTGTGTTTGATTAGTGATAAATTCTGATTAAATTCGTCTACTCAATCAGCATTCCAGCAGTGTCACTCATTCATTTGACGTTACGATCACAACCAACTTGTAAGTAACTTAGCAATAATGAATCAATAGAAATTCAATGTTAATACTTTTCAGGACACAATGACAATTCAATTTTGCAGAACGAATTTTGCCCATGCAGAGTGCAAGAACGGAATGAGGAAATCAAGTGCATCTTCGTCTTTAATAAATTTAGTGGAAATGTTTAAAAAACTACCGCAGTCAACACAATCAGTGCTAAAACGTACTACAGTAACGTGCATACTACTCGGAGGATTTTTCCTGCTCCTGTATGGTGGTCCTCCGTTTCTTCTAATCACAACACTGCTAGCACAACTTCAGTGCTTCAAGGAGATAATTGCCATTCCCTACAACAAATACGAAGTGTTTAAAACTCCTGGCTTTAGACATAATACAAATTATTTTATGGTTGTTGCTCTATTGTACTTTTGGTGTGACAATCTCTTGATCTACTACCACCCGTATGCAAATATCAGCGAAGTGGCGAAATTTACCGAGATGTATTACAAATTCATCTGTCTTTGTCTCTACTTCATTGGCGTAATTTGGTTTGTGGTTCATCTAAAACGCAAACATTACCGAAGACAATTTGGACTTCTTGCATGGACGCACGTGATTTGTTTGATAGTAATTGCACAAAGTTGCCTTATCACGAAAATTATCTATCAGGGAATTATTTGGTTCGTTCTGTGTATTGCGACAATAACTTCAAATGACATTATGGCCTATATTTGTGGAAAACTCTTTGGTAAAACTCCGTTGATTGCACTGTCACCAAAGAAAACCTGGGAAGGATTCATTGGCGCTGGAATCTTCACAATCCTTATAGGCTGTACAATCAGTTACTCATTACTGGACAGTGAGCAATGGATTTGCCCGATTGAATATGGAGAACGCAATGGAGAAATTGTAAGAGTAACAAATTGTGATGCAGATCCAATTTTCAAATTACAAACTTATGAAATTCTTGGATATTCCTTGGAATTATATCCAATTATGTTGCATTCCTTCTTCCTTGCGCTGTTTGGCAGTATTGTGGCACCATTTGGCGGCTTCTTTGCGTCGGGATTCAAACGGGCTTGCAATATTAAAGACTTTGGGGTTTCCATTCCTGGACATGGCGGCATTATGGATCGATTCGATTGTCAATTAGTGATGATTGTCTTCTTGAACGTGTACATCAGCACGTTTGTGGGAAGACCGCAAGATGAACGCAATGTAACTAGAAAACTATTTCAAAGAATAATGAATATGACAAGTGCGCAACAAGTTGAACTGTTTCACATGCTCGCTGAGAATTTGCAAATTAATAATTAACTGTGTATAACTTGAACAAACTGCCGGAGTAATTAATAGACAGCAGAGTGGCTGACGTCAGTATCATTAGATAATAATGAGTGAACTGAATAAAATGGGAATGTGTTCATCTGTTGGATTTTGCGAATTGTGCCCGATCAAAACGAATTATTTATTAACTGCGTGTGACTTGCAATGCGTGTTATCTTTTTGTGATATTAATAAGTAATTTAGTTTATAAATAGACGTTCATAAATGTTAAATATTTGTGATAATGTGATTGATATTATTCATTGCTGTTTGCTAATTTTAAGACTTTAAATAAATGTCAAACTCAGTAATTAATTATTAGTTATCAAGATTGAATATTCTTTAATTATTCAATACGAGCTCAATAAAATGTTTATTACTTTATAATCTTATGCTTTACGAGTTGGTATTTTATGCCTTTATGATTATGACAACGTAAAATTTTGTAATTTAATAAATAACATTGAAAAATAATTGGAATATGAAGAGAGGATTACCACGAAGTTATTGTTATAATGAATGCACTTGACATTATTAAAAATATTGATGATGCGAGAAATAGGACGAGCCTTTGATCAAGCGATAAATATTTGTCTTCGTTGAATCGATTAGCAACGCGAATTAATCATACGACACTCACATTATGATCGATGAAAACAAACGTAAGCGCATTGTCAAAACGTTTAACTTGTCGGGTTAAGCATCTTCGACGGGTGTTGATTATTATAGTGGGAAACACGTGTATCACGTCGGGACGAAATCAATCACTCGGTTGTCGCGCGCGTGCATCGAGGTGCTAATGCTTTTCTTCTACCACCACAGCATCTTTTACATCTTGCTTTGCGTGATGTACTCTTTGGACATAAACAGACGTCTCCTCGAAATCGAGTACGCTTGTGTCAACTGTCGAGGGACTTAATCAATCGTCACATGCCACTATTTACTTGTGGATGATTTAATGCTACATTGCACATCCTGGAATTTCCAGTAGGCAATCGAAACATAAACAATTTCGCCGTCATTTAGAGCAATACCAGAATAGCTTACTTTTAGGTTAACCGTTTTAGCACTAAACTTACGATGTGTAATACAATAATATATGCTTGCAAATTTAACAAAAATCACGTTAATCATACCTTGTTTTATCCTGGTTCAGTTTCCTCGATTTCCTGGATATTAGATGACTTTGCCATGATCACTATACTACACTAACCTGTTGTCACTATGTTTACTTGCACTCTACTGAAGGTTTCACGTGTTTGTTCGCAATGCGCTCTGAAACGTTACACTGCTTGCTTGCTTGTTCCTGATAAGAATTTGCACGAATCAACAGGCATGTTTCCGTAAACATTACTCAAAACGCAGATCTAGGTACATATACTTCACTCCTTACTTAAATAGTTTAAAATTTAGTTTTGCTATTATTTAATTATTTTTAACTTTTAACCCTTTGTGAAGTCACATGTTGATTTTTAAATGATTAGCACTCTGACCATTTGTCATTTTGTGCAGATGAAAGCGCAGTCAGTGTTGTTGAAAGTGTCTTCATCAATTCGTCATTAGCTCATCTTCACTTCTTTTTTGTGCACGAGCACGCACGCTGTCATTGGCCTCTTCACGCCGTCAAAGCAGCAAGAGATGTTAATAAATGCATTTTATGAATTATTACGCTTTTACAGACAGACAGCCGCGCTTCAACGCTATAAAATGATATCAAAATTGCCACTTACTTCTTCACTTCTTTGCACTTTTCGCTTCTCCTTTGCCATTTTCATCAATCATTTTGATTTTCTCTCTACGCCATGTTTCTTACTCAAGTCCTTAATATGACTTAAGGTAAAGTGCTAAATTAAATTTCTCGTAATGTCTTCATCATTTGAAGACATAAAAGTATGATAAAAGTCTGCAAATAAAATGTTGAATAACAAAAGTGGGGTTTGTTTGGTAATAAGTAACTGTGAAGTGAAACGCAATAAAATCGTTTGAACATTTTGGAAATCGTATTATTCCGCATCGCACAATAATAGGTGGTCCACCAAATGGCCATTCAGCGCCTTCCTTCTGGTCCGGTCTCTTCGAGTCATTGAGTCATTAGACCGTTGCGAAATTCAACAGAGCACCTCTAATGATAAGCTATTGTGTGAGGTCTCCACCTTTTCGGAGGTCTTCAGCTCCCACCTTCATGACAGGCACCATAACGAAATCAATTTTACCCTGATACTTTTTTGCCTTTTCTTCAAATCAACACTCAACAGAAATTAAATTCAATGCAATTCATTAAAGGGCTCTAAGTAGGTATGTAAATACGTATGGCAGAAATTGAAAATTAGATGGAAAATCAAAGGCAGAAAGCAATTACATTTCGCATACGATTAGATCGTGATTAGCTCGTCATGACGTACGCATGACGAACGCATCGTTTATCCGCGAACAACAAGCACACTCGGCGCTCGCTTTTCATCTCGACTTTGTCTTTGTGTGTCGCGTGCGTGCATTTGAATGTAATCAGCGCGTCTCGCCGACTTTGATTCGTCTGATCATGCTGCCTGCATAAATACACATCCATCACGATAATCATTCGCTAACTGATTGCTGGCAAGTCGACAACGGTAAAAGGGTTGACTGTATGCGCGTGCAACCCCTCTTACCGCATGTGCAACACGCGACTAAGTACGATTGCGATTGCGTTCTCATTACACGCTGCCGTGTGCACGAAACGCACCAGCCGTCTCGGTCTCCTCCATCCATCTAATACGGTTGAACGTGACGCGCTCCACAAGATCGTTAGTAGTAGACTTTTGGAGTTTGGCGCTTCAAGTGCATTTCCCGTTGCGTGAGCGACTTAAGCGCAAGAGTTGTTGCCTGTTGTTTGTTTGTTTGTTTGTTGTTTGTTGTTGTTGATATCGTGGTGCAGCGCGCGCGAAGAAGTTAAGCGGCTTGGTGCGCAAGCGTTGTCGACGCACACCGCGAAAGGAACGCGACGGATGCAGTCCTCCAGTGTGCGGCGCGTTTCCTGCTCCTCGCACGTTTTGTGCGGGGGTTCTCTTCCTCGGCGCGCGCGCTCAGTGCGTACGCCATCTGTCATTTTTCACGTTGCCGCCGGCGCGCCAACTTTTCCTCTTCTTCTTCGGCGTGTGCGACTTCTTTGGCCGTGCTGAAAACTGCAGGAGCGCCACCGCACCTCACACGAACGGTTCCAGTGCAACAACAGTGGTGCGCAAGACAAAGTGTTAAAAGGAGCAAACGTCAACTTTTCACGTTTTAAACAATTATCATTCGTTCAGTGCCATGAAAGATGATCAGAATTGCTTTATTTGTGAGTGTTTTGCTTGTTTATTTGGAAGCACGGTAAGTTTTTATTCAAGATTAGTTCATGAATAGGAAATTTATGCTAGGTACCTACGTTCGAAAAAACTTAAATCAATTTGCGCTTGAAACTTCATGAATAACCTTTAATAAGATCAAACTATTCATTGATTTCAATTTGAATATTTTAATGAACTGCTGCGAAGTGTTAAAGAACAAGAGGCACGTTGATGGATTTGATCGCGTGTGCAAAAAGCAAACCAGTTGATGTCTTCGATCAAACGAATAAACGCGTGCTGCGTCAATGTCAATCTTCTTCGCGAGTGCTGGACACGACATAAGAAGATGCAAGAACGGCAAGGGAAGAGTTAAGCACTTGCTTAAGAGATTTATTTCTATGCATGTGCACTGCTCGTTTGCCATTTTAGTATCGCGCTTTATCAATATCAATTGCGACGCAAACAATAAATCTAGCGTTCGTCTTAATGGCCAAAGAACTCGATGGTCGCAAGGACATGTGAAGCAAGCGCGCACCGTGTTCCCAAAAATTCCTCAAATTTTTCGATTAAAATAGTTTTCGGCCACAAATTGATTGGAATTTAATGCATTCACGCACGTTACACCGAATGTTATGGAACGTGATTAAACTTTAATAAAATTTGCCTTCGACTCTTTTAATTTGCTCCGAAAACAAAAATTTTGACGTCACAACAATTAAGATAAAATTGTAAAATGTGTCAGGCTGATTACGCTTGAAGATCTTCAATTTTTATGGCGATTTAAATTCAATATCGTGAAAGGGTTGATCGAGCATCTGAAATTGTTTCTTTCTCTTTGGGTGGAATTACCGGAATTTTCTTATCGGAAAATCTTGACGTATTTCTCTACTCAAGTAGCACTTTTTGACTGGATATAAAAGCAACAAAATGACACTCACACGCATATTTTATAAGATTATATAATTAACAAGCAAGAAATGTTTTGAAAAGTTAGGAATCGCTCAGGAATTTCTCGTGCCCTTTTCCAAGGAGTAAACCAAACAAAGATTCAAATATTTTCCCATCAAATTCTCATTTTGTTTTTGTTTATCCTCTGGAATTTGAGAAATGAAATACTTTTAATCAATTAACAGCAATTTATTTTTTGCTTAAACTGTAAAAGTCTTAGAAATTAATTACTCAATAGATTGTTGCGAAATTATTGACAACTGAAGTCGGATTAGGAATGTGATTCAAATCCGTGGGAACAAGTTGATTTTTAGATTAATTAAATTCAAACAATTTGCATAAAAATGTGTACATTTTTTTTTGCAGAGTCCTGGGTAAAATTTCAACGTACAGCCAACAAATGGCAATTCTTCAATCGACGCTTCCATTGCCCGCCGCGATGGACGCGACACTCTGCCGGACTATTCCGGGCCTCAGCAAGAATCAAATGCACTTATGCCAAAAGCAGCCAGACGTCACGATGGTTGCTCTTCAAGGATTGCAGGATGCGCTTCAGGAGTGCCAACATCAATTCCAGGGCCATCGATGGAATTGTTCAAATTTGGCGCACAAGCAAAATATTTATTCAAGTTCAATCCTTCAGAAAGGTATGTCTTAATTCCCTTTTTTTAAATTGCCCTTTAATTCTCGAAATGAAAGACATCTTGCAACACTCTTAACTGAAAATAAAAACGGAGCGAACAATTTAAGATAAAAAAAGATAAAATTCTGTATCGTTTTTCACTCAAGTGACAGAAACAAACAAGCAAACAATTGCACCCTGACAGCCAACATGTCAATTGAGTATCACTGCATGCAACCGGCAATAAGTAGCAATATATTTGCAAACAATAACGCTTTCCTGTCGTCGACGAACAAACGACAATGGAGCGCTGAAGAAAGGCGGAAAGAATGGCTGCGCGTCGGTAACAAAAAGCGAAACGGTGTCATCCAGGTGTCAACGCTGTAGGTAACCCCGGAGGAGACAATGCGCCGCGTATCGATGACAAACTTTTCTTGCTTTGCTGCGTGCACCATCTTCAAGCCCCCCGAAAAGCTATCATCTATTCACGTGCGTTCAAGCCAACCGAATGCGCTTTGCATTCACAATATTGCTGGTAGCTCCACTCGCTTAGCGTAAACGTTTTCTCTCAATGCGCTCAATAGCGTTTGAGTAAATGCTCGTAAATGCATAGGTATTGTTGGCGAAGCGCGAGTGCCACCCTTTTCCACTAAAATGGTCCGCGACTAATGAGACTATGATGCTTTCCACGGTAGGTGAGCGCATTTGGAGGAAGCGTTAAGACCTCCATAACGAAAAACATTCGAAAATCCGGAACTAATCAAGAAATTATTGCCCACGTCTTATTTTATTCAAGATATTTATCATTCTCCCCTGCTTGTTGTTGTTGTTCTTCATGGACTTTTTGATGGAGACATCATGAGCTTTTATTGTCGTACGGCTTTTTCCAAGAAGTTGATGGCCTTTTATTACCTTTTACAGAAAGGAAGTTGGTGATTTATTTAATTTGCGCCGTTGTTCTTCCTTTTTTATACACGGAAATTAATTGAAAATTTCACAAAAAGGATAATAATTATCTAAAACGTTAAAAGTTACAACTACAACTGTATTTAACTAGTAATTTTCGTATTAAGTTGAAATAATAATACAACCATGAATAATCTGATAATTTATACTTAAAATCATGTCATATCCGCGCATAATGATTAAAAATCTCAGTAGAATTACATTGAAATAAATGGCAGCAATCAAAACGGCGAGCAATATATAAAATCATACACAAATTAGCATTTAATTACGTGTCACCTGTAATGCTTGTGCATTTCCATCTCTCGATTCATTTGCGCGCGAGCCTGATGGTTTTCCATGGTTGAGTTGCTGCGTGTGCAAGTGCACATTAAATAAATAACAGTATGCAAATGGTGGTTGCATGCGTTTCGCGTTTTCTTGGCTTCCACTGGTCGTCATCGTCGTCGATTTGCTTCGTAATAGCTGCCTCTAATAAATATCGAAGGCAAATTAATTACATGCGCGCACTTGTGTTTGCTCAGCGCGTACTAAAGCGTTAAAATATGCGCGGAAAATTGGTTTAAATTATTAACTGCTAACCTCATAACTTGCTCTCGCTGCCGACGAGAGAGCCAAGAGAGCGCAGTACGCTAATTGAGATTAATTCGAATGCGCAACCAGTTGATAATCGTGCAAACGCCAATCATGACATGCTGGACAAGATACACCGATTACCATCGCGACGATGATGATGATCATGATAATCGAGTGCGTGTGCTGCATTTGTCTAAACGATATCTAAATGCAAATTACCAATTGGCTACGCTTATTCCATTAGGAAATTGCTAATTACACCTGAAATGTAATTAATTGCATATTGTGCGGCCTTTTATTGCCATCGGCAAGCCACATGCGTGCGTTTTTGATGCATATGATTTTAAAATGCTTAAGACTTAATTATTATCTTTAGGTTTAATCTCATGTTTCCTTAATTCAGCTTGAGATTAAATCTATATAGTCTTATTTCATATTTTATTAGTTGTCGACGAAATTATCCTGGATTAAGGATAGTTTAATATTTCCTGTCTTAGAAGAGTTAAATCAATAAATTTAATATGTTGAATAAATATTGATGAATCATTTAAGATAACAGCAATTTTAGGTCATACATGAACAAACAAATTGAAACAAAAGTTAAGTAAATACAAAGCTGCCCTAAAAACGCAATAAATTCAATATAATTCCATCAATCAGTAATAATATTGTCATCAATAAAGAGCTGAATACATATAAAGCATTCATGTTGCAAAAACTCAAAGATTTATTAATAACTTAATCACTCAGAAAGAAACCGCCCGCAAAAAACAATTTGCAGGAGAAATAATCACATGTGAAGTGCGTGTTTGCGTCTTAGATAAATACACATTTGCTCGGCTTTTTGCAACATTGTAAATTGCAGAAAACAGTACGGGAATTACAAATGAATCAGAAACGTGAAGCAAACGAACGGCGTTTGCGTACGCGACAATCGCAAATAACGTCGCGAATGCGCCATAGGATAACAAAAAAATTGAGAGACGAATCATCGATTGCACTGAAAAAGCCATGCTGCGCAAACAGCATAAATGGGATCGTCATGAAGATTTAAACACGGATAAGTACACCTCGCAAGACGTCGCCGCGCAAGAAAAGCGTTCCTTACATAAAGGATATTATCGAATCGACATGTGTACGTACAAACAAGCGCGATGAGCGACGGAATCGATGTCCGAGCGAACTATTAAAAGCGATGCGTGCGCTGAATTATCAAAATCAAAGACGAAGCATCAGCTCAATATAGATACCGAGTGCGCGCATCAAATGAATTGCTCCGAGTGGTTGAGATTGAACAGAAACGGAACGGTTTTTGCGCCAGCACAGCGACTTGCGCGTGCATTTATGGCTGAAGACGAAGAGGAGGATCTTGCTCGCTTACTTGGTTTGTCTTTATGCGATTTCGTCTTTAAAGATGTTTGCTATATGGCTGTGGTGCTCGATTGCATCTCTAATTATTTAGACCACCAGAGTGCATTTTGAGCGCTTTGCAACTGAAATTGTGCCTTTGTTTAATTAGCAAGCAACTAAGCTAAACTCTTATTGTGCAACTTCTTTGGTTTAGAGAATATCCCACTGCAATGGAATAACAAGGATAACTCGTGAAAAAATGTGAACCTAATGGCAATTATTTTGCATGAAATTACAAAGAATTCTCATTTGATTTTCAGAGAATTTTACTGTCACTTACCGAGCTTTTTATACGCGTTAATCCGAAGAATATTTACCGCACAAGATGCGAGATTGGTTTAATCATCTTCAATTGCTTGCATCTTTTCTTAATGAACCTTGTTTTCATATTTTTTCCGATATCAATTAATCTATAATTGGTATAATTGAAAATACTAGTTTCGTAACGCAAAAGAAAATAGTTTCTCATGTCGTTTATATTCACACATTTTTTACTGCTTTTACATACACAAACAAAAACAATCATAAAAACGTAAAAGTCTATGTTTTATTTAGCTATTTTTTTTTCATATTAGTTCATAGGTAATTTAATCAAGGATCAATTCGTAAGATGCTTAATTCTATTAATTCGTAAAGCTGTTTACCACACAAGTAGCGCATCATAGCAAGTGATTATCACCAAGAAGTAAAACGCTTTTTAAATTTGTAATGAAACTCATCCTGCAACTTGAAGCCGCTTCTTCTTCGTCGCCGTCGACTTCTTCGTTTACTTCACTTAGGAATATTTAAGTTGCTGGAGCTGTTGCTGTTGTTTGTTGTGCATTCATAAATATTTTACGCGTGCTTGCGGCCGGCGTTTGATAAGAACGGCTGGTTTAAACGACGGATGCCAAAAGCGAGAAGCAGAAATTGCCATTTCGAGCGCATCGGCGCCGGTGGTCTTCGCGCAACACTCGGTGCCATGTGGAAATCACGCAACGAAATCAGTTGCAGTCCGCTGATTTCAATTGTAAATCTAATTGCTCCAGTCGCCGATGCATTTTTATTCGATTGAGCGTTTATTCCACTGCTTTTGTGTTCCAGGTTATCGCGAGACGGCCTTCACGTTTGCGCTGTCTGCAGCTGGGGCGACAATTGCTGTAGCTCGCGCCTGCAGTCAGGGTCGGCTAATTAATTGCGGATGCGATCGTCGCAATTATCGCATGAAGATCGCCTCAGACGCGCCATGGAAGTGGGGAGGATGCTCGCATAATCTTCAGTTTGGGATGAAGTTTACTCGAACCCTGCTGGATAATCGGGATAATGCTTCCGACTTGCAAAGTCGCGTTAATCGACATAATAATCAAGTTGGACGAGTTGTAAGTACAATTCATGTGAAAATATTTTGTTATCATTCGCAAATTGGTAGTATGAAATGAAAATAATAATTGAAAAGCATCATAATAATACCTAAAAAAGCAGACAATGAATAGATGCGCATTGAATAAGTAAACGCGCAGATAATTGATAAGAGATGACGGCAGTTTGTGCGTTTTGCATGTGTGTCTGGCTGCGTGTAAAAGGCACTAAAAACATCAAAGCAACAGCAACGCGCAAAGAGAGACGAATTGCGATTGTCGTGGAGGAATTGCGTCCTTTTCATCTCGCGTCGTCAATCTGAATGTGTCGTGCGGCGCGAGCGCGCGCGCGTTGTGATAGAATGGCCAGAGATAGATTGCGGGCGCGCATTAGACGAGCGACAACGCGATCCGAATAACGGCATAATGGCCAAAGACTTTATCGGTTAAGTGCTTCGTACAATTCTTCCTTTATAGTACTCTATAAACGCGAGGTGTCTCCTTCGGCGCGCGGTGATCTATGCGCGTCTCTCCTTTTTGAAGTCGCAATATGCTTTTTTCCCTGCTTAGAATGCGCATGTCATTGTTGTCGAGCTTGATAAGCGCTGCCCAAATGGAAATTGGAAATTGCTAAATGGAAAGCATGCGGAAAACGTATTCAAACGATGCTGAAAAAACAACAAAACCACAAACAACGCAAAGTAAATGTTGAATGGTGAATGCTTCCTTGTTGTGTAGTTTACTTCTGCAGGATGAATAAAACATTATTAATAAAGTGATTTCTCACAATTTTAGGCAGTTGCAAATAATATGCAAGTCCAATGCAAATGCCATGGAATGTCCGGGAGCTGCCAATTGAAAACCTGCTGGCGATCCACCCCGGATATCCGCTTGGTGGGAAAAGTTTTGAAGGAGCGTTTTCGAACCGCGGTGCTTGTCGATCAAAATAATACCGGAAACGATAAACCAGACTCGTTTAAAATGTAACTATCATGAGCATTAATACTCATAATTCAATCTAATAATATTTCATCTTAAAGCAGAATTAAAACGTCGAGGAAGAAGAGACTCAAGGCGAGGAAGAACAACAAAGAATGGATAGTGCGCAACTCGAATGGAAATGCACCCCGTGAGAAGAACAAACGCGCATTATCATTCGACCTGCTGTATTTCCAGCGCTCGCCCAACTTTTGCGAAAGCGATCCGAATCTGGACGTGTCGGGAACGACAGGACGAGAATGTCAGCGAAATTCGACTGGCCAGGAGAACTGCTCGTCGTTGTGTTGTGGACGTGGGTACAACTATGTCCGGCAGCGACGCACGGAGCGATGCAACTGCAAATTCATCTGGTGCTGCAAAGTCGAGTGCGAAACTTGCGTCGTCGAGGAATGGAAAAGCATTTGCAATTAATTTCTGCACGTGCAGCGCGCAAAAAGTGCGAACGGAATAAATTGCGCGTGCGCCCGGCAATTGTGTAATTTATAATCAGTTTTACGATGATGCATTCCGGCGACGGGACGCGGACGAAGAGAGTTAATGGTGCACAGACAATGCGTATGCGCGCGTGTATGTAAATATTGTACAGATGCGATACGGCAGAGGTGGAGATAGTTAATTAAGTTTTATTTATTGTATTTATTCGAACGCAGAGTGTGCATTATGTGGCGTTAAATTTGCAAGCGCAGGCGATCCGCACGTCCCGCGCACAACGCGTTGGCATATTTGTTGCAAATGTGCAATGGCGGAAACGCGCGCGCGTTTGCCGTCAATACGCAATCGCCGATGCGACGACCCAGCAACGCTCGCGCCCGCGACGAAAAAGCTATAAAAAGATAATTTGTTGTTTGACATTGGCGCAACGCGACGACAGCCCGCGCCGTGAGAGAGTTCAGCGCGGTTTATTTATCAGCCGCCGCTCGCTGCAATGCACACGCATCGCCGTCATTCATCAAATATTATATTTTATGCCGTTGCAATCCACCGTGGCGAAGCGCATTCTGCGCGCCCGTGGCATTCAAATGGCATTAAAAATATCGCGACATTGCCGACTGCTTGGAAAATCGCATCGATCATCACACACTTGCGCATCTCCAGCGCCGTACACTCTTGATGATAATAGGAATAGTTGCTACGTGTATGATTCACAACCAATTATTTATTTCTCTGCTAATAGACGTAATTGAACGACATGTTACACGCTAGACAAGTATTAACTATTTATCTACTAATAACAATATTGACGATAATATGTAATTATGTATGTAATCAAACTAATTGACGTAGTTGTAATTAATCTAGCTACATGTAATTAAAATTGGACTGATTTTCTACTTAATATTATTTGTGAATTTTAATTATTTATTGGTCGCTTATTTACTGATTTAATTAAACAATTTATTTATAAAAAAACCGATAGTTATCAAGTATTACTTGCGTTAGATTTACTTTGAAAACTTTTGAATTTTACCAAAGTTTTTTTTGCGGGAAAATACTGTACTGACGCGGCCTCTATGCGGAGCGGTGAAGATCTTCGTGGTACGTAGCGGCGGTAAGAGGTCGCAATCTTTTTCAAAACTTTATTCTAATTAAATGCCTAAATTATGATAACTAACCCGTAGTTTAAGTTATCTATTATACTGTAAATTTGCTGTAAAATATGAAGCCCATGTTAACATAGAAATTCAAACTTAATATAACATACCTGTAATTTACCTGAAAATGATATAGTACAGTGGAACCATGCGCGATTGTATTTAAGAGTTGGTAATATTAATTTAACATAAATGTTAAATTAATACGCTAATATAATAAACATTATTTTAGCAAATCATATCAAACAGTGATTTCTTGTTTGCTCTAAGAAACCCTCTAACTTCTCATGCAAAATTAAGGTCGAGGACAGATTAAATGAATCCATAAAGTTCGTCATTTGTGACTGTCTAACATGTTCAAGTAATTTAATTAAACAAATTTACAGCACTTTTGTACTCCTCAAGTTTTAGTACATTTTCAGCATTGGTGAAATAAAGTTGCAGGTTGTTTAAGAGCAATGATGTACAAATTACAAATAGATGAACTACCAGATCCAAAAGACCGCTTCTTTTTGGAAGAGTGTCTTGCTACTGGTGTTTGCGGTAAAGTATTTGCAGCGCGCGATAATGAGGAAAACAACCGCAAAGTTGCGATTAAAATGCTTAAAATTACTCGCGAAAACTTCTTGTACATTCAAGAAGAATATCGTGTGCTTAAAGAGTTTTCTTCGCATCCAAACATTCCTGATTTTTATGGCACATTCCGTAAAGTAGACGAGCATGAAGATTCTGTTTGGTTTGTTATGGAGGTGAGAAATAAACTTATTAATTAGTAATTGGCATTTTCTATTAAGAATTTGTCTAGTTATGTGAGGGAGGACCAGTACTTGATGTTGTTAATTCTATTCTGAATAAGAATCGACGCATGTCTGAAGAGCATATTGCTTATATTTTGAAAGAAACCGTTAAGGTAATTATTTTCATTGAAATAGCATTCATTTTTGATTAATCAAGGGCTTTAATAATAGGCCATTATGCATTTGCACGAGAGTCGCGTTATGCATCGGGATGTTAAAGCCAGCAACATCCTGTTAACTAAAGAAGGAGAAGTAAAACTTTCAGATTTTGGTCTTGCGAGACATTTAAGTAGCACCTTTGGTAAAAGCGATACTTGCCTTGGTTCTCCATGTTGGATGGCTCCTGAAGTCGTAATGAGCACTCCAGAGGATGAAGAAAGCGGATATGGCAATAGAGCTGATGTTTGGGCTTTGGGGATTACGGCAATTGAGTTAGGCGATGGTAAAGCTCCTTTTACCGAAATGCATCCGACGAGAGCAATGTTTCAAATTGTTAGAAACCCACCTCCTACTTTATACAGGCCAGCGAATTGGACTGAAACATTTAATGATTTCATTAACGAGTAATAAACCGTTTTTAAAAATATAATTTTCATACCTGATTAATTTTTATAGGTGTCTAGTGAAAAATCCAGAACATCGTCCGTTTATAATGGAAATAATTGAACATCCTTTTTTGGAGCAGGTTCCTGAAAATAATTATCACGTAAGTTATTTACAGCTACTTGTAAATGCAATATTAATATATTTTGTAGTTATCACAAGAGATTAAATCATTGCTGAAAGACATTGATAAGGATAAACGGCAAAACAATAATGATACACTCGTTATAACAAACTTTTATAAGAAAACACGAGACGAAGAAATGCAACGATTGTATGTCGAGGATTTAGCTGCGTTGGAAAAAATTAGCGAGGAAACAGTGCTTCAGGAGTTACAAGCACGTATGAAAATGGGGCAATTCCATACATTTATTGGCAATATTCTTCTTATCCTAAATCCTAATGAAAAGCAGGAGATTTATGGTGATCAATATCATAAAAAGTATGCATGCAAATCCCGTTCTGATAACGGTCCGCATATTTACGCAATGGCTGAAGGCGCTTATCAGGATGCGCTTCATCAAATAATACCGCAAAATATTGTACTAGGCGGTGAAAGTGGTTCCGGGAAAACAACAAACTTTATGCATTTGTTGGATCACTTGCTCTACGTTGGAAGGAATGATAATATAAACAGTAATCGTATTAAAGATGCAATGAAACTTATTCACGCATTTACTCATGCTTCAACTCCTTACAATGACTACTCAACAAGATGCGTTCTTAAAACGGAAGTAACTTTTGGCAGCACAGGAAAAGTTTCTGGTGCTATTTTCTCAATGCATCAACTGGAAAAGTGCAGAATTTCATCAACGGATATGTCTCAATCAAACTATCACATGTTGTATTACTTTTATGATTATTTGCAATCTCAAGGCGCACTTTCTTCGTATAAATTGCAACTTGGAAGAAAGTACCGCTACTTACGTATTCCTGATGGAGATTTATCGAATACGAAGCCACGTGATAATCCACATATTAATGTGAACAAGTACGGTAAACTTCGAGAAATCTTCAAAACGTTTGAGTTTGAAGAAGGGCAAATTGATATGATTCATCGTATACTCGCTGCTTGTTTAATCATTGGCGATGTGCGCTTTAGGGAAGCAGAAAATAATGTTGCTGAAATTGAAAATGAAGAAATTGCTGAACATGTTGCTGAGTTGTTAGAAGCAGATGAAAAGAAAATATCATGGGCTTTAACTAATTATTGTTTGATTAAAAAGGGAACGGCAGTTCGTCGACGCCATAATTGCGACGAAGCGCGCGATGCAAGGGATGTGTTTGCAAATACGATGTATAATCGACTAGTTGATTATGTTATCAGCTTGATTAATCATAAATTATCAACTGGTCGTGCCATTTTGTAAGTCAGAAGTTAAAGATTAAGTGTAAATTAACTAATAATTTATATATTTTAGCGGAGAAAAATTCTCTGTGCGTTTACTGGATATTTACGGCTTTGAATGTTTTAAGGAAAACCAGTTGACGCAATTGTTTATTAATTGTTTAAACGAACAACTTCATTATCATTTCGTTCAGCGTGTGTTTGCCTGGGAAGCTTTGGAGATGACTGAAGAGGATGTACCGCTTCATAATCTTCATTATTATGATAACAAAGCGACTTTGGATGAAATACTTGGCAAGCCTGATGGATTATTAATGCTCATTGATGATGCCTCAAGAATGGCAAATACTGCAGATTATATCATTGGTAAATTAATCTAAACAATGATAAAATTTAGGTACTTACTTTATATTTTTAGATTACCTAAAATCACCGAATAGAAATCACATTCAGGTGATTGGACCGATGGAATTCTCAATTGCTCATTACACAGGAAAAGTGACTTATAACGCAAAAGAAATGCCAGACAGGAATAGAGATTTCCTTCCACCTGAAGTAATTGAAACTTTAAGATTATCAAAGAACAAGTACATAAAGTCATTGTTTACTTCAAAACTTACGAGCACTGGAAATCTTTACATTTCTTTTGACGAATCTGGATTGACCAAAAGCAAAAGCAAGAGCAAATTGAAATTCTCTTCATCTTCTGATGAAGATCTTGGAGGACAAAGAGTACGCCTATTAATTATTGAATTACATAATATTTTATCGTATTATTTTAGGGAAATGAAGCACAATTTTCTCAAATTACAAAAATGCGAACCACTGTTGCAACATTCCGCTCGCTTTGCTTGGAATTGCTTAAGGAACTTTCAGTTGGCGGTTCAGCTGGAGGAACGCACTTTGTGCGATGTTTGCGCTCCGATCTTGGCGGCCAAGCGCGAGGATTTCATACTGAAATTGTTAAACAACAACTCAGAGCAATGGCTGTTGTTGATACAGTTAAAGCAAGACAAAAAGGATATCCGCAACGCGTACCATTCAATGAATTCCTGAGACGATACAAGTTTCTCGCTTTTGATTTTGACGAAAACGTTGAAGTTTCAAAGGATAATTGTCGCTTACTACTTGTTCGTTTAAAGATGGAGGGATGGATGATTGGGAAATCTAAAGTATTCCTCAAATACTACAATGAAGAATATTTGGCGCGTTTGTTTGAAACGCAAGTGAAGAAAATTATTAAAATCCAATCAATGATGCGCGGATTTTTGACTAAGCTTAATATGAGAAAGAAGCTCGCTGGCCAATTGGTCAGCAAGCGTCCGCAAACCAATGAGGAAATGGAAGAAGATAAAGCAGCTCGTGTCCTTCAGAAGGGTAATTATTGTGTATTTGCTATCAATGAATTGTTAAACTTCGAAATTGTTTTAGTTGTCGACGAGGATATTGATAGCGTCGATAACGAACACGATTCCGAAGTTTCACAATCAGAATAATCCACAACGACAGTTTGAGCACATTATTTTTAATTTAATTGTTTTCTAGCTTATCGTGGTGTAGCAAGTAGAAAAGCGTATGGCCCATTAGTCTCTGAACCTGCTGAAAAATTGGATGCAGCTACTTGTAAATTTATAAGATTCTTTTGCGAAAAATGGAAGGCAAAAAGTATGTTTCAAATATTATTACAATACAGAGCAGCGAGATATCAAGATCTTTTCAACTTTTCGCAACAAGTAAAAAGTTTACATTGCACGATATAGACAAAATATATTTAATATAAAATTTAAGGTACATCTTTTCAATCAGCAAGCTGTATGTACTTTACAAAAACATACCAACAATATTGGTTTAGATCTTGTCGATCGTCGTGCGCAACCGGCAAATTGGCTGGGTGAAATGAAACCTTCCGTATTAAAAATGCCATTTAGACTTTGTGACATACCATTTTTTGATACATCATACATGTGTGATCCGCTCTCTAATCCTGGGTAAGTAAACTATAAATAGATATAACAATTATTTAACATCTATTGTAATTATTCAGTGTGGCGCTGGACAGGGAAGAAGATTGGGATGCTCCATTTCAATGGCGAGATAACGTCTCCGCGCAAATAACGAGCGCATTAAATGATACCAAAATAACAATTGCAAAACCATATTCAGCAAACATGAAAACACCATCAATGCATCGTGCAAATGAACCACTCACAATGTTACCATATTGCAGAGATCCGGATGAACCAATTCGACGATTAAGTTCAGTTTTACCGTCCGACCCTGAATATGCACACAGGCAAAGTGCGCCCCATAAATATGGGAAAAATTTACCGGTACCACCGCCGATGAATAATTATTCAACGATTAATTACACAGCTAATACACATAGCCACTCCTATAATCCAATAAAAGCATATTCATCACCTATGAAGTATAGCAATAAAACTGGACATAATTCAGTTGAAAGAAATAATTATCCTCAAAACCGAGTCAACCCCATCGCAGAGCTGCAAAGTATTGGAAGGAAAAATACTTCCTATACGCAGGATAATGAGCGTGAAGATGATCCACCGTTCAATTTTCAAGCAATGTTGCGTAAAACAAATGTTAATCGTGATTCTATAAAAAGATCAGTAGAAACTATACGAAATGTATCATTTAAGAATAGGCGAGGCGTGTCAACTGATAATCTAGTTTATGATAGCAGAAACAACAGCTTAAGAAAGAATAAAAGCATGGATCATTTAGACAAGAGACAAAAGTTGCAAATTGCTCCAGGAATATATATGGAGGGCATGGTTGCTGATTTATAAATTATTTAAATAATATTTTTGTGTCCCTGCCACGCGAAATGTATCCGCACTTATTGAACTTTTCAGAGTTGAGGCAGGATACAAATTAAAGTATATCTATCAAATATAAGTAAAAATATATTAACGTTAAATCTTAAATTAAGGGTTAAATATAATATTAAAATAATATTGTAGAGGTTCATCTAGTCCTAATAGTGTCTGATTCCAGATTTCTCGTATCCTGCTCTGTGAATGCTATTGAACCTTAGTTTGGCTATGAATTAACAAAGTTTTTTAATGGATCAACAAATCAGATGACGGAATAGTCATCGAGAAAGGCAACTTCTCAATTCATACCAATTCTGAATTTGAATTACTTGTTTCTCTTTTATCTGAAACAAAATATACCATTATGACAGCACAGAAAGTATGCGATATACAATAATAGAACGAAGATATCATTTATTACTCAGTAATAATATAACTGACTGGTTCATTCATTGAACTCGCGCCAGCATTGAGAACATTTGTTAACCAAAAACGTTAAAATAAAAATAGAAAATAATACAAATATAATCAATAATAACACTTTTCTCCTCCTTTCTTCGCGTATTTTTCTCGCATATAATAATTACTTCTCACTTGCTACTAAACTAGATAGAATCTGTATCTGTGCATCATCAATCAATAGCTTGCTCACCGTCGCAACGATTTAATAACTACTTAAATTAGAGAATAAGATTAATAATAATAATGAATAATAATACATTTATACAAACACTTAATAGTCTATCTATATCGGGTAAATCAGAATTCATTACAAACAAACATATCCATTCGATTGATTTTCCATTCTGAACACAATCGCTAAACGCCTTCGCAACAATTGGCATATCATCCTCAAGCAGCGCAATTTGCCGCTCGACTTCCGCATGATATGAAACATTGTTTTTAAACATCAAATTTTGGTTGATTTGTTAAAATCGACTTTGCATTGCTTGCGTTGCCTTGCTTCAATTTAGTTGCTATCTTGTTAATACGCATAGTATCAAAATTCGAATAGGAATTCGAAAAGTGCGCCCGTTTCACAGGGACGCCTCTTGATTCGTGTGATGATGAGATAAATGATGAGATGGTGCAATCGGAAGTGGTGATAATTATATCGATGGTCACAGCAAAGTGATCAAGAGATAGTGAGCTGTATTATGAGGGTGCGAATGCGAACACGCGCTGATCAATAAGTGTACGTGTGTGTATTATGATTGTTTTGTGACACCCTCCACCATGAGCAATGATTTGCTCTTCCTATCATCTTCTCGGGCCTTTCTCTTAGCACGGCAGGAACGTGCGCATCGCACAAGGCCTGAAATTCGTGCTCGTCAAATTTTCTGCATTTGTTATATGCTTTCTTAGACTGAAACAACAAATTGCAACTTGTTCATTATATCCAAATACACAGCTTCGTCTCTAGCTAATAGACAAAAATATATATAATATAGAAAGCATTCAAACTCTACATAGGAAACATCTACAGTTAGCACACAATTCTTTCGTTTGGTATTATTATACTCTTGACTAATTTTTGGTTGTTGGTTTTACACATTTGGCTAGCCCATCATTTGCACACTTGCTGGATAAACAAATGAATAAAGCGTTTTCTTAGACAAACGGAGGGATTACAAATGATCGGCAGTGGTAAATGCCATTCCATGTTACACGTTGCTCGCATACTAAAACGTTGCGTTTTCAAATATGGTTAGTTAACATAAATTAGTGGTGGTTGTAACACTTTGTTTTACTTTCGTTATCTCGCTCTGCGTTCTACTCATGCAACCGACCCTTGGACGTTTAAACTCCGTCAAGACTAAAGATACTGCTTGTTTAGGAGCACTCACATCTTCATGCAAGATTAAAACGAAGATTAGAACACACGTTTCTTGCAATCGGGTGTCGTTCGCATAGATTCGATTAATTATTCGCTTGCAAACTGGCTCTTTAATGCATGGAAGTGTAGTTACCTTGCCCGAAGCAGCTCGGATTGATGATGTTGATCAGATCATTCTCGGACATGGTTACCAGCGATGGAGGAACCATTCGCAACTCTTCTTCCTTCTTGACCTGCTGTTGTTGTTGTTGCTGTTGGTGCACAATGGTCGTGGTCAAAGTGTCCATAGTAATGGTAGAATTATCCGCTGTAGTCGTATAGAAATTGTTCCCCATTGTACCTGAGTTGGAGGGCAGTTGAGTCATTGTGGGCATCACCTCAGTTGGTGACGCGGACGTCAGCATCTTCTGCGTCTCGAGCAGATCGGCTGCTGCGCTGAGAATAATTACGTTTTCGGGGGTATTGACCGTCAGTAAATTACTATTTGCGGTTGTCAATAGGTTGTTTGGGACGTTCACCGGGGGAGGTAAATTGTTCGGCGGCAATAACGCATCCTGGTTGCTGCGGCACATTAAACTCGGCGAAATTTGAGTGTTCAGGATAACATCCGGAGAGATATTGGATGTTGGTGTGGTGAGTGCCGCCTGCGCCATTGGAGGCGTTAGATTAGTATTGATCATTGGCGGCATCATGACGTCTTGACTTAGAAGGACACTATTATCCTCTTTTTGTGGCACTGCGCAATTGACAAGCACGTCCAAACGCGACGGTATTGCCGCAGTGCTCATCAAAGTATTCTCAATCGGATTCTGCCTATGCGCTTCGGTCATTATCTCCGGTGGTTTGCTCGAATCTGTGCGTGTGAGCATCTCGCTAGACATGAACGAATTCGGCATCTCGGTCGTAGATGTTTGCATGACTGTGGGTTTTGTTTCCATATTAGTCAAAAAGGACTCAATGCTTTGCGCAGTTTGGGCTGGTAACGGCAAGCCGCTGTGTTCCATTACCCCGAAACTTTGCAAGGTAGCCATTGAGGGTTCCTTTGTATGTACCAAATCGGCCACCGTGGCCATCGGCATCTTACGTCGCAAGTCCATCACCTCCGGGGACCGTTGCGGCGAATAATGGTTCGACGTTTCATCAATTACGTCCAAAGAACGTGATGTCGTCATCATGTCCATGCTGTTCTCATTAATAATGCTAAGGTTCGAGTTTTCATTCATGTTCGAGTGCATCATCTGATTGCTGTGCGAACGCATTACATCCATCGAATTCTCGTTTATCATCGACATATTGGAATCACCTTGGTGGACGTCCAGCGAGCTCTCGGAGATATGTCTGAAACGGTGATGCAGATCGCTCGGGTCCATCACCGAATTCTGGCTGTTCTCATCGATAAACTCCTGCTTCAGAGTGTTCATCAAACGCATTGGCGGCGACAGCGAGTCCGCATTTGTGATGCTGGCAGTGGAAAGGCGACGCTGCGACAGCGGCACCAAATTAGTACCCGGCGGTGGCATCATCTTTGTTAGGAATGGCACTTGTTGCATGCCTGATGCCGCCACCACTGTTTGGCCAGCTTCCATGCGAACTGTAAAACGCATAAACACCGATTAGCATATTCAGACATAATGGCTCCCAGTGCTTATAATTAAATAATTAGCTGCCAACAAAGCCACTGTAAGAAAGAATTGTTTTGGTTGTTGTTTTTGGTTTTTGTAAAGAAGGTGCGCGTCTCATACATCGCCAACCGCATTAACAATTGGCTTTGAACATATTGCTATTTTTAAACATATTCCAGACTAAAATTACGGAATAAGTTTATTGCAGCGGTGCATGAGACGTTTTTTGTTGATGCGACAAACAATGTTAACACACATTCATCAAAATGCCGTAACGTTCAGCCATTCGCATCGTAATATATAATCGTAATAATCGCACGCAAAATTTGTCAGCACGCAAATTCGCACTCGCATTCCAAATACTTTTTGCTGAGAGAAAATGTGAGGATATGCTGAGGGAGTAGTTTGAGATAATCCTGTTGTGTGTGTCTAGAGTGACAACTGTCCACCAAGGAGGTGTATTGTTAACATCTGCACGCACAAAATGAACAAACAATATTAAAAATGATCAAAAATAATGCGGTGTTCTAAAGTATATAAAGAGTAAGAAAGTACTTGTTAGTGGGACAATGCTCTATGATGCGAGGGAATTATCATTATTATCGCATGTCAGGCACACACAAAACGCACTCAGACGCAACAAACGCATCACTCATGAGAGATGGTGTCTTGAGATATAGATTAAAGAGATGTGATGTGAGTAGTACAATTAGATAACAAAATTGGTGCTTTGTTGCGAAGAAATCACAAGTGGGGTGGCAATTAAGGGGGTGTGGGAGGTTCGGTTATCAATGAGTTCACAACACGCTCACTTGCTTCGCACTGGCACACCGGAAAGTAAAATCGCAAACGCAAGGAAACGCATACGCACACACAATCATCTCGTCCTTCTACACTCGGTTAACATTGCTTGTCTCTACTCGACGCGCTGCTTGCTGAACTATCCTAGAAAAAAATGAAAAATGCACAGAGTCAATTACGAATTTGGTAGTGTGTATGTTTTTTTTGGCTTATAAATATTGGCTGCTAGTTTGTTGGCGACAACGTGTCGGACGTTACCGGTTGATGCAAGCGCTGCTTGTTAAAGAAAACAAACAAATCGAATACATTTAAATCAAAAAATTCATTATATATGAATGTTTAATAAGAGAAGTGTATTCGAGAGATGCGTGTGTCTGTGTATGTATGTATGATGTGTATATGCTTCGAAGATGAGGGGGATTATGAAATTATGATGCGAGGGTGGTTCCGGATGCGCAATAAGTGCGCATCCTGTTGACCACCCGCGAGGTGTGCTGTTGTTTAGTGTTTATCATGTTTGATGACCGAAAGAGAGATATATAGAATTCATTAACTGATATATAGATTTAATGTTAATGCAATTATGTATCGTGTATGCGTGTTTCTGTGCGTTTCGTCCTTTAATTGTTAGGTGTAATCTGTCTTGTTTTCTACTCTTGTTATTTGTTTTGAGATGTATGTATCGTGTTTTATGCTCGAGCATATAATGTTGTCTTTGGTCAATGTATCGTTGCGGTATGTACGTATGGATTGCATTTGTGTAATGTGTGTATGCGTGTGTGTTTTTTGATTTATTAAGTACCCGTGATGCGCATAGACCTGAATGACGCGGCTGTTGACGGAGAATATTAGGCTCCGCAGGCTGACAGTAGTCGACGGCAGGCGGCCCCTCTGCGTATACAGAGCCTGTATGCTGTATGAGACAAAGTGATATTGTTCAATCTAATCATTGCTCTCAATTGTTTTGTTTTCTGAATAGTCTTTAAAAGTAATTTTTAAATAACCTTTGTAGCTCATACATTTTGATCATTTTTGAGAAATCTTTTTGAGAGTTGCAAAACCAACTTGAACCGCAACGTATTAGTTGCACTCGAAGCGTTCACCGAGCGTAATAGTTGCGGACAAGTTGGTTCAGGATTGAAGGATTTTCCCTGAACGCTTAGAGCGCGTGTGTATCATCTTAAGCAGCGCTGGGAAAATCCTCCAAGTACAAATATTACTTTTGATTGAAAGCAAAAATATACAATATTTAAAGTTTTGCGGTTTTCTAAAAAGCTTTTGACTCTAAACATTTGCAAAGTGATTCTTCTCTCTATCAACAACAAGCTTTGAAATGCTTTATCATCTTTGAATGTACATAACAATAAATATTGCTTTTTATTTTTTTCAATATTATATATAATATAAAAAAAATTGTGATGTGATTTTGTTTAAATTCGACGCACAACCTATAGAGAAACACAAGAAACATACAAAAATTTTCATCATTTGCAAAATATATATGTCTTCCTACAGATTTCCAAGCCACTCTATAAAATATTTCGCGAGCGCAACAACGCGGCAGTTTAACGCAGAAAGTTTCCGAACATAGAATTGAAATATTAGCAATTCATCTTCATCAATCACAGCGATGAATAACATAATGCATTGGGTAAACAATCAGTGAAAAAGAACTGCATGGAAAACTTCGGAGCGCATTATCCTGCCGACGTCCTTACGCCGCATATGTCAATTCATTCGGTATTGGTTGGCAAACGACGGCAATTATGATGCTTACAGCACGCACATCGCTCTCATGCATGCATCATATTGTATGGACTCTCGTAATTATTCAGACAAACATTCCACCCCCTCAAGTACATCCGCAACAAAATATCTTCGCATTCACACCACCAATAAACAGCATCGCAAAAAACGCGCTCGAATCGCACACGTACGCTTCATGTTTTCTTCAAAATAGCATTCACGCACTCGTTCACATACACAGATATCGATAAATATATGGCACATTCAAAAAAAGTATAAATAAAAACAACAAACAAATTTGTTTCACAATTAGATGTAAACCGCACAAACGTGCAGCGCACAAATGTACGCGCACAATCTATCTTTTTCAGAGCACTCGTTCGCACTCTGTGTAAAAAGTACAGCAGGCACTCGAACTCATTCGCTACATTTTGCTAAAATGTCTCCGTTTTGCCAAAACATCGCTCATAATTCGCCACTCGGTCTCTTGCACGCTGCCAATGTTTTACTTTGTAAAGCATATAGTTGCCGTCGACTTGCTCGAATTTTTCGTAATTTTAATGAGTAAGTACCAATTACTCGCTAGAAAGCTCGTCAAAGGTGATGCCTCCAACAACCTTCCCTGCTCGCGTTTCCTCCTTGCATCGAGTGAGACTCGCACGTTGAGGAGGACGTTCATCTTTGATAAGCTTTCCCTTTTAACTACTAAACTAAGCGTTGCGAAAATACTTGAAATCATTGCCTGTACTATGTGCATTATAATGACTACAAACTGTTGCACGTGGTGCAACAAAATATCAAGTATTTTCGCAATGCATCACTCACTACAGTATTCTACAACATGCAGCACATGCAAGAAAGCTCGAAATCAACTTAATATCTCTTTGTTGCCTCGAATTTTCTGACATTATCGTTCGCCACTCAACGCACGCCAATTCAATATTATATGATTAGCTACATTTTGGTTTATTCTTCTTTATGTAGTTCTATCTCGGATTGCTCTATGGTAGAGTTCTGTTAGAATGGCGGAGTTGCTACCACTCATTAGAAAAATACTGAATGTGAATGCCGTTTCTTGAACGGCAGTATCGTTTGTCGGTATTGCGCAATACTCGAGGCAGCAACATTAAGCCAATCTGTGATTTTTAGATGATGAAATATATTTGACGCGAGCTTACCACTTGGCATCGCCCCATTTACGGGCGTGTATACAAACTGATGGGGCTCGCTTGTTTTTCCGCTCGACATAACGTACAACCTTACCGTTACCGGTTCAGTTATATCTGGGTGCATGAATTGTGGCACCACGCATATTAAGTGCGTCTGAAACAATAAGCGAGAAACGCCGCAGATTAATTGGTGTTGCAAACTAAATAAGGGTGCGCGTTCGCGCAACAGATGCGCATAAATAGCGCAGCGCGTGTTTAACGCGTATTTGGAGAGAAACTCCGTAAAGAATGGCAATTGGCACTTACCTGTTGCAAGAACTCTTTATCAGGTACGACAGTTTGCTCCCATCGGTTGGCATGTAACTCGTCCTCCAACTGGAAAAAGACGACTGTGTCTTTGAGAAAGTTTTTACCGATAATGAAGAGCTCGAGGCCACCGGTCGCCGGACATGAAGTCAGCGACTTCTTACTGATCTCAGGAATTCCAGGTGGCTGTGCTGTAATTGCAATTTAAAAAATCAGAATTGTTCAATTTGACATTATTGTTGTAAAATACGTACTACAAACAATAGGCTGAGAACACACTTGAAGCGTTTCTTGCGTACCGTCCGTATGCGTAATGGTGGATCGGAAGACCATTCGACATCGCGTGGACTTTTTCTTAGCGCGCGAACCGAGCTGGTCCGGGAAGCGATGCTCAACATCGACGTTGCGCTCCTTAAGGATACCCACACAGTCGCATGTACCTTGCATCTCCTTCGCCGGCTCCAGCTGCAGTTCGATCACAATTGTCCCGTCGAGTTTTTTCTCCGTACAGGGTGTCGAATTTTTCCCGCTTACTTTGCACGCTTGGTAAAACATATGTGGTGCTACTTTTCCCTGGTCTGATCCAATAAATACCTAGAAACAATCGATTTCAATCACATAATCCATCCACGGCATTATTTATTCAAAGAGCTCACTTGTAATGTGGCAGGTTTATTATAGCCAGTCAATTGAACGACTGGAAAACCATTTCCGCTGCGGTCCTTTACCGCACCACGACTGCCTTCGGTTTGGTAACGCGCCCTATGCTGTTGTTCGGGTTGGCATATAATTGACAATGAGATATCAGCTACAAACAAACCAATTTTCCTTAAGTAAAGTTACTTGGCGCACGCACAGAGAACAATTACCATATCTAGAAGATGCCTGCAGTTGCGACGTAAGTGTAACTGGCGAGTTTGAGGGTATTCGGTTAATCAGAGGAAGACATCGTGGAGTCGATCGACTGCTTGCTGTCGTCTGGTTGCCTGATGCGCTAAGGGATGAGAAAGAAACTGAGGGTGGCGTTCTGATTAGCCTAAAAACGCATGAAAATTTTGTCTCGGTATCGAATTTGCCAATAATTACAACGATGTATTTATAATGAAATTTTGTGAGAAGTTTTAATGCGTATGAACAAAGATTAGCCACTTGAAAACATGTAATACGGTTGAAAAACAAAATGCAAGAAGCCCCAGCGTGTTGGTGTATACGTAAAATGAAATTTCGAACGTGCTAATTTGTCTCCCATACCAACCAGCAATGAGAACTTACATTGTGCTATCCCTATAAATATGTGAATGTTCCGGAAATGAGTAGCTATCATTAACGGCATCGTATTCGATCTTAACATCGACTTTGGGCCGTTTAACATGAGCCGCGCGATCCTCGGTCCAACTAATATTATCATTCATTGCCATTGCTAGCCGATCGACGTGATGATCGAAACTATAAGAACAAAAAGCAAAGCAAAAAATGAAAATAACTACCTAACTGCGTTTTCCTATTTTCGTCCTTCGCATAGAACAAACACATAAATATATTGATAACGCTCCCAATTTTCCTACATTCATTCTTACATTCGCCTCGTATGCTTATGATTAGTAAGTATTTTTGTTATTGGTTTGGATATGAATTAATCGAGCTTCTAATGTCATTATTGTTTTGCAAGTGAAGTAAACATGTTTTCAGTGTCTGATATATTGATCATGCGCGAATTGCAAACCTACCCGAGACCACTATCATTCGAATTTTCACATGGATCAAGACTGCGTCGAATCATCGATCGACCCTTGCCACTGTAGGAACGTGGTACAGCAAGGCGCTTTCCTCCTGGTCGTCCAGGACGAACGCGATCCTTATTCTGCTGGCGCGGTACCATTGCAGGGGCCGTGTACATCGTCATTTTCATACCACCTGAAATAGATTAATACAGATTAATTAACAAAAAAAACATACTTTCATCACAAATATAAATTAGTGTGTTGTTTATCTTCTCATAACTATTGTAATAAATTTTTCAGAATATTATAAACTACATATTTGTGAAGAGCGGTAGATTTTTAACAAACGCTGAAAATTTCATCAAAATATCGTAAGAATTAAAAAAGTTATTAAAGTTTAAACTTTTACAAAAATTAATCAAAATAATCTAAGGCGCCTAAGCACTGCAGCGCGCTTGAGTGACAGAGAACACATACACTTGAAAATCCATGATGGCCGCTCTTATGGCATTTGCATGCATGGTAACTAAGGAGATTCCCTAGCAACCACATACCTATCTCTTTTCATCGCTACTACATTACGCGGGTCATTATGCGCCGATTATGCTTCCGTAAGAATTACATGGTGGCAATTAAAAATTCATAACTTTTGAAATATTTGAGATATTGAAATAATTTAAACGGATTCTGAAAGTAGAATTATTCTGTAAAATAATGTCAAGAATTGAAATTAATAAAAGCTCTTTTTATTGTTTAATTTTTGCATTGAACAACTATTCAATCAAATTCCAATAATCGTAGTCATTCATTTCCGTAAAAAAATTGGTGGACATAAATACACTGTAACAAGTAGTACAACGATAATTATTTGTAATATTATTTGTATTTACACCCTAAAATAAAACTAATAAAGCCGAGAAAAATAAATGTAGAAAAATAACTATGTAATTAGAACAGATTTGGCGATACGGAGTAGTTAAATTATTTATATTTTCAGTTGCTTTTAGAATAGGAATATAATATTCAATACCGTTACTCTTCCAACTCTGTAAACAACAACCAAAATATGTTTCGTATCATTATTGGATCGTGTGCAACTCTATTCAAGCTTTATAGCTTCGAAAGGGACACTAATAGCACGACGGGTTCCAATGTCTAATGGCATTTTAATAGACTCGGCTTACACACATTATGCACACGCGCATGTTATTGCAAAGAATGAATGAGTGAAGGTTTCATTACGTCCACTATTATTTGATCCAATTCAAGGCGAGTTTTTCCTTCCGAATGCGAAGGCTATTATTGGCGTTTGGCACGCATCAGGAAAGCGACATATTTTGGGTTCGTTTGCGTTTTCCGGAGGCATAACGTATTAGGAGAAAAGATTGCTCCATCGAGACTACAGTTTCCCTTTTATTAGGCTTCCAAACTCTATACCGAGAGACACTGAAAATTGTCCTCAGAATACTATTCTTCCTTAATATTTATGATAATATATAACACCTACCATAATGGATTATAAAATTCTTGTCTCCGTCAATAAACTGTAAAGACTTCAAAATTATACATATCCCATGTAAATAGATTCCAGCGTGCGTTCGAAAATTGAACATATACGAAAATAAAACAAACTGCTTCACGGAATACGAGTAAGGATACCAAGCACTGAATTAAATGAGAATAGAATTTGAACTTTGGACGATGCGTTGGAAGCACGACTAGACGAGTACACAGCCAAACGAAACAAGTAAGAATGCGAGAACTGCATGAAATTGTTCACGAGTCTACCGGTTTTCAAATGTTTAGACAAATTACGAAAATAAACTACATTTTTGGCAGTACCGTACGATTACCTCCTTGATTTCATTGCCATAATACGAAAAATTTGGATTTATGCACTAAACTATTTGACTTTATGCATGTACATAATACTATTTCCGTATTCGTGTAAACTATTCTAATATTACACAAGATTTCGCACAAAAATAACATGTTGTTATTGTTATTTTAAGATGAATACATTTTTTCTCGGATGTCTCAAGGAAAAATGCATAAATATAGCAGTTTTTATATAGGTATTCAATTAGTTATTTACAATCAATTTATGCACGTTAGAACACCGTTTGACGTAAATTAGGGGACCGTTTAGCATGACTTGACACATGGCGAATACGTGTTTCTGCGTAAAAATTCGAAAATATGCAATACACACTCGTCACGATAATTATTACCTTATTAGAAACGAGCGTAACAACCGAGTATCGCGACCGAACAAGTTTTCGCAATTGAAAACAGCCGAACGTATTGACAATACGCACATTTACGTTGGTTGCACGTTAATCATAAACTGGTTGCGCTAATGTATGTCTAATGAAAGCGCGCCCGCAGCGCGCTGAATTTTCCGCGCGGTTTGCATTTTTCGCGCAATGGTGCAGCCGCCAGTCGCGATCTAGCCTAGCACAATTTTACGCCGTATGTTGCGAACCTATCTCAACAACCTAATACGTTACGTAGATAAGTGTTGCCCGTCTATTACGCGGTTAGTTTGCTGATCGTGCGTTCGTTTTGTTTTCGCAGGAATTAATGATTTCCATGTTGCGGCGCCGCGCCGATTCGCGAACAACTAGCTTCAATAAATTCCAGTTATTTAAAACCAGCCACAATTCGCGATGATGAACGTTTCAGACGTTCTTGACCTACGCTATGTGTGCAAATTTATTATTTTTATAAAATTATATGTTTCTACGTATCTAAATTATTTCTACCCTTATTGATGATTGTTAATCGGCTTAAGTGATCGGTTTTACGAATTACACCAAGTAACAAAACTGATTGAATATCGTGCATTATGTAATTTTCTTCTATGTTTAAATGTATTCAAAGGTATACTTATTGATTTTCCTTTATTCTTTATGTAGTTTTTCGATCCTTTTAACATATTCTCGAATTCACGCATGTGACCTGATTTTCCTTTTGTTTGAATACATAAAACTTGATATTTATTTGTTTGTCTATCACTCCATACATTATCACAATCGAAAATGCGTTTTTACCTCCAAATATTGCTTGAATTCAATTTCGGATATTGTCACTTTTGATTAAGCTGCTCACTTGTGAGAGCACCGCTAAAATCTGATAAAACTGTGCGTGAAACTGCGGAAAAAACATTCGCGATAATCATGACGATCAAGTGACATGTGGCACTTTACGATCTTTTAAATGATAAATGATACATGTACCGATCCGTGATGTATGTCGATTGCATGCGTACAACAACAAAAAACATGAATAGCACGTGTTGTCGCCGAAAAACCTCGATTAACCTGTTTATTTTTGCATCGTCAACATGTACATTTCGAGTTTTGGTACATCGCACGTGTGAGAAAATCTATTTCAATACAATTGAACATTACCGAAAAAACCAGGACCGTGAACAAACATAATTTCATTGCCATTGCAGACAAAAAATGGAATTTACTTTGAAATGGTCTGTTTTCAATAATAAACCTACCACCTGTAAGAAGTAGGTAAACATTCCAATAAACATTTTAGAAATGAATAAGGGTCAATCAACTCTCAGGTATTTACGTCATCATAACATTCGAGAAAAAATGTTTCTATGCTAAATAGATTTTTTCGAGGAGCTCAAGTATCTCATATTTCCAATGGATAAAAATTACGAAAATTACTTAAATTAATTTAATATACCTGTCATAAATACATCACTTGTCTAATAAAAAAAACACAATTTCTGAATATTTTCTTAATGTCACCTTTAAGTGAAAAATAACATATTTGGTTCATTTAAAGTTAATCGAATAGCGTTCAACTAAATTGTATTCCAAGAATAAATTAATGAACTAAATGAGCGTTTATAGTTTGTAAAATATTGAGTGCAATTACAGCGTTGACTTGCTCATAAGTAAAATAGTCGGCCTGTATGTAATTTAAGAAATATTTCAGTTTGCGTAGTTTTAGTTACTACTGTTATCGCATAGAATAATACGAATACAATAAATTAAAGTCATCATGTTGTCAGCGTGAATTCGTGCGTAGTTGTATAATGACAAGCAATTTTAGACAAGTTATTCTAATCATTTCTTGTGAATCTTGATAGTAAAACTGAACAAAAAAATAACACAAATTAATAAATATCTATATCTCGTTCCATGAATAATAAATGCACGATTACGATAAATAATATTTCACATCTCATATGAACAAAATACAGCAATAAAATATCTGATTTTAATATCTTACTAGTAACTCAAAAAAAGTTTTAAAAAATTACCATCTTCCAAAATCGCTAAACCGTTAGTCCATAAAAGAATACACAAAAAATACCAAAGTCAATTATCAAATTCTTGTTGCTACTTCCTCAAGTCCAACTTCATAAGAAGTGCTTTAAACTCACGCTTACAACACGTGAACGGCGAAACGAAGCAAAAGCAATTGTTGCATAGTCAATTAGCGTGTTTATAGTATCAAAGCAGTCTTAATAGTGCGCGGTTTCTTATGCTTAATATTCATTACATGCATATCCAGTTTGCACTCGTTTTTGGCCGGTCTTCTTCTGCCTTGAAATTAATTGTATGATTTCGTTGATATTTCGGCTGTGGGCCAACAAATATGTGTGTGCACACGCGTATTTCGTCATCTTACGACGCGTCGTCGTCGGTTGTCAGCCGTGCTTCGTTTACTACATACAGTGACATTTATATTAGTTTGTCATGCGTGTTTGTTTGCATGATGTAAATACATTTCCTCGCGCTTAAACACAACAAGCTCATTGCTTTCGTTTGCGTGTTGCTGCGCATTGCATTCGAACGACGAAAAACTGTTTATTCTCGTACTGTCAATCGCAGAACCGGCACATAAATACACGGTAGTAATATACATAATGATTATGCGTAGTTTCATATGTGTTTGGCAATGATGTTTATCCTACTTTTGATTAAAAAAAGCGTCAATGATTTACAATCAATCCGGTTCAATAACAACATATTAAAGCACGTTCTCCTCGCTTTCTGGATGTTTCGCTCGACGCGCGCGACTCGTAGTAGTATGCTATAAGTTTTCTCATACACATACTTAATGTATTTATTTGTATGTCGTCTACTGATATCCGTGATAAAAGTATCAGATCGAGTTTACAAATAGTTAGTTAGGTTACCATTCGTAAAGTGCGTCGTCGCATTATGCGCGACTCCGAGCAACAGCAGCTTCAAGGATGTTGTTAGCTTAATTCACATGATTTGATTTCCAAACAATTGACAAGTCATATTCCTATATCTATTATGTAGCTGTATAAAATTGTAGTAAATAGAAAAGTAAACCACATACCTAAATAGTAAATAAGTTAAAAATATCACAGATATTCGCCGCCGGCGACGTGTTGCTCGGTATTCTCTCCGCTCTGCAACTTGTTGAATGCGAGCACTGATACACTGAGTGGCGCGCTGAAGAACTAGCCGTTAATGTATCACAATAATAAAGTTTTGAAATAGTTGTTGCATAAATAAATGCGCGAGCACTCGTGACTAGAAAACCAAAACCGAATGCACACTTGATTACGATACACGTATGAAGTAGTTTAAGGATCAATCGGTGCGTGTTCTTGCAGGACGATGGCCCATGTTGCCGCACGATAAACTCAAGGAAACTTGTACAATTCGTATGAACATTTATTTATAGGCAGCGTGTAGTTGAACCGCCTCAAGGTGGACTCGCGTGCGCGTCGAAAGTTGCGATCCGGTGCGAGTCGCGTGTTCGAACGAACTGACGGCGGAATTCGTCGCGATCGACGGCGGTAGCAAGGAGCGAACGCGATTCCGACACAAAACACGCGCGGCGAGCGACCACGCGCTGATCGAGTGCTCGTCCGGTAGGTAATGACAATGACGTGAATGTACGAAGCATGTTGTTAATTGAAATCGACGAGTAGAAGAACACGGGGGGTGGCGCATTAAGGACTATCAGCGCTCAATAGCACTGCGCTGCGTGTTTGATTGCCGTAATCGGCAAACGATTGAGGTGAGGGGGTGGTTTAACAAATGATGGTAACCGGCTGAAGAAATTCACGAAATTCAATTATATTTCCTGAGGCAACACAACGGGTTGAATCAATAATTATTTTGGATGCTTTCCAAGCACGACCTCAATGAACTCCTTACCTATTTATGCGCTTGTTTTATTTACCAACAATCAAGGCCGAGGCATTTTTCTTATTGAGAAATTTACGTAAATGCGTCTTTGATGTGCGTAGTTCTATTTATTTTCACTTGTTTTTCATAATAATAAATTAATAAATACAGGAAGTATTCCTTTCTCATCATTAACTGTTCTAAACGAAACATATTCTTGCTTAAAGAAATTTTTAATTACCTATAAATTGCGTAAAAGTAAAGATATCATGAGTTTTACATTGAAATGTTGTAAATGCACTTGAAAATATAATCAAATTAATTAAAAGTAATTAAATTTCAATTACATCCAGTTGGAATTAATTTATAATGAAATTAACAAACACTCAAAATATTGAGCTTCAAGGATTTTTAATGATTAATTTTTATCCATAAATCCATAATTTTCTAGGCGAAATTTCATCAGTGAGAGAGATTTACACATATATTCTCAAAATAGCATTCTATTCGAATTTTTGAAAAATGTAGCGTTGCAACATCGCGCCTAAAACTTATTCAAGATACCGTTAACTCGCTCGTGAGTCGAACATTTCTGGCGGCTAAACAGGTGCTTAACTATAAAGCGTTTTTATATGAATAAATTGTGTGCATCTCTATTATTTCAACTAACGTTACACACATCGAGCCAAAGATGAGAAGCATCGAAGCAGTTCTGACATCAAAAAAATATCAAATTAGGTAGCTTAATATTCTACATTGAATGAAATCCAGTTTTTAAGTTTGTTTTAAAAAATTGGTATGATTTCACGAGTCAAAAATTAAAAAGAATAAAAAGTGACATGAACGTATTTTGTCGTCAACTGAAACGGTGAAATGAGAAGGAAGAAAGAACTTTGTAATAAATTGGACCGAATTTGTGGCAGTTGATGCAATAAATGTTACGCTGAAAGGATTCATCAAATGCCTATGAAGGAAATTGCGTTGAGAAAAAATTAAAGAGAGCATTTTCGTGTGAAGCCAGCTTACTAATTTGAGGGCGAAAAAGTTTGTTGGTGATCTTTGAGAGTATCATTTGCGCGTTTTGTATGTGATTCTAATGATCTCACTTTTTCTCCTACTTGGAAAACTTTGATACGTAATATTAATTCCGCTAGTAGTAAATATTTACGATAAATAAAACAAGTTGATTTTGTATTAAAATAAAGCAATTCATTGACACAACAAATCGCTCCATATTTTGCACTTCCACCTCATTGTATTGTACATTAATGAATATGAATATTTATAACTCGCTCCTCATCACAATCGTTACGAGCACAAAGTTGTCGGGTTAGTGATAAGATGAGCCTGGAGGGTTCATCGTTTCATCTCAATAACGCGCGCTCATCGGAGCGCGTCTAACGATAATGACAATTAGTGATTGTTTAGAATTATGCATAAATAGACATTAATCGCGCGTAGCAAAAAGCCGGACGGATCAATGAAACATTTATTGCTCTATCTCGCGTACAAACAACATCTGAATGTATACAATGGTCACACTAAAAAGCGCATATGATGTGAAACAAACAATGAAACTCGTGCATTATGAATTGTGAATAATTTCTTGTCATTTGATATAATATTTCTGCTTGAATAACTAGATAAGAAATCAAAAATGAACTTTTTCTTTATAGGAATGCTTAGTCTCAAGTTTGATCCTTTCTATAAACAAGTTCATTAGTTTTTTATAAAACGTGGAAACTTATTACATAAAAAAGAATAAGAAGTACGAATGCAAGATGAGTATAAACAGTAAGGGTCCACGCACTTTGCGCTTGAGTCAACACAATTGACGCAAATGCGGACAATTCTTTGCGGCAAATCATCGATTGCTTTGAACAACAATAACAGAATTTGCTCCAGGTCAGTCAATCCAACAACAACGCATTAAACAAATAAACATGACATACAATGACAATATAGACAAGGCAATCGCACTCGACAAATGCGTGCGCTTATTACACTTTGAGCAAGGACTATTACCAAACGCTTTTTGACATTCACAAACATTTCACAAATATGCGTGCACGCACTTAGCAATTACCTAATGGTGTTTTAATCGTGCCAGAAAAACGAGTTTCCCTCAAAGCAACTTTTCGTGTCGCTCATTTAGCGTTTGGAAAACTTTGATAAAAACAGCAAGTCAATTCTGAATGGTTGCTCTATTTGTATATATCCTGACATGACACATTTCAGGATTTGTGCATTGGTTTATCCGACTTGAATGCACGTCAGAGTTCATTCACGTTGTTTTCGCTATAATTTTGCTTGTTTTTGTTGTTGTTCCCGCGCATTAAGTGCACCGAGTTTATTATATTATATATGTTGATTGGCGTAAGCGATCAATGAATATTTTGCATATGTTTAACAATTTGATATGCGCTCAGCGCAAGCGTGCATTTAAGTGCAGAGAAACTTGCGTCCAGTAAACTTTCACCCGGAGTCGAAATTGTCGAAAACCCACAAATAATCAGAGCTTAAGTAATGGTTTTGCTTAAAAAATAATTACCTACATTACTTTCACAGGACTTTTAAATTATAAAGTCAATAAAGCACTTATTTTCGATAAAAATTATTTTCGATAATTGGAAGTCATGAAAAAGAAATTATTCATGATTTTATAGACGACAATTATTTTTTAGTGGAGATACTTAAAAATTAAAACACTTATTTTGCACGTACTGAAATCTCATTTGTCAATATCTTTATAGTGCTTTTATAGCTCGTTGAAATATGAAAATCATAGAGCAATTTGCTGAGTATTTGTAACAATTATGAAACAATTTACGCTCACATGCAGTTTAATAATATAATGGTCGCGGACTTCATTATATTGTGTACTTATTGCCACTATTTCTTATCAATCCAATGCGAGCATTATGTGTTTATACAATGATCAGGATGAAGTATAAGTGATGCATGTCAGGCGAATGCTGTAAAGGTTCGACAAACTTTGATTGAACCTTGTACGCTGTTGCATATAAGTAGTTACAAATTAACAAATTATAACGAGTGTTTTAAACTTGTTTTAAAGGAACAGCATTCTTATTCAAAAAGTAGGAAAACCTGAAAGAGCCTTCCTTAATATCACAATTACTAAATTAATTTCTCTGGAATATGGTTCAAAAATTAGATTAATTTGAATATTTTAGATACTTCTTTAAACACACTAAATATCATATCCTCAATATAATAATGGATTAGTTTTATGAGCAATTTGCGACAACTTTATTGCGTTAAAGAATTATACTACATAGTTTGCTATAATTCCATTTATGAACTGGTCTTAATTCTTATTAAAATTATTCGACTTCTTAAGATTCAATTCATTTCTTTCATTAGTAAAAAATACTAAATTATTAGGCTAGGATACGAATTAAAAATGAATAATAAAAATTTACAGTTAGTGCAATGATCATTAAAAGTTTTTTCGCGTTTTGAGGTTTCTCTCCGAAATAAACGCACTAATGATAATTAAAAAAACATTTAAGATTTTCCTCACGCCAATAAGTCTTGTATTTCTATTTAGAAACGGCGATAGACGAACATTTCTTAAATCTTAATTGCAAGCTGTAAAAGAAAGAAATCTTTGAGGAAGAATTTTTCGTGCTTTATTTTCAATATTGCTTTCCACAAGAAAATGAAACCTGTAGCTTTCTAAGTCCTTGAGCTATATTGAAAAATGAAGGAAGACGTTACACGTCCTGCCTTTTCTTTAATGATCAGTATTTTTAGAGTAACCACAAAACTGCGTGATCTAATTTCAAATGTGTTTTTTTTTTAATTACAGCGACTAAATGGACAATGCAATTTACTTACAAATTTATAATAGATAGTAAAAGAACTAAACAATTTAAACTATACTAGAACTTTATCACTAAAGTTTAAAACGTTTAACATAATTTATTAAAAACTAAAGGACGAGCACGTGTAGCAAATTTATCATGCGTGATAAACAGGACACGAGCTGAAGTCAAGGATGTTCATCAATAAACAAATAATTTTGTAATAAATAAACAACAGGTAGCTACTGTATCTATACTAGTAAACGCAATTTACACAAATATTTGTTTAGGCACATTTTTCTACGCCATGTTTGCGCATCGGGAAAAAACCATTGCTGTATTGTCTTTTCTGAATCCTTTTTTTTTTGCAATACTTATATCAATTGTTTATCCATATAATACAGCACACTTGCGTCATCGAAATTACTATACGTTCAATATTCATATTCATTAGAAGTTCCCCGAATAAGTAGTATTAATATATTTTAATTTACTTAAAAACTAATCTATTGATTATTCATACGTCCTTTGATACGTAAAATCAAATCGCTACCTTATTGTTATCACTAATTTCCAAAGTGTGAAGAATGGCTTAATTACGGCCCGCTATCAAGCGCTTAATTAAATATCTCAACTTAATTTCCATAGTAAATGACATTTAAATATTTTTCGAGGTGAAGAAACGATAAATCGATATCCCATAAAACTTAAGCCAATTAAGCAGACAGAAATCGTTGGTCTTTGTGTTTGTTTCGAGGGGTTATTGTCATTTAATGTGTAGAAATGCCCGAAATTGCAGTATAATTGTTCACGTATGCTTCACGTTTATTACCTTAGCAGAAACTTTATCTTCGTAATGATGGAAAAACATTTAATTCGAGGCAATTAAATCCCCCAAATACTAGTTCGGAATCCAGTTTCGAGCAGAAATTGCTTAACGAAATACGGATAATCATAACAAACTTAACGCGTGTTTATCTCTTGTAATGCAGAACGTGTTTCTGATATGACAATCAAAGCAATGAAGCAGAAATGTATACAGAGCGTTTTCACAAAATTCTATTCATTTTTCAAATTGCTATGTTATAAAAACGTTGAGGGCGCTAGAAATGTTCATCTTGTATATGGAAAAATAAGGAAACGAATAATAACATGAAAAAGAATAAGACAAATTAATATTGAACATATCCATCCATTGAAGCGAATATCAATCTATCTAGCTACTGATATTCACTCACTCCCTTGTCAGAATGCATAGAGTAATCCATGAAAATGCGTCGAACTCTCTTATTTGACTTGCTTCAATAAATAGTGAACAACATTAATTACTAGACTAACATTATTATTGTACATGTGTATCAATGGCATATCTATTCGAGCACTATGATACATCAAAACACACGCACACAAATGGCACGTGTGTACATATGAAACAAGTGGCGATGGTAGCGCAGGACAAACACATCCACCGCAATTATCTGCTATAGTTCGCCCGTGTAAATAAAGTCTTTATTGCTCTCCTTGGCGATAAATATGCATTCAAGTATGAAGCACAGCACGATGACCTTTAACTTCGACCAATTCCTTCTCTAATATCTCGTAGCCGCCACTTGCGTTCGATTAGAATACACAGAAATGCATAGGGGTGAGAGTGGGTTTGATAAGGGTTTGAGATGCGACGACCTTCCCGATAAATAATTAGCCTCATCAATCGTTCGTCCCATTAATAATTCATTTTTGTAATTAACGTTATGTCTTCAATAGTGGCGTTGGAAGTTTAATTAATTAACTGGACTAAACATTTTGCTGTATATCAATAGATTCAAAATCTTTGATGTTTTTATGATATATCCTATATTGTTTATGACAATTGTTTGATGTGAGGTCAATAAAAAAATGATTGGAAAATTTTACACGTGGATTACCGTCAACAATTAAAGTTAATTTAATTCCTAATTCCTTCCTCTTGGCGAAAACATATTTTCGTACATAATAATAGATTATGAATATATTAATTTCAAAATCAATAATTTCAATATTTTTGGAGAACAATTAAATTGTGAATTAAAAAGCTATTAGAACACTTTCTAATATTTTATTCTTTATCGAAAAAAAAACTAATTGCAAACTTTTGACTTTCAAAAAGCGCTATTAATTTCATTACACTTAATGAAACACTGGACTCATTGTAATAGCATTTTAATTGTTACAAATTCATTTTTAATTTCATATTTTCATTACGAACCGGTCGTCAATATAGATGTCTCCCATAAAATAAATAAACAATCAAAATAACAACAAAAACATTGAACTTCCAAACAAAATCAAATTATCTATCAATCGTACTGATCATATAAAAAAAATTGCTAATCAAGGAATTTTTCGTAGTTTTTTGTCTAATACGCAGATGATTTTCTTAGTAAATAATTATTGAGACTATTTTAATTTATAATTTTCGTTCTTTTAATAGCATTTTTACTACGTATCCTTATTGTAAAACACATTTGAGGTGTCTTCGTGTTTACCGTACATATTTTACGTTCAACGATCATCCACAAGTATTTTTATTTCAGTGCACTTGACTCTATGTGTTATGATGATACAAACGCAACTTAAAAATAGAGTACGCTATGAAAGCGTGAACGCGAACGCGGTGTTAAATAAAAAATAATAAATTTATAAAACATTGACATGCACACGTGCATTGCTTAACATGGCCTCTAATTGCTTAATTATGCACGAATATAACACTCCTACAAAAATTTTACTCGCGCTGCTTAAAAACATGCCAATAGTAAGCCTAAATTGTATGTGGAGCAAGTACTAGCTAATTAATTAAACAAATAATAAATAGTTAATTAGTGAATTTAAATAAGGCTAATTATAAGTAGATTCTATTTAAAAATTCTTCAATATTTATAAATTCAAGGGAAATGTGTATTAATAAAATAATTACTTTAATAATAGACAAAAATATGCCTTGAAATATTGCTTTTTCAAACATTTATGATCACCCCTGATAGCAATAGCTTGTTATTATAGATCAGTTAATTAACACCAGTATTGTTGCAATAAAAACGTAAACAAACGCGTTAACAAGACCCCGAGCTGTATCATTTTGCAATCAATGCACTGAATTATTCATACGATTCAGGCATATTACACTAATGCATTTGCATGGTGTGAGTATAATCAGTATACTTGTATGCTGGCCAACACACGTTATTATTACTTGAGAATGGCACATGGAATTCGGAGAGCAGATTTGCAAGCAAATTATGGGTCTGTCAGCCTTTATTTCTTCTACTTTGAACCCAATCAGATAGCATGAAATTTCCTTAATTATGCACTTTATCGCAACATTTTAATATTCTCGAAATGTTTATCACCTATTTTTGTGTTTGTTTACAAAATTTGCAAATTGCCAGTATCATTTCTGCTAGAATTCACAACCAAAACACACTCTTAAACTTAAAAAATCATGTAATATGACTCAATGCCAAAAAATAGTAAACTGATTAATAAGCCATTAGTAAATATTTTTGTCGCGTGTCGAAAAACATTGAATAGTTTTAATATTTAATTTGTTTACAATTTGTTAAATTATTATTGGTTCAATTATTAATTAAACACGATCATAATTCGGGCTATAAATAGGTATCTTATTTACACACTTACTACGAGGTAGAAAAACTACTCGTCTGACGTAAACTATACCTTAGAAGTGTTATTTATAAATGCTTTTTGCTTCGTATTTTTTATAGACTTGATTTATTAGATACTTATTTATCAAGAGATTCCCAGTATTTAATTAATAACAAAGGTCGTATCAGCTCAAAATAAAAATTCACTATTGAACCTGAAATAATTCGTGTACCTAATTTTAAATAATAACCAAAATTAACTGTAATATTTAATATCACTTTGGAGCATCAAATAAATACGTAGAACTGCATGTAATTGCCAGCGGTATTATTTTCTTTCTAATATTTAAAGAAATGAGGTACCTAGCTTTGCATGTTGTAAAATGAATCGATTAGTCGACTATTACAAAGAATTAAATTTCCGATTACGAAATCGAATTGTACCCTGTTTACAAATAGTTCCAATCAAACATGGTGATAGCTAGCATTTTATCAAATAGCAGTAACCTAGTCAACTAGGCATAGATACGAAATGGCATGTTATCGATTATGTGTATGTAATTAGAAGTGTACGACAACGCATTATACTCCGGAATTGATTAACAGTTATTCTGTTAGTCCGGTGAATAATTCATGCATTCGACTAAAACGAAAGCAGTGCGCCCTCTAGACTATATAACAATTATATATTGTAAAATTCAAGTTGTTGTTCGGTCGACCTTCGTATCTAATAAATCGTTCGCAGGCCTGAACATGCGTATTTCGCGTACTTTATAATAATACGTGTAAACACTATTTAGTTTCTACACATGCTACCACGATCCGAGTAAACAAAATCACATACTTTTAACACGAGACAGACAAGCTAGGAAAAGTACTCATGGTCTAGCGACGAGTTTGCATGTGCGAGTAGTTGTTTATCAGGAGCACACATGTGGTGATAAGTTAATTAATGAGGTACCACTGTGCGCAAATGTTAAAGATCCAAATGGAAATAAGTTAAAGTTCAGTTGGTTCGATTTCAAGTGTTGTATCCTCACTAATTGATTTAATTGCAGATTAATTAATATTTTAAGACTTATTATCATGTTGAGAATAGAAGATTAAAATGTTAATTCTGCTTTAACAATTTATATTAAATTTATTAACTTATTCTTTCTCCTATTCTTCTTTTAAAAAATAGTTTCTCAACATAATAATTCACGATAAAAAGTCGCACTTGAAACTAATTTAAAACACAATACTACGTGTCTAGAAACACCATATTTAAAGTAATAGCTGAGCATTTCAAAGTGTAATTATACGTCCTGTATGTCGAATATTATTAAATATCATAGATACATAAATATGCAATGCACTCGTGCATTGTTAGTGTGCTCGTTTGCGAAGCGTTGAAATTGTTTTTCGTGCGTAATTATTATACAATGAATAATTCCCAAATGTGTGTAAAAAATGGTAATGACTGGCTGGCAATTGAATTTTTAATTAATATCGTACTTATACTGGGGTTCGTGTGCGCATTTTCGAAATGTATTATTCAGTATTACGGAATACCTCGATATAATAATATTTTGACCTAAAACCATGCGTGACAACCGAAATAATTTCATTTGGAAAGAGAATTTCAATGCAGCAAGCCAAAAGAGCCAAACAAAATTCGTATAGATAAAATCAATGGATTACTAACGACTGCAAATGAATTATAATTACTACCAATACTAAATCGATATTTACACATATTAAATTGTATGTAAGTATGTGATTCTATAGGCTTTGAAAATTATCTACTCTAATGTATCATTAATGAATAATCTCTCTCTTCAGCCCAAACATAAAATTGTATAATTTGAAAATTAATTAGATGCATGTATTTGGTCTAATAGGTTGAAATGAAATAATTTGTAAAGAGTCGAAGAATTTCAGAAGACTGAAAATAGTCTTCGCTCTAGATATTTATTCGAGAAGTCAGGTCAAATGCAATGAATGAATGCATATACATACTCATTCAACATTAATCGTAATTACACTAATGATGATTTGTTGTTGCCCCGGTAAATGTGCGTTACTGCGTGCAATGCAGTTAGGCAATTAGTACGACGTTTTTTGGGCACTTCCTCAATGATTGCACAGCTCACTTAGTCGCTGTAGATGTTATTTTTGCTCACCTTATTCGCATCGTTTGCGCTCTTTATCCGTCCACGTAATGTGTTACAAATCAAGCAATAAACGAGCAGATGAGCAGATTTATTTCTCACATGATGTGAATTAAACAATGTTATCACATCCTGGTTTAATGAAGAGCGGAAATTTATTTAACGCTAAAATTACTTATGTTAAATTATAAGCTTGCTGCAAACAATTATTTTTAACAGTATGATATTTTAATTCAATGAAATTTTAATGAAAAATTCATTTAGGTATATTATGAAACTTTTAATTCCTTCAAGCACCATTAAAATTGCCCACGAGCAATACATTTTTCTTCGCGCATGACTTCTTAACATAAATGAGTGCGTAATTCGATATTAAACTGTACATTCGTAATAATAAATAAAGTACTGGCCACAAGCACTACAAGTATGCACATTCCAAACCGAAATTCAATTCAAGCTGCTGATTATCTTTTTCAGAAGTAAAATTAATATTCAAAAACCTTTAAATTATTCATTAATCACATAGTAGTAATAATTGAATCTTCTGAATTGGAAAGTTGGTCAGTTATGTATCTTCCAAATAATTTATTAGCTAATTTGTAGATGTTGCAAGTTTAAAGAAAATTTCTCACACTGTTGTAATACTTTTTCAAATAAAATATGTTCAATTGCTAAATTCCTCATTCAAACTTTCAAATATTCAATGCTAAGCCACAACGAGTCTTTAATTGGAAACTTTTAGTTGAGTAGCTGATAAAAATATATTAATAATTCAGTTCATCTTTAAATAAACACAATCCAGTCCCTTGCACCGGCTGAAAAAAGTTTCAAGGAATTTTTATCACAAGTATTGAATGATTTTCTGTATGTACGTCAAACATGTACGTCTTGGAATTATTTTTAGTAATCTGGTTAATTATCCGCCAATTTTATTTATGTATAAAGTATTAATAATTGTTTCCGTGAAATAAAAACGTCTGCAACTTATTATTTCGTAAGTATTTTGGACAATCATGAATATTATCTAATTTCTTATAGACAAATGCGTTTGCATTGAACTTTACTGAGCCAAAATATGGAACATTGATTGCTATTAATTAATTCAATAATAACAACGCATGTCAACAGACAAAAGTTCAAGATGCGTTCGTTCGTTTGACGCAAATCCGATTAAGCCTTCATGTGTTATCATGTGTCCTTATTGCATTGTATAAATAACTACATGATTGCATTGAGAAAACACAAATTTCACTAAAATTTGCTTTTGTATCGCTTATTTCTGGACTTTTGTATCCCTAATTTAAAAATACAACTTCTTGGATAAGAAATGTGATCTAATTTCATCAATATCTCGAAAAGTACTAAAGATATCATAAAAATTCCTGAATTTTTCACACAAAGAATTAAATTGGTCTATCGCAAATTTGTTGGATGCATTCTTAACTTGATGCAATCATGTTAATTCTTTAACTTTTCGTTTTTGTTGCAAGTTCAAGTATTACACAAAAACTTAAATCTCTCTGCATTAGAATATAGGAAGGTAATGAAATCTGGAGCTCTGTATCACTAATTTAAAAACACGATTTCTTTGATAAGAAGTGTGATCTAATTTCATCAATATCTCGAAAAGTACTAAAGATATCATAAAAATTCCTGAATTTTTCACAAGTCTTACAAAGAAGTAAATTGGTCTATCGCAAATTTGTTGGATGCTTTCTTAACTTGAAGTGATCTTGTTAATTCTTCAACTTTTAGTTCAAGTATTACATAAAAACTTAAATCTCTATCAATTAGAATATAGGAAGCTAATGAAATCTAAAGCTCTGTATCACTAACTTCAAAATACAATTTCCGTGGTATGAAATGTGATCTAATTTCATAAATATCTCGAAAAGTACTGAAGATATCATTAAAATTCCTGAATTTTTCACAAGTCTTACAAAGAAATAAATTGGTCTATCGCAAATTTGTTGGACACATTCCTAACTGGTTGTGATCATGCAAATTCTTCAACTATATCAATAGTTTTGCTTTTATCGATCATAGAAAAACGGTGAAAATTCGGGTGTCTAAACTAGAATACCTTAAGCTTGATTTATTATTGAATAAATTAATTAAATTTCAATGACGAAAAAGCTGTGAAAGTCAAATTTGCTGGGCATTCGAAATCGTGCAGCCTGTTTAACGGTAAAGAAAATAATTTTATTAAACACAGCATCATATCTCAAAACGTAAGAAAGTTTTCCCAGCTTATCTTTCTTAAAATTAATTCGACTTATTGTCTTATCAGCAAAACAAAATTTGAGCAAAGCTTACACAACGTACGAAAACAGAAAAACGTAATGAAAATTGAGCGACTTTCAATACAATCCCCATTTATTCGCCGAATCACCATTTCCTCGATGAAAACAGTAAATTTCAATCAACTCCCATGCCTCATGCCTATGTTCTCTTTCATGCTGGAGTGTCAATACAATTCTAATCAACGTTGAATGTGATAAGAACTAATTAAACAGCAACGCGTTTCTTTAAGTGCTATTGATCGTCCTCGAATCTCAAGTCGCCTCTGCGTCATTGATAATTTCCGTTTGTCCAATTAGTTCAAACACCTATCAAACAATGAATTAAGAGCATGCCAAAAATATTGAGCAAAACACTTATGTATATTGAAAACAATTCCGTAAACCGAAAATAGAACATGCTAAAATAGCAATAAAATCAAATAAAGCGGCCGGGCGCGCACAAATAATTAAATTTAAACAATGTTTGCGGATAACGTTACGACTCGCCACGGATTATTTAAACAAATTCGCGACTTCACGCGTATTTTGCATGATCCGTTTGCATGCTTTATGCAGCAACAGCCGCGTAAATATTGTCGCAAATGATTTTCCGCCGCTTTTCCACTTTAGTCATAGCGTCAATGACAATTAGATGATGAAATATGAATTATGCTATTTGCACATTTGCTAAGACGAGTTAATTTATTGCAAGCGATGCATTTATAGCCGGTCAGTTGCGGTTCGAGTGTTTACATGCGATTATCTGCATAATCATTACGCTAATAGATCGATAATCAGTCGATGCCGATCGATAATGAATACTCTAATCGATATTAATTTAGAAGGTAAATCGCAATGATGCGGTAATCCTATTATTCTGATAACAAATATGTTTTCATTATGAAACAATTAAATTAGTCATATAAATGATGATATAGAATAGAATTGAAGTTTTTTTATCTACAATCTAAACTTACATCGAGTATTAAATAATGAGTAACGTAAATTAAAAATTATTTGACCTGAATTTTCTTTTTGTACTTAACTTGAGTAAATCCTCTTATAAGTTATTTATTAAGTCATGCAATGCACTCATGTCAAGTCCACTGAGAAGTTCAGAGTGCTTCAATGACATCAACATGATCAACTTATTGACTGATTTCACTATTTATTTGCGCTCTGTGCTAATAACGCACATATTTCTCCTGTGAATGTACGACATGTATGATATGCACATATTACACACGCAATATTTGTACATCATAACAACAAATTAGAAAAATCGTATTTACGAAAACCTCAATATCTCATTAAAATTTAAGAAATTTCATAACACTTACTAGCATAGCAAAACATTTAAATTGAAATATGTTTTTAAACGTTGACAATAAACATAAAATTAGAATTTCTTTGTTGCTGAATTCATGAATGAAACACCGTTTAAAAAATGACCAAAATAATCGTGTTAAAAATATGGTACGTGTTTCATCCTTATTTATATGTTTTCAAAACAAAAAATATGTATTTAAAGAAAATTCCATAGAGTATAATATTGTTATTCACTTTGCTACTACTCATCACGCGGTCCATTCGCATAATTTGATTTTTTTTTGCTTACACGCCATGAAATCAAATCCTCTTCGATAAGCACCTGAGCATTGAGTTTTTACGGACTTCCCCGTCGTAAATCCCAATTTAATGGCAAATAGCTATAGCAACAAAAACAACATCCGCTCCAACTACAGATGTGTACGCTATGATGCTTCTTGCGCATTATACTTTCGAAAAATGCTTTAACATACCTACTAGGTAATCGAGGTCTTTGCTCCCTCAAATCTATGAGTTCATCAATAATCAATGCTTAGATGCATTTTAACGTTATGTTTTTTCATCGTCGCGGTATAAAGAACCACAAACTAATAATTTCTCCTTTCATAGTAGGCATGTACGTTGTGGTTTTATGTGAAGATCTTCTGAATACATTAAATGCCAACCACAACGCAATTTAATAATTAAGAATACGATTCGAATGTTGAAAAAGATATAATGATATTGCAGTGCTGTGCACAAAATCTGTATCAACAAACAAGGTGATCAACTTCACAGCATTGGTGTTTGGCAAAATATTTTCATTTGTGAAATTTGCATGCAAATGAACTGAATTCATGGTAAAACGACAGAATTTATATTAAGATATAGCGCATCTCATATTTGTTGTTAAATTTAATTTATCAAATAATATCTTCAAGACTTTGAAACTTATGAACGATACATGCAAGTAGCAGAAGCTATCATCACTATGAAAATTGAATAATAAATATTTCACATAATTATTCATTACATTTTATTTTTTACCAAGTGCAACACGCTAATGTCACAGACGCAAATCGATCATGACATTTGAAAACGCAGCATTGTCCTTCTGTTTGAAATATATTTTAGCATTACTGCGCTGTTTACCGCCTGTATATCAACACGTAATAATAATTATTATTACCATACATTTACAACCGCTCATGTTTAACCTGATTATCACCGTATTTGTGTTCAGTCAACACACGCGATACGCGAAAAAATTGTTATCAACAACTGATTGTTGTACCATCACTATGCGCGCGCAAGTTGCACTGAGCGTTAGAGACAATACGAGGGAGATTAGGATAATTAGCAGTGTGTTAACTCGTAATTATATTTACCGAAATTTACAAATTAAACAATTTCAATAACGCGATATTGCGCTCCAACATTTATTATCTGCTTATACGAACAGCGTACACGCATTGTTTATATGGAGACGTAATAGATTATATTGTACGTGCACAATAATTGCATCATTTTTTAAAATTCCCGCCCATCCGCATTCCCATTGAAATATTTTTTTTTCCACCCCTGGCATGGTGTGTGGGTTGCCCACGTCTAGCAGTAGCAAGCGTCCCTGTCATCAGTGCAAATTTTCCATCACAATAGTCGGTGTGATGTAGTAACGGTCTGTGCGTTAATAATACTTAATTAATCGGTTGGTTGTTCATAAGTTCGTTAGCGCAAGTTGTCAATACCCTGAACATAGTATGGTGTGTTGTTTTTATATGTTAAACATGTTCGCATAGACACATTCACTAAGAACTTTCACACATATCAGTAAACACTCAATTGCATAGGTTATTAGCATTGCGTACACATTCGCTGTGTTGTACAATCACATTACATTAATACACAGTGCAATAAAAATCCAAGCGATCAGAATCAATTCGGCTTTCGAAAATTAAATTATAAAGTGAATATAAGGTAGAGGCACGCAGGTCTCACAGCGTTTACATGCATTCAAAGCGATTAATAAAAACAGCATACGCTAATCGCTACCGGCAAGCAACACAAAATTCGATTATGGTAGCGTTAGAATCGCTCTATGCTGCTTAAAATTTCAAAAACGCATCTCTTGTGCTACATTCTTATAATGATAGCTTGGGCCAAGACACCAGGGCGTTACGTTTCATAGCTGCAACCTGTATGAATGCGATTCAATTCACCGGTGAAAGTTGTTTCAATCCAGGCAAGTGCCATAGCTGCAGGTTATTCATATACACAGTCCAGCATCTTATTTCCTTAGGCAATTATTCAATAACATCTCCATCAAGTCAAAATATAAGTTAAATTTTATGTTAGTTAGCACGTTCGCCGCGCGTGCGGGGAGGGCAGTACGGGTCGACTAACGCTTCAGTTTGCCGGTTCATTTGTGTCTACAAAATAACGTTTAATTTGATTTGTTTTTGCAAAGTTAACAAGTTTGCAATCGGTAAACGTACAAAACATTGAACATTATCCAACATCCACGTTAAATTAAGTGCGGTACTTGCTTCTATCATCATACGCATATTTATCCAAAGAAGTTGAAGCGCTATGGATAGATCGGCTGCAAAACGAGGTTAGGACATAGCGAACATTGATAAAGTTGTAAATAAATAAGTCAGACACGAGCAAATAGTATACTATCGGTTGTAAACGATTTACTACTTATTACATACGACATAAAAACGTTGATGGATATTAGAGACACTTGTTAGTTACAGTTCATATGCTTATCTAAAAATCGAAAAAGTATACATCTCGAGTAAGTGCATTTGTGGTGTTTGTGTTTATGAACAAAGTGATTAGACTATTGACAGAATGGCAGTGCTGAATGAATCAACAAAACAGATGAACCATCCCATGGACTCAAAGGTCAGTGCACATTTCATAGCAATTATTACAAATCCAATCCACATGTCGTCGCCAAGTTGTAAACAACGCCACACTGTTATGTACTAATTGATTTGTCATATCATTGTACAAATTTGCCGTTTTATCATCACCAGTCTCTGCCAACTCGAATGCGATTAATTGCGCTGCCGGTGCAAGTCCACGCGTTCTTGTAATGCCTCGATATTCATGTTAATATGCACACAATAATGGTTTGCCAGACTACTTCACCGACTGGTATCAGACGTCATCAGCGTGTATCTACGAAGATTAAGAAAGGTCAATTACGGCCACTCACCATTGCTGGTATTATTGTTGTTTGCTTTCTGCTTAGCAGCAGCCTTCTTGTTTGCTTTCGTTGTCTTCTTCGGCATTTTGAGAGTCGATGGCACTTGGTCAATTGTTTACGTAAAAAAACTGGTAGCAAAAATGCTCACTTGGCGTCACGCGGTATCAACAACGCACATTTATCAACAACAAACCGCACTGTCCTCGTTTCAATAGCTGATCGCCATGTTGTCGAGCGTCATGCCCCTCGCAGATTCAGCTGATTCTCGTGTGTCACGCCGCACCAACACACGGCTATGTAAATACAACTCGCGCTAAATTCAATTGCAACTCACGCGGCGTTTTACAATACGGTCTAGGACAGCTTCCGAATGCGAACTTTGCTGCCGACCTACATCAACATTTTAGCGAAAACGTGACAGCGCACCGGCTAAAATCAATGCGTTTTTTACCGCAAATTATTCATGAACTGGGGGGGTGAACCTCGTGGCAAGTTGGGTCTAGCGTTCGTGCATGCATTCCGGCAGGTAAACAAACCATTTTATACGTGACTTGGCAACGTTGAATAGCTGCTTACTCAACTTAAGTAATAGGGATGAGATTTTAGGGTAAGACTTTATCTCAGGCATGTCAAATAATGAGGGCGCTTGAACACAGTACGTGTATCCTAGTCTAACAAGTAGAACCATTTATTAAAACACATCAAAATTTAAAACCACTTTTGATAAATGCTAGCCTTTTTGCCTCAATAGATTCTTCAGCAGAACATACAGAGTAGTCAATTGGTGGAGTAGTTGAAAATCGTAGGGCTTGCACAAGACATTTATGATAATCAGGTGAATGACTAAATTCAAATGCAACGCCATCAACTGAAGAGTTTTTCAAAACGGTACCCACTTGATATGTGCCACATTTATGTAATATTACGCCAACTTTGTAATGCTAAAAATCGGATAGACAATTTCACATATCATAGATTTACTTATATATTGCATACCTGAAATGCAGAAACTTCTACAGGACTATCAAATAGAATTTCCATTCTTGATTTGTATTTGACACGACCAGTGTAATGAGTAAAAGTGAGCCGGCTGTCATTTCTATCCATTAAATGGGCATAAAGTACTTCTGAATAACAATCTTGCGGAAAAATGGTCCGGTCGTTTGTGACCTGAGAGGTAATTTCAACGCCATATACCCAGACATTTTGTCGACACGTGAATCCCAGTGAAAATTCGAGTAATCCCGTATTGCGTAAGACTATAGGAAAATGTTGCAAAACTATGCATGGTACTGACTTTCTTAAATTCAATGGACTGAACTGTTATGGAAAAAAAATGAATAAATTTCATTGCCACGCATTTATGTTTGCATACAAACTCACCTCCATCGCGTATAAGTCTCGTGCGATTTTATTTTTAGAAAAACCAGGAGGCATTGGTTGGTCGGTTTTGGGCGATGAGATGTGCATTAGAAGTGCCAATTTCTCTGACGATGTTAGCAAATTAGATATTCCCGGACCCTCAGTGAATTGTTTGGGAGACAGAGTTAGAAAACGTATTTTCATTAGACAGTCTCGAATACTTGGCGTACGTCGTTCTTTCAATGTAGACTGTTCCTCCTCATTTGTTTCTGCAATATTTGAGCCTAAAAATAATGAATGACTGAGTGAAGCAATTTTACATTTTTCAAATAATTACCTTCCAATCTTGGCACCTTTGAATTTGAACTATTTATAGTATTCTGTTTGTTCTGATATGCGACCAGCGCATCATATAGACACATTTCACTTTCAATGGATAAACTATCCATCTCAAATATATCAAGAATTGTTGCAATTTCCACATCCAGAAATGATGGATCTTTAAGAACTTCTAATGTTTGTCGTTGCATAATCTAGAAGCAGTACTTGTTAGCAAAGCTGAGACAGCATTATTTGATATTTAGTAAGCCAACCAAAACACATTTTTCCATAAGTTTGGGTTCTTCAAAGAGTTTGGCAAATTCATATGCCCTACATACATTCTTCACATTTAGATCTGACCATAAAAACCTCACACACTCCTCAACCAAATGGGGCAACATGTACTTTTTGGCTCCATAGCAGAGTTCACATGCTTGGTCAAAAGACATCAAAGTTATGTTGTCAGTATAAATATATCTAGAACAGGAAATTCTTATGCATTCATGGTGTTCATGGCAAATAGGTTGTTATTACTCAAGTAAAGCCTTGAATGCTTCTGGTTGTATATCCAAAATTGGTATAGGATTATTTGTCTCTGATAGACCCCCATAGAACATAGCCTGAAATACAGGACTTGATGCTGCAAGTAGAAGTTTATGTCCTTCAAGTACTTCTTGATATGGTTCAATTCCAACAATGAATTTGCAGTCAGTCCATTGTCTTCGACTCAACAAATTTCTGCAACGTTCACTGACTGTATTGCACTTTGTTTGCCAATCAAATTCTGTATTTGGTGTCTGCAAAATTTCCATTTGATTGTGGCACTTAATTTATCTAAACTACTTTTTTATAGTTACCGTGTTGGTTGAAGTTTCAGCAAAAGTTCCTTCTGGTAGCGGTTTCGCTTCCATTTCTTCGTCTGGCTTATATTTACTAAACAATGCTTTATTATTGCACATGAACTATGGTATGGGATGTATTATTATACTTCATAGGTTGTAAGGTATAATGAAAGTTTGTTTTGAAAATCACAAACAAACGTCCACTGTGAGTTGTGATTGAAATAGATACCGTACGGGCATTTCACGTGTGGACGTGTGACGTGAACTCAGCTTGTAGTCTATAGATACCATATCTTCTGACGTGTCTACTAGTTCAACAGTGTGTTTACATTTTTACCTGGGTTTCAGTCGTATTCTTAGTTCAATTCTACGTTAAATATGGAAAATAGTAAATTACTACGTGTTACGCAGATGAATGCAGTGTATTTTGATAAAGAAATATTTAATGTATTCATGCAACAACTCTCAGGTTTCTTGAAATATCTACCAGTAATATAACCTCTACACAGCATTCAGGAAAACACTAAAGATTACGTATTTTAGCCAGAATTTCTTGCAAAATGTAATCCAGAGATAAATATACTTCTCAGGCTTGCCATCCTACGGTATTCGTTAATGCAGCATAACAGTACATTTGGGCAAAAGTTGTTATCAATAAAATATGTCAATTTGACATACAACAAGAAGCTATGGTACCTATTAGCAAATTGCTTTGACTACGTAAAGGAACGTCTTGAACTATCACAACCATCAGGCATCATAAATAAATACTTCCATAACATTCATTTACTCTTACAAGCATTAAGACTATTAAACATCTCATTCTTTCTTCGTTTTGGTTCTAAGCCACTGCTGGTTGATAGATGCTTGGGTCTGAACCAAATCTTTAGCAAAAACAATGCTGCCAGGCATTATGAAGATAAATATATGACAAGGGAGCTGATTTGGAATGGGCTAATAGAAGTTTTAGTATATTTACTGCCATTGGTCAATTATCACAAATTGTCCAGAATTTTACGAAACATAAACCTTCTGCACAAGAAACCAGAAATAGATCGAACTAACATTAAACATATTATTACTAAAGATAGCTTATGCAGTTACTGTGGGGAAACTCCTATTGTTCCTTGTCATATGGGTTGTTCTCATGTATTTTGCTACTCTTGTTTGAGAGGAAATCAAACAGCTGATACAAATTATGAATGTCCAGATTGTGAATTTTCTGGCCCACAGGCATTATGTGAAAGGGTTTATGGATAAAGATTGTGTTCATTCATTGTTGCAAATCTCTTAATATTATTTTATTAATGTGGGGTAGTTGAACAATAGGGGCTGTGATATTTGTTATTTTCATAAACTTTGTATTGCAAATACATGATTAAAATGCAAAAAGTTTAAATATTAACTGTTTTGACAAATTATTTATATTTAAGATGTTTGTACAATTATAGACATTTCTTCTACACATTTCGTATGCTTGATATCCATAACTAGATCACTTTCTATCATCTATTACGTAGATATATATGCTTCACGTATCGGATGCAAGAACAAGACTAGCGCGCACATATCTGCAACTTTCACTTATATAGATCAATCGAATCCGTAATAGTTATGTGTCTTGTTTTTTCCGCAACAGTTATCAATAATACGTTATTCAACGATTGACCACGCACATAAATCGAATGGAATAAAAACTGAGATACGCATATTCAAATTGCCCACTGATTACACTTCCCCAGAGCGCTTGATTACCACATGATATTTGCCTCTGTTTATTGTAACTCCAAATTTGAAACACATTTAACACCGTAATAATTAATGTATTAGTTGTTTGTTAAATTAGATATGTTTGTTTCAGATTGCATCATACTATTGCTGCTTATTTCGGTGAGTACCAAACATTCATTTTAAATATCGTTTTATTAACATACTTAACGCTTACAACGTACAAATACATGTGTCTTAACGGAAATGGATCGCTCGTTGTCAATTAGACTAGTACATAGAAAAATATATTAAATATATTCGAGTAATAATAATGAATTATAGTAAAAGATAATGATGGTAACATCGGGTGCGCCTCTACTTACAACTTACATCTACCTATGAATTACATGAATGATATCAAAATAAGAGATTCAATGTTGGCTCGAAATTTAATGTTTCTTGGAGTTTGTCACTTGCGCGTGGAAGCCCGTCTTCCAATCGGCTTGATAATGTACGGTACGCACATTGCCATCGGGTTCAACCAATGAATAAGAACCCTTAACGTTGTCTCCATCGCGTTGTTCTTTCTGTTCTTTGATATCTCCAGTGTGTTCATCATGAACACTATATTCAAATGCGTAACGAGGATGAGCGTCCTGTAATTGTTTCATAGTTGTTACAGTTAAATTGATATGAATTTAAAGAAAAATTGTTACATACATAATATTTGCTTTGCTCTTCGCCATGCTCGTAATGATGTTCATGTCCATGTCCACTGTGTACAGCTACCTTGATTGGTGCTTGATGAATTTGTTGGACATGATGAACCGGAGCTGCATGAACAATAGGTGCAGAATGCACTACTGGAGCAGCATGAATAACAGGTGCAGAATGCACCACTGGACCGGCATGGACAATAGGTGCAGAATGCACCACTGGAGCTGCATGCACTACAGGTGCAATAAATTTGGGTTGTTCATGTGTTACATGCGAAGCATATTCTTGATAGCTATGGCTATGATGATCTTCTGTGGGCTGCGAATAGACGTGTTTGATAACAGGCGCTTCGTATTTGATAACTGGCGCTGGTGCCTCGTATTTGATTGTGTGAACTGGTGCGTACTTGATCGGAGCGGCATACTTAATAGCGGGTTGCTCGATTTTGATAACTGGGCTTGCGGTATACTTGATAACTGGCTCAGCGACTTTGTATTGCACTTTGGCAATTGGGGCAGAGACGTGCGCATAGGAATTGGCTGCAGGTGACGAAGAGTATGACTTGAAAGTGCCTGGGAATGAAGGCAAATATCCGTTGTCCGGTTGTTTAACTTTGATAGGTAACGCGAGCTGTTGCGCTGGGGCTGGGTATGAATAACCATGATGGGCAACGGGCGCAGGGGCTGCGGCATATGTTACTTTGGGTGTAATTACTGGGGCAGCTACGTGAACAGTTGACACTTTATGAATGTTTCCATATCCACTCAATCCTTGAGTTACAGCATAGTTTTGCGGGTGTGCGTTGACTAATGGCGCTGAATGGAACACAGGGGCGGCTGGCACGATAGGTGCATGGTAGATGGGTACAGCGGGTGCTTTGTGAATAATTGGGGCATACGCGTGTGCATGCTCGTAGTGCGTATGATGACTATGATATCCACTTGACGGTGCTAGTCCAAGGGCCAATGCTTTAGCATCCCCACAATGGCGTATAAGATCGGGGTCTTCTAATGCTATCGCATATGAAGCAAGTGCAAGCACCACCTGAAATAAGACATGATTATACGGCATGCTGCACTCGAAAGTCGTATTATCTACATACCAGGAACTTCATGTTTTTTTCTTCGGCTTTGAGAGGTGTGCGCGCTTTTTCGAATGTCGCTCGCGACGACGAAACGAACGTGTCTGCAGCATGAAAAAGAAGCACAAGTGCTTTATATACCGGCCAATTGGTCCAGTTCGAATTGCTGGTGTCCACTGCATTCGGACAGCGCGTTCATGGCTTTCACTGATTGCAAATTGGCGTTTTGTTAGGTGCGTTAGCGATAGCCACTATTCCTCTGGTCGTGCATGCGTCGAGCGAGTTTACAAGAGTTTGTGGGACTTGCTAGATAATGATATTGCTTTTTTGCGTTTGACTTCATAGAGAAAGGTGACATATACACGTTAAACTCAAGCCATACACGTTTATTAATTGCTTATCGAATAATTACTACTTTTTTCCTAAATATTTTCAACGTTTATCTCGAAAATGCTGCAATTTTGCGTTGTCTTTGAGACATTTTTTTCGTGAAACTTGCGTTTTAAACGCATTAGTATTTTATTACAATTTCATGTAATAAATTCTTATTTCACCAACCAATGCGAACAAGTTCGTGCGTTTCCTTTGAGGTTTAGATAAACTTTTCTTTACTCATTATATAACGATTATTTTTATTGCTTTATCGTCTCAAGTTTAATTATTACTATAACATAATTACACTCATAAATCACAAGAAATCGATTTGAACTTATTCCATGCTTACACATATAATATGAAAAAATTTAGATCAATATTAAATAGTCATTTGGCATCATCAGTATTACACAATAAATTCACATATTTTCACAAAAATCTACTGCAACCGAAATTTTATAGTCCGCATCCGTTGTATACAAATTAGTAATCGTCAATTTGTATCAATGCAACACGCAAATCCAATTAAAATACGGAGACATTTTTAGACTAGTTTTGTAAAAAAATTAGTTTTATGACAATCCAATTAAAATTCTAGAAAAATTTACCGCCAAAGCATATTTGAATTACATAAGTTGAAAATACTTCTGTTAAAAAATTACCAAATTATCAAATTGCTCTAATTATCATCTCAATGTCAAAGAAAGTTTAACTCGAAATGAACGGTAAATAGCATAGAAATTATCGGTTATTAATATAAATCTTAACAGGGACTTTTAATGAGTGTAAAAGTGCATGTGCAACATGCAAACGTTGCATAATTTACAGCTAGCAAACTAAGACGAAAGTTTCATTGACCAAAGTCGCAATGCATGATTGCCTTTCATACTAATGCTAGCGCGAGTACAAGTGCATGAACATGCTCATCGATGCGTAACGTCTTCGCTTTTATAACGAAGTGCATTCATTACAACCTTGCTCATTAGTACGATCCTGACCTAGACAAGTCGTGCTCATCAATCGCATTTATCAAACCAATGACATTTGGTAAATATTATAATTAATATTCAAATCGCAAACATTTATCACGGATTACGAACACGTATTTCATCAGCTACTAGATGAACGCTTCCGGTGGTGTTGCGTTAAGTCGCTCGAGTTTTTACAGTCTTAATTAACTCATTTGACAAGATTTAGCAATCGCGTTGTTTGAATGCGCGACACGGCATAAATTTGTTATTTATTGCAAATTGCTTGTTGATTGGCGCGCCATGCACACGTTGAGCGAATTTGCGCGAATCGAGAATTTGAGGCGGTGCGCATTAAGCGCAATTGCACTTCATTCAATTCGATCAATAAAGTGCATTGATTGTTGTCGAACGTGTTTTTGCGCGCTGCTTTTCCTTGTTCGAAAAGCCGTGCGTCGTTTCGCGTGAACTAGATCGATGCGAATTGCACGTTTGTTTTCGATAAAAACTTATTAAAATATGTCGCCGTGCATTGCACCAGCTGTAATCATTTAAATAACTGCCCGAACATAAATGCACTTTTAATTCAATTCGCCTTCAGATAAATCACGAGAAAATTGCCATTTCAGTCAAATATGCTCTAATTGCGCAATTTGTTTGAAAATCCATTCGAACGAAGAAAATAATTATGTTATATAATAATAAATCAATATAATGAAATAACACTTTAATAAGAGTGTTTAATTAAAAAATATGTACTAAGCTAAATCTCTTAAATTGATTAACGCGATTACGATCAGCTCAGACCGAATGAGTTAAAGTTGCCCATCAAGTATTAAATCTTTAACACTTTGTACGACTTGCCAATTGTGTTAAATTGTAGCTGTGAATGAGTCTTCTAATATTATAATGCGTTCTATTCATTTAAATGCTGTCAGTCTTTATCGACGCTGATCATAATATCAATATGAAACGATGGTTTATCGCACTTCGGAACAAATGGAAAAGCAATAATAATAGTAAAATTGAAAACATCAAGTCTTTTACGTAAGACAATTTCAAATTTCAAATTGTTTTTAAGATGTTCATTGGATTGAGTAAGGAGTAGGTAAACGAAAGCCATTAATCAAGTAGGAAATATACATGCAATCGCTTTGTACACGAATTGAATTTACAAAATCGTGATTTATTTATTTCTACATTTATGTGGATAATCATAACTCATTTACACCTGTTATTCGATTGCATATTAAGCTATAATTTGAAGTTTTAAGTAAAACATTGATTGAAACATATCAATTTAATTTGCATATCACTTACGAATCATTTATTTTCTTTGGAATCAAATTCAGTGGCAGCTCGAACGCAATTACAAAATAACCAACTAAATTAGAAGAAATATTTTGACCTAAATTCTAGGCTATTATTTTAAAAATTAATTGAAATATTCAACTTTATACCTTATGGTGAGACCTTATGGTCTTGCATTTACAACAGTTAATAAGGTATTAAGGAAAGTATAACAAATGTGCGATTAATATTTGAATAAAATGTTATATTGTGCGTTGACAAATAATAATATTGATCCTATTAAAATCGATTGTATTGCTAGGATTATCTAATAGTTATTCGCATCAGTCTTGCAACTATTTTGGACAATGTTCTCAAACAAATAACACATGTAAATTTACTTTTCAATAATTCCTACGTAAGTTATGTTTTATGCATTTAAATGCAACGTCGATAATTTGCGTTGGCCCAACAACGCAACAAATAATTAAATTACATATAAAGTCAATTCGATTATGCACGTAATAAAATACATATTTATCAATAGCGTCGCAATGATTAATATATTATAACACATTCGACAATTTCTTCGCATATTAGGCCAGCACGTGTGAAAATCAATCAAATGTGATAGACACTCTATCAAATGATCGAAAAGGAAATAGTGGCTAATTAACTAATATTGAGAATTTTAGCGTAAACACATTACGCATTTTGGAGTTCGTATTGAATTCAGCAACGGAATGCGCTATTAAAATTCATTCGGCGCCTTATTAGTTTTCTATTAAGCCAGTTGGCAGGCAGGTTTATTAACTTTGCTCGGATGCAGAAAAAACAAAGTAAACGCAAAGTAATCAGGCGAGTAAAATGAACGAAAAAAATATCACTTTGCGTTCAAGTTTGCACTCTGCCAGGCCTGTCGCTGAGATAATAAATTAAACTACTTAATTACGCAATTTCAAATTGCTTTTGGAATGTTTGCTCAAACGCCTTTGCTCGATTTTTATGAATTTTACGTTTATAAACAAAATGCATCTGAATCTTATATAGAGCAACTAACAAGTGATCTTAAACATTTCTAGTTTATTTTGATTACTTGAACCAATAATATTTTTAAGTGAGTTTTTATTATGTTCTAAAAAAATTGGCGTTTTTTGCAAATCAGCGAGATCTTGAGCAATTTTCGGTGTGCTACCGAATTTCGCATGACATTTTTGGTGCCGCATTATGTAAAAAGTGAACGAATAACAAATTGCGTTTTGTCTACGATTTTATTGCTTTTTGATCATATTTTTTGCGCCTAATATTTGGAACGTCTTATTCGCTGTGAAATCGTGACTTGTCCGAGACGTATTGATGAATGATCAGTATGCATGAAAGGCACAATGAAAACAACACATGTCGTCCAAAAAGTATGCGAATTATTTTCTGGGAATGGCGCTTTATTGTTGCTATTAATTACAGTTGTGTCTTGTTATGATTTAGATTCATGTGTTTGCGTGTCGTATAAATTCGTTGATTATTACTTTTGACTGTCAATTAATTAACAAAAAGGATTGCGAACGACGTACGCAACGATTACCACATGTTTAGCAAGCACGCCTTCGTGATCTACACTATTTATTATTTATTTGAATTCTTCTCAGCTTTATTGAATGATTCATTTTCAAATATACACTTAATCAAAAGAAAAGAAAAGTGCTTTGTGAACTCAATGAGAATTCTTAAGTTCGCGGAGAAAGAATTTCGTTGGTGGAATCAATTATTTCATCAAATGAATTAATGGATTGTGAAATAGTTTATGATAATGTACGCATTGTGCGTTTAGTCAATAATAAGAGTACAAGACACAAGTGTGGTAACTTGACATGTAGTAAGATTAAATTGTGGGCAAGACTAATGATTGCTTATAATTTTAAATTATGACTCAGTTTGTTTAAGTAATTCAAGTGAGATGCCTGATTTAATTTTGAATATTATTTCTTCATTGATGAAAATTATAACAAAAGGAGTTGGAAATATTAATCATGAAATTAATAAGGAGTAAACTTTTCAAACATTTAAAGTTTGAAAAGAATAATTGCTCAAGTTGACATTCTTGACGTGAAACGCAATTAAAACATACGCTTGATAAATGATAGGCTATAATTTAAAATTATGAGTTGTAATATATGACTAATTAATGATCGGTTGAAAATATTATAACATTAATTAATTGAGTTATAATTTTTATGCGTGCATTATTCGAACAGATTTAGAATTACAATGAGGAAAGGTGTTTGTTATGATATACAAATATAGGTCACGCAACTAATATCAACCAAAGTTTCGGTATTAAAGAGACATTTGAGTCAGAGATAGGTTGACGATCCCTGATATCGGTATGCATTTTAACTGTTTGCTTGCTGTAAGAGACAAAACTACCTAGAGCACTTTCGTCTAAAGTATTTGGATCATAATTTAATATTTGAAACACTTGAGTCAGTTGGCCATAGGCGATAATCAATTCATGCTGGAATTATACGTATTTTTGAATACATAAAGTTCCGCGACGAGAAGTGCAAACAGCGCCTGGTATCGTAAAAATAATCTTATATAATTTCTTTATTTGCGTACCTCCGAGTCATGGAAACTAGAGAGGTAGGTCGGTACCATAATCAACAACACCATCAAGCATTATTAAATTATAATTATTTGGCGACTCCTTCGACCAGGTGGTGTGTCAGCGAATGATTAGTTTGGATCCGCGCAGTCGATTTTTATTTATTGTTTCAACCAGCGAAATTAATAAGAATAAAATTTGCTAACTACGTCTTTATATAACATTAGGCCGCTTAATATAGTCATAAAACACATAAATTTATCAGCAATCGTTGAATTCGCGAACGGTCTTTGAGTATTTCCAGTTTTACATTTACATTTAATAGGAATGGTAGAAATTCTATAGCATCAAAAAGTTAAAGTTGACAAGTAGTGCTATTTGATGTTGTTAGCTTCCTGGTTTGAAGCACTTATAATTAATAACCGCTGCAGAGTCTAATAATTTGAGCACTAAAATTACATGAATATTGAGAGACAAGTTGAAAGCAGCAGCATGCACCCACCGGCTGTGCGGCTGCAACAATGTTGTTTGGCGTCGAAGCGGCAAGAGAAAATGTATGAAAAAAGATGTATTGAAAGAGTATATTTGCAAAAAATTAATATGTTTCGCATAAAAAGCATTATTAATCATGCGTGGTTGAACGCTCGACATTTTGGCTAAAAGTTTACACGATACAATTAGAAATTTTTGCCTGTTTATTATTTTATCGCTTCTTGTATCTTTTATGCAGATTAATCATATTAGTACCAAACATAACACACCAACAATTTATTATTCGTATTGTCTGTTGTGGATTTTGAATGATTTTGATCTTGGCTGAATTGTATTTTTGGTAGTTAAAGAGTTTTAGTCTTGAATTTAAAAGAAATCCTGCATGTATCAGGCATGTACCCCTATCATGCATGTGGTTTCTAATTTAACTATTCATAAAGTATTGCTAGAGTTATTCAGCGAATGCGAATTTCTGATTCAAATTTAAACAAGTTTCATGCTTCTTTATAGGCAATCAACTGAGCGAGGTTTAATAAAATTGCCTAGCTTGAACTTTACTTTAAAACTTTATTACACTCAAAGAATTATCGAATAATTTAGGTACATATGTGATTAAAACATTTATTTTTCAAATAGAGTATATAAAATGATTAACATAAAATGTATCGCATTCATGATAAAGCGTTGGATGAAATAATGGAACAAGCATTCGTGAAAAATCAGTCGACAAATCATTCAGATCAGTGGCACAATGAATTAGGAAATATTTTTAATAACGGCTCAATTTGCTGTCGCCGCCACCAATGCCTAACGAATAGGTCTTGATAGGTACGGGAACTTCGATAACTTTTTGGACGATTTGCGGGTGAAGAGCATGTCCGGAGCGGATGACTTCCGCATTGAATCCATTGATTTTGTCGGCTTTGTATTTGACGGTACGAATAGTGCCGTCTGGTTCGACCAAAGAGTATTCTCCCTTGACAACATCGCCATCGCGTTCTTCGCGCTGTTCTTTTTTGTCTCCGGTTTTGGGGTCTTCAACACCGTATTTGAAACCATATTTCGGATACGCCTGTTTGTTAGATACACGAATTAATTGACCGGATTAATTTCATAAGAAACAAGAATTGCTTCATAATTAAAAAAACTTACGTAGTAGTCGAGTTTAGGCTCTTCTTTTGCAAGAACGGAAATTAGTTTACCGCCTTCGCCACCATTAATTACATATGTTTTTGTCGCTTCCAAATTAATATTTGCATACGATTCGGCCAAACCAGCATGAGCATGGTTGAAGATGGCAACGAAGACAACGGCAAGAGCAATCTGTGTTGATTAATATTTGTTGAAAGGGCACAAGAAACTATTGAACTATTATTATTTTTAAAGGGCTTACGATTTTGAACATCTTGATGTACTGGCTTTTGGTAGTTGTTGAAGTATTTGAAATTTGAAGATATTTCTTCTTGATGATTGCTTGGTAGTTGGTTGTTGTTGTTGTTGGTTGTGTATGCCTTTTCGGTATCAGACAACCACCTTATATACTCGCCAAAAAGGCATTCTCTTGACCGTTGGATGTCTTGCATCATGTACGTAGCCAGTGGTGGAAGTCTCTGTTTCCCATAGAGCATATGAACGATTGTGGAAAATTGGTGACAAAAATTAGACAAATCTCTAAAAATTTGAAGTTGCTAAATAGCACGCTACTGTCGAATGATCAACCAACTTTGTATTCCCTAATACTGAGATTTTAACTAACGTAGACCAACATTTAAAATTTAATCATTTTCATAATTATCGCAAATAAATATTAGTTAATTATTTAAAATTTACAAATTTCAAAGAGAGGTTTGAAGAAGAGAAGCGATATTCCTTTGATAAAGTTGGCTGATGCAACAATTTGCGTTTCTTACTCGAAGTTCACATTACTGCACTAGTTTTTACACTTTCCAACTAGGTCAATACACCAGAAGCAAATCAACGTTTCGTATTTGCTATTGCAATACACTTACACGCGTATATTATTAATTCTTGGTAGCAATTCAAATATATAAATTTGTTTATTGGTATTTTTAAATATCTCATACTTTTCTTTTCTTAACTAGTACGTTGTGGTTAAATTTGAATCAACTTATCTTCATTGAAATAAAACTCATCACATTGCTAATAAAATATAACTATATTTCTCTCTCTGTTGCTCTTTTCATAATCAACAATACAAAAATACTTAAGTATAAATATATATAAATAAAAAGTGATAGATACGTTGAGAAGGCATAGTCATAAAGTATAGAAAGAAATTGAGGAATAGATAGACATCTTTAGCTAGGCTAAATTGTTGAGCGTTTAGTGATGGTAGTAAGCGGGGGCAGCTGGTACGATAGCCTTGGCGATGACGGCTTGTGGGTGAGCGGCATGGCCGGAGTAGGAGACTTCAGCGTTGAAACCGTTGTGGTGGTCAGCGGTGTAGTGGACGGTGCGGGTGATACCGTCAGGTTGGACCAAGGTGTATTCACCCTTGACAACATCGCCATCGCGTTCTTCGTGTTGGCTCTTGTGGTCACCGGTGTGTCCGTCTTGTACACCATATTGGAAGGCGTAATGCGGATGTGCCTATAAGTTCAATAATTAGATATTTCTCACAAAATTTTCGCTCTGAAACCACTTACGTCTGGGTATACTTCTTGGTGGACAGCTTTCAATACTGGGGCGGCATGAGCAATAACTGGGGCGGCATGGGCAATTACTGGGGCATGGTGGTAGGCAACTGGGGCGGCAGCGTAATGAGCTGGGGCAGCATGATGGCTCACTGATGAGTAAGATTGAGCGGCATGATGACCATGTCCGGGAAGTTCAAACACTCCAGCTTGGGCAACAGCCACAAGGGCGGCGATCGATAAGATCTATAAAGAACCAAATAGTTTAATATCACTCTTAGGGCACTTGTTGAACACGTATTACTTTGCTGAACATTTTGAGTTTGGTTGGTTGTGTGTTGATTGCTTGGAACCGTTGTTGGTACTGACTTTTGGGTGGCGGTTGTCTGGTATTTATACGAAGTCTTTGCACAATTCACCACGAACCCCCAATCAAGGCAATTCGAGTGTGGTTGACAAAAGCCGCGTACGTGAAACGAGAAGTGTGTGAGCGCCGCTGGTCGAAAAAGTGTAACACGCATTTTAATCTGAGAAAAAAGTGGGCAACTATTATCTCATATATCGCTGCTACAGATCAGATCTGTATGGCTTTGCCAGCCTCGCTTGGCTCACTTTTGTTTTCATTACAAAGAGGCCATATGACAGTGCATTCGGCAAACTGGTTAGACGTGCGCGCGCCCATTAGGTTCACTTCTTGTCTTCGTGTTTACTTGCTATGCGAAAAGATTGAATGAATTAGAGACGTTTAATTTGTCCCATTTTGTATCGCGCTCATTCTGTATGGCAAACGTAATGTCTCAGAAGGTGTTCCAAATTAATATTCGAATTCCAAATATGAAGCAATAAGCATTAATCTACGAGGACAATTTGCCTAGAAAATGTAAATAAAAATGGCACAGTTAGAAATTGCTTTTACATTCGAAAGTTAGCCAATAGCTCATCCATAAAAAGCAGGCGCAAAATTCATGTGAATGTACATATTTTTGAAATCGTAATTATGAAATATTCACTGCGCTGCTATAACACTTTGTATGCGGATTGTGCATGTGGCCAACACCCAATATTGTTGCCCGATATTTTTTTCGAAAGTAAACAAGCGTCTTGACGATTTTTTGCTCGCTATGGAAGGCAATACGATTACGCTAATAACGTAACTCATAGTAGGTCCACTCTTACTTATTCTTTCATAGCGTACAGTGGTCTAAGCGTAATGCTCTCATTGATTAATCGCATTCGAATTGATTTAAAGCATAAAAGACGACGACAATTTTGAACTGTCATTATTCATTATTCAGTTGATTTCATTCTTGTAGTTGAAATTATTCATTCAGTAGGCTTAACACTGTAATGAATAAATATTCGTATAATTAACGAGCCTTGCATGATAAGCAAACATCTATTGATTGGCACTTCAAGATCACTGCCCAGAATGTTGGGCAATTTTAAGACTTAAATATTTCAAGCACTCAAAAGGCTCGACGTGCTAACAATTGATTAATATGTACGTTTGCATGATTTACTTACTCGAACAGCGAATAATTGGCACATAAATGAACGTACTTTTACTTTTTATTATTTTTTGTCATTCGTAAGATTTAAAACAACCGCGCTCGCTATTTCGCTATTTTTACTATATGATTATTTCAGGTTTGTGACTCTTTTAATGAGAAAAAAATTAGATTAATAGCCGCTCTGGGTAGAGATGCTTGTTTCTCAACGAAAAATTATAAAAATCTTGCGTAAAGTCGAAAGCATATATTTTTCTTGTGCAATCTTTTATTCTGCATTTCAAATCGAATTTTGCTTGCTCAATTTAAAAAATAATATTTTGATTTTATTGACAATTTTAATGGGTTGCAATAAATTTGAGGCGAGGCAAGTCAATTCATTATTTTTTATTTTTCTATTTACATACAAAACATAATCTCACAAATTACCTTAACAAAACAATTAGATAAATGAGTATCGAGTATTAAGCATTAGATTCAATCCAAACAAAATGCGTATAAAGATGAGTCGAGTCGTCTTTGGGTGGGAATCCCCCTATACGATTAATCACTTAGTGATGGTAAACTGGGGCAGCAACAACGACTTTCTTGACTTCTTGTGGGTGGGCAGCGTGTCCGGAGTAAGTGACTTCGGCGTTGAAGCCGTTGTGGTGGTCAGCTGAGTAGTGGACATTGCGAACGGTACCGTCGGGTTGGACGACAGAGTATTCACCCTTGACTACATCGCCATCGCGGACCTCGGATTGCGATTTGTGGTCACCGGTGTGGTGGTCTTGAACGCCGTATTTGAATTCGTATTTTGGGTGGTGATCAGGGTATACTTCTTCGTGGTGTACTGGTGCATGGACTGCAACTGGGGCAACATGAGCTACTTCAACGGGGGCGGCGTAATGAATAGGGGCAGCATGGTGCACATCATGATGTTGCACTGAAGTGTATGAAGTGGCGTGCTCCACTGGGATGGCAAATGCGCAAGCCACAAGGGCGGAAAGGGCGATGATCTATTGAAAAATCAACATTTTTAATTCAATTTTGCGAGTTTAATGAATATTTTTTACCTTGTGCATTTTGGTTTGCGTTGGCGGTTTTTGAGAGTCGATTGAATCGATTTGCTGGACTGACGATTCCGGTGAAATTACGGCGTTTTTATAGTGATGTATGCGAAGCACAAGTAGAAATGAAGCCAGTGGGGACACTCCCAAAATTCGCTGCCAAGTTTAGCAATCGTACTACAACTCTTGCTATTGACTTGTAACGAGCGCAAGAACAGGAAGCAATCAGATCAATTCTTAATTTACGAAGCACACTACGAGGAGATCGTTAGATGTGTATCATGCGCATTGCATGACATTATGTAACTTGCATTTGCTGCTTTTCATTTCATAATTTTTATTTTATAGATAGATAGTTTTGGCGTTGAATAATCTCCGCTGTGATTATTCTTATTCAACAAAGCAGATTAATTCGAAATCGTTTATTTGGTACACGACAATATTTTCCACGTTTAAAGTTCATCCATTTTGATTAATATATAATGCTTGTCCATTTAAGTCCGGCATAGGATTTCTAAACCATAAATTACCAACAATAGTAATAAATTGGCCGGTAATACTTTCATACGTGATCAGTGAAATTTACATTAATTTATTAACTGTTTATCCACATTTCTTTTTTGCGGATTTGCCAATTTAACTTCGTTCATCATTTTTGATTAATTAACTGTTGCATAAAATTGCAGAATACATTTTAATGCACCATCACAGCCAATTATTTTGTTAATTAATTGTGAGGCGGATCGCCGAGAAAGGAGTCAAGCAAGGAAATTGCTAAATTAACTTTATAATTGCTCAAAAACTTAATTATCAGTTTTTAATCCACTTGGAGAATTTATGTTGAAAATGTCACAATTTATTGATACATGCGGATTCCAAATATTAAGAAATCTGTTAGGGATAATTGATACCAGCACGACTATATGTCATCTTATATTTGATTAATTGAACGTATTTATAAAAGTCTGTACGCATTGAAATCATTTGAAACAAAGTACAAAACAGGTTAATTTGCAATCTGATATTGGTACATGCTTTAAGAAATTTCCAACAACTTTTTGACATCCGTTTATGATCGCTCGTTTAAACTTGGCTCACAAAACTTGATCTCGAACAAATCGGGCAAAGGATTACTACACTTGAAATGTACAAATTTCTATTGGTTGGGCGTTATTAAATCATAAGGCTCAGGTTGCTAAACATAAATAAGAATTGATCGAGTATAAAAGCCGAGTAGTGCACCAAAAACCACAGAACGCATTCATTATTCAATCAGTGCACACACAAACCAAAAATGTTCGCCAAGGTAATTTTAGTTATTAGTAAAAGATATAACAGTATTATAAGATGGTTATAACGTAATTAAATATTCAGATCGCCGCCCTTTCTGCCCTTGTGGCTTGCGCATTCGCCATCCCAGTGGAACACGCCACTTCTTATACTTCAGTACAACATCACGATGTGCATCATGCTGCGCCAATTGCAATTGCTCATGCTGCCCCAATTCATTACGGTCATGCCGCCCCCGTTCATGTAGCTCATGTCGCTCCAGTTGCTGTCCATCACGCTGTACCAGTTCACCACGAAGAAGTCTACGCTGACCACCACCCCAAATACGAATTCAAATATGGTGTTGAAGACCACCACACTGGTGATCATAAATCGCAATCTGAAGTCCGTGATGGTGATGTAGTTAAGGGTGAATACTCCCTTGTCCAACCTGACGGCACCGTTCGTAATGTCCACTATTCAGCTGACCACCATAACGGTTTCAATGCTGAAGTCACTTACTCTGGACACGCTGCTCATCCACAGGAAATTAAGAAAGTGGTCGTTGCTGCTCCAGTCTACCATCACTAAGTTTTTTTAGTGATTTAACATGCGCTCATTTTTGCTAAATCATTTCTTCCATTTTTGAACATCTTTATACCGTTATAGTTTATATAAAGTTTATGAAAAAAATATTAAAATAATATTCGTAAAGATTACGTAAAATTTATTAACTCATAACGATTCAACATAACAATTTTTGCAAATTAAAAGTTGCTTTGCAGTAGCCGATCGACCGAACTGATTAATCAAACTAATTAATTATTTATAAAAGCCATCGACAAATGGCTACTCGTATTTCGGTGTCGTAAAAGTAGAGAAGAAATTCTAATTTAATTTTTATTAGTTGCCCATAAAATTATTGCTTTGATTTGAAGGATGTAAGTTTTTATAGCTCTCTCCGAATTTCTTCATATCTAACTAAGAGTTCTTGCGTGGTATTCGTAGTTGAATGATTTGATAACGTGGTCGTACTCTCGTTTTGCGGACTGGTGAAAGATTGCTCTTGTTATAGCAATAACAAATCCATAAATTTACATAAAATTAGAATATTTAACACGCGGTAATGAAGGCTAATTAATCATTACTATTCATTTTGATTGAGATTATTCAAGATAACGCTTAATTGAGGCGTTTTGCCTCTTTAATTCTTTGTTATTTAGTTTCATTGCCACTCTATTATTTTCTTTCATGAGAATTTTACGTTCAAATTTAGCATTATCTCCTTTTTTACGATTGCGTGTCATGTTATAATTTTTGACATCGGCATTGAAACCATTCTTACCAGCAGTGTAATGCACGACTCTCGTGGTTCCATCCGACTCGATAAAGGAATAATGTCCTTTGATTGAGTCACCGTTACTTTCCTCCTGATGCATTTTATAATCTTGCGTTCCAGGACTGTTCACTTTATATAAAAATTTATATGCATTTTTAGGAAGCTGAAATAATCAATTTTGATGAACCTCAAATTTTTCTAAAGTTATATCTTACATACCTCTGTGGTTGTTATTGGTGCCACTTCATTTTCTTTATTGTCGAATTTTTCAATTGGAGGTTTCGTGAAATTGAATTCCACATTAGTCCATTTTGAGGGCAATTCTACTCCACTTCGGGACCACCAGTAATCATATGGTTTACTTGGCTTTTGCCACATTGGGTAATGGTCCTCTGGTACTTCTTCATCCGTTTCTTCTTTAACGGGTTTTATATCCCAAGTACTGGGTTCATCGGTAGTTGCCCAACTCCATGGCGCTTCAGTAGTTGTTTCCTTCGGCAAAAAGGAAATCCATCTGTAGTGATGGTGAATATGAATTTGCTTGGTGGTTGTTGTAGGTGCTTCAGTTGTTGTGCCTTTGAGATTGAAGAAGAAGGCATTCGTTAAACTAATCCCTGATAAACAAACGAATAACACAAATGTTTGCGACATGTTCGCTTGCAAACTCCACTAACGAATGATAAAAACACGAAGAGTCATTCTTATTTTATACGTCCTTTAGAATTATTGCGGGCAATTTGCAATTGTTATAATTTACATAATTTATTTATTGTTTAAGCCAATCTGAAAATTATCATCATTAATGAATTCACTTTGAAGGCAGCTAAAGTGAAAGCATCAGTTTCAATTCATAATTAAATAGGGAAACGTAATAATGGTACAGTTTATCTTGTAATAACATTCTCTAAAAATTTTATTTAATTAGAAAATTGAAGCATATTTTATGGACAATTTAAAACCATTACAGAAGGTTGCATAGCTTGTAGTAAAGTTGCGATAGAAATATATTCACACTGCATAGGTGGCGTCAGATATGCGAGCTAAACACAATACGTAACGAATATTGAACCATCCATAATACAATGTGGGTGTTTAATGAAGCAAGTTGTCAAACTGTTGCAAATCGAACAGGTGTATATGAATTCCACCTTCTGTTTTCACGAAGAACCCTTACAAAAAGTGTATGCGTCGTTTAGCTGATAATCATCTGGGTGTGAAGCGCGCACGCAAATATCGATTATAAGACCCTGTCACAAACATTCAAATAGTACGGGAATGTAAACATAACAATTGTGCTCACTGGCAGAATATCTTATCAATATAAATACGGTGGTTGGGATTAGTGTTTTGAACTGATAAGCAACAACTCTCGACCAATGCCCTACATACTTGTGCGGGGCAATTTGGCTTCGTACGGCCACAGCGAACGCTATCCTTGGCGAGTACTCGTTTCGGGTTTAAAACCCAAAGACATCCAGCAACTTCGGGATAGATTCGCGTGCGGCGGCTATTGCGACGAATCCACGATTGTGTACATGCAACACCCGTGCGTGATTCTCACCGCGCTTGAAGTGCTCGGGTACAAAGTAGTGGCCTCGTCCTCAACGAGCGTCAAACAGGATTACAACGAATATATGTGGACGATGCGCAAAGAGTTTTCGGAACCCGAGCCTGTCGATTGCGAGCATTTGAAAGCGAGCACCGAAGAGCTGCACCACTAGTTCGAGATATCTGTACAGTCCACGTACAGTTTCCCACGCAGTTTATTTCCGTGCGTCAATGTGCTATATGATTTTGTGATACATAGACTTAGATACATATTATGGAAATACCAGCCACAATACTTATGTCGTCCGGTATGCACGCGTACATCGCCGTCAAGGCATCGTTGCACGCATCTGATAGTGCGATTTTCGGCCTGAGTGAAGTCGAAGCGATCGCGCTGTCAAAGCGCTTTGATAATTATCGCAAGGAAGTGATTAACGGTATCCTGCTGAAGGCTGCGCCCATCGATGTGATCAATGCGTTAAGCGAGCTCGGCTACAAAGTGATTGCCACAACAGGCGAGGCCGAAATCGTTTGGACGCTCCAGCGTGATCTTTAAATGCACACATATTGCACCCACAAATCAAACAACATGTCAAATTGTCATCACAATCAACACAGTCAATCGCATCATTGTTGTCAAATAACTGCGTCTGGCGTGCATCAAAGTCTTGATGAGTTGGAGTTTGAACGGGGTATTTGGTCAGCAGCGCAGGACGGCGAACTTGAACGTCTTTATAAATTGGTTGCAAAGGGCGCAGATGTTAATTGCTGTGATAAGAGCGGATATACGGCATTGCATTATGCGGCGCGTAGTGGCCATGTGGACGTATGTAGCTATCTGCTGAGTCAAGGCGCTGATATTAACGCAGTCACAAGGGCAGGCAAAGCAACCCCCCTGCACAGAGCATGCACGGCAGGTATAACGAACACGAACGATACGACTAACTCCTTAAACACTATGGGCAATTTGCAGGAAAGATAGACGTTGTGGAATTATTGCTCGCCAAAGGCGCTAATGTACTACTGCAGGATGCAGATGGCAAAAATGCACTGCACAGGGCTGCTGAAAAGAGCCATACTATTATTGAAAACATGCTCCAGAAGCATACAGATCACCATAGCATGGTGAAATGTATAGACAACAAAGGCAATTTACCAAGCAATTACTTGAAGAGTTAGTTTAATCCAAAACCTAGAAGCAACTGTTGATACTTGTGAAAAGTGAACTGTATGATTTGCTAGTTTGAACTATACCAACATATATAAATTCCACATAAAATATTACCCTATTTTTTGAAAAAGTATTTACTCAATTCAAATGTTAAACTCAAATCAAACAAACCAACTTTAACAACTATGGAACAAATATTGGGCCAAACATATGACTATGAAAAACCAATACAATATAGGAGATACACATTAGCACATTTTAAACTAAATGCTTATGCTTCTGCAACATAATTTATATTAATAAGCAACTTATTAATAACTGCATTATATTGGCACACATGAGGCAATTTGTAGGATTTATTATTATTTTGTTAAGTTTCAAACAAACGAACATGCATGTTTTGGTGGGTGTGTAATGAATAATGATGCTAACAAACATGTGAATCAATAAAAGACGAAAACGAGTCATTGCATATTCTTCATACTTTGTGTGTGAGTCAATAGTATTGAAATATGCAATAAGCGATTCAACCTTACGCTTTGAATTGGTTTTTTCTGTTAAGTCATCGATTTTTTAGTTTTAAATTCACGGTTCTAATCAATAATGTAAAATAACGTTAAGTTAAATATGATATTTATTTGCGTAGTGCTTACAAGTTCCTAACTTACAAATTTCACTTTCCATTAAAGCAATTTCTATAATGCGTATGGCTAATATTCTTGCAATAAAAGTAAATGTACTTTTAAAGTCATAAACAATTGCTTTTGTAAGTGAAAATAACCATTACAAATGATATTAATATAATTGTTAAATTTGAGTCATTTATCTAATATATAATGTGCTTGTTAACGTTCAGTGTGCGTGCCTTTATAATTCGTCAAATATATCTATGAGTATTATATACCTACGAAATTCTAAATGCATATTTGATAATGACACCCTGTAACTACGAATTAATGACGCATTAATGCTTGGTACATATACATTCATAAAATGACTAGGCTATTATCGAGGAATCACATTATCTTTAAAACTTGGTTCAATCACTCAATAAGAGTACAAGCAATCGATATTCGTATTTTGCGTTTAGAGTATCTCTAAGGCCAAATAGTGTAGAATCATTGAAGGCAGTGGTAATTGATAGATCTTTGCAATGACCTGTTGTTTGAGCTGTTTGCGAATGCGGATCCGACACAGTTCGCGTAAATTCAATGGATTTGTTTTCACGTGATGCAGGAACTCGTAGATGTGATCCTCGCCGCTTGGAAGTTGTAGGGTTTTCAGATTAAAGAGCAAATTTCGAAAATCGAATCCGGCATAGACGATCAAACGCACCAAGTCCAGATCGCCTTGTTTTTTCGCCAAACTCAAATTGTCGAAGTACGCGTGCTCGTCACGACGATTAACGTCAACGCCGTATTTAACAAGTAATCGGGCTGCTTCTAAATTACCGAGTATAATTGAATAGAACAGTACATTTCCTTGATAACTGTTTGCGTTCATATCAACATTGTAGCTCAACAGTAGTTGAAGAAACGAATCGAATTGTTTTGGTTCTTGAACTCCTTGAACGCATAAATGTAATGCAGTCATTCCATTAATTTGATTCATCGTATTTACTGGAGCACCTACAATATAACAATATTTCAATAGCAAACCATTGATAACGTGTTTCGTGGGTCAATACCATTTCGTAAATAATAAGCAGCAATATCCAAGTTCTTGTTTATGCAGGCCGACATTAATGGAGTATTTCCATGTTCATCCCTGATATTTAATACCGCTCCATTTTCATGCAATAACTTGACCATCTCAACGTTATTGTGACGGGTTGCAATATGCAAGAGGAAATGAGAGTGCACAATTTTTGCGCCGGCTTTTAATAATTGTGCACTTGTCCATAATAAATTATTCCATACTGCTTTGTAGAGTACAGTGTATCCAAGGCATTCTTCATGGTTTAAACGCGTTCCCTTATCAATTAAAACGCTAGCGACTTCTTCATGCAAATTATCTATAGCTAAACTTAATGGCGAGCGATCCTCCATATCATAACTATTTAAATTTGCGCCCTGTTCAATCAATAGTTTGACAACATCAAGATGACCATGTTGCGCAGCAAAATGCAAAGGTGTCTCTCTGTTAGTATTAGGTGCATTTATGTTTGCCCCTTTTCCAATTAGCAATTGTATTAGCTCAATGTCACCTTTAATGCAAGTAATATGTAAAGGAGTATTCCAGCTGGAATCACTTTGATTTACATTAATCTCATTGAATGTGGACAGTAGAAAATCAACCATTTCTTTGGTGCCAAATCTTACTGCATAGTGTAAGACAGTTTGGCCATGTGTATCCAGTCTGGACATATCATACTCAGGACTTTTTAATACTAGAGAAGTTTGATTCAAGATTTTCGCATACCATTTGTAGATGTTTATTTCGGGTGAAACAGACATATCATCAATGCCTTCATCCGTGATTTCCATGTCCCATTCAAGAGCATCCATTCCATCTGGTGTGGGACCATCTCCCAACTCATTATCATCTAAATCTTTGCATACTACAAAATAACCAATATTTTTTCTTGGTCTTGCAGGCCCTGTTTCCTTATCCAGTTTTAAAAATAGGGGCTTATGAGCTGTATTTTCTTTGTCAATGTCTTGCTGCTTCTTATTTAGTGCAAGCAGTTTAAGTATTTGGAAATTGCCACTTTGTGCTGCGGCTCCCAAGGGTGTAATACCCCCAGAACATATTTTATTTACATTTGCACCATTCCTGAGACAGTACTTAATTGAATTTTGATCATTTCCACTAATTGCTTGTATTAATAACTCATCCATAATTATCTCCTACAAACTAAATATTTATACAAATATATATTTCTCCAATTTTTATAACATAGTAAATTTGTAGTTTAGTCTCTATTTATCTTCAGAAACTAATGACTTATCCTCCGAGGTCGTCATAATATTATCACAACTAGTTAGTATTATGAAGGCAGCACCGCGATAATGCTGTGATAGCTAGCAAGCAATGTATTGATTAGTACAATTTTCAGTATGTACAATACGTGGCGCTAAAATCGTGTTACTAAACTTGCTGTTACTTGTTTTGTTTCAGGTATTTCTTATCAGTATCGGTTGGGTTCACAGACTGTTTTGGGAATGTGGTTATATTATCCAGTGGTGTTTAGTGAAAACTTCAAGACATCCTTCAACTAATAATAAGGTAGGATTTACTTCTTTTATAACTTTTAAATTGCGGCTTTGTAACGTTCGTTGATACAAGTATTTATTAAATTTATTGGACATGTCATATAAATCACGTACAACAGTGTTGGGTATAGTTTAACAGAGTCTACAATTACGTGATATCAAATTGATTAAACATTGATTAACGGTAACATCGGTTAATGTTTCTTGACATGTTTTACATTTATCATTTGTTGCTTATTCTACAAACGTTTACACTAAGTACACTTATATCATTTATGCATATTGGACGGTACACTGATATACAATTGATTTTGATAGCCAAAACATATGATACACTATTGCGGTATTAAGACGTTCGTCGACGTCCTCATCTAAAATCGATATGACTATTTAATTAAAATAGATTAAGTTTGATTACATGCGTAAAGTAACATAAAATAATGTAATACATACAATATTTACAACAATGCATATTAGGTCTTGCAACTAAAATAATAGTGTTTCCATGCATTCGCCATTTATACGCCCCTAAGCGCTTAATGGAATTTACGTCAATATCATCGACAATAAGTACTTTAACTAATCAATTATTTCTATGCAGTACAACAATGTATTGTTAATTTTTTGATTGACTTGCAATATGATTAGCTTTATCACTCTGTGATGCACTATGTAGTCTTCTATTTCTTGAATCATTTTCTTACTACTTCTACGGTGTTTTGGCATCTAGTCTACCTATCGTATTCACAATCCACGTTCTTATGCTATCGTTAATCGAAGTGTATATTGAAGGATGCTTTGATCGGCCACAATTGCCGTGGTGCGAGAGAATGCCTTGCAACTCCCATGTGTTTGTTGTTTCTGAGAAACACATTAACGGTGCGCCTTCATCATTCTGGAAATTCAATTTAGTTTGTTAGTAACATTCCTCAACGGATTAGATTTAATTGACTTACATAACAAGGCGACTTTTCTGCATCTGTATAGCCTGCACAGATTTTGTCACTAGTTAAATGGCCATTGTAATGTTTGGTCGAATTACATTCATTCATTTCAATTGTCGGCACTGGCAGATAGTGGAGATATTGTTGCATATTGGAATCTGTAAGAAAACTCATTATTTTATCGGTTAGTTTGCTATGCAGACGATAAAGTACCTCCGGGTTTGCTCACACCCCAACCTGCAGTTACACAAAGTTGGCGTTCCTCAATGTTGTTGTGTGGCAGGCATATAACACTAATGTTTCCAGCCACGTCCAAAGGTGTTTTCAATTCAACAAGAATTGCATCGTTAATATACTCAAATTGAGCATACTTTGCCTGTGGATGCGGTATAATTTCCTTTACATCGGTCATTTGAGTTGTACTGTTATCAATGTTTGCGAAGAATTGCGTTCCGCCAACATACAAAATCCAATCATTAGCATTCATATGCGCGCCCACGCATGAATGGCTTGCAATCGTCCACTTTGGTGTGAGAAGACTTGTTGTGCATTTGATATTTTGTTTCTTGTTGTATAATAGTGCCACACTGGGCCATTGCGACGCACCTGCATTGTTTCCACCGATAATACGAGCTTGTTGTACATTCAGAGAACTATGGCTTCCACAAGCTAAAATTATTTATCATATTATATGCTTCTCGTTTTAAAGAAGAAGGCGAAACTTACTATATTCCTGACAAGCAACGGATAAAACTTTATCACATTTAACATCAGACTTTTCTAATTGAGCAAGAAGAGGACTACTATTTTGCGAAGATTTCAAACGATAATAGCTAGAGCTATCCTCGGGTAGGTCAATATGTTCCGTGCTTGTTGCTCCTGCGTATCCTAAGCGCTGGCAAAGTTCGTTGGAATTGTTATTTTCCCAATTGTCCGCGCAAATAGGTACCCATGTAGCGTTATCCGCAAGTATTTTGAGGTATTTATTGTTATTTAAACAATTCCATTCATCGGATAAATCAGCGCATTGTGCGACACCATCGCAACGCAGTTTCATGTCGATACAACCGCCTCCCATTACGCATTTGAATTGATCAACATTGCATTCTAGAAATCAAAGCAGTCGTGAAATGTCAATGTGCGCGCTTGTTTAATAAATTTTTTGAGTTGGGCTTTGTTAAATTTTTTGTGGAATAACAATTTTAAAGCGGTGAATATGGAAGAGACAAATGTAAACGCAACGGCTACAATTGAAGTACCGGCTACTAAAATATTTGAAAATACGACTCTCAAGATACCAGAGTCCAATCACGAAACGCGCGAAATGAATCCTTTAACATTAAGCGAACTGCCGAAAACAGATACTATTCAAGGACTTGATTTTATGACTAAGATCGCCGATGTGAAACCGGAAGCGCAGATTACGGAAAATTTTAATATTGAAGCAGACCAGGCCGATCAGAAAATACAAGAATAACTTACCGCATAATTTCTCGTCTTCGTCGCCCGTGCAATCTGATTTTGAATCACATCTCCAACTTGCGGGTATACACACGTCTTGCTCAACGCAATGGATCTCGTTATTCTCGCACTCGCTTGGGTGACAATTTTGCTCGTCGACTGCGTCGGGGCATTGCGCACGACCATCACATTTCCATGAGAGCGGAATGCATCTCTGACTTTTGCCACAAGCAAATTCATCAAAGCCGCACTTCCATTCACCTGAAAAGCAAAAGAGAATTTAGAAATTGAATATATTTTAATTATATTAAAGAGACTTACTGCAGTTTAATTCGTCGCTGCCGTCATTGCAATTTAAAATACCATCGCAAACGAGGTGACGTTTAAGGCATTGGCCGCTCGTACATTGGAAATTGTCAGGGCAACCTTCCTGAACGCAACCTTCTTCATCGGAAGCGTCTGAGCAATCGTCAACGGAATCGCACCTATCATTACGAGGAATGCAATAACTACCATCCCGTAGGGATGTTCCATTTAGACATTGGAATTGTCCAGTTGCACATCGCGAAAAGCCTTCAACTCGGAATCCTTCCGTTACTGGTTTAACATTGTCAAATTCACCCGTGGTTTTTAAGCCTTTCTTCTTTTCGACGAGCCATTCTTTTTTCTTGTACGATTTGGTTGTCAATTCAATTACTTTTTCAGTTACTTCCGCCGGTGCACTGGAGTCGTCTGTTGGTTCCTTTTTGAATTTGTCGACTTTGGATACTTCTTCATCACTAATGTCATTTAAATTGTTGGTATCAAATTCGATGTTTTGTCGTTTTTTGTCTTGTTTTAACACTTCAGACTGGTGTTCTTTAGGTAATGGTACTACTGCCAAATATGATTCGTCTCTATCTTCTGTTTCTAAGCGTTCCAATTCATTAATATTAGGAGTTGTCGTTTCTTTCTTCAATACCAAAACTGTTTGCGTCGTAACATCATTCGACGCCTCAGACACCTCATAGGGTTTAAGAGTAGTTGTAACTACTTCTTGCTCCTCTTTCTTTAACATTTCACTATTGTCAACTACATGAATTGTTTCAGTAGCTGTCAGAATTGTTTCAGCATGCACTGTAGGTACTTCTTCTCCTAGATTGGTGGTTGTTTCAATATTCGCGTTTGTGGTGGTTTGAGGTAATTCAACATCATTGGAGGGCATTTTGCTTGCCTCATTATAAGTTGTCGTTTCCATCGCAAGCAAATCTTCAGTGCTTGAACTCACATCTTTAAAACTATCGTAAGACGTTTTTGTGGTGGCCTCAGAAACTTGATCCAGGTCACCGAAAAAGTTGTTACTGTGAACGTTGTTTAAAATGTCCAGAGGTAATGTGGTTTCAACTTTTCTTGGTGTTGTAGTTTCTTCCGTCATACGTGGTGCAGTTGTTGTTTCCTCATCTTGTTTCAACGTCACAAATACTGCAGCTTCGGTGACATTTAAATCAAGAGGATTTACTTTATGCTGTTCATCATCGTCCAACCGTGGTGGTTTAGTGGTCGTTTCGTTATCGTGAATTTCTTCCTTATTTTCGATTAATTCGCCGCCGGTATGTAAAATATTCACTAGTGTATCATTTTCTATTTCTGGTAGGAAGGGACTCATTGCGTCGACATTGTTGTTATTGGCCTCAGTTGGTTCCGCAAAAACTATATTTTGATGAGTTTCTGGCGGATACGTGTTTATGCTTACTTCAATATTCATTTTTGGTTCCTTTTCGGTGGTAGTTGTTATTATCTCAGGAGCTTTGGTAGTTTCTACAATATTATTTACATGTGAAGTAATCTCGCCGTTATTGTTAATTGGCTGGGTGGTAGTTGTAATAGGCTGTTCAGTTTTTGGCTCTGCCATAATGGTTGGTTCCGCAGTTGGCTCAGGTTCTGCAGAAGGTACTGGTGTTGGTTCAGCCGATGGTTCAGACGTAGGCTCTGGAGCTGGCTCTGCTGATGGTTCGGGAGCAGGTTCAGCAGTTGGTTCTGCTGTGGGTATCAAGTTTTCTGTTGCAAACATAGTTGTAGGTACCGATGAAGATTGTACGTGTTCTGTGATTGGCTCTGGCTCAGATTTCGGTTCAGGTTCAGCAGTTGATTCTGGTTCTGCTGTTGTAGCTTGTTCCTGGTGGACCGTAGTTTCCGTGACTAATGGTAAAATTGGTAGTGGAGTTGCTTCCAACTCATCGTTAAGTTTACTTTTTCTAGGCGATTGTTCATTTATTGTATTTGCCTGTGTTAATACAGATTCTGGTTCTGGACTAGGTTCTGGTTCAGCGGTTGGCTCGGGCTCCGGCTCTGGGCTTGGCTCAGGTTCAGGGCTTGGTTGAGGTTCCGATTTTGTCTCAGGAGTTGTCTCCATTCCAATAACAATTTGTGTTCCCTCTTTAGGTTTCTCTATTTCACTAGCTGCAGGTTTGGGTTCTGCCGTAGGTTCAGGTTCTGGCTCAGCAACAGGCGCTGGCTCAGCAGCAGGCTCTGGTTCAGCAGCAGGCTCTGGCTCAGCAGCAGGCTCTGACTCAGCAGCAGGGTCTGACTCTGTTGACGGCTCTGGCTCAGCTGATGGTTCTGGATCAGCCGACCGTTCTGGTTCAGCTGACGGTTCAGGCTCTGCTGATGGTTTTGGTTCAGCTAATGGAGTTGGAGTTGTAGTTGGCTCAGCTGAAGGTTCTGGTGTCACTTCGGATAAAATTGGTATTACATCTATGTGTTCTTCATATTTATTCGATTTTTCAAAAACTGCGTCAGTGATCTCTTCAGCTTCAGTTGTTGTTGAAACGAGAGATACTACCGGCCTAAGATTTTCCGGAGTGTCTGCTTCTGGCTCTGGTTCGGGTTCAGAACTTGGTACTGGCTCCGGTTCAGAACTGGGTTCAGGCTCTGGTTCAGAACTGGGTTCAGGCTCCGGTTCAGAACTGGGTTCTGGCTCTGGTTTAGATTTAGATTCATTTTCAATTATTACTGCAGGCTCTGGCTCCGGCTCAGGTTGTGGTTCTGGCTCCGGCTTTGGTGAGGGCTCCGGTTCTGTACTAGGCTCCGGCTGTGGTTCTGCTTTCGGTGTAATTTCATGTTCGTGCATTGAATGATCGTGATCGTGCTCAAAACCAAAATCATCAACAAATTCATTACATTTCTTGCCATCCACAGACAAAATTTTTCCGCCGCTGCACTGGCATTGAAAATCCTCCACATCATAATCAAACACGCATTTGTCTTCACACCCATTATTATCAATTTTACACATGTCGATAATTTTATTTGATACAATACTTCTCTCCGACACACGATATTTATCAATATATCCATTATTGTGGGCAAGCATATTGGTAAACATTTCTTTCAAAATTGTATCGTTAACTGGATCAGGGTGCTTACCGTGCTCTTCACTCTTTGGTGTCCAACTAATGCGATAACGCACGACAATACTTCCAGGCCTGATGAATCGATAAATCAGCATTAATTTAAACCTGTTACCTGCCAACATGGCATGCACAAATAGATCAAATCAAAACTCACGTGAATTCAACAATCTTCAAATTGAAATCTTGGTCTGTCATTTCTAAGAAATCGCGCGTAAACAGCGTGTCCTTGATGCGTTTTTCCAAGCTCGCGGCGAGTTCCTTAAACATTTCGCTGTCACTTGAAGCTAACTCTGGTTGGAATTGCATATTGTCGATAGTCAGCTGCGATTCGAGAGCGCGGGGCACTAATAGAGATAACATAGAAACCGGGATTGTTAGTTACAGTTGAATGATCAATTACAATCGGCGCGCGCTATGGCAAACAGTTAATTACCTTCAATCAGTGACGTATCTGTTGGTAGAATTGGCGGAACGGTGCTTGACGAAGGTCCAGGTGTATATAGCAATGGCGGCGTTTCACTGCTCCCCGAGCCAAAGAGACCTCCAGCCGATTTCGTTTTGGTATCTGATTTCGCATTGTCACCCAGTTGTCTGGCCGTTACTTCTTTTGAGTTATAACTAGGTTGATCTTCGGATATAACGCCAGCTAGAAAGGAATTCAGACCGTTTCAGAACACAATTTATTTGCGCAATTTTCAGAAAGAGTCATGAATTTTATGCTTCAATTGAGCGAAAATGTGATCAAAAACTGTTCTTGAAGATAGGCCAAGTTTTAACGAGACGAGAAGATACACCGTAGATATAATTGTAAAGTTCAGCGGGTTAAACTCGCGCTCTTCAACGACTTCGTGAATTTGCGCACGATGGCAGCAATTGTAGGCGCGCTGAAGAAGTGAAACAAACTGATGAGAACGGAAATTACTACGAGTCTGCAATCATCGCATTGCAATCGTTACGAAACCGGTAATGTTTGAAAACTAATTAATTAATAACAACAACTTTTAAGTTTTTGTATAAAGTATATATTAAGTGGCAAAGAATTACACACGCCCGAAGTTCCTAATCGCCGTGGTAAACTGCAAGTTACTGCAATAAGATAACCACATAGCCGAGTGCGCAACTCACCTCCAATTAAGATACCACCAATAACAATTGCGGCGACAATCGCAATTGCAAGGCCCCAGCATATGCGCTTATTCCAATTCGTTTTGATGCGCTTATCCTTAGTAATGTAGAGTTTTTCGCCTCTGCAAAATTTCAAACATATTTTATCCTTTACGTTTGGATCATCAAGAGCAAAAATCATTTAGTTACGGTCAGATATAAATGCTTAAGGTGGATTTCATGAGAAGAGAGACACACACAAACATATAAAGAGATAATGCACCAGCAATAAGTACCGTCTCCTTGCGCCTTTTTCAAACCAACACCGCATGTACCACTGGTTTCTGGTTACGCTAACATTATTAAAAAACAAAACCGTTTCAAGCAATCGTTTTACGACAGCCCCCATGATGGAAGAGCCCCATTGTTTAGAGCAGTAAAAGCACAACACGCTCTCTTGTTTAATTGGCAGCAGTCACAGTAGTTAATATTTCTCAGTTTTTCGGCACATTGGCAACTATAGCGTGAAAAGGCATAGAGAGCTAGGTACCGTTGCTGTTGCATAGCCATCAGCCATTCGGGATAGTCCAGAACGCCGCGCTCGGGACTCGTCAGCGAGCGGCCGTTATCATCCACGCCGACTTTCTCGTCCTCCTCGCAATCGCCATGCGGCTCAGCGAACGTCACACTGTTTCTCGCCTTACCTGAACGCGACGTGCTGCACAAATAACAATTTAGTAAATGGTAAGGACAATAACAGTTTAATGTAGTTTATGGAGGGCATTGTTTCACGTGATGCGTGTGTATTCGTGTTACGGAAATAGCGCGCAAACCTTTCAACATCAGGTTCCTTATTCTGGAACTCATCGACCTGTTCAAATTCGTTACAAGACGAATCGGAAAAGTCAAGGCTATCAGAGTAATCTCCTCGTTCATTACACTCGATCAGATTATTACCACAATAATGGCAAACCTGTCCATAGAATTGTGGAGGATCTTCAGGAGCGTAGTGCAGCGGTGAGAATTTCCGTTTGCGCGAACGAAAATGCGTTCGCATTGTGTTTGGTGTTTAAAAATGTTAGCGACTTCCAAAATGTTTACAATGAGATTAAAATGACGCATGACATTCTCCCACATTATTTATTCTAACCATTAAGTTAGTAGTTGTGACAAAAAAGACCTGTTGCGCGCACTCACCTCATGTATTTCCTGTGCTCATTGACGGGCACGAAATACTCATCGTAGGGACTACCGATTTCGACTTCGGTCTCCTTCTTCATAGGAATGCTATTCACACCATTCTCATACGGGCCGGTTACATCTTTCCCATTCGGTTTGAGATTGATAAGCTCCAGATTAATCGCCTCCGCCATCTGCTCGTCCTTTTTGGAGGGCGACATCAAAGACATATTGTTCAGATCTCCATTCGACTTCATCTCGTCCTCCTGAAATGCCGGATTGTCCAAACCGGTGACCATTTCTTTTTTACCACCTTTCGGCGCGCCATTCAAGTAGCTGCTGCTATTGTACTTGAGCTGATCCTCGTCATTCACGTTCAAATTTGCCGTCGACTTGTAATGCGGCAATTTGGACGCATCCATCGCGGCTTTACAATCGGCCTCGTCGTAGTTGACGTTCAAATGCACTTCGTTCTTGTGATAGTAGTTATTGTCGATGCCCGATACGGCGCATTTGTCGTCCGCTTGGTGATGGTAGTTGGCGGATGGCGCAATCGGTGTGCTGTCGTGCTCGTGCATCGGCGATGTGGTCGTCGTCGTCGTCTCCATCGACGAGTTATGATCTTGACCCGAGGTCGAATCTTGCGCCGTGTCGCTGCCCCCGTAGCTGCTATCCGCGTCCATACTCTGCAAAAACATCGAAACCATTTAGTTTCAGTCGCTTGATCGATTGCGATTTGTGAGCGGTTTACATGTCAAGTACAAATTGTATTTAAATGTGCTAATTGGAGTGCGTAATTGCACTCTTGGAATGAGTGGAGCAAAAAATGGGTAAATCGTGCTCAGCACTCATTTGCACACTTATTTCGCTAAGACGTTGAGCACACATGTGTGTCTAGATTGGGAATCATGCGAGGTGACTTAATTATCGCGCGACAATTATCTCATAACTGTTCGTGGGAAAACGAAAAAACAAACGAAGCGTTTGTTGTCGCTTTTTCTTGTCGACGTTCGCGAGCTTGCATTTTTAGCCTACATCTTAAGACAAGATAAGCGTCTGAATGTGACATAATCGATACAAAATTGTGCCAGTTACGTGCGCGCACGCACATTCACCGCGCACACACTTTATTCTTGTGCATCGAGTGTAGAAATGGCTATGTTACGATTACAAATTAATGCATTTACCTACATTCAATAGATTTCCATACCGAAATCGAGCGTAACCGAAAAACATGTCTTACCATTTATGCTTTGCTTATGTTTGAAGTCTTAGTTCTTATGTCATTCGCGTCATAACTACATTAAGTATTCCGCCACGAAACCATGGCACATGCCAGCCGCATTCCATTCTTCTTGTCCAGCTTGTCAATTAATCTTAAGCCGGACAATTAACGATCAAGGAAAGCACTTAAATTAAATCTAAATCATATCTGCGATAAAAACGCACATACTGACTTTTAATGTGTGTTGGGTAACTCGTAAAGCAGTTGGCAAATAAAAAAATATTACATTTATTTACCGCGTCCTGACTGGGAAATTTTATTTTTATATTGACGAGAACAATTATGTATGTACTTTGAATGTGAATCAATAGCACTGACTCACAACCGTGTGCAAAGTCATAAAGGGAGCTAATTTTAGATATTCTCGATATGAATGAATGACACTATTACCAAGAATCTGTATTAATAAATTTTCGATTAGGATGCACATCTGCGTGCGCGCTGCATTATGTCATTGAGCAACACAATTTGCATTTTGATTTATATTATATGTATCGTCATCGTGGCGAGGTGAGATTGAAGCATCCGAAATGCATCAGCGCAAGTGTGGGATTTCCATCTAATCCATTGAGTAGAGTCGTAACTCGTTTACGTTTTTTCTTCGGTAATCGGCAATGAGGCGAGCGTTTCATCCGATATATGTGCGGCTTTTCACTTTCGATTCGAATTTCGAAACGTGACGATGCACTCGCCTCGTTTGGCCATGAACCAACCAAGCAAACACATGCGGTGCGCTTCTTCGGACCGCGTACCGCCGCAAAGAAATAAAGCCCAAACATTAAAAGTCCTTCATCGACTGTATGTCTCTGCGCGCGCGAACACAACATGCATCGAAGTCGTCATCCTTGTTCGAGCTTCTTCTAATGCGAATTATCGCCCGAAGCGATTATGTGGTTTGAGCACTCGCCGAGTCCTCTTTGATTGATCGTGAAGCGCTCGTTCTTAGGCAAGCCTAATAAATGTAATCATCGTTTTTTTCGAAAGCCGCATCTGACTTTAAGCTCTTTGAATTATTTTCTCTGCGGATATGCAGCACAAAAACAACTAGTAATTGTGAAATTCATCATTAAAATTAACAAAAATGACCACCAGAATATTATACATATGCACTTGTAATTGCTATTTAACTTTCATTTATGTAGCAACCGAAACCGCTCAGAAAGGAAGAGCATTTAATTAAAAAAATTCGCACTTTTAATTTCTATTTACACTTTTGCACCATAAAGTTACTTTTTAATTAATAATTGCTTATTTTTTATTGCAGATTACACAATGGTAAAAGGCAGGCAAAGGAGAAGTCAGTCATCGACGCAAAAATGGTGAGTGCACTTTTACAATAATTTTTGCACGTAATCTTTAATTGTTAAGTGATACTGGTGCTAGTCCACTAATTAATCAAACTAACAACTTCTTATTGAAGTGCAATTACGGCAAAGTAAAAGTTCCAACACCTTAGTGAGAAAGAATTAAATTAATGGGCACATTACTTTTACGGCTTTTGTGTGTCGCGCATTTCCTGATTAAATTATTTATTACACGTGCACATCAAGTAGAAAATGCTCGAAATTGTTACTACATTTTAATGTCTGCTGCTTTACTGCATAACTGCTGTCTGGAAATTATCCGAACTTAAATCAAATAATTCACTAATTATTCTCATCCTGCATTATTAAGGTTGATACGATTGGTAAAGATTGCAGAGATATGATAGTGGCGTTGTTAATTTTAGTTTTGATTGCACTCGTAAGCGTTGAAAATTTATTCGTTCTATCGAACATAAATAAGCCGTTTCTATGGGAAATGCTATAAAATAATGCATAAGGCCTTGCTGAGATATTTGTAGGCGGTCATGAAATGATAAACGTATAAAGAATGTTCCACTTTATCATAATGATTTTATAAAATGAATGCCGTTAGATACTTTGAGATAGTCGTTTTTACGCATACGAGAACCACATATAAAATTTAACTGCAATGAATTGCAGGATTTTTTCGCAAATAATTTAATAGATTGTTTTGATTAGAAGTAATGTCGAAAATCATTCCCAACAAGCATGTAATACCTGGCTATTATCTTTTTATGCATACGAATGGAAAAAAAGCATTGACTAGTTGACTTCAAAGTGAATCGACTTCCTCATTTTTGCGCATTTACTTCGGACGCGTGATTAGTTTCCAACGCCGGCTAGCGTAATGAAAAGAGCGAATTACGCAGCGCACACATGACAAACAAAGCTGTTTTTACGTAACCGTGCAACGAGGATGTGCTCGAGCACTTATGGCGCAGATTCATTCTTATTCGTGGTTCTCCTGGGTCTTTTTTGTATCCACGGCGAGTTTCGGTTTCTCACTCGGCATTCCGATTTTCTTCAGCGCACGCTTCGCGTGTGTGCCATTAAGTAAGACATATACGCTGAATGAACGCCAGTCATTATTTTTTCCCCGCTTGTTTATTGTTAGGATGCGGGAGCGACAAAAAATAATCAAATAGTGCTCATCGTGTGAATTAACAAGATACTCAACGGCGAGCGGATCGGGTAAACGACTCTTCGAGAATCAATTTCCATGCGTGACAGGATGTAAAAAATCGTCCGATTCGCGTAACGATAAGAGAGATTATTATTAAATGCGGATGGAAATGCATTAGCCGGTCATACGTTTTATTTCGATGCATCCTGCATCGTCGTAAACATATTTATAATAAGTAGCAAAGCATTTACGAAAACAATGCAAATCTTCGATAACGGAAAACAATTCACCATTTATATTAAAAAGCTTTTACAAAATTCATTCTGAATGCTTGGAATATTTTGGAGACCTGTTGCCGCCGCCCGCAGGCGAAACTGATGTTGACTTGGCGTTTCGTGTCGTTGAATGTGGGTCGAATTATTTTACTGGACATCTCGGTTGAACGTCGTCTCGTGCAATTACACGATCATTTATCACTTATTATATTACTTAGTTGCGTTTTTTCAAGATACGTTTACATCTCAGGTGAGCCTAGGCGTGCAGTAATCGAATACGTTTTCCTCAGCGAAATGCCTTTCACCCTTCGTTTTGCTTGAGATCCTTTCATTTGTCTCTCTTCGTGCTTTCTGCCTACGCGCACGCATTTTGCCTCGAACGCTACCTGTTCGTCCACCTTGACGCATTTATTTACTTATCTTGTATTTTTTCTGTATTTAAATTCTTGTTCGTGTTCTACTTTAACTTTGAATTTGAAACGAACACAATTGAAGAACTACAGGGACAGGTTGCATTTACTTTGTACTTATTTTCTACGCGTAGAATGCATTGTCTTGTGCGAACAGTCATCATTCTCGAAATGCACAACAAGTGCTTAAAGATTTGTAACATTTGTGAGTCTTCAGATAAATTTCTCCAATTCTATTCAACAAGTGTTGAGAGAAACCTATACAACACCCTGAAGCATCTGCAAATACTTTGTTGATTGTTGATACACAGCAATCTTGCGGATATATGCTTAAACAATTATACGTAAAAGTCAACGCTTACTACTTGACAAGCCCGATGATGAAGTCGATTTCTAAATTTTTGGTTTTTGTTAAACTACATCGTGAATCACCTTTCTCTCGGGCAATTCAAATATTTAGGAAACTAGTTATTAATGAAAGAAGAATTAATTTCATGTCAAGTTCAACTTCGTTCTTCATTCAATCTTTGTTTTAGCGTAGAAGTTTTATGGTGCGTCATCAACGCGTAATCTAATAATCCGGAAACATTTAGATGTTCGCTAATTTTAAGTATCGAGAAGCACAAGCGAGTTCCTCATTGAGCGTCATTATGTGTGTCGCGAATGCGCGCATCTTTTGCACGCCAGACGCAAACAGACTGCAATTTCTTCAGGTCGGCCGCTTGCGCTAAGGTCTTCTTCTTCCATTTATGGCGAAATTTATTATACTTCCTTGCTTGTATAACTTAAGCAAGAAATTATGGAAGAGGCGGCCGATGAAGAAGTTGTACTTGCTTGCTTGCAACAACAGCATGCTTGCGCGCAGTTCGCGTTTGTAGTACCTATGACTTAGCGTACAGAGTGGCAATTGCAGTTCGCGTTCTGCGCAATGCTGCAAGAGCATAAACCGTGCATAATCTCCTCGCGATTCGTCCACATCTGCGGGATGTTGCATGAATGTTTCGCAAAACAGCGGTGTTGTCCAAAAAATACATCTCTTCCACTTTATTGTTGTTATTACGACAATGCATTTTGAACAATAGCATGCTTAATGCAGCTGTGCATAAAATGCTTATTGCATGTTTTCCTGAATGCTTCTTAACTTTGATGACTTTTCTAATGAATAGTACTTAATGACTTTATTATGTCTCCGTCAGCGATTATTCGCGTTTTATTTTTAGCTCTGAAATGTTCATAGATTTTCATATTTTGCTAAAGTGGACGAATGTTTGTTTGCAATTTATTGCGTTCCACGTTTCAAATGCGCAAAATTAACCCGCAGAGTCAAAACATATCATCGAACAACTTACTGATATGCTTTTTAGATACATATCGACTTAGTTTAGCTAGTATTTGCAAAGGTGCGTGAGGTTAGCACACATAGGTATCAACATTTTGCTTAATGGCTTTCGTTTGTTGTGTCGTAGACAATACAATAATTTTGACGACGATGTTGGCGTACGCGTCGCATGTAGTTTTCCGAATCGTTTGTTGTATTTTGTGCCGGTGCACCGGAGTGCCGCACGCCGCCAACAGAACAGGTTTGCGATGCAATATTCAGGGAGAAGTCCAAAACGTGAACAAGCCTAGCGATAAGCGATAACTCTCTTCAACTCGCGCTCGCATTACGCGTCCATCCCGTCTCATTGCATTATTCATACATCTTGCAGTATATTCCGTCCTGAAACGCTCCTTCTCTTTCGTTCACAATGGGATGTGCAGCATCGAAAGCAGGCGCAATTCGTTCGCGGAGAGTGGTGGTCATTTGGCGACTCGATTCAATAAGTAAGTTATTCTATTAAACTCTCCTACGAGTTTGTGCCGTACCGTTCGCAATGCATGCGAGTGGCGCTTTTTGCATTATTTTATTGTTTTATGGGCGCACATATTTTATTACCTTTGTTTTGTCGTTAAGTTGTTAATATGTCCAGTCGCCATTCTCTCTAAGATATTCGCATGTGCATAAGTACAAAGCTTTTTCGTATAATTATTTTTCACCTTGCACTTGGTGTGTTAATGCCTGAATGCAAATTTTAAAAATGATTTGAAACGTATGTTTAATTTCGGCCGGCCATAAATTGCAAATGATATTTTTATGTTCTCGTCGTATTTTTATGCGCTAGCGAGAAACAGGTTATTGTTATTAGAATTTTTAATTATTTTTGAGCATTTACGTTGGCATTTCATTTCACTAATTGCTAATTGTTTAATCGCCGTCTTGCATATGTGGAAAGCATTTGTGAATCTAAAGAATAATAATGCGACGAAACAATGGCACAAGCGCGTAAAAATAATGCAATTGCTCGGTGGACAAATTCCAGGTAAAGCGCACGTTTATTGCATGGCGGTTTTAAATCGTTTAAGCATTTTTTATAATGCAATGTGCATAATATTCAATAGACACGCGGGCATTGTATGGAAGAACGTTTGGCGTTAGGAGGCGCAAAACCCCGCGCACACAACACCCACGCATTCTTGTACGCTACGTGCTCGAACATAAGTTTGTTTTTTTTGCTGTAAGACGTAGTTGCAAGTGCACTAACAATTCGCGAATGCAATTTAATACGCCTCCTTTATCTAGGAATAAAAATATTACACGTGCATGTATTTATTATATTCCAAAGATTATACAAATTAAATTTTAAATTTATACATTTATTAAGGCAAGCAATTCATTAATCGTAATTATTGTGCCAATGCGCACTTTTATATGGCATATGTAATGAAATATTACTCGAGCTTCATTGCATTCTCCATTGTTCAAACGTTTTTTTACTGGGTGTTGATTATGTTCGATTGCACATTTAATATTCTATTTAACAATGCATGAAATTAACGAATTACATTTTGTATGATTGGAGATTACATAAATAGATTTTTATTGTCAAAAACGGAAAGTTGGAACGTTCATCGCATTCATCAAAAAAAAAAGTATGCATTACTTAATTCAAATTTCGCACAAATAATCATAAAAATTGAATACGTTTTATTGTTGAGTGATTACAAATGTAGTTTCAGTAGGTTGATGTATGAAAGGAGAGCGAGCAAACGTTCGTGAGTTTACAATGAATTGTTGTTGGTACAAGCGTATGATGCTTTATGAGCAGGTGATTGCTACGGATTTTGTGTAAATAAAAAGGTTATTGACTGTTGCAATGAACAATATGCCGAGTGGAGAGTTTATGACATTATTACTAAAATGCGGAACCGGATTGTTTCCTAAACGTCTGCGTTTTATTACCATGCATGCGTACCGAATGTATGTACTTGGAATTAATTCTTTTCGATTCATGCAGTCGCGCAATTTAATTTCGTGCTTCTCATTGCACTAACGTCTTTCGGTGTACCAACGCGAAAATAATGATGCTATCAGCTTTGACAAATACGCTGTGGTTTTATGTAAGAAAATTATTAGCACAAAACGGTCAGCACGTATATTTGCGCTATACACACGTATACCCATAACAAATTTGCTTTTAAACCAGTTCTACCACCTTGCGCGCTCGGGCATTTCCATTACGTGTATCGATGTTGGACTCGCTGTTGCACCACACTCGCTTTTCATTGTGTTGCAGCTTCAACGCAGAAGAGAGCAACAATTGCATCCATCCGTTGATTCACAGACAGCTCAAATATTTTTCGATTCATTCACAAAAATCGAGGCTTCATTCACATATTCGCGGCGGATGGTTTGATGATTAAAATTAAACATGGCTGAAATTACATACTGAGTAATACTTGTTACATTGTCTTAACGATATTAAATCATCATCATAATACGCCGAATTTTCCCATACGTGAATGAAACAAGCGTGTAGCTTTGGCTGTAGCAATTTTAGACGTAAAATTACTCGCAATGCGCAATAGAGATGATTCCGAAATTAAATTTAAGGATGCCTGAATTACTATTATTTATTAATTAGATTCTATCTTAGTAGTCGCCTTGAAATTTAGCTAAATTAATGCGAGTTATTTATAGTCGTTTGTGATTATTTTTAATAAGGACAATGAATTAGTTTTTCAAATAGTTCGTGGGTACGCATCGTATGCTATTTGGTATAAATTGAATTAGTAATATAAATTTAAGAATGTTTCCTTAAATTCCTACGAATTAACAACAAAATAATTGGCCTTTTGAGGTCGGTCGTAAAACATTACAAAGTCGCTTCACTTTTACAAAAAAATACGAAAATCAATGAAGATTGAAATTCCCGATTGTATTTGGCAACAATTCATAGGCGAAACTATAATTAGATGATACTTTCAATGCTTGACCGCTCTCGTTCCACGCACTTCTTTGCCGTTGAGCGAAAGGCATTATTATTATTATTATTATTATTGTGCCAATATTTCGTTGACGTTTGGCATCGTGTAGAGCAGTGCGAATGAGGCCAGAAATATCCGCACCAGACCACGTATAATAATACACAAGACCTAACTGAATTTACGGCTTGGCTGGTCTGGTAGCATCATCAATACGAGAAGACATTCGCATCTCTGTACGTCCGAAAGTAATAACAATAAATTATACGAAAGCAATTAAAACATGCGCACTATTGCTCTTGGTTTATAGGAATTATATACGCTCGACTGTTCTCCATACAACAGGTTGAACAAAAAACAAAATTGAAACTTTTTCCTTTCTTTTGAATAATTACAGCGCGTATGTAATGCACATTATTCATATTTCAACTAATTGTTTAACTGCGATATAATTCAACCTTCTCCGCGTATCACAATTTACATTTCTAGTCCACAAACACAATATTTATGTGTGTACTTTGTTATCTTAATCGTTTCATGTTACAATTATTTCCAAAGCAATTCTTTCTGCTTCATTAGAAAGATTTTATGCGGGTGATTCAAATGCGTGGAGCGCACGCACAAAAATTAGGCATACCTGTATATTTTATACATAAATTCGTGGACTGGTTCAAATTATTTATCGTTAACGATTCTAATTATCTAAATATTCACATTAAAATACCAGTAATCGTTTCCTTCATTTAGTATTCAAATTTGCGTTATATAAATCTATTAGTGCTGTAGTTAATTTCACTAAGCAGTTGCGTATTCTCACTGTGCTTGTTGCGCGTCAAAAGTAGACGTTTAACTAGTTGATTTAAAATGCAGAATTTTGCAAAACAAGCAGCGTAAACGAGGCGAATAAAAATTTGTTTGCCTTTAGAATGTTTGATTGTTCTGTTATGGATCCGAACAGAAAGGTCACGTGCTGTATTCTATTTCGAACAGCACTGTCTAATTTTACGTGATGCGATCGCGGCAGGCACACCAGCATCCAAACGTAATTATTATCCGCATTGCATTTCCAGCTCTAATGATTGTTTATATCATGCATGGACTGTGGTATGTAAATACCGACGTGCGTCCTTTAAATTCGTGCTCGTTAGACTCGTCCGAATTGAACAATTATTGTGCTAAATAGTATTGTTATCATTGGTGATTCGGTAACGAACATCCGCTTCTTTAATGTCCATTCTAATACATAGATTACATCGATTAATTCAGCATAAATTTGGCGGTCAAAAACGTGACACCATTGAGCACAATGTCAAAAGAATTTTGTTGAAAGTCCGTGCTATTTATGCGAGGCTTGTTTATGAAAATATTAACAGATTATTACAGGTAAACTACCATTGTGTATGTTACAATAACACAATTATTGTAATTGATTCCGGAATCGATTCAATGGCATTCCATGTGCTGAGGAAATTCACTTTTTTTATATAAAATTCACTAGCATTGCGAAGTGTAGCGTAATAAATAATTTATGATTAGTCAATGCGAGATCGCTGGGTAACCTTTGAGGTGCCGTTGCGGTTTGGTATTCAATTCGCGTCGGGATGAAGCGAAAACCAAAACGAAAGTAAAAATCATGAAACGAAATGAAATGCAAAATGTTAATGTAATGCGCTTTGACGACGGCATTGAATAGAAGAAGGAAAGTTGTATTTGCATCCACATTTACATGCATCAACATAACATAACAGTCTTGTCTTGGCAATGTCGATAGCCGCAACGCATCCCATCGAATGAATGGTGAATTCCGTAAGAAATAATTAACATTTTCTACGGCACTATTCGTGTTTAATTAAATTGTGTTGAATTAATCACTGGAAAAGTATGCGAAGTGAAATGTCTCCGAATTCACTTTCATTGAGCCAGTAGGAATATTATATTGCGAGTTGAAATGATAGGTATCGTAACGCTTCGGTTAGAAGTGCAAGCGTCATTTAATGCGAGGACGGTTAAGGAAATTAAATCAGTTCAGGCACTCTGTGAAAAGAAAGTGCAATTACAATTACCATTACATTTTATGGAGGCATTTGAGAAGGCTACATAAGTCGAATGCTTTTTGAGGGATTGTCTTTACTTGGTAGTAAGAACCTTGCCATACAAAAATTCAGTCATCAGGAAACGAACAAAACGGTGATATTACTGATGCTAGCTTGAAAATATAATCTGAATTTTTTCTTCGTAAAACGTAAAGTGAGCTGAAGTAAAAACAACGAATAAAACTGGAGTTGTTGTAGCGCGCCGAGTAGTGAGAGTAAGAGTACTCCTTGTATCGTTAGAAGAGAACAAGAGTCTCAAGTCAAGGAAAACAACAATTCCACCTACGTATTCGCCGCTATGAGTTAAACCTGAACCGAAAAGACGCTGACTTGTCGTTTGTATATCGCGTTTCGGTTTCAATCATGCTCGTTGTCGACTCGGTTTTTTCGAGTTATTCTTTATGCAAATTTCCTGCTCCAGAAGTTGAACTGTTCGACGGGCTGCAATATTTTTAATTTATGACTCACTTTTTAATTTTTCGAGTGCTGAAAACGTCTGACATTTGAACATGCTCTCGTTCGAAGAAGGAAACAAGATCGGAATAAATTTAACAACGCGCAGAGTCGTTGCACTTTGTCTACCTTATTGTTACAGTTTATATCATAATTGCCACATCTCCATCGCAAATATGCATAATTAGAAGTCGTATTTAATCCGTGCACGTTCCAATTGTCTTTCTAAGAGGCACTTTATCAGAGCACATTGTATTCATATTATTATGGGCCATTAGTTTAGTTTGGTGTACATATTATGTTAATAATGGTTTAGTCAATAATGAATTTCACGTGGAACGCTTGTTGTCGACTATGAGTCACGGCCAATCATACGGTGATTTATATTCAAACTCAATTTGATTAAGTTTACGATTATCTACTTCGATTGTATGAGAGAGAAATAAAAAGCCTTGATCTAATTGCTGCGCGATTTGAAAGAAATTGCTAAATTCAGCAGCACGCCTTGCGCATTACTCATTACCAATTGCATTAATTTCTGTATAATAAATACTTCTCTATGCATCTGGAAATTATTACACATTATATTAGCGCGTTTATGCATTTGGCTTAAATACAATGTGTGTTTTTCAATAATTGCGATATTCGATGACGCTTCGCGTGGCATTTGAAGATTGCAAGTGATGCAATCGCGAAGAGGTGGAATGCCATCTTCCATTCTTGTCAATAATGCGCATCGGCAGTTAGTTTTAGTGTGGCTTTTTTATCACAAAAACTGATTTACAGGCTCTCGGTTCTAAATGACATGCATTTGAAATTATATTTGCAAAGATGTAACGAACATTTGTGCAAATAGTAAATACAGTGTTTTGCAAGCGCACTTGAGTGGCAAATATTTGACGAAGACGCGCCCGGCACTTGAGATACGTGCTCGCACCGTGGAATTTAAAGACAGGAAAAAAGAATTATGCTTATGAATATTTATTACACTTGTGAGCGTTTGAATGTAATCAATAGGTAGGCATCGCCGCCTGCGCGCATATCTTACCGGACTCGAAAGAGCAACAAGTCTTGACAACCAAGACATTTTCGGGTAGGAGTAGTTCGCAGATATCCGCGATGTGTCAGCGAACTAACCAAGATTCAAAGCGACTTTCTACGCATCGACATAAAATTGAATTATTTCAAGTATTTTTATCGTTTGATAATTGACAAAATGTAAAGCGTGAATGAATAACTTAATTATACATTCGCGATAAATAGCATTGAAATATAAACAAGTCATGATCTCCTATAAACAGCAGAATAAACGGCCAATATTACATTAATTAAAGAGGGCAATCAGCGGATGTAATTTGCAAATATATATATTCATTTGTCGTTGATTTATGTAACTAATTGGCATCGAAATTGCTTACAAATCAACAGTTTCAAGGCTTTCAGCTTTGCTTAGATTCAATTTCATTCAACTCGATTATGTTGATAATCATCATCGCGAGTTTATCATGTAAAATAAATAAAACTACATCTCATTGATGTCGCATACTTTACACATGTCTAATGCATCTTTGATTGAATTGAAAAATTGTGCAGACCTTTACCAATCGAGATGCGCATTTCTCAAGGTGAAAAGTCGGCAATTACTCGAAGCGCACGTTTTAATAATTAGAATTGTTACAAGAACATATTGCACATGAGCACTTTTTTAATTTGAATTATAAATCTCGCAAGGAGAAACTTGAAAAGTGTATTAATCATAAAAGTGCTTGCTGTTTGCGTACTCGTAGAGAGTACGGTATGAAGAGACAACTACACTTTTCGCATGAAATTTAATCTTAGAATGTAAAATTAAACGTTTGTATGGAGTCACAGGTGCATGAGAAAGTATCACCTTTCATGTGCTAATATCATCACCTTGTTTTCTATAAATGTATTTTATTTTAAAGTGATGAATTAGTAACAAATCGCGAATACATTGCAAGAATTACCTCAATGCCTTTTTTGCTGCGGGCCTTGAGAATGTATCCAACAATTATTGCCGTACTCATTCTTCATTCAGATCGCACTTTAATTAATTTTATTGTCTCTTTTGCAGTTTCACTCGAGCGAACATGCTGCTGACTGAAAGGATTCTCAGGCTACCAAACGGTGAGTACAACATTATATATCTTTGTTTATTACTTCTTATCAATATTGATTGTCATTATCGGTTTTATTTATTCTAATGTCTGATATTATGAAATTGAAATCGCGTTTCTTAGTCATCTCTGGCTTGTTAGCAAAGAAACGCAGGAATCAAGGTGAAAAAGCCTCCATCCACATAAATAGTTTTTCAATATGTAAAAATATTCCATGTTGACGATAAATTTAATGCGTATTGAACATTTATGAACTATTTAAGTTATAGACGGGTTATTACAATATGGCATTTATAGTTTTAACTGTATGAAATAATTAATTACTTGTCATTATATTAATAGCGGTTTTGCAATATCAAAATTGTGAAAATTATTCTTCCAGATAGAATTTGATATGCCGAAACAATATGACATTTACCAAGAGGAAATAATTACATATATCTCTAATCGGCTAAATTAAAAATTACTAAATAATAATAATTACTGCTTTTAAATAATTAAAGACGAAAGTTCAATTAAGGACATTCAATGTTTGAAGGTCTTTTAATTAATCGGTAACATTGAGAAGTAAAAAATGAAAAGTCCACAAGCTGTCAGCCAAGTCGCAATATGGCTTTGGCTCAATATCCATATTTATTGAAAATGAAATCGCAAGAAAAATACGAATTTGCAGCCGGATGTGTAAACAATTATTCATTAATCTGTCTGGTAGCATCCACGACGCCATTCATTATTATTAATAAACTTAACCACATCGAAAAAATTGCCAGATTGCATGTTATTAAGAAATAATTATTCGACGTGCGGTTAACTATAATCTCGCAAATGTGGAAAAACGTTGAAATAGGTAATAATTGAAAATTGTGTAACTCGTCAATTATGAGATGCGCTTTCATTATTTTCGTAGGATTAGCAACCGCTTAACCTAGTAATTACACGATTTATTAGCTTCGTTAGAATAGCAGAGAATTGCTGCCTCAGTTAATAATTTTTGAAAACCAAAACGTGTTTGTATCCTCATCAATTTGCAAAGACGCAACGCGGCGGCAGCTTACTGATACTTTGCTAAATTGAATTTATTCGAGCGGCGCTCACAGCGCTAATTTGATCGGTTGCACGGAGCATTTTATCGGCGCGTATTCAGGTTTTATGGCATCTTATTTTAATTGCACAAATTCGATTGCAACACATGTGCATACCATTAGAATATGTGCTTGAAGCAAATAGGTGAATGATAGAATTCTTGCATGGCCCGTAGTTTGCGACGTGTATTTTGCAAAAGTACAAAACGGTCGTTGAATATTTCTTATGAAACCTACACAGTGTGTATAAATTAAACAAGTTAATTTTGTTAAAATATTTGTCGATTGCAGTGGTTAACTTATGAGGTTGCCTTTTACATTTTATGCTTATTGCTGGCTAACAGACCTATTAACTTGTAACGAATTTCTTCCAAGGTATTATTAAAGCGTTTGCACTGTATGTAAAAGAGTTGAGCAGAGTTGAAGAATTATAAGTGATCATTAACGAATATTTCAAGCAAAGTATGCCACTTAGAGGAGTGCCAATTTTTGAGATTATTAGTCACGCATTGATGTAGCATTGCAAGGACGACTTGGAGGAATTTCCTCCTTAAGACTGCGCGCGCTCTCGCGTATAAGGAGATCACTCACTGTGTGAGCCAAATAAAAATGCGGATTTACGTCACTGGTGAATAATACACGATGTCGAAAGTTACCGCTTTTTTACATTTCTTGTTTGTACACGTGTGTGCGCAAAACATGAGCATCGTGCACGAATAACATGCTAATTACAATGGTAAAGTGGGGCTTGCAGAATGCGGTAAGAGTCTCCTGCGTAAGATATGAGAATATGCGCATACAGATGAAACACAATGGAAATGCGATTTTCGTATACGCGAGCCCGAAAATGAGGAGGATTTCGTTTAGAAGTGAGTTACATACAATGATAATTAAAATGAAGTAATAACGAGGAAAATACGCAACGAGTATATTGGCATTCTTTAACGCTACGTGCGCATTCGCCAAATGCAATACACAGCTGCTTTTTGCGAATTGAATTCTTCGACATGTCTCGCAAGGTGTTTATTGCTTCTCCTATTTGCTGTTTGGCCATATGCGTGTGCTGGCAATATGCCTATTAACTTTATAGAAAGTCGCCCATTTTCACTTCATTGACAGTTTTTTTGCATTCAGCGTTTGTTTGACTTGCTGCCACTACCGTTTGTTTCTTGACTCACTCACTGTTGACGAAGCGGTAGCATAACACAAACAGCATTTCAAATTGCATGTATGCACATTACTTAGTTACGCATATGGATATCACTTATGAGCACAGATAAAGTGATAAAACAAGCTAGCACAAAGTGTGGATATAGACAGCGCAATCCATGCATTTATTGATTGAGTCGACGATCACTTTCTATGCGTCGACGCGCAAGTTTCTTTAATTTTTTGGGTGTGAAATAAGAAAATTTACAATCCTATGACTACAATCAATATTTACAATGCACACATTTTCTGAATTTCTCTTTCTCGCTCATGATTTATGCAAATAGCGGATTAAATCGGGAAAAATCTTATTCATATTTAAAATTCCATGGATGCCACTTAAATATTTAAATTTATACACTTTTTAAACTTGATCGAATTCGAAAACAAATTACTTATGCACAGTGCGTCATAAATCCGCGAAGCAATTAATAATTTTAGAGTAAATTGTTATTGCAAAACTGGAAGTTTCGTTTTTGCTTGAAATACGATTTTATATGTTCCACTGTTTGGCTACACATTAAAATCGTGTTTATTGAATATAAATAACTTTTGTGAGGTTGAAAAAGAAAATAACTCGCACAGCATAAACCAAAATCCTTGCGCAATTAAGTAAATTATAACAAACCTAGCTTTATGTAAATATAAATTGAATTGAAACAAAAGATTTCAAAATTCGAGATTGAGTGGTAGCAAAATTCAACTCAGATGCTTGTAGCGATTAATTTTTATAATCTATTCTGACATGAACATTTTCAAAAAAACTGCATCATTTAGTGATCCACATGGTTGGCCTGTAAATAATTTATTCAAATAACATTTGCAGTAAATGTAGGCTGCACAGATAAAAATATTTTATTAGTCGCTTGATCAACTCTCGCTCGCCATGCACAAGAGATTCTGACTCTGTGTTCGCGATTCGAACGACTCCATCAAGGAGTGCCTCTAATTTCTATACGTAGGTAATAGGCTAAAAGAGTTAACAATAATAATAATAACAACAAGAACAGCGCAACGACAGTCGGCCGAGCTCTTATTGTTTTCCAGCATGGTCGCAACAATCGCGCGCACGTTTACTTCTTCGATTTGCAATTGTGCGGAATGCGAAAAATGTCACCCAGCATTTACTTTAGCAGTCACACTATGCGCGTACAAAGTGAATGACTAACTGTACTTGCATTACGTAGGTTCTTAACGCATATTAATGTAATGCAGAAATTATTATTTGCTATTACGACAACATTAGTCGCATAATTTGTGGTGGTGGGCAACAACGCAGACCGCTTTAGTAAAAGTCCATTGACATTGAAAAGCATTTTGACTTTCAAACGGTGCTTTCGTCGTGCAGCGCGCGCGAGAACGAACAGAAGGTAAATGTGTTTTAATTTCAGTTTGTTATCTGCCTATTATCGAAACATATGTTCGCAATTAAGTGGTTAAATTCAAATTGAAACGTAGTTGCTAAAAATCTTTTCTAAACCGTGTTAATGGGTTAATGAAAATTTCCGTTTTAGATAGCGTGCAAAAAATTATCTCGCGTTTTTTTGCATTCAACAAACAAAGTCAATGGTCGTTTTATTGATAGTATAATCACTAATTCATGCAATAGGGTCGACGACGTACGTACGCCTCGTTTATATCCTTTTTACTTACACGGCTTCGTAATTCAAATTACAAGTCATTTGTCTCTAATTGCAAATTTACTTTATGGCTCTAATATTTTTACTTTTTATACATTTGAAAGTAATGACACACAGCTGGTGTTTTATTTATTCACGTGCAGTGAAATTTCATAACGCATTCCAACCGAACGTAAAAAAGTGAAATAACTTTTTAGAATCAAAAAACCTCCATAACTCGTATTAAAAAGTGCAATAACTTTTAATTTTGTAATAAGTTTAATTCCAAACTCTAGATTTATCTAACGTTTATAATCCGATTTGGTGAAAGAGCTTGTATTAAGGTAGATCATTTTTGAGATGAGTCTACACTGATATATTTTCTGAAATCTTGAAGTACTTCTTGGATTTCATCACTAAGGCGCTTGCCCGCTTGATCTCTCACATCTTAAGAAACGCGCCCGCCTCAAATGAATTATATTTTCATTAAATTATTGCGCATGAATATTGAATAAGTACATGTTTGTCGTAATACAAATAAATGCGTGCATTCATAATGTATGTACATATTTCCTAAGTTCACAATTTTCAATTTCTTCAATAGCAGCGCTGATTGTAATTTATTTACACCTCTGCATAGTAGGCTTACCGACATGTTGCGCTAATAAAATATTGTTCTGACTGCACACATTCTGTAAGTTATGAGTGTGAAGTGATATAAAAATAGTAGTAGCTTGCGTAATTGTAAGTAATGTTAACTATAGATTTTTTCAATCAATTATTTCAAAATTGCATATTCTAATTAGTAACAGCACTTTGTTACTGTTACTTATTTAAATCGTGTTTAAGAAATTCATAAAGTGAAATTCTATTAAAAGTGGTTGCAATAATTAATTTTGTTATAAATAATTCGGTTACTTTTTGCGCATCAAAATTTTTACACATTTGAAAGTTTGCAAACTTTTTAACCATGACAATAACCACACATCTATTATTTTTGCCACATTTTTGTAATGATATTTTAGCGGTTTAACAAACGTGTTGAAAAAACATTGATAAATTTGTGACTATCATGCGGTATACGATATTTTATGAATCTAGTACATAAATTTATGAGCTGAGAGTGCAGTAAGGAAAAGTAAACGTTGATTTAATTCGCTTGGAAACTGAAAGTGACTATAACTGGAACATTGCACGTACTCTAACATGTATTGGTCGCGTGCCTACGTATTTTATAACTGCTGTCCGTCTAATGAATACCTAACTCAGTACAAAGTGACTTAATCGCTTTAATTTCATATAATAATCACTAAGGAAATTTTACATTTTACCAAATTTGCAAACATGCACATTGCATCACGTACAAGTATCTCTAGCCATGCATAATTTAAATTGCCGATTAATACGTACGTATCTATCTACTCACTCAATTAATATAATCATTTGATCTATGTGCGCATAGACAACTTAAAAATAATTAAGGCGACATAAATACAAAGTTGCAGACGTTATTATATCTCCATTAGCGCTTCATTATCTTCCTCAAAATTGCATTTGTAGTACAATGGCAAGGATTACAATCCACTTAAATTTTATGTCAATTACCTATGCATTGTCCATCCTCTTGAGAGAAATTTGTAAAAGTTAGCCCCGATGCACGGGCATGGGAATTGGGTTTAACGCGACTCTGTAGTGTGGTATCAAAGAATTAGCACTCAATTTTATAAAACGTCGCTCGCAAATTTACTGCAATTAAACGAAGGGAAATTCATCGTTTGTGTACACGGGCTGCACTGCGCATTGAAGGTCAACGGTGAGACGAAACGAAGAAGATACCGGTTTTTGAAGTGAAATGCAAACGTGGATGGTGTTGTGAAATGTGTAGGAATAAATAAAAACGCGCACTTTCACGACGCACTTCAGCATGCATTTTGATGATGATTATCATTTATCGATGTCGACCCAACAAAAAGCGCATGAACTTCTCGCCAGATTTCCAGCGAATGTTTTCAAATTTGACAAGGCATTAAAATGTTTTCAATTATAATTTTTTTTAATCAAAGTAGACACCTTCAATTTTGGAATCCACTCGTGTGGGTTTGCATAATTTACGGCGCCTTTATGCTTGAGAATCCATTCTCAGGTAGCTTGTATACCCAAAATATTTGCAAATAACCCGCCAAACAACGAAATCAAAGCTGATTTGGTGCCGACAAATCTTGCGTTGTATATTTGGTGAAAACAGATCCACAACACGGTCAGAAATATCCATTAGCATTACATTAGTTGTGTGTGTTTATCTTTCCGAAGTAAAATAGGTTTACTAATGCGCGTAGCATAGTTCCCCGATTAATTAGGATATATATAAACAGTGCGTCTATTAATACGCTATAAGAACGCACTTGGGGCTTTTCATCGCGAATAAAAGCGTAAAAATTACTTCCAGCTGCTTGGGCAATTGCTAGCTATGCTTTATTAGATTATAGCGCAAGCATCCATTGCCATTAATCAAGCGTAGAATTATTGAAAAGTAACCGGGCGAAGCGCAATCGACAATATCTTACGTTACTCAAACCGTGCCAATCTCATGCCTCTTGCATTATATTACATTATCTGCGCGATGCCATTATTGAAAGTAAAACTTTCAAATGAAACGGTATCTCGATGCATTACGGTTGTGTTGTTGCGTTGCAGCGTGCACGCGAATGCAATGCATAACAACAGCAACAACAACAAGCCGACAGTTGTATTGCGGAGACAACTACTGCGTTTGCAGTTTGCGATAGCTACCTCTAAGAGACCCCGCGCGCGCTCAAGACACCGTTTGTCGTTGCTACCGTTTGCTGCATTCGTTTCGCAAATTATTCACATGCAGCTTGTGACTGACTTTTCCATCAAACATATGTATTAGCGATGCGTTTGTGCGCAGATAGTAGAATGATGGGAATTGAAACCAACGATGTGTGTTGGCAAATAGCCTTGAGAACGCGCGCGTAATAAGGAATTTTATTTGCTCTGCATGATGCGCTAGCGGATTTGATACAATAACGCTAGATCATTGATGAGAAATTATTCACATATTTTAAATTAATTACACAATTGATTAGCTAAAATGAATAGACGAAACTCAATAAGACTTGGCTCTGAATACACAAAAGATATAAAAATTGATTCAGCAGGTAATATTTCTCGGATGACTCATGAGTTGAAGACGCGCGTTTCGTAGAAGCGAATCGCTTATTCAATTTTAGGATAGAAAATGATATTAAAATCCCTACCTTCGTGTTACTCGTCTTGTGGTTTGGTGGCAAGTTCTTATTCCTTGAATCACTCTCGCGCACAATCACACAAACATTATCTGCGGTCAATAAGCACTAGTTAGTTATCAGTTCGCACTTCAAGTTCCGGGTGCACTTCAGTTACAAATTAATTTCTGGTATTAATTGTCGAATACAAAAAACGATGCCAATCACCTGAAATCGTAAATACAAAATTGTTCATATCACTTTAGTTGGCCTACATATTTATTAGTTATTGAAGTAGATAAAGACTATATTTATATTATGAAATGGCAATGAACTACATGATAACTTATAGCTTTTAATATGTCGAACACTTACATCATTATTGAATTGACTTATTTTAAAGCAAATTCGAAGACAATATCCAATGATTGATTTATGCGCGCAGTGCACCAAATTGCAATTACCGCATAAAACGTGAAAAAGTTGAGCATGCGTGCACTCCACGCGCTTATACCAGTCGTGCTGATCACTTGTTGGACGCCGTGCGCGAACTGGCTTAGCACAAGGTGGCCGCGAGTCTCTGGTCAGGACTCACCTACCTCCTCTTGTGCTCTCTGGCTACGCTACCACTGTACGAGCAACGTTCACCGGTGTTCGTTGCTTGGTTGATTATTCGGCATCAAGCCAAACCGACGACGGTTAAGGTATGTGTGTAGAATTGCTGCACCTCATACAACCACATGCACGGGCTTCACCATATGAAATTCAACCGATTACAAACGTCTGCTGAGTCGATATGACTTAAGAAACATACCAGCTAGTCGACAGCCAGGTACACACTCAAGTTCACCTGTTTCCCTGCACCTTACCTACGTGCCTTCTTTGTGCGTCGAGTCATATGTTACTCCTTGTCTGGTGGGGTCTGTTTTCAAAATTTACACCACTTAGAAATGACGCCATGGCATTTTGGGCTTTATTGTAACGTAGGAGGAGACATGCACTTTAAGTAAACGCGCCAAGGTAGGAAACTTACCAACAATGCAGCCGTATGTTTGAGACTGGTAGATTTTGTTTTCCAAGTGCACGGGTACTTTTTCCTTCCAATATACGGAGGAGTCTGGGACTTTTGCTCTGCCCTCGAGGTCAATTCAAACACTGAATGTTTGCTATTGAAATCAAACACTAAACTAAAAATACTCTCGTAAATATCTATTCCCCATTCTTGGGAATAAGTATAGATAGGCCTAATATTGCGTAGCGCATACAATATAATATTTCATAATTAAGAGCTCGTTTCACAAGTATTTTAAGACGAATTCAGGTACAGCTCACTCAGTGGAATATTTGAAGTAAAATCGCGTTATTCAAATACCATCAAAAATGTACTCTAATGCATTGAATATTTCGTAGATCTCGTTTTTCGTCTCAGTACTTTTCCGCTATTTATTGCAAGAGATGAACGTACTAACCGGAAGTAACTGCAATTGTTCAGTGCCTTCCTTTACATTGTGTTGAAATTATACTGCACAGTAACTAACAGTCAAATGTTTATTTACATTCGAATACAAATAACCATTGACAATTTATTTACATGTCTACCGCGGAACGATCATGAATTTTACGCGGTGTATTGTCGTTGACCTAATTATAAATCTGTGATTATATATTGTTGCATACAGGTCGACAACACGACTAGCAACATTAATAGTTTTTATTCCTACAATGTTTTTATTTTATTTCAGCCACTGTTTTACCAAGTACGAAAGGAGTACTTACAAGAAAGAAGGTCTATTCTTAAGTTTATTTTTCCATAAATTTATGGTCATGAACAGGAAGTTCATGTTAAGGGGGTCTTTTTTATTTCCTGTTGCATGCCTAATGTCTGTTACTATTTCATTGCATTCACAGTTTATAATTTAAAACCAGGACTAAATAAATTTATGTCTTTCATTTATTATCTATGTGATCAGTAATAGACTAGTTATTAGTAGTTTGCTAAAACTTTAAGAGCTGTAAACTTTTGACAAATTTTGAGAAGTAGAAGTTTCAATTTTTATACAGTAAGACAGTTGGTGGCGTAGTGGTAAAACACTGATGCAGTAACCAAGACATGCTGGGTTCGAGTCCCGGCCGGGGCTAACTATCTAGCTGAATTTTTCGAGAAATTTAATATGAGCACCCCTCCCTTCATTGATACTAAGTCTTTCGGCACTTAGAAAATAATTCTAAGTCCTAATTTACCCGGTATAGTTCCCCCCTCTCAATTGACGTCACAAACCGAGGTCTGTTGGTAACGAAAATCGGGAATGGGGAGGCAGTTGCTAGTCGGACAGCGACCGAGCTGGTCGACAAGCAACCTGCCGGGGAGCGAAGCTTGGGGTGGGCCGCCATCTGAAGACGATCTTAATACGTACGGGCTTCAAAAATTAAAAATGGGGCTCTTGTACGCTCCTGGGGGCTGCATTGGACATACAGCTAAGTCCAATGGAGGCCCCCAAGCGTACAAGGAAATTAAAACTTGTAAATTCGAGTTGCCATTGTCAGGACTCGAACCTGAGATACACAGATCACTTCCATAGCCGTAACCACTAGGCTATGGAGTGCTGTTGCTATGGCCAAATTTGATCTTCCCCTTATAGTCTCAAATTGAATTGAAAACTTAAAATTGAATTGGAGTTCTCCGGGTTTGAACCAGAGACACTCAGATCACATCCACAGCCCATACCACTAGGCCACGGAGTGCTGTTGGTGCGGTTAAATTTGATCTTCCTCTTATATTGTCTATTTGAGAACTTAAAATTTAAATAAGAACTGCTGCTCTCGGGGATCGAACTCGAGACACTCAGATCACTCCTCATAGACTATGCCACTAGGCTATGAAGCGTTGTTGCTCTACATGAATTTGATCTTCCCCTTATTTGATCATATTGATTTGAAAACTTAAAACTGATAATTTTGAATATCTATCTAAATGTATTTATTTTTATTTCAGACTTTCGGCGACAGTACTAAGTCCCCATACCGACAAGGTAGAACTGAAAACTTGCAAGTCTAGCGTTCCACACAAGGAGCCAAGGAGTCAATTTAAATGGAGAGATTTAAATTGAGGATTCAACTGAAACAGAGTGTGACACACTTATGGGAAATGAGATATTTTTATTTGTTTCATTAGGGTAAATTCACTTTATTGAAGTACTCATTGATAAACAACCAACTAAAATTTCAAAAAATCAATTTCCTTCCAACAAATTACATAATTGAAAATTGTTGAATATACGTTTAACAAATAGTTGTTTATTTATTTCGATTTTTGGGATTAGTTGCAAATCCTATTTTATTTGTATGGCAGAAAATTTGGCATTCGAAACACTGTAATGTCGAGGCTAAAATGATGGTTGAGCATTGATATAAAAATTAGTTTTTAAAGAAATATTCTATTCCATTGTTGTCCTATTAGTTATCAATTACGTTATAAGTGTCCGCAGCTAATCATACATTTTATGCCTTGTATTGCTTGTTAAGTTGTTTGACATATACCTTAAGGTCCTATAAGGTATATTTCAAAGATAAATTAATATATCTTTCGTTTCAGGTGCGTACAGCTCCCTTGACTAAGCCTGTGATGCGTGGTTTGTTACACAAACAAATTACTAAACATTAAAAAGTAAAGTTTAAAACAAGTAGTGCCATCTGTTCTTGAATGAATAATACAGAAGCACATCCCATCATCTGTAAAAAGTTATATTTAAATGGTCTTTAATTATTTAAAAACCAATAAATACAGTAGTAATAAGGGCAAACTTAAGATGTCACTGGATTGATTGAAGATATAGCAGCAACCTTTGAGTCGCTGACAAGCTCGTAGGAAAGCAAATTGACAGGTTAACAGCTGAAGCTGGTGTATGTGGTTACTACTCTGCCCACCAATGATTGTCATTTTCTGTCTCCGTAGAGCGCTTTTGTGATCAAAAATCAGGGACAAGAGAGTAACGCAAGGCTTGCTTTCAATAAGTAATCGAAAGTGTGGACATTTGCAATGATTAGAAAAGAAAGTGTCTGGCCGGCAGTTGAAATATAGTCGTAATCCATTGTCTTAAAAGTGCACCGTGGTGTGTGTTATGTGCGTGTGCTCTGTCTGTTCTTCGTTTAGCGAGACGGTCAAGATTAAACGCAGCTTGAAGTAAAAACAAAAGCATTTTAAAGCAAGAGGTGCTGAATCCTATTGCCTAAATTTGACTTGGGAGAAGCAGTTCGAAAGCGCTTTAACTGTTTGCCCAAAGAAGCGTCTGTTGCAACGTTCGAGTAAAAGTGACCGTGAGGAACTACGAAATAGAATACGGATCGGTCTGACGTCGTCCCCGTAGCTGAACAACGAGATCCACGAGTACGAGAAGTGGCCAGAAAATCTGAGAAATTATTGCTGTTGCTTTAACATTTATCATTTCGTTCATCGTGTATGCATGAATGCCATTGCATCCGTGTGTATGTACGAGGCAAATATACGTTTACACAAAAGGACATTGATATGACCGTCGTTGTCGTCGCCGTGGTTGCGAGTGATTCGTTCCCGTTTGTTACGAGTGCGCCAAATTTATAGCCAGGCCAAATTCTTTTTAGATTATTTTTTAAGGATCCATTAATAAATGGTAAATGGTTAATCACCAAATTAGACCGTGTTCGTGAATGCATTCAAGAGGATGATGTTGACGATGGTGCCGATTTCACAGTACGTGCAGGGCAAGGACAAGCGTAGCCGATGAGGATTGACCAGAATCGGTCTAAGTAAACATAGACTTCATTCTCGTGCCTGCATGCGAGGTGCATATACGCACGCATATATTTTGATTGTCGTTATCCCAAGGCACAAAACTAACCCAAAAACACGATTGCTTCCTTCATTCGTGGACTCAGCATCTACAAGAAACCGCCACGATGATGAAAAACGGTCCAAGGAGTGGCAAGGAGGGCAAGATGCGAATCCGCGCCTTTCCCGTAAGTAATAATTGTTCATGATGATAAATGCCAAAAGTAGTATGTCCAATTACTATTGATTATAATGTATACCACGAGAATGCCCATTGGCTTTATGTCGAATTTAGCGTTGTTTTGACTTCGTCCAATCGTTATTAACATATTTACATAATGCCGATTAAAATTTACCCATAAAAAATGTTTGTCATCTTTACACAATTAAAAATCGTCAATGAGTTCGATGACAATGACATCTAGCAGATATATTAAAACAGCGGGAATTATTTGAAATTTTTCTAATCGTTAAGCTATCTGATGCATTGGCTGTACTTTCACCAACTAATTTTCTTCCGGAAAAGTTGCCCAATGAGGGAAATCAAGCAGGCTTTTCGTAGTCCGGTCTGTGATTAAACTCAACAACGGTATTGTCCGTCACTCAAAAATTTTGATAGCTTCCTTTCAAACAAAATTTCCAGTTAGAATAAAAAATTAAATATTACTTGGGTTGCTTCATTTTATATCGCGTACGTCCCAATACATATTCATCCGGCCTGCAATTTGCACATTAGCTCTCGTGATTCGAATGATGCATTCGGATTGAGAGGAGTGTGGCAAAGCAAACAAGAATTTTATCAATACATTGCAATTGTGTCAAGCTCGCATCATTAATTTGCTCTGCGTTGAAAGAACAAAATTTGGAAAGCGTTAACAAACTCGTTCACTTTCATTTTCATCACTGAATCGTACAAAAAGCGTGTACTCAAATGCCCCCGTTCAGATGTTTAAGCCGCGTCATATGAGTGCGAACAATGCGTCGAGTTCGGGGGGCGGCGGTGGTGGCGGTCGTACTAGCGGCATATCAGGATCATGGAGCGCGCCAGGAGATGTATTCCAATGCAAATTGTTATTGGCAATGCCCTCATCCAGGTAGCACTAACATCCCTTTTGTGATCTGTTTCGCAGATGACGATGGATGAAAAATACGTGGACAGCATATGGGCGCATTTGAAAAATGCCATCCAAGAAATTCAGAAGAAGAACAATTCAGGACTTAGCTTCGAGGAACTCTATCGCAATGCATACACGATGGTACTGCACAAGCATGGCGAGCGCCTCTACACCGGCCTGAAAGACGTGGTCACGCAGCACCTGGAAACGAAGGTACGCGAGGACGTGCTCAAGTCACTCAACAACAATTTTCTAATGACACTCAATGCCGCCTGGACGGATCATCAGACCTCCATGGTGATGATACGCGATATTCTCATGTACATGGATCGTGTTTATGTCCAACAGAATGAAGTAGATAATGTATACAATTTAGGACTTATTATATTCAGGGATCAGGTAAGCAAACAAGAAAAATAAGTAAAGATTTAAAATTATGACACCTAATTGAATTTGTTTTAGGTTGTTCGATTTGGCTGTATTCGCGACCATTTAAAGGACACGTTATTGAATATGGTAATGCGTGAACGCAAAGGCGAGAAGGTTGATCGAATTTCTATTAAGAATGCCTGCCAAATGTTGATGGTACTTGGAATTAATAAGCGCAACATATACGAGGAGGACTTTGAACGTCCGTTCCTTCAACAGTCTGCTGAATTCTACAAAGTGGAAAGTCAAAAATTCCTTGCTGAGAATAGCGCCTCCGTGTACATAAAGAAGGTGGAGGCCCGCATTAACGAAGAGTCTGAACGCGCCAAACACTATTTAGATGAGTCGACCGAAGCGCGTATCGTTGAAGTCGTCGAACAAGAGCTGATTAAAAAGCATATGAAGACTATCGTAGAAATGGAGAATTCGGGAGTCGTGCACATGCTGAAAAATCAGAAAACAGAACATTTAGCTTGCATGTACAAGCTGTTCAGTAGGGTTAGTGATGGCCTGAAGACAATGTCCGACTGTGTGTCGCATTACTTGCGCGAACAGGGCAAAGCGCTCGTACAAGAAGAAGAACACCAAGTCTCAACAAATGCCATTACCTTTGTGCAATCACTTTTAGATCTTAAAGACAGGTTAATATATGGCTATATAAATCGAGAAATCATTTGACAATTGCATATCTTCTCTTTTTAGATTTGATCATTTTCTAGTGAACTCATTCTCCAATGATAAGATTTTTAAACAAATGATTGCTTCAGATTTTGAACATTTCTTGAATTTGAATCCGAAAAGCCCCGAATATCTTTCACTATTTATTGATGATAAACTGAAAAAGGGGGTAAAGGGCATGTCCGAACAGGAGATTGAATTAGTTTTGGATAAATCAATGGTCCTATTTAGGTTCTTGCAAGAGAAAGATGTCTTTGAACGATACTATAAACAGCACTTAGCGAAACGTCTTCTATTGAATAAGAGTGTTAGTGATGATTGGGAGAAGAACATGATCTCGAAGCTAAAGGTAAAACTGCGTTTTGCATAAAATTTAGGCATTAATTAATTATAACTATTCGCAGACGGAATGCGGTTGTCAATTCACGTCGAAGCTAGAAGGAATGTTCAAAGATATGACTGTGTCGAATACTATTATGGATGAATTTAAAGAACACGTTAGCAAAAATGAGACTTATCTAGGAGGTGTCGATTTGTTTATGCGCGTTCTGACAACGGGCTTTTGGCCCACGCAGACTGCAACGCCCAAGTGCCACATACCAGCCACACCATTGGCAGCCTTTGAATCCTTCCGTAGGTGAGTGATCATTACCTAATAAGCAAATCGCTTTTCGAAAACTCAAATTAGAATTTAGAGTATTATTACTAATGCACCATTACTTGTTTTAGGTTTTATTTAGGTAAACATAGCGGGAGGCAGTTAACGTTGCAACCGCAATTAGGTAATGCCGACTTGAACGCAGTGTTCTTTGGCCAGAAAAAGGACGAGAGTGACAAAGATGGTGCTTGCTCATCGTCCACTTCAGTAGTGTCAATGCGTACAGGCCCACGCAAACATATTATACAAGTATCAACCTATCAAATGGTAGTGCTAATGCTTTTTAATAACCACGAGAAACTTAGCTATGAAGAAATTCAAAATGAAACTGATATTCCCGAGCGCGATTTGATTCGCGCTCTTCAATCGCTGGCAATGGGTAAAGCAACGCAACGAATACTACTTAAAAACCCAAAGACAAAAGAGATTGAACCCACACACGAATTTTTTGTGAATGACTCCTTTTCGTCCAAGTTACACCGCGTCAAGATTCAAACAGTGGCCGCAAAGGGCGAAAGTGAGCCGGAGCGGCGCGAAACTCGCAACAAGGTTGATGAAGATCGCAAGCACGAAATCGAGGCGGCCATTGTGCGCATAATGAAGTCACGCAAACGTATGCCGCATAATCTACTGATCACGGAGGTCACCGAGCAGCTAAAGAGCCGCTTCCTGCCATCGCCAGTGATAATTAAGAAGCGTATTGAAGGGCTCATCGAACGCGAATATCTCGCGCGCACGCCGGAGGATAGAAAAATCTACACGTACGTTGCATAGAAGATATGCACCACGCTCCCGCTCGAATCGTCGATTCCACGGTCAACAGCAATTACTACACACTTGTTGTTCAAAGCGTCTGCGTACCTGCTCCAGATGTACCGGATAAACAACGTGCATAAGGAAGTGAACGAACTCATGTGTTCTATTATCAAGACCTAAGAGATAACAGTTTCCAATGCTATAGTAGTACTACTCAACAGAGACACAAACGCTGATAATGGTGATTTATTAACTCGATAGAGCGAAGAAACATGTTAATTAACTTTTTTCATTTCTACTCATTTCAATTATTACTTTACACATTTAATAATGGACCACACATGATACCATTCAATGTGCGGCAGGTTTCGATTTTGATTGATTCATTAATTGATGATATTCATCACATGTTGCTCTTGAACCATTACACAGATTTTGAGTGACACGAATTTGATATTGTTTCATTTTTAATTTTACGCGTTGCATTATAAACTATCTGAATATTATAATTTAACTCGAGCAAGTGAAAAGAAATATTGACAAACATTTCAAGGTATGTAATTTCCATTGAGCATACGAATAGGGCGACATACATCTTCTATCTTAAGGCGAGCGCGATTTTACTCTATTAATTAAAAGCTATTATAGTTTTGTTTCATTATCTTCAGACTGATGACCGAAAAGAATTTAAGTTGTGGAGCATTCGAATATATTACCAATACTGCTCGAGGATCTTAATATTTCCATTTATCTGTTTTTATAACTTAAATAATTTCGAGTTATGGAATCGCAATTTGCATATGCGTGCATCGCTAAGCCTTAAACGAAGCCTTACGAGTTCCTATTCCCAATTATTTTAATTGTTACATAAACCGTTTTTCTTTCGTATTGATTTTGGTTACTATTTTTCATTGATTATTGTTATTAGTTGTGATAAAGCGTGGGTTATGACATGTGAACCGTTTGAGTTTTAATGCTGCGTGCCGATATGTAGCTTTTAATATGCGAAAAAAGAACAAGATACATACAATCTTCAGCAACTCTATTTAGGAATGTCCTTATCCTCCTCCCCCTAATGCATTGCATAATTGTACATATAATTAATTAATTAATACGTATCATATAATACTATTATAATTAATACTTTTTTTGAAAAAGAATGATCAATTCGATGCTGAACATTATATGAATTAGTTAAATATATTGATAAGTACTCAATGATAACGCTGCGTGGCAGACTTGAAACATGACGAATATTTATCTGATGGCTCATTGAGACATACTATCTTCGGATATCGTATAGACGGGCGTACGATGAAACTTGTTCCCGTCTGTGACTTTCAATTATTCATTTTGATTTGCTAATAAGAAAGAGTAAAGTGGGGTGATGCACCCAATTATGAAAATAAACTTATTATGAAGAAGATGACGTAATGAGAGCATTAATTATGTGCAAAATTTAACATAATAATGTGAATTTCAATAAAAAAATTACTTATAAATTGTGTCTGTTTATCCATAATTTGACACGCGCCTCGGAGTGCGATGCGCTGATTTCAAACTGTTCGTAAGTGCTTTGTGGGTTGCAGCTAGCTGCTTGATATATTTAAATAGTACAGCTGTACCTCCAACGTGAATCGTAATTATCAACTTGTTTATGCCACATAATTGAGGTGAACCTGTTAATTGATAATGCGCGGCCCTGAGGGTGACAAACAAACGCGATAAAGTTATCTAATCGCGGCACTTGATAGCCGCTGGTGTGTCATTCATTATTTAAATATAATAAATAATGTAATGATATCCAAGAGAAATGCCGTAAAGTAATTCGGATTCTATCATTTTCCCCAAGCGATTATTTCAATTTGCTAAATCGCTACAAATGAATATGCAAGTTTTATTTATGTTAGTTAGGATATTCCACTCGTATTTCGTAAAATCCCTGAAGCGCAATGAATTTCGAGTGATGTCATTCGCTGCGAGCAACAACAATTAAAGAATAAAAATATGTACGTATGCCGATCGTGATGTGTCACGACACTTCCGCTTTGCGTCGCAAACCGCTTAAACGTGTTTACTGTAGGTCCTCAGCTGGTACATGCCTTATATCTATCTACATAGTTATAATAATGTATACGCATTGAACAAAAAAATTAATATCAATAAAGGTTGGTCGCGCAACATACTTGCAAGTTATCGAACAGCGTATTGCCGATCGGATTGCAACGCACAAAACATGCACATTCAGGATTGCGTTCTTCTCTCAAGTCCATCAGCTCGCTCAATTCTCTTTTGCTGTGGATTTCACCATACTATGATTGTGTAAGTGTATTGTACTGTATACTTATGCATACAGGATGTTTGGAAAAGATTTGAGTCTAATCCTTTGAGCTTAGCTTGTCAGGACAATACGGTTACCATGGCGAGCAAGTCAAAGTTTTCCACGCGAAAAATTCATATCCCGCTAGGACGTTTCCTCTTCAAAGTGCCTAATAAACGCAATAAATGATCAGTTTCTTAAATTCGAATAAAATGAAGTGCGTTTACTGGATCATTCTACGTATAGAATGAATCCGGAATAAAATCGAAGCGATCGCTCGTACTTGTTCGGCAAGGACGTCGCGGTGATTGGCCAACGACACGTCGAAAGTAGGTTGTGACGTCACGTAAAGCTATAAGTACTAGTAGCTGGCGGCAATTGCAAGCATTTTACAACTCGTACGCGCTGAGTGAGGTCCCGGGACGAAAAGAATCCAACGCAAATCCTAGACTCGTATACGCGCCAACTGCTACCCCCTCGTGCGACTAACCGACTGGACCAAGAGGTAAACACGCCGAGGCCAGGTAGCGCGCGCGAAGTGTACCCAGCGTCAATCAACCCCCCAGCGCGTGATTATAGTTCGTCGTCGTTGGTAACGCGACGACCGGTGTGAAAGTTTTGTTTTGCATTCAACCAGCTACACACTGTCGTGGATTACTCAATATAAAATGGCGAGCGAAGCGCAGCGTCTCATTGGAATCTCCTTGACGAAGATTGCTCAATCGCGCACGCATCGCGGAGGCGTCAGCCTTCACAAGAACCTGCTGGTAGCCACCGTGCTCCAGAAGGCGCGCTATATCTTCATGGAGGAGGCGTACAACATGGTGCACTATCAACAGCAAGCATCGGTGGTGCCCGTCCAGCACCACCACCCCCAACAGCAGTCTCAACAGCAGCAACAAGTTGCGCAAGCATCTATGGCGCATCAACAATCCCAGCAGCAGCAACAGGACGACGATGATCTCGTAGGACTAACGGTGGAGGAAGCCGGTATAGAAGCCACTCCGCTACCGGAAGCGTACCTACAACCCGGCTGCTTGAAGTGCGCCGCATCGCAGCAACAGTTGCATGACAAGGAGAACCAACCACCAAGCTATCACAACGAACAGCTGACTTATTTGGACCTGGACAAGAGCAACGTGCTCAAAGAGCGCCAAACAACAACAGCCGCACCAACAACAACCACCACCGCTACCGCAACCACCAACAATCCCCTATGCCTTAAAAGACGTCGCGCGGTAACCGAATGGGAGACTGAGGAAGCGGTCCAAAGCATTTTGCCGAAACGTCGATGCCCTGCTACACCCCCACCGGAGGATGACTCGGTATTCTTGGATGACGCAACGCTCCTATCTGAGGCTGTCAGCAAAGAGCTAGAAGAATCACAATCCCAATCCCAACAATCGCACTCGACCACTAATAGCAACAACAACACCATGGAGATTGATCGGATTACATCGCTGGTATCAATCTTCAGTTTTGGTATGGCGACACCCGATGGTAGCAACAATGCGTCCAGTGGCAGCAGCAACAAATTGACCACAAACTCCAACCGATCGCTGACACCGGACTTATGCAGTTCACAGGCGAAGGAGAGCGATACGATACAGCAGCGGCCGTTTCTCGCCATGACCGTTTAATTGCGTCTTCGAGATATACAGTGCACTCGTTGGCTACAGCCTGTATAATACGTAAATGGCGCGAACGCTCGCGCGCTACTACGGAATTGCATTACGCATGCAACAAGCGCAGCGAACAACGAAGAGTTTTCCTATTATTTTTGTGGTGCTATTAAGTTATGTGTCCCATGCGTTAAAAACGTGGTGTTTGCAATTGAATTGATCGTTTCATTTGACACGTAATCCATGTGATATCTAGCGGAATAAAAATGCGTTCTCAAACACCACGCAATACTTGATTTGCTGTCCTATTTTTGCACAAACAATGGCAAAATGCACATACTTTGCTCGTGAGCATATGACTTTGTCATTCAATGATTTCGCGTACAACATTCCAAAATATTCAATCACACTCGCACAGCAAGGCAGAATATAAGACGTAAGCGAAATTGTTGCAAGCAGATATGACATGACATCATGGCCGAAGACATAAATGAAAATTACAAATTGTATACTATATATTTGTATATAAACGCGGAAAAGAAAATATGAAATCGATGGAGAGTTAATTTAATTTTGATTTTTTTTATGTTAAAATATTGTGTTATCGTGTAATTATTTCTATATTTGTATAGTAATTCAATACATACTTCTTCTTTTGTATAATAAACATGGCTCTGTTTTAAGAGTTGCGAATAATATTCGCATACAGAACGAAAAAAATCTCATTTCTATTGCCTGCGTTCAAGCGTTAATTTTCCATTTAATTATTTGTCCGCAACTCGCCGATTCAAAATGATGAAATATTTTTGATTTCCGTTCTTTATAATGTAAATAAATGTGTATTATATCTATGAAAATGAAGAACTCTATATGAAAGAATATAATGAATAATTTAATAAATAATAATTTAAAATAAATATTTTTGAAAAATACCCTCAAGTAGTTTATTATTGCCGCCCCCTCACAACCTTTAGATTATGCAAATTGCATTCCATTATTAGAAAATAGTTTGCGAACCATTTATTCGCCAACTTATTTAATCGTTATCAATGACGTCAGATCGTTGCTTTAGATTTCGCCATTTCTTAACACGCAAACGTGTAAATCAAGTACGTACGTCATGCGTATGCAAATAGCCGATTATTCTGCATCGTAAGAAAATATGTCGCAATATTTATGTACACAATAAAAATCATATTGTACTTTTCTTCAAGCGCATACAACAAAAAAAAGACGTTTCTTGTTGCGTATCAAGAAAAACAGGTTTAAATCAGCTGTCGAATGAAATGTACACTACTGTGACAACAGAGTTTGTTGATCACCTTCTCTCCCCGCCAGCTATTTAAATAGTTCAACTTTAAATAGAGAAAAAACAGAATGAACATATCCAGTATTCGGGAGGATCTAATTCGAAAACGAAATAACCGTGTTCCGCATGAAAATAATCATTTACTTTGTGAACAGTTTGTTGTAGGACAGTTTCGTGCATTTGAAACATTCTCTAACAAACAAACGTACTGCAACGACGACGACGCTGGCGCGTGTAGCCTAACTAAAGAGAAAGTTATAATTGAGCGCCCACAACCTACAATTCCACGTGCATACACGCGCAAACCATCACGTCAATTACGCGTCCGCGAGCACCGACACATGTGCGGCGACGGTGAGCGAAACAAGCGCAAGCATATCATGCACGACGTCGATATGAATAAATTTGTATCTGCCGTAGTCTCGTAGCAAACCAAACGAATTCTCTAAGCCGCGCAACAACACCGCACATCGAGTGGGATTTTCAATCATGCGCGCGTACGCTGGCAATCATCAACAAACGGCGAGAAGGACAACGAACGCAAAAGTGTGTTGCGCGATGCGTTCGTGCATGACGCTGACAACGCGGCCAGGACGATTTGATGATACACTACCGAGAGACAGAGTTGAGCAAAGAAATCGCAGAAGAAGAAGCCGCGGCATCGCAGCAGCAGCAGCAGCAGCAGAAGAAGAAAGCACTGGCACTGTAACGAATAACTTTCAATACAAATTTCACTGCGCGCATATCGCAGAGTAAATATGTGCATTATTCGTATTATGATCGTATTTAGTAGGAGTTTAATCCTAGTGACAACAGCAGCGCACGGATACAGTGAATATTGCACAATTGCATTGAATTGCATTCATTTTGCTTGTGTGTATGCGGCTGTATGCACGTTGAGAGAGATATGCAAGAAGCACGAGTGCACCGAGCGACTGCCTCGAAGACAAGTTGAACAATTGCAGGTTGCTCAATCCATCCATCCATGCGCGCACCAGCTAATGCAATGACTGCAGGAGGCACGCGCAACAAATGCAAACATGGCAAATATGCCTCTGCGCAAAGTGGTAAACGGGCGACGACGAACAATAAATTCAATCTGATTAAACTTGTTGCAATTCTAATTATTGCGTCAAGGTGCCACATTATTCATTCGTGAAATTTGCAATTATTGCTCAGTTTAAATAGCGCGCTGATTCATTAAAAATGATTCATATTTAGTACATTTAAACCATATGTGTTTAAACAATCATGCAACCGATAGATAACCTAGTTCATTACTATGCAATACGTATAATATCCTGATAATGTGCTCAATCATTTCCCGTGCTTAGCATCGAATCTCAGCAAGTTTCAACCTGTCAAAAATCACCTATCTGTTGAGTCTTGCTGTGGCTTGTTTTAAGCAGAAATGCGCATTCAATGCCTGAGGTACCCTTTTTGCGGAAGGCAAAAACCACTAAGCGAACCGAAATCGCCAAATATGTATGTATGTACGTGCCACGCGTTGAAAGTAAAAGCAGAAGACCTCATAGCTGACGAGAGCCGTGAGTGACGTCAGCGCATACGAGGTACGAAGTTAAGGGATGACGCGACACGTGACCATGAAAGAGCGCATTTCGTGCGCGCACCAAGCGTATGCATTATTATATTGATTCTTAGCATTCGATGAGGGTAAGTTTTTCTTGCTCGTACGAATGACGACGCGCAACCAAACACGGCTATTGCAATCTGGCGTAGTAGTCACCAACAAAAGGGGGATGATTGCTGCGCACGTGTGCTTATTGTGGGGTGCTCGACATGTATGTAGTACCTACGCGAAGTCTCAATGTTTCACAACATTTGCAAATATTGTTTTTCAATTTATTCGTATTTACTCAAAACTTACTAATGCCACAATTACAGCGCAAAGAACGTAAGTATGTATACTATCTTCTTCCTTTCGGAGATAAAATAAAAAACCACAAACCGACAAAACGCGCTGAACGTTACAAATGCAAAGAACTCCACATTGAACTAACGGACATTGAGTTCCGGTAGGTAAGTTGCGCATCTATGCATCTTTATCGCGCTTTCCGCGTTTCTCTTGCTCTTCGCAAGGTATATCGCTATAAATGGTATCATGGAATGCTACCCTTCAAAAGGCCTAAACACATGCCATTCTCTTTGTATGATGCGAGCAAAGAGCCATCGAAAAAGCAACGTGCTATGGCGCCAAATCGTTTTGCCGTGTGTTGTATTCATTCACAACTCCTTGCTTCAATTCTATACGAAGCGTTAAGACTGAAGAATGCTTCAGTTATGCGCGCGACTTGCGTGGGCGTTAGATAAAAATAATATTAAAGTTGAAGAAATCATGGCAGGGATTATATTTAGATTTGTGTAGATGTGCAACGTACGTGTTGATATTCTTCGGCATTCATCACGCGGCCAGTGGATGTGCAATGTGTATTGGAATACCGAGCTGACAAATTTAGACGCTGACGTCATCCGCATGACGATGCAATGAGGTACGCGTTTTGTGGACGTCCCCACATTAACATCAACATGAACTTATTGCATGATGCACAATTGCTTCGTCGCTCGTCTCGTCTCGTTTCGTCCGCAATCGACAATCATCATAGTGCGGACACGTTTTTGCATAGATTGACTTTGAATTCAATTACGACCCTATGCAAATTTTTGAGGGGTGCTGCGCGCTAATCAATATTTTGATTCGTCATAGAGTAAAATGTTGCTGCGCCGGAAAATTTCATAAGCAACAAGTTGCTAGTGTATAATGAATATAAGCAGAAACAAATGGGTAGTTTGTTTGAAACTCAAACCGCGTGTGCGGTGGAATTATCCACTCAATTCTCTCAATTGAAGGGAATTTCCTTAACAGCAGATGCACTTCTTCCGTGCTTCCGCGCATTCATGCTTTGTGTAGACAAGACAACCAAACCAACCAACAGGGCTTGCTTACGTGCGCGCGTGCCCATGTTGCTGCCCATCTGTCCCGTTCTCTGATTCAGCCTCGCACGTGGCATTGACTCATACGTTTTGTGCCCATACAAGTTCATACGTGCATATATGCTATCTGTGTGTAATTAATCAGCAACTTGTGTAAATATTGCGCAATTTATATTCATATTTGATCAAATTCATAATTTTCCACGTTACCGGCAGTAGCGTAGGTGTTATCTTTAACTGATTCATATTATTAGTTTACTGAAATCATAATTAATGTTTGAAATAAACTTAAATTCAAATTACTGTCGCGTTAATTATTCAAATTGTACGTGATAAAATTGTTTACGTATCGTCATAATTTGATAATAATTATCAAATTAGCTTTTATTTGCCCGAAATTATGATGAAATGTTTATTTTGTTGCGACTGAATTCGGTGTATTTATTTCGCGTGTCGTGTAAATCAATTGTCCTTTTGGCTAGTGATTATCGTTGGGATCAGTAGTTATTAGTCATAGCCCGACATTGACAGGATCATGAGCGTTCCTGCAATGATATTCGTGTACACATTGTATACACAATTACTACACACAAGTGTAAAATATTCATGTGCACACAATGACTTGATGACTGGTGTTAGTATGTAGTACGCGCGTCTCTATCAACTCGACGGGAATTAGTCATCATCTGCAAGCAGGAGCTTACCGAATGCACCGCGTTCACGGTGGGCCGTGATGCCAATGCGCAACAATGAGGCAGACACCACACGCCGAAGACAAGACGGGTCGCGCAAGGGTCGCAAATGCCGAATCAATGAAATGAGCGAACCCAAACATACGAGGGGAACGTTTCATAACAAACCGACAAGGGGTGAAACGGTGACGATGGCGATAATCAATGATACATGTATGATGCGTGTGATGCATGAAGAGGCTTTAAAGTTAATCAGAGATGGCGCCTTGCCGTAATGAGCATGGAATGCGAGCGCGATTCAACAAATGGTATTGTTAAGCGAGGCGGCAGCCAATTTGTGCAGCTCATTTCCACAGTTGATAACGTCGCATAACTATGAACGCTGGCGCGCGCCCGTGCTCGGGGGACCCGTGTACCGTAATAGGCCAGGCCATACCGCGGCATATTTTTCCGATGCCCGTGAACTTAAGCGCGCGCGCGATGATGATAACACATACGCACTTACGTATCCATATTCCGCGCATTTGCATTCGTGGACGTCGAACAAGTTTTGCGCGCGATGCACCGCGATGGAGAGCGCTCTCGACTATTATACGCACCTGCATATTAAATGTAGTCCAAATGCATTGTGCAGAGAGACGTCGAATGCGCATATTTTCGCCCGAGCGTTTACATACGCGACGGAGATCGTTCGCGACGCGGGAGGAATTGTCCGAGCGCGTCTGCAATGAGTTCGATGACCACGAGAGTAGCAGCGAACAAGCCAGCAAAAGGCCCAGCAAAGTCAGCGAGCTGGCGAGCTGGCACAACCGCGAGCAGAAGCCGATAAAGCCGCGAGAGGTAAAATCGCGACGACGGGCTCTCGATGCCAACTCGTCGAAACCGAATCGAAACGAATACCTCCAATCGAATCAATACTCTCTATTGATTATTGCTTATTTAATGTTAATTCTTATGCATGCGAGATGCGACCAACTTAATAAACTAACTGTTCTGTACGTTGTCGATTATATATCAGCATGGTTATTGCATCTGCATATATGTATGTACTTATTTATTTGCGAAACGTAACGCATTCGTGAAAAATTGCCAAACAAAAAGCATGCGATTTATGCGCACAATACGTAGTATAGGTACGTGAATGAGCCAACTCAACTCAACTTCGCTTAACGGTATACGTATAACATTTAAATGTTATGCAATTTGTGAAAGCGCACCAAGTTTATAAACAATATACGACAACGCATATTTCACTACATGCGCTAAACAACTAAATAAGTCAGCAACTTCTCGCATTCTCGTACTAAGTAATTTCATTTCGCGTATTCAACTTTAACCCTTTTCTGGTAAAGTCAACGTATAGTCGTAATTTATCATCAGATCAAATCGAGTCGCAGAAGACAAGTGCGATAAAACGCAAATCGACACGATGAAAAAAAAATGCTTGTAAACTGATTATCGAGTGTGCGCTACTGGTATAGTTTCGAGTCGTGCGCTATCGTACGGTGTCGTGGCCTAAAACAAAAATTTTTGTGTGTGCTTTTTGTTCTTATTCTTGTTCTTGATCTCGCAACGTGGCGTGGCGCTTCGGTGGCATCTCGTGCACTTACTTAGCACGGTGCGTACGCATGCATGATTTGAGAGACTCGCGACTTGCGGGACGCCTTCGCCTACGTGCATACGAACGTACAGTACGTACGACTTTGGTACAGTTTATATCGTTCGGTTCGTGTGGTAGACCTTGGACTTTACGCGCGGAACGACGAGATTGTTTCGCTCGCGAGTCGTCGTCGTCGTCGTCGTCGTCGCCGCTGCTTTATCGCGGACTCGCGCCTTGATGACGATGATGATGCGATGATGGCAACTCGCCGTGTTATCCGCCGAAATATTCACTTTATCATAAGTCAATGCGAATCGTGTTCACTTTTACTGAGCGCATGCGAATAAATTTACATATTGCATCAATTCCGTATTATTCGATCATAGATTACTTTGCCTGCAATGTACAAACGAGAGAGAATTCTAAGCAATTCTGTGAGAATATATCCAACATCCGTCCTTGATATTTAGCTAATGAAATTAATTTTCGATTACGCAATTAATGAATAAGTGTGGTGGTAATCATTTTTTTCTAGTAAGCAATTATTTTCTGCGTAAGCAACTCTTCTGCAGAATGCAATGTGGAGCGTGCAGCCCTCGTTTAATTTGCCATAATTTTATTTGTTTTCCAGAAATTGCCAACACGATTGGAAACGCAACGCAACGCCGAGAGCAAAAGGCAAATGCGGCACGAATGAATGCGTGGTGCATCAGGTTGCTGTGCGTGAATTGAGCACGACTTGCGAGAGACGCGGCAGGTGCAAAATTATATGGAGCAGGCGCGCGCGTTCATCAAGAACTGGCCGGTATCAACGTCAAACGGGGCGCATGTGCGACACGCAATGTGTGCGCACACACCACGCACGAGAACGCAGCGCGAGGATGCGCACCGCAAGCAGAGAGCGAAGGAATGAACGATTGGCAACGATTTCAGTTGTGGGTTCTGCGCTCTGCACCTGCAGCAGCCGTCCATTGTCGCCCGCTGCACTCGCCAAAGGATCGGCCGTTGGACGCCGATGACGACGTCGACGACAACACGTCGAAGGTGCACCTCAAGGCGCGCAACCTAGTCCGCGGTAGTGCAGGACACCCGTTCGCTCTCCTTCCTTCTTTCCGATCTCGAAGGAGCGAATGCGCGAGAACGAGCCGGACAAGTCAAGTCAGCCGGCCGGCTGCTAACCGCTCCACACAACGTCATTTTAAATATGTACATATTTTATACATTTGCGTATTAAAGAACGTATCATTCAATCATATTTGTATTCAATTCTCTAATCCTCACCAATATCCCCGTAAATCCCTTTAACCATCAACGCCACTCGAATAAAGTTTCATCAACTTTTCAACGAATCAAAAACTTTTCCAAAAATTGCCGCACATTTAATAAATAAACGTCTTCAAACAGCATTGATATCTTGTATAAAATTATTGAGTGGTAGGTAGGTATGAGAGGCATATGCAACAAGTTCTTTTATAAACACAAAAAACTTTTTTATACTCCAACGAACTTTTAATATTGGCGCCATTTTATGCCCTTATAATTATCATTAAAAGCGCGATGCATTTACACACAACAAAACCACGACGACTATCAAACCTTCGCCCGCAATGTCCGCGTAATTCCCATTGAATTTGTATCATCCCAGCCGCATGTTCCACGTTGGCTTTACTATTAAACAATTACTCTCTAATTAGTGTAAGTGTGTGTACTTTTTTGCGTTGAATTCTACGTACAATCGTCGCGCAAGGTTACTTGGCGCAAATCACGTGATCATAGTTGGTGAGCGCACGTTGCGTCAGTGATCAGCGACACGTGCGAGTCACTGACCAAGGATCGCTTCATTTGTTGATTTAATTTACCATTTCCAACGTGTACAGATTAAAATTCATACATTCCAAATTCCCGGCAATTTAAATAATTTTAGTATGAGGTGTGAATCGTATCAATGAGGTGTTAAAAGCCGGACGTTAGAGCTATTTTGATGAATGAGTCATTGATCATTAAACTATCAACTGATTATGTTATCACGTAAGCTATCGATTGTCATTGCAATGTGGATTATGTAATTTTAATTATTTAAATAATATTCCCCAGTGTAGTTACTTTAAAGCATAACATGAAATTATTTCATCGTTGATAAGTTAAACATGCATTAGCAAATCATGCATTAGTTTTGTTTATGAAAAATGATATTGAGCATGCATGATAAGTATTCATTGAAGAAGTGCATGCAATTAATTGAGAAAATGTACGTGCAAAAGCAACTAAACTGAGGGGAAACTAAGTCAGCGGTCACGCTTTCCTTTCGTTCGAGTGTATATAAATAATATACCGACATCTAACTTGATGCATGCGTGTGTGTGTGGAAAATAATTGTAGAGATTCTCAACAAATAGTCTTTTGTTCGCGAAACGTTGTGCGTGTGTGTCGTGTGTGTATTTAGAGACAATACACTAGATTGTCTTCGTGGATTCGTGGATTTCACATTTCAAGTAGAGTAATTGTGGCAGCAGCGACATATTTTTTAAACTTCTTGCGACTTTTTATTGCCATTTCAATTTTTTTAACTGTCCGCATAAATATTAAAAGCGAATAAGTGTAAATTGGCTCATAAATAATAAATGTTAATAAATATTTTGCCCGGCACAAACGCATTTCTCTGCCCTACTCAATAACCTACAAAATCCCATATATTATGCGTTATATGATGATGATTATTACGGCTTTATTGTACATTAAAGCACCAGCATTTAATAGAATTCGTATACAGACACACACGTGCTAAAGAACATGGTTATTCATCACCGCCTTTCACTTCACTTTGTTTTTCTTCGCATTTAAAATATATTTGCATCTAGGCTCATTTCCATCTTCAATAATTTTGACAACTGCCTTCAATTTTTTTCCTAACGGACTACTAATGGATTTCATGCCTGATCTAGAACGAAAAGTGCGCATTGATAATCTATAATCGCAGTAATAGCAGCTCCAACGCGCGGACGAATTGGTGTCAGCTGATGATGAAAATATCAGTAATCTATTTTCGAGACCGATGCGCGGCTCTGCGCGGCGTGCGCGGAAGAAGTGCATGTGCAAAGACCGGATGCAACCGGCGCGCATACGGTGACGTCGTTGTTCCGGTCGGCGCGTTGAGTTTCCCCTCTTTTTTTAAAATAAATTTATATAGCGTGGGTTTCACACCCCCTTTGTTACTACGTGAACTTCGAGCATTAGTTATTTTTATCCGAGTGCTCACTTACTTAATAATAAATTTACCGCACTTTAAATTTAAACCTCTATACGAATTCTTCTCTCACTTGCTCGCTTGTTTTACCGATTTAAATTACGCAGTCGCCGCGTAGTAGCTAATTATTACGCTTGAACAAATGAATAACTAATTGAGAAATTAGCCAACGTGCAACTTATGAAGGTCATCTCTTTACCAATACACACACACACACTTCTCAAGCCGTACGCACACGTATAATTATATTCCGCAGGATGATAATGCTAAGCATTGAGTGTCCTAGTTGTTGTATTCTTTGTTTTCAAATTATGCACCTGTATTTGTTTCGTGTGCGTATACCAACAGGATGCATGTATCTGCACGACTATGGCGACGACGACGACGACGACGATATCCGTGATAGAGTAATAATAATAAGCTAGCAAATGCAAGAGAGCAAAGGAATTCAATTGCTAAAAGCTGCCGCCACAGCCAACAACAGTGAACCAAATTGAATGCAAGCAACGCGCAAGAAACAAGTCCTAACAGCAGGTTTGATTCATAACCGATGTACCGTTGTATTCATTACGCTCAAGTCATAGATTTCATACAATTATCAAATGCATTTTTCACGCTGCTACTGCGCAGCAAAGTTCATCATTTTCACAAATGTAGGTAGGTATTTAACCATTCAAAACGTACTTACTCGGCGAACTATTGAAAAATGGGTCAAATATTTCAATGTTTTGTTTTGCTTTGCTATTGCATGTCCACGAAAATGCTAATAATATGTAACAATCGTAACAAATATAGTTTTTAACTAATGCGAAGTTATGGCAAGGTTAAGCACAAGTTGGGCATTCCATTTGCAAATTATTTAATATATTTTCGTATATGTTTTAATAAATACTGTTTGGTTTTAATTCCAGTTGCATAATCGCGTAGAGTGAAGGTTAGATGCATGTTAAAGTATTGTTAGCTGTGTGCCGCTTGCCGCTGCTGTCGGTTATTGTTGTTGCTTTTTCCTTGATTATTTATTGTTGCAGCAATCGATTAATTTAATAATATTATTATGTACGTAACGCGTACATGTGCAAACACAATGCGCAAACGCATCGTTACTACGATTGTTGTATTATTTGCGATACTATATATTATATCATCGTCAGAAAAGTGAAACATTGTTATTATCAAGAACCTCGATCGAATTAAATGCGCGTTGATGCATCGCTATTGCGAAATTGCCTTGAATACTATTAATATTTATTTGTTCATCAAAAAGTGTAAACTTTACGTTTGACGCCTGAAGAACATAACTTTATCAACTCATGAAACTCTCAGGTCAATTTCACTTTTCCGAAATTTTTAAAAATAATTGTTTTTGTAAACAATTTTTCCGTCGACGCAAGTTTTGTACGTATGATCCAACATGTGAAAAACATTTCAATAAAGTATTTCAATTCGTCGGCCAAAAATGCATTTCTGGCGTTGGGAGCGCATGAATAGCGCGAGATATTTTTACCCGAATGCACCAACCATCTAACCAATCAATTGACGTTTGCTTCTCACTCTTGGTGCTAGTTGTAGCCAGAATGTATGTAATTGCACCTCGCGAATGAGAATGAGCGAGTGGCCGGTTTAGTTATAATTTGAAGCGTGAATCATCGGCGATCAACGCACGCACCAAACAAACGCGTTCAAATCGTAAGTGAGCGCAAGCATTGAACTGTTGTGTGTTCGCTTTGGCCTGTTGCGCTCCTGCCACCAACGCGGCCGCGCTCTCTTCGTTGCTCGATATGAGCATGTGCTCGACTCGCGAAGGAAAATCAAACATGCACAAAAATAGAAATCGACGTCGCCCGCCGCAAATGCACAACCTGCCGGCCATAACCAGCAATTATCGTCGAATCGAACGGCAACGAAACTTCTTTCGTTCGTACATACCAAACGCCCACGCGCAATTTCTAGTTTTTGACTTTAAATTTTTCATAGCGTACAAATTCTTCATTAATTCAATTACCAAATCGATCGCTCATATTGCAGACCAAAATTGAAGCAGGTATATATTCAATATAAAATTCATCTCTTCATTCCGAATAAAATGTTAGAATAGCGAAAGAACAAATCGTTTGTTGGCTTTCACCGTGAAACGCGCCACGAGCGACCTGCTAGCGAAGAATTGAATACGTCGACAACCGAAGGAAGGAGTCAAGCATATCCGTTAAAATTTCATAAAGCGAGTACGCGCGCGAGCTGCTTGCAAACTACAAAGCGTAACAACAATTAAACATCTTCTCCCGCTTGCCATCGTCACGAAATTCCTACTATACGTCACCGATTGTTGTTATCATTGGCTTGACCGGCTGTTTTTTCTTTCAAGGGTAAATGGGCAGTTAACACGTCAATGATTCGCAAGCAATTAACATATTCCGCGCACACGCATTAATTGCGCACAGATGTAAACTGCAACGAGGAAATGAACGACGACGCGGGGCGTTTGACTCACAACAAAGTCCCTGAATGCATCGATGAATAAATTGCATGCAGCGTTTACGCATGTTGCGCCGATGCGAACATATTCGCTATGCGTTCACGTACCCGCCGCATAATGAATAATCAACGCAAGTGATATTTTCGAATGTTTGTATGTTTGCTCATATGATGTCTGAATAAATAGAACAAAAGTCATGCAGTCTCGTATGAATTCTTGGACCGCGTTAGGCTTAGTCATTCGTAAACTGCGATTTGAATCGCACCATACTTATACAAGTACAAAAGTCGCCTTCGAAATATATAAATGGGAAATTGTTTAAGGAAACAATTATTTCAGTTTGCTATCGTGAGTTTAATCAATGAAGAAATTTAGTTGAAAGAATACGACTGAAGATCGTCAGGGAAATGGGCAGATTACTGTTGTTTTACGCAAAGAAGATAAAGAAGACCGCCTGCCGGAGAATTGTAACGGATTTGCGAGCAGCGTGTTTGACCAACAAACGTTTCTTGTGCGCCAAGAGCGCGCGGGAGCTAGACGAATATTTGCGCGCTGCGTATAACGTTACTAACTTTGCATTGCGAATCAAGAGGCTCGAAGGAGCGAGCGCGTGACACATTGTAATGACTTTGTGGATGCATGCGTAAGAATCCTCCGACCCGCTGCGCGATCGCGTTGTAACGGAAGAATCGCGAATTGCTTTGCGGTGAGCACCGACAACCAGCATTTAAGCGCTTGCGTTACTCACTCAGCTGATGATAAAGCGCGTCGATGATTCGTATTCGCATTTATAATTAAGCATTATGAGTGAATCGAGTGCCCACAAAATTAGATCATTAGATCATTCCCTGTTTACCTTTGTTACGATTTCCGCAGTCATGCCGAGAAATTAAATTGTACTAACCTGAACAGTAAAGCGCTGCAACAAAGTAAAAATGTGTTAGTGATATTCAACATTTTAAAGTCCCACCTAATTTACCATTGTTTACTGGAAGAATTTGCTGGCCTCATCTCGGTTATCCTTGGAAGTCGTTTAATGGTAATCCTTAAATATAATCCTTGCACAAATAGAATGAACACTTCACCACAATCTGCAACAAAAAGAGACAATTATATTAATTATAATGATCTAAATGAAAAATGTAAATTTTCTAAAAATAATTCATAAGCTAGAAGAGAAACAGAGTTCATTCGTACTCCTCCGTGTACTCGATACTCTTAAGACGCGCAACGTAGCAAGTGGAGAAATGTAACTCAAGCCAGTTGAAACAAATTAGAAAACGGACAAAAACAATAAAATGCACTTTCACCCAGATGGCAAACTAATACTAACTCGCGCCGTCCTTCTTCCACTTGCTCATGGCTCACAGTTCGCCAAGAAAGCCAGCCAACATCATTTACAAGCATTTTATTTATTTGTTCATCGATATTAAACGCTATTATTTACGGCGAAAAACTATACATTTTCGCAAGTTGCCGTTTGCATTTTTTCCCCTCAGTGTTCTTTTCTTTGCGCTCAAGTGAAAATGCGTCAAGTACTTTAACGAAATGCTAGTGTTAAGTAACCATGACCACAATTGTGCGCGCTCGCAACACATCGAGAGAATGAGGAGAATTTTCCTTTCTTATTGGCCGATGTGTGATCGTTTGAGCGCACTTAGTTGGGTCATAGAAGTATAATCAACCCGCGGCGACCTCGAGTGCGCGAACGACGAAGAAACGGCCGCAATGTACAAGAAGACATCGACGACGATGAAGAAGAAGAAGAAGTCCATCCGCTGTTGCTCTTGTCGATTGCAACAAACAGCAGCATGTTGTTGTTTGGACGACGTGAAGAGCTAAAATGCTCGAAAAATCATAACACGAGTTGACAAAACTCCAAAATGAGCGTGATTCACATCGAAACTGGTTTGACGATGCGATGCGCGCAAACAATTCAAAAATCAAAAGAGAGTCGTCGAATAAAGAACAATAAATTACGCCAACACCAACTAACGCCACGAACGTTAGTGCATTTGCTGCTTGCTCGCGTTAGTTTCGAAATAAATGAGTTAAGTAACCACTCTCGCCATGCACAAAGATGGAGTTGAATATTTCTATCGGAGAGAATTTCATATTATTCATAAACCAATGTACGAATGTATGCGTGCGTATTGTACGTGTGTGCATGAGTTGAACAACGAAATGAAGAAATGACGTGAAACACAGTGCGATGGCGATAGCGGAAGTCATTCAGACTTCATTTGCATTGACCTGGCTGTAAGTGCAACAAATTCCAGCAAAGCAAGTGCCCGCGCATACGGCGCTGCTGCTGCTGCTGCATTGTGATGTAAATGCAACTGATATTTTCTTGTGTTTTAGCTGCATTAAGGCAAGCCCGAACGACATGCGTTGCTGCTGCTCTTGGCTGCTCAACATACATGAGATGTTGAAAAGAATGCACGAAACAACATTAAAGGCGAACGCCCACCTCACCTTTGATTCACATTCGACGCTAGTGCGATGAAGCAAAATGAGACAAGAAGAAAAAAACTTGTTGATGATCTGGTTATAGTTTCACTTTGAATAAATATTGCTTCGTTAGTTAGTTATGTTTGCAGCTCTCTTATATAATCATCTCCTACTGTATGTGCTCTTTATGAATTTTTCATATAGCAAACGCCAATTTAAATATTTTTTATATGGAATTATTATCCTTCTTTGCTGAATAATAATGAATAATACACTCGATGAAAATCATTTACAATTATTTCAAGTGCGTCTCAATGTAAATAAACCATAGAAAGACAAACAAGTATTACGTGGCGCTTTGATCATTGCTAACAAGCTATTGTTTTTGTTATAATTGTCAATTCTGCGTGATGTTCGCATGGGCACTCTATTGTATGTAGGTATAAAATGTATGGGTTGACTATGTTCTTTACGCCGATCCGCTGTAAAGTCTACATGAATTGAATTCATTTTAGAAATAATAAAGGTAGCGCTTGATGAGGCGCACGAGCCGTCGAGTGCAATTGCACCTGCGATGAATTTCAATCAATTCCTCATTGTTCAGAAGTTCAAACGATAATTCACTGATTTACGATGCGCTATTGCTTTGCAAATGATCACTTGGATGAACCCAATTTTTATACAATGTTACTACCAACTTAAAATAACTCTGAATGGGGGCCTACTTAAAATTCATCTCTATTTATAATTCATTATCACACTGCCAGATAAAAATGACTTTGGAATTCATTAATATTTAAAAATATTGATTTTGAAATTTGTATCATGGATTCAGCAAAATCATCCACAGAAATTGTGTCTCGGATTCGAATTTAAGTACAATACTTTTATTATCTGCAAGTATTGTAATCAGCAGATAGCGATTAATAAGTTCCTTCAAGTAATCAAGCATCTGATAACGTTATATAAGCACATGTTGCACGCATAAAACGACTGCTATCTAACTACCTATGTGGAAGTGCGAGGCGCACTGATAAAACTGATGATACTTGATAAGAAATCGGATTGTTGTTTTAATCACATTAAGTGCTCAACGCCCATTCGTTTTTTCACGGCTATTAAAGTCCTTTACCATAATTCAATAACGCAACTTTTAATGCAAAAACCTTAATCTTGCTTTTGTGTGTAATTTGTAAATTGTACAACGGATCGGTCAGCCAAGTTCAGTTAGACGTCAAGTCATTTATTGCGAAAGGCCTCACATATTTTTATATTTCCCCGAAAGCAGTGTCTGCCTCCACATTCGCGATTCAGTACGTAGATCAAGATTGTAACGTCATTACAAAGTATGATGTATATTTTAGTTCATCTCAGTAAGGCGTTATTGAATTAACTAGTTATTTATTATTATTGACTAATATATAAACAAAGCAGCTACAATAAAAATAGAAACGAATTAACGCTAAACGCAAACTGCAGAGAAGTGCGCAGTAGTTGTACGCTGCAAAATGGAACGCAAACGAATACGATTATTTTCTAGCAGTGGAAGTAAGTGTTTACCTTCGTGGTCCACTTTCTCTACGCGCAGCCGACTAATAAACTTATTTAATAACAAAATAGAAAGAGCTCGCAGCAAATCTAGCCTAGCAATTCTCGTTCATACCACAAGCAAGAACTATAACTATAGAGAACATTAAAAACTCCGAAATTCACAAGTCTCAATTCGCCATCAAAAATGAGCAATATGATTATTTTTGTTTTACATTACGAAATGCCGCAATAAAAGTACAAATTGCAGAAAATATTATTGGCACATGTCCATGTCTAAAAAAAGATAGCATTGAATGATAAGTTTTTTTTGCGCGAGGGAATAATGCGTACAACTCGTTAGCGGTAATGTTTTTCGGTGCGCGCGTGGGCGGCGGAGGAAAAGTGAAAATCGTGGAAACGCGACGCGAAACGCGGAAAGATCAATAATCGCAAGAGTTGTGTTCGTATGTGTGTGGGACGACAGCCGCGTATAATGCACGTGCGGGACACACGTTTTGTTTCGTCCATCTTCCACCCCCTCGAGCGCGCGCAACCCTTCGTCCTCCTACGTCTGCCGTTTTCATTTCCATTCATCGATTCGCCGTACGGCCTTCTTACGTTCGCTCCTCGTGGGCGGCGGGTGCGTCGCGCCGCCAACGCGTAATCCGCATACCTATCACTTCGGTTTCCCGCCTCTGTTCAATCGCATGGAATGTCAGAAAAGCACAATCAAGCACGGGATCATTTTTTCAAAAAGTGAAATTGCAACTGCGTGGGCTGCGGTCAATGTGCGTCGTTGTTGACGTCGAACGTCGACACGGCCGCCGCCGCCGCCGACGCCAACCACCGTGTTGCTGCCAATGTCAACGCGTCGTGTTTATTGTATGAAACTATGACCGTGTGCATAATTCAATTACGAATCATTACGAATAAATAAACTCGTCTCACTTAAAAATTCTTTCAGGAACGTTTTCATTATGTCAAATTAAATAAAATTTAAGGCAGGTTAGGATGTTAACAATTTCTGAAAATAACTGACATCAAATCAGTTAGCAGAGTGTGACTAAAACCACTCGTAGTAGTTTCGGGCTTATCCCCTAAAGCGTGCATCAAGAGTAGACGCATGCGATGATTCAAGATTGCACTTGCAGGAACATGATCATCAACAACAACAGTAGCGTATATACAGTGAGTAATCCGAGCGAGCGTACAAGGGCGTAGTAAAAACGCGTAAAATTCCATACCCATTCGGGCAACTACTACGACAACGCGCGCGTACTATGCGCTGCAGGCGGCGCGCACTACGTTTTGGAAGTGAATTTCATTCATGCGTCCACGCAATTTTTACGCTAATAAAAACGCTATAAAACTCGTGATAACCGAATTACTTCAGTACGCCGCGCTGCATGATCGTGCATTTCCACGTTGTCATGTTGAATGCCGATTTTTGCGTAATATCAATTTGATCCGCCAATTTGTTCGTGCATTTAGCGATTTCGAATTACGCGAGTAAAACATCGAAAATCTTCACGAAGAAAAAACGCACGTCCGATGAAACATCGCGCGGCTATTTTTGATGCGTATTATCGTTTGCATTCGCTTATTTATAAGTCGCTTTGCGAGAAAGCCTCCTCACAACACGGCCACTCATTGCATTGGCAACAAATTCATGTTTGTTGTGATATTTTGATGCTGTTTTCAAATAATTTTCCGAACGTATTAACAGCTCTCATACTTGTACATTATTCAAATTTATGATTTTGTTTTATTTAGTCTCGTTTTAGTCTAGACTCTTTGCTGGTACTATTCAACATTTTAAGTTTACTTCGTCATCTTTGTATTTATCTCAACCAAATTCTATTTTATTTTTTAGGCAACTACGCCACCTATAAATGTTCCTTGTCAGCAATGAATGCTATATTTTACTTCATGAATTTACCATTTTCCAAGCTAAAAAGTCTTATAAGCATGTGAGACTTGATAGAAAAATTAATTGAACAAGTAGAATTATTTGTTTTCATTCGTGGTTTTTTCCATTTAAAAAACTAAACTGACTTTGTGTTGTCTTATGTTTCATGCAATAAGACTGAATCAATGTATGTAAAACGGAATGAAATATACACAAGGCCGTTCATAAAGCGTGCATACCATTCTAACGGTATCTAATAGTTTTTTGTATCGTTCTGATTCAACGTCATTGCGATGTGTTCATTGTACAAAAATGCCACAACGCAATGCATAAAACTACAAGACAATTATCAAAATTCTCACAATTATACATTTTGGTTCATTGAAAACTTTTTAAAAATTTCTAGCTACAAAAAGTGAATGTTGTTCATCATAATTATTCTCCAAAATATGGATTTCAACTTCAAACCAAAAAAACAATAAATATTGTCATCTGAATGCGCTCAAGAAATGAATAAATATTTTCTAAGCAATCGGAATTTATCAAGCACATATTCAAACGCAGCGGCGCGTTTCTGCGGCCCAGAAATCGTACAAGAAGCAAGCAATCAGAAGCAAGTATGGTGAGCGAGCGCAAGAAAACTGCAATCCGTCGCCTCCTCAGCGTATGTGCCAAACGCGCGTAAGTACACGCTATGTTTCTTTATAAGGTCGTTGACTTTCAAATGCGTATTGTGCTACAAAAACGTACGGTGTGCACACAGTTTCATTGTTTCTTCGATTTGGATGAACGAAATCGGTTACGTCAGGCCGCGTTGCATGTATAATCAGCGAGCAGAAAATTTCGAATTTGGTGCGGGAGCACCGCAGACGAGGGAAGCGCCTAAAACACGCTCAACTGCAGGGACGTCGCGACGCGTCGAGGATGCGCGAAGATGATTTGAACACTTACGAATGATATCATACACACATTTGTTTTCAACGCAATAAGCATTAATGTAATCAGTAACAGTGACCTTCATTGAGTTAATTAAACGAATATGTTTAATATCAATGCGCAAACGATATTTATAATTATTAATATGGATGAGATGCATGGCAAACTGGTATAAAGTTTTCAATATGGCATGTTGTTCTTACAACAACGCTTAACACGTTCAATGTAAATGATGATAGTTGTCGCAGTCCTACCTGCGCGATGCTGTTCGCAAACGCAAATACAACGCACACCATATCGCTGCGACAAAACCGGTAATTTTCCATTATAATCAAGCGTGGAGACCGATATGGATATAAATTTAGCATTCATTCGTTCGTGGCCACCAGCTTTTAATTCAAATACTACATTGCAGCGACACCTATTTGGCTCTGAGCTGTATATCGCAACGACGTGATTATCACCGTACACGCAAACAAACATCGGACATCTAGTAAGCACTAGGGTGCTAACGACTACATTATGATACTAGTAGCGATAAGAGGGAGCACAATTTAGTTCTCTTTGGAATCGTAATCCATGACGCGATGGTTAGTCCGTGATGCGGTCGCAACTTTAGCTTTGCGCAGGGGCGATATCGTAACCAATGAGGTTCTTCCGAGGTGCGATTATTGCTAGTTGAAAACTTTAACCAATACCCCGCCATGAGGCTGTAACCAGCCGCTACGGCAATTTTTGGAAAGCCTCGAAAGAGGCTACTTGAAGGAATAAATACAAATTTATAGGCATTGCCATGAACCCTGATTGAACCATGAACCCTTAAAAACTAGACCCTGGCGGGGGCAATCTGATACAAGATGACCTCGCTTATACGATTAACCTCATTGACACGATTCACCATGGCGCATAAACAAGTTGATTGAATGTCAAATATGATCTCGATTTAAATTCGTTACTCCTTCGCGTAAAGTATATGCCTTTATAGGAATGGCTGACCGACTGCAATGTTCGATCGCATATCAGCATGTATTGCATTATCACTATGGCAGCACACGATAGTGCAATCTTAATTATACGATGCATGTGCCTGTGCTAATTGTATGTATGGCGGCGCGAATATATAAGCACTCATGTAATGAGTGGCAATGTGGTTCCCCTGCAAAGTACGTAACGCGTGTATTCTCGCACTCGGCTGACTAAACATGCATCTCGTTTCCGTAGGCAGTCTGAACGAGTACCGCTAAATTTAATGACTTAATAGCTGCGGTGCTTTTTGGTAGATTATGAATCTGTGAAATCACGTAATAAACAAATGAACATATACGCAAGTCACTATCATGAGTTACAACGACAGTAATTTGAATGGACGACTACTTGTTTTTTAAAATTATCTGTTATTTTTTTACATCGCTGCAAAATATTTACATAGTAGTATGTATTTACTAACTGAGCAATAATTGAGGAATTACATGTGCTCATTTCTTACCATGTATGATGATTGTTGTAAGATTGTCAAACCAATGGAGACAAAAATCACATAATTATTAGGAAATTGCCATGTTTTCCTTCCATCAACTTTTTTTTACATAAAATGCCAAGAGACAATAAATATATCAAGGACATACAGGTAAATTATTATTGATGAGTTTATAATATTGGGGATTACCCATCTTTATTAAAATAATTAATTTTGAAGACGGAAGCTAAAAAAATTAATACTCAATATTGTCTGTTAAATCCAGTCAATAAACAAATCCAAAAAAGAATTTAGACAGTTGAAAACAATTTAAACTTCAAGTAAGCACTAAAAAGCGGATGTAGGGAGCAACCATTCCCTCAATAACTATCAATCCCTTATCAATTTAATCTCATTTCCTATTCAAGCGGTTATTCACACAATACACACGTGTGTGGTATCTATGATTAATACAATGAAAATATGTGAAATCCGGTCACTTAAGTTAGAAAAATTTGCCTCAATTTCGATTACGGCAAACATTAATAAAATAGATAATATCCGAAAGAATGTCGTTGCCTACTTTATGATGTAGAACCGCGTATAGTTTACATTGCCGAAATATCATGATACGCGGGGGTATTCACCGACAGTATACACAGCAATTGATGACGAATTATTGCTCGTATAGTAAACACTTCGATTTTCTGCGAATGCGCTGTTCATACAACGGGAACGCGACCTCCTATATAAGTTAAAAATCCGCGCGCAACTCTCATTCATTAGAAGCCTCTCGCGCCAATCGTTCTATTACCGGTTTACCATTATATTCCGACCGAACACTCAATTTACATCATGACTATTAAGATGAGTGAAAGTGATTTTGATAATGCAAAACCTCAGCTTCTTGTGGATCAGCACAAGAAGAGCAAATATATTGGCAACAATCAGACGATTGCATTGGATGTGACTACTGGCAATTTGAATATTATTGGCAACAATAATACCGTAACGGTGAAGACCAATAATGGACGTATTAATGTGGTGGGCAACAAGTGCCAAGTGAAAGTATTGAACAACAAAAGCACCGGATCGGTGAAATTGACCGGAAATAATGGCCAAGTGGTGCTGGCTGACGATTTGAACCCAATGTGTGCTAAATCTGTGGGAAATAACAACGTTATTTGCAATTTTCATGATTATGAAACGACTAAGAAGAAATTCAATGAACCACAGATTTCTAGCAGTATTAACCAGCCAACCCATAGCAATACAAAATACACACGCCAATCCAGACACCAAAGCCCGCAGAATAAGCGATTTGAAGAGATTCATATCAGGCAAGATGACAACTATTTGTATATCAATAATTGCATTCAGATTTCAACTAGTATACGACGGAACTAACTAATTATACAGTATTACCTACATGTTATACATGCAATACTAAAAGACAAACTGTACTTGTGATATTAGTCAATATAACTTATTTATCAATCCGATTTGCTGTTTGCTTCATCGTTTTAGTTTCAGACATGCTCAAAAGCGCTTGCGAATTATATTAGTCTGTCTATTTCGTATTGGTAAACAACATAACAGACATGTTGCAACAAGTCCGTTATCCGCAGGCACCTGACAAATAACCATACTGACCGAAATAATGACCGCCAATCCATAAAACTACTGAATAATATAATCAAAAATAGAAAAACTTACCACTGAATAATGAATGCATCCAGCACAATTGCACTAAGCTTGGCGCCAAAAATGGAAGACACCGTTTACCGGTGGGCTAACTAACCTGCTACTGCCGTTAGCGAAACTATAGAAACACCGGGCTGATACGACCTAATACATAAAAATTTAATTGTTACACACTTCACTTAGTTGTTATGTCGTGTTTTGCGATATTAAAACGATCATTGCACCGGTAAAATAATAAAAAATCTGTACCGACTGATTACGCGCGTGCTAGCCCACCAACGCCGCGACTAAAAAGAAAGAGCTGTCCCCGCGTTGCCAAATTCAGGACGTCAAAAATTTGGATGTCAAAAGATTCTTCAGCATCTTGTATTTAAGAATAGAATATTCTATATAATATCACGAAAAATACTTATGTTTAGAGAAGTTAGTTAAGTCAAAGTAAATAAATATTTACTTAAAAAAACGTATAATTTTAAAAAGTTGGAATAAATTATTAAGTGCTTGTTTACGAGTTATTTGACGGTGGGGGTGGTGGAGGTGTCATACCCAAAAAACCCTTACCTTGCGTTTTCTGCATGAAAGGCTTCAAAGGTAGCAACGATCCAAACAATATATGTTGAGCTACTGGAAACTTTCCCAACACCTAAAACATAATGCAGTATTACCTTAATGTCAATGCATATCATACTAGTTATACTTGCCTCAGCTCTATACATTTTGATTAAACCAGTATTAACTTTGCTCCAATGAGCTACACCACTGATGCCCCAAAGCTGATTAGAGTGTTCAGCAAATGGTCCAGTTTTTACCTTATTAATGTATTGAATACATGACAGGAACATATACTCTTCAGCAAAACCAGCAACAATAGCTGGTTGTAAGATTGAACATGGTTCTATCTTTGGATGATTATGCAACTGTGAACTTCCCCAAATAAATGGCACGAATTGATAATCATCAAGACTCCAAACACCATGGCTGCCTGCAGGTTCCATGCGGTAGGTCTGTTGCAATTTGCGAACTAGCATTAAATATGCATTGAATACCCGTGTTGCCACATATACTTTGTCATCGTCCACCAAAGCACCAATTTTAAAAAGGCAGCATATAAACATGAGGAATGAGATCTCATGTCCAGTGCCATAATCAATTCTAATTGAGTTGCCAAATGATTCAGTGAAGTATGGTGAGATTTCTGCTAGTGCTCGTTGCAGGGATTCAGGAATCACATCTGCCAATAGTGTATATGTTTCCTATTGTAAAATAAAATGCTGAATAATATTGCTTTACTATTAAGTGTTTACTTACACCTTTAACTTTTTCAAGCCAATGCCTAAAGGCCTGATTTCCAAATCTTTGTGGTTGATCTATTGGTGGTGTATTATCTATTAACTCGTCAAGCTTCCTTATAACTTCACATAGCTGTCTGATTGTAGTTGACTCGGGAATTTCTAAATATTTCAATGATTTACCCTTCACTGCTTCATTGATTGCAATGACGAACCCAGTAAATTCCTAGCAAGGAGACATGCATATAACAAAACTTAAACTAGCCACATAATATTATTTACCTGGTATGCAATAGAATTTTCCCAGAAAACCATATCATCAGGATTCTTAAGGTATTTTGTTGGAACCATAAATTCATGGTCAGATCCCACTGCAACAAAACACCATGCTTCATATTTCTCTTGAGAAAACAATGCAATCATATTTACCGATATCAAATGCGTTCTCCATGGCAAAACGAATTAATTAAATCTCCTCTTATTTCAGTAAAGACGACTGATGCACTTGATTACTGCTAAATACGTACACTCATTAATTCACAACACGGCAGTACTGGAGACTGGACAGTACACAAAACAGCTGATGAATTATGACAGCCCATGTAACCTGCGAAAATAGTTAATGCAAATGAAATTGACAGCAGCACATACAACAAAGATCATATGTTTTCGAATCAATATGAGATGTTCTTAAAAATAGTTCCAATATATTATTCTGTGATTTTCTTATACAGCATCTTTGGATGCTTGTGAAATTAATTATAGATTAAGTGGGAATTCAAATAACGTTTTCCGCCGCACTTTGACGTTAGTCGACTGTCATACTCAACTCTGCTCAACTCAAATACACACGTTTCTGATGTTTGTTAGCAAAGCGTGCATTTTTATCAGCATTTATCAATAGTTTAATACCCCTTGAACCCAAACGGAAATTGCGAATTTGTTTGCTTCTCAGTTCTTCTGTGTTGTGATTACTGCGAAGATGCAAGACGTATTTAACAGCGTAAAAGGCACTGCGCTTGGTGTTGCTGAATACCTCACACCAGTTTTGAAAGTAAGTTTACTTAATCTTGAAATGTTTAAACACGATTAATTGAGGCTTACACTTAAATTATTGTCTTTAAGGAATCTAAATTTCGAGAAACCGGTGTTTTAACACCAGAGGAATTTGTAGCAGCAGGTGATCATTTAGTTCATCACTGCCCAACTTGGCAATGGTCAGCTGGGGATGATGGCAAGGCAAAATCTTATTTGCCAAAAAATAAACAATTCCTCATCACAAGAAATGTTCCATGCCCACGTCGTTGTGAGCAAATGGAATACTCTGAAGAATATCAAAGAATAATTGAATCAGATGATGCTGATAATGGATGGGTGGACACACATCATTATGATCCAGGAAACATTGGTGGACTTGAAGACAAAGTCACTGAAATGACTTTGGATAATTCAAAAGCTGAATGCATGGAAGATGCGCTAGAACGGGGAGCACATGATGATGAAGATGATGATGATGATGAGGAAGCTGCTGATATGGAGGAGTTTGAAGAGAGTGGTATGCTTGAAGATACACAGGTATTAAAAAATGTTTTGGGATATTCATAACAACCTGTGTTAATTAATATAATTTGTAGAGGGTTGAACCAATTCCTGTCAAGGAAAGTCCTAAGAGTGAAGAGGATGGTGGTATTGTTCACACAAGGACTTATGATCTGCATATAACTTATGATAAATATTATCAAACGCCACGATTATGGCTAACTGGATATGATGAAGTATTTGAAATGCTGAATTGTCTATAGTTGCTTAAACGTCTAATAAATATTTTTTCTTTTAGAATCGGAAGGCATTAACAACGGATGAGACTTTTCAGGACATCAGTAAGGATTACGCTAAGAAAACTGTGACGATGGAAGCGCATCCTCATTTAAGCATACCAAAAATGGCTTCGGTACATCCGTGCAAGCACGCGGAAGTTATGAAAAGTATAATTGAGACTGTGATGGAGGGCGGCGGCGAGCTTGGTGTGCACATGTACTTGATCATATTTTTGAAATTTATGCAGTCGGTTATACCCACGATTGAATACGATTATACTCAAAACTTTACGCTTTAGTTTTATTACTTTTACGAATGCGCATAATCGAAAATTATATGATATGCTTTTACTTTTGCAATATTTGCATGCTATAAGACAGTACGCGAATGTAGCTTTTAAGGATATTTAGAGGTCGTGGATTACTAAATCTTATTTGCCACTGAAATATTAAGTCGAGAGGGATTTGTTTTACGCATGATAATGAAATTATTTGATAATAGCTTTAGCTAATGTTTATATTATTTTCCCTAAGCGGTAATAAATATTTTTATTCCCTTAAAATTATCGGCAAAGTATTTGAATTAGTGGTTTACTATCGTGAAAAGGGTTTATGCCAAAACGAATGCAATTTCTAAATATTCAAACTATAAATCACAGATGTTTAAAGCACCATTCAATTCATGATGAATTGATTCGTATCATATGTCGTAATAAAACATAAATTTTGACCGTCTTCATTCAAAAATTGAATCTTACCTTCTTTTTCCTCATGTGAATCAGCCTCCTGTATTAATTCCATAGAGCGGAGGTCACTCACCATTGATCTCTCAACCTGTAAAGAAATAATGTATAAGTAGATAATTATCTGTATAAGCTATGAGGTGAGTAAATACTCACTTGTGTATTTTGCACTAATTCCGCAACTGGCTTCCCATCCTGAGTGCATATATTAAGGGGAATAAGAGTGCCATCAGGAAATAATCCCTGCATGCATTGCGTGTCGTACATTGTAGTCACTACTTTGATTTGTTGGCCGTCATCAGTTGTTAAACTGATTGCATTACCATCGTTATCAACGAGTTGCTGTTTAGCGGAGTTGTAAGATTAACTTAGTAAATTTATATTTATAATATGATAACTACCTGTACATCAATAGAGATTTCCTCTGTTGTGCCATCTTGAATCATTTCATCAGTGAACAAAGTATTGTTAGCACTTGAACCTTCATTTTCATTCATATTTTCCACAATTTGAACCAGAGCTTGTTGATTTTGAGTTGTGTCTTCTTCATATGTGAAATATAAGACTTGTCCATTTTCACTTGTTTCGATTGATTCCTTCTTGATCGGCTCAATTTGATTCTTTAAATGAATCTTGGTGTGTTTTTTGAGATTTGATGAATCCGCAAACGATTTGCCACAAACGTTACATGTGTATGGCTTTTCGCCAGTATGTAGTCGTTCATGTTTCTTTAGTGCCCATTGCTCAGTGAATCCTCTCAAACACTGTAAATGCTAGATTTATTAAAATTGTAATTTTAAAGTATTAATTAATGCTTACATGCGAGCACTGATAAGGTCGCTCATTCCGATGTCTTCTCGTGTGACATTTCCACGTATCTTTATGCAAAAATGTTTTCGAGCAGTATTCGCATCTCCATGGACGTTCGCCAGTATGTCGTTTTACGTGGAGTTTGTATTGGGAAGATGTGGTAAATCTTCTACCACAATACGAACAGCAGAATGGTTTCTCGCCCGTATGAATTCGTCGGTGTTCAGCAAGATTACCCTTCTGTGAGAATCTTTTCGAACATACATCACATTCGTACGGTTTCTGGCCGTTATGCCACCGCTGATGTAGATTTAAAGAAGTCTTGTATCCAAACGACAACCCACATTCCGTGCAAAAGAACTTTTTCTCTTTTGTATGCGTCGACATGTGATTGATTAAATTTGCGCGTGTTTTGAACGATGAAGAACAATTCGTACAATTGAAAGGTCTTTCAGACGTGTGCACCAGTTGATGGCGGAGTAAAAGTTGTTTGTGTTTAAATATTTTTTTGCACTTGTTGCAAACGAATTTACGGCCATTATTGTGCTCTGTTTCTCGATGGTACACCAGACTACTCGGATGTTGGAATACTTTGTTGCAAATTTCACACTGATAGGATTTCTCTGAATGTTGTAAAATGTGATTTTTATAACTGTACAAGTATGGAAACTCCTTGTCGCATTTATCGCACGCATACGGCTTTTCATTCTCATGTACAGCTTTCTGATGAATTTCAAGACTTTGTTTACTTGAAAACAATTTTTCACAAAAGTCACATTTGTATTTCTCATTACTGGTTGCTTCTGTTGTCTTAATTGCATCAATATCATTTTCAACATTTGGAGGCAATTCTACTTGGCCATAATTTTCAACGTATTCAATAAGTTTAAAGTCAGTATGTTCAGTGGCATTTGAATGCTCTTGAAATGCTTCTTTACCATTAAAAGTTTGCCCACAAATTGTGCACTGATAGAATATATCTTTATGAAAAGCTTTATGCATTTCTAGTCTGCTTTGATGCAGGAATGATCGTCCACAAATTTCACAATCATATTTTTTCTTTGCTTCTAAGCGTTTAGTTTTTATTGCACTTATGTTACTAGAGACAGAAGCACCACTGTCCACAAGTTTCAATCCACTATCATTGCAAATCTCCTCATCATCATTTATTCCCTCACTAAGAAATACTCTGTCCAGTTCTTTCCCTTGAATCAAATCTGAATACTTTAGAGGCTTCTTAATTCTCCTCTTTGGTTTGCCATTTGCATCTAGAATTTCTTCTTCTGGTTCTGGCTCGCAATCTTGGGCAGACTCTTCAGCTGCTGCATTCTGTTCCATCTTTATATGGGTCTTGGGAGGGCGCCCCCGTTTGCGTTTTGGCTTTTCTGTATTATCCAAGATAACAGACATTTCATGATCTTGTGGAAACAATGGCCCATCAGACAGAACTAAAACAGACATTGCATAAATAATTCAACAATATGTTTTGTTAATAGTAGGCATACTTTGTATGAATATTTTTTCCCCATTCTCATCACTTTGAACACTGTAGGTTTGGACTGAAGAGTTAGGATTAACAATTTTTAAGGCACTTTCCAGTTGTTCCTTTCCTACATTTTCTTGCACCTGTTTGTCTTGTTCCAATTCAATGCTATAGAGTCCTTTCAACTTTCTTTGTCCATCCACAATGAGATCAAAAAATGATCGAGTGGCTTCCAATTGAATTGTGCAGCCAGGGCATAGAGTACAGGGCAATTTCCCATCATCTTGAACCTGCAAAATCATACATTTAGCAATCATCTTATTGATTAATTTTTTTTGAATTAATTCAATTTCCGGAATTGATAATTAATGAAAACAGAAGTGCATTGCAAGTCAAATTCATGTCTGAACAAACAAGCCATAAATGACACAAGTACATCAAGGGCACCTACTTTCAGTGGAAGATATTTGTTGATAATGTCGCACAAATTATCTCCGCTTTCATCCGGATGATAAATTTGATTCCCGTTTATATTCTCCTCTGCACAAAGTCGACAAATAAGCGATTCATATAATTTTGTTGTCGTAATCATATTTTCTTAATAATTACAGTATAACCTAAAAGCTATCACAATGAATTGCGTAGTATCGTTTGAGTGGGGACGCAGCGGGAAAATTCAAAAAAACGCCTCATAAATTATATTATTACTGTATGCTTCATCCCTGTATATTCATTCGTACCTCATTGTATAAATATACTTTATCATTGTTTAATTTTCCACGCGTGATTGCATTTAATTAGAGCTCAGTATCGCTTATTTACTACAAGAATAAATAATGCGCTAATTAGTTCAGTATAGCTTCTGATTGGCGAAACATGAAGATAAATTACGCTTGCATATTAGTTTTGAGTATCATAAGCACAAGTAATTGCAATGTACCAGAAAATATCTTTCAAATACCATGTTATGTAATATTCAACGTTTTTCAATTAATTGCAGAAAATCAAATTTCAAATATTATACCGTAATAAAACAAAATCGAATGATTATATCGAAAATGAAAGTACTTTATATTTAAGGATCAAACCCAAAATAACATTTAAATCAATTAAACAAATTGAATCCTGTGTTCAGAACTTAACTGCGACAACATTTGAGGTGAGGTGGTCCGAAATCACTATACTTGCAAATTACCATGCTGATAGCGAGGACGTACCGTTCAAGGGAGAGGGTAGTATTTCATTGAGTATAAATAATATATTCCTCAAAATTCCTGAATATGTTATAACAGCAGGAACCATAAACGTAATTTATATGTTATCAAACGTTATCGATTGATGTAGAAATAATATTCTTTTAGCTTAAACATTTGGAGCATCATGGAATGGATTTAATACCTAGATATGGTTCGGACATTCGTCATATTTTAGAGTACTATTGGGAGAAAATTCTTAATTCATTTATTCGTCAATTTACTTGTTAAAAATTTTGGGTATTTGACTAAAGTTGGTTGCAATTTGGATATTGAACATTGGCATGTGCTATCTTATCATTTAATTCACCTATATTTATCAAATGTATTGTAACAAATAGATGCTTAGTATATCTGGTTTCGTTGCAGAATTAGGTTCGAGATTTTGTTCAAAATAATAACCATGATTCAATACGTATTGTTAGTTATATTCTTTGTGTGTGGGTGTAATGCAAATTTGGCTGAAGTTGACACAGGTACACGTATATCAATGTAATATTCAAAGATTAAATTTAAATAATAAACTTTTCAATCCCAGATGGTATTGCCACCCGAAATGCTATAACTGATAAGATTGGAAAATTACTTGAATGTGTAAAGGACGAACTTGACATATTGAATGACTTTACATTTCCAGGACCACTAGTGATAAAGCAAGTCTGATACTGTAATACTGATTATATGTACAAGCTTTCATTTCATTGTAGGGATGTATTAGAATTATCTAACATTTTTACCAAAAATCTTGTTAAATTCAATCACGACATAACGGGCAAAACCAATATCACAGGTGGACTTAACTATGATATAATAATCAAACTAGATTGGAAAAATTTTGCTGTGGGCACCGAATACAAATTAGCTATGCCAAGTTTTCCATTAAAAGGAGTAGGATCAATTAAATTGAATGTCGATAACTTAAAATTGAGTGTATTTTTAAAAGTGAAAGTAAGCGGATTTAAAATTAAAGAGCTCAGAATTACCAAGGAAGATGGCACTATTACGGTATGACTATATCTTAATAATTATTAAGTGTCTCTTAATTAATGTTGTTGTTAGGTGCCAACTCTTGTTCATAACGGAATTGATATGACAAAGACGCACGGCCCGGATATAGTTGATATTATAGAGTATTTTTTGAGTGGTATTGACTTTGCCGGCATTATATCAAATGTTGTAAAAGATGCTCCCATATTTATGCCTCAAATGCGTGCTATTAGCGATATCGATTTGAAAAGGTGTATCGACATAATCGGTATTTAAATAAGTACCTGTTTATTACAATAAAGTATTTTTGTAAACAGGATATGTCTTTAATTAAATGGGCAGTGGACACTTTTCTAGAATCGCATTAATAATATCGTTGATATCAAATGCATTTTGCATCAATAATCGAACATTGTACGTATTGAATAAACTCAATACAAATTCCTCAATAACGTCTGCAAACTGCTCCGATTTTTCATTGATCCAAGTGACACCAAGTTCATTCACAATTGAACTGACGAGCTGGCTGTGCTCCGTATCATTAAGAAAGCCAGTAATTTTAAACTAAAACATGGAACATGTTTAGCGCTATTTAAATTTGGTATTTAAACGTACTTTTAAATTTTCGATGTGAGGTGATAGACGAAACTTTGTGGGAGTGAAGCCGTTTAAAACAAGACGAGCAACCAAATCAAAATTCAGATTTTCAGTAGTAAGTTGGATTTTACCACCCCCGAATACATGTATTCCTGATGTATTCAAATTCGTTTCATACTCAGTATTAACGTTTAGAAGTGGTAGATTTACTTTAGCGCTAATCAAGACGCCCAATTCTCTAGCCAAAGATAGTTTAATTTGTAAATCACTTAGCTCCCAATTAGTTACGCCGGAAATCATCCCATTACTAACGTTTACGAAACCACTACGAATAAAATGTTCGTACAGAAAACTTAGTAACTTGAATTCGTATAACTTACGTCGTTGAAGCTATTCCGAAATCTGTGACATTTAAGTGCAAATGTTCAACTACAATTGGCTCCAGCGATGGCAAACCAACTTCTTCAATTCCGCTTTTTAATACGCCTCGAATACATTCTAATGTTTCAATTAATTCATTTTCTAGTATTCGCGTATTTGTTGCTGCTATATGCGCATTTGCTGCCGTAAAAACAGCGCCAACGAAAATTAATACTTTGAACATGATTAACACAAGTGTTCTAATGCCATTGTTTTGTTGACGATGATTTATGTGAATTAAATAATTTTTAAATCTTGAAATTATCTATTCTATTCGCCTATCTACTTCTTATCGTCATACAGATTAATATGCCAAAGTTAGAATTTTTGTTTACTCGCCAATTGCAATGAAAACATCAAAATTAAGTAAAAATTCTTATCACCATCGATTATAGTGTGAGTTATCTCTCAAAATATCTATTTAACCTTTAGAAATAATAATCGAGCAGCAATTTATTTACTACACTCTTCATAAAAATTCATTGTTCAAATAACGCTGTCCTAATTTTTATTAGTCAGAGTTCATTCAATATACCAGTATTTTGATAGATTATTGAATGCTGGCTTATTTGAAAATAATATTGCAATTATTGCAATACCACAAATATCTCCTGCTAATGAGCTGTTAGGTATTTTCCATATTCATAGTCAGCAGCCACAGTATTAGTACAATGTTTTTATTATTATAAAACCGTCATAAAATATTGCATCCTTGAAAATATAGGTAAAAATTGCATTTAAAGCTCATGAAAACATCCGCGCAACACTTTGTTTGACGTGGTATTTCAAATTAGTGCAAATATTTAATAATGCGCATTCAATTTTATTCGTTAATTTGTACGCTTGCCAGTGTTTTGACACTACAAGCGAATGATAATGATTGCAGTGGTCGAGTTAAAGTTCATTTGAATTCTTCACAATATATTAAAAAATATGAGAAGAGTGAAGTTTTAATTGGTATCAAAGCAACAAATGACAATAGTAAACGGGGCGCGACAAATAGTAAGTGCGCTCGTAATCTAAAACGTATTCGTGTGTTTTGTTAAAGTCATATTTCAGAATCAATATTTGGAAATCGATTTCAATCACGTTTGCAGGAATACTTAAATTGCCAAATTAAAATCCACCGGAATGACTTAAAAGTATATGGAATTTCAGATGTTGATCCACTTGAGGTATCAACAAATGAACGATCTTTTAATAATTCCATCATTAAGTACTAATCATTTACAACCTGTTGTCTAAGTCGTTAAGCGAATTTTTTTAGTGGAACAACAAGACTAAACACATTCCAATTACATGGATTATCCAACATTCATCTGTTGAGCGCAACGTTGGTGCCGCAAGTGTTTCCTCTTGGTGCAAAACTAAGTGCAAAAATAAGCTGGCCGAATATTAATTTTTTAGCAAAATTATCCACACGACTAACTTTTTTCGAAATTCCATTTGGCCCCTCCGTTACCGCAAATGGAAGTTTACAAAACTTTGCTATTGATGTGCATGCTAAAGTAATTCGTAATTTGCAAGCAATCAGATTGCAATCTCTGAGTCTTAAACCAACTATGAATGCATCAAGTGTAACTATGTTCTGGTGTATAATTATAACGAAATTCATACTGCATTTTTTAGTTGCAAATTAATGGCCTCAAACTACATGATTTTGATTTGGGGAAAGTGATTGCTTCGCATTTCCCAAATTTGGCACACCACATCAACGCAAATTCCAATCTTGTTGATGAGTTTCTAAGTCCAATTCTTTTAGAAATACTCAATTCTGGCTTTGCTTCAACAACACCTCAAAACAAGAAAGGGTCAGCAAACAAGCCAGAATGTAAATTGAAAATTATTTAATCACCGACAGACTTTTAAATCCTTTAGAGCGGCTGTGGTTGCATATGATGTATTCTATTAAAAAGATTTAAAAGTCGAATCTATCTTAAACGGAAGCTGATAATATCGTTTTAAAAATAAAGAATTTAAGTTGATAGATAGTATGTAACGTGGTAACACATTTTTCAAATGCTTGAAACGCACTTTGCAGCTATACCTATATCTAATTTTGAATGAACGATTTTTGTACAATTCGAGTATTATTAAACGATCAGCGATAATAAATCAAGGAAATAACACTCGAAATTATGTTGTCCATTGGTGGCAGGTATAATGTATCAATGCATCTTCGTGTTGCAATTTTTATCACGGCTTAATGTTTAGTCAAACGACTTACTTAATTAAATTCGAACTTAAGTTGTGCAGCAGTCCAAAAATAAACAACAAAACAAATTTTTTCTGTATTATGTTTTCGTTGATGGCAAAAACAGTTTAGTGTTTGTTAAAAGTCCACTGAGTGCAGTTACTTTGGCCTCGTGCATTATTTTTACACGCAAAGAGAATTGCATGCGCAAAAGTACTCGTTAAAGGATTAATCACTTATTGAATCGATACGATAAGGTTTCAAAATACTTGCATACTACATTTGTCTAATCTAATCAATAGTTAAACTCTAATAAAAATTCATCTCATATTGTGTATAAAAGCTAGCTGAAACCGTTGCTGGAGTCAGTATTTGTGATTGATAATACACAAGCAATCAGCAAACATGCGTGCCTTCCTCCTTCTTGCCCTGTTGGCGCCAATCATGGCCTTAGAAGTGAAAGTACAGGGTGAGTAAAATGCGCAGAATAGTTAACGAAAGCAATGATGTTTAACAACAACCCCCAATAATCTATAGATATGTCTCCATTTGTACGTGCTCAACCACGTATCTTGGAGGACAAGATCACCGCATTCTTGGAATGCGTGAGGGACATCCTTAAGAACGGTGACGCTGAAACCGGCTTCCCCAGCTTTGACCCATTGGAAGTGCCAGAAATTGATGTAAACTTGGACAAACTTAATCTACAAGGCGTCAATGGCCATATCAACATCAGAGAGTTCCACTTGGCTGGTGTGCCAGACTGGAGCTTGGACAAGCTTAAGATTTCCATCACCATCATCCCAATTGGTGCCAAGATAATTGTCGATGTGCAATGGCCAGCTGGCGATGTTTCTGGTTTTTACCACGGTGATGTGACCATCTTCGGCCACACCATTCAGGGAGGTGGCAAGATCGAAGGTGATTTGACAAAATTGCGCATTGAATTGGAAGGACAAGCCATCACCAACCCAGTATCTGTCAAATCCGCCAAAATTAAGGTCACCCTTGGCTCATCTCACGTAAGTTCAATAAGTTGATTATGAAAGACGAAATTTAATTTGCGCATTATATTAGCTGGTCATTAGCAACTTGGAAGTTGACGGCAATGATGTCTCAGCCGCTATTTCCCAATTTGTTGAGAACTTGCCACAATTCTTGGTTGACAACGAAGGAAAAATCAACGAAATCCTCAAGGATGTCATCATCCCAGCAGTGAACAAGATTCTTGAAGCCATCCTCAAGGGTGACGAAGAAAGGAGTCTGAACGATTTGCCAATCATTGGCAAGTGCCTGCCAGCCAACAAGAAAGCCTAAGTCTTTTCTATGAAAAACTTTTGTGATCTTGTTTATGACTATGACTGCGTTTAAATAATATAGTTTGTTTGTTTGCAAACGATTAAGTTTTCATTTAAATCCTTAATGCTTCACTTCCTTCACCCACTTGCGTATTTGTATACCAGTGTTCTTATGATTATTGTGTATCACGATTGTGTAAATTACAAGATCAGAATTTTAATGATGGTTTAAGGGGTTTATTCATTGTTCAAACAGTTGCGATAAAAATATGTCAGTAGGATGAAGGCTACGTTATGATGATGAGTGCGTCACATTTTTTGAATTATATCAGCTTTTTCAATTTCAAGTGGCTAATTGTTACATTTTTCTAAACGAGTGCGAAATTTTTAAGACATACTTGACCAAAATAGAACAAATAAAAGGACCTTAGAGAGATGAAATGTATCAAGTACTACTTTTTTTAAAACTTAAACTGAATATGCAAAAAGCTGATGGACACTTACGATAATGTAAATCAATTTGTAGCAATTGATTTACAGCCTTTGACTTCATTATCAGATTATTAAGGCGTAATTTCGCGGAATTATGTTATGCATTAGTGTCACGAAGAATAAATCGCTTGACATCTGAACTGAACACGTTTTCTCAATTTCGACGAGCGGGAGAGAGATCCGCAAAACTCTTTGTGCTAGAAAATTGTTGGTTGCAATCGTTCAAGACAACGATCTGAATCGACTGAAAGCCGCATGTTGTGTTGTGTGCACTAAATGATTGATTCGAACTAATAAAGCGATTGAATTTCAAAGGCGATCATTATAAATCAATATTAATTCGAATGCATATTTTTCCTCGGTTCACCGTGCGCACCGTCGTGTAATAATAACATAACATTTCAGCCCCATGCGAGCGCCATTACGATTATTCGCACGTAATCGACAAACGTAGTCTCGGCCATAATTACAAGTGGAAGATTTATTATTGCAGATTTGTTATTTACTTTAAATTGCAAATGTTCGTTCGGCACACACACGCCGCGTAAAATACGTACCAGCCAGCTAACTCTCAATCTCACTGCGAGAACACCTGCGTTCGAAAAATGAATCATTTCCATTATTTCTCAGACGCAGAGCGCTGCCAACGAATATTCGCGCTCAATCGGCGTTTGCATAATTTTTCCCATGCATAGATTAACCCACATCCTGTCATAATAATAACAATATTTGTAATAATGCTCGCGATAAATGTAATTACATAATTACGTTGCAAGTACGCAGCGCGTTCGGTTTGTCGAACACGATGCATTACACATGCATTACGCATTCTGCTTTGCGAAGAGAACGCGCGGCAATAAAGTGAAGTCAACCAAATCGATTCGCTTTGAGCGAATTGATGGCAATTTTGCACGTTTGCTTTGTTCTTTCTTGTCACTCACAAAACGTATGCAACCGCACCGAGGCGCTTTTAATTAAAACGCTAATAAGTGTAATGAAATTTATGATTTATATACCTAGGTATTACACATAACAAATATCCGTCTCGCGTCCCCCAGCCCCCCTTGCCCATCCCTCGTTCGTATGCGATTTTAAATTCAAATGTCACGTAGCAATATATAATAATTGTAATAATGGTTTCATGTTGAATTTTTGCGCGAGTCGCACTAATGCTGCGCTTTCCTTCATCAGATCGTAAATTAAAATCTGCGAGTGGCGCGCGCTCGCGCGTATAAAAACCTGGCAAATTACTCAATTGTCTCTTGGGCCGCTCTTTGTCTATAAGACTTTTGCCAATGTGTGCGTGAGAGTTCTTACGACATTTCGCGCAGCTCGACTCATAACTATTGCATTTTATGAGTTTATATGTTTCGCTACACATCGTATCGTGGCGTATCATAAATCTAAATGCATGTGCCCTATATTTTCTCACTTTGTGCTCCACACAGCAAAGCCAAGCAAAGGTCACGAATATTCGCCGCCGCCGTCTCTCATTCCATGTGCGTCGTTTTTTCGGAGTGCGCACGAAGAGATACGTAGAAATATGTGGTGCAAAGGTAGCAAGAAGCGAGCAAGGCGCATTCATTGTTGCTCTTGCATTGAACTAGGCTATTGTGAAATTCCAATAGGTTGTTGCCGCGCCGCGAGCCATCACGACGATCTTCGGATCATTACACCGAAAATCAACAAGTTTAGTAGTGTTAAGAGGAAACAACATTGCTTTACATTTATTTGTTTATATAATTTGATTATTCAAGACAAAAAGCTCCCTACTGAATGCATTTTTGTTCTGACTTTCTATTGAACTCTCGATATTAGATTCCTTCATATATTTGTTTGTTTAATTGGTTTACACCATATTCACTTTCGATGGCTCGGTGGCTGAGAGGGTTAGCACTTGTATTATGACTTGAAAACCAGTGGTTCAAGTGACAGTGCTGGTGATTACTGTTGTATCACAACAACGCGTGCCCATTGCGGCCTAATCGTATGAGAAGCAGTCAATTTAAACAACAACAACATGTCCACTTTCAAACAACTTGATATAATTCATCTTCAACTCGTTGACTTTCTATTGTCAGTTGCAAAAGCTTGCGCGCGAATTGACCTTAAAAGAAGCGACAAAAATCGAAATTAAATTATAACCTGCATGATGAGCATTGCCCATATCGAGTCCGTGCACTGTTGCGTTCGATCTCTACAAGTCGTCGTTGATATGCTCTCCTATCATGTCGAAGAAGTTTTAATTAAGTTTGTTGCTGTTTGGGGCCGAATCGAACGAACGAACGAATGAACGGTGCAAGAGCAATTGCTGCCCGTTTGGTATTTTCAACGCGATTTGCTATCACAATCAGTGGATGTGCAATAACGAATAAATCTCAATGAAGCAAAACGCAATTCGAAGAAGCGTGATATACGAACGCGATGCGCATTGCTGGACTTGGTTACTTGCTTTGCTTGCTTGCTTGCTTGCTTCTGATGCGTGTTACAGTTGTGTTCTCAGCAACAGCAGCAGCACGTTTACTGCTTAATGATCACTCTACAAATAAGATCATTTTCGATTACACTTGATTACACTATCGGCTAATAACCATCGGGCATTAAATCTTAATATTTTCAGATTTATTTCACGAGCGCGCGAGCGCACACGGTCATGAATTTCATACGTTTTGCAGTGCATTGCAATTCGATCGTGTGCTTCTTGAATTTTCTGCGTTGTGGTTAACTAGCTCTATTCGATTATATGGAGCAAACCCGCATTGAAAATGCATTGTAAATTAAAAACAGTTTATTCGATCGCATTAGAAACGGCGGAGATTTTATTACCGTTCGGACAACATGCAAAAAATTGAAATTTAATCAACATAACTCTCAGCTTTGGAAGGTCCAGTCGACGCTGGATTTATTTCGAACATTATTATATGCATAAGAAAATCGGCACGGGGAGTTATTGTAACATTGTAATGCAATATAATTTCGTAATTTCCGTATTAGTATTGGCATTTCGCTGAAGGTAGATGGATATTGGGCTACAGCAACATCCAAGGCGCACGATCAAGCAACTCTTCTGGCATGCTGCATGCAGCGTCCATCGCGTACGGAGAGTTGTATAGATAAACATGTATTATAATGTCCATTACAATTGCATTACTTATGCGCCGTCCAGTGGGAAATATATTCGATACAAATTGCGAATCGGCAGGTATCAAAACGATCGAATGCAGTAACATTTCAGCGCGGCTTTGGAAATTGCTGTGTTGAAGTCGTCGTTCGGCAAACGCGCGTTTTGATTTTCTCACATAAATTCACAATTTATACTTCGACTCGTTGGATACTCGCCGCCAATGCATCGGACTATAGCTGCATAGTTAGTTTACAAATGCAATAACAAATAATATGTAACTGTTTGCGCATTGTTCAATTGTATATAGGAATATAATTTATTATCTTTGCGCAATTTAATATTAAGAGCACAAATCGCCGATAATTAAAGGTTACGAGTACGACTTGTCATAAACTTTGTTCTCATCAAGTTCATCACGGTAATAATACTGCCACACGAGGATGCACTCGTAGATCGCGTCTTTTAGTTAAAAAAAATCGTGACTCCAAAAAACTGGCGCTATCTTAAAAAGCATCAAGTGCGCTGGTATTTACACATATTACATACGTGTGGAAAAAAGATGATGATGCCGATGCTGTTCTCGTGCAGCAATGTTGGAAAAAATCGTTTTCGAGAAAATCCGAGCGGATTGAAAGCAATGCGCAGTTAGTCACATCCTTTACTTGTCGAGTATTCCGATTATTTCAAACGTATGTCTTCATCATCAAGCCACTCTTTGTGGACGAAGGCAAAGCGGGCATTTATTATTGATGCCTCCTCCTCATCGCGGTTAATTATTACAAATGAACAGCATTTCCTGCGCGTTGTCTTTCATTACGTGCAAATGACAGCTATGTTTTCATTAATTTTGATAAATCAAGCGCTCATTCAGCGTTGATGCTCCAAGACATCAAGTCGCTCTTATCGCGCCACAAAGATGCGCGGAACGAACATCTTCCTAGATTCATTACCCGTGTGCAGCGTGCAACATAAAGTTTCAATTAGTCGGCGATGCTCATGAACATTTCAATTTCGTAAAAATACCGATTACGAAATGTGTTTATACATTTAATTGCCGCATTTGAATCAAATACATTTTTCGGAATTATAATCTGATGAAGAATTTCATGTTTATCTTTGATTAGCTTGCTTTGAATAAAAATTACTGTAATGCCGTTTTCCACGCACCAAACATTAGGTACATATTTCAATTACGAATGCGCGCAGATAATTTTAATGGTATTACCCCAAAGGGGGACAAAAAATATTTAAGTACAACAATTTCAACAGGAAGTTGTCAATATGGCTGCACTTGAGTAGCATTTAAGCGCGCAATTGTCAAAGATGCTACTACTCACTTGCTTATTTTAAGCAGAACGACGAGCAAGTTCAAGAAATAATGCGAAAAGAGACGTAGGTAATTGAATATTAGCCTCAGCTACAGTTTAATTCGTTGAGTCGCCAAATGATGAGTTGCTTAATCATGTACTTAATGTACTCACAGAGAGGTGCATTATGCTTTTTCCTCTTCGTCTTCTCCTCTTCCGTGGAAGAAGAAGATGCGCAACTAAAACATTGCCAGCACGATGATGAACACCTTCGTGCGATTCTATTTGCTATTCTTCATGCACGTACATTACGTGAAATGCATACAATTTAAGTACTTTCATAAGCTATTTAGTAAACGCAAGTTACACGCGAATAGAGAGACAACAAACGCACAACGAAAAACAGCTATTTCCAAATAATATGAAAACACATCGAAACCCGTTTGGAGCGCCCACCGGGCATTGTAGGAAATTGACTAAATTTACTTGTTTTTAATAATAGACCATTATATATCAATTTAAATTGCTCGCGGGCTCGACGCTTTTTTACGCCGCTTTAATTGCGGGCGCGAACCGTACCCCAAATGTGTTAACCATTAAAGAAATGAACCAATAAACAAGTACTTAAACAAGTACGCTACGCCAGACAATGCTTGTTGCTGTGAAAATTTGATTTTAATCACTTCATACGCATCCAAATCCGACTGGAAACTTCCATACGTATTATTAATTTATGAATACATTACATACGTACACTCGCACATGACTAAATTAATAGTCTCGAGTAGGTGAGTAAAAATTGGTAAATTGTTTAGATTTACTTAAAATTCTTGGCCGCGGCGTGCCGCATGTGTACCCGTACCTAATCAACTAAAAGTTAACTGTACTTAATATCATAATAGCACATTATAAGCCACGCAACTAAATACTAATCCGAGGTGCATGCATATGCGATTCGTTTGCACTTGAACTTGAGCAGCCAAACGTTTGCCAGTTTGCTGGCGAGAAGAGAGCATACGAACAAGAAGTATATATTTATATTTCTGGTTGCGTACTTTGCGTTTTAGCACAGTGCTTGCTCTTTGCGGCGACTCCACGCGTTCAATTCAACTAGCGTTCAAGAGGTTAATACTACGTGCCGCGTTAGCGTACGCTAATTGCGCTTAAATTCTAAACTTTATTAAATGCATGCGTCACAGCCGGCAAAAAATTGCCAAACGAATGCTTTTAGGCTAACTGCATGAAATCGTTTTAATGAGCATGCACACTTTTTCAAATTGCAAATATAAATTCATAATGTAAAAGTCGCCGCCATAGCGTTATGTTTAATAACTACTTCTATTTATACTATCGCATCGCATCGTCGCTAACGATATCTAAAAATAATCATGAGAAAGAAAATAATAACTAAAACTCACCAATTCGAAAGAAGAAAAAATTTACGATGCGCAGCAAGCAGCAAGTGACTTAAGAATCGCGCATAAAACATTTATTTATTAATGTCTAATGATCAATTATCCTGCTATTTTAGGTACGCTTGCGCATTAAAACAAATAGGCATGAAAAATAATTGGAAATCGGAAATTTCAAGTTTCTCCTGGACAAACATGGCGTTTAGTAAATTTACGACGTGTGAGTGAATGACAAATTTACCGATGAATAATGACAATGTGGCCAATAAATCATCGTACGAAATTAACATCCTAAAAGCAACAATTTTTTTATGTGTGTGTACAACGTATCACTGATATTTGAATACGTAGTCAATCAGCAGCGTTGGGACACGTTAAAAGCGCATTTAATTTTTAATGCGTACGAAACAAAGTATAAAAGCTCTTATGTGCATACAAATTCATAATTTGAATATTTCGATGGCTCGTATGCGTATGGGACGCGTTAAAATGTCAAATTACATCGTATGAAATCGCGTTGGTATAGCGTTTCAGTGCTGCTTCTTCATTTGTGCTTCTTCTTACTTATTGCCAGGCGCAGTTTTTGACTGATTGCATATGAAGATATGAGAAAAATTTTAAATGTATACAACACATATGTATATGCTGCATAGCAAAGAGGAGGCGAGGAGAACTACCATACCGAATCTAATGTTAACAAATTACATGTAATCCAGGTGTGTGCGTGTGTAATTTTTAACGGTTACGAGTTAATTATACACGCGAGTAACGTACGTACGTGTGAGTTGCAATGAAATGTGTTTGGTATATCGTATTTGGTCATCATCTTTTATGCATGGGAGCCACCCAAAATGCAATTTGCATATGACATCGTAAATTTGAGAAAAATTATTTCGAGGTTTACCTTCTTTGCCTACTTTTTGAATTATCGTCCGGACACACGATGATTAAGTTATATATTTAAATGTCTTCGAACGCATCGTTGAAAGTAAGTGTGCGCCTTTTCGTTCTACACGAATTAGGAAGTTTGTTTCCAATGTATTTTTTGGCATTTATGTTTTGTTTGTCATTTATTATATTATCGCTTGATTTATGTGAATACTTTTAATCTCTTTTTACCTTAAACAATTGGAAACGTTGTAAATATGACCAGTGCTTACCTGAAACAAAAGAACATATTATTAGAAAATTAATTTTCTTAGCAAAATAAAGCGAAATTTTATCACAAGCGAGTCGAGAGAAACGTGCTATAAATCAAGAGTGATTGTCATAATTGTATAAAATATGAGGCAGCAGTAACCGACGAAGATTTGATAGTCGACTGTAAATCGGCTATAAATATGAAATTTGTTCGACGTGCAAATACATGAAAGCAAACAGAGAGGCGATTGAGGAGCAGCGGAATGAATAGAGGAGAAGCACGCCAGCCAATTAAGATAGCGACAACGACAACGTCGACGACGACGACGACGACGACGACGATGACGAGGACCAAGAGGAAAAGGAGCAGAGCGCAAAGAGGAAATGGACTGGCGACTCGGACGATGCCGAATGCACTTTATATGCTGCATTCAAAGTGGAGATCTCCAGCTAGCTGTTGCACTTGCAATTGTACAATTGATGCAAGTATGCATCGCGGCCCGAGGAGGAAGAAGAGACAATGTCTCCGCGCGGATTGTACGCATCGATGGCACCAAAGTATGTACGCTCGTTTGGTACGTTTCGCGAAATGTTGCCTATCTAAATCGCCTAACGGTGATTCCGCACTTAGATTTCGCAAACGTATTATGCGTACGCCTATAGCAGCACACACTCGAAAAATCACATGCGAAGGTATGAAAAATGTTCAATTAAATTCAGAAGTTCATAGATTCCTCAAAAATGCGTACGTGACCCACTTGACTACGCATTCAATTCATGTGATGATTATTCGCCAAACGCGCCGGCGAAATTAACCAACGAGAGAAAACAAAAACGCAGAACGAGCGTGTGCGCGCGAAAAAAAATGCAATAACGCTCATGACAGGATGAGAATGATAAATTGAATTTTAATTTAATTTTAAATAATCACGACCTGAATGTATCGCACTCGCGCACAAAAGAACCGTGCTCGTAATTATTCAATGTAATTACGCCGCATTTCAACTTGCACTTATGCTGCGATTTCAATTGCGTTAAATGGAATTAGCTGGCGTTTTCAGGCGACGTGCGAGTTGCGTTCGTTTCTATTATTGCGAATAGAACTAATTCAAGGTACGAATCATAAAGCAAAGCATGCAAACGCTGTATTCAGGATTAGATTTACATTGTGCGCTATTGTAAGAAATGTCATTGCGTTAATGAAACTTGATGCGATTGCTAAGCAAACAAATTTGTTTAAAAGTGGCTTAGAAATTATTATGATGTTTGATTGCCAGGCAGGTAAATCACTCTTGTATAATAACATTCCAGTTAAAAGCTGCTACTTTATAATCTTATTAATTAATTCCCCATAACTATCAATTTTGATTATCGCTATAAATATAACTTAGTCATAACTCCTTTGAGAGTTTGCGACCCCAACGTTGCTGACATCATAATAGTTTAAATTTACCGTCAAATCAAAAACAGTTATGTTTGGCGCATAATTAATTAACATAATCAAAACTTCTTTCAGCCAACGGCAAATTCAATGCGACACGCGCTGAATGAAAATGCAATTGAAAAACGTTTAAGTCACAACACCTGAATCAACATCGCTATAAACGTTTCTTATACTGCGAATTTCATCCCGGCGCGCAATTAAAATGAGATTTAAATGAGTCGGTTGGAAGTCCTGTCAACAGATCAGGCGTTGAACAATCAAAAACGCAATTTGTCAAAACGAATTCATTCACTTGGTTAAATTGCCCATCAATTTCCATTAGCTTGATCGTCCTCACCATTCGTCATGTTTCTTTCATTGTCCTTTTCGTTTCCTTATGGCTAGCTAATTGTTAAAGTTTCTCCATCAATGTATGCTTAAATTTTCAAATTAGCTGCTGCCGTTTTTGGAAATGGTAAATTAAGTGGAGATTGTTGCATATGCTCAAACACGTGTAAATAGTGCGTAAAATGGTAGAGTGCGCAATAAATTACATTTATCTTAAAACACATTAAAGAACGCGCGAGGTTTTAATTAATTTTTATCACTTGTTTGCATGCGACACCGAAATGTTGTGTGCGTGTGTCACCAATGCGCGCGTGTGATTTATGGGAATTTAAATAAATTTTGGTTTTCGGCCGAGTGATTTACTGTGTGTGAAGCAGAAGAAAAGGCGAGAGATTATCGCGTATTGCACTGCGTGAAAATATAATTCGTATTCAAATTTTAGCTTACATTAAACCCATTATAAAAATTTCTTTTAAACGTCCAATAAAATACTTCTGATAAAGATATTCGCCGTGATGGAGTGAAAGCTTTCTGTTCGTGGTGCTGAACAATGAAACGCAATGATTTGTCGAAATAATATTTTGAACTTTGATCATGAAACATTTCCATTGCCTGAATTTTACTTTTCATTGTCGGATAATGAAATTTTAACGTTCAAAAGAAGCAAGCTTAACGTTAAATGCAGAAATTAAAGTCTTGTACGCACGAATGCGTAATTCGTATTATTGATAGGTGGAATACCGAGCAAGAAATGTTACAAGTGCACGCAAATGCTTCGTGGGGCATTTGCAATCTCAAACTTAACGATTGCACTAGCAATAATCGTCCCGAGTAAGTTCAACATCGTCGTCGTTGTCGTGAAAGCTGAATTGTCTAAGCAGATTAAAATACAGGAAGCTATTTGAACAGAGCATAGTTTGAACTTAAGTTTACTCTCCCGAAGAAAATAGTTATTGCTATAATTAACTTCTAACAAGTGAAAATAAGTTTCTGATTTATGTTCCATTCAACCCCCGAATCGTAGCCAGAAATTCATTGTTATAACGCGTTGGGTTAATGAAACTTACTGTATGTACACCTACACTAAATGGCGAAATATAAAAACTAATCATAATTAATGATTTCTTTACGAGCAACTAGTTATACACTAATGATAATTGCAATTGAACACAGCTTGAGCCGTCTGGCGTATTAAGAGTCCTTACTTAGGAAGCTAAGTAAGGATCTTTACCATTTTTGCATCGACGCAATGCAGGTGTTGGCCATAATTCATTCACCAGATACGCCATCAGCGTGCGCATCCTGTAATTAATAAAAGGCGACATCATCTCGCGCGTACCTGGGCGCCTTCTCGATTGTCAATCGTCGCGCACGCATGCGACGCGCGAAACAAGTGGAGGATTTCGCTAATGCACGCATATTAGCGACGGCATAAATTACGCACGTGGTGGGAATTAATACGCATGCCGTACGCTAATACGTGCAAATGGTAATGGCGGCGATTAAGCATTCTGTCTGCTAGTGAAATGTCAACTTGTCGCTGAATCTAACTAAATCATATTGCTTTTTTGTTTGTACGCACACTTCGGACACTTCTACATCCTTTTTCGGAGCGCACCTCATGAATAATGTATCATACTGTTTGATGTCTTTCTTATTATTCAACAACAGTTAATTATAACTTTTGTGATGTTATCATAAATTTGAGAAAAATTAACCAACTAAATTATATGCTTATTTGAATATTTTATTATCATATAATTTCATCTCTCGGTATATTATTAATATTAATAAATCATTCGCATATGTTAATTTATTTGACTCCACTATATTTTTGATACACATTTTCTTTTTTATTATGTTTTCTTTAAACAATTTTCGAAAATTACCAAGGAAGTCAATGATCTGATCATTTTGACCTTGCATACGTCGAATAATTAAGTCAATTAATTAACACAAACATTTTTTAAGTATGGTGCTAAATTTAATAAATTTCCACGACCATTAAAACTGTACAAACACCTATCAGGTATGAATCACAGAGAGTCAATTAAATCGTTTGGAATTTGCGTGCAAAAGTACCTATGCTTACTGTTCATGGCACGTGAATGAATAGGAAGTAAATTTAAGAAGTAATTAATTTTATATGAAATGATAACCTAATGACAAGTGGAATAAAACGCGAAATATATGCAAACGTGTAGGTTCGTGGCGCAAAGAGGAGCGGCAGCAGTGTAAATTTTTGCCGCCTTCCAGCAACAATTTCATGAGGAAACCGTAATAAATTTTAAGGACATCTGCTGGACTTAGCAGTGCGCTGCTGCACAAATGCAAAACTCGGCACACGTATAAATAAATGGCATAATGACAGCGTGCGTATAATAAAGCTATCTTCTTCAAACACGCTCGTAAATACGGGCAAATACAAGCCAAATGAGTGAATATGTTTTGCGCACTTGTGCCCAACCTACTTCTAATCATCGAGAACCAACGAACGCGCGCGCGCCAGGATCATGAAAAACAGGATGTTTTCATTTCAATTCAATGGCGGCAGGCAGGCAGGCAGTGAGCAATACGCAATGTGAAATTATGCACTGTCATAGCTTGCAATCAACAAGGCTATGCTTTATTAAACAAATTAATAATAAAGTGCAACAAAAGTCCTTTCATCGCGCTCCGCGTTGGTTAACTGTAAAGATTAGTTTGTTCGCTCAATCATATTTTATATATTTCGCTCGCGTTGCAAGGTGTGCGCGTACTTAGAAAGGGATATAAAGCAACTTAATTGAATATCACACGAATATGAATAATTTAAACAAATCTATTGCTGCTCTGAACACTTTGTAGATGGTGCAGACACGAATGTGGATGACATGAAAAACAAGCAATTGCGTTAAAACTGCCGCTGCGGCTGCTGCTTCAATGCTTGGAAGCTATTAGGTTGGAATATCAATGCGAGGAGATGCGTTTTGCGCGCTTTTCGCAATTTGCACACGTGGGTGTTCGCCATAATTCCACAATTTCTGTGCTCTGTACGCGACGTCATTAACGCAGTGCGCTTGCCGCAATTTGCTGCATGCACGCGCACACCTTCCCTAACAAAGCGCGCACCAAACCAAACGCAGCCGAGAAGATAAACAAATTTGACAAATTGCCAAAGAGTAATAATGAACACGTCTTACAATTTGTTGCTTCATAGGAATTTACCTATTTTTATCAATGTTTCAGCGTCCGCAATTTATTTATTTATGCCAATAACGTGCATTAGAATGTATTCAACATTTTTCCTTGTGGATTGAATAAAATTGGAATAATAAAAAGAACAGTTGTATCAAATGAAAAACTATTAAAAATCATGAAAGTCATTGCAACATTTCTGCATTTTTATCAACATTTTTAAGCACCTCAAAACGCGAAGAACGTGAAGATAACTCCCATTGATTATGCATTTATTTATTTGTTTATTTATGCGGCCGCGTGTGCGCGCGCTGGTAGCAAAACGATTTTACGATCGGTTTTACGAGTTCGTTCCATTTCCTTTTTCATCGTAAGCGAGCCTCAGAAACGAATTCGAGGCTCAACGAATCAAAAAGTCATCCAGTGCGTGTCCAGTCAGCCGTCTCAATACCGGATTTAATTAAAAACTTAATTAACCTCACATCTAATGGCCAGCCGCATAGCATACGGAAAAAATAACGCAAATGAATCTCTCTGCTCTCCTATGCACACATGGCTTATTATACAAGGTGTCCTCCTTACTTTGCATTTGCGCCTACTGAAATCCCTCATGAAACACTTCAATCATAAAAGTGCACACTTCACTTCAGAGTCTGTCATTTATCGATAAAACGAGCGATGAGTTAATAAGGTGTTGCTTTTTATAGCCGGCTATATCGAATTAATTGATCGGCTATCGTATTACTATAAACACACTTTTACCGCATAAAAATATGCTAATTTTTGAGCACACGCTCGGGTTTTAAACACTTTTTATTAGCCCGTTCCTTTGCTCACCAATTCGAACGAACAATCATGAATACAACAAAAGTAAATGCATGTTTCATAAGAGACTCAGTTAGTTGCTTTGCTAATTGCCAAATGTTATACGATCATTACGTTTTTTTTTCGGCAACTCATTCCCATTCAAATGCAAGCAGGCAGTGGATAAATAAATTAAATTCAGTGACTTATTAGAATTTGTTGCAATTTGTATAGAGACCGGTTATTGAATGCAATAACATTACGGAAGAAATTGTTCAATATTCAATTATTATTCAATGTTTATTTTGTTTGTTTCGATTTGTTTAGTTAGCGGCCCTCACCAATTTTATAAGGCTTCATGAATAAATATTTCTCGCATTCAATGGCACAAATATATAAAATTTTCAAGCGTAAAATGCCGGAATTAGAATTTAACACACCCATCATGTTAATAGGCATTGAAATAATAATAAAATTTTCGAGATTATTCCAGATAGCAAAAGCACGTTTTCGTATTTTTTGATTATCTGTCTACTTCTGACGTTCGTTTCAATCTGATTATGCAGCGAAATGAAATCATAAACAATGCATAGAAATTAATTGCATTTATTTATCCGTATTTATTAATTTGCTATGCAAATTGATTTTGTTGAGAAATTAATCTCAAACGCGGGGGAAATGCGGAAAAACTGCACAAATTAATTACTCGGTTAATTAATGCGTAATTAATACGCAAATTGATTGTACAACAGCATCGTTGTCAATTGAGAATGAAAAGAAAGGTGAATCAAATGGCAATTGTAACATGCAATTAAACTAATTAATTTAAAATCAATGAAACTCGGCGGGATTAAAAGTGCGCGTAATTAAGTAATTTAATCAACATTTCACAAACGCACAGCTATGCTCGAATTTGCATAATATGAACGGCAAGGTATTTTCGTTCGAAATGTTCAAAGATTATTTAGATTTCGTGTTTGATGCTTCGGCATCCAAGGTGAAGCACACACGATCTATTCATTAAAGTCATTTGCATTTTATAAAAATTAACAACTAACTAGCGATTGTATTCAGGAGATCTCAATCAAAATCACTTATGAATTTGTAATTAATCTAATTATGTTAAGGAGGTGGATATATTTTTTTTATTATCTATGCATATTATGCGTTATAGATTTATTACGTTAATAACTCTTGTAATTGATCTCAATCTGTAAAACGAATCCCTATTTTTTTATCGCCTTGTGTAAAATTACACAAAGCAAAAATCTGATTTTTCTCATTTTCTGATATTTAGTGTATGATTAAATTTCCCCAAGTTGGTAAGAGTGTTCAAGACCATTAAACAAATAAAGAAAAGTTAAAAAATAGAAACGATAGAAAGTCGGATGTAAGAAATTATTTCCCTTTTATCGACAATCATCTATTATCATTATCATCATGCATCCATCGAGCGTCGAATACGTACGCGTATGATGCTAATCTTTATGGTTCGAATTTCAATTATCATCGTACATCAAAATTTTATTACGCCGACGATAATGACACGTCTTTGTGATTTTTGCGGCGCAGTTCCCATGATGATGAGCATTGATTAAATATAAATAAACGTCAATTAGGTAATTTAAGCCGAGTGAGGGTTAGCTCTATCGTTGGCGCGTAGGTACGAAACGAGCCATCAGTGTGCATTAACATTTCTATTCTTTCTCCACGAGGCGCAGAGCAAGACGAAGAAGAGGCAATCGAGTAATTGGTTGGAATTAAAGTACTCGCTCGTATCGAAATGCAACAAGCGCTTTTGGCCTATTAAATGAGCGAAATTATAGCGCATGGATGAAGATCTCATCGGCTTTGTAGCAGAAGAAGCAGAAGAAGCTATTATCATGCATGTGTGTGATTATTTACTTCTCGGCGCGCTCGCGCAATAGATTTAATGTTAATTGGATTGCAAACAAATAGATAGAAACGCACGTTAAGAACCGTGCATGCTTGCTGTGTGTGTCTTCTTGCTCGACGCTCGACGATTCGTTCGATAATGTTTATAATTAAATTGTATTCGATATGAGCATTATAATTATTCGATTACTTTACAGCCTTAAATATTTCCTCCTTTTGTGTTCTGCCTTCGATCCTGAGAATTTTAACACGTCATATAAGTTTTTACGGTGCCGCTTGCTCGCTCAAATTTTTGTAACCTAAAAACCTTTATGCAAATTCGCAGTTAACCGACAATTTTCAAGCGAATACGCATAGCACAACAAGTGATTCGTAACAGGATATTACCGCATCCGGTATAAACAAATATTCATTAAAATCGTACATTAAGCGGACAAATAGCAACAAAAAGAGCGCATGTATCAATGAGACGGTAACAAATGTACTATCGGGTTACGAGTGTGCGCGCCGTGTTTCTGGGCGCAAATCTTTCATTGCATCTCATCCAACGAAGACAGGAAGTCAACGTGTCATAAATACTCACATCCTTAGGACTTGAGGCACGAGCTGCCACCTTGTACAAAGTGTTGGCTTCGATGTCTTAATATAACGTTAAATTGAAATTCGTTGTAAAGCCATTTGAATGATTATTTATTATTATTTCAACGACCAAAGCAAATTACTTTTAAACTATAGGAGATGCATAATTAAATTTATATCCTGTTCATTTATTACTTCCTTTTTCACGACAGCCATAATTCTCACTGTTTATTAATGGTTGCAAAATCCAGAATTAATTATTCAGGAATTTAACAACAAGATTCCTAATTTATCAATTTGATCAAACGATTTGCTAATTTCGTATCATGTCCGACGAATGGTGTTTTACACGTTATGTTTGAATAAAAAATTATCTAAAACCGTATCAAATAATATATCATAGGAATCGTGACAAAATCCGGTTCGAAATAATTTCTAATAATTGTCAAGCCCGCAGTCATAAGACAAAAAGTTATTTGTCAATAAATAACGCGGCGAATTTCTTCGTAAACCACTCTTCCACGAAATGTGATTTATTTTTTAATTTGATCTTATAAAAATGCATCGCGGCATTCACGTCACAGAAATATATTATTAGAGAGTAATACGAAACCGAAATGATGTGATTTTACAAATCATTTATATTCATAATATGCTCGTTATTTTAGAATAGATCTGCGATGACTATACATTAATTACGAGAGAGCCAGCTAGCAAACAAGCGAGGCAACGAGCACCATCCCACAAATTTAAAATTCTGAGCGAATTTTGCTGCCCAAGTTACGTATACGTATACTTAAACTCATGATATATTGACCATCATTTGAATAATGATACGTTCTCGACCAGTACGTATTTGCTGGACAAATATTTCTAATACGCACACGAAATTTGATCAAAATTTCATTGCTTTCACGCAAACTTTCATCGTTTTCGAAATGGAAATTGATTGATTCGCAAAAAGCGCCGGAAACGTGTATAGTAAACCATAAATAATCATTAATTTAGCATCGATTTTGATTGTAGGTACAATTTCAATCCTCGTAACGGTGCGCCAAATGATTGATTCATTCGATATTCATCTTGGAGCACTCCGCATTTCAACGCAAACGCTTTTTTCGTACGGCTCTAGCGTCATAACATAATTTCTTCATTTCTCAATCGCTTAATTGCTTAATCGCCCGATTGTTTATATTCGCGACTGCTTGTCAACAGCTAGCTGCAAAAATTTATTAAATATTTAGCACACCTCTTGACGTTTGACAATCGGAGATGTGTCTCGAGATATAAACTAAACGAAAAGTAAATTAAAAATTAAAAGTTACACATTCCATGCGAACAAATCGATGAATAAATAAATTTCAAATCAAGTGCAATACGTTTGAGTCTTGCGAGAAAATATTTTTCCACTGCGATTTCATTGGACTTACTTATATTGCATGAGCAAACATTTCGTTTTTTCATGCAACCGTTTGCGTTTAATCATAGTAATTATCGGCTTTAGGAGTAGCGTTAACGCAAAGTCGAAATGGAGTTGAAGTCAACTTTTCGAGACAAGGAGGCCACGCACGCGGCGCTCGCGACGAGCTGAAGAAGTTGCCGAGCAAAATAAACGAAGGCAAGACAAGAATTTAGGCGGCTCTGTGGGCTAAGCGCGCATAATTTATGATTTCAGCGTTTTAATTCGTGTTCAGCACAACGTGTAATTTATAATTATTTCGTTTTGTAATTTAAATTAGCGAACAACTCGTGCCACACTTATTACACTTTTTTCTCGCGTTATTTGATTAGCAAATTTAATAATGACTTTTAATATTTGATTAATGTTTAAACAATAACAGTTTTTCACAACACTAAAGATTTCTTGCTCTAGTAATACCCAACTGCTTAAATTCTCTATAGCGACTTTTATAAGGGTAATACCGATTTATCCTTTTCTTGAATAATAACCGAATGCGAAATAAAAATATGTCAAAAATAATTACCTTAGAATTTCGTCGGTGATGTCGTTAAGGATATCCTTCCAACCCATGGCTTCAGAAATCTCGTTCTGTAACAAGAATGAATAAATTAATAAGTGAATAAACACCCTGTATACAAGGATGCTAATTGTATGCGCAATTATGATACGTGTTAAACGATAGCACCTTCTAATTGGTTTTCGGTACCGTACGTTTTGCGCGCGCGGTCGCGAGTCGCAGGAATGTCCGGCGCAGGAGAAGAAGACGAAGAAAATTGAAGAAATTCGCCTGCTCGTTCGTTGTGTCTGCTGGCATTAGATTGATAGACGTGGCGAGCAAACAAAATGACCTTAATGGATGGGCAAGCATAAGCGACTTAGGGAACGGCGTCATACATAACGTATTACCATGCAAAGCATATGTGGAAAACGCGCACGTCCGTCCGTCCCGTCCGTGCATCCTTCGACGCGATCGGTTTCGAGTTCCCAGGATCCGACGAGCCGAAAGGGTCAAGCAACGCACGCGGTGCTAATAGAAGCCAAGCGATACGAGGGCCACTCTAATCGGTTTAATTCAATTTATTATTAGCGCGTCAACAACAACATTGCATATTACCCATTGAGGTGCGCAGTGCAAAAATTCGCGTGTGCAAAGTCGAAATAAAAGTTCAACCTCAAAATTCGTGCACGGTATGCAATTAGCCGGTGCAGCCTAGCCGAATCGATAACACACGTCAGTAATCAATAATCCGGTTCCGCGATGCATGCGCGCCAAAGCGTTTTTCCTCTCATCATTAATCTATTAGGTGTCTTGGCGCATAAATAAGGCAGACGCACGCTTTTCGCACGCGTTAAATATGCGCGGACAACAAACGCCAGCTTCCCACACATGCGTCGCGTTTTCCGAAATTTCCGCGCACGCTGCAAAGCGAGCCAGACAGTGCATAATTTATGCGCGTGTCGATCGTATTTGCTTTAAGGACGTAATTAAAAGCGCGCGATAATTACGCGCGCCGCAATTAATCATGCGAGTCGTTCGTGTGTCGCTTGAACGAAAACTAATTATTTGCAAACGATTTGCGCGTTGATAACGCAGCGCATTAGTTGAAAGCCATCTTCGCAACGTGCGTATCGAACGTTTCATCTTACATGTACAAGTGTTAATTCTTATCTTGTTACAATGCAAAAAAGTACCGTGGTAAATTACATATAATTAAATAAGAAATGCTAAAGACTCTTTCAGACACTAATTTTTGGAGTGAGAAATTACATTTAATTTTTGCTATATGCGGTGGGTATTTTTTAAAAGTGTGTGTTTTGCTAATGAATTTACTAATTTAATTTTAAAGCACGAAATTAATTTCTGATTCTCTTCTGAGTTTTTTCAAATGCCATCAATTAGCATATAAGAAATAATTCTTGTTACCAAGATTCTAGAATTTCCACCCACAAATGTATTTTGTGTTAATCAGAGTAGGTATACGAATAGATAAAAATCGGATTGCAAACAAGAATTTCTTGATTAACCATTTTGTCCACGTCCAAAAAAGGCAAGCGTAACTCGTATGCAACTAAAGCAAAATTATGGATTATGAAATAGTTTATAAAGAATATTTCCTAGAAGATTTCTTTCTCGCGCACATGCAAAACGGGCGCACACGCGGCGTGCCATAATAACAAATTAATGTTACGACGTACAAGACAAGACAACAAACATAGGCATTTCCCTTGTGCGTTTTCGCCCGCATTTCTCTATGCGCGCTACTTGAACCAGATGCATCGTATGCATGTGTTGTTAAGAATGCATCTCGTTGGGCTTGCTTGCGCCTTTGAGATGCCCACGCAGCATTCCGCATTTCACAGACACACACACGCTCGAATACCCATATGACCATTGTGTAAAATATAATCCTAGATGAATAACAAACATCTAGGACATTTAGCCAACGACCAGAACAACGGCGCAATGTACCGATTTATTTTATCGTCGCGTGAGCGCGCGAAGGAAATTTTCTTCAAAAAATTAAAAGAGTCTCAGATGCAATTTATAATCTTGATGAATGCCCATTTTGCAAATTGCAAACGTAATTTATGCAAATGGTAAACAATTAAACTTTTTGCAAAATTAATTTAGCAAATACACATCCACGCCCATTGATTATTGCATTAAAAGTCGAAAAAAGCCAAAGCCACAACAACATCTAGAAATTTCTAAACAAACATTTTGCTCATTGTTCCGCGCAAAGTGCGGCAAGCAGGCAACTAATAACACGAACGAAAACGACCCCAATATTATTGTATTCAAATTTCCATTATGATTTTTGTTGGTTTGCTGCCATGGAGAAGATGCGTACATCGCGATATATAGTTATAAACATGGAAACAATATTGAAGCGGCGAAGGAAGGAAGCATTGTTCAACAGCTCGCAGCGTAATAGCATTGTCTCGAAGAAGGAAGAAGAAGAGACTGCGTTTCGCATTGTGTTTTCGTGTAAAGTGCAAGCGCTCCAACCGCCGTCACCGCCACCGCCGCATCGACGAGTTCCGGTTGCCGTAAAACTTTAATAATACCCCGAAAACAAACACACGAAATTTCGTATCGCAACCGAAGAATAAAGCGATATTACACGTAATTGCAATGTACACAAAATGATAAATTCGTATAGCACGCATTGTGTTTTCGTTTTATTCGTGAACCTACGCGGATCACAGGTGGTAATTATTTTTTAATTGCATTGTAATGCGATAGGTAATTAACCAATTAATGGACTACGACGCTGCGAGTTTGCAATATTGTTAATTTGACGGTTGGCGAATGAAAATTAATGAAATTATTTGTTTGACGCCAAGCGCATCAATGTATCGTGAAAATAATGTGCGAAATAATTGTTTGAATACCACAAGGTGAGTTCATCATCTTGCAATATGCAAATTACATTTGAATTTCTAAAAGAATCATTACAAGTATGGAGACGCGTTTGTTCGTCATTTGCGAGTCTCAAAATTACACCAACAACAATAACAATAATGACAAACAACGGTCAGCAAAACGTAGTTTTGCGCGCATTTAATTGATTCACACCTTATAAAGGCGCACACGATGAAAATGTTATGCGTTGATAAATTTCGTGGTAACAAACGTGATATTTTTACGACGTGTAATGTTAATATATTCATCAAGAAGATGCAAACATCAGATACCATAATTTAAATGCAAAATAACATGAAAATTTAATTTTCGCTTTAGAGTGTCAACATTGTTTACTTTCAAATTCAATTAAACGAAACCGGCGAGCCAATGAATCTCCGTAATTAAAATTATGCACTCAGAGTGTGCGCACGATAGAATTCTAATTATTTTTTGGCAAACCTTACGACTTAATTATTCCGATCATATAACCAATTTGATATTGCTTCATTATTTTAATTGTTATTATAAATCTAAAATGAAGGCGCTTCAAGATCCTGTTCAACTCTTTCACTTGGCAAGAATCAAAGAAAGAAAGAAAGCAGTCAGTCAGTCAATTTGTATCATTTATCTGAATATCAAAACTTCTTCATTGTGTGCTACGCTCAAAAACATTTCGGAAATATTGTAATAGCCGAGCATCAACAACGCCAAACAAGAACAATGCGCCCGATCGTTTCGAAAAGTGCAACACGCTGAGGAAATCTGTACAAACGCATCGCTAATCAATTGTAATAGATATGTAAAAGTCATTTATTTGCCGAGATGAACCTGGCGATTAGATTTTCGGCGGGCGGCTCATGCGGTTCGCCGCCGTCTGTTTGTTCGAGTTAGTTTGGTGTATTTCAGTTTGAGCAGCGAGCCGCCGCTGATGGTCAAGCGAGAATAGAGTAGAGCTGGCGCGCGCGCGAGCAGAGATTGAAATCAACGATAAAGAATGGTCACGGTTCAGCTGCGAAACGGCGTAAAGCGGGAGATCGAATCCGAGCGCAGACAAACACACCAAGAGAAGAGCCAGAGCACCTGTCTCGGTCTAGTTGAGCCGCATATTTCTTCTGATAGATGATCCACGCGGACGTACGCTGCTGCGCTGTAGAGAAATGGGCTTAGAATGGACGCAGAGGATAGCGATCGGACATGCCCCGGATGGCAATCCAAAGAAAGCAATACGTACGAGAATCGCGAGGGGAATGAGTCAAACAGTGAGACAATGATCTTGGACTGATACTAATATCTTTCGCAAGACGTGTCCACTTCCATCATTCAAGCAAATGATCAAGTAAATTGGCGAATTTTTAAAAGATCTCTTTTGAAACTCACTCACAACCAACTCCTGCACGCTACAAAGAAAAAGTTGAACTTTTCAACTTCCACAATAAAGAAAAACATGAATAACTTGAAAACTACTCAACCGATTAAGTTCATTTAAATTGTAGGCGAATAAGCATAATATTATTAAGTGGGTCGGTGGCTGAGAGGGTACCAAGTGGTTAACGAATTATTATAATTTCCAATTTATAGAATTTTCAAATCTTGCATTTCTTGGTAACCGCAGCACCGCATTCATGCACGTCATCGTTCAATTCCAAGCATATCCATTGGTTTTCAATTAGTTGAGTATGAGCGTTTATATAAATGCTAAACATACGTTGGTGGCATATTGATTACAAATATAATATCCTTATGGGCAATTTGCGTTGGGCCGCTCCATCGATATAAATTACAAACGCATAGCGCCGAAATGTCGACGGCGCGAACCGCACGCGCAAACGTCATTTACAAATTGGGTTAACTGCATCGTTAATTAATTAAGCGCACTTTAAAGCGTCTTCGCACTCCGACTTGCAGTTCGGCGCGCTCGAACCAATTTATTTCGATGCGTTCTGCATCGCACTTGCCGCATTTTTTCATTTTACTCTAATACGTTTGCGCGATTATGTAAATGCAAATTGCAATATGCGCAGGACGATGGAAAAAAAAAGGCACTTAAGATGCGATGCTGTACGCGCACGTAATCGACTCGATACTAATCCACTAATAGTCCGCCATTGCTTATTTACGTAGAAAAAAGTTGAAAAAATGTTAGAAGGAGTAAAAAAGTTAAAAGCATTTGTGGAATGCGCGCTAAAAACTATGCGCACGCAGTCATTGCAAATTCGGCATTAAGTAATTCATTAACAAAATCAATTAAAACCGTACGACAAGTCCTAATTAAAATAATAACACATTTGCGTTTTTAACGTCGTGTAATTCCACTTAATAAATGTTTTCCTGTATTGGCTTTTTTATCGAGCTGCTGCATTCGATTTCATTTCGCAATTGTTGAGTAAAAACATGCACAAAACTTTTTCTTAATCTTATCAATACTGTAAAAATTTGTTGGTAATGTAATTTAAAATAATTAAATGTCTTAAAATTCATGTAAATCCCACTTGGAGTATAATAAATGTTTTCCTGTATTGATCTCCGTTTTTATGGCTCTGAACAATTACAAACCAAATGCTCTGTCTGGTTAAGATTCGTACTGAATTCAATTCCATTTCGATTCGTTTCGATTAATTAAAGCTGAACGCTAAAATGCCAATGGTGATTGCTATTATTGACATAATATCCTGTCCGTTTTACTGATTTGCGTTGTGTGCGCGACAGACTTGCACAACTGGATTTCACCGTCGTGCGAGACTCTACTCTGCAAGTGCATGAAATGCACAAGTTCTTTGTCCACCGACAACGAACGACAACGACGACCAAGCTGTAATATCCTGCAAGATTAATGCATTCGCGTATGTTAAGTGAAAAATTACCTGCATTGTAATTAATTATCCCGCGAGTTGACAGAAAGTAAAGCATATGCTGTACGTGCGCGTATTGTGTGAGAAAATAATAATTACTCTATCGCTGTGTACGTTGTCACAATTCTTTTTTTCCGGCCTCTTTTTATTCCAATACAAAATTCAATTGCGTGCGCAATCAATTCATAATATCGGTTTCACTTTCCATTCTATCTCACTAATGGCAATGATTAGGAAATTAGAATAATATCTATTATCAATCAATTATGATTATGTATGAATACTTGATACATTGAGTGAATACTTCACATGGAGTTTCAAACTTGAGTTTGGCATAATTATTTTCGGTGCGACTTGTATGCGTGATATTATTGCTCGTACTAATTAGTCGACTGATTAATTATTAATTAAATGCATGGCGCACAGCCAGCTGTTGAATTTGTGCGATTTGAATATGGTTTTTCGTATTGCGTTACCTATTACTCCTTGTATTTCTCGTTTCGTACGCGTTTAATGCGAACAGCAACAAATCAAATATTGTTATTTGTAAACAGGTTGTTTAATTTAAATTTGTGCTTAAGCGCTGTGCTGTGCATGTGCTTAATTGAGATAATTGGCTTTACTGCCAACAAATCATTTATTACATGTGATTTCTTTTTCCACTTCCGACATTTTACAATTAATTTTCTTATGATTTCTGTTTTTTCTCTCTCGATTGATTTAATAATCTTTCAAGAGGCGTTAAGTTTCTTGTAATGACTGACTTCTCACCACAGAATTTCTCAGGAAACTAACTTTTAAGCAAATAATTTGTGATGTTTAAATCAAGCCATTTAATGGGTGGAATCGTAACGAATTATCAAAGTATTAAACGCGCAAAACATGTATTTAGGTAAAATATTCGACGCTTAGTGCATCAACTCTGACCTGCCCCGACAATTTTGCTCATTTCACGAGCATGACACAATACAAAGTAACAATTCAAAAGCGTATGGTGTGAGTGTGCTTAACACCTTGCAAGCGTACGTTATCAACACCGTAAACTATCCTCATCGTGTTTGCTCCTCGCGAGTATTTCATCCTGCACTCGCGCTAATTTATGCATTGTAGTCATTGACTCGCAGAGCGCAAGCAAACAAATTGTCCGACATCTCATCACAACACGATAACCCCGTACTTGCCGTACGTAAGCAATATAAGCGCTTCTTCGTGTCCGTCGTATTATTCTTGTTCTCTCGCAGCGTTCTGTTGTTCATCATCATCATCGACATGTATGACTGACTGACACATTATTTGCTCATAGATAAACTTGAGCAGCGTGCGGCGTTTCGTTCGTTTGGCTGGCTGCTTCAGGAACGAGAGAAGAAATTCATCGTGCATTGCGCAGCGTGAATGAAACGGGGAAAAAATGATGGATTGAAGTTTCAATGTCGTTTAGCTTGGACAAATCTAATCGCGTCTAATGTTGCTGCAATCTTTCAATATTGATCACGAATCCATGCTGCCCGGACGCGGTTGCTAAAGCGGCGGCTGTGTGTGGCCGAAAATATTTTCGCCGCGCAATTGAGCAATTAATCAAAAACCACATACTTTTTCCGCCTCGTAGGTAGGTTACCTACCTATCTGCCGATCGCACCGATTTTCTCATTTGATAGGCAAATGCTTTTTGTACTTGAAATCAATTAGTTTTATATGGACTCATAATAATTTTTTGATGACTAATAAGTTTCACAAGTAATGCGCGCTCGCAACTGGATGAACACCAATGGTAATTAGTGGGAAACTCATCTCAGATTAAGTTTAAAACTAAATATCATCGCGCGCACAAAAAAATTAATATCTTAAGCGCGCGGTGCGTGCACTTCAGCTTGTGAAACAAAATGAAATAGCTTTCTATATAGAAAGTCGCATCAACGCACGCGTCCCCGCCGCAGAACGCATAAACGCGAATATATAATTTGCGATTCGCAAAATGTTGTTAATTGCACATTTAATTTAACTTAATTAACAACAATATGTGTAATTTCTTGGCGTTCGGCAATACGTGCGATTCGCACCAGCGCGAAATGTCAAAAGGCGTGCGAGCACTCGCAAGTGTCAAATGTGTGACAAATGGTCACTTTCAATTTCTGTGATGGTGTTGTTTGCCGTCTGTGTTTTAGCCTTTCTTGTTGTGCGTTTGCTTGTGCTGCATTTTCCATAAGATTTAATTGCCATTTTTAATGGAGAGGGCAAATTGCGTATTTTACAAACCGATAAATTATTGAGGAAGTTACATTCAACGGCAGTCGAAAATCTTACAACGTACAGTTGCATTGATCCATTAATTAAAGTACCTACAGCTTAATTAATCAGATTAGACTAATTAAGTAAAAAATGAATGTGAAGAAAAAATTTCGACGTGTTCATAAAATTTTCATCGTGATGTAATTGAGTTTTTAACTTTTTATTTCAGAGACTCAGATTTGCATATTAATGAGGCTCAAGTCAATTTGAATTAAATGGAAAACAGTGCATTGTCGAATTTTAACATCTAATTAAAACATGAAATAGTTGAGATAAAGTTTTAATGGCATTTTGTATGAATGAAAATTTCTTCCGTAATTTTTCAAAAATTATTTCGCTGAATTTTTTTGCATAATTTTAATTTTATGAATATTTAAATTTATACGAATTTAATTTCTTAACGAAACTGAACTTTTTACTCATGATTGTCGGTCATGTCTTGTTGATCTCACGCTGCGCGCAGAAAAGCAAGTTTTACGTGAAATATAATTAAAAATGTACAAGTGCTCATTAAGATGGCATTATATGTACAGCAACGTACAATTAATCAATGAAGACAATCAATCTTCGCGCTCGAACGCAATTAAACGCTTTGCGCACGATTCGAAAAAGTGCCGAAAAAGCGTGAAATTTAAATAAAATTCTGATTAAGATAAGTACCGCACACTTGTAGTTCATCTTCTTCGCCGGCTTCAACTACTACCTACTTTGTGTGGCCAAATAACATATTGTAACTGTATTCCAATATACGTACAACAATAATAGGTACAGCTTTTCCGTTTTTAAAATTTTTAATTAAACATTTTGGCCAACTGAAAGAAGAAAGTCGAAGTCAGCGAGGAACAAAAACAAATTCTTGACTTTGAGGCAATTACAACACGGTGCACAAAACGCGCCGCGGCTCAGATGGAATTCAAGAAGTTGCTGCAATTAATTGATGACGTTGATTGATAAATAATGACTTGCCGCTGATGAATGGCTGTTTAACGCGAAATTTGTAACTCGCGAGTGCGCGCAACAACAATCTCACCCAAAAATTAATTGTGGGATATATTTAATTCTCTTTCACATGCTCAAGCATTTCAATGACAGTAAATGTGCTAAAAAGTGCAAAATAAATCAATCTTGATTTATTTAATTTTTGATTTTCATAAGAATTGCAACTCAAATATTATGATTGTCAATTCCGCACATTACTATTATTCGTAAGTCAAATTTATAAATTTCAAGTACAGTTAAATTCTTTTATGAAGAGATGATATGTTGTATAACAATCAAACTTTGAATCGATTGCAATCAATATGGTGTTACACGTTGTTGAAATGTGTTTTAATAAATGGTACCGAATAAAAAAAAAATAACTCGTGATCCAAATACCAGCTTTTGTATGTAATGGCTTGTTATCATTTAACATTATCTAACGCGTCAGAAGTGGAAGCAACTATTCGTGGGTTGATTCGTGTTTATGACAATCCATGATTAATTATATGCATGTCGCGTGTCAATATCGTATTTCGCATAACGTCTTTGATAAAAGTCCAAAATGAGAAAAAATCGAGGTTTATCAAAATCTGCTCTACTAAAAAATTGCCACATGTTAAACAACATAAAATGACGCATTGCATAAATTCCAAAAAAGTCATTATTCCTTTTTTGTATGACAACATTTATTCCAAAGTGAGAATAGCTAATGCAATATTAATAGGCAAATAAAATGCTAAGTAATAAAATTTATGATTAGTGCGAGAGCCGCATAATTTTCAAATTCCTCACTCAATTGGTGAAAAATTAAAGACTAATTAGAAAAACTACGAAATCGTCCGTGAAATAATTTGATTAGTGAAACTATATAATAAGTAATTAATAAATAATTACGGCCGGAATGACATAGTGACTTTGAGGTTGATTAAAACACGCATAATTACAAGATACGAACACAGCGAATATCGTCGCGCGTGAAGTTTTTCGCGATGTACAAGTATGCCATGGATTTTCGCGTGTCGTCAAGGTTCAGCAGGTAATCGATGCCGACGCGTTTAATTAAAGCCTGTTGCGCGGCTGCTTTCGCTGCGCGTCGCACCATCAATAAATATATCTGATGCGGCGCTCGGCTTAATGCAGATGGAACGCTGTTGTTTAACAATCGCTACATGCGCTCCTCCATTACAATGGTTGTTGGCTTCACCCGATTGACGAAGTGATTGCACAAAACGCTCAACCATATCGAACGATTATTATTTCGCTCTAATCATTACGTTTCGTTATCAATTTCTCTACGTGTAACGCGATTCACCTGCCACGAGATTACTGATTAAATCTTGCCAGCAATCTCTTCTGCTCCTATTATGAAAAGAGTTAATTATACGAATTACACTTGCAACTAATTTTCTATCTTAATATATCAATACCTCTCAAGTCTCAATATTTCTATCCTTCCAATTCTATTTTTATTTAGTCGTTAGACAATTGTTTATCGCATTTGGCATTTGAATTTTTAAACAACATAAATTCATTGAGCATTAGATCATGTGAAATTGAAATGAGCATGGAAACTGAACAAACCTCGCGAGTACGCAGAGTAGAAAAAAAAAGCCGTAATTCAATTTTAATGGAAAATGATGAAGCAATATTTATCTAAATCTGTTGCTGGATAATTTATAATTGTCCGTTATTATTGTTTGCCCATTGTTATTGCAGTCTTTTTTCGTATCATTTTTTCTCGGTTTGTATTCGACGCGCATTGCAAAACGACTAGTGCAATAAAGCGTAAAAAATCGCAAATTTACTATGACAATTAGACAAAAGTGCTATTTTTCCACTCGCGCCTTATGCATTGCAAATACGCGCACGTTTCGCTGAAATAGTTTAGTATGTAATCTAATGGAAAATAATGTATGGTGAAATACAATTACGTTTAATTGTTTATAGAATGGCTGTAAAAATCTTTGCGATTATCAGGCGAATATAAAATGACGTTAAATGCTTGCAAAGAATAGAAATTGAATGAATAAATAATACTATTCTTTTTTAGCTGAATTTTATCATCTATTTTTAAATATGTTTGCAGTTCTACTTATGCAATTAGCGTTTTTTATATAATTGATTAAATTTAAAATAATTGATTATAAAACCCCACCTTCTCGATCGGTGATCAAGCAAGGTCTTAAATAATTTGTAAAAAAATCACATGCTGTGTTCGCATTGCGAGACACAATAAAAACGAAATGTTTTGTGCATAAAAATTGTATCAATAATAGGGCGTGGTCGTGGTTTTCTGCATGTGCATCTGGTTTGCTTAAACAATTATCCTGCAACACCTACATGCGCGCCACTCGATACTCATTGTCATGCAAATCGCAGAATTAAACAAAAACGCGCAATAAATCTCCTTTATTATCCATTATTATTTAAAAACAAATGCGAATTGAAGTTGCGTTCTGTGCCATGCTTATGAATATTAATTAAAACCGGCATTGCGAGTACGTAAAACAAGACTTATAAGTGCGCTATCCATGTTTGAAAAATATGTATAAAATTTAAATTACTTTAGTTTAATTGATAATCAATATTAATCAACTCGTAGTATATTGTAATAAATATTTATGAGTTAGGTAACTAATAAATAAAATACGGCAAAAATGATTTTTTATAGAAATAATGAGAATTTAAATTGAAACTTTATGCCAACTCACTAATTAGTGAATAATAAGCAATCATTCGAAACTAATCATATTCCATTCTATTTATTGAAAAATTGATATCATACCTACTTAAACTTTTTTTGAATGAAATTTTCTTCTTCCTCATTCAGCCGCATTTACTTCAAATCCATATCTTGCAGTATAAAAATAAATGATAGTTATAAGCTAATGAGCATAAAATTTCAAAGTCAGTTTGTTCCGCGATACGCGATACGTATTATGAATTTTATTATTCTAAGAGCGATCGAGCACGCATTACGGTGCACTATCAATTCCATTTTATGTTTTTAGTGTGATCGTTATGCGTTTTTTATTGCAATGACATTTTGAGCGACATGAAACGCGCAAGCCTTCAGCCCGGCTCGTAAAAGCCATTTCAGTTTGTTCTTGCGATTTAAAATGATCTCTTTTAGCATGTCTAAAAGCCACGTATCGTTCGGACACGAGCTGACACACGTTGTTCAACAAAGAGGCGCGCAACGCGTGTGCCATTCGTCCTGGCTGCGAGGAGCAGAGAGATCCGAAGACGCGACACTTTTGGCAGCCAGCCCATAAAAACCCGATAACTAATTAGCGAGTGCAGCAGCGGATATGATAATCGTTCAGTCCTTGATTCCCTTATCGCGAAAGCACTAAATTCGAGTTTCGCGTCAATGGCAGTGAAGAGTTTATATAGCTTGGCGTATCAATAAACTTGCAATTTATCGTATGTTAATGAATTTTCGTACTCTTAATTGCGCAAAATTATTTTTATATGTAAATAAAACGTCAGGAAGGTTCATATAAAATATTTCTTAAATTTACCTTTATGTATGTCCTGTTGATCCCATGCATACCAAGTAAAACCAGAATTCCAAGCTGTAACAAGAAAGAAAATAAAAAATTAATAAAGTTTTACTCATAAAATATCAAAAAGAAAAATAATTCTTTTTTGTTATGTCCTAGTATTCCAAACATTTCTTGCGTGCCATAAATTCATATAAATATTGGCAAAAGTTGATGTCAAGCAATATAAAACTTTGGCTGAATGTAGGTGAAATATCCATGCTCATAGATTAAAGACATTATCAAAGATGTGCGGCTTATCTGCGTTTGGAGTCGTCGTCAAACGTGTTCAGTTTATTGCATCGATGATGATGATCGCTTCGTATGCACAATGCGTTGGCAGAGCGCTAGAATTACACGCGCTTGTTGCATTAAATGCAACGTGCGCGCCTCGCCTCAGCACACGCGATAAGCCGCAGCTTATTACATTATTTATCGCATCCATTTAGCACGTCGACTAATAGATGGATTTACAATTCTGCTACACGCGTCCTAGACGTCTGCAGATGCCACAAACACGTATAGTGTTACGTCGTCGCCGACGTCGGGATTAAGTAAGCTAATGATTGCGACGGCGGCGGCGGCACTTGGCGGAAAAAAAAGTGCGCCGCATTCAACTGCGAAAAGGCTGTGTGCAGTAAATGCCATGTAAAAGATACACAAATCAGACTTGGACAAAAACCAACGTGTTTTACGTGTGCGCGATGCAAGATGTTGATTACAGATTAGACTTATTAAAATGTTATGTGATGAAGTAAATGTGCTAATATTTCACTAATCGTGAATTACTTGTAAAAAGGTATTCTGAAATTTCTAAATTAAAATACCCTCTTAAGAATAAGTCCAACAAATTTGCGATAGACCAATTTATTTCTTTGTAAGACTTGTGAAAAATGCAGGAATTTTTATGATATCTTTAGTACTTTTCGAGATATTTATGAAATTAGGTCACACTTCTTATCAAAGAAATCGTGTTTTTAAATTAGTGATACAGAGCTCCAGATTTCATTACCTTCCTATATTCTAATAGAGAGAGATTTAAGTTTTTATGAAATACTTGAACTTTCAACAAAAACGAAAAGTGGAAGAATTAACATGATCGTATCAAGTCAAGAATGCATCCAACAAATTTGCGATAGACCAATTTACTTCTTTGTAAGACTTGTGAAAAATTCAGGAATTTTTTAGATATCTTTAGTACTTTTCGAGATATTGATGAAATTAGATCACATTTTTTATCAATAACTTTACAGATTTTACTTAAGGATAATAGGCATAACATGCATATTATCCTTATAATCTAAATGGTTTGAATATTCAATCATTTCGAAATTTGCAAATACATGAATAAATTTCTTTGTTCGTGGCGTCTCAAAATCATGAATATTAATATTTCATTGAATATTTGTTGGGTTAATGTTTCGATTCTCATATCAAGCCGCATGACGCCGAGGACTTCCTCACGTCGTCCTCGCTTCAACGCTCGAATGAGGCTCATCTTCAGCACTGCAGAAGATGATGATGAGCAGACGCTTCTCTTCTTACGTTTCTCGAACACAGTTATGATGTGCTCAGGCGCGTTTGTGCATCTTTGCTTTGCAAATTTCTCACGCGGTTCGTTCGCGGATCACGCGGATCAAAAATATTAAATTATAATTTATTTCTTTGTAACTCCCAATGCTTTGTGTGCTCAACAAATACTAAACAACTCTACAATAATACTACTGGAAATTTAAACATAGTTTCTCTTATAAAGCCTTCCTACCTAACTCAAAAGAAATAAATCATATGAGTTGATAAAGAATTTTCCACAATGAAAATACAAAATGCGACGAACAAACAAATTCCGTACAATTTAAAAAGCAATTTGAAATGATCCAAATTGAGAGGTCCCATTTCATGATTCAAGCGTTCTGGTTCAAGTGGCATTTTAGAAAATTGGTCAGGTGTACTATCGAGAACCTCTTCTTGCCAACGTTGATACCATCCAAGTGCGCGTATTTCATTAATGTAATTACTGAAAAAATATATATCCTCCATGCGACGTTCGTTCATGATACAAAGTGGTAATACATAATTAATTTTCTCGGGGTAAATTCTAAATGTTCGCTGAGAATGACCATAATTATCAAGAAATTCTAAAATAGACGAGACAATCAGAATTCCAATGTTTGAAAAACAATTCTTACTTTTCATATAATATGGCAAAATCATAATAGAATTTGGATTATCTGCAATTGCATTTCTAATCTCATTATCATCTAAACCAGTTACTTCCAACACTTGAGCCTAAAAGATCAGCTTAGAAGTACAAATAGCAAGATCGAAAAATAATTTACTTTTGCATTATCGAATTCAGGAAATTGCATCAAATTATTTTTGATATAAATTAATGACTCGTCATCGAAAATATCAGAAATTGTATCGTACTTTTCACTTATTCTAAAATCAGTAAAATTAATATAATCATTATATTACCCCTAAATTAATTACCGTTTATATTCAGTTCTAAACAATGCAATAGTTGATGAATGAAACGAAACCGTTAGAAACAAAACAAAAACCAAAATGAAACAATAAACTATTGAAGTAAATACATCAACCAAAAGTTGATTTTTCGAAATGCTAGTTAAAAAGTAAAAGAATTGCAACAAAAGGTAAACGAGTATGATATAAATCCACACTGCCTGATCAAATACACTGAAGACATTATTATCATACCTAAAAAATGTCCAAATAATTCTAAAAGCCCTTCAGTCAAAATTATTACTCACTCCCTTGTAGGAATGACCACCACATATTCAGCAAAATCAAAAATTACTTTCCGTACATGTTCAACCTCCATTAATTCATCAGCGCCTAAAACACCCCGAATTACACCCTTCTTAAAAATCCAGTTACTTACTAACGTACAAGTCGACATTGCAAAATCCAAAGTCAACGAATTTTCAACATAAGTATAGTCATAGCGTTGTGCAAATTTCACCATTAAAAAATGAATAAAATTCGACTCCTCTTCATACATTTTTACAAACGGTAGTTGCATGCGACTTCTGAATTCGAAATGTATTTTTTTACCCTCTTTCTTTCGTTGCGCAGGAAACAAATAATTATTAAATTGAAACGAACGATTATTCGGGAACCAGGCATCAATCTGTTTAAAGCTCATATCCGAATATACCATTTTATATAACACAATCTTGTTCGCAAACGTAGGCTTAACCTTAAAGCGATTTTTGAATGTAGGCTTAGGCTTTAATTTCTTATAGTATATAATGAGCGAGTCGGCGTAAATATTTGAATCAAATAATAGTATCTTTGCAGATGGTTGACGATCAACTATGTATATCGCCAAATCCTGATTGTACGAATGATCAGTCAGTGAAAAATAGGGAAATCGAGTGAAAGCTTCACAACGTGTGGCTATTTCGACGTAGTCGTACGTTATTACAATGACGTGATCAACGCCTGGCGCTGGTATTGAATTATAACGAACTTGATGCGGTGGACGCACACTTAATGAATGCGTACTATTTGGGCAATACATAAGTTGAACAATATATGGATTTTTACTGTATGTGCTTAGAATAACCGAGAGAAGATAATTTAATTGTGGAAACATCTTCGCCAACTTTTGTCTCGTTACACGTCAAACTTGTAACTGAAATCAACTACTCACAATCCCTCTTTTCACTGCTCGAAATAATTTATTTATTGATCCACAATTACTGTGCGTTAGATTAATGCTTAAATATTTGATATCACTCTACGAAATAATTTTTATTTATGGTTATGACGCTATTCCCCACCAAATGCAATAAAATTTCTAAAAATCAAATTTACCTAAACGACTTTTACATTAATTTGTTGATTGTTATTTAATAAATGGACCAGCAAATAATGGAAAAAATAAAGTAGCATTTTGAGTTAATAGCATTTTTATAACTGTTTGCTGTTGCTTAATGCCACATATAGAGCAATCGATTTGAAGCGGAAAGAATGCAAATAATTATGATATCAATGATTACTCAAAAAACGTATTCGTTTGCGTTTCGAATTTTTAAATAGATGCAGATCACCGTGCTGTAATAATATGAGGTTGTTTGTGCGACGTTAATAGTTTATTTCATTTTGACAAGAAAATTACTTAAACTATGATTAAGCAATTTATCTAAATGTGCACAATGCAAACGGACGCCTGATTGATATAAAGACATCAAACCTTGGAAGTCGTAAAACGCCATATAATGCAACAGCTAATAAATACTCGAAATGTATTTCGTTCATTTATTTTCGTCGGTGCGAGCCGATTCGAATTAGCTGCATGAAAGCTCAATTAAAGCACACCGACTCAAAAATTTAGCTAGCTATCTACTATTATGACTAAAATGTACGTATGTACCTACTAGAAATAAGCAGGTACCAAGTGTACTGTACTGAATGCAATGATTCGAATAAATCTCAATCAAGGATTAGATCGAATTGAAATTGAAATAAGACAATCGTTTAATGCTCTTGGTGATTTCAATGCACGTTCGTTCGCATATAATTTAAATGCGATTTCAATATAGCAATAATAATAAAGTACACCTTAGAAACGTGGAAATACAGTGCAGCATTCGACGCGCGTGTATTACTCCTGCATGCATGTCGGTACATTTGTTTTCACGTCGCTTTCGCATACGAACGAGTAAAACACACCTCGATTTACTTCTCTTCTCTTCTCCTCATTCGACTATACGCATACACTTTAAATGCGCCGGATATCTGCTGCATTATTAAATGATTTACTGACAACCTTGCACAAGGCCGTCGAGCGTATTTTATTACGCGCGATTCGTTCCTTTACAAAGAGAACAGGCGCGAATAAATGCACCGCTAAGTAATCCTAAGACAATAACATTTACTACTTATTGGTTTCGTATTCTCCAAGTACGAATATACCAAGTCCTTGATAAATTTAAACCACGCCAATATTCATGAATTATTCACATTTGAATGTACCCTGTATGGTGACTTCGTTTAATGATCTTACAAGTAAAACTATAAGTTATTAACACACCTCGAACAACAAGTAATTCACTATTAATGCAGACATTAGTAAAGAAGGAAATTGTTGCTACATTTGCTAGTTTTCCATCGAGCAATGAGTAATTATTCCCCGTTTCTGCATGTTTTGCATAAAACCCATGCGCGCCGCATTTGCATAACGAAATGTCAAAGGGATACATACACGTATAGCTAAATCAAATCGCAATTCAAATAAGTCTACTTTAACACATGTTGAGAGACGACAACAACATCGACGGATCGATCCGAAGTGCTTGGTGTGTTATTATCGTTCCCAAGGCAATTAAATTAAATAAATGCGTACGCGTCACAAGCGCGACGGCTGTGTTTTGTGGCATATTGTGGATTAATAGAAATTTAAAGTAAAATTGAACGATATTTAATGATGAACGCCCGAAGGCTCAAAGGCTCGCACAAAACGCAAAGCAACTGGACTGGCAACCAACACACAATCGAATCCGTAATACCTGCTTATTATTTCGTTATTTTACATAAATAATTCTAAAGCGTTTTAATTCTAATAATAGTAAGTGCTTCTCGATAATGAAGCGTGTCTCATTAGTGCGCGATATAAATTAATGTAAAAGTTGCGAAAATAATGCTTATTAGGGCACTTTTAATACCGTAATGAGTTTCGACAATTATTGGAACGCAACAAACAAATGCAGTGTTTATGACTGTTATTAAATTTTAATTCATTTCGTGGGTGAAATTCGATAATCTTACACGATTTTCAAGGTTCAGTTCGCACGTTGTCCGAATTGAAATCTTAGATGAAATCTCAACCCTGAAAATGCATGATTTATTGTTTGTTTATGCGTTTAAATTCAATTATACGTATTGTAATTTTTTCGACGCGCAATCAATCAATGCAATGCAAAAAAAGTATGAGTAATAAATTGTTCGCATTGATAAATTAAGTCAAACTGTGTTTATTGCGATGTAAGTTATGACCATATGAAATAATAAATTGCCATAATTAAAATAAGATATAGAATTTTAATATTCAAATCCATTTTTTATGTAGATAGCACTCATATTTCATTTGTGCGTTTAATTTCTACGCGTGTGATTGGAGCACGACAGATTTTATTTTAGAAATCGTCATTATATAACAAAAAACTCGAGTAATTTGTCAAAGTCGTAAATAGTAACAAATACCCTTTAATAAATCTAAATCTGGATATTACTCGATTTTGTATCAAGGAAGAAAATAGTTTTGATTATAAATTGAGTTTTAAACATGCGAGAAAACGTCGTATTTAATAAGGAATAATTAGTTGTATTTCTCTTGATAGAAACTATCAGAAAATAAAATTTTCAGCTAATTGTTACTAATTAATACATATTAAAAATTCAATATGCTAATATGCAAAATGCAAGGCATAATTAGTTATCAAGTAATCTTTTAAGCAACTAATTTAAGTCTCTCCAAGTCGCAACTCGCTTTACTCGCGAATCAAATTAATTTCGCGTGTACTTATTTTGTAATAATCATCGTATTCATGCGAATGCAAATACGAATTTAAACATGAATATTAGTTGAAATTATTTCAGCCGTTTGTACATGCACAAGAAGTGTGAATACATATTGATACATTTATGTAATACGTAATGAGCGTATGTGGTTTTGAGTCAAGTTGGTTAAGTGACCATAACTTAAAACACGTTCTGAATTCGTTATCGTTATAGTGGTGCAAGCCAGATACAGACTCTCAACTTTCTTGCGTTTATTTGCGATTACGGCCGATGGAAATTTACAAGCGAATTGAATAAAGTATACTAATTGTTGTACTTAATTTTAATACAGAATCAGGAAACAATTTCATTCTGCAGTTTGCTGCTCGCTTTTGCGAACGCGAAATCGCACTTTAATGTATGCATATTTATTCATGAATTATATTATTAACAAAGCGTTATTACAAACAATAATCATAGCGTGTGCTGTATATTCGAATGCTCAAAATGTAATATGTGTAACATAATCTATTCCTAGTTGAAATAATCACATATACCGAGTGATTAATTTTTATAAGCATTTGGAGCGAGTTTTAATGCGTATTTTGTGAATGCATTTAATAAAAATTCATTTCATATTTGAGGTAATTTTATTCAAATTACCACGTGTTACGAGAGATACTTTATTAGGGAAACGCCAAGCGTATTATTTTACTCATTGTATAATTATATTGATAATAATAGGATAGTGTTACACTATACTAAGTGCTAACACGTATGAGAAAAATAATGACCATTGTAGTATTTAAAATTCAAAGACTATTTCCAGCCAGGAAAATATGGAATTAAACGAGAGTACAATACGTGTACATATAATTTGCATCTCGCTTTAGTTTCTATCAATTCGTACGTTGCATTTAATTACAAGTGACGCTTTTCGTTTTCCGCATGTGGTCGTAGCAAACCAGAGAATGAATAACAATTATAATGTCAACCAACGGAAAAATACGGTTTCAGTCAGGAATTATGACGGCAAGCATATTTTTTATAACGATTTGTAAATGTTAATTGCTTTTTATTACTGCATAATTATATTTACTATACGTATATTTCATATTCAATTAGCGATTAATTGTAAAAAGTCGAAAACAATTATGTTTCTGTGAATGAAACTACACCTAACCATTTTTTCAAACTCTTGGCTTTCAAGAGGGGTTATAGTTATTTAAATAAATTTATCTATCAGTATTAAGAAACCGATTTTCTATTCGTAGAAAATTCCAAAACAATATCAAATTTCACTTCGACTCTATGATTGCTCATAAATGTCCACCGACGCATAATATTATACAGATAAATAATATTAATAAAATAAATTTATCTATAAATAATATTAGATATTTGTATGAGGAAAGTATTTAATACAAATAAAAATAAATTATATTTCTAAAACGAGAAATAAAGACCAAATTTTGAATATGAATACTTTGTGAATCCTAAGCAACTAAATTTCAATACTTTGTATTTTAACCTTTAAAAATTACATTTTAAGTTGAAACTTGATATTTATTGTTCCAATACGTAAGTGTAAATTTTTTTATTACTCCTTTGAAAAGAATAAATTTTCTATTGATTTGAAATATGCAAGAATTAAATTCAGCCGCAAACTTGATATTTATTGACAGAATATCAAAGTGTAAAATCTTTTAGTCAATGCTTTTCTTCAATCTGGAATAATGCAATGGAAGAAACAAATACAGTGTGATAAACTGCAAAAAAAATGTCGCTCTTAATGCGCGCAACATGCGTGAAAGGTCACCCATTGAGTTTTATTGTTCAGTACGTTTTTTTTTGTAACCAAACTTAGTTCGTCTTGTAAGTGACTTTATTGTTTTTGTTTGCCTCCGTCTTAAAGTCGACCGCAATTACGTGCAATGCGTCACACGCGGCATACGGATTTACGAGTGGCTCGTAAAATGAGCATTTATTTATTAACAACAAATTTGCACAGATCACGCATGAAAATTGCGAAAAGCCCTATGTGCGCCGTGCGTTGCGCTGCGCAACGCTGTTTATCAATAAAGATTTTATGTATTTCACTCTTTCTGCGCGATTCGCGCACTGCATACATGGAGGACATAATATTATTAGTGCAAGTGGTAATACCGTACTTACACGACGTAATAATAACATTTAGATTACGCTGTGATAAAACGTTTTATTGTTGCATAAATTTAAGTGCGAATAAAATGTAAAGTATAAAGTTCACATATTATAATAAAATTATTTTGTTTATTTATACGCACGCACGCTGCATACCCATAGTGTGTAGGTTCAATCCGTAAAGTTCAATTGCAAATTGCTCCGATTATTGATGATTATAAAATTTATTTTCATAATTTATATTTATCTATCATTTCTATCGTAAATTTTATTAAATTATTTACTCAAATTTAAATTTCTGCACATAATTTTAAGCCCAGCATAGAATATTTCGAAACTCAATTTGAATATTACTTAATAAAACGTTACACGAAAAAAAAAAACAAATAAGAAGCTTAAGTAATCATCGAAAAGTGTAATAATTGATTAAGAACAATCGAGAAATAAATGTTCAATTCAATTTTTTGCCTCTTAGCTGTTGTAATAAGTGGATGCTGGTTGGTGTTCAGTGATGCAAGCGTGCGATTCGCGTTCGACATGATATCGAGAAACAACTTCCTGGTATCAGCGATTTTTCTAATTTCACGCATTGTTGATTAAATGTAAATGCGTGGACGTATTAGTGTGTAATTGTTCGTCGAATTAGAGAAGCAAGCGGTGTGTGCATTTCGTGATCGCGTCAAAGGCTCGCAAGCCTTTGATTTCAGAGATGAAGAGGAAGAAAAAATAGATTACAACAACAAAAAATACACGCGAGAGCTAAAAGTGAAAATCGCGTACCGTGCATATAAATACAAAATTGCATGTGAAGCTCGAGCAGGCATGAGTCAATCATGAGAGTGTTAATCATTATTTGAATTATAATATTATTTCAACAAAACGCATGTAGTGAACAAACGACCTTGTGTTACGTTCTTGCTCGCGCTTTAATTGTTGTTCTCCTCTTATCTTATGACAATCGTCAATAAATTTATTTATCATACTATTTCTCAATTATTTTTCTTAATTAATTGCGCCTTTTACGCAACTAATATTGAATTATTATTTTAATGCCACTTACGAATAACCACTTTAAATCGTATTTATGTAAATTTAACTATTGATTAATCAGACACCAAAACTATTATAAAGTAAGTAAGCGAATATTAAGGAAATAAATAAAGTTGTAAAAATTGCACCAGTGAATGCAAGAGCGAGCGAGAAAAGCACGCAAAACAATCAGCAAATTATCATTATTTTGCGTCTTAATGCACTAACGGCTCTACCGCACTACGCGAGCGCTAATTGCGAGTGTAAGCTGCGATACGCAATTGCAAAATGCATCGTGGATAAACGTGAAATAATGCGAAATGGAAACAAACACGAATCGCGTAATTAAATTGAAAAAAAGCAGCGACTAGTCGTATGCATTTAGATACAAGCATGTAATGCATGTCATAATTACTTATCTTAATTAATAATTGTGATAGAGCGCGTTCGCGTATTCCGTCCGCGTCGTGTTCATTCAACTGGAAATTGTTGTTGAAATTAGATTTTTATGTGTTTATTTTATACCGTATAATTGGATTCAATTATTGCAATCCTCATTAATTTCCATTCATGTTTTGCGATTTTAATAAAACAATAAACACGTATCTAGTTACTCACACATTTCTCGTAGTCAATTTACAATTATCTGCGAATTGAAAATTTTGCTTACCTGTAACAGAAAAAAAAAACATTTATTAGTCACGTGTTAAATTGTAAAATCAATAATAGAATTGCATCCCAAAAGCCACAACTATAATTTGTAATTTACTTATTAATTAAATTCCTAAAATTGTATGATGCAATTCTTGTGTTTTTACCACAAAATTCATCATTTGTGAAACAAAATAAAAGAGAAAATGAGAAAAGGTCAATGCATAACGCATACCAAAGAAATTATGTACATTATTACAAATCTCAAATTACACGGTTATGAGTCAAAATATTTTAAGTGCGCATAATAAGCATCTATTGAGAAATGGCGTAAAAACTTGTTATAAATCCATATATCATGTCCGTCGGAATAACGATCGCAATTGATCAAGCCTGCTGGCGTATCCCAAATTTAATAGCCGTGCAATAATTGTGCGTAATGCGTGAATTTGAGAAACGACCAACCAACGCCCACACTGGGCGCGTACAACAATACGAATTCATGAGCGCAAACGCACTTGAAAAAGTTTTTATGCGTTCTGCATCCATCTAGCGCGAATTGTTATTATAGATTATTACTCGCAATTAAATTGCGCTAAGCATATTATATACTTTCGCATTCATAAATCACTAGCCAAGGGGACGTTTATTAATCTATTATTTGTGTGTGTAATTTATGCGTCTCGTTTACGACGTCGAATCATTTTATTGGCACGCGTCTGAATGCTTCATTGAGAGTGGTTGAAGGTTTAGACAGAGATTTCCAGCGCGCGATAAAAGCGGAAAACAATAAAACTGTTTCGCGATTGCGTAAAATCCAAAGCACTCAAAAAGTGTGCGCTGTACGCGCGCATTTCGTAAGCAAAGCGTTATTTGTACAAATTGGCCACAGCTACCAGAAAAAATTATAATAATAACAACAACATAACGAATAAAAGTTATGCTAAACGCGTATTTAACAGCAGCAGCGGCCTAATTGCTTTGCCGAATGATTCATTGATACCGAGATCTTGGCCTACAAATAAGCATCAAGAAGTAAGTCATGGGTCTTGAAACTTAGAATCTACACCAATTCCAATTCTTTCAACTTCTTCCAATGTGCGAACAACAAACATTCCTTACCGCAGACACTAATTAACAGCCAGCCCAATTAATCCTGTCGATCAAAAACGCTGAAATGTATCTTATCGTAAAAATGCAGTTATGCAATGTGCAACTTTCTTGCCGATAATTAAGTGCGCTATGAAAAAAGAGAAAAATCGTAAAATTTTACACCCAACGCGGAGATAAATCATTTCAAGAATTGAGCAACATTTTTTATGTTTTGTTAAACATTAATAAGCGCCCGTAAAAAAAAAGGCGCTCGGCGCGCATGTTTTAGTTAAGTGCTTAATTGTGCGTTAAAAATATCGATTTTAATTAATAACGATCTACCGGTTAATTTCACTTTTACATGTACTTTTTTCTCTGCATGCTCTTAAGCCTCACTAACGCACGAAGGAAAAAAACTAAAAATACTCAAAGCACGATGACAGATTGCATTAAGACACGCTATGGCACATTAAGCAAAAAACGAATGCAACTCTCGCTAATGAATTAATTAAGCGACTTTTTTCATTTTATTATCCGAATGCGCCAGACTAATTAACGCATTTCTTATTAATTATTTTACACTTTGCTACTTTTTGACAATCCGGATGTGGTTTTTTTTTATGTCACCGAAAGAATTTCATCTCGCCGTTTGCTTCTTGCATCTTTTCTATTCGAGCACGTGTTTCGTTCTGTTTTACTTTTTTCCGCGTCGCTCGTATTGTCTCTTCCGTTTGATTGACAGGAGCAGAATTAAGAAATTCATTAAAATTCATGAGCTGCACGTCGCACGGCGCACGCGAAATTTTAATATTTTCTTCTTACATGTCTCTTAAGCAGCGAGTGTCTCCTCGTGAACTGTCTCCAGCGCGCGCGCGTCCGAGAGGTGGACAAGTGAAAAGCCCACGCACCGCACGACAGGAGAGAAGTTTAGCCATAACTGATTGCATCGTTCGTTGAATTTATTCGCGTGCGTGTGCTTTTTCTTCTTCTGCTGCTGCTGCTGCTGCTGCTGTTGATGCTGCAGGTTCGTCGCCGAAAAGGTGGTCGTAAACAAGCGGGTGAAGTATTCGGTGCACGCTGACACCACCATCGATGGAAAGTGCTACCGTTTTATTTTTTTCTCGTCAAGGAAATTGCGCCGATGCATTCTTGCCCGATTGTTATAAATTTCATGATTGCCAAACGCCGACGCTCGTAAACATTTCACAATCGCGCTTAATATAAATAATGCCTTCACGAAAGTGTTTCATCTCAATTAGCGATTTCAGATAAACGCCCTCACGTTACTTTAAGCATTTTTTTGCTTCTTCAAGTGTAATCATGCAAACTAATATTTAAATTTGAGAAAGCGGCTAAGCAAGTGCAGCGCGTTAAGTAACAGACGACAAGATTCGTAGATCTTCAGACGTAGATTTGGCCATCTTCGAGCCGAAGAGAGGAACGCGTAACGAACAGCAATTAAGAGTTATATCCGCATGTCGATCGCTTCAGTGTTTGGTGTCCAGTCCGATGCTCGCCAATGTCTGCGTAATTTTTTAAGTACTTCTACAGTCAATTCCAATCACTCAATTTTTTTGTGCCAATTTAAAAAAAAATTAAAATCTCGAATAAATCTCGTAACTAATACATTAATCAGAAATCCTATGACATTTTCCCCAGTTTATATGGGAATTACTTTAGCGAGTGTTAAAATTTATGGAATTTTGTTAATTGAGATATAAAATGGTGTTATTTATGATTGAAATAATAAGTGAATCAAGACACGACTGTAGTAAAAGTGCAATTGGATTGCAAACGCGCGAACGTGAACTTTATGCGCACTTAGCTGAGGCGCTTGGCACGGTAGTAAAGAAGCATTCCGCGCGCCGGATTCGGGCGCAATTGTAAATCTTTTAGGGACATCGCGAGCGTTTGCGAACAAGCACATCAAGAAGGCCCTCGCGACGCGACGCAACAAGCCATTACGCGTCGTTGTCGTATCACCGAACACCACGCCAACAGCAGCAGCAAACACGGCAGCGAATTAAAGAAAATCAAGCAAGTGCAATGCGAACTTGAATGCGCACTCGCGGACAACTTGTACACTACTCGGCTGCCTGATTTTATCGCAAATCAAACGCGCGCGCGAACGCATTCAAACTTTTCTCCGTGAGAAATTGTCAGGCAATTAATATATCGTGATAAGCATATTTGTATAAATCATTACGCACGGTATGTGTGAAAATTGCTAATTAAAAGCGCACTCACAATACCGACCAAAAAAAAAAACTAAAGCGCTAAATAATTAGTATCAATTATATCATAAAGGAAGAAGATTGTCTAAATATTTATGCATTGAGTGCTTTTGTTTAACTGTTTTACAATGAATTCACATACCTACATATTCCGAAAAAAATTACTCGACTTCTGTTGTTACGCAGCAGCAAACTACCGAAAATGTTGGCCGAATAAAATTAATTAAAAGAACTAATTAAACTGCATTTACGTCAATGTAAATCACGTAAATTAAAATTTAATTTTAATTTTATTATATCAAGCTGTTGTTGTGCTTTTAGCATAAAATAATCAGCGATATTTTACGATTTCAAGAAAATTTCTAACCGCCCATAAAATGTCGAAAAAGTTTTTGACGTGTACGCAATTAACTTATAAATTATTCAAAGAGTCATAAAATTTTTGTTTAGCTTAATTACGTTTCGTGTAAATAAATTCGGAGACGTCGAAATGCTTTATTTTCGTGTTAAACGCAAACGTGAGCTAAAAATTTATACGATCTGATAAAAATAATTAAGGATGAATGCTCAGGTATTTACAACTGACGAACATGTCAATTAAATGTCACTGCTGTATTTATTTGAGGCAGGCAGCATAATGAATCGCCGTACACATGTTATGCGATGTGCAATGAGAATAAGATATGTACGTATCGTATGCAGATTTCATAAATTATAAAATCCGATATGCATAAAAGAGACATAATAATTAGGTGCGCGACGCGAACAAATATAAATTTCATTAATTAGCGGCGGTCGAGTGTGCGCGCGACGCGAGAAAAGCACGGCATTGCATTTAAATAAATTAATTCGCATCATTAATATTGGATTAGGCTGAGCAGCGCTGCGAATTGCGCACAAAAATCTGACTCATTATTCTATTTTCAGTTCTACCACCATCGACACAACCTACCTATCTATTTATCTATTCTTATTTACGAATCTCGTTTTATCTCGAGATGCTTATTTATATTTTTTTATAATTTATTTGTCCATAGTCAGTGCTTTTAATGAGCAATCTATCTTCTACGCATAAGTTTTTTTTTCATATCAACAATAATTAGCTTTTATCATACGCTGTAATTGTGTGTAATTAGCAATTAAAATCTTCCATTGTTTGTTCTAATATTTTTATCTTATTTGAATGCAAATTTAGTGGATTAATAATTATTCTATTAATTTTTACACGAAGGAATTAAACAAACATCTAACTCGTTTTTGCAATGGCGAAAAGTCGAAATGATTTTTATAATTGATAAATATTTTATGCAATTCGAAACAGGTAGAGGTACATAATCATTTCTTATACAAATAAAACGTATTTATCAAAATGATGAATTACGTTCTACAGGCGCAATTCGTTTCGTTCGCAAGAAGAAGCGCTCGGTCAAAAGTAAACAAAACCGTGAAAAATCCGGAAACGTGCGCTGAGAGCACTTTACTTGTGCACCTCGATCACAAAGAGATTTGTAAAATCGCCCATGCCGAGCGCACACACAAAGCCTATGAACATTTGCGCTTCTTGCCTTCGTTCGTTCGTCTCTAAAGAACAAACTCACGAGGATGCAGCAAAAAGACGCAGGAGCACAGCATCAGTGTACATAATGCGAAGACGACTCGCGCGCGGCAGCGTTTCTTCCTGGCTTTATCTAAACGCACACGTACGTGAAATGAAAATATAATAAATAGGTTTTTAATGTTTATATAATACTTCATAATGATTTGTTGCCTTAGCCATAGTTGGCTGTTCAAAAGAGCAGCGCACGAAGTGAAAATACTACATACATTCCTATATTCATTCAAACAAATATTAAACAAAATCATATGGATACTTATTTATTATCCAATCCAAAAATGAAATGTGAAATGAATGAATTCATTACGAATTGAAATCGTCAAATGTAAGCTGTTATTAATGTAATTATTCCCGAATGGAAATTGCGCGCACGATTTATGTGAATTCCATGTGAATTCCGAATCATCATGATCATCATTACGATTCGATGACTCTTTCTTTGCCGAATTATTTTCTGTTTGTTTTACGTCCATCGTCGAAGCGCCGAGCACAACGACTTAATGATGAGCGTAATTAAACGCCAAAGGGCAGAATGAATGTCTACTTACGCATGGAAAAATTACGCTTAATGCGCGCGCTCACGAGTAATAAATGCGTAATGACGAAAAAGTGTGTTTCTAAATGATTTTTTCGTTTGATTAATCATCTAGTAAATTGCTTAAAAATGTGTTTATTTTTCAACAATTACCAGCAGGACGTTGAACAATTTTAACTACACTCTGTGTATTAAAAATGCATCAAAGGAGAAATTAGCCGCGTAAAAAATTACTCATTTTATTTTCACACTCAATCGTAAATATGAATAAACTAATCCTCATTATGAATTCCAGTAATTATTAAGTTCTTTAGCGTTATCCACACGTGACTGAAACGTGAAAAGCTAATACGCTGTAAATAATTTCCAATAATCGATTAAATTATAAATTAGTGTCAATTAACGGAGGTATTTGCACGCTTTTTGCCCGCATTGTGCGAGAGCATGCAAAAACGCAAATGTTGCAAAATACTGAAAGCCAAGGCAAATAATAACTTAAACTGAAATCAGGAGACAATTAATGCAATCGCCTCTAACTACTGCATTTGGCATCGCTGGAATGAGCGAAGCAAGCAAGAGATATTTGCAATCTTGCGTAAATTGCAATCTTGTGGCGGTTGGTGGCACTCGACGATGAATGAATGTTAATGTCAGACGATAAAAAACTCAATAAAACGCGATATTAATTACAGCTGCGAGCGTAACGCATGAATACGTATTTTTTGCACATTTTAATTGATTCCTTATACGCGCAGAGATTTCGCATTCGGAGGAAAACGGCAGCTCCTCCAGAGAGCAGTAGCAAACGGCGCAGCGAGCATGCTGCTTGAATAATTGCAACAATTTCTTCAGGTGCATGCATGCCAAGTTCTATCGAAGAAGAGATACCACTCCAGGGAAAAAACATTGAAAATGCCCAATATTTATTATTGCCATTACGATTAGGATTATTACGCGCGCATCAGGATTATTGCTCATCGCCGGCGTTGTCGATGCGCTTCTTGCAATGCACAATTACTTTTGTAATGCGCGCAATGGCAATTAGCAGCAATTTCCCATTTTCCTATTTGTGCAGATGCAACGGAAAATTATTATTATGACTCAATTCTATCTCAATTCAAACCCAAATGGGCGTAATCAAAAATGACTTAAGTATACTAATTATTAACCACAATTTTTACCCTGGAAAGTTTTAAGGAGTGACAAAGAATTTGCGTGAATATAATAAAATTTACTAGAAATTTAACGCTCAACTTTAAACTTTATGTAAACAACAGTTTACATTATAATTTGAAGCAAAAGGGAAATTTCTTGAACGTTTGCGAGAGTGATGACTGCATAAATAAATTTCCATTAGCGTATAATAGAATAATAACTATATTAAAGCAATGGCAAAAGAGCAATAAATGCATTAAATTTAGATGTGGCTATCGGCAATGAGTTAAACTTCAAAACTTAAAATTACAGCTCGATGCGAATATGCTAAACGGCTTTCATGCTCACGGTTGGCGAAACGACCTGAAGGAAGTTCACTCGCTTGGTTTGCGATTTGCCATTATTGTTATTCATACGCGTGTAGCGTTGTGTACAGAAATTGTTTTAATTTGTTTTACGCCATCTTTGGGCATAGCCGCATACGGCGTCGAACTTATTGATACATTTAGCGAATAATAATAATAATTAGAATAATGCCACAAGTTGCAAGCAAACACAGGCCCAGTGCACCGCAATGCGCGCTGCACTTGTTCTCTACTTGCGGCTCGCTGCAACTTTGCAAATTAATTCATAAGTGCATATCACTCTTAATTCCAATTATCATAAATTCTGTTCGCACACGCAGCGCACACACAGACGCACAACACGTGCAGATTGATCTTTTCGCGAATGAGCGCGCGCGTGTATTTGATTTTCAATAGAAAACTAGTTGACTAACGAGGAATAAAAGATACGTGTTTGAGTAATAACGATCACGACTTTATATAATTTACATAAATTCAGCGCCTCGATTTGCATTTGTTCAATGTGTGATTGAATACGAATTAGTATCATTAGTGAAGCGAGTTTCAAACGAGTTTCGTTACTATTCGCACTGTCCAAGAAGTCTAAATTAGCCTTTGAAAAAATTGTTTCTATTGTTTATTACCTCACTAATTGTTTTCGCAACTTGTGTGCGTGTGTATGTGCCTCGCTTAAAAAAGTATGAATATAATTATTAAAAGTGAATAGATGTTTGATTTATCTGTTTATATAATTGCTTAATAATTCAACCTATGATTATGATTTTTTAATAGATTTTAAATGCCGATAAAATGTTTCAACTCCAGACGTGGTTGAAAACTAAAAAATAGTTTGAAACCTTAATCAAGCATAAATTTGGTTCAAAAAAAAAAGGAAGATCAGTGTATTCGAAATCTAGTACACTAATTGCATGAATATTTTAGCGAATAGTTTATTTATTGTATCAACTTGTGCTTTATTACCGCGAAATAAAAATGAAATTCACATGTTCGACCATATTTAGTCAGTGTTGTCGTGCCAACCTGCGTTGAGCTGTCCGAACGAATCCACTTACGTAATTTACTTCAATATTTATTAACTTATTTTAATTAGTCGCGTCTACCTTAGATGTGCATGGAATGTATACTTATTTCCAACACTTTGCGCATTTTTCTCAATCACAATCGCTAAATCAATTCCATTTTATAATTAGAAACACGACGCTTGCAATAATATGCAATTAATATTCATAAACGTTAAATTGCTCATTAAAGAATTAAATTGGAAAATTATTTTCGTAAATACGCGTCTGCAAAGGTATAAAAGTAAAATGTACGTACAAGCAAGACATGCGGATTACAAATGTAATAAACTTCGATCGGGAAACGTCGTCCGCGAAGCAAAACTCCACTGAAATATCATCATCATTCGTAATGAGATAAACTCATCGAGTTTATGTTTATGATTTTTCCTCGTGTTGCGCCTCACTAAAAACTCTTCCATGTACACTTCAACTACGTGATAATTCGCGACGTGCCTAATAGCTAATTGGTAATAAGGCAATTAACAGATGCAATTTCACAACTGAAACAAGATGTACGCTGACGTTTGGTGCGTATGCGCATTTTTCGCGCATAAATAATTATGCCGTATGCCAATATTACCCCTTTAATTGCTGCTTGAATGGACGAGTGTGTAACTCAGCGTGGATTTATTAAAATTCACTAATTATACGCGCGCCGAATGCTGCGTATCTGTGCGTTTAATTAGCAAAGTTAGCAGTGTTTTTTACGCCTATTCAACATGTTAAATATTATAATCTAATCACTGTTGGTGGTCGTTAAATGCCATGAAGAATTATTATTCGATAAATGTTACTTTTAATTGCTTCGTATTTATTCATGACTAAGTACCTACTAAGATGATTTCATAAATTATTTACGAAAATTAAATAATCTCGTTCTAATTAAAATGACAACGGCTCGGTGGGTGAGAGGGTTAACACTTCAAATATCACCTGATGGCCACGGGTTCAAGTGACTGAGCCGGATATAACTGTTGTCGACTTTTCAATAGTTATATATGATTTCAATCATATTTAGCATCAAAAAGTCGTCTGTAGTTGAAGTGTAAACTCCGTTGGTATTACAACTGGCCAGTACTGAGCCTAAATGTGCGAAAGCAGCCATACAACATAAAGTAAAAATAAAATGACTGTTGAAAGGATTATAAATTCTCGCTTAATAGTTATTGATTTATGTAAAAAGTCTTAAATAATTTCAAAAACGTTACCGTTTATCTCGAATCTTTATCAAACACTTCAAAAAAAAAGTTGGGAATTCGTGCGGTTAAAATCGACAAAAAAGTCCTGCGTTTCTTCATTGTTTGCATGCCTAATCTCTCGGAAATATTTCATCTAATATGTCTTTACACTCGAATAATAACAGTTGAATTATATTCATGGCGCATTTCGTGCCGCTTGCCTCATATATTTTTTTATTATCAGCAGCGCAAACCGTTGTTTTTTTCAGTTGGTTATTTCGGTGGACAACACGCGCACGACGCTGATGGTCCACGCACGTTTATCACCAGAAGGCAGACGGCACGAGCGATAGAAACAATTCCATCAGCGAAGCGTGTCCTTAAAATGATCGAGTATTTAGCGCGCGTGCGATTGGAAATCGTTGTGCTCGAGTGCCTCGTGCTTGGGGTCCCCTTTCGAATTGCAACAGTAACAAACAACGACGACCGAGCCAAAGAAAAATCACCATGTCGACTTGCTAAATGCCCTCCTCACAATTCCATCTCTATGCGAATACGTGTGGTAGTCGCGTATTGTTTAGTTGCACGAAATGCGCGACCACACGCTGAATGAATTCAAGAGTAATTGCAATCGCTTTTTAGTTCAAGTTCGTTGGATCTAGGGGATCGAAACACCGGATCAATGGCTAAAAAAATTCACGTCGCGCGCTCAGCATGACTTGGCAACGTGTTCGCAAGATGCAATGATCCATTAGGATCATAAATTCACAATGATGACATTTACGCTAAAGGTCTGCTGCATGTTAGAAAAAAATTATTTTCATCTTGTTAAATGTTCCTCCGCTTTTTTCTGCGTTTCATACTCAAAAATGTCAATTAAGATTTATTGCGTATTTTTTGATATTTTCACGCTTAATGCAACTGGCGTGCGATAATAAATTAAGCAATTAAAAAAATGAAACTTCCAGCCAGGATTGGAAGAAAATTAATAAATGCGCGAGCGCGTGCGTCGCCGTCGTCGTCGTTCAGCGACGAGCGTTGCGTTTTTTTCTACTTAAGTTAATTGATCCGTGATTGATTGATACTCAGCGCCGGAACATGAAGCAATGCAGGTATTAATTTCGCGCAAGTGCGCATCATTTTTGCCCGAGCGCTCTTCTTGAGTAATTGTCGACCGCATGAATGCATTTAATCAATTTCGCGGACGCGAGACGCGCACGAAACTGGAAAAAGCCATTAGATGCTGCGGATTCTCTTCTCTTCTGCGCGTATGTGTGTGTCTCGCTTTGGCCAAACGGCGCATAAATAAAGAGTGTGTTAATTACCCACTCACCAGGTTTTCTTCGCAATTGGAAAAATATCAATTTTCGCAAGAAAGTCGACGATAAACGAGCGTATGATTTATTAATAGGTCCCGACTCGATTTGTGACACCTGCATTAAAGCATCATGCAAATGCAAATGCAACAGCAACGCCAACAAAAAATCACAAAGTGTGTATAAAACAATTGATTGATTTCTAATAGCAATGACGATGCGCTTTAGCCGCGGTCGCAATGGAATCAGCATGATAATATTTTCGGTAATTGAACAAGCGCTGTTTGATCGATGAAGAATGATGATGCGTGGCACACATAAAAAGGAGCTGTCGCATCTCTTCGTGGGTGGTTACTCAGCACGACGCGCATCTTTTCCGTCAGTTAACTTCTTTTCGCCATATTAAGCCAACGTGTAATGAGTTTTTATTAAATCGATAGCTTTTATTTCGTTCATTTCTCATTTGCAGATTCAGCGAGTGCGCTGCGGTGAAGAAGAGATGGAAGCACCGATATTATTATATAAATGATTGCAATTTACTCCTTTGTTGCATCGCTTGATGAAGACGAAACCTTTGTGTTGGCATGTCCTTTATGGCATGGTTATGCAAGAAGCACGTATGATATGTAAAAAATTCGCAATTGTGTTTCGATTTCATCGTAAATCAACGAACGATGCGAGGCAATTAAACCTCGCGCAAATTCATGTTAGTTTGATGAATGGATTCAATTCCTGCTGAAGATGTTCGCACCGTCAGTTGATGTTATCGCAATATAATGATTATTTGTCAATAAACTCAATTAATTTTATATTGCCAATCAATTCAATATTATACCAATATTTATTCGCAAATAATTTATATTATTTATGAAAATTTATATTAATTACCGCATGAATGGACTTAGTGAAATTATTTATTTATATCATGACTAGCCCACTTAGCTAGTTAGTTAGTTAATTAAACACAAACCGCCAAAAGTAATTTAATAATGATATGGCAATTTTTATTGTATCGCAAGTCCTTGTTGTTCCGCCTCTATAAATTAAAATTATTCAAATCTACTTATGCGTGTATTATTAATCCAAAGTGGACTTCAATCACTAAGTGATATTTTCTGTTAGACTTCAATAACTAATTAAACACAATGCGTATACGCGCTTGACCATTAAACTGCCATTGATAAAAAACGAATACCCATATTTTTCAACTCACTAAACGGATGTAGCATATTTGAGTAATTAATTACGGCACACAGCTGACCGATGTAGCCAACGAAATAAACTTTATCATAATTAATATATGCTTCCTTTTAATTCACAATTTTTGGGCAATTTATCAACGTTTATCAACTAATTCCATTAAAATGCTAATTAATAGAAATTGTACGACAATTAAAGATGAAATTAAACGCAGCAATAAATCAACGACACACGAAACGCATGAATAATTTTTAGCGCAACGTATAAATTTCCTTCGTTCGCGCGTTCCTTCGCATTTGACAGATTTTCGCTCGCGTCGCGCTGCACGCCGCGAAGGAAAAAGGTAATCTTTGCCAACCTACGGATGAATGTCCAAACATGTTAATAACCGCTTCGTCTTAATTGCCATGTCGCACACACGCATCACGATATATTCGTATCACCCGAATGCATTCAGCTCGCCGGTTCGTTCGTTCATTCGTTCGTTGTTGTTCATAAATTCAAAGCAAACGAGTCGCGAGTCGTTCGCATCAATTCCATATTCGTTCGTCGCTCGTTACAGCAAACTCATCATCGTCGCGCATTACGTACGCCGTGCGTCTTTGTCATTGGCTCGTGATGGTTCTCTAAACTCGAAACTTTTATAGATCTCCAAATCAACAACGACCGAACGAGACGCGCACCTCGCTCCGCAACGCGCGTAATTTTACTTATTTGGTGATATTTTATATTTACGCTAAACTATAAAAGATTTACGGCTATGCCTACGTTTACTGCAGCCAACAATGCATCGCGACCGTGTTGTTATCAGTCGCTGCGTTTAGGGCGTAATGAATGAAATTAGTGGCACGCTGGGACGAATCGTTAATTGCGGAAATTAAACACGTCGTCAAACCGTAGTGAATAAAATCCAAACCGAATAGAATCAGTTGGCTGGCGACCGACGATAATTTAATTATCGAATGACTGTTCCTGTTTCGTATTTTATTCAGAAATGATTATTATGTAAATAAACCGCTTAAGGATTACTTTTCAATTAGGCACAAACAGAAAAGTTATTGAAAATCGGTCTAGTCAATTAATCTATTAATTTAAAACCATTGAAATCATGTTTGAGCTCGACGATAGCATCAAAGATCGAGATAGCTATTAAGAAAAATATTTCTATGTGATTATTTCGATAGATAAAATTTCCAATGATTTCGCCATCGTATGGATTTGCTTCTTGCGCGTGATATTAGTAAACGTCAAGAGGCGGCTGAGGACTTGACACGAATCGATCATTTGCTTGCGTTCAAGCGAATAAACTCTTTTCTTAAAATGCATCCGCATTTGTTTCTTTCGTTTATACAGTGTGTCTCCTGAAAATCACCATAAATTGTGATGAACAACCAGTAATTGTTTGTTTTGTAAATATGGCAATTAATTTTGAAAATTAATGATTGTATATTCCTCAAAGGTTATAATTAGAAACATTAATAAACCACGTTCGAAAATCATCGTTGAAAAAGTTCAAATAAGAATAGGGTCAATTTTTTCAATACGTAAAGTTGAAATTCCTCCGCTCATCTTTACGCCATTTTTTTCGCGTTTGATTTGTTTTTTAATTTATGTTGTAATTAATAGCACTTGTAATCGTTCGTGACAGACTAATATGTTCCATTAAGAGCGCGATAGCGGAGAGTGAATGAAGTAAGTAGCCAAAGCGGCATCAAAGCCGAAGCGCACGAAGGCCGATGATGATGATGAAGACGATGTTGATGTTAGATGATGATGAAGATTGCGGCGATCAAGATTCGCGAATCGAGCGCACGGTAGTCGAAGCAAGGTGCACGCATCGCCAGCGCAATATTTCTTTGGCGGATTAAGAGGCGCATTTTTGCTAAATGCAATCGCGAGTCATGCCAACAACATCAACTTGTTGCTTCGCTTATTAATTTTTTTCCCCCGCTGCAGACACGCGCACGACAGGATAACTCTTTTAATACGTCATCGTGCCTCTAATATTAGAACCGAATTGTGCTTAATTAAAAGGTTTGCGATGATGAGGTACAACTGTAAATTGATTTCAAAATAAGTGCTTGTTATCTGATGGACGTTTTAGAAATGATGCAAAAAAATTATTACAAATTGCCAATTCGTCGTTTTCTCACCTTTTCTATCGTTACTACGGTAAATAAGTTTAATCAAAAATGTAAATTACGAATTTTTTTCCCTAACTCCTAAATTGAATTCAACGATAAAAAAACCTGATTATTTATTAAGTTATCAAAATCTTCTTGTTAGTTTGCGAAAAAAAAACCTGAGAAAAGAATGCCAATCCTTTTCCAAGTAATTTCATCCGACGTTAGAAAATTAAGAAATTAACATCCATTATCCCATACTTTCATTAGAATAATCAGTCTTCTTGCGTCAATGCCTAACAATTTTTTTTTATAATTTGTCTAATGTATTATCTCAGCTCAATACGGTGCTTTAATTAAATCATAATTCGCTATTCACACTTCAACTTGAACTTAAATACTCAGCCCGCCACTTACTTAGCAACGTCTGTGAGTGTAGCACATTAAACAAAGAGCTATTTTTCGTATAATACATAAAACGTGCGCTGGAAATAAAATTAGGCACGTCGCCATACATCATCGTATTGCGCGAGTTGGAGAGTCAAAGACTTCGTGCTATTCATTTGCTCATTAAGTCAACTAATGCCTTAATTTCTCAGTTTTTAACGAAATTAGCTCTAAATGCGATTGTGTGTACTTAGCATGAGCGCAAAAGCGTGATAAAAATATGTAAACTCATTCATGTCATTTAATTTGTTTGCTTACGGCGTTTCATTGTGACGAAAATATTTCCAAAATAGTATTTAAATACCCATTAATTATGATAAATGGTTTTGCCGCAACGTACCTACAACATTCTTTAATAAAACGAAAAAAGAGAAAATGTTTCGTCCTTAAATTATGTCGAGCATTAAAATCTCCAAATAAAAAGAACAATAATTCGCGCGATTAAGGGGTGTAAATTCTCGATTACACAAGTTGGTGCACCTGATGCGCTTTAAGGACGTATAAGATGCAAGCCAATACGTTTATGGCTGCCTGCACACTCGCGGACTTCAAGTCCCCACTCGTTGCGTTAGGTACCATATGAGCATATCATATGGTAGAGAGCATGGTGTGCTTGCTGGCTGGCTTCTTCTTCGGCGAAGCATGCCGCCGCGTACGCGGTGTACACACAGGTGGGGCACGGTACACCTTAGTGGGGACCGCGCCGAATGTAGGTCTTTGGGTCCATCGTCGGTGGGTGGCGAGCGGCGCGCAGTTGACGGTACCGCTAAGCGCGAACAAGTACCGCTCCGGAAGGTCGCACCTTCTTGTGGCTTACACCATCCGCAATTTCGTATCAGCGACCCTTTGTGCTGCAACGTGCAAACGACCGCCGTTCATACTCGACGAGGACATTACGCATCTTCAGCGTTTCGATAATCAACCAACCAGCGTTGCTAACGAATTCATTTAAACGGAAAACTCGAAACCGGTGCGCTTTTCCGGAAGTAAACAACGTACCTATCTACTTGTAAATAAAATCATCGTGCGACTTGTGTGCCAGAGAAGTTGTTTGGATTTTGTGGTGACATAAATGAAATAATAAAAGCAATGTGTGCGAATTTTCCTAGTGCTAGTTCGGTTTCTCATTCTTCGGACGGATTGTGTTCAAACAATAAGAAGTCAACTCGCTGAGCAAATACACCGATTATTTGCGCTCGGCAAATATTCTTATTAACTTTAGCCGAGTGTTGAACCAATATTTGCAGACATCAAACGCCGGAAACGTACAATGTCTACTAGTCTTTCACTGACAACAGGCAGGTTCGTGTCTTGATCGGCTGTTGGAGTCTACATGTTAAAAGTGCGCTTAAAAACTTTATGTGCATTCTTCCATCGTTTCTAACTCGATCGAGTGACTCGTTATCGATTGTTCTCAATCATAAATCTATAAACAACGAAGAAAAGTGCCTGTTTTGTGTGGATTTTGATATTTTCTCAGCAATAACAACAAAAACAACAACAACGATAATAAAACACATTTTGCAATATTATTTGGGAATAAGTCTCTTGAAAACTAAATGGTACGTACACGTTGGTGTTCAAATTTCATTAAATACATTATTGTAGCGTAAAGAAGTGTTTTAATCTTGTCGCTTCCGGTAATTATGCAGAGACAGCATGAATATGCATTGAGACTTGCAATTTGCGCAAAAACATCCTTAAAGGACGAAAATACCTCCAGCGACAGCACGAGACAAACAGGCGCACAACCGTTAACGCAATGCGTTCCAAGTTCACAAATGTGTGGAAATTTCTTATTATCCAATGCAATCAGCATTTATTAATTGCGTTCTTGCGTTCGCGCGCGCGCACGGGCACGCGTGTGCACAACTTTCCAACGCAAATGTCGTTAGCGTTGTGACATTGATTCGTATCGGATATCCCATTGCAATTTATTTTATAACGACTTGATGAGTGACTGATTTCCATATTTCAAGAAATTCCATCATAAAAATCTTCTCCTCAAAACACCTGAATTACTCTCATTCCGCCAGTGATAAATAAATTCCAATGATTTCACCTTGATTTAGGTTTTATGAATGCATAAATAAAAATTAATGTAATTAAATCAATGAAATCGATTTGCATAAAAATTTACCAATTATCAATTCGTAATTAACTTTAATCCCCCATTCGACTTGACATATTTAGAATATTCATACTTGAAGCGCGTTTACGACTTTGAAGTTAAATTAAATGAAAAAATATTTTCTATATCAGACTGAAAATGTTCCGTTATGCAAGAAAATCTTAAATTTATCCATCTAATGCATTTGGATACCTACAAGTAAAATTCCTCTACAGTATGTAACGAGAAAAAATACGGTTTGGCGTGACAGTAAAATTTCAAAATTAGCAAAATAAATGGCCAGTCCAAAAAAAGGTAATTAGATAAAATTATGCATAAAATTAAAATTTCGAAATGCATTTGGTATAATGCCTAATACCAAATGAGTGGATATTTACACGAAAGGATGCGGATGCAAAATACACAGTCTGCTATCAGCGCGCACGTCTTAAGCCGTCTTGCAAATGGCAAAATCATCGTAGGTGTTATAACAGTACCTGCCAGTCTGGCATCGTCGTCGCGCATTCGTTCGCTATGCATCTCCAAGTTGTGTGTCTACGTCGCTTTGACATAACTCGCGTTTACAACATGCGTAACATAGTTGGGATAGCGTTAAAACTCATTTTACAAATCAGTAAACGACGACGACTGCATCGAGCGCCAATCATGCCAATAACGCGGCGGCCGCTGAATGCTCCTTCTGATGATGATACGACATCAATGCATGACACATTTGATTGAGCGCCACCGCAGTGGACATGTTGAAAAAGCAGCAAAACGGTGGTTAGCTGATCGCATAAAAATTCAATCGAATAAAAATATGCAAAAACCTTCATTTCAACTTGACTCCAATAAAGCGTCAAGTAAATAAATAATGTGATTTTCTTTTATTCCCAAAGCTAACGGTAAATAAAAGTGCATTGAAATTCACAAGAATTAAACTTGAGTACGATTGGAATTTCAATGAATCAATATTTTCTTCTTATTATCACTTGTAAATCAATTTCTTTCAAATGTTTATTAATACCACACAACAAAAATGCGTTTAATTGTGCGCTAAATCGAAAAGAAATTAAAAAGCAATTGCGACATGAACTTTTGTCATTACAAATCCATTTTTAACTTAACGTTTTTGTTACTAACCAAATAATTTATTATATTCCGGGTAATAATTATTGAATAATGACATTGCCATGATATAATTTGGAAAACAACTCAGCAAAGTTTTGGTTTAAGTGGAATTCTCACGTGAAATAAATTTCCATCGTAAAAACAAAATAAAAACATGTGGAAAATTGCAAGTGAATATTACGCACATGTCCATTACGCATAATATAATCAATGTAATTTGGTCATAATCGCTCGTAATTGATTTCATTAGCGAAAATAAAATGTTCCGTTAAAATTGCTCAGTCGCTGCTAATCAGTGCCATCGGCGCTCAAATTGATTTCGTTCTGATGCATGCGCTTTATTTAAATGGCTGCTGCTGCTACTACGGCTGAATTCGTTTTGTTGCTCGCTTTTTCGGCTTCCTCATTTTTGCCGCTCGCTGCACGAATGCGTATGCAGATTACGCGAATTTGTATGCAAAGCTGCTTTATCCGGCTCGGCGTGCATCGCGAGTCTTAACTGCATCAAGTCGTTCAAAGAATTGACGCATTGACGAACAGCATTCAGCGGTAATCGATTGCCAATCGTGTGATCGCTCCGCGTGCGTTTGCCTTCTGGTAACTCATTGCGCGGAGAGAAACCGAGCCGACAGTATGATGTGTACAACTTCGTCTGCGTGCCTGGTCATTACCGGCGAGCCGAGGAGGAAATGGCATGCAAATTATTTCCATTCCGGTAGAGTGAAAATTATTTGTTGCATCAATTAATTGCGCATTTGCCGAGGATTTTCTAAGCAGCATTTTTCCAGCGCTGGGAAACATGTCGAAGAAACTGTCTGGCAATTAATACGGAATTTGCCTGAGACATTTTGATGGATTTCTCGTTACTCTTTTAAATATTCATTTAAAAAGCCATCATATATATTAAATAAATAAAACCTTGCTTAAGGTCATGAATACTAAAATATTAAATTCGGTTTGTCTTTCTTAATCCCAGCCGCACACAGTACAAAAAAAAAATCACCGATTGAGTTTTACGACTCGAATACAAAGTTAACACATTCTTCAAGTTTCTAATCCCTCATAAAATATCGATAATTAATACGCATTTAAGCTCAACACATTCGTCCAAATGCACTTCGACGCGATGAACAAAAAACCTGTAGCCGTCCTACTTTACCATATTAGCAAATTACATTTGGTGTTTATTCTTTATTTATAAAATGCAAATGCAAAAACAGGTGGGCATTAAATAACTCGAGTTTTCACTTTGAACGCCCCCTTCGCGCATTACAATTGTCGTTTTTCATGCGTTTGCTTTATGAGTATTTAATTAATTACGAATTAAATATATTCATTAATTTATGTCTTGTCATCATAACATTTTCTTATTTGTCCATCACTTTCTATCATCGTCAAATGTTGGAATTTCCAAAAAACAAATAAGCAACTGAGTAATTACTTAATGATAATAAACACGGGTTACGACCCTCGTATAATTCAAATTATTTATAGCGTTAACAACTATCCATGTTTTTTCACGACTGGAAAATTGAATTCTATCCTAGCATAGCTTGTTTTGAAAATGCCAATAATTTCTATAAGTACTGCACCCAAAATGATTGAAAACCATGATGATGATGATTTCCTCTTTACTGACGCGCATGAGGCATATAAACGCATAAATTCCAATGAAAATTCGACGCTTCAATAAGGAAATTCAATTAATTGATTTCACTTTGCGTTTTCGGATAATTTATAATCATTTGTCAATATTTGCTTGGGCGCACGTACTCTTCGTCTAATTGATAGCCACTAATTATTAGTTTTTTGTGCGCAATTAAGTCTCTTTGCTTGTAAATTTTAAACTAATTATAACGTGCAATTAACCTCTAAGCGTTTTTGCATTGTTTAAAAATGTAAATTTAAACTAATATTGTACGTGAATATCCGGCAAGCACTTCTTCGGCCGGAGGCAACGAATTAGAAAACAATTCAAGCAAAAAAGCAATGTTAATGGAGGTGAGAAGAGCGAAGAAGATGAAAAAAAAAAGGCACAAAAACACAATTTCCGTGCGATGAATGCAAAGGTGTTTGCAATGTGCGCGAAAACGGAATGAATGAAGAGTAATGAATTCGTTCGCGTATATGCAGAGAGACGACGAGACGCGGTCCATAATTATATCGAAAGATCGAGCGTTTCGATAAAATTTTAACAACATTCAGCGTTTGTTACTGACGTTACTCGCGCGTCAACAATCAGCGTGCAACCAGCGCGTCTATGAGGCTAATAATAGGGAAAGTTTCATCTGCTTCTAAGCGTTCAAATTCTTCCGTTTTTTCTCCATCAAAGTTTCGCTTATTTCGCGAGTTTCAAAATGTAAAAATATTCACGTATTCTCCGCAAAAACAATCATAAAGTTTACCTTAAGTTCTGACGAAAATTTGAATTGCTTATTGAAGAAGAAAACTAACCTGTAACAAAAATTACACAATTAGTAAAAAATTCTAGTTTGAACATCCATAAATAATAGAGGGTGTTTTGAAATATTTTTAATAATCCTAGGCAAATTCAAACATGTGTAAACCATTATCTTCCATCACTCGCACGTGCCCGACCGAAATTTAAATATCCGAATCGCAATCGTAACAAATGCGAAAAAAACACGAATACCATTAGCGAAAAAACAACAAAGAGTTTAGCAAACTTGAAAGTTCATTAAAGCCGCACGCATCGCACAACAAACACGCGCGGCGCGTGTATAAGAAATGTCAATGGCTTGTACGAAAAGCGCTTCAAATATTTTCAAGCTCAGCCGCGCATTGAGCGAAGAAACAATGCATCGAGATCTCCACATCGATCTCAACTTCTCATCCTTCGTCTTCGATCATCGACGCGGCGATGATGTGATGACTACGCGTGAATTTCAAAATGCGAATATGCATTGACAATGCGGCCACCATAACCTCTCGCATTTAATGCATTTGTTACACATCGCGTACCTCTAAGCGTACTAGCACTGCCAACCAAGTAACAACAATCCACGAATGTGTGTTGTACTACAATAAAGCGAATTTACATTCGTCGAGTGCGTCTCTTTTGCATTGTTTGCGTGCGTCTGTGCGCGTTCAGCGAGTAGGTGCATGATGTGATATTTATTGCGGCATTGTTTGCATGCCTTTCTTCTCTTTGTTTGCCATCGACGAACGCGTTCGCGCACTGACAAGCGTTTTTCATCGCGGGCTGCAGAACGCTGGAGTATGTTACGCCAATGTAATTGTAATCGAAATATTTTTACTCCTTTTTTTGCGTACATTACTGGTGGTACACACAATGTTTGAACAAAGCTGATGCGTCGTAATTCAATTATGATGGGTTTAAGGAAACACGTTTGGTAATTTATCGGAATAATAAAGCGTCAATAAATTAAACTAAAACATTTCATCATTTTTGTCTCTAGGAGTATTCCAAGTTGTAGGCGTTTGGCTTGCATAATTTATAATTTATTTAAATGTGTTAAATGATATTTAATAAACGACGTCGTGTAATAATTGGTTCTTAAATGAGCTCCATGCAGAGATGGAAAACAAGTAAATATCACTGATACCTTTTAAGACAATGGCGAAAAAAGCAACTTAATGAGCAATCAACTTCTTGATTAAATTTGGTTTTGCTGACATTTTGGAAAGTATGAATTTCTGCCATCATAGTTGAACTAGTTATGAATATGAAAATTAAATGACTAGTCAAGCCCATCTGGAAATATTTGCTAAACTCAAAATTTCCCTCATCCATTATAATTGTCAAATTATGTAATTTGGTGATAAAAAATTAAAAACGTTGCAAAATTAAAATTAAGTCTGGCATACTTATGTTAAGTCTTAAATTAAATATACCTATGATCATTAACTTTTTATAAAATGCCAACTACACCACAAAGGTTTTTCAAGCATAATTTGCACAAATCAATTACGATACCACCGACAAATAAATTGAATATTTGATGAGACTTGTTACGTCTGAAGACATTTTCTCTTCGTGCATTGCGGCGACGCCAAATTAAATTTCGCATACATGCGCAACAACCACGCTTTGCATATTTTAGTTAATTACACATGTTTGTGCCCGTACAGCGCATATGCATATTCATAATAAATTAATGTGCAACGTGCATATCTTCATTAGGCGCGCGCGCGCGCGCGAGACTACGATGTTAGTAATTAATTGTGTATTGTTTCCATATTGCCAAGCTGTCATAAGAAATTAACAGACATCCAATAGGCGCGCAGACTGAACAATGATAACTAACATCAACTTAAATTTATTCGTAGGTACAATCATCTTAAACTCTCATTTCAGACGCGAGCGCATCAAATCGCATTGTTTAATAAATGTCAATTCCTTGTTTATTACACGCGATAAATAAATCACAACACCGGCGATTATATTTATTTATATGCATATTTATTCATGTAAATTTATTATTATGACTTTTAAAATTCGTGTTTCGATGATGTATTGAAATGTGAATTTATTCGCGTGCGCGATGCTTGCTTAACGCGTTTTTCAACAGCTGAATTCGAGCACTTGCTGTACGCGTCCTTACGGTAGTAATAAATGATTTAATGCGAAATGGATCACCAGGATGATGATGATGATCAAAAAGAATCAGCAGCCAGCAGCCAGCAGCCAGCGAGCGAGCCGCCTGTGTGTAATTAGTGCGCAAAACAAGTTTTTTCCATCGGCTTTTTGGAAGTTATTTTATTGAATGTCCGTTGACGATGTTCAGCGTTTTTACGCGGCATGAATTTCGGCTTCCGTTAGTTCAAGCAGCTCAACGACAAGAAATAACAAGCATTAAGAACGAGTCATAAAATGAATGAATCTGTACTAAAATTGAACCAATAAAATAAATTTATTTTAGTTTAAAAAAGTATGAATTACGACTGCAAATTTGCACATTGCACACATAGTAGGCACCTATAGTTTTATTTCTTTTTTCTTTCAGCTATTATTTCCAGCAGACGCAAAACGCAAGAGACCTTTGTGGTCTCTCAACCGCATAGAATTTCAATGCGCTCCGCACCGCGGTAATTGCAATTGTAAATAATAAATAAATTAGACGTGGTGTTGATAGATGTGGATTAATGCGCATTTGCGCGCAACTAAACTAAACGACGGCACATATGCTAAATAGCGTTGTATTTTTCCTTTCTTTTCCGCTCTGAGCAAGCAAGCACTCAAACGCATCCATCCAACCAACATTCAAGCGATGACACACGCATGTGACATTTACACTGTGGTTTTGATTATGTACAAATTCGATTGCGTTTGTTCTATCTGATGCTGTTGCTGCTGCTGCCGCTGCGCCAAGCAAAGCACAAATGTCACTGGTAAACAATATGCGTTCAGCATCAATTTTTGGCATGTATGCTGAATGTGCGCGCACATCGTCACTTGATGTCGTTGCATTATTGAAATTATCCCACTGACCTATTCTAACCCGGTCTCGTCGGCATTTCGTCGTCGAAGAACGCGCGCGCGGCGGCTCGTTCGGCTATAAATTAAAAACTCGTTTTCGTTGCGTTACGCCGCGCAGCAATCGCATCGCGGCTATTATTAGACGTTATTAGTCGTGGATGAAATGCTCCCGACGATCGTGCGCATCACCGATATCTATGCACCAGCTTCAAACGCGCTCTAGAGCGAGCCTCGTCAGTTCAATCCACCAGAAAAGAAATTAATATTATTTAGGTCAACTTCCAGAAAAATAATCCAACTAATTTTACGATACTCAAGAAAACTTAATTAAACTTTGCGTCGTAAAAACTTTTTATAGAGTACCACATTAACTATTAATTATATAAGTGCCATTATAAAGTTTTTAATTAAGATTTCGTCAAAGGACAGTTTTACGAAAATCGTTGACCGCGTATAATAAGATGTTTGATCATCTAGTTTAGTAGTGTCATTTTCATTGACATTTAATGATAAATTAAGCAACGAAAAGCACTTACACATGTGATTACAATTCGCGATAGCTCTCTTGGTGATCTGAGAGCAATGATTGACTTCTTACGAGCAGGAGCAGAGGACCTCTTATGGTATTTCGTATTCAGCGACGATCGCTGCCGGCCGGCGACATTGCGATGCGCATTCATGCACCTGTGCACAATATTTTCACCGTCTCCGCGGGCCGCGCATTATGAATAATGCACGCGCAACGTCTTCATGCGAATGATTTATAAACATAGCGGCGGTGAATTATGCGCGCAATGCGCAATCGTGCGATATTTGCGTTTGTTTCGGGCTCATAACTCGTCGGCAGTGTGCGACTGTGTTGTACTTACTCGCAATTAATTGAAACTCTTGGACTGGCGAAATTAATACGCTCATGATAAACGACGTCACCTTGCGCCGCGAAATCAGTCTGCGCAGAGCTTGACGTAAAATATTATTTTAATTGCACGACATGCTCGTTTTTACTGAGTTTGCGAGCGTGAAATTTGTGCAAAAATCAACGGAATTTTACGTGTAATACAACAAGAAAAAACGCGCCAGCTTTATAGCAGAAATTCACGCTTTTTAAGTACAATCTATTATTATTTATTGCTGTTATGATTTCCTGATATGTAAAATAATCACTCATTCTCTCGTGCCGCTCGCACAAAAAGCAGGTGCTTTTTGTTGATGTGCAGAATAAATTTCTAATTTGCTTTACAGTTAGTTAGGGGCGCTAATCTGCTTGTACTAGATTTCGTACTTAAGTCGAGTCAATCAAACCATCTATGGTATGCAAGCCTACTTAATCTGAGCGATGCGTGGACACACATTTTGAAAGATTTGATTAATTTTGTTTAATCGCATGACATCCAACTAAGAAACAAACATCTTTATCCAGCCGAATGCATCAGGTTCAAATCTCTCTCGGATGCATCATTAATATGTGTTGAAACAAAACACCGGCAGAAAGAATGAGAGACAAACTAATTCCGAACATGTTTTACGTTCGCTGAAAAGCAACCAGACTTGATTATCATTAATTAAATAAAAATACAACTAAATAATCTTGAAATGAATTAGGCTAGTATTAAATTACACGAGTTACTTTCTTGGTGTACCTGCGACAACACTTAGACTCGACGCAAGACATACATTAACGCGTAGTGATATTTAGTAACCGAATTGCATGCAATTTGAGCCGCGCATTCAGAAGAAAATTTATGATAAAATATGAATACATGAATAATCCCGCGCGTGCAGTTCTTTAACCCGACCGACTGTTTATCATCTTTATCTAGCGTGAATGCAACGAAAAGCTTCCCTCTCGTTTCAATTCGGCACATACGGCAGAATCGTGCATGCAGTTGCGACACTACCGGTCCTCGAGCAAACGCGCGCACGCAACCAACGATATCTTAGGAAGCCTACCAATTCGAATCGCATTAGAATGATAAATCAAGCGGTGCGCACGAAGAGGCTGCTGTTGCAGCTTGCCGCCGTTTGAAACCGCACGAAAAAATGCGCCCGACAGGTGAATTTCTTCACCGGGCGTCAGCCGCGACAGAGTATAAATTAAGAAGCAGTGCCAAAGTACCACAACATTTCTCGGCTTTTTCCAGCGCGCGCGACGAGTGTGCTCGCACACGCGTTTTTATGATTCACGTCTTTCTAAATGTCAATGTTAACCGGGCAACTAACGCGAAATGTCATCCGCCGCTTTGCCGGATTGAAGGAAGCTGAGTCCTGAACGAATCCATAGCTTGAATCAAAAATGCGATTTAAATGCAGCATGAATTCACATGCATTTATGTAAAGTCTACGTTTTATGAGCGTTTGATATATTAACGCAGACACATTTTTTAATTTTATGTGAATACGCTTTTTATGACGACCTGCACTGTGCAAATATAGCGATGATTTAATTATGCAAGAACTTATCTACCTCAATGTATGCTAATGTGGATGCAGTTGGGCGAGTCCGAATTGTATTGCGGTTTTTTAATTTTGCATTTTAATGTTTTACCATTACTCATGTAGTCTTATCGTGGCTATCTCTTGGTGTAAATATGCGCCTGTATAAAATTATTACCTGCCTTCGTTTCATGTTTGTCAGTTTTCCCCTCAAAATTGTCCAAGTCCAATTATTCATAACGACTGTGGATTCTGTACATGTTCAGCTACGGTATTCTCTTGATGAACATCCATAAGAAGGAAACTGGTACCCTACAACAAAAATTGCATTACACTCTAGCTTCTAATTACAGGCTCAAGAAAATCATAAAGGTTACTAACAGAACCAGTGGATGATTACAGTAGTAACAAACCAACAACAACTTTAGCAAATGAAGATAAGCTTAAATGGCAATTGACTTTTTCCACGCTATTTTGCATCATTGAAGCATGCCTAAGTATGCAAGTACCTAGGCATCTTCATGTTGACCCAATTACAATATGAGTTGCAACCAGTTGATCATATGATTGTTAAAGTTAGGTTACGACAAAACCTACATCCACCTGTAGCTATAACATCATATTTAAGATGATATTTCAGACTCTATCAGCAAGTTAGTTGAGAGTAAAGCCTAGTGGTCACATTGTGTCAAGAATATGCATACTTCCAGTAGAGTGATAGCTGTAGTGTATAGTGTGACATTGTGTAAGTGTACTTTATGTTGAGCAGACTCTTGGGCTGCATGCCAAACTACCAAACGCATTATCGGAGGCTGGATATCTTCAAGCTTCTCCTATTTTGCAACTTATGCCATTAACAAACATGGGAGGACTAGACCTATCTGCCTTAGTTGCTACTGCCATCACCTCAACCAATATAACCCCAGTGTTAGTACATCAATCTTACCTCTACAAAAACAAAACGAACAAATAGATTAAAGATATGCCTAGACAGCTTAAACTAAACATACCTGTAGCTCGTATATTGCAGACCAACTCTTGATGCGAAGCACTTGCACATACCACGCCATAACCTTAACCCGGCGTCCTATACGATTCGCGTACCGACACTAATCACGCTGCCCCAACGTAGTCTAATATATCAATACAAAGTACAAACCACCCTGAACACCGCACACTATGTCTCTTATTAACCAATGAAAGTTTTAATCACTAAAACACGATTTTCGCGAATGAAAATAACAACGCTACACTTGACGGGTATGTGCCGATGACGCTTGCTAGACGCAGCGGTGCCAACCCAAGTTGAGCGTTAGCGGCGCAAGGGCATGCAGCAGTTGGCACTCCTATAGTTCTTAACTCACCGAATAGAGGGAACACCACCAAAAACATTCAATTCAAATTTGCCATTTCAGAATGCGCAAAACTATTGCAAACTAATTTCTGAGCTGTTTACAACATCTGTTCGCAGTGTATATCTAATCTATACATGTTCCTCATACCTTATATGACATTCAGCAACCAATGCATATTAAGACAATTGCAGCATTTAGCTGGACGAAAATTACAAACTTTTACATAATGAGCTATCAGTAGGTACACCGTGATTGTTATGTGTGATCTTCGCTTTGCTATGAAGAGGTGCCCATCATGTGAGTCATGAAGGGAAGTAACGGTTTCGCACGTTGCACGACGTGTGCGAGGTTCGCACAGCAGAAACAGCAGCAGCAGCCACCTCAAAGAGCGCGCTCATGGCACATGCATGATGATAATAACGTGAAATTAAAAATTTTCGTGTGCCTTGGCATTGCTTTCGGTCGTTGCCAGCGCTTCGCGTCTTTTTTCCTCCTCGCGAGCGCCTAGGCAAGAAGAACGACAAGCGCGTACGAAGAATGCGCATTTGCGCGCACAGTTTCACCTTAATTTACCAATCAAGCTTGACGTTTAAATTGTGCAACATTTAAGCGACGCGCGCACGTGATTTACCATTTTACACGTTCGGTGCGCGCCGTAATAATATCTTCTCTAAGTGCTTCATCTACAGGTACTGTTAGCGCGCGTTGGCATCCATCGAAGACGATACTTCTTCGCGGCTGCTTTTTGCTTACGCATGCGAGATAGATGATTGAAAACGATAAGAATGTAATAAATAATTTCGTTAATCTAATGGATTATTGCATGTTCATTTCTTCCTCTTAGCGCACAACCACTTCTTTCTATTTCAAGCTGTAATCTAACGTAATCTGTTAATTACCAATGCGACTAATTATGGCAAGAATGCACCTATTTGGAAGAAGCTATTAATTTATTGAGGAAAACAATGGGTAAACAATAGTTTCGCATTGTAAAAGTGTGTAAAATTGTTTTCACTTCAAGTGAGAAAAATACCATGTTAGAAACTCATCTTAAACTTGAGAAGGCGTTTGTAATTACAAGGCAAAAACTACGAATGCGTATTAATTATGGAATTAATTTAGCGAATGCGAGGCTTTTGTCTGGCGTTGTGCAGCTCGAAACTTGTTTGAAAATCATGCTCGTTAATAATTTAATCAAATTTGTCACGGTGCGGTGTTATTCTTCTTCCAACCCATCTCGCCGTCTTTTTAATTCGTGATCATTAAGGCCGTCAAGCAATTATGCATGGTTTAAATATGCTAAACTTGTTGGCACTTGACGGACTTGAAGGAAATATTTCACTGGACTATCAAACAGAAACTTTTGTGTGATTTCACATTCAAGCTAGTTGGAAATAGAACTTGTAAGTTTTTTTCAGCTAGTCGCGTCGCGAAACAGCGAATATTCTTTTATGGCATTTGCAAAGTTGCCATCAAAATATTGGTAATAACGGTGGGCAATAAACGGCAGTAAAAACAAATGAGATTTTGACGCGATGGAAGTCAATACATTGATGGAAATCATGCGGCAGTCATAAAGTTGCACGATAAATAATTCTCGCGCGAATGATAATGATACAAAGTTGTGCGCGATTTAGTGGTAGCGCTTTATGGATTTAAAACGGCGGAGGCAGAAGGAAAAGAGGCAAGAAGAAGATAAGAAAATTTCGATCTGCTAATCGGCATGCGCTTCGAACACGTGTTGAATTATGAATTTGCAATTTTATTCGTGCGCGCATACCACGCCGAATTTAATATGCCATTGCAACAACTTTACTGCTCGCTGCCGTTGATATAAAATTTATCTTCGTTCGTTTGAGTGTATGTTCAATTTTATGGTTATGAATATTTTCACTTTTCTTCACTGCGTCTCTTCGCATTCGTACGCGAAGCATATGAATTCTAATTGCGTACCAAGTCATCAAAATATTTAACTGATGACTTTTCAGCTCAAAATATAGGTAAATTTTTTATTGTCTTCACATGCGTCATGTCTTAAAATATTATAAACGGCAAGTGAGGAAAATTCAACAGATTTTATAGTTTATGTGAGTGTTGAGTTCATTTAGTTGCAATTGCATTTCAATGCATTGATATTGCAATTTCAAATTACATTTTGATCTTTCAATACAGGATGTAAATTATTTTAGCACCATAAATAACACTGAATTATCATAGGAGAAAAGCCAATAAATAATATAAGTGAAGAGTAGTTTAAAGGTTTGAGTAAACTTGGTATTTTTGTTGTTATTAGTTAAAATATTACATTTATGATACGACTTTGTATAAAATTTATATTTACTTCAGCGAGATGTGAGCTGAAATAAATGAAATAAATAAACGTACATTCGCTATGGTGAATGAGCGAAACCGAGCAAAATGAATTGCAATTGCATTCTGCAATGCGAGATTTTAGTGCATCGCAATTCATTTCAAAACTGGAAACTGATATGCTTCTGACATTACGTGTGTTTAAAGCTCAATCAATCTTATTCCATAATAAATTCTTTTGTGTCACATAGACCGCCATAAAACGAAGAGGAACATAAAATATATTCCACATACTCTGGGCACACTTTGGCCTAATGAAATTGCTCGCAATATTTGAATAAATCGCACTGAATGTGCCATTCCAAGCACGAATGGGAAACACTTTAATACATCTTTTGATGGTAACTTATAGCAATGCAGAATGCAAATGTGCTGTGGCAATGTTTCATGCTGATTATGCGCGAGTAATACGGCAATGATGAGGTCGTAGAACGACCTTTCTCATCTGCCCGAATAGCAGCGCAAATGTAAAATGCCACTGCACTTTATGTTTTGCTGTTTAACTTAAATTGACTTCAAGCTGAGTCGAATCTATCTGTCTGTCCATTTAATTTGAATATTTATTCGATTTTAATCAATTTGTTTTGTTTCAGGTGAGTTTCCAAACACTTTTACGACTAGCAAAATTATTCATAGTAAGTAAATAAACTTCCCAATAAAATTGAACATTTTTATCAGAAGCTTTGCAACAATGTTGATAATTATTTTTATAATTGCACTTCCTATAGCATTAGCGACATTTACGACTAATAGAATTATTTACAACTGGCTTCATTTAGGTATTAAATTTTTGCGGTAAAGTGAAAATCCCAAGTTGAAAATTATTATTATAGTTGTACATCGTACATAGTTATGCATCCAATATAAACTTCAGGCATAACTTAAGCGTGATTCAATCGGCATTTAAACGCGCTGCCTTATTGGCCATCGATTCTATCAGTAATCGATCGGGCGCGCAAGTTGGAATATTATTGCATTCGGGCGTGCGCGACGCGGCAAAACTTCTGGGTGTACTTCTTCGGCTTGTCGCGGTCGGCGATCGAACATTGAAAAACGGGGCGCAACTATGCAGGATCGCGGGAGTACCAACCAACATGCACATTGCATGTGCCCACAACCAATATCTATCTGTACGTATTTACTTGAAGCACTTGCATTCGATACGAATCGTGCTAAACGTTTCACTTTTGCGCTGCGGCCAAACCGTTTTTCCTGACGAAAGCTGCATTGCCAAGCTGTATTGTGCGACGATATTTGTTGTCGGATTTGATTATAGACTATGCTGGAAATTCATTGCTCGCTTGCGCCTTTTTTCGTTCTTCGCCTGTTCGTGTGAAGGAGTGTGTGTTCGAGGTCCGTACCCATGAAACATTTAAAGTTCGTTCAGCGAGCTACCTTGCCGCGATGTCTTGTTGCGCAAACGCGAGCCAACTGCACCCACATGCAACGATGGAAACCATGCAATGCAATCCGTGCTAATATCACACAGGCGTAATCAAATATTGCAAGGACTACAAATTGTATTTTCCCGTAAACCTACTTTTCAAGATATTATGCTCCCCGCTCAGAGATTTCTTTGTCTGCCTCGTCCTTGAAGGACAATGTTCAATTTTTCCGCAATTTCTGTAAATCATTAAAGTTGAAGGTATTGAAAGATGAATATTTATGTTTGAGCTCATAAATTGAGAGATTGACTGTATAAGAAACTCTTGGAAACATGCACAAAATGCAACGCTTTCGTGCGCTCGCGTTTCAATCGGCGGATTGAAAACGAAACCCGCCAATCCTTGCTCTATTGTATGCCAAATAAATAGACAATCGGTGCTAATCTATGCACGTATTTGTTGCAAAGTGTCACCGAGCTATGCATGATATAATGGAATAATAATACGTCGTGAACTTCATGACTTTAACACTAGTTCTACACAAATATGCAGCTCAAAGCTCACACAGAAAAAACATTAGCCAATTAAGCAAGTACACTATAGGTACATACTTGTGTATGTTTTACTATTCATAAAATTAACATTCCAAATGCCTAATCACATAGTTAATTCTTAAATTATGCAAATGAAACCGCAAAGATTTATGGTTTCAATAGTTCTTCTCGTGAGATCGTTCGCGGAGGTTTGCATAATTAAACAGGCCATAAACGTGTCGATATTTTCATCAATTAATAAATTAACCGAATTAGAATGCCGCGCGTGATGATATTTATAGGCGAGTCATAGATAAGACGAAGAACGACAACGTGTGCAGTTCGCAGCGCGCAGAAAATGAAAACGATGCGAACAATTTCACCTCACATCATCATCGCATCTTTAAGATCTAGTTCTAGTTACACTTTTATCGATTGCGCACCTCGCATCGTTAGCACGTAACTGCATTTTGTGTTCGAGGCTCGCGAACGCGCATTGGAACAACTACGAGTTTATTATAGGTTAGCATCAATAAAGATTGCTGAATGAAATGGAAATCGTGGTTGCATTATGGAGTTGGCACTTTTTACCAGCGCGAGCGCAGCGAACGCAATACTCGACTTTTTTTCATAAATCACCTTAAGTAAACTAAGTAGAGTTGACTTCACGCATAGGATGCTGTTTATTGCAAAATTCTAATATTTATTATGCGCACCAGCTCGACTTAAATATACAGGCATTCATTGCTTTAAATCCCTTAAAAATCGCGAGTAGAATTGCTTGAAATTTGGTTTATAATGGCGAAACTTTCTCTATGTTTGTGTTTGAATTTTATCACTGGCAAACCAGCACGAAATACTTGCAAAATTTAAGTGTCTCATAAATTGCACTAATACTCATATCACATATCAAATTTGCATAAGATTTAGTCACATAACACGCAACAAAGTCGCGAACTAATGATATGAAAATGCGCTTTAGATTCCATTTTAATTATTTGCAGGTAGTATCTCACTTTGTCAGTACGTTTCCATTGAACTGAGCGCAATGTTTCTCTGCTATTTATGCACATACTATATTTGTATCTATGGTAACAAGTGGTAACAACTCGTACGTGAAGAGTAACATTATGGTAACATTTGGTAACCAATGGTAACAAGTGCATCTTGCTCGTTAAACAAGTACAACATACGAATAATTTCAATTGATATGCGCTATTGCTGATTCTGCTGCTCCTGCTGCTGCTTCTGCTCCTCTTGCCGCCGCACCGAGCAAAATTATTTCTTGTACGTGTAGGCTGAACTTACCAAAGTAAGCAGCAATTACCGCGTTACATATAAGTCGCGTTTAATCACTTTAATTACTAAATAATCAAGTGCATCAACAGCGTATGCGCACTCGCCGTAAAAGCGTATGCAATGTGATAATGAAAAGCCATTTTTTATTAATAGCGGCTTTCGATTCATTTTCCACTCAGTCAACTTTTAACCGGCGTATTAAAATCATTAAAAATGTAACGCTAGCGTATCGCTGTCAGTCATCGTCATCGTCTACTTATGCCATGAATAACGTTGCAAAAAGCAGCGCGATAAAAGTGACAAAACTCAAAGCAAAGAGCAGCAAGAGGAAAGAAGGCATTACGTGCGCTACGTGCGCGTATGTATCTCAGCAGTATATGCGCATTGCCAATGAGTACAAAGTACGTACAGCGTGTGTGGCAAAAGATTCCATTAATTAAGTTAATCTAACATGGATCTCAGACAACAACAACAGCAACAGCAACAACTGCAAGAAGAGTAGCCGGCGTGCAAGAAATGCACCAGGTAGCCAAAGACGAAGACCAACTTTAACAATTGCAACAAGAGGAAAAAGATGCATGTTTAATGCGGATGTAATGTTTTCAACTACACACGCGGCTTAAAAAGATTACAATGCAAGATATTTTTACTCTTTTTTATATAAGTAGCTTATGCATTACGTAAATGTATAATATTTATTTTATTTTTGCTTGAAAACTGAATAGATAGGTGATTTAATTAATTTTTATGAAAATTAAGGATAATACAAGAAGAAGGATAATAAAAATGAATAATAAATTACGTGCGGCTTTTGCAGCAGTAGGTATCAAGTGTTGAATAAAATGGACAAAGGAGAATCAATTTTTGAGATTGCATTACACATTACAAGCAATTTCATCAGCAGCTTGGTTTTTTAACGTCTGTATTATCCGTTTCGTACGTGTGCATCCTGCGTGCTACCGTAAATAAGCATGCAATTTATCTGCGTGCATGCGCAATCAAGAACATTGTTGCACTTGTTGCACATGGATCGTCATTATCGTCGTCGCTACGATCATTATTATTACTATATTATTTATTGGAAAATTCCTGAGGATGCGCCGCCGCGTACGTGTCAGCCGATCGGAGATGCGAGATTTCTCTATTGAATTCAATTCCGCCAATCGCCGGCCAATATAATTTATAATAGCGCCGTGGTGCGCGGTGCGCTCGCGTAATAATCATAAACATATGACTAATGATAATCGACGTCCGCGCTCAATGGTTATTGCGCTATTGCATTCCGAGTAATTAAATTTCGATATTATATTATGTGATTACGAGTGTGAGTGCTACTATTATAATGGGCAAGTGTTGTGCGCGCATGAAAAGAATTCTGCGCGCCGACGAAGACGTCGAGGAGCATCGCATGAAGAGAGGAGATTAATCACATTCTGAGCTTCCATAATTGTTAATGAAATGTTTAGTATTATCATATATTATATAATAGAATGCTGCGTGTGCTGAATTAACTGCTTTTCAATCTCGCAAAATTGAATTATTTTTCAAGCTTTATGCACTTAATTGAATTATGTGGAATCTTACATCATAATATTCATAAGCAGTGTATGAATTCACTGAGAATTCTTGGAAAATATTTCAATTTTATTTCAAACGTACTCAGAAAGGAAGGACTTTAGGATGACGTTGAATAATAGTAATAATATATGATGTGTTAGCTCAGCGTAGAATTCAGTTTTATTATTGGCGCGTGTAGATCTGATGTGGGCCAGGATCTGATAATAATGGGTTCGAGCGCGATTCGATTAATAGCGACCACCTACAATCCTCACCGAAAAAGGCAGCAACGAAATGATAAACCGAAAAAGCACGTCTCGTGCGCACGCTCTATCATTACAAACATTGCATTTCTATTGTACGATCGCTGTTTTCACTCTGCTTTTTACGCGTTTTATTGTACGAACAAATTTTTTATGCTCGCCGTCGCTCTTATCTCTCACAGTATGCGTTATGATTCGTTCGCATGTTCATTCAATGATTTAATATCGATGCTCGTTGAGTGTGCTTTGTCTTCAGCCGAGTTCAGTGTGGTCGAATCAGATAACAGCAATAAAGGAAATTGCCTCAAGGTATTAACAGAATGTTAACACAATTATGAATAAAATAATTCAAGAGTATCACACATTCTTTTATAGGCTCAAAACGCAGGAAATTTCCAAACAGGATAACGAGAAATACATAATAATTGTCAATTCCTGGGCAAGGCAGATACAGCTTTGAATAGTTGTAAAATACTACATCATACATTTTATTACAGTGTATTATTAGTTTAGTAAGTAGGGTGAATTACATACAGTGAGTGAGCACACGCTCAGTTAATATTCCTGACAGCTCGAGCAATAAAACCTGCAAGACTACGAGTTAAGTCAATGTTGATACAATCTCGAGGGCATTTAGAGAAATTGTTATAACTGATTTAGCATAATCAAGTGCAGTGCGCGAGGAAGAAGCGTAATTTAATTGCAGGAAATAATTACGTATAATAACGCATGCCATTCGTTCTTTAATCGCGCACACGCTCTTGTTGCTCTGCGCGCCGCACCGCGAAGAAGAATGCAGAAGAACGAACGATGTCTCGACTGCTTACACCGTTTTATGACACTTGCCACCAATTCCTTCGACTATTAATGCCAGCAGCGAGCACTGAAAAAGAACTGCTGCTATCTTGTAGGAGTTATTTACAAGTCGCACTCAGGATGAAGAAATACATGGCTCGTAATTATGGAGCGTGTCGATTAGTTCGGAATGAGCTGCTGCTGCAGAACTCTTCGGATGCTGTTGGACGCTCTTGCACTAAATCAGCGTGCTCGCGAGTCTAGTTGCGCAATCGCGCGGCGTGCACTCAAATGTCTTTAAAATATATAACCATCTGGAGTAATACGCTAGATGCACTCCGATAGCGTCTTAATGCTTTTTTATTCATTAGCAAACAAACCGAGAAACGACGCGTTTAACTATTCCGATTCTATCGCTCTTCTCGCAGCCGCATTTAATAATTATGTTGCCTCAATGTTCTTACATACTTTATACTACAGAGTATTTCAAAATTATCCTTTCAACAGCCAGGAATCCTTAACCAAATTCAACAAATAAAATCCTAGATAAATTTACCATAAATTGATTAAATAGAAATTACAAGGAGTCTAGGAGAAAATTGATAATGCCAAAGCGATAATTTACTTTGGCATTATCATTACGCTATGTAAAATGGAATGATGAAATTTATTACATCGATGATAATAGGCGATAATTAAAAAGTCGCTTATGGTAATCTTGTGCAAAGCGCATAAATTTTCAAAGTATCGTAAGCTGGAATCAACTAGTTTATGGCGCTCTTAATTTCTCATTCTCACAACCCAATAAATTCAATTTACTCCAAAGAATTTGATTGGTTCTTGCTTTGTAATCAAATGCAATGACATTTCATTCTTGACGAAATTGTAACAAGCATAATGCAAAAATGTATTGTGTTCAAATGAATAACATGAAGAAAAAAATGATTTGCACATTTTTATAGATCAATACGAATATTATTGAATAGTAATGAATTTATTGGCTACGTTTTGTTGCACTTTAAATACCAAAGGACACGAATGTCAACCAATTTTATATTTTTCAATCAATGGCATTGTCATAATATTTTCCATTGTCATAATTTGTGATATTTATAGTGAGTAAGCCAAAAATAAATTCAAAATAGTTTCTTGGAACATAAAAAAAGCTGTGTTTCGTGTTGATGTTTTTTTGCTGATTTTATTATCCTGTTGGCATAGTAAAAAAACACATTGTTCGCACTTTTCGCAGTGATTTTCACGCATTTCCAGCGAAAAGAATTAGCCTTTAAAATAGCAACTTTGCACTTGTTTTTGGCATTGAGATACGCAGCGTTGAACCACCGTGAAACTCTGCGAATCGCGGCGGATGCGTTCGCCGCCGAAGGCGTAATAAAGATACAATACAATAGTCAATAAAAGCCATTCGTTGAATACAAAGCGAGCGAAGCGCTTCGCGTACAATGTACGGACACACGCGTGTTCGATATTGATAAAAACATTTCTGCAGGGCGTGATTTAAATGCACTCTCAATACCTCAGAGAGCACAAGCAGCATGCACTTGCAGTTCACTCCTCATGTTTATCTTATTTATTATTTCGAACCGCATTGAAGACGACGCAACATAATGCAATATGTGCACTCGCAAGTGTGCAATTAAATTTCTCTCCCTTGTCTGTCCGCTTCGTCTGCACGTTTACGAGACGAATGATCGCTTGATCATGTTGCTTCGTCGATAATGATGATCATCATCATCATCATTGAGAAATGTTACGTAACGTGTGAGTCGAACAACTAGTCCAGTTATTTATTGATAAATCATCGTCAAAGTGAACGTTCAAATAACCATATAAAAAATCAGAATTATTTCTTCTACTGAATTATCCTTTTTCGTCCTTTTCGAGTTAAATTGAATAATTGCATATGTTGCAAGTGTAGAATAAGTTCTTTTATATCATGAACACGATCACAACATAAAACCTCAACACGGCTGTCGTTATTGTTGTTGTTCTTATTAAAGCAAAGGCAAATCTAAAACGAGCAGCGAGTCGAGCGAGTTCCGCGTGGCGAGGTCTCCAAAGGTCGCGACAAACGATGAATTATTGCACTTGCAGTACACATATTTCTAAAGTACGACTGCTCGAGAAAGGTTCGGCTGAGGAAAATTAGAATACTAGAATACACTCCGTTCGTGTTGTGCTATTTTCCATGCACTGGAAGATTAAGTTACGCAACGAATAAATTTTATTGATTTATGAATGTACAACCAGTTATTTGAGCTCTAATAACATTCGCCCAAGTAGCAAACAACGCAAAAATCTATTCGCAAAAACTCTGTTAGCTCGTTGGAAAGCTGAATTTATCGCAACGAGAATTTGTTTTTCACCTGCGCTAATGCAAATTTATTTCTTATACGTACGTGTCTTATGCATGTTCATGTATATGCCTTTAAAATTTTGCACGCTCATCATTAAAATATGCGCGAAAATTTGACATGGTTGTCAGTGCGAGTATTCATCGAAAAATCATGCATATAAATGTCTCAATACGTACGTGAACCTTACGAAAAATTCACCTGCACTTGAATTGACGGCTATCGTGCCGAATGAATGACTTAATTATGAAACAAGTCTTATAAGAAGTGCGAAGCAACTGTGCCAATGACCATGCCGGCTTGGGTTCACTCGGCCGGGGCGTAATTGCAGTAAAAATGTAACGCATTAAGTATTCGTCAAAATTTTCAAGTGGCAATTTCAATATTTTACGACTGAGCAATGCAATAAAGTAGTAATCGCCAAACGCGCATAAATTACGCGCATGAATTCTGCGCGCATCTGATACTTTTATTTCTCTCGTTTTTCTTCACGACGCGTCCGCGGATGGACCTCTTGGTATTTAGTACAAATATAATTTATATATTAATTAGGTGCTTAATCACGCATCGCACATGACGCAAGCGCTAAGAGCTTATGAAATCAACTTATATTTTCTTCTTCTTCGCTTTTGCACAACAACCGCAATTTTATGTGTTCAGCATATAGCTCAGAGTTTGTTATTGTTGTAAATTAATTTTTTATGAGCCTGCCAATTAAAACACTTGCTCTAAATACTGCAAATATTTATGGACTTTTAATACGCAGCATACCTCACGTACAATTAGCTATATTTTCTCACGCTGTTCAAAAATGTCAAGAAAGAAAATATTTACATTCGTTTGAATAAAGTAATTTAAACGAATCACTACTTAATAAGCATTCAAGACATTTTTCGTGGCATTTTTCTCGGCATCTTCTTTGTACGACAGGTAGCTATTAAAGAGCAAACAAACTCAAATTACAATTTGATGTGAAATGAAATGTTATTGCTCAAAATACCAAAGAGATACGCAAGAAATAACGCATCGGACTTGCTCGCTGAGTAATTACGGCTTATTACGGTACAAGGTGTTTATGAAGCCCGAAGGAGTTGGAAACTGCCAAAGAAAGAGAAAAGTTTGCATGACACTCTTGGCTTTAGTCCAGTCCGTGCTTAGGTTGATCAGTCATGAGGATGTTAAGAAATAATTCAACATTTTTTATCAATGCGCGCGCGCGCGCACAGCGCTCAGAACGAAATAAAATATGAATGCATATTTCGTGTGTATGTTCCGTCTATGTGTAGTTAATAAAAGGAGGATCTGTGCATGAGTTGAAGTTCTTGTAATAACGCGACCTGCTTTCCTCTATTCCAACTTCGTGTGCGTCGTCTTTGAGTGTAATAACTCTTCTCGAAATTCTATTGCAACTATATTAAGGCAGTCGGCTCAACGTAGCATTTTTCACTTTTCGCAGCTCGCTACCAGTTTGAATGCAATCTCATCAATTCATAAATTATTTATTAATTATTGTGACGGAAGACCGTTAATAACGTCGTGGATTAAGATACGTAATCGGTGTTTAAAAATTTCTCATTTTTCAGCAACTCAAAATCTCACAATAACCTACAAGTACTTACTTAAATTTATCATTGAGTCAATAATTATGAAATTATTCATACTTAACTCTCATTTGCCAAATGAAAATCGTCTAATAAAATTTATAGCCCGCATTTACTTTTAGGTAGCTGTATTGTTCGCTTATTGTGTCTTGTTCTTCACGTTCTCCTTGCTGAATGCCAGTTCTCACACGATTACGTCCATCTGAAGACAATTTCTTCGCTGCGGTTGCTCTCTTGTTACGACTGCTTGCTCGCTAGCCTGCAAGGACTCGACCTTAAACTCTACACGTCGTTGCCGCCGACATTCGTAACAACGTTTTGCTTTGTTACCGTGAGTGTTACCAAACGCGCACATGAACATTGGCGCTTTTTTTGTGACTACTTGACCGAAATTATTCCGTTTAGAAGTACTGTGATTATTTCAATGTTTTTCTCGCTCCTTGCTCGTTTGCTTCAAGTTCATGCCATCGTTGTCTCCATGCAAGTAGAACTAGCGCAAACCACTGAATGCTTAGTGTAGCGTTAAGTAATTTCGTTTTTATGAAACGCCGCCGAATAAATAAAATATGCGCTCAAGACGAAAAGGAAGGAAGAGACCTCGATTTGTTCAACGTGTAAAAAGCGATATTCAATTGGATTCAAAGTACAAATAAGTAAATATTTTAGTTAAATTCCTGCTTTTTTGCATCCAAGAACAAAAAAACACATGCTGCCTAGGTCAATATGTAAATTAATTAACTTACTTTAACTAATTAGAATACTTGGCCATAAAATTTACTGAAGCGCGTAAAATCCACTAAAACAATGCACACACAACCTCAAAATTCTCGTGGCTTTTTTTCCTTCAAATTACTTCTTTTTTGTGTGTGTTTTGGTGTGCGTTTTTTTCTTTCATTCGTATTGTACATCCACAAACGTGCTGTGTTTTCTACGCTTAATAAAATATGTGAAATTCGTTAATTGATGCTATTGTTACGTTTTTTTTTTGTAGGCAGGTATATTTCATTCGTGTGAATCCAGGTCAAGTACACGCAAATAAAACAACCGAAACGAAATTATGATTGCAATCCGAGTAAAAAGTTTGTTGCCGATTGAACGAGTGAATGAACAAACGAATCAACGGTTTCTCATGAGTTACAACTATGCAAATCGATTTTTCAATGGCTCGCATTTTGTGATTTTTGTTTCAATCGTTTCAAGGCGACTGAACTTCACCTCTAAATTGATCTCTTCAAATTTGAATTTACGTAGAAGCAGCATAAATATTTAAAGGCACGTTTTTCCATTTAGTAGGTTATCTTAAGTACCTACAACCTGCTCTATTTTAATTAATTAATTAATCACCACGTGACTCATGCGATTAATTATTTGAATACATTGACAGCATTCCGAATGTATTTACATGCAAATTCGAATTTTTACGCCAGCTGCGTTCGTTCGACTGGATGCTGAATACATATAATATTATCATCATCTTATTCGTGCATGCGTTCGTTCTATTTTTATGATTCTGATACATAATTCAAAAACGAGCGGAATCAATTAGATTTACATAAAAACTCAATCAGTGCAGTCGAGCTGCGCGAATGCGCTTCGCCATCCGAATTTGAATAAAATTTATATATTTTTTCTCGACTGCTCCTCATCGCACAAATATTGTGATATCGCGTTTCAGTGTCAACACGTGATTAATCTCAACAATAAATATGATTTCTGTTTGCTTCACTCGCGAAGCAAGGAATTCATCAAAGATGAAACTGGATTAAGTCGATTTAAATATTATTAAAATGTGCTTCATGAATAGAGGTGTTGAGTGAATATGAATGATAAATCGATAAGTAATCAAAAGTCCAAGAAAGTTGCTTCAAAGTTTAATTGAATAATTGTTACTTATTTAGTTTACGAAATTTACAGTTTAATGTTCATCGTGATACAGCACATGCTTGCCAAGTATTCAAGAAGAAGAATTTCTTTATTGCCAACGTCATTATCATCCTTATTGAATCTTTTCTCGGCGAACATTTTTAACCAAAATTATATTTAAAATATTTATATACCCTAGCAAATTCTTGCAGGAATTTAAAAAGTACAGCTTGTTAGTGTACGCTGAAAACATTTTCCGTACTTTGCGTCATAAAGAAGTAGCATTTTTCCTTCGTTAAAAAGTGAAAAAGTTGCAACTTGATATTCCAGGGAAACGAGACGCTGACTGTGGTCAACTTCAATGTCGTTTTGTGCATACGAGTACTGCACAAGTGAGCATTTCATACATTTGATTAGAATATAGCGAACGCTCTTAAGACGAAGCCAACGCGTTAAGAGCTCCATTCGTATGCGCGGCTCACGTTTGCGGACATGCGGCGAGACTAAATCAGCTTGCGCTATTCGAAGTGTATGCGAAAATAATTAAATTTCCTCGATTATATTATTTATAACCATTTCACGAACGCACGCACATAGTCTTCTTTCATCTTCAACACTCTTCGCCTTGAGGATTTGTTGATTTGAAAACATAAAACGTAATTGATTATGAATCAATTTGCAAACGCTTCGTTTGTGCAACAAATTGACAAAGTCGCAATTGTCGGAATTTCAGTTTCTTTTCTTGTAATCATAAAACATATAACAAATGTGGTTTTGTAACAAGCATGTAAGAAATTTAATGAATCTCCGCTTGGAAACGTGGAAGAAATTATTGAAAAATGCGCGTGCATTGTGTTTTGCACGAGTAAGGATAATGATAGATGGCAGAACAGATGGCGCGCGCACGGCTAGAGGATATCTCTTAATTCGCTAAGTTATTGCCAATTGCCGATTGCCTTATGGATTTGGCGACAAACGCATGCGGCAAAGACGTTGCGAGGAAACAGTGAAGAAGTACTCGAAACGATGGAAAAACACGTCTTGCGCTTAGTTGAACATATCGAGTTATTCACAAATATGTAAATAAATCAATGTTAATCATCTAGAAAAATGACTTGTTGTCCAATGCGCGCACGCAGCGGAGAAATCGGTTGTCGCACGATGAATGTCATATTTTTGTAGGAAAGTTGCACGCCGCTGCGGCTGTATGTGAGAAACTTATTGAAAAGTGAAGATTTTATTACTGCTTCCACTCAAACGTGTCGCGCTTTTTTCTATCGTCTTTAAATATTGTTTAATTATCTTCAATGCGGCTTTTTATCATTATAAAAGTTAATTACGCTCATTATTTCAAGAAAAAGGGGAAATTTCTCTTCGATTTTTGTCGCACATGTTTTGACCGCAATTATTTATCTAATTATTTTCTATCAATTTTTAATCCTTCCTCCTCGACAAGATACTTACGCTGGCTGGACGTATGTAACCAGTAAACGAGTTCCTTGCGAGGAAAATATTAATTTCCCATTACGAGGCAACAATGTTCGAAATGAATTAATGATGTACACGAATACAGCAAGCGGCTAACGCTTTTTAACGTCTGCGTCTTCGTCGATCAATTTATGGCGAATTAATGAGATGAGTGCCACCTGAAAATTACAAATGGTCTTATAATGGTATGCATTTAGGCGTTTCATTCTTCGCGCATGAGGAAGACTCGCAAAAGTCCATCTATTCTCGCGAGTGTATTTCTCTGTCTCCGTGCTTTTGCGATATCTACGACAAGCGAATTCCTCATCTTATTATGGGCATTTACATCGTGTTGCCTTTACAATTCCGCTTTGTACATACTTGACGTGCGCAATGGATGAATACGCGCAATACTCAACGAGTTCCAAGTACATTTACTATGCACAATGTAGTGTTAATGATACTTGGTTCCTTATTGTAACCGAAAAAACTTGAGCATACATTCCAACGCTGTATATAAACTATTAAAGGGAACTACTAATTCGTAAATTGATAAATTAGCTTAATCAGATAAGAATCAGTGGTAGCTGGATATTTAATTTAAAAAACAAGGCCTATTATGCAAATTTTGTGATACCAACAAAAAATGGAAGCGCAGTGCGTATATGATTAAAATAATTGAAATACTTAATTAGTAAACCTTGAGTGCTGGATGCAAATCCAATTATAATTAAAGCATCCTTCGATGCCCTGCTAACAGCATTATTCAACAATGGCTGGTCGTAACGAGCAACTAGCAGTTAGTTAACTTTTCATATATATAATAATAATTTATGCGCCATTATAAATTATAATTGAAGCATTCGCGCTAGCAGCGAAGTGCCGTTCGGTGAGCAGTCACAAAACATTGCAGACGAATAACTTGCCATCTCTAATGTCTACTTACTTGGCGTAATAATAGTGCGTCGAAGAGGTAGCAAAATGTTAGACGACGACAAGAAAAAAAGTACAGACTTGATATGCATTATGAATGGGCGATGAAGAAAAAGAATGAAGAGGAAAGCACGACATTCTTGTATTGTAATGAATGAATTTGATACGTTTTTCTTTTTCTTCCTGACGTAGATGAAAACTAGAATTTCTTACCGGCATCTAATTTCAGCTTTTGTTTTGTTAAATACAGCTATTGCAAATAAATTCTTTTTGTTTAAACTTTCAACAAATAATGCATTCCTTCTCCTCCCTTGCACTGCCTGCTAATTATCTTTTTTTCTTGCTGCTTTTAATTAAGTACTGAGTTATCTAATTATAGTGTGTGTGCAAAATTTTTTAATTAAAATTTATATGAAATAAATGGATTTTTGATAATTATAAATAACGAGTAGCAAATTTTTGCGTGGTAATTAGGTGGATGTAATTAAATCAATTTAGTGAACATGTTCGAAATTTGCACAATATAATTAATAATAATTTGCCATTTTTTGCCTAGTTATTACAATACTTGAGAAGGCACTTAAGCTGAAATAATTTGATCTCATATCTTGTTAAAACAATAATTAATGGTCTTGGTGTAAAGTTCCTGCTAAGAAGCGCGAGAAGAACGAAAAGCCAAGCAATAATAATATGCTGAATGCATTCATGTTACTGTAATAAATTACACATATTTCATAATTATAATTGATCAGGTGTTTTGTATTCGTGAGTTCCTCATGTGTTAACGCAAGGCTATTTCAATACCGATTTTCGGCGGCTCGTTAGCGTTGTTAAACTAAAACAACAAATGTGTCAAAAGGAAGACGCGAACGAATGCAACGCCAGCGGAAATGTCCCATTATCCTACCGTGAAAAGTAGTGTTATCCGAATACTGTAATGAACTATAACAGCAAACGAATACGTTCGAGAACGAGAACCTGAGCGAGAAGATTTATAACTGTTATGTATTGTGAGCTTCTGTTTCTCCTTTGCTCGATATTTACGAAAAAAAGAAATATACGAACCAAAAATGCACATGAATATTAACGATATTAATTTCAGACTAATTAATCCCATGCGTAATTAACTGCGTTTCAACGTTGGCTTTATTAATTATTTATGCTTTCTGCAAACGAGAAATCGTCGTAAATTATAACGAATTATTAATCATTATTAATCATTTTACGTTTTTTGATATTTTACGAAAAAATACTTATTAATACGCAGGCATAAATTTTAATAGAGTATGAAATAACTTGGATAATAATTTTTCACCGCAGGTTTTCATACGTAAAAGAAAACAAAATTTTATTACTTTTGAATAGTTATTAATTTACAGGTTATTAAGCTGGATGATAATTAAAAAGCTGTTGGTATTGCACGCTTTATTAATTATTTATGCTTTCTGCAAATGCGAAATGATCGTAAATTTGGTCGAATAAATCATACACATTTACGAATTTCGGAAGCTACATAATTTCATGGTGAAACTTCCAGTTTATGCAAATGGTCGAAAGAGTCAACACCTTAAGAAAGTCAAAACATAACTTGTTGAGTTTTTGAGTCGATGAATGGCAGAGCATAATTATGGACTTCTGCCAGAATTGCCCTTAAAGTACACACTCGGTGTTGATGCTGATCGCATCCGAGTGAAAACATTTACAGTTAAGAACAGGTGAAGTTTATTGAAGGCGAAAAGACGGAAAAAGCAAAACCAAGAGTTGGATAAGTTTCGACACGTTAATGATGCTCATTTCTCGTTCGGACACGCCGAGCCGCAAAACCATTGGCACATTTAGGAGGACAAGAGGCAATTTTCTTTTTTGAGACTGTAATCATCGACTTGACCGCAAGTCAATTTATTTTTACACGAGCTTGTGATAGAGTTATTATGTTTATTACATTGCATCCCCTTCTGGTTGTAATTCGCCAAGATTCGCCAAGATGTTTTATTCAGCTCAGCGGGATCTTAATTTTATAAATAATTGAAAAGACGCTCGTAAAAAATAATGGCAAATTTGTTTATCGCATTTTATAGCCTCTCAAATTGAATCGACGTGCAGCATTCAACTTTTTGATAAATTAATGCGAAAATTGAGTGAAAATGCCTTCTTGTTACTTAACGAGAAAGTTTAACATGAAATATTTATAATTTTCATGCCATTATTATTACATTTACGCATTCCAAGTAATCACAAATCTTGTTCGTTTTTGAATACTCTCCTCGCGCGTGAATAGTTTATCAGGTAAAACTAGAGAAATCTGCATGCTGCTTGCAGTGGGACGCTAATCAATCATGAGTCATAGACTCGTAAAATTCGTATTAGGGAAAGATCGCGCTTGGCAATCAGCAATCGTGATCGGTAATGAGCGAAAACGTATCATTTTCATCCGATTTCAATTGCGCTCTGACAATTGCAGTTGCAGCATGTACTTATCACTGCACATGTTGCCTCCATGCATCATGCAAGTACGTCTATTAAATAATCATTTTCATGAATATAACTCGTGTCTTTCCGGTATTCTAATTATACGTACAGCCAGCAAAACCTGTGAGTATTTCTCTCATCTTTCCTCCTCAAGAAATGTGTATCCTTCATCCCTGTTTTATCCTTGGAATGCTCCAACTCGTGCACATGATATCAAAGGATAAAAATAAGGAGGAAAGTTGAAAAATGAATGAAAAATCGACTCAAACTAGTATCCAATTGTATTGTTCATAACTTGAAATTGATGCCGGCGGTTTTACGCGAAAGAAACGTGGAATTTTGAATAGAATTGGACGTGGAGCACGCAGGCAACGAGAGAGTGCACGAAGCGCACGCTTGGTTTTTCATCGCGTACTCGCGCGTTTCTTTCGCGTGACATTTAATAAATCACAATAAAGAGCATTTATTTATACTTAATGCGATTTATAGTTCATATACGTATACATAATGCGCACGCCCGAATGCAATTCAATGCAATTGCGTGCCCTAGCGATTCGCGACCGAAAATTATTCCAAGCACGTTTACGTTAGCTTCGCGGAGAGATCCAATCTGACGTTGGAAAAACTTGCTCTTTATTTGATATTAACTTTTATTTAATGGCGTTTTACATTAAATAATAAAAATTCCATCGGCTCTATACTAATAATGGCGAATCGCATAAAAGGGAAAACACTTTGTATATTGATTTTTACGCCATGTTTTTTGCGGATGATAGACAATAAAGTCAATAAAGATGGTACAGTCATAGATGGGAGATGCGTTGGATTGTCACATGATTTGCTTTTATCATTTAATTGCACGTCCATTGTGCACGATTTATGTTCGTTTGTTTGTAGCAAACTTGCGCATGTGCTGCAAGAGTAAGTAAAAAAGGAAATTCCACTCAATGTCATTAAACTTTTAATTGTTCGCGTATTAAAATAAATTTTATTATTATGCGTAATTAATGAACTTTCTTCTTCTGTATGCTGTCAGTTTGTCAATCATTTTAGCATTTGATTAACCAATAGAAATTTTCGCTGGAATGCGGAATTTCGCTTGAATTTTCTCGATTATGATAAATCACCGGCCGCGTGTGGAAATATCATAGCGATAGAGTTAATTATCACCTACGCGTTTTGCGTACGTCCACTCAGGCTGTCGGTTGCTTTGTTAATGAGCAATCAGTAATTTGAAAATATCCTGCTATTCGATATGATAATATTACACATGTGATAATATTAATGAGCGTCTCGCTGTCACACAATGCACACGCACAACAAGAGACACGAATACGTAATTATAATTGGCGTTGCGTAACACAGACGCGTGCACGAAAATTTTACGATTATTGCACGCACTTATTAGCCGCATGGCTAATAGGCATCTAATAAATGCGATTATTTCGCTCGCCTACAACTCGTATCGCGCAAATTTCGTTGCGATTTGCCATTTAGCGTTTACGCATAATCGAACAACTTTCAACAAATTCGCCGTCCTAAAACACCTCATAACTCACCAACGGCGCTGCGACGACAACTCGTTCAACTGCGCAGAGTACAAAATAGTTTTATGGTCCCTACGGACCGCCATTATTCTTAATGGTTCCATACAACTTACAGCCCGATAATTAAATGTTAATGAAACAGCGTACAACTTATTAATTGCCTCGGCTCCTGTCTTACTGCATTACAATTACACCGCTCGCATTACTTAAGCCACTTGCACTTTGCGTGCGCATAACGAACTCGCCACTCGCATATTTTTCTAAACATGGTGATTTGCGAATTAACTTGTCAATCAATGTGTTTGAGCATAAATTCCTAATGTTTTTTAATTATGAAATCACTTACTTTTTGCCAACAAGTTGGTACCTAAGTAGTTTGTTTAGTCTGCTGCGATAAGGAGAAAGTTTAATGCTTCGTATATTAATGATAATAATTTGAAATAAACGTAGTTAATTGATATTGAACACTTGATAGAATTGATTTCACTGCAACAATATTTTTAGTCATTATCAATTTTACATCTTTCAACATGTACAACTATTAACTCGCGTACATTTTGTTTTATGTGCAAATCACAGCGGCCGGTCAGCCATCCACATAAACATTATCGCGGCAATGCGTACGCGAGTTATCATAAAACATTATCATTAGATGCGATAAAAATGGCAGCGCACACATGCCTGCAATGCATCACTGCACGCCTGGCTGCTGTAACTGGTTATCATTGTGAAAACAGCATGCATACTCCTGACGAATAAATCCAAACTACACAGCTACAGCACGCGGTAATGAATATTCAAAACTTTCCCCGCAAACGCATAAACGTTCGGAGATATTTCGAGTATTTCGTTCTTGCGTGCCATTTGTGCGCCAGCACAGAGTGTTCTTCTAATTGCGACCGCTTGTAATAAATTAGCAACGAGCGAGAATATGTTTATGTGTTTTATTATATGCAATGAACAGTAGCCGCATTACTTACTTGTGCGGTTCGGGTAATAAGTTCACTACTTACGACTTAGATTCAGACGCAACTAGTTAACCGAGAGAGGCCATTAACTTAATTAAGTTGTATTTCAAACATGCATTGATTATCCTCATTAAATTGCGAAGCTCCTCTTTTTCGAACAAACGTATTCTCTTTGGTCTTCTCCACTTTTAATTAAAAATTGAAAGCTGACATAATCAATTCATAAATTTGCCTCGAAAACTATTGCGGCACATATGCTAATGTCATTTAATTAAAGAAAATCGCTGGAAAAATAATTAAAACTCACTGAACATCTGGCTGGAAATACATATTTCTTGTTAATACGTTTCTAATACGCTTTGAAACAACAATGCGCATGTATAATTGGCGTTCGCAGCAAATTTATATTTCAGTTGTTGGCGAACTTTCCAAAAAACTGCTTAAAAATGAATAAATGCCGCGTTTGAATTATGGAAGAATACAATGTTGGAATAAAATGTGCATGGTGCATTCAAGATGTCTGGCTGCGTTTGGCGTTCAATAGAAAATTAATGACTGCACGAAGCGAAGTGGCAACGAAGCGCAATTAATAATAGATCATAAATTATCAATCAATACACCCTATGTCATCCCGTAATTAACGTTAATTATTCATACATTAACGACCAGTAATTATAATAATAATCATTGCTGCACAATTGAACAAATGATAATAAACAATAACAAAGTTGCATTTCAGTGATATGCATAATTCGCTTGAGCGTATCGCAAGTGCGATTTATAAAATTGTACTCTTCACCGAGTGTTGTTCGAAAAGTTAATAAAGCGATGGAGACAAAGAGACAGCTTAATAATGCAAAGTAATTAAGACTCGGCGCTTGTACAAATAGAAAATCATTGGTGCTCATCAAGTTCCAGCAATTGCAAACGCTATTCTTTTCGCATTCCGCGTCGTTTGACGTCGCCAATTTTTTTCTCCATGCATTCATCATCATTTCATCGCCATCGTTCGTCAATCACGCTTCGTTTCAATGCAATCATCGTGCTCTTCAGCGCACTTTGGTCAATGAGTGTAACGAGGAAAGAAATGCGAAAAGAGCAAGCGTTTTAATGATCTTTGAATGATATATAAACACACGACGTATTTGCATTTCCCATTCATCTAGCGTGCCATTCATGAATCCGTTTTCAACAAGCTGTCATTGCGCGAAATTAATTTTTCAATATTTTCCACCTCAAAAATACAAAGTGTCAACACAAAATGTCCACTAATTTTCATCCTTTGAAGTTTTATAATAATTTAACACACCCAGAATTCCAAATGACTTTTAAACCACCCTAAAAGAGCACGAGGAATTAATTTGAAATTGTTAAATAGGTTTAATTATAATTGCAAGATGATTAAACATATTTTCAAGTAGACAGACACATGACTTCTTAATTTGCGCGAACGCCTGTCAAATTAAACACAAATCCTTTTATGTATAATCAAGGATCTATTAAGTTCTTGCGCGTGTTGCGCTGATAACACTCAAGTCTCTGCATCTTTTTTCACGCCGTCTTCATCAATGGCGAATTTCGCATGAAATGTGATTGCAATTAAAGCATGATTGCTTACACGCATTGGGAACTTGGAATAAAGTGCAAAAAATGCGGGAGCAAAGTGTTTACGAACCAAGACAGAGGCGTGATTGTTGCGTGCTGAATGCAAATAATATAAATCGCGATACTCATTATTATTATTATTACTACTACTACGAGTGTTTGCGCGCATTGCGTGCGCATTTCAAATGCATTTGAGATTTTAGTGTCGCCGTCGTAAAAAGCACGCCGCGGATGCCAAGATGATGATTACGATTTTGCGTTGAAGATGATAAAATAAATTATACATCGAGAGTGCTCATGAATTTTTACTCGTTTGGTTATAAAACTAGAAGAATTTTCATTACGTACCATTACTACCTTAGGATTTTAGAATCCACCTCTTGTTTGATTAAAAATTGAAGAAATGAAATTAATTTATATATGGAAGTGTAAACTAATTAAGTGCAATTTATAGGTAAAATATTCAAACAAAATCATAGATGGCAAAGAGCATAAAGTGTTTGAACAGTTAGAATGCAATATTTTCAATTGATATTGCCGCTCATTGAAACTGTGTAAATTTGCAATTGCCAACGCATTGCAAATCTCTAGCAATAAGGAAGATTCAGCCGAAGTCATGCTAGTAATTAGAAAATTATGAAGATGAAGTATTGATAAGTATCGATAAATTTACACGCTGGTATTCTTCACGAATTCATTTAAATAACGCCGATACTAATTAGTTTCTTCTGTTGCAGATATTAAAATAACTGAATTTTTACCATCCGGATATGAACGAACGTAAGTAGTTAATTTATTTTTATTAGTGACTTAATGACGAAAATAAAAAAATCTGACGTTAGTATTATGAAGTTGGTAGTGGTTTGAGCATAGAAAGAGTGTGACAAGTTAATTTAGTTGGAACATGTGCATGTTGGTTGGCTGTGGGCTGGTTGTTTGTACACGTCGCGACATCAGCGGATGGCAGCCGGCAGCATCCTTGAATTCGAAATAAGGATAATAAAACAAGTGCGAGTGCATCCTGGCATGCGCATAAATCTATCCGAGCGAACGTTGTTGCCATTACGTCTGTACACCTTGCGCACGTTGCACACATGCCATATTTATGTCTAATTGTATGCGTGTGTTATTATTGCGCGCGTTACATATTTTATTCGTTGCGATTACCGCGTGCGCGTCATGTTTATTCATAATTAATACGAACTGAAGCAGCTAAATGCAATCGCCTACATGCTCAATGTATAATTTAAATTGTTCTCTCAATAAGACAACCATTTAGAGCTTGAGCAACTTAATTGAACGAGAGACTTTATGATTTAACTCGTCTGGATTTATTTATGTGAAATGTGGATAGATCTCGATGAGAGTTAACACGAAATAATTTGCCAGCATAAATCGCACGAGTGACATGCGCGATGCATGTTGTTCAAATGAACAATGATCACATTTTATTCTGCGAATTAAATCCGGGAACGAATAACAAACGAGCAAAGCGCATAATGCTCACTCATGTGGCATGATGCTTGATGGTTTGTGCGCTTGCCACAAAAAGCATCAGCAACGACAACGCGAAGAAGAGGAGAACTTTCCAGAGGAGATCTAGATATGCAAAGATATCAGTCTGTGTCCGGCGTGACCATCCTTGCTTCTTCTCTTCTTGTCGTCGTCTTTGCTGTTGCTGTTGTTGTTGTTGTTGTTGTCTCGTCGATTTCATGTTCGTATAAATAATTATTCAACGTCCTGCATAGTTAATCTTCCGGTTCGAGTGCATGGGACGTTTGAACCGTAATGTGCTCCATTTACATTTCTGCATACGCTAACAATGCTTTCTTTTTCGTAAGCACCGTGCTGGATTTTGATTCTCAAAATGGAAGATGTTGTGTTCGTACGCAATCAATCAATCAATCAATGTATATCGGACTATTAAGTATGTAGCGTAGAGAAAAACAATAATTTATTAATCCTGCTTGCATTAAATAAAAACCGACGAGTCTAGTAATTAAGCACCTACAAAGTAAATTGTTGATGAATAAATGAAAATGCATTTTAATTGGCGCTCATGATATTCGAACGGGCGTGATGAGCGTATGAATAAAAGCCGCGTATAATTAGAACACCAACCGACCGAAAGCCATCAACGTCAGTATCTTCTTAGTCAAGGCGGCAAACACTTTAAGCACGTTGCACACCAACTGACTCTGGATGCAGCCAACCAACCATCCACCGCCTTTGTTGCTAAAGCCGCAATTTTGCTCAAATAACGCATTAATTATTATTAGCTATGGCTAATACCACGACGCAAATCCACACATTATGCATTCAGACACGTTTCATAATTGCATAAACAAACTGTTAGATTACAATTTGTGAAACGACGAATTGCTATAATCTTTCAAAATATTGCCGATTCATCAATCAATTTACAACTGTAATGATTTACATTTTAGATTTTTTAATTTCTAAAGTTGGCTCAGTGTTTTCTTCATCATATTAAAATTTCTTCATCAGCCTTCTCACCACACGCTTGCTAAATACAAATATTTATAGTTACCATAATCGTATCGATTTCTTATCGATTATGATTGGTAAATTAAAATTCAATATGTTACCTAACCAGAAAATCAGATTTAGAACTTGAAAATAGATTGCACATATTCCATCGGATTTTTCGAGAACGGAATACGAGCAGTCAGTCTTTGGTTGACGATTTCGAATTACGTTCAATGATTTGGCGTGTAATCAAAAATTATACAGCAGCTTTCTCATCGCCGCATTGGGATAGTACGGTCGCACACAACGATGCGGTTTTTGTTGTTTTGTTCTTTCGCGCTACAAAGTGCCTGATACCTTTTCAATGAAATGGATGCGAGCGCGTTAAGGGAAGCTCATGTACTCAAGGCGATTCGTTCAACGTCGTAAAAGATTCAATTTAATTCAATTGGTTTCGTTTTGTTGGCGCATTCACTGTTGTAATTAAATTAGCAAAGCATCCACAGTTTCCGCCATTGTATAAAAGCGACAGCATTAGTTCCTAAGCACACAAAATCAGATTCGCGCGGCTTTTACGACGCCATTAAATTGGCAAAAATGACTTATTATGCAAATGTAATGCGTTAGCGTTAATTATGATTTATTAAGTAAATAAAATACTAGCAACTTTGGCTGAATCAAACTATTAACTCACGAAGCGCAGTTAAATCTAAAGTGGATGTAATTAGTAAATCCAGTATCGAAAAGTTTAATTTTCAGCAAAGCTTGTGCTGTGCATCGATAAATTATTTATGGCTTATTTAAAGTCGTATTTTATGGCTTCATTTGTGATTTTGTCGTAAATTTTTCGAAAGTTGCATTTTATATCAAATTTTAATGCGTGCATAAGTGAGTTCATTAAAAAGTTTTATTATTGTGCGAGTTTGGATTTTATCTTCCGATTTTCATTCCCATTTACAGCCCAGGATACTAAGCATCCAAAAATATTAGCCATACAAAGTGTTGTTTTAAACGGACTAAACCGGATTCTGCTTGATTTGGAAGTTCTGGATATTTATTCGACTATTTATTATGAGCTGAATTCCGGTCGTAAAAATGCAACCTTGGCACGAAGTCAGCCGTCAAAAGTCATCAGCGCGTTTCTTCAACAACGAAATTTCTTCGTGCTTTAGAAATTTCGTTCAAACGAATTATCGCTGGAAATAATTTCGAGCGCAGATAGATTTTCATAATTCAGACGGCGATGGAATTAAAAGCGTGCGTAATTTTGATTCGAAACTATTCACAATTTCTCAATCACATTCTGCGTGCGACGCCTTCGCGTTGTTTACATTCATTAAGCTCGTTAGACACGCACACGCCGCGACTAAAAATTTTATCTAAATGTTAATTACCGCGCTTCTCTTTCGCAAAACGCGTAATGAAGATGAAAACTAGCTTGCGACTTATTACTTCACGTAATTATAATTTCTTTTGTAATAATGCATCCACAGTTAATTAAAACAAACTACGATTTCTTTTTACCTTCGGCGACGATGTTAGGCCGAGAAAAACGAGCAATCTTGCGGCCATGAAGAAGTTGTGGTGAATTGTGGTCAACGAGCAATGCGGGAAAGAAGAAGAACACTCTGAGATCTATGAAGAAATATGGTGATAACATGTACAAAAATAAATCTGTTCGCACCTCATTGAGCACGCGCGCAAGAAAACGCGCATTGTAATAACGTAACATTAAATATGCAATGCTGACTTCGAGCCACATTCGCAGCAGTTAACTGTAATTGTGATTCGCTATTTAACTGTCCGATAGCAATGTTCAATAATGTCACATCACAGATTGCGAATTGAAAATTTCCATTTAACGCTTCTTCTCGACGCGCTGTTTGCACTTGTTTGCAATGCAAAAAGTAAATTAAATAATTTTTTATGCACTTCTTCATTACGGTATTTTATTGCAATGCAATTTTCTGAATTATAAGTTTGTCGCGTTTTATGTGCTTTATTAATTAAAAGAAGAAATATGATAGGAATATTTTAATTATCCTTGGAAGAAATAAATTAAGAACAAGTTGTAAATTTTAATCAACGATAAGTCTAACCTGCTCGACATTAATTAGTTAATAGTGGTGCACTTTTAAAGATATTTACAATTAATAAATAATTCCTGACGTGACATGCATATTTGCATAATAGAATTATTAACAGAGTGTTTACAATTTACGTATTTTGATGTCTGTGATATAGAGTTATGTACATTTTGAGTGAGAAACACCAAGTATAACTAATTCTGCATATTAATGTGTAAATGCTCATTGATGATGTTGAGTGTTGATCATGAACATACATAGATTACTAACTGTAAAAAAGCATCCGCATTTCAGCGTAAATTAGTGCAGAGATTTCAATGCGATTACTTTGCAAACGCTGCCACTCACTGATAACTCATTTAAGCTTTTAATATCGTTCGCAATGTGTTTTACAATTATACATCTGATGTGCGTACCTAATGTGCCCTGCTTAATTTGCACTTAACGTGTTTGACTTCATTGAATTCGTACGAGAAATTCGCGTAGTAAAATGCGCAAGTTCTCAATATTGAGTACGGATTTCGAGTACGGATATGTATAATTTTCTATTCATTAAAAACATATCAATGTCAATGTTGCGCTCGTAGTTAATGAGTTTTTAAGCGTTTTTTGTGTTTCAATTGCGCAAAAAAGTGTTAATGTGTTTCAATCAATTTTACTACTTTAATTTTAATGATATGGTTCTAGTTTACTAAAGGATGTTATAAAATTTCACCTACTTAAAGTCTCAATACTTTTGTGAATTATATAAAAGATTAGTCAAATCGAAAAAAGTTGAAGGATAATATGAAATTAATTAAAAATTTGTAAAACAATATAGTTACGTTAAGACCTTAGTAAATATGTGCGAAATATTCATACTTAATTAATGTCACTATAAAGTGTTAAAGTTGTTTAAAAATTATCTGTTCTGCTACTGTTTTGCGTCAAGTGTACCGAACGCAGTGTTGACCTTATTTTCTGTTTTCACTAATAAATTTAAATTACGTAAAACGCGTCGACGTTTATTAGACAAGCGAATTTACATTGGAAAAAATTTAAGCATAAATGACTTCATTTTTACGTATATTCCGGACAAGTTTTGTAACTCGCTCAATAATTTATTGGCTATTCTATTAGGCGTGCTAGAAATTTGTTTTCGGCAGTTTGGTTCTCATGAGAGATTCAATCAAAAACTCGTATTTTACCTATGAAATTCTATGAAAATTGATTGCTTTATCAATTTTATAGCATGTTCTCAAAGCACGCAATTGAATATTTAGATTTTCTTCATTTTTCTTCCTTTTGCATTCACAGTTTGATTGACTTATGACAAGTGGGAATATTAACCTTAAAAAGAGGTGTTGTTTCGCCTTCGTTTATTAAAATTATGTATCAAGGTGCGGTCCACAGTCGATAATTTCATTAGCTACTGATTAGTGATAAATGATTGATAATTAATTAACGCGCGCCGATCACTAATTGAACGCGTACTTGCTCTTGATATTTACGAGCGCGTAAAAAATGCGAGCAAAGTCAATATTTTCCAGTTGATTAATTCATTCATTCATTTCATGAATGCGTCGCAAAGTAGCGTTAGAAATTTCAATGGAATTTGATGAATTCATAGGAAAATCTAATGACGCGTAATGTGTCCCAGAGAAATGACATTCATTATTGGAAAATGCATTCAAGCAGGTGTCTATTAAATAAATCATATTTTTTATTCAGGAAAGTCAATAATCTATGAATGTTTACGGTTAGAACTTTGTTCAATTATCTCTTAAACGCTAACGGATAGATGTATGAAAAAATGCTCGCAATTTACAATTGACGAGTACCTAGTTTTCTGTCACGAATGCAAATGTGGAAATTTCGACGTTGGAGCAAGCAAGGAAAGAAATTCATTGGTTCAAGTGCGCAAAATGCCTTGAGGTGTAAACACTTTGGTTGAACGCGTTCGCGAATTCTTTCAATCGCGGAAAATATCAGTCACCGATGGATGTGAAAGATAATGAAAAAGGTGCCGCCGGCTTCCCATCGGGCTCGGTCGCCTGCACACGCGCTCAACGTTTCATAAACTATGCGCAAAACGAAAAATCCACGCGCATAATAATACAACCCACGACAACACAAGTGTACGTTATGCGCGGTTGTACTAGGATAATAAATGGTAATAAATGTGCAAAGTTTAAGTCACACTCGGTGTGTGTTTATGAAGCTATGAAGCAGGCGGTCTTCGAGTACTTGAGATGTCCATGCTCCAATTCCCATCCACAATGTGTAACAGATACGCGCTCGCACACCTTTGCGCCTTGAAAATTGAGCAAGTGAAGCAGGCATTGCATTTCGCATTATTTGCGAGCTCGCAGGTTGTGTGTTCGTTTCGCCTTCAACTTCCACTTGACACATCCGCAATGCAGCAACCACCTGGGAGGTTTCGATTTAGTGTACCGTACCTACTAAGCGCGCTGAATAAACAAAGCGCAATGTCTCAATTGCTTTCTGCGCGCTTGTAAAAATGTTGAAATGTGACAATGACTCAAAAAACAAACTCATAAACATTGCCACAAAATTTTCCATCAAGTTCATTGCTATCGAGTGTCGTAAAACATTTAAGACAAAGACCCGAAATCTGAACACGCGCGCGCAACAATTAATTATAATCATTAACAGCGCTTTTACATTTTTATTGGCCGCTTGCACAACTCATTAACAAGTCTAATAAACATGGCAATCAGTTTGACATAGCCTCAAAATTGCCAATTTATATATCCACTTCGCGACTTGAAGAAATCGACTCAAAATGACCATCATCAAAAATTCTTCTGCGACGAGGAATGAACTTTTAAGTGAACTTTAAACGCAGTAGGTACGACGTAATGCCAATAAAGCTACAGCATCACAAAAAAAAAAGAGTAAATAAGGCCTTCGTTCAGACGGTTTCACTGGAAGAATCTCGTTATTTCTCTTTTTATCTTCCTGCAATTTCGGGGCGATATTTCTTAACGAGCTTAATTGCGTGCACTCGACGAATTTTCGTGGACATTTCTGACATGTTTTTCATAAATATTCCAAGCGCGTTTTTGTTTGATAATAAAACATCTACCTATAGGGTGTCAATAACAATTACATTCACTTGACTACTTGCATCCACTGATTGGAATTTTAGAAATTATTCTAATTCCAGAGATTAACTTCCAAACTGAATTCCTATGCAAATTTATGTATGAAGGAAAATTTAAATCGCTTTTTGATGTGATAGATTTAAGAGTAGCTGGCAATAGATTTTAAAAAATGCAAATATTTACTTTACTAAATAACAACATGATTGATTTATTGATAGCTAATATGATTGAATACTAATTACACTAATCACATAAAAAATCAATTTAAATCAATATCAAAAATTAGGCGCAGCACAGCCTCTTATCAATGCTTAATTATATGTACCTAGCACGATTTAAAAATTCATTTACATATTAATTCAATACCTGTTTGCATTCACTTTGCTGTAAGAATATTTAATAAATACTCAACTCAAATTTCAGTTTTAATTGAAATTCATAATTCAACAAAAATGCGATTTATTCTATGCTAGCTGGTTAATTTATTTACTTAACGTTTGAAAGTTTAGAATGAATTAGTAGACTGACAAGTAATTTATTTAATTAAAATATAATTTAATAAAATTCTCATGTGGGACTCAATCATTTTAATAAGTGATTATTAATATTAAATGCGCCCACTTGAAACACGACGACAAACTGCATACCAGGTGAATTACATGACCGAATAGGCTTTGACACTCCGAAAGCTGTTCATGCTGCGCAGATCAAGAAGAAGAAGAAGAACACAGCATGAGTGTGGGCGCGTTTAGAAAAACGGGAGAAAGTTCACGCATTTAACGACAAAGTGGAGATGTTACCAAAATTGGTTTGTCATGAGAAAATTATCTGCGGATGCGTGAAATGTATATAATTCGAGTGTATTAATTAATATAACCATTTAAGTCATTTAAATTGACTGTCTATTTTAATAAGAACCGCAAACCATTAATAGGTATGAAATAAGTTTAACAAGTAATAAACGTTGGTAATATAATAACAATTAAATGAAAGTAACACCCATTATAGGTCACTTCTTGAAATTTAGAGAAATATCCCATTTGCAATTCACACAAGTCTTACATGATAACTTTTAAGTCATCTAATGATTTTCTTAGTGTTATCACTTGCAATTATAGAAAACACAAGTAAAACAAACAGTGATTACTAAACAATTTCCATTGAACGAGACACGTATATAATCAGTTGCTTAGTTGCTTATTATTTTCAAGTTATCTTCCCATTCAATCTTCACTGCGAAGCGTTTGCTATTCACGAATGCGCAACATGAATTGAAATGACATGCATAGGAATCAAGCAGACAAGAAATCATAGCTAGCGAAACATATGTAGAACACTTTTTAAATTATTGTTATTGCCGCGAAGAATCACCAATTAAATTTACATAAACATTTTTTCCACTTTGCGACGAGATCGTTTTCAATAAGTGTTATCACGATTATCGTACCGCATAGCTATGTACTCTGTTAATTTGTTAATATATTTTTTATTCAAATTACTTATGATACCATTAACTCGCGCGGAGAAATGTATAAATTTCCTTTAAGCTTCCAGGCATTTTGTGTGTTTTCGACGAGCGGCGTTAATGGCAGTCTTCGATAACTCTTAAATACAATGTGTCAGAACGAATGATTAATGAATTATTGTACATCTCATCGTATACTACACTCATCTTATTAAAGCAATTTCCATAAATTTTTCTTGTATCAATTTTTCATTTCAATGCCATGAAAATTTTCTCAGTTCATATTTTACACAAATTATAAGATTAAATTCATGTAGCAATTTTTCTTGTTTATAAAAATTAACGAAAATAAATATAAATATTGTTTTGTGAATATGTACATGTCATATATTTAGTGTTAAAGACTTTGTAACATTTCCTAATACGTTAATAATTTTTTGTTGCAGAAAAAGAAATACGTACAATGGGCTGACAACTTTTCCTCCACGTTCTACAAAGCTAACGCGTTGTCATTGTAAGTACATGCGCATTATTTGCCCTTTTGGAATTGTGCTATTCCGCTTTGTAGTAGGTAGATGCATAGGTGAAGAAGCTGTATGAAAATTTATTACGACCATTTTGGGCATTTTATTTACGTGCGCTTCGTCGCGGAATTTCCCGAATTGTTTACGAGGCATCGATGCGCGAAGAGCATGTGTTAATAATTTATTGTCTTAGCCGTGAACGCAAATGGCGCAAATATACTTTATTTAAATATAGCTTAAGTCGCTTTTCCTCCGCGCTCCGTGTCGCGACCATTTTCAGAAGTGTTGCGCTTTCACCGAAGCACAACAATAATCAGGCAAAAAAATGCAATATTCAATTTTCCTTCAGCCAACCGCATTCGATAAAATATATGCAACTAAATAAATTAATAATATGTAATTAAAAATAATGATGTTCTATCTTTGTAAAATTAATTTCACGCGCATTAGTAAATTGTCACAAGCAAATCAAATCCATTCGAATGGAGGTTACAGATTACTGAAGTGAAAAAATTCAAAGTAATATGTAATTAAATTTTGAAATTACTTACACTTGAACGTTCTTCAAATCAGACATCATGACAGGAAGGTAAGAAACGTGCTAAAAATTAAAAAGAAAACATGCATGTGGTATGGTAACGAAATTTGCATAAAAACACGATGAAGAATAAATGTTTGCACATAAGATTTCATCAGCACATTTCCAATTACATGCAAATAATCTCGGTGAAACCATCAATGTCCGTCCATTATTTATGCATAACGTTTAATTACCGTTTTATCTACCACTATTACATCACTCATCGATGTTTCTAACTCAACAGCGAGTAAACACTCTTCGCTATTGATATTCGTCGCAAACGTTCAATTTGAGCCGTGCTAATTTAATACGTCCACGAAGGATGCGGTGTATGCATTTCATATTCCTGCTCGCACACTATGCACAACAACAACAACAACAACAACAGCAGGAGCAGCAGCAGCAGCAACAACGCTTTGTGCTCTCTGTGCGCGTATCAAACACGCGTACGTAATGAGAGCACGTGCCTCAGGTATTTAACCGTTTTAATGCGAAATACGAGCGACGCATGCCAGAGACGCGAAGGCGCGCGCGAGCATACAAAGCGCCCATCGACGATCGATGCTTATCGATGGAAATTGCTAATTACTTAAAACCGCTCCTGAGCTTTCCATTCTCTTCAATGTCGTCGTTTCGCTCTTCGGCATCGCTTTTATGATCATCGCAGCCTTTATTTTCTTCGTGTATTAAAATAATTGGCTTAAGTGCATTTTAAGTACTTTATTTCATTTATTTGTTTTTATTTCACTTTAATTTATTTTTTCTCAGTCATTTTTATATCGTAAAAAAAGAAAACCTCAAGAATTTTATTCTAAGGATAATGTGCAATAGTAATTCATTACCTTCCTATATTCTATCAGATAGAAATTTAAGTTTTTATGTAATACATGAACTTTCACCTAAAACGAAAAGTTGATGAATTAACATCACTGCTTCAAGTTAAGAATGCATCCAACAAATTTGCGATAGATCAATTTACTTCTTTGTAAGACTTGTGAAAAATTCAGGAATTTTTATGATATCTTGAGTACTTTTCGAGATATTGATGAAATTAGATCACATTTCTTATAAATGAAATTAGTGTTAGAGAGCTCCAGTACTCATTACCTCCAATATTCTAACTGATAGAGATTTAAGTTTTTATGTAATACATGAACTTTCAACTAAAGCAAAAAGTTGAAGAATTAAACATCATCGCTTCAAGTTAAGAATGCATCCAACAAATTTGCGATAGACCAATTTATTTCTTTGTAAGACTTGTGAAAAATTCAGGAATTTTTATGATATCTTAAGTACTTTTCGAGATATTGATGAAATTAGATCACATTTCTTATCAATGAAATTAGTGTTAGAGAGCTCCTATATTCTAGCTGATAGAGATTTAAGTTTTTATGATCGTATATTGAAAAGAGAGAAATATTGTTTATGTCTCTGGATAAATAAAAATACGAAGGATAATTTGCAATGAACATCAATATAAATTAAATGCGCGAGCGCGACGCTCATAATTTATACTAAATTGCAATGTCTAGGATAGTTGCAATAAGTACCACTTGCTTATCGCATAAACATCAACGTGCATTTTGCATATGCAATGTAATAATGTGTATTAAATGCTAAAAAGGCTCGCCGCCGGCAAGGGTGTGGACTCGCAATCCACGAGTAATTTTCACGCGCGCGACGAATGACAAATTCGATGATTACGTTGGAAACATTTAACGTCAACACAAATTTATGCGATTCATCGTGTTAATTAAACACGATTCGTACAGGTTCCATTAAATTTGTGCATTTGCTGCATAAATCAATCAATTATTTATTTCCATTCGAGCTGGTGTGTCTGTTTATTATCAATAAATTATTGAATTCAATGTTTCTTGACAAATTAATACGCTAATTTAAGTGCATTCTTAAGTCTTAATTTTATGCAGATATGTCAGAAGAGAATCAGTTAAAAAGGATAATGAAGTAATCATTAGTTATGCGTTTCGTGTCACGAACAATAGATATTTAGTTATTATTTTGAATTGTAATCGATTTTTAAGTAGCAATCACATGGCTGATAGCTGACATGTAGGTAATTATTGAAAAATGCCGTGGATCGCATCGGTTGAGTTCGCGACGGCATTAATTTTATGCAAACTGCATGCTGTAGGTAAAGGTGAAGGTAACCGAAGCAGGAGAGCCAACCATATTGGATGCAAACATAAATTACATGCGCACATAATGCACTCGCGTAAATGCAATTTTATCCGGCATTCGACGCAATATTTTATGCACCGCGAGCGAGTAAATAACGCAGGAGAGTGCGAGTGACCCTGACCGATTGATTTGCATTCAATCAAATCAGAAACGAGGAATTAAAACCACAAATCCCTTTGATTCATCAACCGATTGAGCACAAACAAAATTCGATAGCCGGAGATTTAATTACATCCAGATCAAGCGCAGTCAATAAAAATTAATTCGAATTTCAAACATGATCCTGCTAATAAATTGTCGTTTCTTGATTATTTATCGATTGTACGTAAAGGCGCAAAGACATATATTAAAACCATTTCTTGTATTGCGATTGAAAACTCTTAATTTACGATAACGTCGTGACAATAACAAATTGCTATTTGTTTTCATTGCCATTTGTTTCCTCGTGCGATTGAAACATGGAAATCCACTTTGAATACGCGACACATTAATTTATATATCACCATGGCTGCGTTCTTTCCCGGTGCGTTATTTGCATTTAATAAATATTTTACGAATGCATCTCTCTCACGATACGCACCAATGTATCAATCACCTGTTCAGGTCATTATTCAACTATCGAATTCGTCTCTTGGAAAAAATAGAACGAACCTGCTGAACTATTCGGTTACACGCGAGATTTACAATATGCAAATGGCTTTTTTTGGAATAAATTTAAGTAGTGATCGAACGCTAATAAGTTTAAGATTAATTAATAGTGAAATTACCTGCCGTAAAACTGCCTCCGATACGAATATGAAATTGAAATTATCTCGTCCATACAGAAATGCGCAACCATTAATTTCAATTAGCAACTGATTTCGATGCTAAACAAACACATTTGTGGTCCTTCTGCAATTATGGCCGATGTCGAAAAAATCAATTTAGTGTTTTGAAAACATCAAGAACGACGTAATTTGATTCAGTAGCACAAGATTAAATATTATTTTCGGTCGTCGCTTTTTTCACTCGATGCATATTTAGCATTATTAATAAAGGCTTTGCCAGTCAAACTTCTGGGCATTAATAAATGGTCCGAAAATCAATGGGGAAAAAACGTCCAGGTTGATCATTAATCATTCATCGCGTATGCAACTGTCTTGTCAAAAAAGCTGCGTTTTGAGGAGAGTTCACGAGTCAGCCAAGTCAAGACGAATAAGACTAATAAGTCGAATGCCATTTATATAAATAGCGTATGTGCTTTAGGCGTTCACTATTTGTATTCAGCTATTTATAGAATGTTGGAATTGTTTAGTAAAAAATGTGTCTTTATACAGACAGAGATTTTAATTGAATTGAATGTATACGAAATTGCTTTGGCATTTTTTACGATGCCATTTGAAAATATTAAAAAGTGAAATTTACAGTTTATAATAAACTCGATGAAATGTTGAATTGATTCTTTTTTTTTCTTGATGATTAATTATTATTTATTTATTTTTTCTATTCAAATGAATTTTTGAGAATCTATTAGCAATGGCATTGAAGCAATATATTAAAACGAAACGTCAATTGCAGTTTGCAATGCAATGCGCGCTTGTCAGACCGTTTGTTATCTGTTTAGGAAACAGCGCGCAACACACACCGAGAGACTGTGAAAGAGTTGAGAAGCAATCGCAATCGCGGTGGAAATAAATAACAGCGCAAATTGTTTGGCGAACCATCAGAAGTGCATTGAAACAACGAGCAGCTCGAGTGACTCGAGAGAATTAATTCGAATTTTCATTCAGCTCTTCGACTTGTTCCCCTAGTTAGCGCACTTGTGCACTTCGCCAGCAGCAGTCCAAGGAAAAGAGGACAAAAGCTCGATGCGCTGAAGCACAAAGCAAGACACGAGTTGTACGTACAACTCTTCAGTGGCGAAATTATCGTTTCGTTTATCAAGAACAAGACACACACGGCAAGTGCAGGAAATACACCGAGAGCGGGGCAAAAACGACGAAAACTTGATGTTGTTCGATGCATTTAACGAACCTGTCCACTTACACAACGCATTGCTTTTTGATAATAATTGCAACTTTTAAAGTCCCAGCAAATTTCCTGCTTTTAAAGTCTTTTAAAGGCTTGTCGTTAATAAATAAAACAAGCCGAACGCGAAAATAAACAGAATAAAAATTTCATATTTAAATTTCACTTTATTCATTCTTCGTACTTCTGCTTTATTCTTTCCGGTTCAAAATCTTTGCGCGCATCATGCATAAAGAAAGCATCAATAAATCTTCATTATATCTGTAAATATTTACATATCGTACACGCGGCAGTTCGCACCTTAATTGGCCATTTAATTAATTAATTATTCAATTAATTGGCATGTGTTTTCATCACGTCCTTTATTCGTGGCGCATGAAATGTTGGCGAAAAGTGCGCCCATCTAATCACCAATAATTCTAAATTATTTTCAATTAAATTGACCATTAGCTCATTGCACATAAATATAAAAACTCGATTCGATGCACTGGCGTCTTCTTCCTTAATTAGCCAACCGATTATCATCTTGCTGAATATAATATGCAAACATTTCATACGTACAATGAGAAAAAAACTGGCGAAATGTGTAAATAATTTAACACACAGCGAGAGTTTAAACATTTATGCAAAATTCTTTAACGTTATTCAACAGTTAGCACGTTGAAACGTCCCGAGGCGGAATATTATGCGCTTGTGTTGTTTATGAAATTGTTTACCTTGTTGTAAGGAAAGATTAAGAAATAATTAGGTAAAAATCCGAATTATGCTTATATTCATAGTAAAATCATGGGTAGGTATAATTAAACTAAAGGTTAATTAATCATAAAGTGTTTGCAAATAAATTCATTCGCCAGGAATTTATATTGCCATTAGATAATATTTCCAGGTGATTGAAAAAATAATAACACATTTTCAACAAAGATTGAAATTAATAAGCAATTAGTTAAAGGTATGATTAAATCAATTAAAGTAGATTAAAGCGAGCTGAACAAAAATGTTATTCAACATGTCATTGTCATAAATGGCAAAATCATGTTTGCTGGAGACCAATTAATCATTTCGCTAACATGCAGCAAACGCTGCGAATCAATGGCAACCGATAATTAGACAATGTGATAAAGTGATTTTGCGTTTTCTCATAAACAACAACTGCAATGCCAGCAGCTGTAATGACAATCAATCGTGCCAGTTGTGATTTCCTTCTTGCTCGCCGCATTTTTCACGTATTTCTTTTCCTTCGACGGCGAACAGATAACTATTTGTTCGCTCAAGTTTTATCGCAGAAATTGATCATTCATTTGGCGTCTGATTCATTGCGGAACTGATTGAACGGAACGAAACGATTGAATTGAAATAAAATAAAATCGAATGAAATGTGTGTATGGAACGCACAATTAATTAATGTGAAGCATAAAATAACTCACGCGATTTTGAGACGCGATAATCGACGTGACCTTCTATTCTTTTCTCTTCTTGCACTTTTGTCTGGAGTTGTAATTGTAGAAACTGCCATTGTTGCTGATGTGATTAGCATTGCTACGAACGAGACAAGACTTGACTTAATTCTTGCTGTTTACGCGTGCTGCAAACGTATATGATCTATGCTTACGATAACCTGAACTATGAATAGACCAAGTACAGAGATTTGGTTTTTTTCTAATCAATTCTTGATTAATTGCATTACGCAAACCCATACGCCAAGTCTCCCGGATTTCCATTGCTTGATTGTAATAGATATTTAATTATCGATAAGATTGTCATAGGCATGCAAGAAAAGCGAAATTTCCAATAAATTTCAATATTAATCAAATGGGGTAATTAAAAAATGATTGATTTGGGCACGAATATAATGAATGTGTAAAAACAGCAATTAATCGATGGTTTATTTACTTCTCTCTGAAATATTTATTTATTTGGATTTACGATAGGCGATAAAATGAAAGAATGAAAGAATATTGCATCGAAAGAGAGCTCCCTAACGCCGTTGATGATTTATATTGATTTGGTTGACTAACGCGATGTTGCCGATGCATGTGGAATTAATTAAATCCACTTTCACCATTTTGCCATCCGCCGTTGATGATTTATATTATCATACAATATACATAAAACGTATTCGCAGCCAAGCACCGCATGCATGCTGGTGCACAATTCTTAAGAAATTTTCAATTTAAATTTGTAACAAAATACGCAAAAATATTACATCACGTATCACACCTAGAGAAAATGTCCATGTCTAAATTTATGTGCTGCTAAGCTATTATTAAAATATTTAAAGTATTTGCGTTTCTACCGTTAAACAAAACATGAACATTGTCAATATATCACCCGAGGATGTGAGCCAAGTTGATAAGAAGCTCAAACACTAACTGTGAAAAGCACGACAAGCAGAAGGAAGGTAGTTGTTAGTATGTCAGTAACAACAAGCGATTTCGTACGACAAAATTGGCAAAGTGGCAATGGTTTTGACGCTGGGGGCGCAGAATATGCTTCCTGAGCGGTGGCGGTCGTGACTGTGCTTGCGCCTTATGAATTATTCGCGAACATGCCATAAAGCATTGTGTGCGTTTCAATAACTGCTAAGCCAGCAAGCATTTGGCAACCACACATTGTTCTAGTGCTAATTTCCTTTCGCGATGGCAATGCGCTGATACACATTGCCGCCGCAATAACCATAAACAAGATCACTCTGCGTTGTCTCTTCGGGGTCATATGCATTGCGAAATTTATGTGCTATGCGCTCCCACACATTACACAGTGCGTTCTCCTAGATCTCCGACAAAATCATTACGCTTATCTATCTAGTCTCTGGCGCTTGACGTGCGAGTGTACGCAGTGTACGTGCGCCATTGCCAATGACATTTATTTACTGTGCAGAGAGGACACCTACAAGCGTGCAGTAAATAATTTTGTACGCGCGCGCGCGCATTTGATTTCATTGTGCATGTGCAGTTTTCATGGAAAGAGGCAAGAAGATGCATTCATGAGAGGAGATTGAATACGTATAATACCTATATATACGTGAGATCGTAAATTTTCTCAATAAATTCAAAACGACGCTGATGCTCCCGCTGATGCGAGTCGTCTTGGTCTTTGGCTGCTGCTGCCGTCTTAAGCGAATGGGAACCAGACCAGAGCACTTAAGTCCGTAATCTTATACGCGCGAAGTAATTGAATATCTAAAGATGACAAGAACAGAGGAAAACTCGAGAAAAATTAAGCAGATAAAATTTTATGTTGCACAATTTTAATTTGTTAACAATTGAACGAAAGCAATTTGTTAGCAAGATGAAAATTATGACAAGCAAATTCGAAAGGCGCTTCCTTCTAAGAACAGGCGCAATTAAATAAAGCAGAAAATTGAATCGGAAACGTTGAAACAAAACAAACCATAAACTGCGGACTCGAGCGCAGCGAACACAAAAAGATATGTAAATCATTCAGTTTATGGAAGTCATCATTGCATTAGAATTCCCAATGTGGTGCATGTAGAAGTGCGCATGCAATTCGCCGATTCATTCCTCATACTCATATTTTGTATGTGAACTTTGCTTCACTATTCTCTTGGCGCAGCAGCAAGAAGAGAGATAAGTTTTGCCTTTCAGCCATTTCGGCCCATTGTGTTTGTAATTGTAACAACAACGCACTTGTGTGCCATACAAGCGACTTAACTATCCTACAATGCACATTATATTATAAGCAGCATAATATATTGTGTTATAAATGTATAAGTTGAAATAAATTTAACCACAACAACAACAACCGCAACTTTTTACCACCATTTCAAATTTCCAACTACTTACTTATTTAAATCTAACAAGACTAAGTAATGAGTTTGAAAGGCTGAGAGGTGAGGTGCTCCTCTTTTTCCTTCGGCGGGCTTCGTATGCGGGAATAATTTTGAATTTTCTCAAAAAGTTTTCTCATATTGTTACCGTTTTGCCGGCGCGCGGCAAAGAACCGCGGAAGAGCGAATGGGTCAGTCGTGGTCGCGTTTTCTATTTGCAGCCCATTAGACACCTGCAGCGGCCCCCGTGCGCCTGTCGTCCGGCAGCGCAAGAACAAGTTAAACAAGAGAGGAAAAAAGCGTGCTCGGACAAGACATTGGCCGCGCGCCAACTCGCGGCTCGCGCATAATCGAATCGTACACGTTGTGTGCGCTTCCTAAAGGTGTAATCAACGCGACCAGCGAGCCGTGCCACATTTAAATGATTTCAGCATTTTTCAATCCAGCCCCATTACCAACACTCGCGCTCTGCTCCCGGCCGCTCGCTGCGTTATTTGCGCATCACGAAGTGCTCTCCTTTTGTTTCTTCTTTCTTTCAACTCTTTGCTTCTTTTGTTTATTCTTTGTACCATCACTGAACACAAACACCATGGGGCAAAATCAAGAATATATTATTACTATTTTAGGTTTTAACTCTTCGCAAAAGATTATACAAGTTGAATTTCATCGATAAGAAAAGACTATCTTAATTTTGTTGATAATCATCAAAGAAATTGCAGATAAAATTGACTTCAAAGCAAGATATCTTAGTGTTCTATTCTTAAGATGCTTAAGACTGTGGAATTTATTTCCATACCTGTATAAATATCAATAAACTATGAGCGAGCATCGGTCCCTCGTAGTCAACAAGATTTGATGTAATTATCGAACCAAATACGGCACATGATTGTTGCTATTTATTGGCGATTGATAACGATCGTTTTTCATGCGGGTATTTCGCATTTGTTTTATTATTTATTTATATCCAAGTGTGCGCACGCATCGCGCATATGCAGCATGATAAATGCGCAAAAATCGAAATGAATCGAAGGAGAAATACTCAGCATGCAAAAGGCATTTGAAGATCTTATCCATTTGTATCCGGCTTGTTTCAACGTCACTGTAGTAAGACAACGAATCTAACATGTTGGAAAACGCAACAAGAAATAAGAAATGCGTAAAAAGTTGGAAAAAAATTAATCACTTTCAACATTTCAATTTACTAATTATTGATTAATAGCAACACTTGACAGCTCATTATCCTTTTTCCATCTATTAATTAACGTCCAACAAATTGCTGCTGCGTTCTTCAAAGCTGAGCGATTTTTTGCAGCGCACTTTGAAGATTTCTTTTTCGTCTATTTAATGAAAATCCCATTCGGCAGAAATTGCGCTTAACAACGCCTGCAGGCTGAGCATCTTTGCGAATTTCGAATTCCGCAATTTGAAACCAGAGGAGAAAAAATCACCGTGAATAATATGCGAAAGTCAATAATAATTAACTTTTTGCGAGTGCGCAAGAAAGCGCCTGCCTTCGGTGATGTCACGGGTGGAATGAAGACATTTATATAATTAAATTTATGCATAAATTTAGCCAGGAATAATGCACTTGCATCAAAAATGGAAACGTCTGATGGATGGCTGCGTGACACGAGCACCGCGCGGCTATCTGTAAAAGTTCCTTCAACTTTACAGCACCAACGATGACGCTAATCGAGTGAAATGTTTTAAGCCGCGCGAGAAATTCGTTAATTAAATTCATAAAGCAAATGCTTCGCACTTTGCCAGCTGGATTTAATTGAAAATTAATGCGCGCTGATAAGACTCGCCTTTTTCATTCGTTTGGTATTCATTTTCCGCAATCGTTTGACACGTTAATTAATCAAACGAATTAACAAACAGCCTACTTTTTTTTGTGCATTTCAATCATAACATTCCTAAAGTTTCGAATCTAACGAAGAGTCAGGCACAAAATCTCAAGTTTAACTAAGTATTGTTTGTGTATAAATGCATTTGACTGGCTATTGTTCTTCGCACTTTGCGTTCGAATCGCTTAGACGCAATAAAAGTGGCGCGCATGAGAGAAAGATGCAGGAAGCACGCTTCCATTGTATGCAGCAGTCTTAAGGTCGAGGTGAACAAATTTAATAATATATAAATAACAATTTTCGTCTCTTTTGCGCTGCATTTAGCACCGAGGCGAGTTCCTCATTGCGCTGCGTGCAAGATACGCAAATATTATTTTGTATTCTTTATGTGATTTCAATGTTGCGCGGGAGTCTGCAATGACATCAAACGCAAAAATAATGGCTTTCTCCATCTTTGTATCGTCGTAAGAATACCAGAAGCTTATTTCAACTTTTTCTCATAAAATCTACTCTTAGTTGAATACACTTATGAAAATATCTTATACATTTTAATACCTATTTATTGTTGTAATCTCACCTTAAATTATCTAGCAACAAAAATATGTGAGAAATGAATTTAAAAAATTCAAAAACTATTAAATCAAGTAATATTTCTAAATTGCCATAATTTAGAATAATTTTAAGCAAGACAAAAAAGCAATAATTGAGAATAAATATTTCTCGCGTGATTCGTGAATTTATTTAATAAAATTACAGCTATTCAATGATGTAAATGAATTTATTGAATCTTTCTCGCGCGCTGATAGAAAAATATGTGAATATTATTGATGGGAATAATGTTACTCGGACATAAATAAACACTTAAGAGAAGTAAGAAATTAAATAATAATTACAACATGGGATGACGCATTACTATTAATCCGCTCGTCTACCAGCGGAAAAAGTCATGGAAATTGAAAAAATTATTTTATGAAGAGCGTGCGCACGATTATTGGGAGATTCTATACAAATAAAAGCGATTATAATAACTCATCCTCTAATAGTGTTTTTAATCGTTTTATCATTCGCTCATTGCTCGTTCATTCGCCGTTCCACGCTCAGCTAATTATTAATCAACAATCATTGACGGAATTATTTATTTACAAGTGCGAGTACAATACGTACGCACATTACGGATATTGAAACAAGGAATGTATTATTGATTTATAATATGAATGAGTTGTACTTATCGTGAGTGCTGATTTTTATTAAACGTGCTCAACTTCCAAGAAGTTCTCACATTCAACTTTTATAATTTATGTTTCAATTAACGGCCTAGGTAAGATCAGAAATTTTTAAACTCAATTAATATTATTAATAACTCTTGAATTGATAATAAATAAAGCAATCGTATTAATCTATGCGTCATTAACTAAAAATACATCCAGCGAAACATAATTCATTAAAATTTCAATAAAAGCGTAGGCAACAGACTAATGAAATTAATTAGAAAGTGTTCACACTTGCAGTCAAATCGCAGTGATAATCATGCATAATTTCAGCTCATTATTCAACAACAAATTCAAAGTGAGAAAACGCTCCACATAATTGATCAAATTCATCGAGCAAACCACAAAATTTCGAAATATCCATCGCATGATGCCGAAAAAGATGCTGGATTATGCTTCGAGCATTAACATTGCATAAATTACCGTGGTTTAACGAAATGTAAATTTTATTCTAGATTTTCTACGAATTTGTACTGTTTTGTAATTTTTCACTCGACTAAATACGACGTATGCTCGCTGAGTAAGTAACAAAAAACCTTCGCATGCATTTATTAGATTATTGAATGAAGTCAATGAAGACATAAATATAGTTTACCCGTTGACATTTCAATAGCACCACGTTTGAGAGCATGCAGAATGCAGAGCAAGAAGAAGAGGAAGAAATGCGCAAAGACAAAAAGAGAACAGACAATTAAATTGTTTTAATATAGTTCCAGATCTAACAATGAAACAAATGTAATAATCATACGTGATGAAGATCACAATTGTCCTAAGTGACCATTGTTCTGATTATTCACAATCTATACCGCGTTCTTGGAATAATTAATCTCGAAAAATTAAATTACATTGAGCGACTTTAAGCCTTCATATAGAAATAGTAAATTTTCATTAACAAATAAGAACGTAAATAACACTTGAGTACAAACAACAATAACAAAAGCAACACTAATACCGCAAATAAATAATTGCACAAGCATTCAACAAGTCGGCACGACGCTAATCCAATGGCCCATAACGTGCCGCATTTGTTTGCCATGTACAATAACGACGGCGACAAGAACAGCAACACCATCAACAACTACAACAACTGAACAACGCCAAATGAAATTAGGAATGGCAATGCGGTGCATTTGAATTAGAGCAAAAGCGCTTGCAGTGAATTGCAATGTCATTAGAATACTTTAGGGCACAATATGCGTCCGAACAAATTGGCACATAAATATGAAAAGCAACGGTGCAATGGCAAGGCAATGTCCATTTCCAAATCTTGTACTCACTAACAGGCGCGACCGACAGTCTGCACTTTGCGTCATTGTTACGCCCGGCCAATTATTTATGCATCTTGTTAAGGTGCACATTGTTCCCGTGTTTCGCATGCACGCGTTGCAAAACGCACCACTTAATAGTCTCATAACTAATAATATGTAACACACGTTCTACTACTCAACACTAACAATATTGTCCTTAAATATTTATCAGCCAATTGTGTGCATGGAATATTTCAATTTATTCCTGAAAAATATCCTGTTTTTCTAGTAATAGTCTCAAACGAGATTTGACTGTATAATAAGCAAATGAAGAACACGTTCTATTGAACTAGAATGAAATGGGCGTCTTATCAAAATATTTATTATAATTGGCGCATTAATCATCGAGCGAATTTCTCGCGGTGCATTTAATTGCGTCGCGCAATCATTTGCAACATGCGCTTTTATCAGGCATATCGACAAATAAACGAATTGACCGATTGCACAGTGTAATTAAAATGTAAAACTAAATTGTGCTCGTTTATTCATAGCCGTAATGAAAAAGTAAAGCAACTGATGAAAAAATACAAAACGCACGCGGATTATTATGCTATGCCAAGTCGTATAATAAATAAATTTCGATTACGCAATCGAGATATAGGAACTGCGTTCGTTTCTGCGCCAATCAACGCCCCATAATTGCGTTTAATTGATTCTTGCATCGCGCGATCGACAAAGGGAGAATGCTAATTGCGTAAAAATACGCCGTAATTAAAGACAAAGCAACGCGCACACTTCCTAGAGACAATGCGCTCGAAAATGCTATAAATAAATAGTAATTATACGCTGCTGGTATCGATTATTACTGGATGATTAATTATTGTAAGAATTTCTTAACGAATGATATTTATCACAGATTGTTTATGGAATTAATGGCACTCATACTCATTCACGTTTCGTCCTTTCGTCGTAAATAATTGTTTGTGTTTTTATTTTCTTGCTTGTAGGTATATTTTCAATTTACTTTAATCCAGTGTGAAATATCTCTTTGTACACTACAATTTTATTTAAGCGCATATTTTATGTTTTTCTTAAATGATATGCTCACGTAAATTGCATATCTTCATCTGTGGCATTGCATAATGATATTTTTGCGTTGAAAGGTCGTCTATATTAACCAAAGGTTGTATGGATTTGTACCTCTGTTCTATTCTCCTATTAATACATAGTAATATCTTCTATGCAGGCGTAAAATGCTTATTAGCAAGGCATGAGATCAATGATGGACTATAAAGTTCAAGGATTTTCCACTTGTAGTAATATTTCATGTGCATTGACAATGCATCGTTATTTTCTCTGTAAAAATCACATTAAGTTTAAATCTTTGTTTTCTCCTCAAGAAAAGAATTTTAATTATAGGTGTTTTAGTAATAGATTTTGTAAAACTTAGAAAATAATGATTTAAGCTATGATAATTTATCTCAATCTTAATCTGGCGTTTTAAAATTACATCTCTAGGAGTTTGAAATTGCGTGTCTTGCATTTTCAGTTTTTGTGCAGTTAGTAAACGAGTTTACAAAAATTACTAAGTAAATAGTTACTGAATGGATATCTGTAACGGTTGCATTGTGCATGTTATACACATTGCCTTGAGTTCTATTCGAGTTGCATGCGTTTTGCACGTTTTGCAGTCTTAAACACCTTCAAGCGATTCAATAATAATGATTAATTAAGTTGAAATTTATGCAATTCGTCTAAATTTTGCTGACGAAATATTTGCAACATTTATACAGCGTATAAACGACATTCATAAATAATCCTTCAATAAATTTAGGAATTATTAACGAGCAGAAAAAGAATTAAATAGAATAACTGTGGCAATTGCATAAAACTCATTTGCAAACAATTAATCATCCGAAATTTATTGCAAAGCCTTATACGTCAAAGCAGCAACTATAAAGTGTCAGTGTGAATTTGAAACTTCATTTGTAACATTTAGAAATCAGCATTTATTTACAGTTGTACGACGAAGAACTCGAGGGGCAAAGAAATACGTAGACGAGACGATGGTGAAGAAGACGAAGAAGTTGAGGATGAAAAAATACCCAAATTGCATTTCGGTGCATTACCAGCTGCAATCTTTGATTATGCAGATGCGGCTGGTGGAAGAAAATAAGTTAGTTGCAAGTAGGTGAGCAATTTATGCACGCGCTTGCGGCTCAAGAAAACGAATTTGTGCGCGAACGCAATTCGCAAATTGCAACGCAAATTACCAACGCAAAAAGCTATCACCCAGCCACCATCTCGGGCTTCATTTGCGATTTTTTCCGGGCCGAAAACACGCGCGCTGCGGAATTTTTCCGCGCGTTGCGTTTTTGCCGCCGATGCGTTTTGCAATTTGCGAAACGTATTTGAACAGCGACGACAACGCGCGCGCCGCACATTGCGAGCCGCGCACATATAATTATCAATAAAACTTAATGAAACGTACGAAACCGAATAATTTCGCGCACGTAAACCGACGGGAAAGTTGTATCATTTGCAAAATGTGAGTACGCGTGCAATGTAATGACCATTCGCATGCAATGCGAAACGACCAAAAAGTATACGCAACAGACGCAATGGCAAATTGAGATGCTTTGCGATACGTAGATACAAAATGCACATACGAGCGTAATAAAAGTTCATCATTCGTGCAGTTTTGTTCTTGGATTTTCGTCGTCCGCACAAAGTGTGTGCGTGTGGGCGATGATCATCGACGAAAAGTATTTTCAATTAAAGGTTACCCGATGCGACCGTAAACTTTTTGAGCCTATGACGCGATGCGCCGCTGTGCTAATGTTAATTAAATGTTAACTGGTCCATTAATTTATTACTGCTCGAAAGTAAATACACATGTTAATTGCGTTTTTATCGCCTGTCTATCTTCTTTTCTACGAATACGCAAAGAAATTCACAGATATTTTCGTCCAAGAAATGTTACTTGTCTTAACTGCTCTTATCTTGTAATTGATTGCTTTTTATAATTAATCGTTTATTGCTAACAAATTGTTTTATAGTATTTCAAGTAATTTTCATATAATTTATGACACAAACTTAAATTAGGTAAATGTTTTTAAAATTTTAAGTAATAATTTTCAATTACTTAAATATAAATTAATGTCAAATAAGACAAAAGTGAAAATTATTGCAGAAGTTTAAAGTGCTTCTCAGATGCATTCCATCACTTTTTAAATGATTAAAATCCGTAAACAACTTTAAAAGTTATAGCAACTTTAAATTTTTCCGTTTTCCAGCAGCCGCACAGCTAATGCGCTCATGAGTCCTGGCGGTATCAGTTCCACCAGTAGCATAATAGTCAGTAATTAACACTGTACATTTTAATTAATATCTCTGGAACTACAAAAGATATCAAAATAATTCTTTTACTGTAAGAAAGCTGATTAAATTTCTGATTTTACTGTATTTGAATCTTTAAATTCCATTTAATAAATTAGGCGTAATAACTTGTCAAAGTTAACGTTGTTTTGCGTTAATTTTACTTGTACTAACGAAAATTCTTTTACAACATATGATTGTTTGTTTACTATTGAATGGTAATTTCTGAATATAAAAAGAAATTAACTGTATTTTACAGCTTAGGACTTTAAAAGAAAATAAACAAATGAAATATGCACCTGTGGCACGCCAAGAACAAACATCAATTATATCACCGAAAGGCCATTTTCCAAACGAGTAACAAAAAGGAATAAACCTATTTCTTCAAGTGTTTCCTGCACGTGCGGCAATTGCAGCACATTCGTTGCGGCGACGTCCTTTTCCTGATCGCCGGTGCAATATTCATGGTCGAGTGCCCGCCACATACTCAGTGTTATTATTACACGTTTAAGCCGTGATAGCACAAGTCACAAGCGCCGAAACAAACGCCAAGGTGCGCCGAACATTTAACCAATGCTTGCCTTCTGTACCTATGCATAGAATTTACTTAAGTATTCAGGCGATTATAATAAGAATAGTGTGTGTCTTCGAGCGCATGTTGATTATCGATACGCGACGCAAGCATTATTACAGATTTAATTAGCCTGCATGTGTCCGCTTAATTACGACGGAAATGAATTAATGTGCGCTATCATGAGATAATTAAGTAATGCGCACCGTGCTGTTTTGTTACGTTTTCAACGATTTACTAAAGAATAATTTTCAACAGCAGTGCCTATACAAATATTCTGTTGTTTCAGAATGGCTTTGAATCACGCGACATGCTCAATTAATATGCGCTCGAGTTACGCTTGCGTTAAATGTTATAGTGGACGGTGTTTAATTAAGTGACTCGCAACTAAAACAAAACTAAAATAATTAGTTAAGCGCTTAAACGATTGGGAAATGAAGTAAATTTTCCATTACTCCACAAAGACAAACTTTAAATTTCGAGCAAGAGTCGCCAAAGTAAGTAATTGATTGAGAAAGTCGAGTCGAGTTCGCTAATTAAGTTAATTAATCAAATACGCGAACAAGACTGACGCAAAAATGCGACCGCGCCCGCCTTTAACGTGTAAATCAAACAAATCGCAATACTTTGCGTCGTTCGCACAGAATTAATCGGGAGTTTTCGAATACGTCATGTTCGCTAATTAAACACGCAGGTTGCGTTTACGAATGCACTTTTATTATTGCGATTTATTATTTATTTGATTGCAAACTCCATTCGCGCGTTTATATTTAATATTTCGATGCAATTAAGTGTTGACCAATCGCCGCGCGAGAATATTATACTTATGCATTAATTTGCAGTTGGTTAATGATTGTTAATAAAGGAAGCCATATTTGATTAAATCTCCAATCAAAATTTCACGCTTGTTTAATTATTCAACACATGTAGGTACCTACTACCTGTTTCATTTAAATTAAATAAAATTAAAACATTAATTGCGTTTTTAGTTGGCATAAATCTTGGATGAAAAGCAAGTTACTGTGACAAACATATGCGATGATGGACAAATTTATCATTTACGTATAAGAAGTAGCTAAAGTTTTATTGATGAAAGAAGCAATAAAAATAAATTTTTCCCAGTGAGCTCCGCATGTCTTCATTGACTAATCAATGAAGCGGAAATCTAACTGAGAAGAGCGTCACTTGGTGTGCATGCATTTGGATTCAGTTTAATTGAATTCAGCTCAAAGACATCTCATAATATTGTAATTGTCCACAACTGATGGAGAAGAGTGTGAGGAAAACGTCTGGCGTTTGCGTTTGCATTGCATTAATGCCGCATGTCTAGTGTGTTCGTGTCACCAATCTGAACGAATTATAATCATGGCGCATATGGATTACTGGACCGTTCATTTTTATGCATGGCTAAATCGCAGATACACATTAATGAGGAATAAATCAAGGCAATGCTTGTTTGTCTCTCAATTGAATTGTCACTGATACGCGTGGAATGTGCTTGACGTCGACTCGAATTTGTATTGAATAGGATTTAGATGTTAGAAAGTTTTTTTTCTTCTTTTCATCAACATGTGATTTGAATTTTTATTCATTTTTCCCGAAAATTCCATGAGAACACCGAGCATATTTAATTTGTTCGTGTTTAATTAAAAAACAAAAGTGTTTAATGGTATGTAGGTATATCTTATTTAGGAAATGGTTTTTCTTAGTTGTTTAAGTTTTTATTAAACCATTGAAGCCGTGATAAAAAGACTTGCAGAAGTTGAAAAACTTTCATTAGAAAAACATCTCGCGCGCGCACGCGGTCGTGAAGAAGAAAACGCCATTCATTAAAAAAGCATGCGGAGAGCGCAGCAAACGACATGAATTTTTATTCTGCGCGACGAAAAAAGCGTGTTTTTGCGACGCGCGCGCTCGCGACCGGCTCATTATCATTTTAATGCATTTCCATCCAGAGTGTGCGTTTAGGCATGTGCCAGTTGCACAGTTTTCCAGCCGAACACGCACCGCACATTATTCAATTTTATTGCACGACTTCGTCAACTTTCTTTACTTTTTCTCGATAATTAATTAGCGAGTGCGCCTTGGCGGCTCTTACGCAAGAGCCGCGTGCGCTCCTCGTCCTAGCAAATCAGAATCGAAAAATGTCCAACGCATTAATAAGCTATTCAATTCGTCCAAAGCAGTGCGCGCTTAATTTTATCGAGCAATTCATTATCAGAACGCCGTCATTCATCGAAAATGCACGTTGACCGATGAGTCGCAAGTCGGCTAGACCGACCTAAAATCCCTAAAAAAGTCTTCGCCGCGCCGCTAATTAATCGCGCACGAGCAGCAGCGAGACAAAGCGGCGCAAGATGATGTATTTGTTCATTACCAGTTGCGTTTATTGCCTGCCATGCCCATATAGTCGGAATGCATTCAAATGAAATTAAGTCGAAACGCGGTGCAGCGTTGCGACTAATTGGCAATCGATTTGAATTTCGAAGTTGCAAAATGCCCGGGCTTTTGCGCAACCTGCACGCTGCCGCCGCCGTCGACGTCGAAGATGTGCTCGCTGCCATTGAAGGCAGCAGAAGCATTAATATTATCGCGCGCGCTCAACGCATGGGAAAATTATTCGTTCGTCCTTCAGCGGTCGGATCGTGTGCAGTGGTGATTTTTTGCGCGCGCGCATTTTTGCATTTCATGATTCGATCAATTGCGAATCGTGCGCGCTCGATGCCATTATAAAAACGCTTAAATATATGATGAGTGTATGCAAGATGAAAATATGCAAAGCCTCAAATAATTAGTTGCAATTATCTGCATCGAGAATTAACTCCCATATGACTTTATTTATTGTCATAAGTTTCTAATAGCATTCTGCCAATGCAATCATTAGATTTGCAACCTTGTCTGATCGGTATCGTATCAATTAATTGTGGATTTCCTATAAATTCATGTTTAACTTATTTAAATATTATTAACCAATAATTATATATTATTTATGCTTGATTGTGATTCCAAGATATCAACTCGCAACGTAATAAATTACTATTTATTCTCGATGGAATTTGTACTACTTTTTTATTTGATTCAATAGCCATAAATCGCTTAATTCGTATTGTTTTATCGGCGTAAGACGTAATGTTAATTTGAATCAATTTAAGGTCTCAGTAATGAAGTCAATAGGTCACCCTTGATGGCATTGTGCGAGGAAAGGACCTTGGCGTATTAAATTCAAAAATCGAACGAAACGTGCGCCAATCATGAACCGTAATTGAGATTTGTGTAGCACGAAACAACGCGCTGCATGCCGCGCTTCAAAAACATTATTTCTTAATTACACCACACCTTTATCCAACTCTGAATTTATTCGTACATACATAGTCTTCGGCTCCCGAGGTTTATTTTCACCGCACAGCATGCTACGGAAATCGCAGCCAAACTCACTTCACGCAACATAAATATAATTTCGAGCGACCACGAAGCATACGGAAAAAAGAATGTGCGCTTACACGAAATAATTACTTATCGCGCATTGATATCTCCGCGCTTTCGTGGGTGTAGAAAACAACGCGGACGTTTTTGGGCTTAGCCGCTAAGAAGTAGTAGCGCTTACAATCAACACTAAGTCGGCTTCGTTAATGATTTGATGACTTTGTGAAAATGTTCGAAGCGAACACGTTAAGTCATCAATTATGACCTAATTTCGCAATAAATGTTGTATGCTTTTTTTCTAGCTGATTCTCTCCACTCTGACCATACGTAAAATTCGTTCTCGCTCAATAATTTGCAAAGCCATCTTTGAAATGTTGAAATTCGAGTTAATAATCAATTATTTCCTCGTAATTACACACAAGTGTGAAAAAAGAGTGTGCGTTGAAAAAGTTTGATGATTAATTTTAGTAAGTAATTGATTCATGGACCGTGAAATTCAATTTTTAAAAGTTAACCGTATTTCCTAGAGATTTTTGCAAGTAACTCTCTTCTTATATAAGATGCATGGATGCAGTTTGTGACCTCATTTCGTAACCGCGTGTTCAATCAAATTTCAATGCCAGAAGGAAACAATTTAAAAATAATGCTTATGCAATTAGGAAACTTTTTAATTTCTACTTTTTTTTAGTGCGCTCACTTATTGATTCTTTTCCTCATTCGAAATTGCCGTTTGAAAAAAGCGTTTTTCTCGAGTACGTACGCTGGCAGTAAAAGTCGCATCGTCGATCATTAACCAGGACAATTTCCGAATGTCGTAAAGCCAGGCGCATTAAAATGGAATTTTAAGGTTTTGTTCGCGCCATCCGGTTCGTGTAAATTGATAGCTAGCACGAGACAACGTTTTACCTCCTTGTAATTGTCCCGTATTAAGGAAGTTGTAAAAAGAATGCATAATTAAATTAATTATGATGTTAGTTTTTATGTTTCTGTGTTCAAAATACTAGATATCTTTAATTTTTAAGCCAAAATAAGGAATTGCTCCAAAGTGTAACAAATTTATGGCTTTTGGCTTTTTCGTCCTGGCAAAGGACATCAGTTCATTAAATGATGGCAATAACTTTTGGTAAGTCCAAAGTTTGTTTGGCTGGTAATTCAGTAATTTCAAAGCCTTAAATAAACTCGAGAAAAACGAGAACTTCAATGAGATTATTGCTCAATGGTTGTATTCCAAGTATTCGAGCGCAACATTTTTGTCTCATTCGCACTCCGGGGAATGCACATGCAGTCGTCGTTCATCGTGCGATTCTATGAAACACCTAAATAAAGCCATTTGATTCTGCGCGTGTTGCAAGACGTAAAAAGCTTGAAAATTTCTCAATTTCTGAATGGCGTTGTTCTCGGCGAGCGTTTTGCCGTTCGGCTTTTGTCTTCGTTTGATATGTGTATGCGCACATGTGCTGCGAGCGTTACGTTTGCCTGATTTTTTTCGCATTGCTGGTGCCCAAGTACGTTGAAATTATGTGCGAATCCAAACGTGAACAAGTGTTGAAACTGGATCCGTTGGATGTTCGAGCGTACGTACATAAATCGCGTCGCGTCCAACGTTTTTACGTTTAAGGCATTAACGCTCTGTGACATTTTACATTTTCGACGAGTCCTGCGCGATGGCTGGCTGTGGTGGTGTGTGCCGCCGCACGCCGAGGCTTCTTGGGAGCCCTACAGCGCACCCGTGTTTGTGCGCGTCGTAGCCTATTTTGATTGACTTGAATATTTATAATGTTCGCGCTCGTGATAAAATAGTTCGCCACGTTCAATTAACATTCCGCGGAATGTTTATGTTGGCACTGGATAAGGACATAAGGTACGCCGAGACACGACACGGAGAGAAAACGAGTTGAGCAGCAAACAGCAACAGCAACAGCAACAACAACAACACATATGCGTCTGCATGGCATGCGAATCGCATTCGCAGCGAGTGCGCGAAACGGCATAATGCGTTCGCCTGCTCGGATAAGTGCAGTACAATTGTAATGCGGTGTAATGTAAGCTAATGTCATGCAAGCGAACGAAATAAAATCCACCTCTGGATGCACACCGCCCATCAGCGTTTATGTAATTCTAATATAATGTTCATAAAATCGAAAATGTTATTCCGCGTTTGGAGTGAACAAATGATGGATGCATTATTCAAAAATCTCCTTTTTTGGCGCGCATTCAATTGAATTAATACCTGTACTTCCAGCAGTAGAAATAATTATCATTTTCTAACCATAAGCTAAATATTTCCTTCTTGTGGTAATTTCTAATCCTTTCCAAACTGACAATTGGCAGATGTCCATTGGATTGTCAACGAAAATATGCGTGATTTATTAAAAGTATTTTGGGTAGTTCCTTTTATGAAGTAACAGTCATAATCGTAAATTTTAATGTCGCACCTATGAAAACGTCAACTAAAATTGTGTCATAAAAAGGTACCTACAGGTTGCAGACGTGGTAAAAAATATTTGTTGACATTCTCACATAACTCAATTAGAATCATTTTTGGATTTTCACTCGAAGGATAACGAACTGTTCGGGCGTATTGCAAGTTTAAAATTATTCTGCTAATTATGGCAAAGTGATAAAGCTAGTTTATGAACTTAGGTAGGTACTAGTAAATTGTAAATTGTAATAGAAATTTGAGTAAAGTAATAAAACAAAGCCATAATTTTAATTTGCGAACTTATACCGACGACAACAGCAGAGAAACTTGAACGCTTTGACAATGAGTGTTGATTTCTAATGAAACGTCGAATAAGGAGTGCGTGCATTCATTGCATTGGCGCGTTTGCATGGAATTTATTGTTGTATTATTAGTGAAAAGCGAAGATTTGTTGATTCGTAGGGAACGCGCGCGCGCGCGCCCGCCACGCATTAAATGGAAATCGGACGTAGGCGATGCATCAGGCGTGCGCATGCGAGGACCGTAATTTATTTATGTGCGGCCGGCGCAAAAAGTGGAAAAGGCGTTTCCTACTTAAGCCACCAGGCTATCTATACACACTGAGCGTGTGCGCAAAGAACAAGAGCACACTGAGCACTATTTGTAAGCGTGCGCGTGCACTGTCCATCTAACGAGAGCGCGCGCGCGCTTTCTGTAACAACAATGGTAGTTGTTACTGGCGTCGGGTGAGTGTGCACTTGCAGCACACAGCATCCTTGCAAAATCGTACGTACGTACCTACTACGCCTGTAACAAGTTGCTCGCAGGACATTCAAATCGTTCCGCGTTCGCGCACTTGGAGCAATCATCATATAACACAACAGCGCGCGCGCCGCGCATCGTGCGCATTTTCTTACCGTGCCGAACAATAGCAAACGGCATTTACATGTCATAACAGCGTCGTTATTTCGAGGCTGGCGGATAAACACAATCATGTGGCGGCGTCTTGCGACCACTATATTCAAATGCGATGCTGATTTACCGTCATCAGACCACACACACCACACTCCTAACAACACGCATTTTTTGCGTTATCCTTGCGCTGCAGTGCACTGCTTTGCGCTTATTTCCCCTATGAATTTATTCAAATAATAATAATGCACCAACTCTTGTTTCAGTGATGAAATTGAGCAACCCGTCAACAAATATTAACGCTGTAAGTAAAAGCGATTTCGGAATCTGTTAAGGTTAAGAAATACATTGAGATAATCATCGCATTTCTCCTTCGACGCGAGCGTCAGATGATGTTTTCGATTTCTTTCACCGACATATTGTTAGCGTGAATGTCAGTGTCATTATTGGCGAAACACGTGAGAATCGATTATTTTTGCGCACGCACACTGGTGCTGCATGCGCGCAACAAACGAATAATAAAGGATAATGAAAAAAAGACAGCAGCACTTCGTGCCTTGCAACAATGTGCGCGTCGGCTGACTATTGTGACAACTCAATGAACAATTCGCAAGTCCCACGCCCGAAGCGTTTGTATAAAGATGAAGACTTCATCATCCAACGCGGTCGGTTTCATCCGCTGCTCGCTGCATGCAGTGTAGGTATGGATGAAAAGTAAGAAAGGACGTGCGCGTGTTTTCGTTTTTTCATTCAGCGTGTTTGCACAACGAGTGAGAACATTGAATTATTGACGTATTGACTTGCGCTTAATGCTTGTATATGGAGCAGTGCGCACTTCCTTTATCAATCTGAATAAGAACAGCAGCAAACTTAGCGGCAATGCAGCGTTACGTCATGTGCAATGCATGCAATTGAGATCGTGCGCCTCGCGAGACGCATAATGCGCTCACTTCTTTCGCTTGTCTCGTTGCAGGTGCACATTTTATTCGTCCTTTTTTTTCTACTTCTCCAACTGTTTTCTTTACGTTTTCTTCAACAGCATGCTCGTTACGCAATGCTCGCAGTGATTTATACTTGATTCCAATTATTTCTATTCATCCAGATTTGTTGCCTATAACTGCGGTAAGATTCACCTTGTATAATAATTTCATCGAGTGAATTAAGTTGGGAAAAAGTGCATCGAGAGAGGTGATCCATCTCCATTTAGTTCATTAACAAGAACGCGCATGCAGCCCATTAAAGATTGCATCGAGTTTGAAAGTATGATTAATATATTACTCGCCGATTACAATGTAAATTGGCGCATCATCTCGCAATCCGGCGCTGATTACATTTTCTTACATTTCCATCGCATCCGAGGAGGCATGCTGAATAAAAATAAATAATAAACGAAATCGCAGCAGCGCATATAAATTACGTGCTTGGTGGGCGCACTATTATTTATTGGTCAATTAAAACCTACTGAAAGACCACACCGATACGCGTGCGTCCTCAGGTTGGACCAACTTCTTGACCATTCCTCAATATCATCCTCAGCCTAATTGTGGGCAGGTTTTACATGGCGAAAAAAATTTCTTCATTTCAATAATCGAATTAACTTTTCACTTTGGAAGTGACACAGTTATCGAACTTTAATTAATTAATATGCATAAATTAATTATCATGATTACTGCTGCTCATGTCTAAAAGCCTGCTAGAAAATAGATTTAATGTAATCTTGCTGGGGAAGTGACGAAATTTACTTGAATTAACTACAAATTTTTTGACACAATTGTGTTTATTTATAGACTTCAGCGAAATTAATTTTGTAACTTGTAAGCCATTAGAAATTTCATTGGAAAAGCGCCCACTCATTAAACCTGTTATCATTGCTGGTGATTTTTCTCACTGCGGCTTGCCTGTGTGAAATTGAAATGCATTTCATGTTCGCTCAGTGGGCACACGAATATTGGTTTTCCATTTTATGCACTCGCAGTGTTTTCATTGCACTGCTCGCTCGATTTGCATAATGAAATCGTGAGCGCACTTGATATCGAATTGAGTTGCTCGCATATTTTATGCAAAAAGCGGTCATAAACGCAAAAACGCACATCATAAACCTGCGTGCACACAGCACAAGTACAAATAGACATTTCATCAGATGTAATAATAAAGTGCACTTGCGCACTATTCATTCATAGGAATTCTACAAATACTCCGTAAAGCAACATGCGGTTTTTTTGTTATTGAATACTAAAAGCCGTTCTTACTTCTTAATAGCACATTAAATATTTTAAACTGAAATTTCGTAAGGCGAGACTTGACCTAAAAGGCGTTGTTGAATTTTGTTTTCATTGTTAAGCGTTCGCGGCAACAATGCACCGACCATTAATCTCCATTAAAAAATACTCGGCGGCTGCCAATGATTTTTCATCTTAAGCCCAAACTAATTAGGCATTTTGCGCGTCTCGAACACACAAATGAAATTCCACTCCTTCGGTTTGGGTGCTTCGTGCGTGGTATGCGATGTGCATTCGTTAAATTCAAGAGCGCAGTGAATAAATATAGAACGGGCGCACACGCGGTCGGATTAATTAGCGTATTGTGTGCGTGAATCCAACGCATGCGATGACAATAGCAATAAGTCGAAGAAGAATTGCGCACGTGTTGTATTTCCTTCCAATTACCAAACTTACCACGGAAAAAAGAAGACTCTGAAACAATGGATTGACAAAGTTGTTCTTGAACATTATTTTGTTGCCCAATTATGCGCTGAAAGCACTTTAAATCATGTTATCACCACTCTTCTTCTTCTTCTTGTTGGGTAGTAACGCATCAAGCATTCTCCATTCCCCTTTGTTTGCTTTGTTTATTTGCAATTTTATCGTCGTGTCCTCCGGCGGTTCGATACTTACGCAAGGCGAGTTATTTTATAATTAGTGTGTTATTGCGTCTACGTATCTTACCTGTTTGCTAATTATGAATTGGTAACTTTAAGTAAATTAATGCTCGCGAACTGACTTGTCGTTAAAACCGCATGGAGTCTACCAGGCACCTGAACATACAATCAAACACTACACTGCCAGTGCAGTAAACATACACACGTATCTGCTTGTTTCTAACATGCTGAAACGAAACGAAACAAATCGCAAACATCTCGTTTCAGTAACATTGGGAGTTTGTCCTGCGAAATTATAGTCGTGCAAGTTATGCAACCGAACATACGAAAAAATCCGGATTCTGAAGTCTTCGTACACCGCGAGGGAGATCACTCCTCGAATGTGAATTACACATTGCGGTGTAAGAAAGCATTGCACACACGAAACGAAACGAGATCGTTTCTCGTTTGTAAAACAAACCCATAATGAGTATACAATTACAGATAGGTTTCGCTGGATGCGAATGTGTATAAAGTATAGCGAATAAAACGTTTCCAACTGCCCATTGCTCCAACACGCACACGAATAACAGTTTTGCGCAGGTAAATTTACGTTGGCACAAACAAACACATAGCGCGCCCGCAAAAGCCTAACAATTTCACAACACAAAATGCTCTCTTCCAAACCGAATCGAACCGAACCGAACCAAACCAAGCCATTCGACAATTGTAACTTGTAGACTGTTTGTTTATGTTTATGTTTAACGTGTGTGCATTGCATTTGTGCTGTCCGAGGAGCGACGACCAAAAACGCCAAATCGAAATAAACAAAATGAAACGTGCCATTTTCCCCAAGAGGATAATGCGAAGCGCACTCACTTAACCGTACATAAGTATAAATTGAATTAAACAAAAAAGGATTTCTTCGTCTTATAATCACACATAGCATAAATCAAATGAGTAAATTAATTAATAAGAAACCATAACTTAGCTAACATTTTTCAAATGACACGTGAAATTAATTTCCAGCGCACCTGACGCTATACCGTACAAAGCGAAATGAAATTTATTGCGCTTGTAATTGCAATTTTGTAATAATGCGCGCGCTCACAATTAGCTACAAATTTAGCCCACGCGAAATTACGGCGAACCATTATTATTATTATTGGCTTAAATACACATAAACATTGTTCGGCCGATATGCAAACACAGACAGGACTGACTGACTGAGCGCTCAAGCGAGTGCAAGGATGAAAAAGAGAAACCGTCTTCGGTAATTAATTAGCGTTAATTTATGACAAGCATTTACATTCGGCTGGCCATTAGAACTATTTGCAATTGCGCTGGATGGATGGAGATGGGAATGTTTTATTTCATGAGAATTTCGCGTTTTTTCGCGGTCGAATGCAAACTCACGTAAATCATCACTGATGGCGCTCGCCATGCTCAAACGAGTTATTCCTAAACATTCAGAGATTTATTACTCTTTTATTTTCCAGCTATCGTGCGCATCTGATGTTTATTGTTTATGTCCATTTAATTTTATTATTTATTATTTACCCGCTTAAACAAGTTTCAGATTAGTTGTTCATAATTGTGATTTTTAATGTGCCACGCTCAAAACATGCAAAGCTAATAGGTGCTCATTGCGTAAATATTAAAAATAGATAGATACCTATGAGTATCATGGAACAAATGAAATAATGATTTGTATCCTGTTTGCATGTAATATAAACATTTCTTTCGCTCCGCGCACTTTTCCACTTATTCGGGTATTCGCTTTTGCTTCTTTAGTCTCCGAAAAAGGCATTAAACAAGTCGTAAAGCTAACAATTAGAGTATATTACTGCAGATAATTATGTTATTTGTGCGTCGTCGGAATTTTATTCGACATTTTATGATTTCACTGATTGTGAATGAGATTTATATACGCGCTGCAATTAGACACACAATCGCAGTGCATTGATCATAGTGCAGTAATGGAGGCATTAACATTTTATGCACGTGTTTACAATAAAATTACAATCATTATCTAGCATTAATTTCATGTGGTTTCGCGCCGATCATTATTTCGTCGAAACGTAAATTCTTCTTCTGCATGTCGCAAGCCAAACATGACGCGTGCATGGCTTTTGAGCAATTGGCCCGGAATTTTGTATGTAAAACACAAGCAAACGCTGTTTCGCATTGTTAAACAGGCTAACGAGCATGCATTTAACATGCTTTTAAGGCCCGATCAATTTACGATTTCGCCGTGCCGGAAAAATTCGCACAAATCACGCGGCGCACTCGCTGGCTGCCGTTTAATTTATACGTAAACATAACGTGCAATAAAAGAATGCTAATAGCATTAATGTCACATAAAATATAAACTTGTAACAAACTAATAATAATCCAGTTTTATAACGATCTCTACGATTTCTACTTTGCTACGGACCTATCTAGCATAGAATAATGAAACATGATTCTGTAATTTTTTCGAGATTTGTTGCATGTAAATATCATACAAGTACCAATGTTCGTTGGTTGTAAAACGTACAATTACTTATGTAACAAACGATTATCATAAATCCGAATGGATTGGTGACCAACGCAACGACGAAACGGTAGGAAAACGATAAAACACAGCACCACCAGCAGTAGCGAACAGCGTTTGGTATTTTAACGAGCACATTTTTAAATATTTGTGCTGGTCCATTGTTCAGTAATTTATATATTTTTTGCACGAGCGCGCGTGCAATTGCATCGATTACGTCATAAACATTGAATGGCTTTGATGTGTTTGGCAAAATTCAGAGCCGCGCAATAGGCATTGCCATAAGTAGACGATTTTATGCACCCGTTGTGGAGCCAATCATAGAAACTGCCAAACATGGAGTGAAATTTCATTTAATTGAACGTCGACGACGACGACGACGACGCTCGCGTGTACCATGCACGCCCACGACTTCATCAGGCTTGCGAACAAACTGCGTGTGCATCAATCGAGCGCACTCCGAATGATTTCGATGAATTCATTATCATTTGCCGTACGATGTGAACATTCTCAAGATGGGGTTAACAAAACGCTCTGAGAATGAAACGTTCATTAAGGCTACGAGAATATAAAGCGCGCTGTTTTACTTAATTGTCCGACGGCGCAGACTTTCATACGTTCGAAATTCATCCACATGAATGTAAAGTGAAAATGAATTATTCATAATTAAAATTGAGAAAGATTTATGTGCGCGAGGAAAATTTAATGTCTCAACGAACACCTAATCAAAATATTTTCCAACACTTGCCGTGCAAACTTCCCCTACAATTAAAGATTTGAATTTTGTTGGATTTACATAAATTGCAAGTCGACGACATTTCAAAACGCGCCCGACCAGCATCGCAATTCCACTCTAATGAAATGCTCACTGTTGTGCTGCTGCTGCTGGTTGCTCGTTAATAATTAATTTAGCCGACGCGTAAATACTGTAATTAATGCATTTGCATTCGAAATTGTTGCGCGTTTGCACGCACGAATCACAATTACGCATTTCGTCTCTATTAATAACATTCGCGCTGGCGGCGCTCCGCAGCCTCCTGCCTCTTATCACCGCATTCTGATCGATCTATCGATCTATCGACCAGATAATACCCGCTTTGGAATATTTTCGCGTAGAAAATACAACGTTGCATTCAAATGAAACACGTTCGATTTCGTCTTGTTGTATGCCGGCCAGCTATCACGTTACATACGCAGCATGCCGTCCAGCTGAGCAAACTCGTTCTGGAGATATTAATTGCAAGTTAATTTGCAATTCCGGTCGCTTCGATCTATGCCTAATTAACGCATTGCTCGCGATAATTATTGCCGAACACGCATTATTCAATTATCTAATCGCATTGCAGCCCAGCACCGCGCAGAGCAACATCACTGCATGCGCATGTTTCGTCATGTCGCATTATTGAAATATCAAAAGCGCAATTTACATTCTCGCCGCCGCGGCTGCTTTCGCAGCTTTTTCCTCCTAATGAAACAATTTCACAATCGATTGACTCGACCGCGTGCGTATCGGCCATGCGTTTCCTTAATTCTCATTTATTAATGGTTTATTAATGTGTTTATGAATTAGTAACAAATTGCTGCCTTGCGCACAAACAAGCAGCTGTCGTATAATTCATCTACATCCCTTAAAATACTTTGTATTTTGCGCAATTTGTTGCAAGTACCAAAACAAATAATAAAATAATATGGTTATTTGCGAATTTGCAATAAACATGTCTTCATTATGTAGATACAAGCAGTTAGCCGAGGTTGTAGAAAAGTCTTGGAGCAATTGTAACAAGTGCGGTGCGAATGTAAATCAAAATTAATTGCATGTATTGCACATGTTTTCCGCATGCGCCGCCGCGTCGTATGGCAATCTAGATCTCATTAGAATTACGCAAAATGCAAAATAACGAACCGAATGCACTTCTCACAAGCAAGCACCATGCGCAGCGACAGGAATATTCATAATATAATATTGTCTCGCACGGAGGAGATTTGCACAGATATTTCAGTAGCGCTGCCCCGCGGCGCGTAATTTGCTGCTGCTCTTTCATCTCGGTTTCTATTCATTTGGCAAACGAACAGTGCAGCGCAGTGCGAGAAATGCGAATGTGTTACATTGTGCATGCATACGAATTACGCGTATTGTATGCACGTTGTGCAATCGGCGAGTTTCGGTCGTAAAATATCCATTCTTACTTTGCGCACTTCGTAGCTGGACAAGAAGTACGCGCGCACTGTGTTGCCGGTGTGTACGACTAAATTGTACGGAGGCAGGCGCTTAAGTTGTTTGTGGAAAACCAGTAGCTCAGTGGTCGTGCCATTATATTTAAATATTTGCATAATGTTAAGAGCATTTGTAAGGAGCTAAAAATGTCATTAATAAGTGTTGTTATTCCTATTTGCTTCATGAGTTATTTGCGTTTAAATCATTTCGAACAAATGTCGGCATAATTTTGCATATATAATTGTGCTTGAAGATATTTCTTTTGATTTTATGTTGCGATAAAAATTGTAATTTAAGTGCTATTTCAAGTGCTTCAAATGAAGTAATCAAAGATTGTATTCAAGGGTTTATAACCATTTTCACTTGCAAGTTTGTTTTTTAAATTGATTGATTAACTTTTAAAACAATGCCAAAGAAGTCGATGGTAGACAATCAAAGGTATAAAAATACTAAGCTTCTTATTACGATCAAGTCCATAACTCGCAAAGTCCCAATCGACATATAAACAAATGTTACTGATCGATTAGATATTGTCCGCGATTACTAATCAATAACGAGCAAATAACAAGCATACACACATGAACGAAATGTGCTCATTCTGCATGGCGAAAAATCAAATACTTTTGACATGCAATCGATTCATACACTCGATTCTTGCTTGCGAGACAGTGCGCAAATATATTACAAGTGTATGAGTACGAACGAACATTATAGTAACAAACAGTCACGACTAAGACATTTAGCAACTATCTTATAACGAGCAGACAATGGCTGTAATAATGCTCCAGCAATCGATACCAATGTGGCCGTACATTATAATTTTCATGAAAAAATACGCGCGCCCATTAATTCGTTCAGGATTTTTATTGCAACAGTTTGGAAAATAATTCAGATAATAAGAGAGTAAATCAATTTTAAATTAAATGTGAAGTAAAATATAATAAATTATTATAGAAAAATATTGTACACATGTAAACAATACGAACGAGCAAAAGGAACAACAAGTTTTAATTAAATTTCGTTTCGCAATGATAATATAATATGTTGGTTGGTTACATTGAAATAAATCTATTGCGAAATGCGATGCGATGATTTATAAATTGTTAAATCGTTTTGCTTCAGTTGCGAGCGCACTTTTAACAAACTTAGAATAAACGTGTATGAACCGAACGAACCAACGCCCATCACGTGCAATTCCCTATGATTTTTTTTCGTGCACATTTGCAATTCATTTCTGCCAATGTTGCCTTGTAATTCTTCACACGCTTTGCAAATGTGCACAAATCGATTGATCAACATGTCATGCGCGACCTTTATTTAATAATTTTGCAAACAAACCAACTAATTTCTCTTCACTTGCTCGCTATATGGAGCGACATCTTTTAAGAAAGGTTGATGAAGAAAAACGCAAGATGACGTATAAAAAAACACAACATTGAGGGCACGAATATTATTATTATTATTAAGCCATCAAGATGATATCGTTCACGATCGATATAAAAGTGAGATAAATTGGACGCGATGGCTGACTGAAGAAGCAGCACTCTTCGCTTGCAATAACAACAACAACAACAGCGGCAAGAGAGGAGCGCAACAAGTAAGCTCGTTACGTTGATTATTCTTTAATATTTGTTCGTTGGTCTGCTTGCTTCGATGATTTCCAAAGCGCGCGCGCGCCTTTTTGCAGCTCGCGCGATGACCGCTCTCGATCGGTCGGTCTTATCGAGCGCGCAGCTTCAAAAATCCAACTCAATTTTAATAGCCTGTTGCGCGGCTCGCCATCCATTGCTCGATATTATTACTGCTGTGTCATTAATAAATCATCGATATATCTAGGCGCTCTAACAACGCTCGAGATAAATTGCGGCCAATGTTAGGAGCGATCGCGCTCCCTCGAGTACCAACCACACGCGGGCAAAAACGTATTAGAGTGTATTATTAATTGCCCTGCAACTGACCGTCATTGCAACAGCATTCCATTTGTCTTAAGAGACTCCGAAGGAGTCCTCGAGGAAATTCGAATGCGTAGAAAGCAATGGAAACGTGTACAGCGCGTGTAACAAGCAAATAGTTAAGATTTTTAACATTTTTGATCGAGCACAGAGATGCGGAACTTTGCTCTTCGGCTCCTAACGAGCGAAAAAAGCACATGCGCGATCGATCGTGCAACAACAAGGGCTTCCTCGGATTCGCCGCACCGCTTTACGGATCGATAAATCAGCGCCGCGTATTCGATAATTAGACTTAAACACTGTCCACCGCTGACGTGACTTAGGCGGTGCGCCTAAGCGCGTTATGATCTATGATCGCCGCCAGGACAATGAATTAACGCGCGCGATGGTGTTGGGTTAACAAAAGGCCCAAGGAAGCGCTTCTTGCACGTGCATAACACGCTTCAAAGCATTTACTGCAACAGCAAAAACTGCATATGAATTTTTGCCAAGCGGAAATTGAATTTGCAAACTACTTTGTCAAGTTGACACTCTTCGCGTGGCAAAATTATAGGTTGGTGAACATTAACAAGTTAATTTCAAAAATTACCAGCCCGTAAGGACATGCTTTTGCTAAATCACGAACGACATGTGTCAAAATATCAAAGAAATTAAAGAGTGCAAAAACAAAAATTTGATTGACACGGCATTATCTAATCAATCAGAAACGACTCAGGCCACAGGAGTGAACTGGTAAGAAGCTTAACATAATAAAAATCTATGCAGACAACATTTAACTTGGTCAATTGTCTTGAAATTGTTTAAACAACATTATTTACGGTTATGACGGCTGTTAAATAGAGACATTTTGAGTACAATTTGTTCGAAACGTTAACAGGTCTTAACGAGGCGAGTTAACAACGGACGAGAATTAGTGACAAATGCGCGTGTTGGCAGTTTTCATGAAATTTCCACCATGACTGAGTGCCAGGCCATTAACAACGCTTAATTTCCTGTAAGCACGTGTACGATTTTTCCATCGAGAGCCAGCTCGTAAAATCAAGGATAATATATTACAGTACAAGCCGGGCAAAGTAGAGCGACATCTCTTTCGATATTTTAAACCATCTATCATTAGCGTAATAAAATAGTTGGTAAAAATTCATGTTTGATTGAATATGTAGATTCATAAAATGCACCTGCATGTTGTTGTTGGTATGCGGCGGGGAACTAAAACAGCGGATTTAGCCTATAAAGTGACGTATGCAAATGACGGTCGATTAATTTTACATCCATTTGGCGCGCATTTTAAGCGCAAATCGGGCAACAAACAGGCGAAACACACACACACAGTTGGAGCGGCGGTGTTTAATGATAAATAAGTGCTTTGATTAGATGTTAAACGTGCACAATTTATCAAAAACATCATGTTGTATTAGTTCGAGCATGCGGAATTGTGCGCGGAATGCAAATGCGTCGTGCTGGTAATGCATTTGTAATTGCCGTACATTCAAGCGAAATATTAAATTATCTCAATTTCTTGCCCAACAAAACATTATTCATGCTGATAATATACGCGTGCTCGTTTATAATAAGGCGCTTAAAATTTAATTGTAAGTCATTTTACTTGGGGTAGCCTCGTTTAAAAATATCACCTGAATACTCATTATCCTTACAAGGATAAAAAGCACATACCGAATTTATGAGCGTTGCGAAATCTTGCAAATTGTAAATTGCTATTGATAAAGTGCAAATTGCAATCAGTAATGTATTTTCAATCAAACCGTATGCATAAACTTTATTTATGAAGTGCTAGCGCAAAATATTTTTTTATTCGTCGTTGAGCAAATGCTGAAAAAGCTTCTTTTGCATTTGCATTCCTGCCATCTTGCGATCGAGTGGCCATTCGCATTATGACCATCATCATCAAGCAGTGCATGCGAGAAGAATACATGAATAAACATGTGTAAATAACATGCTGGTCTTTGACGAATAAATAATAAAAGATGCAATTGAATGCCGGAGCGTCATCCACCGTTAGTCAGGTTCCTTCTAGTGGAACGACCCATTGAAAAATCGACTCGAAACATTTCATATCCATTCATCATCACTCATCATCTTTTTTCACAGTTTTCTATCATTTTTTTCAATGCGCTTTGCATCGCTTTCAATTAGTTTTTACAAACACGCGTCCGAATTAAACTAAGTACCTAATGCGTTTGATTGTTGTTCGAAAGAAGCTTCGGTCGGCGCGTTTCATCTCAAATGGTACGTGTTCGTCGGATTGTTGGAGCTATTAGAAGAACTTGTTGAAATATTTAATATGTGCGCACGACGCGGGTCGAACAATTAAAAAACAATTAATTAGCCACGACGACGGCGCGCACAGGGAGAAAAATGAGCGCGGATGAGAATGTAATTAATTACGAGAAGAGTGCGCGCACGATGCCGCAGAGCGTAGACAAATAGTCAACAACAACGACGACGCTTGGCGAAATTGTTTAACCGACGAGCGCAACGGCCGTAGCCGAAAAGAGTAAACAAGATGATAATTTACCAAAAGCCACATGGCATACACGGCTGAAAATTAAATGCAATTAATTATTCAAAGCGCGTGCAGCGCAATTACAATATGACAAATAACTGTTGAAGATTTATTGTCCTTTTGTTTAAAATCTGTTAGTTACTTAAGTTTATGCTTTGTTTCCTTGTAAATTCGGCTCTTTTATGCTTAAATGGGAAACCACAAAATTACCTCTATCTTGTGTTTTAACTGCACTAACAGCATCAGGTGACAATTCAAAAATACACTTTAAAACTTTGTTAGAGCAAGGTAACAAATTATTTTTTTAGAACACAAAGAAGTAAGTAATACGAAGCGGACGATCTGGTTTTTTAGGAAGAAATTTAAGTCGTGTGAGTTCAATTATGTAAAGAAATCTCTTTGAACTAAAAAAAGAATTCGAAATGACTTTGTATTCTTTTCATCAACTATTAGAAGATCGACCGCCCGGCGCGAAATTTCGATCAAATCGACCAAAGAAAAAGTCTCAACGCGCGTGGTCTCATAAAGTAAAATTGCTTCTTATTTCACTTAAATTATATTCCTTCGCATGTTAAGTCATTTGATACCATGGCGTTTTTAAGTCTAAGCCTATTGTATGAGGAATCATTAAAAATGGGTGAAATCGTGAAGAAGGAAGAATCGGAAATTTTTGTGAATGCCATCGAATACAATAGTCAATGTTGGAATAACGCACATCGCAATCGAATCAAAAAGAAATAATGTACTTGTAATAAGGTAATGAGTATGACTAACTAACAGTACCAGCAATTCAAATCGAATGTGTATTTCTCTCTTTCGTAGCGCGCGCGCGCGACTTAACTGGCAACTCAAATGTGAATAAAATTGATGATCGATGCGAAGTCATTAACGTACTCATCAGATGTAGGTACTATATCTAGCTATATGTGAATTCCATATCTTGCAAAGCGTATTGGATTTCATCTTTGCTTTTTTCGCTGCCGGCTTTAAATATGGTAATCATTAGTGCAAATTATAGGTGCTTGTGAGCCTGCAACTCGGTGAAAAAAATATTTTGCTCTATGTAAATGCTCCATGTTGTCAAAAAAAGAGAAAATTACATGTTTTGTCCGGCGATTTATGCGCTTTGAAAAGAAATGAGATGTACAATCAATCACTTGCACGCACACGAACCACACAAATCGATATTCTATTGTGATTTATTGATTTTCTATCATTATATATTTATTGATTATGTATTGAAAATTATTCAAATTGCACGTTTTGAAACGTCAATTGAATATTTTTTAGCTAATCAAAAAAATCCGGAAATTATTTGGGAGAAAAGTATGTTTGTATACTTAAAATATTATAACTATTAAAATTAGTTATGCTTGTTATTATAGCAAATTCTCTATAACTACAAAACACATTGATATTTCTTGTATTTTCACATCATTGTAGCAGAAGTTTGCTGAAGAGACTGAAGCTCTTTTGTTGCATCAAAGAACGCTAGATTATAAAAAGCAAACTATAAACTTCTTGTTGCCGACTTCTTGCGTTCTGGCGGCGTGTAATAATGCTGATTATGATAGAGCCTGATGGCCGCGATGGTATTTCGAAGACGAACGCACTAACGCATCCCCCGGCGCTCATTAGGATGGCAAAAGAACGAACGGCAAATTGCCGATGACAATTTCGCAGGCGCGCATAAAATATCGAAATACTGTGTGTTGTCATTCCAACCAAACTGGAAGTAGTAAATTTCAACAGTTAATAAACAAATAATTTCCAGTGAATCATATAACTTTTAATACACCTAAATGTCATCGCGAAAATTCATTATAGGTATATTGAAGAAAATATCGAAGCCGCCGCTAATAAATTGAGAATAAGTATACGTTTGTGCGCACTTAATGCTCGCTGATTTTGGCATCAAACGATGCACGCTCGTTGTCGCGTTGCAATTAGTTAACAAAGGCGCCGATTGGAAAACAATTAGCTAATGCCATCGCGGCATTTTTATGCGCGTGCGAGCGTCTTCGGTTGATATTCCGCCAACGTGTCGTTACGCCGCCAAATTTAGTACGGTGCGCTCGTTTTTGCACGGCGAATTAATGGCGAATGCCTTATAGAATACCATTTTGCAAAAACGCGAGTGCGCCGTGCGCGGTTTAACGACGTCAATTTTATTTATTTTCTAAATGCGCGCGCGCGCGCGCTCATGCTCTTGGAAAAATACGAAATGAGGCGTGAAGGGAAAACCTCGCAAACTGAGGAGAGCTTCGGCAAGAAGTTTTGCGTGTTCTAGTTTTCAATTTTTGCGAATGCGCTCTTGTTATGAACGATGATCTAGTACTTTCTACTATGCTGGCCGCGCGCTTTTTTCCTATATCCACTGCTCCCGCTAATGGTTTACGAGCAAATTATATTTGTTGATAAAATACACAATAAATGCGATGAAATTGCTTGAAATATTGCCGACTTTCTAGAATAACTACTAAAATATGATGCTCATAATTACGGAATTATTCTCTATTCGTACATCATTCCTAATCAAATTATATTTGTTTCAGATTGATCGCCGCACAGTATTAACATGCATCATGCGCTGTCTTGCCTAGTAGTAAACTAAACCAAAAACCAAAACTTCGGTTAACACCACCAATTATACACACACACAACGAGAACCGAGAAAACACGTACAAGAAGTGCGCGCTGTGATAATGGATATAACTGAAGCATTCCGTACGGAAGATCTCTCGAAAGCCGACTTCTTCGACTTTGTCGTGACGCCCGACAACAGCGAGACGCAGTTCCAGAAGCAGATGCGCACGGTGAACGCATTCCTCAGCAACGGCACCGACGACAAGGAGGCGAACAACAATAACAATAACAGCAGCAACAATAACAATCACAACAGCATGCCGACCAGCGAGCTGGCCAGTATACCGGTATCACAGCAGGCGGATGGCAACTTCGACCTCAACTTCTGGGCCGACAAGGACACCGTTCGGCTGGAAACAGCTATCCTCGAAGATTTAAACAAATACTGTTGGAGTGCCGAAGACGATGCGATGGTCACACAAGGCAATAAGAATGTGAACAATAACAACGTGTCTTCGGATGGTCACATTTACACCCTTACAGTGCTAAATGGCATTGATCAGAGTGCGGGTACTTGGTACCGACCACCAATGGGGAGTATCATCAAGGAGGAGGATGCATCGGTATCAAGTCCTAACTCGATGGAGCATTTACAACCCGGAATTGACATTGATTCAATTTTGAATATAATGCCGTCGCAGCTGAATGCCTTCAATAGTAATTACCAAGAGAACACAATCAACCAAACCACTGACGGGATGATCAAGAGTGAAACGTATACCTATGAAGATAGTGGTTTCGCTGATAACAAAGACGAACTTGCCAATTCCCTCATAATTGACACCCCACTCTTAGAAACGCACGATGGCTATAACAATAACTCACCGGGGGTGAATAACAACAACAACAACGACTGGAAATTGAATAATAATAATACGGGAGCTGCTAATGGATCAGCAGATTCACTTCTGCGGAGTGCCCTTCAAGGAAAGGCGTTCGTACGTTATAATGGAGTGAAAAAGGAGAATAATACTGAACTTCGGCGGGTGCTTTCAACACCTCCGAATAAAACAGAGACAATATTTCTGAAACAGGACGAAAATGATAAAATCCCTACCATAGTGGCTGGCATTGATGCCAATGGCACAGTCATCTTTGAAGAGCAACTACCCGCACAACCCCAACACCAAACCCGGACAAATGATGATAATCCAACGAGCACACATATGGACGACCTGCTTCTCTCACAACTGGATCAAAACTACCCCGAGGATTTCGAAAAACTGAAGCGCATTGCGAATGAGGTGGCAGAAAGTGTGAATCAATTTTGCCAAATTGACACGTCAGTTGACACAGTGTACACAATCGCACCGGATCAAATCGGCCTTCTCAATTCGCTAAACTCCCCTATACAAATCAACTCAGCACCTGTGGTAACCAGCACGAAACCTGCACCGCCACCAACTCCAACGAAAAAGTACAAACGCTCCAACAGTGGGAATGGTGCTGCCGGCACAACTAAGAACCAAACCGTGCAGAACACAGCAACCTCAACGTCGAACGGTGTGCGGAAGGAGCGCAGTCTGCATTATTGCAGTATCTGCTCGAAAGGATTCAAGGATAAGTATTCAGTCAATGTGCACATACGAACGCATACCGGCGAGAAGCCATTCGCGTGCAGCTTATGCGGCAAAAGTTTTCGGCAAAAAGCGCACTTGGCCAAGCACTATCAGACGCACATTGCGCAAAAGAACGCGGCAGCCGCCGGTAATGTCAACAACAGTAAAGCGAAGACGAGGTAACGAGCATACAACTATTGAATCAAAGAAGTCTAAATTCATTCAAATGTCAAGTTCTTTTCGCATCTTGATCTCGATTAAATTGCTATTGGTTCGAAGCATATCGCCAAATAAGTAAACAAAGAGTAAAAAATCAAATTCACTCGAAAACATGATGTATTCGTCCAACACTCGGTAAACAACTGCATTCTTTGAAAGGTCATACAAACGTTTGAAGCCTGCTGTGCAAATGGCGTTCTTTGTTTTATCTAAATTAAAGTCACAATCAACCGCACACTGCACACAATATGCACATGACGGCAGTACGTTTAGGTGACACTCATTATGCAGGCATTTCACGGCGGATAAAGTAATTCGTTTTGGGTGTGTCGAGGTCGCGCACGCTCGCGGCAAACGCGAACGAGGAACAAGCTGTCAATAATATTATTATTAATAAGTTTTCTCGGATGAATATTCAAGCGCCAATTTCATTGATAAACTAAAAAAGGCAAGGTGCAAGTCACGTCAGTAGCAATTTAATTAAATCAATCAACTTGCGCGAAAAACGCACTCAGTCGAGAGAAAACTTCAATCTGAAAATAATAATGCGAATGCAAGTAATTAAACGATTTTGTTCCTATAATGAATCTACTACTTACTTAATAAATAAAACAAATAAAAAGTATGAGCAATGATGATGATGATGATGAAGACGAGGAAATAAACGAACAAATGCATTCACTGATCGCATAAATCAGGCGGGAATTTGTTCGGTAATTATTATTGTGCTGTGATTCGTATTGTGACAAATTGACAAATTTCGAAGAAACGATTTTACATATAATAGTTATTATTAAATACGATTAAAAATAATTACGCATAATTACAAATTATATTTTTATATAGAGCTCTAATTATTCAGCATAGCATACGAGTATTGAGTAATTAAGAGTAAAGCAAAAAAAATCTTGCCATTCCTGTATTAATTCAATCAAACTATTTTAATTCTAAGTTCATCACAGATTGAGCGCACTCGATGGAAAATGCAAACACGTGTCAGAGATAGGAATTAATGCCATGCGTGTGTAATTGTTAAACATTCAAAAAGCATTAATCAAAATACATAGTTGCTATATTGAGTCTTCGAATTGACATGTTGACGTTTATTAATTTTCAGTAAAGTACACTAGACATACTCAATTAACTACTATTTGTAAATAAAATGCCACTTGAATTGTGCGTGTGGTAATAATTTTAAATTTTATTATGAGCGCCTTTCGAGCGCAGAGATAATATGATTGATTGTTTTATTTATTTATAAAAATGTTTATTGTATTTGTTACTACTTATGTACGATGTTAAGATTTACACGTTAAGATACTGCACAAGTATTTTTTTGTTATTTATATGCAGAGCTAAAAATTATGCACACGTTGAATGAAGATTTTCAAAGGAAAGGAAGGAGTGAAGATTTCTGCGCACTACGAATAGTGAACTGCAAGTTTACCATAAACTAAGGCATTAACATGACATTTTCCCCACATAGCATAAACGATTCTTGTAAAAGTTTTGTTGTTTACTTTATTTAATCCGTCCGACGATGATGGCGCTTGAGCGCTATAATTTAATTGTTTCTCATTAGAATTGTAAACGACGCTGATCTGCAACATGCGCGGCAAGCAATTAATGAAAATTAACGACCATCGCTCGCGGCATTAAATCAGCGAGGAGAATTATGTGCGAGATAAGAGGAGGAAAATAGAGATCTTTGCCAGACACATGTAAATGTATTCGATTTATATGTAATTGCTTCTTTGTACGTGGGCGACCACTACTAGCAAGTGAACATCAAACAAATAAGAGTTTCAAGTCTCTTGACTTTTGCAAGATGGCAAAATAATTTGAAAACGTTGGATCAGTCGTTATTTTCAATTAATTGTATTACCACCACAAACACGCAAATTAATGTATAATAATAGTATTTTGTTAACTGTTTTTTACAATTGTTTATTCGAATGTTGAATGTATTATATGTACCTTTAAATAATCTTTTTGTTATATACGTACGAACGCATTTGTTTCGAACACCCACTCACATGACAATCAACCAACAAAACAAACAACAAGCACACCACAAACGTAAAAATCTTGCCAAAGTTCATTAATTACTACTTAGAGAACGCGTTATGACAATGTAGATAAGCCGAAAAAATGCTCTTAATAACTATTTGTAATGTATTCGATGGAGAAGGAAGAGTTGTCAAGCATGTCAACTTTTTGATCAGCTATGTTACTTGCCATTAATTTAAATGATAATATCATCTTGGTAGTGGGTACAGAATAATTGTTCACATTCTCGTGTTTTCGTTCGGTTTCGCCCATAATTTTGTTTTGTCGTCACATTATTATATTATTATAATAATAATTATATTACTAAGTAATGCAAATATTGTTGCCAACCTATTTTTCCATCCATGTAATGTATTTATAAATATTTATTGGATCTCATTCACTCACTATGTTCTACATACTTCTCTATTATGTATAAGACATGTGCGACATGTGAAAACGCAAAACACACACCGTAATTAGATTTAAATAATGTACTCATATGTATATGTTATGTACGTAGTAAAAGAAAATGTACGACGATGATGCAACGACAATCATGAACAAAAAAACAAATGCAACGTAAACTGCCAAACTTTACGTGTTCGTTTCGAATGGAAATCACACAAAGAGAAACAACAAAATGAAAATGACAAATGCGAAATGCAAATAGCAATGCACATTTAATACTTACTATAATAAGAACTTACTACGAAAAAAATGCTCTCAAAGTTATTATGTAAACTATTTATAATTTATCATCGAGTTTTGTTTTTATAGCCTTTTATATAAAGAAAGTATATATATATATATATATAAATATATATAAATGTTACGTTAGAGATTATTCTATTACATCTATATGATGAATATATAAATATTTTGTAATTTGTATAATTGCGTCTCTCTGTAAATTATTGTTAAACAAATGAATGCAAGCTCCACGTGTGCAAAGCGCAAAACATTGCAGCCGATTGCATTGCGAGAAATGAAGCCATAGAAATTTATTAATGATGTTAAATGTTTTTTTATATAAATATATAAAGGAAGAATTATATATTGTATGTAATTATTTTGCAGTGTTTTATTTTGTATAGTTTAGTCACCAGATTTTACGATTGTTACGATATTGTTTTTATTTTGTCTCTAAAAGTATATAATTTATGAATTGTATTGCCACTTTATGCATAACGATAATCTAGCGTTTACTCGATATTAAATTTAGGTGAAAATTTATTCTGTAAAAAAATGGAAAATCTTTATACCTATATTGAAATTTCTGTTGTGACTACGACAACGATTTTGCATCTTGTGCAGAGAGAAGATGATATTTTTATACCTATAGTTTACAATTTATATTATGTAATTTTGAAATTTATTACAAATATAATATTTAAACCATAAACCTATGTGACTTTTAGTTTGCCGCAATAATTATAGGAAGTACTTAATGAGTTATTAATACATTTTGATACATCAATCACAATTTCAAATGCCCTTTAATTATTGTACTGCTACACAATTTGATTCATTCATAATAAAATTAATTTTATTATTGGTATACCCACATAGATGAATAAAAATAAAAATAATCTTTTATATGGCCAATAGAGATTTTCAACGTTTAATAGCATCATTAGAAGTGGGCATTCGAAAAGATGTCTTTTTAAATCGAATATCATTAATAGAATGATTTCGCCTATTAAACGAAGTTTTCCACAACCACATTCGACAATCTTTCTTCCACCTTGTCGCAATGTCATTAAGCGAATACTGCTTGCCTCTGTAATTGAGCATGTCATTTTTAACAACATGTATCTTATCAGTGAAGACCTCCTTCGTTATGTATTCTTTCTCTTTTCCCGCATTACAACTTTCTGAGTGTATTTTCATATAATAATTAGGATCATGCTAGAAAGTTATCAATATGAGGCGAATGTTTATGCTGATTGCTTCGCTTAATACTTCCTGCATGGCCAATTCTTTATTGCCAGCGATTTTAAGCTCTGCTAAAGCTTCGGTGAAGTCTTTCAACTCGTTTACATTAATATTTGCATTATTAAAATTCAAAGCAAAACTTGAAATTGAGCGTTGGAGCGCACTTTTGCTTTGATACAAACTGCGCTTGTTATCTTCGTTCCACGTCATTCTTTGATGGTTTATACAACAAAGTATATATTGAATCTTGTATATTACAATAAAATGGTAAAATAAAGTGACAAACACTAATTTCCGATATTAATTCAAGTTGTCAGAAATTGCTATATAAGCAGCATTGTTTCCTATGGAATCTATGCAACCCGAAATACACTTAAATGTTTAAAGGTATTTAAAGGTCGCAGTAACATGCTGTCAAGTTGGATGTCTATTTGGAATTTGTTTGGGTGACATTGTAATATCATAATAGTGTAAAACATCTCCGGCGAAAGAAGTAGCGTATAAACTATTAATCAAAATCATTAGGTAGTTTTGCTGTTTACTTATACGTGTTTGTTTAGTGGTATCAAAGTCCAATGGGATTTATATCCCATTTCGCAAAATTGCATCACAACATAACCTGGCATTATCAGACGGAAAGCAATAGAACTTTCCAGACGTGGTTTAGTGGCGTAAAAGTAATTGCTACTCGTTAATTGTTCTAGTAGTAATCATGGCATCGTTACTTGCAACACGCTTGTGTGGTTCATCGCAACTTCGACTAACTGTTTCAAGATTTGGGCCCAAGAGATCATTTATTCGTAATTATGGTAAAGATGGGGAAAGAGATTTTGTTGAAAGAGCCGCCAGAAGAAAGACCCTACGTGAACGTGCAATGGCACCAACAGAAGGCACACGTGAGTATTATGAATTTGTTTAAATTGGCAACACTTTAATGTGGCAATTATATATCATCGTAGCATTTTCAATTGGTGCTGGTGCTGTTGCTGGTGGAGCTGTTGTGGGTTTAGGAGCACTATGCTTTTATGGATTAGGCATGTCAAATGAAGCTGGTGCTTTGGAAAAGTCTTCGTAAGTACCATTAATGTCAATTTATTGATTGTTTACTTATTTCTTTTTTATTGATTTAGAATTTGGCCAGACTATGTAAAAGAAAGAATCAGAACCACCTATTCATACTTTGGTGGTTCACTTATTATAACTACAGGTGCAGCAGTTGCTGCATTCAGTAACAAAGCTTTGTTAAGAGCTGTTTCTTCTGGAGGACCAATGGTAAACAAACAAAAGATGACATGTTAATATGAGAAGTAATCTCTATATGTTTGCAGGCAATATTTCTTAGTATTGCAGCTATGATGGGTACTGGAATTTTAGCTCAAAGTATTGAGTACAAACCTGGATTTGGAGCTAAACAAATGGCCTGGATGTTACATTCTGCAACAATGGGTGTAATGCTTGCCCCATTGTGCTTCATTGGAGGCCCAATTCTTATGCGTGCTGCATGGTACACTGCTGGAATTGTTGGTGGTTTGAGTGCAATTGCTGTAAGTATATCTAATGTTGGCTAGTTTAGAACGTTATTTACTACTTCCACATTTTGGTTAGGTATGTGCACCTAGTGAAAAGTTCTTGATGATGGGCGGACCTTTGGCTATGGGTCTTGGCGTTGTATTTGTCTCTTCTCTTGGCAGTGCATTCCTTCCGCCAACAACAGCTCTTGGCGCAGGGTTGTATGCAATCTCTTTGTATGGTGGTCTCTTGCTATTCTCTGGATTTATGTTATACGATACGCAAAGAATTATTTACCAAGCTGAACGCCATCCGACAACGCCAACAATGTATGGTGTCAGGCCTTTTGATCCAATTAATGCGTAAGTTTATACTCTTATACTTATATTTTCATGGCAATTGTAATGATTTTTAGTGCTCTCTCAATCTACATGGATACAATTAATATCTTTATTCGAGTGGTTACAATTCTTGCTGGAGGTGGCGGAAACAGAAAGCGATAAATTAGGGGACATGTTAATTTCCCCAAACAAAGATTATATTTTTTGAATATGTAATTCCATCAGTATGTTACAACCTTCCTTGAAACATAATTGTTTAAAGAATAACTTATTGACCGCTATTAATTCTCAAATAGATCATTAATAAAATGAACGAATATTTATAAAATGTTCATTTTCATAACATCATTATAGTACTTTTGACTTGATCTGCATTAAAATACATAATGATAGGCCACCTGTTCTACATGCAGAAACAAAATGCGCATGCGCGATTTCACCGCAAGCGGTAGCGTCATGACGCCAGCTAGAATAATTGGTTATGGGTAATTGTAGCGGCTGTGATTAATAGCTTGTTATTTAAGTGTATAGAGTGTAGATTAATCCAAATTTGCTCTAATTAAGTGCTTAATTGTTGTTTACTTGTAAGGCATTTTGCGATAGGGGAATGCTTGCATGTGGTATGGTCAATGAAAGTAGTTGAATGCTAATGTTACTCATGCATGCCTATGTCACTGCATGTATTGAGTTAATTCACTTATTAACTAGTCCTGCTTCTTACATTAGTTAGATAAAACGTAAATGCTTGTTGAATGCACTCAGAATTCCCTTGTAGTAATGCTAGAAATGCCGCATGTTTAAATTCGAATAATGTAAAAAATTGTGTCTCGGAACCAGATCGGGGAGCAATGCAGTCCAGTGGCAATATAAGGTAAAAACTTTTGTTTTCATCTAACTATATAAATTTAATTGGGAATCGTACAGGAAGTATGCATATGTATTGTAAGTATTTTGACAATGTTTTGATAAAAAACACAAAGATCATTCATATCAACAGCAATGCATTATGTTAGGGTAAGTGTGATCTGCGGAATATATGTATACATATTTTATCAATTCAAAAATGCCAAAAGTAGAAGAGAACATCTAACAATACGCAAATAATGCGCAGCGCGTCTACACTGTTAAATCTCCTCTGCTAATTTGCCACAATTTACACACAAATTCATGATCAATGACTTATGTACAGTTTACATTAAAAGCAGTCAGTTTATAGTTGTTGCTTTTAAGATAAGATGAAGTATTTTACAAATTGGTGTTGAACTTCTTACAAGAGTCATAATGACAACGTCAAACAGAATACCGAAAATCATGAACAGTTAACAAATCATTTACACAATTAGATTACCATCATCAATTTCACTTGAGTTAAGTATTCAATTATGGCAACCAAATGAATCTAATAGTACTTCCTCTCCTAAAGCTATAGAAATATTAAAATAATTTTTGGAAAGTACCATCACTTTAGTATTTGCTCTTAGTTTATCTAGAGATTTACCTATGATGCATTATGCTATAGTTTCAAGAATTGTATTTAGCGGATGCACCAGAAATCAATATTCTCGTTTCATATAAAATACCCAAACATTGAGCATTATCTATGCCCATTTAGACCCGTTCAAAGCATTTTCACGGCCTTTGCAGTCTGGGCATCCTCATATGTGATACAAAATACGTTTTCTGACATAAGTTGCTTTTGTAACTACTCTTAGCAAAAATATTTCAATGCTGAACGAAAATAGTATTTACATTCTGCAAAACGTATTTACTATAAAACTAAGTTTTACATTCGAAATAATAATATTTGATTCGAGAAAATGATATGTAATCGTGTGATTAATGTCAGTCTAAACTCAATCCTAAAAGTAAACAACTACTCAAAGTAGAGAATACAAAATTTTGAGGTAATCGCTAAGAAATTTGCGGATGATGAATACTAGAAAATTCAAAATCATATTACCGAGTCTAACATGCTCACTTATTTTTTAACCAAGCTAGCTATTCGATTGAAATGAGGTTTTACGCTGCTATTTATGGCTGCTAAAGGTGATGCAGGTGCTGGCGATGGCGGTGACGCATTATTATTTGACGGCACCACCAAGTTATGTTCCTTTATAATTTGTTCCTTTGCTCCACTACAAAACAATGAAAACGAAATGACATTGTATGCGCTTTCTACTTGATTAGTAATCAAATGAACGAACTACTTACAGAAATCGCGTTAGATCCTCAATGTCGACGAGCATTGAGTCTTGCTCCATATGCAAGTCATCGCGGGCCATCAAAAACTTGACGAGGCTTTCATTGAGAATTTCGATTTGCGTGTGGAGGTCGTTAACAATGACCTGCAGCTGCGCTACGTTCATTTCAGTGAGCAGCTGTCGGGACAACCTGCGTCTGTCTTCGGGGAATGGGATGCCAACTTTCTCCATACTATGTCGGACCATTTCAGTGATAGGGCTTTTCTTCTGTCGTTGCCTCTCGATTTCCATCTGCATACGTGCCATTTCTTTGGCTTGTGCCAATGCCATCCTTGCCTCAGTTTGCAGACGTGCCTGCTTTGCAAAGAAATCCGTTTCATTCATGGTGGCTGGAAGGGATTGAGGCTGTGGTTGTTGGCCAATTGATAATGTTGCTGGACGTACAGGCAAACTCTTCTCTTCAGTTTTCTGTGTCTTCATCTGCTTTGGTTTTCCCAAAGTACATTCAGAATCTGAACTGGGACTCTCTGTATCTGAAGCTGTTTCATTCATGAAACATATTTGCAGATTCATGCCTAAAATTTGTATTGGATTAGCTCATGATTATCACTTTGGTATCAAATTACTTACCACTTTGAAGTCTTGCTTGTAAGCTTGGTTTCCTACCAGGTCGATCACAGCCATTATAGTAGTCTTCATCATTGCCCATAGCCAGACGTCTTCTAATCTCTTCACGATCTGTGCGACGCTGGAAAAATGCATCATTCATATTAGCAATCAGAAACATGTGATGTATTAACCTTAAAGGTAAACAAACATACTTCATAACCATCCTCATCATCAGATATCGTAATAACCTTTATGAATCTATCAACAATATTATGTTCGTCTAATTTCGTTGGCACGTAAGGATACCACTCCATGTTATCAGTGATTGAGGGCCACATGGGCCCATTGTAGGCACGCGGTGACAGGAACTCATTACTGTAGTAGTCATTATCGTTCGAGTAGTTGCATGTGGTTTTATTCGATGATTTTGTCGATATTTTACCCTTAATACTATCGGATATACGTTTCGATTTGTTCTTTATGTTGTCTGTTAAGTTATTCGTTTGTACTTTAAGCGAGGCAAGAATGTTTTCAAACATTGTAAGAGCACTGGGGGGAGCAGTCACACGGTGTCAATTCGGTAGCGCACTAACAAACAGCGTCAAATGTCGATTAAAACACTGCCGCCGACAGGAAGGAATTTAATAAACAACACTGCAACGCGATCGCGATTTGTTGTCACATGGAATGGACCTATGTGACGACGACGATGCGATGTGGTGCATGCGTTGCTGCGTGCACATGACAGTGTAACAAAGAAGGAATACGTACGAGTGCATATTATCTCTCCGAGGCACGGTGGAACTGGCCTGCCGTATATCGAAAAACGTGCGAGAGACGCGGTTAGTACGTCAATACACACAAAGGAATTTATTTATGCTGCTTGCCAATGCACAGCACTGAAATCGAAGGTCGTCTATTACGGCTAAAATACCTCTAACGAGTGTTGTGCGTTATCAAGCCGCTCACCGCCGCACTTGAGCACGATCGCTGATTAAGTATGCAGCCGAAGAGCTTCGATTTATCGATGTTATTAGTCGACGGAGAGCAAAGCAATAAATTAAGTAATTGTCGTAATTGCTTGTTAGCTGAGCCCGAATAACGATTGTCGAACAAGTGCACCGGCCACTGTCCGCGCCAGCCGCCGTCACGTGCCCTTCCACTTTCAATTACAAGTAGCAATAAACACGCTTTATAGCATACCAAACATATCAGCTTTTAACAATGCAATCAAGTATCGATGGAATCGATTGGCCGCTGAAATATTAACACAGTACACGAATAACGCGCACTGAATGACTAATAAAATGATTAAGTAGCTAGCCACCATGCGATCAGGAAATGCGTGTAATTTAATCGCGTATGAATTGGGTCAGAAGTTCTGAAACTGATTTTCATGTATCAATCACAATCAGCACGCATCATTGGCGCACCTCGCATAGAGCAATTCTAACTATTCATTATACAAAACGCGAGTAACGTATTTAGTGCGTTTCTTGAATATCTCTGTTGCCTTAGTTTGCTGGTCGCATATCCAAAATTATCAACGATTTTAGTTAGAGCGCGTACGAGTTTGAGGTCCGCTGGTTTAGACATTAGTTATACAAATTTTACTTGACGGCTATAATAGCGCAATACTTACAGTATCTAAACTTTCCAATGTATCATTTTCATCGAAAGTCAGCGTGTACAGGTCGTTCAAGTACATCGAGTCCTTCTTATAGTGGCGTTTGCGTTTCAATGTGTAACCGGACATTTCTCCACACATTAGACAACTCGCAATGTAATCAACTGTGGAGGACGATTGTTTTCTATTGCCAAAACGCACGCACTATCAAATATCACGGAATGGCTACCAATTTTGGCCAATTGTGCAAATTTCGCTTTTAATATGCTACGATAACGCGATCAACAGCAAATGTTATAACATTTATAAAGCTGTTTTACCGTCAGAAACCGAATGAACATTGAACGCGCGCCTTGGTTACATGAGCAATTCAGCGGTAATGTGCACTCACCGTAACGCCGACCGAATATTCTCATGCGTTGCGTTATTCTTGCGTTATTGTAGAAAACAATTATGGCTGTGTGTACGTATTATAAAAAAGCAACGGTAGTTTTTGAGCCAATCGCAGAAAGCGTATAATCTAGTATAATGTGCCACCAACTCGTATCAAAGAAGAGAATTGAATAAGTTAACTCACTCGGCGTTCTTCCTCGCGTGCGGCCCGAAGGTGCGATTCGATCACCTCCAAATCGATCTTTGGCATTGCTGTCTCAATATTATACACGTCGAATCCGCCTGTAACATGTCCACAGCGTGTAAACATTTTGTGCTAAATGTGTATCAAATGCGCAAACATTAGTGACCTACTTAGCATTCACGTGCCATTCGCATAATGCTTACCGAGTATCTCAGCTGAAGACTTCTTCTTGTCACGGGCACTGACAGGCAGCGAACGCCGATTCAGATTGTCGCGAGCCCTCGAGCCCATCTCACGGCGTGGAATTGTAATCAAACTGCCGATTTGCTGACTATAATCACGACGCTTCTTCACATACGCTGCTGCCGCCGCCGATGCTACCGCCTCGACCTTTTCCTTCTTGCGAGGCACGGCGCTATCTTCGTCCTTCTCCTTCTCGTCTTTGGTGTGCTGCTCTTTGCAGAACTTTTCAATTTCGTCCTGCTTGGCGCTGGATTCTTTGGCGTTTGCCGCTAACTTACCGCCCTCAACAAGTTCGCGATTTGAGTCGAGATTGTTGCTATCGTCGAGCTCCATTTTCATGAAGATTTCCGGCTCGCGCGCGGGAATGTTATCGTGCACGTTTGACAGGAAGGCGTCGGAGAGCTTCAGCTTCATTTCCTCCACGCGCGCGCAATTAAAATTCGTAACTTGGGCCATTTCGACGGCCGCCGCCTTCACCACGACGGCTTCCTGCAGCTGTGGCTTATCACTAATCGCCGCCTTTTCGAAAGTGAACGGCTCGGCGATGTTCGGTTCGATATTGTATTTGGTCGCCGTCGGCTGCAAGTCAATCACTGCGAGCTTCTCGCAAGCCTCTTCCAGCTCCCGTTCAACAGCGCGTTCTAATTCTGGTTCATTCGCAATTCGACTAAATTCGCGTTCGACTTCTTCGCCAAAGTTTCCAACAATGTTGCTGCAGGATAGACTCTCGTTCAAATCGTTGCGCTGCTCCGGCTCGCAAGTGATGTTGAACACTGGCTTGTCGTAGAAGACTTTCTGGATATTCTCGACGCTGTCCAGACGATTAACACTTTCAATCTTGTCGTTCTGTAGAACGGTCTCCTCCTCGTTATTATTGTTGTTGATGTTGTTATTGGCGTGCTCGGTATCGGCGTACTCTTCCTCAGAGTCCGAAACGCACTTAATGCCGTAGTCTAGGGTATGGGCGAGATGTTGGAAGCCGGGATAGTTGGGGTTGACGATGCCGCCACGTCCGAAGTTGAGATTCAGATTACCATCATCTGAGTCCGTCTCGGAGGCGACGTCATCGAAGGGGCGCTCCTCGTCCTGCGGTGACGTGTCCACCGAGGAGCTGCGGGCTTCCTCGTAATCTAAAAGACTATCATCCGGCGACGTCTCCGGCGAGCAGATCGACGCCGTTTTTGCGCTCCGTGCGCTCGTTCGCAACGACACAGCCAGGGTGCTGTTGATATTGAAGCGACGGTGGTTCGCAAGATTGTTCGTATTGTTTGTCAACTCTCGGTGCGACTGTGCGTTGCACCATTGCACGTCAGCGTTGTTGATGTTGTTGAGATGGTGCTGCTGCTGCTGCACTTCTTCATTAGTGGTACCGACACCGTTATCACTCAAGCTCGTCCTCGTCTCATTATCGATCAAGCCCTCAGTGTGGTTGCTGTAATTATTGGTGGTGATGTTGCTATTCTGTACGGTGTTGATCCGCTTTGGCGAGTTCAGAACGTTGTGATTACCATTGTACATGGACAGCGGTCCATCCATGGATTTCAAGCGCATCGTTTACGTCTGAAACAATACGAAAACGTCGAATAAATAAAGATGACCCATTTCATTCGCTCGCATAAATGAAAGACCTCATCGACATTACGTTTATATACAGCGAGCATCGCTTAAGTGCGCCCTCATCGCTTTAAGTACGTGTTACATGCATGAGTACCGACTGTACAAGACATCAAAGGCCAAAAGGTTTAATATTTAATAAAAACCGGCGATGTGCAAGGAAAGCCATCCCACCGAAGGGCGAATTTCCTCATGCGTTATTTATACGTTTGATCATCCACCGAGTGTTGGCAAACGCTCCCCGATGCAATTAGTTAGTTGGAAAAACGCAATTGCATAGCACAAAACTTTTACGAATGACGGCTGAAGCGTCAACGCTCCTTCAGCGCGAGTCACTTGAGTCAAGTTAGCGAGAAGAAAAACTTTAACTCGTTCAGCATGAGCGCTGAAGAGTCGAGGAAGTCACTTCATGAAACATTCAGGCGCACTCATGAAGAATACAAACAACGAAATACGGTGCGCATAGAGCAAATGCGTTGCTTTTTCAGCGCGACGCGCCGAATTCTTCGCCTGAAGTTCACCGGAGTGTCATTCATTCATTCATTGCATTCGCATTGCGTTGCCGGTGCACAAACAGCCATAGCTCGTTGAGTCGGGTTCGCCGCTCTGCGCCTCCATTTCTCAAAGTGACAGATTACTGTTAAACATTAATTACGAGGGTTGTATCTCTCCGTGTCGACGTCGTGCACCAGGCAAGCAATGTTAATTAGGATTGCGCATAATGTATGCCTTCAAATTGAATGCGAATGGATATGTTGCTCGTTTGACATGTGCGAAGACATATTAAATGTAATTTTAATTAATTTCGAATTGGTTGGAGTTATATTTTTTGCCTTTCGAGAATTATTGAGCTCTGAAATTTAATAAATCGGTATAGAGTTGATGTAGGCCACCAGTGTAGTAGACATAAAAACATAAATGAATTTCCATCGTTACTTTGTGGATTAGACTAATATTTCAGCTATTTATTGATGGTAATAAGAAAGTATATTTTGCGAATAGCCATGTGGTTTATTATTCAAGTAAATTTATCTTCAATATTCGTTATTAATGACTGCAAAAGTAATTGTTATGTTCATGCTGAAAATGCGTGGTTACTCATCAGCAGATGTTTTTGTTATCACAATTAATAACAAGCAAAGCGGCGAATTGCATGCAAAACTGAAATATGATTAATGATGCCTGAAAAGTTTATGAATATGGCCATGAATCTTTTAAAAATGTGGTTAACAATTTCGTCTTCAGACAAATTTATATTCTCAGATAGAAGTGAAGTGTATTAGTTAAAGTAACTATTTTGAATTAGTATTTTGAATTTCTGCTATTTGAATTAGTAGACGCTTAAAAAAATTGAGCGAGGACGCACTTTAATTAAAAACTGAGTGCAGATGCACTGCAGTGCAATCACACTTAATTTAATGGATCCTCAAGTGCATTGGATGAATTAATTAACGAAACGCTAATCTTATACTTCATTTTCTCTTCTCACACTATAATCGTGAGACGTTTTAATAGTTTCTAACAAGTATTAATTTAGAACAGTTTAGAACTGTTGAGTAAGCCATTTTCTTTGCGCATAGTTAAGACTGAAATATCCCAACTATTGTAGAAACACATTCTGGAATATGTAAAATCAATAATCGCACGGGTTAACTATCGACAAAGATGTTTAATCATAATAAGTGCCAGGCTAAAATTATCGGACTCGGGTTGACACTCTGGTGATAGTCGCGTTCGCGCTCGGCGAAGCTCTTTATTGTGTCTAATTTATCAATGAAAATGAGGTCACTCAACTGAATTCCACATAACATTTAAATATAGCATTCATAAAAGTTATGCGTTTATATAAAACTGGCATTTGGTCTATGCTAATTGCACGAGAATGCCGGACGAAATAAGTTTGCGTTGCGTTTGATAAGAGGGTTTCGAATTTATTGAATTTGTTGAGTCAATGTACAGCCGTTTGAATTTATAGATGAGCGGAGTTGAGCTGGTTCATGTTATTTATCGATTCATTTTGTAAATTCGTGGGTCGACGACGATGATGATGCGCATGCAGTAGAACCGCGCGTTTAGCCCACACATTTCGAATGTTGCAATGGGCTCTAAACGCTGATTGCTCATATGTATGCCTTCTGGGTAAAGGCGGCTGCTTCAGTGCATTTAATGTGTAAATGTAGTAATTGTGCGCAATTGTCACGCGGAATAATGCGTCAAAGCAATTCGAATAAATTATTGAAACATCTTCCTTGCTATTGCAACACTGGTGATAGTTAACTAGGAATATGTCAATACTAATAATGAAAAATATGAAAAACAAAATACTTGAATAATAATTTTTACGTAGATTGTTTTCCATTACTTAAATTTATCAAACCATCTCAATCTATTTTTAGACATTACCATTATTATTATTGTTCCATGTTAATTTTGATTAAAACTGCGTTTAGTTGTGTGCAAAAATATTACATTTTGTGATAACCATGTAGATTTGGCTGAAACAAATTTGTCACCGCAATAATTTGCATTTGTTTTGCTAGTGCGCGCATATGGCGAGTGTCCTTGAGGATAATCAAAAGCCGGCAAAAGCTGATGCTTAATTCACTGGTTCCGCACTATGTTCGGCTAAATTGCTAAATTTATGGTTGATTAAATTGATCCTTTGTTCCTGTACATGAATCAGTATGAGCAATAGTCAAAAAATGTTGAGGCAAACATAAAACCAGACTAAGACTACTTTTTATCGGTGGTGACAATCATGCTGTGGTATATTATACTACAAATAGTTCTTGGTTTATTTCAAGACCGCAAAAACTTTGGCGAAAAGCGATTTACTTCAAATGTACGACTTCAATACGCACCGAAACATTGTTGCATTTCGTATAAATCCTTCTTGTACGTAGTGGTCTTATTTCTTCACCAACTTTGTTACTGCACCGCACAACGTGATGTACAAATATAATTTTAAAAGTTGCCGCGAAACTTCATTTATGAGTATAAGTCTGAAGCAGAGCACATATGTTGCCAACTCTATGCCGGCGGATATAACACTTTTGCGATACAAATGCACAAATATTGTGCTTTCCTCATATGTATTCTGCTATAGTTTTTTGTATATATGCGCTCCCACTGTTAGCTGGTGATAAGGACTGCGCGCTTGCCGCGATCGCTGCGAAAACACTGCCGCTGTGAGCTTCGAAAATGTTTCATATGCTTGTGCGCTATTCACCAACGCATTCCTACACACCATACAAATATCCATTTTGTATACGCATACATTGAGAGCCTGGCAATATGGAGAGCGTTTGTTGATTCGGTTGCTCAGCATTTGATGCGTCATTCGACTCTCTCTTGCACCAATATCATTTCATACACACGCATACGGTTTGTATCATCCTACGCCTGCACGCACGCAGTGTGCACGAATCGAGGATGCTACATGAAACATGACTGCCTTAACGGCGGCAACGGTGGCGGCAAATGCCGTTGACGCTGCATCGCCGCAGATATTTATTTTATTCGCGAGGAAATTCGCGCGACTACTCCTCGTCCTAGTCGTCGTCTTGGGCGAAATATGTGTTGCTCTGTATTCATTGCGTACGATCGTTTGATGTTTGCGTTTATTTTTATTTTTAGTTCACTTCCTTCCCTCGTTGCTTAGCTTGACTCTGGTTTACATTTTCCGAGATATTTCAATAGATTTATGAGCTATTTTAAACATGTTTGTAAATTTTCGATATACATCTAAGGGTTTGGAAAGGTCATGTAATGCGTTTAAAGCAATTTACTTTAGAATGTGCAAAGACCCCTATTGTAATTGTAAATATGGATAATGTTAGTAATGTTTTTATTTCTCTTGATTGCAGGTGTTTGGATAAGTTTATTTGGATCCTGGATATAGCGTAAATTTTCCGAGATTTTAAGGTAAGAACCTCTTTTTATTTTTATATTATCGCTGCGCAAACAAAGAATTCAATGAATATGCCGTATTACTCGTGGTGTTTTCGCTTACGCACATTGAACGTGATATTTATTATCAAGACCCATGTATCAAGGATCAAACAAACATGTTTGTCTCACTCGACGAATACGCCATTTGGTAATCGAACACGTGTAGAACATTTCACTATTCCATCTCAACGTAGGTATCAGTTTTCAATTTGATTTCAATTTTCTGGTGGTCAGCAAGCGCGTGCTTCACAGGGCATTCTCTTGTGAATTGAATGGCAGAATTACGTTGCTGAGTATCCTTCAAATTGCTTGTTTTCAGACAGCGCGCGCTTTATTAGAATACTGTGAGAGTACCCGCTCTTTTTATAATCCAATCAGCTTTTATGGCAATCATGCGCGCATATTGGCCGATGGTTATTATTGTCATATTCCGGGGCGGTTCGGTAGCCCTCTCGAGATGCGCTCAGATTATCAATAGTCAATTACCCATTCCTCCTACCACAGAGACAGCCGCCACCGGTCTGCCGGCCGGCAGTCGAAAGGATCCTTTTTCGCGCTTCGCAGTCGCCCTTTCTTCTTCGTTTAAATTTTGACCGTAATATATACGTCGAGCACAGACACATGCAAAACCCTTCTATAAATTTCATCCCCTGAAAGTGCCTGCTTGATGAAGCTCGTATATTTAACCAGCCACAATTGCTTTAAACAGGGTCCTATCACAAATAACAGAAATCTCAACAAATTAAAGTCATTAAAACCCAGTATGCAAATTAAATTACTTAACTCGTCAAGAGAGAATGTTAATACGATTGTTGTTACAAGTTTCAAACACTTGGTATATTAGCATTTTACATATGTAACAAGACAGAAAGGATCCAGGATCCATTATCCTTATTGAAGCAACCAAGCGCACTCTGCTTTCACATTTTGCAAATTTCCTCAATCAAATGCATCAACTTCAAGTGCATGAAGTGAAACTTACTTGGAAAAGGGTTACTTTCAACTCTGTCTCTATATTTGGCGACCGCTCAATCAATCCGCTGTCGAGTAATTGTAGCATCTCCTTTCACTTCACAAATGGGCTCTGAACGTGTCGATCAAAAGTGCCATCTATCAAATCGCTAACCCTTCCGCATGATTTGCGTAGCCTAAAAGTGTGCCACATGCGTCTGTTTCTGACATGATATCATAATGGCAACTCGAAACAATTGCACTCTTTCGCTCTTCGGTCTATTTATCCTCTTGTGTGAAGAGCAAAATGAAAATTTCACAGGCCTATTCAACCAGGAAAAGTTTCATTTAATTGAAAAAGTTTTTGCTCATCATCCTGCTTTGTTGTTTTTGACGCACGCGCCGACAAAAGTTTATTGTTTTTTACGTACAAAAGTGTTCGGCGCGTTGTTGCTAACCTAATTGACATTGCGATTTGCAATTCGTACGCAATTTGCAGTGCGAGTTGAATAACAAAATCATTTGAATGTCGCCGCCGCTCTCTATTTGTCCATTACGAGCACGCAGCGCGCGTAAAATAAAAGCGCGAACAATGCGCACTCGCTATAATAACGCAAAAAAATTTATATGTGTGAAAGGGGCGCAAACAAAAACACGCACACCTTTTCCGAGGCGCAAATGTTGGAAATATTCGTTTTTTTCCACCCGTCGTAGTTGCAACTTTGAATTTCCCCGTTGAATAATAATATTAAGTCAAGTTTTTCCATCTACGGAGTGTCACAGATATTGAATTTTTATTCAATTGTAGAAATATTGTAAGTGAGATAACACTACATCATAATTTCAATGTTATTCGACGCGAAAGCATATTAAATTAAAGGGGTTTTAGCATTTTTCATTCGGAGGGGCAATGTTTGGGGAACAAGTGGACTTTACTTTTATTTCATTGCATTTTTATGAAAGATATAACACACTTGGACAAATATGAAGTCAGCAGGCGAATTGCGTTGGCAAACAGCATATTTTTATGTAGATTTCCCTTCTCTAGTGCTGCGAAATTTACGATATGATGGTTTCTAGGACCTTGAAGGGCTCTATTTCGCTGAATACGGCTCGAATTCTGTACTTTTTTTCCCCGAGAACTAAATGTATTAAAACACCTGATGTTGTCAGGAAAAACACGATTTGCATTTTTCGTATTTATTTTAACACCAGAGTACTTTTATTCGAAATTTAATTTGTTTTCCTCGACGTGAATTACACAGAACGAGGAGCAATAAAACTTATTAGAGACTTTGTTAGAAATTAGTTCAATTAAAAGTTGGTGGAGAATTATTATCCTTAACAACGACATCAAAAACTCATTAAAGTAATGACCTACAATATCGTTAAAAACATATCAAACAGTATAATAACATAATTTAATTAATTACACGTTATGGCAATGCGCTCGCAATTTTTCGCGATGTGATTTTACGCGAAATTAAATTCACTTGCCATTTATTTCCGCCGTTACATTTTCGGAAATGGAGGCTGAAATGGGATGTGTTATTGATTCGTTGACCTCTTCAAATTGTCATAAAAATGCTATCAAGAGTCGGAAACGTAAAAAAGCCGACGAGGTGCTTATGTTGGAAAACCAACTTTGGTGATGCTTGCGTTGAATTATTAAAGTCGTTAATCGATATTCGGGCGACGATCAACTCACCGCATACATTAATAAGAATGCCGCCGCCAGTGAGTGGGAAATGTTTGCGCTCCTTGTAATTAATCAAGTCGCCTGAATTCGCGCGCACCGGCTGGAAAAACAAGCTGATAACAATTGTCTTGATGAAATTGCGGCGTCAATTCTTTCCGATGGGCACATAAACGTTTCTTGGTGTGCGCCGTAATTTCCCATGTTCGAAATTAAACGCTCTTTCACACACCTTACGGGACGAACCGAATCCCCGATTGCCAATAGGATCTCTAACAGCGGCCTCGTTTCGGGGTGTGCTTGTCAGCGAAATGCGAGCTCATTTATTCGTTTCAAATTGTACTCGCGTTCGACCAAAGGTCTTAGCTTTTATCCTATATCCTCTTTCAGGGATGAAAGTGCTTGTTATACAGACAATTCTTATTAATTACGTGTAATTTTTTCTTAGCGTCTAGTAAGCGACATTTTCTCGGCTTTTTTTTACAATGTTGTTTTATCAACATTTCGTGTTAGAGCATTCTCACCTTGAGAACCATTAACAAATACGTTAGTAGTACATCTTATGTGGTCTCTGTGAACGTGTGAGTTAACGATAGAAGCGTATAAACTGCCCTAATAAAGCACTCCAACGAGGGAGGAATCATTTTTCATTTACTCGCCTGTTCGCCAGCATATATTTTCGGGTTAACGCGTTCTGTTCTGTGCCACTTTCTCGTGTTCTTAAAAGTCATTGTAACAAATAATAATGGCCTATTATTTCCCGCATCTTTGATATCTGCATTCAATGCGAAATACGATATGTTTGTTTAACAATGGCAGAGGGAAATGCGTGAAAAGAAATGCGGGAAAGATGAATGCGAATATGATAATAATGTTGAATTATTGCTTTGTGAGGATAAATTCTTATGATATATTAGCTGTGGAAAACTCGGAATTTATTCGTTAAGTTTTTTTCGTGGAAATTTTATACAATACCGAAAGATAATAATTTGATACAAAAAGCAATTCGGTGGAATTTTCGAGCATGATCAAAGTACACTCATCATCGTCACCATAATCACCATCATCATCATCCCTTTGCAACAGCGAATAGCAATCAATATTCAATTTACGACTGCAAATAGAAATTCACTCCATATGCGTGTAAATGGAATGAATTTTAATAACTTACGGCATTATGTATTCAAATTGCATTAGGATTATTTTGATCGAAAACAACATCATCGAATGCAATCAGTGCGAGCGCATAATAACACGTCGAGTGTGCGCGGAAGAGGGAATAACGTGCAGAAAAAACAAATTATTTTGAAAGCATTGCAATGTTCCCGGAGCACTCGAATATTAAATTAGCAGCTGTAGGAATAAAATCAATTCGACATGTAAAATTTAATTAGGCGGACGCACTCGGAGTGCCTAATCAGATTTTTGTAAATCAGATCAATCGCGAATCGGAATGGCTGCCGCCTGCGAGCAACTGAATAAACAAGCAGGCAGGCGGGGTGAACGAACAGTTTGGAAATGTTGCAGCCGTCCTGCACTTGATCTGTTTATTAACACATAAAGCACATTTGCGTAGTGTAAATGCATTCGCGAAGTGCACGCGAAATTGAATTTCGCTGTGAGTTTCGAACATGTTCGCTGTTTAAATGAATGCGTAATTGTGTAGAATTTCAATTGTTCTATGCGCGTGCTGCACTGCATTATTTTTGATCTCATTGTGTTCTGATCTGCTTAATTTTGTTTAATATACGATCGTTGCAACTGACAGCTTTTTGAAAGTATGCAATGATAATAGGACATAGAAATGCAGCCTAGATAATGATGTAAATATTATCGAGTTGCACGCAAATTAATGAATTCAGTTATAATGCAATGTTGTGTATGATGGGTGAAAATCAATATTCGATGATTAAATTAATCCTCGAGCGCTTGACACTTCATTAAATTAATTAACTCTATTGATCTGATTAATTAGCCTCTGGTGTTTTGGCATCATGTTTGTTTCTTTAATATTTTCGCAAAAAGAATGCGGAAGAGAAGTGAAACAAGAACAAATTAATTATAATACTAAATTTTCCTTAATTAAAATAAGAGCAAACACTTTAACAAGGTAAACAATACGTTCAAGTTCCATAACTCGGGCGCTCGCAATTTGAGCGACCACAAAATGCTAATCTAATGAAGTCGTTACAAAGCGGCAAGCGATTTGTTCCCCGTGGTAAGAAGGGCTCCCCTTTCGTGGCTCCCCTTACGGCAGCAATGTTTTGCGTTTAATTTTCTAAAGACACACAAGATCCTGGCCGCGTAATCAAGTTACCTGCTAATATATAGGTAGTGTAAGAAGCAGACTTTGTGGCTCACCGTAGCGGCTCTTAAACTTTTTCAGGCATGTGACCTGCTTTTGCTTAACGAAATTTGCTGCAACGACGACACTCGCAACTTTAAACTTGCAAAAACTTATAGCGGACTAGTTGCCAAAAATTTTCATGCTGTGCTTTTTCGTCGGGATTTATAGCGGTCGTGATCTACATTTTCAACATTTTTGTGGCTGGTCAAAGTCGATGAAGAAGTCATAAAAATGCAACAAAAACAGCGAGTTAATTAATATGTAAAGTCTTTTATCTTGCGAATATTAAGACTTAAAAGATTACATTGAAAATTAATTATTTCGCACGCAATTTTCTTATTTCGTGAGATTCATGCTTCAGTAAAATATTGAGTAGTGAATGACTAATTACAAGAATTTCATTAGAATTTCATTTTATTATTGCTCGAAATTCAATAAAGTAAAGTGCAAGCTGAGAGCAGGATAAGAAGGCGTTCAGTGGTGCAATATGCGAGGCGACAGCTGAAAAGCAATTAAATTAATAAATTTCAACTGAAAGTGAAATTAAATTGCTGTAACATTACGCAAATGGTAGTTAATAACGCGGCGAGTTGAGTGCCATTAAAACTTCTTTGAAATTCTAGTCCAACGCGCAGGCAACACTGCCAGCGCTAGCTAACAATGCCGAACGCATAGAGTACGAGTGGGAGCGACAAAAAAACAACAACATCCCTTACAAAAACGTTAAAGAAACATAAACATAAAATTGCGCTTTATACGCTTGAAAAATTACAAACAAACAAGAAAGCGAATGCTTTTTGTTTACTTTTTCATTTAATTTCGAGATACAGTTTCTTTCGTTCTAATTAGGCGGGATGATATCAAGTGTATTATTCTGTAATCTCAAAAATTAATTTTCCTCATGGTGCTGCTTCCAGCATTTTGATATTAACATACACGCAATGATATTTCGAAGATTATTTTTGGTAAAAACCTTGACCTAGCATTGCATTTACGCATTTGATGGGAAATTCTCATGCGAGCCTTGCTATTGTCCTGATATTTTCCACCCGGACGTCGAGCACGTTCCGCTATTTGCTCGCATCGGACGCAAACAAATCAAGCAACCCCATTTTACGAAAGCACCATAAATACACATTATGCGCGTTGACGCAAGCGGAAAACACAAGAGGAAGCGTGAAAACTTACCCATCGTGCCCATGGTGATGACACACATTGTCAGCTGTTGGTCACTCGATTCGGAAATCTTGCGCAATTGCGGCGCGACAAGTGAAGATTCCGCGTCCGCGATTAGACGAACGTGTAATTGCGTTCTGGTGGCCGGCCACCGCGTTGACGTCGTTGCGCCTGCAGGGGATGATTCCACCTGTGCAGGTGGTGGGTATGCAGGCAGCGCTCAGATGGCGACGCCCTGACTCGACGCGCACGTTTGACAGAGAGAGCCGTCGCCGCGACGCCGGTTGCGGCGCGCGCAACACGCAGTTCCCCCGCCGTCGTCGCTGTCGCCGTCTCCGCCACCACCGGCGCCCGCATACCACAACCCAAACATATTGGCTTGTTTATCAAAAAAGGATGATTCTCATACGAAACACAAATAGAATTGGCCACTTCTTAATTTGCTCTTAACGTTAATCTTATCTGGAAACTGGATTAGAGTAGAATTAAGGGATGAAAAGGATAATTACAAAAACTGCGATGAAGAAAATAAGAGTAGCGCAAAAAATACGAATGAATCATTTTATGATTTATTTATCAATGTCGATAAAAACTTGAATAGATTTCAGTTTGTTATGAGCGAAACACAAGTTGATTGCACATTGTTCCGGAATTATGGATTGTTAAACATGAATTTATTCAGGCGCGTGATTTGCATAAGCGACACGTCAGGTCGAGGACAATTGCATGTACTGCGTTCTTTTACTAAATGAAATAAATGCATTTCTAAATGCTCTATTGTAATAATATGCAAATAGGCATATATTATTTCGGAGGCTTTCAGGGGACGTTTTAGATTTATTGATATTGCCGCGGAATTGCGATGGAAATTGAAATTTTACACACTATTTGCATTTGCGTTTACACGAATGTACATTATTACAATAGCTTCTAACGACTTGATTTAAACAACATATTTTTAGTTCTTAAAAAAATAACTTACTAAGTTTCTTAAATATTGCATGAAACTGTAAAAGGTTTCAAAATAATAGGCGTATTTTAAAGCAAGGCAAATATCGTCCAAATAAACTTTATTGAAACAATTTTTCGAAAAGCTATTGATAAAGAAATGGAAATGCAAACTTTATGCATTTTATTATATTTTGTGAAGAAACAAAAATTCAAATATTACAGAAAAGATTTGAAACCGTTTATATTTAAAGCTACTGTACGTATTGTTGAATACAAATTTGAATGCGCGGATGGGAATTGCGAAGGGAAAAATATGCCGGAGGACGACGTGTCCTGGCGGGGTCGTCGTGCAGTGCAGGCAGGAGCAGTGGCAACACCGCATTTGTGCATGTAACGCATAAAAAATCGAATTATGTTGGAAGCGATTTATCATCATATGCCCGGCCAGCTTTGGTGTCATATATGCGTTTATAAATATTTCATGTTTCATCGATTTTACCATTTCGTGCTTCTCTGCTGCACGTACGCTCCATGCTCGCCGCCTCCGTCGTCTGCTGCACAATTCATGGCGAGCACTATTTGTATGTTTACTATTATTATAAACGTTTAACTCGTTGACACTGAATATATTTTTGCAGTAAACTCGGCGCGCTGTGCGCACGTTCGAATGATAAACTAGCCTCATTTGTTTCACGTCTATCGAACGTGGGAATCATGCATAATTTAGCACGAACATAATCGTATAATAATTGTCTGATAAGTGCGTTGGGTTTGCGTGTCGCGTGTGTATTGATCATTAATTAAATTTGTTTCGTAAAATTTAATAATAACACGGCAATATGGAAAAATGTGGTAAATATTTTTGTTTACAATTTTTCGATTTAAATTTAATACAGAATAACATTCGCTTCATTATACGCCAGTTGTTACAATGACATAAAGTAAGGTATGTAGCTAACAAAAGGTGATAATGCGATGAAAAGCCGTTTGTTGATGCTCATATCGCGCATCATCAATTTGCGAACATCAACTACCTGTTGAAACGACGCGTCTCCACTGTACATTAAAATGCGCCATCGGCGTCGCGGATGAATAAATAATAAAAGCGAAAAACATGCACTCGGTTCTTTTAGCCAGCTCTGTTGTAGCACAATCCTTCCGCAATTTGACGCGCTATTAACAAAACGCGTAATAATCGCAAACCGTAGTGTTGGGTATGCTGTTGAGCTATTACCCTCTGTACAATTTGCAGTGCGAATTGTCTCACTGCGTATTGTTCATATGAGTACCAATCTGCTGCGAGTAGCATATGCATGTAGCTATTGTGCTAACTCCCAGCAGCAGTTAAATTAGCATTACGAGAATTAGATGAACTTTGCGACCATGCGGGACTGATTCAAATTCCCATAAATGCTTTAATATTGGAGGGGGTGTAACTTCATAGATTAAAAAATTATTTACAATGACAAGCAAGAGTCGTTCTTTGCCATTTTTAAGCGAGGTAATTTGACAGAGTAATTATAAGAGGAAATTAGTTTTTATCCAAGCACAAAACTTGTGCATAAATTCTAAAGAAAAATTCAATCAAAGTTGAGCTTAATTGATCATCAATCATAAAAAGGAAATTGGAAATAAATATTCAAACAGCACGTTTACTGCTCGCAGGAACGAGGCAATCAATGGTAAAGTGCGCGTGAAAAGTTATTAACCATAGAGCCGCGAACGACGGCGGCGGCTTGCACGTTTAATGCATTTTTAAGCCTACGGGCTTGTCTTCGGCGCGCAATTTTCAGTTAAATGGGGCGCTCGTTCGATGGTTCTGTTGGTGCACCAACCAGACAAAACACATTCTTGAAACGCGAAATATTTTATTCATGCTGCGTTTCGCCCATCGACTATGCATTTATATCTATCGCGAATCTCGTGGTATGCACACATACGCGCTGGAAATATTGCCCCCAAATGAAGGCGGTGGGCGCGATCGAAAAAACGACGTGGGCGGCATCTTCGTAGAGAGCGTCTCCAAAGTGTTCCCATTCCGATTATATGAACGTGGAGAACTCGTATACCATATGGTTAAATACGTTTAAAGTAAGACCATATAATACCAATGATTTATTTAATATTGACAGTTTTGAAGAATTAAGTTGATTCATTAGTATTATATATAAAGATTGGCGTAAGGGGTGATTAGGGATCCGAGGGAGGTAAACAAAGCACTATTGTGTATTTTCCAATTGTAGAAACGTAGAATGCAGACATGGAATGGCATCTCGTACAATATAATAGTGTGGGGTAGGTTTTCTACGATAGGGTTGGCGATGAAGGCGGCTGGAGGTGGCTAGGGTAGTTTGACCCGGTTATTTTCGGATCGATGCCGTTACGTCAGTATAAACGCGTCGTAGTCTTTTGATATTAGGAAGTTTTTTTGTGGTTTTTGCTGCACCCTTTTATTTGCTGCCTTTTTCTCTTACTAACCTTTGCACCCTCCAACGCATTTCTAGCGTACGATTGAACGAAAGAACTGATTCACTGATAAGCAGCATCCGTGGAAATGTTCAAGGTGCGCGTAAATTTTGCACGTGTATTCTATGCACGTTCCGATCGTATTTTGTAATTATTCGAATATATCTTGCCCATTGTTTTTTTCTTATCGTAATGGATATCATGTGAAAGTAAACAGGCGAAAATCTACTTGAAAAAGCGAGAGGTAAATTGAAAATTATGCTACTTCATGAAAGCAAACATTCATAAAAAGCGTCTAAAATTACCAAGACCAAAAAATAAGGGTGCTTTTTACGAGGGAACGCGTAATTATGAATGCGCCACGAATATTTATGAATGGACGGCGATACGGCGAACAAAAAATCAATTCCTTGCTTATCCTTGAGAACTTTATCCGTTTGAGACGTGAGGGCAGCACTGAAGTTATCCTGGCGGCAGAGCTCCTTTGAAGAAGGAAGCATCCTTGGCGGGGAAGGATTTCAGGTTGTGCCGACTGTTCACAGAGGGCAGGTGGATTTTCGTCCTTTGACGGCAAATCTTTGAAAATATATATTTCTATATTCGTTGGCTTAAAGGTCACAATTTATTTTTACCACGATATTACTGGAGATTTGCATATTAAATCAGTGTTTATGCGTTGTTTACTCGTTACGTTTAGCGATTAATCCGCTTTCGCTTGAGCGACATGCGAGGTCGACGCAGCAAGCGAATGAAGTAAATCTCATCGCTCGCATAATTAATCGGCGCTCAATTGCGACAAATAAGGCGCGTGCTTAGCGACTCATAATGCGTGGTGTACGCAAGTGATCGTTTGATCCGTGCAGATAAGACTACGGAGGCGGCGTGATGAGGCAATTTCCTCGCGCCGTCTCTTCTTTCGCTCGTGCGTTCGACGTGGCGAAATTATCCACGTGCCTGCGTGCGCGACATTCGCGCGTCGTTAGCAGCGGGTCGCTTCTGACGCCGCCGCCGCCGACTAATGGCGTAATTGAATTTTTAGCTCGTATCTGTTTTACATGCGGCTGTCGATGGCGCCCTGAACAACACGTACGAAAACGCCGCCGCCGTCTGGCGCCTCGGAATCGTTTTGTCCTGCTGTTCTTCTTTATTATTTTTGTTTAGCCTTGTAATGCAAACCACAAGGGCAAAATTTATAAATATTTATTAATTTTGTTTCTCATTTTTTACTTCTCATCTTAAAATAATTAAAATTCAATTAGTTTTATTTGTCATTTTCATTCTAGTTTAATTATCCACTAAGAGATTGAAACAGCACATGCACGTAATAATGAAAGCTAGCAAATTAATTAAAACATTAATTAAAATACGTCTGGCCTAATTATTGTAGATTTTTTTGTTAAGGTTAATTCAAACGTGTAATTAAATATCATTCCGAAAATAATTTTTGCACTAATATTACAACCGTACAGCGTTTGACTGCAGGCACCGAAATAACGATGCAGTTGGCCAGCAGTAATCAGATTATTCGCGAGTGGAAAATGCAGAAAATCCGGACGATTATGGCCGCCGGTGGCAGTATAAATTACTTTCAAGTTTTCTTCAGCACTCGCACGCGATTGCAATTCCAATTGCATTTTACATACTTTTACTCACTTATTAAACGCGCTTTAATTAAATTCCTGTTTGTAATTGCAATGATCTTTCATAACAATGCATGTTATTAAATTGCAAGAAATATGACTTACTATTTCAAGACATAAGAATATTTGAAATTTTCGTAAAGTTGAAAATTGTATGCTGTTCTTTCTTGTAAAATAGCCATCGTTGTTTTTATCTTAGAAACAAGTGTATTGTACGTTTAAACGTTAAATCTTTTCCAATTGCAATCGGCTGATGGATTTCCGCCCCATTTGCAATTTGTCTTGCGAACGCGCGCTCACAGGCGGTGCGCTGATTTTTTATTTGCTTCAATACGTCCTCTCAACGAGAATATCTTGGCGCTGCGTGCGAAACAAGAGAAGCGCGAGAAACTGTCGAAGGGGAAAATGTGTGAAATACTGTAAAGTGCAAATTGTTTTTTCATCAAAATCTATGGCGAAACATGTCGCGTTCGCGAAACTTTTCACTTCCACGACGCGCCGGCAAACGACTTCAAGTTTTCCATCGTGTTATAAATAAAGCTGCACGTAAATTCAGCTGCATGTAGTTGCCAATGTTTGTTGCTTCATTCGTGCTGCGCGCAATGCAACCACCACCCCCTCGCTCGTGGCACCCGCTTGCGAAATGTGATGTGTTGTAGTAGTTCGCGTCCGCTGGCCTAGATTTGATTTTTACGATGACGGGGACGGCACAGGTGCTTTGACATCGAGTCGTAAATTTCTGTATTTCACCAGCCGTCGTGCGAATACATCAAGATATACAACAAACATCCTGCGATGATGTATTGCACCCTCTTCCGTTTACACAAAAGTTACGACTATAAGTATTTCGTTTTCTTCAGGTATTCATAGGCACGCAAAAATATGGAAGTTAATTGCAATTTATTTATGTTTTGCATAACATTTTTTATGGTCGTGTCATAACCTTTATCAATATCGCACACACCCTTTTTTTCACACACGTTTGTTTACGAATTAATATTTCAGAAGGGTTGTTATCAGTGATGAATATCGATTCAACACGCACTACTTTGTCATATGAAGCTATTTGTCAGCGTAATCCTTATTTTTATCCTTGGATGTTTTTCGAATAGTAAATTTAAAAGTTTTAAAATTTTAAATAGCCGCATTAAAAATAACTAACTTTTGTACAAATTGCGCATAATTATAACATGATTAAGCACTTAATATTTGTTTTTACAAGGGGAGGGGTGAAAAGCCTACTCTCAAAATACGCCATGGATGGCGAGAGAGTAGAATGAATGAGCAAGCACATTTCGAACTACGCGTTTCGGCGTCAGTCGACGGGCGGTGTAATAATGATAAATGAAAAATTACTAAGTCGAATCTTGCGTGACATGAATGATCACGCAATTAGCAGCTTGCATATTCGTGCGTGCACGAAACGGGCGCAAGAGCGCGCTTGGCACAAAGCCGTTTGGCGCGCAAGGGAATGCAAATGAAATCGTTGTGGGCAATGTGCCCGCATTACTGCTGAAATGTCTGAATAATAAACTAATTTATAATAAGTTTGCGTTACCGTTTCTTACGCTTGCTAATTAAATCACTTTTGTCCTCGATATTTTATTGGTTTATAAAAAATATGTAGCTTTTACTTAATCTTACATATTTTATTTTGTGACGTAGGTATTACCTAAATTATTAACAATTTTCTCCTTTGTTTCAGGTTAGTACGATGTTTTACTTCTTATGTAACTACCCCATGAAAAGACACATCAAGAAAAAGGTTTAGTATCCTATAATACGTATTTTATCAACCGTAAAATTCTGTCAATTAAGGAAACGGCTACCGAGTAATATTTAGCGTCAATTAATAACAATAAGCAACTTTATCCCCTGACAAAAACGGATGAAACTATTATGAGTCATCCCCATAAACGTCATGCACAGACAGTCAATAAAACTCGAGCAATATAAACACACACTATGCGAATATGTGCGCAGTCAACATCAGCAAACAACCTAGCAAACGAGGAAAACTACGTAGCATAGTAACATTTCTTTCTTGTAGTGCGCTCGGAACTAACTTTGAGTTCGGTTTGCTAAGCATCAAACGTGTACGAACGCAATCAGTTTGCCGTCGTAGTTGTTTCTTTGCGCTAAACCCGCCGCCGCCAGATCTTCCCTGGGCGGCGTATTGCGTTACGTTTCGTCCACTCGTGCGCTTGGCAAACACAAAACAAGAAGATTAAATGCAAAGAACAAGCCGCTGTCCGGAAGAGCGCGATTGGCTTGTATAAATAATTTAAGCGAAGCTCAGCCCCAAGCAGGAACAAATTAGATATTCAGCACAAATTTCGGTTCCTGTTTCTATTGACGATTTGTTATGTAGAACATCGAATTTACATTCATTCAGTGTTTGATAATACTTTTTACGGTTTTATGGTTGGCTGTTTTTATTTACTTTGCCAATTAAGTCTTCTTTATTTCTGCATCAATAAATTTTAAGCAGCGGTATCAGTAATTGGTCCTTGACCATCGGTATAAGTCTCATCGGCTGGATTGCACTCCATAAGTGCCTTGACCAACCATCTCACATAATTAAGAGGTGGAACAACGGCTAACATATCAAGAATTGGCGTTAATACTGCCAGTAACATGCCAAAGATTGGTGAAAGAACGGGAATACATATGCGATCCTGTTTTACGGCGTGTTTAGTTTTGCTTAAAGGATATGCGACTACCTAAAATATTTTTAAATATAGAACATCATTAGGAAAGAAAAAGTACTTACAATTCCAATCAAACATAAACTTGAAATGATCGCGAAACTTTTGATGGAGTACATTTTGGAGTGGTTCTCAAGCTTAGCAATACCACGAGAAAGTAGGTTTATTTTCGAGTGTTATAAACTTTTATATTAGCGATATCGGAGCAATGCAAAATATCTATAAATTTGCGAAATAATTGAGTTAAATTACGAGCGTGTTGTTTGAATTATTTTAATTACATTTTCATATCATACTTCATTGCCTAACGTAATGCCAAAATATTTATTCACAATTATTTGTGGTTGATGAATATTTTAAATACCACTATAATTTGGCAGGTTGACAATATGTGTTTCATTGAGAAATTTGATTAACTTATGATAGATTTTATTTAACTATCATTAATTGTCTAACCATCATTAACGTTTCAACCAGTTCAGAGTAGTTCACTGACTCCAAAAATGATCATTTTTATTCACCGTGATTCGATTATGGTTTCTTAGTTTCTGGCGACTTATTTATATAGAATTTATATGAAATATTTATATGAAATATTTTGGCTATGGGTAGTCAAAAAGGAAATTCTTGAGTTAGAATTGAAATAATTCTTTATTAAAATCTTGCATCTTATGCTTCTTCACTTGATGAAATACTTGGTGCTGCTGCGTCACCCTCTGGAGCGTCTTCAGTGTTATCTGTGTCTTCAGCTGGTTGATCACCACCATCCTCAGCTGGTTGATCACCACCATCCTCAGCTGGTTGATCACCACCATCCTCAGCTGCTTCGTCAGCTCCACCCTCAGCTGGTTCATCAGCACCATCATCTGTTGCTTCCTCATCCCCATCCTCAGCTGGTTTATCATCCCCATCCTCAGCTGGTTTATCATCACCATCCTCAGTTGGTTCTTCATGTCCATCTTCAGTTGGTTTGTCATCTCCACCTTCACTTGGCATATCTCCACCATCCTCACCACCATCACCTGATCCGCAGAGCAAATTTTCCAGTAGTACGCGTACTCCTTTAACTATTAGACTGACAGGGGGTGGGAGCATTTGAAGGCCATCAAGAATTGGGTTCAAGAGTGGCATAAATACGCCAAGTAATTGAGAGACAACTGGAATACACAAGCGTTCTTCCTTCGAAACCTCGTTCGCTTTTACTGCCAATTTAGATTCATGCGGTGCTGGTAGAGCAAATGCCTATAAATATTCATTTGAGCGAGCGGAAATTTATTTACAAATTAATAATACTTACAACAGACACTAAACAGGTGCTGAACACCATTGCGAATACTTTGTGAAGCAACATTTTGGTTGTTTATTCAACGTTATGTTCGTACGATCTTAGGTACACAATTCCACAATGAAGATAGTTTTCATTGGAAAACACACGCAACTTTTATAGCAGGTTCCTTTTTAAAAATTTAGATTGTTTCTACTCATTATCATTTTTACGTTATCACATAATTTGGGTTAAAATAATTCTTAAAATTGCGCTATTTAATATAATATAAACTATTATTATCGAATATTTCCTCGATATTTAAATAAGTACATATCGACATAAATAGTTACCACTACAGGAATTCTCGAAATGTATGCAGAATTATTAATTAGATGACTTTGAATTTTCCGTATCCTTGAGAAAAAATGATATGCAAATAATTTGCATAATCATCCATCTTATTTTGAAATTATTTTAATCTCATTGGAGAAATCTAGATTGCAAATTAATCTTCTTAATATTCCACTTGAAGCACTTAAAATTTCATTAAGCCTCTTGCCGCGAAAAAAGCTAGAAGCGCATTATCTTGATGAATTTTAGCACCTTAGGAATTTTAATTAACGTTCGGCGTGTGCGCGGCGCTTTCATTGTTTCTGCTGATGCGCAACATCAATTTAAAGCACGGCGATAATTGGCATATGTCCGCGTTCGTAAAATGCGGACGACGCGCGCACGCAACTGAGATTCATCGCAAATGGAAAAAGTAATTAAATCGATTTGCTGCCTCCGATCGCTGGATGCACGACAGTCTAACTTGAAGTTAGCGCCGAAGAAGAAAAAAACGAGAACGACGCATTTGCGGTTAGAAGCGATTTTCCGATTTCGACCGCAGTTGGTAAATTGAATGCGCACACCGACATGAAATGCACAAATAATGCGAACGAGGCAGAGACGGAAAACATGTTGCACGCTTTTTCTGTGCGCGTCCGTTCTTTTTTTTTTGCCGCTAGACCGGAAGAGGAAGTCTTTGCTGCACGCTGTTGCACGTGCAGCATTTTTTTGCATCCGAGCGAAAATTTCCAGTTGCGGCTAATGACGTCGATAATGTTTTAAGGCGGTTTCCATGTTTTCCTACAATTTTTCTACGGTAAATGCGTTTTCCTTGCTGTTGCAGTTCAATGAACGAACATTACGATCTACATTTTGTAGACTTTAGGATGACTCTTTGTATATCTGCGATGGCGATATTTTTCGGCCGATTCCAATAAACGTCGCCATCGAAAAGTTTCCGAAAGTCAATTTCCGTCTGCGTTCCAAACGCCCAAGTTCGCGCCAATGTACTAATCTTCGCAGCCTGTTTGTCGCCAATATTCTAATAGTTTCCAAGTTCTTCCTAGCGCGGCTAATGCGTAAATGCATTCATAGACGTGTTTGTGCTCGTGAGTACATTTTCACGTTACTATATCTATGACGATTTCAGCGGTAGCACCGATTGCTTCCGGTTAGATTTTGATAATGGTGTTCGCAAATTTGCAGTGCACTCTCGGATTTACACGCGCTTATTTTCTGATTATGCTTGGACAGTTGCTTTCAAACTTTCTTATTAATTCAAAACTATTACCACTTTGCTTCAAATTAATCAGACATTATTTCTACGTTAACAAATTTTGCTTCCTTGGGAATGGATGAATTTACATCTCGTAGCTTTCATCATTGAGCATGCACACGTTGCACTTAACTTTGTCAAACGCCAGCTGCATAAACGTGACCTAAGTTCGTCTGTTGGCGGCATACGACGAATGCTCATCGCTGCCACTTCACGTGACATGCAGCATGCGTCCAACTCGTGCATAAAACGTGATATTAATTAATTTATTATAATCTGAGGAGAGCAAGAGGTGGTAGTTAATTCGCAAGCCATGCGCACACGCCGAAATTTGAGCGCGTACTCTTTGTCCTTTCGCTCGACATCCTTTATTCAAGTTTGCGCTAAACAACTGCAGTGTCACGGATCCTCGCACGCTGCGGCTCTTTGACGTGCGCACATAATTAATGAGACGCTGAGGGCTGCTCGCAAACTTCACCTCGGCAACAAACAGCCACTTGCACTTTGTTCAAATAGGGATTTTTATTTGTTGCGTTAAAATGAAGTACGTTTAGAGCATTAAATACAAATTGTCATGAAATTCGAGGAAGAATTTAATAAGGTGGGATATTTTGCGTCCTGCTGTGAAACACACTCAATTGTGGTGTTTGCTTTTCAACCGCTGCAGAGAGCGTCAAAGCAATTAACTATTGTGTTGCGTGGTCCTGCGGCTAAGGACGAGGGAGAATTGCAAAGTGCAAACTGTGCTACTTTAAGTAAGTCCATCTCAGAAAGTAATCAAGAACTTGCTTTAACAAGCTGCGAAGCTCTAATGATGATATTATCTTTATTTCTAAATTTTGCTGGGACCTCTGCAGGTATATTGATAGAAATATGATTTTTTTTTAAATTGAAAAGAATTCAGGCAGTCACGACTTTTCCAGAAACCCAATAAGTACAATTGAATGAAAAATTTTGTATCCTTTGATCATCCATAAGCTTAGCGGATCTTGCGCATATATTAGACGAAAGGATAATCTACTGTACCATAAATGTATCAGCTTGTAAAAATCGGCTTGGGCTGCTTCTTTCTCGCCGCCCCAGCCGCTGCCTCACGAGAGCCGTCTTGCACTCGTACAGATAATATAACAGGATTATATACGGTCTGCGAGATTCTATTATCGAATCCGGTTGAGTATCCTTAATAGAGGTTTCGGCATGTTGGGCCGCTTCAAAAGATAAATCAGCGAAATTGAGCTTGCAAAATCGATGCGAACTTGTTCGAGCGCACATCGCATATGACGTCAGGCAATTCGCAAATAACTCGAGCACATTATTCAAGCGGTTGCAATTATTTCACAAGTAAATTTCGAATTTATCAAGTGTACGTACTTTTAGCGGTAATAGCGTACCACTATGAAAAGCCGCATGTAATGAACTTGATTTGTCCATGCTCACACGAGTTTCAAGCAGAACTACGCACGCTGATATGATGAGTGTGTTTGTCGGACAGTGTAACGAATACATTCTCCGCGATGTTAACCTCGATTTATTATGAACATGTTCCTCTCTCCTGTGGGGATGTGAATGATGAACCACTCGCGCGTCATCACCAGCTATTGGTGGTTTGCATCAAACTCATCAGCCGTCAGTGTGTTGCGTCGGACGTGAAATAACTCTGGACGTGCTGAATCAAATTTTACACGTGCCTCGCATGCTTTTCAAAATGTGCAAAAATAATTCATTAATTTCAACAAAAATAGACAATTTGCGAATATTTTATAATTATCAAAATATTTTCAGCAATACAATTAAGGAACACGTGTTTCGGGGCAACAATTTAATTAATTCCTGAATTAAATTAAAAGCACGCTATTCTAGCCCTTTGCTGGCCAAATGTCAATTAATGAAGGAAATAACCAAAGAGATAAATGCTAATTATCATCGGATTATGCCCTCCTGCATGCGCCGCCGTTGTGCAAATTACAAATGAAACTTTCGCCCATTAAGATCGTCATTAACGATAATCGCGAATGCTATTTACAGCGCTCTGCATGCCAAAAAACGTTTCGTTTAATAGTAGAGAATGTAAACAAAAAATATTGCATTAAAATTCGCAGGAAATTGAAATCTTTCTTCATTTTTCTCGCAGACTTTGATAAGATATAATTTATTGAATGTTGAGCGATTCGAGAACGTGCTATTAAATCATCATAGATGAGTGGTCCACATTGTGGATGAAAATTGATAATGGCGGTTTTCAGATAAGGGTTCGGACGAATCCCTTAGATGGCTCCCTTGTATGCTCGGAGGGCGATCAATTAAATTGTAATTTATGCATCGAAACCACTTAAGTGTGAAGCGGCATTATTAAGTGGACGTAAAAACGAAATGACACTTTCCACTCTGCGCGCCAGATGTAAATTTTCCATTATTTTTCGCACTCACGCGTCTTCACCCAGCGTACGCGCACTGTGATGCCATCACAAATCCATTTCACACACATGCACATTGAATACAAAGTGTTTGGATAACACGTGTAAAAAGCATTCCTGCTTTAAGGGTAGGTTAATTTTATAATGTCACTAAAAATGCCATATTTTCATTTTATTACGACGGACATCAACTGTAAAATTATTTAATTCCGTATTGATTTAATATTCATAGTGTATAATGCACTAACTTGGAGTAATATTTTTTTATCAAGTCTCTATATTTAAATCAGGAAGAGAAAGCTGGTGTGTTCATAAACGCAATGGCACTTCAAATGTCCTTTGGGGGGTGCATACGAATCGTTTTCGTACAAATTTCCGCGTTATCACCATGAAGTGTTACAACAAACAATAAAATATTCAAACGTTTATTGTCCACAATGTGAAGATCGTAATGGTACAAAAAGTACCTCTTTAGTGTTTTTTTGATATAAGAGTTCTTTATTCTTTTTCTGGATTTCTAAGAAGCCTTGAGATTTAAGCTTTAAAAAAGGGATGGAAAGCGGAAATGCGTTGACAAAACTTAATAAGATTTTTTCACTTTTGCAACAAGAAGAATTCATTGTAGTAAAATTTTATTTTTGAAATTGATAAAAAAAATGTTGACATCATTTTTTTCGAAAGTTTCATAAATGTCAAATATTTTACTTCATTCTTTTCGAAGCATTTAAATACTGAAATTTACGAATGAAAAACGCACAACATACAAAAGATATTTTGTTGCTATTGTGCTGAAATTCCAACGAAATTATGTAAAACTTACGTTCAGCGCCCAAATTGTTTGCTTCCTGCTTGAGCAGCAAGAAAAATGCAACATAATAAGCGTTTCCTGCCTACCGCGTCACTTCCTACTTCTTCGTATAAGCATAGAAAGTAAAGCAAAACCTCGCAGGGGAACAAAACACCATGAATACATTTTCTGGTGGCGTGTACAGGTTCTCTAAAACTCCCGTGATAAGAAGAAAATTTGTCAACGGTCCAAACACAGCGCGTGCAACATATTTAAGGATGAAATACGGCGCTTGAGTGTAATTTAATCATAATCAAGGTGACGTTAGAAAGATCGTTAGGTCTTATGAGTCTTATCATTCTCGAGGCTCGCACGAGGGCGGTGCGGCGTTCATGCACTGTTTGAAAGCGGGCAATGCGCGGAAGATAAGTGTAACTACCGTGAGAATGTCGCAGCAATAGCGGCATGCGCGCAGGATTAGCGTCTAAAGGACAGACACAATATGCCTAAGGTGTTTCCACCGCCTCGTTGTCCTGCCGCTGCTCATGTTTGTACAAAAGGACGAGCCGAAGTGCTCTAGTTAATTACGTGAAATTTGGCAAACGCGCAATATGCTTTTGCACCTGGAGTCTCGCAATTTACGTGCTTTCTATATTAAGACGTTACATACTTAATTCGATTTATTTTAACACGATCTATCTCGAAGTTTAGGCTATTTAATAACAAAGCAACATGAAAAAATTTTAATTACAAAAGTGCTATATGACATTAAGAATAGTCCTATTTTTTCTTAGCGTATTTCTTCTGTTCGTGCTTAAGAAGCGTGAAGAAGTACGCTGCGGTTTTTGGCAAAAAGTTCCATCTAATGGTTGATGAAGTGACAAGAACGTTTAGTGCCTTTGTGAGCCGCAACAAAAGCGGACGAAAGGCGGCAGGCAACGGCAGCGTTCGTGGTGGTGGTGGCGGCGCGCCTCGTAAATTCCCGAGGACAATAAGTCACCGATAGAGGAGAATGCCTTCTCCTCTCTATGCGACGTCGCGAAAGGGGAGTGAGAATAAAAGATGCGGTGGCCTCCTGCGGGCGTGTATCCTGTCAGAGTTGTGCGTCTAACAATCTCAGACGTCGGCTCGTGGATCACCGAAAGTTATGCCTCTAAATACGCGCATTCTGCTCGTACGCACAGGTGAATAATGTATACGAATATAAACGACAAAAAAGGATTCAACGAGCAGGTACGGAAATTACGTTTGAAAAAGGGCAACAGCGGAAATGTGAACAGCGCAAGAAAAATGAGCAAACGAATAACGTAAGATGTTGTTGCGCAACAAGACGACATAATCACATTTACCATTTGCACGTTTGGTCGAAATTACAAGACAGCGCAAACGTGTTTCATAAATACAAGGAGCAAGAAGACAATCTCTTTTCGCAACAGGGTGATGTCCTCGTTTGATGGTGTGATGCAATACGCCGAGGTTGCTGACTGAACCGCTTATTGGATGACCTCTTTCGCTGAATTCTTTTGCTTTTTTGCACCTTCGCGATGGCGGTGCGCGCCGCGCAGATAATAAAAGGAACAGGAACAAAGAAACAACTATTCAGCACAATCCAGCCTATCGGCTACAGAAATGGGACATGAGGTCGATGAGATCTTGTTAGCTGTTCTGGAATTATCTACAAGTTTACAGGCGTTTGTTCAATGCGTTGCTCTTTTTTTCTTCGGTCTAATTACGGTTACGTGGAGGGTAGAAAAAATTAAGTGGATTTTATGAAAGCAATCTGAAAAATCTTTCTCTTCCGGTTCGGGATATTAAACTGAGAGCGCAATGAATTCATCTCTTATGATAATTAATATTATAATTGATTTACATTTCCCGCCATCATCAAAATCATTTCGGGATTAGGACGTTATCTGAATTAACGTAAATCTTTGTGTTTCTTAGAATTTGCAATTCCAGTTTCAATTCCATTTGAATACAAATATAAAATAAGTAAATTGAAGAAAAACAAAAGTTTGTGCAGAGTCGCCTGCATGCATCCATGACGTATTTAACGTTTTTGCTACCAAGCAGTCGATCCTTAATTAACTTCTGAATGAAGCAAAGTACCATCAGCAAACATCTAAGACGAATGGAACGTACTTAGTGCTCGGGGAGCAAAACTTGACGCAGTGAAGCATAGCGCACGAATGTCATCATCAAGCACTCATTCTTGGAACCGGCGCTCGCACGCCGCCGCCAATTTGATCGCAGTAATGCGCGCGCGGCGCGATAAAGAAAATCGAGGACGCGCCGAGAGATTCCTACACTTCATACATCAATTCGCGCGCGCGCTACCAACGGAGGAACCCAAATACTTATTGGGCTTGCCGTTTGCTCCACTCGGTGATATCTGTCTCTCAGAGCCAGCGAGCAATTATTCGCGTACGAGTGGACTCTTCCGCGTTTCATGCCGCCTCCAATGTTGGCAGAATTGCTGGGGTTGCCACGAGAACAAGCAGCGAGGTTTGAGGGTGCATTGTAATGAATGCTTTTATATGGTTTTAAGACACGCTTCTAATATTTGCTGAAGAGAGAATTTCAATTGTTATTAATTTTTCATTTAAAGCAAAACGGCATTTTAAATTTATTTTATTTTAGTTTTACGAGGAGAACAAATTACCTAAAAATTCGTATCAAAAATCTTAAAACTATTCCGTTTAAAACTTTCGCAATTATTGCGGGTATTATTACTTGAGAGCGTGCGGAATTTAAAACAAAAAAAAGTTTCCCTTGTGAGGTAGAACTTTTCTTATTTTTTCGTTCGTGCATCGCGTAACAGCTGCAATCAATACAAAATATACCAACAATGTTGTTATACATTGGCGGTGGGTATAAGTTTCGACGGTGTGCGTAAAGGAGGAAGGAAAAAGTCGCGTTTAAATTATCCACGTCACGTTCACGTGTGTTCGTTTCGTGCGTAGCGTACCGGAATTCGTAAAAAGTCTGAGGACTCGCCGTCACTCCTAACTTGTGGGACACTTGCCTGCCGCCTCTACTACCGCCACCGCATTTGCCATACACACCCCATCAATGTCGAATACGTCCCCATGCCTATGCATTCTATGTTCACTTATTCAAAATCATTGAAAATTACCTTAATGTGAATTTTAAACGTCGTTATTACCTGAAACAAGCAAAAAATTATATTTGGTGTTTTTTGGACAATCTAAAGTAATTTTACGGCAAAAAAGAATTGATATTCATCAATATTGAATTCACAATTTATATTTATTGAACATTGAATCATCGGGATTTTTTGCTATTTGATACTGCCATAAAACTAGCGAAAACATGACGTATAATGCACATTTTTGCAAGCAAACGAAATAATAAATATAAACCGGAAGCACGCAGCAACAATGCGCACTATGAGGGTGTTATAAGCAAGAATAAAGTACGAGTACGTTGTGTGGAAATTTATTTTGCGAGTCCTGCCGCCAGTGATGCCGCAAACCATTTCACACACAAACCGCGTATACGTCGTGCGCTCCTCGCCATTCTATTTCATACACGCGCATATATGAAACGAAGGTTGAAACATGGGCCACTGCGATACTTGTAACATAAATATTTATGGTCAAGACATAATACGCCGTTTCCTATATTGCCCAGTAGCAATACGTTGCACACGTTTGCCGCATGTGCGAAGAAACAACAAGCTCCGGGTACTGAATACATTGTGTTGTTACCCTCAAATGTAAATAATTCAATATCGCTGCAATTTACTGAGAGCCGAACAGGACGAGCAACTTGCTTGAGTAAGTGAGTCGCGCACCAGGTGGATAGCTTCCTGCCCTTTCCTTTAGCTTGCGTAATAAACATGTTCCATGGAATATTGTTCAGCGAGAATAATGATTCCTTAAGATTCCGCGTGTGCGAACCCTGGTAAAAATGCAAATTGCAAGTGCGCTTACAGCAGCATGTTCTATTTGCTTAATGTACAGTTAATCATTTTTAATATTTCGTCCTTAGTGCGGCTCTAATAAGGGATGGAATGAACACAGGTGGTGGTTAAATGGAAATTAGGAAATTTATTCTATAATTATTTTTAATTATAGCTTCTTCTTTATGCAAATACTAGCTATACGTGTTTCGTATTAATTCATTATTAACAATCTTTTTTTTTTGTTTCAGGTGAGTGATATTTACAAATTATTCATGGATTGAACTAAATACATAAAGAGGTAACTTTAGAGATTTTATACACATTTCTGACATTCTTAGAACAAGAGCAAGTCGTAAAATTTGAGAGAGTTATTAAGGTCTAGATGAGTTTTTTTTACTTTAAAATTCCGGCTGGGCTTTTGCGAGCATACTGTATAAACATTTATTACACTCCACCTAAACGCAATGAATACATCGCGTTTAGTTTATTTCTTCCCTTAAACCCGGTGGAACGCAAGTAGACATTATACCTTTATATATTTTTTTTCGCGCGCTCATATTTATGCTCGTAAGTCAAGCAAAGCGTTTTTCATCTTTCTTATTTCATTCTTACGGCGCACAGTGGTCTAATTTCTACCTGCGACCGCCATCCAACCTTTTTAAAAATTTTGCAATTCGAAAATTTTTTTTTGACAAATCTATAGTCAATTAGTTGCTGCGTATAAAAGTGAAAACAAAAGTTTGATATCTTCAATAGTTTAGCTATTATCTGATATCAAAGTTGAACTATTGTCTGCCGGTCAATGTTGCTTCATTGATAGTTCAACATTGAGGGCTGTTTTTGCAGTGTTCTACCCAAAGAATAGTTTATGTTTTACTATCATTCTGTTCAGCAATTCATATAGAATAAAATGTTATACATTTAATTTTACAGAATTGAATATTTTGGATCATATTTCACTATTCTCAGTAACAAATTTTACTCATATTTTCTACATAAAACTAGCAATAAGTATGTGAGCGACGGTCCGCAACAGATTTAAACTTATACAGTATTAAAGAGGACAATGTCAGGATTTGATTCATATAAAAACATTTTGCTCGAATTTTGCTCCAAGCCTTTAAATGAGCCTTAAAGTTAAAATATTCCTAATTCATTTGCTTGCTTCAAGCGACCGACTCGCAAGAGGGCCTTGCAAGGGTGTGCCTGGCGTACATGTAAGAGAAGGACAGACACCGGGGCGTACTTTCGGTCACCAAAATCTTAATTTTCGATTGTTTATAACTCTTATACCAAATGTCGCAACAGATTTAAACTTATGTCATGATATCGGGTAGAATGTCTACTATCTAGTGGTATAAGCATCTATATTCAGATTTTTGCTCCAAGCGCTTTATTTGCGATTAAATGCGTTTCCGTCCGTAATTGGGCTATAGTGTTCATCTTTGATTGTTTATAACTCTTATACCAATTGTCGCAACAGATTTAAACTTATATCATGATATCGGGTAGAATGTCTACTATCTAGTGGTATAAGCATCTATATTCAGATTTTTGCTCCAAGCGCTTTATTTGCGTTTAAGTGCGTTTCCGTCCGTAATTTGGCTTTCAATTTCATCACAAAAAAAAAAGCAGTTAAAGAGCCCTTACAGATGTTTCCGATTTTAACGAAAGTGTGAAAGCAGAATGCAAGAAAAAGGGACGGAGCAGGTAGTTTTAGCTACATTGAGGCAAGCAAAGTTTGATTTCCATGTTTGAATAATGATTTCTAATATTTATAACCAAATTTCAACTTTTTTGTTTATATCATATGAAAGCTTATTTAATATATTATCTATTACTTAAAAAATATTTGAAATCGGATGGTCCGTTCAAAAGTTGCAGACGTGTGTCGCTGACTTTTCATGGATTGACCACTGTGCGGCGCGCCGCTTCACGCCCGTAGTGCGAAAATATGCGCATCCTGGAAAGTGCACGAGGGGAGTTTATAGTCCTCTCGTTGTTTCGCGATACCTGCGAGCAGTGGCTCAACGGCGGTTCGCGATAGCATCACCTTCACGCGTTCCGTGGAATTTGGGGCGGTCGTACTGCATCTTTCGCAGCTTATGTATTACTGCCGCAGCGAAATAATGCTCATAGGCGTAGGCGGAGACGTCCTCAGGACAATTTCACGAGTAGTCACTGCCATTATACCCTGCCGCCTTTGTCCTTGATATTGCCACGCACATGCACGTACGCGTATGGGATGTGTGCGCGCACGGAACGCAACGGGAATTTGTGTGGAATGCGCCTCGGTATTTGCACGTTTCAACTTTTCAACGACTCTATTTCGAAATTTATTTTAGTTTCTCGCACTTTCATGGATTTTCGAGATAGGAGCTAACGTAATGCTTTTGGATAAACAGGGTATTCAGAGAAATTTTCGTCCTTTAATTAAATTTACTTAAATTGGACGAAAATTGAATTTGCTTGATTAAAGGAAAATCTGCGGGGTCTGTGAATCATTTTGTGAAATTATTTATGACTTTCCGAACGCTCGTGCGTTTTTGTAGACTTACTTTTTGTTGAATCGATAAATTCAATGCCTGTCTATCAATCATCACAATTCAATAGCAGTGTCACACGCCAAATAAAAGTCGAGAATAAATTGAATATTTCCGCAATTTATGCTTTTATTTTGTCGCGGATTTCCACTGATTTTCGTTTTTCGCACATGTCTATATAGTAAGCGCAATTTTTCAATTCCAACACCAATTAAATGTTATTGGAAAAGAGCATTTGTTGAATATTTAAATTTTTCTGCAAAAACTAGTTATCATCTAGTTTAACATTCATTGTCCTGCCCTATGCAAAATTCATTCTTGTACCAGCATACACGCAAAATAGGAATAAGTTTAAAGCACGGCAAGTAAAACAAACATCTCGCAACCTCGAAACAAGACAACAAGTGCGCGTACAATGCAGTGCGAAAAACATTATTTAATCTGAACTGTTGGCGCAGTCATAAAGCGACATCTCCAACCACGCGCAAAGTGCGCTCGACACACACTTCACGTGGAAACAAACTTTACGGCCGTCTTTATGCCGCGCCGCCGTAGAGAAGAAGTAGCCGGATTTGGTACCGGAAGTGGCGGCAGTGCGCTCACGCGTCCGACGAACTTGTAAACTTGTAAAACACGTCGCTGACGCTGGCGGGCGAATCATAGTTGTTGGCAGCCGCTGCATGTGTGAAGAAAGGTGCTTTTTTGTATGTGCCGAATGACATTCCTCTTCGCTTGCTTGATGCGTGCTGAATTTGATGGCCACTAAAACTGGCGTTTATAGATTCTTCCCGGGCGCGTCATGTGTCACCGCCATAGGGATAATCATTCTCATCGCTGTTCCAGAAGGATTTACACGCGCCAAACTTGTAAATCCGTTCTGATCGCCTTTTCTCCCCGAAGGAATCAATTGACCCTATTTGTAAATTTATTATTAACTCTTCGACTATTTGATTTTTTCCCTAAAAGCTGCTTGAGTAATTGAGAATCATACTTTTTATTTTAAGCAAGTCTATTTTTTCTGCTTCTATTCCCATTGTGAATATGGAAGCCATCGAAAGATTTTATCAACTTGCAAAGCGATGGCTTGTCATTCCGTTCTCGTTCCCTCATGAGAGGAGTGCGCAAAGATATCGCCGAGCGAACACAATACGAACGAAGCACTCCTGTTTTCGCAATGTGTGCGGCCGCAGCACAATGTTATCATCAGTGAAACGCGGACGCAGTCAGCTCCCGAGGGAAGCACGCTGGACCGTTTACGCAGCGCGCTAGCGTGCAATGAAAACTACATTCTTTGTTGTGGATATTACTTGGGGCAGTTTTCATTATTACTTTTTGTCTTTGTGCGCTGCGCTCGCGTCTTCTTTGCATGTCAATTCGCCGAATGCAAACTCTGAGTAAATACGTCGCTTGTGGTTACGCGGCCATCTCAAACTTCTTTTCATCTCTTTAGACACGGATGAAAAACAAGAAAACTGCATGTAAGACGGGCGAGCTATAGGAAAGTACGAGTGCAGAAAGAATGGAATTGCTTGGAAAACTTTTGAAATTTCCCAAATGATTTCCACGCATTAGACACTGCAACTGGGTTAAGTTTTCTCGCGAGGTGTTCAAGATTTTTGTGCAGATTTCGAGTGTCGATAACACGAAATGCTACTTTGCAAGTTTGAGCTGAAATAGGACTTGAAGATATTTTCCAAAAAGTCGTAAGAATTTCTTCTTTGTGTCTTCTGGCTAAGACTAAATAACAATGTTTTGTCATTGCTGCCAATTTATATAAAGTGGAGAACATGGCGATTCAAAGAAACAAAGAAGTGAAAAGCGCATTACACGTGAAACGATAGAATGCAAAGGAAAACCAAGAAAACGGGCAATAGTTGGAATTGAGCAATGATTAGCTGGAATCCCAATGGTGTTGTGCGTTCGCTGCCGCTTCCCGGCTCGCGCCGAACGAGGAACATTCGTCTATTGTCAACAACGAGCCATTTGCGCCCGGTGCGTCTTTTCCCAAACGGCGGCAGCGGCGGCGGCGCGCCGAATTACACACGCTATTCTAATAACACACATGATTCCCGCTCCCCAGGCGGAGCGCTCCGGCAATTGTGCAAATGCACGGAACGCGCGCAGCTTTTTTTACTCATTTCATCTCTCCAAGTAAACAGCACACATCCTGTATATGCAGATGTGTGCGGACGTGATGTTTTTCATTTTGTTCTCGAACGCAGTGCGATACAATTCGGAGGAATGAGCGCACGACCATACGGGAGACGCGTGCACAAAGGAAAATGCGATGAATGTGTTCTGCGTTCGTGATGTTCTCCCGCAATTCGCCGGTTCGGAGCTTGAAATGTGAAGAGTTACAACAACGCCGCAAAAAATGTCAATTTCAAATGAAGTAATGAAGATAGCATCAAACAAATATTGAATATTCCATTGCGCTATTTATCAAATAGGGAAAGTAATTTGATTTTGCATTTTGATAGCAATTGCATAAAACAAACCATCCACTTTTATGTGGATGCCTTCTATTCCACTAAAACATTTTTTTCCACGAATTTTAGTTCATATAACTTACGGAGTTATCTTCAATCATAAATTTCTTGTGGGAAAAGCAAACTTTTTTCATATCGAAAAGCTATAATCAAATTACAAGAGCATTAATAAACTTTATCTTTAGTCGAGCGTATATTACCGAAGGAAAGTCGCCCCCGCACGAAAGCTAGATATAATCTTCAGCTTTGTGCATTGACAGCAAGTTTTTCTACAAGCCGGCCAAAAGTTAAAATGCACTATAAAATGAAGAGCAAAAAAGTGAAAGACGAAATTTGATCACGTACTGACTTTATCAACGTTTTATAACGCGCGCGTCCTTTTTTTTCCTCGTGCGCATTGCGAGTAGATTTCTGGCTCTCCAAAGGATGAGCTCCTGCTGCACGCCCGCTGGCCATTAAACTCGAAGAAGTAAGTCGTTTAAGTGCAACGCGACGCCGAATACATTTGCATACGGATTGCACTAATTTCTAATTAAGTCCAAGACTACTTCTTTCTGCTCGCTCGCGTTTGCATTTTATATCTTTGCAGTTCTTCCGTGCTAGGTAATTTTCTCACAGCTGTCGCTACAAAATCATAAAATTGCAATGATATAGATTTCATTTAAGTAGCTGGTAGACCACATATTTTTTGGACTTTGTGGCTCTGAAAATAGACTCCTTTGTGTCAAATCAGGTAGGAGCAGCAGAACCTCTATGTAAAGTACGAAGGAAGGAATACGTATATCATGCGTTTCTTAAATGGAAACACCTTGTCTATTATCTTGTTAGAGCCCCCAAAAATATGCGGAAAATGTATGTTGAGTCATTGCGCGAGCCTGAAACTTTCGGTCATAAATCTCAAAAGCTTTAAGGGTTTCTTTCCTTCGCCGAAATCGAATGCAAATTTACCAAACCGCCATTGCGCCTCAGACGCATTGATCCTCTTTGGAAAAACTTTTCGAAAAGCGCGTGCTATAAAAGCAGACTGAATGTTTTTCGTAATAAAATATGATGTGGGATCAAATATTCAACGAAGTAAATTACAAGCACAAAAACTTTACGGTTATCTTCCCCATCTGACGTTGCATACAATTAATAATGATAGTCAATTGGGGATGCAATGGTAGCAGCAAAGTAAATTCTGCGCTTGGGAAGCGACGGTGGCGGCGGCGGCTGATCATCATCAGTGATCGCGGTATTGGTTGCGGTGATGATGCTATTGGCAGTCGACTAATGCGGTTTGCATACATAAGCGCAAAATTCACAATGCCAGCGCGTAATTAAGTTCGATTACTCATTTTGCTGCTAATTACAAATCGAATGTAACTTGATTGTTCTTCGAGGATTTGCGTGTAATCCAATTTTATGCCGTCGCACGTAACTCGGCATTAGCCCAAGTTTTTCATTCCGCACGGATATTTAAAATTAATAAAATTTGACGTGGGAAATTTACACCGGAGAAATATCGAAACAAATATTGTCACTCCAAGCTGAAAGTACATAACTCGTCGGGAGAAGCAGAAAATCCAAGATAATATCCCAAAGCATGGCGCGCTGGAAAATATTTTAATACAATTTAGTATCCTCGAGTGGATTTGAAAAATACCTTGAATTGCACGAAATGCGATTGTATTTCATAGACGGCTTCGCCAAGAACGACAACATTGTACACATTGGTGGAGCGCATGCAGGAGCGAGAGCGGCAAACAGGAAAACGCACTGTATGCAAATCCGTTTAGTGGATATTCCCAAGCATTCCGCTCGTGCAGTTATGAGAGGCAAGCTTTGTCGACATTGGCATGGTGTGGTGTGTATTGCCTTCGTTCGCCTCGTTCCTCCATTTCTCGCAATGATGTTTCTTCGCGCGACGAGAATTTGCGAGTATTTGGGGCATTTGCCCGCGTGCACTCTGATGGGATTCGGGGCGCGTTCGCCCTTCAGCTCGCCGTAATCGCAAACTGTATACGGGACTGACTGAGTTTTTGGCGTCGCAATAAGATGGAAGGTAAAGGCAAATAGGCAATAGCACAGAGATATGCAATGGCAATAAGGACGTTTCTATACCGTATATAATTTATGATCATACTGGATGGAAGGACGGAATATATTCGTCGTTAAAATCAAATCGTAACAACCTCACACTACCGCAACTCACCGCTCCTTGTAGTCGCTCGCAACTAACACATTTCAGGGTATTCATATTTCTGCAAGTCGAACGCAAACATGCAAAATGCGCCAGGTTTATAACCTGCGTGCGTGTAAATGCGCCAAGGGGTGATAACTCGAGACGGTTTGGGGGTGGAGGTTGTTTGGGTGCCTCCTTACGGTGCATTGGATTGCGACTTGATTTACTTGCGTGAAATTTCGTGCACGAGAAGGCTCGCGCCGCCAACGCGATACACACGTAATGATCGCATGCAGTGTAAACGCCCTCACGTTTCGCCGTCGATATCGAAAATGTATAAATTCGATGTTTGTAAATAATGAGTCGAGCATAAATGAACGCTCCAAGTATACGTGTGCTTTATAAGCTATAAAGCGATATCTTTGGGCCCTGCGAATTTATGTGCGAATAAGTAAAAAATACGTTCGCATGAGAGCATTTCATCGCTCCTTTTATATTTAATGATGCTTTTTCTGTGCTGTGTCCTGATGCCTTTATTTACACAGACGAATATGGCTGGGGCTTATACGTACTTAATTCTATTTATTTTCACATAAAAACAAACTAAACTTTTAATACCCGGCATGTGTGTGTTATAACTTTATGTTAGTTCATTTTTAATACCACTCTGGTATAATATTAATATTATTACAAAGTTTAGAATTGCCCAAGTTCATTTAATTTTAATGTCTGGGAAGTAATAACATAATTTGAATTTTCAAATTTGCAGTAGGTATTTTTTTATTTCGAGATCGGCAACACATCACACTTTTACAGAATTATCTTACGTGACATGTTGAGCATGTTGAGACCAGTTTGTAGTTCAGTCAGTGTGTTTTCTCGTGCTCGCGGTTTTGTAAAATTCGGTCGTCGGCTTATTTTGCTATAATCATTGAAAATGAATCCTTAAGTCGTGTCTGATTGATCGACACATTTCGTTAATTAGTTGTGTTAACGGTTTAAATTAGAATCTATTCGTAAGTCTGCTTGCAAACCGCGAAATTCGGTGTGTGGCTTTTATGGTTAGATACTATTTTCCATTGGATTACATTGGACTGCCAAAAGAGGATTTTATATCGCTTTGGACATAACTGGTGAGTTATTTTTATCGCGTTAACCACCAATAATCATAAACTCTACTTGCCAAATGTGGTAATAAATTTTAATCGGGAATAATCACTCGGTGGTCACATGCTCAGCTGATCAAGTCATAAGACCACAACATATGTAGGGCAATTGTTAGAGTATAATTGATAATGTTGGGTTTAAATTGAAATGGAAACTAATTCTATATTTTTGTTTCAGAAGGTACGTGGCATACAATTTCATAACATCATTCAAACATCATTGATTGATTAAGGTAACATATTTATTTGTCACTATTTTATTGATATTGCAAAGATTCATACCTTGTTGTGAATCAGCTCAGCCGCGAATAATTGAAACGTGAAACACGTCTGCCAATGTTTACCTGCAACAAATCATCAGAATTTAATAAAACAATATCAACCAATCAACAAATATAGAAATACACCATCAATATAAATAAAACCCGGAAGCGTTTTCGTGACACGGCCGTTTTTTTTTATCATTTTTACGTATTTTTCATTCCACGCGTGTAACATTCATTTCAATTCGCTTGCAATGCTTTTTCATTACAAATAGTGCCAGCATTTGCAAAGAAAATAAATACAGTGTCCGAATGGTAGCGTCACCGAAAAATCGAAAAACAGTGCAAGCAAAAAAATGCATGTATGCACATATAAAATGAACATAAAACCGAATGAATCATGAAACATGGCGACCAAACAATCGAACGAATAGTCGAGCACTAGCGCGCTTGATTATAGCGGCAGTGCGGCGGTCGTTTGTCATTTCGACGGGGGCCGGTTCACATTTGTTGCATTGCCATTTCGTATAGCGGTGCATTGTACAGTTTATTTTCGGTTGCAAGTCTCGAGCGTATTTTATCATGCTCTTGCCCGCAACGTAGAGCATCTTGTGGACTAAATGAAACTAAATTGCCAGCGATAAATTCGCATTATCATTACAGCCCTCCGCAATCAACAATACGTTGCGCTTTTTCCAATTGAGTACTCTTGACTTTTTGCTGCTACTATTTCCTATCGGCGAATGAGTATTGTGCTCTCAATACTTGGTACTTGGCTAATTAATTAGAGTTTGCTGTCGTACAGCATGCAAGTTTTGCGTTTAGCATGCCGTGCGGTTAATATGCGGTTCAGAAGATGTCTGTGCAGAGGAGGGTAGCGGGACGCGAAGCTTAATTACAATGTTTGGCAAAGTATTAATTATTTAGTCAATATAATGGCTGCGCAGCCGATGGATGTCTCCGTATGAGTATGCATTGATGTATGTACAAGTAAAATAACATGAATATGCCCATAGCTCGCGGTGGTGTGTGCGGCAACGACGGCGGTAGTCGAGTAATGCTGCGGTTTTGGTTACGGGGGGCGGGCCCCACATACATACACATTGAAAGTTGCCGCGTTCGTTCGCGCGTTGAAAGAGCGAAAGGCTCGTTGCCTTGTGGTTTGCTGTTTACTGCGCTACGCATTGAATACATCAAGATTAACTAAGTTTCCATCCGGCGTGGGTGATGGGCGCCTGCCGGCTGTGTGACACCCCCGCCTGAGTTGCTGCCGTTCAACGCAACGCATGCGATGCAGCAGCCAGCCCTATTGCAAAACAATTGCTTGCAACGTCAAACTTGCAAATGCCGCGCGTTTCACCAACTTTGCCAATTCGAATCGCGCGTCAGACAATACAATATTCACACTGTTACGTGTCATGTCATTGTGATTTAACATTTGTTTCGTAAAAAAACTGAAAATATTGATAAAGATTTGCATATTTTAATAAGGCGGAAATTATTCTGAAATATCATCAGCCATAAAAGCACATTAACCCCGAACCGCGTGGAATATCTGGCATTCTTTGCGCACGTGCAAATGAGCTTTAATAAACCTGAATAGGTGTGAAGGCCAAATGGCGAAGTCATGAACTCATGTCCGCCTCCTGTGCCGCCAACACCGATATTGGAATATAATACATACAAATGCGCAACGCAGCGAAATTACGGCTTCTTTATCGATACGGGCGGCGGCTGCGTTCGCGTGCAAATTGCCGACTATACAGAGCGCGCGCGAAGATGCGGCCGCCACACCAGGTGGCTGAGACGCGCCCGCCAGAGAAATATCATTCGCGTACGTGACTCGCCGATGGCGTTCAACTAAAATGTTGCGGTGCATCCAGCAAGTCGAAGAGCACGAATGCGTTTTGCGATCTCTTCGAATGCAATTCACATTGCGCACGATCTTCTTCGAGTACATATATTCATCGCTTTATTTCGTTTTCATCGTTTTTCTCACCAGCCTGCCAGCCGCCGCCCGTCCGCCGCCGAATATATATGGAGCTGTCTCTCTGTGAAATGCAATGAAAAACGCCCCGCAGGCCAGCGTATTTATCATTTTGGTCAGTCGCGAAGTAGATTAACCTCCCCGAGCGACGTACATATTTGCAACGAATGGAATAATTTGCGAAACTTTTGGGAGCAATGCATTAGTCCGCGAATAAATTGATAATTTAATGCATATAAACAAAACTTTACGGCGACTTCCAATTGTTTTGCGGTTTGGGCGAAAATATAATAAACAGCGCCAAGTTTGCGAGGACCAACTTTAGCTAAAGGATCAGCGCCAGGATAATATGCCTTATTATCCGTGTGCGGTGTTGGCGAAGCGTCCTTTTGTCCTGTTATTAGCGCTTGCGCTGAGAATGCTCCGGTTAAGCGCGTGTACGTGTTGAGGCTGCACGAGGTCGTCGTGATTTAACCGCAAGCCCAAATTTAAATTGAAAATCCTCGATTTGCATTTGCGCGGTTAACCAAGCAGCCTGGAGCGTGTCGCATTCGCTGAGAATTCATGCTCGGCTTCTCGTCTCTAGCTTTTCACTTTTTTGCCTTTGCTGCGAAAAGGATTAGGATTAAATATGCACCGCTAATCAATGACTTTAAGCTCTAAAATGCTAGCAATTTATAATAAATTTCAATATGCATACGGGGAATATATATTTTTAACACGTAAGAAGATGGCTGTCGAATTTGGTAGGTGCGAAAGTAGTGTTTATGAAGGCAAAGCCACGCAGTAAGGATAGGGGTTTAGGTTATGAAAGGCATCGACATGCAAATAGGCATGAGGGGGGACTAAAAGGGCTCACACCACTTGACTCCCGGCCGTTGCCATACATCATGGATTTAACACGCGTCGCGAACGCAAAGTGGCAAGGGTCGCGACAAAGGTTTCGACCACCTTTAGCGTGAACAGGTCGAAAAGAAACAACTAACCCTTTTGCTTGCACAAGCGCCCCGTTGTCGAGGATACGAACATTTGCAGTGCACGCGCCGTTCAGGTTCAGGTCATTTGATGAATAGATTGGTTTCACCCGCTTCACTCGACAAATGTGTGCCGACGATGAAATTGTTCAATTACGGCACGTCGTGATTGTTCTTTGCGAATAAGGAACGAGGAAGAAGGCATATTTGCTTCGTTTCCTTCGATTCCAATATGTTGATCGGGAATTTTCCGTGCCCCGTCTTCTTCGTGAGCGACGCGAGAATAGAGTTAGCATCTCATTGGCGTGCAATTTGTTTTTGATAGCTAATCAATTTCTTTTTCTGCTCGAAGTAAGCGCAAATTTTATTTTCGATTTAAATGAATAGATTTTGTTCTACAGATAGATCTTTCAAGCAATGGACTGAAAGTACTATTGTGTGTCATATTTTTAGATATGCGGTAGAAACTTGAGACACTTAACCGTGTCAAAAATCCAACGATTTATCTCTGAAAGTATGCTGAAATTCAAGATGGGTCTTCTCTGATAAGTGAAACTATGCGGTAGTTGCGGTACGCGAAAAACGGAAAATGCTGATGGTTTTCTCACTATAGTGCGCCTCTCATCTCAGCATACATGCCATACCTGCGTGAAAGGCACGTCTGCGGAAGCAAAAAAGCAAAGAACGAAGGACGAAGGAGCGAACTTGAAATAGCATCGCGGGCGCAGTGCATTACATCTCCGAGGTGATGCGGAGAATATGAAATGCTATAATGGATTGGCTTTATTTTCTTCCTTTTTATACACGCATATTTTGTGTATTTCTTACATTTTACCCAGGCGTATCATACATGTACGTAGTGCACATATTTCCAGTAGCATTGACAGATGGTATGCGCGCCCGCCGCGTATGAAAATACGCTATTTGCTTCCGCCTGCATATTGATTCAGTCAATCTATGAATTTCGACGCGAATTTCGCCAAAGTCACGAAGCAATCAAACCTCCGCGATCGAGAAAATACCTTTATAAAATGGAATCAGGGTTGTAATATTACTGATTGGAAAATTGATACAGATTTTGTTGGGAATTTTAGAATTATTCCAAAAAAATTCATTTTTTCCGATAGAGATAGTTTTAATGCATCGTTATTACAGGAGAAGTTTAATTAAATTACATAGATAAATGGAACATAAAATAAACAAATCCATATTCACATTACGTAAGAGTTGATGGATGAACGAGACATTAAAATGAGGATAATCACGGTAGTTTATTACTTATTACTCCACTGTATTAAACTGATGAAAAACTGGCATTAAAGTTGTTATCTAGGTCTCGTAATATGGAATTATCATGACTCGAATATGAAAGCTTTTATCCATACAGTAAATGTACAATTTGAAATATTAATCTTTGCTAAAACGAACAGTTACTTTTATTACTTTACGTACAAAGTCAATGAAAACACAAAGTTGTCCGCAATGCGTGCAATTTGCTGATAAATCGAGACAGCAAAGCAATTTCCATTCCTCACTGATGAGCGCGAGTAAAAAAATAATGAATTCAGTCCCGCAATGATGTTTATGAAATAAGAATACGTAGGTAATTTTCCAGGACAAGCAACACAATGCGGTCGCTTACGATCGTCTCAAGTCATTTATAGATTTGCGAACGTAGCATAAAAATAATTATAATTTGCGCTAAAAGCACTTGCCGTTTTTATAAGTAGATTCTTGTAGATTTTATTTTTGGCAAACATTGAAGCGTTCCACCCCAAATGATAATACATTCAGGCTACAGCAAAGGAACATGCTGCTCCTTAGCAATCATCAATCATGCCTTGTGCTTCAATTAGTCATCTCGCTGATGGTTTTTTCTGAACCTACTTGTTCACTCGCTCCTGTGCTTGTTTCGTTAGCAAAAGTAGCAATCTACAACGCGATCATCTACTCTGATTTTGTACGCGGATCATCTAGCACTTGATTCAAATGTATTCCATATTGCTGTGTGAGTTGCGTTCTTACCTGATCGCAAACAATGTTAGGAAAAGAGAAACAATTTTCTCGACAAGCCATCAATCACAAGTTGATTGAACTCTACGTACGGGTTCACGCGCTGTTAAAATGTTTGTGGATTTATGAGTTTGTTTTATATTTATACTTGATTGTTATCGAACGACAAAAGCATATTACGAAATCGTTAAAATTTTGCTTCTTTCAAAGAAAACACAGGACTCGAACATAAAATATATTTCTGAGAGTTTTACGAGTAAACTTTGATTTCAAAGTCTACCGATTTTATTTAGGCTGAACATATTCGGAACAATCATTGATAGGCTAGATTATAATACACAAGCCGAAGAAAAAATCGAAGAAAACCAGTCGGGAAGCGGTCAAAATTCATCAATTTGTATTCAGGACGCGCCTGCATTCAGCAACCCCTAAGGGCAGTCACCACTTTTGTGCACGCACAACCAATAGAGCAAGACGCTATCAACGATTGAACACTCGGCAATGATCTCCCATATTGGAGTCGATCACGCACAATATTGCGACGATAACAATATGTAATAATAATACGAAAACGAATATCCATAATACGCTTCTACTGATGCTGACCTTTGCATAACGTCTTAGTGAAGCTGTACAAAGACGATAAATTCTGCGAACAAATTTCTTGCCGCGTCTTGATTGTTTGCGAAAGTGTAGAGATTAAGCCATTGGGCGTGTTCGCGTTCGTTTGGTGTATTTGGATAAATTAACTGGTGTTTGTTGCGCTGTAATTAAGCCCATGCGCCTAATGAGCACAAGAAACAAGAGCTCGCCGCGTGCATCGAATAAATGAAGCGCAACGAATGCGACCCCCGCTTTTATTCCGCTTTCTTCGAAGACAAGCGCGTGAATAGAAATGGCACGGATCCTCCGGGATCGAGTAGCGCACGCAGCGCTCATTTCGACTTTGACCCGCTTTGCCGTAATTATTTAAAACTCGCAAGTTTTCATAGCCCAACTTCGCCCCCGGGAGTGCGTCGCACGTACAGAGAGCTCGCTAACAAACGAGGCCGCGTTGAGTACCCACCCGTAAAGCCCCCCAACACTCTGGTGCACTGTCTTGATAAACGACTATAAAATGAAGGTGTAACGAATGATAAGAGGCTTTCATTTAAGGAATCGTATAAAAACGTATACAAAAAAGATTAGGATAATTGTTTTTTACTTCTTCGAAGTAGGTCAATATTTGAATAAAATAAACTGATTAAGAAAGCTTCAGAATTTCGAAGAAAGAAAATTTAAGACCCTAGGTGGAATTGGCTATTTTTATTAAGTTTTATCAATACCAAACAAAGTTTATCCGAACATAAATTCTTTTGTATATTTTATCCTGGCGAAAATTTTATAAAGTAAAGTTTAAACTTGTTCCTCTTGCCAGTTGGGATCTCAAGAAGAACATCCACTTGTCATGTGATAGACACAAAAAGTGCACAACACTATAAAAAATTCGTTTCGGCGTCACGGGATAAAGTTTTTCATTCGAGAGCTGTTGTTCTCGCGAGCGGGGTGTGTTGGTTGGTTGGTTGGGCTGTTGCTTCACGATCCATCTCGTGGTCCGCCATTATGGGACACACAATGGATCGACGCGCGCGCGACGGAAGAAGACGACATCAATTTCTATAGGTTTGATAAACGTGATAAACTACGCGGCGGAAAAACGGTGACAATGAGATATATCGTACATCTAAGTGTCAGAAACGGCGAGAAAAATAGCCGGCCAGCGCGAGCAAACGTGGAAAATTAACTTTAGAAGAATTTATGAGTTCATACATCTCGACGCATTACTCATATCGCAATACACACGTGAGACATGTGTGCGCGACTCGTCTTGATATCTTTTCAAGAATTGCGGGCAATGAGCACCGTCTGAACGAATTTTAAATTGCCATTTTATATCTCTCATAAAACTTGGAGGGTGGATTAATAAAAGAAATTCGTTTCTTTTAATTACTATGCAAACAATGTAGGTATAAAGTGCTTGTTAACAAGCGGTAGGAAATAAAAATAATGCAAATTTAAATACAAAAGGAATGAAAATGAAAGTTGATAAATTGAAGATTTTAGAAATTCTAAACATGCCTTTTTCCGGTACTTTTATGTCTTTAACGACGCTGGAAAAAAATCAGAGATAAATGCAGCACATAAATATCCTCGTGCGGTAGGCCTCAATAACCGGAAAAAGAGCTTTTCGAAAGAAATAGAAAGGAAATTCAGGTGAAACGCGTTACCACAACCGCAACCGCAATTCGTGCACATTTACATGCGAGGCACGTGCTCTGCTCTGCTTGTTTGAATCCGCGAGACTCGCAACCGTGTTAAATTAATGCCCAACAATTGGGGATAATTTGATCTTCACGCTAAGCGCCCTTCTTCGATGAATGCACGCGGCACGCAAACGTGCGTTGCGCTCGTATTGCCGATGCGATTAATTATTGTGTGAAATTTCACTTTGTGCCATTATCATTCATTCATTCACACATTCGCGTCCGCTGTTTGGATTGCACATTATGAGAGCAATTAATTCATATTATTATCTGTTCACTTGCTGTTGTTCATGCTCCGCATTCGGGCTGACAATGTAATTTCCTTTTTAATTATTCAAAATCGTGTTTATTCGGTAATTCGAAATAATGATCATTCGCAATAAATTTCGTTAAATAATTTATCAACAACGCAATCCTCCAATTTACAATGAATTATTACGCCATGGATTTTAAGTTGTTTTGTCAATCAATGATTTGAATTTGATAAGAAAAAAGCGGGTGATAGTGACAGGCAAACAACTTATTCACGCGCTGAACGTTCGATGGATGAAGAGGAGCACCATGTGCAGATCCAATTCTGGTCCTCGGCCGTCCGAGATTGGTGCGAATGATTTGACTTGCAAATTTACTTCTTGAATACTTTTCCGCGCATCGGTGCAAAGACCCTAACCGGAGAAGACATGACCAAGCATTTGCTGTTTTGCGCGACGCGAGCGTTGAATGTATAAATAAAACGTTGCACCCCATGCCGGCTTCGTTATATAAACTCCGGCGACAAACGAACGTATAAGTTGTGCGTTCCCTTCTTGCTTTTTTGTGCGAATCCAAAAGTTGCAAACCTTTTTGGTATTCGTGAATATTTTTTTCGCCACCGGCGCAAGAAACAAGGGTGCTGAAACATTATACAGCCACATTAAGGAAGTGGAGTTATGCAAAGTGAAGCAGATGGCATGCTGATACACGTATTGAAAAACGCACAGGAAAAATGTAAAACCCTGGTTGGGGGAAGAATTCGGAAAAGGATAAGAATAGCAATGCGGTGAAAGGTTTTCGGTGATTTTCACTGATTTTAGTATCGTTTACTTAAGAACGCAGCGCAATAGGGCTTTAAAAAAATAAAGGAATAACAGGATAATAAATAAATAGAGGAAATTGCGAAATACAAAAGAGAAAATACTTGCAAAATTTATTTTAATCTACAAACATATTCTATTGGATGTGATTGAAATAATAATTTTTGTTTAACATGGATTGATTACTATTTGTATTTATAATTAAATGTTTACGAGATAAATTTCATGATTATTATTGGTCTATGAAATTTTATTATTCATTATCAAATTGGTTACTTTGTTTGTGGTTTTTGGAAATTGGTTTTAAAGAATTCGGCGTTGGCGAATATTATCATTTTCAACAAAGTAAAGCCCATGAAAGGGATTTTTGTAATATTGAATAATTTGGTGAAAAAGTTGCAGGCGCATGTTGATTATTTGCTTAATTCAAATGGGATACGCATTAATTCACGAGTGATATTCAGTAGACTGTAGATTCGGAACACATAAATACTGGTTGATTAATACGATTAGCTGAATTTCCGGATTCTCGCAATGGGCAGCAATGCATTAATACCAAGCGTAATCCCAGTGTTAGCAAATATATTTTTGAGTTTGGAAACCCATGCGACCGAATGTAATTAAATTGAGAGGAGGTCAACAACATAACTCGTTTATTGCCAAAATTTAGTTGCTAATTCTAGGGGCAAAATGTTGGTAATTCTATTATTTAAGACGTAAAAAGAGCTGTAACAATATCCATCTATCTTTCGGTATTTTGAGCAATCAACAGTATCATGAATTGTGCGTTAAATTAATGCGAACGCAATGAGATTGCGGCCAGTGTCCAGGGGCGGCGTGTATTTTGTGTAATTGCCACATTGCGATTGTGGGGTGCAATGTGTTTGGGCGGCTGATGGCGGGCATAAAATGTCGGAGCAAGGGAGGCTCACTAGCGAAAAAACGAGAGTGGCCGGCAATAACGCACACGATTTAATATCCGCGTAGAGGAAGCGGACAAGCGCACACGAGGATCGCACGCGCGAGCGTACGGAATGGGATTTACGGGTTGCGATCCACTTTAATCCTGCGCCATCATCAGTAAAATGTGTGTACGGACGGCGGTGTCCAAAAAACGCTTTTCGCACAAACTCCCCGCTAAAAAACGGGCTGATAAAAAGATTCTAAATTTAATTCGCCGCCGAATTTATTTGTTCATTAATTATGCAGTAATGAATTTTTATCTCAAATGTATTTTCGTACAATACTTCAGACAACTGCAAATATTTGTATTCCGCTGGCGCAAGAGTTATTCTACGCGATTTTTTATCTCTTGTTTGCCTTTCCACTTTCTTTCATTTCTTTTTGCACTTTCTTTCATTGGCGATTCGCAATGTGAAGATGAAACTCAAACTGTCAGCAGCCAGCCGCCCTCTCATACATTTGCGGCGCATTTTCAGCCACATTCCTCACTTTCTTTTGCATCCGTTTGAATTCGGCCGATCCTAACTTAACAATAAAGATATATAAATGTAAATGCATGAATGCGAAAAGGGCTGCGCATATCAGAATCCTCCTCATCCCTTATACGTATTATAGATTGATTTGCGAATACTGCCATATAAGATGGGGGGGTCTGCCTTTCTAGGCCAACGCATAAGTCTTTTTCTTTAGGGGTGAAATCAATTGAATAAAATGAAAATTCTCCAAATTTCCCATTTTTGTCCCATCTATTGAATCTATTTCTCTCCCTAACACAGAACAGTCCCGTTCTGCCTTTCCAATTTTCTTAGAGTTGGATAAATTTAAACTTTAAAGTTTTTCTCCAACATGGCATCTCATTTGCGGTGCGCAATTAGACGCGACAATTAAGTTTGATCAAAGTTTTGCACGGTGCGCGGCAAAGACGCAAGACAAAACATTAACAAAAGCAATTGCAGAAGAAGCACGCTCAAGAAGTTGCTCCTAAGGTGGCAAACTATTAACTACTTACTTCTCAAGCCAGACAACAAACTCTTGATGAGTCATAAATTTAATCAAATTGCCGAGTAAACTAATTATTCGCTTCATTATTTATTGTTCCATTTTATGCTTCAACTTGCACGCGTCCTGTCGCTGAGTTTTCGGCTGAATGGGGAGAAGCTGAGTGCACTTGCGCTCAAGTTTTGTCTGCAGCTAGTTTTCAATGTTTTCTTCCATGAAGCAGCAACATTTACTCATAAGATTTTACGCGAAACTTATAAGACTTAATACTTTTTTACTACGCACTAAAAATATCAGTTAAATTTTACGTCTTTGTGAGTAATTTATTCATTAACGAAGCTTTTATAACGCAAAGTTTATTAAATATTTGCATAAGTTATAGAAATCTCGTAATTTAAAAGTGCATAAAATTAAAGGCAGCATACGAAAACTAATTAGCAATATTATTTTACTATTTTAGGAATATTCTGTATTTTCGTTGTTGGGAAATATTTTTCGTTGGAAAAAGAGCAGAATTATAATCAAGTATAAAATAAATTAAATCCCATTTATCTTGAGTGAATTCTCACCGCCCGCAAATTAAAACACGAAAAACATGACCTAGTTGAACACAATTCAAATTAAGTTGGCGGGGATATACAACAGCTCTCCGCGTTTAATGATTGAACAACATGCGCCTGCGAGCATATCCGAGAAAGAGTGGTGCATGGTGTAAAATTAAATTTTCATATTTTTAAAGAGCGACCAGCGATGCATAACGCCGCGTATCTCATATTCTCTCTCTTCCTAGATGATTTATATTTTTATTACGCGTTCATCTTAGCCGGGAGCGCTTTGAGTATAATAACCTCGTAACCCAACAGGCCAACTCTTTCGCTATCGCCGCGCGATCGCCTCCGATGCTTGTGCATTTTTTGCTCATTCATATTTAGCTTTCGCATCTACTTCGGCGCGTACCAGCTCTCCATACAATTTTCTCGTCCTCGTCCTATTTCTTTCGCATTTCCATCGGCCGCGCGCATTCCCTCGGCGACGAAGCATTCAGAGCAAACGTGTACGAGGTTCGTGTTTCGCTTCTGCGTGCCTCTGTGTCGCGAAGCCAGCCGGCAAATCCATTTGAACAATTTTATTACGCAAAAGTGCCGACATTAACGCCACGCCAGTTTTAATTAAACGCGCTTCTCTCAAAGGATTATTCATATGCGAAGCACATCACAACATGATGATGCTTCGTGTGACCGACAAGGATTCAATCATTTTTATATCTTCATAATTACGTCGCCGCAATGTTACCAACATGGTACGTGGGGTGAAAGATGATATTATTCTTTGAGCAAATAATGTTCCTGATAATACACAACAATAGCGTAGAACATATTAAAGAAACTACTTTTTCAATGATAGTTTGCGACTCTATGATAACATCGCATGCGTATAGGTCATCAAGGATGCGTCCTTTGACCATAAAAATAGTCTTCCTTCCTTCCCCTAGTTCTATAATCTCTCCCGAAAACTTTCCATTCACATATGGTACAGTCATCGGGCGCAGATTACTTTTTATTTGAACGCATTTCCGTGTTTTCGAACGATTTCTTCCTTCCCTTTGCACATCCATCCACCACCCTTCTTCATCTAATCTACAAAACGCACGTCTTGCGCGGTGAATGGCAGTAGGCCATCGTCCTTCTTCAAATCCGACGTTCAAATGCGATAAACTCTCAATCTCTATTGCACCGCAATCCCTGAACGAAGCGCTAGATAGTTTCCTATGGATTTTCATCAGGGAGTACGCGCGTGTGCTCATTGCCGAGCTATGAAAGAACTAGGTACCTTCGTATATGCAGCAGTGACAAAATGAAACCACTTGGAGTGGCGAACGAGGGAAACGCAGCAAAATGAAGAGAATCAAATGCCGCTCTAGCGACTTGTAATCTTTTCTATTAGGAATTTATAATTGCTGTGGGCGCATTATTAAATTGCGTTTAATGTCGATTCGCATTGTGCTTCAAGACGTAGCTCGAAGAATGGAATAATTTACAATGTGCGCTCCAGTTACGCCGCGAATTTTGACTTTGCGTTTGCATTGCGCTAATGTTGTATGTACTTCAAGTGGTGGGTGAATTCCCGACTTGCATTCGGAGTCCTTGACGCTTAGCGCTTGCTGCGGATTGTGTGAGAAAGCCAACGATGCATGAGTAATTTCTGCTTTGTAAGAGTAAGCAACTTGCTTTGCCTTGAATATCGTACGGGCTTGGTGTGCATCCCAGAGGGATAAGTTACGCATAATTATCCTTGACGCTTCTTGATGTTAGCTAGCCTAGCATACCACCATCATCATTATTTGGTATTTGAAGATTCGATTTAACTTTGCTTCTTTGCGTGCGCTGCTTTGTTCCGTGTTTTTGAGTTATAATTAGCGTTAATTATGTCTTTATTACAGGCGAAAGAGGACTGAGATTTTTAAAACTAAAAAGCACTTTGCTGGAGGATTTATACCCTTTAGAAATTCAAGAGATTTTGTTCGTATCGCGTGATTTTATTTTAAAGGACTTGGTAAAAACCTTGTAAACCATTTTGTTGCGGTTAAAGTTACAGAAAATCTTGAGGAACAAAGCGCTGTGGAAATCTTTCCAACTGATTTGAAAAACTATTTCTAAACTCTTAATTGAAAAGTTAAGCACATACAATCGCCACATGAAGCATTCGAAAATAGTTGCAATGGAACTGAAACGCTCGTTGAATAGTTTTCCACTTCTTCTTCTTTTCATTGCGTGCGAGGATGTTCAAGAAGAACGCTTCTCGCTGCTTTTCCACGACGATCTTGTATGCCTGCTGGCTTGCTGCAGTTTCACCCAGCATACGGATGAGTTTTGAAGAACGTTTCTCTCAGCGATCGTTGATTTTTCCCTGATGAACGATGCGCGTGCAGTTCTACTTGAGCAAACTTTTTTCTCGTGATGACACTGTCATTGTCTTGTCGAGAGTAAAGACATAAAGTACAATTTGTCTAAGATTTACGATATTTTCTGCTATTAAACATAATTCCATTTCTAACAAGTATCAATTACCGAATGCAATTATAGTTTATAAGTAGGAATTGGAGTTTGAAAGTGTTTTGCGCTTCCGGGGAACATGTTTAAATTAAATAAAACATTAAATACATAAACGGGAAAAGTTTAAAAGCCGGCTATAAAAAATTCTTATTCACAGTCTGCAAATAAACATAACAAATGCAATATTGGCCAACATATTTCCAAATTACTGTAATATACATTTTGATAGCGCCTTTTATATTTCGCTCGTATTTGCATAAAAAATGAAGTTTAGAATTTTTCATTTAAATCTTGATAAAAGATTATTGGACTTGTTTCTTCCAGCAGACGGAAAATCCTTGGCGCACTCTTATAAAATCCTTAAACTTTCATAATTCCGCCAATATGCTTCATGTTATCTTGTTAAGTCTTGTTGTTGTATTGCTTCTTGTTGTGCGCTGATGATCTCCATATTTTCAGCAGGCGTGCTGTATGCGAAAACTTGTAGCAGTACGCCGTGGAAAATGCAGATGGAAGTTTTCCACGCAAGTTGTTAATCCGTTCAAATTAGTTTCACCATAGAAAATCTTTCTGCGATGCGCTCACCGCGGATAAAAACACGGCCTTGTCTGAGTATAAACTAAACGAAAACGGCGTGCACATGCAGTGAGCCAGACATTAACAGCCAGTAACGCGCAAAGTTGCGTAAAACTTTTCGAACTATTCCACTTGGTAATCGTATAGTTAATTTAATCCGCAGCGAAATAGTTTTAATTTAAGGAGGCCTGCTGTGCACCATGCTGTACTACATTAGAATAAATAATACACACATTACTTTTTATCTCATTTGCAGATGTTTGCAAAAGGTGAGAATGTTTTAAAAATCCGTAATCTTCTTTCAATAAATTTAAAGTTTTAAAACATGACTTATAACAGCAGGTGAAAAATAATCGCAAAGTAATGAATTTAAATAAGAAAACTACCGCAAATCGTTTGCCAGATTCAAATTATTAATGTATTCCATTTCTTTTGGTGGCTCTCTTGGGCATTTTATTGATATATTAGTCACTTAATAATGCACTACGAAGCTGAGCAGATGCAAAATATGCAGAGTAGTAAAACACACGTCTGTGAAACTGTGCTGCAATCCGGATCCGACTTGAATTGCTTGCCGGAGGCGACACCAACGAGTTGCAATTGCTATTATTATTAAATAATGGCCAATGAGGAATTAAAATGCCGCTAGCATGCGTTATTTTACTGCTTGCAGTTTGTACGACGTTTCATATTGCAGTTCATCCAAGCGTATGTGGTATATGCGCACTGTTATTATTCACATTTGCTATTTTAGTATTCGCTAAGTCAATAGAGTCTTATTTCTTTTAATGTCTGTCCTCAGTAAATACAAAATGAAATTATTGAGGGAGATTTTGGCATATTTTCCAAGTGCATTTGCATTTTATGCATCTGCGGCGTAACGCTGAATAATGGGGAAGAACAGAATCATATTGATTTTTTGCACAGATTACTCACTTAATCCTAGAACAAAGGATTTTAATACTGCGTCTTTCACTTATATGACGGTGTAGAACAGATTTAACTCTTTTCAAGTACTTTACAAATAAGGCGTTGCGTTGTATTTTAATTCCACTTTAATAATTTCAGTCGCATGAGGAGAGCAATTGAAACATTGAATATGTGTTGAATTACTTACTAATCTGGCTTTTTATTGTTACAGATTTGTTCCGATTTCCAACAACATTTTAACGGTGAGTTTATAAAATTCAAAAATTGTAAGCACTTTGAAATTTCTTGGTGTTCTTTCAATCGTGTTTAAAAGCACATGATTTGAGCTTTCATCTCTTTGCTTGAACATTCCTCGAAACTTATAAGCAATTCGCGAACGTCGTTTGCTCAATTGCCATTTACGGAGAGCGTAATTTTTGTACGTACGTTGTTACGAATATAACAATAAATTTTTATGCTAGCATATTACCATAGATTGTTAAGCAGCAAACGAAATCGGCGCACATGCTCGTTAACCTGTGAGAAATTTAAATGAAACTGCGGTACGCGAGGGCACATAAAACGAAACGACGATTTTAAAACGCGAAATTGTTGCTAAATGATGTCAATCAATACGCCATAACACAATATGCGGAAAAACTTTTTACGATTTATAAAACTTTTATCTGCAACAGTGCGCTCTAGTTTTCAGCGAATTTACGCAAATATTGGTCTCACAAAAGTTTTGCGAGAAATATTATATTTTGAGGAACATCTACTTAATGATGTCAATACGTCAGTTAAACTTATTTAGAGTGTGAGTCAATTTCGCTCGGTGCGCAATGTTTTTGCACAAGTTCCCGTGCACGCGTGAACAACAACGAAACTTTTCTATCATTCGGGAATAACTCGCGTTGAACTATAAGTTGTTCGCGAAGATTCTTTCATATTCGTTCGGAGATTTCTGCTCGCATTTCTTGTTTTGCTTTTTTCTTCTTATCCTGTTCGCGTTTCTTCATGAGCCATTTTACGATTTTCCAGCTGCCAACGCGTATTGGTTTTGTATTGAAGTCTCGTCATCGCGTATTCCCATTGCCAGTTAGTTACGCTTATTGAAGATTTCAAAAAGTTGCGCACAATTCCTCCACAATAGCACCAGGGCGGAATGAACAACTTGAAATGATTCAATTTAACTTCGGATGTAATCAAAAATTTCGCTTCCATAAACTTTCCTCTTTTATGATGAGCATCAATAAGTCAATTTGTGTTATGCGAGGAAATTTCCCCCTCAATTATAATTAAATTTCGTTTTTAGAACAATCATTATGCACTCATAATTTCATTGTCTCGACGCTCGTTAAATACGCTTATCGAAAAGAATAAATACAACTTTACCGCCGCCGCCGTCACGTTTTACGAGTGTTTGTTTCAAACATAACTGAAATATGCCAAATCGGAGGTATTCCAGGCTTCGCTTGGCACAATGAGGGTTACGCTCTTTTGAGCTTTTAGTTTTAATTGCGTCTCAAGTGTTTTCCATCATCGCGAGCCCTCCGGAGAAGCAACATCCTCGTGGTACGCGATGCGAATGCAAATGCTCTTCAGCATTCATAAAATTCGAGTGTTACATGAGCTTACGCGGGGGTGCGGACGTTTTGCCGTCAACGAGAAGGACGAAACGAGCGACAAAAGGCGGTGGCGAGGAAACCTTTGCAAATAATTAGGAGAATTACCAAGAAATATGCCACATGCGTATAATGACAGGCGCGTTATATATACGGGTGCGAAATGTACATCAAATTAAAATGAATTTTCTTTGATGACGGTATACGAGTTAAGCGCAGAGCGCTTTCCTTCTACATTGACAAATCGTTAAAATCCACTGGAGCAAATTAAATAATTAGCGCACGACGTATTAACGCAATTTGTGCGTTTCCAAGCAAATATTGAAATATCGAAGTGACACTCGCAAAGTTCATTACGTTAATCAAATTTCGTAACAAGTTTTGGGAATGTGTTTCAGTTACTTTGATAAATTATGACAAAGTCTTGAGAAGTTCACACATACTTTATGAAAATTATTGGTGCGTGAATAAATGTCTTATAAAAAAGCCAAAAATATTTTCATTGGAGGCATTTCATTAAACTTTAGAAATATACCGTCGAAAAATTCATACCAGTCAGCAACTTTTAATTATCGACGCATTGATGCAGCAGCAGCAGTATGAATTCAATAATTTGGCAATTTAAATTCAATTCATGTTCAAACTCTTTTCATCGCAGCGCATTCGCACGCTCATTGAATTCATCGGGCATTGCGACTAATTAACATCCAATACGGGAGCGCATTTGAGCATTCAATTACAATTCGACGGCGAAACGAAGGGAAAACTCGGCAGGTCGGCCGAGAGGAAGATTGCCACGAAATTTCCAATAAAAGAGCGCTGCCCGAGCATCGCGCATCGTTTATGAATACATTCAGTGCTCGCTCGCGCGCGCGACTCGAGCAATTTCTATTTGCGCGGCACATTCCTCGCTCGACGTTCAGATGCTTTTAATAAGAATAATCGGTTTAGCTTCCTCATCAAATGGGAATCAACGCGCATTCGACGGCGCTCCGGCTGCCATAACGGCAATGAATGCGACTGAGGGGGTGGGCGCGAATTTTATGTGTGACTGGGCGCCAACGGCACTCTCGTGTTGCTGCCTCTTCCTCGTTTGTTTTCTTTCCGGCGTCGACGCTCATATTATTGCTGTTTAATGTTGTGTACTTGAATAACGTCAAACAGGATGCAATCTTGTTTTGTTGCTATTTCACGTTGCTTCTTTTTTATACTAACTCCATTTCTTATCATTTTTTTTTCAATTTATTGAAACGTAAGCATGGGTAAATCCTTAAATGTTTTCTATTTTTTGGACATTGAATTGACTAAACCTATTTTCGATTCAGTTGAAGCAAAGTGAAAAATTGATATTCAATGAAAGTACAATGAGAGGTCGGCATTCATTCACAAAGGTAGCGTTTTATTGAATAATAGAAACGCTTTCATTAATAATTTCGAGCGTACGAAGGGATGAAATGTACAGACACGAAATGCGCTTGAGTCATGCGTAAGGAAGGCGAGTATTGGAATTGCAAACGGCGGGAAGACTGGGAGAATTTATCGAATTTGCTCGCGTGCTATGCGTACACTTATTGAGACGAATTTCGTGCCTTTCGACTTTGCGGCGAAATATCGGACGAGGGAGGCAGCGGTTATCTCGCCGCGGCGAACGCGTTCGTTGATCTAGCATGCCGCCCCACAGCGAGCGTACGAAAAACAAGAGGGACTCGTTGCATGAGTCATCTTGGGACAACGTCCTAGCCAACATAGTGGCGTGCGCGCTCCCCAAGGATTGATGCGAGCGCAAACCTGCAAACGTTGCAGAACGTCTTTGGCTATACAATTGCGCATGCACTTATAGATTAGTTCAAGTTTGCCAACGTCATCCAGAGTCTTACTGCTAATAATTAGAGTTTGGCGCGTCCGCATTGTGCAGCTTATGACAGGTGTCGCAACTAATTAATCGCAGCTGCTTGTGACAGTTGCGGAGTATTTGTCCTGATTACTTACGTGCGCTGAAGAGGCGCGTCGTGTTCGCTAATTTAAGTGGCGTCGACGTGGTGGTCCTGCTGCCCTGCTGCTGTCGCTGTTGCTACCGTTCGAGCACTATTATACGGGAAACTCGTGCGTTCAATTTGTTTGCGATGTGCAACGTGACTCTAGGGCACTCTCTCCACGCGAAGTTTTAGCTCGTGCGCGTCTCTTCGGGGGCGGTGAGCGTCGCGGCGCGTCGGTGGATCCACACTGAAGCGATCGCTTACCGCGCGACGCCGTTTTATACGAACCACTGTGCGCACCACCGCTTTTCCAAGTTTCCATGGCGCCAGCGCCGCCTCTACATTCCTTGTACACGAGTGCGATTAATCTCATTATTATCAAACGACAAACATCAATATAAACTTTTATATTAAAGAAGCTTTAAACAATTCTTAATTAGCTAACTAAATGTCTAATTTTCTTTTGATGATTATCAATTGCTTTTGAATATTATCAACTAAGATTAATTTTATATAACGATCACGTTAATTGTATAAAGATTATTTTTTTAAATTTTATAATTATGAATAATGGATCAGTATTATAAAATGAACGCCCTGCAGTTTTCCGATAAAAGCCTGTTTGTGCCTTATCATCGTTTCGATATTACACGCAAAACCTTGCTGACTAGTTATTTACATGCTTGACACGTGCATGCTAGCAAGGGTGCATCTTCAACATAAGTAATTACATTGAAGTTCATTGGGAAAAAATTGCTCTTTACAGAAAGCTACCCCTTATCATACTGCCCGACTTGTGGAGATGCCGCCACATTTTATTTTCAAATTGTTGTAGTCTATATTACCTATAAATTTTGCACTTTCGCTTTGCTACATAATATATTTCTTGATCCTGTAAGGTTTATGTCGTGTAATTAATTACATGTATTAATATTCAGTCTTGCCTGATAAGAATAAGACGTTTACATTACCTCCCTTTCAAAGAAGATGGCACTTATGGAATTAAATACTTACCTAAACTATTTCAAATAGAATCAATTTGTTGTTATACCCAATTTGATACTACCACCAAGAGATTAAATCATCCTGTATCACCAGCACTCCGAGGCCTATTGATACAGCCTATAGTGTCTCTGCTTCAATCCGCGATCACGGCATTTCAAATTTTAGATTTTAATTTAAATCAATATACAACTATATAAGCGAGATCATATTTAGCTATGCCAGCAGCACTCCATAGCCTGGTTATGAAAGCTATGGTAGATGTCTGAGTGTCTCCAGTTCGATTCCTGGGGCGCTCACTTGTTATTTAAGTTTTGAATTCTCAATTTGAGTATATAAGGGGAAGATCAAATTGGCCTAAAAGCATCAGCACTCCATAGCCTAGTGGTATAGCCTATGAATGTGGTCTGGGTGTCTCGAGTTCGATCCCCGAGACAGTCAGTTCTTATTTAAGTTTTAAATTCTCAATTTGAGTCTATAAGGGGAAGATCAAATTTAGCCATATCAACAGCACTTCATAGCCTAGTGGTATAGTCTATGGATGTGGTCTGAGTGTCTCGAGTTCGATTCCCGAGGCAGTACGTTCTTATTTGACTTTTAAATTCTCAATTTCAGTCTATAAGGGGAAGATCAAATTTAACCATATCAACAGCACTCCATAGCCTAGTGGTATTATAGTCTATGGATGTGATCTGAGTGTCTCGGGTTCGATCCCCGAGAAAGGCAATCCGAGTTTACGAGTATTTTCAGTTTCTTGTACGCACGGGGGCCCCTGACGGACTTAACTATATGTCCGTGGGGGCCCCCGGAGACGTACGAGGGCCCCATTTTTAATTTTTGAAGCCCGTACGTATTAAGATCGTTGCCCGAAAACCCACCCCAGCTTCGCTCCCCGGCAGGTTGCTTGTCGACCAGCTCGGTCGCTGTCCGACTAGCAACTGCCTCCCCATTCCCGATTTTCGTTACCAACAGGCCTCGTATTCTGACGTCATTTCTTGAAATTTGGGCGGCTTGATTTAAATTCAAATGGTCAATTGAATGGCTGCCACCCCCCGGAGGTTCTAGCAACTATTCTATTTGATAGATTGTAAAATTCCGACTGTGCTGAGATTCGAACTCAGGACTCCCAAGTCGGAGTACAGCACTATACCAACTGTGCTATTACGGCTTTACATTTCGAGCATTGGAACATATACTTCTTTGTCAACACCTTAACTGCTTCTAAAACTTATGTAGTACGTAGGCCTATATTCCACAAAGTTGTATGAATTACAAGAACTTCCCCATTTGCGTGTTCTGAAATTCTCCACACTAGTACTATAAGGATAGTCGTGATAGGAATTAAATATGTTGTAAAATTTCAACACTCCTCGATATAAATTAATCTTTATTTCAAATTAAAGTTTCAAGATGCAACTAACGACAAGAACTAAGTAAAACAAATTATTTAGGAATAAATAGTTTGACATCCAGATCTGCAACTTCAATTATAAATACAGCAATTGAAATAACAATACCAATAAGCCAGAGTAGTAATATGCTTCGCATTTGTTGGAAATCTGCTGTCTTCTTATCAATTTGTATTGGAAAGTTATCCTTTAAGGCTTGTTGTGTATTCAACGTGTTATTTTTTAAAAATGTCTGCAAGAAAAGAAATATTATTACATTAAACATACACAGTATATATTCAACTAACATGTGCTTCCCATTTCAGTATGAGACCTGCTTCAAAACATTGCCTAATAATGGAATTAATCGACTCCAAAAACATCGAATTCCTCCGCATATGAATGTAAGTATACTCGACCATAAATTCCTCTTCCATCAACGTATAGAAGTCTTTCTGGACCCCGTCATACTCGCTATAAAATTCTGCAATCAAAGAAAATACAAATATATATTTAGATTATGTTGCTTTAATATTACTAGATTCCATTTCTAAAACTATAACACCAACTCTTTGACGTTGCCTGAGAAGTTCAGTAACATCGTCTAGCTTCGGTACTAATTTGAACTGATCTTGTAACTTTAACTTCTGAAAGCACTAAATTTGTAATACCATATTCAAGTTATAAACATCAATTGCACTTATGTATTTACATTGCCATATTGAAGTGGCAGCAGGTATACATTAGTAGTGCCTACCCATGATAAGCCACTTGCAATTAAATCTTCTATAGAAACAATCACTCCAATATAGCTGAAAATATATACGTATATACATGGTTATACCGCAATATAAAGAATGAACTATACTTTGGTGCTGCAATATGACTTGATACACTGGAGTTATATACTGTTGAAAACATTATACTGAGTCCCAAAAGAAGAAACATACAAAACCGTACAAAATTGTCGCTCGAATAAGATGTATGATTCGGTGGTTGATTGAGAGCTATGCCAAAGTAATTAAAGGCTTTTAGCGGCACATGGAAATCCATTCTGAAATAAAACTATGTGAACAAAGATTTCGCTACTTAGTTTACTCCCGCACAATTTTTGTCGAATGTTGATTACAATGTAGATGCCAACGTAGCTAGAGAGTAGTAGGAACCAAAACTGCCAATCGGTGATATTAATTGCAAACCACCAGCTGAAATATTGAATTGGTTTGGGCACAATACAAGTGGCTGAAAATCGAGTAGTCGGAATAGAAATATCAAAATACTTTAACGAATAAGAAGATAGAATATTGCAACCTAAAAATGAGTTATATTAATGTTTCAAACGCGATCGGAAGTTAAATATAACCGAAGAAAATATCGGTATGATCATTAAGCAAATCGTCCCGTGGTGATCCAATTGTGGCATTCCAAAAATCACCGTAATTACCAGCCAATTGGCTTGACTTAAAAACCAGAGAGAAGTTGTGCTTCTTTGCATATTGCTTGATAATATTTAATTCGGATCCTTCTAATAAATCTACAAATTAGCATGTAGTTACCACGATGAAAGTAATAGTAAAAATGTTTACCCATATCGGTATACGGAAAATTCTGCACGAAACTAGCAACAAATTTTCTACCAAGAGCATTTGATATTTTGTCAACGTATTTCATACTATTATTATATATAAATCGTTGATTATTTATGGACCATTTGTTCACCAGAATGCTTGAATCGGTTGTATAGGACTTTGTGTAATCGTGGCTGTAAATTTCGAAGCAATCCTTGTTGAATTTGATTAGCACTGTGTTTAAAATATGTTTAAACACACGAGAATTAAATGGCAATGCATCATTTTCATGAAGTAATATTAAATATTTTCTATCATTATATCCACCCCACGTATTCTTCTTTAAATATTCTTCAATATATTCAACAGCTCCTCTGGCATTTGCAACTTCTAAAATAAAATTATGACAAATGTCAATCTCCAAACGCATATGATAACTAAATTCCAAGAGATAAACTGGACGATTTTTAATAATCACATGATCTTCGTCTACGTTCTTTTGCGACACCTGATCGTGGTTGTGAATATAAACGAAACAATAGCTATTATTAAAATAATTGTTAATTATTATATTCACAAGAATATTCAAGTACTTCATGGTTAGTTGCGTATGAACTACTTAATGTTAAATGTAGAAATTCATTAAGTTATACTGGTTGGTTTTAAAAAAAAGTGTCAATCAATTTTGATTGTGTGCCCATTTAGTACACTCTGCGTATAATACAGACACTTATCCGAAACATTTACGCCTTCTTAAAGGTATAATAATGATATTTACTCAAAGCAAACCTACATTTCTTAAATATTCGAATAGAATAGTTACAAATAGTCCTAATGGAATTATTGACATTGAGTTATATAGTGTAATTTTCTATTGAAACCGAAATAATATCTTCAGCAATTGTTATTATAATGGTGCTAAAATCATTTTAAAAAACATACATTCAACGAAAATGCGTAAACACATCTCTTTGTACATAAAAATAAAATCAACCCACTCAAAAGTGGCATCCCGTGAGGAGCCCTGATCATAATTACCAGGCGTTTATAACAGGGAAGTGACGCGAAGACCTTCTCAAAATTTCCTCTGGTGCGCAAAGTCTCCGCGTAGGCGAATTCTAAACGATAATCAGCCAACGCAAAACTCCTTATACGAGTTTCAAACATTCTCCTTAGAGTGCGCTAGTATGCCGTTATTTATGCGACATATAGTTTGCATACTGTTCGTATTAAAGCCAAAACAATATATATCCAAATCAGTATTTTTATTTATTACATGTCATTAGCAATCTCCCGTTTTAATTACACTGCAAATACTAAGCATAAATCCCTATTTATATTAGTTAATATTGCGAATGGATCGTCGTTTAAAAAAAATATTCATTGGCGCTTTTGTCATCACTTTTATATTTCAGGTATAAAATATCAACTAAATCGGTAAAGTTATGATAAATTTATAATTATAGGTGATTGGATCTATATGCCGAGGTCGATAATAATGTATCTTTACTTATTTGATATCACGGTTATTGTAATTTATTACAATAAAATGTACTAATCTAGTAATTAAGCACAACCAGGATTATGATTATTTAGATTTAAGATTGTTTTCTATGTATGAACTTATTTATGATTTCCCCTTGCTTATATTTTTTTCAGAAAGCGTTCCATATGAGTTAGGAATTAAGGTCACGTCTGCTAGTAGGTTACTGCCGCTATTGTGTATTTAGCAACAAAATTTACCTCCACAGTTTTAATATTAGTGGATATTAAATTTAATTGGCGTTGGATGAATTACAACACGTAGATATTTCATAGCAGAGTGCAGATTGAATTCATTATCAGTGAGTATTTTTAAACATAATATCTTATCTATTGCATTATCCACTCAGGTTATGCTGTTTCATACATCTGTTTTAGGTATAAGATTTGCTCATATTGCATGCGTTCGTTCATACTGCAGCAAAATGCCGAAAGTTCCAAAAGCAACTGGAGACTTGCTTACAAAACTACGTTCATGTATGCAGGATCTAAAATATGTTCCCGAAGTACTAAGTGGATACATTGTGCCTTCAGCTGATGCACACAGTAGTGAATATCTGGCTGACAGTGATAAACGTAGACAATTCATAACTGGATTTACTGGATCTGCAGGAACTGCAATCATTACACATGGTCATGCTTGTCTCTGGACTGATGGACGCTATTTCCTTCAAGCTACAGAAGAAATGGACAGTAACTGGACATTAATGAAAGAAGGACAACCATCAACACCTGATGAAGGTAAAGAGCATAAACAATTAAAAGCAATTAAACTACCTATTGTCTTCAATTGTAGCTACATGGTTTGGTCAAACACTTCCAGTTGGTTCTGTCATTGGAGTTGATCCAAATATGATGGCATACAATACATGGACTTCCTTACAAGAAAAATTGAAAAGCTCAGGACTCAAATTGCTTCCTGTAGAAACTAATTTGATCGATATTGTGTGGAAAGATAAACCAGCAAGTCCATGTAGACCAGTGCTTCCACTTCCATTAAAATTTTCAGGAAATAAATTACATAGCAAATTACAAGCCATTAAGCAAAAAATGAAAGATAAAAATGCATCAATTCTTGTTCTAACTTTTCTTGATGAGATTGCATGGTTTCTAAATTTGCGAGGTTCAGATATTGAATACAATCCTGTATTCTTTTCATATGTTATTATAGAACATAATAAATTTACTATTTTTATAGACACTGAAAAGTATACACCTGAAGTAAAAGAGCATTTGAAATCTGAAGCAGGTGATGAGCCATTTGAAGTAGCTGATTATAAATATGTCAAGGAATGCTTGAGCAAGAAAGTGTCAAAAGCCGATTGCAAAGTTTGGATTTGTAATCAAGCAAATTATGCGCTGAGCAGTTTAATTCCAGAAAACTGTGTGATCAGGGAGAATACGCCTGTGCAATTAATGAAAGCAATAAAAAATCCAGTTGAAATACAGGGAATGCGTAATGCTCATATTAAGGATGGAGCTGCACTTTGCTGTTACTTTTCTTGGCTGGAAAAGAATGTTCCTCTAAGCGGAATTACTGAGATTTCTGGCGCAGAAAAATTGGAATCATTTCGAGCAATGCAAGAGGAATTTGTAGGACCTAGTTTTGATACGATAAGTTCAGTTGGCCCGCATGGAGCAATTATTCACTATAAACCAACAAAAGATTCTGATGTTCCAATAACAGCGGATTGTATTTATCTATGTGACTCTGGCGGTCAATATAGAGATGGGACAACCGATGTAACCAGAACAATGCATTTTGGAACTCCAACTGAATATGAGAAAGAGTGTTTCACGCGTGTTCTTAAGGGTCAAATCAAACTAGGCACGTCTATTTTCCCGTCGAAAATTCGTGGCAATTATCTCGATTCATTTGCTCGCCAATTTCTTTGGGAAGTGGGCCTGGACTATGGACATGGCACCAGCCATGGCATTGGCGCTTATCTTAATGTACATGAGGGGCCAATTGAGGTGTCGTGGAGAACAACAAAAGACGATCCCGGTTTAGACGCAGGAATGTTTATTTCAAATGAGCCCGGTTTCTATGAGGCTGGTAAATTTGGCATTCGCATTGAAGATATCGTACAAATTGTGCCAGCACAAACACCGCACAATTTCAATAATCGCGGTTTTCTGACGTTGGAGACGGTCACGATGGCACCAATTCAAACAAAAATGATAAACACCGCATTGCTCACCGATAAGGAAATTCAACATATCAATAACTATCATCGCAAATGTCGTGAAATTCTTGGACCTCTTCTGATGAAGCAATGTCACAATGATGCTAAAGAATGGTTGTATCGTGAAACGGAACCAATTTGCAAATCTTGATTTACCGTTAAGATAAATTTATTCGACAGGTGTATGGTTTTCAAATGAAAGATTTAATAAAAGTGCGTTTAGAGCAAATTTTGTATGAATATTAATATTTCCTTGCAGCATGAAAGTATGAATCGTGATTGTGGGTGGTCAATGTCAATGTCCTACAATGTGTGAGCCTTTGAGAGTTTATTGCACTTGATTTTTCTATGCAAATGCCCGACGTTGCGTGCACTTTACTTGCGTATTGATTTTATAAATTACAACGACCGTTGAAAATAATTATATCATGCCCGAGTCACAGTTGACATTTTTCCAGCATTATCTGATTATTATCGAGCAATTATGTTTGCATGAATGCAGCTGTAATAATAGTTCTGGTATTCAGTTTCGTAAGCTTGAAATTTATGTTAAGATTGCATGTAAGGTCGGTGCAAATTATATTTATTTACAGCACGTAATTTTTATGTGGCATTGGACGAAACCAGGAGTTCAATTTGAGCGGGCGAAAGGTGCACAAAAACACTTCCCAACAAGCTCTCGGTTAATTGGCGGCAGGCAGCCAGTTTCAGCAGATTGCACTAAGAGAGCAAACAAAATCTCGAACCGCATTGAGCCCTACGATTGCATTCAAGACGACTGCACATGCGGTGCGCGCAAAGGAATGAGCCCGCGGAAGGCGGCTATAGTAACGCCAGTAACAACGGGCGGCACGAGTAGAGGCGGTGGAGGTTCGACCGCTTTATCAGCTCGCAACGCGCTATCGTCCTGGCGGCGTGCCCGGGTTAGATACATGGCACGGAAACGCCAAGGATATACGCCCTTTTCCTTACCACATCACCATGTCATACTCTATTATAAATAAGTTTGCTTCAAAAACTGAATTAATAATCCAACTAACTAAACCGCAGCAATTGCTCAAATCTAAAATACCAAACAAACATCTTTAACCGCTATAATCCGCATTTTAAGCAACTGATTTAAATACGTTGGTCTAAAAGATAATGAGTGCCTAGTTCATATCCCAATAGACTGGATCATTTGTTCCGGACAATTGTGTAATGACAGACAACTCAGTGAACTCAAAACAAGCAGAACTTAACGCATAAAGAATGTTTCATGAAGTGTAAACCATATAAAAAAGAAAATTACGTCGTTTCTGCTTGTTGTTTTTCTTTAGATTGGCATCGCTTTTGTCATGCAGTCAGTCATCAGCTCATAATATCTGTTGGACATGATACTACTTGCCATTTAAAATACAATTATACACTTCTTTTTTCGATTGTGCAGATACTGCTGACATATTTGTTTATATCTTTCATTTCTTGTAAATGTATTTATCGTAAAGCATATTATATAGACTTTTAATATTCCTTTTTCTATACACATCATATCCTAGGTAGGATGTGAGTATTTACGTCCTCTAAATTATCCTGTTAAGCACATTCAATAAGACTGAATATGTGTCGGTACAGATAATGAGGACAAAGCAAATAGTTTTCATTTGATATCATAGCCCATGCAATTAACTTTAATATGCGAATATTTAGTTTTACGCTTAACTTGCATTTGCGTTCATTAAGTATTAATTCGCCCACGACTCAGCATTATGGATTTCCGAATATCGTGATATTATGCAAAATTATTCATAGAATAACTCATGTGCGAAGTCACTAAAATAATATTTAAAGAAAAGAAAGTTTATAAGCATTTTTGGATAAAAAAAACAAGGTGAGTTGTCAAATGTAGATCATACGAAATACAACTAGATATTTACATGAATTATTGTTGTAATGTGCGTTAATTACAGCAATGATGTTTTGGCGGCAACGCCTCTTTTTAATTATCGTAATGGGCACTGCTGTAATTAATGATTAGCTTTAATTGTTTGTATGAAATGTCATAAAATATGTGCATACATTAAATAAACTATTATTTCATTATAGTTATTTATGTGCTTGTTTGAAATTGTTTGACCTAATTTTTCTTCGTCCAAAATTTTATTATAAATTTCCTCATTATGGCATAACTGAAACTTATTTATAATTCGTTTGTTTATACTGAATGATACGTGTACGTATGTATTAATTGCGGTAAAAAAAACTACGCTTGCCGAAGAGATTGCGTTTCGTTGCACTCATGCGCCGCATAGTTCATCTGTCCCCCCAAGGGCGCGAGCCAAATGCCGCCTCCAAAAAAGCGGCACCTAACGACGGGCTCACTAAGCAAAGTCTGACCTGAAATATTCTTCTACAAGCACACAATTCGCGCAGTTACGGTCGATTTTGCCACACCAACAGCAAACCTCTAAACTTGTGAGATTATACGCTAAGCGTGAGGATTAATCGCTCGCCGATATAATTAGCGAATTTGCCAAAACTAGCGTGCCAAATAGTTACTTAAGTCGAATCGCACAAATATATACCCGGAAGCTTTCAAGCGTGGAAAAATTGTGCGAACGAAATCAATTTGGTTGTGAATATACACGAAAACCGGTCCCGGCGCGCCGTTGACGGCAAGGACTACGACGACGAACGAAGCCGCGAAGGAAGCGCTCGTGTGTGCTGCCGTTGCCACCGTTGCTGCGTTCTCCTGCATGTGTGCGTACACCACCCCCGTTAACGTGTTCATACAAGCGCCTGCATCCGCACACATACGCAACGTCATCTCGTTGTGCCACCGGAGCGCCGCGAGAGATCGGCAGCAGGCCGAAGTCGTCGCAGGATAACCCATAGCGCAGGCAGGACGACTTCGCTGTCGTATGTTGTACGCGGCACGGAGGCGTTTTTCCGGTCGACCGGCGCAAAAAGCACATACATCTCTCGCGCGTTGTTGTTGCCGCTGCTGCCTGTTTAGCTCTTTCGTTCTTTTTATACACATCTACATCGGACGTTGCTACCGCTGCAACAACGCAAAACACACACAAAGCGCGCGCGCCGTACGTGTTTATCAAATTAGTCGTCGTCGAATACGGCACGGGGAAGCGATAAGCAAACAAGTCCTGCGAGCGCGCCGCTTATCGGCGAAGGGGGCCGTTTAACCGCTTTAAGAGATCGGCAGCAGATTTGTCCTTCCGCCGAAGAGGAGGCAGCGCACGAGAGACGAAGGAGAAGCAAGATCGCACAACCGCTGACGAGCAAGGACGAGTCCGGTGTGCGTGTGCAACGAGAGTTTGGTGCGCCTAATAAGAACCGTTGTCGTCCTCCCGCTGCACGGCGGACAGAAGGATACACTACGCAGCAGTGGTCGTCGACTCGGGGGTGGCGTGTGCGTGTGATCGGCGAGGTGTTGTTTTCATTTCAGTTCGCACGCAGCGAGAGCAGTTTCGGTGACGCGCATATTCAAATTGCATCATAGAGCAAACGAGCAAAGTAAAACGCAAACGCAGGCAAGTGCCGAGTGTAGTTTTTCATTGAGCGAGTAAACGCGCCGAAAACAACATAAAGTATCAACAATGGGTGCCAAGGGGAGTGTCGAAGCATCGAAAATGAATGCACAAAATTGGAATAATCTGGAGGTGAGAGAGCATTTTGAGTGTGAGTTGTGCGTTTTCGCCGGAATTGGCTCATTGGGACATTGGGACACGGCTCGCGTCGATGAAGCGATCCTTTTTGCGCATTGTGTACGCGGCAAACAAATCGCGCCTGGCGTGTCCAGTCTGCATAAGGACGAAGAATGCAAAACGGCGCTACTGCGTAAATAGGCATATATTCATCTCGTCGCTCGTTGCGATTGTGATAATTGTAGGATGGTGATGTTTAGATGGTTACGTCACTTGCCGGGATGCACGCGATCGATGAGCTGCCCCTCCCTAAACATCTACACTGCCACCGAGATCTCGGCGTGTACGTGCTGGCGAACGAGGGGCGCAGGATACACGGGATGCTGGCCACCCACACCATGATGCGGTCGGGCGTGTATGCGTATGTGTGTTAGGGAGGCAGCATGAATGCCACTGCCGTTATACACCCCGTACGTGTATGTATGAGGAACGTACGTACACACCGAATGCCGGAGCATTGCGTCCAATTTTGTCTCATCTTTGGTTTATAAATGATAAACGTATCAAGAGCGTGGGCTGATTTCGGGCACGGTGCGAGTTTTGCGCTTTTCATTTATTTATACGCGCACTTTGAATGAAGAAATTTTTACTGAATATATTCTGCGTTCAACTTGTCCTATAAACATTTAATTTCCCACCGATGAAATTGTTTGTTTTATATTTCACGTATCAACCTGTCAAAATTCATTTTCAACTCATCCTTCTGCGATTTAATTTTCCACACTTGCAATTTTATTAACCTTTAGTTTAATATTTGTTTAAGTAGGCAATATTTTATTCTACGTTATGAAAAGGGAAATAACATGATTATTTTGACAAGAGCTTTCGCGTATCAAGCAAACACGTTTTGTTCCAATTAGCGTTAAAACTAGCAACTATTAACAAGCACGATCACAAAGTAACTTGGCCCGACATGAAACAAACGAAACGTAGTAAAGCAAAGCAATGTGCAAACGCAAGTTTGTTGTTAGATTAGCACGGTAAACTCGATTACAAGTTGATGAAACTGATAACGTTCGATTTTTACGTTTGTTCCACACGCTGATGTGGCCGTGCAAAACTTCCGAAGGTGTTAATTGAATGCAAGTGTTTAACTTTCTTTGTGGTGAGCGCGCGCTATTTTCCTTCTTTTCACTATTTTCTTTAGGTAAACTTTGATCGTGTGATTGAATTAAGGGCTCGTTACGTGCGCCCTGATCGAACATCATTCGTGCGTTTTGTTCGACAACAAATAGTATGGAAACGAGTCACGCACGCCCATAAAAGGCGCGCATTTAATGATGAGAATAAACTATGGTATCGCTTATCGAAAGGCATTCAATGATTAGCCAAATGCGTTCTTGATCAGGTGTACTTTTATTCGCTGTTTACTTGCCGCTGACAAATTGTCTTGGTCACGCAAACTCCCAGCAGTAGGCGGGTTGGCTTTTGCCGAAATTGTGTAATAATTCATGGGGTTGATGCGAAATTTAAATTTTATATTACTCGATGTTAACATACATGCAATAAATTTTTTCGCCGCTTGTAATATGCAGCGAAATATCTAAATACATGCGATATAGTGATGATGTTCACATTCGCAAACGCGCGTTTTCGTTGTTGAGCATAAATATTTATGACAGCATAAGAGTTTTATTACTTGCAAACTTTTCTTGGAAACTTTCAGCAGTGCGTTTTTCAATTTGTATTTTTCATAACGTTCTTTGATTATTGCATTTTGCGCATGTCAAAAAAGCTTATTGAAAGATCATTTATCTCGGACGCAGTCGACGGGCAAACGCATTTTATATTTTTGTTTAAATAGGGAAAAAATGCTAAATGAATACTCAGCGTAATTCGTTGGCACGCGTTCAAAACGCGAACGGAACGAATTTTTCTCGTAATCCTGATTGAATGGCAACCATAACAACAAACAACAACTGCAGGGGTAACAAAACATTCAGCGCGTTCGCGAGAACGACGAAAAAAACAATACCGAGAAATTTGCGCTGCATAGACAAGCGCACGCATACGCGGAATAAGGACGAGCGTGTGTGTAGCACGGAGCCTGGGCGAATGCACTGAATAAATAAAAACATCCCTCGCCTGCATTGTGGCGGCTGCTGCGCGAATAAATCGCGCGATTGTTTTTTCGTCCTTACAGCCGCAGCAGCATTCTTCATCGCGTGTGTGCTTCGTGTTTGTTGCAGCAGCACAAACAACGGGGCCTCCATCAACGGTCGCAATCGCTGAACCGCGGCGTGCGCGGACAATGGGGAACTCGAGGCGCTGACGGCGGCGATATGTGGTGACAAAGGGGGCAGTGCCAGTGCCCTGCAGCGATGGGTAACAAGCTCAGCTGCTCCTGTACCCCCCTCATACGTAAGGCTTATCGATACGAAGACTCGCCATGGCAGACGTCGAGACGTCGCGATGGACATCTCCTAAGGTAACTATCTAAGCCCTCTCTTAGCTCCGCTTTTACCCCAATACCCAACACCCAGCAGTATTTTCTTTGGAAACAGGAACAAAACATGAAAGTAGGATAAATGTATTTTCTTGAACTATGTCAAGAGGTTAAAGTAGGTAAATCTATTCGAAATCGATTAGACGAAGCAATCCAATTAAAAAATGCCGATGCCGCGTGTCGGAGTCATTCGCAGCTTAGCGGCGCATTTCTGCAATGCGCGCTCGCTGTTTTGCAGGTAAAAATTAGTTTGTGGTCTAGCCACATAGGCTTTGAAATATTATCCTCTAGAGTCTAGAGTCACCACCACTTATATAATCGTATACACAATATGCTCTTCGCAGCAGTAATTTGTTGCTTAACACTCACTCACCACTCACTCAATCTCTCAGTATGTGTGTTTAAATGTGTGCGCTTACACGGGCGTCCGTTTTTAATCAATGCCATCAAAGTGCCAAACATTGCAGGCTCTGGGCGGAGGTGTTCCACGTCTCGGCGAGCGGTGCCGGCACCGTCAAGTGGCAGCAGGTCAGCGAGGACCTCGTACCGGTGAACATTACGTGCATCCAAGACTCCCCCGAATGCGTTTTTCATATTACGGCCTACAATTCGCAAGTTGATAAAATTTTGGACGTTCGACTTGTTCAGCCAGGTAAAATATTCCTAATTATATTCGTCTTCTATTTCTATCTAATTTCACCACTGACTAAATGTATTAATTGATGTAATTTTAGGGACACGAATTGGTCAAGCGTCCGAATGTTTCGTTTATTGGAAAGATCCAATGACCAATGATACATGGGGCTTAAATTTTACATCACCAATCGATGCCAAACAGTTTCGAGAATGCTGCGTAAGTCTCGAGTATTCATATGCGCTTTCCACTTGGATTTTTTACGTTTTCTCTAAGCATTTCACGTATTCCTTTAAGGCGAAGAAGTAACAAGCTTAAAAAGAATTTGCGATTTCCTTGTAGTCATTGTCTGCAAACCGCATTAGAATAATATTAAGACTAAGCTTACTTCTTCGACTTGGAAATATTAAAATAAGGCATGTTTTGCACCCCCATCACTTTATAAATATTAATTATTCATTCGCATATCATAAGTAATCACATTACTATCTTTCAGCACACTTGAATGAATAATATCCATTCTGTAAACATGAACCAAGATGCGAATGCTAAATTCTGCTATTCAATGTATGATTTTGATCAATTTTGTACATTTTATACACTGGAATGTTTTTTCACTCTTTCTCTTTCTCTCTACTACTTCAATTACTTTTCAATATCTGAATGTGCTATGAATACTTGTTAAACCACAGATCATAAGTTTACTTATTAATAGTAGTGTGATATGTTGCAGTCACCTTCGTTCAAGTTCTCGCGGAAAGCATCGTCGTCGTACTCGCTCAAATTGGATCCACCAAACAAGCAAAAGTTCAAAACGAAGAGAAAACCGCTGAGCACGCCGGCATCGCCGAATCGTGCCAGAGAACCGCAATGCACTTGCATGACACCCGAGCAATATGCGCGCTTGAGAGCGCAAGATCCACGTCATCGCGGTAAGTCCCCCCCAAATAGTTTTATGCGAAAACAAATAATCAAATGGTATATTTTAGGTTCGTCAACATTACCCAGAGCTCAAACAAGATCATCGGACACAGAGGGTCGGACTGATAAAGTGACCGCTGCAACATCATCCACGAGCTTATACGATAACGTGAATGCATCACAAGCTGGCCAAAGTAATTATTCTAAAAATGCAGTTCGAAAGTGGATTGAGCGAGTTCTTCATTCATCGCGGCCACTTGTGCCGTACTTATTTTAAAACGCTGTCGTAATTTTAGCTCTTCAAGGTACACAGGCGCGACAGACGCGCGATCGCGGCACTCAGCAGCAGTCCCAGGAAACGATGACATCTGGAACGCCAACGGGACCAAAGACAGGCACTGCCTCGGTGGGCACGCAGAACACCACGGGCTCGGAGGTAAAGCGCGCGCACGTGCGGTGCGAGTGACAAGTGTGCACTTACTTCTTGATGAGGAAAACATAATTAGAAAAGTTTTTGTTTCTTCGGCGTAATTAACTTCCCTCTATCCACCGAGCAGGAATAGCATTCCAGCGCAATTTGCATGCATGAACAATTTCCAATCATTCTTAATTACTTTTCAATTCATCAAGGAATTGCACCGAATTCTCGAGTGCTCGAGAATTATCGAGCGGCGAAAAGTTTACAAATTCCGAAAGAGTACAATGACGGACAACAGCAAGTGCGCCTTTTGTACGTTCTTCGCTCAATTGTTTGCTTGTTGTGTGCAGAGCCAGACCGATCAGCCATCCGCGACGCAAACGAGCGAAACGTCAAAGTCGGAAGGCACGCAAGCGGGCGGCACATTGGCGAATAACACCAAATCCTCTTCGACGTCGACGCGACAGGCGAATCTTCACCATACGCTCACGAACACCAAGTCCGTGGACTACTCCGAGATTGACATGGTGCGGGAGGCAGAGATGCGCGCCGCGCACCACAACGTGCTCAATAACAACACCAACACGAACAACATGAACCGCCGCAATAAGTCGAAGAGCACCGAGGATATGAACCGCGAGAACAGCATGAGTCTCGATAGCAACACGCTCAAGCGAATGCTCAAGCCGATGCCGAGCGTTGAGAGTCCAGTCACATCGCCGGAAATGGGTCGCCGCCGCTATAATTACTACAACAATCACAATCACAATCGCTACAACGGCCGCCACATGCCCGACCCCGATTCGGCCCATCATCCGCGCTCGGCGATGGCCCACAATTCGCGCTTTTCTGGCTCAAGGTAATTAATCACGCATCTATGATTGATTTATGAAGTGCAAATTGCGTACCTCCGGCCCTATCAAACCGGAGTCGTTAAGCGGCGTTCAATATTGTTAAAGAACTATAATTGCTTTTGTTCTATTCAACTTTGCGCTCTCGCCTATAAAGTTTCTCTGATTTTACGAACTGCGAATCTAATTTATTAATTTTCATACTGGCATGTGTGTCAGCCTTTAATTCACTTTGCGTTAGTTCAAGTTTTCAATTCAAGTTACACGAATGCAAATTCAAAACGTTAATGTTTGCTCTTTGCAGATCATCACATGAAATAGGTCGTGGATATCCGGGGCGAGGATTATACCTGGAATTGGAACGCGGCTCGTGCGGCGACCTCTCGCCGCCCTCCGACAATGTCCTCTTCGATAATCAATGCTACGCGACGACACCGAGCTCGAGTAACGGTAACTCGGACCCGGAGTCATCGCACCACTACAGCCGCCACCGCCATATGCATCCTTCTGTAAGCATTCAGGCGCAAGAGCTTCATTACCCCGTTCGAAGCAAGGCGTTAAATAAACATTATTCGCATATGCTATTTTACAGAACCCGAATCCCACCCCGACACCTGGCTCACCGACAAGCCGCCTACTCCTCGAGTACGAGATGCATCTGAGGAATACCCTCGCAAAGGGCATGGACGCCGAAAGCTACAGCTTGCACACATTCGAGGCTCTCCTCTCCCAAAGCATGGAGAATTTAGGTACGCGACGTGCACTTATTACACGTTTTGCAATCGTTATCAATATTAATCCAATCTGTTTTCATCCTCGAATTCAGAATTTGCCGAAAGTCTACCCGGTTCGAATCAACGCAGCCCCTATCCTTCTCGAAAAAGTAAGTTTACTTATTAGACATGCAGCATATTAGCAACGCTTTTGTCATTTACTAGGATATCTGCTGCTTGCAGGACCTGCATCAAGCGCTTCCATGAACAAGTCCTCCACATTACCTCATAGACTGAATCAATCCAGAGACAGGGAACGCGATGGTTACTATAGCGACCGCAACGAATTGATTAGAGAACGTGAGCGCGAAAAGGAGCGCGAACGTGGATACCTCAGTGATCATAATACAAGGTCAGTGCATTATTCGTTATCCAAGTGAAGCGCTAAATAATTAATTTGTTTTTAGCTTTAGCTCGAGGTGTGCTTCATGCATTGGGGAATCAAGCCGTGCACAATGGTTCCGCCATTCGGACGGTTGGAGATCCGGCAGCTCAACGTTCGGTTCCGGTCAGGGTCTGCCGCCAGGACATAAACGCTCACCATGGGACTCGTTGCCGTCTCTGCGGCAGGACAGTCTGCACGACAGCGGCTACAAGAGCAATCGAGCCGACTCCTTCGAACAACGGTAAAACGTACAGCGACATCGCTTAGCGTTGCGTCTAAACCGTGATCCTTTTTTGCAGCGGTATGTTTGACCGGCAGGACAGTTTACGTTCGGATTACATGAGCGACCGAGAATCCTCAAGATACGGAATTGTTCAGCAGGCTTCTATCGACAGCGCAGATTCACGACTTTGCTATTTAACTTCATCAGAGGTAAGTTTTTCCTAACTAATTTCTTGACATTCTCCGTATGCGATTCAAAACGATAATGAAAACGTAATTATCCTTGAAAGTTTCCTACTTGATACGTGGCATTTTCCGCAAGATGGCGAAAATGCAATTGGATGAAAACCAGAAGCAATATTTTTTTAAATAATCTGAGAGAAGGACTTACACGTGACAGAATATGAAACGCGATGAAACGTAGAAATAAAAATTGATACAGCCAGAAAGTTGCGATGAAATAAAGTACGGTTAACTTAATTTTTGCTGATGCTTCGCACGCACGCGTCCAATTAATTGGAAAAGAAAGTATACAATAGAAGAGGGAATTTTCGTCCGCAAGGAAACGAAATTAAATTATCCATTTCGTTCGGAAAACGCCATTATTCCATCGGTATGCTTCGACATATAAAAATTCATCGGCAGGAAACTTTGGGTCGAATTCAAAGAAAATTAGGAATATTCAAATTATAAATTCGTTTTATGAATTATTCATCAATTATCGAAAAAGAAAAATACGCATTCCAATGGAAAAAAGAACAAAGAAACGAAAATCTCATCAGATAATAAAAAAGCTATCAAAACTAATTTAATTATCGTTATTTTAATTGGCCGCATTAATTTTCAATTATTTATGAAGCTCTATCATAATTTTTTCTGCGTATGCTCACTTGAAATTAAAAAATTAAAAATCTGATGAGAAATTAAATTCAACCGTAACTTCTTCTACATGAGATGCAGTTGAAGAATATGGGAATTTTATCGCTGCATCAAAAATGCACTAAAGGTGAATTATTCCGCAATTAACACGTTTATAACACATTTACGACGCTTCGTAAAAATTTTAACGTGTTAACTAAGCAGCCATGCAAGTGCTTCCGCGTAAAGGCAGGAAAATTCGATAAGGGAGCAATGCAGAGTGCACATGCAACCGCTGCCGCCTCCACCGGAAATGCAAAAATGCATTAAAAGTCCAAGTGTCACTCATTTACGACGGCCACCTGCCAACGGCGCAAACGTGAAATATTTACATGCATTCATTTTCGTACAAGCACTCGACGTGCGCTGCCAACGCGTTATCGTAGCGCATTTGGCGCGTTCGTGTTTTCTTTTTTTTTTACGTTGAACATACCAGCCCCTTATAAAAGCTGCAACTTGACACTTTTCCTCTAAATTAATGCGGCATTTGTGATACGCGCCTTTTCCACGCCTCAACGACGTTTTTCGTCATGACAAAAATTGATTATTCAATCTATTGTTGAATTTCAAAGGTGTTGAAAGGTGGATATTGTTGAGGACAAGACTACGTTTCCTTTATGCGAATATTTCGGGAGCACTCTATGAATAGAAGTTTTAAATTATAAATGTATTATCAAGAAATATTATCAGTGAATTGTGAGAGTTATGTTTTTCTTGCGTGCCTCATAAAATCTTATCATGTAATTGCTGAAAAATATACGCGTAAAATGAGTAGATGATTTAGTGCTGCATTTACAATGAAGATAATAAATAATTTAATGGTAAAATGCTAGTTAATATTCGAAACCTAGCGAATACTTTTCACTTTGCGTTGGTTGAGTTTGCATTTTCATGAAAACTTCTAGAGCTATTTAATTAGCAGCTGCACTTTTTAATCAAGAATTGATGTAGATGAATTTCATCGCAATTGAGAAATATTTAATAATAGAGCGCGATGAGAGCGCACGTTGCACGATAGGGGGTAAATAATTAAATTTTAATAAATGGTGGATCACATCAATTTGGCAAAGTTTTCCGGCGCGCGTCTGATGCACAGTATCACGGCAGCAGCAGGTCGCGAACACGCGCGTTCGCCGCTGAAAAGCGCAAATCGTGAACATGCTGCAAATTACTGCGCACAGAGTAAATCGAATTTCCGCCCGTCGAATCGAACGCATTTATCTCGTCGAATCGCTGTTATCTCTCTTATGTCAGTTATCGTGCTTATTGCATCGGCTTGCTTGCCTGCTTGCGGCGCAATGAATGCTGCGAGCTTGAACGCCAAAAGCAGCACAGCGCGTTATCAGATCAGTGCGGATTTAGCAAAGAGAAGAGAAAAAACACCCGGCTAGCAAATTGATTCGCGAAACGCGCCGAATACCAGAGTTAAAATGGCAAGAGACCAGTTTAACTTTAATGTTTTATTCATTCGTTTATGTGTTTGTTTATTTTCCATTTGTCGTTCGTTTGTTTGTTTTTTCTTGCCAATTGCTTTTTTCCATTTTCGTGCGATGGTTAATGAGCGAAAAAAAATTGTACCTAAAAGCTGTCAGGTTTTTCACGTTTGCAAAATTATGTATGTATTTCATCCACCTCTGGTGAATGGAGTGCGGAGGCTTAGGAAGCATATCCATAAGCGTTAGAAAAGATGGCAAACTCATTTCGTCCCAGAACGAGGAAACGCGTCGAGTCCTTGGCTTTTTCATGCGTTCGCGACCTGCACTCACACAGCCCCTACGCGTTGATCGCCTTTGCGTTCGTGAGTAAGGAAAGTCAATTCGTGTGCATGCCGAGTGAACAGGATAAGATACGATGCCTACACACGCGCGTAAAACACATTCACATTGAATGCGGATGATGCCGCAATTGCGATTGTGTTGGTGGCTCTGGCCTGGCCTTGTTCCGTTTTCCGGGGACGCATGGTGGTGGCGGCAGCGGCGGCGGCAACGTTGGCGGGTTCGACGCAGCCGAAGCAGATGCGGGCGTGCGCACTCGGCGCCAACGCGTCGAATGTCATCCCCGTTGCGATAGTGCGCGATCGGCCTCATTGCCGCAAATATTATCCCGCGGCCGCTCTTCACCTCCTGCCTCGCTGTTTGTGTGTGCCCCGGCGACGAAGAACAAGAAGAATCACGCCGACCGATGCAAAAATCCGCACGCTTTGCGCCCACCCCCGCGTCGGATAAATAAATAAACAATCGGGCGCACAGCTGCAAGACGAACGAGAGATCAGTGCCGGGCCACGAATACCCCTTTTTTGCTGCTGGAGCCAAAAAGCGAAACTCGCACACACGCAACGATCAGCCACCGAACGAACGAGTATCATGTTAACCCCCAGCACGTAGCAAGCCGATCCACGTATATGTTTGAAGCATTCGGTTTGCGTAATTACGAGAGGTGCAAAACGGAGAAAAAAGGCGACTTGTTGATTGACAACGATTATATAAGAACATGTGTTCAATGGTTGAATATTTACGGCTAGCATCATTAAACCATCTCCTGTTCATCACTATCATCATCAGCAACTGCTTACTATAAAATAATGACAAGTCAACCGACACGTTTTTGAGGGGCGTTTTTGTTTTTCGCAAATAATATTAGTGCTGTGTGCAGTTCGCATTCGTACTCTCTATGTACATTCATACGTTCTCTGTCAATGTTGCACACGGTGCATTCATGTTGTTATCCTGCATCCGTGCGAAATGGTGCGCAAGCGTATTAAGAGTATTTTTATGAAATTGGTACGTAAATTTACAGATGCCAACTACTACTATTGTTTCATAATTCTCTGTCACTTTCTCTGTGCTACCTCTCTCTGTGTCTCTCTCTATATATTTTGCATTACCCGTTCGGAATGTTTTTAGTTCCATTTCGCTCTCATGCTCATGCTCCTCGGAAATGACGTCCTGACTGACAACCCTTTAGTGCAAGCTCAAACTGCTCAACTATTTAGCTTCAACTTATTAGTTTCATAGACAACTAGCCGTAGTTAAACTAGAAGTGACTAAATACTATTAGTCAAAGTTCGCACAATATAAACAACCGGCTACATGTTCGAAAAGGAATTGCGTTAGAAGCGCAGAAAATGAAAAATATTTCATTTCGTTGTACAAATTTTAAATATTTGCTTTGTTCTTCAAAGAAACACATTCTTTCCGGTGTACTCGCGCCAAATAATTCACAAAATAAATCTTCATTTTATTCTTATAATGCTAAAACGTTATAACTGAATAGACGCAAGGTTGTAAGATAATTTCAAAATTGAATTTTGCATAATCTTTTCGCGCGCTTGTGGCGATAAATTTCAAAAGTTTGAACGCAAAACTAAAACCGCAATAATACGTAAACCACCTTTCGACTTTAGGCGAATTGCACCTTTGAAACTTTCGCCGTAACCGTAATAGGCTTTCGAGTTTTCCGCAAGGTGCAAACTAATTTTCCATGCTAATTTCTGCGGCCGCGAACAATTTAGCGCGATGACAAAGTTTGCAAGATTTGGCGACTTTTTTTGCGCGCACATATGGCAGCGCAATGCATGGAATGCGGACGCATCGATTGTTTAGTTCGCGAATTAGTCGCGCGCGGCGGTGCGGTTATTGCGGCGGCGGCAACCGCGTCGCCGAGATAAAACGCGCGGCGTCGCCACTGGCGCTGCGGTGCTCTCTTCCGCTTTCCATCCGGTAGTCAGTTTGACGTCACGAACAGCTCGGTTCGCATGCGAGGTCGTGGTGGCGCGGCGGCGGCTGTGGCGGTCTTGAAGGGTACACGTATGTGCGCGCGCGCGTGTTCTGCGGGGGTGGCAGATGCGGTTTGTCCGCGTTGTGTGTTTTGCCAGTCGCTCGCCAGCTGCGCCGCCGGATGCAATCAGCGTTAAAACGCGCGCCTTAAAAAGTGCGAAGAGTGCGAGAGGAGGGAAGAAGTGATTGTGGTTTTCGTATCGAGTGAGCGCGGGGGATGCAAAGTTTTTAAATTATAGTTTACGAGTGGCATTGTGTTGTTCACGCAAAAATTCTACGCGAAAATGTATTGCTTGTTATTTTAAAATCACAAATAAATAAGAAAACAACTATTAAAGTGAGAATTTCAAATTGTTCAAATTTAAAGCTTATTAACATAAATTAAAATCATATATGCATATTTTAAGACCGAAAACTAATTTAATGTAAAATAAACTACTTGTTAATAAATCATCAAAAGTCGAAACGAAATCAAAACTAAGAGCGTCTAATTAATTAGTTTTGTAAACTTTAAACTAAAATTTAAAGAGAGCTAACGCGTTAAAGTTAAAGGAGCCATTACAAATTTCGTCAACTTGCTGTGATACTTTGCGAGAAGTTCAGAGTTATTAAAAGTAATTTTGCCTTAAGGGAAAGTAAATTTAAAACTATTCATTCAAATACAAAAAAAGCTAATCTTTAAAAAAAGTAACGTAAACATTTTAGTGCCTTGTAAAATATACGCATTAACTTCTTCTCCTTAGAGATAAAGATTAAAGATTAAGGAGCAAGGAGCGCATTAGCAAAGTGACAAGTACGTAATTCCGGTGAATTTATATCCCATTGTGTTCGAGTGCGATGGGCACGTTGCGACGTTCATCGCCGCCCCTCAGCGGCGGACGTGCTTGTTAGTCAGTCATTCAAGACAAACGGGCGCTTGCATCGACATTAATCATGGTCGAATCGAACGCGAGCTGCGCGCAAAAGTGCAATAGGCATAGCGTGTGCAACGGCTCGCCGGAGAAATCGCTGAGCGCACGCCGCCGCCGCCACAAAACGGTGCATTTCGGCGATAACCTTCTGCTGCAAGTGTGCACCAACGCAAATCTCACATCAAAGGTCTCTTGCTCCACGACGAAGATGGAACCGAATGTACAGCAGCTCTTCAGCTTCATTGAATCAGTCCTGAGCGCATGGGTAGCTGAAGAAGGACTGACATCGCAAGGCGAAGTTAGCGAATGCGATGAGAAAGCGTTGGCGAAGAAGCGTTACCGCAAGCATTGCGAGCGCGTGAAACGATTGGACATTCGTCGACTGGTCCTCGAAGTGTCCAAGCTGGAGGGTACACGCTTCTTGGGTAACGTGCGCTACAGGCACTTCCACTTTAAGGGCAATCCCGACGCGGACGGATGCAATGAATTATTTCTGCGCAAGGTATTTACCGCACAAGTGCCGCTTCATTCATACTTGGACGTTTCCGCACACGCGTATTAAAAGGCAACGCGCGAATAATGGACATAATAGAATACGCGTCCTCAACCGGCCCCCCCTGACCCCCGCTACCCCGCTGGCTATTTTTTGTCGAGAGCACAAGAAGCACCCTTTTCAAGTGCCCCGAGGACGGTCGAAATTATTTTATTCGCTCGCAATTTGCTGGCATTTACAGTATGCAAATTTCGATGATAAAAGTGAGCGCTGCATGTGCGAAGCACACAAAGAACTTATTTTGACCTCGTTGCATTTCAGTTTCAAACTTTAGTTTTAAGTCGCAGAGAGCGCTGCAAACTTTTGCAGATTTCGAGGACTCTTTGTTAGTTTTCCATACCGACGAAAGGTTAATGTCTAAGATGATAAGAATGTTTTATGATTGTACTCTAAAGTTTCTCATTGATTTCGTCTAACCCTTGAATTCAAATGCTGTTTTTTAAGCCTTAAGCCGCTAGAATTATTGCCTGATCATTGAGCTTTCCTCGACTTATAATTTTTTATGAGAAAAAGAATTGAAGAAGAAATTTCATTGACATTTGCGAAGTTTAGTCAAACTTTTCTATTTACGTTTTAGTCTAATGTTTGTTTGGTTTTTACCTTATATTCTTTTGGTGCACCCTTATGTTTTACGCCCGCATAGAATAAAGATTTGCCACTCACCTAGAACAAAAGAAAGAAAAATTATTATTATGTACAAAAGCACTCAAATGAATTTTCTATTTTACATAGAACTAGAATAAAAACTTTTAATATAAAAAAAACCGCAAACCATGCATATAAATTAGTGTGTTGTTTATCTTCTTATAACAATTGTAAAACATTTTTCTCAATTATATAAATTACATACTTGTGAAGAGCGATAGATTTTTAATAAACGCTGAAAATTTCATCAAAATATCTTAAGAATTAAAAAAGTTATTAAAGTTTAAAATTTTACAAGAATTAAGAAGTATAAGGCGCCTAAGAGAGGCGCGCACTGTGGCGCGCATGAGATGCACAGTGCAGCGCACCTGTGCCAGCGGAGAGCACGTGACCTAATGACTTAACGCTGATTGGCTAATGAGATCATGAAAATCCATGATGGCCGCTCTTATGGCCTTTGCATGTATGGTAACTAAGGAGATTCCCTAGCAACCACGGCTGCTCGTATACCTATCTCTTTTCATCGATACTACATTAGGCGGCTCATTATGCTCCAATTAAGCTCCCATAAGAATTGCATGGGGCCAATTAAATATTGATAACTTTTGAAATATTTGAGCTATTGAAATAATTTAAACGGATTCTGAAAGTAGATTTATTCCGTAAAATTATATCAGAAATTCAATTTAAATAAATATTTGTTTAATGTTAAATTTTGCATTAACAACAGATATTCAATAAAATTTTATTTTATATATCTTTTCAACTTTCAAAATGATGTCCAGTTAATTTATCCATAAATATATGTTTATTACCATCTTTTTAATTAAATGTTTCACTAGTGCATGAGGAAGTTATTATGAAAAGCATAAAATACATTTCTCATTTAGACTTGTTTTACAAAATGTAAAGTTGACTTCTTTGCGTGAACTCAACGCATTGAAAATGTATGAAAGTGACAGAAAATGATGTATTACAACCCTTTGCGGGTAGTTAATAAACAGGCGTACAGCTCAGTCTTTGGAAAGAACCGAATAAACAACAACTGAATGCTCGCGCTGAGTGAGTTTTCAACGTATAATAATTTTCCAGGCGTGATCGCTTTATGTGTGCCGCAGTTCATTGTGTCCAATGTGTCAATACATAAATATTAATATTAATATCGTCGCAGCAATGATGTATTGAAATAATAGTAACGTCTCATGCAGATGTCCCCATTGGGAATAGTTGGCCCAATTTTCGGTATTCGCCACGTTTTGCTCTCCGCACGTCAACTGTGTATTCCATGATAAATGCATTTCCACATCGATTTTTCATAATATAATATTTTGGTAATTTCACCATTTTACAAATGATAAATTGCAATTGATATGACAATTTAGTCAATTATTAATCGTTTACAATTAAAATTATTTGAATGCATAAACGCGAATTGAGCAACAAATCTGCGTAAAATTTTTCGCAGATAAAGGATGATTAAAGTACGAAAATTGCATAAATTTAAAAATATACTTGAGAAAGTTTTATTGTCTGCATTTTATCTTGCTAAAAGTTCGCATACTAAGCATGCAAATGCACGACGATACTTTGCGGGTAAAATGTGAATTATGCGTCCGCTTGGGGATGAATAATTCTTGTTCAAGTTGTCGCGATAACGCGACAATGTATTCGCACTCATCGATGGAAAACACCTTTTGTTGTTTCGCGCACATATACCTTCAAGAAGCGTGCTACTGAATATTCCTCACAATAAAATTTGCAGACCGAGACACATAACGAGTGACTGGCGTTTTGAAGAGCAGGACGACTACCACTGGCGAAAGAGCAAAACGCACAAGGATATTTTACCTAAAGTCCCAAGTCGAAAGAACGCAGTGAAAATACGAAGAATGAGAAAAAGAAGCAACGAACCATCTGAAGGGAGTGAAATAAATTTGGTAGCTGAATATATGCGCGAATAAAATTTCGAGCGAATAAATTTTAAGTACAATTTCATGTCGTATTCGAATACGTTTGGTTTCTTTTCCAAAACAGAATGAAATATCAATAAAAATAGCAATAAATTGGATAAATCCATATCTAACTTGCATTTAAACATTGTTTATACGTATGCACAGATTGCAAGTACGATTCAATGTAATCCCGTGTTAAAATTGGCTTTATGAATAAATTACAGACGTGTGAAAAGATAAAAATGGAGAAAGCACACTTAATTAAAGTATTAATCGTCGATTGCTACCGATAATCACACATTATTAATACAATCATAGCGCTTGTTCTTTGTAAAAGCAGAGGTGCGAAAAATCACACCTACACACATGCTCAACCTCACACGTACATGCTGCAATTTTTAATGCTAAGATAATACCCAAAGGTGTGAAAAGATAAAGATGGAAAGAACACATTTAATTAAAATAATAAAACGTCGATTGCTACCGATAATCTTTTCACATGCAGGTGCGAAAAGATCATAGCTAATTAAAATAATAATCGATGATCCTTGAGAAATATCACCATATTAAAATTCGGGCAAATCTTGAAAACTACGGAAAGGATTTTAACGCGGTTTTCAGTATTTTGTTCAGTACATAATGCAGGATTAACCTGAAATATTTATTTGCCAGTTGAAATTATGATTTCAAGTTAAACAAGAAAGTTTTCATGCAGTTTTATTTGAATTTGGTGAGAGTTTCAGTTTATAAGACCGAGATTGAGACGAGAAGAACAAAAACAGGTTCATTTTTCTCCATAGTTTTTATACATTGTGTAGCTAGCTTCATTAAAAAACTTTTGTGTTTTATGTCAAGTATTTTTCTGTTATTTTGTGCCTGTCACGGCAGAATCTCTCGGCATTAGCAACATGTAGGAAAAGTTGATATTAGAATCGTTTAAACACGCGCGCAAACTTTTCGCCCTCTTCAACGATCGCACACAAAAAGAATGGAGGGCGTCGTAAGCAGCGTAATGAAGGAAACATAATCATGTATCGATAAACTTATCAAAATCAATTTTGTGCTGTTTGGCGGCGCGCCAAATTGGTCGCTTTGTTGAATGTTGTCCGAGCAAACAAGCGCACACACATTACTGCGTATTTCAGCAGATTGTTTTGCGGCGCTTCGCGTTTGCGATGATGAAAAGACTCTACGCCTAATGGCAAATGGATGTTTGTAAAAGGACTGTGCGCGAATGCACTACCACGAAAATCAAATCGGATAGTTTAGTAACACGATAAGCCAACCTCCAACGATGAATCTCTATTATTCGGTCGCGTAATGCGCGCCGCCCGCCCGACCCCCGACCGAAACGTAAAGTGCCCTACCGCAAATCAATCAGTATTATCCTTGCTACTGTCGATTGTTCGAACATTGTGTTATTTACACATTATTTGTTTAACATTAGTACACAAAGAAGAGGATTTAGTTAATGGTCTTCCATTAATCCCATTTTCCCTCTTATTTGTTTGTTAATGTGGTTCATAAAATGTTTGTGGCTTAGTTTCATGGCACATGAACAGTAACTGTTTAAATTATTATACTTTGTGTTTTCGAGGCAAATTTTACTACACTTTTTTAGCTTGGAAAAAAACAGAAGGATAATGCGTTTGTCGATAAGATGTAATGTTTGGGATTCTATGCATGTAGAATCACCGATTGGTACGATGCGTATTTTGCAATTTGTTTAGATTATTACCAAACCGACGAACGCCACCGTTGATTTATCGTTTTCGATTTATCTTCATAGTTTCACATCGAGGGCGGCATTCGGCGTGTTGCGCGGGATCGTTTGGCCTCGTTTTGTTTTTTTATTTCATCATCATTGCGTGCGTTTGATTCCCTCTTCCAGCTACCTGCAGCGCAATTTGCCTGCTTGGGAACGCCGAGCATAAACGGCATCTGTTCGAATCTCTTCATTTTTCAACGTTTTCAATGTTCCTAACTCACAAGCAATGTTTTGCATGTTTTTCAATTCGCCTTTTTCCATCCAACATTCATCTATCTATCGGGGGGCAGCCGTGCCTTATACGACGTATAAATATTCTGCGTATATTCTCAGTATTCGTATTCGATTGGGAAAGTAATTTGTCATTGTTTTGTTGAATTTAAAAAGTAAACTTTGAGTTTATATTTTTAGCATAAAGATATATTAAAGAGAAAATGTTTTGGTTAAAGATTATTTGAGTATTTGGTTCTAGAGAAGAACTTGTAAATTGTTATGATAGTAAGAAAATGCAATTTCAATAGTATTATCTCTTGAAGTTGGCAGATATTTGAAAATTTGTATTGTAACTTCGTAGAAATTTTATGAATGATAGAAAATCTTAGCTGTTTTCCGGGAAATAACCAGAGATTTCTATTTTTATTTCCGAGTCAAATCGTTTGCAATAATCGAAGATTGCTTTCCCGAGTTGGCAATAATTGTATTTTCTCTGTGAGTATCTGGTTTCAAATGATATTAAGCTATCTTGAAACACAAAAATTCATTAATATAGAAAAATTAAAATACTATTCTTCCAAATGAAGCAATAACAATTGTAAACCACAATTAGTTCATGTTAAAATCCATTGTTCTTTTATACATTAATCAATTCTTGTCAATTTTAGAAACGTGTTTGACATAAACTATTAAAATAAATCGTTGATGCATTCAGGCATAACAATTCGGAACATAAATACAAATAGTGAAATAATTGGTTCGACAAGGTGATTAATTGTTCAAACGCGGATGAACGTTCAGCGGAAATTCAATTTAAAAAATTCAGGACGCATTTCGGTTATAACTTGTCACTAACGAAATACTGAAATATCATTTGAAAATTGAAAAATTATTGACATAAAGCAAAATCGATTAAGCTAATTAAATAAATGGAAGAGTTGGACATGAATTCCAAGATTAGACCTATGTCCTTCGTAATGGATAAATGATGATACCCGTAGGTGATGAGATCAGGGTATGTAGCCCTGCTGCGGTAAATCAATTGTCGAGAAAGGGTGGTCGAATGCACTCACTTGCTTGGCAAGTCTAGCAGAACGCGAACGAGAGAACCGACAGGGTGTAAACTGTTTGCAACATGTAAAATGCAATCGGATTGCAGTGGGCAGCATTGGCATTGCATGCTGGTAGTCACGGGGGCGGCCAGCCAGATCGATGGTAATAGGGGACAAATACACGAGCGAACGGGTCGAAATGATTTTAATTGGAGATACTCGACGATGTGGCTTGCAATTCTCGAGACAGCCGTGCATGATCGCACGAATTGCGCGAACGACCTCATTCGGAGATCTCACCGCGTTCCTTCCATTCGTCTATTTATTCGACGGATCGTGCTTGTTGTTCCGGAGTATTGTTAAATAGTCAACTCAACGCGCGCCCTCTAGCTGAATGCATTGCTGCATGTTGTTACCGCCCCCGCTCATTGCAATTCATAGCAACTTATTACAAACAATTATTTTAAGCAATTCTGGTATGTATATTTTGAATCGTTACCAATAATATTTTGATGCGTATTTGTATATTTATGAATCGAATATTTTAAAATGAATATTCAATTTGTTTTATTCATCTATATATATAAAATTAAATAAATTGGGATAAAATAAAAAATGTGTCTTACTTTTATAATCGATAAATTAACACTTGAACTTTTAATCTGTTGGATTCAGGCAAATTAATTAAAAAGCATTAATAATCGACGTAAACTAATGGAAAAGTGTCAGATCAATTGCACTTCAGAGTGTATGCCAATGTCATGAAAATAATCGGTAGCAGAAACGCTGGAAAAAGCAAGTGAAAGTTTTTACTTCTCTTTGCTGGCTGGTGGTGGCAAGTTTTTCTCGCACTCATCGAGCGTCTATCGCTGTCGCGATCGAAGCGGGTGTAAAAAAGCATTATGTATGAGACGCGTAAAATGGGTTTGAGCTTAAGATCCCGCCGGCAAGGACGATCCGAGTCAAAGAAACGGCCTCGAAGTAGAAGAAGACGAAAAAACAGGACAAAATAAAAGAGCGCAAGGACGGAGGCAAACGCCATTGAATAAGGAGTAAAACGCACGGATGTATGCTGCATGCATTTCGCGCAAAGCCAACCGCAAGCATATGAACTCGAAGAAAAACGGGAGGAAAACTTGACGGTCCGCGGCAAACAAAGCGGAAATAAATGGCACGAGTGAATATCTTTTAAAAACTACCTCAAATTTGCTTTGCTTCCGGCTGCTGCTGCCTCACAAACTGCGCTAAACTGGACTAAAAATACGGCGGGTTAGTTCCACTCCAAAGAAAAAGTATTGCGGCAATCTCGGAAAACTTGGACCTTTCTATTTTTGCACTTTCTTAACGATAATGTTTTTATTTTTCCACTTTTATTTTAAGCATTAAAAACCCCTCAATAACGTTGGAATAAAAATACCTAATTGGTTAATTGATTAAACATGATGATTGATTGCAAACGCGGTCTACATCATGAACATGCCGATCACGTATTCATCGCGGTTGATATGTAAAACGGAATTGGAAAATCGCAATTTATTGGGCGTTGAATTTGCACAAAATTCGAATGCTTTGCACGCGCTTTGCTGTTAACACGGACATTACCTTTGCGGCGTGTGAATCGTCGTATGCGAATGCGAATCGATATGCGCGTTCCGAATTTGTTTCGGTCATTTCGCCGCTGCCGTCCTTCTAATGCGCATGCAACAATTTGTAATACAATGCGCGTTGGCATTCGTGGGATGTCCGATAGTGTTTAGGAGCACCGCCGACGTGCCCTGCATTCGCAAACAATCGGCGCGCGCTGAAACAACAACCGCCGCCAGCAACCGATTGGGGCGGCAATAGATGTGCACAGCTCATCACCGCAGCGACAGGCAATGTCAACGTGCCGAAGGGGGTGTTGAAATTTAACTTAATTAACGACACCTCGTCGTCCACTAATGACGTTTTGGGACGGTCGTTGGGATTCGATTAAGGCCGCGATATTTGGCGTGTAAGCACAATTAGACGTTTTGATATCGTGTTCTGGCTAATTAAGGTTATCGTATGCGAAAAAGCAATCCGGAAGAAATTTGCTATCAAGGGTTGATTACAAATTTTATGCTCATGTCCGTACCCTTCGTAATACGTATCTAAAATTAGAATTCTAGCATGCTTCGAAGAGTAAAATAGTCAACCAGTGTCAAAGACCTGAAAAACAAGTCTTTAAAACAAGAGAACACGCGGCTTGTTCTTTATTAAGATGATATGAAGACGTGTTTTTCGCGAAGCATACTCAATAGGCAGCGTGCGCCTCCGCCGTACGAGCCTGAAGGGTTGATCCTCTTCCGGGAAGAATTTCGAGTGGCACTCGAGCCATTTAAGTGTGTAGAACACTTAGCGAGCAACGCCGTGTTTTTTCCCGATCTTCTTCATCGCTCGCCGCTCGCAACATTTACGCAACCTTTGAACGAATATTAAATTATAATATGCGCCGGATTTTCTCGTCTACTGCCCCCGCACTTTGCACTTTGCGCATTCTTCCCGCTTATATAGTTTGCCTAATAAGTGCAAAGTTATTTAGTAAAAAGTTTTGTATAAAAAGAAATTCCAAACTTTAAATTACACGAATAACATGAATACGTTTTAATTGAATTTTATGTAAAGAGGCTTCGCAAATACAAGTTGACACATCTTGTGGCAGTATAAAATATTTCATCATAACGCGAGTGCATTACCGGCACTCGTACATATTACACTTTATTGTTCGCACTTTATCATTCATAGCGTTTGCGGCCTTCGTACATAGAAAACGCGTCGGGGAAAAAGCCGACAATTTCAATGTGTCAGCGCGCTTCCTGCTTTTTCATGCATTGAAATTCATCCCTCACACATCACTCATGCGCGTGCATATCAAAATGTAGATTTGCATAGCATAAGGGATGTTTCACAAACGCTGAAACAAATGCTAACAAATGTCGAGCAAGCATAGATAAATTTTACGCTCATTCATCATATTCAATTACACGTTATATTGAAATTATTATCAAATTTTGTTTCATCATAAAAAACAATTTTATAACTAGGATTTCATTTAATCCGTAGTATTAATTCCGTAAATCATTTTGTAATTGTTCAATATAATAGCGCAAATGTTGTATTGTTTGCGCAAGCAGACTTTTAATGATATTTCGTGCAAATTAAATTGCTTTTTTCTCTCTTTCGCTCCACCGCATGTCCAAACTATAATTATTTATTACGTTGCCATAAAATACTGAAAATACGTAGGTACATATTTAACGGAGATCAAAGCAAATGGTACTCGTGTAAGTCGCATAACAGGCTTGTTGGGTTGTTCACATATCACGCGCGCTCTCTCTCCGTTTAAATTGAATACAAATAAACGGGGTTAGCACATTTCATCAAGTCCTTCTGCGCTCCTTTTTTGCATGCATCGGGATGCACTCGACGCGCGCTTTGTTCGCTCGACACTCGACACAATCCCTACGTATATGCAATTCCAGTCGTCAAACGGCTGCGCGAGCCTTGACGAATAAATAGCTTCGAATGCGAGCGCAGCGTGAAAAGAGCGCAATTGTTGGCGAATGCTTAAAACATGTTTGCTATTTGCACGGCGAGAGCGTGCTGTTTGCTCAATTCCATTCTATTTAGATGCATTCAAATTGGTTGTTAGCTATGAGCATACATGCATGCAAAAACCTTGCTAGTAAGATGAATAAATAGAAATGCACTGGAATAGAATGAGAACGCGATGAGTGGCTTGCATTTGTTGTTGTTCATTTTCTTCTCGGTGCGCTAAAAGGCGAATTATCCCTTACTTGTTTGTTTACAGTTTGTACTTTTTGCAAAAACATAGAACACGAAAACATACCTCTAGAGGCTCCTAATGATCGTGTTTTGTATTTATTTAATTAAGGATTAAGTGTTTGTAAGTCATGCTCTGCCAATGGAGGATAATTCTTTCGTCTAGTACAATTTCTTCATATAAAGTTTTCTTTCGCAACGTGAAATGCATTATTGCTCATGTGAAAATTCTGAATTTTAATATAAAAGCCATGAAACTTTTGATATCGCGCAGTAAAACGTGTTAGCGTGATTTATATGTGAAAATAAGAAAAAGAGTTGAAGAAAACTAAATGATTCCTTTTACTTCCTGTATTTCAGATATCCGACGATGATCGCATGTCCCTAACAACTGCCGTCTCCGACGAGGATGACGGCGAAAGCGTTATGAATTCGCCGTACAAAGCAAAGCAGACCGGCACCGCCGCCGCTTCATTTAATTGCACCGGAGCTGTGAGGAAGGCCGGGTGAGTACACTTTTTCATCCCATGTTTGACGCGCTCTTTTATCAACATCATGTACGTGCGCGAGGAAAAACCAATCCGCATTCGTTCTTCTGCTGTATGATGGAAATTTGTTTGTCTGTTGTGACTTTACACGACACCGAGTTGCAATTTCTTCTACTGTTACGATTTTTCTAGTTTTTGCGTGGCTCGTGACGCAAAATGAAATAGAAATGAGAGTTGACTGAGACAAAGAGCAATAACTAAGAGTTATGTGACTTTTATTACGAATACCAGTCATAATTATCATATATTCTGGTGTAATAAGTGAAAACTGTAGGTGCAGAAACAAAGTTTTTGCCTGCAATAAAAATGGGCATATTATTTTGTTTCGGTTTTATAAAATTATTATCTCATTAGCAACGGTATTTACTCATAAATGAAATGGATCATTTTAATACCGAATATAAAAGGCAGTGATTTAATTAATGATTGCCAATAGTTTCATAATTTTGATATTAAAAATAATTAATAATTCCCAGTACACTAATGAAATATTCATTAGCATTATGCATTATAATGGCATTTAATATTTGACTACCCATTTGTCTACGCCTGATTCAAATCATAAATATGTTCAAATTGCTATAATTGAATGCTTTTCATATTGCTGTTGCAACATGCTGAAGCATTATCCATTTGTATTCCCACTGGATAAACGGTGCATTAATTTAATTCATATAGATCATGGCATAATTTCGCAATGGGATTTTGCCGACAACTCGTTATAGAACCAATTATACTGCACTGTTGCTTCACTTTATGTGATTATTTTTATAAAAGCAGAGAACATCTTTTATCAACTACAATGACTTTGTCTACCGTCAAGAATTAGGACTTTGTTACATCATTTTATATAAGATAATTACGTCGATGTCATTTTATAAAACATCCTTTAGTAAAGAAATTTATTCTCGGATCTGGAGAGGAGCACGTACTCCTCTACTCTGCAATATCTCATAAAGTATAAAAGTGATTCAAATAATTCTTTCACTAACAGATAGATTGGTAAATTCTTCATCACTGGCCAAGTAATCATTTAATCAGGGCGTTTAAGTCATGATTGGGAGCATGAAATAAAATTCTTATACGTAAAAAATAATAAAAGAAATTTTTCTAGTCATTTAGCCAGTGAATGGACGCTTTAATAAAATAAGTAATTACCTCAGTTAATCCAAAATTAATTACCAACATACTTTTCGTACAGTTAAAAAGACATAAATCTCTTTCCTGGATATTTTTTGCGGTTATAAAAGGACGAAGGCTTTACCAATCGCACACCCTGATGGTCAGTAAATAATTAAAAGATTAATTAAGGACTTAACGCCTTTCAAGCCGCAATCACCAACCACGCTAGTTTTAATTGCGTGGTAATTGCGCTCAATTATATCCGTCCATAATTATTTTCTCGAAGGTATTTTACGCGTTGGGCTTATGCATTCACCATATTTTGTGGCCTACTGTAATTTTCTTATCTTATTTCTTTCACAACTCTTGTTACCTTAATTAATCTTTTGTACCTGGATGAAATGCCACCGCATTTTAATTTCCACGAAAGGAAAACACCCGCAAGTTCGTAATTTTATTGCGCGGTTCACACGAACAATTAAAATCCTTTTTCCTTTCGTACTTCAAATAATGAACGAACCCCTTAATTGCTTTTTCAACATATTACACTCGAACCACGATTAATTTATACCGTTTTTTTTTGCTGCATAAAGTAATTCTGTAAATTTTTCATTCAAGCTTAAATCCCTTGAAAGTTTTCTATTTTTCCGTGAAATATGTTATGCAACGGAACGCACCGAAATGTTTATGAAGAATAAACTTGTATTTGTCATGCGAGAAACGCGGCGAAACTTGCGCAAACTTTCTTGCTTAGTATTTATTGCTTGGTTGCATTTTCATCTCAGCTGGCAGCCACGTTTCGATGTAAATTTGCGATGCCATGAACCGTACTCGTAAATTATGGTGATTTTTATGGCTGAAGCCTTTATTCGCACTCGCAAAAACTAGCCCGAGATAAAACTAATCAACTAAATAAAGCGACGGCGACTACTGCTTAAAAACAAGCATCAACGCTATTTTTAATCGACTAATTGCTATGTTTATAACTCGCGATTTCCGAATTTCAAACAGTTGTTGAAATGCTCCATTTTTATTTTAGGGTAGTAAATTTTATGGTTACGACTTTATCATATAAAAAAGTACCCTGGTAGTAAATATTAGCTGACAAAGTAAAATGTAAATACGACTCTTTTAATTGCAAAACTTTTGCGCAAGAACTACGAGAATTAGCTTTTTAAGTTTTTCGCGTCGCGGGCGCTCGTTACCAGTAAACTTGTTTACGTCCGAAATGGCTAAAAGCAAAACAAGCACATCGCGTCGCGTCCGCATGTTGTTAATTCAGTGCGCAAGTTATGAGTGCAGTTCAATGAATTTTATTTAAATGATTGCAAAGTGGCCGTTCCGCTGGTGATTCTATTGCAATTCGCCGCTTTCAGCCGAACTCGCGATTCCTATCAGCACTCCGCAAAGGGTCATTTCCGTTTGCAGAACTTCCTTCTTCAATGCGCTTCAGTAAATATCGATTATCCCATTGCGCGCTGTAGGTACTTGCTGACGTGCCACCAACGCGCTTTTGCACTCTTTCCGTTTCCTACAATCGGAAGCAAGATGTCTGCTGCTTACTCATTTGCGTTCTGATTTGCTTCTTCGTCACATCCAAATAAAATTCGAACACTTTTTCCACCAGTACTCTGACTGATTGAAAATCGCAAGTGAAGAATCAGGTTAAATACTTATTACTTTTTAATATTCATCACAAAACGCGAGAAAAGAAAAATCAGAAAATTCAGTAAAGAATATTGCATGATAATCAACGTTCTCATTTTCCTTTGCACCTCTGTGAACAGCTACAATTTTTTGTACGCCATTATCATTTTTCCGACAGGAAACAATGATAACTTTTTTTGCTTGTGCGAGATTTCATCTCGTGTTCAATACGTTCGAGATAGTTTCCTAATAATCAAGACCTAGTTTTTCGCAAACGCGTATTGATGAACTGATGATGCATCGTTTATTAATAGTAACTGCGCCAGCACTAGCTGGAAAACTCAAATAAAAACCGTATGTGAAAACAAACAAGGGTGTGCAGTGCTTTGCACGCGTAATAGAAATTCGATCCGTCAGAAAATTGCATTAAATCTGTACACATCGAGGCTATACAAAGAGAGCTTTGTGTTTTGATTTTTTAAAAGTCTTTCGAATTCTATTTACCCAACGAATGCCATCCCTTCCTATTTTTCGCTATTGAATTCAGCTTAGAAAATAAAAGAAAATAATTTACCTTATCACAATGCTGATCCATGAATAATTCGTGATCCTTGAAATCCTGGTCCTTGAATAACGGATGGTAACTGTAACTAAACGAAAAAGAAAATTGTTATAAACGTGAATATAAGTGACATGTCATAATTAAAGATAGTTAAATATTTGCATTGGAAATTAGAAAATAATTCAAATAGCAATTCCGTTAATTTTCATTGAACAGATGCTAACGAAGACGAAACTAAGACTAATTGAAAATGTCATCGAGTATTCGGTTTCGTGCACGTCGTACCAATCGAGTCAATTGCAAGTGCAAATGCAAATTGTGAATTCAAATGAACTTTTGCACCATGTGCTTGCTACTCGCTGAACTGCGGTAATTATTTTGCTGAATTTACTCAGAGAAAATTGTACGTTTGCGCGCGACACGTTATTTATTATCGAGTTGTTGTTATTGAATAATTTTGAAACGTGTGCGGTAACGGTAACGCCAAGGTAAGCACACACATCGTTTCTTTTCGCCGACGGCGGTAGATCATAACACGCCCGCGATAAATCACAGTTTAGCGCCGAGGGAGCGGAGAAGTAAGATGTAAACAAGCTTTCCAGAGATCCGCATAACTTTCGCGATGCGCTTTCAGCGAATGCCGCGCCGCCGTCCGCCCCAGCTGGAAGACAATGCGCGCGGTGGCGGAGGCGGTGTTTGTCTATGGAAATTGCGGCCGCGCGTGAAAGAGATTTATGCCTCGCGCTATAAGATTATTGTATGTCAACACTTTGTTCCCTTGATTTCCTTATTACACATTTTCCATGTTAGCTTTGCCTTTGTCGTCTATGTAGTTTTGGCTTTGATTTAATTTTACAATTTGTTAGCAAAGATTTTTCTAAACCAGCAAATAGGGAATAAGAAAATTTAAAATTTATATCTTAATAAATCTAAGAATATAGTGTATGAAATAGTCGTTTATCACATAGTACAATTAAAGTTAATTGCATTTCGTCGAGTTATTTACGGCACACTTGTTGCTAATCAAATTTGCACGCATATATCAATCAATTCCCAATGGTGTCATCACTCAATAGCAGCCAGCACAAAAGTTATAGAGCTCTCGACAATCATGGGCTGCTGATGCTCAGCGTATTCACATTCACGGTTCGTATTTCTCGCAATTTTGCTCCTTTTGGAATTGAATACGAAGTGCGCGTTTGTGCGTGGGTAATAAATATGGAAAGTCATGAATTTTAGATTAAATTTTACGCGCAGTTTCACGAATGACATCATTCTGGAACGAGGTGCAAATAATAACCGGTGTTTCGCGTATTGTTTGCGCTCTGTGTAATAACCAAAGACAAAACGAAGGAATGCAATCCACCTGGGGAAAATCCACTTGAAGATGATCCCATTTTCATTACGAAGAAATTATTTGTGCGAATAAAGGCAAACGAAATTCGGCGTTTAGAGCGCAACAAGCGTCATTAATCATGTTTTGTAACTTTGCATCGTTCGTCTGTTCTGAGGCAAGGAATTATTTTTAATTATATTAAAAGTTAACTTCAAAGACCAGAAAACGTGAAAGGAGCTTTTGTTGTGTTGCCATCAAATGCAGAAACTTCATTCACATCAAGTGAGTTGCAATAGTCAAAGTCGGTAATATTTTCTCCAAGATTTTATGTAGCTTTGTTCAAAATAAGCTTCAATAAAAAATCCTGCAAAATTAACTTTAAACGTTACTGATTGACACTTTGTAAGATGGTAAATAATTAATTAAAACTTGTTTCAAAGAAAAAAAATGATCTTGAAAAGGTTACAGTTGAGAAAGTACTAAAAAGAATTTTTTGCATCCCTTTAACTAACTTATATTAATATCAATCAATTTCAAATTAATTTACCAAGACCTTTCGCAAATATATTAATAACTGAAGTTAATTAACTGCGTCCAAAGATAATTATTTATAAATGATTAGAGATATCCCAACCTAGCATAACTTTACGCTTGATTGCATCATTTCAACCCTCATATTAAATTATTCCCCTGTTGGCAATTTTCCCCCAGGAAAACAATAACCTATTAATATCGAATTATTAATTGGAATACTAGTAAATTAATTAACAGTCCTCTCACACACAATTATTATTTTCAAATATTACTCACAAATTTGAATCTCTCTAGAATTTGTTTCAAAATTTAAGAGTGGATTTTAATTAACAATTTTTAATTACATCCGTAGAAAAAGTTGGTGGCACCTCTTTATAGGTAATTGTATTCAGAATGACATTTTGCGAAACGCAAGCAGCGAGGCTGAATGCGAATTGCGAGTGAGCGCTGCGGCAACGTCGGGGGCGGCTTAACGCTGTTATGCACATTTGCCATGGCTGAGACAATGCCACGCAGACGAATGTTAAATAAATGAGAGAGTGATTGCGGTTGAGCGGCGGTTTATGCACGCGCATACCATACTCACACGCTGAATGCGGCAAAATCTGCATGAAAGAAGCGACCGGATGAGCGAAGATTTACGAAATGGGTCGCGGATGAAAATCGGATTAGCGCTAGTTGTGCTCTCGAGCGCGCGAATTTCGCGGATCGTGATCGCGCATTGTTAGTGCTCGCGATGAACACATGAGATAAAAAATGCAAAATAAATCGCAACTGCAAATAAACCAATTTGCTAAAGTACCGATCCTATTTGTTCGCATTTATTAATCAATCAAATTCACGCCAACATTTTAATTTCACATCCAATAGATACATCAACATTAAAACTCAATTAATTTATAAAAAATGTTCCACGGAATCATTTAATTTGCTAAAATAATTAATTACGGAATTAGGCAATTTCGTAAAATGCTCGACTGAATTCATAATCAAAATGTAATTCGTGTCAATTAAAGCACGTTTGAACGTTTGCAAAACATCTCAAAATATACATTAATTAAGCAGCTACAAGGTAACCAAATTTCCTGTTGCAATTAGGCATAAAATGTGAAAATATGAAAAATTCAATTTCATCTCGGAAATGTATTTCAATTCCATTTGCATCGGTCGCTTAAACATGCGCGTCGCTTTTCAATATCATTCAAAATGTGAATATAAACCAGGTGTATTATTGATCATGAAGATAGGATAAAGACCGTACAGGGGGGTTTCAAAGAAATATTCCCATTTGATGATTGCTATTTCCACGTCAGTGCAAATGCATGCAAATGGTTGGCAACTATTGGCGGTCGAGTGAAGAATTTCGCGAATAAATAGCACACTAGTCAATGAGTGAATAAATGGCCTTATATTGCAAACGTTTGCACGGTTTACATCACAAAATATGCAATAATAGTTGACGTGCGTGCATTCGTTTCCGTTGCGAATGTAATTGCTTCGTCAAGTTGGCGGCGGCATGCAATAGTTCTATGTGTATTTATTGATGATCATCATCATCATCATCATCATCATACGCGTGCACCCTTTAACTAACATACGTCTGTCGATTGTGTGCAATTGGATGGCTAATATTAGCTATCCACCCGCGCAAACGCGAACGAGGCGTATTCATCGAATGCCGAATATGCATAACCGCAGATTCAATAAGCAATCGCAATTGCAATTACGTCTGTCGGCTAATTTCTAATTACTGTATAGTTATGCTCGTTAACTAGGACATGCTGTTACGCTCCGAGCGCAGAGAAAGTTTTCAATGTGCTTTAATTGCCGAAATATCGTGATCCAAGTACGAATTTATGTAACTAGCAGTTAATAAATGTTTCACGCGATCATTACTCAAAACCATTTAAATTCCCAATATTGAAATAGTCGTTTTTGAAACAAATTCATTAAATTAATTAATTCAATGAATAAATTAGGAATTTTGCTCTGATGTAAAGCAGTTATGCTTGATTTAGTAGGGAAACATGCGAATAGATACTAAACCAGTATCATTTATAAACACATAGCCTACTTTATGCGCACTCCTTCGCGTAATTAAATTTCCGATCATGCTCGTCATCTTAGCGACGTTCACATACACATCCTTTGTGCTTGTTCTTGGCTCGTTTACGACGCGCTAGTATTTCAAGCCGAAGTAAATGCCGGAATAGCTAAAGTTAGACACTGCTCTTGATAGTCAAAGACATTGCATCTCAGGCATTTCCGCCATCAGCCACTTTCGGCAATAAAATGCCGTAATAACTGTCCAGTACGTGTTTATACAACAAACTGATGAGAAATTCTGCCTTTAAGGTATACGCCGAAATCTTAAACTTCTCATAAGTAAATTAATTTTCATATTCTATGCAAAGCACAAACATCCCCAAAATTTAAAGTTAATTACTTTTAAAGAAAGCTAAAGCAAGCATTAAACTGATTTTTGCTTGAAAAAATAGTTTATTAAGTCAAAATTAAATTACTAAGTGTGAACAATTAAATAATGGAGTAAACGAACGTCAAACTGTGAAGCAATAATTTCGGTGTGATTTAATTAAATTTGCTTTTCCGGATTATTAATCTGAGCGCGAACGCACACACGAAATTATATGAAAGTTTACTTTAAATGCGCAAAGTGAGCGAATTATAAGAGAAATACGAGGATTGAATGAAGCAGCACACTCTGCTCTCGCGCGTTGGCTTGCAATTATTCACATTTCGCATTGAAGATACATTTATCGCTGGGGCGTGCTGCGCGGGAAAATTTACAAACTTCCTGCTAGTGAGAACTTCCCGAAACGTGGCACTGTGCGCGGCTATATTTAGCGCATGCGACGTGTGTATTCATAAAGGACGAAGGCACGAAAGTGCCACGGATGGCTGGCACTCGTAAAACTCGAGTTAATTTAACGAGCGCGCCCAAAAAGGATCACTAAGAGGACCAATTCGATGGTTATTTCAATTAACACGGGCCAGCGCTCTGTACGTCTCTGAATTTAAAGGATTCATTTTCGCCGTATTTCACTAATTTCTATGCTTTGTTTCGCCGCTCTAAATAAATAAGAAATAATGACTTTTACGTGATACTTTAACGCCTCATTTTCAAAATGATAACTTGATAAATTACCCCATGATTTCATAAGGAAACATGCGCCTTCGCGAAAATTCCCAATTGCGCATAATCGTTTTCATAATTTATGAAATTTCGCCAAGTGCACCACCTCGAAGATAATTTAAGTCCGAATTATGGCGTGCATGAATCGTCCTCGGCGAGCATCCCCAAATTCAAATTGCGTCGCCGAGATTTGCCATTCGCATTTGCGCACTTCGCAGGCCGCGACTGCCGATTAGTTTTAATATTATGCATACAGTTGGATGAAACTTGTGCGGAGGCGGCGGTTGCGTGTGACCGCGCTCACCGACAGAGCATGGATATTATTCAAATAGCACTTCATTGGCGTGCACGATGCGGCGGCGCGCTGCCCAACTTGGCGGTTATCATCAAACCAACGACTCGCACATTTCCCGCGGATAACAAGAGCGCCAACCAGCGCAACGCAAGCACTCACTACCCGTCGTCCTAACGAAGGTAAATTCGTACGCGTTCAGGTGAATGCACATTGTGCTTGCTCTATTCCTTCTCACCGTTGACACAATGTCCTTCAATCATTACTTTCCGCTGTTTGCTTTTTCCCCCAATTGCTAAAGCTACATGCGATAAATTGTCTCCAAGCACTGGCAAAAATGTGTAAACTACTAAAACTAAACATTTAGTGCTTGTTCCGCTATAGTCATCGTTATCTTGCGAACGGCAATAAACGTTTCGAGTACACGATAATTACTCGACATGAGCAACCGCAAAGAGTGCACACCATTAGAGCGTACAGCAAGAAGTACTAACAGTAACAACAAGCGCAGGAAGCGGCTGAACTGGCGTTTCAATTAGGGAAAGTGGCAGCGAGCCGCGCGTATTTCACTGCCATATTGGGCACAATTTCGCCTTCACCCTCATTTCGTCGTTGTCGTCTATCTATTCCCAGGCGCATCCATGCACAAGCAGAGTATTCACTGCTTGTGCTGAGCACCAGCGCGCGTTTTGCTTGAGCTAAGCAACCCACATTATTCCGTCATATATCACATGCTCCAACCGTATGTAGTATTCCCGGTGCGCATACTTGCGCGGAACTTGTACAAACTGTCGAATATTTACACGTCCTAATCGCGAATACCTAAATACCTTTCACGCAGAAACCGCCGGAATGTAATGCTTGATAAGCTGGTTATTTTTATGCGCGAAGGATACATTCGCATACCAAAAGATATTACGAGGATCATATTCTAAAGTTCCAAGGATAATGTGCATAATCCGCTGGTTATTAATATTCTTAGCGCGTAACAAGTTTGCAAAGAATATCTGGCGCCTTTATGTGCTGGTTAAAAAATGGATTACCGGATGAACTAAAGTTTGCTTTCGTTGTTATAAACTTGTGCTATGTTATAATTAATTGCCTAAGTCACTTTAAGAGTATTATTAAAATTCACTTAATATCCTTTGAATATTTATTAAGTTAGTACGCACGTTTTTCAGCATAACTAAAAAAATTCATGCTGTTCCTTAGAGAAACTTCCCATTTAATTATCCTGATGAATTTGAATAATAATTTAATCATAACGAATAAAGATATTTAATTCTAATATTGCATAATAAGCGACCACATAACGATGGATTTAATTGAGCAATAAACATTCAAATTGCATTTGCTTCAATTAGCAAATAGCCATCAAGCACTCAATTCATTTATTCGTGCGCGTTGAGCGAACAGCGCACGAAAAGATAACTATGTTAGTGTAATTGGAACATTATGTGTGTAACATTTGGAAAAGCATTTAGCAAAGCAAAGCAAGTTTTCCGCTTCATTTAACGCGAAAACGCGCGCTCGCGCCGATTGTTCCGAAGGGGCTGGCCAACTGCTGGCCATGGCCAAACTTGCTGTAAATGCTACATGCATATTCATTCGGGCGTAAATATTCATGCTTGTTTTTCCGCGCGCAATTTTCTACATTTTCTTCGTCCTTCCTCCGCCGTCGCCCGGCGCAATTAACTTTATTTTGCTGAAATATTTCGGACGCGCACTGCACGGAATATTCAATGGGTTTTAATCAATTTAATAAGTGGTGATTATCCTTTACGAAAATGCAGGAGTTTCTGAATTTTGGAAAATTTCCACGCTTATTCTATGCGACGGTTTTCCGACGGGGATGAAAAAAATAGTCGGGCCGGAAATGTTCGCACATATTTCTTATTTTCTCCTTTAGAAAAGTTGAGTTGATTAATGTCAGGAATTCTTTATCTGGAATGAAAACGTACAAACATATTTTTCATTCCTTTATCGTACGTGGCCGCGAGAAAAAGCGGGAGAAGGGTAAAATAATCCGTATTGTTACTGCGATTGTGTGATTGTTCGATGCGTTTTCAATTTGTTTGTGTTATCCTTGCAGACAAGTGTCTCCGACTATCGGAATGTGTCTATTCAATTATGCCTGCTTTCCTTTGACGTTTCCCGCTTATTGCCGCGCGCGCGTATTTCAAGGAATTTACTGGAATTTCCTGAAATATCCAAGGGAGCCGACAACGATGTCATCCCCCGCAACGACAAATTCCCATCGACTACGAGATATGCATGTACATTACGAGGGGGCGGTCGGTGGCAATATTTTTCCAGTTTGTCCACTTTAGTGCGCAGGATAATATATTTCTTATTGTTATTTTGGCACAGTGCCAGGAACGTCCCATAACGATTATTATTATAGATCAGTGGCATTGAAGGAAATTTCAGATTTAAGAGCGGGAAAACTATCTTCATTTGTTGCAACTTTAGCCACATTTCACCGATAGTAAAATTACAGCAGCCAAGCGAGAGAGATAAAAAACCAGGGGCAAAATAAATTCATATTTCTGAAATGTTCCGCGGTGTCAGAATATTCCACGTCCCTACATGTTTCAATCATGTGACTCACGGAAGTAATTTCCCGGGTTGTCTCTCCCGCCACGCGTACAGAGTGTTGCAATTTTAAGCCCTTTGGGAAAACGACGAATAAATTTCGTTCAAGGAACAGAAAAAACTTGATGAAATTTCATTAAACTTGATTGAATCAAAACTGTTGTGTTGAATCTTTCGAAACGTTCAAGGAAAAGTTATATAAATACTTTGCGAGGTTCGGGAAAACGACGACTGAAGGGGAGCGAAATGAGTTGTTCGGCTAAGGAAAAAAACAGGAAAACGAGGACGACATGACACTCTCCGGAACGCGCGTGAGTGCGGCAAAGATTGAAAAGATTGGGGGGCAGGTTTTTCATGCCGCCTCCCAGTGCGCACGTTCTGATTACATGAAAACTACAAAATTGAAACATAAGCGTGCGAGCAGGAGAGACGAAACGTGGAAATGTTTTTTTGTCAGTTGGTGAATGTGAATTTGCATGAACGCGGAAAACAAAATTAAATTATGATGCGTCGCACGTATGCATCCTCGACCTCGAGAGCATTGCAATTATATTTTATTTGTGTCGCAATGAACCATTTCCCCGTGTTTATCCATTTATCCGTGTTTCTGGATTGCGCTGTTAAAAAATCTCGACGCGTCGCGCTTGAATTACATTTGCGGTTTGTTCATTTGCGTACCGGTTATTTTTTACCACGTGAGTTTATTTATTCTATAAATGTAGAAATCCTACTCTCTTTTTAAGTACCTACCTATCCGTCTAGTTTATATTATCATCCATTCTTAATTTAATTGCGACAAATGTATGAAATATTGTAACTAATTGCTTCATCAGGTTTTAATAAACGAATTTCATTTTTGACAAGGGCAAGCAAAACTTTCTACGTATATTATATTGCGATGGGAAAATCTTAATCAAAAGTTTGCAACGCGAAAAGTGTTTGTAATCAAATTTTCCGAACCATTAATTACGCCTTCATTAATCATAAAAAAGTTCCCAACTGCACATTTTTCATGTCATTTCCAATTTGTATTTACTCTTCATTTTCTTTCTCAGCAATTCTTCCTATACTTGCGATACTTTCTTTATAAAAAATGTCTGTAATAAACAAACCGGTTACTTAAGGAGGTATTCTACTCGAGACACCCCAATTTCCGCCGTTTTTCTACAATCATCTTGTGACGATGCCGGCAATTTTTTTTAAATTTCTAGAGTAAAATACCCTCTTAAAAATGTGCCCAACAAATTTGCGATAGACCAATTTACTTCTTTGTAAGGCTTGTGAAAAATTCAGGAATTTTTATGATATCTTTAGTACTTTTCGAGATATTGATGAAATTAGATTACAATTCTTCAAAGAAATTGTAATTTTTAATTAGTGACACAGAGCTCCAGATTTCATTACATTCCTATACTCTAACAGATAGAGATTTAAGTTTTTATGTAATACTTGAACATGCAAGTAAAACAAAAAGTTGAAGAATTAACATGATCGCTTCAAGTTAAGAATGCATCCAACAAATTTGCGATAGACCAATTTACTTCTTTGTAAGACTTGTGAAAAATTCAAGAATTTCGATGATATCTTTAGTACTTTTCGAGATATTGATGAAATTAGATCACATTTCTTATGAAAGAAATTGCATTTCCCGTGTAGATACTTGTTTAATATTGAACCCATTACAATAACTAAACTTTCCAGATATATAGAAATTTTTTTTCGATTATTCCAAGTTTCAATAAAAGGATAATAAAATTTCCCTCTTATATTGCATGGTGAATTAATGAATGAGTAATTTAATTTGTGCGTCTGCTTTGTTACAGATTCCTAAGCGTAAAGAAGTGGCTGCTACGTAAAAAGCATCAGATCGAATTGGCACGCAAACGTGGATGGAAAGGATACTGGGTCTGTTTGAAGGGCACAACATTGCTGTTCTATCCGTGCGATTCGCGTGAAGGTCGGTCCGTCGAAGCGGCGCCGAAGCACCTCATCATCGTCGACGGCGCCATCATGCAGCCGATACCCGAGCATCCGAAACGGGATTACATCTTTTGTCTGAGCACCGCATTCGGCGACGCCTATCTGTTCCAGGCGCCGTGTCAGGTAAATTGACGAATTTATGCATGCACGTCGAACGATCGCGGCGTCGCGACGCCAAGAATTACCATTCACAACACACCGATTAACTACGGACATTAATTTTATGCTCCTTGACATACCAAACAGGGGATTCATGTGATAACGCAATGTGCAAGCATAAACCGAGCACGACTAACCCCTTTACTTATCGCCTAAGTCCTTTCTTCCCAAACGCTTTATTTATGTTCATCCTTATTGAAGTATTAACTTGTGTTTATTAGCCACCTATTTGTTCCTGATAACAAATCTATTTTCTATCCAGCAATTTACCCGCAAGCAAATAAATTTAAACGCAATTTCCCTCAATGTCAAAATGCTTTAATGTTTAACGCTTTTATCGCGCTTTTGTTAATTTGATTTCCATTCGCGGAAACCGAAAATTTAAAAATGCATTTAGCAGTCTCGATGACAAGCATTGTGCGTATTTTTATCAACAACACGAGAGCGAAATTCCGAAATGCATCAGCAGCTTAAATGCGCGTGTAGAACACAAACCATTAAGCATTACAAAGAATGGGGCCGAGCGGCGGCAACGCTGCAAATATGTTGTGAGCGTGGAAAAAGCGTGTTAACAGCGGGCGAAACGTGCACAAAAATCGAATAAATCACATCGCTCTATCTAATTTTGCTGAGCACAAAATACAGAGCATGCGTTCGCTGCCATCGTAATTACTCGTTGCAAGTACATTTTTCGTGCGCGTTTCTTTTTTTATGACGGCGGTGGTGTTGTCGAGGACACGCCACCGTCGAACGACAACTATACTGTTCGCCTGCGAACGCATCCGTATCCTGCGAAAAAAGGCGAAAAAAGCGTGCTTAATGATACGAAAATCTCGACGCTCAAAAATGAGCAGCTGCACAACCAGCAAAAAGCCAAATATTCAAATTCCATTACACGCCCACTTTTTTCCCGGCCGCCGGGGCCGGGGGTTTCCACTCGGTTTGAGTACGTGCCATCAGTTTTCCGCTTGTTACCAAAAGGAACACGACAACCGCATGTACGTAAAAACGGCGCTTGTTAATCAAATGATTATTTGTTTTTAACTACAATTATTTGTCCTTTTTATATCCCGTTTTAAAAATCGCAATAAAGCCGGAGCACTTTGGCTCTGCATTAAATAAAAGTCATTTGCACAATATATATCAAAAACGCGACGAGTCGTTCCGAATCGCATTTTCACATCGTTTGCTGTTATTGATGAAGCATGCGCGCTCTATGAACTCATGATCTACGTATGGTATGTACGTTTCAGCACCCTTTCAGGCATCGGGCAATAAACTAAGAATATCGCGCAACGCTTTTCAATGAGGCAAAAGCATCGAGCGCGTTATTTATTTACTTCGCTCGGCGCGCCGACGTTGTTCGCGCATATTTCTTAAGTTCTCTTTTTATCTCCATCTTTGCTGCTTTACGAGTACATTTTTACACATATGTAACGCGCTTTGACCTCCTTCCTTGCTTCCTTAATGCACTTACATCGTTCCTGCATGCTATTATTCTGCCCTCGAGCTCGAGTAAAAGGAATACTTTATGTACAAATTTGCATTATGAAGGGGGATAAAATTCCCGAGCAACAATGTAACTATGCGCAAAATTGTTTTTCACAAATATTGATAATAGCAACTCAGACATAAAGTAGGTACTCACTTTGATAGCTGTGATATTGTAACGGATGCGTGCTCCTGGAAATCCTGGCAATCTGTAACCAGAAAAGGATTAATTAATATCAGAATAGCGAACTTCTATATTATTAAAAATGTTTATGACCTATAGAAAATGGGTGAGCTTCAATAACAATATAGTTTATAAGACATAGAATAGTTGAAGTTTGTTGTTTGTTAGTAGAGCAAAGTTTAAATTAAACAGTGAAAAGTTTAGCTTGCATCATAACCTCAGTGGCTAGAATTGGATTACGAGTGCGTTCCTCTCATTTCCGGTTTAGTTGCGGGAATTTTGATTAAATGGAGTTAATTACGTTCAATTACTACAGAGTATATATTCAATTTGAATGCTGAGTAGTCATTTACTATACCATATTGTATTATACCTATTTACCTAGGAACTAATTCAACTATTATTCAGGATAATTATTAACCCAATTTAAATCCTTCAATATGTATAAATCGCCCAATTAAAAAACAATTGTGCAAAGCAAATATGAAGAGTACAATTGTTAAAATTGCGAAAATACCAAGGGTTAACATTTTTGGCTTACTGTGCGCGGTTTGACACGCTGTTAATTTGCATATTCATAACGAGCTTAACCCGAAATAAATTACGTTCATCAGCATCATCATCGCGCCGGATTTATAATGCGTAAAATCTCCTAGAATGACAAAACCGAAGCAGCCCGGAGCGTTATATTTAGCGTTTGCCTTTTGCGACCGAGTGACGTATGCATAGTTGGCATCTTGTTACACCCAATTTCATATACACACAGAGCGTATCATCCCTTCGCGTGGACAGCAGGATGAGCTTATGCAAACCGGAAGCACGCAACCGCAGCCGAATTCATTAGCGTCACTCTATTCATCGGCCATCATTCAATAGCTTTTCCCTAGTCTTCGTTATCTCATATCGGTTCGTGCCGCCCCATGTTACTCTATGATTTTTATCCAGTTATTCCCCGATGACAAATAGGCTATCTGCCTAATGCACCCCAATTGCAAAAAAACGCGTAATAAAAATCACTCAGGAAAGACTCGCTTGTAAAAGAAATGTTTCATTAATATTAAGCACAATTACAGAAATAAATGCAATGAAAAACCGCCATGATTTGTGCGTTTAATCAACGCTGCCAAGGGGAAAACTTTTCTGTCTGTCGTCGCGAGTCGTTGAGTCCTTCATTTTTCTTACTCATAATCTTATTTTCTTTCATTATGCTTTACCCGCAATTTTTCGTATCCGCTTAAAAATGGAATCAACAATACATACGTATGCTATCAGCGAAACGCCATCTCCGGAACGCGTCTATTTCAAATTAAAATTTATTTATGATATTCATGCATTTCCTTATTTTACGAATGCGTCTTATATTTGTGCCGTACATTACGGATCCAGACTTGAAGTCTCGCTCTTTTTATGATTATATCAAGCAGTACTTAAATATTATTTAAGCAGAAATCTTTTATGCATATTTAAATGTGAATTTTTTAATGCAGGTTGAGTTGGAAAACTGGGTGAATAGTATTCATAGTGCATGCGCAGCAGCATTCGCTCGCCATCGCGGAAAAACAGGCACGTTGCACCTGCTACAGGAAGAAATCTTCCGATTGGAAAAAGCCATCGAAACGGTAAGTCAGCAAACAGTTAACTTCCGTTTTATCTGCCCTAATGGCATTTTGCACGCGCCGTACACACCGGACCGGAAAAACAATGCTGCCATTGTTGTGGGCGGGCGAATTGAGTTATAGCATTAAAAAATTATTTCGAGGGAGCTGCGAGCTCCGCTTTGATTTTATTATTTTGCTTCGGATTTTTCGTCTCGCGCATGTGTTCATAAATCTTGCAGGTCGAACGGACGAACGTAGCGTGTAAGGCCTTTTTTTACGCTTGCATTTGGAACAATTCCAACTATCTATTCGCCCACGAAACGCGTGTTCGGGGGTGGACCACCGTGGAACACTTAGTGTGGTGGCGGTAAGGTCGGCCCCATTATCAGGACGAGGACAAAGGCATTTCCAATTCTACGCATAGAATTAACCGTTGTGTGCTCGCGCAAAGTTTACAAATTATTCGGCACATACCGCAGAGAAATGCATAAAAAACTTTACGAGAGTGACACACAACATCACGTGGAATGCAAAGTTTTCACTTGCACGAAGCACTTTTTTACGATTGACGTGATTGTGAGTCCTGCCATTGTCCTGCGGTGCATTTTTCATTTGCCAAGGTTGCTTGTAATTTGGCTTTTGTTCGAAATGAGCGCATTTGGAAAGTCATAACCGCGTTAGAAATTCATATAGATTCCTATTAGATAAAAGGAAATTGAATTTTTTATGTTTTTCCACAAATTTCAATATGAGTACTCTTCCCGGAAATCAGAAAGATTGTATAATAAGATCCGCAAAAGATATAATAGTGAAGCCAAATATTCAAATGTTTAGCAGTGCTTTAGGTTGTTTTGTTTTTAAATTATCAAATAATTATATAAAATAATTATGGTTTCCCAAAAAGTTGTTATGTGATATTTTCATTTCTTTCCAAGTATTACAACCTATTATTATAATTATTCGGCTCGCTCGGCTTTTTGGTGTGGTACCTTCGAAACTCGAGATAATGCAAAAGCCTAAATTACAACACATTTAACTTCGAAAACATTAAAACGCGCGTATAGTGAACTTGGGGCTAAATTTGCAAAACTTTTCTTCACGTGCGCACATCAGGGTCGAGCAGCGAAGCATCGAAATGTGTAAAACTTGACTCGTGCTTCCTTTTTCGGCGGCCGTTGCTACCTGGTTACCACCAACGGCAGCAAGTGAAGACACTGCGCACACGTGGAAACTAATTCCTGCTATAATTAATTAGAAGCACGGGATTATGGCACGTTTCCGGCGCCAATGCGAACGCTGTACCTTGGTCCTGAACAAACATTGCGCCACTTCGCAGTGCTTCAAGGTTCCGATGTGTATAATTGAGAGAAGGCGCGAGGAAATGTGCTAACAAGGGTGTGGTATGCGTATGCACAATGCTGAAACGTATTCGCGAGTTAAATATGCGAGAAAAATTCAAATTCGCCGCGTGAATATGTGAATCGTTGTCACGATGTGATTCTAACTGGTTTTATCCTGTTCGTGTAGGACTACAAGTTGAAGCACATGGCTGAGATGCAGCAATCGGTCGTTGCTGACGCCGACACCCGCCAGCAGCTTGGCGGGCAAGTGATACAATGGGAGGAAAACTTGGAAAGGCTGCACTGCGAACAATTCCGTCTCAGATGCTACATGGCCAGCCTACAAAGTGGCGAATTACCCAACCCCAAGGTTCGTATTTGTTTTGTTTCTTTGTCGATTTACGCTTCAATCTCCAAACGCGAAATAAACAAGTGCTCACAAACTTTTCATCAAGCTCGAGTAGCAACATACTTGAAATTGCTTTCAGATTTCAACTATAGTTACAGCGCAATATTGTCAGTGACTAGAAATTATAGAAACCATTCGTAGCATGATACTACTATATCTTACTTACATGATAGTGCAATTGGGACTCAGTGGTCATTACACTTCCAATCAATGCCACTATAAGTTCTTAGCGCAAGATTCTCTATTGAAATCATCACCATACTCCATCAATATGTGCCTGGTTAGTGATACAATGTTACGATAACAGATTTCAGTAACTCCACATATGATATCAAGAATTGTCAACCACACATAGCTTGGATCATTGGTTACCTACAAGTTATGTTTAGATATTAAACTTTGAGATATGTGCTCATTACTGACCGTTGTACCTTATTGACTTGTTCAATATCATGTATCGCCCTGAATTGATTGTGTAAGAGATTAAACAGCACTGCAAATCACATGGGACCTGGCTGGAACCTCTAATAGAAACATTGTTATGACTACTTAAACACACGTTCTTGGAATACGCTACACGCGGTATGACCAAATATTCATACTTGCATTATTACAAATATACAACCCATTGATGATAGTTATTAAATTAATTGTAGTTAAAATACGATTTAATAATGAATGCATGACACTAACCTTAAATTGGGCCAGACCGTATGTACCGATTGCCGTGGAAATTCTTGTTGTCCTGGATTCGTCCACACAATGAAACACTCCCGAATTAAGTAAAGGCAATGAAATACTACAATTAGACTAATTACTAAACTAACTACTAACTAAATAAGCCTGTGAATTGTCTTTAAAACGCACTAGACGCAACAGGCCTACTGACAGAGCACAGCAGATCAGCTGATTTCTACTGACGTCAAGTTAGACCTGCACTCTCTACCTGAATCGCTGCAACCCACATTTCGCAATAATGTTGTATTGCGTGTATGCATAATTTGAATCTTTGAAAACAAGCAGTCTAATGGAAAGGAGAAAAAATATGCAATTTACATCAATGATATCACACAAAGGAAAGAAAATAATGCACAATATTGTGTAATTTCCGCACCTGCCAAGCGCATGAACACAAAGTGCGAACATTATAGACATATCTGGTTCATTAATCGAGAATGTTGGTCATTATTTATGAAAACATATTCAAATGCTAAGCCGTGCTGACATGAGGCACTGATGGTCCTTTGGCCCTACACGCAACAAAAGCTGGTTTCAGCAAAATAATTGCGCTAATTATTAAAGCTACATCAATCAAGGATGTGAAGGGCCATGAACAGACCCCTGCGAACAATGGGAGTGTCTGTCCAAAGTACCTGCCATTATTGCGGAAAATACAGTTGATTGATACCAATATATAGGGGATGCGTGTACGAAGGACTAACAAGGCCACCGTCATCTGAAACCTGGAGCAATCCGCAATCACATATCAGAAACAGCTGCTCGGTCAAATTGATTCGTCGTAAACACATCCATAGTCGGTGTACCGCAAACGAACGCATTCTGTTTCCCGGAATACTAATTACTTGATATTCCCACACGGTCGTTGCATGTTTTTGCGTGTTACATAAGGATCGTCAGGATAATGAATCGAAGGAGCCAATTAATTATATCGTTACGTCGTATTACGATATAATATTGAAGTGCATTGGCAAATGGAGCGTGTTGGAAACAGCTAGGATCGAAGGCAATGATGCGTGCAAACGCGTTGCGTAACTCCCTCGGGAGGAATTGCCGTAAAAACCTGACTCGAAGAGGAGCGACAGACAAAGTCCGGGGAGCGCAATCAAAGTTAAAACGGATCAATGTACTGCCTGTCGATGTTAAGCCAATGGTTTTCGAACGCAGGGAAACCGTTTTGCTGCTTCGCGTCCTGTGTTTGAAAGCCACTGACGCAGATGGCTTAATCAAACGCTTTTCTCGTCCTCTCCCAATTGTCATCAAATGTCAGCGATTTCAATTAGTCATGGATTTCTTACACAAAGCGCTTCGAGTGCAGAGCTTTCATCAAATTTTTGAACGGAAAGATATTTACTTTGCATCATATATGTCCAAATGAAATATTTACTAATAAATACCCAATTTGGGTTAAAAGTAAATAGATCACCGAATAAATGCGAAGTATATTTAGAATTTAGAATAGCATGGATCAAATAAATAGCATTTGACAATGATGAAAAGCCGACGGGCGCCTGATGGAATACGCACGGGGCGAACGGGACGGGAAAAGGATTGCATCAATTTTAATTCGTTGCGCGCCGTGAAAGCCCCTGACGTACCTTTCGGGATAAATGATTGCCCCAGGACGAAAATAACTTCGATTCGACGATGCGATTGCCACTAAGAAGAGCGCGCATTGTGGAAACTAGCAACTATGTGTAGCAGCTTGCTTGTTAAGCGCGAGGACAAGTTGTACGACGCGTCGTCGCCGCGATGCGATGCGGAAAAAGAGCGCCACGCGAGTCAAATAGGTCAACCGGAAGTGGAATTCAAAAATTCCTTGCTTGCGAACGCAGAGCCTCCGGTCATAATCGATAGTGACAGTTGCTATCTGCTGCTAGTACAAGCATCATGATGAACTTGCCATGTGCCGCCGGCGGCGGCTTGATGAAGATGATAAAGTTATCAAAGCGGAAGGAATAATCATAAAATGCATGTGAACCTTTTTGTTCCATGCGCCAAGAATTTTGCTTGTTCGCTGAACTTCGGAACCGGACGTAAAATTCTTGTGCTTTGTTTGTTGCAGTCCTTACTCACACACGTGTCGCGAGCAACGAAGAACACTCTCAATAAGTTGGGGGTGTTTACTGTATCGTCCTTCCACGCGTTCATCTGCGCTCGCAGCCCGTCGCTGCTCAACAATCTGCTCGCCGGACGCGGCGCGACCAAACGCCGCCCCCCGATGCTCTCCCGATCGAACAGCGGCTCCAGCCGGAGGTCAATGCAGGTAATTTCGGTGGAGCATACATAATAAAATCTCAATGCATTTGCATTCGCATAAAACATGCGCTCATATGCAAATTGCTTCATCCATTCCATGCATTCCAGATGAACTCCCGTGAGGAGTCCGAGAACACCGTCAAGGTTTCCTTGCCGGACAACGCAACAGCTACAGTCTATGTCCGGGAGGCAATGTCCGTTGAGGAATTCTTAGCCAATGCTTGCTCCAGGAAGAATCTCAATTCCACCGAGCATTTTATACGTGTCAAAAAGCGTCGCGACATGGAAGACCATAACTATTTTGTGCCACATCGTAGTGATTTGATAGCAACTTATGTAAGTATCCAACTCTCTTGCAATAATCATAAAAGTACTAAGAAGTTATGGTAACATCCAAAAACTCTACTGAAATAAATTCATATGTTCGTTTAGCAACATAAATAGCTTGAAACACTTTAATAATTACGCTCCTACTGTATTCATAGCATATCTCAAATGACGAGATCATTTGTTGGATATCTCGTGAATGATGACGTAACAAATGTGCATAGCCGTCTCGCACGAGGCAAGAAAATTGCATGCACAAACTTGGCAAATAAGAGTCGCATACGCACGCACCGTAATGAGAGCGCGAAATATAATGCGGAGACAACAAACAGTAGAGGATGCGCGGCTAGGTCGGGTATTAAAATGTTGTGCAGTGATGCGCTCCACATTTGTGCGGGGAAATGCATTAGTTAACCCTGGGTGTGCTGTTGTCATTTGCAGTTACACACGCACGAGGTCGTCGAAGTATGTGCCAAAATCCTGTACCAGGTCGAGCTGTCGCGCAGCACGCTGGAACAGATGTGGGGCTTCAGCGTGGAGGCGGAATTGGTGGAGAACGCCGATCGTCAGGATGAGCTCTGCTGCTATGTGAGTCGCGTCGAAGATAAGAGCGTCGCGATGCAGAATGGTGAGTCGTACACACAATAATGCGCGCTCCAGCTTCATATCCGTTTCCTTTCTTCCTCTGCGTTTTACCACTCTGTTTGGATTAATTATGTATTGCCATTAGAGCTCCTGTTATATGTTATTTCATTAACTATTTCTTAACATGAAACACAGCTTGGTTTTTGCTTTATTTACAAGGATTTTCTTCGCTTTTCATCCAGCTGCACCAAAATAACAAACGAATGTAAATTGAAAACTAGATATCTCCAACTGATTACAACAACAACCCCCGACAACCTAGGAATTGTCTACAATCACATATGGAAAATCACATGTGCATTGTGATTGAAGCGCCCTTCATCGTCGACATCGTCTATTATTCATTATCCTGCCGGATACGAAATGCAAATGAACGAAGAGCACTCAAAGAAAACAACAATACACAAAGTAGCTCAACTTGAATATCATCTCAATTCGTCCATGAACTTTCGAGCGCAGTATTTGCATACGTTCGCGAACTGAAACGACTTTAAAATTATTTATTTGCGCTGCTGCAGTTTGAGTAATTCTATTTCAATGCAAGTACGCGTAATTGCACTGCGAATCACACAAAGCGACTCATTAACGACGCGAGCGCGCGGATTATTTGATTAGCGCGCCATACGCTCGCGAGAAACGCGCATAAAACTACGAAAGTATTAATTGAAATTACTTCATCGCTCAGCTGCCACCGGAATTATGCACGTATAAAACATGTATTAAACACTCGAGCACGCAGACCACGCACAAAACGAAATCCGGTCTATATGCATGCATGTTATGTAGTTTACTCCGACCGCGTCAGCTCTCGAAATCAACAACAGTCCGAAACAACCGAACAGCAAACAAACAAACAAACAAACAACTGTAATCGGGAAAACATGCTGCTGGGTGATCTTGTTATCGAATTTGCATTCAATCGTAATACACTGCAGCACAAAAATCCAAGCAGAGCACGCTCGCCGCGTCATAAATAACACACAATATCAAACAATGACAAAATGGAATTATACTTCAGTTTAATTACGCATTCCGTTTCATTTTTGTTCAACACTATGAGTTTTATATTTAATTTAAATCTGAAACTACCCGTCACGAGTATAAATCAAATCTTTATTTGTATTTGTCTGTCAGGAGAATTGTATGTTATAAAAAATTAATAGCGATATAGCATGTCTATTGAAACTATCAACTTTTAATCTAAAAAGTACAAAATCCATTTTTCACCATATAATTCCATATATAAAAGAGAAAAAAAGAGCTCATAGTCAATTAGCAGACTATCATAAGTTTCTATGATGGGTTTTAAATAAAAAATATTGGAAACAGATGATTATAGGATTATTTCTTTTACATACTGCTAGCTAGTATAATATAATACTGACTAATACCATTGATAAATTACAGATTAAAAAACGCATTGTTTTACAGACAAGTTTAAAACTCTGTAACAAATCCGCATTGTAAATTTGACACGATTGGAGGGAGTTTTATTAATCGAGGGCTATAACGCGCGTTGCAATGTTGTTTATTGGAAATATTAGCATTTCGTGCCTTTATTGGTATAAATTTGCACGCTGCGTGCCCGCAGATGCAAGCAATATTTACGATATTTGAATAAGAGCTTAAGAGCAAGCCTTTTCGAAGCGAGTGTTGGTTCGCCAGTATCGCTCCATCAAGCGCCGGTGATTGCGCTATAATACAATGCAATACAGCAACACGATAGTATTACAACAATGTCGAAGCGTCACACGCAGTTTTACTCGACTCTCGCCAGTTTAATATAATCCAGAGCTAACAGCCTTTCCTTTAATATCTCGTAACATAAGCGGGAGCGCGATTCGTATGTTCGGTCGCAGGTGCGATAAAAGAGGATTAAATTATACCTCACGTAAACTGCTATTGCGTTTTTTAAAAGTCTTCGCTAGACGATGCACTGAACTTTTATCCTCATTCGCTTGCATACGATTCTTTATTTGCACCCTGAAAGAATCAATTCAAGCATTAAATTTCAAATTTATTTATTGCAAGTAGATGAGAGTATTTTATTTATTCATAGTGATGTAGTTTGGGTAGGTTTTTTCTCTTTTGGAGTTATCTAAGTTTATGTAAGTTATGAATTTCGAAAACATATCCAGGGACTTGCCTTATACACAATCCTTCAGTATCCTTCAGTGGCAGTCCTTTGATCCCTCTGGGAGTACCATCCTCTTGCCAATAATTCCAAAAATCCCAAAATGAAATTCACTTGTTCGCCCAGAAAAAAGAAAAAATGTGTAAAACAACATTTCCCTATTGTATACGTACGAAATAAATTTATGTGCCCTTTTTGTGCTAAAATTGTAGAAAATATCCAAAAAGCTTAACTTTAATAACGTCTGAAATTGAAAAGTGCCACATTAAACGAGCGTTAACTGATGTAATCTTGATGCACTTGCAGGCATTATAAAAGGCGATGAAATCATGGTGATTAATGGTGCAATCGTGTCCGACCTGGACATGATGTACTTGGAGAGCGTGCTGCAGGAAGAACTCGCCCTCTGCATGATGATGCGTTCGTCGCGTACAGAGCCACCGGAAGTGGCGTCGATTCTACGTGCCACCGACGACATCATAGAATCGCTAGTGTGCCCTCCGCCACCCTCCGAACCGCCGGCGATCAGCGAAGAGATGATTTCCGGATTGATTGTGCCAGCGCCAGGTGGGTGATGCGATTGATGCGATTTATTTAATCAATTTTCCTCCATCCTCCATCCCTCAAACCATGTTGCTGCCAATGCCTTGGCTATTGGGCCAGACCACAATTCCCCAAATGTCTCCCTTCGAAGTTTCCTGCGGAGGCAGGTTGCGAATATTAGAATACCTCAAGGAATACTGTAATGCTTTCTCACTTTGGATGTCTCGCCGTCCTAAACGTGTGCACGTGTGCGTTCCAGGTAAGGATCGATTCGAAACCGCCGAGAACATGCTCGGTGCGTCCGGGGACTCCAGCATGAAAGTGACATCGCGCACAAACTCGTTCGAGATTGAGAATTTGCTCAAGACCGCCGAACAGGTCACCGGCTTCTGTCGCTCACCTGTTGAGACGCGCAAATCCAGCCCCACCGGCAGTCTTGTTAGCAACGCGTCACAATCGCAAACGGGGGGTATGCGACAATTAAGCGACGCTGAAAAATTACGCAAAGTCATCATGGAGTTGGTGGATACAGAACGTGCCTACGTTAAGGTACACATACTTGATCATTCTGTACGTGAGTACGAAATGCTAAGAAAACATTTTCTTTAGCATTTAAATAACTTATTGGAGAACTACTTGGAGCCGTTGAAGAAAGAAACCTTCCTCTCGAACGCAGAAATCAATGCGCTCTTTGGTAACATTCAGGAAATCGTCACCTTCCAGCGGCAATTCTTGCAGAACCTCGAGGAGGCGCTCGATTTAGAACCGGACTTCCACAAATTCGATTATCCAAACCAATTTAAGGTGAGCAATGCAGATCCGATTTGCACCGGCGGCTTTGTGCACCCTTTCAGCGCTTCTTCCGCTTTTCAAATAGCCGCGCTCCGACCTCATCTCACTGATCCGATTGATTTTCAGAACGTGTTGTTCTCAATTGGAAGTGCATTCCTCTACTACGTCAACCACTTCAAGTTGTACAGCTCATTCTGCGCGAGCCACAGCAAGGCACAGAAAGTTCTTCATCCAAGTAAGTGGCTCATTGAATTTTACTGCTTACGGAAAAAAAGACAAACAAAAAACTAAGCTAGACAAGAACATTTCTGGCTCTCAATGATTAAAATGCCATTTTCTGTTCTTCCAGATGAAGGCAATCAGGCGTTACAGGAATTTCTTTCGGCGCGTAATCCCAAGCAGCAGCACTCCTCAACGCTGGAATCGTACTTAATTAAGCCAATACAAAGAATACTCAAGTATCCTCTCCTTTTACAACAATTACGTAATTTGACTGATTCTAATTGTGATGAACATCAACATTTAGTTGGTAAGTTCTTAGTTTCCCACTCGTAGCCCCGAAGAACTCGTTAAAATTCTTGTTTGTTGTAATGTAAATTACAGAAGCACTGAAAGGCATGGAGAAAGTAGCAGAGCACATCAACGAGATGCAACGCATCCACGAAGAGTACGGTGCGATCTTCGATCATCTCTTCCGACAGCACCAGAAGTCGTGCAAACAGCCAATCGATTTGAGTCCCGGCGATCTTTTGTACTACGGTGGCGTCGAATGGCTCAACATCTCCGACTTCCTTGGTAAAATCAAAAAGGGACTCGAATTGCACGCGATGTGCTTTGTATTCAAATCGGCGGTTGTGTTCTTATGCAAAGAGCGTCTGCGACAAAAGAAGAAGTTGATGGTGAGTTAATACGATTTTCTTCTCTTTTTCTCAAGGACCACGTAGTATTTCAACACCCTTACACTAATCCCATCCACAACTACTTTCCAGCTATTCTTTAAAGCAATAATCTCATTCGTCGTCTTCCTACTCGCCGCCAGTAACCACAAGTAATGCGGTCTCGTTGCTTTTGCAGGGTGTTGCAACCAAAGGAAGTGCCTCAGAAGTTGAAATAATTAGGTATCAGGTATTGATTCCAGTGACGGAAGTGCAAGTACGCGCGTCATCCGCGAAAGACATGGACTCCCACTTCTTGTGGGAACTGATACATCTAAGAAGTCAATTGCAAAGACGCTCTGAGAAAGTTTACGTTTTGTCGAACAGGTAATTGTGATTTTTCTTGCGAAAGTTTTTGCGCGTGTGATGGCTGAAACTTGTGAGTGTTTTTAGTACGGCGGACTTTAGAAACGCATTCCTGAAAACAATAAGGCAAATCATCAGGGAATCAGTGAGGAATATGTCGATACCGGCGACAAAGCCTGGAGCTGGTCCTGGTATTTTGCTCGTCACTGGGCATAAAGACTCCCTGGCGATGAACAGCCAAACACTGGAGAGGCCATCAACGAAGACTGTTATTGTGCAGGGTTCGCATACGTTGGGCAAGACGAAGCGTTCGAAATCATCGCAACGACACTCCGCAGGCAATATCGATTATGATAATAGTCAGGACGGTGACGAGCAGGCGGCGGCGACCACATTCCGATCGCGAAGCAAAACGCTCGGCGATGCCTCAGGTACGTGAAGGAAGAAAAACACGTGCATTTCATATTCATAATACCAATAGCGCTCGCGATCCGAATTTGATTCGGTGCATGGCACATAAATTCCAACTACACACTTGCGAATAAATCACATTTGCCCGTTCGGTAAATTGCGGCACGTTTCAGATGTGGCAGCAATGAAATCCGAAGGAGAGGAGGATCTTCAGACGGCGACTGGAAAGAAATCAGGTCTTGGCAAAACCCCTAATCATTTAACTTTAAGGTACGCAAATGAAACCCACGTAGAAAAGCTCTCTCATCATTACGATGCAGCTCTCTTACCTTTCTTCTTTTTGTGTCATTTTCTGTATTCTGGGACACTTCTTGCAGTACGACATCGACCCTTTCGGCTGGAAGCACCGGCAGTCAAGCGCGCTTAATACAGTCGTCCCACCAGCCGGAGAACTACCAGCCCATTCAGACGGAGGAACTAGGTAAGCAAAATGTGAAAACGGTTAAGGCCGAAGTGCATGAGATATCAAGCACGTCTGCAATATGTACAACTACCACCTCAACAACAACAACAACAACAACCTCGACGACCACCACAATCAGACGCAAGTCCCCGAATCGGTCGCCCAATAAACTAACACGCAAAGACTCGTCCCCGAATCAGTCACGCAAGACGAGCCCGAATCAGTCGCGTAAAACAAGTCCCAATCAATCGCGCAAATCAAGTCCCAACAAAGTGAAACGTGTCGCGGATCACAGTCCCAAAACGGGCAAACGTTCAGACAGTCCGCGCATCGTGCGCAAACCCTCGGACGAGTGTGGTCGCAGCCCCAAGAAAACTGAGTGCATCGTCACGACGGGCTCGACCGGCACGGCCGTAACGATCAAGTCTTCTCTCAAGAAGCCCTCCAGATCCCTCAGCATCGAGAATCCCACATGTGTCGAGTGCTATCTTTCCGCAAAGACTGACAAAGGATAGCACTCGAGGATACGGCGCAGTGGCAGCTTCTCGGAGGCGCAAAGTCGTGCGCGCCATGAACGTATAGTTAAGTGCAAGTGTGATGAGATTGTTTGCTAAACTTTTTCGAACATTTTCCAAAGTGTGAGCATCTCTCATTCAGGCAAAAATTGAACGAAGCCGGACGACAACGAATGTCAAATTAAAATCGAACAAACCAATTGAACTATTACGAAATCGAATTGGACACACGCGAATATTACGTCTTTGCGAAACGTACTGAAATATTACTTATAGAGGAATATTTATCGATAACACATACCTAGCTACTACATACGAAACAAATATAGGATGTTTAGCGATAATCAAAGAAAAAGCACTCAAATTTACTAATCAATCAAAAATAACAGACCTCAGTGTAATGCGTTACGTAAATTAGCTAAACATAATTGTAATACTCAGCATATAGACAATTGAATATCTAGAACAGACAAATTTAATTGTTGAAAACGTAAATAATATTGTTATTGCACTCACAAGACGAGTGAACATATACGTATTGAATGTACACAATATGTCAAGAGCACGGTAATTTCGAATTTAAAAACACTAGATATTTATAAACGTATTATTGATATGAAAACGAAGAAGCAAACGTTAATAATCACAAGTTAATCACGTGTTATCTCTGAGCAAACGTATTGTATAGTAATAATATTAATAATCATCACGCTCACGCAATAAGTTTGTTGATAAAGCAACACTTTCTAAACGTTATCACAATCACGATTCGTCAATAATTACATTGTTGCAATGGAATATCAATTTATAAAATGCCCACTGCTTAAATATCTAATTTGTGGGTAATTTAAAAATTGATTTTCACACTTAGTGAATGCACATCTTTAAAAACTTTTTAAGATAATCTTTTTGATTCTGTTTAACAGTAGCACATCCCCAAACACCCCCAAAAGCTTTTGCCTGTCTCGCTTGATATTTTCTATGTTTTCTATTATGTTCAAACAAATGCAAAGCTTGATATTCGTAGCTCAAATATGATTAAGCAAGGAATTGAAACAGATGCAAAATATTAAGCTTTGTATTCAAATTTACCTTATTGTTTTGTGCTTAATGCTGCTTTCAATGTGTCTATTGGAATTCTACACAATTCCATGATAATGAGAATGTCACGACCCTAATTTTATCAACAAATTTTAAAGTCATATCACCATTTTTAAGAGTTTACCCCAACTACTTAAATGGTTGGCTCTAAATCAAAATTTGCACCAAAATTCCAATATTACTGCTTGAAATCCATGATTTGTTCAAACAAGGTGTTTCTCTACCTTAAATTCTTTACGAAAGCAATTAATATTTTATATACTAACACTAGAGAATAAATTTGCTTGTGCATATTTAGAGGCGTGTTTAGTGTACTTGTTCTTAATTGTTTACTCACTAGTCCGAAAATCAAAAGCAAAACTCAAGAGCAAACTAATTAAATCAATTGCAAAATTATTCTGCCCATAGAAATTAATGATCAATACTAAAATAATAATTAGCTGTTGAAAATTGGCTATGTTAACTGATACCATTATTGCTTAGACTAATTCATATTATTAGATGTCTGATTGTTGGTATATAAATGAGAAAGGAGTTAAGAACTGTACTTTACCGGTTCTTAACTGCAATGTAATCAATCAAAATTAATGTAATAGCTTTACTTGTAAACTTGCTAGTGATTTAATTTCTATGGCATTGGAATTTTCGATGTAATTATGTCTATGCGTTAATTACAGTCGAATGTTCCATTGGAGAAAAACATAAATATTCTTTTTCCAAATTTAACATTTGCACACTTGCCTATTAAGAATGAAGGCGGCAAGGAGCAAAGATTCGATAATAAAATGAACACAAAATTGAATAAATGAACATATAAGTAAACTAAAACAAAAAACAAGGATTATAAAAGCAGAAAATCTGATTAAATTTGAAATATGGATTGTTGTAGGGTCGCCTGTGTGGAAACCAAGAGACAGTAGTTTAGAGGCATCCTCAACCACACTCCCGCGCAAGGGCCGGGACTCAGCTGGTGGGCTGAGCGCGTCGCGTAAGTCTCTCTCGTAGACACATCCACATCCACATCTTTGGAAATATGCATAATTCATTTAATCCACAGTAAACGAGCATAAACCATAGCCGAAGCCCCGTACTGACCAGCCAGCGAAGTGCAAAAACTAGGGAAAAAATTATATAATGATACCGTATATCTCTCTTTCTATCACTGTTTCTGTCTCTTCCTCTATGACTGTAATCTCTCGCTCTATGTCTGTCTTTATTTACGAACAACCAAAAAACAAGCAGCCGCCGTTTCGAACACATCACACAACCAACCAAAACTAAAACCTTTTTCACACACAAAAATCATCACCACCACCACCACCAACAACAACAAGAACAAAACAAGGCCGACGCCAAATGCCAGAGCAAGCAACTTATCACCATCATCTGCAAGAATTATTCATAAACCCACCCCCAGCATTCATGCAAAATGCGTATAGAGGAGCGATGTGGAAGATAAAATTGTACCTTTTAAGCATCTAATTCGTAAGCTAGGACGATACAGAGATACAATCGATTGATATATGCATATTACTAAAACCATAACAAATACAAATCCAACAAATATGCAACATTGAAGTAAATACGAAGAAATATAAACTTATATTGTATTATTAGGGATACTACGATTATATAATTAAAACTATGGGATACTACAATATTAATTAAATGATGATGAATTGAATGAGAACACATACGAATACATTGAGTTGGTATTTGATCATCTTGATGATAATTGTAATACTTACTATAAAATCATAATTTGTATTATTAATTATTGCCAAATTATTGAATGCAATATACAAACACATTAAATACACACCATAAACACACGTAATTCAATTTGAATTCACATACTTGTACAAGAAACTTTCATGCTAGATGTACAACTAATTTATAAGTTAATCACTAAACCAAACTGCATACGAAGTGATAAGCAAAATGGTTAAGAAAGCGTAAAATGCTACTAGAAAACAAATGAAACGAATCTCTGCATGCAAATTGCATTAATCATCATTCTATTACCTTATATACTAAATTATAAAAGATAACACAAGACGTGGTAATCAAGTTGTGATTGTTTAGTGAAATGTAACTGAAGAGTGAAGTGAATGAGATATCTATGCGAGAGAGCGAGAAAGTGGAAAATAACTATTATCAAATCATACCCTACACCCAGCACCACACCACTTAGTCGCATTTATTCTTAGAAACTTAATTAATCAATCCACGTATTCTGCAAAGAAAAATTTATTGCAATATTTCAATTACACGCAATTGAAATCTATCGACACAAATATGCAACAATAATATCTAAATTGTTCGATTTATTAGTGCGAAAAGACACAACGTTAAATCAAAATGCAAAATATGCTTGCGCGCTCCTTTGCAACACATGCAATCATATTAGTTGAATTAATGCAAAATTAATCTCTTGCCAAGTGCATTAGTCGTATCTGTCATTAACAATGAAGCTTGTTTCTTACGTTCTAGTCCATTTAGTCTTAACGAACGCGTTCAAAATGTATTCAATTATAGCAGCAAAAACATTAACTACTCTATACGGATACATAACTAACAAAAAGAAAATGCAAAAAATAGAGTTTCGCGAATACAAAATTATATTCATTCCTTAAATAATTAATTATTCTATAAATACATACAATATTATATACAATTAACTCATTAATTAATTCTAGCAAAAGAAAATGAGGCAAACGAAATAAGTACATACAGAGAAAATGAACTAATAGATGAATTTACATATTATATAAAAAATACCTATATGAGATGCGTTGAATATTTCAATTTGATTTATTCTATTTTTATTCTATCTACATAGTTGAAGTTTAACACTGTTAATGACATTCCATGAGAGTGGGAGAGAAGAAGAAGACGTAAGGCAAAGTAAACAAATTATAAACCATTGATAATTAATACTGATGATACACAGCAATTAATTGATTATGTTTTATAAGCATGGTGTTACTCTTGCTTAGGTTGTATTAGTAACTTACTGATGAGAATAATATGTTTAATTGTGTAATTCCTATAATGGAAGAATCGAGTGATGCTCTATGAAGTTTATTCTTAAAATACTTAACTATTAGTGAATGCTCCGTAAGAAAATACACGACTGCTCAGTAAATATGACTTCTCAACAAACGCAAACTGATAATTTAGTTAACTTTATTAATACTCCTTATAAGAATATGAAAACTATGCAATCATCTTAATTCAACTAAACGATAAAATACTCTATGTGAATTTAAGAAGCAGGCTAACGGAATACAATTGATATTATAAAACATTATAACAAACACACAAACGCGAAATTGATGAAAATTTATTGTTGCGAAAAATCTGTTTTCAGAAACACATTATTAAGAAGTAGATAGATGAACAAGGGGACTAGAAGAAATCATTGTCACATTATTTAATAAAAAAAAAACAAATAAACAATATTATAATATATGAATATATAATGAAACAAAAAAATAATTTAGTAAACTAGTTGAACCGTATGTAGGTTTAATAAAATAGTTATATTATACATGTATTTTTAAAGGAATACATATTATTAAACATGGATACAAAGAAAAATATTACTAATAATAATACTAATAATGACTAAGAGAATTCAATGCGGCAGCGCAGATACAAAGAAGAAAATATAAATTACAAACGCAAAACAAAATATGAAGCAAAAAACGACGAGTTCGATATTGCATATTTCATACAAATTGATATGACGTATGAATAAAAAGAAAAAAACACTATTTAATGTATTAATAATACATATGATATTGATATGGATTATTACTAATGAGTATTATGATTGAACGAAGTATTTCAGGAGATGCATAAGTAATTAAATTATAATAGCGAACTGGAATCATGGTGTTTTCCATTACTTGATTTCGTATAAATGAATTTCGATTCTATTCTAGGTAATTTTACTATAAATTTATTAAACTATGAATTACATAATAAATATAAGGAATTTATTACATGAACAAACAAAAAAGTTTACGATTATTATAATAAATTTACGGATTTTTGCACAAAGTATGATGATGATGTATTCATATGTAATTGAATTAAGGATAATGTGAGACTCACACGCATTATTAAGAAAACCAATCAATACGGAATAAATCAAAATGAATTTGATCTTAAATGATTTACAAACGATGCAAGACAATGCAACAAAAATTATTTAAGTTTATCGAAATGTTTATTTAGTTAAGAGAGAGAAAATCTATTTGCAATCGCACAAGAAGCTATTCGAGTGATTCTCAAATAATTTCATCTCTAAACTTTATGTACAAGAATCAAGTTAACTATCATTTCTCAAACAACAACAACAACAACAACACGTACATACACCAAACAAACAAACAAACAAATAATTATGAATTAATATATGAATTTAGACGCTCAAATAAGACGATGCATAATAATTAATAGTTCAAAACAAACAAAAAATATAAAATTCGCACGGTGTTGTGTAAAAGAATTTGTATGCAATTGATGAAAAATAGTGCATGGTGAGCATAAAGAAATATGTAGTGGAAAAATGAAATAAGCCTAATTTTTACTACACGAAGAAGAAGAAGAAGACGATGATGATGATAAAAAAAAGGCAAATTTTGTAAACGTTTTTAACTTTTCCATTGTGCTTCTCTCAGAACTTTTTCAATACTCTTAGACGTTCCCCTGATAACAATGAAGTAATGAGTTATTGCAAGTGCCAAATTTTATTCCAAACGCGATTTAATTTGGAAGTACTTAAATAAAATATCATAATAAAATTGGTTGATGACTGTTGTCTTTTTTGATATTAGAATTAAATAATAAACAACAGAAAGATTTCTAGCTTGTTTGACAATTAGGTGTTGATTATGATTGTGTACACTAATTGTATAATTAAATTAATTCATATGTAAAATGCTATATGGTATTGAGATGAACAATCCAACAAAGTAATTCCGTTTTGAAACGAACATTAATAATTATAAAATTTATTTAATCATTATATTTAATGAATGTATTTATTTCTCTATATAGTACAAGAAATGAGAATACTTATAAAATGCAATTTACAAAGGGAATAATACATTGAGAAACACTTTCATATGAAAACACATGAAACACATAAACAATAAATAATAAACAAAACAAAATTCGTGAACGAAATGAGGAATTACAGCAAAATTTGCGATAGTTGACGCACTCAAAACACGAAAAAAGTAAAAAAATTATAAACAAATTGAAGAAGAAGAAGAAAGCGGTACTGTAGTTAAGCAAATTTCTTGTATGTCTGTATGTATGTCAAAACTACGTTTATGTGGAGTATGTATGGACCTACGAAAATGGAATACATTTAAAATAAACAATTCAAAATAACCAAATCCCTTTCTTCAACCAAAATCATAATAACTTCTCTAATCTTCTCTTCCAGCATAAATATCTTCAGTTATCTTGCGCCGCACTTTTACTCGTTACACTGGCATTCATCATACCCTGACTTTCAATAAATGACGGAAGATTTTCTTGAAAATGATGAACCAAATACAAATCTCGCATATCTCTAGTTCTTGAATAGGTATACTGACCGACCTGCCCCGGAGCGTAAGTAACGTAATTGAAGGATGCACCAGGCTCACCTTCAATTGGACTAACTTGATAAGTTTCCAACTTCATTATTTTGCAGTACTTATTAATATAATCAGTTTGATACGCAATTTGTGGTTCTTCTCTGGAGCAACCTAATGTTACATATTCATATGTATTATCTTTATCCAAAACGAAGTTCTATAAAGCAGAAAGCATAAATATTATCAACAATTCTACAGGATATTATAAAGGGTAGTTGGATCAAGAAGAATTCCTCTTAATGATTCTAAGTATAATGAATAGATTTATTATTAAATAATAATTTTAAGAATCCAAATATAGAAATATAAAATAACTCTTTGTTCTATCTTTTGCAACTTCAGTCAAATAAACTTGAAAGTTTCGTTTATTTTTCCTACAAATCATTAATTTAATCATATAGAGACTGCATTATATCAACAAATCAATTATTGTATAATAATCTCATTCGCATAAGCATTTAATTAATTAATCAATATATCTTGTATATTTATATAACTTTCTATACGTTTTTTTGTACAATAAAATCTGGTGTTTCCTCTTCCTACATGCTAGTTTTGTATTTTTATATTTTACTTTTTTGTTACCTTTTTTATATAGATTTATAATATAGAGTCATTTAAATGTTATTTCATCTAGTAATAGATTACTAATTTTGAAATATAATTAATAATATTTTATTCATTACGATCACAATTAAATATTTTGCATTCTCTCATAACGTTTATCATTTAATTTAATATTCTCTATACGATTTACTGCATTTTGTTGTAATTCATATATATGTGTTTGTTTCCTTACCGAGTAGTATTTATATAAATAATGGACCACATTAATAATTTTCATCTAATCAAAACTGCTGTTTTCTTTATCTATGATTATCTTATGTCACAAATAAATTTGGATTTACAATATCCAAACGAATAATCCATTACCTATAATATAATCAATCATCTTTCAATCAATAGAAATTTATTCAAATTAGCAACAAAATATATCGTTTGTTCTTTTGTTTCTCTGAAGACTAAAGGAAGATTTAGAATATCATAACCATTTTGACAAATTTGGCTCTGGAAGCATATTTTCGAATCAATCATTTTGCTTGCTTGTTTGTTAATAAATCCTTCAAATAAATATTCGAAACGAATCATAATCAAGGAAGCTCTAAATATACATATTTTCACTTTATATATATATATATAATATATACAATTACTTTCAGTAATTATGTTTTAAACATTAGTGGTAGAATTGAATCGAAACCAATTTGACATTTTTCACAATTTTCTTACTTTCTTCATCAATTTTCAGTTGATAAATTTTGAGATCTACTAAGGCACAACCGCAACGTTACATACGCTGATGTAAGTTCTGTATACAATATGCTAAATTGTTTTTCTTTGCTTTCTTGTGTATCTTATAAGTAATACGCATATCAAGTAATATTATGTTGTTAATATATACCTATATGTATGTTTGTTATAATAATAGTATAGTATCTTTTTTTGCATGCCAAAAAACATTTTCAAGATGCGTTTAAAAATCATTGTTTGTTTTTTAATTAAGTATATTTGCTAGGCCACTTTCTAAACCGAAGCTGTGTTATAAGTTCGCATTGAGCAACAACAAAACTTCCCGTCTTATTATTCTTATATATTCATATATCATCATCATATTGTCATTAAATAAATGAGATGGCCCACGTTTTGAAACTAATCTACGTGTGTTAAAACTTGCTTTTCAATATTCCAAATAGAGAGAACTATAACAGAGATAAAGTTTACAAGTTTCTTGAGTACTTCTTATTTCATGAATTTGCACTTTTGGTCCCAAGAATCATATACAATCCTATATGTTTACAGATATAATAATTCTCAATTATTCTCATCTTTTCCGTGTTTGTAATGTACCAAAACGTTGGTTCTTGTATATGTTCAATTGATTCAAATTCTTAGCATGTTTTATTTTGGAATTCAAACCAAAGTATGAATTAGTTTCGAAGAAGAGCACGCATGCAATACTCTGGAAATGACCGAAATGTTACTTTTATACAGTCCTTATTGAAGGCACAATTTCAATGACTTATTTCATAATGAGAAATCAATGCAACGTTATTTTTTTCTTGCTTCATAACAAAGTTTTCCTCAACTTTATGCATTTCTTCCCGTTAGTTTAAACCTATACTGAAGGAATATAACAATACTTTGTTGTTTATCTCCAATTGCAACATTGGTTCTTTGGTCACATGGTAATTTGTAAAATTTCTCTTTAAAACTTACAACATAACGTACTTTTTTCCTAATTATTTTAAATATTTTTATATAATTCTTATACATTATGATAATATTTTGATTTTATATATTTTGCAAATATTAAATTTAATTTGGCATATGCAATGCGTAAAGTACCGTGCTGTCAGTGGTCTATTCAATTTCATTAGCGACACGACGACAGCACAGACTTTTTTTTTTTATGAATTTCTTAAACATTAGTACTCTAAATATTTTTTCCAATCCAAGTTATTGGTATTGATTTACCTACTGCATTGCTATTATAGTAATATCATAAAAACTATGTTATTCATTTTCATAATCAAGTATTTCACTTGCTCATCTCCTTATTTAAAATTGATATAATAGTTCATTTTGTAAACCGTATTCACTATTTGTAGTAGCAAATTTGCTAATGACATCATATATATATATATATATTATTTATATATTGTTCATAGTTTGATATTTCATTTGATAACGTTTGGTTTAGTTATGTATCGTGTTCTCATATCAATTTAACTCTTTTAATTATGTTATTCTATTATATACCTAAGAGATTCGTCTATTGTGTTAAGAGTATGTATACATATATATATATCATGTATGGATAATGATTAAATGTGGAAATCGTCAAATTTCAAATCGCTATTCATGGTAAAGAAATCTAAATGTGTTTGTTTGAGTGGAATTTGTGGATCTGGCCGACTTTGAAATCGGCCTCGCTCCGTCGAACCAAACGCCTCGTTGAAATCAGGAAGCGGCTTTTGCGTTTTTGTTGTTAAGAGTGATGATGTATTCTAAAACCGCATCAAATAATTAACACACACACACACACTTTAAATTAATACTAAGGCGACAAGCGAAATTCAAACACAAACATACCTTCTTCAGCGCAGTATTATCATCCTTTTCGAATGGATTCTGCAGTACAACATCCTCCGGAAACATGTCCATGAATTTCTCCTGCTGCTCCAGTTGCGGATGCACACCGTTCGAATTAATGACTTCATCTGTCTTATTTCCTTCATAGGGCAGCTCGTTGATTGCGGGCTTGATATCGGAATTCGGCGATACGTTTTCGTTCGTGTGCGGCGAGTTGGAGGATTGCGCTTCGTCATAGCGCTGCTCGTTGATAGACGGCTTCAATTTCTCGGTGTCAATATCATGCGAGGCGGCTGGATGCTGCTGTTGTTGATTATGATAGTTTGGCATTTGATTCGCAGTGGTGAGAATGAATTGATCCGCACCTGCACATCGATAAAGTTAATACAACTGATGCGAGCATACGCACATGGAATTGTTGTGTTTATTATTAACCTGCTTGCGGGCGCATCGTATTCGCATTCTCGTGGTAATGCCACATTTCGGTCTGATGTTGCAGTTGGGCCATTGGATTCGCCTGCAAAGAGCCGGGATGAGACGGATAAGACAAGCAAGCGCAATGCCGCATGACTGGAACACTGTACGCGACTTAAGCGCAACAAAACATCGCGACATCGGCTTATCGATCAAGCACATCTGGATTGAATTACCTGGAGATAACTTTGTTCGTGTGGGGCGAGATGAATGTGCTTATTGTACGAATGCATCGGTCCCATGAATTGGCCATTCGAAGCGTTGCCCGTGATTGGAAACCCATTTCCGCATATCGGCGACGCGACGCTCCGCATTCCATGCGCCGCATTCTAATCAAACAGAGGAAAAAGTGTTTAACGCATATTCAATGTCGAACATCAACCAGTTGAACAAAGTTGCAGTTTAAACAATGCGTTAGCGCCGTTGAAAAGTTTGCCGCCGCTGAATTGAAATTTTGCGCATGCTGTGGGGAAAGCGAGAGGCGGATCGATTATCCGCGTTCCGGAAAGTGTGGAAAAACGTGCAGAAAAAGTAGCTATGCATACACACAGTTGCATTCAATTTTCAGCGCAGTTTGGCGCGCGTACATAGCCGGCCGGCACATCGTCGTCATCATTATCATCATGCGCCACCTCTCTCCGCTGCAGCAGCCGCCGTCGCCGCCAATACTGTGTCACATGGCCGATTACATGAGCGCGCGCCCAATGTGCCGCCGCTGGACGTCGATACACACCATGCCGGCGCCTCATTTCGCCGCCAACGCTCGCGCCATGCCCTAACGTGCGGCGCCGCGACGCTGTTGCCGGGCAACGTGCGCGCGCGCTCCATTGTCGAAGCATACATCTCAGTTGCCACGGCGACGCATCGCATCATTGCTTCATCGGATATCGATGCTGCTGGCTAGCCGCCCGTCTCCACCACTACCACCACGACCGTCGCCGCCGCCGCCGCTGCCGCCGCCGCTGCCGCTGCCGCCACCGCGTGCCGCAAGGTTATTTACAAGCCAATTTCGCGCCGGTAGCCGGCAGGCCGACGACAGGAGGCACGTAGCCGACGTCCAGATAGATTGGAAAATAAGGAGGAAGCCCTGGTGTGACAGCCCGATATATTGATTGCAACCCTACAATATATACAAGAGACGGTCACACCGCGGGCGCGCGCACAAGTGAATAACAGTGCGCTTCGCAAAAGAAAGCGGAACCGGAAAAAGCACACATACGCCACGCGGCGACTTTGCTACTCTGCCGCATCCTTTTTATCAATTTACCTCTCCAAACTTTTCCGCAGCCACTTAGCGGAAAGATCACAAACTTTGCGAAAACTTTCCGCCAACTGGAGGCGGAAACAAGAGGCAAACACAATTTTGTTAATACGCAATGCAAGCGCGCAAGAAAAACCTCTTGGCCTTTCCACCTTTGCAGTCGCTCTGCAATAAGCCAATAAGTGTGCATAGATCCAATTGTCCAAGGACTCCGCGCACATGCTCTCCGCATGCCAGGACGTGTAATGCGATGACACACATTTCTCTGCGCTGCTTCAGCGGCTCTTCTCCTCGTTGCGTGCTATCTATCTATATATATATATGTGTGTACTCACCAACATAAATTCGTCCTGATCCCGTACGACCCACGGCTGCGATCGTCGACCGGCGCGGTTCGATGGTGCAACACCCATCGTGCGCTCCCGATGTGCGTCGCGCATGGCCTTCCGAATTCGTGCCTCTTTCGGATTGTACACGTAGTCTGGAAGCAGGCAAAAACGGGTTAGCGCAAGAGGGAATCCCTGGTTACACCCACCTTTCGGGCGCATTGAGCGATACAAGAAATCCACGCAAGAAGCGGCAAATCTAAACGCAACAATTTACGCACCATGCTTGCCCACCCCCCCGCAAAACAATTATCGCAACTAATTACATTACTACTACATTAGTGCGTCCCATTAGGTAATGACGATAATTATTATTACATCCCCTATATCGTGCGTAATCATTTCTCGAAAAAAGTCAACAAAACAGGAGGAAAGTGACGTAAACAGGGGATCGATTCATTGAGCAATGCGAAAATTGTTATCTTCACTTGCGTCGCACGTACAAATTAAATACCAAATCAATAAAGCATGTTCGATACACCGATAGAGACAAGGTCGTAAATGGAACGCAATGTATGTTTTCGCACACAAACAGCAAATATTATTATTACTACTTGTACGCTCGCCTTCGCCTTGCGGCGAGCGAAACGCGGCGTAGCAACAACAACAATAAGCAAAGTTAAGATAGTTGACAAAGTCGAGTGACTAATTAGTGCGCCAGCAAGAAACAACAAATCGCGTCGATTGCCTAATGCAAATAACGCACCTAGCGACGACGGCAGTGCCGCAGTAAAAGTGCGTATCAGCGAAAAAAATTCAAAACAAATGATGCATGCGCTTGGAGTGCATAGAACAAATAATATCGATGAATTGGTGATCAATTCAATTGGCATTAGGTACGATATTGCACATTATTGATGCGCACGTGCGACAAAGTATTACAAACAATCCAACAAATTAATAGACAAATACCTGAGAACGGTGCGGAAGCGGCACCTGCCACGAGCCCGCCACCGCCGCCACCAGCGCATTGCCACGGATGCGACATGTAATAGGGGGTGTTCCCGTAGTACTCGGATGGATGGTACGACGGCGTATTGTTGAAGTATTCGGTGGCATGCTGATGATGGTAGTGTGGCACTTGGTCAAAGTACTGTGGCACACCGTAATAGTTGTTCTTGTAGGGCATGTAATTGCAACAGTCCATCCTGTTTGTTGGTAACGCAGGTGCGCGCGGAACTACAGATGCACTCGAAACGCGCAAACTTTTTGCGCGAGCCCCGAAAAACAACAAACCGCGCACCACAAACTTTCTTCCAAACAACCGATATTGTTTAAACTTGTACTCCTAATGAGGCGCGCATCTTTTCCACAGATGATGAATGTTTAATTGCTCTCTCAATTAAATTTATTATTGGCCGCGCATTGGCACTCGGTTGACAATTCGTTTCTTCGCCGAAATAATTTATTTACTTTTTGAAATTTAATGTAAGTGCGGCCGAAATATGAATTAATGCGTCGCTCGCACGCTGTTTTTGAATGACGTATGATGTTATGTTATTATGAATTGCAAACTAGTGCATGGTGTCGTCTTCGTGGCGCACGAAACGAGAGTGGGTGTTCTAGGTAGGCAGCGGCAGCAGCAGCAGCAGCAGCAGCGGCGAAAGCGGCGGCCGATATGTGCGGAAGAAGTTTTCGCGCCAAGCGTCGCACTCTCGAGAGCCTCGCGCGCGTCGCAGCGTCGGCGGTCGCTGCGCTGGTGTGCGGGGTACACGATGTGTGGGTGCGGGTGTGTGGCGGCAAACGTAAATGCGCGCGGATGTGTTGGTGTCGGGTGGGTGGCGAAAGAGTGGCGGAGCGCGCAGAGCTCAGCAGCAGCAGCAGCAAAGCGACGCCGATCGCCGCCGCCGCCGCCGTCGACTGAGAGCGGCGGTGGTGCCGTATTCCGTATGGCTGGATGATCAATACGCGCGCTCGCACCGTGTGCCTCACCTACCTACAGAGAGGCGCGTGTGCGTCTCCCCCGCGTCTCTGCATTGCCCGGACAAGTGGGTCATAGTCCGCCGCCGCCACTAGCAGCAGCAGCACACCCACGCACCCACATAGACAAACGCGCTCGCCCTCGTGCGCTGCCGCCACCAACAACCTCTCCCACTCTTCACATCGTTCTTCCTTCCTCTATCCAACGAGCGCAAATACACGTGCAAAAAGGCCCTGGCACGCACGCATATGGGCGCGCGCGACTGTCAGCTGTTTTTGTGTGCCGCCGCCGCCGCCACCGCTGTCGTAAGCCGCCCGCGGAAAAACATCGATACGGCGATGAAGCGCGGATGCGTGCGGATGCGTCCTTCAACCGGCCGCCCGCCCGCCGAAAATTGATAAACCCGAGGATGTGCGGCAAACTTTATCAGTGTCACTCAGTCAATATGCGTATATACTCGCAATCAAGTCCAAGCCATTTATTCCCAAATTGATTCCCATGCACGCGAATCGAAACTGAAATTGTTTCGCACACTCCTAATCTCAAAGAATTCAATCATCCGAGTATTACCAACGAGGAATCATGTTACGTTTAGGTAATTGCCATAAGTACAATAACAGGATAATGTTTCATGTACTTTTGTAAATAAACGCGCACCATACGATACTACCTATTAATGTGATAAGCGGTTCTGTAATTCACTTTCAAACTGCGCAATGAGTCTTTTTGGCAAATGCAAATAAAGTTTATAAAGTCTCTTGACTTTTTTTTGGGTATCAAATACGTTAATAAAGGCATAATGCAATTCACTGAAAGGGAAATGTATATTGTCGATGTTCGAATGTGCGCTCTTTGATTCATCTTCGGAAGCAACACGTAGTTGCAATTGAATTTGGACACAATCGAGTTGCGCAAACGGAGAGAACTATGAATGGGAACATAATAACACGTAGTAAATGCTGCCATCCAATCCAAACACAGCTATATAAATTAATACACACAGAATCGGATTTAGTATTATCAAAATTTCTGTTTACATTACAAAAATGTGATATCGAACAATGCAATGCGCAACGCAATAATTAATCACTTGTAATTGTTCGTTCAATGAACGCTAAGGTTTTATTTCATTCAATAAAACTTGAATCAACGATTGTTACCATTCAAACTTTAAATTGATAAGAAACTTTTGTAACAATTATTAACTCCATGTAGAGGTGATGAGTCTCTGAGAGAAATTTAAAGAGGACAAATCGACGGGACTTGAAAAGATGTCTGAAAGATAATACAAAATATTTGAGGGAAAAATCAGGAACACATGCATTCTAGAGCATGAGCCAAGGCACCCGGAGGAAAAAGTAGTGAGCGATCAATAGACGACACATGCCCTGTACGACTTGACTAAATATGCCATCGATATCTGACGCGCGTGCACCAAGTACTGCTTATCTCTCCTCAAATGACACTAATGCCTCACCGCCGCCGAAATCCTATATTGACATAAAATACTAGCAAGCTCAAGGTGTAAGATTTATACCCTAAAAGTATCAAACATCCTGAATCTGCTATCATTCAATAAGAATGAGAAAAACGCAACTAGAATGACACGTCGTCAAACAACGATTTTTTTTAGAATTATTTCCATCTGTTGGAATAGATAATATTTCGAATTCATTTGTTTTATAGTTGCGTAATTTGATTTAAGAACTGCTCGTCTTGTATTCGCCGGGGTTTTAAATCCTTATCGATTAGGAAAGAAGTCCGGAAAAGTACCGCATGTTGTGACACATTTTAGATGCACTTTCCTGGGACGCAAATGAATTGTTTCTGCGCACGCGAGCGCTAATTTGCACAGTTCTGACGTCTTACTTCTTCGGGCAGCCGATAATACTGGCCGTTGCATAACGTTAGCGACGCGCCGCCTCCAGCTCGCAATCAATGCTAAAGCGAATACGGAAAAAAGTATACAAACGCTCACCGGGATACTTCTGCTTGTGTTCAGCATCCACTTTCTTCGCCTTTAAAAAATAAATCCCTCTCTGCTCCTGATTCAATTCCTTCCAGCTCTTTCCAAGGCGCTTACTGATTTCCTTATTCGAGTCGAGCGGAAACATGCATGCCATCTTCTTCCGGTTCTCATTTGCATACAGCATAAACGCGTTCGCCGGCCGTGGAATTTTAGGTTGACGATCTGAATCGATTTGAACTTGCTCTGCGCGAATAAAAAATATTTACTTATATTTACCCCGAAGCAACGTTCATCTTATCGAATTTGAAAAAAAAAAACGTCCAATATAAAACTTCTACGTACTTGGTGTAATGTTGCGTCCAAAATCCATTTTTAATAGTATAATAATTTACGATTCTTGGGAGCACAATTCTGTTGTATATTTGATTGTCACTTCAATTGTTTTCTCAAAAACAAATGCCGTTGTCATGGCAACCCAATGAAATAGTGATTTTTATTATTGGACGCAATTTAACCGTTTATTTTGTGTTTTATTTTTTAATTTGAAATACCTAACATGTTACATATTTAAAAACTCAACCAAACCAATGACTAGCCATACAATCCGTTGTCCATTCCGTCTGACAAACCCAACACCAGTGAAACGCGCATCCGGCCCTTGTGCATATCATATGCATGCAGCCACCTGAATTGTTGAAATATTATTAAAATATAAATAAAGTTTAAGATATAATACCGTCACGTTCTGTAGGTGTACGACATTTAGGACAGGGTTTCGTGAGCACTTTTATAGCAACTTTGGATGCTTCGTCCCAGCGCGCATCTGCGGCTCGATTTGGATCAACGTTATAAAAGCACATAGCTGAACCACCTGAGGTATCCAAAGGTCTACATTCACCAATATGATACCCTTGTAAACAAAGTCGACAGAAGACATACTACAATGCAAAATTATTAAAATATTACAACTACTAAACTTCAAACTGTGTACCCCACAACCATTAATACATGATATCTTATTGCATCCTTCATCAGCTAATATTCCCATGCCGCATCCAGGTTGTGGACAAAGTACACCGCCAGATTGTAAAACATATTCTTCAGTCGCAAACCGTTGATACTGTGCGTACTGTTTTTAAAAAAATATATGTTTAATATACTATACTACATGCTGATATACTTAGTAATTACTTGTGCATCAGTAAGTAAGCGAAAATGATGAATTTCTTTTATGAATGAGTCTTCACAACCTGTTGGACAACTTAATGTGTAGCCAAATTCAGGATGCTGCCAAAATTGTCTTTCCATCAAACGCGTACGACAATACGTGCGAAAACAATCAAGGCAAGTAACATGTCGCTCAGCACATTGGAAGACAAACACTGGATCACTTGAAAAATGCATAAGAATTAAATTTAGCACTATTCAATGTATCCTTTACATACCAAACATCTGCACATGCAAGACAAGGAATTTCCATAATATTTGGCCTAATATAATAAAGTGGTACTGCTTGGTCATCTTCACCAAGTGAAGTATGTTCAGAGCATTTAAAATAAAACTCAGCAAATGTAGGCTCAGTATTTTGTATGATCTGTAAAAAAAATAGTTTATATATCTCTCTATATTTAAATGAAACTATGTAATGCTTACATCAGCACATTTTTCTGGAGCATTTTCACATAGTCCAGTGATTCTCTTTGGTTCCAATACATCATCCCAACCCTGAGGATCTGAGTGCACAGTAAATGCACCACTTTTACAGAAATGACATCTAACTCTTAACTTCCCTGATTTTAATTCCTTGCAAGTAGGACAAAATACATAAAAGTGAACTCTTGCAGGCTCACTATTTGCAGAAATATTTTGTGATGACTCTGTATCATCATCAGTTGTTGAAAATGTTCTATCTGATAATGTTTCACATAATGGCTTTGAGCCACTATCTTCTTCCTTAGGAATGTCTTCTTCTTCTAAACATTGTGTTGATGGCATTTTCATTCTTTTCTTGACTTTAACAGCATGTAGAACACTCTGTTGTCCCAGATCACATTCCTTCAAATTGAATGAACAATAACAGCTTTAAATTATTAGTTTAAAATAATACTTACTGAAAGTATAATGCCATCACCTAATTCTTTACCAGCAAATATGATTTTCATTTCCTCTGGCTCCAGACCAAGTTTTGGAGCAACATGCTCCTTTACATTTTTGATATCCCATTCTGGATTCAGATCAACTGATAGAGTGTTACCAGTGTTTGTCTTAATGTAAACATTCAATGAGTTAGTCAATTTGTTTTTACCAAATGAGAAGAATTGAAGCATGCTATGTAAAATATTTTTTAAAACGTTTACAATATAACTCATATTCTCATTATTAACCTCATGAATGCGAGATATCGTTGTAAAACTATTGACTCACTTAATTTACTACTGTTTTCTACTTAGATTGCATCAGCTGGTTGATATTCGACAGATTTAAGGTTATACTTCTAAATATACGCCAGCTGGTCATGTCTAACACAGTTATTCTATGATGTCTAACTCAGCCCACCTAACCCTAGTGTTCATCTTAGTAATACTTGGACATTTAATTCTATTTAAGTATAAATAGTTTGATTTATTCATTTCAGATTATTTATAAATATTGTTTGTATACTTAATAGATATTTCAATTCATTATTTATATGAACAGTTCATACAAAAAAAACATAAAACTTAGAATAATAAAGTCGTAATTGTTTGCTGTAAATTACATACAGATGTATGCTTTACAATAATTAATTGCTGTTTCATCTTGTAACAATGGAATGAAGAATTAATCACAACTTAAGCCCTTGTGTATTTGCCCCAGATGTGTAACATGAAGACGGAAGCAATGAAGAGAAGTGACATAACTAAAACAGGTACTGGTCCACTGCAACAATTGAAATATAGCAGTTAACACAAATTGCTTGTAAAATTAGAGTGCCAATTTGTTTCATATTTAACTTAGACTTACACTTTGATGCCTGGAGAATCATCTGTGTAGAATCTCCACATGCCACTTGTACCAGCACTTGCCCGAGGAGCTCTAGCAACAGTTGATGTTGTTTTCCTCTGCCTTGTGGTGCCAACGCTACCACCAGATCGTGGGGCAACAGCCTTTGATGGTGATCTTGTAGAAGATCCCACATTTGTTGAACTTGGGGCAGCAGGCTGTAATAACCAATTTGTTAAATAAAAACAACTCTAACCTTTGATAAGCAAATTTAACACCACTAGAACTCACCATTCTGAATTAAAAACTGCAACCAACTCAAAGAATAACCAAGACTTAACTTCTTTTCGACACTACGTGTACACCGTTACTCGTTCTTATTTATAATAATAGAAATATGCGGGACGTATACTGGCACAACTCCGCCAACAAGCAGCTAGAGTCTGACACGTTGGCATACGTCATCACTACTATAGCATTCAGTGTTGCCAACGCTGTACGTCTCGTAGGTGAAAGTTGTAAAATTTATATTAAAGAGGCTTATAGAGGTTTAAGTTCATAGGTAAAAGTATTTTGTTCTCATATAGAATCTTATTCGAGTGTACTCGTCGATTTTAAGTGATGATCTCCTGTATGTTTACAAAATGATCTTGCATCTTTGTCGCACCACGTCAAATCATGTTTTATCTGTCGCTTGCTGTCATCTTCTGACTGAATGTCGTCCAGTTTGTTGTTCGTTTGTGCTGACAAGTGACATTTTGACATATGATAGTAATGATTGACATTTTCGTCGTTTCGCGGCGGCGAGAAAAATGTTTTATTTAGCCAAATTTTGTCGTGTATGCGTTAAAACCTGTGTACGGCTCATCGACATCGAAACTGTGGACTCCGATCTGCTCAAGTTCAGCGAGAAGCTGCAGTGGATTTGCTCGCAAATGGTAAATGACGTGAATGGTTGTCTTGCCTTCTATGCATGTATTGATTCTGTCTGTCACAGTTCATCAGTGAGGAGAGGAATTCAAATCGAATATGTTATGATTGCATACAAAAGTTGCGGGCAGCATACGCGTTTCAAAAACAATGCCTGCGATCCAATATGATCTTTGAACAGTATTTAAGGGAGCTGACAAGTGTACAGCCAGAATGCAAATTTGTCAATTCACAACTGAGAGTCACCATAGTACCAGTCCCCAGAACAAATTCAGTGACACAGATTGAAGAGTGTCATAATTATAGTCAAAGTGCAGTATCTTTATGTGATAAACCAGTCAGACAGAGGAGAAAACTTAAACAAGAAGCATCATTTAGGTATTTACTAGTCTCTCCAATAGCTTTTCAAAAAGTCAGATCACTCATAAACTTGTTTACAGAGTAAGAGAAAAGTATAAAAGAAGAGCGCCCAAAGTCTCTTATGCAAGTCTCCACAGACTGCATAGAAATGCAAAATCTCCTGGCACCACAATACAAATTGTGAATTCAAAAATAGCTGGAAATTGCCGCTTAGAACATGCTACCAGTAGAGGCACTCTAAAGACTTATATGCCAAAAAGAGACACTAAGCATCAAGAGGTCTGCAAAGGTGGTTTAAGAGAATTATTGGGATTCATAAAAACTTATGATTTTGGCTATGAAATTGACGAGAGCCATATTCAAAATGAATGCGAATCAAGCGTTTTGGATCGGTTGGAAAGCTTTTCACGCACATTTTTCTATAACGATTTTCAAGAATACAGAGACACAATACTTTCACTGGCCAATGATAGTGAAAGCTGTGATGATGATGACATGTTTGCTCCCTATAATGAGGAAGAAGATAGGAATCTGTGGCCTGAATTCAATCAATTAAACCAAAATTATAGTAGAATCAGAGTTAAACAAGAATTTATTGACTGTTATAAAAAATGTGAAGAAGAGATCAATAACATTCAGGAGGATCCAGATGTAAACGAAGATCCGCCAGGATCCGATATTCAACAGACTGATACTGAGAATGAAGATGACAGCCTTCTTCCCTCTGAGCTTGTGCAAGCTTGCTATGATCAACCACCTGAAGTTTCAATAGAACAAGAGAAGTTTCGACAAAAAATCAATGTGGGCTTTCATAATTTCGTGCGTAAAATCAAATCTAGTATTAGCAGAAAAGACTCGCTTTCTGATCCAAAATCGATCGTTGATAATATCAATCGCATTTCTGTTCTCCCAGAAGCATCGACTTCATGCCCGGAATCTAGTTTGGATTTGCTTACGCGACTGACGAATAGTTCGCAATTAAGCAAGGCGTCAAAAACGACGTCATCGTCGAAAGAGAAGGCGGAAAACTCGCGCAAACAATTCACCCGGTGTCATTCGCGATGTCGAACGAAAGGAAATCCTTTCATCAATCCGCAACTTATGGAGCAATTTGAACGGCGCAATTTTAAATGTGATACGTGTAATCGCAGTTTTAAAAGTCCCGGTTACTTACACTCGCATTGTACTAAAATGGGGCATTGACTATTCTCTAGTTTATAAGCTGATAGCAGATATCGTTTATTTAATTCCAATTTAGGAAGTTACAGTTTTATACGTATAAATCTCATAGATTTCTTCGCGAAAATTAATATTTTCTTTACGTTTTTGTTCCAAAGTAAATATGTGTTCATTTAGTTCCAAACTAAATGGTACTTGTTGAATGCCTATAATTGATTTTGTGTTTATTTGAATTTATGCAAGCGTATTTAAAAAGCATATTTAATGTTGTTTTAAATATTGCAAATATTTCTGTGATATATAAATGTTTAATTAGCTAATTTAATGAAATTTGCTGCAGATAGCTTTTTATTAAATATCGGTTCTTCAGTCTAATAAGAACATTTGATATGAGTATTAAGTACAAAAGGAAATGGCTTTAATGCATAATTAAATACTACTTATTTATAATACACTTTAGTTGCAAAAATTCAGATTCCTAAACTAATACTATGATGATTGACTTTGTACTTTGATAACATTTGGATATTAACGGTTATTTAATTATGCACATAAAAGCAATCATTCTACCTCTTCAAATTAAATTTATATAACGTAAATTGGATACTGGTTATTGTAAATAATAATGCTTAACGGCAACTCTGCTATGAACAATTTTTTAGTTGAATATATATGTTAGTTTATTGATTTGTTGGCGCATTACAAGCATTGTTATATTTGGTTTATGGAAAATTGATGACTTATAGTATCTGAAAATATGTCATTTGAAATCATTTAGTATATTATTCGTCAGAAACTACTACATACTATAAAATATTATTATAAGACTGTAAAGCAGGATTGACAAAGATGCAATTTTGATTGCAAAGCAAAATTACTTCAGTGTTAGTGGCACTTTAGGTCTATGCTTTTTGTTTCGAACGAATATATTTTGCTAATGTTAAATTTAATTAGTAAACGTTGGTACATTAACTTTCATGATATTTATTTAAACAATGTTCTTATATTAAGAACAATCTATCGTACGATTTTTGTTAGCTTTATCAGTGTAAAGATTGTGACTTTAAAAAGACACTTGAATATTTAAACGCTTATAATGTTATATTGTTAACATTTTAAATTGCAATAATTGAACAAGAAGTCCATGTCGGATATTATTAAGAACATATTATACTTGTATTGTGACTGAAAAATATTTATATATATCCAAGTAACAAACTCGTAAACTATACATATGTCTATCGAATTTAACAGTATTGTACCATTGCCAATCGAATTTATTAATTGTAAGGCTTGTTGTAAGAAAAGATAAATACTAGAAATTATACATAATAAAATGAAATTGAATTATGTAGAACGTTTGTATATAAGTGCTATTAAGCCTAAATATGTAAAAAAATTAGGAATTATGTACTATAATAATACAAGTGCATTTTAAATCAACTTTGAAAGAATCTTGTTTGCTATATTGCTAATTATTATGGTAAACATTAACTGCAATTAATTGTTTAAATGAAGTCGTCATGCAGGTTGCCTAATCATAATACCACGATTCCAACCAGCAATGAACCTGTTGCCCAGTACATCGGTGCTCTACGGGTTGCGTGAAGCAAAACAAAAAAAAAGAATGTCGTCTATTTTAGTGTGAAGTGCATATAGTTTGTTCCATGCTGCATCTGTAGTTTTAAAGTGAATAATAAGTGATATTTAGTCGGCATGGATCGCATGGATGCGGTAAACGCTGTGGGGCCAAATCCAGGCCCTGCACGTACCTCCCGCATTATGATGGAAGGTGTAGGAGCTCGTGTTATTCGTGGTCCAGGTTGGAAATGGGGCAAGCAGGTAATATATGAATGTAAACAACTTGTTATTAATTGCAAACTAGTCATATTCGATCCATATTCGCGTAGTATGAATGAGAAACTGCAACATTAAGGCGTTGATATATTATAGGATGGTGGAGAAGGTCATGTTGGCACTGTTCGTAACTTTGAGAGTCCTGATGAAGTTGTTGTTGTATGGGATAATGGCACAGCGGCAAATTACAGATGTTCTGGCCAATATGATTTGAGAATTGTTGATAGTGCTCCCACTGGTGTTAAACATGAAGGCACAATGTGTGACACTTGTAGACAGCAGCCAATCTTCGGTATTCGATGGAAGTGTGCAGAGTGTGGAAACTATGACTTGTGCTCTATCTGTTATCATGGTGATAAGCATCACTTGAGGCACCGTTTTTATCAAATAACCACACCAGGTAGTGAAAGAGTTTATTTGGAGGCACGTCGTAAGAGTAAGAAGATTGCAATCAGAGGCATATTTCCTGGTGCCAGAGTAGTGCGAGGAGTTGATTGGCAGTGGGAGGATCAAGATGGTGGAAATGGCCGGCGAGGTAAAGTGCAAGAAATTCAAGACTGGTCAGCTGCCAGTCCACGTTCAGCAGCATATATTGTTTGGGACCATGGCTCAAAGAATTTGTATAGAGTTGGTTTTGAGGGCATGGCTGACTTGAAGGTGGTCAATGATGCAAAAGGTCAGACAGTGTATAGAGACCATTTGCCATGCCTTGGAGAGCAAGGGCCTGCACACACAGGTCCACCTGGAGTGAAAATTGGTGACAAAGTTACTGTAAATTTAGACTTGGAGATAGTGCAATCATTACAACTGGGTCATGGTGGCTGGACTGATGGGATGTTTGAGTGCATGAATAGCACTGGTCATGTAGTTGGTATTGATGAAGATCATGATATCGTCGTTGCGTATGGCAGTGGTAATCGGTGGACATTTAATCCTGCCGTTTTAACACGTGTGGCTACTCCAAGTGCTGAGGGATACAATGAAACTCCTCAGCAGCAATTTTCTGTCGGCGATCTAGTACAAATTTGCTCAGATTTGGAGCGTATCAAAATGTTGCAAAGAGGTCATGGCGAATGGGCTGACGGAATGGCACCTGTAAGTACTGTAGATTTGATTCTTTCATCCAAAACTAATAACGCATATTTTTCAGACACTTGGTAAAATTGGGCACATTCAGCAAATTTATAACGACAATGACTTGAAAGTAGAGGTCTGCAATACGACGTGGACGTATAATCCATTAGCTGTAACAAAAGTCGCCAGTAAAGACGGCACTATTCAGAACACGACGAGCGGAGAACGCCTCTCGGCATTGTTGAAGAAGCTGTTTGAAACACATGTCTCCGGCGATGTTAATGAGGAGCTAGTGAAGTCAGCCGCCAATGGCGATGCACAGAAGTGCGAGGAAGTGTTGAAGCAAAGCAACACTGCTGGCGCCGGTATTGGGCCGGACGTAAATGGCGTCTTCGCCGGGCATACAGCCATCCAAGCCGCCAGCCAAAACGGGCACCTCGAGGTGATTACGGTTTTATTGCGCTTCCAAGCCGACGTTGAGATCGAAGATAAAGATGGTGATCGAGCAGTGCATCATGCGGCATTCGGCGATGAACCAGCCGTTATGCAGTTGCTAGCCCATGCTGGAGCCGACCTGAATGCGAGGAATAAACGTCGCCAGACTGCATTGCACATCGGCGTGAACAAAGGTCATATCGGAGTCGTGAAAATGCTACTGGATTTGGGATGTCATCCTAGTCTGCAGGTGAGTTATTTTATGACTTACTTTCCTCTTTCGCTTTAATCATCGTGGCAGTGCTGAAACAATTTGCCAGTTCGTGCACCACCATTTTCCATTTGCTGTACGTTTTATGTACGTCCAATATTTGCATACGTAATAATATTTGCGCGCCGTTGCAAAAATGCAGCTGGTTGCGCGCGTCAACCATTTGGCAAAACAATGATTTCAACCGGGGTCAGTTAACAAATGCGCGGCCGCGCACATGGTTCGCAACCATTAGCGCGCCTCGCGTGCGATTCGTTAGCGAAATTACAAATGCGCGCCGCATATCCATGATGCGACCATAAAAGGGAAGATGAAAATCCCTTTGTCATATTTGGCGCAGCGACATGTGTTTCGCTTCGTACGCCAATGGACAGCGACGATAATATGCGCGTTCAGCGATGAGTACATTCCGACGCGTATGCAAACGCGCCATCCCCGGGAATTTTTTACGAGCCGTTAAAACGTGATAATAAAACGCTGCCAGCGTGTGCTTACTTCATACAATGGCACTTGCGCTCGATTTTTCGATGATAATTCACGCTCGCCATTCAATATGCGTTCGCGTACATGTGGATTATGATTTTCAATTGACGGATTTGAATAACGTGGTCGTTGCTGCGGGTGTGAGGCCCTCAAAGTTGTTTGCGCGTTTTATGGACTTGGCAAACGAATTCATTCCTGCCCCTCGCGTGTATGTTTTATGCAGGAGGTCGGCCAACCCGAAAAACATGGCCTAATTTTGATTTAGTAACAACACCTTATTCGTAAAGTGTTATTAATGCGCGGGTGTAATTATATCTTGTTTGGGGAATTTCAAACCGCTCTCTGAGCGCTTGCAAACTGTGTTTAAGTGCGTACCTGACTTTGCACTATATTTCAGTCATTAATTTAATCCAACATTCCTCCAGGATTACTACACGAAGTAGTGTCCCTTTGTCAATCAATAATGCAAACGTACGTAGCTACACGTTATGCATGGAGAACAGCACTCCTGTTGCACTTATATAATAATATTTGCGCAAATTTGCAACGAGAGTAGCAACTACACAAGATAGTTCCAAATTCTATAAGGTACAATAGATGCAAGCTAAAAGTAGAGGTCTTAATGGTCCGATAGTTTTTAATGGTAGTCACAAAAATTGCACAAAAGTTGATAAAGGTGTTCTGATATAAAAATGTGGGTCATGCAACTAAAATCATTAGTATACCCGGAATGTTGGCGAGAAGCTATTAAAGGGTAGGCGTATTGTTGTCATTGCGCAAAAACTACCAAAGGTGTATGTATATTTGAAAGTGGGTCACGGAAATAATGTCATTGCTAGTTAGATCCCTCCAACTGTTAGATATTTGCGGCAAATATTTATCTATTAGGCGAATACACACAATAAGAAAAATATTATTGTTATGGGTAGTCCAGTGGACGACCTGTATACAATAAACAATAACATTGGAAACATTGAGTATTTGTGCACAATGGCACATTGCTTCGAAAATTATGGCAGAATGCAGAATAGAGAAAAACAACAACGCGTATTAACTGTAGAGTAGATTCTTTAGGGGTTGAAATAATTTGGGACGCTTTTTCTCGAATTTTTCAGTGTGAGATTCACATGTGCAAATTGTGCTCGTGCATTACACGCAGCTTATGCGATGCTCCGTTTTTGTCACGCGAATTATTTGTTTATCTGATTTAATACGCGCATTCGTTTGTGACGCAATGGGCTTATTCGCGCATCTGCTTTGTGCAGTATTATGTGGCACAGTATTTTATTTATACGGCTGTTCCGTTTTTGCTGAGCTTGCAAGCACGCTTCTGTCCGGAATATTATTAAATATTGGGAGGTGGGCTATAACTTATCAAGGTATATAGTGTTTCTTATAGTCGCGAAACGCTTGGGCAGGCGGCGGCTGCACGTAGCATAAACCAGTCCTGGCAAATATGATTAGTACGGACAGGTCTCGACAGTATCGTATTAGGCATCGTCTTCCGAGGCGGTGCTTCCGGCGGCGGCGTCGGCACGGATGGATGTTTTATGACGCGAGCAAAGTGCCGATTTCGCATCACTTGCTGACCCATAAAAATCACTCACCGTATCCAGCTATCCATCCGTCGCATCTAGCTGGCGTTCTCCTCGGCACTCGATATTTACGTGCCTTTGCCGTGTGTATAAAAGCGGGATACGATCTCAATCAAACAGACGCCGAAATGTGGACTGCTATTTTGATCTATGATATAGGTACATCGGCAGCGAGTTGTAAAAGTTATGTGATCTTAAGCAAACAACTTTTATAATATCGCCCAACTTTTTATGCGTCTCTACAATATTATTATTGTTATTGCTGCTGCGCGATGATAATAATTAATGCCATATCGTAACGTGCAGGGTGGGTTTCGTTAAGATGCGAAAACATTAGGTTTTATATTAACATTCTTGGTGCTTTCGTCCATAGCGGGAATAAGGAGCAGCCACATGCATAAGCATTCCGTTCGGGTGTTATTTATGTTTGTTTGTGTTCGGCTGGAATCCCAAGCTTATCGGGGTACGCGAACTTCTTGCAGGACGAAGAGATATTTCTTGTGCAGAGGGATTAGTTCTTAATTTCTTGACTTTTACGTAATTTTCGAATCATCCAAAATCCGATGCGCAATCTAATAATCCTTTTTCAATTATTCCATTAAAGTTTACATCGCTGCGAGGCGAGTAGTTTTTCCGTTTGCCTCAAGGATTACGCGTTCAGCTCGACTGAGTTTCTTTTGCGTTGCGTAAATGGCCGCTTCCTATTTCGTGTGGTGGCTTTTCCTTCCAGGACATGTGTGCATTGCTTGCTGTGTTTGTATGTCGTCTCATTTAAGTTTGCTTCGTTAGAGAGCAAAGTGCGGCGCGCGAGGAGGGTGTAATGGCGAAAGTTTGTTTATTCTATTCCGCATCATGGCATTCGAGGCTTCGGCGAAGACGAGAAGAAACCGGTGTTATTTTCGACTTGTGCGCTGCTTGTTGTAAACTTATTCAGCGCTTGTTTTTGGCCAAGAGTCGTTTAGAAGCGTGCGCGCGTTCGCTGCTCGGATAAAATATGCAAATGTTTGTGCTGCGCCTCGCTTGACATTCGTATATGTATTGAAGGGGACGCATTGTCACCGAATAATTAATCTTATTGAAATAAGCGATTAGCGAATGGCGGGGGCGCGCTTAATGCTTTTTCATAACATTCGGTATTAGCTGATTATGCATACAAAGCGGTGTCACATCTCTTGATTTAAAGCGCGTGCATCCATTAATTAGAAAAGCGCGCTTAACGTTTTCTCATTTCAACTAATTGCTGGTTTCGGAATGCGAACGCGTTGGTTGCGCCACTGCACTTGTGCTGTTATTCGATGCTTCGAGCGTTTGCGGTTGCGGCAATAAAAGCGAAAAATGTTACCATTTACAGGAATTTCCTTCGACGCGCCGTAACAACGACGGCGCCAAATAAAAGACGGAAATTCCGCCGTCGTCTTGGAGCGCCGGAATTGCAATCGGCAAATTTTACGGTCGCATTTTATATTTGCAATACGCGACGCAATATTGGGTTGTAATTTTTGAGGAACGATGCGCGACGCGGCGGTAGCGAATGAAATTTTAAGTTTTGATATCCGCGTGCCGAATAAAAATCGAATGGAATAAAACGGCGAACGCGTTCTTTATGCTGTCGTGTGAATTGCCCGAAGAGCAAACAACAACAGCGCGACTGCTTGATTCGTTCCGACAGCCAAGAATCACGGAAAAAAGATAAATGTTTTGCCAGCGAGAAGCCAAGAAGCTTGTTATTTTCGTATTTTTTTGTTTTCCTCTCGATCCACGTAGGTATTTGTGTTTGCGGTGAAGGCGCGCGTGCGGAGACAGAATTATAATAATATTCGTATGTTTTATATGCGGGAGGCGAGGGAATATGCAGAAAACTCAATTTAGATTCGATGCTGTGCGGTGATGTGTTGCGTCGGCGGTGGTCAGCGGCGGCGAAACAGTGAATTGAATTGTACGTGCGGGCAAACATTCAAACATACAACTGGCGAACCAATATTATTCAGTTACGTTCAGTTGGCAAGCGTTCCTCTCCTTCCGTTGCCGCTGATGCTCGTCCGGCATTATTAAATTTCTAACCATCACATATCACTTTTATTAAGCACATTATTCGTGATGCCCTCTCTTATGCCGCAGAGCTGGCCGAAAAAAGCGACTAGTTTTTCCACTCAGCCTGCTGCCGGTTGGTCCAGCTAATGTGATTATGCCTGTTTTTTATGTTCGTCGCGCGTCGCTTTCAAATAACAAGCATATCTGTAAATCTTTCACATTTCTTTTCGGTTTGCAACGTATGACAAACGCATGCCGCGAAAAAAGCAACGCGCCGGGCGGGCTTTTTATTAAAATTCGGTGGACGCGTGGAATTTCGCACCATGCAGGCGGGACAATGCATTTGTCCCGGTTTTGTTGCGCTTCTTGCCGTATATACGTGTGGGACAATTGCACGCGGCGAATGAGGCTTTACAATTCGGCGGCGGTAGCGGTGGCGGTTCGGTGGCGAGTCGCACACAATGCCAGGCAAAACAATCGTATCACTGGATTTACGGTCGGCGCCAAACCGGGTGATAAGTGGCTGTATGAGTGTACGCCGGCGTTCATTTTCAAATTTAATCGAGGATATAATTGCGTAGAATAATGAACAATCAAAACAATACCCCAGCAGGGGCAGCGCCTCGCAGGGGGGCGGCAGTGGTTATAATCATATGCCGTTAGCGCAGATAACACGCGAATATTGAGTTTGTGGATTTATTGCATCAGATAGCAGCAGTGCGCACAAGATGAGCCTTTTTACATTTATGATTGCAAATTGCGAAATTGTGCGCGCACTGAATTTGCGATTTGTCATCCCTAATTTATATGCGGATTGATACGCGCGCGCGCGAGCTCTCTGTGTGCTTCGATTTTTTATTGGCATGTCTTATCCGGCGGGGCCAATTGCTGTTCCATTCGGTACGACGACAACGACAACGCCAGCAACTTCAAGTTTAACGACTTGTTGTACCCCGAAACGTCGCGGCTTAATGTCGCTGCAGATAGTGAAGGTGATTGCGTTCGGCTGTCGTGTCGACATTTTCCAACCCCCAGCAGCACTCCTCGCTCTAATACACTTTGTACTTGACTGCACTTCCATTTGCCGGCAGATAGTTTTGACAGAGATTCACTCTTTTGTTTTCGCCGCCTCACGTGCAGTAATGCTGTGTGAATTTCACAAAAGATCGAATAAAAGTAGCATTTACATCGGGGACTTGATTCGGGGGCGGAAATTGTTTCGAGTTCATTTGCTGCGAACACTCGGTATGAGCGGAAAAGATTTGTGCAGTTTGGTAGCAAGTATTGTTTCTGTTTATGACAGGTGTGTGTGCTGTTTATTGTACACGCTTTGTTTGCTAATGATGTCACTGGATAATTACGTTCATCTACAGACACAGATAGCGCGCTGAATTCGACGCCGCCTCCGCTGCTGTTGCGACCGCCATCGCAGTCGTTGCCCGAACGAGCAAATTTACAACGATCGCCGCCAGAGTATTGTGCATTTGACCGCTTGCAATCGTATAATTTTCTCCGCTTTGATTAATTACAAGCGTGGAGAAACTGTGCCATTTTCTAGCGTATCGTTTTGCCTCGATATTTATCTTTATTGCCTTCCCATCGCGCCATAAGTCTTTATAATTAGACAGGTTTTATTTATAATCAGCTCGGCATTTTTTGGATAATTGGCGAAAAGCGCGCGGGAAGTTGACATAAGCCCCATTAATCCGGAAAGGAACTGGAAACAATTTCACCGGTTATTTTGATTTACTGTGTGCGCCCTCCAAGAGCAGCATTTATCCGGCTTTCTTTTTTCATATACGAGTGAGTGTATTTCGTTGCCGCCGCGCGCCCTTCATTCTTACAGTATAACTAATATTTCATAAAGGATTTAACATCTATATACGTTCATATTGTGTGCGCCGCCCCGCACCGGCAGGCGCAGACTGCACCATAACGTACGTGAAGAACTGATGCCCATGCGGATACATTAATAAGAGTACACTTTGTTCCAACGCATTTTGTACTTGACGCCAATGTTTTGGCGTTAAGCAAACGCAGAGGCGGCGAGCGACTAGGTATATGCGGCGTGTGTTGTGAGTGAATGGGTTTTCGGCGAGAGGAAGGAGCAAAGTCGTAGATATTTACGAAAGAAGTGCTTATGAAACGCGGCACGTTTCATATTAACTTCTTCGGGAGGAGTTCGGTGAAGCTTCAACTTCGATATGAAATACGCAAACTTGAAGAAAAATACACACATCGTTGATAATCTATTGGCGCAAACGTGCGCATTTGCGCATTGGATGAAATATTCGCTAATTTATCGCGACGTTTTTTATGTTTGCCAAGTGTCAATCGATAATATGCGTAAATTTCGTGTGCGCAAATAGGCCGTAATTGCATATACCTAACGGATGCGTAATTGAAATGCAATGGGAGATGCTTTATTAATATTGCACGTAAAATATGTCGACAAGTGGAAAAATTCGGCGTGAAAATTTGCATTCAATTACGGCGCTCAAGTGTGAAATTGATGCACAAGCGGGCGTGATTGGCTAATTACAGCTCATCAACGTATAAATCATAAATTGATGGCTGATTGTGCGAGCGCCTGTTCTATATTTAATTTGGGAACTTTTCATAGCCCATTGCATATGCGAGAGGTCGGCCTGCTGCTGCCGGTGGCTCGTGTACAATAGAAAGCCATCGGTGCTTTTCGCCTGTCTCGTGGAACAATTTATCAAAAATTCTCGTTGCCGCCTCTGCTCACCTTGCCCCCGGGTGTTACGTGCACGTCGATCCTCTCCCGTTTATGCGTGAGATGCATGGCCGCATATTTTATCTGAAAGTGTTCAATATTTCAGTGGTTTTTGAATTTTCATTATCCTCGCGTAATATCATTCGTTTTTATTGCATTCTCATTAATATTTGAATATAATTTATTATTTAATTATCACCGTATTAAAATAATTTAAAAATCAGGATGTAATGAATATAGGTACTTATATTCCCTGATAATTAAATTGATAATTTCCAGATAATGAAATTGCCAACAAAATGCACTTTATTTCAGTATGGACCAATTTAAATTAAAAATCAATTCAAGATAAATTCGTTATACTGAATATCTATTTAGTTACACATCAAAACGCGTGCTTCATAAATAGTTGCACCATTGTGAAAAGCAAAAAAATAACAACCCTGTTGGGTTAAGCTGACTATCAATCGGACCGTATTATTAAATTTTAGCAACAAGGCCGTCACAATATCATTTAATTTTATAAGAGTAGGTATTCGCGATGCGTTTGATTGTAGCAATTCAGTCGATTACCGACTTGAGTGTGCAATTTTTCATTTATTTCCTCTTATTCGCCGATAAAAAAGCAATTCGCGTTGCAATCGTGCAACAAATTCAACCACTTTACCGTTCACCTCTGAGACGTATAGCGTGTATCGTATATCGTTAATAATTAAACATTACAAATTTTATTTACTTAGTAGTAACGTGATTTATAACGCTATAACAACTTGCAATAATTCTACATGTTATAAACAATAAACAGTTTATAGCCATGTCATAACTACTGAAATACTTGAACTATATTTGAATACAGATTCGCAATCAGTAGTTTTTTTTTGGTTGGATCTTCTTAAGGTTGAATTTCAAAATGATTTTTGTTTTCAACCCCTTGAACATAAAATACGTAAATGCGAAACAAGTTTCGCCTGTCTTTTTTTCCGTGCTTTGTTAGCGAAGCGCACAAGTGTTTTGTGCATAAAATACCATGAATGGGGCGCTCTTTCTGTATTTTATTTCGCACTGGATGCGCTTTTTCGCCCGCAATGTGGAGGCGGCAGCGACTTTTTCAAAAGCAGCCGCCGCCGCGAATTAAAGTGGTATTGTTAAATGAGTCGCGGCAAAAAGTTAATTATTCTTTGGAATTACGCCTAACGGTGCTTAATTAAACAAAGAATTGTGTATTTATATGCGGCGTGCTCGCAAAGCTACTGAAAGCGAGACAAGCAAGCTTTGTTGCCGCCGCTCCGAGCAGGACGCAGCGCACTCGCGTTTCCAAATTAAGTGCCAGCGTGAATAAGACGGAATGAATCAAAAGGATAGTCCGTGTTCGCGCACCACGCTGAAATGTAAGGGAAGAGGATACATTTTGTGTTCATCATTTATGCTGAGCCTCTTTTGCTCTTTATTTATTTTAAAAGTTTGCATTTATTCATTACAACATTTTCTTCTTTGCGCGTAATTTAAGCGGCCCATAAATTCTCGAGAAATTATTACCTACTTGCTTAATTCTTCAAGTGAATATACATTTTCAATTTTAGTTTAATTTCTTATCTGTTTAACACTCAAAATATTTAATTTAAGTGTACAAAGACGAAAGCTTTTTAGCCGGGGTATACTTCTAGAAATTGTTCTTTACGCAAGGATAAATTATCCTGAAATTATGCGCGTTGGAAGTCCGCCTCTGAGTCGGATTTTGCTTACTTGGCAAACAGGCACTATCTGTCTAATTCCTCGTCGGGATTTCGTGGATAAAGCGCAAGAGGGAACTCCTGTAATTTCGGTCGACGGCGGGCTCAGTCATTGTACGCGCCGTGCCGCCCCACACACATCCTTGTCGACTTTCGCATGTGACGTGTACTTGCATTTCGTCTCTCTTCTCCTGTTTCGTCCGCTACACTTCACACCGAATGCAAGTTGGAATAACATCGCGTCTAAGCTCGATACGCGCGTGGATGAAAGCAAATGAAATGAAATATCAAACATTACGGATGCGGATGGAACACTTCGCACTAAACCGAATTGAACGAACATTACCGGAAACTTACTGCATTATCGGAACTTTTGTCCTATTAAAACACAAATTCGCGCAATGCCGTTATTGCGCTAATTATATTCGCCGAATGCTTTATTATAACAGTTCATGTTTTAATTGCCTTAATTTTAAGCGCTAATTACATTCGAATCGCATGCGTGCGCAAATTTATCGACTCTCATCAGTTATATTGTTATTTTCTTGCGCGTGCACTGTGCAAATATCAAAAGTGGTGCATGGCCGGGGCTAAGAAGTGGTATTTCAAAGGCACTTAGACAATAATATGCAAGTGGAAAATGTCAAACACAGAGAATATGAAGTAACTCGAGAGTGTCTTCAGCTTTCAACGTCACAGCCGCCGCCGCTGCCGCCGTTACCACTGTTGAACTTTACACAGCGAAAGCCCGGAGTTTAGAAGGGGTCTGGCGCTTCGCGCATTGCACCTCCGAGGGATATTTGCCGTTTAAAGCGGGGGGCGGCGCGGTTCGCTTCCTGTTTGCTGCTGCAATTTGTTCGAAATGCAACAGACGAAATATAATAACGGTAATAATTCATGCTGCGCGAGGCAGCCGATGCTCAAACATAACAGCAGCGCAAGAACAACAAGTAAGAAGTACAAAGACATCCGCAGTGACAACAACTGCGTCTCGAGTTGTCTTCTTGTCGGGAAGACGGCTTAGCCGCCGCCAGACGCGTGCACGAACTTGCATTAACTTTCAACTTCAACTCGCGCGCCGCCGTGTGCAAAGATTTTAGCGGAGACATTAAGTTCTAAACCGCATTAAACATCATCAACACGCGAGAGAACATTACGCGCGCGCACTGAGTTTTTGCCGAACGACGAAAATTTCGCAGTGTGCGCGAATGCCCGCCGGTATTACGCGCTCTGGAACTATATATTCCATTTAAATTATATTTGATATTTACACAACATGCATATGCATCCACCGTTAAGTGCTATTTAAATTTCGAGCGTGCACCGTGCGCGCAACACAATGAGATACGTGTCCAACTTTGCGTTAATTACATCGTGTTTGTAATTAACAAGCGCCGCAATCGCCTTATCGAGATTGAAAATCGCGCTTGCACTCGTGCTACTGCATGTTTGCCTATCAGTCGATTTCCCCAGGGAGTGTAGGATTGAATACTGCGTTAAAGTTCCCGAAATAATACCGCTATAAACTTTTATTTTATATCCGATTTTATGTATTATGCGTGCTGTTTTTATCGCGGAATTTTTGTTTCTTTGTTATTGTTTTCTGTTGTTTTTACGTGTTTTCGATTAAATTAAACAGGTCATAAACATTTGTTCGCGATGGCCCTCAAAAACTTTATATTGACTTGACAGAAATACCTTTCGAATTTGCGCTAAAGCTAGAATAGAAAATTTTGTATTTACCAGAAGTTTAATTTAAGTAATGAAAGAGCTGTTTCAACAAGGTGAGGCAAAAATCCTTTGACGTGAAAAAATATCTTTTTACACAGTGAAAGAGTAGAAAATACAATTTCAGCAAACATTTTCACAACGAGTTAAATCCACTCGGCAATTGTTTGTTGCATTTAAGTGAGCCGCAAAGTAAGAGGAAGAAAAGAGCTGATTACCTTTAGCACTCTTCTCTCATCATGCACACGGTCGGCGAGTCCAAAACTATGTTAAGCTCTATGCTCCGTTGTAAACAAAATCCGGTGGAGGCGGCACGAACCCTTCCATTGAGCGGCCACGCTCGGACGCGGCAAGCCGGGAGCACAATAAATTTATACAAAACAAACGCCGACCGGACCAACTTTCCGCATCCAGTGTGTCTTCATCCACCCCTTCAACACACCACCACACGTCCCGTGTGTTTTTGGCGTTGGATACACTTGCAAAGCCATTGCCATTGCCAACTTTTGTTAATATTATAAAGTCGATTCCGGACAAAGGCTGCCTGCCGCCCCACCGCGTTCGCTTTTAACACGTTCTGGTAAAGCAGTAACAAGCCGCGTTTTATTCACCTGGAGGACCACCCAATGCGAACGGAATAATAATCTGCATATCTAATTAAACCGGAATTAAATTTACTCATACTTTTCCGGCTTTATCTGCGCTAAGGTTAAAGTAAAGCACAAAAGTTTATTGTTTTGCAAATGCCAGGGTTTGTCTTCGTTTAGGTAACAAAGCATGTCAGCGATTGATTTAATACTCTGTTGTAACTTGGCGATCAGACGTAGTAAGATAATAAAAATCGGGTGAAATGCGCGCATAGCGAGTGCATGTCAGAGTCGTCCGTCTGACAAAGCAATTTGATAACCGGTTGATTGTTGGGAGTTTTAAACGCTGTTTGAAGCGCCATAAAACCTCGTGCGCATTGTCACCGCATTCCGCGTTTAAAGAGGAGAGTTTAAGAAGAACTATGCGCGGAAATTTATCGGCGGCAATGGCGGCGATAGAGTGTAAACAATCAAACAATGGATGGCAAGTTTGTTTGCTGTGTAATAGATCGTAAAACAAGTCGACATCGACGGCGCAATAAACAAACATTTATGCAGACGAGTGCATCCATCGTAAACGGTTGCAGCGTGTCATCGTCAACACTTCATTTTTTGATCAATTGCGAGCTAAACAAGAGATCACGTTTTATTGCACGCCGCGAGGAGTACGTACGCGATATTTTGGCCATCTTTTACAACTTGAATTTTAATTCGTGTGTATCCTCCTTTTTTAATGCGACGCGCATTAATTTTTTTCGGGTCGCGATGCGGCGACTGAAGGAAACTTTTCCGGAGCGCTCTGACGCAAATTGGAGTTGAAAACGACTTTTTAAATGATGGCACCCAAGGTTAACATCACGCTGCGAAACTTTGCGAAATCTGAAACCGTAATGTGTGTCCCCTTCGCTTAGTTGCAGTGCTCCCCGTTTTTCTCTCGGCCGGTTTCATACGTTAAAATAAAATTAGAAAACGTAAAGTCGCGCGAAATGAGCTTTTTATGCGAATTAACTTGCGGTGTGTGTGAAAATAATGCATGATGTTCAATTCATTTTCGTGGCATGTTGGAATTCATTACGCGGAGGGTGAGATGAGTTGCTGCTGGCTGGTGGCGGCTCGTGCATAATCATCCAACTTGTGCATCAGAGCTGCTTGTAGTAACTAAGCAAATAGATCATCGAAACTTGGCTGCGGATGTTTGCGCAACTCTTAGCTGAAGTTACATGAAGATGAAACGCTTTACTGGTTTTGCTCGCGCGCGCGCGCGCTCATGACAACGATGGCGATATTTCGCGCTCAGCGTTTTTGTCAATTAAAAAAGTTTCGGCCGGGTCGACAGCTGGCGCCTTGTTTGCCTTGATATTAGTATAGTTTCCGGTGTGTACTTCGTTCACTAATGCCATTATTCTTCTTCGAGAGCGCCAGCTTTTTCTTGCTCGGATTTGCGAGCACTGAGTGTTTGATGTTCGGTCAACATTTCGATGCGCGAAAAATTGTTGCACACGCAGAGATTGCGCAAACGTTAACGCAATTACGAAACGAATTGGCCGAATCGATGGGGTGGTAGGTAGCGCAATATGTGCGACGACTGCTGGTGGTGGTGATGGTGGTGATTGTTGCAAGTTGTAGCAGGACGCAAACGCTCTCCAGCGTTCGATAATAAATTGAATTATCGCACTCGGCTCGCCCCAGTCCGATATTTGACATTTGCGCTGCTTTCCACACGCTGCCAGTATATTTACGATTACTTGAAGGCGGCACGTACGGTTTTTGCACTTTGTCCGGCAGGCAGGCAGGCAGGCAGCTTGTATGTAACCTCTCTCGTCGTCATATTTGTCCCGGAACGTGTGCACGAAGCACACACGAATGCAATAAAAGTCGAAAACAAAACGACGGCCCGTCGTTGTACATCGATCAAGATTGGACTTGTTGGCGTACGTATCGGAAGGGTGAGCGCGCGCGTATTCGCACAGGGGGCGGTAAAACAAATGGGAAAAGTGCATGGATAACAAGAAAAACACATTCGACTGCTTTGCTGAAGCGAGCTCTGTGAATTTGTCGAGTTCGCTTTTGTTTTTTACTTTATCAATGTCAGAAATTCTGCTGGCGCTTGTTGTTTCGCGTGCGCGCACGTCCGGAAGGACGGCGGACAGTCCTAAGAAGGATAACGAAGTGGGATGATAGCAGTTATGTTAAGAGTAGAGTTGTGTATGGAGTTGTCGCGTCGCATCCTGACACACACGTCATAACGTCGATTCCCGCGGGAATCGTAAAGTCACCTCGTGACTCTTTTTAAAGCTCGGACGTTTTCCGGCAGGATCATGTAATGTTGGCTAGCGAAATAGTGATTTTAACGGCGTTTTGCTCCCTTTTTTCTTCGCGCGCGTCGAAAGTTTATAATTTATTGCCGGAAATGAGGAAGAGATAAAAGCTCTTCTTCTCGCCAACCATAATTAGATGTGTGCTTAGCGTGTGTTATTTTTATTGGTGGCACAATAAAATTTTACATTGCGCCGAAATGGCCCTTGGTGGTGGTTTTTCCGTTTTACGCAAAGCTTTTGTTTCCGAACGTGCGCACGTTTCGTCTTCGTTTTGACGGCTGATGCACACACGACCGACAAAACGGGCTGTCCGTTTACGTATTTCATGCCCGTGCGTTGGCGGTGCTATTGTTAGCGAATTTCCACCCCTATGCAGGCCGAGGCGCTTCTTCGGCGAGGAATTTTATGTGCGGCAAAGTGGTGAGACGGCCACTCACTGGCTGCTACGTGCGCCGCACACGGACGCGCATAAATTGAAGGAAAGGAATTTCGTGCAGCTGCCGCAGGATAAGAAATCGCATCGGCCGCCAGTTTTTCCACGAGTGTGCGTTGAACACATGTAGAGTACCGTGGACTAAGTGCTTTTCCATTGCGAGATTTTTCACGTGGAAATTATTCGCTGGACATGCGGATTATACAGGGCTTTGCGTATCTATTAAAAACGCACATGTCCTGTACGTAAATCCTGTAAACATGCGAGGCGCGCGCTCCCGCGCTCGTCGACGCTGACGTGACAGTGACATTGCGCGACGTGCGGCGCTGAAGGAAAAAGAGCGAAAAACTAGTTTGCATACAAATTGCGAATTTCACGCACTCGCAACTAGCTTGATAGCCGCCTCCGTTTTTAATTCATTCATTCGCTTGCTCGCTCGTCCCGTTCATACATTCGTTAAGTGCGCGCCGCAGAGGAGAAAAATGCGCTGAATCAAATATAGATTAAGCTATTTGGCACGAAATGTTTTCATTTCAAAACGCTACCATTCTCGGTGCACTCGTATTAATTTTGTCCTGATATTCACGCCATTTAAATTTATACACTAAATATTCGCACTTGCATTTAATGCCGCACGTGGATTTTTTTTGTGGGGTTGGCAGGGGAGCAAATTTAAATGTAAAATAACAATGTTCCAACTTCGAACATGCTTTGTCTTCTGGCTGCTATTAAACTTATGCCATGCTCCAGAAATGACTTCCGGGTAATGGAAATAGTTGGAAAAGTAATTTGGCATTAAGTTAAATTGGTTCAACCATTTTGACACTATGTAACTCAGGCTGCGCATTTTTAAAAGAATTATTTAAAAAAGCGTTCAACATTCTCTCGCCACACTTATCATCAGCATTCCATTCCAACTTTTTAGAATAATGACTGCTGGAATTTTCCAAGGCGAGTGCATATAACGCTAATCGAAAAGTTAATTGAAAATGCAACGCGCTCAGCATGGTGCTTAATTAAAGCGTTATATTGGCCTAGTGCGGAAATATTTTTTACGTCGATATTCAATTTTTCTCTAGTCCGCTAATGAATAAAATTATACGGGGTGCAAAGAGCTGGCGATGAAATGAAATGAAGCACGAGAATTCGATTCAACTACTTTGGAGAGAAAATGTAACAACACAGCACAACCGTTTGATAGTTGTTTTCCATTCTTATTCCTTTTCCACTCGGGCGTGTTTTCCGCGCGAAGCTCACTTTTGAGTCGGGAAGGCGCTCGGCTCGAGATCGAGCGTGGCACGCTGGAAATTTTCTATTTAAGCGCCCGGAGTTTCAATTAAGATGGTTATCATCGGTGCGCGCCGCTGCCGCTCCTCGTATTAACAATTAAATGGCCTTACTTTTATTAAGAATTCCGCTCCTGCATTCGACCTTTCTTCCTAATAGTTTACCACTGTTTCTTGCGCCATTGTTGCCGCCGTCGCCAACGCCGCCACTACTTGATTCCTCGTAGATGCGTCCCCTACTTTTCTACGTCGTTTTTCCACTCTTGCCATCACAAAGTGCTTTTAATACTAATGGAAATCGTGTATGCAAAGAATGCTAATTATTATATTTGTATTTGCTTTATTTCCAGCTTTAGAAATGTTTTATTTCACGATAAAAGGCATTTTTCCCGTTGCTTTGTTTCAAGACATAATTCATATGATTGTTTCTGGAAATTGTTAGAATGTCTTATGCGTTACTTAAGAAGATCCTCGCATATTTGTTCAAGAAAAGAGCTTTTTCGCTCATTTGAGTGGGTATTTCTTCGAAACGTCTTGAATTCATCTGCATACTTGAAACCACGGCAACTCGGCATCGTAAAGTTTTCACATTATTTGCTGCTTTCACAATTGCGGACGATTTGCCACTTGATCGCAAACGTATGCATTCATTGAGAGAGTAATTCTTCTTTGTGTTTTTCCCCGGCTGAAGAGCGCGATAATAAGTTAACTTCATGTCGGTGCCTGCCGGATAAACAATCGTCTTGGGAGGTATCACGATCCTGCTTTCCATGCATATTTCATTCGGGTAGCACGCGCACCCGTGCTTCGGCTAACTTAACCAACATTGCAATACGTTTTCCGGTAGCAAGCAGCACGAACGAAAATCCAATTGTTTTACTACCATACTTTACAAAACAAGTGGCGCTCTAGTTTATGCTCATTTTCAAATATAAACTGAGATTTTATAAAGTCGGGCGCTTTGCACAATTGAATATTTTTATTATTAGAGCAAATAACAAGTGCTATAAATTCTGATACAGAACACCCCTCTGCGCGCCGAGCTGCTCCCCAAAGGAAACAAAAGCCGGATACGTTTCCTCCTTCCGGTCGGCTTGGCCTGCACTTCTTGTTGTTTTGCTTCTCTTGAGCCAAAGCAAGCACACTTCTTTCAGTGCTTTGGCATTCGCAATTCGTGTGTTTGCTCAGCGCAGCGCGCGCTCTTCGATTAGACGATTGAGCGGCGGCCGAAGGAGAAGAAGAAAGTTCATTGCGCGCGTTTGCTCATTCCGCACGTTCTTGCTGCATCGGCGGCAGTGCGCCATTCTCCTCTCTCCGAACTTGACTCAATTCACATCCTGCGGATGGATGCCGTCTTCTCTCGTTTCTGCACGCATTGAATTCCATTCATTTTGTTCCTCTGCTTGTCGTTTTTCTTCTCGTGTTTTTTCGCCACTCAATGCTTGAGACTAACGACAAGAGACAAGTTTGTAAGTTATTGCATTTCGTTCTATGGAAATCTGGGGAGCTTAATTTGTACGCGAAGTAACATTGATCATCAATTTTCGCTAAGATTGCAGCGTTAAGCAAAGGAGCGCTCCGAAATTGTTAGTAGGAAATCAAAATTCCAGGGGTTGGAATGTGATAGCTATTATGTTAAGCAAAGAAGAGATGAGAATGAGCGTTGTTGGCGGCAACAATAACTAAAGGTGGCAATCGCCGTACGGAATTGAAATGAAGCCATTCGCAGCCCTCTCAAGCTTGCGTGTCTCGTGCGCATTTCGTGCAGCTCTCACTCGAAATCATAAGTTGAATCACGTACATAATAGCCGCCGCTTTTTTATTGCGGTATTTCAGCTGGCACATTTTATTTATTTATTATTTGGGGCGCGCGCATTCGTGTCGTGGGGGGCGGCTAATATTTCGATTCGCAACTTTATGCGCCCGTTTCCCGACAACTCATAGCGCAAACAAACATGTTGTTGAATCGCATGCGAGATGGAAAGTTAGTCGACGCGCAAACAAGCGACAAGCGCATGCGAGGAGTTGGTAAGTACAGCAGGAGCAGGCGAGTGCGAAAAGAACATGCAGGCAGCGCCGCAGTTGTGCTCGAGACGAGCGAGCCAGACATGAAAACAATTTAATCAGACATCAACAGAACGATGCAATCTCCCTTTTATCCTGCAGGCGGCCCCAGCGAGGTTATCTCTTCGCTCGGCGAAATTGCCAGTTAGTGAAAAACCTTTTTGGCGGAATTTTAGAAAATCTTGGATGCGCCTTAGGCCAAACTCATGCAATTCATTGCAATCAGCCAGCGCACGAATGAGGCTCGTCCAACTTGAACTCATCCCGAAACTTTTCGACTAACATATTCGCAATGGTTTTATGCTGTTTTTAGTACTCGTAACTCGTCAAAAAGTTCATCATAATGATGGCAGAAATTTTTAGAATTCGTCAAAGACACTTGATTTGTAATTAGAATTTAAGTGAAGTTTAAAGAAAACAATTCGTATTCGGTTTGAATCATTGATTCAAGCTCTTAAATTCGCAATGCGAAGAAAGCTATCGTTGTGTTCCATCGTGGACTGTTTCGTGAAAGCTATCGAGGGTAAAACTTGGCGCAAACGTAAGGGATAATGGCCGTTCAGCTATCCGCAGCCATAGATTAAGCAAATCCATTTAACGTGTCCCGTAATAAAAGAGCAGAGCATCTACAAGACAGTTTTATAGTGACCGGCTAGCGTAAACCACATTAGAGAGACACTATTTTAGCGCACGCAGACAACGAGCGCTATTAACTCGCAGCACTATACGCAGCATCCCGGAAGGACAACTATAGCGTGTCGCGCGAAGAAAAAACCGAGGGGAAAATGACCGAAAAAATGGTTGCTATTGCGTCTTGAGTATCCTGCGAATATTAACGAATGCACATTGAGCAATTACTGGCCACTGCAATGCTCTCGAGCCCGTGATAGTTCGTTTTAGTTTTTTCGGTGCATGCAACTTTTGCGAAGCGAAAAGTTTTAATGCAAGTTTTTACGTTCGACGCATAAATTCTTGCGCTGGCAGCAGCAAGATAGCTCTCTGATAGTATATCTTCTTGGCGGCGGCAGTGGCAGTGGTGGCGGCGGCGGGGTGCATTCTTGTGTAGGCATTCGGGATGTGGTGAAATGGACGCATTATAAGAATACAGTCATTCGTTACAATAGGCGAAGCGGCCGGGCGAAAAGCCATCGCGTAAGGAGGAAACTTCGCCTTGATGAGACTTTGCGCCAGGCGGCCGCGTGTGCGCGCGAATGTGCATTGAGATGGATGGCCGCATTTGGCAAATAACACGAATTTACTATTGTCTCCACTCAAGAGATATGGCGTGTGTGCCACTCACGCGAGAAACCATAAAATGCTTGTTTGTTATTGCATTTAACAACTTTTTGTATGGCGTCATACGTCAAGACTTGCGAGAAAGATGTATGCACGGAATTAATTTGTATGCGTCAAGTGTGCGCTTCTATTAGACATTAAAAACTCATTACCAGTGCGTGATTCCGTCTGGAGTGACGTGAAATAGTCGTTTATATTTCGGGCGTTATTTTAGCATAATATTCCATTATTCTGTGTGCACGCGCGCGTATTAATTCCCGGCCGCGTGTAAATCTTCCCTCGGGACTTCATAATTTGCTGTTTTATTAAATTGTTAACATTTTTATTATAGCTCATCGTCATTCATGACATAAACGCGTCATAAAATTGGACTTGTTGAAATGCCCATAAATTAAATCATTTCGCAACTTGATTTATTTGCGCTTGATTTTCAAAGGACAGTTTTCAATCAATTTTCTCATAGAGTTAGATTGTAGTAGCGTCGTGTCTTCATCTCTTGGATCCACTTCGCTTATTACATTCGCTCAGAAAGAAAGAACGAATGGTGAATGTCATTGGCGCGCCAGTGCATTACATTGAGACGAAACGACACGCGGAGTAAAGATGAAAGGATACTTTGCGGAAAATAGCCAATACAAATCAACGCGTCGTTTAAGACGTTGCTGCTGCCGCATTGCTGCATCCCCCATAATGGGCAAACGCCCTGCAGTGTCGCAAATGTGCAGCTCTTGCGTTCTTTATGTGTGCGTCCCGCTCTCTTATAGAATTTGTTGTCAATGCGCTCTGTGCGTTTCGTGTGCAGATTTTCCGAAGCGCCGCCGCCGCCATCGGGCTGTGAATGATGATGTGCTCGAGGCGTGCTCGAGCCGATAACGGACATCGTTCTGCCGCCACCGCCATCGTCTCCATTGCCAGCGTGTATATTAATGCCCTCGTATATTTTATTTGCGCGCGCCAAAATCTGATTTTATTTCGCGTCAAATGCCATTACAGCGTGCAATAATAATGAATATATTGCGCGTCCCAATACGCGCATAAATCTTGCCCAGCACGAGTGAAAAATAATACCCACTCACTTCACTTTTTAATAAACTTGTTAAGCACTTAATCCCCTTCATGGGCCAAGTAATAGTTTTCGAAATATAGGTAATAATTGAGTATAACCACAAATGCACTTTACCGATGCGCTAAGTGTGATAAATAGTTGCAATTTCAAAGCGTTTAGAACAACAGCCCTTAAAGCGATTAATGAAAGCCGGTCTAAGATTACAATAAGGCCACACTCGTTGCCTGGCTGGCGGTTAGAGTGGTGGTGGTGTGCTGCAGCGCGGCGGCGTAGTTTGAAAATTAATTGCGGTTTACGCGAAAACCGAAAACTGAAAAGCGTGCTATGTGCGCACCGTGTTTGCGTGCCGAGTCGACAGTAACGACTTTTGGCATTTAATTCAAACTAATCGCACAGCAATCGGCGGTCCGCGAATTATCGATTGCGCTATTTGCGAGTTCATAAAAGTTTAGCGTTGAAAATATAGGGAATCTATGTGCTGATATTTGGGCGAATAAAACTTTTACAAGCGTCTCCTTCTCTCTGGCGCATGTATGCGTAATTCAAATGGCAAGGACAATAAACGGCATAGTGGTAACATTACGCGTTCCTATTTCGTGCAATAATCGTATTCGTAACTCATCCGAAGCGGGTGCGCGCTGTTATTATTGCACTCGTCCGGTGGGGTAATGCAGTTTCCCAGATGCAGATGCAGTTAACTCGCTACATGCATCTGCCAAAGCGATGCCGATTGTCTTGCGGTGGCGGCAACAACAGCGCCATCCTTATTTCCTTAATTTGCGCAATTTGCATTGGTTTATTACTTCTTAACGCCGCTACCGCCGTCGTTGTCGTCGCACTTAAACAACTGCAACCAAGAAAAATATTATAACGTTAGCGTATTCAAATAGCAAAAACGGGGGTGAGTTTGAATGAAACGCACCATTTGCATTTTACACTGATTTCTCCCAAATGCAAAATGCAAAAAATCAGATAGCACAAGAGAGGTTTTTTGTTCGCCGTCGTTTTTGCTCGGAGTGCGAGAGATGTGCGCGTACGGGTCGTATAAAGTGTAGAAATTACAGTAATTTGTCATTCTGATTCAGCTCGTACAACAATATTCCGGAGGGAGCGACGTGGCGCAATGTAGCAGCCCTTGGCGCTGGTATAAAGTTCCATATCGTTTGCATTCGCTCTCTCGTGGACGGGTTGAAGTCGGCCGCAATTTCGCATCGAATGCGTTAGCCCTCTCCTCCCCTATTGCCGGGGTCCGCATCGACCAAAATGCGCGGATTGTTCACGCCGCTACCGTTGCCGCCACCCGCATACGAGATATATCCTTATAGGACTCTTGGGGTAGTTTTCCAGCTTGTGCATGCACTTGTAATGCCTGCGATCACGTCTCACACGAGACGTACGCGCTTAATAATTATTTAATAATAGCTTATTTTTGTCTCACCCTTCGCTTTTTGCTCGGCGCGCGAGAGAAAGTCGTAAATCACACGCAAGCTGAAAATGTTGTACGCATCTGCAGCTTTTTGTCGTCACACAATGCATTATTGTGAGGTGCTAAAAAGTGCAATGAATCAGCTGGTCAACAGTGCGTTTTATGTGTTCTGGAAAGTTGAAATGCGAAAAAGTAAAGTCGGATGGCGGTCAGAGACGACGTCGACGACGAACATAACTTGCACAAGTCGAGAACGGTTCGTGGGGAAGGACGTCCGAAGGGCGGCAAGGTTAATGATAATTTCCACTCGGGCGCACCCCGACTTTTGTGACTTTCGTCGTTCCGAAATCTACTACTCGTGAAGATTGTCACATCATCTTTGGGCGGTTTGGGGCGGCTGTCGTCGTGTGAAGAGCTCTCTCGCATTACTCGAGGCGTCGTCTTTTTCTTGCTCCTTTGAGTGTAATCCGGTGACGCGTCCCATAACGTCGATCTATTCGTCATATTTTAAGGAGGCTTGCGGGAGTCTTAAACCGTCAACGCGTCACGTTTATTTTAATTTTAGATTTCCTCGAGTTGAATGTGTTTTCAAATTACGCCGCACATATTGATGATATTGTATGAAAATCCTATTCGGGCGTAATTTTAATTTTGCCGTTCGGAAAGTTGTAGATGTTTAGCTATTGCGCGGTTTAATTAAGCTCACAGTTGGGAAAATGGAAATTTGACGAAGGTAAACATATTTTCATCATCATAACCGCGAGCGCGCGCGGGCGCGAAACAATGAAAGGGCGAATTGAACGCAACGCCAGTATATTGGCTCGTGGCGTATGGAGATGAAGTAAGAAACAGCGTCAGAATATTCGCGAATGTATTCCCATATGATATCGAATGAAGTTTTGTTTGGCGAGCGCGAAGGAGAAAGTAGTCGGGAAATGAAACGAGACGCGTCGAACACTCCCAGGTTCCGTGCACCTCATTTACATTTCAACGTTTCGATCCCCGAACAACACCTTCGGGCAATTGCTTTATAACTCCTAATATAGTGGTGCTACCCCGGCGGAAAAGTAATTCGGGTGGTGGGTTGCTTGCTGTTCTTCCTGCTGGTGGTGGTGCGTTTAACGAACCCGGTTAAAGTGGGCCTCACACTGCTCCGCGCAAAGCAAGCAGGCAGCAGCAGCAGCACACGGAGGAGGCTACTCGAACATTGAGCGCGCGGGGGCGACGGAGATGCGCTCGCAAAAAGCTCCAGGCGGCGGCAGACGGGGCGCACTCTAGAGATCTGTTGGTCTTTCTTCTACGATGCACTCGACTCTCTTATTTTGAGAGAATATTAAGTAGTCCACTCGTCGAGAATTATCTCAACGCGCAAGCATGCAAGCCAAATTTGTTCCCTCGACCTAATCACGTTTGTTTGCCGCGCTTACTCTTCTTCCTCATCTCGCCCGGTGCGTACTCTTCCTGTATTTTTTATTTGTTTTCCACGCGCGTCGCTAGCTAGCAACAAACGAATAAACATGTCAGTGATAATTGCATTTACATTTCTTGCATTTAATTAGAAAACTTCCATTTCGCCAAGCAAAAAAGAATTGTGCGCACTGGAACGTAATTAAACATTTATTCTTCAAAATCAAGACGGGCGAGAGGAGTGGGCGTCGTAATAAATTAATTATTCCGGGCCGTTTGAAAGTAAATGATAAATGTCAGGATAATTAAGGCCACCCATTACGCTTCCTTGAACAGTTTCCGCTTGCATCCACTAACAATGCACCGAAAAAGATAAACAGAGCGCCGCCTGTAATTGACCTTTTCTACCAAGTGTCCGGAGGAATGTATTTGCTCCGAATTCCATCTTTGAAAGAAAGCGAAAATGGGGTGGAGAGGGTTAAGATTCTTTACGCTTTACATTCTTCATCCTTGAGCCGTGCAGAAACGAATTATCCGCCGCCCCGTTCGTAATTTGTTAGTTAAACAAACACCGTGGGGCGGCGGATGAATGAAGAGTTGCCTATTCGGAAAAGTGTAAAGGCTTAGACGCATGGAAGTGCTTTCGGCGGCGGCGGCGATCAGCGACGACTTCTCGGGAATCTAATTAAAACCTCTACATTTCACTGTCGCCCCTCATTTTCCCGCGCCCGTGAATGCAGGAGAAGGCAATGAAAATGAACTCGTTCGCGTAGAGTAAAGTGCGCTCCCGCAACTCCCTTGGCTTCCCGAAGAAACGGGAAAGATGTAATAGTCTTAGCCGTGAGCCATTCGTCAATGCAAGCCTTTTCATTTTCTTTCCACGTGCATTTCCTTAATGCGCTTCCGAGGTGTGCCGGTCGTGATATTTATTTGATTTCCCAGCTTAGTGACTTACATTTGAATACTTAATGCACCTCAAGGAAATGTTCAATTAAATGCCTACATAAAGCAAGCCCTTCTCTGGCACAAGTCACTCGCCCTTTAAAAGTCAAAAGTGCGCTGCATCAAGTGTGTGCCTGGCTTTGCATATCGCCTCAAGGGCAATCAGCCAAGTAGAAGATTTAATTTAATTAAGCGTCTCAAGCGATAAACTCTTTTCTATCATTAATTACACCATGGCACTAAATATTTTATGCTAATGTTCCTGGTAAATATTCTTTTTGAAATCTAATTAGCGTCAGTGCGGTGCGATTCCTTTGAACCTGGTCGAGATTTAATTAGAATAAATCATTGTTAACGCATAGCATACGTGATGTGGCGGCACACGCGTTATCATATTTATCTGTAACAAGGTCGCGTCAATTAGCAAATGAGCTAGTGAGCTATTAATTTAATTAACGTCAACCTGTGTATGTATCAGACCGTCTGGCGGTTGGCAGTCGGCTCTTGCGGGGGTGTAAAGGGTTTCTGATCAACTCGCTCGGAAGTGAATCATATATTCCTAGCTTTATTATACACTGCGGTGAACGTTTTGTTGAACAGTCAATATATTCAATATGAGCATGTGTTCGTGGAACACTGTTCTCTTCATAGTCAATTGTTTCATTTGTTAAAGCATTAAGGGGTAGTCTATTACTGTTGCCTATTATTCAAAATTCAAATTAACTATTATACTATGCTAACTGGCTCTCAGTCAGTGACCTAGTAAATGCGTAAGAAGAAATATTAGTTAATAAAACGTATGACATACCTTTATTAAATGTGCCAGGAAGATCTCTGTACTGATTGAGTGTTTTTATTTGTTCTAGGATTCGGAAGGTGATACTCCGTTACATGACGCCATTTCGAAGAAGAGGGACGATATGCTCACCCTGTTATTGGATCATAATGCTGATATAACGCTGACGAACAACAATGGATTCAATGCTCTTCATCATGCAGCACTACGCGGAAATCCAAGGTAGGATTTGTTTCATTTTTCGCCTTGCATTGTATTTTATGATATTTGCGCATTTTGCGCGCTGCACTAACATGCGTAGAAAGCAGTGGTAACTGGCGAGAATGCATTTCCATATAATAATGCATGAAATACGTTATTTGCGCTCGCGCAGCGGTTGAGTGCAAAAGCATTCGCGACGATGCTGTTTATGCAGTCGCTCCGAGACGCGTATAAATTATTTTATTAAGAGCGAAGAAGCGCGCTGTTTGCGTCGCTTTGAGTTTTGGCGCTCGGCGCACGAAAGCGGGTGTTTGGCACCCCGTATACGCGCCCGATGGGGCGTCCCGCCACCGCTGCCGCCGCCGGCAGCGCGTCGGCATGATTTACAACCGCCGTGTTCTTGAGGCGCAAGAAATATGGTTAACGGCCGTACGTTTTCCGCGTAACTATTATTGCTCCGCGGATATTGCTCGAGTAGCAGAAGAAGAAGAAGATATTCTTTACGAAATTCTTTCGTTTCGCAATGCTAAATCTTTTCGAATGCTATTGTAGCAATGATGGAATTGCGTGCCAATGATTTTCGTTTCATTGCGTACGAACGACGCGAACGCGGCGGGATAAATTTCAAGTATGTAAAGTTCCAAGCGGCCTGTGAAACTCGTGCGCACATTAGATATTATAGTTTCGGATTCGTGAAATTTGGCGCAGCCAGCACATCTTTTCAATTCTTTCCGCGGCTTTCGTCTGCTCACTTGCCCGATGCAAAGTTTACCCGGCATAAAGTCGTGCAAAGTTTCCAGCGCAAAAATGAGCACTAGCAGGGTGGATAGAATTTTATGAAAAGTTTACACGAAAATACGCGAGCACGGTGCTTCCACTTGGCGCGCGCGTTTGCTTTTTTATCTCTTCGCCACTTTTCTTCTTCTTCATCGTCACCACCGCCGCCGCCGTCGCAGCTACTGCTTGTTGTCGATGCAGTCTCGCGCTGTGCGTTTCTTATCTTTATGCTCTTTTTGTCCATCGCCACGGGCGCACTACATAATGAAATCTTCTATTGTTGTTTCTATTGCGTTCTCCTTTTGTGCTCATGTTGTTGCTACTCCTGCTGCGTTACCGCCACATACGCGACCAAAAAATAAATGTTTTCGTTCGCTCACGTCGCCGAGCAGGCGAAGAACTGGAATGCAACGAACGGTAACTAAAACTTTTGCTGCGCTAGCATAACAATTATCATTCCAGCGCGTATATGACGCAGTTATCCTGCGAGCGGCGTTGTGTAATCTAAACTTGAGACTACTGCCTCTAACCACCCGCCCTGCCACCGCCTGCAGGGCACTTGCTCGCGTTAATTCACGTTTTATGTCCTTTGCCATGTTGTGTACATGTGTGCATAAAAACGAAAGGATAACCGCATGAAATGTACACGCACCCAGCCGCCACCACCACGGCCGCATCTGCCAACGTCTAGTTGGTGCGCAAATGGCGAGTGAAGAGATCGTCGAGTGGATTTTACGAGAGTCGCTATTCTTACACCAGCTGCCCATCACGAAACCGCCTTCGACGCGTGCATTTAGCGTTAACGTGTTGGGTTTATACGCGCCGCCAACGCTCACCGAGTGCAACAATTCGGCACTCGCTGTATACGGTTACAGGTTACTACAATTTCCGACGTTTCAAGCGTCTCCCGGCCGTCCTGGAAAATAAATACGAATGCAGGTGCATGCTGTTGCTCAATTCCGGGGGCAGGCGTGAAAATCGGTTTGTTTCAAGTGTGCGTTTCTAGTGCCCGCCGCGCGTGAAGGGCGGTGAGTGGCAAGTGCCATGAAATGACGTTTCATGTAACAGGAACTCGGCTGTTGCACGTGGTTTACGCACGCTGCTTTTTATTGTTTTTCTTGTTTAAAACAGACAACCACAAGTAATAAGTTAGGGAACATTCTTTCTTGATTTTCATTTTATTTTACTTGACAGCCGTGTAAAAATGTTTAAAGAGTTAATTTTTTTACGTTTTCATTAGATGTTGGGTCGTTAAAGAAGCCGAAAACGATTCGAGCGTGCAAAATTTGCGGAAAAGCGCTGGGAAAACAGATAAAAAATATGTCGAATGCGCAGCTTAAAGAAATATAATTTAATCTACGTCGTTGCGCCGTCCATACTCATTTAAGTTTATTGTCCAAGTTGAAATGTTTTTAGTTTCGTGATCGTTTCGCTGCTCCCCAAGTTTCGAAATAAAACCGGAAAAGTACGAGGCTTTAAAAGGCTTCTGCCAAGGACAATCCGCGAATGCAGTTCATCCCCTTTACCCCAGTAAAGACACCACCACCACACTATTCGTATACTGCAAATCAAACGCCAAAACACGCTTCCTTTATTTTTATATCTCTTCGTGTTCCTGCTGCGTGCGCTGTGTATGTCAAAGTGTGTAATCAACTTAAAGTTCACATTCGTCAACGCGTTTTAGTATTTTAACAATCTCCATTCAAAAATAAAAGACGAGTATTCTCTTTATTACCCACACTCGAGCGTCATCATCTATCATATTCCGCCTTTTTAGCCTTAGTGCAGCATAAAATTGTTGGTGGTTTATTTGATATTTAAATTGGAATTTTAAAGTATGCGCTCGTCCTCTTGCACCAATTTACGTCACGTAATCGAAACGCTTTTTGCTCATCCCGTTGTTGTTATAGTTGTTGTTGTTGTTTTCGGTACGCTGCTTGCTTTTTTACGCCTTGGAATGACTTCATTGTCCTTCCTGTTTTCCGTCGGGTTATCGCGCGAAAACTTTGCCCCCCACTCTCGGGGCGCACATTTTCAAGAATTAATGCGACAAGGAGGTTTTGCTCCGTTTTGTCATAACAGATAGCTGCCTATTCCCTGCCGCCGCCGACTTCGTGCACGTGTGTGCAATAGGACGTTAGCTTATTTTTCGGCGGGCTCGGCAATAACGTCGCGTTATCGCCGTAACTTCATACACTTTTCGCACGTGCATGCCGAATGTGCGCCAACTTTTGGGCCTTCACGTGTCGTAAACAACGACTTTATCCCGGGGACGGTTTTTATTATAAAAATATTCGCCCCCGACGCGCCTGTTGTATATTTCGTCTGTGCGTCCAATATTTTCGTGCAGCCAAAAAGAAAACGGCATACCGTGTCTTAAACAACGGCCCCAGCGTCTTGTTATTTCATTTTTTGCGCTCGCCTTGGACAAGTTTTCCACCGTTTCGTTCGTTATGGGGTGCACAACAGCGTGCAGTTTACATAACTGCAAATAAAATAGCGTTGGCAATGGCGCTTTTTTACGGGTGTAGTTTAACCCTCCTATCAGAACTTAACCTAGTAATATGCTCGGGGGCGGAAATAAGGTTAGGATGCTAAAGCATCATGTTTATATATTTTTTCTCGCGGAAAACAAAAAAAAGTAACTGACTATTATGAAAATTTCTGTGGGTAGGGAGAGGGAGAAGCGAATAGCATTATGGAAGATTTTCTTGATTTTGATTTAAAGATATTTCAAAATTATATCTTTTTCTCAGGATGTAATTTATAAATTACGCTATTTGTGTGCTTATAAGGGTTGTTGACTTTCATTCGTTATTGCAAGACTTACCCTTGGAAAATTGCTGAACGCAAGAATATAATGAAAGTTAATAATGATCAGCCTCCAGCTATTTGTTACTTTATTAGCAATAACAACACGCCGAATATGTTTACCTTTAAAGTCGTCATTTGTTTTTGTAGTGAGTCCTTGCTGGCTGGAATCCTTGCGGTGTGTCCCACTTTGGCGCGCGCTTGATAATAATTTATTAGCGGCGAGACAATGCGAAGGTAAAGTCATTGTAAATAAAAGGAGTTTCCCTTCTTCGTATTCGCCGGCGGCGCGGTCGCATTTGCTCGTTTGGCAAGCACACCGTTTTCGGAGACAGCAGCGGCGGCAGTATGGCTAGCTCGCCAAGCCGGCCATAAATCCGAACTTTAAACCGCGTCATAACCGCGAACTAGAGTCATAATTTATAATAATAATAAGAATTCGTTGCTACGCCACGGCCGCCGACCGGAGTAGTCACTCAGGTACAAGCCACCCCAAAGTGCAGAATATATATGCATGATCTGTAATCTAACAAATTCGTGAGCGCGCGCGCACGCCTTCGCTCTTTCTGGTGAGCATTCCGCACGATAAACTTTTCTACAAATCTTCGGCAAAACGGCTTTTTTACATTACGTGCTCTCCGTCTTCCTTTTGCGGGGATGATCAACAGCCTAGCCGCCTTCGTGGAGCGAGGCGGCTGGAAACAGTTGAAAGTTGAAAACAATCGTAAAACAAGTCGAGTGTTGAAATTATATTGTCATTTTTCATTTGGCGTTTGTCAGAGCGACCTCTTAAATGCGCCGATAGATAACGAAATGCTTTTATATTTTATTTGACAACGTTCTTTAGCCGCTTTGTGCACATCTCGGCGTGTCAATCACGCGTAATTCGCGTTACTGTCATCATTTTGGCGCGAAGCGTTTTCATGAATTTGGAGCGTATTAAATTTCATTCGAGTAAGCAAGAAAATGAGCCCGAATTCTAATTTGCGCTGATGCAATTGCGTGATTTGCCGGATCGGAACGCAGTTGCGAGTTAATATCGACGAAACGCAAGAAGCAGCAGCTGATGCCGGAGACGGCCGCCGACCTAATAAAAGTCGTAAAAATATACTCTACGGACTCGATTGCGAGGGGCCATCGCGAAGCAAAAATATTATTTTTCCGGGCGCGCGCGCGCGAGCCCATTTATAGTGTATTGCCAATAAACGCGTTGAATTCGCAGCGTCCTTTGCGGCCGCCGCCCGGCCCCCGGAGCCACTTGATGCAAGTGCTCGTTCACCGGCCCCGAAGACTTGCGCCTGTCAGCCCCTTCGTCGTCGTATATACTCTCACTCGCAGATCGGTCGTTCTCCGATCGACATTCGCCGAATAAGCATTATTTTAGCGTACGCAGAACGCATTGGAATTCGGTCTATTCGGTTTATTTGTGGATGCCAATATTGAATTGATGAATATTCTGCTGACAGATGCCCGTATATTTAGTACCCACAGCATGAATTGCTACTTTTCCGGTTCTCCGCTCGTATTGGCCTTCCTATTACTTCCCAGTCGAAGGGTCGCCGTTTTGTTCTTGCACTTTTCCTGTAATCAAAGGGAGACGTGCTCTTTCCAAATAGGAAAGTTATAGTTTTAGAAATGTATGAAACGCGCAAAGGAAAAGGATAATAATAATTGGATGCTTTTTCATCATAAATTTAGTTTCAATTTTTATTTATTTCACTTGAGTAAATTCGCTGATCGTTTTTATTAAATTTCCTCTTTTGCTCGTGAAATTATTTTTAAATACTTGGAGAGTAACATACTTCAAGGATTATCTTGAAGTAAGAATAACAATTCTTAACAGTTTTTCAAGATTACTCTTTGTTTTCTTCTGTTCGTCCTTTTTGCGTCTTCACTCGAGTTCTCTTTGAAGGGAGAAAATTTGAATCAATCCAATGCTAGTTTAACTGAGCTGTACAGCTATCGAGCGAGTCTCTCGAATGTGAAACCCTGGTGCACTTCTTCCTCTTCTTCTTGCTCTTTGTATTTCTTTTATCTTCGCAATCGCATCGAGCGCAAGAATGCAAGGCTCGCGCGTTGTTGGAAAAGAAACAAAACCCTTACGTTCGATGTGGTGGTGGCGCGATGAAAAACGGCCGAAGCGAACGAAGCAAAACCCTTAAAGCACTCGCAATCAAGCATCTGGTGTCTGTTTAGTATTCGGATTACAACTTATAAGGAAACAGCGCCAGGAACGTTTTCCTGCTTCTTTTTCTTAATGCCTAACTTTCCAACTTCTCTGCTTTCATATCAATATTGAATTGGGAAATTTATCGCCACCATTTTTTCCTCGTTCAAGCGAACCTCAAAACACGTGCCCTCTTCGAACTCGTGTACGAATTGATACAGCAAAAGTTAGGAATTATCTTTTCTCTTGAAAGGGAAAAACGAAGAATGGAGAACGATAAAAGCATTTTTGCAAATTAAATTTCGTTTTGTGTTTGCCTTCTTGGCCAATGTGTCTTTGTCGTCGGTTCGGGCGCATAGCGAGAAACTTTGGCCCTAACTCGTCGAGTTTTGTAGTTGCAACTTTGGAATACTAACGCGTTTCGTTCTATGAAAGGGTTGCACATGCACGCTGACGGCGCCGCTGCCGCCCTTCACGATAATGCGGATTTCGGCAATGGGGTTGGGCGTGCTGTCGCAATATTGTCATTTCGAAGTGGGAAAACTATTTTAGCAACTATTGTCGTGCTCTCCACCATCATCACCAGTGTGGCATCAGGAGTAAAGTACACACCGCGCTAGCGCCGAGTACGCGAAGCAAGACATCTAATGCGTAATGTATTCACCACGTTATATCCATTATGTGACTTAATGCGTTGTATATTAATCCGAAATTGAAAATATCGTCTGCTATCCGCCGTACATGTTTTGCATTTATATTGCCTTCATTGACGGCATTCGAGGAGTTTGCTCCTGCTGCCGGAGGCACGACGAAGTCAGTCACACTAAGTATATTATTGCATTCTTCAACTTTACAGTAAGACTCGAACTAAATACGAAAATAATTAAGTACTGAAAACTCTCATATGCATCGAGCAATTTATAAAAAAGTCGGTGGCTTTGTCATGAATATTTAATGCCAACTGGTGAAATTAATTTGCTCGACTTTTTATTCTGGCGTTAATATTTTTGGCGTGCCTTTTTACGTACTTTGCACGGATTAGAATTTTTGCAGCGTGGCCGCTTAGCTAGTAACTAACGTGCGGGGATTACTGAATGATTGGAAGTGAATTAATTGCACTGGATGCCTTGATAAAGCGATCCGAGCGAGTACGTTAATCGCCCGTTGAAAAATGTTTCCATATCGACACCATTTATTTCAACTGTCCGCTCGATTCAGTGATGCCATTGCTACTTTTTGCCATTAATACTTAATACACACCACCGCTGTTACTGCGTCGCCGCTACTGCCGCCGCCGACACTGAACTACAACGCCAATAAAGGACCAAAGGGGCTGATTTAGCCCTCTGCACTCGTAATGCCAAATCTATCTTATCACTCGCCCGCAATGCAGAGGTTCTTGGTTTGCAGTGATAAATTTTCTTTCTTATCAATTTTTACACAGTGCTAGAAATACTTATTTCTGAATTAGGTCAATGAAAGTAATTTGAGGGCGCAGATGAGGAAAATGGATTTTACAAAGTGCATAAATATTTATGATAGAGATATTCAAGTAGCGCAATGAATAGATATCGAAGAAACAATTATTTCTAGAAATAATCTTTACGTTCTACATTCGGTGGATAGTGACAACATAAAATACTTGAAATTTCATTCGGGACGTGCTTGGGAATCCAAGTACGAAAGAAATTGCAGCTGGAATTTCTGAATCCTTGGAATTCGCTATTCGCTTCTTCTGGAGCGCGCGTGCGCCGAGGATGAAATGTTCGTGACACAATGTCACTTATTAGTTTAGTTTTTCGCATTGAAATACATTTAATTTTTGCCGTATTTCTACTTTTGTTGAACTTCGTGCTCCTTTTGAGCGCGCCGAGGAATTAAATGAAACTCGCGCAGATAAGGGCTTCGAATTGACATGAAATATCATAAGCTACTTGAAAAGAGATTTAGATAAAGATCAAAACTGGCTGCGCGAGTGGAAGAAAACGCGTCCTTCTATGGAATAATAAGGGCAGAATGGCCCGCACAGACGTGCATCTAACCGGAAAAGAATACAGTTCAAATAAAAGGGGCCTAACTAGAGCGCGCCAGCGAGCAACACACAAAGCTCTCGAGGGCTCTTTATTGCACCTCGGCCCCACGATGAAGCGTGCCGGCGGTGTGGGCGCTCATCCAGTTGTCTGTCTTTTTACTTCATTGCTTCGCTCGCCCGCCTTCGCGCCGTTCTCTTGAGAGCGCACCGAAGACAATGGATATTGTTTGATCTATGCCGATGCTTATCTACCCTGCAAAAATTTTCAGAAATGAGGGAGGATTAAAAATCAAACATTTAGGTCTTTGGGTTCGGTTCGAAGTGGAAACTTTTAAATTATTAAAAATATTATTATGAAATGCTTAGCTAGTTGCAATAGAACGTTTTTCTCTTTGACTGGGTTTCGCCTTTTGATACGTCCCACACTGGTCCAAAACAGCATATTTTTGGAAAATGCCTTATAACTCAAAATTGTCCGAACCGATTTTCAAAATTCAAATTTTGTCATGATAGTAAAAACACGCCAAATTGGAATTTGATAAAAAATTAATAACTTTCAATAAATCCATAAAATATTAACAAAAATTGATGAGAAACTGATGAGAATGCTTTAATTAAATAAACTTTAAAACGACTTGCTGCGTATTATCAAAGGTTTTGCCGCAATCTAACTCGTTAACTTCTCATATTTCAATACGTCTCTCTCGCACATTTTAACGTTTGCATCATGAGACACTGTTAAATTATATCGGCACGACTATAAAATCGGCAAAATTTCGTCCAAAAAACTAAAGATTTCATCTTCAAAGTGTCATAACTTTCTTATGGGCGGGTTTGGGCGCGACTGGACATAGCAGAGGTGATTCTTCATTTAATTATCTATCTGCCAGTGGTAATACCGCTTTGACACAGCTTGACACACACTAGTAGAACTCGATATGAAAATTTTCCGTTCAACAAAAATCTGAAATTTTTCAAAAATTAATTTCTAATTGAAAATATAATATCTAAAAGACGGTATTGAAACCATTCGAAAGACTATTAGTTGTAGTTTATGCACATGCAAAGAAAGTTGATGTGGGATAACTATGAGCTTGGAAAATGAAATTTGAATATGAAGTTTACATGTGAATCAAATCTCGAGCCCGAAATTGTTTGACTTTGACGCTAAATTGTTGCTAAACTATTTATCCGATTTGGATCATATTTTCACAATCGTAAAATTCAGTTATTCCTTAATTTAGTGGTAAAAAAAAATTTTCAAAAATGTCATTATTTCATTTCACGACAATTTCCCCTTCGGGACCAGTGTGCGTCCGTTTGAAATAATCATATTAAAAGGAAAATTGCGATGAATTCAATACGATGAACGGCGGCGTCGAGGAATGCGCAAAACGCATCATTGAATATCCCATTTTCAATAGGCATTTTCGCGCACACACTGTGCTTGATATTTTCGCTGGAGTTGTCGTCGGCGCAAGTATTATACATCGGCAATTCAATAGTGCGGTGGCGGTTTTCAAAAGGACGAGCGGGGTGATGATTTGCTCCTCAGTGTTTCCCATAAAGCCCGTCGCACGGACGGATATTATTAATCGAGAATATTGGTTTGTTCCGATTGAAAAGACGCTTTAAATTGCTCTCCGCGTATTCCGTTCCGCTGTAATGCGCTTAATCTCGGCATGAGCTCATTCGCAATATTTGCGCACGCAGCTAGAAACAGCATTATTCGTTTGTTTTGCAATTGGAGAATTTCACATTTTTCATGCGTTAAGTGGTATAATCTTTGTGGAGCATTTAGTAATTGGATGTGGTGGGTGGGGTGTGTGGAGGTGCGAGCGGCAAAAAGTAGATTGCTCCGGCGTGCGCAAGTGGCTCATAAAGCAACAACTATCCAATTTCCTGGCGTTTGCGGACCACTGACCTGGAAGGACAATGAGGGAAATTACATGGGCGCGCTCTCAGCTGTTTGCTCTCCTGCCGCCGCTGCCGTCTTCTTCGTCCTTCGCGTCGCACGTTTGCGCGCTTTTTCTGTCGCCCATCGCTCCACGCTGTTTATTGTCGGCCGGCGTATTTGTGGACTCGTTCAGTTCGCTGCCATGTTGCATTGTTTTTCCTCCTTCTCCTTCGCCTCCGACTCCTCCGCAGCCTTGCCGGTGTGTGCAGGATGCACACTAGAAAAGGAACGAACGCACACTCGCTACAAGCCGCCCGCATTTCGGAATCGGAATTGGAACGGGAATTGTCGGAGCATAATCTCTCGAATAGTTTATCGCAAATGCGCTCCTCTTATGGTCCAATTTCGATTTTCCGTTTCGTATCAACAAAAGATACACTCGGCGGAAGGCGCAATTTGGCTTTAAATTCAATTGCATTTGCAGACGCCGAGCGAATATGAGTGCAAGAGGGACTCTTTTTCAAGAGTAAATACTTTGATGACTGGCAATTCGCAGACACATGCGCGTCGTGCACTTTTCTTTAAGGGTTTTCTATCCTCATTTTTATAAATATTAGTTTAAGACCTCCTGCAATTTCCACAAACTTATGAAGGATTTAACTTTTATGCTTTTTCAATATTGTGTTTGTTACTTTTAAGCAAATGTTTATTGAGAGTCTAAAACTTCTAGCGTCACGAGTAATAATTCAAATCAATTTAGACTCAAGTGTGTTTATCCGTATGCAGCTTAAATCAATACTCATTAATCCTTGAAGGATTAAATAAGATTAATTATTTATGAAACGCGAATACATATGTTATTCCGAGTAATTAAACCGTGCAACATTTCGGTAATGCGATTCATAGTTTATTGAATGATTGATGAATCAATAAACAATCAATAAACACGCTTGCAACTCAATATAAATCGTGGCATGCGCAGGCGTGTGTTGTGCAATAAATGTTAAATGCTTAGTTACGAGTCGACTCGCAATATTACAACACGAATCCATCATGTTCGTCTTGACATCTCTGATGGGAAACACTAACTTTCCATTCAATCGCTAACTGCGTATTTTCTTTGCATTTCTTCGTTGCTCGAGTCCGGATGACGGACGCTCTTAGAATTGGGTTGAACAGAAACTCATACACATACAAATACACACAGAGGGATGATGATGATGTGGCAGTTTCGTGCGCTCGATTTTTTCCGCCACCAGGACGACGAGGGCGAAATGACGTTGCTGTTGCCGCTAAGTCTGGCGAAATGCGGAAGCTTAACTTGTCGAAAACCCCCGCGTAATAACTTGCAACTACTTTACGCCGGGGTTAATTTTTAGCTGGTTTTCCACATAGCACACACGCGTTGTCTTAAGATTAGGTGATTTGATCGAAGAAGTTGATCGGCAAAAAGAGCTTCAAAGTCAAAAGTTGCTCAATTTACTTCGTGGTTTGTTTTTCGTATCGGTTTTATCAGAGAGCGGGAGGAATCGCACGAAACTAGAACCTAATTCGTTTGCAATAAGATAGCAACCAACAAAGGATTTCATAAGTTCGATTTACCATTAGAAATTTATAGAATGTTGAGAATGTGGGAATGTTCAATTTGCAATTTAAGATGGCAAGTTTGGTATTTCTGTTTTTATTTTCGCTGCCAGTGAGAATTGCATTTCTTCTCTACTTGAGCAAACTTTCATCGCGCGCATTTTCACCCGAAATGCGGTAACAGCTAAGTAGGTTTTCGCGCAAAAAACGACATTATTTCGTGGCGAACGGCAAGGGAAAGCCGAGGAATGCGCGATCAGCACGATGATAATCATTGCATTGTGGCAGCCAAGTGATGCATATTTCATAACAATGAAATCTGCGTTAGGAGAAAGATGGAGCCCGTGCGCGCAACAATATTTTGCAACAACGCTGCGAGTGGCGCACTGAAAATGCAAAACCGCAATGCACCCTGCTGGATGGATGGATGGATGGTTGGTTGGTTGGTTGGTTGGCGCGCTGCGTTGCATTGCATCAGATGTGTGCATTCAGCAATGCAGAGAGAGCAACATGCTGTGACGGTGTTGCAAACGCGAAATTGAATTACTCCCGTCTTGCTTCCGTCTTGCACCCTCACTCTTTCTGACTCGCGGCGAAGAAAATGCGAAATTTTCATATTTACGTGGAAAACAATTATTCGGGCGCATATAAGAAGCCATTACGGAATGAAACGTCTAATATGCATGGAATTACCTTACACACTTTTCCGTTGTCTTTTTCCATTACAACCACCGTAATAATGTGCGCTTTTTATGCGCAGTTGGCAATGAACACGCAAATGTTCATTTGTTTAGTTATTGTTGTTGAAACAATGCATTGGGGAAATCACCACAAGGCGCATGAGGTTACAGTTTCAACTTCATGTGGTACACAAAGCGTGCGCGCGCCTTCAGAGGCTAATGAAAATTAAAAAGCGTCATCGATATTAACGAATTTAAAACGCGGCTTAATGGCCAACGAAACATTAGCAATCTAGCTGCCAGTATTACGCGTCCGCCTCCCCTATTGTCGACGGCGTCGTCGTCATCATCATCAGCAGTGTTGTAGGCCTGAGTCGTGTTGACCATGCTGCTGGAGGCGGCACAGAGGGTTGGCGCGTGTGCGTCTGTACAACGGCAAACATGCACCATAAGGCAATTTAGTATTATTAGCAGTATTAGTGTGACTTATATTTGTGCTCGACCGTAATAGCATTACTAGGATCAATTCTAAACACTCTCCGGCTCACTCAGTCGCGCCATGCCGGAGCGGGTTGCGGCGGTTGTGCTTACATTAAACAAACACTGCCAACCCCCGTGGTGTGCTTGGATGCGTTTGCATTGCATTTGCTGCTCTGCTCTCCGCGTACTGATGTACAAACTTCCAGTTAATTATTCGACGATCGCGTATAATTTACACTTAAACTACATCAATATTTACTCGAAACTATACCGAACTCAAATGGACGCGGCATAATATTTATTCAACGCGCAAAAATTATTTATTTAATTATATCGCAGCTTGGGGCCTCGGTAGGAGTTTATAATTTAGCGGAATTGTGTATACCTTTTTGCCCAAATGTATAATTCCCTTTTCGGTACGAACGAACAAACTGGTACGCGCGCTATGGTGCGGAACGTGACGCTAACCGAGCCAGCGCGCATTATTTGTATCACCATTTCCCGAAAATGCGCGTGGGGAAAAAGGCAATGCGAATTGCGCTGGAGCGCGAATTGCAAAAAATCGCAATGCGCAAGAGACAAAACAATGCACACCGATATGCGTTTGACGCGCTTTCGATGATTTATATTGAAATTGTCGTCGTCGCACAGCGCTGCCGCCGCCGCCCATCAAATTTCCCATTCATTGCAGGGACCATTAGGCCGCTGTGTACGCGCACACCTCGCCGCCACCGCTACCGCGCGCTGGCCGTAAAAATAACGCAGCCACTTTGCGCGCATAAAGATGGTAATTTGCGTACGCTAAGAAGTCATTAATTGCGTAATTAATTATCCTTAATGTGCATTTAATGCGCGCATTTTTTATTTTTCAAGGGGGTGCTTTCTACGCTCACTATGATCTATTCCGCTACGAGCTAATATGCGTGCGATTATTATACGAGTAAACAAATCATTTTCGAGAAAATTACGACTCTGAGTTATGCGAATGATATTTAAATGTCGGGATATGATTTTAAGGATAATTAAGGATAACATTACAGTTTCGACATTTTAGAATAATTTACAGGTAGTTCTGGCCAGAATTTGCTAAACTTTAGGGTTAATAATATTATTACAACTATTGTATTGCACGTTAGGTTGAAATTTATGGAATATTCGTGGAAATCTGAAAATCTCTACGAGCACTGTTATCGTAAATGCGAAACGCTCGATAATATTTGGATTAGCGTTTCGGTTTGATTCTGAAATGTGCGCGATTTTCCCCAATTTTCCCGACGAGCAGTAGCTAGCCGCGTTGCCGAAAAGAGCTTCTGCTCCTTCGATCAGATCGGATGTGTGGCGGCAGCGTTGAAAACACGCCGCCGAACGCGCGCCCTCTTTATGCATGAGTATGTATGAGCATGTTGTAATTTCCTATTTGCCGCAGCCTATTCACCGAATTGGAATTTATGTTTGTTGAATACGGGCCGGCACGCCGCCACCACTACCATTGCCATCGACGTCGTTGCCGCCGTACTAAACTATCCCTCGAGAGCACCGAAATCCTCCACATGCCCGCAGCCTTTTCGTACGACGTTGGCGCTAACCCGGGCCCGGATAAAATCGTTACCGAAATACAATAACTGTATATTATCATATCGGCGATTGCGTTTTGTTTCATCGTAGGCGGTTGTTGTTGCTGCGGAGGCGGCAGGATTGCCAAACGTACAGTTATAACGCCCGTAACCGATTACCACTTTTGCGCCTCGTTTTATCGCGTGGCGGACACACCGGATTTACGTACGCGCAAGTCCTAGGACTATCACAAATACGTAGGTAGGTACGACACATGCGATTCTTGCTTCAGAATCAAGAATATGGCATACATATGCATGTGACAGGCGTGTATGATGGAGATTAGTTATAATAAGCGTATGTGCTGCAGGAAATTGCATTGGCGCTGCACTTATATGCGTTCGCATGCTGGCACGGAGCGCAGGATCCTGCCAGATTGAGCTCGGTCCTTTTGCTCCACTCCGTCACTAGTTTCACACATGATCGATGGATCATAACGAAAGCGTTTCGTTTCAATCATTTGCGAATGTAACATGAACGTTTTGTTCAATTTTTTTTGCGCATCGATATTGTCCAATGCGTTTTTTTTTTGCATGTCGGAATAATATTTTACGGACAGTTTTACGTTTTTGAACGCGGTAAAATTATTGTTGAATTGAATGTTTTCCTTGCGATGAGAAATTGTTGGCCCTTTTTTATATAAAGTTGGATTGTCATTGCGCATACTTCTTGTCTTATATTAAGCAATAATTCATGCTTGGAGCGCTCACATAAATCAAGCATGTTTCAAGGCGAAGTAAAAAATAACAATAGATTGCGAAAACAACGCAAAAACACGAGATTTTATTAAAAATTTTTGCATCGCGCTTCAATGTTTCGCCAGCACGTTGAGCAAAAATAATTAATTTCTACATTAATGAAATTCCATATGTATATAAAATTTAAATATTTCAGAACGGATAATATTTTATTAAGAAATCTTTCGCGAACTTTATGAAATATTTTACTTCAAGTTGAAGTATAAACTCCCATTTAGTAATGGCTTAATAGTTGTGATTGATAAGCTTTAAACATCTGGAAAAATATTGCGTTTAAGTTAGTGAAGTGTAGTTGTTTTATTTTTAATTTAAAATATCATTAATCATGTAAAATCGGCTTGAGCGACGTCCACGTCTGCCACTTAACGATCCTTCTTCTTCTTCTTCTGCTCTTTGCGCTAGCGCTGCCTCGCCGCTGAGAGAAACTTTGAACGCACAAAAATTGCAACATTCATTAAAACGCTCGCAGAAGAAAAGTTTGCAAATCGCGGCCGACACACGCGCAATGAGCAAATAATTAATGTCGGCAACAAATAAGTAAATTACGGACCCGACACGGAAACGTCTTCACGCGTTTGGCAACGTGCCCTTGCGCACTCGCAAGAGTTATTAACGACTTTTGTGAAATTTTTATATTCATTAGTCAGCGCCGACGGACACTTCATCATACAGAAGCGTAAAAGTTTTTTGTCGCGTACGCCAGCACTGCATCTAATTCCCTAAACTCTCTCGGCGGGTGTATGGAGTAACGTGTCTTTGCAATGATGCCATCCCATGGGAGGTTTCGTACTGAAAGCGAAAAGTTGTCGGGTTAACAACAACATTCACTAGGATTGCATTGCATTGTGCGGCGCTTCTTGCAAAAGCACGAGCACAAAAAATGATTCGAGAATGCGCAAAAACTAGGAGCTTTGTTCGTTGACAATGTTTTTGCGCAAATAATTAGAGGGCATGTTGTTAATTATGAGAAAAACTGGTCACTGTTTTATTAATCAAAATTTCGAAGCGGCACGAATATAATGTAGATAATTCAGGGAATGTGTGTAATAACACATCTTTTTGGAAGTTGTAACATTTGTGAAATTGGCGAGGAGGCGAAAAAGGATAATGGGACGAGAAGAAGAGAGGAACGTGCGAGGAAAATATTGCATCGGTGGAAATTCGCTGACAGTAAATTCTGACTCGTTGCCGATGAAGGAGGGCATTGGAGGCAGCAGTAAGCAGTAGGAAGTAGCTAACGTAGGCATCAATATCCGGCTCTCATGTGGCGGAGGCGGCGGCGCATGTACGAAGGCGGCTGTAAACTCGTGCAACACGTATGACGAATTACGTAGTTTTGATCCGCTCTCGTTCGATATGTCAACATCAGCAACTCGGGCACTTCTTGTTCGGGGGCCCGTATAAAACTCGCCGTCTCCCTATTTGGCAACTTTGCTCGCACGACGAATAATCTTTTTTGCTCTCGTGCGCTTCGTGAAGGATTCACTGCTGACAATAAACTAAGTCAAAGTTGTTCTCGTCCCAGCAAGTTTATTTTCATGTGCGCGACGTGCAAGAAGCATTTCAAATATTGGCTGCGTGGCATCTTGACAGGCCAGTGGCGGTGGTGGCGTTGCCGTTCCTGCCGCCCGCATAAATATTTTCAGCCGCCGTGCTAAGTTTTCGCTCGCGTGACGGGCAATTTTGCGCACACAAGAATAATTATCTTTGAAACTCGGATCGAGGTGATTGAGAGTATTTGTTGGTCGCGTTTCAGCCATTTGTTGATGATTTATACGGCGCGCGCGCGAAAGAAATTAAAGTTGGAATCGCATTGCGCGTCATCGTTTGTCGCGCAAAGTTGGCGGGCGGCAATGCTAACGGCGGCAGTGATTCATGAGCGTGCTCTAGCTGCTAGCAGCAGTCCGTTAAATTAGATATCTTTTCAAACTTTTTCTCGGCTCGCTTTTCCCAGCCTACGACTGCACATCGTGGTCCCTGGATGATGATACCTTGAACAATTTACCGGCGTCACCACCACCGCGCCACCCTCACTGCCTGCCGTCGCCGAAAATACAAATTGATACAAACTTGGCGTTTAATTCGTTGCGGGTGCGCTAATCCAGACGTTTGTGGGAAAATATTTGCGTTCGTGCTGTGGGGAATGCATTTTTTCATGCACAATAAATGATTGGAGACGGAAACGCTGCCGTCGCAGGGGGAAAAAAGTAATTTTAAAACTCGGAATAGCGTGCAACGTTTTACGACGAGGACGAGTGGCAGGCGATCGAGACGCGTTTCCTGCATTCGCGCATTGCGCTTCTTTACCATTTTAATTACGTTTCTTCACGCGACATTGAATTTATCGCAATTCGCTTGTAATCTCGAACGCCTTTATTAGCGCCGTTTTATTATCGTCGCACATAATTCGGCCGGCCCGCCGTATGAAATTAATGATGATAAAAACACCGTTTCAAATATCAAAATACTGATGGGATTGTCAGTTTCCCTTTTACATTTTGCATTTGGTAAGAATTTTACGAAATCGCCATTTTAATGATGACCATTTCCATTTAATTTTTGCGTTTTATTTCGCTTTTTATTATATTCTAAGCATGAAGGAGTTTTATCTGCGTGAAATTAATTCTCACAAAAGTTTCATTTTTTATTTAATTACTTTATAGTGGCATTAAAGCAAAACTTCCGGAAAGTAGTTTAATTTAAAGTTCTCATAAATTTTGTATTGTATTTGCTTAATAACCGCTCTGATTTATTAAGATATTAAAAAGTTAGGGCAGTTTAAAGGAAAACAAAGCCGAATAACCTTTAATCAACTATTTAATGTTCCTGTTTAGAGGCTCTAGACTGTTTTCCCCGCGGATATAAAAACTTGACGAGTTGCTTATGAATTTACGAATTGTTTGAGTTTCACTTTATAAACTTTTATGGTAGGAAAAATTGAAAAACAGAAACGTATTTATAAGCACGCGTTTCAATGGTAAAATAGTGAAATTTTTAGAATAATCAATTGACTTAGCCATGATTTAAGTAAGCAAAAAATGTTAAAATTTTTAGTTGGCCTTTGAACACAGGTTGCTGTTCGCAAATGGAATGCAATTCGCATTCTGTGCGTTATTTGATTCAATGCGGCCTTTCTGGGCGCGTGCATATATTTTTCGGTCATGGCTCGTTACATATTTTCTCTTCGCTTTGAAACGTTCATTTGGCGGAGTGCATCCGCATGCATACCATTAGGGAGTTAACGAGCTCGTTCTGTATTGCCAATGCGCGCACCGCGCACACACTTTCATTGCTGGCGAACGCGAAAGCATTTTTTATTCGTTTTTTGGCCGTTGTGCTTTTTTCTTTTGGCTGTGTTTGGTATGCGTATTCATCGCACCTCACTTCGTAGCGTTTCGATGAAACGAGAACAAAAAGCATTTTAAGCACTTGAAAAACGCAATTAATTTATAAATATATTTCAAGTAGATTTGCTAAATGCGCGACGAAGTGGTCTTCATTCTTCTTTGTCATTGTTGCGCGTGCGAGCGCGCGGACGCTTAAACGCCGGGCGATTTAAGAGGATGAAGAGCAAATTGCCGAAAATTCATCTAGCTGTGTGTCTCTCGGTTTACGAGCCGCCCGTTTAAATGTTTGACTGCGCAGAGTATATGCGAGCGTGCAGTTTGTAACGATTAGTCATTCGCATAGAAAGCGCGCTCGCGCAAACGAGGGGATTACATTCGGACAAATTATCTGCGTCTCTGATTAGTTTAATAAACATTACTCGTGGACTTTTGCCCATGAGAACTAACCGTTTTCTTCTTGTTACAAGAGATTTTTGGTTACTATAAGTATGTGTGTAGGATGTTCTATTCGCACACTTTACGCTGCTAAATTTGTTTGAAAGCGTATATAACTATTGAAAAGTCGACAATAGTAATCTCCGGCTCGGTCACTTGAACCCGCGGCTTTCAGATCACAATTAAAGTGTTAACCCTCTCAGCCATCGAGCCATTATTTAACAATAGGGGTTGTTTATATTTCTATGATTAGATGAGATTTCAAGTAAATCTTTTATACCGTTGAAACAAAAATAGAAATCACTTAGTTTAATTACAAGTTCAGGACTAATTATCAGTAATCAATATCAATCACAGCGTGGAGCACCAGCTGAGCAATTGTAATGTGGAGCGCGTAAGCAAAACCGCAACAGAGGGCTGGCAGAAGCGCAAATGACCAAATGACACCCCGTAATAAATCAGCCGGATGCGGTTATAGAAATATATTATCTCCGGAACGAGCATCTACTTACAGTTGCACTCTCCGGTGCAGCGAAAGCGGGGCTTCTTGCGGTGGCCGAGGAGATGGGTGGCGGTGATGAATTTTCAATTTTTACTCGTCGGTGGTGGTGGTGGCTCGGTGATAAATTCCGCGACGCGGCGGCGAGAGGAGAGCGCGGGCAATATTTTATGTAAATGTATAACATTCGCGCGCAGTGTGGGTGCGGTCCGCATAAAGAAATGTATGAATAAATTTCACATGCTAGAGAAGCGCCCATGTACTTTTGCCACCACGTCCGCGTGTGCATTGTGGAGCGAGCACGCGTGTGTGGCTGCTCCACTCAACACTTGATATGGTTACTGCCGTTTGGGTGCAGCTGGGTCCATGGCTAACAGCGCCAAAAGTTCGTCTTTGCAATGTTGTGAGCACAAGGGTTGTTTTATTCTAATACAATATTCGGGAATTTACATTCTAATAAAACATACAAGGCGGGCATAATTTCGAAATTTAGACGCTAGTCCTTATTAAGGGTGCGATGCTATAAATCAAGGATAATTTGAAAAATTGCGGAGTAATATTCAACGTTGTAAAATATAGTTGTAAACATAAATAGTCCTTGTGTATGGCGGGTATATAAGGATATTTTATTTTCCTCAAAGTTGTAATATTTTTTCGTGGCTCCTTCTTGCGCATAGCCATTTCTTTTGATGTCTGTGCAATTCCATTCTTGGCGCGCAGTCTGAAGAAACGAGGCCCGCATTCTCATTCGGGCGCGCACTTCTTGGCAATTCCGATAGTCGCATTGACAGTTCCATCCATATCTTTTGGGGAGGTCTGTGCGCGCGCGTGATTTATACTTCCGGTACAATATTCAAGCACGTAGCGCTGTTGCAGATTCGCGAGCGCGCACGCAAAAAACGCGCAGCTGGCGCGCACAAGTCCAAAAAAGGGAGGCCAGACCGTTCGCCTAGTTTATTTCTTGCGGTGTGCGCTGGCCGAGTTTTAAAAAATCACGCGCACATGTCTTTCGTACCAATTTCCTTTCCGCCGCCTCCGCCGCACGCGATAAGTATTGAAAAACGCAGCCGCCTCGTCTTCGTCCTGCGAAAGCGCGAGGAGAGCGTTCGGCAGGGGGTTGCGATTGATTTATTATTCTGTAGGTTTTCATCGGAAACACTCGCTGCCGTCTGTATTGTTACCTTACGTATACATCATTTCGCAGCATAAATCTATCATTCCCTCTTTTTGCTTTTGTAGGGCTGCTGGTTGCAGTGCGATATTCCTTCTTATTCATTCCATTCCTTTTTCTCTACTCGGCTCTCTTTTCAAGATGCATCTTTATCTTTGTATTTATTACTGTTTCGTCCTCCTATCCCTGCAATCTAGCTGGAATATTATTCCAGCAAATCCTGAAAAAGCGAGTTGAAATTATGAAATGAAATTAGGTCCTTGTTAATTAGAGGCAACGTAAATATTTACGTTACCCAAGTATTTTTCATGGAATTCTTTTATTGACCTTTATTTTTTGTAATTTGCATTTTAACGAATACATTATTCGTGCACAAACAAATAACATTCTTCTTTTTGTTACAGGTGAGTTAATTAAACATTTGCCAATCGACTGGTAAGTCATTTATCTTGCAAATAGGCCATCGATATTTATTGAACACTTTTCACCGATTTCCATTTTTCCTGTTCGCTTGCTTGTTTGTTTTTTGCGAGCAGCGCAACGGGCACACGTCCTCCCTTTTCGCAACCATTCGCATTCGACGCGTTTATCTCTTCGCATTACAATGCGCATTTCGACGAGTCGCATTTCGAATCGCATTCAATGTAATGGCAACAATTTCCCAGGCCAAGGTTGCCTGTATGCGTGCTTTTTTCATTCCAAGTTCTGCAACCCCCGACACGCACACTTCGTCCGCGCGCTCGTCGCATTTTATATTTATTTTGTTCGTAACAGCTTTACGTCCATGCTATTAGCTCCATTTAACAGGTGCTTACCGTTCATTGTGCGAGCGTATTCTGCGCACAAGTTTATGGTGAAACTCATCCGCACTTGTGCGCCAGAGTTCTTAAGCAAGTTTACTATTGACGGCTGAAACTTTCATAGGCCAACGCAACTATGCAAAAATCTATAGAGTAATAATATAAAATTGGGCTAAAAGGCGCGTTCGACATTTATGCGGCGAGACGACAGTATTAGCATTTGATTTAATTTATGAATGCCATCGCTTTAGTTCATCCACCCGCTCGAGAAGCGGAAATGTTGCGCGGTGCTGACACGAGAATTGATTGCGCATTGATTTCGAGGAAAATAGCAGAAAACCGTGTGTGCGAATGATTTAAAAAGTTTGTTTGATTTTCAATAACTTACGGTCGTGTCGCGCCCGTCGCGAAAAAGTGGTTTATTCGCGTGTGAAAAGCACTTTCTTGAACACTTAACACACTTGAGCACACTGCGCGCCAGCCTCAGACATGGTGCGCTTATATTTTATATTTTATTGGGCGATTTCCAAAATTTATGTCTAATAGCGCCCGCACGAGTGTCGCACAGTTGTAAATTCAATTGGATGATATGCGCCCCTTTTCGAATTGAATTTCCGCGCGTTGTGCGCCGAAATACAGCGCAAAGAAACTTTAAAAATGCGCCTGTACGAAGGATAAATCTTTAAATGATACGCATATTTCGTTTCGAATAACACCAATGTTCGCCGTAATGCATCAACAGTTTTTTTGATTTTATTGCTCCAGTGGATTTATGATATTTTTCCTGTTGTTGGCACCGGGTCGACTGAATTTTTCTAAGACGTTTTGGATAATTTAACAATTGATGTGTGGTGAAATTTGGGGTTTGAAAAAAAAGGTGGACACATTTGCAAAATTAAGTGAAACGTTGGCAGCAAATGGCACGAAAACAAGTTTTTGCGGAATTCTTTCAGTAAGTGAAGAGCGACGCGCGATCGAGTGCGTCTTGTATGCATTAAATAAAAATCGTTCCTTTTGTGTGTGCCATTTGCTGTCGCAGCGACGCAAGCGGGAGTTTATGCGTGCACACTCAATATATTTTATCCCGGAGCCGGAAGTCTCGTCGTTGTTCTTTTCGTTGGGTACGCGCGCGCCCACTTGAGTCTATTGCATGCATCGGAGCTGCATGCGAAATGCGAAGTGGAAAAGAAGTTTCTTCTTTTGTGGAGCGGCGTGCGCTCGCATTATTGTCTGTCACCTCTAAAGCGCGCACGAGTGACAAGAATGAATGGGAGCATGTCAACAGTTGCTGAAACTAATGTAATTCCAAAAGTTTCATTTCGCCGCGCCGCGCAGCAGTCTGCACACGTCTTGATACCGACAACCTTTCCGCCGCCACCGACGACGAAGAGTGGAAAGCGTAGGCGGCCGTACGTGCCCTACTTGGCGGTGGCGGCAATGGCAACGAACCGAAACGACGTAGCTGCAATATTCGCGCAAAGTGCATTGCATTACGAATCGACGGCGGCGGAGGTAGCGCATCGATATATTTCGTTTAGAAAATTTGCAAATATCTTTCTCGCGAGTGCAACATTACCATTACTATTTCAATCAGAAATCAAATGCATTTCCGGCTCTGACGCGCGCAGAATGTATTCGCGCTTCGACGTCGAAACGTGTCACCTCATACTTGACAAGTTATCATGCGGAAACCTGCGCAAGAAATCCACAATTTCCCTATTGCCACATAAAATGAAATCCGCTAATAATAAATCACGTCGCTGGTGTTGGTTATTCTATATGGAAAATGTGCGGATATCCAAATGAAACACTGCAGCAGATTATTTACCCGCAATTAAAATGCAGGAGGGATTTGCTTGTTATCATTATCAATGCGAACGAACAGCCACGCGGAATGTGAATAGTCTATAGCCACCGCCAGTGCCGCCTCTTCCTCCCAGTTGCAAATTCATTGGCATAATTAATTAGGCTTCATTTGTATGTTTGCCTGCTCATTGTGCTATCGCTGTTGTACTGCTGCAGCACATTTCGTTCAGTACGTGTTCTTCTTCATCCCTCACTCGATCGCTGTTGTTGTTAATTCTTCATTTGCATTCCGACCGTTCAATCGCTACATGTGAATAACAATTGTATTTGATAAGCGCATCCGCATACGATATTAATTTCGAGATCGGTTGCGTATGACGTTTGCGATTCGATTTAATTACATCGAACCCGCTCTTTTTGGGAGGGTGCTCGCTCACACATGCCAAGATAGCTATGAAAGGGAAGAAACGGGTGGCGCGAGTTTGCGTTCGCGCTGTGTTCACACGCTCGGGATTAACTTAATTACTTTAATGTGTATTAATTCCTCCTCCAGTTGTTTTGATAACTCCGAGTGTGCTCGACGCGAGCTCAGACTTTCCTAAGATAATAATATATGGGCGAACTTGTTTCCGTGCGCTGCAAGTTACTCGCACGCGTTAATGTTGGGCTGTTTTCATAAATTTGCATAATTTAGGCTATTTTACCAACGTATTGCGCCCTTTATGCGCGTGTAACAATTACAGTTGCTGACTTGTGTTAACCTCATTACGTATTTCAATTCCTGAAGAAATTCATAAGTGAATTTCATTTTTTACATGAACTTATTACGTATTCAACTTTGTTAATTTACCATATTATTTATTCATTTAGCATATGAGGTCATAGAAAACTTAAACGAGATCACTGATATTCACTTATAAACTAAAAATCTCTGGAAATGGGAACAAAGAAAAGAATTTAATTTCAAGGAACAAGCCATAAAATCAAAGTTTTTGAAAGTTTCAACAACGTAAATCTCGAGAGAAAAGTTTTTGCAAAATGCATTTCATCAATTTCCATTGAAAAACGATAAAAACTTAAACAGGCAAACTAGCACTAAGCTTATCAATGCAAGTGGTTTTTTTGGCTGCGTTCTTCCGTTGTGCTCGCGCTTCCGGAATTCGTACTTCTATCCATTATTAATATTAGCAAGTTTGCGCGTTGTCGAAACGCGCGCGCGGAAAATCTTTGTAAAACTTGCAGGATAAATGTTTACACTAACTTTACGCTGGGCAGGCGCGCGCTCGCGTCGCCACCGCCTGCGATATATAATTCATTGTGAAATTGTTGTCGCTGCAGGGTGTTTAGTCTAATCCTCGAAAATATCAGCACGCCGGCCGAAACTACCCTGCGAAAAAGGATCCGGTGCGCGCACCAACTTCGATAGGTACGCGCCGATTCGCGTCGCGCACTACATCCAGGATTAATGCGATATTTATACAAAAAGGGCGGTAAAGTTTTGCGAGCGCCTGCAGGGAATGTAATAGCGGGCAAAATAGATGAGCAAGAGAGAAGGCGAAGGGATGAAATCGTCGTGCATTACTTAACTCGCCGGCGTACAATGCGCATTTCTATTTGCAGTCGAATTTTGTCCTTTTTATCCAGCTCGCCTTGCCATATGCTCATACTTACCTCTAGCGCCAAGGAAGCGAAAGTTTTCCGTGAGGGTGCGGGTGAAGTGCGTTTTGTTGAACAAAACTAATCAGGATGAGATTTATTTTCGCGAAGGATTCGCACACTCGGCAATTTCTTTTACGCGTTGACGCTTGTCAAACGAAAGTTTTTCGTGTGGGCTTGCATTAGTAATCCGCGGTGTGCTTGGCGCGATGCAAAATTAAGAAGACTGGAAAAAAGGGCGGCGCGGCGCAGCGCACTGAAAGGGATTCGAATTCATTGAAGACGCACATCGGCGACAAAAACTTCATTCACGACGTGGCGCGCGCGACTTGAACAAGTGACAAATTACCTTTTGGTTTTTCAATGGTCTTAATTGAGTTAACTTTGGGTTGAATACGCGTTTCCTTTTATCATTAGCCTCGGCCGCCGCGCGCTCTTGGGTTATCAACTTTTTCGATTACTTTGCCCTTTGAGCACGAATTTGAATGAGCGCTCGACGTGCCCGCCTTTGGATATCTATCTATCCATCTTAATTGTCAATTTTGCGAAATTTAAAAATTTAATGCGCGCAAGAAATCGTGCAAAAACAGGAAAAGTTATAGTTCCTCAACTTCCGGAACGGTGCCTGGATAATTTCCACGTAGCCCCTGCAGCAGGCTTTGCGCAAAAAAGTCCGGGGCGCAACGAATTATCAAATATATTAGGGCGATTAGTGGCTTGCGCGTCTGGAAGCCGCAAACTCTATGAGGGCTGAAGCTGAACAGAAGCGCGCCGGCCAGAAATATGTAATAGCGCTTGGCGGCAGTGGCTGTGGCGGAGGCGGCAAAAACGAGCGCATGAGCGCACTTCATTTCATCCGGAGGCCTTTCGGCAACGACGACGTGGTTTTGTGCCACCCCCTTCAACGTAATAGCGTTGTGTTGTAGCAGGTTTTAATATATTGAAGTCGGTGCGGACGACATCGAAATATGTATATCACGGTAATTAAGGACTCCCCGGCACGGAACTAATGAGACAAAGAGATTAACAAATACGTCGGAGCGAGCTTGAGAGCGTTGACGAGTGCATGCTTTGCGTCCTCGTCCTTAGTGTCTCTGCGTTTCGCTTCGTACTCTTCTTCAGCTGGCGCGCATGCTGCAGACAGACGTATGTGCTGGCGCGTCGAGAAGAAAATAATTGATGTATATTTTACCGGCGCTCACCTCTTGACATCTCGCTAACATTATGCATAATATGGTAAATGGAAGTGCTTCATCTTCATACCGTTAGGCGCTGCTTGCTAGCTAGGTGCGCGACGTTGCTTTAGATTTTCATAACTTTCAGTCAAGCATAATATTACATCCCAGTCGTGAGGTAATGCACCACGCTACATGCATTCAATGTATTTTTGTCTGCTACTTAATAACATTCAGTCAAGAAAAAAATCAGAGAGCGAATTTGACAGGTTATACTGTAACCAAATATATTTCAATTAAAGTGTGCTGCTTGCATCTTTTTTTTAACATAATATTTTCTTTTTGTTTCAGGTGAGTTTACCAAACTTTTCTTTTCCTTGATTTTAATTGGTAAGTGTTTCGAGCAATTATTACATTCCGGGGAAGATTTTAAAAGGTTTAAAAGGCAAGTCAGAAAATGGATCGGCTGACCATTGGTCATGCACGATAAAAGGCAATTTGTAATGAAAGGACTAACGAAGTTTGCGCACAAGAAGTTTCGTATTGCCCCATCGGGCGGAAGCATAAGAATAAATGGGCATTGCGCGTATATATTAAAACGTCGCAAGGAAATTGCGGAGTTGGCGAATAAAAAGTTGCGCGCTTCCGGAGCCTTTCTCTTAGCCGGAGCGCTTACGCTCGCTGGCATAATAAGCGTGCGTTTCAGCAAATGTTTGGCACTCACTTCTCCTAGCTGCGCACATTGAAAAACAACGAAGACGCGCCCCGCATTAAAGAATTTTCTGGCGTGCTTTGTCGTTTTGTAAATTGCATAAAGTTTTATTGCTTTTTACGATTATTGCATTCCACTCGAACATGAAATGCATTTAGCTGAAACATCGGAAGCAAATATTAGCAATCAGAGTAATTTTTTTGCACTGACATAAATTGCTTAAAAACGTGTTTTCGTGTGGCAATTTCGTCTCGTCATTCGGGTGCTTGTTAATTAGGCTTCTTCGTCCCTAGTGCGGTAATTAGATTTTAATACCTCCTGTCATTCTCTCATTTCCCCATTTTCCATGCACGCATCGCAATACACGTGTGAATGGAGGGGTGCTTAACGTACACATAGTGGAAAATGGAAAATCACTGAAAGCGACGAAGAGCGGAAGGAGAATGAGGGCGGAAGAAGGACAACGGGGGTTGCGTTTGATAAAGGAATAGCGCACCGAAATGTTGTACTTCTTTACCATGTACGCGACGAAAATGAGGGGGGAAATGGAACATACAAAAAAACGGTGCAAAGGAACACAAGAAGTAGCAACAACACGCGGCAAAAATTAAACGCCCGGAACTGGGTTTCTTGAGTGTGTATACATACGCGAGCTGCTTGTAGATGCTTTGAATTATGTACAGAAAACACCATTTGTTTTAATCAGAAAATTCAGCAGCGTTCGCTCGTGGCAAACGATCGCGTGCTCATTCACTTTTTCTTGCACGGTTTGCCTGCTTGCTTTGCGTTTCACTCTTGTTTTCGTTCATATATCTTCAATCACCAAACGCTCCTGCATTTTCCGCGAATACTAGCAATACTAACAGGCCAGTGCGCGTGTAACAAACGGCGTTTTGTTGGACGTGGAATCTGATTACACAAAATAGAAATACACGTAGAAAAATTGATTAGGTTTTTATGTGCGGATAATTATTCTTCATTTGCAACCGTAATGAAAAAACGCGCTGGGAAAGGGGAGGAAGTAGGAGAATGGGAATTTCGGGAAAGTCAAAATTAAACCGGAAGGTTCATAGGTTTATGAAGAGGAAAACTCTGCAGGATATTCTATGAAAAATATCCGAAATCATTGAGAAAATCCGATTCCATTTGAAGTTACAAATAACAATAACATTAAGCTGAATCGGAGGCAGCTTTGGATGCAAACGACGCTCAGTGCGCAATGCTCCTTACATAGGGCGGAGGCGGCAGTGGCGGAAAAGGCGCAGAATTGGAAGGCAGATGATAGTTCGATAACGCGGCGTGCAGTGCGCCCGTGTCGTCGTCTGTTTCGAATCGAAGCATCTGATCAATCCTCCCGGACTTATCCTAATCTAATCCGTCGTTCCATTCCGCGCCATTGTGCGTTTCGATCGACCGGCTTACGACGGTAAGCCAGCGCCAAGCACAAAGGGCGCCCAGCATAACTGTGAAGGGGGTAGTAGTGCACTGCTCGGAAGAATGGCCCTTTTAGAAACGCGCCCAAGAAGCGCGAGATCTTCGGACCAGCAGCTCTCATACGTTAAAGTGCTCTTGCCAGCTGGTAATATGTTAGGATTTCGGGCGCGTTTGGGGAAGCACTCGCTCGGCCCGCGCGCCGCCGTCGTTAGTTAACGTTTCAATTACTCGAGCGAAAAGTTGTGTGTGCAACCCTTGCATCATCATCATCATCAGCAGCGCCCTCGTGTGTGTCTGCGATGTTGTTGTTTAGCACGCGCTATTACTTTTTATTTTATTATCCCTCTCGCCACCATCCACGTGGCTAACTGGCCGTGATAATACACAGATAATCCAGGCAATCAGGAATTAGATCCTTGGATGTTATTTTAGGGATTAGCCGCAAAGCCTTTAAAACTAGAACAACTAAAAAACTTGAGCCACAAGTTATTTGTTTATATCATGCTTAGGCACCCGACCAACTAGATAGGTAGGACATTAAAGCTACCGCAAGAAATGTGTGTGTTTATTGTTAATTATCATTTATGGCTCGTTAATTATTATTTAGTGGCCCTGAGGGCCCATAATTAGCATAAACAGTGATATTCGCTGAAATTAATTTCGAACGAGAACGCCAGTTTTTCATCCCGGCCGCAACATAAACATGGGCGAAAATTGTGTGCTAACAAAATAGCACTCGGCGCGAATTTATGCCGGCGGATTCTCTGGCGATCGCCGCCGATAGTCGATAAAACCGCAGAAGCAACCCCTCACAGCTCTGTTGTGCATTATGCGGGTACGCGGACAGGTGTGCAAGAACAACCGCCCCAGTTGGCGCGCGGTAAAACGTTAGTTTATGTGTGCAAACTACAATTATGTACGGCGCGCACAAACACACCCTTGCTGCTTAGGTCGAGCTTGCTGCCGCCTCCGGTGTACCCCTTCGTCTTTGACAATAACGACCGCATTTAATACCAGTTGAAGCTTTCAATTTATGCGAACAACGAACTATCTTTTCGATTTACATAAAATAATAGTAAATATTTACATTTAATTAAAAATAGGTAATGGCTAAATATATTTTTCAAAAATGTTTCGCCCATGGTGGAAGCGAATGCAATTTCATACTTAAATTTTATTGCATTTCCTGCCCTCGAAACATGGTGAACTATTTAGTCTAGAAACACAGTAGTTGCGTACGCGTGGAGGCGGCTTATGTAGCGCGGCGAGTAGAGATATAGTTGTAACTATTATGGCGAAATTATTCTTAATAGGCTTACGCGACTGCCAAGCGAAGGGGTAGCGGATGCACACGCTGGAATATTTGTTTTAATTATGCAGGACGTAATGCGCAGGGCAACGCAAAGGTTAATGATGTCATTAAGGATAATTCGGGAGTGCGCTGCGCTGTTAGGAATTGCCCCCCATGCCGCCCTTTCACTAATATCAGCGACCGCCTCTCGTTCACGTACGTGTAAGAGCCAAACAGCACCTAACAACCCATGCAACGTGTACATTTATTCGGGTAATCACGCCGCTGACGGCGTTAAAAATTCGAAATATTTAATTTTGAAATAATTATTAAGCAATACATGCGAGCACACGAGGGCGCATTAATGCGAACGCTATTTGGGTTTGTTGTGTTGGGACGCGTGTCAGCATTCTACAAAATTAACGTGATTTATATTTTAACGTAGAACCACAATCTGTTGTCGCACTGCATGGCGCACAGGCCGTGAAAAGACCCGTAGGCCAACCAAGTGCGGTGTGCACTGGGGGGCGGCAGTAGGTGTATGCCGTCCGGGCGCGTTGCTCAAACCGATGAAAACAAACGACCCAAGGCCATCCAAATTTGTCATCGTCAAGTCTGCTTGTTTCCTTCCGCCATGAAGGGATGGTTATTTTTGTTCCCATTTCGTGTTTCGCCATAATACACCCTTTGATAAATTCACAAAACTCCCATTAGTGTACATTTTTCAATCTATTAACTTACGTATTAAGCTTTTAGGGAAAATATTATTTTACGAGCTAGTTTTGAGACGCTTTTGGCATGTACGTAGGTATATTTGAAAATTAGCAATGCAGCGAAATGTAGTTTGAAATATTAATTGTTTATAGAGGACGGAATAACTACCTGCTAAATAGCACATATGAGTGGTAATCATTAAAGTGATAACTAAACAGCGCACGCTCGTTACGTAATAGAATTAATCGTGCAGCGGCGAGCATGCATGCTCATTAATTACCTGAGATTGCGGTCACTTCGCTACTGGGGGTGGAAACGCGTGCGCGACATAATGCACGGACACGGGCTTGTGCGGGTGGTTGGAGAGAAATTCGAATAGCACTAAGGCAGGCCTGGCATGTCATCGGGCATTCGGCATTCATTCATGCAGCAAGCAATTGCACAGTCCCAATTCTCAACTCTTGCACTATGCGCGCACTCATATGGTGCACTTCATCGCGCGTGCATTTATCGTTAATTATTTGCTGACACGGCGGTAGTCGCGCGCACTCCATTGTTCTGTCATTCATCGACACGTGCATAATGCAAATAATTATCAATAAGTGCGCAAAGTTATGACGGCGCCGCTTCGCAGGCCGCCCCTGCATTGTTCATTGTCACAGTTGATCAAACTGATATATGTCACTGCAATGCACTCGAGGGATAGGGCGCTAATTGAACGATGAGGCATCAGCCATTACGCCTTTAATTAAATGACGAACTCGTGACGATTATCGCTCCATCGCACTCACCGTTCGTAAATTAACAAATTGCTTTGCGATAACTGAACAAGCAACAAGCATAATTGTATTCTTGTTGAGCGATCAATGAAAGCGTGTTTGATTTTTATCGTCGATTGTAGACAGTTTTAATTACCTACTGATTCGAACTGTTTTTCATATTGATTGAGGCATTAACTTCGTCATCAAATTATATTAAATTAGAAAGCAAATAGTTGCGCAAACTATGAAGAAACCATTTTAAACTAATATGAATTTTCGATTAATTAATATCAACTGCATCCAACTAATGTACCCTCCTAATAAAGTTGATTCGCGAACTAAAACTTTCAAATAATTTGCAACTCGTGTTACAACTGCTTAGCGTTCGAATTCGCCGAGCAATATTTTAGCACAACTTCGCTATCAGAAACCCTAAATGCCTCTGCAAAAACATGTTCTGCATGTTTATGCGCTCATCGATCGCGCGTTCCGCATGACTATGAAAAACTATTTATATCGAGCACTTTGGCCAAGTTTTATCATCACGTTTGTGCCCCGCGGAGCGTCGGGAAATCACGTATTTAACGCTAATTGCCCAACAACTGCAATTTTCTAACGAGCCGCGCCATTACGGCGTGCAAGCAATTGGAATATTTTTTATCAAAGCATTCTTTTTACGCTCAATGTTATTATTCGCACCTTTGTGTGGTAATGCGCCCTTTGGGCGCGTGAGATAACATATTGTATTTGCATACCACGTTTTGGGGGGGCAGCAATTATGACAGTACGCACGCGTGTGCTCCGCGCGCTTGTTATAAAACGATATTTTTAATTGCGAAAGCGGCCCCCCAGCTACCACTTAACGCAATCCGCCCCGAATGGCCGGCCAAGCTTGGTTGGTGAGTGGCCGCCGTCGCTGCCGCCTGTTAACACAATTAAGTTGATTATCGTGTATGCCGCCGCTGCCGTAAATTTCGCTTCGCTTGCAAGTGCTTTTCCAGAGGGTGCGTTTATACGTGGATTGCTTTTGTAATATTCATAAGATCATCATCATGTATTGTGTGTGCTCGTCCTCTGAGCTTTTTGCATTAACAAAATCAATACACATATGAGCACGCAAAAATATCGCAAGTCCCACAAACTTTCATCGTATTGGGATAACAGGCTTGAAATATGCGTAAACCACAATTTCGTAGACATATGGCTAGAGCGTTTTCGGTCCGCAGGGTTTGCGAAGGGATGAACTTGATGATTCTCAGTTTAGGCATCATTTACAAATGTGAAACATTGTATTTGCGGACGGGGTCTATAAAGATAGAAATTTGCGAGGACTGAAGCCGGATAGGGGTTGATGTGTTCTTCACGGCTTTGTTCATATATGAGACGTCATAAGATGATGTTGTATATTGGGCATCTGTATTTGTTTGCGTTCAGTACATCCGTGCAGCGTCCGTAGTTTCATTGCCAAAATCGGCGATGGCGCTTGAGCACTGCGGGTGCTTCCTGCTTGGCATTCAAAACTTGCAAGCATCGTGCATGTGGAAGCACGTGTGCATAATTACGTCGACGTACGTAGAATTCAAATCGTCCCTGGGACAAACTAATAAAATTTTATCATAGACAACTAGGAGAGTTCGTGCTTTTCCGGTTACGTAAAGTTTTGCCTTTCGTTTCGAATAATAGAACCAGCACGTAGGATTGTGGAAAATTACAAATAACCACAGATGTTTCTATTTTCCAAATTTATTTAGCTGAGATAAATTCAGCAATATATGTTTGTGCTATACTCAGTCGCTTTTGGAAATTCGAATCGCGTATTATAATTCTTGAAGTTATTCTTGATTTAATGTTTTTCTCGATAGGCGAGACCGCAAAACGGAATTTGATAGGAGGGATTTACAGAAAATGTTTTAGTACAATAGCAATCGAAAAATCCGGCTGAAATTTGACATAAATATTAACGGTTTTAGTATGCGAATGGCATATCGAAACGAACGTGTAAATATCATCCCTGATAACGTCGGGTCGTAGTTGGACGTCGCGCTAAGAGGCGAAGGATAGAAACTCGTATATTCTGATATCGTATTCTTAGCAATTCGCAGCCGCCTTCGTGCTGCGTTTTTGCTTACGTGTAATATATATGCATGCGGTTTGGGCATCGCCGCCACACACCACTCTCGTATTTTTACCTCTCTAACCAGCAGCAGCGGGCGCAATCGAGTGCGCGCGTGCGGCGCGAGAGAAGAAGGAAATGGCAGGCCGGCGGAAATGCGCCCGGAGCGAAAAGACCTTCTTCGTTCCTCCGTGCCACAGGATAGTGATAGTATTTTTTGCGAATGGGGCGCGCATATACGAAAAACGCACTGGCGTTTCGTCGCCGAAATGCGAATACACATAACATCCGTTTGCTTGTAATGCGCGTGGATTTTTCTTGCGCTTGTTCGTGCTCTTCTTGCTCGCCCTGCTGCATGTGCCCATCGTACAGGCGCGCAATGTACGTGTCGCTTTTCTTCGAGAGGGTGGTGAAGGTGGCGGCGGCGGTGTATTCGACCGAACACTCTCTCAAGTTGTATTGCGATGTCTGCCTGATTTTTCCATTTCCATGCATATGGGACGAAAGGGAGGCCATCGGAATCGAGCAACTAACTTCTGCATTGAGTCGTTTCCAGGTGTTCGATTTATTTTTTCGCTTACGTCGTTTCAATGGGATGCTCAAATTTCGTGTTTCCATAATATACAACCAAAACATTTTCATAAAAGAGGGGAAACGAATGCTTCGCCTTAGAAATTGCATTACTCTTTTTATATAAATTTCAAACGATCATATAGTAGTGAGCTCGATTATACATAGTGAGACTACTCCACTATGTGAGTGAAAATCAGTATAATTCCAACAAACGTAAATCCGATCACCTAACTCAAGAACTGTTAGATGATGACAGTACTTTAGATTGGATATGGCTATAGGTACTACATATAGATTGGGCCTGGCACTACTTAAGCGAGTCATTAAAACAAATAAGGACGATGGTCTCAATTTTCTGACGATATACATAAACTGGTAGCATAATTATTTCTCGGCTCAAATGCACATATGCCTTAAAGTGCATAAATGATTCCAACGTTGTACTGCAACATTACTTTAAGGCTTAGTAAACAAATTGAGAGCATATATGACCTTGCGAACACGTACCTATTGCACTGCGTATGCGCCGGTCGGTCAGCTGTTATTCAGTCATAGTGCAGTGTAGTGCTCATCAGCTCCAGTATTTGTAAGTGTTTTTCCGATTAATAATTCATTTCCAATCACCGTAACAACGTTTAAGTAGTGCCGGGAAACGCGAGTAATGGACTAGAGTCAAAATTAACAGTCAAGTCGGTGGAGGATACATATTTTGGAAGTTGGACAATATGGACTGTCTGCCATAACCTTCAACGCATCGAGAATAACAAGGTATTTATTAAAACCACTTTTATTTAGTATTTCTAAGACCAACGAGTTATGTTTGCGCCTATTGTTGTATTAATTGGATCTCTACGCAAACTCATCAGATATGGAGCAGCAAAGTAAGTGTCTGTCGTATTCATTAGGTTTCAATCAGCTCAAGCTTTGGGTCTGGCTGACGTGCATTTTCAGCTTGAAGGTGATAACGCTCAACATTGTGCTGATAAATCGTCATGCGTCGTACTTGTGAATACTTTTAAGAACTCTAAAAGCAAGCTGGAGCAACATGAGGTTTAACCTTAAAATATTGTACTGGCGTGACCTTTGGTATGGGAAATTTATTTTCGGAAACGTGAACCACGATACACTAAGTAATAAATTAATTATTTACGGCCGTAGGATTTGCGAATTAATTTCTCGTGAAATTAAATTAAATTTCGAAATCACTCATCGATTATTGACGTTGATCCCCTTTGCCTGCGCTGTTGTATTTTTGTGGGGAAGATGAGTCCGGAAAACAACGCACATTGCAATTATTTATTGCCTTAGGTGGTCGTTTGCACAATAAATGCTGGTGAGTGAGTGCGTTCGCAGCGATTGAAATCACAGCAGCACGTCGCTGAAAATGCGTGCACGTCATACATGAATTTTTGACAAACCATTCGAATTGCACACGCCCTGCGGGATTGAGCCCATCGAAAATTAATTAAAATCAATTACAATTTGTCAGAAATGCAAATGCCACACAATACGTCATGGGGGATTAAGCGAAAAATATGTCATCAGCACAATGCCACCCCCAATAGGCCGGTCAAAAAATCATTCCTTTGACGTTTCGAATTATTGCCAGCCACCACATCCATCCGCCCTCGTTTTTTTGCTTTGCGCAAATTGCGAAATAAAGTCAGAAAGCAATATTTGTTGATTATCTAAGGAATTACAACTGTTGTGCGGTGATAGTTTCAACTTCCTTCTCATGGTTTGTATGCAGGACGGAGGGATGCACACAGTATTCATCCCTGGATAGTTTCGCTGTTTGCATCGAGTCAACAAGAAAGCTTGTAGTTTATTATTTGCAGCGAAACCAAATATTTTGTGTCAATACGCGAAGGGCTCATTTGAGTTAAGCGCAAATTTGCTCAATTGCGATGCGTCTCGCTTGCGCGTTCTCATAGTCTTTGTCACATTGGGGATGTGCTCGTATTTGCCATCGGATATTTAACTGCAACTTGTTGTTAAGTCGGCAAATGTTTGCGAACAAATTATTTTTAATTAAAAATGTTTTTAGTCGCGTCTGCCATGTAAATTTCCGAAAAATTAAGTGTGATTTGCGCCCAAGACATTTTAATTAATATCCGCCGTTAGTGTGTGAATTACTGAAAAACTAATTTTAACATTATTTTATATTCATGGAAAATACGATGGCTTTTGTTGTAGAATATTTGTGGTGAAATTTCAGCCAGCTGCAAATAATTTTCATAAAGTCACTTTATATTCCTTGGCTCTTTAATTTTCGTGGTAACAAGTGAAATTTTTGCAAGACACTCAAGTGTAATTTAAAGTCAAAAATATGCGAAACATGTTGGGCTTGTAATCGAATTGCTGCTGCGTGTGCAACGCTTGCGGTTTGGTATAAGGGCAGAGTAATGATATTCAAGGGATGGATGCAGGGGCGGTTTTGTCGGGCCAAATGCAGAAACAAAAAGGGCACGAAACGCGGAAAAGGAGCGTACTGGTGCATTGGCGCAGCCGCACAAAAAGAATCCGGCAACGTGAATTAATTGTTACGGCCCGTTTTTATTGTGTTTAACCCTCGTCCGGCGGCGGTGACATGCCGCCTCCTTTTCGGTGGCAAAAAGCGCGATTAGACCGAAGGATACGTCTGCCGTACACGTGCGGAAATAAATGGGCTTGTGCGGCAAAGTAAAAGTAAAGCTATATGTTGAATTGCACGCAATTTTGTCGCCACCACAGCCGTCTGTCAAGAATTGATAATATCTCGAAAGATCCATACGCACTCGGGCCATTATTCTTTTATTCAGCGTTGACATTTATTATTTCGCGTTCGAGTTTACGTATTTGTTATAAGTAATTAATTTAAGCCGGCAAGCGAGCACAACAAAAAGCTGCTGCGCTTTAAACAAAGCTTAAGTATCGTACGAAGGGTTTTGTGCAATTGTCATTCGGAGAGGAAATTGCATCCCGAGCGAAATGCATTTCATTGTCACGAACATATTCGCGGCGGCAGCGATGTCGACGACGACGGCGACGAGTTGTGCGCCATGCCGCCCCCGTGGTGAGTGCGTCGTTGTGCTGGTTGCAAGTAAGCATCATCTCGAAGTTCATTATGCTCGACGCTTTAATTAAATTCAAGCTTATGCCGTGCGCGCCCCTATACCGTAATGACCATTGATGGACCTCATCTTGATGTTTTCCATTTTCTCCTTTTCGTTTATGCAAGTGAAGCGCAAACTATTTCGTTCGTGTTATTGCTGCTTTATTAAAATCTAAACGGCACTAATAATTTATTTATTCATTCAATTCACCAACGCTGCTTTGCTCTTCTTGCTTGTGTTTCTCATTTAATCTAAAATGGTTTTCTTTTTGTTCTAGGTAAGTGGTAACGAATTATTCAGCACACATTTTGATGAGAAATACGATCTACGTCTGCCATATAACATTCATGGATGTGTACACTTAACCGCAACAGACATTTAACAACAGCCCTGTTTGTTGTTAGCGTTTCGCTGATTAATCAACAATTATTCAGGTGTAGTATATCATTATGCACTTCCGGCTTACAGCGACGGCTGAACGAGAACGTTGCGCTTGCCCGCGTGCACGTATGGCACGTGCATTAATAACAATGCGGCTTTTATTGCTCGAAATTGTCGCGTGCTTAGAATTCGCCAGCGTTTTGGTCGGATTTACGAGCAGTGCTTTTGAGATATTCGCGCCGCGCTGCAAATATGCGCCGCCCAGCATTGTGTGCATCCGGAATATGCACATTTGTCATTGACTTGCTCGGCACGCGCGTGTGCCACTAAAAACAACGGCGAACGCATTAAAAACGCAAACATATTCGTCGTCCATTCATTCATGCGACTTGAGCGACACGCGGGCGGCTCGACTGCGGCTCATTCACTTTACGAAAGCGCCTTTCGGTCGGTGGCGGTCAATTGAATCATTAATCGATGCGATTAGCTAATTCCGCCGCCGTCGTAAGCCTTCCTCGACGCGCGCACTTGCTAGCAACTAATGACGCGCATTCATCTCGTACACACGCTTAGTGCCACCGCTGCCACGGCCGCCCCCCGAGACCGCAGCCGAGATTAGCTCAACTTTTGCGGAATTGTTCACTAATCACACTGGATGTGAATGAATACATTGCCAAACTGTGTCAGGCCGACGGAGTGGCAAGTGTCAGGCGAATAGAGAGAAATATTTTCATTTTATTTCCAGCAAATTACAGCGACAGCTCCCGGAATACGCGGAAATACCCCACGGGGACGCCGTTTGCACGTTGTAATTTCACGGGCTTTGCCGAAATTGCGTTTATTAAACAATAGTTGCGCTAATTATCTGCTCTAATCATCGACCGGCGCGAGCATTAGCACAATACCCTGATGCAATGGATTTGCAGGATAATGCGCACTCGTATCCGGCAAATGTCCCAACTCACCCCTCGCCGAAATTCGGCGCGCATACAATTTCGTGAAACGGCCGCGAAGCCGTTAAAATAGCGATAAAAGTCAGAAATTGGCGTGTCGGGCTGTTTTCGAAACGTACGACGCGCTCGATGATAACCACGCGCGCACGCGTTATTATCCATCGAATTACCAATTCGAAGCGAAATTATGGCGTTCACCATACATTCAAACGCGGATGTCGCATGCGGGAAACGAGCAATAAAAAGTCGAAGAAGTTCATCGGTAAACTGAGAGACAATTCGATAGTTTTTTTTCCGGCTGCCCCTGCCCCCGCTTGGTAAACGTTTCATTCGTGTGCATTGTGTCGCTTTGTGGCTTTGCGCCTCGGCGTATTTGCGTATCGCATCGAGATGGAAATGTGCCCCACGCACCACCTGGGAAATCAGGCGCTCTTTCGGTCGGTTCGAGTGTGTCTCGGTGTCACGAGCGGCGGTGGCGGCGCGAGTCAATGTAAAAATGTAAATATCCGCCGTTCTTCCGGCCTCCACTTTCCGTGTTATGCGCCTTCTGATCATAAATATTGTTTCGAAGTTTCGATTAAACTGTGCCAAGCTATTTCGCAAGAAAAATAAGCAACATCTTGACTTTCTTTTCTAATTTTATTCGCAATAGTTCAATCATTTTCATGCGCTATTAAAAATTAGAATTGGGGGGCGGTTTAAAAGTTTATGATAGAATAGATATGCTAAGTAACAAATTCGAGATAAACACGGATAACATTGATCCGCACGATTTCAACAACGAGTGCGAGCACATTGTAAGTACGTTGAATTTATTGGTGAAGCACGAAGAGCGAAGAGAGCTCTTGAAGCATTTTAGGTTAGTTGCGCTTGAAACAACTCCCATAGATATTGAAAATGTGCGCACCGAACGCGCCACAGCCCTCTTCTTGCGCTATCTCTTTATGGCCGGCGCTCTTCATGCGCATTACGCCGTTGAAAACCATTAAGGTGATCAGATTTTTTACTCCATTACACGAAAAACAACTTCATCCATGGCTGCCCACAATTTACGGTTATTGTACGATCGTCGTTGAAGTGATTCGAACACGGCAAATTGTCTCCGGTACGCAACGCGCTCGTTTTGTCCAGCATCGTCGACCTCTTTTCCCGCAGAAGGACGACCGCGGTTTGCGCAAAATGCGCTAATAATACATGCAGTAACTGCTAATGAATACACTTTGAAATTATTCATGGCAGTGCAAAATTTAAATCGCAATAAGATTTAAATAAAATTACCGAATAATTGCATTGCTGTCCTCAATCCGAGTGCGGTTACAGCACTGCCGACGCATATGCAACGCCGATAATTGCAATCAATATACATTTGCAAATGCAAATATCCTAATTAATTAATGTAAATCAGTTGTGAGCGAGGGCTTTAAGCTGATTACATGGGGCATAAATGTAATATATGCCTCGTTGGCGACTCAGCTCGTTGTCAAGCGGGGAGCTTCATGGAGATTTGCCAATACCATACGAAGGGTTGAACGTTTATTTACATTTTCGAGAAAATTTATATAAAAATTTAAAGGGTGTGTAATTTTTCGAAATTAATAATCCGGATGATTAATTGCGGGACGAGTGTAGGGGATTGAAAAATCGGTTTAATTCGGCTTTAATGAAAAATTTCATTTAGTTAATTTTTGTAATTGCAAACGTGCAATTAAGTCTTTCCAACGATATTAGATAAAATCACGAATGAGTTTGTTTGGTCACAAACGTACTGGTCAATAGGTCGCACCCTTAACCGCCACCCACTGAAAACAAGTTCATTTCGACGACGATGACGTTTTGAGCGCTTCGTGCGGCTGGTTCGCGATGGTGAGCATGTTGTGTGCGCTCAGAATCGCAGGACGACATTAGCTGCTTATTTATCCTTGGGGAATCGCTGGGCGCGCAGTGCACCACTCCCAAGACGTGAGTCGATGGTATCGCGATGCAATGGTCATTCGCACCCACATGCCATTCGGTAGCTGATAAAAATAATAAAAGCGCAATCAAGCGCAAAGCACTGCCCCCGAGTCACGCCTGTAACGCGTTGTGTTTATCGTCCGAATAAAAATGTTAAATAAACCCGGGATTGGCGGGATAGCCATCGTCGGTGGCGGCCGCAGCGGCCAACGTCGTTCGTTTCAATATTTGTATGAATCGGTGGCGCGTGCACACTGTGTTATATTTACAACATTAATGCAGCACAACTTTTTTTAACACGAAGCGGAATTGCATACGATGCGAAATTGGTCATGAGTTTTGCAGGATTTTTACGCGTTTTTCCCATCGCAATTTCGCGCGATGTGTGCAAATATACACGATCGACGAGCCATATGCCGGGCTAGTTAGTCGTTGGGCAATTCGATTATAGATTTTCATTTAGTAACTGCGGCCGCCAAAGTGTATTAATATGCGCGGGCCGTTCGCTGATGATGCCGCGCCGCCGCCAATATAAATGCGCTGCAGCGCATCAAAGCGAAATGAAGCATAACGATGAGGCCGATGCGCGCTGGCTGCGTTTGTTACATTCCCAATTGGCGCAAATTTATCAATTCGCGCCAATTGGTCGAGCGACAAAACGTCCTTAACAATTGCGCGTGTGCGTCAAATGCGCCGACAGCCCTGCTTGCTAATTGCTTATTAAATACGAACGTAAATGTTATTCATTAATTTACAAATTGCATTTCTCTCGCCCGTGACGTTGGCTAATTGATAATGTTAAGTCTGCGCTGCCCAATATGTATTGGCGCCCCCCCCGAAGTGTCATCTATTGATTTTCCTGTATTTTACTCCCGGAAAGAAAGATGAGAAAAGGAGGAAGCGTACGATAAATAAAAATTTTCAATTGAAATTCTCAATTCGTAATAAAACCGAAATTTACTCTGTGCACCCCCGCTTCGAATTGTATATGGGAATTGACTACTGAAGTTGGCAAGAAGTTCATTTCGAAATGAAATTCGACATTTTTTGCGGGTTGCGCATTTGCGCCAGTTGCTCCTCGCGCACATATCTTAAATTTGCAATGGCATTACATCTACATATAAAATATGCGTTTCCTTGCGCTACGCGCGCCGCCTCATTGTGCACTACTCCATCGCAATGAGCCATTTGCTCCCGTAGTCGGGGGGGCTGCTCACTGTGCTACTGCGGCGGCAGCAGCTCTGGATGCGCTTCCATCATCATTTCCTCTGAAAATAGTACAAACAAATTTGGTTGTACGTGATCGATTTCGTATTCACTCGACGTCGTCGCGTACGCTGGTCTGTTGTAGTGCATGCTGCATCTCGTCGTTCCCTCCCGTTTGCCTCGTCGCCGCCGCCCGCTAGCTAGCGACCTGTCATTGGACCGAAACCAAATTACATTATGAGAGCCAGGCGAATATTTCGGATCATTATTGTGTTAAAGCGATGTGTATTGTTCGTTCGTTTTATTGTGACAACGTGCTCGCAAGAATTTCGCCGCCACCGCCGCATGAGGGTTGAAGCGCCTCACGACCGAGACCGCCACGACGAGGAAATGTAAAAACGAATTAAACGCATTTCGTTTTATTACACGCTAGCGCAGTGCAGCCGTTTAAACGGCATCAAAGTGCGCTCTAAAAGCCGTTCGCGTTTTATTTGCCGGCCGTCCTTCGTTGTTCTTGTATTTTGCGTCGATTTTTTCGCCATTTGTTTGCGCGCCGCGCACCACGCTATCATTTATATTATTCACTCATTTATTCTCACTTTGCACTGGAGTGTGCTACCGCTGCTGATGATAGTCGTAGTCAAACTTTGCTAGTTTCCAACATGGAATTGATTCATATTTAATGCATGTTTAAACGGGTGCAAATTGCTTTACGATTGTTTAATTTATATTTTATTTCAAGATAGAAAAACGAAAGGGGAGAGAGAGAGATATGGTTTTTACACGTTATTAATTCAAGTTTGATCAACATTAATTCAGAATGGATTTAATGCGTGATTGTTCGGTCGTTCGTTCGTGAACAGCGAGGAGATGAGAACGAATGAAGTAATTTTGTAGTACGGTATGCATTCACTACGTGGAAGATATAATTTATTCGCGAATTCGGTATAAATCTATGGCGTGTGACACAATTCGTATTCGTATGCATGTTTGAAGCGCAGCAGCGGCAGCGGCGGCAGCGCTGCGCCCTCGTTAAACATCGAGTGGAGCGGCGGCATGAAGTGGCGTTTGCATGCGCCCTCGACGGGAGCGCCGGCAACAACGACGGGGCACTGTCTCTCGTCCTCGCATTTATCGCCTTGATTTATCGAAGATGAAATTTTACTAATTTTGCCTTTATTGATAATATATTTTAACGAGCTCTTATCGCCGTTTGCTCGCGCGTTTAATGGGGACGATAGTTGTACGTTCGTACGTACGTACCCCCTTGATAATTTATGAACTTCAATACACGCGCAATTAATTGATCAGCGATCCGCTGCGCGCTTCATTATTTTCGTATCGCATCAATTATCAATTTATTCACCTTATCTTTGACGCCAATATAGAAGATGAGTTGAGGAAGCTTTTATGATGAGTACCGATACTTTATCGGAATTTAAAACCAGTCAATGAATTATTCATTTTTGTCAAATAATTTATCATCATTCGTCGAATTTCCTTAAAATATGTTTGAACGTATTGCGTTTGCTTCAATGTCGGTAATTTACACTAAGATAAAAATTCCAAGACGCTTTCTTTGCCTAAAACAACATTCGAGGAGGACGATAGGGGGGAGGAAACATCCGCGAAGGATTTTTATCCGCACGAAGTATTCACGGGCGGGGGTGCGTTTTTACGCGCGCGTGCATTTCCATATTGAGGCAGGCAAATTTATTTTTACGATATCCCTTATTTCGGCGCGCTTAATCCGTTAATGCTATGCGCGATAATTTTCGGATAAAAATGAAAATAAAACAGCGCCTTGCTGTGCATTCGGTAAGTGCACGCGCAGATAAACACACACAGCAAGCGCGGCGTGCGCGCAACGAAGGCGAAGATATTTTGGGGATTAGATTTTATTGGTCGTAAAAAAGTTTTCGCGGTTTTCGGCGGCGGCAGCAGCAGCGGTGATAGTGGTAGCGCCTCGGCATGCACGAGTGAAAGCTTCTTCTCGCACCAGCGCCAGCAGCGCTTTCCTATAGCGGATAATAAATATAATAAATGCGGAGGCGGCAGCCTTAAACTATACATTTTATACACGCGTAAAGATACTTTTCTTGTCTGCCGGATGCGTCAGCCATGTGGCAAGCGCCATAAACTGACAAGCGTGCACGGGCGCAAACTTAAAAAAATACGAATACATAATACATTGGAAAATTTCAATAAAGTTGCGCATCCGCGTCGAACGTCGTCACGACGATGCAGATGTGATCACTGCAAATATTACCTACATACAGATCATGAGATGCTTTTTTTGCGCTTGTTGTATCGGATTTTTATATTTATGAAAATATTTTTTTAATATTCCAATTTTAAACTTCTTTGGAATTAAGTTAATTGTTTTGATTTGAAAATATGATATGTAAAAATCAGGGGCATATTAATCATTATTAAAATGTACAGAAAAATGAAAAACGAGCATCGCTGTGCAAAAATCCAAAGTAATTAATTTGCACAATAAAGCAAAACCCATTTTGTTTTTGCAGCGCGCATTGCGCTCATTAACGAGCGCTCAGAACAATAAACAGGCGAGCAATTCGAATAAAATATGTATACCGGAAATGATGTGCGATCACACATTGTATTATTCCACGCATTGGGCATGTCGGCGGTGGTGGGTGCATTTATTAGTTGAATCAATAAATAAATATTTATTATTGTTCCGATACGTTTGCAATTTCGCATTCGGCGCACATAACGGCAATGGCGCGCCGATAACACCGCTTCGGCTGGCGATGATTTAGCGTAATTTGCGTATACATTTTTATGAATTTTTCGCACGACGCGCTCGCACGTAATAACTCGCGGCCGCCTCCCCAGCTGCAAATTGCCATCGATTTAACTGACACGATTTGTTATTTATGCGATCATATGTTTTTATATATAATTATATTTTATGGCTACGTTTTCGATGCGTTTCAATCCGCGCTGAAAAGTGCATTTCACGCCGGTGCAATGAAAAATTAGCAATCGTTTTAGCAATAAACGCAAACACGCCTGTTTGCATGCAGATTTTATTAATTATTTCGCGTCGAAATAAACATTCGTGTATTGTTTGCATAAAATGCTTTACGCGTCGAACGAGCTGTAAAAGATGATTGCGTTAAATCAATCAAAAATATTTTGCGATCTGTTTATTTTTTCGCCAATAATTATTATTGTTATCGTTCTCGAAATGCGTGCACATTTTTTAGTATGCATTAACACAAAGTTATTGCCAAATACATTGAAATGAATTGGGTTGAGGGTTTTTGGATAATTATTCGGGTGGCTGAAGTCAGCGCAATGAAAAATTATAATTTTGACAAAGCTGCACATTTGTATTTGGTTGCAGATTAGCTAGCGTTTTGCGCGCAATAAATTCGCATAAAATGCGGTGCTGCACAATTCGTGCGCGTTCGTGCAAATTAATGAATGGTTACAATGACAATTTGTCTGTTTATGCAATTAGCGAAATTTGTGATTCGCATAATGAAAGATATTTTCGTCGTTCGCACGTACGAAAAACACAACGCCTAATTTGACAATGTTTTTGTGTATTGATAATTAGTATTTTAATTATTCGAAAATGACATGGTAATATGTTATTCGTAATTATGATTAATCCCATTAAAATGTTTTGCGCGAATGAAATGTTAGGCGTACTGCGAAATGGGATTTTTGGAAAATCGCGAAAGTGTACACGTCATTCGAGCAGTTTATAGTTTTGCACAGGCGGTTGATGTACTGTAGTTGAAGCATTTTGGATAAAAAGCAGTCGGCGTCATGTTCATGTCGAATGGCCATGTTTATCCGCATCGGCGTTTGAAGGCAGCGGCGAGGACAAATTGATGACGCGCGCCTGGGCGGCTGCCGCCTCCGCACAAAGCCCGGGCGCAGCAGCTCTTTTGCGAGCGTGCTCTGATACTGCCGCCGCCACCGCCACAAGCGAAAACATGTCCGAAGCGCTCGCGCATCGCCAACCGCCACACCGCTGCGGCCCTTTGTTTCAATTATAAATTATGGCAATGCGACAACAACGCGGCGGCGGCGCGCGTGTATTCCGGTCCATCGCCAATCAAAAACAATCAAAGGGCGCGCGCACACTGCGATTTAATTGAAATAATATTTTATGTCAAACGGCATCGTGCATCGGGGATGGCAGCGGCTGCTCTGAGGGCTTAATTATCAATCGCGCAATGCCCGCAATCAATTCAAACTGATCCCCGTTATATTTATTGATTCGCATTTTATACATTTTTTCTCTTCTTTGGTGGGTGTGCGTGAAACGCAATCGAAGAGATTTCAACTCCACAGCAGCAGCAGCAGCGACTCTAATCCCGCAAATTGCTAAAATTTTCATAAAATTTGATTTGATCCCGCATGGCAAACATCGGGAAGTATCAGCATTGCGGGGGTGGCGGCGATCAGCGCAAGCAAGTTAGGCGCTGGAAGATGTTTGAGTGAAAGCATCTTTTCCAATCCATCGCTCGTTACGTCGCTGTGAGCTCTCGCAGGCAGCAATTTTTGATGCAATCTCATCGCCTCTCTTCCACTTCCAATAACGCAATAACGCATTTCCCAAATCTCTAAACGACGTCGTTACTCTTCCTCCGCCAATTTTTTCATTTTCGCACAGTAGCAGCAGCCGCACCCGCCCCTGCTGCTTGTGTTGCGATTTCTCGCTCGTTCATAAATCTCCAAGATCCTCGATTTTTAAGAACACATCCCCAGATTTATTGCATTAAGCGCGCACGCCTCGCTTGCGCCGAGCAAGTAAGACAAATATTTTCCAAACAAAACAGTGCGTTCGTCGCGGTGCGCACTTAAAATAAATAAGTGAGCTGTCTGCGTTTGTAAAATTCATGCAAACCTCGTGCAAATTTCATGGCAAACTCAAAATTTCAAATCCGCGCGAGCGAACGCCTCTCCGCAAGATGCTCACCGAGTGCATTAACCATGAAGCGGCGGAGGCGGAGGCGCCCGATGGCAAAGAGGAGAAAGGCATAAAGATAAAACTGTAGGGACGCTGGAAGCGCGGCAGTTATGAATCTCGACACATTTTTTGAATACTCTCCTCTCTTGTGAATACATTCCCGGTGAGTGAGATGGTTAACAAGAAAGGCGGCGGTGGCGCCGGCTGAGGCACCGGCGATGACGGTGACGGTAGCATACGTTATATGAATGCATTACCATAACGTGCAAGCCATCAAACGCGCTGCTGCTGTTGGTGCGTGCTTCGCGTCTCTTCATTTTTGTTATAATTAGTTTGCGAGGCGCTGTGTGCTGCTCCATAAGCCATCCGCTCTTTGTTATCAGCGTCATTCGCGCGCTCGCCATGCATGCATATGCCATACTCGCGCGCACGTCCATTGTTCTTCTTCCTGCCCGTTGTTGTCAGTTGTTGTCATCGTCGTCTTCATATCGCGCTTCATTGCCCGTGCTCTTTCGCGCCAAGGGAACGAACGCGTAATTCTTCATCTTTCGCACGTTCGTTTGTATGCGTGCACTTTTTGATAGCCGTGGGCGACGATCGCTTTATCTATGCCAGAAGAAATCCTCACGTTCGCATCATCCCTTTGAACCGACGCTTGCTGCTGCCGTCGCCCCACACCTCTCTCGCCGCCGCTTTTCATAGAGCTTGTTGTCGTTTCTTTGGGCCCACGACGGCCCACATCGGATGCGTAATTTATTTAGGACATGACTTGCTTTTTAGCTCCTTCATCCTGACGTCGAAGGATTTTCAGAAATTTCACCTCAAACATGCCAACTCGCCGATTCGTTTGTTCGCTTTTTGCGCCACCGAAAAATGTTGTTAAAATGGTGTTTTAAAAGGTTTTATCAAGTGTGTTACTATACAAGCTTTCATCCCTCAACACCTGTTGTGTTACCGGCTGACTTCTCGCGCATCCGCGTGTGCGATTCCATCTCTTCAAGTGCTCCTAGTTGTGCTGCCGCCCCCATAGAGATATGATACGATATCTCGAGTGTGAATCGCTTTTGCGTATTTCGCATTTTACACCGCATTGCACTGCTGCGCGCCTTTTTGAAGACACCCGGAGAAAAAAATATGCATTGTGATTTTTCGGCTCGAAATACCGAAAATGTTGCTGCCGCGTATTTGTGATCAAAGAAAACAGGAGAGAGTGCAAACATGTTTCAAGTCCAACATTAACGCAACATTTTAATATTGCGAACTCGCTTTGTTAATTAATTAGTAGCATGAAATGCTCATCTTGTTCTCCATGTAATTGAATCGACCTGCTGCCCCAAGCAATGCCGCCCCTTTTGCGCTGCCGCACCGCCATCCGTACATTAATGACGCGGATGAAATCCATGTTTCATCTGTTTTTACTCCGCCTGAATGTACCTACCTATGACCAGATTGTTTGCTCAAATTTAATTAAATTAATCGAATGTGTTTAAGTTTTACATGAATAATTAATTTGTGTTTCTTTTTTGTTACAGGTTAGTACTATTTTCTATTTGGCATGCAACTCGGATGAGAGGGATCCACGGGAAACGTAGATAGGTGAAAATTTATGCAAAGAAATTATTGATTTTTACATCGGGTGAAACGGTTTGGAATTAACGGTTAATTCGGGCAATTGCTTCACGTGTGCGTACGCGCGACAAGGAGTTTGGTTTAATTTTGTATAAGTTCACGGTACCGGGAGCCGTAACGGCGTAGAGGTACAGCCACTACGGATGAGTGCCTGCCGCCTCACTCTTCTTCTCGCCTTGCGCCTTGCAATTGTCCTTCGTTGTTCGGCGCTGAGCGTCGGCGATAAAGTGCGCGCGCGTTGGCGAAATTAAATTAAATTACGGGCAAGAGCGACGAAAGAAAATGGGATTAAATGAAATAAGTTTCACGTTTCGTTAAAGATGCAGATGAGGACATTTATAGTGAATTTTCGACTCGCCGACGCCGAGCCTCATAATTTATTATTGTGTGCTAAGTGCTTCTACCGCAACGCGAATGCCACCCCCCCACGCACGGTGTGTGTGTGTGTGTGCGTGGTGCTGCAGCACGCGATATCTTTTTCGTGACGAAAGTTCGCGCACAATTATAGCCACCAAACATTTTAATCAAATTTTCAGCGACGCATAATTAAATTGTAGCGTAATTGCAAGACGCGTTAAGTATTCTTCGGATATGCTACAAAAACTTTAAACAATGCGAAGATTGTAGAATAAATTCGCTATCGTTTATTTCAAGATTGGCGCTGCTTTTATGTAGTTTGCAAACGGGATGGATGGCCAAAAAGTCAAATTCTAAAGACGCATTCGGAATGCACAATTCGCATGCAATTCAGAAATTCGAATCGGGTGCTACGCGCGCGGACGCCCTCTATGCGGTCGCGATTTATGACGTCACGGGATAAAAATTGATAGTGGGATATGTAAATGCGGCCCGGGCAAGGATGATTAATGGTACGCAGCGCGGCGGATTGCCATGCATTCCAACCGCATGCAAACACCAATACTCTCGCACATACACACACACACTCTCAGAGGCGCACACATAGTCACCGCTTGGAGGCAGCAAGAGAGGCTTATGTATTATCTATCTGTGCGCGCCGTATATGCGTTACGGATGATGTTGCTGTATGACAAAGAGATGAAATTGCCAGTGTTGCAACGCGTGCGCGCATTCTCCTATCGCGGAACGTGGTACGTGACAGAGTCACAACTGAAGGGATCCGCTGCATGATGCGGATGGCCAGCCAAACCGCCTCCGGTCGGGCTGCCCGCTGGCGTTTTGTACGCCGCCGAGCGAGAAGAGTTTCGCATTGACTCCACCGGAGCACATAGCCCCCCCGAGCACCACACTCTCGTTGTGCTCTTTGACTACAATATTCCGCGATACTTGCGCTGCTCCCTGTAATATAAATTCATAGATGTGGACGTTCTATACGATTATGGTTCACGGGCAGGGGGGGTGAGTATAGTTGGTGTTCGCCATGTATGTATAGCGCTTGTAAATTTGTCACACGCATCTACCCACCCCTCACACAGGTACGCAAACGATGTGTGTGCAGCTTCACTAATCGGGATCATGCGTAGCGATTATGATGAGTTAGTGATGCATAACACATGTGCTTTATACGCAGTCAAGAATAATACACTTGCGATCGAGCGCTGATCAAACTGGCAAAAATCAAAATCAAAACGCAACGCACATATGCTTTGCGTTCCATTTTTTTACGATGTGCTTAAACTGACGCAACATTTTTTGTTGGCGCCGCGGATCAAGTGAAATTGAAAATATTTACTCGATCGCAGCAAACACTCGACGCGCATAAATTCTTTGTAATTAAAACGCAATTTTTCATGATTAAAAATTTATCCCAGCCATATCATGCATATTAATAGAACGCGCATTTTTGCGTTGCAATTTTCGCAGGGATTTGTTTATTACGCGCTCGCCTCTTAATGACATAAAAGTATGGATTATGTCCGCAGCATAACATATACGAGAAAAGTGCAGCAGCCAGGGAATGGCAGTCTCGCGAAAACAGTTTTCTTTTACGTATTTTATTTATTTTGCAACGCGCTCGCAGCGGCACCAGCATGCGCGAGGAATTAATAATTAGATTTTTTTTCGTTCGCCTCTTTTTGCGCTCTTTTGTTGCGTTCGCACACGCTTCGCGCGTCCTTTTATCTCCTATTTACATACAATTTTTTTCTGGATCGAGAGGCATTCATTTGCATCGCGGATTGTTCAAACATTTTCAAATCGAGTTTTTCTATCGCCCCGTCATCGATTTTATTCGTTTCAATTTCGCATTCGCGTAAATTAATTTCGTTCTTTTTGATGAGCGCATTTTAATTACGAAATGAAGTTAGTTAGCTCCATTACGGGATGATTAATATAAAATATTTATTTTAGATAAAAAAGCGGTGAATTTATTCCGTTTCAATTCGATGGAAATTAAATTTTACTCTGTTTTATTCGCCTATTTTAGAATCTAATTTGTACGCGCAGTGCATTTGAAATTTAAATATTTCCCAATTTAATTACGGCCGAACAGGTGTCACGAAGGTGTCAGGAGGCCAATGGCAAATTGTGTTTTATCTGCAGGATGCGCCTGCATAGAAATTATACAACCCACCTTCCACCCCTTTGCCGGTCTCGGCAACGAAACACAAACTAGGAGTGATAGTAGCACCAAAGCTAATCGTACACCGCGTCGGTTTACTGTGTGTTTGGCGAACTTGGTGAACTGCAAAATGAAAAGCGCGCGCTAGAGGGCTGTTTTAAAACCTCGTAGTAAGGCGGACGGGCGGTCGGATGGCGGCCCCCCCCCCCGACCGCTGACCGATAGTGTCGTAAACAGCTGGCACGCGTTTGCCGGACGACCGGATGTAATCTTACGGTCACAAAACTTGCATGCAATGTTACCAAACCCAACCAGCCGCCGCTGCCGCCTCCCGTTGTTGCTGCCACAATGCGCCTTGCCTCGCAACTAAATTGCCCCCTTGAACGCGTGTCATATATGCCGCCAGCCAACGAACGCATCCACCGCCAGCCAGCCAGTGCATCATCACAAAACACAACATGTTTTCCACTAACGTTTTGCGCTGCTTGCCTGGCACTGGCCCTCTTTTCTTTTTGTGAATGATAAGAAAGAGGCGGTAACACATGCATTGAATTGCAATTTTCTTCTTCTTTATGTCCAACAATTGCGCTTCAGCTAAATAGACATTTTGGAGCTTGTAAATTTTGAACGTTTAATTAACTTTTGCCATTGCAAGGATAAACAAGGATAATCACAAGCTATTATCTAAGCGCCCGATATTATTAGCTCGAAATTATTAGATCAGGCATGCGCATGTATAATTTAATTATAAAGTAATCTTTTGACTTTTTTAGTTTTTCTCTTGTCGGTACGCATTTTTAACTTTTAGCGTAATTTTATGCACACTAACGCATGCGTTTAGTTGAGCAATTTTGCAATTCATTTCGGCAGCGGTGCGCAACCGACCCCCTCGTTGGAATGAGGATATGCGCGCCCTTGGTGGGTCGCTCATCATAAACTCGCAACTGCAACCGGAGGGCCGAAAAGTAGACGCGCAAGTTTTGCATAACTACTCCCCAGAGTGGCATTGCCGTATTGCCCAAGCGCGTTTGCGTTCATCTTCGGCGCGAGTATCATCTCCACTCCGGTTGTTGTTGTTGTTGTTCCTTGGTGCTCCATAGAGCATGCACATTTTAGGACTACTTTCGTTACGCGGGGAGCAGCACACAACAATGTCCTAGCAAATGTACCACGTACGTGCGTGCGATGTGCGTCCATATTGCGGAACACCCCGTGACGCATCGCGCTTTCTTTGCGTTTTGTTATCATCTATCTTTTCATCTCGACGCGCGTTCGTAATATTACCGCAATTTCACAATTGGCGCACACACATGCGAACGCATGACACGCCAAACAATAGCCGCACGCAGAATTCGGGGGTGGCGAACGACGGCGAGCGTTATTTCTTTATTATTTCGCTCAACGGCCGTGTTTCGTGTGCGCCCCGGGGTGTCAACACGCACTTCAAGAAACGCCGAAATAAATTATTTATCACGCATTGCTCGTAACTGTGATTATGATTATGATGATGATGATGGAAGAGAAAATTGCATTGCGGATGGCGCGCATGGTTTTCGCCCTGCATTTTGCGCAAATATTGTAATTAGAAAGTCGCCACTAATGCGCAAATAATTTCACCAAACAATATGCTAATAGAACCAAGGGGATTGTGTTTAGAGGCGTGCGAGAACGCGCGCGCGAGCTGATGGCGGCAATAACAGCTTCATTTGGTTAATCCGCCGCCGTTGCCGCCGCCGATGTCGACGTTGCGATGAAATGCTTTCACGAATCGTTCATGTATGGCGGCTGCTGCGGCGCCTCCATTCGCTCGCCCGCCACTTTGGCGGCGACGGCGGCTGTATGCAATCTATACACGGTTGCCAACACATTGTTGTGTTATAATTTCACTGGAAATACAATCATCACCTATCGCTTGCAATTTACATGATATTACAAGTTTAAACAAATTACCATCGGATGGATGGCGTTCCCCAGTAATCGCATTTTCCTGTTGATCAATCTATTTATTTTTTTGCGGACGCCGCTGGTGAATATTGAACGTGGCTGAAAAGTTTAAGATTTCGCGTTCGTGTGCTTTTGCCATGGGTATGAATATCGTTTGTGATATTCGGTGGATTTGGTTTGGCATGGGGCGGCAATGTTGGTGGGTCGGGAGGATTTTCTCGTTTTGGCAAGTTGATATAAAAATAGCCTTCGAGTTTATATCACCACGCGAGCGACTTATCCAATTTCGAATATTGCCATCGCTTTTATTCCATCTTGATGCGATAAAACAGCAAATAGTATATCGATTCGCTACCCATGCCAGCGCCCGTCTCCACCGCCACCACTGCCGCTTGCACACGCTGTGGCGGCTGGATCCACTTTCGGCTGCAAAATGTCTCCTGAACGAGGTCAATACGACCTTTGTTACAGATACGCCGTGCGCTTCTCTGCATTGAAAATACGTACCTACGTAGGTATGTACGTTCTATCAATTGATAACGATTTCTCATAGAATAAATCAGAAGAGCGACTGACTGACTTCTGGAAAAAATTGCTGAATTAATCATTTGAATTAGATGCTCCAAATGGCTGCAAAAGTAACAAATAATACATGAAAATAACCACTACAAAGTATGATATGAGCATGAAAATGTTTGCCTATTATGCGAACAATCCTTAAAGAATCAATTGTTTCATAAATACGTAAGAGCGCATTCTATTCGGAAAATGAAACGAGTGCGCAGCGGTTTATTGCTATTTGCACGAATATCGCGCTAGCGAGAGACTTTTGTTGACTGGCGGTTACCAATATGATGGTGTTTAACTTGAAAACATTCTTCCAGTGAGTAAATTGACGGCATAATGCGTTGCAAGGAGTGCGCGCATGCTTTTGATTCAATTCAAATTTCGCATTCGTGAGTCGCTTGCTGCCTCTATGCCTATACACATCTACATCTCTTCTTCATCGCTCAATCTCACTCTGCTGCCGCCTCCGTCGTAGAGCGAGTATTTGTTCTTTGCTGCGTCTCCGGCGACGAGAAGAAAGGCAGCCGCGTGCACGCGATGAGGGTACATCCTGAATTCGTGAAATTAGCAGGACTCACGTACACACTCGCACCTCACACACCCACGCATCCCCGGCTGCTGCTTCCATGGCATCGTCCTCCTACACGCCTGAAAATATAATAATAATAAACAGGAACAACGCACCGCGGCGATGACTTCATGCGCGAAGAAACGCGCCGAGTATAATGAACTACCTTACTAAACAGCCCAGACGCAATTTAATTAAATCATTTCGCCGTGCGAAGTGAATGTTCTAGCGTCGTTTGCGAACATGCTGTACAAATTAGCCAATTATAATTACATTCATTCAACTCGCAACACATTTTCGCACTTTTCCTCAATGATTACCTAATAATTTTCAGCATGTACGAAGCAGCAAACTTTTGCAAGAGAATTGCGTTCAAAGTCCTTGCATGAAGTTTTGTATGTCAGCGAAGCTCACAAACAATTTGCGTTGTTAGTTACGTTTTTGAACTATCCCGGTACACTACTCCGAAACAGAGTGAAAAAATACAACGCGTAATCGTATAGCGTAGCATGGAAAATATTTACGAGTTGTGACTTGCGTGCGGCAAAAAAAGGTACGTGCGCGTTGGCCTCGTCGAAAAAGTTTGATGATTTGTAGAGAGAACACTGGAAAAAAAACGTAAATCGCATACAGCAATCGTTATGAAAATTTATTACGCATCAGATATTGTTCAGCGCAAAACAATGTTTTCGTACGGTTCGGGGGGGTGGCTTTTTAGTTTTTGTTTCGGCGTTCGGACGCTATTCGAATGCGTTTTTGATTTCATTCGGATTTGCTCTCACAATTGTTTTTTCGACTTTAATTGCAGCGCGTAATCTAATTACAGTTACGTTATGCGCTTTTCTTGCCTGTTTGTAATTCAATTTTATGCTGGCCTTATTTGGTGTTTTATACACCTACTTCCACAAACTGCCTTGTTTTGATACACTTTATTCCCGCGCATGTTATTTATCTATCAAACTACACCAGCAAAGAGAGGCATTATCCCTTATGCGCCAAGAAGAGTGCACACTCTCTGTCTCTAGCTTTATTTATGATACGCATATTGCAATTACGTTATCATCTGTTTTCATTGCGCTTCTTCCTCGCGAATCCTGAATGCTTCTATAAACAAAGCACGAGACTGCTCGCAGGATGCATACTTTCCTGAAAATGAAAACATCATGAAATATGCAATCTCGATATATAAATATTTAATAAATTGAGCGATGCTACTGCACCGAATTGTGAATAGAATAAAAATTACACTTCCTTCTTGAAGAACGCGTTTGCTCGCGTCTTTATAAATATTCGAGGTGCTACAATTAGAGATGCATAAACTTCAGCAGATCCAGAAATTTAAAATATAAAATTGTAAAGTTGAGAGCTGAGTTGAAAACTTATTCATTCGTTTACTTTATTTAAGGATGGTGTAATATAGCGACGGGGGTGTAATGGCATAATTACAATTCAATATTGTTTGGCGCAGTTCCCGTGTACACTCATGAATATTCCGTTTTGCTAGTCGTAGCCGCCCGAACGGATATTAATTATTTCTTTATACACTCTTGCTCAACAGCACAAGCAACGCGGCACGACTGGTAGTTTCCATATTTCTTGCATTTCTGACATTGATTATAATTATGATAATATTTCACATCGTTATCTCCATTGCGCCTCACTTTTTTAACACGCTCACGGTGCGCCATTATCCATTAACCCAGTGATAATAAATTATTTGAAAGTTGCAATAAAAAGTAAATTATCGACCACACTTTCGCGCGCTGGTGGCTCGATGTTCCGAAATTATGCGATATTTAAATGCGGTGTACTTTCAAGTTCTGAATTTGCTTCCCCAATACGAATTTCACGTCCATAACATTAACATAACTGAAGCATAAATAAAAACACAAATCCCATCTCATGTGCGCGGCGGGAAAAAAACTATTTCTGCGGATGGTAAATGAAATTCGGCGGGGTGTTTTGTACGAACTCCTTGTATGGGCGCGCGTGTATTATTATTAGTTTCGATCCTGTTGAAAATAGTTGGAGGCGTTTTGGGCTGTGCGCAAAAGTTAGTTCAGTTCGGCATTGTGCACATGCACGAGACTTGCCCTTATTTAGGGGCGGCCAGCCTGAATGCATGCCGCGTTCGCCAAGCCAAGATATCGATTCTGACCGATGCGGACACGCTGAGTGTGTAATTTTCTTCGTTCGAGGCTTGCCGGTGTATATTATTCTTGCGCGAAGCGTTCGCTGTTCGCGATTTCGTGCGCTCCGGGGCCTAAATTACAAAACACGCCACGCTTCCTGTGCACGTGGTATTCATGTTCGCCGCCTCGCCTTCGACTTCTCCACCAGCCGCAGCAGGGCAAGTCAGGAAGGCTAGAAATAGGGTTGCGTTGAGTTAAGAAATCAAAACGGCTGGCTGTACTTACAGAATACACCACAAACACAAAACGTGGATTACGTGTTTTCCAATGACACGAGAAACACCCGGAAATGAGTAAAAAATATTCATAGCTGCTTTATTAGGTGTACAGATAATTTCGCCGTCCTATCTGCTGAAGGGTTTCAGCCCAATCCTAAATATTTTCAAATAATTCATACAAGATTACTTTATACTAGAGCAGGGTACGATAAGAATAAAATTAATCCCTTGGCAGGATTAGTCAGAAGTCGCGCAATTATCTTGAAATAATAAAGCATGTAATTTCTATTGCAAAGTGATGAAGGTGGAGGAGCCGGCACGTAGCGGAGCAGAGAAAAGAAAATAAGTTGGTACAAAAACGAATCACAGCAGAGAGGAACAATACTCTCCTGCCAATATATGCAGCATGGCACCCGGAAATAAGGAGAAAAAACAACAAAACGCCATTCGTTGGTGCATGTGCCATTCTTGTCAGACGCGTGCACGCGCGCGAACGGCATGCGGAATGCGCCTTGGAAGATTTTAAAATTCCATTCGACTTCTTTATTGTGCCATTTAGCGGCTACAAAAGAGCGCCGAGAATAAATTGAATCGAACTTAATTCCTAATTTAAATATTTGCACAAAATCTCCCAACTTTCCACCCGTCGATCTCTCCGTCTGCTTCTCACCGCTTTCGTGTGTTTCGTCGCGGCGCCGCATTCGTAAGTGTACAACGAATACGTCACCCCCTGGTGCAGCACTCGTCGTCGACGATGTTTCTCCGGACATCTCTCCGGCGAGACGCTGGATTTGTGTGTGCATTGCACTTCGTTGCACACTTGTTTCAGCCGTCTGCATTTTATTCCCTCCATTTGCCCCCGTGCGCTCTCGCTCGACTCATGCAAAATGAGCGAAAATAAATACTGAAGAGAGCGAAAATTATTTATGCCATTGCTGCTCGCGCGCTCCTTGCGCTCCGGGGAGAATTTTTTCTCATCGTGCTCTATTATTTAAAATCGTCCTCGTTGTCATCTTCATAGTTTTCATTGTCGATGGCTTTCATGCATTTGCAGAGGAATTAAAGAAAAGCGACGTGCAGAAATGATTCTAATAGTTATGCATTTAAGCATTTAGTTTCTACGGTTAGTCGTAATTTAATAATATGCAATTATCACGAAGGCAGCGAATGACGGTGAATTATAAATGCAAAGTAGGTATGTTTCGTGTGCTTCTGCGGGGATGAGGGTGGATTTCGCTGTGAAACGAGGTCGATTCGCATCGTTCATAGTGACCTATATTATTGGTGTGTGTAACTGACTTACGAACGGTGAGAAACGCGAAGAAAATTGATGCTTTTAGCATTTTTCACGTGCAACGCGTGCCGCTGTTAATGTATGTGCGGGTGAGAGGACGTGTTCAGGAGCTTAAAAGAATACCAACGAATCGATTTTCAGTCGTGGAGAAAAAGCACGCTGGTTGTGAATTAATTTTAGGTAGACGTAATTTGCATATTTAGCTGCCAGTCGGCGTTGGTATTGATGTCTTCCTGTTGTTTTCACTTGCAATGCAACGTTAATAACCACACCGTACACAATCATTAAGAGGGGGGTGCGATCGCGCTAAGGGAGTTAAAATTTACTTATTCAAAATGCAAAAACTTGGTAATTATAGCATCAAAATAGGATAAGTAATTTTTAATAGGTTCCCGAATATTTATGCGCAAAATGTTTTATCCGGTAGGATTTTGTTGTATTCGTTTTTCGGCTGATTTGACTTGTTATCAATTATCAAAGGATTAATTTGTGATGCTTTCGGATGATAAAAGAGGATCACAACAAAAAGCGAATTCCGTGTGCGCTCGCAAGCACAGCCGTAAAACAAATTTCAACTTGACGGAGTGTAATGAAATGGATAAGATCGCCGCTCCTCGGGCAGCGTCCTGCTTTTTTCGCCGCCCGCCGGCTTTCCCACTCAACTCACAGCAGCGCGGCGGCAGCGGCTCGAGCGCGCGTATATTTTATTTCTCCATGCATGCATATTTGCATATATGATGTATTACAAGGCGGAATAACTTTTACAGGCCACTTCCTCTTCAGTCTTTGCGTCCGCGGAAAATCTATAATTTCAGCGTAAAACCCTCAACTTCTAGCGCAGAGCACCGCGTCGAGCGCTTAATGCACTAGCTTTTAAGAAGTCAAATGTTTGCTTAATTAACTTCCGCGAGCGGCTGGAATATTAAAATTAGTGTCGAGTCCTGATTAACATTGTGTTCGTGCTGGTAATGACTTTCGATTTATATTGTATTTTTATCGTGCTCTCTGCATAAGAAGCGCCTTTATGGCCTGCTGAACAAAAGTAAAAGTTGCGTCATGAATTGTGGCGCTTGATAACAATTATCTATCGTGTTTTTAAATTTATTTTAATGGCACACAGCACAGATTCGCAATCAGTTGGAAAGCGAAGCGCGTAGCGAAAAAACACTGTGCCGCTGAGGAAAACGCAGATAAATTACCGCAATGTAAAATAATGACGTTTACGAGTACGCTGTAAATGCGGAACACCGGAAGGCACATCAAAACATTAGAAAGCGTCTCATACTTTATTACTCTTCTTTTACATTTTTTTCCTATTCGTTTGTTTATTATTGTTTGCCTGTTTGTTATGCGCTCTTAATTTTTTTTTCCAGCAGGAATTCACTCTTGATCAATCACTTTATTAGTTGATACAGTTTTTGGATTATTGATTTATACTCGAAAATAATCAAATATCACACGTCGTGAGAATGAAAGGTTTTGTAAGCATTGAAATGAAATATTATTCTTCGAATTGCTTGATTCTCCACGGAGAAGGAAAACATATCGTTTCCTTTACACGTTTGCAATATGGAGCAATGCAGTGCGCTTGTATGCGAAGCCGGCTAGTAGAGTAACAATAACAAGAAGCATATACGCGCGCGAGTTTTGTGTTGCTACTAGTCGGGTGTACGCTCGCGAGAGTTGCGCGAAGGGTAAATATGTGTTCAACGTCATTTGAATATTTATGCCAGATGCGAATCTCGCATAAATCTCGAGCTACTTAATTTTATTCATGTATCAACGGGCTCGCTCACTGGCAGTCGTCGTTCCCAAATCGCGATATATACAGCAGCAGCCAAACTAAACTAGCACAGTGGGAATACGCGTATGCGTGTTGTGTACTTACGCGCCTAGTTTCACTATTGTATGTTTAATAAACCCTTTCCGCAATATGTAAATTTAATTTGTTTACGTACGTAGAGCTGAATAATTTTCATCATAATTAGAATGCATTTATATATTACACGTTTTGATAGCTTACGTGTTCGAGTTGCGGGTTTTTCCTTGCAGTCTGCTTCGCTTATAACGAAACTTTCTTTCCTCTTAGTTAGTTTCAATGCATATCTTGAGGATTTTACGTTTTTTTCTTTGCTTCCTGTTTGCTTCCTTCGTCTTGTCGTTGTTTTTTGTTTTTGCGCGAGAACATCATTATCTCCATAGTTTACCGTTAAATGCGCTTCTTTTTCCTTACTATTTTTTCAGCATTTGCATTCAGCGTGCGCGCGCGCATTATAACGAAGTGTTTCCCATTATCTCAAAGATAATATTCGCCTCCAAATAAATTCCAGTCGCTGCTGAAAGTTTTCTCTTTTCTTTTTTTCGGGTAGCAAGGAAAGGTGGAAAAATTGTGAATAGTTTGAACGTGAGGAGGAGGAGAAGGATGGAATTAAGGGGTGAATGTTAGTTTAGTTTGAGTGTCGTTCCCGTCACGTTTGTTTATTGCAGCCTCCTTGTTTTCGTTAAGGACGAAACAAGGCGCGTGCGGACAAAGAGGAGAGAGAGAGAATAGGACAAATAACGAAGCGTTTACCGTTTTACTTGTTTATTCTTTAGTCCGCTTACGTGCTCATTGGTTTTCCGTCCTAATTGCAACGCGCCTCGCGCATTTTTTGTTTCACTTCGTTTTAGGTCCGCGTTCGCATTCTTTGCATACATTTCGAATGCAGCGTGCGCGACGAGTTTGATGAAGGATTAACTGAAGGATTAACTTTTTTCTCCGCGCCGGTTTTATCATATCATTTGCATATGTGGCTGGTGCGCGCACACGGCGTAAAACAGAAAAAGGGAAGCGCTAGGTATTTTCTTAATTAATGAATAAAAAATATGTTTTGATTAAAATGCATATTTATGCGGAATACATTTATTCATACAAATTTTTGATGCTTTGATATTTATGTGGCGCAAAAAATTCTAATGAGTTTTTTCCTTAATACGAATTTTTGAATAATGTCATGTTTATCAAATGATAGATTTAAATTTCGCAAAAATACGTCTGGCAATTTTTTAACGCATAATTAAATGAAAACATTTTTTGCCCATATGGTTATCAAGCTCATATAAAATTTATGTAGTTAAGTTTATTTCGCTTTTGGATGAATTACGTAAAACGAAATGTTTATCATTTACTTAATATTCAAATGCGGGGCGGGCGCACATATTAATTATTTCATTTATTTTTCGTATTTTATTACACGGCTGGTGTCCCCGAGAAAAAAACGCGCACGAGATTTGCGCGGAAATGTGCATGCACTTGATTGTTTGGATATTTTATGCATGCATCCAGCAGTTAGACGTGTCATAAGAATTAAATGAAACATAATTTAAATAAACTAATATTTCAGCCGTGCTTTCCGCTCGGCTTTTTGCATGGCATGCAGTGCGAGCTGTGTGTTCGCCGCCCCCGTACGTAGTTCGTTCGGTGAGCCGTTTGTGCGGCGTGTTTGTTTGCCGAATGCCGAAATGTCAGACGCACACGAGGCAGTAATTTTAATTACCCTCCCATATATGGTGCGCGGCGTGCATAGTTTTATGATTCGTCGTGTCTGTGAAGTTGTACGATGCAAAATAGAAAATGGAATATAATGAATGCGCTGCTCGCAATATACTCGATTTCGTTCGCTCTATCGTAAACGGCCGCCAATAAAATATAGCACTTAATAACACTTTCGAGTTGCGAATGGAACGACAAGTACTTTCGACTACATTCTCTGATTATTTTCATACGCGTTTTATTCAATTAATTTTGCTATTGTTCGAAAACATGAATAAGGAATTTGTGTCTAGTGGGCTGTTTGTTTTTATTGCATGTAAACGGACACAAAACATTCATTTAAATATAAATGAAATGTTAAAGGGTATATTGTTGGTTGTAATATTTATGTAATCGATTTTAAAACTCGTCATGTTTTTATTCCTTTTTTAATAATTGTTACTCTTTTGTTCTAGGTGAGTGCAAAAATTACTGCATATTGGGAAAGTCTGAAATTTCGAGTGGAGAGGCAGGTAATTTAGGGTTAAAAATGTCGGAAATCAGGTGTTTTTCTGAATAATTCAGGTATTGTTATCGCCCCGTGTAAATATCAGCAAGCGACATGAAAGGGTTTCTTCTAAATATTTAATTATCGAAATTTTGTAAAAGCCAATCTTGCGCACCGTGTTCATAATTAGTAATTCACCACCCCTTTTTTGTTGTCTGCCAAGTTTAATACACAACCGCCCTCAATGAGGCGCGCGCCCGGCCGGCCGGTTGTTGCTGAGCGAGCTGCGTTCGGTAAATTTGCGCGGCGAAAACATGTTCAATTAGGATTTAAAGAGCAATAGCGGCCTTGCGTACCAAGCTGATATCTCCTGGAAATTGCCCCAGTGGATTTATATAAAACGCAAACTTTTCCAACTTTGTTCAACCAAACGAACAAGCCAGTGAATGAGCGAGCGGGGCTCCACACTACCAGTCAACTTTGAGATCAGCATTCGTGGCTTGTTTGCTGTTTTTCAATAATTAAACGCGCACGAAACAGGGCTAAATATATTCATCAACACGTTCAACTTTCAGCGTACATTTTCGATTTCCATGAAAGTGAAATATAGGTTCATTTAATTAATAGGTATGTAGGTAGAATCTCGTGATGCGGAAAACTATAATTTTCAATTTTGCGAATTAATCTTTGCGCAAAATTAATGATGCCTATACGTGCGTAATTAGCACGCATAATTATTTCTCAACGATAAATTCTAAATTGACCACGCAATTTGTATCAGTTGCACGACCACAGCATGCATCCCTGTGTGTTCCGTGAAAGCATTGAAGTCTCGGGCAGGCAGGAAGGAGTAGCGACGCAGCCTGATCCTGCATAACGACTGAAGCGGCGGGCCAAGTTGAGCTTGTTAATTTAATTAAGACGCATATGTTGACGTTGCTTGCTGTGAGAAGCGTAGCTGTATAATGCAGCGTATAATGTTGAAAGCTATTTTGCGCGAGGCTCGCGCTGCCCGCCGCACATTTTCGCATATGTGCTCACTCAATCTATTGTGCGCGCCATCGTCGAAGAGCAGCCACCCCCCGACGTAGTATCTCCATAAATACATCTCGGCGCCGCATCCAGATACACATAAGAGCAGCCCACATATATTATTTAGTTTGATGTTAGTGGCCTGACGATGGAAAATGTGCGATGTGCTTTCAAGTTAGTGGCCAAGTTTCTTCTCGCGTACGCGCCGACGAATCAACTTTTGCGACGCCGACCGCAAAGCGCGCATCAATCGCATGCGTAGCGTGCGCACTAATTAGTTCATTATCGACACACGTGCGCGCTCACCTAATTGAATTGGCGCTCAATCAACGCGCCGCTGCGTTTCCGGTTTCATTACGTGTGTGGATGCGCATGCTGCGCGCCAGAAATTAGTGCGCACCCGTGTACGAGACGAGTGCATTCATTGCGCCCAACTTAACGAAGTGGTTTCGCTAGCGTTCGCATCGTGATCTTCTCCGCCGCCACCGCCGCTGCTGCCGCCTCCGTCATCGTTGCTGGTTTTATCCGGTTTGTTTGTGTGCGGCCCGCCCCAATCTTGGCGCGCGCAGCGATCCTCCACGCGCACATTATGCATGAAATTATTTTCTATTATGCCAATCTTCGTCGGGAATATTAATGAACGTACATACCGCATCGCATTTTATTACAATTATCCCATAAAGCAGCACGCATTCAGCATGTTTGTGATAGTTATTATTTATTTCTTTAATGTCTTAATTAATTTAATTTATAGTTGAACATTAGTTTAACTAAAGTTGCATAATATCCTGCGATAATAATCCTTACGAATTCTGATTTAAACCGAGAGAAAAATTCAGTAATTTATTTAACGGCAGTATCGAATTGTTTTCGCACAAAGAACAGTTAAACTTGGATGAAATTATCTAGCGAACATTAGATAAGAAGCGAAATTCGATTACGTCGCTCCATAATTCCGTAATCAACCCACTTACCTAGTGCAAAGACACGGCGTGTAAGTGCATAACGCGCATCGTAATGACTGACATAATCGTTTCGATAATGAGTTGAAAAGTAAATTTTCGTAACGCGTTTGCGAGCTTCGCGCATACGATGTGCTGACATTAAGTTTTATCCGCGCCTTGTACGGCAGAACAATTATATTATTAAATTAACTTTCGACTAAATCGCACTCGACCGTGGCGGACGACGGCAACGCGAAACGTCATTTATTATTTTGATATGTACATTTTCTTGCGCGCCGACTAGTTTTGCGCAAACTTTACAAATAATGTGCACTTTTCGTCGACGACGTCGACGGCGTGTCGTCCTCGTCGCTCTTGGCATGCTCGCGAAAAACTTATTTAATTAAAGAGTTATTTTCTTGTAACTTTGCGCGACTACGACGTCCGACTAAGAACTCCTCGCCAACATTTACCAAACGACTACAAATGGCTATTTTTCTATCCGTTTACTGGTAATGCCTTTGTTCATGACGTGCGGGATTTTTTATTGTCTAGAGTCGAATGGATATGCGCACAATAAATAATTTACAATTGCATTCGGGAGCAAGATTCGTTAATATTCGGAAACTCGTTAAAATTCGTCGAATTTTGTTGAACCCCAACGTGATCATTCAGTTCGTTCGTGAATAATGGAGGAGCCGGAGCGACCGCACTCCTCGGAGAGCTTTGCCGAAACGAGCTTTCTATCGGTTTACCTTGATGTCCTTTTGATGGCCATCACCGATTCGTCGTTTCGAAACGACGAAGACGCACGCTGCCAGATGTTGATACAGGAACAACAACGCGGAAGAGCCCGAAATTACGAGACGCCCGAGGTTTTCTTTGATGTTTGTCGCACAAACGGGTTTTATCCTTGCGCTGCTGCGCTGTATACAAGATTTCAGCGCATAGGCCGAACCAAATATTGCATTGCGCGCAATTTAAATTTGAGACACAAATTATTACATATTTATTTCAGTCAAAGCCATGGAGTAAAGAAGAAGGAGTTGAATTGCTTTCTTTAAACTTTGGACAATGGGTTGCATTTTGATCCTTAAACTTTTTGTTTGATCATTTCATTTCAAACGCCATACCAATGTTATGGAAATCTTAACAGAAAATCAAACGATATAAATAACACCACCCGTTTGTCATGCATATAAGAAAATCCACTTGGCAAAAAGGAAGGATCAGGATATCTGGAGAAGTAATTCATAAAATTGCGACCCCTTGTGACCCGCCGCTGTGCGCATTCATCTTTTGCGTGTGTATAAATAACCGGTAGCAGTAAGTCAAGGAGTTTATCCTTCCACCGATTGAGATAACTGCATTTAGATGTGCCCCCTGCCATCGGAAATGGCATCCCTCCGGACGGGATTCGAAGGACGGCGTTAAGAGATAACAGGAGCAGTAGCGTCTTCTTGGACGCAACAAATCGCTTGCGTGTCCTTCGGTGCTCGAAAGGGTCCACTCTCGCCGTGGTGCTTGAAACATTGATTTCGGACAATGCTCGGCACACTTGCTCACTGCGTAAATGTGCGAACGATTCATCGCATATCATATAAATCTTGGCGTTGGACGCGTGGAATAGGCGTTCGTGTGATGTACGGGCTGAGGTGTCATCTAATCACCATAATTCTTGGCCGCACCTTCATTGTCCTGATTTCGTGTGCCGCCGCCGTTGCCGTCGCCGGCAAGCTCGATAGGATCGGCCGCGTAATGGAATCACGTGAGCGCGTTGTGTGCGTTACCGTGCCACGCGTTGAATTGACGTCGTTATTAGCTATTCAATTCGGCGTGCGACACGAATGCGGAATGCGTTGCGTTGCCTGCTGCAATGCCGCTGCTGCCGCCGTCGCTACCGCCAACTTTAAACCCTACGTGTGCGCGTTTGCATTCGCGCAAATCAATCGTATGCGCCGAAATGCATGAATTCGATACTAATTTGACCCAAATCTCGTTTATTGAATGCGCTCGCAATGCTTGCATGACATGCGCTCGCGTGTGCGGGTTCACTTTGTGCACGAAGGGGGCTTCTGCCGCCGCAATTGCCTTGAAAATGTGCCACTCGCAATTGCCAAAATTAGACAACGATTAATAATAATTCCAATTGCGTCGAAATAATTAATTAACTGCTCGCTCTCGCTTCATCAACGAACATGGTAGAGTATTCGAATGAAATTCAACCCCTAACTTACTTACATTCTAAAAATTATTTATAGTCTACATTATCTTTTTCTTAAAATATGAGGAAAATAATAAAAGGGTGCACAGTTTCCTATAAAAACCACGTGTAGATTTGTTGACATTAGACTACAAACAGTTTGAGTACGAGTTGAAAAAGAAGTTGGATGGCGAAGCGTGCGAGATGCACGCAGAAAAGTTTGAATCAATATTTGCGCGTTGTAATGAAGTGCCTGTCGCGTCGCGTGCAAAGCAATAAAAATGCGCCCGAAATCGCGCACACAATTTGCACCACCAGCGCTTATTGCTTATTTTTCAAGCTTTCCCGTGCGTATTTCCGCAATGCGAAGTGCTTTCACGCGTCCACTCCATAAACATATTCATATCGACGCGCGTACCCCCTCGGCGAAGTAAAGCTGCTTTGACTCAATGTACAAACAGGATCACAAGTGCTGTAATTAATTAATTAATTAATTATACGTTTATGAGGATGAGAACATTTCCACTTGCTTTTGATCTTTGTTTTTCGACAACGTTAATTTTATGTGGCCCTGGAAAAAAACAGAAATTTATTGCTAATTAATATTGGGATCATCTGCTTGACGGCGGATGGGGGTGGAAAAAGTAGGGTTATGAAAATATTTAACTTTCTAATAACGCAGCGCAGTGTTTTGTGTTCCGGCGGCGGGCTGGGGGATTTAATTTACTAACTAAATTCAACTTTGACATCGGCCTAGCAAAGCAGGCGGCAGTTGACGACGCTCGGCCGAACGACGATTAAAACCCGGCGAAAATTAATCGCTTTCACTTTCGGTCGACACATTCACGCGTGCGGTGGTGGCCTCAGAGTTTGGGGATGGGAATCAATGCGTACGGTGAAGATTCCGGATTATACGCGCGTTTGTTTTCATAATTTCACGCTTATCAACTTTTTCCGCCTACTGCGGGTGCGCATATGGCACGCTCAACTTTATTAGTTTAGCATAAATACTTCAAGAAGAAGTTGGTTGGCTTGCTCGCGAAAAAAGCATCGCGGTGCTGAAGTAGTCGTTTTGATAACGAGTGAAAAGCAACGCAAAAGTTGCCACGAGGTAAAAACAGCATTTGCACTACGTGCATGTATCAAGTCGGCTTGCCAGCTTTCATGATAGAAGAGGAATAAATGAGCCAGCAGCACGTGCATCCATCTGCAGAGCGCAACAACACGCCGCCGCCTCCGACGACGACGAGACTTGTAAATACGCGATAGTTGTGTATAAGTAGGAAACGCGCCCGCGTGCACTGCCAGAGTGCACTCGGAGGGCGGCGGTGCGGCGGGCGAAATAGTTGGAAGCAGGGCAGCAAAAAGGAGCCGCTACTGCTGCTGCTGCTGCCGTCGTCGTCGCCGCATTGCAGTAAATCCGGAAGAACGCGAACATCGGACGCTTCTTCTTCTGCTCCTCTCTCGATGCTCCTCCCGCGCCCTCATGCCATCTCCTGCGGTCAATCCCTTTTCGTCCCGGAAAGACATAAACACTGGCAACTGATACTAAAACAAATTGCAATTAATTTCAGCCAGAGCGCGGGCAATTAAAATTTTACAGCAACTTGCGCCACTATCAACTGAGTCGAGGCAATTCGCTCGAAAAAACATCGCAAATCTCAAACATCTTCTCGTTTCGCGTGCGATTCAGAGAACGCATGAACAACAAATGAAATTCGCATCAGAATATAATATTTCATGACTAATTAGCAATCGCGAATGAATTATTTTAAAACTTAATAGCGCGTACATCTGCTGCTGTATTTTGCTGCGTGTTCGCGAGAAAGCTACAGCCAGCAACGCGCCAAGCACAGATGCGCTTGATTGTTTAACGTTAAGTTAATTAAATTTCATTCTTTAATACAAGCTGACTGCGCTACTGCAATTACATATGCGCACGATATTTGTATTTGCTTTATAACTCGACGGCGCGCTTAATGTAGCTACCTAATAATATTATTTGTGCGTGTATTCTCGGACAACGTCCAGAAAAAATAACAGTACGCATTGAAATATATAAATTTCATTCAACGGGCGAACACAGTCTCTATAAATTGCACTCGGGTGTGCATGTAAAAAACACACACACACACACACACACACAGCCAGGGAAACGTTTTGAGAGTTGACTACCGAATGGGAAAATGAAGCGATTATTTTCCCTTGTCCGCGCTCATTTGTGTTATTCGCAAATTTATATAAAGGGTGCGCACAGCACACACTCTTCGGACGCGCAGCAAGGCTCGTGTACTTTGTGGTAGCATGGACCGCTTTTCGCGCATGATGCGCGCGCTTTTTGAACTAATTAGCCATGCTTGAAATAATAATAATAAACGCGGAGCCGAACACGATGCGATGTTATTACGGCGCGTAGCAATGTGCTCTCAGAGGGAGGGTTCATTTACATACGATACACTCGATGTAATGTTTACAATATGATAATAATTAGAATAACATAACTGGAATTGTTATCAAACGCAAATAGATTTTTAATTATATTCAAACAATTTGCCATATATAATATTTCGCGCGAACATTTTCCGACATTTTGCCAAGGGAATTTGCATAAAATGTAATTTAAATTGCAAGTAAACCAAAGTACGCAGAAGGTGCATGCATCTGAAGTAAAACTTTAGGATATGATATAATCCGTGAATGCGACGATGTGCACTCAGTGTACAGCGTTGATAACAGTTATCGTGGCCTCTCTGCGGCGAGCTGCCCGTCGAAAGAGAGACACGCTGGGCAAGCCGGCGAACCGACAATTGGCCGCCCCCCAAACGCCGGCGGTGGCGGCGTACGCGTTCGCTATCCCGATGTTCCTTCTATCAGCCGCCGTAAGTCATCACCTAATGGCTCGCTTTCGTTTCGTTGCCTTTTAACGACTCTCTTCTTGCCCGCTCCTCTTCGTCGTCGACGTGCCTTTCAAACGTTTCGTGCTCGATGTCTACATAACTTTAACGATGCGCTGACTTAATATGGCTGAAAGTTAATTAAATATTGGTTTTAGCCGAAATGGATGTGCGCGTAAAACGTAATTGTATTGAGGAGAGACCAACACAGCAAGCAAGCAGTGCCTGGACTAATCACCCAAGCACTGCACTTGTATGGCTATATTAAGGACGAGTTTCGGAGCGAAATGTGCGCGCGGGAGTATTGTTCATTATTTCCGGCAGGGAGAGACAATCAAACGCATTTATTTCTTAAGTCAAATAATAATGCGTTGCTTCGTTATCATACGCCATAAAACAGGGCTGTGTGTGCGGGGCGGCAAAGGCAGGCAGGCAGGCAGGCATTAGCGGAACGCAATCGCATAATGGAAATAAGGCTCCTCCGGTGGTGGTGGTGGTGGTGCAGCCAGGCAGGCAGGTTCTTATCACGACCGCAACGTCAAGCCTGGAGACATTATCGTCCGCCCGTATTAGATATAAATTGCGCTTACCTGCCCTGCGTGCGCGCCAAGGAAGAAGCTGACGGCATGCCGGGCCGCTCGAGCACAAATAGATCCTCCTGGTCGTGGTCCTACCGCCGGAGCGCTGTTCGCGTATGCAGCCCGGCTTTCTAACGTAGATAATATAAATTTCGTCGAGATATTGTGCGACGGCGCGCGCGCGCCTCGGTTTGTATAATAATATGCATTAAATTAAGCGAAATTGCAATGGCACCACGTCGGCCTTGTGCTCGCTCCTAATGCATGCCTTTCTTTGCTGATTTTGCCGCCTTTGCACCAACCCCGCCCGATATTACTAAATTCCTAATATCGTCCTTAATCCGGCGGCACGAACCCCAAAAATTGCGTTATTGCAAATAACTTTATTATCCTTATTAGGTACCATAATTAATTATAATCCTTGGAAATACTATCCTCTCTTCAAATGGGCGTGATCGAATGGGGATACAAAAAGTGGGTCACATGTGCGCAATAGACTGAGAAATATTCGAATGCGTGGGGAAATAAAAACATTTTTTAGTTTTATTGCAACATTTTATGATGCTCTTTCCACCGAAATATGCACATCTATATGTCTGCAAAAACAAAAATATAAAAATTGTTTATGGCTTCCTCCTCTTTGGCTATGCATAGCCAGCTCGCGCAAATTTTAATTGAAAATTATACAGAGTGATAATAAAACACAATAGCGCGATGTTTGTAGTTCAAATCAGATGCATTGCTAATGCGCAAAAACGCAATTTCACATATTCAATGCTGCGCGCGGAATGCAAATTGAATTTATTTTATGTTTGCTTATTTGTATATTATACTGTGTAATTGTAACAATGATTAATTAGTTCGCGTATGGATTTCCACTAGGCTGTAATAGATTTTGTATTATTACGCAGCTACACAGAGTATTCAGCTCAGCAACATTCAATCGTTGCATGCATTTCGCTCCGCACATGCAAAACTCGCGCGCGCATTGCATTATTTCAATAGTTCATAATAAATAATAGCCGAAAGCTTACGCGTACGCCAGCACGCTTGCGATTCGGCCGGAGATTTATTTGTGTGCTACCATACAATTCCCGGATATAAATGTTTGTCGATCAAATACTGATGATAATCGAATATTCGATTAAATAAAATTGAATAAATGATGAACTCATCTACATTTATAAATCGCTTTCGGTTTTACTCGCACGGCGCGATTTCATTTCGCGACACTACCACACTCGTGTGCGAATACATTAGCTGAACAACTTAAATTCCATTATGCTAGTTAGTTTTAGATTGGAGAAATTTTAATATTAACTGCTTATTTAAATTTTAATGGGATATTTTTAATAACACTCCGCCATTACAGTTTATTAACTCTAAACTTGGATTGCAAATTAAATTAGCGGCTGAGAATGTTAAATGGTTTTTACACGACTAAATATTTAGGATATGGAATTTAGCTTTTTAAGAAGACGAAACCCAAAAAGACGAAACGCGAGTTTTTCATCATTTTCGCTTGACTTTCTCTGAGAATCTGGTGCGGTGGTGGTTGGCAGGGTAGCAGAGCAGCACGTATGTAGCCAGTTACTTCTTATCACTGCTTTTCTGCTTTGCAAGTTGTTCGGAATCTATTCAAGGCATTTGCACCATCAACTCCATGCGGTAGCTGGCGGTGTCCTCCGCCCGTCTTGTGTGAGCGCGCAAAGAAAGGTGGCGGGCGCGCGTTTACGTAAACGAACACGACTGCCAGCCAATGTAGCCGCCGCCGGTGGCAACACATATATATATAGGTATATCAAAGACAGCGACGGCGGCAGCAACGGTGACGCGGTATCAGGGAGCCAAAATGCACGTCGCCTCACACGACATGTAGCTGATCCGCGTGACTGATGACGGGATTGAAAGTGCTCGTTATTTAGGATAAAAGTGACACGGTTTTGCGTTATTGCTGCGAAGACGGCGGCGGCGGCGGCGTTCTCCTCCCTGAATATACCGTGCACGACGAAGAGAACGCGCTTACGCCACCGCGATTTTTTTCTAGGATATTAGTTTCCTGCATCAAATTTTTGCCGGCGCGTATGATCCGTTTCTTCATCCTTCCAGTCATTAATTTCATATGCGCGTGTGCGCCCCGAAGAAGAACTGATCAATGCGATTATCTATTGTGCAATTTCCCCTTCTACATATACTTTCGTCCTTTTTAAGAACAACTTCAAAAGAAGTTCATTTTTTATAGATTATTACCTAGCTATACCTGTATTGATGTTAAATATTTTATGCTATTTTTCATAAATCATTCTTTTCTTTTGTTTCAGGTGAGTTTATTTTTCTTCTGGCAATTTGCTTGGCACATTACGCCACCGGAATGGAAAAATGTATGTATGTAAATTTAATTAAATTTATTTTGGTGCAATTTTGCGTGAATGCGCGCTTTTGGGAATGAAAAGAAAGCACGCGCGCGCGACGTTGAAGCGAAAATCAAATGAATGCGGCGCGCAGAGCAATAATGCGCGCTCCTGGGGAAAAATAACAAAAGCGCGCAAACGAAGCGAAATCTACTTATTCGATGTTTCCCCGCGCCGTCGAATGCCGATAATACATTGCAAATAATATAAAATCTATAAAGGCGATGGCGGCTGTGGTGGCAGCGGCCGTCGCGCAAATAAGCGAAACAAACCACCAGCCAGCCAAGCAAGCAACCAGCCCGTCTTGCCGCCAACCGTGCTCGGACGTTATTTATTTTTATTAGATTTATTGCGGTCCGCAAATTGAACGATTGTGCTCGACAATACTGAGCAAAGCGAAACAAATCAAACAAATGAACAGCGGTTGCTTTCTTATTATAAATAATCAACCAATTAGCGCTCTATGTGAACATTCCGTATTAGATATTTTTTTATCATAATAATTATAGAACAGCCAGCGTTCGATATTCTTATCCGTCGAAGAAGAAAAAACGGCAGCTCACACATCTTCTCGAGTCATCGATGCTGAAGAGCATCCAGTGCGCGTACTTGATATACGCGTTTGAAGATTGAACAATTTCGCGTCCTTCGCACGCCGAGTCGTCGATTGAAGAACCGGCTGCGCTGTGCAGGTCAAGATGTTCTTTTTCTTTCCTGCCGCTTTTCATCATCAGCAGTGGCAGTAGCTCCACTTTTTTCTAATTTCCCATCGAGCACACGACGCCGCTTCGATCCGTTCGGATATATCAGACGCGTTCATCATATCGCGAGCGACAACGCCCGCCTCCACATAAGAAAATTTAAATATTTTAATAGAAATTGCGCTCCTTCATCTTATTAGCTTCCCTTCATTTCATCGTCTGCGCGAGCGAACGCACACTCAACTTCGCCGATTGTGACATTGCGATTTGTTTCCTGCACGTGCGCTGTTGCTTTGTAAAGTACGCGAGTGAACGCTCATTAATCTTGCTTTAATATTTTTAACACGCTTCCGATCTTAATTACAAGATACGCGCAAAGCGTTGATTGCGCGATTGCTTCAAGTACCGCCAACGCCACGCGCTGATCGAGACGACTGATAGCAATGATCTGGCTTGACGTTTTCATCACTTTTGTGCGCGCAAAAGATCGCATTTGTTCGTAAATTATTCACGCGCTGCGAATTTCCTTGGGACGAAATCGCATACGTTCATTGAACCTTTGCTTTTTTGGCAATTTATTCTTTTATTATATACGTGAGTGTCATGTTTATGTTCATAAAAGTGTGTCATAAATTAATAAAAATCCGCGCGTAATTGTAACAATTCGCTGAAATCTCACGGATTCAAGTAAAATTTTTCAGGCGTAAGTTTTGCAATTTCTTAATATTTTTCTTTTCATTTGCGCGCTCGCCAGCGTCAAGGCGCCCGGCTTCCTTGGGGAGTCACTCTTAAATTAAAACCATCTCGACGACTCACATCTTAATGCGTCTCAGCCGCCCCATGCCGCTGCCAGCGCTCTTTTTACGGAACGCGCATAGAAAAACGAGCCACCTCTTACATTTGAGCGGTCATTAACATAATTGATATTGCCTTAAACATTTTTTTCGCGACCTCTGCGCGCGCGCTCGTTTATTTAAATGAAAATACGCCGAGTTTTCTGCGTCGTCCGCGTGCGCTTTTTTGCTTCTTCTGCGCTACGCGCAATTAAAAATTAGTTTTTGTGCGATACCCGGTTAAGAAATCAGGCACGAACGAAATGAATAATTAAGGCGAACGCAAACGGCGCTCAAGCGTTCGAGCTGAATGAAGCTAATCGTCAGTGCATTTGCACAATGCTTGAAACAAACTGCAGCACGCGCGCACATTTATTATTATAGCAAACAAATCGTGCAGACGTGAAAGCATTTGCACCTTTTTCTAGACTGGAAATAAACATGTAAGGCGACGTCATATGCAAATTTTAATGGATTTACATTAAATTCCCGTTTAAACTACTAAAGAAAATTCTTAAGTATTCAAGTCTTTAATTAAAATTAATATTCATTTAGAAAACACGACGAAAGAATAATGGCTAAATAGGGCTTAAAATTTATTAAAACCATTTTGATACACTTTGTATAATAGCCCTTAATAGCGTGGTATACATCGATGTTATTACCTTTTAGTGCAACCAGCGCTATCACCTTGGAGGCCCTGATATGCAATGCAAACGCTCGCGCCGCGAACAAACAATGCACCCTCGAGGTGTGTTTATAAGAAGAGCGCGTGAAAGAGGCAAAAGTGCATTTGGTGTAAAAGCAATGCACACGTCGGGCTGGATTTCCCAGCACGCGAAGTTGCGCGAGTAAGAAACGTTCGCTGCTCACGTTTTCATTCCCTGCACTTTTGCGTTTTGCATTTCCATGAAAATTAAAGATGCGCGCAGACATTTGCAGCTCAGCACAGTACTGGGCGAGAATATTAAATATGCTGCAAGAGTGCCTTCAATAAAAATCTGCGCGCTTGCAATCATTGCCGTAATGATAACAACACACTATTTATTCAACTGGTTCGCTATTAGATTCGTTTACTATGTTGTGGACGGTGCAAAAAGTGTACAAGAATTTTAATAAGTGGGTCATTGATTTTTCATTTGCATAGCGTTATTATTTTAATCGGTCGCATTCGCGCACACGCATTGCAAAGCAATCAAACTTGAGTTAGTCGGCTCGGGGGGCAGGGTTGCGTTCTATGAGGTTAACGTTGAGTTAGTGTTATATGCGGCGAGAGCGAGGCTTGGGCTTCGCCTAACTCGGCGATTTTGCACGCAATGTCGTTCCATCCCTGAATTAGATTTATCCGCATTTAGCATCAGTTGCATTCGCTCGTTGCCCCGGCGTCAGCAACATCTACACGCATATCGAACGCACGCTGAACGAACGAAGAGAGACAGACTCGTAACGCGCAAAAAACCTCTGCATGAATAAAAAATCAAACGCAAATATTTCAAGGCAATGATATATCCTGCGGTTGCAACCCTCGCCCCGGTTACCAATACCCTCGTAAACTACTTGCATAAGAGAGCAGGATGCGCGCACATGCAATGCGGCTCCAGCTGAAGGAATGCGAACGAAACCTGAAAAGGAAGTACGGAAAAACTGAATAAACACGAAACTGGAGTGTCGAGCCCACGTTATTTTGTATTATTTATGAAAAGCTTGAGCATAATTATTGGGTTTTTATGTTGCTGAAAAGTTTTACTTAGTTAAGAAAGTCGGGCAATTTTTCATACTTTTAATGGTTTTAATTTTAAATATCATCCGAGAACGAAATATATTGCTTAAAGAGCTTTCGTACGAATCGTTTTAATTCATTTTCTTTGCTGTTCTTAGTTAGTTGCAGAGAGAAAACTAATTTCGAATCGCTTGAATAACGTTTATTTATGGAAATCGTGGTGGTGCGAAATGTGGAAATTTATGTCTTAATTTAAATTTCTTAACATAACGACTCGAGATATCCAATTATTGATTTATTTATTAATAGCGAAATCTAGCATCCTCATTTATATTCACGATACGTCCGTATGACTCGGTCGCGTTTCATTTCGTTTCGTTTCATTTTGTTTGGGCGCTGATTTATTAGCGTGATTTATTAAATAAAGTATTCCGCGTATTGCGCATGCATGCGCCCCTTCGTCTCCATAGTTGAACATTAGTTTTCGTCGCCCGTACGTGTGCGAAATACATTTGTGCGAGGAGACATCCGTCCTCGACTGCAAGTAAAGCAAAGTCGTCTACCCTTCGCGTGTGCGTCGTTGGGTTTTTCGTGTGCTTTGCCATCGTCTCCGCTGCCGTCGCCGCCGCCGCCGCCGTTGCTGTTATAACTACCGTATGTGTATAGCGCGCGCGTTAAGGGTGCGCCAGATTTCTTACGTTTCGTTATTTCGCGTTCCGGTCTCGAAATATAAATTCTAGGTGCAGCAGCAGTCTTGTACACACGCGCGGCCGTTCGTCGCTTGCCGTCACCTACCTACGTGTTCGGGCTATATTTAATGAAATGTTTTCGTCTCATAAAACCGCCCCGCTGGACTTTGCACAATGCGGCCTATAAGGGGAGCAGCGCGCGTGCGATGTCAACGTCAGCCTCGTTTTAGCTGCCGCCGGTGGTGCTACCGCCACCGGAGGGTGAAACGTCGACGATGACGACGTGCAAGTCGGCGCGTTTTGTTCGCTGATTACGAAGGAGGTAATTGATCGTCTTACTTTACGTACGTACCTTCGTTTCAACTTTCGCCCCTACCCTTCGAGTCGTTGTGTCCCGGAAAAGCGCGAATGTCAGGGATTCTTTTCAGAGCGGAGTTGCTAGTTGGAAATGCGCTGAAAATGCTGAAATTTACTCATGCGCCCGGTTAAATCGCTGTCAATTAGTGATGAATGATGCAGTCAAATGCTTTTACGGGTTCGCTTTTTAGCCCTTTGCATTATTTCAAAATAGGCAAATGCATGATATCGCAATCGTGTTTTGCATGCGCTGGTGCCACGCTTGATTCTGCACAAAGTGATCATTTTAATTGTAAATAAAGTGCGCAATTATTTTCCTTACAGTGATCAAACTGCAACCGTTAATAAAAATTGATTTTTCATCTTGTTCACCGTACGCGAGCGCAAACAACATGATGAAAAAAGTTTATTGGCTTTGTGCATCGTTCGCGTTATTTTACGATCTATTAAATGTTATCGCGCTGATAATATGATGTACGCTTTTTTGCTAGCCGCCGCTCAATTTTTATACGGCTCCCGTAATGCGCTCGCCACGCGCACCACGTTCTTTCCAGTTAACCAGTTAAACATTGTTGTTTGTAAGTGGGTGTTTGAAGAGCTCTTCTCGCTCGCGTGAAGTGCCCGTTGATGCTGTTAAGTTGTGCATGCGAAAATCGCATTCAGCACACGCAATCGTCGCCGCTGCGAACGCATAAAACTGGATGACTTCATGCAGCGCCGGCACAGCAACAGCCTCTCGACGTGATGCGGGGGTGGCAGGGGTGAAGACGACGTGCCCTGGAGATTCGGGATTCCCGGGCGCTCTTTCCGGGATAACATCGCTGCCCGTTTGTAGCAAGGGTTTTACTGTAGCGCACCGCGCGCCGCAACTACACGGGTTGAATGGCTGTGGGGGACGCCGCCGCGCAATTCTTCCGACTCTCACCCCATTGGCGTTTGCCGCCGTCGCCGCCGGCGCGCATCTTCGCAATTCAGTCACGATTCTCATCTATGTACAGGACGCGTACGACGCTACGTGCCAACGTTGCCAATTTCACAATTTACACAAAATGCAACGCAAAGGGGAGCGCGAGCGCGCGCCATACAAAAATCCTTAAGGAGCTGACATAACCGCCGCCGCTTTACCGGACACCTAATTAAATTTCAGTTAGTGTTCTGCGCCAGGCAATTCTACGCGCCGCCGTTCGACTATTATAATCGAACGAGCGGAGATGGCGTTGAGAAGCGCGCGCGCTCTCTCGCTTGCCGCCGACGATTGCGCGTATCTATTTTAAGCGATTGTAAATGCACATTTTAAGTTTTATGTATACGTGTAGTGTGCGGCCGGCGCACGGTACGTATATTTGTAGGCAAACTTAAATTAGTTCGCCTCCTTATTCGCCCAGCTGGCCAAAGGATTAGCTCGCTCGTTCGTTGAGAATTCAGCGCGCGTGCATTCACACTCACTGGCTTTCTTTACAAAGTCGCCAAACTTGGCCGAATTGTGTTGTATGTATTAAATTGCAAAGTGCTGCTCCTGGTCTCGGTCGCGTTCCGCATGCTGAAATATCCAAAGCTTGAACGGCACACAGAAACAAATTAGAACAACGATAAACGAATGTCAAGGAAGAGGAGCGCGCAATTGTCCTTGCTCCTCCGCAGCAGCTTCCTCCGTTTCGTTTTGTTCGCAACTTAAGTCGTTTGCAATGCCAACCACAGCTGGTTGAAGGGGACCAAATAGAATTGAAAATTAATTTGACCCGAATTCAACCAGCTAAAGCTGTACATCGACTTCTTCTTGAAGGCAGGCAGAGTATTTCATTTTCTTCGTGAGTCAAATTTGCTCGCAAACTTGACACGTTTTGCACAAAAAGTTTGTGTAACTTGAGATCCAGGATCACTTTCGTTTATTTTCGTTGGGTCGCCGAGTTCGGTTAAAAATACACACCATTGCGGGGAAAATGCGACATCAACAACACTTTGTTTAAATTTTAATCAATGCACTTTTTGCACGAATTGCAAAAAAAAAGATTCACTAGGCACATGTTGACACAACCTCAAACTACTTTGGGTAAATGTGCAACTTGCGATGAGACCGACTTGCGGCGGGTGAATAATTGAATAAGGAGCGGCGGTGTCGATGTCGGCAAACACTCGGAAATACTGTGCGTTTTTTGTTTTGTTGTTCGTTCGATGATATTGTGATGATGCGAGTTATCATCGGAGGTTGTAGAACGCGAGCGAGCCGACGCGCAAAGATTGGTACGATGCGAGGCAGCGCACTTGCGGAGGCGGCTGATGTTGTTATCGTGTAGGCGGCAGAGTTGGTTGGTCGGTTTGGTGCTGTATGTGAGCGGCGCGCGAGAGCAGACGCGCCGCCGTGACGTCTCCACTAGGTCCAGATCTCGACTGAGCGCCGCAGCATTCGCGGACGCCTGACGTCGCGACCGCCATGCGCACACATCTCGCGGGCACACACCCACCCTCTCTTGCGCCTTGCATCTTTTCACATTAACCCCGGGACACCCCGATTACCTATTCACCGTTTTCGGTGCTGCCGCCACCGCCGCCACCACCAGTGCCGGCGCGCTGCCAACACACCACTGCACACAGGCAGCAGCCGCGCGCCGCCAACGCATACGTGCTCTCTATGCGCCCTCACTCTCTGCGCTGCGTATGCCTGTGTGTGTGTGTGTGTATACGCGTTTGGCGGCGGCGGCAGTACACGATGCATGTGTATACAGATAGATATCTTTTTGCGTGTATGCGCGCGCGCCCTGTTCCAGTTTCGGCGTGCACTTCCCACTTCTCTGCACATTTTGGACTTTTGCTTCAATTTTCGCCAAGGGGCGCACAATGCGCTCCCCCGCTGCCACCACCGCTGCCGCCGTTCTTGCCGCGTACGTGTGCGTGTGTATGCGCCGCGCCGGATTTGCGTGCGGATGAGGAGCGCATACACTCTACCTACTCGCGTTTCGTACACACTGCCATGGATTTTACGATTCGCACAATTCGTTAATTGCACAAAGCAAATACGACGGCTAATTTATAACTTTTCAACTTTTCTATCGACGTTTGCGTTCGCTCGCCCAAAGTTCCGCCAATGATTTACGGAGTTCAATTTCCAAATGTGTTTTCAATATTTTTAATTGATATCAACTGATTGCTTCGAACAAAGAGTGCAGCAAGAGTGAAAAACTAAAGAGAAAATAAATGCTTAAGTTTCATTCAGTTTCTGGCAATTTAGTTTAGTTCAAAAGTTTTCTTGAGTACACTTGGAAGAATTAAACTAACGCAAAGTGAAAAATTTGCAGAAAAATATGATCTACTTTTTTTGAACTGCAATTGTTACATTTGCGAAATATTAAAAGCGCTTCACGGTTTATTATTACGAACACGTATATTTAGACACATTTACGAATATATTCGAATAGTTAAGTGTCTGAAAATAACTTTGAGTAGCCGAGACCTTGTCGGTTTTGATTATAAAACTAGTTGTTGTCGCACATCATTTATAGCACACACAGTTTTATGAAGATTATATAAGATCAATTCAAATTTTAAATAAATCATCGGAAAAAATGGAAAGTTTAAAAGTTCTACGTCTAAAAATAATATTTACATTGGAAAATCCTGTTGAATGAAAATAAGAAGCGAGTCGAAATTAAAAGTAAACTATGGCAGGAAAAAAGTGAAAAATGTACACAATACGACTCATGAGTCGACGACCAGATGAGAAGCAATCCAACTGAATAACAAGTTCAACTGCATTTATTATTTTCCAGGATAATAATTTGGCGAATTTGCAGGACGATTCTTTCAGGCGCGTTCGCTTGCGTCGTGGCGCGGCCGGGCGCGAAACAAACTGAATGGAAAAGAATAAAGAAAACGAGGTGGAGGAAAACGCGTGCGGATACGGAGACAAATTACGAGACTTAACATTGTGTTAAGCTCAAATTTCCTCTTCTGGCTCGTTTCTTTCTTTTCTCGCGCGCACTTCGCGAACTTATTACGCGCCTCGCACTTGCTTTCTTCGCGCCCCCCACAGTTCAGTTCTTTTGTGCGCTCGCGCGCCCGCTTATTTTGTTTTTGTATGAATATTTCGTTCTGTTTCCGTATTATCCGGCGCCTTTGCCGTTTTTGCTCGTCCTTCATTTCCTCGTTTCCTTGATTTTCTTCTTCATTTTCGCGTTTCGCTTGTGTTTTCATTTAAGATTCTATTCTGCATGTGTCTACATAATTTACCTCCTTTTCCAGCTACTTTGACCAGCTCAATTCATATTAAAATTTTTTCGCCGCACATTCGTTCCACGCAGAGATCGGGCTCGCAAGAAGACGAGAGACACCATCGTTCGTCGTCCGTATTTTACTCCCGGTCCGCTTGCTTTCCATCCCAGCGCGCCGCATATTTGCATAATAAAAACTTGTTTATGAGGGACCATTTTTTACGCGAAGTCTTCGTCTCCTCAAGCGCGCGTTGACGTGCTTCACTTATTTACACGCGCAAACTTTGCGCTTTTATTATCTATCTAGCTCTCGGCGGCGGCAGTGGCGGCGCTATGTGTGCATTTTCATTTATTTACAAATTGAAAACAAAAAGCGCAATATAATTTACACTTGAATAAAACTATAAAAAGAAATCTTGCGTGGGAGTGGAGTGAAGAACAAGTGCGGACAGAAAATAAGATTTTGATTAAACATTTAAACTAAATGCGCTAACTTTGCACAACTCGTTGCGAGCGAGTGGTCCTTTGAGTTGCTCCCGCATTTGAGGATTTCGTCCTTCTCGTCAAGAGCAGGATTTTTCTCTGCGAGCGGAAAGTTGGCTAGCGCGCTCTACTTTTGATTGGAAACTTTTACTTGCGCCCCCAACTACATCTGCCATTAATACCTGATCAATTATTACGTGTTTCGAGCAAGAGAGTGAATGAGTGATGTTGATGTGTCTTTTGCGGCAGGGACGCGACGGCGGCAACTTTTAAACCGTATAATGCATGTGCGCCACGTTTAATAATGCAGGCGGGCACGGGTTTTGCTGCGTTTTTGCGATGAGAGAGCAGAGGAAGAGAGCGTACGGGAAGAACGGCCGGCTCGCATGACTGAGGAGGCATTTCGGCGTCGCGACGCCCGCACAACCGCCGCCGAAACGCGATAGACGGAGCGCATGCGTCTGGTTAGCGCGCCGCCATGCGATGTGTGCGCCCTCCCCGAAAACGCAGGCGGCGGCGGCAGTAATCACAACCCGATGTGATTTCCGGCTGGCGTACGCTACGTACGGACCTTGAAAGAGCGCGCGAGCGCGTTTATATAACACGCAAGCCATTTTTATTATTAAAATCTGCATATCACCGCCGCCAGCTGGCCCCAATACGTTTGCCTAGTACACGTAGATGCGTGAACGCCACCCGAAGAGAGCTTGCGAGCTTTCGATATGCATCGGCGTTTCGCGTGCGTTGTTTTTGTATTCATCGAAATGCGGCTCGGCGCACCGCACGGATGATGATGTTGCTGCTTTATGAGGGTGCAGCATGCGCACGTGTTGTAATCATTTATTTCTTCAAACGGGAAAATTACCCCGTTCATTCAAATGCGCGCTCGCCGGCAATTCACCTCGCCAAGGCGCAGCTTTATGCTCTCTTCAGCGTCTGCAAAACGCGCGCGCGGTGCATTAAAATGATTGCGAGCCATTTGAATTCGCGCTGATGGGGTCATGTGCAATATGCGAATTTTACAAGGCAATTAGTTTTGATGCTATTATTTAGAAGTTATCCATTCACGACATGCATGAATGACATTACGTTTATTTTAAACAACTTCGTAACATATTTAAAAATGAATTGAAATGCGGTGAGTTTTGGTCGTTTAAAATATTTTAGCAACTTGCAACTTGCAATGGTTGAATATCCGAAAGAATGCGATTGCAAATAATAGGGTGGAGAGTAATGTCGTTGAGAAAATGAACGATAGCGTATAAAGAAAATCGAGCACACGCTGACGGAAACACGCAGCAGGAAGTTGTTCGAAATAATTATTTTTAAAAACCCAATTTATATACTAGTGACGAATTTTACTGCAGATGGAGGTTGGCGGTAATAAAATATCTTATATGCTGCATATAGATGTGTGTGCTTGCACTATTCGGAAAAGTGAATTTTCCAAATACTTCTAGCAAGGATAATAGGAAAGCACGCCGAGTCCTGTGCGCATTTTAAGAAGAAGAAAACCTCCTAACGTTCTAATTACGCCGGAAAAGACTTTCATTAGAAGCTAAGTAATAAATCATCGTGCGCACGAAGTGGGCTAATTTATGAGACACTCATTAAATCAAGAACAAAATGGACAGGACTTTAGAAAGTTGTATAAAGTGCATGTGGATGTATGCGCGCTATGGCGTTATGTTATGTATGCCATGATGGCAGAAAACGAACGACTCATAACTGCATGCGCGTAAGCCAACGACGAGTTGAATATATTCATAATAAACTCGGCATAAAACCAACCCTCTCTCTATTGCTCTTTGGCTCTAGCTAACGTAGGTGGTATACGTAAAGTATCGATGGAAACACTGGCAGACAATGAATTCTGTTACAAAATATCCGGGAATTTGTGCCGCGTATCACTCGCGTTTTATGGCGCGCCGCTGCGTGATAAAAACAAAAAGTCAAATCGCAATTATTCAGATTATAATGCAACGCGCGCGCGGCAGCGGCGGCGGCGGATGCGGAATTGCGGCGAGAGTAATCCGTGTGTACGTTTGTATAGATTGGAAATATGGAAATTTATGTCGATCGCAATCCAATGCGCTGCTTCCTTCGCGTAAAACATTCACAAGTTTTCCTATCGCCGATTGTGCATTTATGTGTACGTTTTGCAAATCGTTCGAACAACGGCGCTGCACTAATTACATAAACAATCGCAATGGCTCTGTTATTTTCGGGTTACCGTAAATAATTTATCAAACCACTATTGATTCGTTTGTTTACAAAAGCAATATACGCAGTTTTCCGATTCAAATTTTATTAATTAACACGCGTATTCATATTTTGTCATGGTGGACAAGTTGAAATTGAGGGTTGTTCTGTATATGAATAAATCCAGCGAGTTGTGGGATCCATATATTTAATTAACTCGGTTTTTGTAGTTTTATGATCAGTAATATTTTAATGCTGGTGTTTAATTGAAGCCGGAGGTACTACGGTTTTACGAGCGAATCACTGAAACAATAAACTTTTAATTAAACAAATATCAACAATAGATAGAAAAGAGCACACAATGCATCATGTCGTTATTATCGTCGTGCAGAAATTTATCGGTGTTTACACGCTCCACTAATATTTGCGACACACGGGAGCGCGCCGGAGAATTGGGGAAGGCTTATGAGCCTTCAACTTGATGGAGCCGTTGCCTGAGTGGACGAGACTTTGAGAGACGCTCGGACAGATTTTCTCGCTCGTCCTGCGACGCATTCAAATGCACGTTTCACAGGAAACGCACGGAGCGCATACGTGGACGGTTTTGTGGCTGAATGTCCCAACGTTCTCCGATGTAAGCTTTCTGCTTTCGTGCGTCCCAATGAGTGGGCGCGTTGGTTTTGCGGCAACTCGTGCCTTTCGCCGGAATAAATCCGCATCGTTACAAGGATTTAGAAACCCCAAAATCGTCCCCTGTCGAACAACGTGCACTGGCAGTGCTCCAGGCCGCTTCAATTTCATTTATCGAGTATTCGCGTCCCCCGGCTCGCACCCCTACGACTTAGTGTCTATTTAACTCCCCGCGCGTAGCTGGTGACCACATCACACACACGTCACAGCCGCCCCCTTTGTTAGCTGATACACTGCTTAATTGCTGGAAATAATGAAACAAAATAAATTACGCACTCGCTGATAGCGCTCATCAAAGTTTAATTATTGCAAAAACTTTATCAACGCAGAAAGAGTTTGGTTAATGATACCATAAACGAAAATAAATGAAAATAATTACACAAATGCGTTTATTTATCTGCATCACAGTCCAATCGGTTTTCTCCTCTCGCGAGGAAGAAGGATTTCTCATAGCAGTGAACGCGACACTTACATTTTTCCCTTTGGGGTGCTTTCCGCTCTTCGCAGCTCGTGCACGGATTGCAGCACGGAATGTGTTTAATGGCTGGCAATTATAGATTTTTATATCAGTTTCCGTTACATAAACTTGAATTTATTTCCTCGTTTCGTTCGGCGCGCTCGGAGGCTCCCTTTTTGCTAACGGCGGCGCATCAGTGGGCCAACAATGATGCTACTGCCGCTCTGCAACTGCTGCTGCTGCTGGTGGTGCGCACCCTGTCGAGTGTACACCGAGAGAGTGTTTGCCCGAAATGGCCCTTAATGTCGAATAACACTCGAAATTGCAAAATGAGACGCATTTGTACACGCGCCCCCGCCCGCTCAAGTCGCCCAAATTTGCAAACGTAATGCGAAATGTTCTTCGGCACGCCGCTGCCACCAGCGTTTACCCGCCCCCCCAGCGGACTCATGGACATAATTGTGTTTTTCTTACGCAGCGCATTGCTGAGCGTTTAATTGCTTCATTCATTCATTTTAATTATGCGAGTTGTTTGCGTTTACCCCGACACAAATTACAAACACAACCCTCTTAACTTTCATCAGCCAAGTGGGTTATGAATAAAAACATTAAATACATGAATAACAAAGTTAGTAACTTAAAATAATTGTCATAATTATTGACAATGAGTTTTCTTTTCTAGCTACGAATAATTTTACATTCGCGGTCGCAGCCTTGAAAAAGTTAAGTGTATTTTCAAGTAAATCCAATTAAACTAAATTTAAACTACAACTCAATTAGGAAGTTGATGAATAAATGCGATTTTAATTAATAATTAATCCGAGGCCTAGCCGATACTAAGACCGGAGTCGGAACGCATTCAAATGTTAAACTAAACTGTAACATGACTTAACATTGGGTTTTAACGCTGTTTACGAATTGCGATAAATTATTATAAGTTGGCGGCGCGCAGCAGCAGCAGAACAAGGCAACTTTTTCCTCTCTGTTTGTGGCAGCGTTCGCTAAGCCCCCGGTGCCGCTCATGCCACCCTCTCCGGTCGTCCATCCCCCGCGCAAGACCATCATGGCATTTAGGACGTGAATATATGCGGATGTTTGCCGCGGTGGTAGCGGCGGCAAATGCAAATGATTCGCCATTCGCGCAACAACAAACAACAACTAAAACAACAAACAACATCTCGGGCACAGAAGCTCGCTGTAATTATATGCAAACTATAACTTTCAATTTATAAAGTTTGTTTTGTTTGTTTATCTGGGTCGCGAAATAGTCGCTGAAAAACAACGCATGTAAATGCTCCATAAATAGCGCGCCGGATGGAAAAACATTACGAAAAATGAACAGGGATAAATTTGAATTTCTTATTTGTGCGCGCTCCGCACGGGCACAAAGTTTACGAATAGAAAAACGATGAGCATAAATGTTATGAGAATACCAGCGTAAAGGTTATGATCATAATTAACCTTCATGCAGTGTGTTGAACTATTAAGTTGCACCGCCGCCGCACATCCCCCCGCCGTGTGATGATGCGCCCGATACGGCAAGAATTTTGCGCGCTTAACAGGTCAAGAAGCAATTACGATCGGGGGGGGGCTCAAAATTTGTTGGATGATGAAGTTTGCAAACGCGATGTGCGGAATTTGAGTAATGCACGCGCGCGCTGGCTTTATTTAATCATTTACGCCCCGATTTGATTAACGCGTGCGTACTGAAGAGCAATAATACGCGTTGAGTGCGTGAAGGGTCAAAAAGGACGAGGATGCTTTTTCCGTAACGCGAACACGAGGAGGCAAGCCGATGACCAGGACGATAATTTATACAAACCTACTTAAATTTATTGGATGCGTTGGTTATCCTAGTTTTCGAGGAATTTGCCTAGCGCGCGCGCAAGCTTTAATCTCCATCCTTGAGGATTCCTTCCTCAGGCCAAGGGAAGATAGCCGCCCCCTTTACAGCCATCTGTAATGTTAATCCGTACGTGTCGTTGGCTGTGCGAAATTTATTGCAATGCCGGATATAAATTTTTGATTCTGACTTTATCGCTTTCGAATATCTTGTTTTTAGTCTCTTCGGACGTTTCTCGTTTGACTTTTTCGGGCGCGTTTAGGAAAGTTTAGCAACTTTCGTAGGTCGAATTTTGCCGATTTTCCATTTAATTCCGCACATCTCTATTTGATTCGGCGAGACTCGTCCTTTTTGTATAGTTTTGTTTAGTTTATCAGACATTCATAGGCGGCTCGCTTTTTGCGCCCCCGCACAAACTTGTCATTTGTCATTTGACATCCTTTCGCGTGTGTGATGTTGTTTTTTGTTACTCTTCGGTTATCTGCGCATCGATAAAACATTCGGTGATTTGGGCGGGCGGGCGCGTACGCGAGCGCTGCTTTTAGTTTTTATTTCTTGGCTTTTTTTCATTGTTTTCCCATTGTGTGTTCCACGCGTTGTTTTCCATGCTCTCGTGCGTTTTTCTGCGCCGCCGCATTTAGCCGCGAATCTATGAGCGCAAAGTGAAGGCTCGGAATATTAGCCGCCCCCCGCTCTCCGACGCCCGTGTCACAAATTCAAGCTGAAATAGTGTCAAACGCCGGGTTGGGATTTAATTGCCGAGGCAACATCCCGTGTTTATTCAGATTTATTCGAGGGGCATTCGTTTTATTTACATTCAAAATTGTGTGCTGCTGCCCGGGTAGAGCACATGATTGCCGCATTTATCCCCCCAACCCCCCACATACCCTGTGCGTGCATGTGTTTGTACACTCGTCCAGTTTTTCCACTTTTACCACGCGTGTCGCCAAAGCCGCAATTCACTGCTCCTGTTTGGCGGTGTTACTTTTTCGAATTCAGTTGTGCGCACCGCACTGGTTACAGCTTTTATCCATTGTCCTACGCGTTAGATTTTTATTACAACTATGTTCGGACTGGACTGGACTGCTATCATTTGTATTAATATTTGTTGAGCGTGGATGCTGGTGCACGCGAAATAACAAATAAATTTGCACAGTTGGCAAAAATTATTTGCTTTGTTTGTTCGGCTTTTTTCGTCAATGAATTTTGTGAGATTGGTGTATCAATCAAGTGAGACGCAAGAATGCATTAATACTTTAGTAACAATTTCAGTATTGAGTTAATATTTGCAAAATTATCCATTCATTTATTCAGCATAATTTAAATATTTCAACGCAAATTCGCACGCGTCTTGAGGCGCACAGAAAGCATCGAAAACAAACCGATAAACGACAGTTTGAACCCAAAGATTCGCCCTGTTATTACGGAAGGGATATACAAGTCTTTAAGACTTACTTGACGTCCTCGCACCGCCAAAGTTTGCGCGCTGCGTGTCGATTCCATTCCGAATTCAGACGCAAGAATGCCGCATATCGGGAGTGAATCAATACCGAAACCGGCATCTCATCATCATCATCATCATCCTCGCGCGCGTATTTGCAATGCCGGATCATCAAGACAATGCGTCGTCCTTCGTGGCGACGCGATTGTGACGCATTTCAACGCTAATATCAACAGACATTCGATTATTTGTGTTTCTAATTGGAAAAACAAGTTGTTTTTCCACGCAACTGCGCCCGGACATATCTACATATTATGTGCGTTATTTATTTGTCTCAATTGAATTCGGAATAAGTTTTCCTTTTTCACTGAATTAATTTCGCTAAAGAAGGAAATACATTTAGGGAGACGTAGCCGACGACGAATTGTGTTCGGTGCGCGCTTGTTGTTGTATCTATTTATTTTTTCGCCGGCGTAAAATATCCTGGCATCAATCCAAACATAAACAATGGAGTTTCCTCAATTTTCCAATGCAATTTGTATCTATGCGCGCTGACGGCAGTGCCAGTGGTGAGTGCAACTAGAAGAAACAAAAACGTAACCGAATTTTTCGAATCAATAAAAGCAATAGCAATAAATTTGTATAAAACGCCCTTTTGTGGGTTTCGCGCTTTGATTTCTTGGCTCTTTCGTCCACTTGACGCTTTGCTTTCTTTTGCTTCTGTACGATTTATTCGATCACCGTGTGCGCCTTCGCACGCTTATATTGTAGACGTGCGGTTGCAGATGGTTTAATTAGGATTTCATCGACTGTGAAAAATCGCATGCTTTGTACTGCGTTTATGGACGAGCGGTTCATAGATAAATGCGTGCGACCGGCATCCCAGCCGCTGCCGCCGCCGCTAACCGACCGCAACCGCCGATTGGATTTAGCGAACGGAGATGCGACCGTGTTGAGACGTTGACGAGAGGGCGGCCGCGTGCGCGCGTGTGCACCACACGTAGACCTATGATTTAATAAGGGTTTTCCTTAATTGAAAGGGAAAGGCAATTCATCATCGCGTTAAAGCCGTAGAAGCCCCGGCTGGCTGACTGGTCCAGCGCATCGGGAAAAGCGTATAAGTTGGTCGTGCGCAAATGAAATAAACTTAAATAATGCTTCTCGAATTGCTTCGTAATCCTTCAACGTCCTGGCGGCCAACACTCATAATTTACTTCCGTCTAATTCACCTGACAATGGCGATTTTCCCATTTTCGCGCGCCGCATCGAATACGTAAGCCCGCTTCGTTTTCACGTCTTTTGCTAAATACTTTGGTAATTCAATTACGCCACGCACTTTTTCCCTTCGCAGCGCACGGCATAGCAAAGCCCAAAAAGCAGCTGACGATTCGCAAACGAGAAATCCTTTTAACTCAGCAAAAATATTTGAATATCCGATTTTTCCGCGCGTCCCCACAGCTCGCGTATTTTTCTTCGTGGTCTTTCAAAGCAAGCCGCCATTAACGCCATTCGACATTAACTTAATTTATGTAATTACAAGTTGGTTTATTGCAACAAAAAAGCGGGCCCGCGCGCGCAAGGTTTCTTCGTCGTGCATGCATGAACGACAGAAAAGTAATTTCGCTTAATGTCCCATTAGGGCAATTGCAACAATGGGAAAGAATAGGCAATAACGCCGATGACAAATCGCGTTCATTTCCTGTACACTTTTCGCGGTGGAAAAACTTTCGCCATAACAACACATCCATCAAGCGCGTGACGCAATATGCGAGCACTGACTACTGCTGTTTTCGGGTGGTACGCCCGCTGCCGCCTCCGCTGTTCGCTTGCTTGGAATTTTTAATAGGCATTTCGCGCTCATATTTGTGGCACCCGTGGTGGTACCGCTGCCGCCGCCGCAGCAATATGCAAATGTCTTGCGCTGCCGTGCGCACTTCACCAGGCGCAAAGTGCACACAAATTTAAATAGATGTCGCGCGACTGTAAGTTTTCATCTATATTTTCGCTCGCCTGCCGGCGTCGTCGTTGCCGCCGATGCCGCACGCATTAGCCCATCCAGAGATGAAACATGAAACTGTACTTATGCATTCCGAAACGGGCGAAACTTGAACGCTGCACTCTCATTCCTCACTTGACTTAAATAGATTTTCAAAGTTTCGCGTGGAAACAGCAACACGATGCATGCGGCGGCGGCGGCAACGCTCGCGCAAACAACCAGCACCGCCGAGTGCCGCCTTTGATCTTTTTGAGCGAGCGAGCTCTCTATACGTGACACCTTTGTCAAAAGATGTCAACAATCGATCAAAATCGATATTTTGTTGTCGCACGTTCAAGAAATTCAATCATATTTTTTGGAATTTTTATTTGCAAATATATTAGATATAAAGTTGAAAAAAGTTGAACTTGTTTAACCAAATATTGTTTCAAGATAAGTCTCGTGTGGTACAAAAAAAGTATTTCTATTTTGTATTTTGGCAATGTTTCCGGTATTTGACTAATTCTAAACACTTGTTATTTATTACAAGTGTTAGTTTATTAAAGCGCTTCTTAATGGCCGTGAATAAATAATATGCTGGCAATAGAGGAACACGAACACAGCCTGTTGAAATATACATGGTCGCTCAGGTGTGATTCCATTAAGTAAGGGATGTATTGAAAGTGAATGCGACGCTGACTACAAGTAGATAGTAGTCACTTCGACAAGTAGAACTTAATGTATGAAGACATAGTTGTTGATATAATTTTTTGTGAATCAATGCGGAAAAATTACTATAAAACATGTAAACTTAGAGATAGATGCATATTATTACTGATATATCGGAAACCATAAAGGATATTAAACTAATACTTTGACTAAGAGAAAGACGATTAAATTCTTGATAATGTGTCATTCAATCATTAAATTTTCTCAAATAGATTACGCGCAATAATCTCTCAAAGTTAACATTCTTTTCTGGTATTTATTTTTAAATGCAATCACAAATCATAAAGGCTTTACGTTCATGTGTCGACTCTTGGTCTGTATAGAAACCGTCTCCTTACAAAGTTGAAACGTGAAAGACGATATGTAGTGAACATCAAACGTGTACAACTAGAGAAGCAAGGATTTGCGCTGAAAACAAGCTATCAGTTCCTCGCTTCTTATGAATACTTAAAAGACTCGTCGTCGTGTATGCCTTGCAACGCAAATCTAGCGAAATCTTTGTGCACAAGAAGGATTATTTCTCTTTTTCATCCGACGTCTTCAGTTTTCTTTTTATTATTGAACTCGTGTATCTTTAACTTCGAGGCAGCGGCCAAAAGCAGATATAAAAACTAATCAAGGACCGAAATATTTTCGTTCGCACTTCGTAGATGAGTTGTGTAGCATATTGTGCTGATTAGATTCGCCCTCTGCGCTCCTTTTGCTTCGGCAAAGAGCAGGAATCCTGCGAGTCGACTCCTCGACGTGTTGATTTCTTCCACCGTGTTCGGTGTGGTGCTATTCACTTAAGAAAACAATAAATCCGAGATGCGATCGTTGACTTGAGTGCTTCTTATAATTGTGCGATGTTGAGGAATTTTCCTGTTTGCAAGAGAACGCGCGCGGGGTTGTGATGCGATGCGATGATTCTCCGCTTTCAGATTCCAACTCCGCATTGCCGGAATTCCACTATTTGGAGATCAATATATCATACAAGGTCGTACAACTTGTTCTTATTCAGTGATATCCGTGTGTTGAATGACGAGTAAAAATTCATTTAATTATTCAACTTTACAATAGTTGAAAGGATGCACTGAAAGGACGTGAAAATAGTTTCCGGCTGCGTAATAAATACACGAGAGAAAAGCGCGTCCGTAGTGACATGTGGTACATGGCATGCATATTGGTGGTGAACCACAGAACAAAAGATTCTTCAACGTTCGGCCATCAGCCGTGTGTTTGCGCCGCACGTGAATTACTTGTGCATTCCAAATGTTTTGCAGAGGCGGGCGGCAGTCACCTCTCCAGCGCCGCATCCCTTTGCAAATGCGTCAGTGTGTCCCGGCGCGAGTTTGTTCTATTTACAGAACTAATTTGTTAATGTATTTTGTGCAATTTACCCAACGGCGGCAGCAACGACCGTGCCACGGGATGAGTTGTGCTGCACTGTAAACTATATTGTTTAGTTACCGATGCTGTTGCGTTTGCGAATAGATGTGCGCCAACATTTGGTTTGCAGGTAGAGTAGGTTGGTTGCTTGCCCATCAACAGGAACGCGCTGCTCCAGCCTAGATATCTAGCTCGCTAGGTAACGGGATACAGCACACCGATGGCCGCACACATTTTGCCATAATGGTAGCGTGGAACGGGTGGACGGTTGAACAAATTTCCGGCGTGCATTTCCCTTTCCATCGGAATGTGTATACGGTCACGATTCGGTTTCGCGATGTATCCGCCGCTGCCACCGCCACTAACGTTGCTAGTCGTAGTGCACAACTGTATAGCTGAATCTATTAAATATTTACCGAGTCATCAATCTAGGTTAAAGCTAATCAATTGTCAAATATGCAAATTTCGTCGAAATTGCATATTTTATATTTAATCCTATGATCGAACGACCTACGCCAAGCTGCTAGAAGCTTTCCGAACATGATTCACGTCATGTTACTATTCAATACTTCAATATTTATCGATATAAACACAAAGATGCATTTGTTTATTATCGATTCATTGATAGTTATCGTGCAGTTCGTTACTAATACTTAGTTTTGAAGCGAATTCACATCATCATGCGTTCAATCAATTATTTAAATATTTTTCTCCACTCGTTCGACAAATAGATAGTCTGATCAAAAGTGTGACTATCGTTTTGTGAATCAATCAATTACGGGCAGCAGCACATAATCGAAGAATACAAATACCAGTCGCGAAGATTCGTTTCCCATCGAACGGAGCAGGCAGCGTAAGTGCAATTGTACAAAGTGGACGGACAAGAAGTACACAATCGTGCCTGATTGAATATATTTCGCTTACGATACGATTTCGTCGGCGATCTCGCCGCCTCCGCCGCTTGTGTCTCAGTGATACGCCTGCACTTGCTGGCGTATTAGTGCAACAGTCGTGTCCTTGCACTCGCTCTCCTCTCTATCGCCTGAAACGGTGTAGGTAAGTGCGGTGGTGATCGAACACATCCAAGTCCGGGGTGGAGGCTTTATCGAAGCGGCGGCTTCAGCCATCGACTCGTCTCTTGTAATCAATTAAGTACATAATCTCTAATCCGATTCAAAGTTTGTTCGAAATAGTACTACCAAATTGGGAAACACACTGGTAGCGGCGATGGCGGCGCGGTGCACCAGTTGGCGGTGAACTCAAGCGGACGGAATGGAATGACTTTGCGCTGCACCACCGGCAAACTGCATTACTTTGCATGTGACATAATTATTGCGTATAATTTCTTCTCGATCCGATGATCGAACGGTCGATCGCGTTCTTCGTTCCCTTCTTTGCATTCTTCTTCGTCGTCGTCTTCCTGCAAGTGCATAAAGCAGGCTGAAGTTTGCTGCCAGCAGTGGTCGCTCGGCTGGCGGCTGCCTGCGTCCGAGCAAGTGGCTTGGAAATTTAATTAAATTTTATCAAAAACGAAGTTTTCCCATTATACGCGCGCGCACATTGAGGGGGTGCGCATTGTTCTCGTACTTGCAGGGAGGACAGCAAGACTCATTTCACATTCACCTATTTGCACGCGTGCATCAAGCGACACAAACAACGTGAATTAGTAGCTTTTTATATATTTTCATCAAGTTATCCTTGCGTATTACAACTTATTTTAAGTTTCCATTTCAGGCGAGGATTTGCATGCAATTGTGCATATTTTTTCCGATTTCAATCAATTAGTTCAATTATTTGTTACTAATCAAAAGGTTTTTGAGTGAATGACTTTTAGAGCTTTTGCCTGTACTCTCTCTCAATAGCTAGCCCGGTAGCGCGTATTGAAAGAACGCTCAGGAGTGCCTTTTCGTGCGCGCACGAGCACATGCAAGCTGAAATCCACTTCATCGCAAAAGCAGCACGTTCATTAATTGAAGCAATCAAGTCAGGATTTTATGATTGGTAAAATTGAATCGCGGCGTTTTTCGCGTGCGCTCGCAATTTGTCTATAATAAATAATTCCAATTATCCATTCGATGCGTTCATGGCACAATGGCAGGCAGATGGAGGGTGGCGGATTGAGGTGCATTCGACGGGCATGCCATGTACGAGGGGATTAATTTAATTGCTTTTTATTGGAAATCGTAGCTAGCATTCACTGTGCCCAACTTTTTTTTGAGTGTTTCAAAAATGAGCGTGATCCTTGCTTGCTGATTACGTTTACCGAACTACATAAAACATCAAAATTTGATTATCAAGTGTTTTTTTTTTTGCATAATCGATAGTTTGACTGATAGCTGGAATATTTTGGGAATCGGGTCAAAATTAATTATTTAAAATTATCATTTGGAAAAGCATTTCAGTACATACGATTATTATCCTGGAGAAAAATCGTAATTGAGAACTCGTAAATGGAGGAATGTTTAAATACCTCATCTCGTGTATCAAATGGGTTTAGTTGATACATGAATATTTGAATACCTGAGTTGTTTGCATTCATTCGCGTTTGCTTGCTTGCTTGCTTGCGTTGAATTGAAAGTTTGTGCCGCCCGTCTATTTCGGTTTGCGCTCGCCCGCGTATTATGCGATCGGTGCGTGCACGCGTACAGATGGTGGCATGGTGCATGATGTGTTGTACACACATTGACGCGTGTGACGGCAACGGGAGAACGAGCTGAGTAACTGAATCCTTTTCGGGCACGTGGCCCACCATATTTAGCAGCCCCACCGCGGGCGCTCGCACGCACCAGCGCTAAGCAACAGCCGCCGACGGATGATCACACGCCGCTCTCAGCTGTGAGCGTCGCGACGACGCACAGTGGGACCAAATTTTGCATTCGCATTAAATTCGGTACGCATATTTTTAACACGTGAATCGATACAGCATTAGTTCAAGTATACGAATCTGAAAGAGTTACTTCAATAGGACAATTGGTTTAGCTGTAATTTGAATTCAAAGTTGTCGCAATTTCTACGAATGAAATTGACTGCACAGTAGCAATTAATAATGGACGATTATTATATATTTGTTAAGTAGGTAGGTGTGATTTTTCACACCTTCTGATTTTTCACACCTACTCTTTGTGATAGGAATTTTAATTCATTCATTGCATGATAAGCAGATTTATGACGTCAGCGTAAAAAGGTGTTACTTTTCACACCTTTCATTCATATGGTTTTTAATTCATTTCTTTTCGGTACTTGTTATCAATGATGCAATGAATTAAATTGGGAAACAGCTTTACTAAATGACAAATAATACGAATTCGGAGCCACTGTGCGGCGTGCACGCACGTATTAAATATCGCAAGCGTGCTATCTATAGCCATCGCATTGCGGGGGGACCACTCATGGAAATTGACTTCTCGCGATCGCGCCTGCCGCAGCAAGCAGGATATCTGGACGTGGAAATTCGGGATAGGATGCCGTGCGTGCGAATAAATATTGCGCTGGATATTGCACAAAAATACTTTCTGATTTGCGGCCAATGCGATTGCAAAAAAGAGCAGGGAAGATGAATAATTGCGATTTTTGGCGTTTTCTCCGTATATTTATCATCGTTATAATCAGCATCTTCATCGACCCGCTTATTACGTTCCGGTCGGATGTGTTTTCCTTGAAATGCCCCGGTCGATCGTTCCACTGGGAGAAGCGTGCGAGATCCTTAGGAAAGGATCGACTGAATGGCGAATAAAGATAATACTAATGATAATGCATAATGGCCTAACGATACGAATAGAGGGCGCGGATTGCAAAGAGGCGCGCTTTTCGTCGTCGTCGTTGTGGGGTGGCGGACTGGGTGTGTTTGCTACCGCTGCTTCTTCCGGTTGGAGCGGCAACGCGTTTCGTGACTCGACGTGTGACTGTGTCAGCGTCATTCATCGCCCCCGATGATTTATTGATACCTTGCGTAATTACTTGCTCTATATAACCCGATATCTTATTAGCGCTCGCCGCGCGCGTACATAACTAATGATAGATTATCCCTGAAGCGCGCGCGTCATCAGATCGTTGATTTTTTTGCCGGCTCGTCGCTCCCGCTTCCACTCCAGCTGCTTGATTGCGGTTCATTTCTGGTAGCGTGCCATATTAATATATCGGCAGAGCGAGCAGCGTGACGCTTGCTTTTCTTGCAGCAGCAGCACAGCATCCAGCAGAGGATGGCAGGATTGAATGGACGGCGGCAGCGGTAGCGGCAGCGGCACTCGCGAAGACTGCACACGCCATTAGCACTTGTGATGCTCTATTCTTGACGCATTAGTTCCGAATGTGTATGAGTGCGTCTATAAATACGCGCGAAACTAAATTTAATGATGATTTCTTGTTCGTGCACTATGCCGTGCTGGCTGGCATATGCTACAACACAACTATCTCGCGCCGAATGAGCCGTCGATGATCGTAATTCTCGATCATTTCCGTTCGTGCGCGCCTCTCACACACAACAGGGCTCGAAGTATGGAAATAAAAGAATGCACAGAGAGCCGCCTGCGGCGTATCGATTTCGGGTGTCTTAATAAAAACCCATTTCGCATCGGGCGAATGCAGATTGCAAAAAGTTTTATGGCGCGCCGCTCATAATTCCCGTTTTGAAAGTTCCGCATTGTTTTTACGATTCGCGAAGAGAAGAGAACGTCGAACGCGCCGAATGCAATTAATAGACGAATTAAAGATTTGCGATTCTTGTGCGCCGCCTCGTAAATAAACGGCATGCTCTCATGTCCTGATAAAAATGCTTGTCGGATATATTTCATCAACGAGCAAACTGCCTCTTCTCGTGGCATGTAATATGAAAAGTCGACAATCATAAAGTGCGCTTATTCAGACTGATCCCCAGGACGTTTTCCGCGGCGGCGAGAAAAGAAGCGCACATTTTCGGGACGCCTGCTGCGTGTTTGCGGCTGTTGTTTTGCTAAGATGCCGTCGTCCTTGTTGTTGGCGCGCTCGTTCCGTAACGGCGACGTCGACCGCCCCTCTCGTTGCGGTCTCTCCATGAATTACTTATGCGTATTTTCAGCAAACAATGAACTTTTGTTATGCAACAACTAAATATCTTATGAGTCATATGAGAAAACATCGCATCACGTCGCATCGAACTTAATAAATTTGCTTCAAGCATTTTTAAGACTGCCGCATGCTGCTTCCCCGAGCATATTTCTTATTTTTATTGCGACTATATGCACAACTTTGAATACGCTGATATTCCAATATTCCCCACAGATTTTATATGGAAATCTCAGTTACTATTTATATTATAAACATGACATTAATTTCTTTCTCTTTTTGTTTTAGGTAAGCCAAAGAAAGCCGTGTAAGGATTGCTAGCAAGGACAAAACGAATGCCTAAGTATTAACTAACAAAAAAAGTTGATTTAACATTTCCGGGTGCACTACTAATTTTATTTGCATTGAATTTTTGCTTTACGTTTTGCATACTCAAATTGCACAGCTTGAAATTGATCTATCATTAAAAGCGTAAATTTAACGCAGTTCTAATAGGTGCACTTTGCTAAAAACAGCACGAAACGGGATCCACATCGGTGCGCAACAAAAAGCTTCGGTGTGCTGATATCGAATCTAAATAGCTTCGTTTTTTCCGCGTGGCCTGCAGCGCACATATATCCATCGAGTGTATCCATTCCCTTAATTACGATATAATCTCGAATCGGAGGATCGGTAAATCTTGGCGGAATTAAATACGTCTCCGAGCGAGAGTCTCCTCATTTGCCGATATCAGAGCAGGCGCTCTGTTCTTTCGCCTCCATCGTTCGTTACGTTTGTGCGATGCTTCTTGGTTCGTTTGCGCAAAGCTTTTCCGCGGAAATCCTCGTCGCCCGAGTTAATGTTCGCATTCGTTCTGCGTTCCGCACTCGCTGCATTCGCGCAACGCCGAAATTGCCAAAGACGATCGCTATCGACGATGGAAATGATTCGATATCAACAATTTGCCATCGGGGCGTGCGACGCACACCCCGCTGAAAGTGAGACTTAAACAATAGAACGTGGTATTATGATCGCATCGAATATTCGTTTGGCTCATATACGTACGTACCATGCGACTGGGCTCTCCCAATATATGGCGGCGCCCCCCGCACCCGGAATCCCATTGCGACGTGGGGGTGGTAGTGTATGTAGCGCTGTACGCCGGCCGCCGCGATGGGATGGTGGCTGGCGGTGGTGGTGGTGTGCGGCCTGTGGGTGCAGTCGATATCTGGAGTCAGCCGGTGCCCGGACCTCCATCGATTATTCATTATTTATACAAACGTTCTTATTATTCTGCGCTCAGCTTTCTTCGCCCTCGGTGCGCGCGGCTGCTGTTTTTTTCCGCACGTACTTCGGACCCGGATAACTTATGAAAACTCTTTGGCGCGTTCGCCACGTGGTCGCAACATTTTCATTTTCTCATTGGAAATTTACTTCGGGAACAGTTGCCGCAATTCGCTTTAATAAAACATCAAAAAGCGTATACGAATGCATTTTTATATAAAGTTTCAACCCGGAAAGCGGAAACTTTTCGTCGCGTCGGATGCAATGCGGAATCGAAGCGGTAAATTACTACGTATTGTTTGAAATTGTTCGAAAACGCGAGGATAATAATTAAAAATATCAATGGGCCGGAAACTGCGTCCCATTCGCAGTCAGTTACATGCGCGTAAGTTTTTCGCGGAAACTTGCAACACACTTTTCTTCTGCTTAGTTTATTCGAAGCGACTCGAACGTTTTAGCCAACTTGGCGTTTTAGCTTAGCAACTTGGCTTGTTCTTGCTTGCGTCTCGAAGAGTTTTCTTGGCGTGTATCGCTTGCCGAATTAAACGGAGGAAAAAATTGGCGAATACGTGCGAGTCCGACGAAGGCGGTAGTGCCGTTAAAGATGTGTGTGCACCTCAAGCACATACGAGCCACCCGCGGGGGTGTAAATTCAGCAGGGATCGAGTGGCTGATTATAATGCCGCCCGCGATCCGCACGGTTCATCAGCTGTGTTTGCTATGGACGGCGCGACGCATCGCCCGCAATAAACTTTCGTTCGGTTTTCATCTTTTTCTTCCTTCCCCGCGGCACCGCCTTGCCGCCGACGTGTTTTTCCTTCAGCTAGATATAATTCCGCCGGAGTTTGAACGGATTCGCCGGAGGTTCATTTGAGAAATTCGTACGTACATCCGCACTGCAATCCGCACTCAATTCTTTTCGTAAGGGGTGCGGGCAGTCGAAGCAAAACGAACACATTGCATCCAATACGCGAAACTAAATATGGAACAGTGTTACTTAAACGTTATGATCCTTTAGTCGCTTCGGTGAGATTGTGAACTGTTTGAGGACTACTGCTTGAACACGGACGGTTACCACATAACTACCAAATACATGGACAGAATTATTCGACATTCGGCATCGGCGAAAATGCGATAGGATGCAGTGTTCATCTGTCATATCCTTCTTTATTGTCAGAGCGCGTCGTTTTGTTTTCCACTGGGGGCGGCGGACAAGGGAGGACAATTGCGAGCGTCATCATTGCATTGATGCACAAAGTCAGCTTCAATACGCGTTTATACATTTGTGAACGTCATTTTAAATGCGTATAAATATGTTTCGGTAGCTTACAACACCTCTTGGTTTTGGAAATCTCATTATCCATTCCGCGAAATTAATTTCCATCTATTGCTTGCAATTCCAACGCTTATTGGTATTGAAAATTTAATGATAGCACGTTTCGAGTAAATTACGGCAACTCGACAAATCCAAATTTCAATCCGCCTAGAATATCAATAAATAATTATATAATTACAATTATTTATGCGCTTTAAGCTGTTGAATTGATTCCACAGTATGTTTAGCCTTTCATTTATTTTCATTATGCTTCGAATTATTCTCGTCGTGGTTTTATTATTAATCGGCATTCTCTTGCTTAAATTATTAAACTATTAATTAACATTACATTTTGTTACTTTGGACAGACAAATGCAGTAAATTGACAAACAATACATAGATATAAATCGTCGATTCAGAATTAGTTCCGCGCTACCGATGGAAAGACATCTAATTAAAATAGAATAGGCGTAGGTACTATTAGGGGTTAACAAACTTATTCTAATATTATGGATAATTTAACATAGAATCAATGCGTTTTAGTGCTCTCCAAATATTCGACATCAATAAAGCGGGAGAACTCTTTGGCGTGGAATGCGAAGCCATTAGATATTTGAATAAATTGAGCAATATTTCATAAGCATTTTGAAATGTTTTTCTGCAGCGGTAACGGCGGCATCCAAAAAAAGACCGCCTCCGATAAGATAGTAGTTTTGACGTAGCGTGTGTGTGTGACAAATCGACAAAGTGTTATTGCTGGGATAAATCATCCGCCCTTCATGCATGGCATGTTCCACTTGCCGCTGCGTCCTTGTTGTACGTTCGCCGCCGCCAATGTTATTACCATCTAGCAATTATAAGCACATGCCACTTATATACGAATGCGCGTGCATTTAGCATCACTCAAAATCCAAATTGTCAAATTTATCTCTACGTCCAAACGAAGCGGGAAACTTGGAAAAGAAAAATGATAGTATGCTAAAAAGGATCATGATACAAAGATGGAATTAATTATGAAATTAATTTCAAGTTTTCTTGTGCCAAGTCGAATATGGTGTAAACTGTTTATATATTCAAAAAGAGTTTGGCGTAGTTCTTGAACGTGTTAACGCGAACTGTGTTGATGAACAAAAGTAGCAATTTGATATGCAAATTCCGGAAAATTTCGCCATAAATATATCCGCGCTTGAGTATTCTCCGTGCGGCCACAGCGCGCAGTGCAGTTTCGGAATTGTGTAAAGAGAGCCAAAACGCTGGGAAGGGGCGGCTTGCTTTGTATCATTTTATTTGAAATCGGACGGCTGTTAAGGCTCGCGCTACCGCCTGAGTGCGGTGCTCGAACAGGACGACCGAAGAGGAGTTGAGCACGCGCGGAAGCAACTGATAGATTATCCAGCGCGCCGGATTCCGCACACGAATTTCCAAAAGAGGAGTGCTGAGACGAGCAAGCGTGACGTGCATAATACGACGGGCTCGGTCGGGAAAACGCGCGCTGCACGCTTTTTCGGCCACAGTTGGAAATTGTGCGGCCGCAGTGCACATCTTATGCGCTTTCCGCTACCGTCACGTTGAAACACAAAACTTTTTAGCGCACAGAAAAACTCCAAAAGAAACACGCATAATTTCACCGAAATTGTTCGCTCGCGATACGGCACCAGCGGCGCTAAAAGAATAATAACACATGGGAAAACCTGCCACTAGCAGCATGGCGAATGGCAAATGAACTATTTTTAAAAGGGTAAATTATTGACGTTTTATTGCATCGCATGTTAACAACGTATTACTTTCGAGTCGTGATCTGCAGGTTTGATCGTTCCCCGATGTGACTTGTATTTTTTATAGTTTGCGTGGTGTGGGAGGCGGCGGGAGGGGAGCTGCGATACGGGGCCACCACATTGCTGCCGCCGATGCACGTTGCTTGCTTTTATCGTTCGTATATTTCTTTTCCGCCGTCATCGCTCCGCGTGCACGAACTGCTGTAGGACAGACGCATTGAGGGAATAAAAAAAGCGCGCATTAAGAACTTTTCCGAAAAACGCGCTCGAAAAATTCCGACGAGGAAAGATAAGTCAGCGCGCACACACGGTGTGTGTTGACTATTAAAAAAGTTTGACTATAAAAGCACAGCTGTGTGCCCGTGTCACATGTAGCGATGAGTTAGTTAGTTGGGGAAAATATCGATGATTTGCGCTTTTCAAAATCTCAAATTTCAGGCTGCTGAAAGGGATGTAGAATACGCAAACTTTATTCAAATAACTAGCTTATAATAAACAGTTTGAAAAACATATACTATTGTCGGATTTCATTTAGAAATCGACAACATTTTTAGAGCTTTAATCAAAAAATTAAAATTGGGTTAATTAAAATGTCATTGATTAGTTTTCAATGGAATATTCGCGGAATTCGCAATGTTCGCTATTCGGGAATTTCAGCAATGGAAAAACATACAAAACAAGCGAATTTCATTAAAGTAATTGCTTATAGGTGGATATAAACTAGCAATTTTTGCTCTGTTTGCTTATTCGCCGGCGAAATAAAACGCGAGAGCGAACGAATGGACGCATTGCCATCGAATTCTCCTCGTAGATTGCTCGAGCAACATTTTGCGCTCTAGTCCGTGGTGGAACGTAAAACGTAGAAATTTGGCACAAACAGTTTCACCCAAATACGACGATAATTTATGTCGACGACGACGCGGACGAGGACGAGGAGGACGTGGCTCACGGTAACGGGCAGCGGCATGGCAATGGGCCCAAAGCAGCGAAGGGGTTGCGGCGCTCGCGCGAGCTCTCGCTGGCTGAATTCGTTTCCTGTTTTAGCTAGTAAATTTACTGTTTCCGTAATTTACATTGTCCTCCGGTTGTGCTACACACGTTTGTCTCTCGGCTGACTATACTCCCATTTTGCGCTCTCCCTCGCGAAATGCATTTGCGAGCATCGTATGTGCGTGTGTGTATAGGAATATGCGGCGGATTGTTTGCTCGTTCAGCCGCACTCGTTGGACTCGCGCTGATGCGCCGGCGGCGGCGCTGGAATAAAGTTCGCTGTCGAAAAGCACCACCAACGGCACCCTGGCGGACGCACGGGGGTCAGGCGGCGGCGGACCACACCACCGAAACGCAAATACAGAGCCAGCCAGCCGTGGAGTGGTACTCACTTTCCGAGTGCGGGTGGCGCGCGCCCAAATTTATGCAGTGTTATTTAAATTGTTTACCTGAAAGGGTGTCAGGAACGCCGCTTTCGAGCGCGCCTAAGAAAGATAGTAGCGGCTTGCCGCCACCGCCTCCCGCTCTACATCCGCATTTATCGTACAATAATTTACATTTTCCATTCGACTTTTTCGATGCGAACGCAGCGGAACGCATTTATTTCGACTGGAGTAACAAAAAATTGACAACATGTAAACTTCTTTCATATAATGCGCTTGTTGTTCAAGTCGGTGAAGAATGTGAGCACTTCCTGAGATTTAAATTAAATGCGCTATTTGTTATGTTGAACTGGAAAGAAGAAATCACTTGAAAAATCAGTTTGATGATATACAGAGCCGATGCGAGGTGCTTAACCCGGCGTTCGGTCCATACTTCTTTACATTCCATAAGTCTGAAACACTACGGGAAGTAAGGAAGTACGGAACAGCGCGGGCGCAGATGACTTGATGAAGTCTTCTTGCGACTTTGTTGCGTTCCAAGACCACACTAATCACTTTGTACACTCATGAAGCACTGCGTTTAGAGTTCAAGAGTAACTTTTCCAATGAGCCGGCTCGTTTCTTCAGCTCATTTGCGTAGAACGGAGGCAGGTCCCTCTCGCTTGTGGTGATCTTCCTTGGCTGGTGACGAGGAACACTGTCGCTTGTTGTCGAAGGAGGCAAGGCATTCGATGCCGACGAGACTCAATCACTGACTGAAGCGATTGCAGCGTGCATCTTTGGAAATGATATTGGGATGGGTGGCTGATGAAATTTCGTTTAAGCCGTTTGTCCGCGCGTGTGTGCTGGTGTGCTCTTGGACCGTGTGGTAGCTGAGAGCTAAAAATGGACCCGCGCACGCCGATTGGTCTGACGTGCGTCGTTCTGACTTTAGTTACTTGAAGCAGCAGCGCACCAGCCTCAGCGAGTATGTACTGCGCACCAGTCCCTTTTCCGAAATTAGTCTTTTCCCAAAATAAATCGCCGTCTTGGCTGATCCCTGGCATCGCGAACGCGCGCGCGCTCGCCTTTGCTTACATCGCGATGGGTGTGCACTGCTGCCGTTTGCTCGGTAATTATTATGCGATGCTATAACGAGAGAGCCGCAAACACATGTGCCCAACATTGTAACGGACAACATATGTTCGCCCTGTATGTGAGCCATCCAATGTGTGACTTAAGTCATAGAGATGCATTAGAATTTCGAAAAGGTTTCCCTGCATCAAGTTGACCTGAGTTTACGCTTCGCGCTCGTGGAACGCACACGTTCACGGACTCTATATTTAAATTTCAAATACGCACAAAATGGCACTTCTAGCTGGACAGGAGGCTACATTCGTTTCATGTAGAAATCACACACAAATATACATATCAATGCATGCGCGCATAGTATTCACAAACAAAAACTTTGAGCGCGCACTGCTACTGCATGTATGCGCGCATGACTCATTTCAATAATGCGCTCCGCTTCAATACATGATGATGATCTAAACGCGCTTTTTACTTAGCAATCAATTAACGCGCATGGACGGTTACTGGCAAAAAACGTAGAATACTTCTCATTAACAATGCGCTCACGTTATTCGAAAATGTAGCAACAATAATACGGCATAATATTACAGCTCGGCTAATGAATAAATCTATAATCAAATGACATCGAAAGGTCCGGTGAAGGTCTAAAATGTTAAAACAATTGTTCGCTCTATGCATTATTATACGTTACGCGCAACTATTACTTGCAAGTCTCCTTGCCGCTCGGCACATACAGCACGCATAATTCAATTCAATGTGCAGTTCAACCAACATTTTTCTAAAGTAGGAATATGTTTTGCTGGCCGCACTTTTGACGCACGGACGAAATTAGATTCCACACGGCTGTGCGCGCACAGACAAGTTGAGAGATAATGAAAACATTTGTATATTTGGCCAGAAAATTGTACGTAGCACTTGCTAATAAATTGATGCACTGCCAATATTTGACTTGCCAAATTTCATGAGTTTGTAACTTGAGTGCGCAGAGATATATTCACATCTACTTGCCTGTCTTTCCGTAATTTGCCAATAAACACATTACGCAGAATTTTCTGCGTAATTGATACGAAGATACCGATGAGCGCAATCGCACAACCTAGTTGATTCACTCATTTCTTTTCAAATCGAATCGAATCTACTCAGCAGACGCGTGCCTATTATTATCACCCGTTAAACATCCCAATCTAAAATTATCTCCAAAACAATGCACTTCTATTTATATTTGTTGCTTCAACCTCTTCCAGTCCCTATCTATTTTTAATAGTGGAATCGTCGTCGTTGCTCAGACCGCACGTAAAAAGGCGCACCGCATACGCGTTGAGCGCAAAATGTACGTTGCGAGAGAGGCTGGGTTGCGGTTGGCAGCACCAAGCGAAGTCTCCTACCAAGTTTGAAATATTATCCATAGACAACTAAACGTCTCAGGAGCGCGAGACGCGCTCACCAATATGTACGCTTTTTTCCATTCACATTGGAAGATGTGGTAACATGCCCGCGAACACATTTGCTCAGCCACATATGTGCTCATTGCTATGCCGTTGCTGCACCGCGCACCGTTGGCTTTTCTGGCTTTGTCGAGCTATGGTGAGCATCTCGGGGCCTCCAGTAGCAGATTCGTCAGTTGCGCGCATCTAAAGAGCACTTATCTCCCACTGACACATCTGGATAAATAATAATACCCTCCGCATCTTCCAAGCACATGCGTTGATGTTTCGCGTTCGTTTTCGTTACATATGCATTGCTGAACGCACAGCAACATCATCATCTTCTTCTTCCGTCTTGCTTCTGCTACCACTCTGATTAGATGAAATGCTACAGTCGACTCTGTGGCATAAAGTAAAACAACACTTAACCGAATTGGGCGCGCAACTTCTCCGTACAACTGTGTCCAACACTCGCGTAATGCGTGTCACTGGCAATTTCGGAATGAGACAATCAAATTCATTCTGTTAATTATATTTCATCACTGATAATTATTACTGAATTTACTACACTAACTCGCCGGCTTTAGATTCACTCGGGCTTTATATCTATGAATGCGAATGCGATGCAGTGACCTTAAACTATAATTTAAACGCGTCTGCCTTCAGTGGCAAGTTTATCAATGTAGTTTATACCATATTTACTAACATTTTATTTTATATCAATTATGATTTCGTTGAATCTCTGCAATTATAAAATACTCTAATAGCAACTGTGGTTTGCGTGCCACAACTAAGTAAATCTGAAGTTCATAAACTTCATCATTCATTCAAATAAATACATGGTCACGCACTTTATACGTTTAGTACTTAAAATAGTTGCGCATAGCCATGCTACGCGTTAAATGCTGTTGAAAGTTTGCCATGGATATTAACATATTCTTAGCGCGATCCAAAGAACGCAGCAACATTAACTCTTGGTTTTGATTACAGCGCGATGAAAATATTATTGGCGAAGCTACCGCGACCATGGATTGTGGATGAGGCAAAGGATGACGGATATACGGCGCTACACTTAGCCGCATTAAATAATCATGTGGAGGTTGCCGAGCAGTTGGTGCTTAATGGCAAAGCCAACTTGGATCTGCAGAATGTGAACCTGCAAACCGCCCTTCATCTGGCCGTTGAACGTCAACACACGCAAATTGTTCGCGTAAGTTGCGCACACTTTTCTTTCCCGCCTCTCGATATAAACCTACGTGCGCTATTATGAATGTAAACGCACATTTGTTTTTGGGACGCTATTGAAATGTATATTAATTATTCAACAGCTTTTAGTCCGCGAAGGCGCCAATCTAAACATTGCCGACAAGGATGGTGACACACCGCTGCACGAAGCATTGCGCCATCATACCCTATCGCAATTAAGACAATTGCAAGACGTACAGGATGTGGGAAAATTGCTGATGGGCTTAGGTACGCAAGGATCAGATAAGAAGTCCTCAGCGAGCATTGCCTGTTTTCTGGCCGGCAACGGCGCCGATCTGACTATCAAGAATAAGAAGGGTCAAACGCCGTTGAATCTTTGCCCCGATCCGAACCTGTGTAAGATGCTCAATAAATGCTATAAGGAAAAGGAGAGCGGCGAGGTGGAAATGACTGGAGGTCCTCCATTGAACACGAATAGCCCAACCGTGACATCCTCAGTGGACGAGTGTCTCGTCTGCTCGGATGCCAAGCGTGACATGGTTTTCCAACCATGTGGACATGTCTGTTGCTGCTCGGCTTGTGGTCCTCGAGTTAAAAAATGCCTCGTATGCAGAGAAAGCGTAGTCTCTAGAATCAAGGTAATGAAATATCCATAGAAATTACTTATTTTTATTAATGATGTTATCATAAATTTTAGATTGAGGAATGTCTAGTTTGTTCGGACCGGAAGGCTACCGTAATATTTAAACCATGTCTTCATATATGCGCATGTGAAAGTTGCGCCCAGATAATGAAGAAATGCGTCACGTGTAGGTCCCATATTGAAAATATTGTGCCAATTTCATCAAATAATAGTCCTGCGACCGCTCTGCCATCATTTAAAAATGAAATTCTGGACGAAGACCTGGCGAAACCGTCAACGAGCAATGCATTAGTAGTAGTACCACCTACAGGTGGACAACTAATGAACAATGGTAGTCTTAACTCAAATAACGATTTGCAGAAATTGCAACAACAACTTCACGATATTAAGGAACAAACTGTGTGTCCGGTTTGTCTAGATCGTTTGAAAAATATGATATTCCTTTGCGGGCATGGATTGTGCCAAATGTGCGGTGATCAAATGACTGAATGTCCGATTTGTCGCAAAGCAGTAGAGAAGCGTATACTTCTTTATTAAGATAAGTCGGCTTTTATTTTATTACTCTCTAGCAGAATTACCCTTAGAAAAGATATATTTTGCGTACCAGATTTTGCATTTTCTCCTAATTGACGCGCACAAATATTACTGCTCGTACTCCTTGCAATTTAAGTAACTGTTTTTTATATAAATAAGCGGGCATCATATATTTACGTAAATGCTATTTATTCTATTATGTTTAAAACTATATGATTTACATTTAACGCAATTCGCTAATATTGCTTAATTAAAATTATCGCATTTTTACCATTTTATTTTAGTTTTAAAATTATTATCTAGCATTTACAATTTTGGTTGAACTTAAAGTTTCTCATAATATATTAACAACATTATCTCCATTGGTTTAATCTCTAATCTACTTCTCGTAAACATATAATACATTATTATCGGTAATATTTACACTAAGATCACCTTTGTACATATTAAAAGTTAGTTATTCCTCTTGATGCTTTGATAATATCCCGAAAGAATAGCCCAGGCTTTCGGCGACATGAAGCCTTGAGGCGGGTTTTCACCACTTCTTGCCAACGACCTCATGCGTGTGCCAGATATGAAATCAAAATCTTCCTTTCGTGCTGGATCGAAGAAGTCCATTTTTTGATGCTTCATATCATACGCTGCAACTCGGAATGGTATAATTTCAACCGATGAAAGCCCTGGTGCCATTTTCAAAACATTTCCTCCGTGCATCGCGTCATATAAATTACCATCCGGTGTTGCTTCCTTGCCCATGGGATGGGGAACTCCAGCGGGATCTCTGCCGACAATATAGAAATTTGCTCCAGCCACCATTCGCGATTTAGCATGCCATTGAACTTCTGTTGGTCCAGCGTACATCATTGGACTTGGAAATATTGCAAGCACAGTGCTTGATGCATCCAGGAGGCCATCATCGAGGACTGCTTGGTGTTGCTGCATACGCACGTCAAGTGGCACATCATCATCTTTGGTCCATCCCCCAAGTGGATGAAGTAGTAAGACGGGATGACGGAATCCTCGATTTTCTAATTGTTGCTTAGTATCGGTCATCAAAAGCGCATGTCCATTATGAATTGGATTCCGCAGCTAACAGAAACATAGTATTGTAAATATACGTATTAAATTTACTTGAATGAGTTACCTGGAAAGCGAAAATTGCATCAGCTTCCATCTTTTCAAACTTCTTTCTCAATTCATTAGGTGTCAATCTATATTCGTCTAATCCATCATTCCATGTAACACGCTTGAAAACGGCTAAATCTCCACCGACAATCCAGTCGCCGGAATTCATAATTTGCTAAAACATTTTTATTTATTAAAGAATTAGAAAGAAAAACGACTGTTTTTACGTTTATGTAGGGATGTTCCTTATTGCTGGTTCCAAATTGTCTGGCACATCGTTCCTCCTTGCGATGATAGTAAAATTCTGGATCTCTTAAAATTGCGTAATTTACTCCTCCATAACGTAGGGTAATAGCGGAACACTTTTGTAACTTTTCTTTTTGCAAAGCACTTATTGTTAATACAATAGGTACACTTTGGTTTACTGATATGTTAGTTAAATTATTAAAGTGCAAAGCCTGAAAATTTCCAGTTGTTATAAAGTTTTCCAGCGTAAATATGTTTGAATAATTACTTGCAAATACTCGTTTTCGCGCATGAAACCATTCAACGGCGAAGCCCATCCCTCACTTAGTACTTGTAACCATTGCAAATCAATCTTGCTTAGCTCAAGTACTTCTAGTCCTTCAGCTTCTTTGATTGTTGCAGCCAAATTAATTTCGGGTACAAATAATTCTTTTACCTCAAAGTTGTTTTGCACGCGGCTTTTAGGAATTATTCCCTGTGATGTAAAATTTTTAAAAACTGAGGGATTTAATTCCTAGATACTTACATTATCTTCAAGTAATTCTACGACTTGCATCATGGATTCATGCACTGTCGATTCGACCGTTTTCACAACTAAATCGGGATGTTCTGGTTTCTGATATTCCTGATCGATGCCCGTAAAGCCTTTAATGATACCTTGGCGCGCTTTTTGATATAATCCTTTAATGTCGCGCTTTTCACAAACTGCCAATGGTGTATCAACGAATACTTCAAAAAATTGCAAGTTACTTGCTTCATGAATTTTGCGCGCTATCAAACGATCTTCTGCGAATGGCGAAACAAAACTGCAAAGACAAATATGTCCTGCATCAGCAAACAGTTTGCCAACTTCAGCAACTCTACGTATATTTTCTTCCCTATCTTCTTTAGAAAATCCCAGGTTTTTATTTAAACCTGTGCGCATATTGTCCCCATCTAAACTATATGCAGGAATGCCTTTGCTCACTAGATATTCTTCTAATTCGAATGACACAGACGTTTTGCCCGCCCCCGAAAGACCGGTGAACCAAATCGTGCATCCACGAAATCCGCTGTGATTCCCAAGTATTCTTCCACGTTTAGTCCGACTAACATAATTGTTTTGTTCCGTTACGTTAGTGGCTTTTTGTATAAACTATACAAACAAATTAATTAATTATATTATTTACACTAAATTTACGGTAATTGCGTTACCTTCTCGTTATAAATGGATTTGATAATAGACATAATGCCAATCAATCGGTTGCAACGTTTAAACTGAATCAGAAATGCGGAATTAAGGCGGCCTTATAATAACTTTCTACTGCTCACTTGTCCTGACGAAAAGAGAAAGTACTAATTTTCGGTTAAGTTCAATAAAACGCTAAGTTTAAGAAAATTAAGAACGTAGATTTAATTCGTAAGAGCCTTCACGTACGAAGGTTTCACATACGAGTGTTGAAAACAACTAAATATATGTAATTATTTACAAAGTATTTATATCTACGATAAATACTTTTTGCACCACTTTAATACTGATTTTTTAGTGTTCAGCTTGCTAAGTACAGTCATACAAAACAGCCCATATTTTTTAAACATTTTCGCAACCTTGTACAAAATTAAACCATATCTTACAATCTCCGCAGCCCATTCCGTTTTTAAATTGTAATGGCGCTCAGTAAATATCAAACAATGTGAAGGATTATTTTATATGAATTTAATCTAATCTGTATATATTATTTATGACAATTATTTATCTTCGTTTACCATTACATAAATTATTCGTTCCATATCAAATATTCATTTAGTACGGTTGAACTATTCAATGCCAGTATATTAGCGACGCACCTGTTTCCGTAATTTCGGACAAAGTGTCATGAACTTGTACAAGGTATTAATTGCTCTTGTGTGTCATATATAAATTAAGGAAAAGAGGGAGACTTAAAACAAATTTTTCCTTGGCATATATACATCAGTTATGATTTGATAGATAAGTTGAACATAATATTTAATTTCTGCTCGAAACTACGCTCAACTATCTCAAATTTAACGGTCCGATGATTACATATGAACGCCATAGAATTTAATTGATAATCACAATAATTGTGCAACTAGGTGAAGTAATATTCAGTTAGAACTAATTAATTATTAATTGTATTTCCAACGATTAAGTTTATTAAATCGCAATTAACATTTGTTGAGGGGTCTTGAAGAAAATACTCATCGTTTTAAAATTAATAATCACTTGCTATTTCTTATTTGTTAAATAATTGGAAGGTGGTATATAATTTTACATTTATGATTTACACTTAATATACAATAGCGCATACAATTAAAATTTGGCGTTATTACAAATTATATTATTGAGTGTTTCATAGAATGCATAAACCGTTGCTATTTGATACAAACAGACTCTAAAAAGTGTAATTAGTATCTCATAAACGTTATAAAGTAATATTTAAGAAAGACATTTGTATAATTCTTCTAAAATTCATTTATAAAACCAATTATCCAAAACTTTCATATATGATTGAGATTCATACATGACAAGACTTCTTCGTTTTATTAATACATAGCGTGTCAAAATCTGATGCGCTTAATCATCAACGAAGAACATTGATAATATAAATAGATATATCAATATAATAAAACATTATTTTGAATTCATATATCCAATATGTCCAGTCGATATCAGGATTTATACAATATATGCTTCAAAATACTAATACGACAACTTAACTCATAAAATACACGTTAAAACTTAATATGGAGCACACGTTAATAATACTATTTGATGATAATAATAATAATAATAATAATATAATTGTTATGCCTTCTCTACTCGCATATAAAACACTCGCTTATATTACCTCTATAGTGTTCTTAATTAGAGATATTATACAATGAATCTTGAAATGACTTGCAAAACGCATGAATGATACCATCGACAAGACACTTGAACCGCAAAGTTCATATAATTAGAGAGTTTGCTTGCCGACAAGTGCATCTAAGAGTTTTAATTTAGCTTTAGCTCTTTTGTATGATGTATACACAGATTCCATAGATGCGCGTTCTTCCTTTTGCAATTTTCGACCAGTTTTCATCTCGAAGTCTGCCTCAAATTCCTTCAGCGATCGACGAAGCTGCTTTTTCTCTTCATTGGTAATCTTTTGCTGATCTATAAGCTCTTCCAGCGAAAGCGCATGTAAATTTTCTCCAATCGATGTGTCCGTATCACTATCAGTAGTACTGCCAGCTAAAGCCTGCTTTTCCGATTCAGTTTCCACAACTTGCGTCGGTAGAGAGACGAAGTCCATCGTTTCGTGTTCGTGTATCGTTGCCAATTCATTTACATTACTTATCTACAATGGAAGTATACGATTAAACTAAGTAAACATCACATTGAAAGATGAATATAATTGTAGAATGAATACATTTAATAATCCACACGTGGTTACTTACCGTATTCAGACGAGCAAGGGAACGTTTGAGGATTCTATATCTATCATAAAGAGGACGTGCAATATCCTTATCCTCCTTATTTGTCGGTCTACCGTGTACGGACTCTAAATATAGCAAAGCCTTTTGCACGGCGATTTTTTCATCCACTAATTCGGTATTATTTAAATCCTCAATGTCTTTGTTTCTATTCATAAACGAGCGCTTTGATTCCAATCTCTAAGTAAATAATAAGATTATGATTAATACAATTGAAATATAAAACACATTAAGAATGAATACCTTCTCAATTTCCAATAATGTGTCCTTTAAAGAAACAGTCGTTTTTCTTAGTTCTTGTTTTATAACTGTCGTCACTGTTGTCGCTGCGGAGTCATCTTGCAATACTTTTTGTTCCTTTTTCAGTTTATTCAATTCCACGCAAAGTTTCTTAATATTTTTATCATTTAACTTATCAGCGTATGAGAGCCGATATCCATTTTTGGCTTCATACTCATCATCGTACTTTTTAATCTTTTTCTTCAAACTATTAATCTGCTTGGCTAAATGGCGCTGGCGTTGTTCGATCGGATTGATAACATCCTTAAGCGAAGGGTGAATTGGAACGTCAGGATTGAGATAGATGCGCTGCGTAATAATAACAGAGTTACGTGGCGATGAAAGAAGACGATTTGAAGCAACTGATAAACTTGGCTGGTTTTCTACTGACTCATCATTGATATTGGACAGAACCGGTTCGGCATTGTCAATTTGTTGATGAAGTGTAGTAAGATCTAATGCTGGCGAGACCGGTGTATGCACAGGACTAGGCGATCGCTCCTTTTCGTTCGAATGCAGTTGCAAAAAGTTACAGCTCTCATTGTTCGTCGAATCGTTTACAGACTCCAAATGACTGCTATCGTCCTCAGTATGAATACCATGCTTGATTTTCCTTCCCGTTGTGTTCTTTTCCTTGATATTAAAAGTTTTAGCAAATGGTTTAGCTTTCGGTTTTCGTTGTTGATTGTAGCGACCGCGTTGTACCATGGGCCTCGAAAAACGTTCATGCGATCGACGTCGTTCAAATTCCCCATCGTCCAAAATAATTTCTCGTTGTGGAGTAATTTTCATAGGCCCATCCTGAATTGCGAGCGTGGCCACATTGTCATTATGGGTTTGTAACGGTTGGGAGTTTTGAAAATCCTCATTGCTCGATACACGACGAATATCCTTTCGGTTATCATTATTCTGATTCGGGCGTTCCTCGGAGTTCGAACGAATTACTTTTCGCTCCTGTGATATAGAGGTAATGCTTTCCTGGCGTTCCTTTCGTTTCCTTGCCTTTGCTGATGCTTTCGCTTCGTCATACGTTAAAGGCGTGCGGGTTTGCCACGAGAGCAGTCGCTTAACGCGTGAAAATTTGCTCTCACGATCTGCCGACGTCCTCCTGGTATCTTCCAGTGAGTTCGGACCTTTCATAACGTCTTGATCTACCATGCGACTACACTGCAACGATAAAACATTATTAATAAAAGTCGTCATATATATCATGCAACAAAGTAGCATAGATTAATGATAAGCGTTAGGAGACTGTATGAAGATTACAATAAACTTACATTACACTGCGTAAGCAGCGAACACAATCTTCGCAATCGTCGCTCAATGTCGAATCGGGTAATTGAAAAACTCGATTCGTTAATGTTGCGGCCGACAATTGCGATTTATACAAATCGGATGAGAAAGCCGCTTATTATGGCGATGAATGCCTGAACAATAATGATTGATTGGTGTAATGCAGCGAAGTTAATGGTATCGATGTCTTTCCTTTTAATAATTTTTACAATAATAATGCAGCAACAATTAAATAAATATCAATAGCTTATTGATATTACTTAATGCTCTCGACCGTAGAGTAATTATTTTTTGCTTTATAATTATATATAGTAAAAGGAAGATGCGTTTAGCAACGAGGTCCACAAGAGAGAGGTTTCACTTTCTTTCTAAAATGCGTTTTGACGTGCGTTGAAATTAATGAAACGACAAAAAGAATATTTGTTGCGCGCTTGTGTAAACAAGAGCTGCGTTCCAATGTTAAATTCGAGGGTTCATATCCCATTCGCGACACATTGCAACTCTTTATGGCTGTTTCAAGAAGTGTGTGGAAACCAATCGCAGTTTTAGCATATGGATGCCAGAGATCCACAAATTTTGTCGAAGGTCAGCGAGCAACTGCGCACTTAAAATCCTGAAACAAATCAAAGCAAATACAGTAATTAGTAATGGTATAGTTTCGTATTTATGGACGATATTATCAATTAACATTCATTCACATCAATAATGAATTACATACGCCGGCGAGTTTTATAAAACTGCTGCGATGCGTATGATTCGCGTTTTATACCGACAAATTACTATAGAAAGTACGTCAGCAAACCAAATATCCATCGAATGTGTGCGTTGATTATCAACGATGTCAATAATTCAACATTTAATATTACACATGCGGCAACACAAATGCTATTTGGTTTAATCAAAAACGCATTAACAAGAAGAAATTAAAGGAAATTGAAACAGGCAAGTTATGCGCGAATTCAATTTTAAAATGCGTCATTTATTGAAACTGGTTATATATGCAAATAGACTGGTGTAACCAACCATCAATTGCGATTGTACTTCTATTTGAATATTCGCGTGCGCTATTGTATTACGCCAAGAAGTTTATATAACATGGTAATTCGAATTTATAGGCGACGACGCATGAATACCATAAAAACGCGTTGATATTTATAGTTCATGTTTGGTAATTGTTAAATTTAAACGCAAATCATGACGGTTTTGGCGAGAAATCAAATCGTATGCAAACAGATCGAGATTTCAAAAATACCTTTTAAAACTAAACTATGTACGTGCATCATATGTCCGCACCGAATTTATTTATACAAATATGAAGCTCCAAAAACGTCTCGTAAATTTTTTATGGACTGTATTTTTATTAGCGCATACGTAACCAACGCTTGGAATCTAGTTCGGAACGCGCTTTTCAGTATTCATTGTTTTCCATAGATGCGCGCTTTTCCCGACAAACTTAGCGCTTCTCGGTGCGTACGTGAGTAACTTGCTGGTGCTTGGTTGCGCCGGCTTACTTGGTTCTATTCGCAGGCTTTTCCAAAATCAATATCGCTCGCGTAAAATTCAACTTCCAGGTCACACGAACACACTAACAACAACAACCATGCTAGCGTACGCTTGCAATAAAGTAAACACAAAAGAAAAAAACGCAGATAGCCCATTCACTTATTTCAGCCCCTTGCGAAAACTTGATCAACTTTTCGCTGCAATCAATGTCGAATAATTTGCCATTCGGGGCACAAATTGAACGCAAAAATACAAATATTTACATCGATACGTGTTCAACTACATTGCGAATGTTTGAACAGCTTTTATCGATATCCAAATATTTTGTAAATGCCTTCGCATGGTAGATAGTATTAGCACATAGGGTAATGTTTACGGAGCAATTAATAATAACGATCATAAACTGTTATACGTTCCAAAAAAATACCACGCATATTTTCCTAATTTACGCATTTCTTGTGTATTATTGATCGATGACTGTGAGCAGCATGTTCAGTTGTCAATGCGCTCAAAATCAATAAGTACAATAATCGAAGTGAATCTTGATTTAATTATTATCAGTAAACATATTTAAACTAAAAATAGTTTGTTTCGCCTTATTATTTATTATCTTATTATCTCGAAAGCAAACAATAAACACGGCGTTAAAAGCCATTGATTGAAAGCAGAGCTCCGAATTGCCAGATGCATGCGGCGAATAAACATCATCGCTATTTTTCGCGCAACGCCACATAACTACTAATTAACCGGCGAGTTGAACATGCGGCATGCGCGCTCGCTTACAGCTATCACGTAATTATTTATATGGAAGGAATCTGCTGCAACTACCAAAGTTTTTGGGCGTTGCGATAACAAAGGAAATGCGTTTCGCTTCTGAATTCCATATCATCGCACGCAGATAACGCCGCAAAGGATATGCGTCGCATTTTTTTAACGCACGCAACTGCCTTATTTGACCAAGTTTTTAGCCTTTTAGAAAATCTAAAGAAATTGCTCGTATGTGGCACAAATATTTGAAATTGCATTCGTGTTTTCACTCGTTGCGATGATTGCACTTTCTTGCTATCTGCGCGCACACACGTTGTTCGCGAATAAAAAAAGGACGATCCGCGACTTGCGGCGCATAAAGAGTTGCGCTAAACAAATAGCTTTGCGGTAATCTTAAGCGCTAAAAATATAGAGGAGTAAATTAAAACACTCACCGTTAGCAAATTCCATAATATGTTGTTGTTGTCACTGGCACCGGAATTGCGTTTCTGAACGTGTTGTGGATGCGGTGTATTTGTGGCAACAGCCTGTTCTCCCAGTGCTCACTCTCTTTCTCGCTCGTCGACTGGGTGGCAGCACTCTGGTTCTCCTCTTACGTTTCGGGAATGAATCGGGAGCGAATCGATAAGCCTGCTGCTAGCCCGCTCGCAACACGATGGGCAATGCACCTAAAAGCCGGCTCTTTGGAGCACAGTGCCACACAAGCGCATTCAAACGCATACACTCAATCTGCATGCGATCTAGTGAGTCATGTACGGACGGACAAACGCGGAACGCACGGAGCTATAATATTATACAGCAAAGCCGAATACCTCTGTTCGTGCCTTCGATGTCGTCAGCATTCGGCAAACATTAAGTATATGTTGGAATTATACCTCCAATGAAGCCAGCTCCAAGTACGTTCATATTCGTACTACTGCGTGCCTGCCGCGATTCCGCGGAGTGGATCTCTGCGCGCCTACTACATGCACGTGCCGTTTGGGAATATTTCCCAGGAGCGGTGCACGGTGTTGATCCTTGTTTCACTCGGTATACGAGCTGCACCGAAACTTGCTCCGTATAGATGGGTTGAGAAATGCAGCAGCAAGTGTCTGTCCTCTATATACCGCCCACGCAATTGTATTACGTAGCATTAGTCACGTCCACAATGGTAGCACGCAAATTTATGGAACCTGTTCGAAGCGCACTTAAGCCATGTTCATTTTAAGTCAGCATTTCAGAATGCGCGATGCACACAAGTCCCTTGACAAATGAATTCAACTTGTTAAACTTTTTATCAGGTACTACTAATGAAGAAAAATGACTAGATATTGGAAAAGAGTTCAAACAAATGTTCGCGTGCGCGTCTCAACTCATATGTAGATAATGGAAAACTAACGTATAAAAACTATTTTTCCTAATGTTCCCTTTTCCTTTTGTGGAAATTGGCTTGAAATGTACATTAACTACAACAAGTTACATGCTAGCTGTGGTCAATTACCTTTTATTATTGATTTTCTTTGTGCCATGACCTAGATGCCCATCTTTAAACGCTTCCGAGCAATGTTGCGCGCAATTATTCAATGAAACAAAGTGCCTTACATTCATTATTTATCAATCAATCGAGTGAGGTTTTTTGAACTGTCTGGCGAGCCTTAAATGAGGATACATGGAAAATTTTATAGTTCGAGGAACGAAAAAACTTAGTAGATTGTAAATGAACTAGACACATTGAGTTGCATTTCATTTGTCACGTTTTTCCATAGCGCAAACGTAAATTGAGTTAATTGGAAAGTTAATTGAGAAGCATATACACACATGACAACAATGGATATGATAATATTGCTTTTGTATCGTTGGCACACATAAATTTTGTCGTTTAATTTCAACGTTTATTTTGCGCGTTATTTGCTTTTTACATTTTTGTGCATATCTATCTATTATAGCTGTTTTTATTAAGCACACCAACGCGGTTGCAACTGTGAATATTTTTCATGGTCAGTGCGGAAAAACGTTAAAGGAAGATTGCATTTTTATTTGTTTGTTAAACTGCGTTTTGTAATAGATTTTTTTGTTCAAGGTTGTGGCCATGGCAACAAAATGCATTCATGCATGTATGCGAATTCCGAAATAAGTAATTCCACAAATTATTATTTCATGAGGAATATTTTCGTATTAATTATACGCTTGGCATGAATAACAATGAATTAAAAAGGAGGAACAATTATCATAAGTGAGTAGTGCGTGTAAACAGTGTGTATATAATTAATCAATAAATATTGCGATAGTGCTTGATTGCAATAATATAAACTTTATAATTGACGAGTCAACTTATGGATTTTAATTTCTACGATCGGCGAACACGATCGACGATATCAGTAAATATTATATTCCTACTCATTGATGATGATAATACGAGAATGCAAAATTCGATGCACATAAATACTTATGAAACAGTCATAAAAAGTGTTACGATTTCGCAATTCCGAGAATATTCACTAGAATTATGAGAAACATGTTGAATTATTTATCAGCAACGGGAAGCATAATAACTTGGTGATAAAATAGAATCCTTCAATTGTTAAATAGCTCACTGCTACTTGCTAGTCATATAGCCTTGGTTTATTCATCAATACAATGCATTTGTTTCGAACACTTAATCATTGCAAATCAACTTGTTTACAAACATTGGAGAAATTTCGTTTGCCAAAAATATAGTCTAATGAATAAATTCTTGCTAATTAACTATGCTGCATTTGTATCACGCGCATTAAACACAATTTGCGCAATTCGAATTTGGCAAGACGATTATGCATGTTGTTTTATATAACACGCTATAAATACGTTTCAAAATCTATCGGTCAAGTAAATATTTTTCTTTTAGTTATAAATAAGTTCGCCTCTCTTATAAGATTTTTATGTTGAAAACATATCTATTAATAGTGAATTAATGAGTTGCTCAGCTAGTGAAAACTTGTTGACGAAGTTTGAAAGCTTTGTTCATCTGATTAGAACGTATTTGTCACAAATACGAATCGATTCATATTATTAATCGGGAAAAACAGTTTATTGTATCCCGACGAGTTGTTACATTGTTTAAAAATTATTCAAGGTAATCACGCGCAGTGGAAAGTTATCAATGATTTTGAATGTTTGCGTTTTATCTCCAATATGTTTTGCAAATCAAATACAAACTTAACAGAAGCAAACCAAATGAATGGATGTATTTATGAACGTGTTTGCGAATGTTTGCAATGGGATTCGAGATGAAAGCAATTAAACTAATTGAATTGAATTACTCACGTATTCCTGAAATTGTTCATATTTTAGGTCACAATGGACATGAGTAACGTAGAAAAGCATTTTGCTATTCTTGGTGTACAGTGTTATCTCCACCTTCAGATTATAGTGTTTTATAAAGTTTATACTCGCTAATTGTTGTGCGTATTGTTCAAGTAGCGTTAACACTTTGATAACGAATATTGTGCTGCGCGAGATTCATGGACCTTTTATACTATTCGGCATATTTGTACAAGGTGGTTCCTTGCTTGATTGTACTGATGATGATCAGTTCTAACTGGAGCAGTCTAGTAATATATAAATAAACAATATGATAATATCATATCATACGCGAGAGACGCATCACAACGTAGATTCTTTCACTGCTTGTTTGCGAAACGCATTCGAAACAACACCAATGTTTTACCATTTATTTGTTGTCACTCGTTATTCATATTTATTCATTTCCAGTTCGTCTGCTCGCTTCTGAATGCTAATTAAGTCGGCCGCACTAATAACATTTACATATTTATTTTATTTTTACTACTGCTTGATAATATTTGAGGCTACAAAGATAATCTATAGCAATGCCGATATAACATAATACGTGAACATATTATTTAAAATCATATTACCACTCGTCTACACTACTTACAATATTTAAATATGACTTTAATAAATCCGTTAATTGAACATAATATTAAGTAATATTAATGTTTCTAAGGTGTGCTCAAATTCAATTTATGTAAACTATGTTGACAATAGACGCATAATGAGATTTTAATATAGCTGTGGTGTATTTCTTCATCCAATTGAAGCATTAGAGTCAAATCTTATTATATATTATCGTGTATGGTAGGTGAAAGAGGAATATGCAAAACGAATTGTGAAAAGAAAGCCAAATGAGACAGGTAAACGTGAGAAAATTGGATTAAAGTGGTATGCGAAATAATGCGCAATTACATTAGTTCTACAAATCGTGTTTAACTTACCAACGTGAGCATTTTTTGTTTCTCAGCGACGAAAACTTTCTAGCCGTCCAATGTTTACACACTAATTCGTATTTCCGCAATTCATGGAGCATCACAATTATTTAAACTTGTGTGTTTTGGCACCGCAAGTTTGAAATTATGGTAAACTTTCAGGTAGAGCGCTCTGAGTTATTTGAACTCGCGAACGCCTCGTGAAGTGTTTACAAGTTCAAGTATAGTGCGGCTATAGTTATAGATAGACATATTGGAGGGATTACTCGGCGCAAACGTTCGGGAATCGATTTGTAAACATACAATTCACATAATTTGCACGTTGAATTGAAATTCGCGGCCGGCAAAATACGACTCGTTGTATAGACTGTGTTATATCATGACAACGATACACTAACTAAATACTCATATTAATACCATAGCTGATAAGTAATGGAATCGTCATTGATCCGTACAACGTCGATTAATGGTTGAATTACGCATATATCCAATTGATTCGGTCAATGTTTAATTGAAACATAATAATTCGAAATAGTAGTTATATTTTAATCAATTACTTTATAAAAAGCGCTGTTTCAAATAGCCGCTTAAAGTTCTAGAGATAAACAACCATGTACAATACTGGTCCTTTGTAACCTTAGAGAAATTTGTTATGCGGAATAAACAGCAATGTAAAACTATGTATAATAAAGGTTTACTTATTTTTTAGGTGACATTCAACATGGCATTGGACAAGTTTTCAAGTTTACCCAATTATGAATTTCGTGCTACTAATCACGTACTGCACATTGGCTTTTAATTTCTAACATATGTAAGTTTATAACTAGTTTAAATAAACGCTTTATAAATACATATTTATGTCTTTGTATATATGCTATGTACTACCTCACCTATCAACAATTCGATTATCAATCAATGAATTCTGATGCTAAGCTAAGTTGCATCTTACAACTTGAAATGTTTAGTGTTGTTTTATAAACTTGTATAAGTTCCAATTCACTACACATAGTTCCTTAGTAGCCTACCTATAACAGTGCTTGGTTGTGACTGGGTTATTGTGGGTTCAAATTCCGGTTCGGGCGCATTTTTTTTTTTAAATAATTGAGTACCTATCAGAGTTGCGTTGGCTTAATTCGGATGGCTATAGCACTTGAATTCACTTCCAATACTTGTAAAACATAACGTAAAATATTTCTAAGTCCAAATATAGTTCTGGTAACACCTCTAGCACTCAGTGGAGGCGCTGGTAGAGTCTGTACCCCACTCAACAATGACGTCAGAATACGAGGTCTGTTGGTAACGAAAATCGGGAATGGGGAGGCAGTTGCTAGTCGGACAGCGACCGAGCTGGTCGACAAGCAACCTGCCGGGGAGCGAAGCTGGGGTGGGCCATCTGAAGACGATCTTAACGTACGGGCTTCAAAAATTAAAAATGGGGCTCTTGTACGCCTCCGGGGGCCCCCATGGACATACAGTTAAGTCCTTTAGGGGTCCCCGAGCGTACAAGTAACTGAAAATACTCACAAACTCGAGTTGCCTTTCTCGGGGATCGAACCCGAGACTCTTAGATCACATCCATAGAATATACCACTAGGCTACGGAGTGCTGCTGCCTCGGCTAAATTTGATCTTCCCCTTATAGACTCAAATTGAGAATTTAAAACTTAAATAACAACTGAGACTGCCTCGGGGATCGAACTCGAGACACTCAGACCACATCCATAGACTATACCACTAGGCTACGGAGTGCTGCTGCCTTGGCGAAATTTGATCTTCCCCTTATAGACTCAAATTGAGAATTTAAAACTTAAATAACAACTGAGACTGCCTCGGGGATCGAACTCGAGACACTCAGACCACATCCATAGACTATACCACTAGGCTACGGAGTGCTGCTGCCTTGGCGAAATTTGATCTTCCCCTTATAGACTCAAATTGAGAATTTAAAACTTAAATAACAACTGACTGTCTCGAGGATCGAACTCGGGACACTCAGATCACATCCGCGGACTTAAGCACTAGGCTACGGAGTGCTGTTGCTGTTGCAGAATTTAATCTTGCCTATATAGTCTCAAATAGATTTAAATTGAAAACTAAAAATTGAATTTTACGGGGATCGAACCTGAGACACCAAGCCCACTGCCGCAGACCCCTACCACTAGGCTATGGAGTGTTGTTGCTGTGGCTAAATTTGATCTTGCCGTTATAGTCTCAAATTATTTTAACGTTGGTTGCGATGATAAACAGGGGGCGACTAATTATAATTATACCTTTCCGCGTATAAGTCAGAAGACAATCGAAACAGTTTTCAACTTTCTATTTTTTCTAATCCACTCAGCATTATAGGTGTGCAAAATTGTTATGAGGCATATAGACAAATTAATTACGACCTTTTTATTGTGGAATTAACAACAATTATAAAAAATGTACATTTAAAATAAGTTTTTTTATACTAAAAACTATAGAGTCAGTAAAAATCCTGCTTGGATAGTTGCGAATACTGCTTTTGAGTGAAGTAAGTCTTTCCTTCAACAACTTCCTCCGGTAAAGAGTGGTCAGACACATCTCCGCCATCTGCTATTTCTTCACCTGACTCTCCAAGTTTGATGATTTTTAATTCTCCTTCTCTATCCTCAGGTTCCCGCTAAAAGAAATTTACATAAGTATGAATATAATTTGAAAAATATACATTTACAGAAAGTCGACTACGAATAACGTTAGTTGTAGATTTGTCCTGAACGCGGGGTTTTTCTTTGGCTAAATCCTCAACATTGTGGAGAAGACATTTTGAAGTAGCATATCCTATAAACTCAGCTTGCTCTTCTTCCTCCATCATAACGTCTAACTCCTTGGCATCAGGAACTGGGATTATCATCAGTTTTGTATCAAGGGAAAGCTCTGCTCCTATAAAACTGCTTCTTGAAACATATATCTTCTGAATATTTCTATAAATTTGATCAATAACATTTAGAAATACAAATGAGTAACAACATTGTTGTTCCTTACTTGGGAATTAGCATGGGAGCAATTAATTTTGTGCCAGAGATAACATCAATTGCTATACCTTCTAGGAGTAATACATCATCCATTTCTTCCGTAATCACAAACACTTTGTAACATCGCAAATTCGGTACAAACGCTCGATCAACTTTAAATTTGATTTCTTGCGGTGTCCATGTTTGATATAAGGGTACGGCGCTCATTATACTTACAGCCAAATTAACACTGCAACACTTCCACATCTTTGCTTCAAGTCTAGGATATCAAGAAATAATTAATCATCGATTCTTAGTCTTGTAATGATGATTCACATACCCAATTACTGGATTTCCCCACATTATGGCAGCGTCTTGCAAAACCTCATTAGGTAGCAAATAAATTTTTGTTGTAGAGTCTGCAACTACAGAGCAATCCGATTTTCTATGAGTGAGAAATGCTAACTCACCAAATGTACTCCCTGTATTGATATCACTTTCATAATTAACATCAAATTTAGTCGATTCTATGTAATCAACGATTGGAGTTCTACCTTCGGTTTTACTAAATTGCACAATTGTTTCATTTGCTTTGTAATACAATTTGAGAACGCCGCCAATCACAACATGAATTCCTCGTAAAGCTTTTCCTTCCTTGATAACAAATTCGTTTGTCTCAAAGTTAAGTACTTCTACTTTATTATACAAGTAGTCAACTATGTTTTCAAGCCCGCTTAACCAAGGTATATCAGTAAATATTGTTTCCGGTGAAGATGGCCGTATTAAGCGCGTAAAGCGGAGTGTCTTATTTCTTGCATTTAACTCCTTCTCCAAGAACTTGAACTCCTCATTGTCAACATAGCCGGTATTTTTCATATAATTCAGGGTTTCCGTCATTGAGTTTAATGTTGTACGTATAATTTGCTTTGTTTTCATTGTAATTGCAATCCACGGACGTTGTCTCTGGATTTGTCCTAAATGTATGACAAGCATATCTCTTTCACGCTCCAAATCCCTTTCGTAGATATCCCGAATAGGTTTATAATCAATTATTTGGGTTAGTGTTTCAATAATTTCAGTGCAGCAAAACTCAAGAGCCTGAAATGAATCAGTCAATTATTTACGTAACTGGGGAAAAGTATAATTAATTACTCACCGCCGCAATGTCAAAGCCAAATGTAATTCTTAAATCAATTTTTCGATCAATGAGTTCAATTAAATGAGGGACTACAGAATGAGTCAGCTCAAATAAGTAGAGAATTTTAAAATACGAAACAACTCTTAAAGTTATTGATAGATCTATTATGCGGTCCTCTTCGACACACGCTAATCCAATTAGAATACCAGTTTCAAATAGACAGCAAATAAAATTAAAACATAGACATAAGAATCTATGGAATGATACATGCACAGAGGACATTTTTAGGCAAATATCTACATCAAATATGAATTGACATATCAAATGAATGCTGAAAAGAATACGATGTACCGGATGCACGAAGAAAAAACTTATAAATGCCAAATATAGAACCATCAAAGCCATTAGTGAATAGCAATAACTTATGTGATTTGTTAGGTAAAAGCAAAATCTGCGAACAAGATTGGTTGGCGGCACAAGTCGTTCTTTCTCCATTCCATGCAGAAGGAGCGTTCGTAGTCTTAAAAGTGATTTCTAAAAATATAAACTGATAAATCATATAAAAATCAAATATATGTTTACATCTGGTTTTAAGCGAGCTCCGATATCCAATTTTTGATATTGACCATTTGTTTCCAAAGTTCTATCAATATTATGTGTCAAAACTTGTAAGCAATTCTTACTAATTGCCCCTGTCTCATATTGTCTGATTATTGATATCCTTTTCGCTTTTAAAATCTTACCGCGCGCTTCGCTACAAAGCATATGGTAAATTAAAATAATCGGACAATAAATTAAACTATGTACAGGCATATTTCTTCAATTTCCTTTCCATTCAAATCATAAGGAATTTCTTTCAGACAATCGGGACACGATGCTAAATTTGAAAGAAACTGAACTATGTCATTTCCCTCAGTTTCATCCGATTCAACCATTCGATCACGGGTAATAATCGATTTTGTAATATCGGTTTTAGTTCTAACAACATACCAATTAGCATCCGCTAAATATTTTGATGCTTTCAGTATTTTTATTGTCGACATCCTTGCTTCCATAATATAATTCAAGCAATAATTCATATTTGTCTTTCCAATCGTGCTTTCTGTTGTAAACCCCATCAAGCGCAAAAGTAATCGCATTGGGGTTGCATTTGCTAACATTGTGTAGCAATAATAAAAAAGCATTTCAATCACCAGATGCCTTCCGACTTCAAACGTGGCCGACTCAACCAACATAATGAAAGACAATGTCATGTTAAATGATCCTTTAAGCCCACTTAATCCCAAGACAAATGCAGTACGTATATCATAATCAATATCCATTTTACTCTTCTTAAAGAGAAAAGCGCATCCAACAAATACGCACGTCCGAACGAATGTGATGCAAAAGTATAGAATGAGTGATGCATATACAGAAGATGGATAAAAGTAGCGCATTGCATTTGTTGTACTCTCGGTGACATAGAAGCATAGTACAACGACTTCGATAACAATATGTAGCATATAGAAAAAATTTGAAATTGATTCATCTACGGCAGTTGAGAATTTATAGCGTTCCTTTACAATGCTTGCCGAAGTCACAATGACAGCCATATTTCCAGATACGCACAAGACATATTCGCAAAAGAAAAACTCAAGATATGTGATGCCGAGTAGGAAGACAAGGGCCTTCATTGCCTCATTATAAAGTAAACTCATAAGCGATGTGGTAATTTTACCGAAGATGTAACCCATTATTAAGCCGCAAACTACGTTGCGGATAAAGAAAAACACATGCTGATACCACCTATGTATCAAACCCAGATATACTGCATTCATGTAAGAGCTAATACTGAAGATCAAAGCCAATGTACCAATAGATTCAGCCTCTAGGATAGCTCCCACGTTCTTGTTTTTGGGCAACCCACGAAATAAATGCACTATAGGGATGGGTTGTACAGGAAGATAGTTCCATGCGGCAAGTAAGGATTCGTATAGATCCCATTCCGGATGAACCACATAGTAGATGGTTACACAAGTGAGAGTTGATGTAACTGCGATCCCGATAATGAATACAATACAAAACTGGCGCAGGGTTTTTGTATATAAGAAAAATTCCATTCGATATACCGATGAGGTAGCATAGATAGGCATGAAAAAGGCTAACGCATCTTCAGCAGGTAGAAATGAGATGCCTTGGTAATTATCGCCAAACGGTTCAAAGTAATACATGAAGGTTCCAAGTCCAATACAAAAAATGGTTGTTATCGCACACGACGGCAACGGACTCTTGTAATAATCACTTATACGCCGAACTATCATGTCCAAAAGAAGGTATTCGGCCGCGAGAATGTATGGCATTATCGGATACGTGTCACAGTTGTAAAAACCTGTGAATGTTTCATTATAATGGAAAAACATTGCAAAATTAATTCACTTTTCGTATATGTTGTAAAATTGTTCACGATTGCACTAATGGTTGTAGCTGACTACTATAACTTGTTATTTTAACATCAATTGACATTAATAAGCATACTTAGTTAAATGAATTGTTTAAACAACTGCAAATAACTTGATCCATGTTATCAATAAACAATACAAGATTGGGTAAATTCCATATATGTAAAAAAATTTAATCATTCCAAAGATTATGTTGAAATAAATTAAAATGTTGAGAACTTAAATCAAATACATTTCGACTTTGTGATTAAGTTGGCCATATTTCGTTCGAGCGCCATGCGCAACATGATTAACTTATCACTAAGACTGCTTTGATGTGCCTGCTCCTCCAGACAGTTGATAATAATTAATGATGAGTCCATATCAATCACCGGATCTTTCACTTCAAGAAGACAGAGTGCGTCGGAGAGCAAAACATCCCAAAAGCTACATTGAAAAAAGAAATTTAAATAAGATAATTAGATTGTCGTGATTCGATAATACTAACAATCTTGGAGTAAACTTGGATCCAACTAAGGAAACTAACACCTTGCCTGCTTCCTTATGTTTCGCATTTTGCAGTAATTGACGATATTCATAATACTTTCCGATAAACATCAAGCAATCACTTGCAAGCATACTCTTACCAAGGTGAGCAAACAAGTCTTCGTTTTCTATTTGATAAGTCACTTTGAGATGTTTCAATGACTTTAATACAAGATGATCAATAATTTCGTGATCCTGTCCTTTGAGGGCCCATACAAATGCATTACCAATATGACCGTGTCGAATATAATGCATACATCTGACTCTTGCAATCGATTGTGCTAAAATATATTAATATTAACCATGAACTTGTAGTGAAATAATATGAGCGCACCTGTTGAATATAAACCACGCTTATTTGCTTCGTGGATAAGTTTCAAACAAATTGCCTCATTCTTTGCAATGCGGGGTAACATCAACTCAATTGTGGCCTTGCCATGTGTTGCACACTGATCTAAATAACAAAGTGCAATTTGCCACATTGATGAATGCCCCATAAGTAAAGTACCATATTCTAAAAGAAATGATTCACGTAGGGACATGGCTGCTCTAAAATAATAATTAATTATTTCAAATGAACATATACAAGGCTTGTTTCCGTACTCTTCGTTTGATTCCCAAAGTGTTAAATGGTGTGAATGGTACAGCAAATCAGTCAAATGTGTCACAAACCAGCCATGTTCATTCATTGATTGTAATTCTTTGATAAGCTAATAAGAAATTAAATTTTGTAAGTTTATAAAATACTATCTTGTTAATAAACTTACATTGATATCTTGCATTATCGCTGCTAAAAGAACCCTGTCCATACGTTTCATATGCGTACCCATACATTTTTTAGCAAAACGGCCCAATTCATAAGTTTTCAAGGTTGGCTCTGTATAAAATATCCAGCCTGCCAAAAATTCATACCACACCTCACATTTTGTCTGTGCCTTATTCCAAGCGGCCTCCTCACCCACAACAAGGCGCATCATATAATCAAGATTTGTTTCACTTAGAAATGCACCACCATCAATTTTGCCTTGTGTCTCAACCAGCCACTGCTTGCGCCTCAAATTGAACTTGGTCAATGCAACATCAACATGGTTATCAAAAATTGGTAGTCCTTGTAGTGCTGAAACTACCAACTGGAAAACTACAGTATCACAATTTGAATGCATTTCCAACAGGCTCAAAACATCATCAATGCGCCCCTGCAGTAAACATCCAATTACTGTATCCCAATAATATGGGCATGTTTCTAAACCATTCCCATTATTCATAGATTTCAGTTTCATCATTTGTCTCTCATATTTTGGAATATGAAATCTAACCCACTCCAATAAATGAGATTTAATAAAATGCCCTGCAAAATAAAGCAATTTAATTGTAAATAATTATTGCAATCTCTTATGTTACCTGGAAGCTGCTTAATAAACAAAATTTCACATAAGTGCCAAATGCACTCTACAGAATAAAAGATAGTTATAAGATTCTGTAGTTCTTCTTTCTCTAGGCCACTTGCTTGAAAAATGCTTTTTTTCAAATTCTCCAAGCATGCTCTGATTACTGAGCGGTATAGTACACTGTAGTGTAGTAGATCAACTTGTGAATTGTTACTGGCCAACTCAGATTGTAATTTGGCAAAAGTGCCACTGGATTCATTCACCAAACGGCGTAAAATAGGGTGAAACAGAATTATATTTGGGCGTAATTGAAACATTTTTGCCTCAGTATTTGTCGTATAACTTGAAGGTCCATCCTTGGCAGTTCGACGAACAAATTGACTTGGATATACACCGATTTCGTTAGCAGCAAGAAATGCCCCAGCGATGCCAGCCCGGCGGCACATTTCATTCGGTATTAGCTTCGATAATAAATAGAAAATTCATTGTAAAAAAGATTGTTAAGAGCTAACCTCCAACAGTGTAACTTACATATGTTTTCACGTCCTCACGTTCCATGATTCGCACTAATTATTTATTTAAACACAACCTTTACACTAAGAACTTATAGTTAACTTGCATTATATTGCTCAAACTTAGTTATATCAACAAAATTTGGAACACAAACTAAGCATGTAGCACGTACAAAGCTATCGGCGGTAACTAACAATTAGAGGTTAGCAATGTATCTTTACCACTACAGAAAACTTCTTACTCTAAGAATGCTAATACAAAAGCTATTAAACTAAATCCTCAAATTAAAAGAAGTAATAAAAAGAATTTTAGTTTGAAGCCAATTAGAAATCAGTGTCTATTAAATTTCATAATGATTCACAATCAAATCAAACTATAATTAACTCATGCAGTCCATTTCAAGCAACGAGTTTCAAAATGTGTATCAAAACAATTGGACTGACACACTCTAACACCACATGAAATGCAACAATAATTGCTTTTATATCCACAAACACCACACACATAGAATGGAGAAAATTCACTGGCAGGCGCTGCAGCTCCTTCATAGGTTGGATAATTATCATCTGTTTCAAATTTATCATCTTCAATCATTTGTTGAAATGTTTTACGGTATTTAATCTGGTAGTATTCAGCAGTTCTTTCTTTTCTTTTTCTACTTCTTCCTTCCAAATTGTCATCAAATTTGGGTAGTCTTTTACTCATAACAAGATCTGCATGAGGATCATCATGAAAGTTATCAGCTTCCAAACTGTCTAAAAATTTACGAAGACGTCGGTTTCGCGTGGAATTATCAGCTATGTGTGTCCTCTCTGACTCCTTAAGTCTTGTTGAGCCTCGAGGTCCTAGCTTTGGTGGAATCATTTTACTGGGTGTTTTTACTAAAGATTGGGAAATTAATCTGGTCTAATAGATCATCAATCTTGGCTTGTAATACATTGAGAATGTCAGCAGAAATAAACAAATGTTCTTCATCCAAATCTTGTATAATAAATTTGCAACCTAGCTTAGAAGATTCATCCAAATGTAAAAGGAACTGTTTCATAGCAGGGTCACTGGAACAAGATTGGTTAAAGCTTCAGTTTCAAAACAACTCAATAAATATACCACTTGACCAGAATTCCTTTCATAACATTCACCATTTGAATAATAAATCAATACACGTTATTTTATATTTCTTTGTGACTACAAAGTGCAACAAAGCCCGAGATGAAATAGCAACATAACCAATGGCTGCCTGTCAAATCAAATAATAATAGACAATTATTCACATTACTGTATATGTAGAAGCACTGAATAGCCCCAAATAATATAAATATGATCACAACGAACTTACAGAGCCTGAATATACACAGATATACACGTTAATCAACGTTAACAAGGTCTCCAGCCACACAGCACAACAGAACTGAACAGAACTGCCAAGATTTTCACATATAACCTATGAAGGTAGTGATGTTTCTGCAGTGAACGTTACGCGGCGTTTGAGTGCAAGTAAATAGTAAACAACAATAAACAAATTGCTTTTCTGATTGTTGTTTAGTTAAGAAAGTTTAAACAATAATTTTATACTAATGGTTTAATAATTAGAGCATACATTGTGATGGAATTGGAGGCTCTTAATGATATAGAATGCTTGCAAGGGGCTGTTCGTGCAGTGAGATTTAATGGTATGAAATAAACACTTTATAATATTTGGAATACATTGTTGTTAATTTAGTTGACGGGAGTTATTGCCTTACTTGCGGTTCTGACAAAAAGATCAAATTATGGAATCCATATAAAAGCCTTCATTTAAAAACATATGGGGGACATGGAAATGAAGTCCTGGATGCAGCAGGTTCTTGTGATAGCAGTCAGATTATTTCATGCTCCAGTGATAAATCTGTAATTATCTGGGATGTAACAACTGGTGTACCATTAAAACGTTTAAGAGGACATGCTGCAACAGTGAAATGTGTTAGATACAATGAAGATTCCTCAGTGGCTGTCTCTGGTGGTCTAGACAATGCAGTCATGATCTGGGATCTCAAATCTCGTAGACAAGATCCTATCCAAGTTTTATCTGATGCAAAGGATTGCATAAATTCAGTTTTTATTTCTGATTATGAAATTATCACAGGTTCCACTGACTGCTCAATAAGAAGATATGATTTAAGAAATAAAAAAATGGATGCAGATTTTATGGGAGGTTTGTAATCTATTGTTATTCCTTTAAAACAACTATTGATTGTCTTCTTTATTTTAGCTCCAATTCTTTCTGTTTGTTTAACTAATGACAATCAGTGCATTGTAGTTGGGGGTTCAAATAACATATTTTTAATAGACAAAAATTCTGGAGAGATGCTTGGTGAATATATTGGGCATAAGACAGATGATTTAAGTATTGAATGTGCAGTAATGTCCAGTGATAACCATGTCATATCTGGATCCAAGACAGGTGAACTATGGATCTGGGATCTTGTATCAGGAAATGTTGTAAATAGATATGAACACACATTTGGAAATGCATTACATTCTTTATGTGTTCATCCAAACAAGGATGTGATACTCACAGCTTCAACTAAAACAATTAAATTATGGGGCTCTAGCAAAGATATTGTTAAAGTGCCCACACAAGAATTAACATGCTAACTAAATGGTTTCTTGTTTTATACACCTGCTTATTTATATAACAAGATTAATAATATATTATAATTTCTCTATGTTGGAATGGTTCATAAGTACTCTTACATTCAACAACAAATGGAAAATTAATAAATATTGTAAATATTAACAAAAGTGTCAATCATATTAAAAATAAATGGTTTTGAATGATTTCTTAATTACATGCCAATTTTTGTTCCACCTCAGGACACACAAGATTTAGTGCAATTTGTAAAAATGATGTGATTCTATTAGATATTTTCGAATCACTCTTACGTTTTACTAAAAGATAGTAAACTGGGATTCCAGAAAGCGTAATACCGGTGGCAATAAGAAAATTCAGTGGTTCAAATACAATTGGCAAAAGAACCAATGACATACAGCAGATAATAAATACTATTGGAATAACTAAGTTTACTTTAATTGGTCTTACTCGTTGTGGTTCTTTGTAGCGCAGCCACAACATGCCACCAATACTAGCAGCAACAGAAAACCATAGTATTTGGCTAAAGTAATTAATTAGAACAAATACATCGCTAACGAAGACCATTGCTAATGATGCGCTACACTGAAATAAATTTACAGTATTGAAAGTAACAAATAATTTATGACTATATTATTTTACTTACAGTAAATATAAGTGAAGGAATAGGTGTATGATGTTTAGAATGTACGAAAGAAAACAATACCGGAAGATGCCCTTCTTGTGATCCAGTGAAAAATAGACGCGATGATGTGAAAAGAATTCCATTTACTCCGCCAAACGTAGAAAGTGCAACAAATACAGATACAATCCACGCAAAACTGCCAAGCGTTTTTATACCAAAACTCTGAAATTACAAGTATAATCAATATTTCCTGATTTATAAATGATATAACAACGTACCACAGCAACTGCTTCAGAGCTTAAAATTTCAGCCTTTGATAAAACAACGAAATATGCCACATTTGCTAGTACGTAAACACCTGTTACCATAGGTAAAGCAATCCATATGGCGCGGGGTAGGTTCCTAAAAAAGAAAAATTATAAACAGTTTACATTAAAAATATGGTAAATCACGAACGAGAATTACTATAGAAGCTGCACAGATTTTAAGAGCATGTAATGTACATGATAATAGTTTTTAAACTAGTCAAATCGCTTGAGAACTTCCGAAGTTATGGCCATTTTAAATTTTGCTTTAACACAGTTAATCACATTTCTTATAATACTTGAAGTTTCAACTAAAAGTTGAAGAATTAACATGATCTCTTCAAGTTAAGAATGCATCCAACAAATTTGCGATAGCCCAATTTACTTCTTTGTAAGACTTGTAAAAAATTCAGGAATTTTTATGATATCTTTACTACTTTTCGAGATATTAATGAAATTAGATTACATTTCTTATCAAATAAATTGTATTTTTACATTCGTGATATGAACTCCAGATTTCAATACCTTCCTATATTCTAACAGATAGAGATTTAAGTTTTTATGTAATACTTGAACTTCCAACAAAAACTAAAAGTTGAAGAATTAGCATGATCGCTTCAAGTTAAGAATGCGTCCAACAAATGTGCGATAGACCAATTTATTTCTTTGTAAGACTTGTGAAAAATTCAGGAATTTTGATGATATCTTTAGTACTTTTCGAGATATTGCTGAAATTAGATCACATTTCTTATGAAAAAATTGTATTTTTAAATTAGTCATGATTCAGGCCTTTCTCGTGATAAACAAATCGAAAGAAAAAATAACCCGGGTGGATTCTTGTTTAGTACAAACGTCCTTATGGTAGGAGCCATTTAATGCGCATGCCGTTCACTATCGCAGCACGGCAAGTCTTTGATTATAGAGATCCATTTTCGCAATAATGAAACTAATAAAAAACCTGCCAACGTGTAAGTGTATTTGCAAGAAAAGCGTTCCTTTCTCCCTTATTTTCACGCGGAAATTCGATATCTTTAAGTGCTTACATTGGTGAGAAATCACGCAGGAGAAACACTAGCGTTGCGATAAAATAGGATATGTTTAATTCATCCGTAAAAGAAGCTGCACGCAACGGCAAGTCATACATTTTAATACCATTTTATATATAAGAAAGCGAATTAAACCCTGTATAATCCCCAGAAAGAAGACAATTGATAAAATTATTTCGATAAAAAGTTAAGATAGTGAAGAAAAGTACATTGCACAAACATTGTTTATATGAACAATATACGTTAATTTAGCGAATAGAAACTCTCGAATAGAATATCATGCAGATATAATTCATTTATTCTATCAGGACTCACTTGTATGGATCTTGAAGCTCCTCCGTAACGAAGTTAAGGAAATTCCATCCTCCAAATGCGAATAGACCAGCGTTGAAGGCAAAAGCTATATTCAAGGAAGAATAATTCCCTTCCCAAGCATTTTCGAAATTATCTACTTTTCCTGAAAATAACAATAAATAATTTATTAATACAATGATTAAATTTCTATCAGTAGTTAGTTAAAATCGCTTATTAAATTACTGCTACCAAAATTAAATCCACAAACTCATTTATCAACGTATTTTCTCAACCATAAAGTTATTGTACCTTCAAATACAATGTAATAAAGTCCAACAATAATGATGCTTATCAACGCAAGTAGCTTGGCCACCGTGAAGACACTTTGAATGCGCATCGCCCAACGCACGCTCATGCAATTCACCGCAGTCAGAAGACCTACAACAATACCATAACAGGATGAAATTCATCTGAACGGAAAATTAGATTTTAATTAGTTGACAAAACTAATCATCATGTATGAAAATATACGGAAATCAAATGATAACAAATAGCATGAATTAAATAAATAAATATGTGTTACTAGATCTAATAAACAAAAGAAATGTTGATTATTAAATAAACATTCAGTTATCATAAAAACGTGCCAATCATCAACTTATAGTAAAAGTTAATTTAAAAAAAAACAAAAACTTACACAGGCATACTGCAGCAAGCAGGCGAACGGAATTCTCCGGAGGATCGCATTCTGGAAAAAGTGGTTTTGCGGCGTACTTGGCGAACGTGAGAGCAACAATTGTCTGCGTTGTTGGGCGAATGATGAGGATGGCAACCCACAGGCGAAGAAATCCGCACAATGGACCAAAAGCCGTATAGATATAAGCGTAATCACCACCGGAGCGCGTAATCGACGTGCCCAATTCAGCATAGCATAACGCGCCTAACGTCGAAAAGAAACCGGAAAGACACCAGACGACAATAGAAAAACCTACAGAATTTGTATTGAGCAATACACCGGTTGGCGAAACGAAAATACCGCTACCGATAATTGTACCAATGATCAATGCAACACCGTTCATCAATGTTATTTTCCGTTGGATTTTAACCGGCCCATCCTCGTCAGGAGGAGCAGTTGTTGATACTGCTGAAGCTTCCTGACTCATTAGTACGCACGTTTTATGTCAGGAAATGAATAAATCACGTAGAAATAAAGAGGTTGTGTATTCGCACGTGCGAACTTGTTGATCAAATAACTTGAGCAACCGCTCCGTACACTGCCACAAATCGACTGACTCACTCCGCACGCAACAAGCGGCGTAAAAGGAACGAACATGCCTACTATAACAGCGAATAGGGAAGAAGATCCCGTTGCAATTATTACGATTTCTCCCCTAAGGGAACTCTGATATTTAAATCATGCAAAACAACCCCTATTTCCACCAATTGCCTGTTTCTGTGCAGCAGTATTATCGTTTGCGCATTTCGTAGTCAGTAATACTGTGTGCGGCTTACAACATTGTAAATTATATAACTAAGCGTCGTAATGTACGAAATTACCGGCATCCTACACGTAAAAATGTTTAGGCGGTCAGTGAAATGAAACGATCAAATTGCCCATATGTATTGTAACCGAATGGACAATTTTTAAAATAAATTTTACATTTCTACTTGTAATACTACGCCACACGTGCGTGCGCCTTCATGTACATACTGCACGCACACAATGGCTAACGCGGGAGATGCTTCTCAAAATAAAACTGTGTTGCACTTGTATCCATACAGGAATAATATATACACATCGTAAGATGTGTCCCCAGATCTCTAATGCGAGCCGTGAAGCTGTTGTCTCAGTTATACCTTTGACACTGTTTGCTTCAAATGCGAGTAGATGAAGTCGGCGACTCCTCCATAAGTTTCAAAGATTTACTGCAAGTGTCGAATTAAAACCGCATCGAAAGTGATACGAGTGCTAACAGGTAAATATGCCCCGAAAAAAATAAAATGTACAAAACACATAGTTTTGGCGACACACGCAGCGGCGACTCATGTAACTTTCAAACATAAATGTTTTCTCACTCATGTTTTTTGCGAATTGCGCGACAAGATCATAAGTTTTGCGCGCTCTTGAATCGGATGCTGCGTTTCGCTTGCGGTAATTGGAGACTGACCGATGCTGGTTGCGTCTTCGCCGCATTTTGCAGATAGTTTAATAGGAAACAGACAATTCGGCGAGCATGCAGCAGGCCGTCACCCATCTTGTTTTCTCCACACACGGCCGCGATGCGTTACTCAATGCACAAACGGCGGTGCAGCTATTTTTGTAACCGCATTTCCCCATTTCGACAGGAATTCGAAATTTCGTGCGGGGACTCCGCTCCACGGCGAAATGGACGTGCGCCTTCCATGCGCCGCCAACGGCCTGAAGGATCGAGCGGCTCGCCGTCCGGTGCGCAACAAGCGATTCAGCAGGTCAGCCTGAAGAAGTGTGCCGGAGTGCGAAACTAATGTATGCGTTAGAGTGCCAACTACTAATGTCCACATGTATGATTTATTTATGGACCAACCGAATCTAATGCATCTCATCTTGCAGAAAAGCATTCAGCGAGGATCGTCGTCCACCCAAACGCCTCTTCACTCCGGAAATCAAACGCTTTCTCAAGGAATGGCTCGTACGTCGTCGAGATAATCCGTATCCAAATCGAGAAGAAAAGAAGAAACTCGCGGTCGAAACAGGCCTTACTTACATTCAAGTAAATCCCAATTAAACCGTTATAACAACCCTCGCACTAATTATCTCATCAATTAATAGGTTTGCAACTGGTTTGCGAATTGGCGACGCAAGTTGAAAAACGCCGGAAAAGAACCACAGCGTAAAACTTGGGGTCATCTCATTAAAACGTACAACAGTCAAGTACAAGGAAATGTTGAACATTTTTCAATTTGTTCAGATGATAGTATTTGGCATGAATTAGAAGCGAATCATAAAAATTACGTTGACGAATCCGATTCGCCGTCTCAATCGCTACAAAGCGACGCTCAACAGCAATGTTTCTTCGTCAGTTCTACGACGGAAAACACTGAGGAAGATAATCCTTTTGCTCAGCACAACAAGTACAAAAGTCATATAATGGAAAAGTACCTGCGCGATTGCCAACAGTCTGATAAATTCGAATATAACGAGATAACAAAACCATCAATGATTACGCGATGGCTTGAAAGCGCCGTCAATTTCAAGCCGAACGAAAAGAATTATTTGTATTATTATGACGAGAAGGAAAGTGATAAGAATAGTATACTGCATATTGATGTATGCAATGGCAAGAAATTCCAATCACCTCATGGACGTGAAGAACTGGATGCCGCTGAGGCTTTAACTACATTAGCAAATGCACATTACAATTAAACGATAATTAATTGATAACTCACTTGGATGGCATGGCATTTCTTCCTCGTTTCGTGCATTTTATAGTTTGTTTGTTGAGAATATATGAATTAACTTTGGCGTAACTATTTCTATTTCTATGGAGTAATTGTTAATGAAAATTTAGATGTAGATAATTTGTTGATTGATTGAGTTTTTGTTTACCTAAAATATAATATAATGCGTTTGTGTTTGAACACGTGAAGTATTCCTGTTAACTTTTGCAAATAATAATGACATTGTTATGATCACATTTTTATGAATGTCTTTTAATTATTATTAAATTCGTTAAAAAATATTATTGAGTCTTAAATATGTGATTAAAAAATAAATATTGATTTCACATGTACGTGAAATATCTCTATGTGATGGCCATGCTTATCCATTAACAAATAGAAACAAATTAATTATTTGGCATTAGGTACATCCGCTTATGAACTTCCGCTTGTAAATTTTTAAGAACCACATTCAATGATGAATCAGATTCAATCATTGTAACTGCAGGCTCAGACATATTCTGATAAGCTGATATAACGCTAAAAATAAATGAGTTTTCTCTGGTAATTAGTAAAAAAATATTGCTTACTTTTGTCGAAATTTATCATTGTTCTTAAGAAGTTGCTCTTCTTTGGTAATGTTTTTTCGTCGACGTTGACGTCGTAAACGCTCTGCTTCACTGACTGTAAGAAAAAATACCACGTCTGGTTTTAACAAATCATTTGGCCAATGATAAACTGCAGAGTCCTTTGAAGGAATACAGTCGTCCTTATTGGAATTTAAGACAGCTAACGCCAACGCATTTGCCACTGTGGAATGCCAGAATCTGTCTAAAACAATTGGTTTATTTTTTAGAATTTCAAGCATTTCAAATGCTGCTATATAATTTCCTAATGAATAAAACGCAGATCTCAAATTTGGTTTAGCGTCAAACGCAGCTCTAAGATTCTGGCTAATACAATTTGGAGGTGTTTTAAATGTTGCTGCATTGAGTTGCGCTGCAAGTAGTCGCGTTAATGTTGATTTGCCTGGAACACATTTGTTTGTATAAGGCATTCTTGTATGCTGATTATTTATATGCATTTGTACCTGATAAATCAAGACCTTCAAGGACAATTAGTGGATGCAATTTGGCAGTAGTTTTTGCTCTAGATTTAATATCAAAGTAGATTTTAAGCAGATTATGAACGTCAGGATCATCCTTGTACTAAAAGAAGGAAATCAATAAAATGACGAAATATACTGTTGTAGGTTAGCTGCAGCTAGCAAATATAAATATATCGTTTAGGCTTACATTTTCGTTGTTTAAGACTTCTAAAACTGATTGCAATGATGAATAAACCACTGGTGGTTGCATTATCCTTAAATTGTATAATGGCTTGTAGGTGTAACTTCGCGCACTCGACTGTGTTTTGACGAATATGTCAACTATTGTTAATCTCACTGTACTGTACATAGTTCATGCACTTGTTTTCGCCAGTTCCGATTTCAACTCGATGGCCTTGAGCTGCTCTTCGACATTAAATCGTTATATGAATAGGACTTGTTCAACAACAATATGCCCTTAAGGTTGACGTAAAAACTGACAAGCAATGCAATCTAAATTTATAAAAAATTGAAACCCCTGGAAGTCAATTAGAAAGAGTTGTAAATTGAATTACAAATTAGTCTAAAATTTAACGCGTTATTAACTTCGTTAATACAGATTTGTAAAATTAATAGTTTAAAAATTACGTTGTTTGCACGAAAAAAAAATGTCTATATTATTTACCAAAACATAACATGATAAACACAATTATCTTAAATTGGATGTTAATTGACGCTACGTTTCACATAAATAAAAAGCAATAATTTGTTGATAATTTCTTTTTATGAGTCCACAATTTAATAATATATTGCGTACGTATTTATTTTCGTACTACGCAAACAAAATCAATTTTGTTTCGTTTTTCCTACAAAAAAGTTGCGACCTTCTAAAGTTCTTATAAGTATGTAGGTATTTTAATTAAATTATTAAAAGTTATACTTTAATGCCTTTATTAACACACTATAATTATTATATTATATATTATTCTAAGAATTAATCAAGCGGATAAAGAACATCAAATGGAAACGCTTTATAGACATTGTTAATTGCATTTAATGCAATTGATTTCAAAGTCTCCAAAATGACCGGTTTAATTTCATCATATATCACATCAATATTTTCATTAATCGAAAGATTAATATTGTCTGTTAATTCGGTGTTATTCGGAATCAAGTTCGTAAAACTTGTATGAATCTTCTCGATTTTTAAATCACGAATATATGTTTGGAAATCCAAATGTTCTTTGTTATTTTTCGTGTATTTAGTTGTATTCCAAATTGATTGAAAGCTAATTCCACCTTAAATTTAAAATTCATATTAAAACTTTAAGTAATTAAATGATAACAATTCGTATACTTACTGTATTCACCATAATATTCTCCGGCAGTGTCAATACTTACGAGAAGAAAATTTCCAACTGCTTTATATGCGCTTTTTAATATTGCTTTTGGAAAATACAAATCAAAAAACATATCTAATCCATCATCAACTGTTTTCACTGTTATTTCTTTAACTTTGACATCACTTAAGCCATACATTTTCACATTGTTTAAATTGGCTAACAACTTTACTGTTTTCGATTGCGTAAAGTCCATACGAATGTGATCGATTTGCACTGGATCAATTGGCATAATATTCATAGGTGTATAGCCATCCTTGATTAATGGAATTAAATTGATAAAATTTTGTTTAAAACAATCAGATAAGTTCGGATCAGCTCTCTTGCATAATTTAACAATAGGATCTGTAACATTTATAAAAATTATAAACACAGGTGTCTTACTACATTTGAGTATCTAGGATTATTACGAATATTTCGTTTGGCACCCCAAACTTGAAGTATTCCAATGATGAACACTGTTAACCTAGCAAACTTCATGATGATTTTGTTCGCCGAGTTATGTTAATAATACTAAAATCAAATGGTGAGGATCCACTATTTATAAGCGTCAATATTTGTATACTTTTTTTCATTCGTTTTAATGTCTCGGCCAATCTCGTTTACAAGGTATCAGTTTTGCTTTATTTATTTAAAAGCAGGTGAAGATACAGAACAAACTAAATGAACAAAGTGTAACAAACGCCTGCCTTATAAAAAGATATTTAAAGCGTATGTAAGAATAATTATCATCATTAATTCCTGGGTCGTTACATGTTTATTTGCGAATCTATAATAGAATATAAAATATTTCGTAGAAGAAACTTTTCCATATATGTTAATTAAAACTGGTTTCAAATATATTACTCTATATACGTAATATTTATTGAATATCACATGCTAATTAATTCATTCATATTTTTGGCATGTTTACGTAGAAACCATAAAATAATTTCAGGGTTTAAAATTTTAATAGTAATTCAATAAATATATTAAACATTAATTGTAGTTTAACAAAGTTTAAGTGAGTTATTTTTATAATGGTATAATAAAAAACATCTTGTTTATTCCAAGCCTTCAACGGGAATATTTTCGAAGATTGGCGCATCCAACCAGAACTTCATAAATTTGCGACGATAGTTATTTCTTAATGTAAATGATTCAGGACCTTGGATGTCCAAATAATTTAAATCTTTGTTTGTCGCTATTTGACCACTGAGATCTGCTATTGGTAACCAACTACTATGGACAGTGCTAAAAATCATATTGTCTTTTAAAAATTAATTCTTAATAATCTTCACTGTCAATTTACCCTGTTTTCGAAAATTTAGTCCACATACTAATCATCAATTGATTCATTTCAGCTTCTTCCTTGTTGAATTCAAAATTGGGAAAAAATTCAGAAGTGCGGAACAAGTATAAAAGGTCATCGCAATGACAAACACCTAAACAAAAATAAAAACCACTTGATTAATTGCTCAAAGAGTTAATGTTATTACTTACCAAAATCAAATTCAAGTTCGGTTTCAACATCTCTCATAAACACAGCCTTCACATATGTTTGACTGCCTCGAAAATTAAAATTGTAAAACCAGATTGGTGAATGACCATGTCGTGCATGCGTAAGTGCAGATTGATAAATTCCATAATGAAATGCTCTATCACCATACATCTACAAATTTCAATTTAAGCTATAGTGATAAACGATGTACAAACATGAGTTAAATACTTACATCCGTAAACGCGTGAACCGTTTCCGGTTTTTTAAAGTCAATGCTACTACCGTTCAAATAAAACCGTTTCATTTCTTCCCAAAATGTGGGAATGGAATTATTTGCCATACTGGCTTCCAGAAGTAGATTTTGAGGCATAACACTATCAAATTTCTCAAGGAGTTGATCTTTTGCAACAGGATCAAGTAAATAAGCTGCAAATTTAAAAGTTCTTAACGTGTTTCATTAAGGGCGTGTGTTTACTTACGTCCAGTTTTCAATGCACCCTCATTTCTAACAGATCCAATAATCCATGGTATTTTATTAAATTTACCACTATTAATAATATCAATAGGATCCTTTTCTAAAAATGGCTCAGGATTCAGGGCAGTCTTAACTTCCGTTACGTAAGTGTAAGCTGTCATAGCTTCTCGGAAAAAGTACTATAAATTATTACAGACATAATTAAATACTTAACGGAGAGATGCAAATATTTACTTTAAAAGCATCCCCAGCAAGAGTCAATGCATTGCCATCCACTTTACGCAAACACTCAAGCAAAAGGGTAGTATTCGTTGGATCACAACCAACAATTTGTGATGTCGCTCTATAAATTGTTTCCTGCAGTTGGTTTAATGGTTTTGCCCATAAACAAAGCGCTGTTCCGCTTTGACTAATTGCTCGATGAATCAATCCCTTGGTATTGGGGTTCAAAATTAAATGGTGGACTGCCCCAGCACCGGCACTCTGTCCAAAAATAGTTACTGTATTTTTATCACCCCCAAAATATTCAATGTTGTTTTGCACCCATCGCAACACCATTAATTGATCTTTAGGTCCCCAATTGCCAGGCGCGTCATCATTCAATGTACTGAAGAAACCTGAATCATCAATTTATTAAATTATTCATCATAAATAATAGATTTATTATTACCAAAAATTCCAACACGATAATTAAACGTTACTAATATAACATCCTTTTCCATAAAATATTCTGGACCAAGGACAGTCGTCTTTGATGAACCAGCAACATTTCCACCCCAATGGATAAAAACCATAACAGGCAATGCTTCAGCTAAGTTTGCATTCTACGTCAAAATAAATTTAAAATACTTTTATAACTATACAACATGTGTTGTTACTTTCGGTCGAAATACGTTAAGATATAAACAATCTTCCGTTCCTTCTACTTCTGGTTTTGAATAAGAAATATAATCCTTTTGCATACACTTTGGTACTTCTTCAGTTGCATTTAAAATGTCAATCCATTTTTCCACAGGCTCTGGAGGCTAGAATAATAATTCAAATTATTTTAGTTTAATGCACAATTCCTTAATTTATATCTTACTCTAAAGCGCAAATCACCAACTGGCGGTTTGGCATAAGGAATTTTTGTAAAACTTAAATATTCTCGTCCAGATAAAGTTTTCTTAATTGTTCCTCGAATTTTTCCATCAGCAATTTCAACAATATTTGGCTCATCGGATGCAATTAAAAGTTGAATACTTTTGACTAATACCAGACAAAGAATGGAAAATTTGATTGAATCTTCCATGATGAAAGCTAAAAGAAATCACAAAAATATTAGTAGGTATTTCATTTCACGATATGCCAATTATAATTTTATAACTGTTGTATAATTTTAGCGAAAAGAGCTCAAGTAAAACACGTTTACTTATAACAAGGCTGTCCGGTGGACACCACTATTTAAAATTATTCAAATATTTTATTAATAAATTAATAATCTGATTAACGAGCAACGCCCAGTTTACGCAAATCTATAAATTTGTGGGTTTTCATGATTACTTCTCATATCACAAACGTGTCTCTGATTAAATTTGTAAAAATGTGACTTTTTCTAATATCAGAAAGCAAATACGTAATGATAAACAAGATAGTAAAATAACGCGCGTGCGAATGACAAGGCATTCCTGGGTGTAATTAAATCCAAATTTATTTCGATAACATACATAAGTAACAGGTATTTAAATTGATTCAATTGACAGATAAAATATGTACCTACTTGTACTTAGATTAGATTTGAAATCAATGTACGTAATATGAAGTGGGAAATTATTCAAATAGTAATAGATATATATTTAGCAAATAAATCATTTGCGGCTTACGTGCGTTTAAACTTTGTGCAACACAATAAACTGAAAGTGAAACTTTTAATAATTAAAGACAATGCATTAATTTACATTGTTACAATGCGTTGTGATTTTCACTAGCTCGCAAAAGCTTGAAACTTGTGCGTGTTGTTAAAATGAACTGAAAAGCCGGCTTTCTGCTAATAAAATCATGCAAATTTTACCGAATCGATCGTTGACTCCCCACCTTTGCTTGAATGTACATATTTGAGATGTTTCTTTCACAAACAACGAACCTTTATACATGCTAATACTTGTTAAATTCAAAACAAATAAATCATCGATTATCGTACTTTATATGCATTCAATAACAAAAAGTGTAAGTGCATTATCATGTTGATAGATATATAAATGCTATTTAAATTAATGATGTAAGTTGCATTTATTCGCAATGTACTCCATAAATTGTCCTTCAAATTTTGCGCAACGTTTTACGTCTTTATAACACGGTTGTATCTGTGAATTTAAATTCTGTTACGTGATTCTTCTGCTGAAAAAAACTTGTATGTACCTTTAAGTGGGTCAACGATTCATTCTTTTCTTTTATTAAACGTCGCAATGTAAGTATCGCTCGCGCGCTTTTATGGACTTTACAGTGCGCGAAAAAGGTACGTTCTTCACTTGAACTTGAAATTATATAACTGCCCATAACGTTTTAAAAGTGAAATTTCTTTAGTTAGATCAAGGATTACTTTAACTTAATGTGACTATTATAATTTCATAAACAGATGGAATAAAGATAGGTACAAAGTTTTATATTTTTCCTGTATATTATATTCTATCCTTACAAAATTGCAGAACAAAAATATGATTAAATTATTAGCTGATTATATTTCTCAATTTCAATTCCTTCCCAGTTCGTCTTTGGCAACTTGCTGAAAATCCTAAAAAATTGTTTAATGAGTATTAAACAAAGTGCAAGTGAAAGTTTTAAACCACTTACTCTTCTTGGATTTTATGCAAAACTTTCATTTCATGTTCATTCAAGCCATTATATAAAGCATCCAAGGAGGACTTCAACAATTCGGGTGTGTTCATGCCAGAAAGAACAGTATCACCAAAAGAATGGTTGAAACAATATGATAAAGCAATTTTGGCAATATCCACGTTATTATCTTTGCAAACTTGTACAGCCTTTTTGCAAGCGTCTTTGATGAAATCTTGCGCAGGATGCCACGGCTGCGGTCCAATTTCAGTTAAGAGACCCATTGCAAGTACAGCTGAATTAACGACAGCTATACTCTGATTTAAAATATTATGTCAATTAGGTATGCATTAAAATGTGTTTTAGTGAATATTTACGCTAAAATTATTTTTATAGTTGAGTAGTCCTTCGTCAAATAACGTTAATCTTGAATAACTTAACACCATATCAATATCAGACGACTTCTCAACAAGCTCAGCCAAAATGTTAAGTTGGTAACCAGTCACTCCAATAAACTTTACTTTACCTTGTTTTTTTGCTTCAATTAGAACAGGAACTGTTTCTCTGATTAGATAGTCCACTGAAGGTGCAAATTCAACATCGTGAATCTGTTGATAAAGTGTGTTAAATTTTCTTTTGAATTCTTCATTAATTTAGATATACTTACTTGTATAATATCAACATAATCCAAATTTAAAATGCTCAAACTTGCATCAATACTTTCACGAGTTTTTTCCGCTGAAAAATCAAACATTTTCTTTGGATCCTTTTCGTAACGTCCAACTTTTGTCGCAATGTAGTAAGTTTCACGCGGTATTCCAATCAGACACTAATAAATGAACAAACCATTACAATGTTTATTAACGAATTAAATAATAAACAATACTTTTCCTAATGTTGATTCCGATACGCCTTGTCCATACCATGGAGCGGTATCAATATAATTTATCCCGGATTTTAAAGCTTCCAACACAGTTTGTTTGCATTGTTCTAAAGTGAAGCAACTTAAAGACAATTATTAACGGTTTAACTGTTTAGATATTATGATTGAAAATTTACCCATACAAATCGGAAAACCCACCGGTGCCCAATGATAGCTTTGATACTTTTATTCCTGTTTTTCCAAAGTCGCAATATTTCATTTTATTGACTGTATTTTCATCATGAAAACCATGTAAAAATGTTGTTGGGCGAGACATAGTTTGATTTAAATTCATTTTTATCCAGAAGTGACCTAGTGATAAAGTAGTAAACATAATTAATGTGAGCGATAACATATATTTACAATTGTAAAAATCAAGTAGTTTGAAGTTAGTTTATCTTAGTAAAAACAAATGAAAACAAGTTCATTCTGGACCAATTTCAAATGGTGCCATAAATCCAGATGGTGTAAGAAACCTTTATTTACATTTGAACAAGTTCCCCTAGAATATAACCAAGTCACAGATGGTTTGCAGTCGACCGGTCTCTTCCCAAAACAATTGTTGTGCAAGGTGAGTGAAGCAGAGTGAAGTGAAGCATCGGAAGAAAGTTAAGTGCAGCGAAGCATCGTTAGCAGATCGACAAAGGTTGTTCTAATAATAACAGGTGAGTTATTTCAGTTTTGCTACTTACAAATTGTTGATGTGGCTTGACGTGCACTAAATCTGTAGCTTGGGCGGTTGTGAGAGTGTGAGTTGTTATTGGGGGGAACAAAGAATGAATGCACTGTGTTCGGCTGATATATTACGAAACCGAATTTAACCGCTTTTGCTGTGAATAACGCGAGTTTAACGCGATTGCAGAAGACGTCCAGTGAATATCGCAGAATATACCTGATACGTGGCATTAATGGTTGAAAGTGTGCAAAAAGAATGGCAAGCACCATATACATAACGTTCATCGAACGTGAAAATTGCTTCATCAAAATATGGGGCCAACTTGACAAAAATTTGTCTCTGTATATTGAGAACACACTGCTTCAGATGAAGTCTCAGTTTGATGAAGGGCATTGCATGCTGAGATATGATCAATTAGTGCCAGGATATCTTTGTTGTGCAAAATTTAAGGATGGGTCCTATTATAGAGCAAAAATTATAAATGTGATGCTAAATCAGGCCGTCGTTGAGGTTATATTTATTGACTATGGAAACAAAGATTACATTCAGCTATCCTGTATCAGATCAATTGAGAATTTTCCCTCAATTATAACATTACCACCACAATCAAAAGACTTTATCTTAGCAGGAGTCCAATATCTCAATAACAACTTCTATGAGCCTTCATTCGAGGTCCTGAGCAATGATATAAGATATTTAGATTTTGAGTATGAATTTGTTGTACAAATAAACTCTTACATTCTAATAGCACTTAAAATGAATGGACAGAATATCACTGATAATCTAATAGCTAGAAAGATAGTTCTGCCAATTGAAATTTCAATACAGCAGGTACTGCTTCAAGGTTTGAAGATAGAGCCAGTGCAAGGGAGCATGGAGCAAAACATTCTACCTTCACCAGGCAAAGGAGCGCCAGTATTAAATCAACAAAGCCCAATACCAAAGCTGTTAACGTACAAATCATTACCTCTAGCAGTTGGTAGTGAACATATGGTCTATGTTTCATATGTGACTGAGGGCCCTTGCTTATTTTCAATTCAATTGCAAAAGAAAGAAGCAGAATTACATGATCTTATGGTAGAGTTAAGTGGCATAAAACTCATTCCTCTAGAGGAGAATCCACTACCAGGATGTGTTTGTTTGGCCCGAAGTGCTGAAGATGGTTTTATTTGTAGAGCAGTTGTGACGAATATGGTTGGAGATAGTTTCAAGGTAATTTCGGTATTCAGTTCTTTGCAAGACTTTAACAATAATTGATTTTTAATAGGTTTTCTTTGTGGACTTTGGAAACACTGAAATCCAAACATTTGATAACTTATTCCAAATACCATTCAAGTATGTTATTCCAAAAGTAATGGCAACTCGTTTTGCATTGCATGGACTCCAGGGCAGTTTAGTGTCTCTTGATATGAAAGTAGCGTTTAAGAATTTCGTGGATAACAAAGTTCTTAAAATGCGCGTGGCAGAGCCACATCCCAAAACTGGATTAGCACTATGTGAATTGTGGGATGAACACACAGTAAGTGCCCTGGACTTTGTCAATGGTGCATCCTTGTTGGCATATTCCTCTCCGACCTCACTTATACGGGGATTTAATCAGGAAGTAAAAGTTAGTCACGTCTTGGGCTGCGTTAAATTTTACGTGCAACTTAAAAAGAAAGAGACTGATTTAAATGAACTTATGAAAGACTTACAGACGGTGAAAATATCGTCTATTTCTAGTGAGAATTTACAAATTAACGCACCGTGTATTGCTCTCTATGACGTCGATAATATGTATTATAGAGGAGAAATCAAATTAATCGAAGACAATAGAGTTACTGTCAAATATATTGACTATGGAAATGTAGAAGTTGTTAATCTTGGTGATATAAAAGCACCAATTTCAGAGTTTATTACCAGGCTACGCCCTCAAGCAATTGAATGCTGCTTGAATGGCTATCAAAATATGTCTCCAGATCAAGACCTCGACAATCTTCTAGAAGAAATTCTTTTGGAAAACTACTTCACCATGAAAGTTGTTGATGTTCAAAGTACCCGTAATGTAATCGACTTGTTTGATATGCATCAGCGCAGTGTTGCTTCACTATTGTTTGAAAAATTGGCCAAAAAGCTTTCACACACTAATGCAGCAGTAGTGCAAGAGAATAATAGAACTGACCAATTTAGGACTAAATCTAATTTCCATCAAACTTCTCCTAGGTAAACTATTTTAACTCATTACTTAAAATTTTCTTCAATTTAGAATTATTTCAGCGAGGCCCGTGGCGAGTCCTGGAGAAATAAATCACCAAAACAGTCGCCGAACTGGCGTACAACGAAATCGCCCAGTAATGAAAGAAATAAGAGAACTGTACGTGGCAATGTGGAGGACAGCGCCAGTGCTAATTCTTCATTTGACTCTGAATATTCAAGTTATTCAACAGAATATAGAAGAAAACCACGAGACATTGATGATGAGACTAATAAACGCGGTGGATTCAATAGTCGACCACCCAGAGATGGTGGCGGTGACAGGACTTTTCGCCCAAAATCTGATAGATCGGGTAATGAATATTCCAACAAACAACGTAGTTATGATAATAATGGTTCTCCACGTGGAAAGAAGAGTTTTTCAACTGACGGAAGTCGTAGCCCGACTAAAGACATAAAGTATGATAGAAAGGTGGAGACCTCTCCAAAGCACGAAGTCAGAAAGAACTACGCTGAATTAACAGCGCAGTTTATTAATAAAGAAGTTACTCCTGAAGTTGAACATAATGTATCGGTTTCGTGGTTCTATAACCCAGCCCACTTTTATTGTCAGCTTCAAGATGACAAAAAGGAGTTTGATAAAATGATGATTGATATCCAATATGCGTATAAAAAGTGTGAACCACTGACCGCAGCGAGGGTTGGCAACTCAGTGATAGCACTTTTCAATCAAGATAAAGCCTTATACCGTGCCGTAATAATAGATGCATGCCCGGAAGGAAACAAGTGGAAAGTAAAATTTGTAGATTTTGGGAATGTTAGTATTGCAACCAAAATTTATAAAGTTGAAACGCGTTTCATGAAATTACCGATACAAGCTATTGAATGTTCTTTGGTTAATGGAACAGAAAGCAATCAACAATGGCCCAAACCAAGTACTTTCACTTCATACTTTACAAGAGATACATACACATGTGTGATTCTCAATGCCTCTGGTGGCAAGTACGTTATTGTTAACAATATTTGGAAACAATTTTAAGTTTATATTGTGTTTCAGATATGTAATCGATTTAGCCTACAGAGCAAAATCAATTAAAAGCGCTTTGAAAGCTGCTGGCCTCCTTGGCGAGCCAGAAAATGCTAAAAAATTTGACATTGCATTTTTGGAAGGCCAACAAATAAAATGCACAATCCAGAAGCTTAATGGGTTGAACGATTTTGCCATAAAAATTCAAGATGATATAATGATTAATTGCCAAGTCTTCCAGCATGACATAGCCGAAAATGTTGATATAAAGCTCTTCCGTTCTCTTCAGGAACAGGTCGTCATAGCATATGTTGACGCTGTAGGAAACTCTAGGTACAATTTTCAAACATTGAATTGAGATTATTCTAAAAATTGTAACTGTTTTCAGGCTTTCCGTTACGCTATATGATACTAAGGGCAATTTTATTCCAATTATTAACTTAATGGAAGGCATGTATGATACCGTAATACCAATTTGCGAAGCATTAGTTGTTGCTCCAGTTATATCCGGTTTTGTTAGCCACACAACTGAAAAATTAATCTATTTGCAAAATGATTCAACCGCAATTAACGAATTACTTGAAGGTATGCATGAATTTTATGATGGACTCGCAACGTCTGAATTTGACGTAAAGAAGAATGAGATATACGCTGTTCATTCGACTGATGGAAACTGGTATCGTGGCTTAACAATCGACATAATTGATGACCTAGCTACTGTTCATTACATTGATACTGGAAAAGAAGAAGATGTTAAAAAAACAGCTCTTAGGTATTTAAATGATTTTATTACAATATGTAATTTAGATACAAAATTAATTCCTTTTATAGCATCCTGGATGAGCTGTTCTATAACCCATACTTAGCAATAGAAATTGCCGTAAAAGATGCTTCGAGTTATATCCATAATAGGGTCTCCGTTAAGATGTCGTTTAACGAAAGTAATTGGATGGGCGAGATTCTGTCTTTCGAAAAAGCAATGCAACCAATAACTACGCCCCAGTTGGATTCTGAGCCTCAAAACAAAGTCGATATCCAATCGTCAGAATCTACTATTCATCAATTGGAAGCTGTTGCAGATAGTGTGGTAGATGAGCAACTGCAAGCGCCTTCCGTTGGATTTGGTGTTGAATTAAGCCACTTTGATAACCCAGGACAATTTTACTTACAACTTACTTCTGCCTTGGATGATGTTGAGGAATTACAGAATATTTTGAGAACCAAAATCGAAACATTGCCTGAAATAGAAAATATCAATACCGGTATTATATGTGCGGCCCCATATAGTGCAGATCAAGTTTGGTATCGCGCACAAGTACTTGATGTGGATTCCGATATTACAACTGTGCGATTTATCGATTTTGGTAATACAGATGTGTTGCGGAGTGATATAAAAGTGAAAACATTACCAATCGAACTATTATCGCTGGACGAATATGCCAGACAATGCAGCTTGTATCTTTCACCCGTTAATGGAGATTGGTCCACTGAGGCTTGCTCCAAATTTGAAGAGTTAACTCTTAACTCCAATTTAACGGCTGAAATTATGTATCAAGACAAGAAGACAACTTTTCTTCGTTTATATGCAAATGGAACATGCATCAATGATTTATTCATCAAGGAAAATTACGCTGAAGAGTTAAACGTAAAAACGCAAACTAGTTTTACAGGATTTGTCAGCCATTTGAATTCGCCCACTGAATTTTGGTTCCAGTATGAGCACGCATGTAGCGACTTGGAATGGATTGCTGATCAGTTGGTTAATGCCGAACAATTTAATACTCTCGATGATCAAGCACCAGGCGCACTTTGTGCCGCTGTATTTCCGGATGACGAGAGCTGGTATCGTGCTAGGATTCTTTCAAATACCGTGGCTGGCATTGAAGTATTATTTATTGACTACGGAAATTCATGCACTTGCACTTCTGTGCGAGAATTGCCTGAGGAACTAGTCATGGTATCACCATTGGCGCAAAAGTGTAGTCTTGTTAAGCCAGATGGAATGCTCGAATGGCCTGCGAATGCAGCTGAGAAGTTTCGCGAAATTTCTGCAGACGGTGTAACAGTATTTACAGTTATAAAACACGCACCTGGTGAAACGAATAATGTACAGCTACTTCTCGACAACGAAGACATTTCCGAAAAACTAAAGCCAGATTTATACGATGGCACTATTACTCATTTTACGAGCCTTGCCCAATTTATTGTACGCAAATGTACTAATAATGATAAATTATTAAATTTGCCAAATTCTACGGTCAATGGAAAAATCGTTGAACATCCAAATGGTAGTCTTGTAATTAATGTTAACGATTGTAGCTTTCCAAAGGAAACCGTAACAATTCCCCCATTATCTGAAACTGTGAAAATGAATCCGCTTTTTGGCTTTGAGTGGTCTGAAGAAAGTGAAATAAAATTCCAGTCACTCTTTGAAATTGGTTCAACTGTTCTGCAGTTTGAAGAGGTAAATAAGCAGAATGTTCGAATTTATTCAAATGGTCGCGATATTCGATTGGATCTACCAGCGACTAAATGCATTAATTCTCTGCAAAATTCGCCGAAAAAACTTTTACGTGAACCTGATGAAAATGTCATAGCTTCCGAGACGACAACTGATAATAAAAACTTGATGATAGCTACTGATATTGCCCCAGAAGCAGAACTGATAAATTCGTCTATTATCGCAGAACCAATAAATCCGGCTATTATCGCAGAACCAATACATTCGACTATTATCGCAGAACCAGCAGTAACTGATAGTCTGGACGAAATTTCAATTGATACTGATACACTTTCATTAAATTCGGCAACAGGAACAGAAGCCTCAGATACTAAAGAAAGCAAGCATGAAGTTTTAAGTGATAATACTCCAGAAACGAATTCACTGAATACAACTGCAATAGAGTCCGAGGATGAGGAACAGGCCATTATTAAAGATTCAGAAATGTTTTTGGAATTGACTGACCAGTTACTTGAAAACGTAATGAAACAATGTTGTCTTATCGATAAAACAGCAACCGAAGAGTAAGACGGACTGTTTTCTTTTAATACTTAAACTATTTTTGATACGATTTTTATGAATTAGCGTTATTGTTTCGAATTTTATGATTGCAATTTAAGCACTCTTACGTTTTGTTGTGAAATAACAGGATTAAAATATGTTATGCCATAATGAATAAATATGAAAGTTTTAATTAAGAGTTTACAAGAATATAATTAAATATTTATTTCTTTTTGAGCATCATGATTATGAAATATTCAGTATTAGAATTCAGAAATTTCAGTACATGAATATCACACACTCTTTAAAATCACAGAATGTTTTTAACAAATAGGGAACATAAAAATTAGTTTGTGCTTACTTAGTAAAGCATGTTTACAATTGGTCCTTTCTCTCTAAAATTACTGATTTTTTTACCAAGTTAATTAAGTATTTGATATTGCTCTATTGACTTCATAGATTTAAATTAGGTTTTAGGATATGAATACCTGTCTTTAAGATAGGAATATATAGTTAATTCAACCCTGTTTTACCCTTGGCTGGTGAACTGGGATTAGATACTATTTCTGGATTCTGCTGTTCACCTTGTTCTTCTAAGAATTTGGTAATATCAATCTTGGTGAGCAACTACAACAGTAATGAAAAATACGTATGAATTGATTAACACATATTATCACCTTTGATGGCTGCAAAAAACGTGAAGGTATCCTAGAAACATTTTGTCCATTTGATGGTGGACCAAATCCAAGCCCTAGAAGGACTGCCTCAGGATCTGGCTTTCGCAGTTCCAGTACAGACTCCACACTTGAACAGTGGCTACAATCATCAGATTGGACTGAAGCATCTCTACCAAGTAATCTTAAACTTGGTCTAGCAGGTGAATTCTGGTGCATGTAGTTTGATATGGCGTTGTCTGAACCCTGTTTTGGCAGTGGTAATGCATCTAGCCACTCTTGCACTGTAACTGGCGATTTTCGCATTCCTGATTTGCTTTTCATCAATTAGAATGTGTATAGATTAGCTGTTAAACAATGTTTATCTTTCGCAAGCGATGAAAACGCAAATGCTTCATCTAAAACGTGTGGTAAATAAACAGCCTGAGTGCTTTCACTGGACCAATGATTAGTGATTATTATTTCAAGATGCTCTACGCTATTTTTGATGAAACAATAACTTCAGGTAACATAATTGACGTTCCATCAATGTATGCACAAACAAATTTACAGCTATACTACCAGCTGTAAGTAAACATTATTCGTGATCGTATTATTCGTTTATGTAGGTTAGATCATAAACAATACATACTATGTTGTTTTGGATACTGATAGTGGAAGCCTTTTGTACTTTGATATGACACGTTATCACTTATTAATAGCGTATTAAATAGAAATAATGCAGCCCTACAACAAATATTTGGAATGCATTTAAATCTGCTCTTATCTCTAATAGAACTAGTTTAAAAAGGTGTTGATATACCTATACAATTCCACCAGATTTCTGTCCATAAAATAAAATTTAACAAATATAAACGTGTTTCCTATAGAAATATATGCACTTTTAAATTATATTATTGCATTTTAAGTAAAAGGAGACAGTTTTTTGTCGAATTAAAACAAAACCAATGTTACTAGGGGGCGCTTGAGTTTCATAACATTGTAACTTGAGCTGGATATTAGGTTAAAACAAAGTTAAAGACTATTCACACGTAGTATTTATTATCAACGCATAATTATTACTTAACTAGTAAACATTTTTCAATATTTAGCCACCAATATGAGTGCATTAGCCCGAGCAGCTGCAAGCAAAAGCATATTTGCCAAGTTAATTAATCGTCACTTCAGCGTATCCTCATTGTTGCAAAATTCCTTTAAAATTCAAGATGAGAAGGATTTTGCAAACAAGATTGAGAACAGCAAAGACCCAATTATTGTTGATTTTCATGCATCTTGGTGTGGGCCATGTCGTCAGCTGGAACCTAGGCTAAATAATATTATGGCAAAGAAAGCTGGTAAAATCAGTCTAGCAAAAGTGGATATAGATGACTTTGCAGAAATTGCAGCCAAATATGATGTTGGATCAATTCCAGCATTGTTTGTTTTTAGAAATGGAAAAGTTGAAGAGCGTTTAGTAGGTTTACAAGATGAGGATAAGTTGGAGCATTGGGTTGATAAAGTTATACAACAAAAGTAATTTAACTAAATGATGTGTAATAGCAAGATTAATATTTCATTAGAGTTATAAAACTATTGTTGTGCTTCATAATTGTAGCAATAATGAAAAATAAATACATATATATATGTGGATAATTCCCCCTAATGATTTGCTGATTTACATAATGAGGGTATCAAGTAAGCACTCCCTTAATATAATCTGTGTATATCAAATTGCCTAAACATTCTGATAATTGGGGCGCTAGTTGTATCTGCCGTAATTCCATCTCTGTAATATAGTGACAATTATATAAATATCGTAGTATCTACGTGCATTACGATAGTAACTGATTTAACTTCAGAGACATATTTAGACTTGACGTTCGATTAAAAATTTCAGTGTCAAATTTTCAAACTTCGCGGTATTACTTGTTCGTTCATACACAAGCTTCCGGGCGGGCCATCCCTGTGCGCCATTGTTATTCCGCACTGTTTGTTAGACGGTCATTCTGCAGAAGTATTCCGTGCTTCTACAACGATACAACTCCAAATCCGTGGGTTTTGTAAAGTACTTTGTCATAATAAGTGAAACTTCTTTCATTTTATATCATCAGGACTATCCACGAAAACGTGGTCATTTTAAAGGTTATTTTGATCTGTGGTGTAGGAATATCACACCTTGCGGCAACTTATAGAAGCCTTTTCCGTTTTAACAAACGCAAGTTGAACATGTCGTTTACGTCTGAAAGAAGGTAAGTTTTGTTTTTTATAATATCATTTAGTGCTGTTTATCTGAATAGTTCGCGATAATTACTAATGCATCATGGATGTGCCTGGATTGATTACGTATTAGCTAAATAATTGTAATTTGCGTGGTTCTCGCGGTCCATAATTCCGGCATTGAAGATTCGCATAGTTCTCAAATGCCAACATGGCGTGGTTCGGAAGGCGAATCCCGTCTTTTCTAGTTTACTCTCAGCACATGCTGTGTATTATTAGTTTCGGCGTTTCGTTGATTACGGTTCACGCGAAATACGCTTGAGTTAAAAATAGAAATGGAAAGTTATGCTTTTATTGTACGTCATGGTTGCACTATGGCACTGTGATTCATCATTGAATTCGTTATTTGCCACTTTTAATGCTGCAGTGCTAAGTAATGATTGTTTCATTCCGTCTGAGAAATTCGGCAAGAATATATTTACGGTCACTTAATTACGAGAACCGTACGATGAATAAATCATAGCTACATGTCATGTTTCTAATTTCAGTTGCAAATGATGTAGCTGAATTTGATTGCAATGTATTGATTTGTGGTTTAAAACAAGTGTAATGCTTTTAGGAGTAATGATGATTGGAGTGGGGAAAAGAATGGTCCTGCTTCAGAGAAGGAGCCCCAGAGCATTGATGGCCCACCAGGCATGGACCCTGATGGTGTCATCCAGTCAAACTGGGATGAAGTTGTTGACAACTTTGATGATATGAACCTTAAAGAACAATTACTTCGTGGAATTTACGCCTATGGTTTTGAGAAACCGTCTGCTATTCAACAGCGTGCTATTATTCCATGTGTGAAAGGTCATGATGTAATTGCCCAAGCCCAGTCTGGAACTGGTAAAACTGCAACTTTTTCCATTTCTATTCTGCAACAAATTGATACAACGCTGAAAGAATGCCAGGCGCTCATTTTGGCGCCAACGCGAGAATTGGCTCAGCAAATCCAAAAGGTTGTGATGGCTTTGGGTGACTACCTGTCAGCTCAATGCCATGCCTGCATTGGTGGAACTAATGTGCGCGAGGATATCAAGAAATTGGAAGCTGGCGTTCATGTTGTTGTGGGCACCCCTGGCCGTGTCTTTGACATGATCAGCAGACGTGCATTGCGCACCAATCATATTAAAATGTTTGTCTTGGATGAAGCCGACGAAATGTTGTCGCGTGGTTTCAAGGATCAGATCCATGACGTTTTCAAGATGTTGAATGTGGATGTGCAGGTCATTCTGCTTTCGGCTACAATGCCCGACGACGTCATGGAAGTTACTCGTTCATTCATGCGAGAGCCTGTTAGGATATTAGTAAAGAAGGAAGAGCTGACCCTGGAAGGTATTCGGCAGTTTTACGTATTCGTTGAGCGTGAGGATTGGAAGCTGGAGACGCTCTGCGATTTATACGATACGTTATCCATCACTCAGGCTGTCATCTTTTGTAACACCAGACGCAAGGTCGATTGGCTCACCGAGAGCATGCACAAACGTGATTTTACCGTGTCTGCTATGCACGGAGACATGGATCAGCGGGAGCGTGATGTTATTATGAGACAGTTCCGTAGTGGATCTTCTAGAGTACTTATAACAACGGATTTGTTGGCTCGAGGTATTGACGTTCAACAAGTATCGCTTGTTATTAACTATGATTTACCGTCAAATAGAGAAAATTACATTCACAGGTATGATTCGCGTTTCTTAAATTATGTTGCTTATTAACATTGGGTTGTTTTTATAGGATTGGTCGTGGTGGCCGTTTCGGTCGTAAGGGTGTTGCGATTAACTTCGTAACGGAGGATGATAAGCGTGTTCTTAGGGACATCGAGTCATTTTATACAACAAGCATTGTTGAGATGCCCTTGAATGTGGCCGACCTCATCTAATTCGGCTGCTTTGCTGTGTCCGACGTTTCCTAGAGTTTCCTATGGTGTGAGTATTAGCCTCAGCTACAATCTGTGCGCCGACCGTGTGTGCGAATATTGTGCGCCATTGCCTCTCTAGGACAGCGCCGCGAGCTTACGGCCTTTATAATTACTACAATATTCAAAGCAAAACAGTTACATCAACATATTACAAACAATTTTACCGAGTGTGTATTTATCATCAGTTTAGCGTTGGTTAGATAGTTCTATTCTATTATCAAAGAATCAATTAACGATTCACATTACATATAGTTAAATGTTTTAGTTTCAATCGTAAAGTGAATTTCGTTGTCGGTAAGAGGCAGTCGCTGCAATTCAGCGACTTGTAGAGATTGTGATCGTCAACAAATCCCTTTACAACCTTGAAAGTTAATTTGTTTCAATTTTTTCTTGTAATTTTCTTTATAAAGTAGGCTACAATATACATTGTAATTCGGTAGTTAGTGTTAGTGATAATTTTATTATAATACTAGATAGACGCGGCGATCAAGAAGTTTTGTTGGGAGGAGTGATTCTTCTGGATGTGTGGTACGGCTTACGCATCTCAACGATTTAGTGTAACACCAGATCAGCCGGGGATAAGCGACATGAGTAATAGTAAAATGGGTTGCAAAATCCATCGCTGTTTTAAAATCATGCGCAGACACCGAACAAATTTCAAATCTACCACTAAATATTTTCCTGTTGCGGTCAGACTTCGGGTCATTAAGTCGTTCTTGCAGCAATCTCATCTTTGCAAGGGTTTAGTTGGTTATTGGAAAGGTTATTTTAATTACAAGCGATGCAGACGAAGAACTGAAGCGACCAGATTCCAAATAGTGTTGCCAATTTTGTATGACCGTTCATTACTAAATAGAATTAATAAATTTAACAGGTTCAATTTTTACTTGATACCATGAATCTCATATTCTGCTTTAGGATATGGAAAATAAATTTAAGGCACCTCTCCAACTATGCTGCTAAACCTTTGCCTTTTAAAATAATGTAACATTTAATTTTTTTTCCTACACTTATGATAAAGATACCTATTGTAATATGATATATTTTTTGTGCTCATTCCCTGAACTTATTTTTTCTTTCAAGACTAATCTTATTGTGTTTCATCTTTTTTTCAGTTACGAACGGACCGTTTCTCATTCAGTGAGATTTCATAAATGAATAAAACGAAAAATTCTGGAATAAATGACTTTCCCACCAATTAGCCCATACTCTGATGGTTTATGTTACCTTCACTTAATTAACAAACATTACCAGCTTTTCTGGTAACGAATGTTATAAACGCATAAAAAAGATAGTCGATAACATCCTCAATTTATGTTTAATTTGAAGAAATTAAATGGGTTGTTCTTTACTGGTTCTGATTCCGTGACAGCTGGTGTATCGTGGTGATTCTCAACATAATAATTTAATTAACTATCCATTTTTTACAACATAAGGAACGTGCTTTAATAAATTATTTTGTCTTAAAATCAAGTTTTGACACATCCCAATAGTATTGTTACAAATTAAAATAAATACTGCTATATTAGAAAACTTATGGAGGATAGCAATGTAAATGTCAAGAGAGATCTAAGTTGGCGTTCGGATTGAAGTTTCGTGTTTGAAAGAATACCGGTTTAATGTGTGTCTGGTGGATTGTTGCATTGAAATCGATTATTCGCATTGCTATAACAACGATAGCGCGCATGGACCACCTTGCAAAGGTAATCAGTTTACAATAATCATACGGTCGGGCGTTTTCAAGAGCTTTCGCCGGTGACAGCTGTCTGGGGGAATTTTGGCTCGCTTGGTTACTCCCAGCGAACGACAATGCCGTAGCGCGCATGCGTTTCCATCAGCCATTGCAACTTCCGCAACTCAAAGGAGCTGTGAGCAGTAAGAAAGCATTCAGTTACGTGCGTCCCAGTAACTAGTATTCGCTGTAGTAAGGCGATAGTCCACTGTTAGTGCGTGCCGTAAAGATATAGAATTCCATCGCAACCATGAGCTGGCAGGATTATGTAGACAAGCAATTGTTAGCGTCCCGTTGCGTCTCCAAGGCTTGCATTGCCGGACACGATGGTAACGTCTGGGCGAAATCTGAAGGATTCGATGTAAGTACATTCAAGATCAATCTCCCAATTCCAACGTCCCGATCAGTTAACAGTAAACTATCAGTATCGGGATACGAATGTGAACGTTGTATTTTACGCTAAATACTCAACACACCAACGAGTGATTAAGTCTGCATTGCGGGAGGTGACAGCCAGAAGAGTGAGCCGCAGGGGCTTGGTCAATGATACGAGCATGAAGCTCTCGTTCGTATTTTCGCCGGCTCTAAATGTAGTTTCAGTTTTTCTAGCGTTATTCAGTATCCTGCTGATTGATTGGTTAGTTTGAAATGCCGGGTGCTTATATATATATACTGCAGAGTAAATAGGAAACGTGAACAATGTAGCCGGCTTAATTTACTTCTCAAAATGGCCGCCATCCGCGAATCTGCGACGTGTATGTTGAAAAAAATGTATTCGTATGCATACTTGCGTGAGTGGATATGCGTTGTCTTGTCGATTTGAAGATGGCCCTTGCGGGGATCATCTGCAGACGTCCATGCATGCATTGGTCATGTATTCTTTGTCTCCAAGTCATATGTTAGGTTCGCAATGTTATGATTCTTCTGTATTTTAAAATGCAATGTTAACAACTCATTTAGATCACGTAAACATGTATATAATTGTAGATAGGAGAGATCTATAAGTGGAGGGCGAATTATTAATAGATTTTTTCGATGCGAGTTGGATGAGTCATTCACGTTTTCCTTTGTGAGTGGTCTAGACGAATTGAATATTTCCAATCGGAGTCATAGGAATTCGCAGTATTAATCATTGTGCAGGCTTTTAACTAATTCGCCGCACGCATTACGCGCTTCTGAAGCATTGTTTTGCATATACTTGAATAAACTGGGACGCAAGTTAATGGCAAAAGTCAAGGAAGGTTGCGATTAAAATATCTAGAGAAGGAAAGGCAAGACTGGCTCATGGTCCTTGATTGCCTTTTAAAAATTTCAATGTCGCGCATATTTGCGAACGGGCGGCGCAAGTTGCGAGGAAGGGTGCATGCCTGCCACCCCATTATGTCGAGGCGCTTGGCGCATTTACCCCAAACTTCTTGAACTTTCGCCGAATGGAGCGGCCGCATGTACCAATCGCACAGCCCTCGCATATAGCCGGCGTTTTCCGCACGCCGGCCGTGGTGGATATTCCGGCCGGCGCGCTTCACAATGACTACTTTATTGATCATCCACCAACTCCGCGTCCAATTCGTGCGCACGAACGCCGACGGCTGCACGCCTAGGTATCGTACTCTCAATGCTGGCTGCATGAGTGTCTGTTTGCTTACTGCATTTCAAACGAAAGCTCTACAAGTTTGGTGGTGGCGGTCATTGCGCCGAACAGCCTTCACCTTGCACCAGCTTCAAGGTCCTTTCAGCGCAGAGTAGTTATGTTTGATCTAAATTTTAACAATTGCTCAAACCGCCTTTTATGCGATTGGAATGATATGCCACTGAAAGATCCTAGACATAAGGCTCAGAAAAAGAGGTGCAAATATGTTTTGGTTACAATTCAACAAACAAGCCGGCTCAATTGAATCGAAATGCCTGTTAGCAATTAAATTAAGAATCGTGTTGTTTAACTTGCAGGGACCTATTAATTTTATAACTAACTGTTTTCTAAGCGAGGCATAAATGAATTTGTGAATTTATAGCCACTTAATCGGCAAAGCTCTTGACTGCAAATACTATGAATCGGCATTTCGGGGCTTTTAATTAAGACTGTACGTTAAATTTAGAAAGCATGAAACATCCTGAGGTGAAATAAGACGTCGTAATTGGTTTTGTGTAACAATTTACTCAAATTCACTGAGCGTAAAATGTAGTTGGAATTTTTGCATTTAACAAGTTGTTAATTGTATTATATTATTTTTGTTATACAAAGATCAATAATTACTAGTTTCAGCGAGCTGTAGAATTTTAGGCCTGCAATATTTGTCTAATGCAAGAATTTTCTTGAAAATGTGTCACTATGTCATACTAGGTATTTCAAGCGTTTGGCATTGGATCAATTTCTTGTCGTATATTTTTGATGACATAGTCGTTAGAAATCCTATCGGATTTCTACGTTGCCTGCTTTTTTAATGGAATGTTGAAGTAATATTTTTAGTGCTGCGCTATTTGATTTAGTCAGCAGCAGGAAATTCCTTTTTTTCGCGGCTTGCTTATCGTATTTGCAATTGATTACATCGTTTAATTAATTAAATACTTTGCACACGCCTTTATCGAAGCATTGATATGATTACATTGAACGTCGTAAGTTGTGGTATCAATGTGATATGTACGACAATTTGCTCACAGCAGAATTTTTATTTCATGATGGAAAAAGGCGCACACTTACTGGCAGTTGTTGTGTTACTTATGGGTGGCTTGTTTTCCTAATACAGACGACCTCTCTTCCAATTACTGGTTAGGAAAAACATCTGGTGTGCAGCTTTGGAAGATACTCATCGTGCAACTTGCGGAGCACACATTTCTTCTGCGGGCAGCTTAACACATTTGGTGCTACTCCAACAATAATGCGATGCAAATTTTAACGTCTAACGCGCAGACAGTTTACTGACTGAAATGTCCTTTTTCATCAACCTGTCCTTGAAACACTGAGGAATGAATTGGATTATTAATACGAATCATTCTCTTTCTCAGGTTGCCAAAGAAGAAATTGCGAAATTGGTGCAAGGCTTCGAAAAGCAAGACATTCTTGCCTCCACCGGTGTTACCTTAGCAGGAAATCGTTACATTTACCTATCAGGTACAGATCGTGTGGTTCGGTGCAAACTCGGCAAAGTTGGTGTGCACTGTATGAAAACGCAACAAGGTGAGTTTTCTTGTTTTTATTGGGTTTATAAGGCAAGATTGCTACTTTCAAACAATAATAATGTACGCGGTCATTAATGAGAAGCTGCAAAAGATGATTTCTCTCAAAAGTCCAACAAGTTTTAAATTTCGCTACAATATGCGGTGAAAGTAAGCGTGCGTATATTTACGAGTATTTCGTTCGAATCGATGTAACGCTATCAGAGAGTTGTGTGGCTACGTGTTTATCACGTCCTTTCATTGTATATTTTAGCTTTATTCGAAATTCGTGATACGCATTCTTTACTGGCCAATTTCAATTCTTTGCTAGTTTGTTGCGTATGCTAAGCACATGTTCATTTAATATTCACAGTTTCCTGTTTCGAAAAAGGAAAAGTGGACGTGCAGTAGCGATTAATATTTCGATAAGATGTATGTACTTTATTATAAACACTTGGTATACATCCCATGCGTCATTATGTATCCTGCGTGGGTTGCAGCCAACGCTGCTACGTTCTCAATCGTCATTTATATCTGGCATTTTGACAAAATCGATGTAAAATTCACCCAAATTTTCTTTGACTCATGCGTTACTCCATAGGTTTATTATTGCACTTTACTTGCTCCATAGCGCCTTGTTGTATATATTAAGACACAATTTCAATTTCGTTCGGCTGCCAAAGTTGTGCGGCAAATACTTTAGTATGTATGCTTTGAAATAAAAAATAATTGTTTTTATCGCATAGTCGGTTTGGATAAAGTACATATGCAGCCAACCGCATTAGCTGATATGTTCTTCGGTGACTAATCCATACATAGTATTGCAATGAAACAAGATAGGCTTTAAAAAAGGTTTCAGTTTGCAGCACACATTTAGCTGGTAACTCTGATAAAGGCAATCGTCATGAAACTAAATTTCTGATAAATAAGTATTTACTCTGTTTGCTGGGACTGGAATTACATCCAATTACTGATAAGCAGCGGGCTATCAGAAAAAAAGCTCAAGTGCACTTTTAAATATTATCATCTTCTTTTCGTTCCAGCTGTGGTAGTTTCCCTTTATGAAGATCCTATCCAACCTCAACAAGCAGCGTCAGTGGTAGAAAAATTAGGTGATTACCTAATTACTTGCGGATATTAGAGGTAAGCTGAGATTCGCTCAAGTAAACACGGTGCGTTCGCTCGAATTGTTGACACTAATTTTTATCCATTTTCAGATAGAATGAACGTGCGCCGTGTTTCATCAACAACAAATTATACATACGGCACCTATTAATAATCATTTATATATGGATAAAGATTTTGTATTTTTTTCAGTAACAGCGAAAAAAACAGCAATGTGTATATCGAGTGCGTTTTTCATAATATAATGATTCAAAAAAGAATGATATAATAAGATATCTACAATACAATTGCAGCAGAGTCGGTGGTCGAATATTTATATACATAAAACAAAATTTGTATACATAGTTAGCTAGTAACAACAATAACAACATGCTATGATGATTTTATTAAGATGAATATGATTTAGTATTGGACCTTCAGTATTACTTCAACGACTTTGTGGCATAAACATTATATGCGGTATATATCATGGCGGCTGAAATTCAAATGAATTGATGTCCATTTGCATTTTGTTTTTAATTGTGAAGTAAGAACAAGGTTCATATGCAAGCAGCAATTGTTGTTCCGTTCGCATTTTGGACACCATAGTACATTCATCAATAATAAAGGAGTTATAATACAATGGACTTATCATACAAACCAATTGTGTTGCCAAATTAATGTTTGTTTGTCATTAGTGATTGTTTGCAAGAGGTCCTTATATGGCAATAAATAATTTCTGTGCTGTTAGCTACTTACTCGCTGCAAACTATTATACTACGACATTGATTTTTGTTTGCTTAAGTTTTATAGAAAAACCAATATGCATTTATTGCCTGCAATGTCAAGAAGTGAAATAAACAAACAGTTAGGGTTTGAAAATCTAGTCCAACTGGCAGGTTTTTCTTAATAATCATGATTTATTTGCCACCACTAACTTAAAAATTGAAGTGATGCTATGAATATTTAATTAATCATATAATGTCCTATGACATGCGCTCGCTGAAGCAAGAAAACAGATTTTGTAATAAAAAATGCTACTTGATTCGGATTTGTAGAATTATCATCATCAGACCTATATTTTGCGAACTAAACTATTTTAGGCGGGAATGTTTACCGAGCGCTACTGATAAGTTAGTGATGTATGAAAAATAAACACAAAGGTATATTATGTCAACGCTATGCAATCATCAATGATGCCAAAAAAAATAGCGCAAAATTTTGCATCTGAAAGGTGATCTGTTTCTTTCAAGTACACAATTTCATCGTAAATGTATGTTGTATAAAACTATCCAAGGTAAGGCAAGTGATTATTACGCCAACAAATCATCAGCATCATACAAATTAATCTTCGCTTGACTATCGGTAACGATAATGTTTGGATCTATCCACTTCTTGATTGGTGATAATCAAACTGTGTACTACTAGTGATAGGTTTATCTAATAATGCTACTAATCATTAATGTGATCAGATTTTAATGATTAATTCACTCACAGGAAAGAAGTCAAGCGATTGTATGTTTAGTCTTCCAAAGGGAGGCAGATAGATCCAATGAAAGTATCGGAACAAGTATGTAAAAGCTCTTTATAATTGATTGGTACATCCGTATAACTTGATTTGGAACAATGATAATAACTTTGGAATACGCTCGTTTCTCTTGTATTGAAACTTAAATAAGTGCTGACATTTATAACGATTTATAAGATGTAAGGCGTGAAATGCTCATATTGTGTGTCTTCAATGTTTGCCACGTATCGTTTTAATTATAGTTTACTGTTTTATTTTTAATTCTCCAATCATTCATTCTTGGTATCGTGATTTAATTTAACAACAACATTAATAATAAGATGTAATTAATCAGTTTTAATTTTGGAAAATGCATAAGAGTTGTGTCTAAATTATGAGCATAATAAATTTGTATCTTGTATATTAATTTGCTTCATATTGGTCGATCCTACTTACTTACTATAACTACATGTATAAACTAAAGCGAGTAAAGTTTATAAGTTTTATGATACCGCTTGAAGAAAGTATTTTGTCAACGGTTTAAATAATTTTGGCGGGAAATAGCCGTAGTTGTAGAGAATATTGAGATCAATTGAGATGCAACCAGTGTAACCTTGTTTGGTTTATGGGTGGAGGGGAAATCCTAACCTAAATGCGGCAATATGTGGTGAGGTGCAGTGCCTGTTGTTATCAATAATTAGCAAATGTGTAGTGTTGTTATAAAAGTGTTAATAACTTGTGCAACAATATGGAAAATCCGTGTAACACCTGCCCTAGTCGGAAAACAGTTACTGTGCCATCTACAATATATGAGCTCTGTGAAGGTAAGTTTCAGTTCGATAACAGTCCATGTATTATAGATACATTTTGAAGGGAGCAATTATGAAGCGATTGGCGGTTTATTCTCTGATTCGAAGTTCTCATGGTTAGCCCTTGGACCATATCTGCAAGTGTTTTCAACAACTTCGTCCAAGATCAAATCCATCTGGTGCTTTGGAGCACTAGTTAAAGAGCTGAATGTTAAAGTTGTTAGTGTTTGTGAATTACATGTACCCTATAAATCAGCTTCATTATTGATGGTTGGATTAAAGTATGGGTCACATGGAGGCATGATTTGCATATATAATTTTCTCTCTGCCAAGGTATTGAGAGCTATTGAAATCCCAGAAGAGGTAATGAGAAATCTATTAATATATGAACAATTTTTAAATTGTTGTTTGTTAAGGTTACATCTCTTCATGTGATTAACTCTGGATATCAATCTACATTTCCTGGACCATTATCAGGATTTGATGGTATAATCAGTGTTGGTACTGTTGGAGGAGCAGTGTACATTATAGATTTATGTAAAGAGCTGATTGATGATGCCCAAAGAGCAACATTCTCAAAAGATATTTGCAATGAACTTCAGCCTGCAAAATTAGAAATTTTAAGTCGGGGGGACATTAATGATTTGGAGAGACACAAATACAATGCCAATCAAAGTGGTTGCCATCTAGCCATATTGCTCAATGAAATGCAAATGTGCTCTCAGCACTTTGAATTGAAAACACCTCAAGGTAACAATGTGATTCTTGCTGCTAAAGTTGAAGTGACAGTTAGCACATTGCATTATGCTCCTCAACTCTGCAGCTTATTTATTGGATATAACTTTGGTGCTTTGCAACTATGGAATTTTCTATCAATGTCACTAGAATACACATCACCTGTATATGAAGAGAAAATTCCAGTTTTGTCAATTGCAATTCAAGAACCAATTGATGATCCACGGGCCTTATGTTATTTCTGGGCAGTTTTTAGTTGCTCTGGACGTCACCATGATGTATTTCCTTTAGCTGTTCTATATTCACTTAATTATGAATCAAAAGATTATCATGATGGATATGGATTCCTGTATCAGAATTTAGAAGGGTGTGTTGTACGTTTTCAAATCAATTTGCAAGCAATTCACCCTACAGTATGTGAATCCCCACTGAGTGCTAGTTGCATTAGGTTGCAATCTTTGAGCAAAGGAATAAATGCAAATACTTCAAGTACATTTACTTCTGCAGTTGAGGCATATTCATTGTGTATGATGGTCTGGAATGTATACTGCGAAGAACATAAGTATCATACATTCATGAGTTTGTTTGATTTAAATCAATGGTATAAAGAACAAATGCCATGCCAAGCTTTGTCAGTACACAGCAAGAATTATGTGAGCAATATACTAATTGCTGGCAATGAAATATCACACTACTCAATTTTGGATGCGTCAGTTGACCCACAAAGTATTGACCTATTTATTGGGGCACAGAAGCTTGAAGAGCATTATAGTCCTTCAAGTATTTCTTATGAGATATCCACATTGTCTGAAGTGAATATCACATTTTCAAAGAAAATAGGAGCCCAGCGGCTATTCTTTAAAGAATTGGAAGACGCCGGTCCGTTAATATTATTACATCCTACCGATATGTACTTTGGTGCAAAGTCTTTGGGATTGGCACCAATATTTTTGGAACTTCATGAAAATGCTTCAGTCCAAGAGCAGTGTGAAGCCTTATTGTCTATTGCTTTGGAGCGTCAAATGTTACAATGGTTATGCAAATGTGCGACTTCATGGGCAAATGGTACCCATCGTTCAGCAGGTTTGTCATTGGAATTTTTGTTACATTGGGCATGGGAAAGAACTCGTTCTCTTAAACATAATACAGACAAACACTGTCGCAGCTTATTTGATTATTCCGGGGTTAAATTGGATAGCAATTACCATACTGTAATCACAGAATGCAGAATACAATTTTGTACATTGAAGGATCTGTATGGTTACATAATTAAAAATTGTGATTCATTACTACTTCAGGGTGATATTGTAAAACAGCGTCTGATTTGGCTTGAGAAGAATTACGCATATTTTAATGTAATTGGATGGATGATTAATCTCGGTATACTGCCGGAGAATGTGCACACCTATCCTGTACACGAACTTACTGATTTCTACAGGAATAGACGTAGAACGTTGCAAGCTGCAGACCACAGTTCGACCAGTGATACAGCATATTTGTTTATAGACTTCTTAACATCGCATGCTTCTCTTCGCAATGACTGGAGAGTTAATGGAGATGGTCAATATCCACCAGATTCATTGCAAACGTTGCTTCATTGTTATTTTAATAATGATTTAATGATCAAAACGGCGCATATCATCGTTGCTTATACTCTATTGGACTTAGTAATGCATATGAAGAATAAAAACGAAACTGTTGCTGCGACGGTACTTAAATTTCCACAGATTTTCGATTTATCACTGAATGTGACGAAAACTATACAAGCCTGCTGGCGACTAGACCACGGAGAATTAGAATACGCTGTGAACCAACTTTCAAGTCGATCTCTTCAGCTTGATGAAATTCCTGGTCTTAATCACTTATTTATTGTTAATGTTCTGAAAGCAGGAAAAGAATATCATCTGGCACTCTCATATTTAAAATCGCGGAATTTGGAGGCCGGCAAAGAAAATATTCAGCTAATGATCCAATTACTTGTCCGAAATAAACGGCTATTTGAAGCGTTAAGTATCGAACGAAGACATTGTGATAAAACATTACTTGAAGCATTCTTTATAGAATGTTTTAATGCAAATTTTGTTATGGAATTGCTAAACTTCAATTTTGCCAAGGACGAAGAAAAGTTATTGATGGATTTGTTAGATGCTACTAATTACCCGAAGCGCGAGGAATTTAAGACTATATATTTTGTTCGACGTGGCAGATTTTTAGATTTTTATATACGATGTAATCAACATGCATCGCACCGATTTGCAATGCCAGCATTAGCGAAGAATACACTTGATTCGGTACTACCACAAGTTACTAAAAAGGTAATTGAAACCTGTCTGGACTTAAAATCATTTAATTATACAGACACGAAACCATTGTCCGCATTTGCTTGCTCCGAGAATGAGAGAGCGCGTTTCCAAAATAATTTTATGAAAGCTTGTATTGTAAATTGCAAGGACAAATGGTCGAACACTGAAGTTCTTGCTGAAGACGATTATCCTTTTATGCGTACTCCGTTAGTGCGAAACAAGTATAATTGCAAGCATGTCGTATATCCAAAGAAGGTTGATAAGTTGATGAATTCGAATATTGGAGATGATACACTTGTTGAACAACCCAATAAGAAACTGCGTCGAGATACATCTCAAACAGATAACACATTGGATACGACAACTATTGAGACCATGCATATTTTGCGTTATGATAATTCATCAATATTGGAACGATGCGAAGAAGTTAGACCGCACAGCATTTTAAAGCGATCGCGTACACAATCTATTATTCTCAACTCGTTTGACGAGGACTCTAAGAATATAACGCAAAATGCTAGTGTTCACTTCACGGGTCTTTCAAGTACATCCAGTGCTACTTCATATGTAAGTTTATACGATGCGAAGGACACCTCTTTAAAGATAACAAGTCAATGTGCTAAAGAATCGAGTAGCACAACCACTGACTACTGTTCGATGGAACCATCATCAGATGAGTCTAATCAGCGTAAACGTAAATTGCGAGAAGAAGATCAAGAAGAACCGCTTGCCGAGCCACTAATACTGCGCAGTAGAAATACAAATGCACGAAAACTTAAGAGTCATGGAAGTATTTATCAAGAAGTGGAAAATAACGATCTTTTACAAAATACAATGCAAAGAGAGCCATATGTGGAATGTGGAAAAGAGAAGAAGGGTTCATTTTCACATGATGATGTATTCGTGTTCACAGGAAATGATTTGCCATCTTATAGTAGTCGGTTTATAAGCCACAGTAGACCAAGCTATCAGAATAATTCCATAAACTCCAGCAGTAGTAAGACATCACCAATAAATGAACAATCCGTCTCAATATGCACATCTCAACGCAAAACATTAGCACAAGGAAACTTAACACCGCGCATTTCAAGCAAGGCACAAGCAAATCGCTCTGAACAGAGTTTGGGGGTGGAAGATATGCTTGAGACAAGTGCTCCAAATGATACTAATTCAAATAATCATTACAAATTAGCAGTGGATGAGCGTTATACTATTTCTATATCTGATAGCCCGGTTGTTGTACCTGACATGGAACTTGCAGGAAGGAAGAGTTATCGAATGGATGAAAAAAAGCCTTTGCAAACACATGTTATATATGATAGAGAATTAGATTCTGAATCAATAAGTCTTGCCGATGAGATGTGTGTTGATAACGATGATCAGCAAATATCAATTTCACTTGATTATTCTGAAGAAATCCTTACACAAGAAAAGACAGAATGTATGCAAGAAAGCAGTTCGTTAGGAAAGTTATTTACAAAATCAACTGTTGATCTTACGGAATCACGATCCTCAGTTAATCATAGTTTTCAAAGGCGAATGTGGACGCACAACTTACCAGATATATCAGCACAACCAGGGGGAGCAAAAGCATGGCACAAGGATGTTGTAGAGAAATCAGAGCCAATTGTAATTTTTGATGCGAATTGGTCAAACAAATCAATTATGAATGAAGATGTGATCAAGGAGGTGGATTCTTGTGAAGATTTAGCAGAAGATAAATCTAATTCGGATTTAGATACTACCATAAAAGAAGTGGGAAATGATGCCCTACATATCAAATCACAAAAAACTGAACTTAATGCTATAACTGACAAATCAATTATAAATATCAGTGTGAATCCTACTGAAGTACCTTGTCCATTTAATTCCACTTTCTTAAAGAAACTATGGATGGAAAGCTCATTTGACTTACCTAGCCCGCAAACTGTAAAGAACGCAAAGAACAAGTTACCGAAAAATGGTTCCGAAAAACAATCACCTGTTCTCATCTTTGATGCGAATGAATCGTATGTTAACGTTACTGATGCTAAACAAAGTTTTAGGGACAACGCAGCTCAACATTTAAATAAACGCGAATCTGGATATGAGGATAGACAAGAAATGCACACTAGAGTTCCAGTTTATCCAGAGGAGTCTTCTGCAATCATCGATGTGTCGATTTCAAACAATTGTAATATTGGAGAAATGTACACTTGCCAATCTGATAAAGAATTAGTTAAAAAGCCTACCGACAATTCCTGCGAAACCAGCATATTAAAAGACGCAACTTCTTCCTTAAATACGCAAAGACTCGCTGAAAATATGGCCGAAGCCAACAACTACAGCAATGACTCTGAAAGATTAGTTTGTTTTAATCAAGCTTATATTGATGAAAGTGATGGTGGATCTATTGGGAGTCTTATAATCGCTGAATCTGGGAATGATACGGATTCTCGAAGCTCCTTCGTTAAATCGGAAGGTATTAATATATCTGCTGAATCATTAAAAAGCAATTCGCAAGAACCGATAATTGAGATTGCTGTCCCAGCACGGCGGTCTACCCGACGAAGCAAATCTCTTGATGTGGATGTTAATGTTAATTATTCACCGAAACCACAGAGTACTCGAACGCGGCGATCAAGTGTTGAAGAAGCGCCAGTTAAACCAGCTAAAAGAAAAACGCGTACTAAAAGTGCAGATGCTGTTAATGATGAGACTTTGAAGCGTAGAACCCGATCTATTGCTCTACCAGTTATTGAAGAGGAGCATGATAATGTAATATCAAGAAGACGTCATAGGAATGATGACAGTACCAGTTATCTTGATTCTCCTTCAACAAGAATGCGTACGCGCGCCTCAGTTACACGAGAGCTTGATTCTCAAAGTAATGAATCATTTAGTGATAGTAAGAAAGGAAATGTATCGCCAAACACATTGCAACCGCGAAGAAGTAATAGGCTGAATTCAATGTTAACTGAATTAACTGAGGATGAAAAAACTACTACACCCTCCACGCCAAAACGTGGGAAATCTCGTCGAAATAGTACTACCAAATAAATGAAGAAACTCAGTTAATAACTCAGTAAATAAGGCATCTGAATCTGGTTTCAATTTAATATTATAATAAAAATAACATTTTTGGAATTAATGTTACATTCAAATAATATTTTTTCAAATGGAAAATAAGTGCGAATAAACTTTCTTTAATTATTAATAAAATACAGTTAACATATAATTGACAATTATTTTGCAAAACTCAAGCCAATATCGATTATGTTCTAGTTAAACATTTTTAACTCATTAGGTACATGAATTGAATTTGTTACTAGTAGTTTCTGCTTTTTAATTGTAGTTTTGAAATTTAAAATCTTAGTTCAGATTTTACGCACTGTCATCTCTTTCATCCGTTTTATTTTAACGGTATGGTATGATGGAGGGGTTGCAATGTGATGTGAATCTTTGTCTGAATGAGGTTGTGAATGTGCTGCGCTGTTTCTTAAATTATTTATTGTTGTAAGAGTCCATTTCGTTCGTTCGTGACTGTTGAAAAGTGATATGGATTACTTTATCAGCTTTTCAATACCACCAGACACTTTAAAGGAACCTAAACAACCGGGGGTCGTTTATGTGAGTATACTGCATGCGTCTTTTTGACCTAAAATTTTACTATTGTTACTTTAAAAACAGGACCAGCTGAAAATATTCTTCAGGAAGCACGTTGATTTTAAGCGTTTGTATATTAATTACGCAAAAGGTTATGGGACTGTGTATTTTTATAATCAACTGTAAGAAACTGTAATAATTAAGTAATGCAAATGATGAGAAGTTTCTTTTAGGGACCTGCACACATTAGAATTGGCGCTAAAAGTAAGTAATCCTTATAACCTTAAGATGACGATGCCACGCGATAACAATGGTGATATAAGTGCTGAAGTGGGCACTTCTTGCTTTAATGCAAATGGTCAGACAATTGCCTTACTTGAGGATCCAGAGACTTCATCAAGATATGTTTCAATTCATGATATTGAGAAAAGTGGTTTTAAGTTATATAGCACAGTAGGTGAAGCTCAGAGGTAACTTAGTAATATTTCACATGCTTATAATATCATTTTATTTTCTGAAATTTGATAATCTTACAGTAATGTTCTTCACAAGTTAGAGGCATTTCTGATAGCACAAGCTGAAATTTATTTAAAACTTAATAATTTAAAATACATGATTCCGAAGGATATCATTTTAAATGTTTACTTTTCAAATGAACTAAATGCAGTGCAGTCAGGAAAGGAAAATCATAATAATAAATCTCATGCATATATGAATGGCAAGCATATTAATCCAAGATATAAAAAACCAGTTGAAGCTATAAATAATGAGAAAAACAATAATAAAACCTCATTGAGTAATAATAATCAGGATGATACACCACAGAGAAGCCAAGATGTACAACTAAAAGACTTAAAACAGGTGAAATACTACCATAAATATAACATACTTAATATTTAGCTATAATAAATTTCAGGAAAATATTTTGCCCCTGGAACAACAAAATGGAAGGAAGTATTTACCACAGGAAGGTCAAAATGGGGCTAAGATATCTCAAAATACAGAACAGGCTGAAAAAAAAATTGCACCAAAAGAATGGACAAAGGTGATTGTCAGTGAGGAAGAAATTATACATAATCCAAATACACCATTGGTTTTACCAAAACACCCTGAGGCCAAGGTTTGTGCAAAAGAACAGAGTTTAATGAAGGAAGATATTGATACTAAGGATTTGCCAAGAGAAGAAAAAAGTGGAAGACATGAACATGCAGAAGAACATTGTGGGTCTTCTGTGAAATCATCATCCAGCACAAGGCTAACAACCAGAGAGCTGATTAAGAAGATTAGAGATACAAAGGGATCAAGGCTTCAACAATATCCAATTGCTTCAACAATTATTTCAAAAATGGCTGGCATGGAGGATGCACATTTACAAATTTTGAAAGTTGTGTCAGAAAGTAGTTTCATTGCCTTTATCGTATGTAACGATGCGATTGATTTTGAAGAGATACTTAACAAAACAACATGGGAAACAATGTTGACACCTAAGGTGGGTGATATGGTACTTGTAAAGGCAGCAGATAAAAGGAGCCGTGGTTACATCTTAGAATTAAAGGCTAACAAATATGTGGTGGCACTTATTGATTATGGCGAAATAACTGAAGTTGAAACAGTATTTAATGTTCCAAAGGAAATCAAATGCTTTGATGAGTTTATTGCACTTTGTGAAGCACCAAAGGAGTATGTGTCAAAGTTAATACTTGATGATATTAAAGAAGTATCAAGTCCTGAGAATTTTCACTTGATTGATAAAGTTGCAAAGGCTGAATTGATATGCCGTCGTTGGATACCCGATATCACTGTTTCGATGAACAATGTTATGACTTCACCTATGATGGCTGTGCAACAACAAAAAATATATTTCCAGTTACCAGTAACAGAACCAAACGTTAAGTGTGGTGATATTCTTGCGTTAACAAATTTTAAGGATGGCGTATTATACTTGCGTAATAAGGAAATGCACTTTAAGATTGGTAAATTGCAAAAGAGCAAATTGGAGGCTTTTGAAAAAGCTCCTGCAAATGGGCAATATGCCTTGTGCAAATATTGCAATGAGATACGACGTTGTCAAATAAGAGATATTAGTAATACTGTTTGTGAAATTAACTATATTGACTATCAGTCAACAGATAAGGTAAAGATTGAAGCATTATTTAATGTTAATGAAGAATCCATAAACATTCCACTATTAATCAAGAAACGTCTTCTCCGATTTGGAGACGTTAAGTGCCCAAAGGAAGCTGAAGAGAAAATAAGGCAATTGGTCAGAACAAAATTCGTTGTGACTTTCATTGAAGACGATGTTATTGATCTGAAGCAGAATAATGACAAACGCAGTTTGTCTGATAAGTTGCTGGGTTCTGTGAAGTATATTGATGATTTGCCAAAAATCAAGCTAGATTTGACCCAAAATATAGAGCTTGCTGTTTTACACGTGGAGGATGACAATAACTTTTTCTTTTATCCCAAATTACAAGATTATAATTTAGATAAAGTTTGTTCATTAGCGCATATGGAAAAGGCGCCGAAAATTGATAAAATAGTGAAAGGTCAACTATGTGCCGCTTTATTCGAGGATGCTTGGTATCGAGCGGAAGTGGTTTCCATTGATAATGATGATATTACTGTTTATTTTCTGGATTTTGGTAATACGGATAAGGTCAATACACGGTTTATTAAGGAGTTTCCGAATGATTTAATCGATGTTAGCCCGCTTTCTGTTAAGGGACAATTTACTACAGGTGGGAATGCATAATTTGTTTGAAAAATTTGTAATTATTTTGATTTTTCAGACTCTATATTTAGGGGGTTGGAAACGTATGGAAGAAGCTTTATTTCTAGAATCCAGCAAGTGGGAGATGTGTTCCACGTTACTTTATTGTCTGAACTTTAGTTTTTTTATTGGATAAGGGAATACAGATATAATACTGTTAGCATTCAGAATGCATGATTTTAAATTTGTATTTTATGTAGTTTTCTTTATCAGTTATAATTAGTCTATTTTAAGAATCTAACGTATGATAAACACAATTTCATGTTGTTTATTTACTTCATATATTTTTACGTTTGTTGTTCATACCATTAAGCTTTTATTTTATTTTTATTTTGACTTTAAATGCTTATATTGAAAATTTTCATGGACCATTTATTGGAATGCGTATTGGCTGTTTATTATATACAATGTTTATAAATACTTAAAAAAAACTCATTAATTACAAAAGGCTGACTTATTAATCGTTTATAATATAATATAAACAAAACACGTGAAGGAAACTATTGTCCGCATCCATTTGGTTGATACCAGGTATTGTTTTCAATACAGTGATACTATGGCACCTTCAAACGTGACGCCTGGTGAGCATAATCTCTGCGCTTGAGAATTGTGTAAGGAAATTGCACCTCACGTTTTTTGCTATACGAGTTAATGTTTTTCCCGCTAGGTGCTACTATTAAGACATTTTCAACTTTGATTACCAAATTATTTAATTTGTAAGTTACGAATATATATACAAGAATTTAGAGTAATATAAAATTGTATTAATGCTAAATAATATGAAAACGTTTATAAGCATTGGAGAACATAGGCTACATAAACGTAACCTTCAAAGTGCTTCAAAATTTGTAAACATGTGTAAAACTGTGTGGAATTTGTTCAAAAATGTTAAACTAATAATGAATTAATAAAGGGACTTCGTATAAAGTAAAACCTAATCAACCGCAAATAAACATAACAGGTACTGTCACATATTTAATTCACCACACACTTATGGTTTCATTTTAGCCTTGGCTTGTATAATAATATTATTAAATAACTAAATTGCTGTAAGGCAATGTACAATATCTCAATTAATACTTGCATTGAAGATAATGTAACTGGTAAATAATTTCTGTAACTGGTAAAAAATTTATTCAATAATTATTCAATGCTTGTTTGAAATAAGAAATCTGCATGATTAGTTAATTATTATAGTATTGTAATGTATTGTTTCATATTGTTTCATTTTAGTGCAGATAGAACACTACTAAGTATTTGATTGGTACAGTGTATACTTACAGTTACTTAACTTACATTTAATGGGACCCCTGGAGGCTTTTGTATGCCTCTCCTTGGGGTGCAAGTAAGAACTTGAAATTGTGGCAAATTTTTTAAACAAGTACAAGTTTTAAATTTTAAATGGCAAGACAGTTGGTGGCTTTGTGGTAAAGCACTGATCTAGTAACAAAGACATACTGGGTTCGAGTCCCGGCGGCGAGGTGTTTCTAAGTTACATTTTTCAAGAAGTTTAATAAGAAGCACCCCACCTCATAGAAGTAATGCATGTAGGCCCCCCCCTTGGCGGTGACGTCAAAATTTCGGCCTGTTGGTAACGAAAATCGGGAATGGGGAGGCAGTTGCTAGTCGGACAGCGACCGAGCTGGTCGACAAGCAACCTGCCGGGGAGCGAAGCTTGGGGTGGGCCATCTGAAGACGATCTTAATACGTACGGGCTTCAAAAATTAAAAAGGGGGCCCTTGTACGCTCCTGGGGGCCCCATTAGACATACAGCTAAGTCCACTGGAGGCCCCCGAGCGTACAAGGATATTAAAACTTGGAAATTCGAGTTGCCATTGTCAGGATTCGAACCTGAGATACACACATCACTTCCATAGCTGTAACCACTAGGCTATGGAGTGCTGTTGCTTTTGCCAAATTTGATCTTCCCCTTATAGTCTCAAATTGAATTGAAAACTTAAAATTGAATTGGAGTTCTCCGGGTTTGAACCAGAGACACTCAGATCACATCCATAGCCCATACCACTAGGCCACGGAGTGTTGTTTATGCGGTTAAATTTGATCTTCCCCTTATAGACTCAAATTGAGAATTTAAAACTTAAATACAACTGACTGCCTCGGGGATCGAACTCGAGACACTCAGACCACATCCATAGACTATACCACTAGGCTACGGAGTGCTGCTGCCTTGATTAAATTTGAACTTGCCCTTCATTTTAATATGTATTCAAAACCAAATTAAAATGCATTTTTCAGGGACCGAACCCGCAACTCTGGATCGAGTACCTGGCACTATACCAACTAGGTTACTGGAAGTAGTTAACGCGCTTGGTTTTTAAAATTTATATAAGTGCCTGCAATTTTATGACTTATAAACTTGTCTAGGCTGAGATACAATCCGAACATTTCAAGCGTGCAACTTTACATTGGATCTAAACCAACGATGTCGCAAATTACTCAAGCAATTGACTTATTTCAGGAAGAATGTAGAGGTGAGAAAGGAAAATAATAAATTCGATATATTTTATACAGGTATATTTTTACAGATCTATTACACTTTAATAAGGAAGTTCCAACTCTTATATTTGATTCTAAGGATGCCAACTGGCCATTAAAATTTCACAGAGATTATGTTTCGAAAAACATGCCAGTGCTAATAAAAAATGCATCTGCCAATGTTAAAGCTCAGAAAGAGTGGAGTTGGGATTATTTACTGTATGTATAATTATTTATAATGTTACAACGAAACTACATATTACTAATATAACAATAGTAATAAATTAGGCAACAAAGAAGTTGTGGTTGCTGTGACTCCAAATGGTTATGCAGATGGTATTGCAAGTTATAAACATCCGAATGAAATTACTTGTGAAGATATTTTTGTCCTTCCAGAGGAACGGAAGATGTCGTTTTCAAATTTTATTGATAACATTAAAGCTCCGAGGTAATTTTAGTGTATTCCACAACAGCAATGGAATTAATATTGAATTGTTTTCAGATCTAATTATATTTGCTACATTCAACGGCAAAATTCTAATTTAATTGAAGATTTTAAAGAATTATTCACCGATGTTGATACTGATATTTCATGGGCTCATGATGTTTTTGGAAAGTCTCCAGATGCGGTCAATTTCTGGATGGGTGATTCCAGAGCCATTACAAGCAGTAATTTGATTAGTTCCTTTATAAATTTTACTTTTATATTAATGCTTGCAATTCTTTTAGTGCATAAGGATTTCTATGAAAATATTTATTGCGTCGTTAGTGGGCAAAAAGATTTCATTCTGATGCCACCAACAGACTTACCTTATTTGAATTATAAAACCTTTAAAGTGGGAAGATATACAAATGTAACTACTTCTAGTTATGATATTTCTTTAGAATTTGATATAAATGGATCAAATAAATTTGTACCTTGGATTGCAAATGATCCAAGGGATAATAAATTTGACTCAAGTCTTAAACAGGCCAATATATATAAGGTGAAGGTATCTAAAGGTGATTGTTTATATTTGCCAAGTTTATGGTTTCATAGTGTCGCGCAAACTCAAGGATGTATTGCAATTAATTATTGGTATGATATGGAGTTTGATATGAAATATTGTTATTATAAATTACTAGAAATGCTAGTAAATAAATAAAAGATATTCATGTACATCATATGGTTGAAATATTAATATTTTACTAAAGGACTAGGTGACACTTGTAATACTGAGTATATTTTAAATTAATTATCATCATTCCTTTATTATTATATTTAGGTAAAAGGCGTAGAAATGTAATAAACTGATATATTCGGCAAAATTAAGACCGATCAATTATTTGAAAATAAATATAGAGTAACCAATATTACAGTAGTAAAATCCCTAGCTCCATCAGTCGCAATCAGTCGTGTGATATGATAATCACGCTGAATGACGGTGTTATTTATGCTGTTAAACTAATTAATTATTTATCAAATTAGTACGTAATACTCTGTTTCCACAATGCCGAGAAAAACACATTTATTAACACTAGCGTTAGTGTTTAGCGCTCTTTGTTTACTACAAAATGTGGTCTTATCAGAAGAGGATGATGAAGATGTCCCAATATCAAAACTAAGTCAAAACATTGGTGTTCCAACCCTTAAATTTTACTACTGGTACGTTAAATTTGTATAAGATTATTATGAAGTAAAATTATTATATGTTTAAGCTATTCGTGTGGTTATCGAAGAGCATATGAAGAATATGCTAGTATATTACAAGAGAAATACCCACTGATTCTGGTTGATGGCAAGAACTATGATCCACCTGGTTTGAATATGTTGATTGCTCGTTTTGTTGTAAGTATTTAAATACTGTGAAATCATAAAAGAAAGATATTAATTATACTGTTTCAAGGGGCTTGCAAAAATGGTGATTATCTTGTGCATACTTGGCAGCATTAATGTCTTCACTTACATTAATATGGCACAACCTACTTGGTGGCAGTGGTGTTTGGACAACAAACTGTATGCTTGTCTCATGCTATTTTTCCTTTGCAATCTAATTGAAGGACAATTAGTTCAGTCTGGAGCATTTGAGATTATGCTAAATGACATACCAGTGTGGTCCAAACTTGAAACTGGACGTATACCACAGCCAAGTGAATTGTTTCAGATAATAAATGCTCATATGAAATTGCCTGATAGTATTTTAGAATTAAATACTAATAAATTGAAATAAGTTTGTGAGTGGTGGATTACAACATCATCAAAAATGCAATTTGCAAAACGCAATTTAAATGTTTGGTAAATGGATGAGAAAACTTAATATGTAATTATTACCTAGTATTTGTTACTGTCATTTCGAATAATCTTGATGTATCATTTTTAATAGTTCTTGATTTTGACTGAATACTGCTATATCATTCTTTATATAAAATATGTATGTAATTAACTCAGTAATATAAACAATAGTAATTGCTGGATATTGAATATTTTGTATTATGGTATCCACAATTTGTACAAAAGATTGTTGCCATAGGTATCTTCAGCCTTATGAATATACATTTACTCCTGATCCAGTGCTAAAATTTAGTATTTACTCGTATAAATAAATACTTCGGTTCTTTGGTGACTTAAGGCAGGTTACGTTCGCCAACTTGCACCAACACATTGATACACTGAGTCACACTCATGGATGCACCCACGCTGCGCTCATCATGCCTCTATATGAAAATATTTGAACTAAGATCCTTTTAAAATTTAAAGAGCTCAGGAATGCGGCAAGTGCACGGTCCGCTGACCTACATTTAACGTGTATAAATAGTTGCCTACTTCAAAGTACATCAAATGACAAATTTGTATTTCCCACACACTACCACAAGTATTAACGAACCCAATAAACTTTCTGAAGTTTTCTGAACTAAGTGGTACTATTATAAAATGCCATTAAAACTTATATTTTGTTAATATCTATAAAATGTTTTTCTCTATGAAATACATTTGACATAAAATGTTGTAATATAAAGTACTTTCAGAGCAGATCGTAATATTCAGAAAACATGAAGGGGTTGCATGTACTTGTGGAATTAATTATTACCCAATATCTTTATAATGGTTGCCCACAAAATTGTATTGTTGTAACCAGTTCCAGTATTATGCATAACGCAATACTAAGATTGAATGCAACTTGGTATCTTTATGATTCAAGAATTATCATTAATGGTATAACTGAGCAATGCGATTGTTTTTTGTTATTGAAAGATGCATTAGAAAATATGGATATAATTGATACTGGCTTAAAATCCTCTAAGGCAATAAATCGTTTAAATCATCGCAAAATAATTGCATATTACAATTCATTTAATATTTTTACTTCAAAAGCTTTAAATTATTTCACAGACTTTTTACTGTTAAAATCTGATTGTAATGACTGCAGTAATCCTTATAAGTTTTATTTGTACACACACAAATTTAACGGTCCAAGAGAAACGAAAAATTTTCCAGTGCTTTTAGATGTGTTCGACATTAAAAGAAATAGCTTCAAAACAAATGCAAATTTGTTTCCAGATAAATTAAGCAATCAAATGGGTCGTCCACTACGCCTTGGTACATCGGATTTGATTCCGTTTGTGGATATCAGTATATTGTTAATTTCGATACCGAATTACAATTAAGTCATGATTTTTAAGATACGCGCACTGGTGGTGCTCTTAAATTGGTGATTGAGTATGCATTGCATTATAACACCCATCTTATAATTAACAACGAGAACGATTTAACTAAAATGGTAACAAATTATTCTGGAAATGATCTAACTGATGGACTCAGCAAAGACGAATTTGATATAATTATACGTAGAAACAATTCCTTCTTGGTATAGCATAATAATCTTCAATTTTTCAATTCCAGGCTCAATGTTTTTAACATATGATCGTTTTAAAGTATTTGATGTTAGTGGAATTGTCTCTCAACTGCAAGTTACTTTAATTGTGCCGCAACCGAAGTATTAAACATATTGGTATTAATATTTTTAGTCCTTATCTTTTTCCTACAGGCTAACCAATAGTTGGACAAACTTTTTAATTCCGTTTAAATTCGGTAGTTGGCTGGTATTAATTTTATTTCTAGTGATGGAATGGTTGATCCTAAAAGTAATTGAAAAGTAATTTTTCACGATTTAAACAAAGCAACATAAAAATATGTATCTTTACCTAGGTATAATCAGCAATATCTTGATATCAGTTGGTTGATTCTTTTTGGAATTACACTACAACAAGCTGCACCAACTCGTATATTTTCTTCGAAATATATATTGCGATTCCTTCTGCTTGTAATCCTTTTTCAAACTGTAATAATACTGACGATGTATACTTCTAATTTATCGAGTAATTTTATTCATCCACGGTATGAGGATGATATTCGAACAGTGAAAGATTTTGCTAAAAGCGCATATATCACAGGCGGTAGTGAACCAAATGCGTTACTTCCTTTAAAAGATGATAGTAGAGTATGCTTAAGTATTCAATACACTACATGCGCACTTATGTAAAATTGTTTTTAGATTTGGCATAGATCGGTGTTCAAGAAGTTTAAATTTTTAACGCAGACGGAGTTTGAACAATTAGTCAAAGACGTTAATATTGCGTCTATCGCAAATTATTATTCTTCCGGTTATTACAGTACTCAGCGAGGATTCACTGCAGATAATGTTAAAAATTATAAAATAATGAATGAATATTTAATGACGCACTATACTACTGCTTACCTTCGTCGAAGTTCAGTACTTACTGAATCATTCTCTGATTTTGTGTTAAAGTGCTTCAATTTTGGCTTAATTGAAATATGGGATAAACAAGTATTACGTCTACGAATTGAATATTTTTCTTACTTTCTTGTATCAATTTTAGTCCATGTATAAACAGTTGGCGTCTCCTTTACAACGTTATTTCAATAACAAACAAGAAGATAAAACTTTTGAAACAATTTACTTCAATGATTTGATAAGCATTTTTGCAATCTGGCTTTGTGGTATGTTGCTATCATTAGCGCAATTTTTAAAAGAGCTCGTACTTAAATAAAGCCTAAGGAGCTATTTCGTTCGTATTATTTTTTTATTAATTTCTATTATATAATGATTTTCTTTTATATGTTAAAGAATTATTCCTTTCTTCAAAATAAGAATAATTAGGAATTATATATGAACACATTATTTAAAACTTTGAATCTTAGTATATACTATATATAATAAAAATTATATTATATCTAACAAAAATAGTTATTTTAATATTATACACATTCATACAATTATCATTACTAGTGCATATAAGCATCATTAATTAATAATTGTTAACAATATGGCACTGTTTAATATTCTCGCATAGTTTACATTAGTTACCTGGTGTTGGCGGTCTATAGCCACGATGACGGACCTGTTGGGGTCTTCGTCGATCATTTGAGGACTGTGGATATCTTCTAGCATAAGGATTATATGGTACATAGGAAGAGCGTGGTGGCTGACGCACAGCACTGGGTGGTAATTGTGGACGCGTAACTCTTGAACCACCTTGCCTGCGAATACACACAGCACATCTACTTATTTTAGATGTGATATCCATACCAGCCTTTAAAGTTTGGGGTCTAGGCTTGTGCCACATATCATAATCTTCAATAACAGACATCCAGAAAGATAAGGCAGTGGTATAATAATTGCATTGGCCATGTCCTTGGCATTCAATGAAAGGCCTGGCGCGGAATTCTTCCATACAAGAACCAGGTGAAGACAAAGATTGACCTGCGCCTTCTGCGCCCGCATCGGTATGCTGAAAATTAATGATTAGTTATACGCCATTATGATGATTTCTATAAGTTTTCTTACCATGACGAAACTGTATCCGACCCACATACGATCCCAACCATTTGGACAATCGGGAATTGTCATGCTTTGACTGTGCAAAGCTAAGAGTTTAGTCGTTGCCTCACAAACAGAGCATCTAAAAGCATATGGTATATTTGTCTGTATTAATATTATTTAATGTTATTACCGTGAAATGTATTTCCTTAATTCATTTGATGGGATGGGTGTCATAGACATCGGCATTGGCTCAAGAGTTGAAAGCCAGTAACTATAATCATTTCGGTTTGCATAATTACAAACGTTGTTCGTATTGCAGAAAAGGAATGGCATTGTATTAAACATTCGGAGACAACTTCCGGCAGAACCGAGATCCTGTCCGTGGCCATAAACATTTGCAATCATATTAAGGAAAGAGTAACCTTCCCACATTTTAGTAGTACCAGGTGGACATATTGGCACCGTTTCACTTTGTGAGTGCCTTGCAAAGAAAAATCCTCTGCTTCGAGGCCCAGGACCGGGCGGTGCATCATCTCCGCGTTCCCCTTTGAAACCGAGTGCTCCTGGGGCACCCGTAATTCCTCTCATACCAATTTCACCACGTTGACCTTTTACACCCATCAAACCAGGCTGACCATTTCTACCTGACTCGCCTTGCAGACCTCTTATTCCTTTTTTACCTGGAAATCCTGGCCGTCCTACTAATCCGGCTAAGCCCGGTAATCCATCAATACCTGGACTTCCCTTATCTCCTGGAAGTCCAGCGAGACTGCCACCGATAGTTTCACCACGTTCTCCTTTATAGCCTTTAAAACCGGGTTGACCAACCATGCCAGGAGCACCAGTATTACCTATAGGTCCCCTGTAGCCCATTTTACCAGTCAATCCTGGTAGACCGGATAAACCATCCATTCCTCTTTCACCTTGTAAACCAATCTGACCGACGGGTCCTGGATAACCAATGTCACCCCTTTCACCCTTTGCGCTGCTTGCCGAGAACCCTGGCTCACCTTGCATTCCTTTCCTTCCACTTAACCCCGGATGTCCATCCAATCCTGGCATTCCAGGATCGCCTATTAAGCCCGCAGGTCCAGAATAACCTGCATTACCTTTTTCTCCTTTAAATCCAGGCAAGCCGAAGCCTGGCAAACCAGGCGCTCCAGGCAGTCCTTCATTACCGTATTCGCCAGGTGCTCCCTTTTGACCAGGTCGGCCATTTATACCATCAAGTCCGGGAAAACCTGGCACACCGGATTCACCTGGCATTGGATTTTGGCCCGGTAAGCCTGAAAGTCCAGGCATACCAGGCGCTCCACGGTAACCTTTAATACCTGGCAATCCAAAATCACCAGGCATTCCAGAAAGCCCAAAATCACCTCTATCGCCTGGTGCTCCAATTAAACCAGGAAAGCCGGTCTCTCCTATTTCGCCTTTCAAACCCTGGAGGCCATTCATGCCTCTGTCACCAAAATCTCCTTTATCGGCAAAACCAAACGCTGCTAATCCAGGCGAACCAGTTTCTCCTTTACGTCCTATTGGTCCTTGCAAACCAGCTGGACCTGCAGGACCATCATCGCCAGGTAAACCAGGACGTCCCATAATTCCAGGTTCTCCATCCATTCCTCCTTCTCCTTTCATACCAAACGAGCCAGGATTACCTATATCTCCCTTTAGACCAGGGAAGCCATCTCTTCCCGGCTTACCAGGTTGACCTTGATAGCCAGGCCCTCCTGTATCACCCGAAATACCTTTTACACCCATGAAACCATAATCTCCGGCCAAACCTTTAATGCCCGGCATGCCAGGCCGTCCGTTTTCACCTGCATTACCGTATTCTCCTCTTTCCCCTCTCAAACCAAACACAGTTTGACCATGGCTACCTCGTTCTCCTTTAATACCATTAAAGCCATGTTCGCCCGGTCTTCCGGGAGGGCCTTGAATACCAGACTCACCAATTTCACCCTTTGCTCCGCTAAATGAGGAATCTCCTCTTATACCTTTTAACCCTGGGAAACCTCTATCACCCGGTTCGCCTGGTAAACCCGGTAGTCCTTCTAATCCTGGCATTCCCTCCATGCCCATTTGACCACGCTCACCTTTACTACCTCTATGACCAACTTGTCCAACGTCACCAATAGGACCTTCAAAACCAGATCTTCCCATATTACCCATTTCGCCAGACATTCCTGGTGTACCATCTCTGCCACGGATGCCTACACGTCCGTCAAAACCAGGAAATCCTTTGTCACCAGGAAATCCGAGTGGTCCTGGTAATCCAATTGCTCCACGAATGCCAGGCATTCCATCTTCTCCTGTCGGACCGTCGTTACCCGGATAACCCCGATCTCCAGGCTCTCCAGCTTTTCCTGAGAGACCAGGAAACCCAGGATTGCCTGGCAAGCCTCCAACTATTGCCCCCATTTGTCCTTTATAACCTTGAGGACCGTCAAGTCCAAAACGACCTGGAGCACCCTTTTCACCTTTTGAGCCTTTTACTCCGTGTATACCTGGCAAACCAGAAAAACCAGGGGGTCCATCAAATCCGCGTTCGCCTTTGGCTCCTGGTAAGCCCATTGGTCCCATTTCTCCGAACAATACACTGCTGCCCGGATCTCCTCTTTGTCCACGCATACCAGGCAAACCGGGTACACCATTCGGCCCAGGCACGCCTGGTTTACCAGGATAACCCTGACGACCTCCATCGCCTTGTTGACCAGGATGTCCTTTTAATCCGATTGGACCAGGTACTACTGGTCCGGGTAATCCTGGTATTCCTGGGAGGCCAGAAAAACCTTTATTACCACGTTCTCCTTTATCTCCATTAAAACCAGGATATCCAGCATCACCCACTTGGCCTTGGTAGCCTTTTTGACCATTTGTAGCCGCCGTAAAACTGCCGCTATCGCCAGGTTCACCAGGGTAGCCATCATCGCCTCGATCACCAGGTTCTCCACTAAATTTATATATAAATATTTTTATATATATATAAACAAATATACGTACGGTAATCCGTTTAGTCCTCGGTCGCCTCGTAACCATTCTTTCGGCATATTTGCAGGTTCTCCTTTTTGGCCTAAATAACCATCCTTTCCAGGCAAACCGTCTGTGCCTGGTCGGCCAGATATTCCGTAATCACCAGCTTCCCCTTTAGGGCCTTGTGTTCCTTTAGGCCCTAGAATACCAGACAAGCCAAGTTCGCCCCGTTCTCCTTCAAATCCGGGATATCCGGCATCACCCACATCGCCAGGGGAATTTAATGGGCCACTTGGCCATATCATACTCCCTTTGCGCCCTTTCGGACCGGGCGCCCCTTCTGTACCATACATTCCAGGAGTACCCATTTGACCTTTTAGACCTGGTGGCCCTTGATTTCCAGATTCACCTGCCAAACCGCGTCGCCCAGGTAAACCAGCACGGCCGGGCAAACCAGCCATGCCATCTCGACCATTATCACCTGCATCACCTTTACTGCCAGGCGCTCCTGTTTATGAAAAATATTTAGTGGATTAATAAATAATTTTTGAATTAATGTTGCTCTCTTACCGGGTCTACACACTCCACAATCATCACCTCTTCTTCCTTTTTGCCCAGGATAACCATTGCGACCTGGTGTACCAGAATCACCTGGAAATCCCGGAATGCCTCTCTTACCAGGTTCTCCAAATGGTCCGCGAATAATAGTTGTGGCTCTGCCAGGAAAACCTTTCGGTCCGTCAAAACCAGTTTCACCTCTTTCTCCTGGTGGCCCCGCTAATCCAAATGTGCCAGGCAAACCATCCTCTCCAGGTGGACCAGTAATATCCATACCTTTGAAACCTTTTTCGCCAGTAGGTCCTATTGGTCCAGCAGGTCCTGTAGGTCCTTGTAGACCTGGATTTCCTCGTTGGCCATCGTCACCCCTTTCACCTTTGATAGAGACGCCACGTTTTCCAGATTCGCCTGGTATTCCTTTAGGCCCAGGTAACCCAGGAGGACCGATTGGACCAGATGGCCCAGATCTCCCAGGTATTCCGGCTGGGCCTATGTCGCCAGGTAAACCAATATCGCCCTGTTTACCCGGTCCACCAATTGGAGATTCATCTAAATTCGGATCATATTCTCCAGGCGGTCCAATTGGACCTTGAAGTCCAGGTAAGCCAATTGTTCCAAGTTCCCCTTGTATGCCTTTGTCACCATCAAAACCAACACTTCCAGCGAATCCAGGAGCACCCTTATCACCTTTTTCTCCGCTTTGTCCATGATCGCCAATTTTACCTTGTTTGCCACGAGATCCGTCATTCCCCGGCTCACCTTTAATACCAAACAAGCCGGGCAAACCAGGAGGCCCCTATTTCGAACAAATTGAGTTACTCAAACGCTATAAAATATTTAAGAATTATATTCTAACCGGTGGTCCCTTATCACCCGTCATCCCAAATTGACCACGTTCACCCATTTCACCAATAAAACCACGTGCACCTTTTGGTCCTCTTGATGTTTCCGAAATTTCGGGAATAGTAAATTCTCCTGTATCACCTTCTACTTCGCCGGGTTCTCCTGGTTGACCCTCATCACCAAGATCACCTTGTAAACCAGAAACACCTTGTTTTTGATCACCTGGTTCTCCTGGCTCTCCTATTACACCAGTTCTACCCATAAAACCCTTAAACGAAAAAATAAATTAACTATCATATTTTCATTTGTTGTTTTGGATTATTTACTGAATCTCCGTAAGGTCCAGGATAACCTGGAGGGCCAACTGGGCCTTGAGGTCCTTCGCTACCAATTGTGCCATCAAAGGCTACATCGCCTCGATCACCTTTGGCGCCAATTGAATTGCCACCACCTTCGCCAGGATCACCTTGTGGTCCAGGTGGTCCAAAACTGCCTGGATCACCACGTATACCTGGATAACCAGGAGTACCAGGCGTTCCGAAAGCACCATCAGTACCATTGCATCCATCTAACCCGGATGGTCCTCGAGGCCCATATTCACCAGGCATGCCAGCTATACCAATAGCTCCAATTTGGCCTTGTTCTCCTTCATCGCCCTAGTTTTAAGTTTATTTATAGATTAATTAAATACTGATTGAATAAATCAAAAACGGCATACTCTGTATCCTTTCTCGCCCAAACCGCCATACTCTCCCATCATGCCTTTTTCTCCTTTCGGTCCAAACGGCCCGGGATATCCTGTGTCACCATATTCGCCTTGTGGTCCAGGCACACCATGTTTACCTTCACTACCTCGACGTCCTTTTAAACCTTCGCATCGACAATTTAAAGGAGCCGCGCATCCAGTGCAATTCTGAAACAAAAGTTTTATAATCGTTAGTTGGATTTTCAATAAAATGTTTACAGTCGTTATTGGAAACTGTCAATTTTCGCAGCAATCGGCTCTAATAGATAAACATGATTTATCTGACTATGATAATGTGTCATTTAGTGTGAAATGCGGCAACCGACCAGAGTGATTATTCGTGGCGTACCGCATGCCATCAGCGAGCAAGCGCTTTTACAAGAGCTACAGCCGTTGCCGGCCTTCAATCATTTTTACCTGAATAATCGTAATATCGCAAGACCAGGTATTGCATACATCAATTTCAATTCATTGGAAGATTTAATAGTCTTTATGCGAAATAGAAATCGTTACTCAGTAGAAATTGCACCAAATCAAAAAATGTTTAAATTGCATAAGCAAAAATGGCACGATTCTCAAGTCAATACGATCGAAACGGATGCGTACTATATCAATTTTATAGAAAGCCTTAGCTGCCGTGATCAAAAGTGTGCAATTCATAGCCCAACTATGATGGAAATGATTAAATCCGGTAGTCAGAAACAGGAACGCTTAACACCTCTTCTCAAATACATCATCGAAAAAAAGAAACGCGCTGGAGGAACCATTGGTGGCTACAAACCGCAAAAGAACTGTATAATATTTGTCAATAGCGCAAAGAAGCGTCGCTACCATGGAAATAATAAATTATTTCGTAATGGTCACACACTTATCTCGTCCGCCAATTGAATCTGCAGCAAGCAGCAAATTTGTCTTGCACATTATTTTCAGAATCTCGGACAGAGCACAAAGTCAAAATATACGAAATTTTCGTGACTATTTGCTACAACATAAGCAAACATTGCTGCAACGAAACAGGCAGAAGGCAAAGCTCACTGCGTGAAAAAAATAATAATAAAGCACACCATCTACTTTGTTGTTACTGGCTGGCGTCAAAGCAATTGCATGGAGGATTGGTTGAAGCAAAGCGGAGCGAAAAGCAGGCCATAAACCCAAATTATAAATAATAATTTTATATTCGCTTCTTGGGTTCTCTCAAACGGCGTCTATTCATAGACCGCGTGCATTGTAAACAATTGCCATTACTTCTTTAAAATTCTCATTACATTTGTTACGTTTTCACATTGGTCTAGATTTTCTTTCATGCGACATCGAATACGAATTGAATTTTCCTAAAAAAAGGTGCAAATTTACGGAGCACGCGCTTACAGTTGACGAACATGCGACAATTGTATGTATTCAAAGCACAATCAGTTTCACGACGTCAATTTCCTGGATTTCATCAGCATGTTTAGTAAGTTTCGTGTCCGGTCTCTGGGTACATACATGCGTGTGTAAATATACATTCAAACAGGAGCTTTTCCTCATGCGTGGTGAGTACTCTGCCAACTCTCGGAGGAGGTTATTGTAACCGGAAGCCGATTATCTGAACATTGTGCAGTTTTCTGATTCACGCTCAGCGCGTGTCTCCTCAGTGATAACAACATCGTTCATAAATTCATTCATTTCCATTCATTAGAATAGAATCTAAATTTTGCCAACAGTTTTCCCTACTTAATTGAAAACAATTACTAATTATTGCGCGGCTTAATAATTAGTAATTGTTTGTGAGGATTTTAATTTATAGATAATGAGTGATGATGGGCCGCAGGCCAATTGCTCTGCAAGTCACTGCAATAAATCGCCACTTAGGAGCACTTAGCGCATCATTCAATTCCTGCAGCAATGGCACACATTGCGATTAATTTGTTTTCGACGCAAATCATGCAACATGAAATTACATATCTGTCAACAGCATGTTGTTGTGCGATTATCTCATCGGTTACTTGCTTACTGCATCTTGACTTTTCCGCTCGGTGTAAAAGTGAATTGTCTGTCTGGACGTTAGTGTAACATGAATTTATGCACGCCTAACATTTGTGATAAAAGATATGCTGATGGGCCTAAAGGCAGCTAAGAAGACGTAGGAGCGAATCGATGAACGCGTTCGCAGTCGCGCAAGTGCAATGCAACTATAAATAGTTCTAATTGTTCGACATCTGTTAGGAAATCGTGACTGGCGGCACATGCGCTGCCTCAACATGCTTGGCATGATGCTGACGATGCGGATATCGATGATGAAGATAACATCATCAAGTGATGGCCAAAGTGCCGCTGCGTCTCTGCCTTCCAACTCAAATTATATGCATTTTGAGCACGAGCGCATTTTTGCTTGCCTCATTAGCACAAAATAATAATATTCAATGTTAAGTCATACTTTGTATTATGCTAAGCGACCCTTACTTAAAATAATACAGAGAAGCATTGAAGCTGGAATAAGGAAAAGGAAATATGCAGCTGTAAAATTTCATAATCAATTAAAACGCGTTTCCTATGCTTTCATTGCCTGCAAAAACATTACACGGCATCAGTCATCTATAAATATGTTTTTGCGAAGAATGCAATATCGTGCATTTTTAGCATTGCCGTCAACAATCGTAAAACGCATGAAAGAAAATGCAAATTACTAGAGTTGTAATCATATTTCAATGATTGGTGCATCTCAACACCGCAGATTGGATATTTATTTATCCAGCCAAACACAGAGATCAAACTTGCTTAAGTTTATTATAGTTTAGCAAATTTATACTGCGCAAACGGCAAACGCGAAAAATTAAAGCTCAAAAGACGAAAGTGTATCCAAATATTTAGTTAGTAAAGTCTTTGAACTCGCACACAACTTGCAGTGGCTTTGGTTATGAATTGGAATAGACGTGCACTTGAATTATTCAAGAAATTCATGTCTGTTGCACTTGTAATCATTTTTAGTCAACCTTTTGCTAGATTTTGCAAACGTCAGAAAAGCATACTTACTTTGATAATGAAAAGTTTAACTAGTGAAAGCTAAACAACACGCCTTCTTAGTATTTAATCATAGCGTTTATAATGGGTTGTATTATAAACGGATTTTTATGGAAATTATACGCTGGGCAGTTGTTGGCAGCAAGGGGATTTAATATGAGCGATTGTTCTGGGCCGCGAGACTGGCTAAAGACGCTGACCGTTGATGGCTGGACGAATTGCTGGCATGCGTGTGGTCGGCCGTTTATTCAATGCGCTCGTTACTTTTTCGCGCTGTCAACCGCTGAAATTACCCGCAACGGGGCAGAAATGGCAAACGCGTTCTGAATAATGGGCGAAGAAGAGTGTCTGACCTCCAAAGATGACTACATTAGCATGTGCGCACAAATCCAAGAACCGCAATCGCAAAATATGCAAAACATACGTTCAAATGAAATGATACGATAACACATCGAGTCTTTTTCATGTCTTATCAATGAAACCGCACCAGCAACCAGCAGAAAGAAATTGGAATGCCTCACTAAATAATTTATTGCCTCTTAGACGCACTTTAATCGCAATTAATTCAAATGCTGGGCGACTTCAATCAAGTTTAAATGCGCCTTGCAGTGAGTAATTGTGATTGATATCGATCAAACTATTTATTCGATGCGTATTTAATTACAAGTAGTATTCTTTCCTATAATAAATAATTCATGACAGTTTCTATTTGGCTTAAAACTTTGACGACTGCTTGATAATATTGTGAATTGTGTAATTTGTATTTTGAATTATTTGAACTCGCAACAGTGTAAAGAAGTGTGCGTTCAAGGATGTGCTGATAACCTGTACTTGTTACTGAACTTATACCATGTAATTTGCCAAGATTAATTTCAATTATTCGCTCATGAATCAAGTTGTTCATGAATGAAATCTATTAGAAAGTTTTACTTAAAAATAAAGTTGCACACACTTTTTATTTCGCAAAGTGTTTTTGTTATTATTAAGGCGATAGGAGGATCATCAGCATGTCTGTTTGATACTGAACTTATAAATAAACAATTACTTAATAACACAACGATTCATTGTAGGAGCGATCGAAAAGATGTAGGAAGCTATTACCTATTTTGGTTTTCTTAGCGATTACGTAGTTGAAAAACTGTTTATGTAACATTAAAAAATGGCATTTCATTTATAATGCGACTTGATTGCAAGTTCAACTACCTTTGGTAGTTGTACATCAAGTATTTGCATTTTGGCGTTCGACTCACGTTTCGGGTTGGTCGCTTATGCTAGCAATGAGATTACTTCCACCTTAGATGTGCGCAGCTCATTATACCGAAGCAGCGCGCTAGATTATAAAGTTGTTTTACGATTGCAATGCAAATGCAAACGCAAACGCTGTGTGCGCTGATTTACGAGTTGACTTGTTTTGCGAGATTATCGCGTGCTGTATGCGCGCTCTTTACGAGCGCAACTATAATCAACTCGACTCTGTCTTTGATAACCTGCTATCAATTGATTTTCGATATTTTCTACACACACCACGTAGAAAATGAAGTTATAAAGTTTCTTCAAAATGTACCCGAAACTACATAAATTCCAACAAATAATAAAGCTTAGATCACCAACTACTTCCTTGATGCAAGGACATTGCGAAATTTTTATATGAATTCATGTAGGTTGTGATAACACACAATGATCAAATATATTCTGCTCGTTAATTGTTATCAATTACAAATTTCCGCTCGTGACGCAATAAATTTCCTGTTGCATTTTCGAATCATCGCTGCCGATTCCATTTTTAACTTTTTGTGGTCCACTTTCGCCTCCAGACGTGGGATTCTGGAGGCGAAAGTCAACACGTGACAGTCATGACTTGTTTTTGACACAATGTCGAGTTTGATTTTGAATTTTTATTAGCAAGAATGTAAGTATTGATAATACATTATTTCAATGCGGCTGGAGTGATTCGTGCGACCGATGACGACGAACTACTACAAAGCTCGCGATGTGTCACGGCGCATCATCAACCTGTTGCGCACGCCAATCGCAGAGCTGAAGAAGCAACCTGATATAGTGTCACAGCGTCTGTACACCCGCGATTCTGGCAAAATATTGCGACGTAAAGACCATAATCGTCGTCTGGTGTCTTCAACAGCGTCGTCATCGCAATCCACAATAATCACGACACAATCACGTCTCTCCGTCATTCCATCGATTGACACTTGTACAGTCAGCGAAGCTCCAACGTTGGGCAGCGTTGAGGTAAAGTCCAGAAAGCGAAAGCAACTACCCAGCGATATCCAAATTATTGGAATTCCCGGTACGGGGCAGATCAATGTCAGCCACGTTCAAGACATGCTCAATAGCTATTACAGTGCCAAAAATGCGCATCGGGAAATGCAATCGAATACTTCCATGCTAACGAAAAGCCAAAAGCGTCATTACGAACGCTTTTCAGATTACAGCGAATATAACACTCGGCATTCAAACAAACAGAAAACTAATGATATCTCTATACGAGGTGGTAATCGAATAACGTATTAATAAAGAAAACTAGGGGTGAAAAAACTTTTAAGCATGAAACTTCACGGTAATTGCGTTTGAATTTATTTAATGCGCGACCTAATCTGGAATTTGGGTCAATCTAACCGTTAATACGTCAAACGTTTGAAAAATTCGTCCCGATTCGCAATAAATAATAAATTGCATTTGCGTTGCGAACAATGGCTCGTGTGCAAGAGTGCGAGGATAAAGTCGTTCTTGTGATCGGAGCCGATTACGGCCTCCAATCATACATCGTGGTGCCTAGCAGGAAACTATTGTTTTTCGTTGTTTCCACAGCGTTCCGCATTGCGTCCAAGCTCTTTCATGTGTTTCATGTTCGAAAAGCCGTAATAATCTTTTATAATGCTTGCTCAATATGCGCGCCCAAGCTTTAGTACGTTACGCATTCCGTGTAAGTCGTGTACTTCGACAATTGAGTACCACTTGATCGCTCGAATTTGACCATTGGCGCTAGTCATTCAAGGTGTTTCCTCGTTTGATGCTGATAGATTCATCGAAAGCCTGATGAATGCAAAACGGAGAGTCCAAACAAAGCTTGAGTGGATGGTAAGTCACCAAGTGACCCCTTCGACGCGTATGTGCGATACGCCGAAGAAATACAATCTGCAATTGCGACGAAGAAGAAGAAGAAGAAGAAGAAGCACGTCGAGTGCAGGCGCTCTCGCGTCTAGGCGAGTACGAGAGCTTTGGGTTATTCACCTTTTCTGCTGATACTGCGATGCATGTGTGTTATCCCGATATAACAGGAAACACTGCATCTGACCCATTTCTCCTCGCTAGCCATTCTACAATTTCTTCGCGCCCGTCAAATCCAAGCTACCGCGATCTGCTTGGTTATTTTTAATTAGTTGCATAAACAAATTGCCACCAGACGATGATGCCCAGCATAAACAATGCCATATGTAAAATCTATGCTAAGTCTATTTGTTGAGCGCATAACATGAGCCTCGTCGCATATGCGCGCTAACGACTTGATAAATTAATTTAATAATTGAATTTGCTTTTAATTCCGCAATTGTTTTTTTGACTGCTTCAGCCAGCATCTGTTTAGTAAATCAAATAATTAGATAATTTACATGTGTTGCGATAGTCAAACAAATAAATCGCGTATGAGATTGACTAGTTCATTAGAGTTCCTTATTGTTCAAAATACAGCTTAATTTTTTAATTCATATTACACTCGAATAATATTCATAACACAACATGGATGATAAATTCATATACGAAATGTGCGTAACCTTATAATGAATAAATGAGAATTGTTTAAACAGATACACATTAAACTTGACGTTGCTTCACTTTTGAACCTTTGAGCAATTTTTGATAAAGCCGCAGTTCGCATAGGCCAAGATTAATTATGAAATACATTCCGCCATTAATAAAATGTATAATTAATGTTGTATTTATAGAGAAATTAATTTCGCCGAAATGTGCCATCATCGATAATTAATTGAGGACAGAAAAAGCATTCGTGCTCGATGAAAAACACATCCATTAATATACTGTATCGAGTAAGTTGAGTTGAGAATTAATAAAATATGTGCCACTTAATAATAATACCAATGCAATGGCAATGCAATGTATTCGATACGTTCATTGGTACTTGAAACTCAATCTGGCCAAAAATTGAATCATTACGCATATAAATTGAATTTTCGATCTTTTGCGCACTCAAACTAATTACACGATGGGCAACGCTCAAGAAATAAAACGGCAAGAGGCCAATTTAAAAGCAATGAATATGTATATTGGAGAGCGCATAGCATTTTGTCTTAAGTAAAGAGTGCAAGGCGAAACGTCTTCGCTTCTTACGCTAAGTAACGACGGCGCATTTTTATATTCTTTTATAGGAACGCAATGGCACATAAGTCTCTCTTTCAAGTGCATCTTCTTTGCGCCATCATCGCGACTCGCGAATCTTTTAATTGCATATTGCCCATATTCTTATGCATTATTCCCGAGCAAAGAGTATTCAGATAAATTACACACAACAGCTGGCTATGACTTCAGTGTTAAATCAATTTTTAACATTATGTGTTTACTTCGTTATGTAATGATCGTGTTTATGTTATTGACATGAGAACGTGTCTGAAGTGTGCAATAATCAGGCGAATAATTAGATTACGTTACACTCGGTGTATGAGTACTTAAAAGGGCATTTTCTGCTGACCGCACGAAGGCAATGAGTGTGTCCAAGCACGCGGCACATTTGCTTCATCTTGGACGCTCTGATGCGCAATTTTATTGATCGTCAATTATTTTTTAATGGGCCCGTACTCTCGCCGTGCTTCTGCTCGAATGCAACCAACCCTTTCGTCGTTTCTTCGTAAATGTTTGAGGGCACTGCGCATGATTTATGACTTCTAAACCGGTAAGGCTCCTCCAGTGCCAGCGCCAGCGCCAGCGCACACTTCGCCTGCGATCGTTTGTTTATTGCTCGTCTTTTAGTGAATTTAGTTTTAGTGAATATTCAAATAAATTCGTGTGCGTGCTCCAAGATGTTAGACTGAATTAATTAAAGACCAGCCACCACTGCCATCATAATTTCTCTTCGTCTTCTTTTCATGCACGAAAAATTATGTGCAAGAAATGCAGCAACAAGCTGCATTGTGTGTGCATGAGTTATGAATGGAAATATGTACTTCAATGTTTCAAGGTTTTAAGCTTCATTGAAACTTTTCACTTCTTCTCTGCGGTGATCTCATGGGGTTCAAGTGTACGTGAACGCCTACAACTTAATTTGGATATTCGATAATAAAATTAATTGATGCTCAACATGTAATAGAGCATGCTCAACATACTTTTTTATCAGGCAAGCATATGTTTCATCTTCTTGCGTGTTTTATTAATTGCTTTTCTTGACTTATTAAATAATCCAGCAACTGGTTAGTTGATTATTCTATTTGAATTAATTTTCAAGCCATTTCAAGTGTACGTATGCAATTCTCACTCGGATATTAATTATTTCGTAAAACGCAAGTAATGAAGACACAAGAAGCGCGCAATAAATATTTCTAAATTAAGAAGCAACGGGAATTTAATGCGCTTACACACAAATATGGCTCATTATGCAAACCATTTATGGACTGGAGCTACACAATAAAGATAGCAATCAGGAGAAAGTGATAGAAGTATAATTTGAACCTGTTGAACTTCGACTCGGACGCTTTGAATTACAAATTCTTGTAAAAAATTTAGCAACAAAGGCAATTTCTGCTTATTTCACTTGAATTTCATACAATCAGCAAATCTATGTAAAAATAAGTTATTTGATTAGCACTATTTAACTTTGCTCAGTTATTGAAGGCTGAAACAAATTGCAACATGACTTAAATTAAATATTTACAGCATAAACAAATCAATTGAGAAATTTCCAATACGTCCACCGTTTAATGAAATTTATTGCGAGTAAATTTTGAGTAATTTTGACATTTAAGAACTTTCATTGGGCGGTAATTTAAATTTATTATTCGAAATTAGATCATCCAGTTGAATTTCGTTGCTGCTGCAATCGTAATAAGCGTGTATGACACGTTGAGCGGGTATCTTAAATTTGATATGGGCATAAATAAGAAATATAATCTTGCAATGTGTGCGCGAGTATAATGTGTAAGAAGCATGGCAATCGCGATCCAAAAAAGGAGAGAAAAGACTAGTCGGGTTTTTTTTCGGGCAATCTGGCCCTGCAAGAATGCAACGACAACGTAAAGCAATGCGAGTGGCGCGCAGAATCGCATATGCAGAGCATCAAAATTGTATATTAATGTAATTACAATAAGCGGCGATACGAAGAATCTTATCGCCACGCGATAAATTCGCTCCAGACTTGCTGCGGTTGCATCAGATGAATGACGACGACGACGATGCCATCGCCAGCGACGAGGACAAACGACAATTTGCCAAATGAACTGCATTTGCATATCGCTTCATCTTTGCATGCTGGACACACCAACGTTTACATTTTAACATTGCACGCGAAGAAAAACAACTAAATAGCCAATGGACTTTGAAAAGCCACACGCCAGAGAAAATTGTATAAAATACGACCATAACAAATCAAGGAATCTTCATTTCTACACACGCTTCAGAAATGCTATATGTCCGTATGTGACAAAATGTCTGTAATATTATCAAAATATCAAGTAATAAAAGTCCAATAAAATATAATAAAAATAATCTTACGCCTACGAAACGTCATTTAAAAAAGGGCAACATGCAACAGAGTAAAACTCTGCAACTTTTAAAAAGTTTAAAAGTTATTAAAGGCAGTATCAAGTACAAATTATACAAGTGCGTGAAAATGTAAAATGTAAAGCATACGTAAGAATAAATCCGCATGAATGCATGTGTATGTAGGAGCAATCTTGCGGCGTATGCCCATAAAAGTTGAAAGAGACCTGCCGCACTGATGCTAACGACTGATAATTACTCAATTAATATATAAACCGAATGAATGGACCTCAAGATGAGACGCGCGATCACGCATTATTATTAAGATTATCAGCGGTCATCGTGCGTGCACAAATATTTATTCGTATTTGCATTTCTTTTTACGATTTAATTATGTTACAAGCAACGGCTTTTAAGACTAGCTGCTAATTTGCGCGATGCCTTCTTGAAATCGCTAATGCACTGCGCGAATACGAGAATAATTAAATAATGTACGCTGGCATTTTGTAGGCGGCTGAAAATGGCAAGAGCAAGCATGTCGATTCCGTATAAATAATTGCGTTAAAGTTTTTCCTTGCTTCCAGCCACCCAGCGCAAAGAGCATGCATTATTGTCGCTTCGACTAATAATAGGTTTTTATTGTTCGTCGATGATGACAGAATTATATTTAGATTGCATACTAGAAATTGTTCGCTTCCAAATGCAACGCAAAACATTTTTCATAATTCCGCGAGTAAACGATTTCAACGAATCGTGTTGCGCTCGCCGTACCAATTGTGGTTTTGTAAATTCTGTGGGTTTGTGCGACATGAGTCTCAAGTCTATTTATGCGTTTTGTTTTAATTGCAATAAATGCTGTTTGTTTATATTTTCTAAAATATTCCCACATTAAATTTACGACATTTTTAACATACCTACTTTTCCAGTAAACGAAATGTTGCGAAGAAAGTCGGTAGTTTATTTCTCGAGTAAAATTCAATTTAGGATAATGCAATAAAAACGGAGACGGCTTTCAGGTCGGTCAATATTTGATTAATATCTCGACGCGTGAAGCATTTCGTGGCGGGCCAGTCGGCGGACCTAAACCGGCCTAAAATCCCTCACAAATCTTGCCCACCAACACAATCGTTCGTGCATGCGAAACCCGTCCTGCCTGAATTGCATTCCGTCTTCTCGGGGCCGAGTGAAGGATGCAGCAGCATCGCGGCGCGGGACGCCGAAAGACAAAACAAGAAACGTGGATGTCTTCGGAGCGGGCGCGCAGATCAATGCATATGGATGCGTTTTCTGCACACCGCATAGTTTTATGCGCTCGCTGCTGGAGCGAGTGTTGAGTCAGCATTCGAATGAAATGTAATGAAATAGAGTTATTCCAGCCACTCTCATTGACATTACAGTTTTTGTACATTATGTAACGTGTACCCACATTACAAGATAATCGCGAACGGCGATTCAAGAATGTTTCGTGAAAAAGGACAGAATAAAATTACGGAAATTATAAACACTAAGAAAGAATACACTTCGTTAAATTCTGCCTACTTGCATTTGAGTGCATCTGGGTGAACGATAAATATAGAAGGCGTTTAGGAAGTTAGTTGCATCAGGCGTTTTACTCTCAAACTTTTCAGAAGCTGCCAGCGTGAATAGCGCGCAACGTGCGTAAAGGTGTATATCGTATTTTTATACCGCGCCTCTGTGTTTATTTGGCTTCGGCTCTACATATACTACTCGCAGAGTGAGTCTTCGTACAATCGCGTTGAGACATCCAGATGCATAATTCCATCGGCAGCACATGCACCCATGATATGGATGAGAAACTTGCGTGCACACGCCGCGCACATGTCACTCAAGCACGCGCCTCGGACTAATTTCGTGTAATCAATGAGCGGCGCAATTAAACGAACGGCTAATAAGCGGAAATAAATCAACATCAACAAACGAATTTATAATAATTTATACTTATGCATTTCTTTTTTCTGTTACCACTATGAGAATAACTTTTCTGGTCACTCAATCCTGACCAAAAATGACATCATTGATTGCAATTGAATAATGAGATCATATTTATGAGAATTGAAATAGTTCTTGTTCCAGTTTTGCGCTCTCTAAATTCTAAATTTAGTGAATGCGTAATTTTATATGTAAATTTATTGCTGAAATGCACATCTTCCACGAAACCGAAAAAAGAACTGTGAAAAAACAAATTCAATTCAGCGCATTTTGAATGCCGCTCATGTATTAGTAGTGTGGTGGTTTTGTTGGTGGCGCACGATCTTGCTTTGATTTAATTACGTAATTATACGCTCCCCAAAAGATCAAAATGTTTACTGCAGGCGGTTCGACCAGCTTACAAGTCGTTTAATTTTTCTTCGTTTTTTAAACGCCAAACTTCTTTCGTTCATGCCTTCGTTCTTTGATTCGTCGCAGTTGTTGTTTTATTCAAAACCATAAAACAACTGCAAAGTCTCAATAAAATTTAATCAACTCTCTTCTTGCCAATAAACGCGCGTAAAACCGATTTATTGCAACACGTTAATCAATTAAAATGATTAATTTTTCAAGAGTTTCTTTCGTCTTCTTTCTGCAATATTTGAATTTGTCTAGTTGGTAATTAGTGTACAAATTTTCTTGTAGAAAAACTTGCGTAAAGACCTCGTAAAGTATGGAAAATGGCAAAGCAACTCGTTAAAGCAGTAATTTTAATTAAATGAAATAATAAACACAGCAAACGCAGTAGCCTATTTTAAGGGGAAAGAAATGAAAAAGTTTAGTTTTACATTTGTTGTGCATGAAACTCAACGCATTGCCAGACGCATCATCTTCTTCGCGAACATTTCGCTCATAATTCGTATAATTACACAAATGAACAGACGCACATAAATTGTGCGCATGGAAGTCACTTAAGTAATAGCCGCCCGTAATGAAAAGATTTAAAAATACGCCGCTGATAAGGCCCAATCAACACATTCGCGTGAAAATATTTCAAAAGTGTATGTTGTTCGGCTGCTGACTCAATGACACACTTTGAAAAATAATTTATTTAGCGCCTCTTATCGTACTTGTCAATTTGACCCGCGATTAACATTTCGTTACTTTGGCTATTAATTCATATGATTGATTGTGTTTTTTGTTTAACTTTTTAAAAAGACACAAATTGACAATGTTGTTGTGCAATGTTCATCTTAAGCTAAGCTACCAAAAATTGATATTCACTCACGCGTTCTGCATAATTGATGCGTTTCGCTCAAATAGTTTTTAAAAGTTTTAATGCGATTTAAATTTTCCTGCTGTTGCGTACTCTACAGGATGATCGATATAACACCGGTTCAAATTAGATCCAAACTTCACCTTTACACTTGAAATTTTCCATTTTCAATGGGCAATGTACATGCGTGATTAAATAGAATAAAGTTTAATTGAAAAACTTACCTTTGCTTCGACGGATACGCTGAACTCGCAGAGAATTAGCGCCGCGGCGAGGATAGCCGCCCGGCAGTATCCCGACCGCAGCGGCATGGTGTACTGGTATTCCATCTTCTTCATCAGTTTGAACAGAAATCTCGGCTCCCCTCCAAGCGCACTATGCGCCTTGATAATTTCCTATTAATTTGCCTTTTCTTTTGAAAATATGCTCTTTCCTTGGAAACGAATCTGGAACAATAGAAGATTTCGATATAGTCTATTTGTTATCAAAGTTTCAAGTGGTTACATGTAATAGTTAAATAGTTTTAGGGAGTTTTCAAAGTACTAGCTGTCGTCGCGCAGGACTTAAGTCAAGAAGTCGGGGCTGGCGGACTGGCTTCTGTGTGTGTGACTTAAGCGGACGGCAGTCAGTCGCGCGGCTTCGCGTGTGCGTACCGTCAGAGTGTTGCATCTGGTGTGCAGTGACTGGCCCCAGCTCGGGGAAGACGTATAAGATGAACGTCCACGGAATTCGGTAAGTTTATAACAATATTCTAAATTATTGTTATAATTTTTATATTACTAGCATACATTTGTCAATACGACTTTGTTTTCTATATGTTAATTTATCTACGAATAAATTCCACTTCTTAATTTTTCAATAAAGTTAATCAATTTGTTAAAAAAGTTTGAAAATACTTCAGTAGTTATTCTAAGCCCAAGTGAGTTGTATTTAGCAAGAGGACAATTTTTTTTAATGGAACTGAAATTTATCATTAGTTGCGTGTAAGCATGAAACATAATATACAGGATCTTTTACGTTTAAGATCAAATCACGGATGATTAGTTGTATGAAAATTGTAATTCAACTACGCAAAAATAATTACTTTATATTCTCAATTAATATTTTATTTCTTTCGTAGTTTCGTGGCGTCCATTCTCATAATATCAGCATGCTCTGCGAGGGTAAGTCTGCACAAATCTAAACGAATTCAAGTTTGAACTATTTGAATGGTTAATTCCATTTTTCCGGAGCGGTGTAAATCAAAAGCCGGTTGGCGACAGGGTAGTAAGCGGTATCAGCGAAAACGTTAGCACGTGTTTAAGTAAAAAGATTTCAAACTATACTACAAGATTCAATTTGCGTGGGCGTTATGATTTATGACTTAAGCCGAGTGTCTAGTGTTGTGTATTTGTCGTTCCCACGATTTATCGTGTCATATTAGGTGGCTTATTTCCGTAATTTTCAAAACATTACTTTTTGTTCATTTCTTGAATTTGATTATTGCTCATTAATATATTACATGTGGTGTAATCAAAAATTTGTCGCCGACGTACCAATTATCATTGCGCTGCTGCGTTATCAAGAACAGGATGCTCCATTTATGATGGAGACCTTCGGATGGTGATAACCCTTTTTTCGTTAAATCAAATTTCATAATTCACTTCGCAATTATTATTAAATAAATGTGTATATGTGTTGCATGATGTTCAAGTAACTCTTCTATGAACGCGATTCGATTATGTAATTTAGAATATGATTAGAATTGTTAATAGGCAATCTAATTATGTGTGAAAATATTTATAATTATAAATTGAATGATCAATGTGACGATTATTAATATGTTTTATAGGATTTACAATCTGAAAATCGGACTGGATTATTCAGGAGGTCGGATTATGATAATAGTTTAGAATATAATGCAAATTCATATAGAGGCTCATCGGGCTCAGACTACGCAGATAGCCGTCGAACTTATCCCGATTATCAAAGAAATTACAATTATCAACGACCAGTTAGCCACTCAGGTGGTAGCTACGACATTTACGACGTTCCAAGATATAACTTATCAGACAAGTGTATACCGAAATGTTTAGCCCAAAAGGGGAGTATGGTAAGGTGTTTAACAGTGGTAATTAAGGTATGGTTTAAATTTAATGATTGTTTAGGGTCTCCCCGGTATTCCTGGAGCAGCAGGCGAAAAAGGAGCAAGAGGTTTTCCTGGCGGTGAAGGTATCATGGGGCCGCAAGGAGATAAAGGCGAATCGGGCCCAGTTGGACCACGTGGTCCGAAAGGTGAACGCGGCAAGACTGGAATTCCTGGTTTCCCAGGTATTCCCGGTGTTCCAGGACTTATGGGCGTCCCTGGGGCAACAGGTATTCCCGGGCTTGATGGTTGCAATGGAACAGATGTATAATATATTAACTTATTTGAATTTCACTACATGTGCACTCCTTTTAAGGGCTCGCCTGGCATTCCTGGTGAAGCTGGCCATCCAGGACCACGGGGATTTCCAGGTCCGATAGGTGTAAAGGGATTGAAAGGTGAAGCAGCTCACTGCGAAATAACATTGAAAGGACAAAAAGGCGAACCAGGACGTAACGGTGTACCTGGCTTGACTGGACCTCCTGGGTCAACTGGTCCAGCCGGACCACCAGGCAGGAAGGGTGAATTAGGTTTGCCTGTAAGTTCAAGTGAATTTGATCGAATCGTGGTATTAATTGTAACTGTATGTAGGGACCGATTGGGCCTAAAGGTGATAAGGGTTTTAAAGGCAATATGGGCATTGGTTATGAAGGAAGGAAAGGCGAGAAGGGTGAAAAAGGCCAAGTTGGACAAAAAGGTTCTTCTCCCATATTGCACTCCACACCAACACAGCATAATGTTGGCCCGAAGGGCGAAAGAGGCGAAAAAGGTGACCGTGGGCAAACAGGTTATACTGGTCAGAAAGGTGAACCTGGGCCTGAAGGAATGCTAGGAAATCAGGGCACAAATGGTATGAAAGGAGAAAAGGGACTGCCTGGACCCCCTGGACCAAGAGTGAGAATTGTCTGCATTTTTAAAATATCTTGTACTTATGATATTAACGTTATAGGGCCGTGACGGTTTCTCAGGACCACCGGGCCCTCCTGGTCAGAAAGGTGATAGAGGTGTCGATGGTTTATCAGGATTATCTGGACGACCAGGTTTAAAGGGCGAGCCAGGTTTAGATGGCCGTCCAGGACCAGTAGGTATACGAGGACCACAAGGACCACCCGGCGGTGGCACTGGACGCCCTGGACCACAAGGCCCGCCTGGGCCGCGAGGCTATCCTGGTCCTCCTGGCACAAAAGGCATGGACGGTTTTGATGGAGCTCCTGGTCCGAGAGGACCAATTGGTCCACCTGGCGGCTCAGGTTTGCCAGGCGCACCAGGCCATGAAGGCTTACCTGGCGAAAAAGGTCATAAAGGCGAAAGCGGCACAGTTGGATTTCCGGGGCAACCGGGACCGCCTGGATTTACCGGACCTTTAGGTCCACAAGGTTTAAGAGGATTATCAGGAGAAAAGGGAATCTCAATTATGGTATGTTGAATTTATGCATGAAATGAATATTTAAAAATATAATTTTGCAGGGACCTAGAGGCAATGACGGAATCCCCGGGAGAGATGGAGAAAAGGGACAAAAAGGTGAACGAGGTTATCCTGGCGGGCGAGGTGCTCCTGGTGATTCTATTGAAGGCATACCTGGGGCACCGGGTGAAAAGGGAGTCGCTGGCGAGAAGGGTAGTACAGGCAGACCTGGTTATAACGGTGCACCAGGCATATCTGGTGAAAAGGGTGATCGAGGAGGAACGTGTATAGATTGTTTACCTGGAATTAAAGGCGTCAAAGGTGATCGAGGAATGGATGGTTTATTAGGCTTGATGGGGGCGCGTGGGCCCCCAGGTCCGATGGGCTTTCCGGGTGAACGTGGTTCTGATGGCAATCCTGGTTTGCCTGGCTTGCCTGGTTCTCCTGTAAGTTTTACTTTATTACCTGTTTCATCATTTATATAATTTTTCTTTAGGGAAAGGACGGTTTGCCTGGTATTCCTGGCGCGCAAGGACAAAGAGGCGAAAATTGCCTTATATCTGAAAATTTAGTAAGAGCTCCGAAAGGTGACAAAGGAGATCGCGGCTTTAATGGACAAGATGGTCCAATAGGTCCACGCGGTTTTCCTGGCGTTGCCGGAGGTCCAGGCCCCATGGGACCTATCGGCTTGAAGGGTGATACTGGCCCCCCAGGATTTCCAGGTTCAGAAGGCAGGCATGGCACGCCAGGCATTCCTGGTCAAAAAGGAGAAAAAGGAGAAGGTCTAAAAGGCGAGCCTGGAATCCCGGGTTTAAAAGCAAATAAAGGACAGAAAGGCGATCCTGGTAGAATTGGTGTAAAGGGTGCCCCTGGTCAATGTCCACCTGTTAACTTTTCAATGAAAGGAGATCGTGGTAGTTTAGGGCAGAAAGGTGAGCCAGGCCCACCTGGCTTAAACGGTTTACCTGGCATTAAGGGAGATTTTGGACCTGTTGGAGAAAGAGGTGCCCCTGGAAATAATGGACCACCAGGCCCAACTGGCCCTAGAGGACTTCCGGGTCCTAGAGGTGAAAAGGGAGATGTAGGCCAGCTGGGATTCCCAGGTGAACCCGGGAAAGATGGTGATCGTGGTTTGCCTGGATTACATGGCTCGAGAGGTGATAAAGGTGAGCCTGGTATTCCAGGCGTCGGCCCAATGGGCCCGCCGGGAGCTATAGGCTTGAAAGGTGAACGAGGTTTAGATGGATTTCCTGGAAAAACTGGCCCACATGGAACGCCAGGCATTCCAGGCCCTTTTGGTGAAAAAGGTGATACTGGAGCTCCAGGTTTATCGGGCAGGCAAGGCGCAGTTGGCCATAAAGGTGATGCTGGTCCAATTGGCCCATCTGGCCCATCCGGACCTCCTGGCAGGCCTGGCATCGACGGCATTAAAGGTGCTATTGGATTGCCTGGTGTTGAAGGGCGTCCAGGTCTCTCGGGCATGCCTGGAATGAAAGGCGAACCAGGCATTATGGGTGCACCAGGCCAGAAAGGCTATCCTGGTCCTAAAGGTAATGCCGGCAATCCTGGATTGCCTGGAATGGATGGAAAACCCGGGATGAATGGCGCAAAGGGTGAAACTGGTTTGCCTGGTCCTGTAGGCCCTAGAGGATTTCCCGGACCACCTGGTTTGGTAGGCATGCCTGGAGAAAAGGGAGATTTTGGTCCAATAGGGCCACCAGGGTTTACTGGCATCCGAGGTGTTGTGGGTCCGAAAGGTGATCGTGGTTTGACTGGTGCGCATGGTGAAAAAGGAGATGCTGGAATTGCATCTGAGAAAGGCCAGAAAGGAGAGCCAGGCATTCCTGGCATGCGTGGCGCCGATGGCATAGCTGGCCGGCATGGAATTGCTGGTCAGAAGGGAGATGCTGGTTTGCCGGGGCAGTCTTTAGCAGGTATTAAGGGCGAAAAGGGCGAACGTGGCAGGGCAGGGTTTGATGGAGTGCCCGGTTTGACTGGACCGAAAGGAGATATAGGTTTGACAGGAATGCCAGGTCCAAAAGGCTCGATTGGTCATAGTGGAGCACCAGGATTACCGGGCATGGATGGAAAAGATGGTTTTCCAGGTATGAAAGGCGAAATCGGATATCCAGGAGCAACTGGTTTGCCGGGCATGAAAGGCGATAAAGGAAATTCTGGACTAAACGGATATGATGGTTCTAAGGGTGATCGTGGGCGTGTTGGACCTATTGGTCTTGTAGGATTACCAGGCGCGATTGGATACAAAGGTGATCGAGGCCCACCTGGCCCATCAATATCTGTAAAAGGCGACAAAGGTGAACCTGGTCCCGCTGGGTTATTTGGAGCTGTTGGAGAGAAAGGCGATAGGGGCTATGCTGGCGCGCCCGGTATGCCAGGCATCAAAGGCGATGTTGGTTATCCTGGACCGAAAGGAAATGCAGGCATTCCAGGAAGCCCTGGTGCTGTGGGTGAACCTGGCTTTCCGGGTACTACAGGACCAGCTGGTTTAACAGTTAAAGGTGAAAAAGGTTTACCGGGTGTCAGTGGCAAAAGCGGACGATCTGGCATTCCAGGAATTCCAGGAGATAAAGGTGATAAGGGTTTAAGTGGATTGCCAGGCCAGCCAGGAGCTGCAGGCATGCCTGGATTGCCAGGTCCTCAAGGTATTAAAGGCGATGTCGGTTATCCCGGATTGCCTGGTATTAAGGGAGACTCAGGGCTCCCAGGCCGAAATGGAAACGATGGACCTCCCGGTTTTTCTGGAGAAAAAGGTGATCGTGGACCCCCTGGTTTATTCGGTGCACCCGGTCAAAAAGGTGACAGAGGCTTAACCGGCGTTATTGGACAACCTGGTCCACCAGGCCTAAAGGGCGACAGAGGATTAGATGGATTGCCAGGACCAAATGGACCAGTAGGACAACCAGGCGAAAAGGGAATGCCTGGTCATCCAGGTCCAATTGGATTACAAGGTTATGCTGGTCAAAAGGGTGACAAAGGTGAGGCCGCGCTACCATCTTTACCAGGACCTAAAGGTGATCGGGGATATCCGGGCGACAGAGGAAGAGATGGCTTACCAGGCCCAATAGGTCCAGTTGGACCCCCAGGATTAGATGGACCACCTGGAGATAATGGTCCGCCGGGTCGTGATGGCGTGCCAGGCATTTTGGGTATTGCGGGTCAGAAAGGTGACATTGGTTTTGCCGGAGAAGCAGGCCTGCCCGGACCTGCCGGTTATCCGGGTCCAAAGGGTGATGCTGGTTTGCCTTGTGAACATGCACCTGATTACTTGACAGGAACGCTTCTTGTAAAACACAGTCAAACGACTCAAATACCAACATGCGAGGCAGGACACACCATGCTCTGGGCTGGATATTCGCTCCTTTACGTGCAAGGCAACGAACGCGCTCACTCACAAGACTTAGGTACCGCTGGCTCATGCGTACGCAAATTTTCAACAATGCCGTTCTTAGTCTGTGATTATAATAATGTTTGCAACTACGCGAGTAGGAACGATCGAACATACTGGTTATCAACAACAGCACCTTTACCCATGATGCCCGTACAGGACACTGGCATTCAAGAATACATATCCAGATGTGTAGTTTGCGAATCACCCGCCAACGTTATTGCTGTCCATAGTCAAACGAATAGTCTTCCTAATTGTCCAGAAGGTTGGAGTGGTTTATGGATTGGGTACAGTTTCATAATGGTGAGTTATTTTTATGATAATTTATCGAATCATATTTAAAATGTTCTAATTACTTTTTCAGCATACGGCTGGAGGGGCTGAAGGAGGAGGTCAATCTCTCTCCAGTCCTGGTTCATGTTTGGAAGATTTCCGAACATCGCCATTTATCGAGTGCAATGGTGCAGCGGGTACATGCCATTATTATGCCAACAAATACAGTTTCTGGTTGGCGACCATCGAGGAATCAGAGCAATTCCGTACTCCTTCAAGGCAAACGCTTAAATCGGGCAATGTTCGCGACCGGGTTAGTCGATGCCAAGTTTGCATCAAGAACACGTAGTCACAAAGCTACATGATGCAAGGTATCATCACATCATAGTAGGTGCTTAATTACTGCCTTAACAAACTGCTATATCAATTGAAACATATACGCAATCAGCAAAGCTATTGTGTGACAATAACAGTTTATCATACTAAATCAATTCTGTAAATTCAACCATATCAGGTATGACGAAAGGAGCAGGCAGAAATATATCACAACATGATGAGTAATATGAACATCAAATCGAATCAATATGCAGACACCTTGTTGTGTTCAAAATATTAATTAAAACTTGAATGTGTTCCTTCTTAATACATTAATCGTTAATTGTTAATAAAGCCATGTAAACGCGTGCAAGACGAAAAACGAAAATCTACTTTAATCGTTTTTAAAACAAATCTATATTATATATGCTTCTCCTAATAATGAATGCTTACACGAATATATACTTACGATCTGCAGTTTAAATGTGCCATTGATATTGAAAATGTTTTACGTTTCAATTATTTTATAGATAACTCTACCGAAAACTTTGTGGTAAAAAATGTAAAATGTTTTGTACTATATTAGTTTATAAGTGAATAGATTTTAATGTCTATGAATAAAATACTAGTAAATTGTTTTTAAATATTCTAATAAATAAAATAATATATTTCACATTTATTTATTGGATTTTATGTCCGTCAAAGTGCATACTTCAACTCTTGATCGTTTTCACACGCTATCATTCGCTGACGAGAAATCTGTGAAAATGATTCTTTCACAATATTAAACTGCTTTTGAAAATTATTCCACATGGAAATAATTGCTTGAGAAGATTTTGACGTTCTATAAACGTGCATGTTTACCCAAAGAGATTTTTACCAAAAATGCTATTCATTATATTTTGAATGTACTTTTGCTCGAAGGGGTTCGCATCGATTTCGTTGTGAAAGCGTCAATCCTGTTTTCTTTACAAAACTAAATCAACATTTACCTCATTTTGGCCTTTTCATTACAAAGAGTCATTGTTACCAGAACCATTATGCATTATACCTAGCATCACGAATTACATATTCAAAAAACGAGACGTGGAAAGCACAAATTTTGAGAAAGATTTATTACATGTTCCTTATTATACATAATACTTCGTAAGTATTATATTCATCCGAATAATTGTGATAATGAAATAGCTAAGTTATTGCTATTACATGAAACAGCTCATAGTTATCAACTAACTTTAAATGAATTAAATAAAGTATTGAATTCCTCTGCTCATCTAAAATAAAAATTCCCCTAAATTCTCCTTCGTCACCCAATGATCAACTAATTCAATTCGGTTTGATTAACGATGCATAAAGGTTTTGCGAAACAAATGCGCGCATTGATCTCTCCACCATATGTTTCCTGCGCGTGTGGAGGGATTTAGGAAAACAAAACAAAATTCCGACGAAGACTGTTTGCTCCCCTATTGTTCAAGAATTAGCTGATTGCTGCAATAATTTTTTAAACGTACACGTTGATGGCGAATCCGTTATAGCATGGGGTGTCTTTAATCGCATGGCTAGCCAAGCCTGACCTACCCTCCTGGTGACCATCTTCAGCGCACTTTTGATATTGTTGGTGTGCGCCTATCCGTCATGCATGTGCGAGTCTTCGTCGACACATGTGCGACCAGCAGCACGCGTCCGATGCGTGTGCGCGTTTTTACGCAAATTGTTTTACTCCCATTTGACAGATACGTTTTTAACGAGCGCCTTATGCTTCGTGGATTGTTGCTGCCTGCCTTTTTGCGCGCGCGCGTCACCGAAGCGAACACAGCGCGTCGGTTAATCGCATCGTTTAATCAGAGCCCTACGTACGCATACATTTTAATTGACCCGCATCTTTATTTTTGATTACTTGCGGGATTCGCTTACGGCTGGATGCAATACGCCAGGCGGGTGACTGCAAGACATCTTGAAGAATTTATGACGTTGAGTTCGCGACTGAGTGAAAATGTTGGTCAGCACTTGCTTATTTTCAAATAGATTGTAAGATATAACAATTTTATGTCAAGGTTAATTTTTCTAAAAAAAAAATAATTTAAAATAAAGCAAAAAACACAAGCATCTAATCATAAAGAGATAATTGTAATTTGGGGCTCATTTACTCACCGACATAAAATGGCATTTATTGAGGTGTTAAGCAAGAAAATTAATAATGTTTCATAAAACAAGAAAGAGCGCAAGACAGGCATAATTATACGTTAACACCTTATCAAAATGTGTAAGAAGCTTGTTGTAATTCTACACCGACAGTCACTTTACAGTGCATGATTATTTGGCCGCTTCTGCTCGCGCCAATTTCGGCTTAAACGAAAGAACAAGTAGATATCACGTTGCATTGCAAATTTCCATCATCATCATCATCATCAAGATGCGCAGACAGTGATTGCACATTAATTTTGCAATGGAAATCGACTCTTTACAACCAATTAGAACGCCATTTCGATATGATTTTTATGGTAACATAACGCTAGCGTGAAATGTCTCTATCAATGCGTAAAAGTGTTCATGCTATACCTATTAATATTTCGCTCATCTTAAAAATGCAATAAAATGGGCAATTTTACGTTTTCAAGGTGTTAAAATCGATGGGTCGCCGTTGCCTCCTTTATAATCAACATCTTTTAATAACAAGCGCGCCGCCTGCGTTTCGCGAACTTAAGTGTTTGGCCAACAAATAAAAGACGAATAAAAAGACGCACTGCACACTGGTCCAAAACAGCATATTTTTGGAAAATGCCTTATAACTCAAAATTGTCCGAACCGATTTTCAAAATTCAAATTTTGTCATGATAGTAAAAACACGGCAAATTGGAATTTGATAAAAAATTAATAACTTTCAATAAATCCATAAAATATTAACAAAAATTGATGAGAAACTGATGAGAATGCTTTAATTAAATAAACTTTAAAACGACTTGCTGCGTATTATCAAAGGTTTTGCCGCAATCTAACTCGTTAACTTCTCATATTTCAATACGTCTCTCTCGCACATTTTAACGTTTGCATCATGAGACACTGTTAAATTATATCGGCACGACTATAAAATCGGCAAAATTTCGTCCAAAAAACTAAAAATTTCATCTTCAAAGTGTCATAACTTTCTTATGGGCGGGTTTGGGCGCGACTGGACATAGCAGAGGTGATTCTTCATTTAATTATCTATCTGCCAGTGGTAATACCGCTTTGACACAGCTTGACACACACTAGTAGAACTCGATTTGAAAATTTTCCGTTCAACAAAAATCTGAAATTTTTCAAAAATTAATTTCTAATTGAAAATATAATATCTAAAAGACGGTATTGAAACCATTCGAAAGACTATTAGTTGTAGTTTATGCACATGCAAAGAAAGTTGATGTGGGATAACTATGAGCTTGGAAAATGAAATTTGAATATGAAGTTTACATGTGAATCAAATCTCGAGCCCGAAATTATTTGACTTTGTCGCTAAATTGTTGCTAAACTATTTATCCGATTTGGATCATATTTTCACAATCGTAAAATTCAGTTATTCCTTAATTTAGTGGTAAAAAAAAATTTTCAAAACTGTCATTATTTCATTTCACGACAATTTCCCCTTCGGGACCAGTGTGCACTGTGCCAAAAATGTGGGTTAACGTACTCAACTATCGTATTAATTTACGATGTCTTTAAAACGTGTCGTTTTAATTGGTCAATAATTGTAATAATAATATCACAAGTTATCACAAGTTAATGATTGCACTTTCTCAACGCACGCATGCGAAATGCATTTATGTAAAAGTTTTTAGAGCTGCACCGGTTCGCTAATTGCGCTGCGACCAGATTGACGAAGAAGAATTCGCAGAAAAAGGTGTCGCGTAAATGAAAATTATATTTCTTACATCTCCTTTCATTCATGAATTGCTTAATGATTGGCAACATGCGCATCAAACAAAAACGAAAATTGCGAGGTTTAAAGAAGAAATCGCATTTACAAGATGCAATAAGAGAAACACTTATTATTTGTCATTTGATACACAATGGTCACATGTTGTTCATGTTATTCTTTTATTAAGAGCCATTGTGCACGTTTAAAGCCCTTGGGCACGCGGTCAATTACTCGTCAATTTTTGGTTTCGTTCCTTCTGGCCGTGGTGTAAGTCACAATCTATTTAAACAATTATTTCGCGCCCTCTGCCATTACGTGGGAAAATGACAATAGCGAAAAATTTAACAAAGCGCAGCCATTTGCAGTTATTTCGAAATCGCGTCCGCCAACGTTTTGTTCATTATGACAAAAACCACATTTTTACGCCGCTCCTGGCGAACTTTCAATTTCCACAAAGTCTATTTCGCGTATTTTTTTACGAGGTGTCTTTAGGTGAAACCGCTTGTTACGGTTCAACTTTTCAATACGTGTTGTTGAAATATTTAATTCCGAGAAATTTGATGTACGATACAATTTTGTATAGCCAGATATAACGGTGGATGGCTTTCGCGTTATAGGTATATTCACTGGCACATTTTTCGCGACGATTATCAAACCCCGGAAACACTTTCAATGCACCTTGCGAAGAACGCGTTTCTGGAGAATCGTTAAAACCGGCAAGAAGCAAAAAGAAACAGGTCAAAAACGAAATGAATTCCAATCAAAAAACCAAAACTAAAGGAGCCTCACGCACGCAATAACGGTATAATTATTTTCCGCGTACGTTTTTTTGCCAAAAGTAAATCATTGCTTTAATTCGTATTAAGTCAGTGGGTCGAACGGCTTCATACTTTTTCGATTTTGTCGCTGCCTTTTTACTTATTTTTTCGTCTTTTTTCCTTTATGCAAATCACTTGCGAACAACATTCCACCATACAGCAAGCTTTTTATTAATCTACCAAGTGCTGAATAAAGTTAAAAGCAATCACTCTACTTACGTATTTGGCCGAAGAAGGATGGACAACATTTTGAGCGCGCTGTAGATGAGAACGCGGATGGCGATGGGCAGTTAATGATGTGCGCGTTGCAATGTTTGACCGGTTACGGAAATCTGCAAAATCAATATGCGATTAAATAATTTCGGACGGAATCTTGAAAGGCAGGCAAGATGTGCAAGAAGCAAGACGAGGAAGAGTGCTGAATGCCGTTGATCGAAGCTCGCGCTCTTGAGGTTCATTGATAGGATTTCTTTCGGACAGCTGCCGAAGCTCGCTTGCCGTGCATGCATAATATTTATGAGTTAATTAAAGCTGAAAGTTACGAAATTCCAGCCTTATAATTATCGCATTGCTGCTTAAACGCATTCGATATTTTTCGCTAAATGCATGATCATTCAATAATTTTAAAATCTAACTACAATGTAAATAATTAATTAAATTATAACGTGCTTCTTCCTTGGCACAAAATCTACTAAAAAAAAAACATAAAAATGCATCATAACAAGTTTCCTCTAATAGTAATACTTTTCAAATGGTTTTAATGATCTTTCAATCGAAATGCACTTAGATTAATTAAAAACTATTATCGAATAAGCAATTAATGAATGAGTATATGAAAAAACGCGCACATTAAATGAATTGCTCGTGTGCTTTCCACTTCTTCAAATGCTCTGCTTGCGCTTGTCATTTTTCATGGCGACATTAGAATTGGCGCTTAATTGTGCTGCTTATCAATTTTATTCAAACAACAGTTTTGATGGATTAAAGTGTGACTGATGGTGAGACTCTAATTGTCTTCAATCGAGATCCCGACCGCTGATAATTATGATAAATATGAGTGAGTACCGCATAAATGTTTATTACTTTTTATTCGTTTTGCTTGTGGCTTTCAATAACGAAAGAGTTTAGAATAATTACGAAAAGCACTTTACGTAACAATAGAACAATGGGCTAAAACAACCACCAATGAATAGAGAAATTAATAATAACTGGACGACATGTTAGAAGTGCACGTGTGAAGCACCCTCATTTCTTGAGCTAATCAACATTCTTCACGTGGTGCGCAATTTTATTAGACAGGGTTTTCTTGTTCTAAGAGTGCTGGTTGAAAATGTTTTGCGTCTTTTTTTATGGTGCACTCTTCAATTTAACGAACGTTACGTATGAATAGTTAATCAGGTCGAGTTTTCTCACGCTATTAGTTATTGAAGTTGGTCACTTCTTCCTGGTCGCTAACGCCCGTTGTTTTTCAATGCGCGCACGTCGAGGACGATAAGGACATTGCATTCACCCTCGATTGTTATGTCATTATTAATTGTACGCTGATGATGCGTCTGATAAAGGGCCCTCGTTCATATTCACACATTTATCACACTTTATGTCAATGTTTTCTGCAAAGCCATCGTGAGAGCTTTTTACAAAATTAGTTTTAATTCAAAAAATATATTTTTGAAGAGAATTTTAATTTATTTGTTCACCTAATTAACTAGATAATCAATTAGGTCTTCGTTATGTATTGATTGAGAAAGCAATAAGTGGTAAAGTCATTATCAGTCTGATATTTAACATGAAATATCAAGTAAAACATAATCAAACACATTAATTTCGTTCGTTTTCATCAAGTACTTTCATATTTTGGCTGCTTCAATGTCGTGTTGTTCTGTTGATACTAATAACAAGTCAAGACAATGTAATAACGTTTTGTTTTCATTGCTAATTGCCACGTAAATTACGAGACAAATTACCACGAATTTCATTTCATTTCATTCCCTTAACACGGTAATTGCGCGTGTCTGATAACAACGTCATTTTCGTTTCGTCCTTATTGACACACACATGTGCGTGCCGGACGAATCGAGGACAATTTTAATTTCTTTGATTCGGCGCGAATTGGATTTGTAAAAATGCGCGCGCGTTCTTTTCGCTATTAATATGAGGGTGGGGCAGCTGTATTAATCTACCTGCGTCTAAGTAAGTGCAAGTGCGCATACGCGTTGCGTACGTGCAGCAGGTGCTTCGCGCAACGGCGAAGACGACGACGTCTTCGACATTTCTCCGTGCTTCTGCTGTTGGTGCTATTGGGTGTCCCACACACCTGCATCCACCAATTTTATAACACAAATACGATGCCTTTGTATCTACGTTATTGCTTTTCTAATAATATACGTATTTATAGGACGCTTAAGACGGTTCGCAAAGTGCATCTAAGTCATCAGCCGGGGACTAATTACCACCAGCACCAAATATTTCTTTTGGATAAGCCGAAATTATTTCTGATTTAACAATTTCCTATCAAAAGTCGTTAAAAATGCATTCCAAGTAAAATTCTTGCACGCAAACTATGCCATTATCACTTTATACTTTTTAATTTAAAACTTGTAAAATCTACTTTGCATTAAGTAATAAAAGTTGAAAAGTTGTAAAGTTGAAAGGAAAAGTTTGCCAAGTTTGTTCCGTAATATATTTGAATTTTATTCCAAACAACAACGCATTTACCTATGATAGTATTATGTAGATTTATGTGTTGCACCTGCAAAGCAATAAATAAAGAAAAATATAAAGCGGGACCGACATCGTGCATCTTATGCCGCCCTTAGTGGCGCACTTGCACTTCGTTAGCACTCATCCACCCTCATTCGCGTTTGGTGTTAACGGCAAATTATCAATTCACATCGAACGTCGGATGTAATCATCATCTTGCATAAAAATATTAATGGCTAATTCAAACAACATCCGGAGACCTTACATTTATTTCAAAAGCTGCTGCAGCCTTGGCTACTTCTTAATTAATAATGAAAATGGCTGTGAAGTAGTGTGAATCAAGGCATATATGAAAATGAATCCAATTTGTAGTTGCAATTCATAAAGAACGTTGTAAACGATGCGTTCGCTTCATTAAGAAATAAAAATAACAACGTGCCAAATATCGCTCGCCTGTGCGTGCGGAAAAGTTGTGCGAATCTTGTAGTGTGGCAAAATGAGCAAGAAGAAAGTTCCACAATTTGCCGGCCGCATTTGGTCAACCTTAAATTGGCGATAATTAAAACCATATCGAATTACCAATTTGCATAAATTTCCGGACGCGAGCGCGCACCGTCCAGCGCGCGACTGACATAAACGTCAACGCATTCAACACCCGAATCGTTTATTTATGCACACTGCGCGTACACCAGCGACAGCACCAAATTCATTAATAATTTTTGCATTAATTATAATGCATCCGCGCGAGCTGCGTAGTGTGCGGCACCATCTACAAGAACTCGTGCTGTTTTGCATTCACAAGTCAATTGCTTACAAACTTATTGATACATTATACCGAGTGTTTTCTTCATTATCCTTATTTCATCCTCGGTCTCAAGAAAAAATTTATTAACTTTTCATTAAATTGTAAATAAATTTAAATTATTTTAATAAAGAAAAATATTTGATATATACTAAACGGACGTAAAAGATAAATTTGATAAGAAATAAACGTGGATGAATAATTGCAGAGAATGCATTTTAATGTGAAACATGAAAAATGAACCAATTAAAAAAAGGAGCATCTCAATACGTCCTGCCGCTGAAACTGTAGTAGGTACCTGCATGCGCGACAACAATGTGAAATGAATTGGAATAATTGATCGCAGTGCAACTGCGAGCGTAATGCGAAAATCATAATAAAAATCGAAAAAGGCAATCATCAATAACAGGCACGCGCGCGCGTGCCCGCGAAATGCGTGCGCACACAATAAACAACAATATTGCAGACATGCAGCGAGCGCAAGAAGCAGACAGCAGGACAGACGAGAGTGGCAGCTGTTCTGTGAACACACACGCCACAACGGCACGGGCATCACCGGCATATGCAGAAGACGCAGCAGCCATCCAGCATGCGCCCCCGATATGACTTGCATTCAATTTCGCATCGCGGCGGAACTGCACAGATATCTAACTTTCAGGAAATGCGCATCAACGCATAACGCGTCCTTTTGTTTCCTTCCGATCGCCAACATGATGGCAAACGTGCCATTTTCAATGGGTTTAATTACAATTAAATAACTTTTTGGCTTGGCCGGCTTATAAAGACGTCAAAATGATAAATTCATCTGCAGATTGCAAGTGCACCACTTGAAATGCACCGACCGTCGAATTGCAGCGACAATATTCATCAATCAATTTCAGTAACATGCAAAAGCTGTTCGCGCATAAATATAAGGACATGTTCTTCATGCCTTGTCACAATATTCGATGGCTTAACAACCTACAAAACTACAAAATGATTTTGTCATTTTTATCCAAGATAAAAATATTTAATAATTATTATTAATATAAAATCCGCATTAATTTTTAAATATTAAATAAGTAATTTTAATTTTTAGAAAATGTATGTAAATTTTGTAATAAGATAAAATATTGTAACATTATGTATATGGCAATAATTCTGGCATTTTGTTAAGTTATTTATTGGCATTTTAATGATGATGCATGATAATGCTTGCACGCTTGTGAAAAGTGTAAGTAACTTATAAGGCAAACTGATAAGTTTTTGAAGAAAATGCAAACACCAACTAATTACCATTAAATTAATGATTAATTTATGGTCGACAGTTTGCCATTTTTCAATTGCTATCAAACAATGCTGACAACAACTTTCTATTTTTTATACTCATTTTAAATTTAAATTATTATTATATTACAACGTTACCAGCCATTTCTTGAATTGCAGAATGTAACAGGACGATATGTTAGAGGGGATAGCATGAAAACAATCGCATATGACCGTTTTGAACGTTTGGGGGTGCAAAGTATAATTAATAACACCATGTGTTGCTAAATCAATGAATACGCCAGGTGAGGGCACGAACTGCATTTGCGCATCCGTAATTTTAGTGTTTTATTAACATAATCACTGACGCATCACCCTTGAAATCCATAAAGCAGTAAGGCATTTAATGACTCCTGGGAGGTTTTCAAGTTGATTACTGTTAGGGGTTAAACCATCATGATTTAGTCTACTATAAAACTGCCATCAGAATTATTAATCTAGCACAATTGTCTAAAATGTCCATAATGCCTATTTTGCGCGATGAAAATGTGAAAAAATTAAGTTTCAGCAATAAGGATGCATATTTTTTCAGCGCATCCCTAAAAGCGCATTCGAAATAGAGCTACGTATTGTGAAAGTTGTTGTATCATAACGGAAAGCAAAAGTCACCCCCATTGATGGAGTTTCCATCATTGTTCGCACCTCTCTTCGTTGGCTACCTGTTTCGCTTGGATTCGCCGTGTTGGCGCGTGCACAAAACGTGGCAAAAGAATAGCAATTTAAAAGGTGAATGAAGCGGCCATCAAACCAGCTAGCCAGGCATGCAGAAGCCAGTCGCGCGCCTCTCGACATGGATGAGGAATTGCGGTGTCGGTTGGTAGCGTGGCGAAAGACAACAAGCAACAAGGACTGAAGATGATAATCCATCCCTCATGCCACGTGGCAGCGTCTACCAGATGACGGACGCCTTATGCCACCCTTTAACGTACTTATTCATGCAATCTATCCATGTACTTTTTGGTTTATACGAAATGATTCAAAAATAGGATTTTCATGTAAATTACAAAATTTACTCTATCATCCTAGATCCTCATTGATAAGTTCATTAATAATAATCTATTTTTTTGTTGATTATTTATATTAATTAGTTATATTGATTTGAGCAAAGTCTTTTAACGAATTTCGCAACGATTTTACTTTCAGTGTTACAGGATGTGTAAATTTTCAAGTAATATCAATAACACTTGCACTTATTCCCCGAGAATTTTACATGTGCAAAATTATAGTAATCAAAAATATACCAGGAAGTAAATTGAAAAAATAGATTAATAATTTGCAAAAAATGATGTACCCATACTTATTTTGTTTCGTTATAAAAAAACTAATTATTTTCAGTAAAAAAACAAATCTAGATCCGGCTGAAAATTTGTCCTACCAAAAAACCGTTTAAAAAACAAGAAAAAACTTGAAACTTGTATTAAAAAACTGCCTTATAAAAACGAAAAACCGTTGCCCAAATAAAATCACCACCAGTAATAATGTTATAACGATGATTAAGTCCAACAACCTCATTCTTTTTTCTTCCACCCAAACAAATCGAACGTAAAAAACGGCTGCAGGAGAAAATCAACGTTGGCTCATAAATAAAAACCGATTGCAGCCAGCACACGCTAAGTTTCTTAAGGCCTTAGAAACACTCATTCATATCATAATAAAAAAGATGCATAAGAACAAGGCGAAGAAACATAACAAAAAGAAGAACAACAGATTCATGTGTTACACCTTTACGTATTTTCTTCTTCATCGTCTTGTTCTTGTTCTTCTTCTAGTTTTCGGATTAATACAAGTCGCGTGGTGGTTGCCGTTTCGTCTCTGTAACAATAACAGATGGCACGTGCCTGCCACCTATGCTGCGGCTTGTGTGTAATTTACATTTTCTCCTCGCATTATTACTTACTTATTTCTTCGGCGGGGTTCGTCTGCTTTTTTATACAGCTTTTTCATTGATTGCTTTTTTCCACATGCGGGTGTAGACCAGCAAAATAATTGCCAAAAAAATTTAAATGCGACGCAAAAAACTAATAATTTCGTAATGGCCAACTGCGAAGGAAACGAAAGAAAGTAAAAGCACATATGAAAAAATGCAAATGAAAGTGAACAACTGATCAGAATGGTAGCGAAAGAAGTCCAAATCTTGACCAGTTGGACGACTTAAATATCTGCTGAATCAAGTGACTTAAAGATGATGTGTTACCACCAACTAACTAAAATTTTCAATTATTTCTTGTAAGCTGAGATAAAAATAATTAAGAAATTTAGTCAGGCAATTTACTGATCGAAATTATGTAATTTTACTTGCTCAAAAATCAGAAATAATTTTTTAATAGCATGAACAATTATAAAACGAGTAGCTCTATATTATTAAGTGACCTACATTTTAATATTGCCCAAAAACACTTCATTTTTCATATTGTTGGAAGGTGACCACACAATTTGAATACTTATAAGTTTCTGCCATGTCGAACGCGTCGTTTTAAACAATTTTGCTCAAGAGAGAAAATGCCTCAAGGAAGTTATCAATTATCATGCAACTTGCATAAATGCAAAAAGCGTACAAAAGTTAAGTTACTTCATTGGTGTGTTGAGTGGTGCTATTATAATTAAATGTAAAATGTAATTTTGTTGCATTTCGACTAAAAATTAAATCATTTTGACCTATACTTTCTCAATATTAATTGCACATAATTCTATCTGCAAGGGGAATATTTAAAATATGATTATTTAAATATTATCTTGTTTGTTAATATTGAAAAAATGATTAAGAGATAATAATTTCAAACCAACTGCTTTTTTAATAATTGTAGATTATCTCGAATTTCAATCAAAGAATAACGAGAATTTCTAAGGATTTTTGCGATTATTATCCTTAAAGATATTCATACTTGGCATATGAAGTCAATTATGGAATATAATTACGCGCCTGCCAACACTCAATTCCGTGCGAAATTAAGGAGTTGTTAATTGAATCGAATAGCCGAATCGCACGAATTAATCAAGAGTGAAATCGCGCGCGCGCATGCAGGACATGCTCGAGTGGACTTTCCAATCAGCGGCGGCGATTCGTCCTGCACGCCGATTGCGACCACTCCTCGCTCCTGCTCAACGTCCAATCTATTACGAACGCAGGTGAAAAGTGGGTGGCTGTTGGCGCGCACGTGCCGCAGGTAGGAAACCTGCTGCGTGCGAAGAAGAGCCGCTTGCGAAGGTAGGGGATTTGCTTCGATGATGCGCCCGACCGGTAAAGGTGTATATCCGGCATCTATCAGTTGTGTGTCAGTCAGTCAGTCTGGTGTGCGCGCGACGAGCCCCGAACTAACTGCTCGGGCGGCGAGTCCTCAAGGTGCGTGTCTCTTAAGTACGCTTAGTGCCTTTTCGGACGCGATCGTGAAACGTGCACGCGCCTCAGTTTAAGTCACCTTAAAATTGTGATTTCTTCGCTTCTTCTCTTGTTTTAAACTTTTGACCGTCAGTGAGATTCACAGTGAGACTAAACTTATTTAACTGTTTACCAAGTCATTATCCTTATTACAAAATGACATTATGACATTATCCTAGTGGCGTTAATAGAACAATTTTAACTAAGCATATTAGTTATAACATTTTGGGGGTTGTCTGCAAGAATTCTCATCATAAGAAAACGTAAGTAACTTTTTTCATCCGTATGCCAGGATAATTCAAATGAATACTTTTAGTACATTTAGTATTAGAGAATGGCAGGATAATTCTATAGAATATTAGGTATGATAGGGAGGAAAAATAGCCATTTCCCCTTATTTTATGATTGGTTATTATTGCATGTTGCTATCACGCAAAAGCATCTCCGATGTGATTTCTCCATCCATTTCGACATCATTTATATTCATTATTAATAGAATCACTTTGGTCACTTGCAATGATCGTCGAGCAAAGAGGGTTGAAAACTAGCGCCGACGGACATACACGGGGTGGACATGCAGGGAATCGTGTGTATTTTCGGATACGAAATGATTTCCTTGCATGACCAACGCTCGTATCGTTTTCGTCAATCGGGAGGACACAACAATAGAAAATGCGTCTCGTGTCTCCTGCTTTCGCGCGCGAATGGAAAGTGCACTTCATATAATTACAGAATTCATATTATTTATTCATATTTTCCGATGGGTTTTCAAAGAAATTAATCAGATAATTCAAAATCCTAATCTAGCCGTAAAGCAACTCCCAACGTTTTAGAAATTACCTTAAAGGTTTAATCAACTTATTTAATTATCACCAAAGCTGTGATTACTCCTTTAGTGAGTTGATGTGATAAAACTAGTTCGTAATACATTACTCCTGGATTATTAATGAATTTATTTTATTCCTTGCGAACACTAATGCAGATCCGTACTGCCAGGATTATCTCATTACTCTATTCAAAGTCAAATTTTTGGAATTATTCCAAAATGATAAAAATACTTTGATAAAATCCTTGATAAAATCTGAGCAGTATGTAGGTTAAAAATGTAAAGCAATATTTTCTTTACATTTTGTAATATCATGGAAATATTGAATTATCCTTGTTTGTAGTGCAACTCTGATTCTATTGCACGCAAGGATGATACTCAACTTGCTATTCATATATTTGTTGAATCATGATTATACACATATCGCGAAGGGAGTTTGGCGGTGACCGATGGTGGTCACTTATTCAGTGTTTTTATGCACGTACATGATGCGCACGTAGCATGTGTAACATGCTATGGCTAGCAAGCTGGCCTCTAATGCTGTTTACATCCCTTAAAAGCAAAGCGATCACGCGATTATTTTGTCTATTGATCCCCATTACCGTGATTGTCGTGTGTGTAATAGAGCAGGACGTTTAGTAACATTGGACACTTTCTGTCCACTCGCTCGATGTTTTCATTTCGTCGTAAAACGTCACGAAAATCAGGTAAAAGAAATATCCCAAAGAAAAATATACAAGAAATTATTTGAAAATATAAAAATATTATCAAAAAGATTCATTATTTTCCGGAGAGAAGAATATTATTTTTGAATTCATGAAAAATAGTGATTTAAGTGTAATAAAGTGTACTTAGAACACCCTAGGTAATTGTTACCAACCCTCAAAAATACGCACTATCTCCACCCTAAGCAAAAAAGGACGAAACAAGTTAGAAAATGAGCGCACACGACGCAAATGCATCAAACTACTAAGTGAATGTATAATATATATAATAGTGATTCACCCCTAATATTTGTGCCGTCTGCAATTCAGTTGATACCAGACATTCAGGGATGACCGGACGGATGGTCAGCGCATTGTATGTAGAAAGCAACAAAAACGAACCCAAAAAACGGAATAAAAATATGCACATTATGTTTCCATTAGAATACATTGGTGGTGTGTTAAAATAAATGACGATAAATGAAAACCTTAGGCGTTGTCGCGCATTTCGGCTGATTCATAATTTTTCTTCAACTCCTTCTGACCGAAAAAGCCACCCAATAATCCATCATGACCGAAATCCAATCGTTAGTAATGATTGTGATTCAAATTATTTATGAATAACTATAAAACTGAACGTATTTATCCATATGTTTAGAAATCGTTGACGATTTTCTGGGTTAACTTTTACTATTTGATACTTATGATGTATACTTATAACTTTTTTACTTCAATAATTTCCCTCTAATATGATTTGTTTTATTATGATTTTACGCATAAATTTCGGTCATGGTAATAGCTAACTTTGTAAAAGTTTGATCAAATATTAATTTATAAATTCTTTCTTGCAGAATGCCACGCTTATCAGTCTTAACCGCCTACAGCAATCATGGACGTCACGTTCGTGAAGAGTCACCACTTCATTCGCCACGTTCATCACCATCGAGCAGCCCCCAAGCGGGGGTGAGTTCACGAAGTGCTAGTCCGCTATCACCCGGTTCGGATAATCATGTGCCCATCGCGATTACGCCCCTTAATTGCAACAATAACAATTATAATCGGAGTGCAAGTAACAATAGTGCCTTTTCACTAGTCTCACCGCGTTATCTTCATCCCAAATATCAATTATCAATACGAGGTAAGATTTTAAATCCGCCTAATTGATGAATTCGTATAATTTGCAATCATTTTGTTCCAGAAATGGGCGCATTAATGTATAACAACCCTTTATTTCCGGTTGGCTATCCCCCTTACATATGGCCGCACTTTCCAGGACTTTTCCTTCCGTATTCCTCCCCAATTACACAACCCTTCGACTCGGCAAATTCCTGCAGCGATAGTAAATCCACCTCTGGTGCCGAAAACGACAATGTCGTTACGACAAAAACAGGTAAAGTTTATTTTTCAACATTTCCACTTATCTAAATTATTTTGAATTGTTTTCAATATTTGAATGGAACATGCCAAAATCAGATACTTATGTATTTGACGTTTAATTTATGATAATATAATAATGAGCCAACGCTTATTTCCGATGATAACGTAATCCTAATCTAGCGTTTTCAAAAATATTTTCACGTGTGAATCAATAATATTGTAAATTTTCCTCCTTTTAAAAAATTCTTTGATTCTTTGATTGCAGAGGAAGATGCACCCTTAAATCTCTCGCTTAAGGGGCGGTCACGTAGTCAAAACATTTGGTCACCGGGTAGTCTTTGCGAACAAGAAATGAAACTCGTTGATATCAACCCTGACTCGAGCAATGGGCCAACAGTGATACGATATGGCAAACCCAGCGAACGTCAATGGTCGTGGGACAGCAGCGAGAAGGATGCGAAACCAACAATTCCCACAAGTATTTCCTCAAATGGCGAAAAGACTTTTACGGTAAGTTTATCAAATTTTCAAATATTTGTTATGCAATTTCTGGCATTTCATGAACGAACAAAATAACAAATTTGAATAATTTCAATGCGCATGTGTTAATCAATAATTCAGCCCACATAAATAAATCTATGAAAAATTGAATTATTAAATGCAAGGTTAAAGCCATTTCATAAACCTAACGAAAATAACAAATGAGTGAAAAACAACGACAAAATTATGAAAATAGATAACGCAAAAGTCCATGAATTCATTATTTCATTTCAATATTATATCGCTGATGACATTCATCCCGCATTGTTTTGGACATTTGCAATTATTTCAATGTAATAACAACGCGAGACTCGTTAATTTTAGACGCAATAAAATAATCCATTTCATACCTATATTAATTCAAGCGAATTATTTAAATAATTAAATCTGTAATGACATTCATCCCGCATAGACGCACTTTTTATTATTTACATACCACCGCCAATGTCGCATTAATTATTTGCAATGCTCTGCAATTATTGATTTCCTATCTGATTATTGCCTTTTTACATTCTTTGTGGGTTTCGTGAGCACGTTGGCAAACATGTTGTGTTGCCTCAGTAATTAATATTCACGTGCTGCTGTCTTGCTTTACTCTCTTGGAATCGATAAAGACTACAGGTCTTTTTCAATACTTACTTAAAACGTTCGATTTTCATTGTTTTCGAGAATTTTCATACTACTAACCTTAACTTTTTGGAGATTCACGAATGATGATCCTGTAACAAGAGAAAGACAATTATTAATAAACAATTTTTACGATATTTTAAAATATGGCATTAAATAACTTAATTAATTGTAACATTAAGCCAAAATTGCAAAATAATATTCCTAAATTATTTAATTTCGGCTTACTCCGTAAATAAAATAGCCTCATGAGCAATGTCAACAGTAATTGGTATTCGGTAGAGTAATGAAAACAATTATGAAGAAAATTACAGCAGTAAATGATTTTTCCAGTGAAAATTTCAATAAATTGCCGAAGCATAAAAAGAAAGCACTCGGAATAAAAGCTCGAATCGTTCGCTTGGTGCGCGTAACGAACGAAGAGCGCGGCTGCTGCCTCTCTCCAGTAATTAAGTGCTGATGCATTATTTATGTCCACGTTATAATTATACGATAAAAAGCGGTTTCGGTGTAGCGTTCGTATTCTATGCACGATGCATCATCGATGTCGCCCGACTCGTTTCTTAGTTTTCTCCTTCTGGTGCGCTTGCCGCCGCGTTTTGCGGGTAAAAATGCGGATTCGATGGCAGCACCAGCAAGAAAATCGCATAAAGCACTGCCAACATAATTACAAGGGATGCGCCCGTCCATCCAACGTTGTCTCCCATGCAATATTCTACTTGGCTGTCATTTAAATCAAGCACAACTGTGCTTTTTATTTAACATACAGAAGATGCCCAATTTGCAAAACTTCAACCGCTATTTTCATCGAAACTCTTGCTCAAAATGGCATATAAAGATTTGAACTATTGCGAGGCATTAGCAAAATAAGTAAATGTTATTAATTAACCGAGACGCAACTGTATAATGCAAGTATGTAGCGCGCAATGAGTGAAGATAACTAGCTGTTACATAATAATTACAAAATCGATTTTTACACTCATTACGAACGCAGCCCCTTCTGGTAAGTCATAAAGAAATCTCATACGAATACGCAAACCGTACGCGAAACTAGTAATTAGTCATTATGATGGTCATTTATTAATAAAAATATTAACTTTGATGTCCCTCGGTTCACGAAGAACGTTGTTACCATTCTTTGTGTCTCATTCATCTCACACTACATATTTTTCCGTACAAATGTAATGTCTCCCTCACGATGTATGAAAAATTAATCAATCACCCACGCTAATTAAATACTAGTAAATATAATTGTACCTATATAAAAATATAGAAAAACTATTTTAAAATTCACGTGAGAATATTTTTTCCGTATATTCGGAGAACTGACAATTACGTCTTGTAGAAAAAGCGTTTGTTTGAATTGAGAATCTTAATAAAGTCATTTTCTAATATATTATACATCATGGCGTCTAATTAATATTAGATTTTATTGCAATGCTGTATGTAGAAGCATTAATATCTCATATGATGAGACCAAATGAATATTACATGTGATTGATACGATGATTGGCTTCGCTTCTCGCTATTTCAATATTGATGGAGTTTGTTAAAGTTTTGCGTACTTTTCAATCAATCGCTAAATCAGCACCCTTAACATGAGGTATTTTGTTCAGTCGTGTGCTAATAATTTAATCAGAATTCAATAATAAAATACGATGCATCGTGTTAGCTTTGTAATCTACATGCAGTAATTCTATTTAATATTTATTGAAAGCTAGTTTTTCGCTTATATTCTAGTTCCTAGATTAATATCCAAATTTCCTCATTGTTAGAATGTTGCATATAAAAAAAATTTTGTTGTTTATATTTTTGAAGCATTAAATGAATCATTTCTCGTGAGATTTAACTACTCATTTACTATCAGTAAATAATTGATTCGCTAAATATTGACGGATTGCTTTACATTGCATTAAACTAAAGTCATTTTCCTAACAAAATATGCATACGCATTAGACATACGTACGTACAATATGCATGCATAATGCAAACTGCGTTGATGTTGATTACACTTGATTGACTGACTTATAGTTGAGTCCTCGCTTCGAATTCAAGTTAACGATTTTCAAACAATTCTTCAAACACTAACATATTTTCTTTACGTGTTTCCCTTGCTTTTCTCCGAATTTCCATCCATGATTACAAATACGAAAATATTTGCCATAAATATTATCAGGCGTTTTAATGCGAATCCATTATTGAAATTGGAAACTGAAATTTTGCATTTCAAACGCCACTGATTTTTAAATTTCGCAACATCAACACTTCGTAATGAATCATAGTTAATGTAATAAGTAAATGTGTGGCAATAGCAAGGTGAAATATTTGTTAACGAAAAATAAACTATCAATATTTATGCATGTTCCACTTTTTAAAATCAATTCACGTCTGATTTACATGCATAACGGACTTAATATTGAAAAGACTTTAAGCAACTTTATCAAGGAGGTTTAAAATTTAGTTGCAATTATCTAGACACTCTATATAAATAAATGCGAAAGTGTGCTGTGCTTGATTAAATGAAGAGCAGGTGTTGATTGCCTCGACATATCATGATTTGTCACTCTGCGCTGTATTTGGGCAAAATTATGGCGTTAATTATGCAAAAAGTCTTAAATCAGATGCACTTTTGTCTTACTCATGCCTAATCTGGTTTGCTTTCAGTGTCAACAATGTGGTAAATCGTTTAAGCGTTCGTCTACGCTTTCGACGCATTTGCTCATTCACTCCGACACGCGGCCTTATCCTTGCCAGTTTTGTGGGAAACGCTTTCATCAGAAGTCTGATATGAAGAAGCACACGTATATTCATACAGGTATGTATACGATTTGTTAAACTAAATTATTTAATGTTCCTATTTAGTGGTTAAAAGAAGTTTAATGGATATAGTCAGTTGACACCATATTTGACTAGTTAACTTTTAGTCAATACTGCATTGAATATTAGATTGCGTTAACTTTTTGAGCGTTTCGAGCGAGCACAAGCATGTATTATTATCGGATTGAATAATTCAGCACCGATTTATTCACATTCAGCCAGTTCGCTTTAGGACAAGCAAGAACTTGGCAGCGATTTGAATTATCGAGGGTGTCCACTTATCACTCATGATTGTGGAGGATAATCACTGGTTTGCAACTTGTTCTTCTCCATTGCGAGTACGGACGAAAAGAATTGAGCATAGAATATTTAAATGAGGAGTAAACGACAAACTTTCAACTACTTCTAAAACTTGCTATTATTCTTTTCATCCCTATATTATTATTCGTATTGATTGATATTAACTTTGATTAATTGACTAGATTCAATCTAGTTGCTAAGCTATATGTTTTTCTATTTCTCTTTGCTATGATTTTTCAATTATAGTAAGGCCAAAAAATATTTGGACTTAACTTAATTAACCATAAAATAATTCTCTACTTATTGAGAAAATTTATTAACTTCAGGGACAGGTACGTTTCAGATTACACGTGAATTTATACACAATTTCATTTGAGACAGAATTTAAAAGTTGTTAGTTATAAATCGAGCGCGCACGACAATCATCAGTGATTGTATTTGGTGTATGCATATGTTTTCCACAAAATTGCCGATCCATGCTGTGAGTTCTACAGGAAAATTGGCGGTCAGGACTAGGTTTAGCACGACACGCGCCAGCAGGGGCAGTGGGTTGCTTCCTCCCGCAATTCTCCTGTTCACGGTAGTGTGGCCGACGCATTGGCGAAGAGTTTTGTGGCCTGCTAGGACTAAACCGTGGCGCTTGATTATGATGGCGATGCAAACGCTCACGACCGCGAGATTCACGCTCGGCGGCGGCAATTTTCTCCGCAAAGAAACGCCGAATACTTGACATTTCCGTTTCTTGTTTCTGCGAGTCAAGACGCTCCTCAGAGCTTCCGCGTGGCTTCCACTGCGCCCAATAATCCTCCTCCATTTTCGCCTGATTCTTATCTCTTTTACACGACTTGCGGCGGCACTGCTGCTTCATATCAGCAGGCCCTGAAATTTCAGGCATCGGGCTCTTGCCTCTCTTAGCAAGACTGTGAGCCGGCGGCGGCGGTGCCATGCTCTGAGGAAATGGATGCTTACGCGATTGTATACACACGGCTTCATGGGGGTGGCATGAAGACGCATGCCAACGAGCATGCACTGGTGATCTTTGCCGGCACGATGGCGAATGGCATCCATGCTCTTGGCAGCATTTATGTGCCCCGCTCATTTTCGAAAATTTACTTTTAATGCGCTTTTTATTTAAACACCGCGAAAAATTTTATTTGTCCAATTTGTAACAGCGGATTTTTACATTTACTTTGACGTCAATGTAACTAATAATTTTTGTTTCATACATTGAAACATTGCGCCCTCTCAAACGTAAACTAAAATTACTTATGTATGCAAACCGCCAAAACGAATCCGTTAAAGATATGAAAATGATCTCGAACATACGCAACGTACGCAGCGCAAAGAAACAACGCACGAATGACATATGCGATGCCAAGGGAAGCTCAAGACATTTGGGATGTGTAAAATGCATTAAACATTGCATTTGCAATGTGCACACGCGCGCGTAGAACAACAACAACAGCAACAGCAAAGCGGGAGGGAAAACCATCAATGCATAACGAACGCGATGAGCACACTTGGCACATAGGTACCAACCAACAACTTTTACTTGCGTGAATATTATGCGGGGCGGGCAGGTGGTTCTCTTCGGGCCGTTGCAATGCGTGTGTGTGTGTGTGCCTCGAAAGTTTCAACGAGCATCCAAATACATGTAATTGCAATGACAAGACACGCGCTACGAGGAGACGAGAATGCGACGCACGCGTTTAGGTCGCGTGCCCGGAAGTGCGGACTCTTCATTTAATATCCATTAGAAAAACGCGCGTCGAAAGCTCTCGTCCTCCGGGCGAAGGGAGCGTGGCATTCCAACATCGAGAATCAATCAAATTTATTATGGTGAAAAATTGCCAACCGATTGGAAAACAAATGGAATTATCTGGTGACAACGACAACAACAACAACAACAACAACGGTCATAATGACAGCAGCGGCGGCGCGCGCGCGCTTCTTTTATTTGGCACGCCGATTGGCATTTCGTTTACTGCCGATCCATTCAATAGCTTTGTGCCATCAAACAGCGCACTTCGATTGATATATGACGCATCACGTCATGCAAATGGAAATCGAAGAAAATCAACGGTGCGCGCAATTATTCAATGATTTAAATATGCGCGCAGTGCCAGCGCGTACGCGAAGAGACAATAAACGCGAATGGCACATTGATAACTAATAGTGATTTCATGCTGCGACAAGCACCAAGCGCAAATGACATTTGATGTATTCACAGTCGCGCAAGATCTCTCCTCGCGTTGCGCATCAATGGCAATTGAACAATCACGTCAATGCCTCCTCAACATTTGATTTGCATTTGTGTTATTTATGTTTATTCAATAATTGCCACTCAACCGAACATTGATGACAATACATCATATTGCAAGAAATGCATGCGTTTTCTTTTTTCAACGTGTTTCATCATAATAAGTTTTGAGCACATTCAAATCAATAATAATCATTTCATAATTTATCAATTACTTCCACGCTAAAGAGATGCAGCTATATCATTTGGAGATTTTTATTAATATGATGATGAAAATTGTCTTGTGAATTATCCAACCCCTAATTAGGCACAAAGAAATCTATCGCATTGCAATTACGAGCAATTCTTTTGAAACCTCTAAATGGACTGTGGCTGTGCACTGAATAGAAATTGATGCAATTACGAAAGAAAATAGATGAATTCAATTGAGATATTATCATCGTAATTGCACGCATATTATTAAAGCAAGTGGAAAACATTTTTTAATAAAATGAAAGGATCGACCATTCATCGAGACGCTAAATAAATGCTAGATAAATTAGGTATTTAAAAATGATTGACAACATTTATACGCATTTACCTCTATCTGTTTTTTTTTACCTTTTCTCAATTGAATGGTAGCGTATGCGAATGAATAATAATCGCATTGAAAATGCAATTGCTCAACAAATGATATCTTATTACTTACTTTATATGTCCTGAATATCTAATAACTTCATTTAAAGCGTCTTGCTTTCGCTCACTTCGAAATCAGTTGGTTGTACCGTTTAAAGCACAGAAATTGCAGTATTGACAAGACAATTAGTGGTAATCATTAGTAAATAGTGTGCTAATAAGTAAATTAACCGGATTTTTTGCGCACAAATGAAACCGTAAAACTGACAAAACGGCCGTAATTTAATTACGATTGGCGTGCTGGTAGCACATTGCAATTGAATCCTTTGAAGCACCATTTGCGATAAATAAGGGTAATTACATTTTGCCGCTTTACTGATTGCAGGTGAAAAACCGCACAAGTGCGTCGTCTGCGCGAAAGCATTCAGCCAATCATCGAATTTGATAACGCATATGCGCAAACACACCGGATACAAGCCATTTTCCTGCGGACTGTGCGATAAGGCGTTTCAGCGCAAAGTCGACTTGCGGCGGCATCGTGAGAGTCAACATCCAACTGCGCCACCCCAGGACCTCAAGCCCAACATGGTTGCGCCTCAACGCGCCACCGAAATCACCGCCCTCGACACGTATATGCAAGTGGACGATGTTAAACAGGAAGTAACCAGCAGTAGTTAGATGTTATAATTCGTTTGTCATTAGTTAATTACAATAATGTTGTGTGAAATGATTTTGCAAGATTTGCCATAATATTTACCAAGTGCCATTGATTATACAGAAGAGAAAAACCCGTGTAAATATTGTGCCATTTACATGCAAACGTAAAAAATGAGATTGTGCCGTCCGATTGAGTGTAAAAATCCGTCCAAAAATGTTTAGTCTCTAGGATGATTATTAAAATTACCAAAGTTTAAGGAATTTTAGCGCTTTTCAAAAAAACGTGCCTTTGAATCGACGGATCGACTAATTTTAGATGCTGTTGATTGATTATGAACTTAATGAATTGACAAATTTTGTGGGACCAGAGGACCAGTTCTAGTCTAGTGTAAGTTATGTACTAATTAATTGTATGTACCTACTTCATAAACGTACTTAAATTGCAAAAGTTGCCTTAAAGAAATTTGATGCCTTAAATTAAGACGAACATCGCAAGTGCCCTAAATAATTGTACATTTTTTGTTCTTGTAAATTAATGCAAATCATTTTTTTTTGCTGCACGTTCCACATGTAAATAATTGCACATTGTTCTGATTAAACCGTGAACCTTACGTAAACGTTTTAAAGTAATTGAAATCTAATGAAATTGTGAAAAATTGACAAATATTTGGGTGCCTTAAATGAAGGGTGCAAATATAGCAAAAAAAACGATAAGTAAAATATTTGTAAATTAATGTAAAAATAATAATATTTGATGCACACAAAATTTCTGTAAATATTTGCACTTGAATTAGTTTTCTTTGCGTGCTTTCGACGTTCTTTGATTGTTTGGAAATTGCATTATTACATTGGCAAAATAAGTGTCGGAAAGCCCATGGAAAACTTCATACAGCTAAGAAAACCAAAGATCTTCTTTATGATGAATTGTTGTACATAAACGCGAGATGCGAGTTTACGGTTATAAGTCATTTTTCGTGTCTTTAGAATGTCATTATCTTTTACTTGTTTCATGCTAATAATTTAACAATTATTCGCTAATTATTTAATAATCAATTATCATAGGTAGATAATTAAATGCCCACATGTGAAAGCTGACAAAAAAATGTCCATTTTTTATATAATTATTGTTTGTTCTTTGGAAGCAGTGGAATGTTTTTATCACACCAATAAAAATATTGAATAAATAAACGATTATTGAAAAGAAGATATGTTGAATGTGTACTTGCAGCAAATTTATACCTATTTCCAATGACTTTATTACTTTTAGATGTTATCTGTTTCTTGACATTTATGTAATGAGTGCGTTCATTTTATCGGTGTTATCGTTCTTCATTGTTGGTTAGTCTGCAGTAGTGGAAGCATTGATGTTCTGACCGCATAAGGCGCATAACAAGTACTGGCGAGCGCTGCCTGCAGGTGCATTACTTCTGCATAAGGAAATGCCTTGATTTGTGTTCACATTTGCGACTTTCTTCATTTCACCGAATATCGCAGCTACTTTCCATGATTTCCAATCATAATTGGATTTATTTATAAATCTGCATACCTATGATTAACCGATATCAAAATCAATATGCGTAAATCTAGTTTACACTACAATCACCTGCATATGTTGGTCTAAGCCTGCACAGATTCGTAAACATCAGTGATGTGACGTTCCTACCTTACTTACTCTATGATAAAATGCTTATAAATGAGGCAGTGAAGCATCGATTTCAACGGTATCACATATTAATCAAGCAGTTGATTTGTAGAAGAATCCTCTAATCGAATTCGTGGCGCTTGGCGATAGTGTTAGAACCGCATTGTCAATCTAACCTGTTTACCTGATGTATTATTTCAGCTTTACACTAAATACCTTTTACTCATCTTGAGTACGACGAATTCCGCAGTATTACACATTATATCCGATAGAAATAACTTAATAATAAACACATACCTTGAAATGATTTGCTGATACGGAATCCCACGTTGTCCATATAAATATATAACCCATATTATTCTCTTGGAAATGTTTATAGAATCTGTACCTCTTTCCATCCATAGCCTTTATAAGTTTATATCAATCACTCTTCCCTAAAATTGGCAATTGAAGGAGACTACTGATTTGCACTAACTGTATTAAGTTGCCGACCACGTGTTATACCGCACTACCGACGTATGTACTGCGAATAAAAATTTTCGCTAGCCAACCTGACTCGTCACTGATAAGATCGAGCAAGTCGGAACTGGCAATGTTTACTTCCTCGCACATGAGAGTGACTGTGTTTTGAAACAGCTGACTAGTCTAGGTAAGTAGAGTAGCATACGATCTTGGGGAAACAATTCAAATACATATGTAAATTAAAATTCATTACTTTTATTAGGACATTGGCACACGTAGCAAAGTCAACTGCTTTCTGGAAAGAGACGACTACAAATTGTAGCAAAACAAAAAACGTAAAAATCCCTTGCTAAGGCAATTACTCGGTTGGGAAAAAGACGTATGCGTATGCGAAAGCAGAAAAAGCAAAACGATGCAAAGCGCCGCCAACTTTGAACAATGTCACAAATGCGTGGCATTTAAACTTTTTTCCCGTTCAATCGGCGCGTAGCAGTTAAGAGCGCCGTCGTCGTTTGTGATCGACTAATGCTCATATCTTTTGGCGTCCGTCGAATTTTATTGCCGTCTATGCGCGGATGGACAATGAATGCACCAGCAGCAAACGAACGAAATCGTAGGGGGATGGAAAAAAATGCATTAGACTAAACACACACACACACATAATGTGCGTGCCGCCTGCTTACAAGAATGCATCGAATCGATGCGAAATGAAGCAACACGCTCGTTATGTGAATGCAGTCACACTATAAATCACATTGTCCTGAAAAAGGAATATTAATGCATGTAAATGTGTACAGACTGAATGCGGTTAATCCCAGGACGAGAGAAAGAGCGATAAAAAAAACCTTGCAGTCTCTGACATGAAAAAAGGAATCAGATATGAAATGGAATTATTAACTGTAATAAATAAATTGCCAGCCAATTGATTGAGTGATTGATTGGAGAACAAACATGTTGGTAATCAAATAGATTTCTTGACTGTACTTTTATGTCATACGTGGTAGTTTTACTTGATTTGAAGGACTGACTGAGGAAATAAGCATTTTGATTGGAAAGTTCATTAAATCGAGATTAATAAATTTACATTAAGTGCACATGTTTATGAATCAACGTAATTGTAATTACCGCAAGTCTCATCAGTGTACGTATGTACTCCACTTGCGCGCACACGCAACCAAGTCGCTGGGGCTTTTTATTTATGTGCGCTTCTTAATTTTATTACATTTCGCTTCCAATTTGCCTCACGAGGCGCGTACGCTTTATGGTATTCAAATTGGCATTATAACTTGCAATTAATAACCATTAAACAATCTCTATATTAATTTATTCGCAATAATAATGGGGATAAATCGATTTCGGTTTAAACAATATATTTAGCGCATTGTATATTTTTTTATCGTTAGGTGTTCTTAATGCAATATTTTTTTGGTTTGCGAGATCGAACGCAATTATTCGCGACAAGAGGCATTAACACGAACAATTCTCGTTTTAGCAATTTTAATTATTTTCTTGCGTCTTTGTGGCGCTTTTTGCGCGTGTGTCGTCTAACAATTTTCCCTCTCGGCTGAAAGTGAAGCAAAACAAATCGAAAACTGCTTTATGTCTATTTTCCACGTTTATTAACGTAAAGTGCGCGAAATCGTATAAAGCGCGCAGAGAAAAAGCGCGACAGTGCGCTTCATCCAACGCGCCACGCATTGCCAACGAGCAGGGCGCGCAAGAAGCGCGCTCGTTTCCAGTCGCTGCAGAAATCCAAGAAACAATAATCACGTCTTCGCGAGAATTCCACCGGTTTCGGAGTAGACGGCGACAACAAGACCGATGTCGTCTCTTCTTGCATGCGTGCGTATGCGCCGGACTAAAAGTCGGCGCTACCTAATCAGGACTAATTGTTCCTTGTATTGTCCATTCGCGGCGGGGTCCGCGCTCGCGCGTCGATATGGTAAACAGCGTTCGCCCGGCCGAAGGGTACGCGCGCGCGCGCGCGCACACAGCCAGAGGGCCCCATTGCGACAATCACTGTGACCATTAATTAGAACCGTTTCATTGCAATTACGGCGTTTTACACGGAACCCTTTGCCCTCTTCGCTGCTCTCTCTGTGCGCGATGTGCATGCGTGCCAACATGCGTTTTTACACGTGCGTACGTGCGCCAGCCAGTGTTTTTCTTCATCTTCGCTCCTTCACGCACATCTACGACAATTGCTCATGCACATGCACTGCACGAGGCGACAACCATCTTGTCTTTCGACGCGAATGAAATTAGATTTACCCAATCAAACTCATTGAATCTCAACGATTTATCCCTACTTCAAACAGTAGCTCATTCATTACTTTTCAACTCCGGCTAAATCCATTATCCTTTTCTATTGTATGATCTCAACCGCACCAGGGCAATCTATCTTGCTTGATCTTAATTTACTTATTGATAATTAATTAAATTCAACACGATTAAGTTGTTGCTCGTTATTTGCTATCAAAATACAGGATCAAATCCACTCGTCGTGTGTTTATTTGCAAACATGAAATGACTGTTTGTAAATAATCAGACTAATTCAATACTCCTACTCCTTCGTATATTAAAACATCATCAGGATGTAGGTAGCTACGTTTGAAAGAAAGCAAATAGAAACATAATTTCCACTTCTTCAACGCGCGCGTTATAAACGTTCATGATATTTGTTGTTGATTTATAATATGCTTGTTTAATCAAAATGATGTATTTCATTGACATTACTTCTGATGAAACACAATGACGACGTCGGCGTGCACGAAGACCTATTTGCTTTTCATTAATAGATTAACATTTCACTTGTCGACAACAGCGGCCGGCGTTCACATTGTCCTGAGCGTCCTGTGGCCGCCCGTCTGAATGCTGAGGGACATTCGTACAAATGCGAGTTGATAACAACAACTCACGAAGAATAACATAAACGCGCACGAAACGAAATGTAATGAATTAAATCGCTCATTGGAGTTGTAATGGCCGGCATGTTAATTCACTAATGACACTTGAGGACAAATATCATTTCCATGTTTTTATCCTTTTTAATTGAGTTGACAAATGACTTTCGAATACGTCGACTGGCTTTAATCAGGTTACTATAATTATAGGGAAGAAATGAATTTTCGATAATTACAACAAACAACATTAGGTATTCGTCAAGTTATGTGCAATAAATTTTAATAACATTCCAATGACAAAATTAACTTGTCTCAAATGGAATTGACACAAATAACTTTACATCATATGCCGCTGATTGATGACGAACTTAAGTCTACTTATTGAATCTAAAACTGACGTAAATTCATTAAAAAATCTATTAACTGCTATCAATTAAAAAACTTTCCTAGTAGTGAAAGTTTACATCCAACTCATCGATTGTTATCTCATTGTAATTCTTATTTCATTCTTCATATACGCACACCTGACCTGATGGGGTGTATTCTTTGTAAAAGGAAAGTTGGAAAATTGAGTTTCTAAGGGTACAAATTTCACCACCACGATGCACCGTTGATTTAATGACGCACGAGTCTGTCGACTGTCTGGTGGTGTAAACGCTTTAACTAATTCCGATCGAAAGCACGGATAGTCGATGGGGTGCTTTTCTCAGACATCTGTCGTCTGGAAAATCATGAAAATCTCATAATATGATTATAGATATACGATTTATTCTTCAGTTTATAGACTTTGTAAACTAATTATCTCTAAAACTAAATATTACTTCGTTTAAATTGATGCACACCCTTAAATTTCTACAAATCGTAATTGCGAATTCTTATACATCCGTTCAGTAATGGGTCATTCGCGGAAATCCTCATTGAATTGAGTTGAGAGCACAAGTAAGACGAGGCCATTGTCTTAAATCGCCTTGAATTTTGGCAAATTACCGATCGAGCATGTCCTCTCTTGTGTGTGGTCACCGCAGTTCGTCGGGATCGAAAAAGTCTGACATACCTGTGTGCGGAGGCCCATTACGCCGAAATCAAGTCGGCCGTGATTCTATGCCAAGTATTCATTTGCTTGTAGTCCTTGTTGTCCATGCTTTTTTCCTCGTGTCCACTTAGAGCGTGGACGCTTTGATGTCTTTGCCAATGAGGCGATAACGATTTGTTCTTTTGCCTGTACGCACTCGAGCGCGAAGCGAAGAAGTCATAAAAGTATTAATTAATACGACATTAATTAATAATCAGCAATGCCATAAAAAGTGACAGATGCCTCATGCGCACGCCGAATGCTGGCACGTGGCATACTAACACATTGCTGTCCGTCGTTCTTTTTATGATTATTAATGTGATTTTTAATGTTTACGATGCGCGCATCGTGATAAGAACGCGTTCCGTGCGCGGGCTCCCGTTAGGTAGGCACGTGAAAGACACGCGTCTCTTGTGTATTTTGTAGGCAAAAAGAAGAGGACCAACATCCCGAACACCTTTCGCCCAAAATATGCCATGTTGCCAACAACCGTTATTCCGTTATGTAATTTGGCTTTCAACCCTTGCCACACTTTGCAAAAAATAGATCTCTACAGCTACAAAAGCAAATCATTTGACCGAACCCTTTTCTTAAAGGTGTAATTTTCGCTTTCTTTTGGGCTGCATTTCATTTTCATCATCATGTTAGGCATATCGTGTAATTAAGAGGAATTCTTGGTGTATAGCACATGCTCACCTCACTTTTGCCGGCCGGCAAAATCGAACAAAAGGAAGCGCAAAAAACACATAATTTTGGGGGGCACACACGCCAAATGCCAGTCGTACGAATCTAACGGTAAAAGTGTTTCGCCAACGCAATTGACAAGACAGGCAAGGGGCACGTCATCCACGTGTGTTCGCTTTTTTTTTGCCAATACAAACGAGAATTAATGGCTTATTATACTCAACCCAAAATTTTAATCAGATTCTACAAAGTGGTTACATAATATTCCTTTTTTCAATTGCTGCCTGAAAATTTCTAAATTTAATGTAAATTCAGCTACTGAATAGTTGAATTGAATATTTCATAGGCGTAATGCTTATTTGATTTCTAACTCGGTAATTTTCGGTTGCAAGGTTGATTAAACACTCGTTAGATTAAACCTGGTAAAACAGCGAAAGGTAAAACGGAAGAATGAACTTCTTGGGTGCGTTGAAAGCAATTGGAAGATAGAAGGAGCAGGTGTTAGACTAGCGCACCACGCCGAAGAAGTTGAAGATCCTCGGCATAGATTTAAAGCGCCTTCGCTGCATGTTGCGGGTTGATATTTGGTTTGTTATGTTACTCTTTTTTTCTCTCTTTTCTCGCATCAACAGTATCAACCCGAAACTGTTCTTGGGAGCATTGTTCGCTAAGTGTTAACGAAGGGGCTCATCTGCTTACGTTGCATCAATTCGTTCTTCGTCTTCTTCGGCTTGGCGCTCGTTCTACTCCTCCTCATTACTCAGATTAAAGCGATTTGTTTTTGGCTGGCATGCTCGCCCATAGAAAGTAAATACGACCCGAGAGTGAGAGTGGCGCGAGTCCTTAGCGAACAGACGGAAGACACAAGACAACAAAAGAGCGCCGATCAAGCAGACGGCCGGACAGACGCTCGCGCGTAATTCTTATGGCACGAGACCCACACGCGTTGCTCTTCTTCCGCATAAAGAAACAAGCACTTTATAACCGCCGTGCGGTTCGTCGCTTCGAACAAAAACCGAAAGGACACTTTTGCTGATTATTGTTATTACGCCTATTATAACAATTCCTCGGTACGCAGGCCCAAGTGGTTAATACGACAATTAAGTGCAAATTGCACAATGTGCAGTTGCAGTCAACAATTGCATGTCGCATGAAATGGCAAATGAAATGGCAGGCGAAGAAAAAACGCGTGCGACAAGTAAGGTGCACATTCGCCAATTTGGAGCATTATAATTAAATATGACATTTGCGCATGCGACACCTTCTTCTTAGGATGAACTGCGTGTCTAAATAAACGTAACGTCGTTTATTTTTTTCCCCATTTTTCTTGTGTAAAGAGTTTTGGCACGTAGAAAGACATGTGCATTATACAATTGTGCACGCGCGCACTGAATGAAGGACTGCAATGCAAATACGGCGTGAGGTAAGGATAACATGAAAAAGCATTGCAATGCGCAAGCTGATCTGGTTTTTTCTGATAAACGTTGATTGCACGCGTTACGGGGCTTATTACGCGTTTATTGCTTAAGTTTCGTGCAACAAATAATCCGCGAAAATTATTATGATTACTACGTACACTTTTTCTGCGTTTACTTCTTTTCATGAGGTTTGCGCTTGTTTGCTCGTCGTTGCTCTTACTTCCTTCCAGCGCAAGAAGTCGCTCACTTTTTTCTTGTTCTGCGCTCGCTGCTGATATTTTCAATATTTCCATATTTTTGGATCGTATCGCTTCGACGTGATCGAGTCTTTCTGTCAGGTGCGCGTACATTATAAATATTTATAAATGTTTTAAGCATGTTCGAGCATTTGCCAGTTGTTGTGTCGCTTGCGCTTGCGCTTGCTTGCCCATCGGTCATTATTATTAATATAGGATAATGCATGCACCCGTACCGCTTTTGCGCATTTTGCCTCAATTCTTTTCAATTAATCCAAAACAGTTGATTTACAAACTTTATACGCACTTGTAACTTAATAATATAATAACATACTAGTAATTTAAATCTATCAACTTTGTCGTTTAAAGATTTTATCTCTCAAAGAAAAAAGATCAAAAATTATTGAAAAACTGAAAAACAAATTCTTATTATTGAAGAACAAAAGTGTTGCAGGACTTATCACTTTGTGTAACTTCTTAAAGTAATTTATTTAATTTACAGTTGAAATTTTATTGGGCAAAACTGAAATTCAATGCTCGTAATTCAAAGATTAATTATTTATAATAATTTATTGCTAATTAAAATAACCTAGAGCAAGTTTTCCGTACAAACATCTCATCGATAATTTAGCACGGAGCGCTCATAAATGTCTTAAAAGTTTCGCGTTCCAAAAACGCGCGCGCACGCAATGCCGGTACAAGAATTATATACACCTTCAAGTGAATCAACTGAACGAATATATTTTTTGATATTGATAGCGTTACAAAGTGATTAAATACGTAAGAAAACGTTATGCACAGAAACTGTTTCATTATGCAGTGTGGAAGAAAATGTGTAATAACTATATGCGCGCGAGTAGCGCGTGGCAAATGTCTTGTCTTGCAGCAGCAACAGAAGGAGAGAAGGAAGAGGGAAAAAAGGTGAAAAAGTACGAATATGGTATAAATATGTGCTCGCACACATGCAACGTGCATCTGCACAATTGCGCATTCTGCATCCATCGCATGGCATGGATTCAGTTCTTCGTGGGCTTCAGTGTCCACCGCGTGCTGGCGAATATTGAAAGGAAACACGCGCAAATTCATAATCATCCAACGCGGATGGATGGATTATTCGAGCGCCCTCCTGCTCATGCAATCCTGCTGCTGTGCGCCGCTGTCATTCTCGCATCGAATTATATGAAATATTTAATATCGAAGCACCGCACGCGCGCTTAAGGTGCATATGCGGCATGAGCACGAGCCACGAAGGAGGCGATGAAGAGGAAGGCGACATGCCACCGCAATGCACCGGGCGCGCGCACACGCTCGCATGCAAAGAACCGAAACATCCGGATAATTGCAATTGCGGACTGCTTTATTCGATTAATTAAGGAAGGAAGCTGCGTTGCGCTTCTTGTTGTTGTCGTCGGCGGTATTCAAACTTGCACTACTTTATGAAAATTGATATCGTATACCAAGTGATGCATATTGCCACGCAACATTTGGACATGGTTCCACTATTCGCGCGGACATTATGTAAAAAGCGTCATGACCTCAATAAATGCTCATTAAAGTAGCAAATCCAAAGTGTTCGTTACGCTTTTTCGTGTTCTTTATGCGGCAGCGCGAAGATGAAACTCCTGTCGTTCGCCTTCTTCCTCACTTTTCGGTATAAATTATAATCACTCGCATGCAATAAAAATATTTAGGTCATCAGGCAGCGCCTCGGCGTGCGTTTCTGCACTTTTGGCACTTAAATGCGCTGCTTCTTCAGCAGCCGCAAAGCACTTAATGCTTTTTCTCCACGCGCGCTTGTGTGGTGCACCTTCTTCTCTCGTTACCTCTTGCGCGCATTTCGGTGGCTTTTCATGCATACGCAGAGTACGCTGCCATTGTCGGCGGCGTCGTCCCCGTTGCTGTTGTCGGCGAATTTAATGAAATCGAAATCGAAATGAAATGCCATGTCGGATCGTGGCGTGGCGTGGCGTGCAAAAGAAACGCAACGACGCGGGCGCGTAATGCGTTCCTGAAATTAGCGCTAATTCGTTTTACTGGCATTGTTCTCTCCGGTTATTATCGAGCAAATTATTTTTCGGCTCCTGCCTGCCGAATGCTGCTGTTGCGGCTGCTGAGGAAGGAAAGTGAATCGCATGTGAGTTCTTAACTTCTCTTCCATAGACTTCAGCAGCAGCAGCAGCAGCAGCAGCGTGTGCACGCATTGATAATGTGTATTATTGCATCGATTGCGTTTTATTGCAAAAGGGAAGAAGACACAAGTATTTGCACCTGCCTTTTTTGGTCGTTGTCGTTGTTCTGCTACGCTCATATTCAAAAAGACACACGCCAGCACCGCCGTGATCGCCGTCGTCGTCGTCGTCATCATCATCGGCAGGCGCATTTATGCAGGTACAGGTGGTGTGTGCTTTCTGTGTGCGGTTTTCAGTTCGGTTTTGTCGGTTAGCCAGAACGCCGCTTGAGGAGCTTAAGTGATTCTCTCTATTACCGTCTAACATTAATAACTGCGGCACGCAGAAGCAGCGACACATTGTTGAACAGAAAACAACTAACAAACAAACAACAATGCAAATGATTCAATTAGCTGCACATTTAAGGCATTCAAACGCTTCATTTTTAAGTAGTGGTTATTACCATGGCTCCTTAGGCTTTGCTTTTACATATTTGCATAAATATTATATAAATGTCTGGCTGCGTAACTGACAAATTACAAGGAACGTCATGTGCGCTCTCAAAAGTGCGCACGCGAAAGCACAGCAAATGCGTACAAGCCACGTCTGTTCGTGTCGAAATTGCGTCTTTAGGCTTGCTCTTCATGCACGCTCAATTTTCATATGCAGAACAGCATTTGTTTTTATTTGTTCGAACACATAAAGGTGTGATTGCAAAAAGGTTCTAATTGCTTACTTACTACCTACTTGTTCTACGCACTTGATCACTTAATGCTATAATAATGACTACAAATGATATAATTATGCACATTATGCAGATATTATGTTATTTAGCAAAAATGCAGACAATTTTCACACCGCTGTTCACAAGAAACAAGAAAAACACGCGCATTTTATGAAGTCAGGCACTTCTATGGTTAATTACACATCTTATTTGGAGTTTCGAAACAACTTTATAATTATAAAATATTTCTATTAGCGGATAATTGATTTTTATATTTTATATAAGCGTTTAATTTAGGCGGTGACAGCGACGCACCTTAAAGTCGCATTCCAGCTTGCGTTTCTTTTCAAATGAATATAATAATTAATCAAGTTATTGTTCTGAGACTATAGTGATAGCATAAAAGCAGCAATCATAAAACAAGTTGTATATCACTTTATTAGTTTTCAATGCGCAAATACGTAATCTGTAAGCAAACAAATCCTTTTCTTTTGATTATTTATTTTATTGGAGAAGCCGGCGCGAGGAAACGTGTGTGGTGATTGAGTTTTATGAAAAATTGAAATTACAATAGCAACATGCGCGTTACAAACTTGCATTTTCCTAGTATAGACAACGAAGCAATCGACGCGAGCGAGTTTTTCAGCGCGCCACTTTGTTGTTGCATTTCTTCTATTCGTATTTACAACTCGCCGTAGATTTGCTGCAAGTGCACATATCGGCATAATCGATAAATAAAATTATTTATGCGCTTTTTTCGCTAGTGTTATGTTTGCGTTTCCACGTACATGTTCACTTTCCATCTTTGTGCGTTATAAATCTTCAGCGGCTCAATCAATTCGCGTCATGTGGGGCCACACATCATGAAACTGCTGAAAAAGTTTACAAATTGACATTGCCGACGCATCTAACATGTTCAATTATTCTTCAGTTGCTGTTCGTCTCAACGATTCATTAATATTCAATTCACAACACGCTCGCTCATTGCCATCTCACGGCTTTGTAACTTTTTAATCTATTTACAAGAACTTGTCGCGCATTTAATATATTTTCTAAAATCATAATTTGTGGTCGCTCGGTTAATAAAGTTCATGTAATTGAATAGTGCACGCACAACATTATTGATTAGTAAAATTTGAGCTATTTTAGTGCGAGTAAAGATTATCAGTTAATTATCGTTAGTCCATTGAGAGTTAATCTACATATTCGTCCAGTGCACACGATTGTCAGGCAATGGGATTACTTGTATATAATGCTATAACAATTGCTGGGTATACAGCTGCTGATATTAAATCATGATTGTATTTGTCGGCGATTTAATAATAAATCCCTATGGGAACAATAATTGCTTCATGGAAATGATTACCACAAAAGTAATCTGTTAATTAAATCTTACACAATATAATTTTATTCATAGTAATAATAACAAATAGCATATTAAATTTCCACAACCATTTTAATGTAGTTAAACTACTTTGGATATAGCAATAGCTGCTTTGCAACCAACTTTAATTAGCTCTGAATAAGCTTTATAAAATGGTGCTTGTTCTGCACCATGATCAATACCATGATCATGATGTTCCTGCTCCTCATCTCTAAATTTTGTAATTGTTTCTAACAATTCTTTATTGGCTTCTGGATCATCCATCAATGACCTCAATTGATCATTATAGTGTTCAACAATCACAGTTTCCACTGCAACAGTACATGCCATAGCGGCTTTTTCACCTGTAAATATTTAAATTAAAATAATGACAGGCTGGTTATTGAGTATTATGTATACCTAATAAAGCACTACCAGCACCCAAAACAAACCCAGCAACATTCCAAATTGGTGTCATAACAGTTGGCCTGACTCTGTGCTTTTGGATCAGCTCTTCAAATTTTGCCCTGTGGTGCTGCTCTTGCTCCCACATATGTTGTATCAAAGGTCCATTTTTGGTATTACCAAGTATTGCCATTTGTCCTGCATAAATCCTATCAGCCCCTAGTTCACCAGCATGATCCACTCGGATTATCTTTTCTAGTTCTGCTCTTGACGTATAACATCGCGCGAATATTTTATTGACACTAGGCCGTAACATTGCTAAAACCACTTACTAAATTTAAACACTTAAATAACCCACAAATTAAAAATTCTATTTACGTTTTTGCACTACTCCAATGCCTAGATGAATACTGCAGGTTATGTTCAATTCTAGTCAATAGTAAACAAAAACAGTATATGATGAAGGGAATTAACTTAGGTAATATGCTAATATTAACACACAAAACTTTCCATTGTTAATAAATATAAAATATGACCTCTTTAAGCTGTGATATCTGTAGGTAACAACGTATTTATTAATACATTTCCATGAATCCTGAATGATCCCTGGGATAATAAACTTGATAAGAACACTTTAGCAAATATAATAATACGAAATGACAGGTAGCAAAACTAAATGTGGGTGCATTTAGAATTGTTTAGAATGTGTATTTAAATATTAGACTGCCGATTATTATTTATTATTAGTTTATTCTAATAAATATTGTTTTTGAAAGTGAATACACCAGGCAACCACTCATGCACGAGTCCATGTTTACTTTTCTGCATGTTTATATAAGAATTAACGGTGCAAATAACAATAAATTGAAAATAATCTTATCATTTTTTAATCCTCTGTTTTTCACGATCATAAATGTATAAGATGTAATGTTATAAAAGTACTGTTATTATTATTTTGTAGAAGCGACCTCTGGATACTGACATCCAGTCTTGGATCCCACTACAATGACATGTAACGATGTCAATGTCAAAAATGACGATAATATTTACTATTAATTAGTGTTTTGTGTGTTAAGTTGACTTGATTTAGTGCTAAATAATGTTGCTCGGTGCAGTACGTCGTAGTAAAAGCTGCCCACCTTGTGTCAACCGTGTAAAAGTGCACAGTGCCCGAAAATAATGGAACTCAAAGAACAGTCGCGATGTTTGCATTCAATCATCATTTAACCATACAGGATTTCGTTGTAAGCAAACCCCAAAAATTGCTCAAACTTTTTAGTAACCACAACAATAACAATAAAGCTAGAGTTCACACGAAATATGAGTCCGATCAACTATTCGCTGATCGGAATCGTCGCATGCCTGTTTGTTTTGTTTGGTAATGCTGCTGTTGACCTAGTACCATGTGATAAAACAAGAAAAGTGTTTACTGATTCCTGGGGTGTTATCACCGATGGCCCTGTGGGCTCGAACTATACGCAGGACAGTCACTGTGAATGGCTAATTAAAGCCAACAGTACAAAGAAATTCATAACCCTTAGCTTTCGAAGCATGGGTACAGAATGTTCATATGACTATGTCTTTGTTTACGATGGAGATTCCTTCAAGTCTCCTCTCTTGGGCAGCTTCAGTGGCAAAACTGAACCACAGCAGGTTGTAGCTTCATCTGGTTACATGCTCATCCTATTATATAGTGATACCAATTATGTATTAGATGGATTTCGGGCAGAGTTTTCTATCACTAATTGTCCAAGCAATTGTTCAGGCCATGGTTTGTGTCATGAGCATACATGTGTTTGTGGAAGTGGTTGGGGTGGTCGTGATTGTTCGCGAGAAGTGTGTCCAAATGGCTGTGGTTTTGGTCGTTGTGAAGCAGAGAAGTGTGTCTGCATGGACGGATATTCCGGCCAGGCATGCAGTCTCAGTGATAAGGACATGAATGGGAATAAGTGGCATTGGTTGTCCCATTCTGAAGGAGGTTTAACTCCTCGTGCTGCACATACAGCTGTTTACGTAGAATCCACTGATTCAATTTACATCTTTGGCGGTTATAATCTCAACAAAATACTCAGTGCATTGGAAGTGTACAACTTTAGGAACAGCTCATGGCTTGATGAATATGGTAAACCATTACCTGATCACACATTTGTCAATCCAATAGACCATAGTGCTATTCCCACACTTATTGACAATGCTGGACCTGACTGGCAGAAGAAATGGGGTTTGTCATCAGGCACATCATTCCTGCGCAATTTCCTCTACATTAATGATAACAGTACACTTCGCAAAGGTAACACATCACGTAATAAAACTCCTGATGATGCAAGTAGACCTGCCCCACGTTATGGACATGCAGCCTGTGTGGTTGCAGAGGGTTTTGTAATTTACGGCGGTAAATTAGAGAACGGAACATTGGCGAATGATTTGTGGCTATACAATGTGCAGACGTACAGATGGGAAGTACGTGCCAGGAATTCATCAATCGTACCACCGAAGTTGACGAGGCACACGCTGACAAGGACTCGCAATGATATCATTTATCTCTTCGGTGGCAGTACAATAGATGGTGAGTTCTCTGCAAAATTGTATATGATGAAACTTGAAGAGGACGGCTCTGAAGAATGGGTTGAAGTAAGGCCGCGCGGAGGAAAGGAGCTGGATGTGCGTGTTGTTGCACATTCAGCGGTTTATCATCAAGCAACAAATTCGATTCTAATTTACGGTGGCATTGTCGCCGGCGTTGCTCGTTTCTCGAAGCTGTCTGATCGCATGTACGCATTCCAACTGGATCACATGCATTGGTCAGAAATACATTATATTCGCGACTTCTTGCGCGATCGTTTTGTGCCCCGGGAACGCGCCTTTCACACGGCGAATATTCTAGGAAATTATTTGGTTGTTTTTGGGGGGTACTCGCATCGACACAATAAGGAAGAAATCTGTTATGATAATCAGATGTATCTGTATCATCTTGGTTGTCACACGTGGGTAAATCCAGATATACTTGGAGGAACTAAAGAATCATCATATCCAAAGCAGCAGGGAGTATTTGCGCATGCATCCAGTATTCGAAATGACAATACTCTCCTGCTTGTTGGCGGCTATCATGGAAATGTAAATGGAGATTTACTCGCATATACTGCGCCTCCAATGATTGCAGCAAGGCATGGTGACGACTATGAGCCGGAAATTGCTTGTCCGAGACATAAACAACACTCGGAATGTTTAGCCGATCCTGAATGTGGCTGGTGCGCCTCGGATGAGTCCTGTTATGGACGAACTGTTGGTGCAAACTGTACAACAAATTTGCAAACCACTCGTTGCCCTGGTGTATGCCCCGCATTAGGGGATTGCTATTCATGTCTAATTCATGGGCGCACTGAGAGTGCTCAACGCACGCCGAAATCCGTTGCGCAAAAATTGGGCCTGTCACATTGCACCTGGTGCGTGCAGAACGCACGATGCCATCATAAGGATGATAACTATGGGGTGTGTGGTCTGCGGGATGATAGTCCTGGCCACATACAAGGATGGTGGGGATTGCATGGAACCGAAGTTGAAAATGTTGCAAGATGTCGCGAAGACGACAAGAGGCCTGGATTAACATTTATCAAGTATTATCACCCAGTTAACTTCAGTCAACCAGATTATGTCTCAATTATAAATGCCACGACGGTAAGTCATTCCCATTGTTTGTTTCATTACTAATTCGCATGAATTTCGTGATATGTCTGAATAAGCTATTTTTATCACTTTCGTAATTATCTACACTAGATTATTGCTACTATTCCATGAAATATGTAATTGCAGGTGGATTTTAATAGTCCCACAAATCCAGTTATGAAAGCTAATGGGACTGGCGGAAAAATGGTTGCACGGCTTGTTGGGTTTCTTCGTCCACCTGAAAATTGGCACGAAATGCTCACGATATGCATAAGCTATTGTAATGCAACTTTACGCATTGCTGAAAGTAACATTGCTAATGTTTCTGCGGCTCAAACGTATTGCGAAACGAAAGCCTGGCCAAAAGTACCCGACCCTATGCGTGTTGCCGTCGACTTCGAGTCGCACAAATCAATCAGTACGGGCGCCTATAATACTCATCAACAAAGTAAAATGGAATTGCATCACAACAGGGAGAAAGAGACGCAAAAGGTAATTATTCGTCAATGTGCAAATACGTCTGATTATGGTGTCATCGTAACTTAATTATCAAGTTCGGCGGCCACGTTAAAATTGAATTTGCGCGTGTTAGCCAGACTTCGCAAACATGGATTAACAACTTGTTTGTCGAGTTTTGCTTTGCTATTCGTAATCCGTAATTGAACCGAAATATTTGGTAATTGTAAAGCAAAATAAATATCTACAAATTTCGCGCTCATTAACCGTTTGCTGAAAACAATTTATGTTTTCTAATAGCCGTTCAAATAACGTGTTGAAGGTCGCAACTCATTTAAATTATGAAATTATTGTTTTTGCTGGTGTATTTATTTTACGAGTATCGCGTAAAGGGAGTCAGGTTGGTTGAGTTATTACTGCGGCAATCAAAAACAAATTATCACTGGCCTCAACTGTATTTTGAGTTTTATTTAATTCACATTAAGCCCCCAGTAATTGCAACAAACAGAAACCAAGTCAACTAAGTTATTGTGCAACGATGCGAAAATTGTTACGTAAATACATGCTTTCGTGTTTATGCGCTTTCAAGGAGACCATCATCATATGAGAAAAACGATTCAATGAACATAATTAGCACATATTTAATAATTAGCAAATTAATTAATTGCGCAAGTTTCTAAACTTGTTCTGATTTAGTTTTTCTGTTGCAGGTGATTTTTACATTTGAATATTTAGAGCCGTATGCTAATGGTACATGTACGAAATATACAAATTGTTTACATTGCCTTACGGACTCCGAATGCGGTTGGTGCGATGCGAGCAATACATGTGTTTCGCGTGCCCTAAATGAAAGTACCAGTTGCATATCGCCGGAAGGCGATTGGCGCTACTTAACGCAACAGCCGAGCGCGTGCTCAAACTGCTCAAACTACATATCATGCGAGAGTTGCGTCAATACCGGCTTATGCGAATGGTGGATCGAGGAAGCGCGTTGTTCACGCAGAGGTTTAGCAAATACTTCTGCTGTGGCATTGGAACAATGTCCAATGCCATGCTACTTGCGGAACAATTGCAGTACATGCTTGGAGCAACGCGGCCGCTGTGTATGGTGCGAAGCCACCCAACAATGCTTCAGCTTTTCTGTCTATACCAGCGAATACCAGTTTGGCTTATGTCGGGAATGGCTTGATCAAGTCTTTCCATTGGTAACAACCACCCAGGATAATGGTCTAATAACGAACATCAAACCCCAGGAGCAATGCAAGTCGTGCTCGTTACATCAGAATTGTTCTACTTGCTTAAATTCGCTCAGTTGCGGATGGTGTTACAATGCGTCCAATCCGATATCGGGCCAGTGTGTGAAGGGCGATTTTAACAATCCCCATACAAATTGCAGCGATGTACTCGGTATGGAACACGCGCGATGGGCGTATGCCCATTGTCCAGATGTCGACGAGTGCGGATTGGGCTTGCACGACTGTCATGAGCAGGCAATTTGCACGAATACAGATGGGTCATACAGTTGTCATTGTAAGCGCGGCTTTATTGGCGATGGCCGGTTGAAGTGCGAACGCACTTGTTACGATATATGCGTGCATGGCGTATGCGAAGGTGAACCACATTTCAAGTGCAAATGCGACTTGGGATGGACTGGCGACAATTGCTCATTGAATTGCGGATGTAATAATCATTCCAATTGTCCGCAAGGTGTTGGCATCTGCGAAGAATGTCAGGAGTGGACGGAGGGCGAGTTTTGCGAATTTTGTAAAGCCGGTAGTTATGGAAATGCTACGACGGAACAAGGTACGATGTGTTCATTTATTGGCAAACACGTGATGATAAACATTATGACATTTCTACAGGTTGCAAACAATGCGAATGTAATGGTCACGGTGACAAATCTCAAGGAGAATGCGACATAGTTACTGGCGTATGTTATTGTAAGGACAACACGGAAGGAGATCAGTGTGAACGCTGCAAAACCAATTATTATGGGGACCCACGTAATGGTAGACAATGCTATTACCAGTGTGAAGCGAGGGGTATGCTTACTGGTCCAGAGGGACAAGGCATAAGCTCAAGACAAGCGTATACTGCGCCATGGGGTGGTCCTCCCACCAGAGAATGTTTGTGGATCATTAATCCGAAGATCGATGATGGTCTACCAATAATTCAACTTCAGGTTGATATTAATTTGTAATAGTAGTTGATGCGTTTTTTACACACTGATTTGTTTTAGATAAACTCATCTGATTTGAATATAACATGTGGGGAAAATGCAGTATATGTTTATGATAGTTTACCGGAACTTGTAGACACAGGCAGTCAGAGCGCATTATCAGCAGTATTTTGTAATGAAGACGCAACACAGAGTTCCATTGTAGAATCCAGAACAGGTAAATTATCTTGTCATTCGAATCATTAAACATATTTTCTTATAATTATTTATTTTCAGGACAACTAACAGTGCATTATAAACAGGGCTTGCCTGGGGAGGGTTTCAACGCGATGTATTCAGTCATTCAATGTGAAAATTGCCAGTGGCCGCGACATTGCAGAAACGGCATGTGTGTCTGCGAAGATGGGCTGGTGGGATCTGATTGCAGTATTGAAGTGTGTCCAAAAAATTGTAGTGCATCATTACATCAGGGTCAGTGTGATGCTGCATATGGTCGGTGTCTTTGCAATGCGACATTTGGAGGAGCATCATGTGATATCAAGTGAGTTTTTTGTCTATTTATTAGTAGAAAAGTTACATTAGGATCGAGACATTCACATGTATAGATTTTTAATTTCATTTGGCAACGGCATGCCGTGTTGTTCAAGAAATTCAAAAATACTCTGAGTTCGTTGGCGATCATTATCTGTTTGAAACATTGCAATTATGCCAAATCTAGACATTTGACAAATATTTATAATGTATGCGTAAACACGTTCAACTTCGTGCGGCACCGTGAAGTGAAGATACAATGTTTGCAAGAAGTCCGACAGCATATTTCCGTCCAATTTGCAACCAATTACTGAAAGGTTTAAATAATATTTAAATATTATTTTCAAGCTATAACTCTTGAAAGAAAATACCTTCAGAAAGTCGACCTGGATGTAGCAAGCGGAGAATTTCCGCACGTTGCCCATAAGTACCATCATTATGTACTGAATTCCATAATCGTAGAAAATTGAATGGCATATGCACATTTTCTATTACATCTTCCGCATTGTTAGCATTTACATCCATGTGTGGTTCGCCACCGCCGCCCGGTTGACTATCAGCGCTGTGATTTACTTCCTGGTAGAAAAAATAGATATTATTATACTTCCGTTTTGAAGAAATAGTTTTACCTCAACAATAGCTTGATCTTGAAATTCATTATTAATTGTCGGTTGCTTGAAATGATCGTCAATGACTAAAATACTTGTTTCCGCATTTTCTTCGTTAGCATTTATATCATATTGTATGTGAGATTCAATCTCAGCAAGAAAACCCTCCGGTTCTTCCAGCGACGAACTTATGTTAGGAACGAGTTCCAAACTTGGCAGTGCTATAGCTTCATTTTCGAATTCTTTCTGCTGATTCTCTACAGTTGAATGTTCCGTTTTGCCTATATCGTCTTCCTTTTTTGTATTGTGAACAACAAGACATTCCTCGTCATCATCCGAGTCAATACTTCGGACATACATAATCTGTGGTTTGTTATCTAATATAAATTGTTGCCTTTTGATTATCTCTGGATCTTTGTTTTCCACCACTACATAGTATGGCTCAGGCATAGTACTCGGTCCAGGAATGGGCAGCATTACTTGTGAACGATTAATATTTGTTTTCTTTAAGATAGATTTCTTCGTATGTTTTTCAATTTTGCCTCCGCGCACTGGAATGGATGAGTTATGTTTCTTGTTGGGTTGTTCACAAATTTTGGGTGGATCTGGTTTTTCTTCAATTTCAGTAATTTTCATTCTTACCCGTTGACCTTCCGATTTATTAAGGTGTGAGTTTAATTGATTAAGTAAATTTTGGGCAGCTGTATTATTCGGGTCTAAAGTTATAGCTTGCTCCAAGTAATGAAGCGCTTCTTGATACCTCTTTAATTGTTCTAAACTTTGCGCAAGTCGCAAGAGTGCTTTGATATTGTTTTCCTCAAATTTTAAAACACTTCTACAATCATCAATTGCTTCAGTCCATTTCTTCATCTTAATATAAGCTTGAGCACGATTATTGTGATTGATTGCACAGGGAGAGTATTGAATACTGTTGGTATAGTGTTTGATAGCATCTGTAAATTCTCCAAATTTGTAAAATTCATTACCCTTCTCTCGTTCGCGATTCGCTGCCGAACGCGCTTCAGCTCGCGTTAAAAATTCTGGTAATTGCACCTTCCTTTTCTTTGTTTCTGATTCTTGTAGTCTTTGTTTTTCGCTTTCTTCGGCTGCTTGCCTGAGCTTTTCTGCTTCTAGATCCATTTTCAAAACTTCTGTGTCAGGATCGTATTTATCCCACGATTCGTAATCTGTCGACTTGATACGCGCAGACTTATTGGAGGTGTTTGTCGGATTGGTAACGATTTTATGCTTTCTAATATCAGGTACTTCATGTATTGTTATATCAACTTTTTTGTGAGTCTCCAACTCTTCATTCTCCAAGTGTATATTTTCAAGCCATGAACATAGATCTGTTTTTAGATCCTTACGAGCATTTTTGTCCAAGCTGTTATAATTTAAAATCGGACTCACTTTTCGCAAATAACGGCTTGCCGGGTGCACAACTGCCAGTCTATCTTCAGTCTTTTTTATCAATTGCGGATAGTGACCCTCCTCGCCACTGTGCAAAATTTGTAAAATCTTTTCAAGCCGCTTACCGTCAGTGCATTTTTCCACATATTCAAAGTCAAGATGACTGAGCGGAATGTCAAACTTTTTTAGCAATGTGTTATTTTCTTCGCGCACTTGAACTGGACAGTTATCGTCACCTAATTTAGATAAGTCTGGTTCCATTTTTAATCTGATACGTTTAACAATTACTAAACCAATTGTATTATTGTGCAGTAAATTATTAACACTGTTGATGCGACTACTTGATCACAACGCGTTTGATGAAGCAGTTGTTTATCCGTTGCCATGGTTACATTTCTCAACAATCGATTTAATATTTTGTTTCAGTGTTACAAAGTACCAAATGGTTTTTACGGAACTTTTCAACACTAGAAATTTGGCCGACCATTTGGAACATTTACGAAAAACGCTGCCGCGATTTGGGCATTCGCTGTCCTCTGATCGGCGTGGTTCATTATGGATGTTTGGTGGATATTCTTTATCCCATGGTCCATTAAATGATATTCGGCTTTTTGATACACGTAACAGTACATGGATGCAAGTTACTGTAGATTCCACAGCCGATGCAAAGATGCCCCCCGGACGATATTTTCACGGCGCTGATATTGTTCATTCCAAACAGTCGATTTTTGTATTTGGAGGATTAACTAAGCACAAGCTTAATTCTAAACGAACTTTAAACGACTTTTGGCAATTTGATATTCAAAATCAACGTTGGAATGAAATAGAAAAGCAAGGCCTTTGGCCTCCGGTTGTATCAGGCCATACATTAACATTCTACAGAAATTTGACGCTAGAAACATTGATACTGATAGGCGGTGTATCACCAGATAATGGTTTTTTAAACGACGTATGGGAGTTTCGTCTTGATGGTGAATCCTGGACGAAATGGCAAACAAGAGGTTCTGGGCCTCTAGGAATTTTTGGACATACTACTGTTTTTTATGCAGGAACTAACAGTTTATATGTCTTTGGGGGATATAGATATGACCATCATGAATCTCATTTATCAGATGTACTTTATGTTCTTAATTATGATTTTAAATCGTGGACAAATCTGAACCCTTTATCGTCCACTATTTATGTAAGTATATTGAAAAGTATTTGAATAGAGGTTGAAATATAATATGTTGTAGCCGGGAAGCCGCTTTCTACATTCTGCGGTAACAACAGACACGCATATGATTATACTAGGCGGCCGTTTCTCGCCATGGAATATTACCGACACGTTGTATGCTTATTCGTATGCATGCAATCAGTGGATTAACTTAATAGGTGCTGGTGCAAAAATAGTTGGACCACTTCCTAGTCAAACCTATGCACAAGCCATGACAATTGAGCCAGATGGTGACGATGCCTATGTTATTGGAGGCTGGGGTAACGGCGCTCAATCGTCTGTACTGCGCATTAAACTACCCTACGATTTATGCTCACTATGGCCCAATAGGGATTGTGTGAAAATTCCGGGCTGTGCATATTGCGCCGAAGAATCGAATTCCGCAATTGTAGAAGAAGCGTGTTACAGTCACGGTGCAAAGTGTCCCATCAACTTTGGATGGGCAAATAATAGCTCGAAACATCAAAATCCAGGGGGGCGTAAATGTGATAGTTTCCTGAAAACTGACAACTGTTATGAATTGCGAGATTGCACAACATGCACCCAAGTATCCGGATGCAGTTGGTGCAACTACACATGTGGGAATAATAAAACATGTCCTGGAGGAGGATTGTTCGCCGAAGATCCATTCCACTGTCCAATCAATTCATGCTTGGCGACCGATTGTATTCAGTGCTTGCAAATGCCAAGGTGTAATTGGAGTTATACCAAATCGAAGTGCATTCCATGTAAGTTTTTAAGTGAATGACCAGTTATTGAGCGGCATTGATATTTTTGCTTTCCAGCTCATGACAATTACGATAGAAATAATATTATTACAAGTTGCGCACCGTCGTGTAATTACTACAAGTCCTGTAGCGAATGCTTGGATGCATCAGACTGTCATTGGTCTACCCAGTTAAATGAATGCATTTCATCATCATATCAGAAACTATATTGTGCCGGGGGAGTATGCGGCTTAGTGCTGCAAGCTGATGATCGAGAATACTGCCCAGAGCCGTGCTCATCACTAACGCAATGCTCAAACTGCCTGAGGCATGCTCACTGTGGTTGGTGTGCAGCACCGGGTAATAATGGCACTGGTGTATGTACGGAAGGTTCTAATGAGCGTCCACTATATGGTACTTGCGAAGACATTCCAAATTTAGAAAAAGTAGGGAATAGCAATATAGATTTAGAAGATAATACAACGTTTACCTGGCACTACGTTAAATGCCCCCCAGAAAATGAATGTTTAAATAATCATCATACGTGTAATCCTGTATCGGAGAGATGTGAAGATATGGATGAAGGATACGACTGCGTTTGTGGACTCGGGTATAAAGCAAGTCCTAATGGTTGTGAACCTGTCTGCAATCAAGGCTGTGTTCGCGGGCAATGTGTGGAGCCCAATAAATGTAAATGTGATTTTGGCTACGTAGGTGCAAATTGTAGCATCCAGTGTCAGTGCAATGGTCATTCAAATTGTGAAGGTCCAGACAAATTAGACCAGTGCATTGAATGTCATAATAATACTATGGGGGCGCAATGCGAAAAATGTAAGAAGCTCTTCGTGGGCGATCCGTCCGATGGTGGTCATTGCGTGCCTTGTTCAGAATATTGTTATGGCCATAGCAGCATTTGTTTAGGAAATTCCACCGATATTGATTTGAATGAGTATGATGAAGCTGAATTAATCGAAATGTTAACAGAAGGGCCGAAAGATTCAGCACGTTGTTTATGGTGCGCAAATAAAACAACGGGGAACCGTTGCCAAGAATGCATAAGTGGGAACTTTAGGGGCATAGAGGATTATAAGCTACCATGCAGGCCATGCGATTGCCACGGACACGGCGATACTTGCGATCCGATAACTGGCGAAAAATGCAACTGCAAAAATAATACTGAAAGCGAAGTGTGCTCAGCTGGTTCTGGGAAAAACAGTGCTCAACAGCAGCCCTGTTGGATGTTGCAATGTTCCAAATGCAAAGACGGTTATTTAGGAGTACCTAAAGCTGGTCATCAATGTTACAAACAAATGAATATGGATTTCAAAATGTGTTTTGATGCCAAACCAATAGGTATAAAACAATAGTATATTTTTTGCGATAACTAAACGAATCGATATTTTAGATGAATGTAAAATGAAACCTAAGCCTTTATATCCAGGCGAAATGGTTTTCTTTGTTATTCAGCCGCGATACATGAATGTGGATATTCGAGTTATAATCGACGTAACACAAGGAAAGCTGAATGTTTTCATGAGCACACATGATGATACATATGTTGTGTATCCAAATCAAACAACGGGAATGCAAGAAATTGATCTCGATCCAAGTTATGCTCCATGGGAAAATGGTACATCGCGAACTGATGACGTTTTGTTTGAGAAGGATGCACATGGTTTAAGAACCTATATAACAGTTACACAAGCTTATTCTATGCTAGCTGTTCGTGGTTTGAAGGATCGTTTAGTGATTACATTGCCGGAGGTATGGTACTAAAAATACTCAAGTCTTCAAAATTGATTAAATAATTTTTATTTAGGAATATCACGCGCTGGAAACAACACGGTTTTATTTAGTATTACAAAGTGTAGATCCGCCTGAGACAGATAAAAAGGTTGCGTACGGCATAGTTTTCTTCAAACAGGACCAGCTGCACATTGATTTGTTTGTTTTCTTCTCTGTATTTTTCTCTTGCTTTTTCCTTTTCTTGGCAGCATGTGTAGTTGCATGGAAAGCTAAACAGGCAGCGGATGTAAGACGCGCTCGTCGTCGCCATCACGTTGAGATGTTGCATATGGCAAAACGTCCATTTGCCATTGTTACATTATACATGGGACATAGATCAAAACCTCGACACAATGCGCATCACGACCTGAGGCCTGTTGCAATGGAGTCAACACGTAATATCATTTATCTCTTAATCCGTCAAGTGCATTATATAAAATACTGATTAATGTGTTTAGATGATGGCCTTGCAGCTGTAGCCACTGTATTTGTAAGCCTACCAGGCGGGCAAAGTGCAAACGTAAAATTAGCGCTAGGATCATCGCTAATCATGCTCGCTAGACAGCTTCCTCCTGGCCGCACGTTTCTTCAGAGACTGTCTCAGCAACCCGCCCCAGCGATCTAGATTCATAGAACAAAATACTCGAATTAAAACGGGAAGAACGCTACTCTCTACTAAACTAAATTTAAATGATGTACCTACATGTTTTATATGTTATAGATATATATTATATGTTTTATTTATAAATAATAATTTTAATTCCAGGACCGACAGCAAGCGTGGGCACAATACTGTTGATACCAATATCCTTTAATACTTCCATTTCATTCATGATGCAGTCCAAATTTGCAAGCGTTAGGATTTCGGGATTAGATAACAGAGTTATTATTGAGCATTACATGTATGATGTGCAACGTGTTAGTTATATTCGAATTTCGGCAGCCAGAGATTAATAATGAAAATTTTTATATGAACTCAATATTTTATCGATCAATCTACAGCCGATAAGATATTTCTTTACATTGTCTACTAGAATGGTTTAGTTATCCGTTAAACTTGAACTCAAAATGTTGCAATGTAAAGATGGAGCTATGAAATTTCAAGTAATAGTAATTATTCATTCTTTAATATTTGGGCTAACATCATGTGACGGTAAGTTGTAGTTCCGTACAGTAGGATGATATATAAATTTAAACTATTTTAGAAATGAGTGATAAAATCAATGAACTCGTTAACTGTGCGAAAAGTATTCTGAGAGATGGACTCGAAGAATTGAATATACCTAGTTTATCAACAATACATACCAAGCAATTGTCTTTTCACGTTGATGATTATTCATTTCGGTAGGTATTAGGGAAAGTTAAAGAAATCAAAGATATTTATTTATTTTCTTTAGTGGAGATTATTTTATTGGAGAAGGACTTCTCACAGGCATTGATAACTTTGATCTAGAAATTTCAGACTTAGATGAGACATTTAAAATTTCATACGTGTTTAAAATGCACGAATTAAAGTTTGTTTCTCAGTACGACATTGACTCAGTAATGATAGATATAGCACAATTCAAAGGAAAGGGAGATTTAAGGTTTCTATATTTTATTATATTGTATTAACAAAGATTATTTAATATTTTATTAGTTTTAAGCTTCCGATGATATTTAAAGGTACTATAAAATTGGACATTTTTGGAAAGGAGCCAGTAAAACAAGTGACGATATTTCCGACAGCTTATGCGGAGGTATGATAAAAAATAATTTATCGGCAGGGAAGTTCGAATAATTTCTTCAAGTATAACTATGTACTTTAGGTGGCCTTTTCTGAGCTTACAGTAGGCGAACGCATGACGAAATTAGTTGGGAAACAATTTGCGTTAATTGTAAATGCAATTTTCCAAGAAGATCTTATTCAAAAATTATTCAACTCAATAGTTGGCTCTTTGTTGAAGTACATTCTCAATTTAATATTGAAGGCAACTGATTTTCCACCAGCGATTACAGAAAAGTGTGATCTTAAAACAGATTTTTTACTGCAACTACTAAGACTACATAATAATTCAGCTTCTAAAACGGAGTTGTAGTATTTTAAACATAAATAGTCAAAAAGACATTTTATCCTATTTCCTACAGAGATGGCAGAGAGTGTGTTCAAAAGCTTAACTGAATATACTTGGATTCAACATTTTTAAATACAATAGCAATTAATACACTCAGTAGTAAGTGATTTGAGGTCTACATCAAATTATCATTAATGGCTTAAAACTTTTAGTTTAAGGATTATAATATAACAGAATTTGGCATGAAATAAAATGCCAAAAATTGAATCCTTATTCCGCCTGGCCGTGGAAATCATATCGGGAAGGCGCGTTTTCCCGTGTTATCCGCGTTATCGCGCTAACCCTGTAACCTGGTATTCGCTGGTGATACGCGTGTGCGACGCCGTGACGTAAGAGCCGCCGGGACAGCAGCAGTGCAGCGGCGGAGGCGGCAGTTTGCGTCTCTTCGCAGCAAGTCCACCAGCGTCGTCTCAGCCGTCCGGTTCACAGAACGGGCTCCTGGTGAGAGCGAGTCCTTTTCATTTCCGCGCAGGGTGTACGCATAGACAACTAGCAAAAGTCTGTGTACACTTCGGGCGTACGGCATACTGCTCACGAAGAGATAGACGAATGGTACGAAGAGAACGCTGCAGATTGATTTGAATTGATAACGATTGGCAAAAATAATTGCAGTCGCGAAAGACGCAACCTTGCCTGCGACATTGACTCCAGATTACGGTGTGTAGAAGCATCGCAGTGCGTCCTGTTACGCACTGCAGGGAGAGCGCGCGCGCCTGCCGACAGGCTGTCTGCTTCGCCTGATATCGCGTTATCATTCGCGCTGCACGAAGCGCATCGAGAATAAGTGTTGTTATCATCCAGTTGACTGCGACGTGCACAAACGTGCGCATCGCAAGCTACGATCGGTGATTGTTTCATAGTGTTAGACCAACCAGCTAGTAGTTATAATCGTGTGTAATTCGGGAATTGATATGCCTAACTACGCTAATTTCTTATTAGTCGTTAATTAAAAACCCACACACATAGTGTCGCGTGTTCAATCAAACAGACTGCCACAATCACCCGCGCGGTGTTTAATTGCTTCGCTTCGGAGGAGGAGGAAGAAGAAGAAGAAGAAGAAGTAAATTGAGTCATCGACCATTCCATCAAAGACATCCATCAATCGTGCCACGACAAACATCAGCAACTGTAAGTAACCACTATTATTTGCTCTGTTGCGCTGAACTAACACAATTAGTTCGATACATATTGTTTAATTTATTGCGGTTGTAACAATTTTGCGGTGCATAACAAACTAGCCAAAATGCAAAGAAAAGTCAAAACATTTTCGTGCCGTCGCTCGCTCGCGCTATGACGATGGGGGCGGCCGGCGGCAATGGCCTGAAGGTATGTGACCACTTGGCTTTCGCTGCGCTCCGACGTATCCAGCTGACTGTTTGCTAAATACAGCCGTCTTGCCTTCGGGAGCTTCATGTTTTATTCATCGACGATAAAATAGGTTGCTTGCCCGCGCTGTCAAACCGTCACCCCGTCGACGACGGCGACAGCGTTCGTTCTCCTGATGACGACGTCGCCGCCAACGCTGGCGTGCAATGTCTATGTTTGCGCACAAATGAAGAGCATTCGTTTGGGGCCGTCTTGCTTGCCCATTCCAGGATAATCAAAGCCAGCCAGATTTTTCATCTCGGCAAGTGTGCACTTGCAAACTTGCGCTTGATTCGAACAAAGCAACATCGAGTAAACACGTTATGTATATTTAATTATGCGCTTAAGAGACAGTTGAACGTTTTTTTCCCGAGTCGCGTAAAAGGAACACTTCGTCATCATAACAATTAAATAAAAAACGCATTTGCTTGTGATGCGTACAAATATTGCACTCCAGGTAATATTTTCCGGGCCATAGCAGACGTAATTTATGTAAATTCACCTTTTTTCCTTCTTCGTTGAAGGAAACGCAACGAAGGACAATATGGTGGAGAGATGCATGCACACTTTGCCGAGTTAAACGAAGCGCGCAAAGACGCGCAAAATTCATTTTGCTCCTTCGCCAAGGAGCGACAGCGAGTGCGCTCAAACTCCTTGTAACCCTCCGGAAAGTGCGTATGCAAACACACACACGTGCATTATTATTCCTAGCGCTCATACGCAGCAACGCGCGCGGTTCGTTCTTCATCCGAAGAGGGGCAGAAATATGATGTGGATGAAGCCCAGCAACGGCGGTAGCGGTGGCGAAGGCGGCGGTAGTGACGATGGCGTTATTAACTTAATTACGACGCACTTAATTAACTAATATAATTACTGGCGCAGGTATTTGGTGGAAATTTTGGTTTATTAACGAACTACATTATAATATGCGCGCGTATCCATTCAATGACTCGTATTTCTCATCTGTTCCAATTTCCACATTAATTCATCACGAAGAATTGGACATGAATCATGTAAATTATTTGACGGCTCAAAATTCTATCGAATATTCGACGATGAAGCCAAACAAGAACTTTTGAAAAGACCGAGAAAAATTGGAAATTCAAATAATTCAATTTATGAATCCTTCGCCTTTTGAAAGAAAACAACGGGATTATGAGAGTGGTTGTGGTCGTGCTAATTAATAGAAAAGTGATGAAAAATTCATAGGGTACTATTTATAGGCACATCAATGTTGAGCTCTGAACATAAAAAATAATACATAAGAGAAAAGCGGGTAAAAGTGCTCGTTATATCGGTGCTCCTTTTTTTCTTCGGAGTGTAGTTTTTCCTGTGTTCGTTTTGGGCCTTTCCCAACGGATCATTATCGGATAAAATTACCAATTATTGGCCGGGCACCGTAATTAAATTATTCATTTGTAATTAGGAAACGTGTTGGATTACAAAATATTGATTACAAAATGTCAGACCGATTTTCAACTAACGCAGGATAAAAAAGCAGCGGCAAGGATAATTGAGCGTAATTTATGCAACGGTACAAACCGACGCATTTTTCAGTTTAAATACGAAAATTATTTAAAGAGTGGCTTTAATATTTGATTTGCATAAGGTACATTTGAATCAATTATTAAATTTAATTTGTAATCTCGTACTTTGCTTCAACTTTTCATACGTTTGCATATCAAATGGCGCAATTTTCAGGATTTTTGCGCGCTCCAGTTCTAGATGATAAAATGAAATTTGATTTCGAACATAGAAATGCACCTTCATATCCGCATTATTAAACCGGAAATTAGACGCAAGACGTGTTCGGATGGCGCGCCGAGCGAAAAATGTATTTTTAATGAATGTAAATAATTTCCAGCGCGCACTGCCTGCCACTATGATATTATCTCATAGAATGCGCGACGCGACACAGTGTAATACACCCTTCGGGCAATGCATGCGAAAGGACGAAAGAGGCGGCTGCCGCGAAAAATCGATAATATTTTTGGGCTTTCGCTCCGCATCTTGCCCCCCGCGCGGCGGCGGCGGCGGCAATGCCACGTGATCTCCCGCTCTGCGTATGTGTGTATGCGTGAGTGGTGAGCACTGTGTCGTTATTTGAATTCGGCGTGTTGTGTATGTGTTACTAAATAATGCAATTTGACGCAGAACGCTCCTAAATATTTCCATCAAGCTTTCCGTTCTGTTTACTGGGGGGCGGCGGCGACAAAGCCGAAGAAAATGCTGCTGCTGTCGATCCGAACCGGGAAGACTCACTCAATGCGAATTACGCTCAAAAATTAGTTTTATCGCTCGTCAACGTAATTGGAATCATTGGATTTAATTCTTTGCCGTTACGCATCCGTCTCGTTTCGTTAGGATGTTTCTTCAACTTTCATTTCTTCGGCGCGGCGCGTGTGCGTTTCGTGCTCTTGAAGCACATTTTATTTTCCAATCGCATTGAGAGTAATTTCTCCGCTGCGAGAGAGCAACGCATACAGCACGTACCCGCGAAACAAATGGGCGCTACACATGGCAGGGGCGGCGAATCTTCATCCCTTGTCGAACGGCCGCGCGCTCGCTGCCAAATCAAATTGTCTACGAACGCCAAACGGATACGTACAATTGTTGCACTTGGTAATTGAATTTTATTGCGCTTGGAAAAAGTTTTATTTTCGGTCGCTGGTCGCATCTTCTGTTCACTCGGTTTTCATGCGTTTTCTTTCAGTTGCTTGTTCCTTTTTCTTCATGGATTGTATCCTTCGCGCTTATATTTGTGTCCAATCTGTTATTATTGTAGCTTTTACTTAATTTCCTTTGTTGCTGGCATTGTCCGCGCTTATACTTTTTCGGTTTTATTGCGCGCTATTCACTCGCGTTAGATTTCCGCGCATTTTTCGTGCACAATAACTATTTCCGCATAATGGGAATAGTTTACGTTGTTACTCTAATTGAAATTGAATGTTTTGCGAATATTGTTTTCCGACTCGCCGAAATTTCCCGCATGGACGATTACGTTTATTTCCCATGTTGTGTAATTACACGTTACATTAAATTACACATTCGAGTAAAGCACTAATTTGTTGGAAAATTTAATGAGCATTTATTTCATATATTTCGAAAACATATTATCTTTAAATATCTTAATCAGGTTTGAGTAACTGACGAATAATGCAAATGGAAAAATTTAATTTAGAATTTCACGTTTATGAAGAGAAATTCATTAAACTGCAAAAGTGTGGAAAAATAATTAAAGGTATACAGTGACAGGTTTAGTATTCGTGCAAATTGCGTAAAAAACTATTACGATTTCGTGCTGTTTCACTTATGAGCATAATTATATAGACGAGTGAAAGAAAGTGGAACAATGAGCATGCTAATGATGGCGTTAGAGAAACAGCAGCCACCTCCCCAATGCTCGAATGCAATTCGCGAGCGACTTTCGTGCGGCTGGTGCACTCGTTCATACATGTATGCATACGTTGGTTGGTTTGACATAAAAGGGCATAAACTAGCATGAAGTGTTTGTTAGGAGTGACGTTGATTCAACACTTTTCCACAACCACGCTACACTGCACTTCACGCCAAGTGATTTTGCGTTTCAGTACACCTACCATACAGCCAGGCTGCATTTTGCATAATAACTCGGTGGGATGCATTTTTGAAAATCATCGTCATTATCGCCCACTTTCCACATCGGTGTTTATTTAAATTTTTCTCGCCAACGCTGTTTGACGTCAGTGTACATGCGTGAATTACAATGACGCGTGAAGATAGTGCGGGCGTGAAGTAATAAAATGCGAAATTGCAGTATAAGAAACAGCCGCGGAAAAAAACGTCGATAAACAGATTGCGGATGTGCAATGCGCTGACGCCGCCCCACTCGACGCGTTAAAGTTATGCGGATGCGCTTAATGCAAAATGCATCAAAACGGCGAACGCAATTACAATTACATGATGCGCCACGTGCTGTGCCAGTTGTAAACAACGAGTAATGGCTGATGCGCGCATAAAACACACTTTATTGCAATTGAAAATGTGCCGCTGCGCCTGTGGGGATTGCATTAATTGGAGGCGGCTGTATGCGCACACGGCATTATATTAAGTAGTGAGTGAGGTTTTCATTTCGGTAGTAAAACTCTACGCGAGTTGCCGCCGACTCGATGCGGTTGGCCTGGTGACCTTTGCACTATCAACGCTGCCACTGCCGCCACCGCCGCTTCTTTCCGCATATTTGTGTGCTCGTGTGTGCATAATGCGCGAGCGACACACGGCCGAAAACCGCCTTCCAATTCGTCCGTTTGCAAATGCGGCACAACGCGCCACAAAATTTCGCCATATTATCCTTTCGTCTCTATTCATTTGCGCGCACAGGCACATGGTGCAAATACCAGGATAGAAAGATATTCGTGCCATGTTAAATGGCCTTTTATGCGCAATATCCATTCTCGCGTTGCAGTACTTTTACGATTTCATAACGATATTAAACATATTACGATTTTGAGCACTGCTTTTTGATGATTTAAATTTTAAATCGACCGAAAAATGCCCACAGTGAGATTGTTAAAAGTTTACCGCAACTTTGCAAAAGTTGAACTTTTTCGCATTTGCGTACTTTAATGAAGTGTTGGCCAAGTTTAGTCTAAAACATGTTGAAAACAAAAGTTTTTGTCTTGTGTTTCAAAAACAATTTTAATTTGATTATGAATGTGGCTATACGAAAGCTTTATTTTGAATTTACGATTAATTAATTTTGAAACTATCCAAGTAATAAAACTAGGTAGTTGCGCACTCCATCAAGACGAATTTCGTTAGCTGATTGAATAAATTTAATCACGAAGTGAGCAAGAGAGTAAACTTGTGAGTGTATCAGACGCGCTCAATATTGTCGTTTCGCATTATGGAAACCGCATCCAATTCGCAATTAGTTATATGCTCGCAAGGACTCGTGCGCGCTTTCAGCATCTTGCAAACCGTCTATACACAGTTTCCCGTCGGGGTACGCTTGTTATCCAAGTTGTAACCTTACTTCCTTTCCGCACAACTCGCGCTCACTCTTTGGCAACGAAGACAAATGCAATGCGCGCTAAAGTTCTTGATGAAACTACAAATAACCCGAAGTAATATCGTAATACACTTGTCGTGCGTCGCTACTAAATGCAAAACATACATTTGCAAGACGCAACGAGCCAAGTTTGTGCGCAAAGTTTCAATCACAGAGAGCATTTCAAATCAGCAAAGCTTTCAGTTGCGATTTCACGTCAAACGTCATTAAATGCATCACGCAAATTATTTCCACTTATTAAAAAAGTTAATCATCCAAGAATTTAAAATAGTCGGAAAATGAACTGCTTTTCACGGTTTTCTCCAAGGCATCGCAATTTATTGTTTGGTGTTTATGCATAGATTAAAAAATAATTTATAGCCCGCGTTGTACACTGTAGTCAACGATACGACAAGTGCACGTATATAGTGTTGGCGTACAAGTCGTAAATCTATTACGAAAGTATTTCGCCGCCCTCCAACTGCACGTACAGTGTATAGTTATATTGCGGCGGTGCGCCAAAACGCACATACAAAATGTATATCTTGCTGTGTATATAGGTATATCGTGGACGTCGCGGGCGGCGGACTGCATTGGAACGTTGCGCAGCACGGTCGTACCGAATGCAGTAGTCTCGCGAGCGCATCCACGTTGATAAGTGCCACTCGGTGCAGCACACCGCCGCCGCCGATCAATGCAATGCGAAAAACTACAAAGTAATATTCCATAAAGTGCGCACGTAGTGGTGGGTCGTTCGTTGCCGCCTCTTGGCCTGCTGGGTAGCTGCAAAGTCGCGACGTAACTTTGTTAAAAGTTTCACTGCAGGCAATTGCAATATGCAATTGGCTCCCGTAACTAAATAATCACCTTATTTATGCAATTATATGAAGATGCATTTCCAAGTTTGCAAATATTTTCTTCTTATTGCGTTCATAACTTGTGCTTAACTTTTAATTGCATTCGCCCGAACGTTAAGAAAATGAAAGTTTAACTTTATGCGAACTCTTTATTATTTCATAAAGGCAATGAAAGATGACTGCGTTTTTTATCAAGCGCACACTGAATAGAGTTGAATTGAATTGAATTAATTTTTGTGTATTATATCGCGAACGAAGATCTATTAAGTGAGTCAATATGATAATAACGTTGGTAATCGTGGTAGCATGCGGCTGAATCCTGTCGCTCCGACGCACTCATCTTCTCTCGTCCATTCGCAATAGATGCGCGCGGATGTTATTAATCACGCATCAACGGTGTGAATGCGCTTTGGTGACACATAACGCGTCACATGTGACGCTTCATCAAACTGCCACTTCAGGCTAACGCGCAGTCGTTAATTAATAGTATGCGTGGCGTAGTATGCGTTACGCGACGCGCAAGCACAAGTGACTTGGAGGCATGCAGATAGCCACCTTTCGCCACAGTCATTCGCACGTCAGCAAACGGCAGTTAAAGGACCCGAAAAGGGCTGAAACGTCAAAAAAATAACGTAGCGATGCTGCAAGAGGAGCATCAATATTTGGACAAGCTGATTAAAACACGCTGAAACGCGGAACAAATTCCCCGGCATCCGTTCGTGCGTGCGGTCGGCACGTGCCGATTTGCATATCGTAAACGAGGAGTTGCTCCCGGAGCCGGGAATCTGCATCGTTTGCATTGTCACACAAATGAATGTGTGCGCTCATGTGACGTGTGGCAGTCATCTCCTGTGCGACTCTTGCTATTATCTCATCTACGTACAATGTACATACATTTCAAGCACTCGGAGTGCTCGTACGTGTAGACAAGAATCTGTTAGAAAAACAAACGCAAATTTCTGCTTGCGTTGATGGCACTTGTACGCTCTGCATACTTGCATGTCAAGTGTAATTTGGTTTTTGCAGAATATGGTGTAATGTTCTTTGTTTAATTGATCAAACATTTTGCGAGCTATTTTCTAAACGGCAGGAGAGTTTATGATCAATATTTTAAATTAGCAAGCGGTATTTTTCTGCGGAAATAATTTAGATAATTAAATGAGAAAATACGATATTGCTTGGAAATGATCTCTTATCATTCCTCGGGCAATTTACGTTGTACGAAGCCATAAATAAGCGAGTAATATAAACAAACATTTGTTAGCATTTGCATTTGGCTTCTATTGCCGGGAAAACGGCATTTGCGTCGAGCGGGAAAGTATTAGCGAGTTAGTTATGATGGCAACGAGTTGGAAAACTAGCATCTTACGGCGTTCGCAACGTAATGGCAGTCGTAGTCCTATTTACGTTAATTATTTTGGTCGAGTGCGTCCTCGAGCCGACGAGGACGAGCTAGGGGCGAGTGGAGAATTGCGACGAGCAAGATGTTCGCGGTGTGTGCGGGCGCTTGGTTCGCTTTTTCTTCATTGCGCGAAGGACTCCACTTTCCGAGGAACCGCATCGGGCCGGTCGGTCGGAAAACCTCAAGCACTTAGCATTGCACGAGGAACGACTGCAACCGGCAAAGTGCTACTTTGCAGCGCAGACGATTCCTTTTCGCGACGACTCTTCATGTCCAAGCACTTCGACCGCCCCCTCTTCACTCGCGCCACTCAAGTCGGCTACAAATGTTCGCAGTTCGACAAATGTCGCAATTATCCGGCCAACGACGACAAATTACTTCTAAACTAGCAAGTGTCTAATGAAAACTTTCAACAATCGTTGGATTTACAAATCATTTACAGCGGAAGAGATATTTAAAGAGAACATTTAAATGTTGCTTTAAAAAGGACGATTTATATACAGGCGCTTGAAATGCATCAGTATAAATTATTTGTGCACACGACATGAGCATAAGCATAGATAGTATGGCATTTTTCTTCTATTCGAGCTGATATCAGCGCAGCAGGACGAACGCGAAGAGACATTTGCAGAAACTACGAACGCAGCAAAACGATAAGCGCCCTTGCATTGCGGCAATCGTGCTTGTGGTTTTTATCGCTCGTTCTTCCTTGGCAATGCATTGCAATGTTTCGTTGTGAACGTGTGCACTTTCAACCAGCTGACGTAATGCAATGTTGCTGCAGAGCTTCGACTGCAACACGTAGGGCACAAGAGCATTAAATAACGTCGATTCTCCCGTCCGCGACGGGGAATGCGATGCGGTCACTGCACATATTTCTATCCACTCTCTCCGTTTATTTCCATCATCGTATATCTTGCCACTGCGCAAGATATATCTTGTTGCACTGATAGCGTGCTTATAAAGAGAAATATCCGGCAATTTTGCAATCAGCGCATTGCCACACTCGTTGGTGATGTATTGACTTTGAAAATTCACTTCTTCGCGCAAAGTGTAGATCGTGTTTAGTTCGTAATGAGGAAATACTGAAATTACAGTTTATTATCCTTGGGAAAATATTATCACGCGTTTCAGCAAGTTGCTGGAATTTGATTAAATTAAAGCAGTTATTTTTAATTTCATTTTAAAATCAGAGCATGGCATTTTATTTAATTACTAGTAGTCATTTTTATGCAAATAGGAAACGTATATGTTAATGCAATAAAACTGGTTGAATTATATTCGTATTTTAACGATTATATTCGCCATAAATCAGCAAGGATAACACGCACAGAGCGCCAGGATTCAGCATGTGCGCACATGCTAATATTGGTGGTGCGCTTGCTGATGCAGGACAAAAATTGATTTTAATTTACGAAAATAGCGCGCGCACATACACCCACGCTCGGTGAATAGAATGTGTAGTCCGCACTTAATGTGTGTGCTCAAACAGAGGGCGAGAGAGAGTAGAGCAAAAAGCAGCACATTGTTCATGAACATTGAACCAAAATAAAAGCCAACAAAAAGTAGCATTTCCGAACAAATTGAATCGATATTAATGCACAAATAAAAGCATTTTTACCATTATTGCGCTACAGCGATTTATAAATCCCCCCGTTTTTTGCGAGGATATTCTAATGCTTTCTTTTATGTGATTGCAAAGTCGATGTCTCGAATTTCAATAGCGATCGAAAAGATTGTGGAACAAATAGTATTATTTTGCAAATGCAATTCGCTATAGTGATTCCATTGATATTATTTATTCATGGGTCTCTTGCAGTCCCATGATTTGCAAAAGGCAAAGGGCTGTATGAGTGACAGAGAGTGGACGAGGGAGAAGAAAGCGAGTGTATTGATCCGTTGATTATTCAATCGTTTGATGGCATTTTTCTCGTGGCTTTTGAACGCACTCGCAAAATGCGAGAGTACATTTCGCTATTCATACCTTCTACAAACACACAGCTCTCACACAATTGAGGGTTTAATTTTCCTGATGGATATACGCAGCCAACAATTCAGAAACTCTAACGTTTGCATTGGATGCATAATGAATTTCCTAGAGGAAGATATTTTACGAAAAGAAATGGTTGAAATCATAAAGGAGAGTACTAAATAAATTTATTTGTTTGTAGAAACATGATAAAAGGAAATAAATGCATATAAAAATGCAATAAATCATAGGTATAACAACGGGTGGCGGCGCATTTATGCGTTTTAATAATATTTTATAGATGTGGCTGTACGTGCGGTTCATTAGCAAGCCCGAATGTTCCGATGCACTTCCGCCGCTAGCTGTCGGAAATGATTAAAATAGATAATGCATGATACAGAGATAATAAATTTTATACAATGCAGTTGGGTGGCAACGCGCACCAAAAATACACGAACAAAATTGTGCACTGCGTGTTATGCGCTCGGGGGCAGCAGTTGGCACATATAGCTGTATCCATGCGGCGGGCGACAAACTGCCTGCGGGGCGGCAACCACGCTTGTTTATAACAAGTGGGCATGTGCATTATGAAAATCCGCGCTAATGATGTATTATCATGCAAAATGCTACGTGATTTATTTCATTCACCGTTCTATTTATTAGCTCACTGAACAAATACAGGCGTGAAAAGTTCAAACGGAATGTTCCAGACTTACCACAAATTAAATATTTACTCTTAATAATAATAGAAACAGTTGTTATGGTACTAATTGTCGTTTCTTCTATTTCAGATATTCTTCAAGTGATCGGCTTCGTTTCCAACCAAATAAGGTATTTTTTTATCATTTTTATTACATTCTCCTCATCGCAATTGAAATCGATTTGTTAAAATGTTATAAGCGGGCGTTTATTCACTTAAAGACCTTTTGAATAACATTTCCGTGGCGTTGAAGTTAGTTTTCTTTTCGCAGCAAGCAAGCTTTTATGCAAGGATAAATTTTACTCAATCTATTCATGAACGTTGGTATTTTATATTGAATGCGTGCACGTTCGGCCCGGGGCTGTTCTTTGACACCTTCGAAGGTGTGAGGCAAACGAACGATGAAGACAGCTTTCATAGAGAAACTTCCTTTTAAGCCTGAAGTCGTTAGTATTGTGTATCTACCTTTAGTAGTGATCAAGCGTAACGTTTTGATCTTTGAAGCTTCTTAGGAGTTTCGCGATTTAAATGCGAGGATAATACTGAATTGCGCCATAAGATATTTATTTATTTATTTAACAAATAAGACGTTTAATCATATTCAAAATACACAGTCGTAATAAGCGAATTAACAAGGGGGGAGGCAAAGGACAATGAGGGAAACAAGTGAATAAAGAAAATAAGCAAATTAAAACGATACGAAATTGCATGAGCTCACAAAATAACGTTCGGCAAACACGTGTACGTGTTTGCATTCAGCTCAGGTGGCGGTTGTTTTTGGCGGCCGTAAAACGCTTTTATTGCAGCGCGCAACTCGCTAGCGTACAGGTTTTAATTTCCATATTTTTATTATCAGTAGCGTTTCGGGCGCTCGAGGCATGCTGAAAAAGCGTATTCATGCATTGACGTTTTCAGCATTGCAGTGGCGCGGTGACGGCGACGGCGGTGGCGGTACTTCCTTACATTTTCGCCTACAGGCATGTTTGCGAAGACGACGCGCAGTTGTAAAACGTATTTTCAACACGGCGAAAAATAAAAATACGTACAGTCCAAGTCCGCCTCGCGGCGCGCTCCACGTCGTTCCAATGCAGCTTTCCGGGGGTGGGCGCATACGTTGTAAAACTGAAATTAAAAAATTAGTAAGTCAAACGTCTTTTCGCCCTTACGCCGGACGGGCGGCTCTTTCATTTGACGTCAGTGCACGTTAATTTATGCGCTTCTCTTGTTTGAATTCCGCGTGCATTCCACGTGAAAATGCATGTTACATTTGCAATTATGATTTACGATGGATATAATTAATATAAAAATGAATTGCTTTTTTATTACAATCTACAAACATTATGGCGTTATTGCAAATTGTTACACGCAACGTCTTAGTGAGCATGAAAAACATGAATAATTAAACAAATTCCTGCAATAACGTGCGCACTTTTGTCATTTGTGAAATTTGAATTGAAGAGCAAAAAGTTTTCAATTCCATTAGGAAAGAAAAACGCATTCGGACACAAAATCATTTCTATTTCGCTAGTGGAACAATTGGACAATTGAAATGGAAATATTTTGAGGTTTAGTTGTACAAAACAATTTAGTTTGGAATTGCGCGTTATTCTGCGGTTATCAGCAAATAAATGGATAGAGTTAGCGGCCGTAGAATTGCAGTTAGCTGAATTGAATGCTCCGAGGATCCATTTTGAGCATTTATATGCGCTCATATATTCGAGCAAATAATTACTGGTGAGGTATTTATTATACATTTATATACAGAGGAGCGCATCCTGCAGAACACCGCTGCATGCGGCGCGTACTGAATGCATAAAAGGACATAAATCTGCTCCGGTTTGTCAGTTCCGTACGGTTCAATTCGGGGCCCGTTCCAGCGAATGCGCCATTTGTATGTGGCATTAGTTGGCTTGTTTCTCTGGAATGTTGTTTCAGCCGGGAGGATCCACCGCCGCCGCCCCGCGCTTAGTTTAAAACCGCCGTCGGGATGCTTGTGCTGCTGATTTAAGTCAACGCAAAGTGAACCCGACTGTTACCAGCCCAATGTGTTGCCAAATGTTGTGGTTCTCCCCAAACATGTGTATGCGCATGTGAATTGTTTTGTTTATTGCTATCAATTCCAAGTTGCAACCGCAAATTGTATACGACTCAAATTACTTGATCAATATCATTTCGTATTCAATCAAAAAGATAAAGTTATTATCATGGTTTCTCAATATAATGTATTTAAAATATAAATTTTCTTGACGTGATCCGGTGCGCTCCAGTCAACCCTTATGTACTCATTTTGCCTATCAATAAGTAACCATTAATTATTTACAATCAATTTAAGCAATTCATAAACGTATAAATTATGCATAATATATTATCGCATATGAAATGCGATTGCATTGCGTTTTTGTTAGACGGCGAGCGGCACTATGTAGTGAAATGACAAATTAACACGACATTGACAAGCAAACAATATATTATTATGCGTTCGCCGCATCCGTACGCAGAGCACAATACGTTACAATGGGGTGCAAAGCAAACACAGCGCGTCTAAAATGACAGGGAATCGAATTAAATCGAAGAGAAAATGACTGATTGCTCGATTCAAGCGCTCTTTCACTATTTGAAAGCACGCTGATGTATATCATTACGGATTATGCACTCGCATTACATAGCTACTATACATTATGTCCATCATTGTTATTCATTGTTAGATTTTTTCATTTACACTTTGACGTGCGTGAAGAGGAAATAGAAAAAAATTGATTTCTCCACGTGTGAGAATAATTTCCATAACTCGCTCGGAATTAATGGACGAATAGAAGGGAAATCAACAAATACAATTGATTTCCTTAGACCGTAAAATGCTCCAATATTATATAGGATGTTCGTAAATAGAAATCAGTAAATTATAATGTTATATTTAAATTATTTCGTTAGGGATTTGCTGATTCATTTTTCGAGATTTGAACTTGAGAGTTTATTTATTTGATTGCAAGGATAATGCTTAGATAAAGTAATCTATTAGCTAGACAACAGTTCATAAGTGTTAAATTCAAGTTGGAATAGGAACGTTTATCTTCAGTTAAAATCAATTCAATCATATTCATTGCGACACTCAATTGACAGCGCGCTGTAATAAAATTATCGCAGTGAATTATTCATTATTCGATGCGAGCGCAAATTGCCGACCGTCTGGATGCGACTTCATTAGAGCGACACGCTCACCCATACGACCGTATTAATAAAGAGATAACAATGTGCGCACAAAGCGAGTGAAATATGCGAATGTCTCACAAATCGTCGTGACGACGCGCAGGCATTGCAATGTGACACCATCGATTTGCGTCGCGACGCTTTGTCGTCGCATGCATAGCATTCCAATCTGACACCAACGCTCTTCTTCGTCATCCTCGCAATGCAGTTCGTGTAGTAATTGCTGATTACCTCGAAAAGTTGAAGATATTTTTGATTCATTTAAATGATTATTGATGAATTAATTAAGTCATTTCTTAATAGAAAAATATGCAAATAATTTTTGAAGAAATTATAGGCAAATTGCGAGCAATCGGGAAACAAAGTTAATTTATTGATAATTGATTGATTGTATGAAAAGCGAAGTGAAGTAACGAAGTAAACGGTGGAGAAGTGAGGTTTAAGCTTTGCTTGGCAGGCATTTCGAGTGAGTGCTTTCGTTGGGCTGATGAAGAAACACTGAAGCAGGAATTCTCTGTGCGTGGAAACTGGAAAAATGCATAATTCGATAAATTTTCATTAGCGCGCGCCCGTTTTTAATTCCACTCATTTTACTTCATTTCCTGCTTCAGGCATAACTTGCGCGCACAGGTTTTCCGCCAGTTTTTCCTTCTTATTATGATGATTATTCGTTCGCACGTTTCTAACGCTTTCCCTCTTTGCGTTATTCTTGAAAATTTCGGGTTTATTCACGGTTTGCTCGGTTTAGATATATTTTAAACATTGAAAGTATTATTCGAAAGAATATTGATAAAAGAAAAACGTTTTCAATTGAGCGGACAAGAATGAATAATGCGAGTCGGAGTTTAATGAAATTTAGATTCTCATTTTTATTCACTTTTTCTCTTTTATGAAGATGATAAATGCAATATGATAGATTGTAACACATTGCACATCATTAGAAAAGACAATAAAAAGCTGAAGCATGTGAAGAAATGAAGAGAATAACAAGAGGAAAAAACGAAACAGGCCAAAGAGGCGAATTCCGCCATGCAATGCGAGGGCGCACGTGAAAAACTATGGAGAAGTATAAAACGGCGGTGGAACGGCTGACATTGATGGATTGAACCTCGGACTTTGTTCGAGATTTTTTGTGCGTTGTGCCAAAGTGGCCACAGCACTGGCTGCTTTGTTTACTGCTTATTGCGCTTTGCACGTTCTTTGACTTTTCATACGTTTTGCCGCCTCCGCGACGCGCGTTTTTCTCCATTTTCCATGCGGCTGCTTATGCTCATTCACATGCAAATTTCCATCGCAAGCTGTTTTATTGAATGCATAAATATTTCGATATATTTCGCGCAGAATGCATGCGGGGCAAAGGGTTTGAATGTTTAGTGAAAATCAGCGCAAAAAACGTGCGAAGTGGAATAAATTTAGTTTTTGCTTGTTGATGGCTGCTGAATTAACAGATAGCAGAAGTGTTCAAACGCCGTGTTTCTTCTCTATTTTCCGGTGGTGGTCTCTGAATAGATGTCGTGCCCTTACACAATTCACAACATTTTACAGTCGACGTTTGCGCTCGTTACTCGCCCGCTCGTGCATATATATTTGCGTGAAAGTCGCTGGCGGCGGCACCGTCGCCACCGCCGTTATCGGCCACCGACGATAAATCGTGACAATATAATTTCCTTTGTGCGCGAAAATTCAATTTGGCCCATCCGTGTGCGGCGTCTGTGTTGGTTGTCGTCGTCGATGGCGTTGTTGGCATTGGAGGCCATCGACTATCCACTCTTTCTCCGCGCGCGAATCCAAATCTACATTTCGCATTCATTTCTTACCCCACTGTGTTACACAACCCATTTTCGGTTCGTACACTCTGCCAAGTAGAGTTTCTCATGGCTATTGAAATTTGTTCTTTTATACAGAGTGATTTCTCCTCAAAAAAATTTACTATATTGTATTATCCTAGAAATTACCGGTTAAACAACTTCTCGGAAAGTTTATTTGTTAAAGTTATTTATATCATGATTAACTATCATGACAACGTAATAGATTCTCAAAAGGAAACGCACAACCTTTAAGTTTGCTTTGAAACGTATCAAAACGTGTTTAGTTGTCGTTTTGTATCGTTTGATTTTTCGCAATTTCCGCCATAGTCTCGCACGCTTCCTTTACGAAAATATATAAATAGCAAGCTCGCACGAGACTATTTTATTTCTTGTCATTTCAATTGACATGCGCATTGATAACAAACCGGGAAAATATACGAGTATTTACGGTGGTATTTCCGGTGTCCCGTATTAAACATTTAAATATTTCACTCGCTGCGCTTCGAAATTAAACGATTTCCATTTGATTTTCTTCTTTCGTTCGCTCTTCGCTGCTTTATTGAATCGAAATGTGCAGCGCTTTGATTTTGCACGCGAGCAATGTAAACAAAAGGCGCATCCAATAAGTTCCAATAACGTCAAGCGCGCCAGGGGCTTACATTATTAGAAAATGACACAAATATAATGCCTGCGAAGGGCGAGCGCGGGCTTGCTCGCCGGATACGACGAGCGGGAAAAAGGCATAATATATTTGATAAGACTGCAGCGTATGCAAACACAATTTGCATTTTGCGATAGCGCAAACAGACGCCGCTCGGCACGGTGATGATGTCGATGTTGGCCTAGAGCACACGAACTGCTTGTACAACGCTTCTTGATCAAGGTGAAACACACGAATTGAGACTGCATGTTGGTGCTTCGTATTTTCCTCTTTATTAACATACATGCACGCGCGCGAAAGGGATGGCGAAACGAAGCATGGGATGCTGCGCCTGTGTGTGTTTGTGCATGGCATCAAACGCCCGGAAAATTGGACGATAAACATTCAATGCTTGCATATTATGTGAATTACGGATATTAGACATGAACGAGAACATGTACCGTAATTGATTTTCACCTGTCTCTGCTCAACTCGTTCAGGCGAATAGTACGATCCTTGTGCACGAAGGGAAATCTTTTCTCAGCATAATTAATTACCGCTCAGTAAATATTTTAAGTTAATATATTATGTACGCAGTCGTTACGGTTGATGGCTATGAATAATTGAGAAATATGCATTCTAAATTATTTTCGAAATTAGGTATATAAACGAATACCATAAATTATCATTTATTAGACAGGCTCAGGTGAAGTAAATTTATTGCAAGCTTGGAGAATTATTTAAGGACATTTTTCAGCAAGCCAACATATTTCGAAGGCTGTTCAGCCTAATTGCGCCATTCCCGGAATAAAATCACACGAAAAACATTCGAATGTGATGGGAAATTTAATTAAATCTGACCCCTCTCCGCCCCTGATATTAGATAAAACGCGTGTATATCTGCGAAGCTGCGAAGAAATTTGGCAAAATGCGGCAGGGTGGTTGGGCGCGGGTGGCGGTTGCGTATATTTATATGTATGAATGTGCGAAGCGAACAGCTGGCATAAATGGTGCGAAAAGCAGAGGAATCAGACGCGAGGCGAACGTTTCTTTGGTGGAAGTCCGACCGGAGATCCAGCGGCGTCGTTTCGTGCATCCCACGTCGGACTAATCTTCCGCTCTCCATCTTTTAATCGCCTTCTAACTGCTTACCCGCTCGCCTATCTTCTAGCGCCGTTTGCGTTTGCCAACTGGCTGGCGAAGCGTGTCTCATGCAGTTATAGGTGGACTTTTTATTTTACTCACATTCACGTGCAATGCCCTAACGCGCTTTAACAATTTTCCGCGTTGTCGACTTCTTCGGGCGTTCGCTTCAATTAGACGTGCGCGCGATATTACGAATATTACATGACGTTATTTCAATTTAAAACGGCGCGCAATATCCATTTGATCTCCCAGTTAGATTTTCATTATATACATGCCATTCAATTTGCACAAATTTCATTAAAACTGTTTTGATTTTTTCCTCTTTCACTTTTAGTGCGTTATCTAATGAAAATTTTATACACTTTCACGAGTTTCGTTTCTTTTCTCGTGATATTATTAAACTTAAATATTTGTGTTAACATTTCTATGAATTTGTACTATAACCACAAGCGACAGTACACGTATAAAGAGTAAAGTTTGAGCGCAAAAAAAGAAAGGGGGGAGGAAAAACTTTCGTCTCAGATCGAGAGTCTCCTATTCGCGGCACTCGATGGTCGATCCTTTGCGCCGCGCCAGCAGAGTACGTGTAAATTTAATATTAATGCTTTCTTGGTGGTGGCGGCGGCGGCTTGGGGGACCCATGACTATGACTTTCCCTCCTCATCTCAGTCACACCCCCGAGTTGCATTGCGCCCGTGAGTTTTTCCGTTCGCTTCGTATATTTTTCTTCTTTTCGACGCTTGCTTGCTTGCTTGCTTGCTTGCTTGCTTGTGCGCTTTTTCTCGCCTCGTGCAAAAGTAAACTTTAGCAACTCAGCCCCCTTCAAACATTGCTTATTTTCTCCTGGCATGGCTCTCCTCTTTTTCTGATGGGGCTGCCTTCTTTGTTTCGTTGAAGCATTGAATAACGCCAAAGTTTGCATTCCATCATTTCATTTGATGTCGCCGTATCTTCGTCATTTGCTCGCGCCTTCCTTTGCGGTCTCATCCGTGTTCCTTGGCAAACTTTGCGCTCGCCATTAGAGAGCGGGCGCATACAGGACGAAGGATGGATGCTGCTTGGATGTTGTATGCGGTACAAAGTTACGCGCTCGCTTGTATAACGAATTAATAACAGAAAGAGTGCATGACACTGAAAATTTTTTCTCATATTTTGTGCGCTCCATTTCACCTCCTCGCAACGTGCTTGATGCTCGCGCCAAACTTTTCCCGGCGTTTTACGACAGCTCAGCGTATTCGTGCATTCGTATTTTTTTAATACAAAAATCAAATATTAATGAATGCGAATTTATTTGCGAAATGTGTCTTTTTAAACTTGGTAAATAACTTGACATGAAAATATTATCATTTTCTTTTTTTTTTATCTAAAAATGGATAATACGCCGTTTTTTTTATTAGTTTGATACATTCAGGACAAATTTTTAAATATTTTAAAGAGCTTTGTGCTTTTTTTGGAATTCAATAATTTATTCATTCTTGTGAGGCACGCATTCCTGTCTAATTTTATTAGAATTTATATGACATTTCTATGATGCTCGGTCTCATGGTATAAACAATTTTCCACATCAACGTGGAAAGGAAGTCGGAATGTGAATATTTTACTGTGCAAATATTTCTCTTTCTCCTATTATCACGATGATATAAAATACACAAAATACACAATCGTCCTTGTGTGTGAAAAAATGGGTAATATATTATTTCCCGTTTGTGTTCGAAGTCGACAATTACTCATAAATAAATACAGAAGCTCGACATGCTTTATGCCCTCGCTCCTATCAAGATGTTTCCTTCGTTGTCTTGACTTGCTTGCTGGTTAGTTTCGTTATATTCTATTCGTACAGGATGTTCTGTTTATCATTCACTAAATAATTTCACTTATTTCTACCATTAAGAACATTTGACTAATTATTATTATTTTTTGTTCCAGACATTTTTGGGTTTCTCAAACACAACGTTCAACGTTCTTACGGTGAGTACCTTTTTAAAGGTTGTCAATTTTATACTTTTTCTGGGGCTATTATTGATATGTTTTGAGAAACAAGAGTAGTAAGTGGTTTTGTGGTAAATCTTACGAGACACTTGGTAGAATATCGCGACTTTTGTGCATGTATTGATATACGTTTCCTGTAACGTAAAGCGACACAGCACGAAAGGGTGAAATTTAGTGGAGTGTGTGCTGGAGTATGCAAAGCAGATGTACACGATACGCGTAGGTAAAAAGGAGGTGCATCAGTTATGTCGCTATCTCACGGAACAATTAGATTACTTTATGACGATGGCGTGCGCGCTCGCCGACATTATTTCAACTGACATACCGGCCAACGACGCCACCGCCGCTAAAGAAAACGTTCTGCAAATTTCCACGACCTTGACCAGCAACTCGCGCAAAGTTTATTTTCAAGACGCGTTTTGTTTAATTTATTTAAATGCCTTCGACTAAATGTTCAAAGTCATTCTTGGCATCTCAACATCAAACGGAGAATAAACAAAGTCGAATGCGAATTTATTTTGGCAACTTCAATGAGTTATTCTCTAAAATAATAAATTAGGCTTGAGCAAATCTCGCAAAATCGCCGCACATGAAACGCAATAAACTTAGCAAAATCTATATCGGTCGAGCGCTCATCACGAAAGCAAAAAACCGATTTTTATCAGTGTAAAAGTGGAGCACACATCGGCACTTAATTAATTCCCATTACGTGACAACGAGCGACTTGTACACGTCCAGTCACGATTAATAGCCATTCGAATAGGGAACAAGTGGCATCTTTGTCCAACAACCAAGCGCACTTGGGGTTTAGAAAATGTACGTACTATTAATAAATCCACCACTCGTGGTATAGAAAGAGGGCAAAACGCGAAAAAACGCGACAACATAAATGAAATAATCATAAAGCAGGTCGCCTGCTCTAAACCAAAAATGATTTAAATCTGATTTGATTGCGACAACATTTTTCATATTCACACGTCGTTGAGCCGACGATTATGTTCGCGGTGGGGGGCGGTGTAAAAAATGAATTTATTAGAATCATTAGGACTATTTGACTTTCCACTTTACTCCAGTGCGCATTGAATAAATTCTTTTCGCATTTCGCTTCCTTCCGGGAAAATCTCCATCATTTAAGCTAATGATGTCGGACGGGGTAGTGCTCGTATCCGCCGAAGCGTGGGGGATGAAACAATTGCGCATTTAGACGGTTGCAGTCATCGCTATTGAATTGAGTTCGGGCCGGTCCTCGAAATTCGTTCGTTAGCCGAACGGATGCTCATCCGCCGTACACACATTTACACAAGGTAGAAGGGCAGGTATATGGGTTTTCGGCGGGCGAGCGGCATATAACCCAATTGTAAGTGTTTCCGTATCGATTGTTCCAACATTTCGCGCTGCCTCGCGCGTTCGCCGCCTGGCTGCTGGTCGGCCGGCTCGACTATGGCGGTGGCGGCGCGGCGGCCAATATGCATCGGTGTGTTTGTGCATGTGGCGGCCCCGACCCCGGCCACCACTTCGCCATTTCGTAATACGCTCTGCACTGCAGGTACACACACAACACAATACCGCACGGAGGGATGGCCAAGAGCGCGTGTATGCTTTATCCTTGCCTTCCTCACGTGTATCCTTTCATCCCCCATTCTCCGAACCCTGCTGACTGGCCCCATTGGGGTTTCATGTATTTGTACAACTGCGCGAGGTGGCTTTGCACAAACAGGACGATGCATTCATCTGCATTGCACATACGCTGCATTCAATCCAGTTACTGCCGACTGCATGCTACTACAATATTATCAGATTTTTCCTGCTGTGCGCTAGTGCGCTGCATTTTGATTTCACTTTGAAGATTTTATGAGTTTTTATCCACTCGTTTATTTTTTAACAAATTTAATATTACGTACGTTCTATTACGGATTTATGCAGAAAAAGTACCCAATGCAGGATAAGGAAAAGCTCGTTGAGAAAATACAGAAATATTTATTACTCGGGCTAGAAAAAGTTTCTAGAAGTGTGTATCAAATATTAGTTGAGTTATTAAATTGGCTATCAGGTTGCGTCCAATTCCAATTTCAAGACAGGCCTTATGCACTTGCCACGGTCGTAATTCTCTCTTCGTACTTAATGCCGCTTGAAATCTCACTCTCGTCCTAGTCAAACACACTCCGGCGCTCCTGCTACTGCGCTATAACTATATAGCTATATCGCACGTCGTCTTCGGCGGCCACGTGCAGCACGTGTGTAAACTTTCCTCTTAGGTGGATAGCCAGTTGCTTGCCATTAGTCGCTCGCTCTCATCATCATCATCAAGTTCAGCGGCAGCTACTTTACGGCTCTCGGGCGCGCGCGATGCGTTTTGCCAACGTCTTGCAACGATTTCTCGAGTTTCCCCAGCATCGTCCTATAGCATTTTTCACCATTTTCAACACCGCAAGCTCGCCACGCACTTGAGTCTCGAGATCATCACACGTACGTGATGTACAGTTCAAGCTCAAGTGATGTTTCGCACTTGTTTCCTAATCAAAACTTCTGTACAACACATAGAAAGAGACGCCAAAGTGCAATTAGTTATAAACTAATGTTTTAGAACATGCATAGATTTGAAAATACGTTTGAATTCGCTTTATTGAGAAGCGCACGTAAAAAAGCAATTAACACCAGTGATCGTTAATTGTCGATTATTTTGAACATGGTTTTTGCGCCATGGTTTTCCTCGTCTTCGCCGCCAACCGCACGCGCATTGAAGTAGAGCGGGCGAGGCGGTATGTGACTACATGATTACACTCATTCTACGTGTGATTGAATGTATAGACGGTAGACCAACGAAGGCAAAGCAATCAAGCACGAAGCAAACGTATTGCACGTGCGTGATGTTATTAAAGAATTTTCAGCGGTTATGCTATTAATGCCCATGCTTAGACACGCGTATTAATACACGAATGCACCTCCGTTATGGCAAGGAGCTCTAAGCGCGGAAGGAGCACTGAGCAATTACCAACAGCTTACGATTATTAGGTAACTGTGTTACAAATGCCGTTTTGCAGTATCGCGAAATAAATCGACTTTATGTATAGCCAAGAGTTGTGTAAAAACAACAACGTAAAACACAAAGGAGCGCATATAATATAAAAATATTCTCAGTACAGGAAAGAAAGAAAGTTTTTCTTGTTGTTCACATTACCGCCAAGTACTATACTCATTATTTTAGTTTACAGTAACATAATAAACACTTTTTTTCTAAGTGTTCCACGTATTTAAATTTAATTGTCTTTTATTATTCTTTAGTCCTTTTCTTGATTAGTGTTTAAAGACTACCAGAATGGTTGAAAGGATAAAACGTGTAAATTTCTTGTATTCACCAGGAGGATCAGTCGAATACAATAATTTGTATGAATATTGTATAACATACTCATTTGTGTATACTTGGCGGATAAAAGCGCGTACGCAAAACGTGTACACCGCCGTTGCCGCCGCCACAAAACCTTACGGCAATGTGCGTAACGCGAGTACGTATATCGATCGAACGCGCATTACGTTTCGGCCGCACGTCTTTCGCGTTCTGCCACCGTTCCTGCTGCCGTCGCCGACGCCGCCTCCTCGCACGTTTGTTGTATCCGTTTTTTCACCCGCTTCGCACGCCAGCGGATTTTTCAGCGCCGCGACGCCTGACGAGAAAAACAGGCCGCAAAAACACACGAAGCGTCCATCGACAACCGCTGATTATCGCGGCCAAAAACAATACACATACGTTTTCATCCCTTGCAGGGACAACAAAAAGCACGCAGCGCACTCTAATTAGCAATTGCGAAATTAGCGCTAATTGAAACAAGAAGCGACTTTTTTAATTAGTTTCGAAAGGCTTTTAATTGCTTTGCGCATCGTATGAATATTTAGCGAGTTTAACGGCGTGCGGATTTTTCGACTTGGTGTTTTGCGGTGGCTGCGGCGCAAAGGGGAATTTGCTTATGAATTTCTTTACGGCTGCGCCGCCTCCGCCGCCACAGCAATGTGTGTTGGTGTATAGATGACACATACATGGACGACGTGCGGTGTGGCGGCGATGCGAAGCGCGGCCGTGACGGAGGTGGCGGCGGTACGTGCGAAACGGCCGAGGGTTGGTTACGGGTCCAAGGACACGGCCTGATAAATAACACTGAGGTCAAATCACTGCTAACACACTCTTCGGCATTCCTCGTACGCCTCCAACGCTGCCAACGTCGACGTGAACGTCTTCTTTCGCGACCGCCCCCCTGCGCGGCTTCTGCAATACATCGCGCAAACATAAACAACAGTGAGGTTTCATTAGTGTTGCACAACGCACACAGCATGTCCTGCGAAAGATATTTATTTATAAATTTTAATGTGTGCGCCTTAATTAATCATTAAGCACATAAACAAATTAATTATAGCGGCGCCGTATTATTATTAATATCTTATCAATGCTCCCAAGCGTGCGCGCACGTTTGCAAAATAAAACGATGAATAAACATCCAACTGGCCAGAATGAATTATCAATAGTCATTGCCGATTGTAATTAAAACTAATAAAAAATAGTAAAGAAAATCTAGAGGACACGAACGACTAAGCACGCTTATCAACATTATTCAATACGTGCTCTTATCGGTGGACGGCATCGCGAGTGTAAACAAGTTGTGCGCACGCAATAATAAAATTAATTTCCAACATGATAATGACCACCACTGCTGCCGCTGCTGCTGCTACTGTTATTTCGGCCCCGTTTGTTTGACGTTTTGAAGCAGTCGCGAACATGCATGAATAAATAGTGCCAATTGCTTGCTGAACCACTTTGTGAATAATATTTTCATCGGTAATCGAGTAATTTGTATCCGTCGAACTCGTTGGCAATCAAATGCAAGTGCCACAAGTTGTCAGTAAGGTAAATTCGTTCGATAATTTGATAATTTATCCTAACGAGTAAGTAAATATTAATGATTTTGTCAATAGTCAAACACGTGTTTCTCAACTCTTTTACGTAGAAAGTTTGATTTATTTGTATAATTCTACTACTTATTTCATTTCATTTATTACTAACGATAAACACACATGGGTAATTTAATAGTTTCCTATTTATGTGAACCTAGTGAAACGAATGAAACTAACGAATCTATTTATTCAGCTCATTAGCATTTAAAAGAACAACCCTAAATGGGAAAAAGTTCCGTATAAAAGTTGGAGAAAGTTAGTTTAGTTTGGTATTTATTTCGATTCCTTGTTTGTAAAGCTATTTTCTTTTATTACGTATTTTTATTATTTGGAATAGTTTCACAAGGTCTTTATTTTTTGGGAATTTCATTTAAAAATGCAAAATAGTTACGCAGTCTTTCTTACTTTTATTGTTTAATCGACAACGACTCGGAGTTTACATCGTTGTGTACAATTTACGCTATCTCGAAATTTACTACTTTGCCTCAAAACGTATAAACGTTGCAAGTTTATTTAAAGCTCGTAAGGCATAAAACGCGGGCGGCAACTTTTTGAAAAGTAAAAAGAAAGCGCTCTTACCCTCAACGAGCGCGCGCGAAATGCATTCCAGACGCGCGAGCATAAAATGGAAAATGTGTGTTCGGCGCGCACATTCGAATGCTTTTAGATTTTAGTCAGCATTTTACATCCACTCTAATATTTCTTCGTTCTTCCTTCGCATGCTTTTTCCGGGTACAGCGCGACGCGCGCTCCTTTATATCACTCTTCGGCGCTGAGGATTTGGCGGCGGGTGGCGGTGTTTTAAAAAATTGCGCCGCCACTAGCAATCCTAATCGCATAAAAGTCGAAAGCAATGAGAATTCTTTTCTCATTTTTTGACGCTTTATTTCAATATTTGGCACCGTTTTAACGTCGTCTTTCAAATGCAAAATGACTTTTCAATATGAGCGCGCCACGCCACGCTCTCGCTCACTTTATAACGATTTCCTTTGATTGCTCTTATTTCGTATTATGATGATTATTATATGCTTCGCCGTCGTCGATTGACGGCAAAGGCAAAGGACGTTTCGGTGAGGGATGAAGTGAGAACATGCGGCAACTTGCACATCGTTCGAATGCACTAATCACTTGCCAAGTTTCCCAATTAAACGTTCGCTTCGTGCGCGCACAAACAAACTTTTTGCCCTTGCGTTTGCCGTGCCGTTTTCGTGCCTTGTAAACTCAACTAATGTGCTTCCTCTACAAAACGCCACTTTTAAACTGCTTTATCGGGGAGCTCGCTGCGCCAATTCGCCGCCTTTTCAGCTCAGATTTCGGATGCGGTGCGCGCTCGTTAGCGCAAACCGCCGCTCTCTGTGAATCGACAACTAAATAATAATCGTTCGCTCGTTATCCTTATTATTTCATTCGGTTGCCACATACGGTCGCCTGGTTTATTAATCTAGATATAAAGTGCTCTAACTTATTTCACGCTTCATTCAATTTACGCTCCAGATCTTTTATCAGTTCATAAGTACGAAATTTTAATTAGGAAAGATGGTTGCAAGCGATAAAAACAGTAGCAAGACGTGCCTTATCTACTTTTTAACGATGGATTCATTAATTTTCTTTCATCGGTTTAATCAAACTGCTTTGTAAGGTAAATTCTTATATTAGCAAAATGCATAATATCCTTTTCTTCTTTAATTATGCAGCGTTCAGGAATTGTTTATAATTTGCATTGGCGAAATTTCAAATTGTACTTTCAATCTATTCAAAATTATAAAAATGCATGTAAATTGCATTACAAATAAATTTTTAACGTAGAATGTTTACACAATGCTGTGATTATCTCGAGGAACAAACGCAAGGATTACTGCGATTATTTATTGTTTGAAGCAACGAGTACTTTAGTCGTGGGTTAATCTAACTTGCTGCTGCAGTACACGTTTATGCGAACAATGTGATTATTCATTTAAATCGCAAGATTTACCTGCAGAGTTTCCCACATGTGCACGCTAATTTATTTTTTCGTAAAATTTTGGGGTATATGTTGGGTATTAAGTGACTTTAGGCAGTGTACTTATGTCTTATTTTTGTTGCAGATAATACTCATTACGAAATTATTCAAGCCCTGGTACTAAGTGAACAACTAGAACAATAACGTGGTATACCTGGGCAACATCAATATGCACACACCACTTGGTCTACCATCCTGTTGACATTTATTGTGTAAGTATGGCCTTTTCAATGATTGAAATACAGCGTGGGCTGGCATTCTGATAGTGATAGTTTGAAATGGGTTAGACATTTCGAATAAATACAAGTCATATATTTATTAGTCAAGGCGCACGATACAACATAATTAATTGATAATATAATTGAGCAATCAAATTGCTCTGATATTCGTTTTTTGATGCGTTTTTCGGTTCTTTAAAATTACTTTAGAAAATTAAATTTCATGAATACATTATTCACAATTAAAGTATTGCAACATGCACTTCATTTATATATAATGAAATATTGTTGTGGACAATTAATTAAAAGTAATTTGTTATGCACCCGTACCTGTACCTACACTTGAGAGTAGACGTGTCAGCTGAAACGCTTTAGTCCTGCAAGAACGCAGTTATCCATTCGTGGGCACTGTACAGTAGACGTATCCTTCTCAAACGAAATGAGAAAGGGAGCAGGAGATAAATGGATATTTTGAACAATGCGGAGCGTACATTGTATAAACGCGCAAGTGTATACAGATGCACTGAGTGAGATTGCGTTTAAATGTGCGTAAATGCAAAGCAATTGCTTTCACGTCGCAATATACGACGCATTGTTGGTTTGTAAGCAGCGCCAACAAAGCCATGACAAAACCATGAATACAAGGGATGATGACATCACAAGTGCACATCACAAAATGGTCGCTCAAGTGTAATTATTGCGATTGTCGTATTGTAATTGCGCGGATGCATTTGGTGGCTGGCATTGTGCATATTTGAATGCATTGAAGCGTGCAGATTAATTATCTTGGTCCGGCACGGTCCAAAGTTATGAGATAATGGTGATTAAAGTGATTGCCGCTATGATTCACTGATTGAAAATTGGTTTTGCCGCTATCAAAATCGCCATTTCGGAATAACGAATATGTCATTATTTGGCGCCGTATGTCGGTTCGAATATAATCCTGATTAACATTTGTGTTTTGCAGATAAACTGAGTGAGCAATGCGTGGTCGTCTGTGGACAGCCTGCGTGCTGATCTGCTTCTTGTTACCTTCATGCCTTCCAAATCCACACCGGGGGCGCCATCATCCGGCGCAGCACCAGGATCATCAGCAGCAGGATCATGCAGGCGAGCCGCATGCCGAAGCATATCACATGTCACGTGACCCCTTCGACCCCCATCGAGATAGCGAAGAGTTTCGACGTGATGGGCCGGAGGACGGAAGGCGCGAAGTGTCGCGCAGAGACAGCGCCGAGGAGGACCCATTGGTCATTCAGACCAAAAAGGGTAAAGTGCGCGGCGTGACGACGGCCGCAGCCACTGGAAAGCTGGTAGACATCTGGTACGGCATTCCGTACGCACAAAAACCGGTGGGCAATCTGCGCTTCCGGCATCCGCGTCCCATCGAGAAATGGGATCACGTTATGAATACCACAAAAATGCCCAATTCGTGTGTGCAAATCATTGATACCGTGTTCGGTAACTTTTCGGGCGCCACGATGTGGAATCCGAATACAATGCTCAGCGAGGACTGCCTCTACATCAACGTGGTGGTGCCGAAGCCACGGCCCAAGAACGCCGCAGTTATGTTGTGGATTTTCGGCGGCGGTTTCTATTCGGGCACAAACACGCTCGACGTTTACGACCACAAAATTCTCGTCTCCGAGGAGAACGTTATCCTGGTCTCCATGCAGTACCGCGTCGCATCACTCGGCTTCCTATACTTTGGCACGTCTGATGTGCCGGGCAACGCCGGTCTTTTCGATCAAATGATGGCCATCCAATGGGTGCGAGATAATATAGCCGCGTTCGGCGGCAATCCGAATAATATCACCCTGTTCGGTGAATCGGCCGGCGCCGCGTCGGTATCGTTTCATTTATTATCGCCGCTATCGCGCAACCTCTTCTCGCAGGCGATAATGGAGTCGGGCAGCGCGACAGCGCCGTGGGCGGTTATCTCCCGCGAGGAAAGCATTCTGCGTGGTCTGCGGCTAGCCGAAGCGCTCAGCTGTCCACACGAACGCGAGGATTTACCCGCCGTCATCGCCTGCCTGCGTAAAGCGGACCCAAAACAACTGGTAAACAACGAATGGGGCACGCTGGGCATTTGCGAATTTCCCTTTGTGCCCGTCATCGACGGCGCCTTCCTCGACGAGCATCCGGTGCGCGCGCTCGCCAGCCGCAACTTCAAAAAGACGAACATCCTAATGGGCTCCAACACCGAGGAGGGCTACTACTTTATCATCTACTATTTAATGGAGCTGTTCAAGAAAGAGGAAAATGTCTTTGTCAGCCGCCCAGAATTCCTGCGGGCCGTCACCGAACTGAATCCGTACTTCAATGCGGTGGCGAGACAAGCGATCGTTTTCGAGTACACCAACTGGTTGAATCCGGACGACCCGCTGAGCAATCGCGACGCACTCGACAAGATGGTCGGTGATTATCAGTTCACCTGTAATGTCAACGAATTCGCGCACAAGTACGCCGAGACTGGGAACAACGTCTACATGTATTACTTTAAGCATCGTACGATTGCGAACCCATGGCCGTCGTGGACGGGGGTGATGCACGCGGACGAAATCAATTATGTGTTCGGCGAGCCACTGAACGACTCCAAGATGTACACCGCACACGAGGTGGACCTCAGCAAGCGGATTATGAGGTACTGGGCGAATTTCGCCAAGACGGGCAACCCCAGCCTGTCGCCCAACGGCGTCTGGACGCCGACCGTGTGGCCGCTGCATACCGCCTATGGACGGGAATATCTGACCCTGGATGTCAATTCGACAGCGACTGGTCATGGTCCCAGGCTCAAGCAGTGTGCCTTCTGGAAGAAATACCTACCTCAACTTACACAAATCACCGGTGAGTCTTTACTTTTTCTTTACTGCATGTGCTAATCTCGTTTGCTTGATTTATTTATCTGGCGCACACATGGTCCTTGAGGATCATCCGTTATTTTCGTACGCTTTATTGCATCATTTTTCGATTGTCGCAAAGCATTTGATACAATAGTGTCGGACAAAAAAGCAGGGGGGTACGAAACGATAAAATTACATAACCGAGGCAGGCAATTTGTTAAATTTAAGTAGAATTGACACATCGATAGATGTGCTATCGGCGAATGAAATGCGCGCGAATGTCACTAAAAGTAAATTTACAGGCGGCGACCAGCCGAACAGACAATAAAATTGCCGTGCAACTTGTCCGCAAGCATATTACGTAAACGTAACGCGTTTTTTCGCATCGCTTCAAGTGTAGCCGCTTGGCATGCTATCCTGGCCTCGGAGAGAAGAGGAGCGCGCTGAAAAGTATCCAAAGTTCGTACGAGCTTTATCTTGGCTTTGGCCTCGGTCCGTTCGGCATCGCCAGGAGAGATGCTTGCTGGCTGCTCTTCGTTCACGCTTTCGCCCATCGTCCGCGCTTCCTGCACACCTTGCCCGTGGGGAATTGAAACTAATATTTCCATTCTGGAGAGCCGGGATGGACGCAGCGCCAATAAAAGTGGGCATTAACTAACTAACTCGGCGCTAGTGCAGTGGATACAAGTTTTCCTTTGCTCGCCCACGTTTATTTCTCTCGAGAAAGGCCCCACCAATACATTTACGTTGCCTATTACGCTCGGGTTCTGTTGTTGCAACCAACTGAAAGATTGCTGTCGACGAAACCAACGGCAAGCGCAATTATTGGGAAAATCTCCGAAGCGCTTTCAATAATTGTTTTCTCGTTTTCCAACGCCCGTGATTTTACCCACCGCAACCTCTAACGTGCATCCACTAGGATTCAATGTCTGAAGCGTGCGTCGTATTTCATCTAAGCGCGAGCGCGCGCGAACCCTCGGAAATGAGGAAAATGGGAAAAATTTGCGCGCTACCGAGTTGAGTAGTTGAGCATCTCTTGTGTCTTCTTTGTGTTGCTCTTCATTGCGATTGCCGTCGCGTTCTGTGAGTGGTAATCGAATTCCAGTTCATTGTTCACGAGTCTTTGCAAAGTCAAAAGTGGAAATCAAGTTTTTGCACATTTCAACAAAGAAAAAGGTTTATTTTTTGTAATCACGCTGGCTTCATTGCATTTAAATATATTCTACGAGTGCGGTTTTTGCGCTAGAAAAGTAATTTGCATTGCGAACGCAAGTTTTCAATAGTTTCTTCCGGATATCAAGTTTTCAATACAGATTTCGCTTTAGTCAAAGGACAAACTTAGTGCGCGCTGTCAGAGGGTTATAAAAGCTGAGGCGAGCTAGTAGATTATCAAATATCGAATCCTATCAAATATCTAGCGTTAATTTACTTGCTTTCCGGAGTTAAGCTCTCGCATGGCTTGAATAAGCGCGCATTCCGTATGCGCGTCGCGTACACGCTCTGCACTCGGGGGCAGGCGACGGCGGCTATGCGACACGTCCGCAGCGAATGAATGCCATTGCTGCGACGACATTCGCCGGCAAGCTGGCGGCGGCACGCAGCGTAGAAACCATCTTAAGTTAATTATAAAGAATATGTATTGGCGGAATCCTCCGGAAGCGCGCGCGCTCTCGGCAGATGCTCACTCTTCATGGCTCACTTCCTTCCTTCGAGGCGAACACTGATTTGAATAAAAATGCAATCGTGTCGCGCGTGCCAAGCTTACGCTACAAACTAATATGCATGGACATTATCACAGCGCCAGTTGGGGGAGGGCGGTAATCGACCTTGAAATTCAAAATGAAATTTCTCAACGCTGCCAGAGGGAAATTACTGAAACACCACCAAGAACTTGTGCTCGATTCAATCAGTAAATCAATACACGCTTGAGCAGTCAACGGCATTCATTAAAAACAATTCAAAATCGCATCAACCATATTTGCGCCAAATTGAGTGGGAAGAATTTTTGCGGTCTAGTCGTCCTTTCAGGACGTTACGTGTGCATGACATTTTGCTTGGCTTTGAACGCACATAGTAGCTTGCTTGTGGGCACAATGTTCGTAGATTACTATTAGCTGGATGATCATAGAATCAATTTGACAATAATGGGCAATTTCAGCCGAACTTCAAAACGCTCCATCGAACAAGCCGTGCACGAGCGCTGCGTCAACGTCGAGCTTTGCGGCGACGAGCACGGTGGTCGTTGTTGCATTTGCTCTGCACAACATTCTGCAGCATATCATCGGCAATGCGGTGACGCCGATGCCATCAACACTCATCCGAACATTGCAAGCGTAGGCGAATCCTTCTCTAAACTTATAATTAAAATCCTACACGACTAGCACATAAATGATAAATTAATATTGCAATGCCAGCAATATAAATGCAAGCGAAACGTCATCCATAGATCAAGCTGGAGCAAATACGTCACCACTAAAAAATACTCATGCATAGCTAACGAACGACGACGAGACGATGTGGAAAATGCATCGTAGAAATCCTAGAAAAATCTTTGATGAGATTGAAGTTACTTGCAAGTTCACCATATTGGCGATTACAAGTACATACGCATACGCGCACTTGCAATAAGTGCAAGACGACGAGAGGAAGTGGATTATTTCAGCATGCATAATTCACTAGATGATAGAGACTTTACTTGCGCAAATCGCTTTTTGCTACTTAGAAGTCGCTTGCGAACGTCAGAAACAAGGCAGAGACATGGGAATGAGTGATGAAGAAATAATGCGCATTGATTATGTATATTGCTAATTAATTATTAATCGATAATTGAATGGTAGCGGCTAGGCATTTAAAATGTAAGTTGTATTATTTGATTTCTTGCTAACATGATAATAATTGTAGCAAGAGTGTGCAAACAGATTTCGTTTCAAATGCAGGAATTGCAGACGAGTTTAGAAATGACAGCCACAAATTATATAATGCTGATTCGAAATGGCCGAATCTGCAGCCGACGTATGCATTCTAGAGAAGTAAGTCAAAACAGAGTATATCAAATAAAAAGTATTACTCGTTATATCACCCCATAAATTAAGCAAACCTAAATGAGGAAAACGCAAACACCTATTATCACAAAGGCCTATGAAGCAGGTGGCTGCAATGCGATTGGAATTGTTCGAATCGCACCGCGTCTCTTATTAAAACCCACTTTAAATGTTTAAAACAAATATTATTGCAACCGAGTTGCAAGAGCATGTGTGCTTGATATGTATCATATCTTTCGGTTACAAATTGATAAACAAAATAACCTACGAGAGAAATTATACGTGCATTGCCAACTAATCACTTGCATTACTTATAAGTGAACCAAAACAAACAAACAAACAGAACAAAAACATAAGTAAACTAAAATTGTGTGCTTGATGGCAATAAAACTAAATTGGCAGCCCAATTGAGGAAATGTTTGTAGCCTACAAAATGGGGAGAAACTAACTTAATGTATGATAACAAGTAAAATATGCAAATGAGGTAAACAAATATATATGAACAATATATATTATATACACTGTATATTAAATGTGAAGAAAATGCTAAATATTTATATCTTTGCTGCCTTAAATGAAAAACACATTCACCAATTAAACAAAACACATGGAAACGTATAATCAAGATATACAAATATGCGCATGAATGGACGCAACTAACATGCAGAGCTACAACGATTTAATTATACATTTACAATGTAATTTAGCTCCACCTAAAAACCAAAATCCAAAAATGATAATAACCGCAAGCATACTTGAAACAACAAATACTATTCTAAATTGTCTGAAAGTTGCATTTTGCATAGAGTGCCTCTCCAGCTGACCACCACAAAAACACAAAATTCTTAGGCGTAGTGATTCAATCTGTTCCTTAATTTGCAATGGATGCAAGTCGAACAAAGAAGCTTAAAACCAAATGTGTATACATGTGTTAAATAGGTATTATAAGTAAGCATATAACTAAACTATTTACAACTACTAACTACTACTACTACTACTTACTACTCAAATACATATCCACGAAATGGTGCAAACAAAAAACATTACTATGAACAAAACGAACAAGCAAACAAACAAACAAACAACTCAAAATAATATTCAAGACACAACATTTTATTCTACACATAGCATAACTGCATACAGTACGAAGTAAATGTGTGCAACAGATAGAAACAAAATAACGTGACGCCGAGTAAACTATAATAATTAATTACATACACGTTCATTAAAATAAACCGGCAAAATATACTTGCAATTCTCCACAGACAAATATAACAAAATAAATACTCATTAGTCATGTGAATAATAATGGGAAGAAAAAAATACAAAATTGTAACTTGCTTTCATGCACATATTAGCTAAGACAATTACAAAGCATGTGTTAATTCAATGTACCATTCCATAGAGTCGTCTACAAAATAAGTAAAACTATGGGCTTGCTGCAATATTCTCAACTTTGGTTGATACTTCTTAATTAGGTTGAACTAAATTAAATTTAGAGCTTCGAAACGTGAACGCAAATAAATCCGTTTTATTGCAAGTACTAGTTCATAAGCAGATTTGTAAGTTAACGACCAGTAATTAAGCAGAAAAAATATTTAAAGAAATTTAAATGAGATGAGATTGAAAGCAAAACGTTGGAGATTCGAATGGTACTCGTACATTTAAAGAATGTCAAGGCGGTGAATAATTATCTATCCGAAATTAAATTATCCAAAAGCATTATTGAATATCTTGTACATTTTGTAACGTCGTTTAACGTTAACGTAGATTTTCATAATGCACAACACTCCAGTGTGAACCCTAGACGTATGACCCGTAGTAAAAAGAAAACGTATGCAATTATACGTAGTATGATTGTGCGATATAGCGTGAAGTGAAGTGTTAATCTAATTAGTGATTGAGAGATGCAAAAGAAATTTACAAACGAACTCTATACACATGTAAAACACACGCAATTCTTTAGCGCTGTTAATACGGAGTATTGTACTTAAGTTAATCAATGTTTTTTAATTGCAAATTTACATTGTTTATTTAAGTACATTCGTAGATTTACTCAAATATTAAAGACAAAGGATAAATTAGAAATTATGCTATTGCGCGCTTTATTTACGATTCGTACTCATACAATATTTACGCAGCTAACATGTCAAATAAAAAGAATGAGTAAAAGCGACATGGTGTTCAGACAAGTACTTTTAAACAAATTTACCTAACATATAGGTTCAATCGTCATATGCAAATTATACTGACATAAGGTTGAGAGCTTTATGGTTATTAATAAAACAATTGATTTCGTAAGCGAATCAAAAATATACTTATTAATTATTAACAAACCAAAGGGAAATACCAAAAGTGAAGCTACAAAAGCAAATGCGATTTGATGAACATTGACATATCATACAAATTAAAAACTAAACATACTAAGAATTAAAATTACTAAACCTAAATGAAATCCACGTTTTTAGATACTAAGCTAAGCGAAACTAATAAAAGAGAAGAAGAATAAATATGATCAAGTCAAATAATGATTAATTATGATAATTTAACTTAATTTAAGTTTCGATTACAATGTTATAAGTACAAGTAAGATCAAGGAATTTTATTGTGATGTCGAGAAATTACAAAAAAGGGAAGAAGCATGAACAACATTAACAACAACAACAAACATATCTTCTCTTCGATTTGCTTTGAAGTTATTATGAGATATTCAGATCAGATCAATAGTAATTTAATTAATAACTATAACATTGATAACAAATACTCCTAGCAAGAAGAGCGATATATACATACATATTGATACTTAACAATTTTTAAACGAGTTTGATGCGAATATTAGACAGCACACCTTACACACACCACTCACAAAGTTACTAAACTAAACCGTAAGCGTTACGAAATGTTTAATATGCCTCTTATAAACAAACTGCACAACACACCACAATGGATAAAAATAACGTTACAAAACAGATGCACATGATCTCTATATACACGAGTATTTACACTAAAAACTAATAATGAATAACTAATTATTATGAACAATTTTGGCTTTCCCAGTTCTTCCAAAAACAAAAATGAATTCGTATGAAAGAGAGTGCGCGAACGAGAGAAATATGATAAATAAATAGAATAAATATTATTATGAATTATTATTATCATATAATAATAATTGATGCAAAACTATCTATTCTAATTACATGACAAACAACTAAACTAAACAACTATACATATATATAATTAGGTAATCTTCTACCCTTTTAAAAAAAACCAAAATAAATAAAACTTGTTTACGAAACTTAATGAAATCCATAAATAGAATGCAAATAAGAGCGAACTTAAATCTTATATATGAATATGGTGATTATTATTTATTACTAAGATATACATTTCTATAATAAGATATTTAAGGCAAGCGGAGCAATGTTGCATGAGACGTTGAAACACGAAGGAAGGATGTTTTTAAATTTCGGCTGAACTGTGCGAAAACACGAAAATAGCGCTGAGAATATTTATTGCTTTCTCTGATTTTCATTTCGTGCGCAAACTCTATGAATCTCAAACCTGAACTCAAACAATTAAACAAACGTTGACGATGCAAACCAAGGAAGGCAAATCGTACGATGAGCTAGCCAACACGCAGGTACACACTAATATGTATTATTATTAATATTACTTATTTGTTGTTACGCATATTGTTATTGTTCGCGTTTTTTCGACGTTTTTGTTATGAGATAATTAAATTTCTATTTCTATAATAATACTATAATAAATCGATAGATATATATATTGAAATGATATATAAAAACTATATAAATATAAACTACATATATATGTACAACTCCATGCATATACATATATAAATTATACTCATTAATTAATTACAAGTGTAAGTAAACTAATTAATTACTTATTGTACGTTAAACTAATTGCTTAGCGCTGCTACACGAGTGTTTCGTTTCGATTGGTACTAAATAACTTTAAATTATCTAAGTGAATGATTAGCTGTATAGTTAATGATCTACATAGAGCTGATGTTATATATGAATAAAACGCTATTTGTATTATTATTGCCATTTTAAATAAATCTGCGAGCCTAAGTATACAGATTTACACAGAGATAAATAAAAACAATGACAGCCAGAAAGCGAGAAGAAATCTGAAGAAATGTATTCCACAATATTAGAATTAATCAAATCAATACCAGAAATATATACATAATTCTAATATTTACAAGAAAAAACAAAACAGCGAATGGTTCGGTCCATGAATTAATTTTAAGTTCAAAATTATCAGGCAAATAATTTACAGGATCAGTGGTCTTATTTTTATTTGTGTAGACATTAATTCGTAATCGGCCTATTAGTGATAATTTTTGTTGGCAAATGAGTTTTAGTATGAGTACACGTTCTATTAATTCGTTAGGTAAATTGCATGAAGAATATTTATAAGCTGAACAGAGCCACTACGCGGTGAAACGATATATGATAATGAGTAAGATAATATAATATTACCAAAAGAGAAGCGATTGTAATGATTCCATTTCTACTTTTAATCGTTTATTCTTACAAGTATTATTATTACTTTCCGAATTACTATTATACCTATAATATAAATATGAATATGAGTATTGATTAAGTACTATATTGAAAATGTGCGCAATGATGTAACAAAGAGTGAATCGACGAAAGTGAAACATCTTGACTTTTGCAAAAAGCCCAACCAAAAATGAAGATAGAAACGCGCAGTTTACGTATAATGCAAGAATGAGATTAAGATGGCAAACGTATGTGTAAAGAGAAGCAAAAACCAAACCAAAAATTGAATAAAACACAAATTACTAGAGTTGTTGTAGGCCATCGGCTGTACTAATTATTATTATGAGACAAATTGATTGAGAAATTTCAAATAAACGAAAAATGCTTGTACATAAATATAAACCATGCTAATAATTACTATAATTATTACTTATTATTTTAATTATCATCATTTGTCGCATTGACATGTGCAAATATTTTTTAATTTTGATCTGTTTTAGTTCACAAACTTTCTAGAACTAATAATACTTTACGTTCTCATAATATTACAACAGGATTAATCAATTTAATCAAAGTTTATAAAATGTATGCTTTAATCATTCCCAAGCGTACTTGCAATGATAATCCTGAACACAGTCATTGATTTTTCCTGAAACACGAGCGCGTCGCAAAATGTCCTTGTACGGTTGCGTCCTTGGATTTGTTTGGTACGTTTGCCGACATCGGTGGCTTTATGGTATAGATCGTGAAAAGAAGACGAACATGTAAATTGCATTGCGTTTACCGCCAATGCAATGAATCGATAACGCGCATCGCGTTCAAGTGTTAATTAAAAAACAATTTGGAATTTTATTGTTTTTAATTACCAGTCAATGGTAATGTACTAGTGGTGTCCTATTATTCAATAAGCCAGTGACTATAAATCATTCTTATTTAAGTTGGATTTTAAATTGAACTTTATTGATTAGAAACAATAGCATTTTTAAGAACAATCAAAGCCTACATTTTATTTGAATACAATTGCCTACTATAATTTAAAGATTTTAAGTTATTATTTCTAAAGTTTTTGCAATGGAGAACAGCTTGCGGTATCTATTTATAGTAAAAGGGAAGATCAATTCAATGAATAGCAAATTCAATTGCGTAGACCCTGGCACTTTTCCAAATTGATAGACTGCATTATAATATTGCATAGAAATTTGTTTGTATTGAATCGGTTGTGAAGGTCGGCCTGGTATCGCTTCTATTCTACAAAATAAATGCAGCGATTCATCCAAAAATTAAGTATGCTATTCCCTAGTCAGAAGGGGACCTTGTAGACAGACCCTACCTATTTTAAGGGTTCATGTGATACGATAACAAACAGGTATACAACTTCCTGAAGTACGTTACAACTCTTTTTACTCATAGATCGTGCTACAATCGACAACTGTTCATTATAAATTATATGCACGCGAAGCTGTACATGCATACACACACTTCCGATATAAAACACACAAGTGAGCGAGAGTGGTAACCACGAGAATGCCAATACATACCAGTTTTGTGAGGCTAGCCAGTGAACATCGTAATACATCCGCTCAGTCACGTTCGTCTTACGCGCTGGACTGGTCATACTTGGCCATGACCGCTTCGTATTCAGGCATTGTGTCGTCAGTGGATTTTATTTGTGGAATATCTCTACATCTGCGACTAGATTTGTAGAATGTGTATCAATTAAAATTAATAATCCCTCGTGGCATAATTAAGAGACGATCATTAACTTTTTTCGCAACTGCGCTCGCAGGTGTGGAAAGCAACAAGTTCGAAGTGCGCGACGTAGGAGAAAATGATCTTAACAAATTCGTTGAGTCATTGCTTACTTCTTCCGTTTCACGAAGAGTTGTAAGTGTGTTCAAGAAATCACAGAAACTATATAATAACTAATGCGGCATTTAAAGTTTTTACTATTAAGATAGTGCATTGATAAATCGACAAAACAAATTACCATCATGGATTCGAGCAAAAAGTTTGAAAACATCAGTCCAGAATTATCGTCTAATTTCTTTTCCAAATTAATATTTGGGTAAGTGTCAAATGTGTTTGTCATACACGAATTAATGAATGTGCATGCAAGGCAATTATTATAGTTATACTTAGTTTACATTACTGTCAACATGTGCTTCAGTTAAACATAACGCATGAAGATTAATTACTATGCCGGCTATTGACATAAACTAATCTATTAATTGTCAGGAGATATGTCATTTCGTATTTTCGCAATATTTGAGCGCATCATTACCTTTGTCCATGGACTGAAACAGTTGCGTTGCGGATTATTTAATGATTTAATAATGCGGAGACGATTGACGAATATTTCGTATAATACTTTACGTATTCCAATTGAATGAATTTACTGTTTAGCATTTTGTTTATATAGCAGAGATATCACTAAATTGACGTGCTTGATAGTCGCTCGTTACGCGGTCAAAGTAACTCGCAAATTTATTATTGCGTTTAGCGTATTCAATTTAATGTAATAAAATTATCGCAAAATGCTTTTCAGTCGACTATAAGGAAGTTTTGCTATGTTGTTCACGATCAATTATTGCTGACCTAAAAGTTAGTGGTGAATTACGAATCAATACAGCAATAAAACGCTTGACATTTTATTTTATATCTGTTTCGTTTGATAACAAAACTTTTAAACTTCCTGGATTGCGTTCTTAATTAAAGAGCTAAAACTGTTTAACTTTCATTCTAGCGCATAATGTAACGATTTTTCTATTTCTTTTATTATTGTATGAAATTGTTAGAAATAATTGAGAAAACTTTTCAAACATTTACAGATGGATACTGCCCTTTTTTAAATTAGGTCTAAATAAGGATTTAGAAGTGAAAGACTTGTATAATACAACGCAACCTGATCTTTCAGAGCAACTAGGAAACATATTAGAAAAGTATAATTAATTAAACATGTTGTTACGACAAACAAGTTAACAATTGCGCATTTTTAGGAATTGGAACAAAGAGTTACTTAAAGCCAAAGAAAACAAGCGACAACCTTCATTACTCAAGGTTTTAATTAAAACATTCCTGCCGCAATTGACCATCTGGGGAGTTGTCCTCTTCATGCAATCAATTGTCTGCAAATTGAGCCATCCAATTATTTTGGCCCTTTTGATCAAATACTTTGATCCAGCTAAGCCATATTCCGATGAAGCTGGATATCTTTTCGCTAGTGGCATTATCATAATATCCATCTTGAATATTGTATCTGTACATCATGGCAATGTCGGATGCTTGCGAATCGGCATGCGATTCCGCATTGCGTGTTGTTCTTTAATGTATAGGAAGGTAGGTGCAGTACACATAATGGGTATCATTATTTGATCGTAATAATGAATGCATACCCAATGAAATACGTACAAACAAACATGTTTTTCTGTCTGGATGCGCGCCACATTTCGTATTTGTTTTAGTTACTCAGGTTAAGCAAAGTATCATTAAATCAAACAGCTACTGGACAAATGATAAACTTAATGTCCAACGATGTTCAACGGTTCGAGTTCTTCTGCACGTTTATGCATTACATTTGGATTATGCCCATTCAGGCCATAATCGCATCGTATTTAATGTACGATAGTGTCGGATGGCCTGCTGTTATCGGTGTTTTAACAATTGCGTTGCAAGCAATACCACTGCAAGGTATGTCCTTTATCTCATGTTTACTCATGCGCATGTTACCTATGAGAATTATATAACATAATGGACTGATTCGCAGGTTATTTATCCAAGTTGCAAGGATCTTATCGCGCTAAAATAGCAACGCGCACCGATTACCGGGTGAAAATAATGTCCGAAATTACAAGTGGTATTCAAATCATCAAGATGTATGCATGGGAGAAACCATTTGAAAAAGTCGTTGCCTTGGCCCGCAAATTAGAGATCAACGACATTACTAAGAAATCATACATCCTGGGTTACACAACTGCACTTATGGTTTTTACAGAGCGCACCAGTTTGTATGTGACTGTGGTGTTCCATGTCCTTTCAAATACTGATAACACTCTTACTGGTGACCTAGTCTTCTCTATGGCACAGTTTTTTAATACTATTCAGTTATATATGGCCATCCTATTCCCGCTGGGCATAGCTTTTTATTCGGAGACTCAAGTATCAGTTAAACGCATCCAGGAATTTCTTTTACTTGAAGAAAATGTTCGCATGATGGATGTGGAGGAGAATGCGAAATATAAGACGGGCGGTATTAAAGTTATTAAAGGCAAAGCAAGCTGGATACCCAATCCTATAATAGATACATTAAGCAACATCAATCTCGAAATAGAATCAGGAAGTCTATACGCGGTCGTTGGCAGCGTGGGATCTGGAAAAAGCTCATTATTGCAGTTGCTCCTGCATGAGCTACCATTGAATAGCGGAAAATTGGAGGTACAAGGATCTCTGGCATACGCGTCACAGGAACCATGGCTTTTTGTATCTTCTGTGCGAAATAATATTCTTTTCGGCCAGCCCATGGTTAAGAGCCGGTACAAACAAATTGTACGAGTTTGCGCTCTAGAAACGGATTTCGAACAATTTCCTCAAGGCGATAAAACTCTCGTTGGTGAACGGGGAGTTTCGTTAAGTGGTGGTCAACGAGCGCGGATTAATTTAGCACGAGCGGTGTACCGTTCGGCGGATATTTATTTATTCGACGACCCATTAAGTGCCGTTGACACACATGTTGGCAAACACTTGTTCGAAGAATGCATTCGCAACTACTTGCATGGGAAGACGCGCATATTAGCAACGCATCAACTGCAATTCTTGAAAATGGTGGACAAGATTATTATAATGAATAATGTTTGTTCAACTTTATTGAATATGTCATACGATGTACTAACTACTTATTTTTTAGGGGCAAATTGTAAAAATTGGTACTTATGCGGAATTGGCGGAGAATGAATTAGCGCACTTGAAAACAAATGAGGAAGAACCGGAGACACCACCAGAGCATCCCAGGCGAATAAAAAGATTGATGTCAGTTTCATCTCATGAATCCAGCAATGTGGATGATGAGGAAGAAGAACCATTAGAAACTCAAGAACTGGTTGAGAAGGGATCCATACCTAGTTCAACATATTGGAATTATTTCCGATCTGGTGCTAATGTGTGTGTACTCGTATTCTTAGCTTCTCTCATTTTGATAGCTCAAATGTTCTGTAACTCCAGCGATCTGTGGCTTAAATACTGGTAAATATGATTCTATTAATAGGTGGATAGGAAGTAATGGACAATATTTTTATAGGGTTAATCATGAAGAAGAAGAATGTTCAATGCAAAATTTATTCTATAATTCTACAAGTGAAAATGATACATTTAAATGTGATATTACCAGAATCGAAAACAGAAATGATTACATCTACATTTACACCACACTTATCGCTCTTACAGTTGTCTTAACAACTGTAAGATCGTTGTTTTTCTACAAAATATGCATGAACGCATCAAAATCACTTCACAATCAAATGTTTTCTAATATCCTGCAAGCAACAATGCGCTTCTTCGATACGAATCCTTCAGGCAGAATTTTAAATCGTTTTTCTAAAGATATTGGAGCTATAGATGAAATTTTGCCTCGATTAATGCTAGATTCCATACAGATCTTTATGGTAATGGCTGGTATATTAATCATGGTTTTTATAGTATCACCAATCATGGTTGTACCAACAATTATACTGGCTGGTGTGTTTGCATGGATACGTTACGTTTACATGTCAAGCGCGCAAGATATTAAGCGCCTTGAAGGTGTTACTCGAGCACCCGTTTTTTCACATGTCTCCGCATCTTTAGCTGGTCTCACTACAATAAGAAGTAGTGATGCCCAATATCTAGTATCCAAGGAATTTGATGTATTACAGGATCAGCATACATCCTCCTTTGTTCTTATGATTTATGCCAGTGAAGCGTTTGGATTCTATCTAGATGTGATTAGTGTTATATTTGTATCAATTGTAACACTGCAATTTTTTGCCTATGGTAATTATTAACATAGTAACGTTTTCAAATGGCATTCTAATCCAAATTTGTTTGTAGATTCGATTAAGGAAGGGGACGTCGGTTTGGTAATTTCGCAAGCATTGATTTTAACTGGAATGTTACAGTTTGGAATGCGGCAAACAGCCGAGGTGGCAAATAATATGACAAGTGTGGAAAGAGTTTTGCAATACACAAAATTGGACAAAGAAGGTCCATTTGAATCAGCACCTGCACATAAACCACATCGAGATTGGCCTCAAAAAGGAGCGGTAGCCATTAAAAATTTGTATCTGCAATATTCGCCCGCCCATCCTCCTGTGCTTCGGAATCTAAATGTAGAAATAAATGCAGGGCATAAAGTAAGTAACTATGACATAGTTTAAACAGTGTTAATGGCATGATTATCGTTAGGTTGGTATTGTCGGACGTACCGGTGCGGGAAAATCTTCAATGATATCTGCCATATTTCGTTTAGCACCAATTGAAGGTTCTGTTATAATTGACGGTGTAGACACCAAAGATATTGGCCTAAATGATGTTCGTACAAACATATCCATCATTCCCCAAGAACCAGTATTATTTTCGACGTCGGTGCGGCACAACCTGGATCCGTTTAATAGATGTGACGATGAAACATTATGGAAGGCGTTAGAGGATGTAGAATTGAAGGATTCCGTTTCAAAGTTAGAAGCTGAAGTAACGGAAGGTGGATCAAACTTCAGTGCTGGTCAAAGGCAACTAATTTGCTTAGCTCGTGCTATTATAAGAAAAAATAAACTCATCATTATGGATGAAGCTACTGCCAATGTAGATCAACAGTAAGACCAAATTTTTATTATCATTACAGGATTCTAAAGTGTACTTTTATATTACAGAACAGATACCCTTATTCAAAAGACAATAAGGAAGAACTTCAAAACTTGTACAGTATTGACTATAGCACATAGATTAAATACAATCATGGACTCGGATAGGGTCATTGTTATGGATAATGGAGAGATTGTTGAATATGCGCATCCTTTTGAATTATTACAGAATAAGGAAGGCGTATTTTATGGTATGCTCTTACAAACTGGAGACATCATGTTTAAGAACTTAAAGCATATTGCTGAAGTTAGTTACGAACAAAGCAAACACCAAGGAAATGAAACAAAGGATGATATTAGTAACATAGATTTACAATTAGATACAAATGGCCAAAACAAAGATAAAATTAAAGATAATGATAAATAATGGATTTGTATTTTTATATTAGTAGTTCATATATTGTATGTATAAAACAGTGTGCTTTGATAATGATGCAAAGACCATCTTGACTATGTTTGAATTCGATATATCAAATATTTAAATTGATATTAAAACTTTTGGCATAAGTAATAAAAATTCAGATCGGTGATAGTCTACCAGATATACTTCATCAAAATCCCATGTTACACCAATCCTTAATAGTTATTGGGTAGGATTTACATAAATAGGACTCTCTTTGTTTAAATTTTCAATATTACATTTAGAAACATTCTTTTTGAGACAGTGTTTATAGTTACACACCGTTTCTTCAATTTTAAGTTTTCAATTCAAATCAAGATCTTATAGGCAGGATCAAATTTAGCTATGCCAACAGAACTCAATAGTCTAGTGGAATAGTCTATGGATGTGATCTGAGTGTCTCGAGTTCGATCCCCGGCACAGTCGGTAGTTATTATTTAAGTTTTTAGTTTTCAAATTCAGTCTATAAGGGGAAGTTCAAATTTGGCCAAATCAACAGCACTCCATAGCCTAGTGGTATAGTCTATGGATGTGGTCCGGTTGTCTCGAGTTCGATCCCCGAGGCAGTCAGTTGTTATTTAAGTTTTAAATTCTCAATTTGAGTCTATAAGGGGAAGATCAAATTTAGCCAAGGCAACAGCACTCCGTAGCCTAGTGGTATAGTCTGTGGATGTGATCTAAGAGTCTCGGGTTCGATCCCCGAGAAAGGCAACTCGAATTTATGAGTATTTTCAGTTGCTTGTACGCTCGGGGGCCCCTAACGGACTTGAATATATGTCCATGGGGGCCCCCGGAGGCGTACAAGCGCCCCATTTTTAATTTTTGAAGCCCGTACGTTAAGATTGTCTTAAGACAGCCCACCCCATGCTTCGCTCCCCGGCAGGTTGCTTGTCGACCAGCTCGGTCGCTGTCCGACTAGCAACTGCCTCCCCATTCCCGATTTTCGTTACCAACAGACCTCGTATTCTGACGTCACTTCTTGAAACTTTGAATTCAAATGCTATGGTCAATTGATTGGCCATCCTCCGGACGCGTGAGTAACTAATATATTTAAGTATTTAGAAAAATTTTCTCTGTGCTGGGATTCGAACCCAGGACTCCCAAGTAGGAGCAAAGCGTTGTACCAATAGCGCTATCAGGAGCTTGTCTGGTGGGCATTGTAACATATACTTCAATCTTCAACACCTGAACTATTATTATAAATCAATTCAAAGTTAGAAATATTTGAAGTGTGCGATTTGATTTCTAGGTTCCCTTAGAAACGGAGAGGGTATTAACTCTTGTGGTAAGAGGCTTTATAATTTAATTTATTCAAGAGTTTACTAGTACTTTTCTCTATAATATAGTACTTAAAGTAATAAGAATTGGAATAATAAGTACTAGAAGAACTCTAGTTTTTCCACTTGAAATAGTATTCAAGTGGAATTCGACACCAACTTGAGCTGGGCCCCACCGATTTTAAATGGACCTGAGGTCCTCAAATGAGGTCCTCAAATTTTGAAGTCTTGAAGTTTAAATTCAAAAAACTATGAACGACATCTGACTTATACAAGTAGTGACGTGTTAAAGTAAGGTTAGTGAAATGATGAACAAAGTTAATAACATTTCAAAAGCAGGGGACGAGGCGGATGTTCCGAGTCAAAGTTCCGTTGATTGTACTCAAGTAAAGAATGATCAGTTTTATGAGAATGCCAAGGAGTACTGGTCGCATTTACCACCAACGGAGAATGCAGTTCTTGGAGGATTTGGCCATATATCTCAAATAGACATCCAGGGCTCAAGAAATTTCTTACAACAAATTTTTAAAAGTCATGGTGCTTTTACGAAGACCCGTGCCTTAGATTGTGGAGCTGGCATTGGCCGTGTATCACGCTGTCTATTAACAACGTTTTATGATAAGGTTGACTTGGTTGAGCAAAACCCAGACTTTCTTAATGAGGCTCGTAATAAACTAGCATGTAAAATTGAAAAAGTAGGTGAATATTTTCCTGTTGGTCTACAACAATTTCATCCAACTCATAAGTATGATCTAATATGGTGTCAATGGGTTCTTGGCCATTTAACTGATGATGATTTAATTCAGTTCTTAAAGCGATGCAAGTATGTTATCTCCAAGCTTTTGTACTTGTATTTTAATATATACTCTTTTTAAGGGATGCCTTGACACCTAATGGGTTTATTGTAATCAAGGAGAACATGTCTTCAAGTGGAGATATAGAACTCGATGGAACAGATTCATCTTATACTAGGTCATACAGTGCATATATTGACATATTTGAAAAATGTCAGTTAAAATGTTTCAAAAAGCAAAAGCAAATGCATTTTCCAAAAGAACTGTATGCGGTTTTTATGTTTGGATTACAACCTTGTTGATATTACCAAAAATTGTACTTTTTTTTACAAAATATACATTGTCGAAGAGTTATCTATATTTTTAATCATACAGAATGAACAATATTCTAAAATAATAAATATTCCTCCATTTGTAGCATTTCAATTATGTTCATTAAAAAGCAGTAAATGCAGCATTGAAACCTAACTTAAAATAATTTAATTATTCGTTTATGTATCTATATAAATAATTGAATTTTAACTAGAAAAGTAAGAAAATAAATATACATCAAAAATAAATAAATCTTTGCGCTACCCGCAGTATGATTAATATTAATAAAATATAATCCATGCACACGCATCATTGATTTTTTAAATTGTTCCTATTGTTTTAATAACAGCTGAAATGTTGCTGCATGTATGTAGTATATATTAACATTTTATCTTAATAATCTCTCTATAAGTTCAATAATGTGTTCGTTTGATTTACCTAGTATTTTAAGTTTTAAAAGCATCGATGATCTAATATTTAATTTAGGCCGTAAATATTTCTTTCATTGCAACTTTCACAAATTATTATTATATAATCTATCGCCTACAAACAACATTAATAAATCTATATAATTGAATAATTACATATTGATCTATTAAGCGGCAATCGTTTGTTCTCCCGTAACAATTTAATTGTTTAAAATTCATTTTAGATAAATTTGAATTAATAATAATTCTTTTTGATTATTATTCTTCAAGATTCCATGTCAGTGCACATGGGATTTAATCCACTTGATATAAAAATTAGGCCAATATATTATTATTAGTACTTATTATCGTTTACACTTCGATTGAAAATAGTTATTTTATATTTTCTTAAAGAATATTTTATGTATATCTTGGAATGCTCATATATTCAACATGACACCACAAACTTACACAATTAGTGCCATTTGAATAATAATTAAACAATGCTTCTCAAAGAACACGATTGGACAAAGTGTTCGTATGTTATGTGTGCTGACAAAAACGCACGCACGCTCGCAAAAACTATACAATTTTATATAATATTGTTTTGTTTACCTCATGTTTGATTTTTGGTCCGCTAAATGTAAATATCATCTAGTTTTATTTTTTTGATCAATAAATTTGATTAAGTATATATAGTTTGAATGTACATAACATTAAAATAACGTACTTTCCCTGCAAATTTTGGTTCAAAGTTAAAATTTTGATATTTTGTTACAGGAAGACTTATTTATCCCACAAACTATTAATTCGCAAGGAAAATATGTTACCTCAAGTCCTTCAATAATTGCTAATCATTTATATATGTTCAGGACATATTATTTTTCAAAATTATTCACATTTGTTACAACATGGCTCAAATATTGATTGGAAAGCAATCAAATCGTTTTCGTATCCAAATAGTATATAATTGTTATTGGATATTTTCTTCGGGGGTTTTAGTAGTATTACCGGTCTGTGTCAGGCAGTTCCACGAAGAACGTTTTGGTATGCCCCCCTGTAGAGCAAATTGAATATTTGCATTCTCCTTCTGGAAATCCCTAGCAATCAGATTCGTCGTATAAGGATGAATTGAGATTTACCTTTAAATCATCAATGGTGCCTGCCGTATGATACCGTCGATTATCATTTCGATGAATTCTCCTTTGTTTTTGGTTGCCACTTACTTCTTCAAATTGTGTTCCATCTTCTCTACTTACACCTAAAATCATTCGCATGAACAAACATGATCACATCCTTCATCACGTTCAAGTACAATTAGCTAACGAATTATGTCATCCTTCAATTAGCTAATATACTCGAGTTGTTTATGATTGCCTAAACTAAATTCAATTGGTTGATGAGAAAGGGTAACATTTAGCAAAGAAGCCGTATAGAGTGTAATAAAAGAAATGGCATTCTTTCACTATTTTTTGCATAAAAACGTTGAGATTGTGGCTAGATGCATAATTGCAGGGTGTTAGCGGAACACATCCAAATGAAGGGTGAAACTTAAAAGAAATGATTGACTCTTGCAACAAATCAATTGGCGTGATGTGCTCAGAATACTGACAACTCATTTACAATACAGTAAGATAGATAATAATATTGATAGAAAAATTGGTGCTCACCGAAACTTGCGGCATAATTCGAGCGTGACCGGTTCGATTCAATTTGATTTGTTATGACTGATTTATATATTTGCTCGATGTGCGTGTGTGCACACAAATTTGCTCGTCGCACATTTCGGTATTGCATTTGATTAGAAGGATATGGAGAAGAGATTGAAGAAGAGAGCAACTTTTTTGTTTTAACATTAGTGATTTGATTGTGGCAATCTTTCAAGAAGAGCGTTTATTTGACGGAGCGGATGGTTTGATGAGTTACGTAGCCTCCGAGTTTTCTTCTTCTAGCGCAGAATGAATTGTCATACAATTGTTATGAAATTGAGCATTTATGATAGCAACAATGTGCGTCAAAGTCCCGCTACAATCAACTGTTTCGAATGATAATTACGCCGAGTGCATTTCCAGCGCAGCTTTGGCGCACATTGCAATTTTTTATAATCAAATATATCAGGATTAGTTACCTGCTATAACGGGGACGTCAAAGTCATTACCGCCCGCGGTACTTGCACTCGACGTGACGTGCCTTGTTTTGATTAACGGCGGATTCTTACTCTGGTTTATAGCCATCCCTCGCCTCAAATTACCACGCGTCGGCGACGGTGGCGGATAAGAAATACCCCGATGCGTCGGACTTAGCAGATGACCATTCTTGCTAGTACTAGGCACCGACAAAGTATTGTTGCAGCTCATCGTATTGGGCGACCCGAGCGATAAATTCGGTAAAGACTGGCCCAAGTGATGCGAATAGGTTGGTTGCACCGACAAGGTATTTGGTGTTTTGTGAAAGATCCGATGCGTCTTCGTTGATCCTTTCCCACTTGCGGCTGCTTTCTGATCCTGGGGCAAAGACTGCACTCCCTCGTCGCTGGATATAGATGCGGTACGATTGTCGTTCTCGACTGAAATTCCTTTGCAGGAACCTAACGAGCTCTGATCATTCATTTCCACCGAACCGCTATGGCTGTGCGCCAGTGAGGAAACGCGACTCGCGCGACTTGAGGTTGCGAGCGGTGAGCGTGGTGCCTGCAGACAGTATTGGTAATCGTTATCCGTGGGACATTCAAAACTGTACTCAGTCTCCAGGCTTTCTTCAGCGGGCAAATAGGATTGTTTTGCTTGAGCGTACAGCGTTTGTGCTTTCGCAATGCCATCCTTCCAGCTGCGCAATTTCTTTGCGTCATTGTTCTGCAGCAGGAATGCATTTACCGCCATATCTAGTTCATTCTTATACACACATGCGAGTGTTGGGGTTTCTCTATTAATTTCGGTTACGATTAATTTGTCAATTAAATACGGCTGCCTGATTACGCGCATCGTTGCGCCGCCTTTTTTCGTCGACTGCTTGCAAACGAGCAGCATGTCCGTCAGCAGAAAACAATGCACCTCCATCTGTAATTGAAAGAAACTAATGATTAAGATCAATGATTCTTTCTTTTTTTTTGCAAATGAGACAACCTTTGATGTTGTACTGTCTTTGAATTTCAGGTCGCCTTCGAGCAACAAATGCCTACGCCGCTCCACGGAACAATTAAGCATTGGCTTTGTCAAGTCCAGTTGATTGTAATTGCGCACAAGACGCTCCAAGTCATCGTCTTTTGTTTCCTTTTTATAAAAGAGCAAAAGTTCATTCGTTTGTTGACGCATTTTAAAAATAGAGACACTTACAACAATATCATAGCTCTCAATTCGCGCTATAATTCCTTTCAGTCGTTCGTTGTCCTGTTTCTGCTTGAGGCTGAAATTTACGTTGTTGACAAAGTCATCCACCGATCGAATCTGCAAGCAATTATTTCAAAAAATACGTTTAAATTATGGGATAAGGTTCACTTGCCATAACGTTTAAATTGTCCTGGTCGGCTTCGTTGTCACTATTCTTGAGGATCGCTTTCAGGAGCAGGCCGTACTTTGTTAGACGCTGCATCGGTTGCACCAGAATGTCCATCAGGCGCAAGCGATTGCACTCCTTTTGCGTCTCACACCACGCAAGATACGCCGTGAATAAATCATTGTGTGACAAATTCTCTCTGCAGTAGTGCTGACAGCGTGATTGCTCACCGCAGAAGCGATAGTACGCGTGGAAGCACTCCTTGAGCTTCAAGAAACCGTCGCACATCACATTTAAGCTAGGTGGACGACGGTTACAGCGCATATCTTTCACCATCGGAAACAAGTAATTGTGCCAAAACTGCTCGTTCGCCTCCAGGATGTCGCTGATATTAGAAAAGAGCTTGTTCGTATCGATGTCGCGAAGGATATTGGACGCTTGCAGATTGATGAGGCACGCCAGGAATAAGTCAGTAACAACTTTTAGCGTTTTTATGTACGCCACTTCGGTTTTTATGAGTTCCCAGAGAGCAGTCTGTTGTTTATGTTGTCGTTCATCTAAATCTAAAATGCACATTGCAATATTTACGGACTTGCTGTTAAAGTTACGTGCATATGAGCTATATGCAGGCAATTAACATCATTAATTACCGGTGGCATCCACAATTTGCCGCCAGTCGTCCTCGAGGCGATTTAGCGCTTCCTGTGACTCGGAGTTAATTAAGCTGTAGTTTTGCCCTCGCGGTACACCGTAACGCGAATACCGATTGAGATGTTCAATCAATTGCTCCATCGATTGCTTGTTATCTTTGCTATTCCCGAAGAGATTCGTTGACCAGCGTTTCGTCTGCTTCTTGCTAACATCATAATCACCGTCTTCGGTGCTTGAACTGAAAAAACTTGATGTACGTGGCCTGAAATTCTGTGATAATAATAAGCAACGAGTTCTAGAATACTTGAACGTAATTTTGCTACCCCTGACAGTTTCCTAGAGTGAGACGGGAAGTAATGTGACTGAGTGTGTTGGGAATCTCGTATTTGGTACTGAGCGGATTGACTTTGTAGGCCTGTTTTCGTTGTGCTCCTGTTGGATGAGTCGGTTGCGGTGATCTTCACATGCTTGCCTACTAAGCACGCCGTATCCTGCGACAATGATAACCAGGATTGCTGATTCGCTTCGCGGTCGTACAACCACACATCACATGCTGACAAGTCGATGTTGCGTAGTTCGCACAATTTCGACAAAGACTCGCTGCAAACAGACGTGGTGATTTCGATATTGATCGGTAGAGTGCTAATAATGCATATAATGCGCGAGTATTATTAGCTGAAGCGACGATTGAGTTTTGCATTGGGGCAGCAATATTGATTTGACATTTTAAGGGGTGCCATTTTTTATTGCCGACATTATGCTTATAATATTTGACCTCCTCATCAAGTTATGCCGGCCCCGATATGTATAAAGAGTGAGTAATGTTAATGAGTTTAGTTTCAGGGGGAGTAAAAAAGCTTGGCTCACGTTTCAAACGGAGGCTGAAACTGCGAGCCAACCGTTTAAGAATTTCTGCGCTCAGCAAACTGCGGACACGTTAATTGGGCGCCTGCGACGTATTCAGAATGAGCGCAGCGCGCCTTAAGTAAAAGGCAAAGCCTTAATAAATCAATCCGAGCAAAGGCAAAGCCAATTTTTCGCCGTGCCTCCAAATAATACAAACAGCAAGAAAAGAAATATTTGCACCATTTAGATTTGCTGCAAGCGAGCGCAAACACAGGCATTACTAAATATTTATGAGCGTTTCTTCGGAATAAAATATGAAGAACGTTTAGAGCACATTTCGGCAAAACATTGCGTCGAAATTCGGCGTAAATCTAAGCAAGAAAGCACGTTTTATGCGTGTCTTTCGGTGCGGCGAACATCATAAACTTCATTAGGTTACGCGCACGCATATGTGCGGCGCCTTTGCCTGAAATTACCCAATAAATACTCCTCGCGTACAGCGCAATGTCGAGTGAGATTGAGTGGATTTCCAAGTGGGAAAGATCCTTACGGGGTTCCTATATAAATGACCTAATACACCACCGATCTGATAAAACAAATTGGTAGAAAACATCCCCTGAAGCATTTCGAACTCTTGTACCCAAATTTAGGCTGAGAAGTTTGCCCATTGACAATACAAATGGCCGAATGCATAATAGGACGCTGAGGAATATTAGTATAAAGGTTAATGAAACATAAAATACGTGTTCACGCACCGATTGGATTAATTCATTATTGGCAATAATGTACCTATACGCGCGAGGCTTGTGTTCACATAGAAATCGATAATTAATTAGGTTTAATCATCATTAGTATTCTGAGCGCCTTACCGAAGCAATTAATAACTTTGCAGTTAATGTTTTTACCCTGCTTGCCGAGCTATTACCGAGTGTTAATAAACATGTGCTAAACTACCCAACGTCAGGAACTATATAATATATTATGCACTAAATTCGCATAAGAAGTGTGAGGGGTACTTACAACAGGGTAACTCCTCTGGTAGCTGGGAAGAACAATTCGGTATCGTACGTGGACTCATCTCCTACTTCAAAATTGACGCTAAAACATTCGCTGCTCGATTTCTGGACGATATATGAAAGAGAGAAAAGATGTCATGTTTATTATCCTTGAAAGATAATTTTAAAACGGAGAAAAGTCGTCTTGAGAATTCAGCGGGGCAAATTCAATTGATTAATTAATTGATGTTTGTTTGAGCAGTACCTGTGAACGACTTAGCACATGTCTTCGATGTGACGGCGAAGGAGTGCTTGCTGAAGACGATGGCAGCACGCTGATTGTGCTTGATTGCTCTGGTGGCAGCGCCAACAACGGGCGCGTAATGCACTCAGGCTCCGATTTCACGTCTTTCAAGTGTCCTTCTCGATCCTGAGTGCCGGCGACGATTTCTTCTGCGTTCATCGCGTTACCCTGCCGCATTTCTAGCGTATCCAAGTGGTTCAGACTGCGTGAACGCACCTGAAACAAATTGAGCTCATTTAAATTTATCGCTTTCATACAAATGCCTGCAAAATATTGCCGTTAATAACTCACTTCAGAGCGAATAATTTACGTCAGAACTTCCAGTTAATTCATAAGCGAATATAACGCAAGCGTGTGATTTTAAAGCACGTGCAAAGTTTACCAACAAAGAACTCCTCCAATCCGTCGGCGCCGCTACTTAATAGTTTAGTTTATGCAAAGTTTGTCAAACCTTAAATGATTTAACTTTATAACTAAGATAAACAATTTTCTATCAACTATTTTATAGACATATCCAAAGAAAGAGAGTTCAACCATTCGCGAATTTTAATTATTAACGAGCTGCCGAGTTTTATGTGCGCATCGCATTGCAATTCAATTACGTACAAAGTGGAAATATAAAAGGATGGACAGGATAATGTCCTCGTAGAATATGTGAATATCCTGCTCGTCTACGTATTACGTCCGCTGGAAATAAATTCAAACGTATTTCACGGAAACGCCAACGTACGTGCTAAACCGGAAATGGACGCTTTGGTGCTGAAATACGAATTATTTGGCAAAAGGGTGCGCGTGTTTGGGGAATGTTTAAACAAAAGTGAAACACTTCGCTTTATGGTGGCGCCCGTAGCGATTAGGAGGACGCAAGAACAACAACAAGGATGATGAAGAATGTTACATATGTGTGCAACTGCGCCGAACAATTTAATCAAGCCACACACCCTCGCAATACCTGCCATTTCGCCCGTCTCCCGTTCTCCAACATCCTTAAATTCTCGCATTCGCTCTTGCCCCGAATGAATGCGAAAATATGAGCTACATTTCAAGCATCTCTAGCACTTGTTGTCGTGCTGTAAATTCGATCCACTTTCTATGTTTTATTGCTTTTCCAAGTAGGTTTCCTGGTTTTATAGCGAGTGCAAGTGCGCGCCTGGTATTTTAATTCCAAATGAGGAATTGCAATATTTATGCGCCATATAAGCATCTCGTTTCATTGATTTATTTCATGCCCCTCAAAACGTAGCTGGGTGGTGCTGAATTTAATCTTTTTAGGGAAAATTTATTTATACATTGACCGTGCAAAAGTAATTTCAAACTCGGAAACTTTGTAAATTGCGGCTGTGGCGAGTTGCACTACGGTTGCTCCGTGATTGAAAATGAATTGAAACCATTCCATCAATAGAACCCAGTCAGTCATTGGGTAGTTTTGTCGGTTTGCCTGATAGTGCACGCTGAATATGATTGGACAAATAGTTGAATTAGTCAAACTCCATCCGACATTGAATAAATACAAATAATTGAATTTCTGCGCAAAACGAAATACTAAATGTGACTTTGCATTAAGAATTCGTTTAATGAATTTATGACAGTTGTAAATTTAGCATAGAAGCATGTTAGAAACCACGATTTCAATTAACTGACAATTGACTATTGATTCTAAAAGTTATTTTTGCGCTAACCGTGCAATTACGTAGAAGTATTCTAATTAATTTACTTCAATAACGTTTTGAGTTTCGTGTTTCCACATCGTTTTCCGTTTTTCCACTTTATCACATGGAGAGCAATATTATCGCGCATCAGGTTTTGATTAAGTCGCATCGAGTGAGTACGCAGAGACGCGCGCAAATAGGTGTAATTGAATTGTCAATACTGTGAGGCTATTTCAATGAAATGAAATAAACGAAGAGGAATATGGAACTCCGTGCTGCATTGCACTAGAGAACATCAAATTTAGTTTTGATAAGTTTTTGATTATTAATACTTTACGTAATACGCATATTAATTCCCTTCATTAAATTATAATTAATGATGAGTAAATTTTCATCTTGATTAATCAATCGGTAATTATTTGCTATTTAATTGAAACGGATTGTTTCAAACTCCGGGTTCCAATCGCACTTCATGGATGCAGCAAACTTGGGAGTTGTTGTTCTGGGTTACAGGCATTTTTCGACAAGCGTTACTCTTTATAGACCCGAAGGGTTTGACCGAAACTCCACTAGCCATTCGATTCTAATCAAGTTTTCCACAAGGACTAGGGCTGCTTTAGCTTTGTTTGCTTTCGTGGAAAACTTTAGCGTTAAGTCACCGGACTAACAACAACAGTAGCAACGGTTGCTTCTTGCGTAGCCAAGCAACTTCTTCTTCTTCCTGAGCACAAGTTGACACACTCAACGAATTTCGATCGAAATGCACAAGCTGTACGAATCAATGTACCGAACGCAAAGTTTAATAAGAAGTGCTACTAAAGCTCGCACTGCCTGGAACTGTATATTTTTGACTTTCAATCAGTTGAGTTTGTCTTTTGCACTGGAGTTTTACGTATGGCTTAACGGCTTGATGTCGGCCAAGTAAAACAAGTCAAAGAAGTGAGCCGAGAAAATTCAATAAGAGCGGACCTTAGTGCCCTCCAAATCTGATTCGCAAAGCCTTCCAGCACGCTGATCTTCAGAATTATTTAATAATGGAACAGAAAGACAAACGCTTAATATGAAAATGATGAAGATTAAGTGATCCATTTAATTTCGACTTTTCAATATAACCCTTTAAAACTTTCTTCTAATTTAAAATGTACATATTAATTAAAATATCCATTTGTACTTTTAATGAGGAAATAAAATAAATAGAATTGGCAAACAAATTAAATTCGGATTAATTAATTCGATAATGTGATTCAAATTAATCATGTAGCGGAATTGCCCGTAGTTGTTAAATAAATACGAAAAGTTTGAAAATCAATAGAACATTAAATGTTTATACAAATTCACCACCATTCTAATAAATCAATAAATGAATTGTCATCTTAGGTGGTATAATAAAATAATATTTAACCAGTCCAAGTGGAGACATAAATATCCCGTTAAGTTGACACTAAATGCATAGTTAAATGCTTCGACTTAGGGGAATTTTATAATATGCCAGTGCTTATGTTGTTGTACAAAGTGCTTTAGGGGGCGGGCAGGCGTCATAAATATCCTTGTTGACGTCTTCGTCGGACGCACGCGGTTAAGAAGCGCCAACCTTCTTATCATATATCAAATTCCATTGCGCCGTATTGTTGCAACTTGAAGCACATTGAAAGAATGTCGTCGTTTTGATTGCACGCGCTCGCGTTCATAAAACGTAATCCATGCACTTTATGGTGGCATAAATAAGGCAAATTGATATAGGCCGTTTCTCCACCCACCCCGCCGTCGATAAATATTAGCGTTAAAAATTTGCTTGCGCACATTTTGTTGCTGCATCGAAATAGCACGGAGGCGGCGGCGAAGCGAGCTTTATTAGTTGCACGTGTGGTAACTGCCTGAAAGCAGCCAGTCGACGATACCACCCCGGAGGCGGTTTGTTGCGATTCCAACCAGACAATGCGCTTCATGTAAAATTCATACGTGGCGTCGGCTATAATGCGACAAAATGGGATTTTACTCGCTAGCAATTTTCCGGCGCGCGGCGGCAGCGCCGAAGAATTGAATTAGGCTTAATCTGTGCCGAAGGTTTCACTCGGTCCCAAAAGGCAGATGGAGTTCTCAATACGTGTTCGGCCCGATTGAGCGTACGCGTGCAATTTCAATAATAAAACCGAACCGCCACCATTCGATAAATTCATTACGAGATTATCATGAAAATGTGCAACAATACCTGAATTATTCTATTCTTTCCTTTCAAGTTCAGCGATGATGAATATTATTACTTACTCGATTTTAAGTTGATTAAAGTACCTCCATAAGGTATATTGAATGATTGAAGCTTACGATAAAAGTGCTGTTTACACGTGTCATCTATGTAAATCAAATTAATTAAGTAATGTAACTTTTACTTGAGCTATGACATTGTAAAAATGAATCAATTTGTGTATCGTGTGCGTTGTTAGAGCGTATGGGAAATGCATAAAAAGTTGGGCGCATGCAAAAAAGCGAAACGCCATAAACTATAGTCGAGTAGAGTACGCTACATTGAGTGGATTTTCCTTTTTATTCTCTTCGTGGACGCACTCGTATGGGTGGGTTGGTTGGTGGCGGCGAAAACGAAAACTTCCACTTCATAAATCTTGACAAGCGCTAAAATCATCATTTTTACACTCGCCGTTCCCGAAGAAGAAGGCTCAATGCTTCACACCCTTCCGCCGCGCACTCGGCATCCTTTCCATTCATATTTATAATCTCATCCCCTTCGTTTCTGTCGCTCAACAACGTGTGTTATTCGGGCATGTTTAAGAAATACTTTTCTAAATTGAATTTATTACGCCGTCACCGCATTGGAGTGTTCCAGAATTTTTTCATTGCGTTCTCGCCAAGAAGAATTGAAAGTCTTGACAATCATTTCCTTTTTCTCTTGCGAGGAAGTCGCGCGCATGCCAAAAAAGTTAGAACGGATTTGATTTTATTGAGACAGTCAATCAAAAAATGCAAATGCTTTGTTCGCAAAGTTTTAATATCAAACGCATTGATGTGTAACATTAATGTTAATCAAATTTAATTAAAAATTTAACTTTTATACAACTTTCTCAAATTTCATTTCGACTTTTAATGATCTATAATTTGTCATGTATTGCACCTGCTATAAATTGATTCTTAATTGAAAAAAATTAAACACTAAATCTTGCTGAATAATAATAAAAAGAAAACTTTCAAAACTTAAAACCCTAATGCTAATATTGTTATTTTAGTAACTAAAAATAACAAAAACATGTTTTTATCACCTGAAAGCTTATAATAACAAAGCATCACTTATTCATGAGCACTTGATATTTTCCTTAGGAATTGGATTTGCACGCGTATTTATAGAATTTACGTGTTACATAAATGCAATTTCAGCATTTTAAACATTTGCAGTTGTCGGTATGTAACTGTCCTAGCTTTTAGGCGTGCATGCTTTTGATGCGGATTGAATTTAAATGTGCAATTTTAAATTCAAAGAGAAGATCCATTTCACACGCTATAAACGCGCATAAGAAGCGTGATTAATGAGAGCTTTAATGCTTTTTTTGAACGTGTTCATTGTTTTTGCATTATTATTTGGGCATTGCCAACGCGCGCGCGTATCAGTTCTCGAATGATCATTAATTCATCATAAATGCACATCGGGTGCTTGCGTACGCAGTGCGTTTTTTATTAATGGAGATTAATTATGAGTATGACAAGCCATCAAAAGCCAAAAAATAACTGCCTTACATACGGACGTGTTGTAGATTGCCGCATAAATAAATCCTTATTGGTTTGCGCGTAAAAAAGCGGAAATTAAATATTGATATGCAAATTCTCATTATAATAAATCATTATTTTTTGCAAAGATGCTCGTTAATATAGATTTCCTCCGTTGACAGTGAATAGAATATTTATTTTAGAAGTCTGCCATAAGGAGAATATTAATTTTTTTTTACGAAAAGACAGTTTCTGAACATTTAATGCCTGCATGACAAGTTATCTAGAAGTTAATTATTTTTCTGTTAGTGAAAGAATTGTTCAAATATCTTTTATAGTTTCCGAGATATTAATAAAAATGTAAAGAACACTCAGTTATTACGTTCTCTTGCGCGCAATGCTTATTGTAATTCCTTGTAAGGAGCTTGTTAACAGGTTGTTGTTTGGCTCATTACATTAGTTTTTTAACCAACTGAGCATATGCCACTTGTACCATCCACCGTCACAATTGTAAATTGCACAATTTGTAAGAGTAAAATTGGCATGTTTAATTAAATTATTATTGTTATAAAACTAAGGATATTGTTTCGAGCTAAAACTATGATGATGAAAACTTGAAACAATCTCAAGACCTAACACGCAATAAACACTTTATATAAACTTGCAAGAGAGAGTCTGTTCAGCTCTTAAGCATTTATTGATACCCCAATCGCGTGTCGTGATCAGTATCATCATCGCTTCGATATTGCATTGCGGAAAATCCTCTCCCAGGAGAACGGGATTGAAGTAAGACGTAAACTTTCAGCATGTACACAATGTGCCAGCGCGCCGCGGAATGTTAAATCTTCCCTAAGGATAGCTTGGCCGCATATAAGTTTTCGGAAATAATAACACTTCTATTTTAAGTTATAATTAGTTGCGCCTTCTGAGCGTTCTATGCGCTATTAATCTTGCGTGTTCATAATATGCGTGGACAGTAATTAATATCGAGGGAGCAGGCGATCATTATCAAACGTCCAACTTGAGCAATGCAAAGAGGCAAATCAACACAACCTAATTGTTGAAAAATTAATTAACATGCTGGCGTGCGCCTGTTTAATTGCGCGTCGACTTTCATTTCCTTCGCATTTAATAATATATTAAGCGACATTTGTTCGTAGGTACTCAGTGCTTATGCATACGAATGCTATGGGTGCATTTCGAACTAATGGATTGCAGCAAATAAATCGTAAATGAGCGCACACGAAAGATCACTCGATATTATAATGAAGGGATGAAGTAAGTGTATGCATTGTGCTTCAAGTCCATTAAAACCATTCGCGTATTTGTTGGTGAAAAGCTTTCACCTGACGTAATAGTACCATAATAGTTTTTAATGCCATTGCGCACCGTCAACCCCAACGTGTGAGTGTGGTGCTCAGAGTGCAAATGGTGTAAAGTCGAGTGCGATTCCTCCCGTATGCATCGCTATTTCCTTTCTTTCGACTTTCTATTCGCGCCTTCCGGTCCCGAGTTCCGCAATTCCGCTTTATTAGCAAGCTCTTATTACGCGCACAGATGCAAAAGCCGTGTACCGTGCACTGCCTATAAAGGCAATACGTTCATCAGGAAATAAATCTGTGAAAGCGTGTTTTAGTTCTTCGCTTGTGAAGGGATTTCCAAATATGATTTCCGCGACAATAACGGAAGGAAACCGTTATTATGACTGTGCTTACAAAAAATAATAATTTTAAACGATTATTGTTGCCAACTATTTTTTTGACATGTTTAATAGCTAATAAATGCTTCAAAATAATTTATCTGTTCCTCTTTCCGTCATTTTTGTCCATGTCCCGAATTCAACTTTAAACTATTTGAACAGAGAATGTTTTTCATTTCCTTTTTGATTGCATTAAGAGCTATAACAACTGAAAAACTTTAATCGATACTGTGCATTTGAATTGTTTTGATTGCTTTAGCGAAACTCGATAAATGGATAACTCTGTATTGTAAATAGAGAAAAAGCGAATTAAACGAATACAATTGAATCAACTCCATCTCTGCGCATTGGATTTTAAAATCAAAACTAAAATGGAACGCCACTCGGAATTAATTTATAAAACTGTGTACTAACTCGCAGCTTAAAAAATGCCCTTAACTATATTAAATTTACTATCCTGGGATCTTTTTTAGTGTTCGTTGGGATAGTTTTATATGCATTATTTTTAATGAAAGTGTGTAGTAAAAATAGTTGGTAATATCGCAAAATTATAAGTTTAGTGTATAAGAGATAACCTTTCCCGCTTGTAATATATTTAATGTTGCGAATTATAATACAAATTGCCATCGTAAACTCAACACAAGACCATTAAATTTCGTAAGATTTATTACGCGAGACAATAAGTGAATATTAAATCGGCTCAGGGCAACGCTGCGACATTCTTGGTGAGCAAATGTTATCGTGCGCCATAATTATATGCAATTAAAAAATAATAAAGCCCTTAATGCGTTCGCCAAGCATGTATTTACATGCGTTGCAAAACGCCTCGAACACGAACCCACCAACAAACTACTCGCGGTTCGAACGCATATGGTTTCCTTCGTTCGCGCTTCGTGAGACTCTTGCGTACGCGCAAAGAGATGCAAACACGAGATTATGGGCTACGTGCGGTTAAGCTCCTTGCTTTTTCTTCTCGTCGAGATGCAATCATTTGCCGTTGTGGTGTGCGTACGCGGTACGTGCTCCTTAAAATCTACCCTTGTAAAATCTAACTCAAGACGGCGCGCTTCAAGTAAAACGAACGAACGAAGGAGCGCCTTGGCGTGTAAATTAGATGAAATCTAATTTATTGAATCTTATGCGGCACGCATTGACGATGACGATGAAGATGATCTCGCGCATGTGTCGAATGCTGCTACTGCTTCTTTGCATTCACCGCACGCATATTCATCAGATTTTCCCGCATTTGCCTAATTAAAAGAGCACTTAATTGAATGCCAAGCTTTGGGCATGCGATCGTATCAAGTTAAATCATGCGAAATTTGCCAAAGAAACAAACTTTCTTCGCAAACGTGTAACGCGATATTTACGTCTGAAGTTAAACGCGATAAGAGCTGCGCTTTATTGTGTGTTGCAATATTAAATTGTTTATGAGTCAAAGATAAAGTTTAAAGAGTCTTGTAAATTGGGACATCGTGGAAAACGCAAAGTATGTACCTCATGAATTATTCTTCCGGTCGATATATTTTTTCATTTAATCATAGAAAATAGATATTTTGAAAATTTCATTAAAGCCTATAAGTTTGACTGTCATATTAAGTTGTTCAATAAAATATATTAAATTCATAATCAAGTATGGCATTTTATTTAGCGCTTGAAACCGGATGAAATTTCCTTCGAAAAGAATGATCACGAAAATTTCAGTAAATATAACATGACAGGCAATTTCCTTACGGGTGTAAAGTAAAGACAATGGTTGTATTAATTTGTATCTAAGGAAAATTTAAACGTTGTACGCTTTTGATTCAATTCGTGTAATATTAATGTCGTTTTCTTTAGTCAACTTTCCCATTCACCTTCCAGCGCATTTGTCACGTTTTTGTTAGCCTTGCATGCGATGTAGAGCTTTGCTCTATACGACAGTACAACTTGAACACTAAGTTAATAACAAAGCACGCCAAGGTAACAAATCGTCTAGGGACCAAGGGGAACAATTTATAATGCCGGAGGATTCTAGCAGCGTGTTTATCACTATCACTAATGTCATCCGCACGGCTATTTGAAATCTCGTATATGAATGTTTCATGCAAATGAATGTCCATTCCTGAGGAGTTTTAATAAGCGTCAGCAAACTGACAGCGAGTTGAATCACCACCACCACCATCATCAGCAGCAAATGCAAAATTGTGTAACAAAGTTGTATTCGTATGCTCATCATTAAAACTCTCGGCTTGCCAGCGCATTAGTGCAACGTGAATGAAGAGCACCGGTGAAGTTATGCGCAACTGCGATGAATAACGTGTTAATTACCAACGTATGGAGGATGTGTAGTTACCTGCATCTTGCCAACGGGCGGCGACACCACGAGGAAGATGCGCATCGTCGCCTGCAAGAAGTCATCACGATGACTCTTCGCATTGATGTTCCCATAGCCAAAGAAAATATTGCGATTCGTGCGCGTGGATTCGGAAGGTTTCGCTGTTACTTTCTGTTTCGAGGTACCACTCGAAGGACTCTTTGCCTGCTCATCCTTGACGTCATCAGCCAGCTCGCGGCTTTTCTCCTCGCGACTTCGCCGGAAGAAGTCGAAACGCGCCGCCTGCGTCAGCGAATTCTTGCGGCTGACAGCTGTGGGTGTCGTCGGAGTGGTGCTATCTCCGGCTGGCGGCGGTGGCGGCGTCGACGACGCCGTGGTAGCATTGCGCTGGACGCGCCGTCGTATCGAGCCGACCAGCCGCTTCCACTCGTGCTGCTCGTCCTTCAGCTCAGCGCCTTCAATTGACAGACGTCGTAGGGAGGCGGCAGCCTGCCGCCCGACGAGGTTCGCGTGTGGAGGCACCTCCTCGCCGTCGGGGTCCGCACGGAACGCGGCCTTCACCAGCGGTTTGGCAAATAATTTCACGATGTTGAACACGATTGTGTTTTACGCGACTTGTTATCGAAATCCTCGCTGCACATGCACACCAAGTTTCAACATTAATTATCCTCATACAGTCTTCGCAGAATTTATATGATACCTATTTCCAACCACTGATAAGAACTTTAAAGCTACATTCCTCTTTTAAAATATTTGGTTACCAGGCCCAAATCAGGTTAAAAGAAAAATTATTCATCGTGTCAGTTTCAATGAGTTAATAAAGCGTCTAACCCAAAAATCATAATCAAAACAAGAAGAACAAAAAAACTCAAATAATTAAGTTGCTTTCCCCCAAAGCACGGAACATGTTTGCAACGGTATTTGGAAACGCTTCCGGTTTGTTAAACATGCATCGCAATTTTCCACAGCGCTTTTGGCAGTTCCCAAACATGTTACCGTAAAAACACGCCCGATATATTTAACGTTATTTAAATGTGAAATAACTTTACAGCTACAATTTCCATGTTTTCTCATTTCGCCAGCGTCCGTCAAAACGCGAACACAATCAATATATAAATAAAAACGTCAGAAGCGATTTCTATCATTTCAATGTCGGCGCGCTTGATGAATAGTAACGTTTATCCCGTGGCACTTTTTCATCAATTCTCATTTATCATGCAGTCGTTCAATGATATTTCTTGTTTACATTATCGATGCCTTCCTCCTTCCTTCGGCCCCGAGCACATAAGGGTTGCCTGCTCCTTCCGTTCGCGGCCAAGGAACTTCAGGCAAGTTTCACCGACCGACAGAAATTCAATTTTCAAGAGGAAGCGCGCCGGGTCGTTCGTTCATCGAAAATGATAATCTGGCGAACAGATAGATACACGCGTAGGAAACAGACTATCAATAACGGTACGTTTGTTGCCTTTTTTTTGGCGGGCGCACTCGTTTCGCATGCTCAACTTCTTCAGATAGGGTTGCACTTTGTTCATCCTCTCTCTATGCGCGGATTGTTTACGATGATCCGATCCAAGTCACGGGGGCACGATGCGGAATAATAATTTATGCGACGACTGTGCCAGATTTTCTTCGTTTTCTTTAGTTTCCTTCATCTATAATATAAACCAACATCCTGCTCGCCTTGTTTTTGTTATCAGTTCGATATTGTTTTCTATCTGCAATTAATTTCTCGCAGTAATTTAACCTTAAGAGTTAAATTTAGCCGCCATAAAAAAATAATAAAAACACATTTCCGCTATTTTCATGGAATTAACCCTCCGCGAACAACCTGCCCGCTAAACATTTTTGCATGGCTGGTTTTTTATCCGTGAGTAATTATCCGAATGAATCACACGCTATTGACCAAGTCGGCTCATCAAGTTGACATTTGCGCTAATGGCTCTTCCCTTGATTATTACTCCTCATCGATAACCAGTGCATGATGACTTTTGCGCGTCCGATTGCCCGGAATGCAAGGCATTGGCCGCCGGCCCCTTTCAATAGCCAAGTTTCGCGCGCGCCCTACTTCTTGATGTAGTATTGCCCATGGATTTTTGTTCTCGCTATAAATAAATTCGGGGCGCACGCCGACGCCATTTCGCACGAGCGCCCTCGGCTGAGAACGCAATAGAAAAATCCCCTAATTGACGCAGTGTTTTATGGGAGCGCGAGCAGGGCCGCGTTCAACCCCACTCGAAGGCAATATAAATGTCTGAGTGCGAATTATGGCTGGTGCGGCCACAAATTATTTTCGAAAATAATTATGGATTGTATCGACGCCGCGTTGAAATCCTTTTTATTGTGGCTCCCCGGCCAAGGGAACACAAATTGAACGCTGTTACACGCTTTTGATGTTATCTAATTTCGTTCATTGTTGATTCATCGTGTAACCAAATGTATTTTTAGCGTACCACACAAAGCATGAAAAAGCTTTATGGGTTAATTACTGACCCCTCCGGAAAAAAATTGGGTACAATTGTTATCTAGTCGAATTAATCATTATTAGACTTGGAGCTATTTTCATCTGTACAAATGCCAGTCATTATTGTTTATACGTATGTATTAATTGGAAAACAAAATTGCCCTTATGTGTGTAGCGCAAACATGAGGTTTTCCCTTCTTTATCGGTTGAGTTTGACATGTTTGTCAATAAATTGGAAATGCTTCGAAGGAATATGCCAGAAAAGCATACTTATTGCAATATGATAATCGCATCGAACGTGCCAATTTCGAAAAATCGAAACTCGTGCGAGCACGAATAATAACAAGCGCACGAACTCGGTGCTCATGCATGTATGTACGTACCTAAAACGCGTACGTGTAAACGATATTTGGATTAAAATTGGCTCCTGCAGAGCGCACGCGGTTGTAATGTGCCCAACTAGATTTCCATCGACGCGAAAGGAAAACTGTTATATTAATTACGAATCTATTCCAGGCCCCTGAAGCGTGTAATTGATTTTTGTTCAGCATTATGCGTCGATGAAACTTTCATTCTGCACGAGACCACGAAAAAAAATCAAAACGCAAAAAGTTACGTAAGCCGAAAAAGAAGTAGAACGCGAGCGCGAAAGCATTAATCTTGCGCTCGAAAAACTTATTTCCCGACAATGAAATTTGCAAAAAGTATCCGAAAAATGTAAGGATAAATATAAGGCATAATATCACGAAAATATATATCTCTGGCGAAGAGTGTATTTCTGGCAGCTCCCCGGGGAACATGCTTGCCTTGCCTCCATGTTCGCGTTACTCATCCGCAAATCGCTTTTGCGCGAATTGTAACCGTTTTAATCATTTTGAGCGAAAACGAAGAAAAAAGCACCCTTGAACGATTATTTTTACCACTTTGCTGTGCACGCCTTTGTTCGAACGCGCTCTCCGCACTTGTAACAACACCTGAGTCGCATTCTTGTTGTTCAAATATCGATCGAAAGCAACCACCGCATGTGTGCATTTCGCGCTCATAACTCAAAACATCCACCACCGCGCCGCCGCCAACCATGACTTTCCGCGGAAAGTTTGATTTCGCTGCGTGTTTTCGTCTAATACATTAGGCGGCGACACACAGCTAGGTAGATAACTAACGCCAATATTTACCATAAAAATACATTAGGAAGCAGCGCAAGCAGACGATATAAATAAATGTCCGAATGTCATGTGGACAACAACGAAAATGTGCAGACAACAACGCGCGCGCGAGCAATAGTGCAGAAAGCCGGAAAGTAGGACAAGCATTAAAATATACAAAGAAGAACAAAGCAAGTCATACATAAAGTATTTTGTGCAGAGTGGCAAAAACCAGAAAACGGAGAAAAAAATTCAGCGAATACCCCCAAAGGAGGAAAACGAGTGATAAGTGAGCAGATAAGAATGAAGAAATACCGCACCGAAAATCAATAGGACAAATGCATGCTGCTTGACATCTTTATCGAATTAAAGTGTCATTAAAGTCAACGATTAACTACGATTTCAACCACTTCAATCAGTTGTCTCACTACCAATACTCAATCAATATAGCTCATTGAAATTTTGAATCTAAAGCCACGTCAAATATTGGTAATGTGTGTCAATGGGGCTAAAAGGATAACCAGTATACGATATAAATCACGATATTCAAACTATAAATTAAAGATTACTATCCGAGTTGTTTCGAATTTGAAACTAGTAGTTACTACTGGTACTATTTCATGCTTAAAACATAATGCGCTTTATGCATTATAGCCACGTGTGTTGTATATGGCGAACACTGTGGTGACGAATTAAGTAGTCTAACATGTCATCAACGTCGGTGTCGGTTTATTTCACATCCCCCGAGCTGTAATAAACGGAGTTGTAGTAGGAAAACCGAAAATCTAGTAAATCTAGTTATTAAACGACCTATTTAGTGCCTGTGCAGTTGCTTCCTGTAGTCGTGCCGTTAACTGGAAATTTGAACGCATAACAAATTTCCATTCGCAATCTGCCGCATCAAGCGCGCCGCACAGCAAGCCTGCAGGGAAAGGACTAATAGCTGTAGTCCCTCATTGGAGTGACATTATCGTTTCCGTCTTCGTTAACGCACCAAGATACGCGCTATGTGCTGCCTTTATAACGCTACCACGAACAGAAGGAAAAGTACATACAGTCTGACAGAAGAGAATTACTTCTGTACTTTATTTATTATTGCAAGACTAATATTTGGCGAGGCGAAAGCTATTATAAAATGGCAAATCATTTAGGCGGAAGGAGCACTCGCCTAAAAAGTTTTATGTGCGAATGGTGTTAATGAATTTACGCTTGATGCATTGTTGATTCTCTTAATTGGATAAAATTCGGCATGGTATATATTTTAATACTCTTCTCGTTTGAGCGTTGTTGTCAACAATCCAAGAAAGAATTCTGAAGATGCTGTTCATTCGTTATTAATTGATTTAATACTCGATTGTTCTTCCCGTAATTAAGAATCCTCTCAAGTATTTAATTAAATACGAAACAACGTTCTTGATGAGCATGATAAGCATATTTGCTACACAGTTTAAAATTTGCTTGCATTTGCGCTTCAAAACATTTGTATCGAACGCACAAATTGAGCGCAGAGAGCGTGATTTATATTAAAACTAATTTTAAACTAATTGAAACACGCAGCACGTAATTCCGGTATCCGTGACGTTTAATTATATCTCAATTTATGAATTAGTATCCAACTTTGCATTCCGTTTCGCTATCAATTTGTCCCATCTATTGTCTATATAACCAACCTATTGATTATTCATTTACAACTTGATTTATTGTTATTTATTTGTATTGTAAATAACTTGAAATAATATTCTGTCAATTTCCGATTCATAACAGTTTATACGAGTTTCATCGACTCACATATTATTAAATTTCCCTTAGTACTTTATGTCAAGTTGAGTGAATAACGTACGATCGCGTAATATGAGTTTTCCGAAAGATATTTTATAGCTTTATAGAAAACTATTTGTTCGTCGTAACGTATAAAACATATTGAAACATAAAATACGTTATGATATAATTTATGATAACTGTAATCGTTTTGAAGCTGCTTCGACTAGTTTATTCAAAATTATCCTTCGTGTTATATTTACACATAAAATATTTAACTAATCTCTTCAATTGTAATTACTTAGATTTATAGATAAACGATTTATAGTTTCATTAATTTTTTCAGTTAATGATGCGTATTGTATTAGTTTCTCATTGTAATAACAAAACTGATTAGCATAGAATAGAGATAATGGCGACCCCCATACAAAATGGGATTGCAATCAGGTGAAAACCGGAAGGACGTCAAATGGAGAACTAGATATCTACCCAAATGCGTTTGTCTCTCCGAATGCGTTTGGAGAACAATCAAGTGCAGAATCGAAGCCGACAGTAAATTGAACAATTAGGCGGTGATATAGATAGATAATTTACATTATTCACTAGCGACAAGCATTCATCGTCGTGCGTGATTTAGCACGGATGCGCGGCGCAACCGTTATCCAGCTCCTTTTCGCGCGCGCATTGTATTTGCAACCCCCAACGTCAACAATGCATCGCTAATAAATAATTCAGGCATTAACAAAAGGCGACGATCAGCTGGCATCGCGATTGCAAATTGTTTGATGTACTAAAAGCTTTTCCACTGTCAATGCAAATTAGCATGCTTAGCGTGCGAAGAATAGGCACACATATATGTAGGTACGATGTCATAGATCAAATCTAATCTGTCGAAAGACAAGGAATACGCTTTGACATTTCATCTCTTTGACGATAAGGTGATATTACAATTTGACGACTATTCGTTAAGCAAATAAGAAACAAAGTAAATAATAGGTGTTTATGACACTAACTAACTAACTAACCAACCAGCCAACCAACTAAATGCGCTCCTGGCGAAATTAAATAAATACGAACGTAAGCTGAATTTCAATCAAATTAAACGTGATATAAAAAACTAATTTATTCTTACATTGAATCAAAACCTAAATGTGAAATTCAAAAACCTTTCGTAATTGATTAGTCCCAAATAATATTAAGAAAGGCGCTTTTTTGTGTGTGGAAGGATAACGACCGGAAATCGATTCGAGTTAATTAATTTAATAGAATCGGAAACTATTTAGCGCACATTTTTCTTCCTCGAAACTGCTCTGCGTGAACACGCGGCGGCGGAGGCGGCAAAGACGGCGTTCAAGCGCGACCGGTACGCAGGACGAACGTGCATAGACTGAAAGCTCACCCGCGCCGCCAACCATCATTTCGCGAGCACGCCGCCGAGCCCATCCACATTGATACTGCCACCGCTGCCGCCGCCGACGCTCAGCATTCATGTGTGTGCGGTGGAAAAAGCGATGGAAACGACGTCGCGACGCAGCAGCGAGCAAACGTGAAGGCGATCCGGATCGCTTTTTGAGCGGCGCGCACTCGTGATAAAAGCATGCCGAAGCCATTAGATCGAAAGCATGATGCTCGATGCTAAAATAATGTACTCGCATATGCAATATTAAGGTATTATAATTTCATAAGACGATAGCTTTTTAGACGCATCCGTTCTTTGTCAAAAATCGCATTTTCCTTGAAAAACACATAAAAGAAATATTGCCAAAGCGCACGATCATGGACAAACGTACTTTGCAAAAATAGCGCAGATTTGCAACGACATGAATGCGATTGTACACAATTGAATTCTCAAGAAGAAAAAGTACAACTGCACAAAATATCCTCTTTTGTTGATGACCATTGCAAATAATAGAATTCCGTGTTTTGCTTTCTTTTCCTCAGTGTATCATTGCAAGATCTTCGTGATTCGATTCGTATTAAGTGGATTTTCGTCTTGTCAACCTAACAGCACGGTTTGCTATTCTGACGGATTAATTTCAGCGCTCGTAGCAAATTTGAAGAATAAATTAAATAGTTTTTGATATGCTTTTCACTTGAGCGAATAGCTCGATAAGACCAGCACATTTTACGCAAACAGATTGTGCCAGGCGCCGACATCACTGATATTAACCGAGCACAAAAGACTTTATACAAAGTCCTAGTACAAATGCGAGATGTTCGCGCAAAAAGTCATAATGATTTCCGAGTGTTTATCAACACTTTGTATGCCAAGAGTTGCACAATGAAAATCCATGCGCTCATTTACTAATTGGATTTTCATTACCCGTTTGCACATCAGCGATCATCAGCAATCAAGTTAAATGTACGAGCTTACAATTTGATGAACGAACAAAACTTTTCGTATTGTTGCACATTAATATCGCATTTGCAGACGATCGAAATCAATTCGGTTTGAGAAGAAAGAAGAAAGATGAAATGCAATAATGAACTCACCGCTTGTGTATTTCCAGATGCATAGTTGAAGTTGGTAAAAGACTTGCAGCGATTTCCATCTCCAATGCTGTAAATAGAGTCCGCCGAATGCGAATTGCAGCGCGTCAAAGGACATGATCCATTCGCGCTCAACGTCTTGCTCCTCTCGATTGGAGCACAATTCAAACGATCGCTATTATTCACCTCGCGCACATTTGCACAACGCGTCCGCCGCTGATGACTCGAATATTTTCGCACTTCGTTTTGATCATCCTCATCCGGCTGATCGGGAAACAGCAGGGCCACATTCACCGCACCGCCGTCGTCGTCGCATGCAGTCAATGGGGCGGCTAAAACGTAATCGCTTCGAGTGTTCTTCTTCGCATCATTGCAACTTCGACACAGCCCGCTTTCATGCCGATTGCGATTCGCACACTGCTTTCCCACGCTGCTGTATTCATTATTGTTCAAGGTATTCATAAGCTCGATCCTAAAATAAATCAACATACATAAGTACATCGCACAATTACAGGGTTAAAGTGCTGCCGCACTTTATTAAATTTGCATTCACTTATTGCGCATTCTAATAATAAAATAACGTTACCGTTTCTGTGGAATTAATGAATATGTATCATCGGCGTGTGCCGACGGTGAGTGATGAGCAGGCACATTTTCCGGAACTCTTTCGAGCTCATGCCGCCCAATCGTGGAATTATTTACTAGGCACGGCAACGACTTGGCGTGGTTGCGGTACGCAGCCCTTTGCTGCTGCTGCTCTGACAGGTGATATCTGCTGATCTTATCTGAATTATTTCGATGCAGCGGCTTTTCGTGAGGTTGATGATGATGAGCTTCACGCCTACTCGAATTGTAATTTGCGAATGATGACACGGACTTGTGTCGAGCGATGTAAGGATTTTGTCCTTTCTGTGAAATAAATGAAAATCACTTTTACCCTCGTTGACAATAATCTAAATGCTCATTTCCATATTTGATCCTGACAGGATAATATCATGTGCGACGCGGCGTAGATTGAATTATTAATGATACTACGATAGATAGAGTTAGCCAGTTATGTGGATATTACGAAAATAAATCTATATTCATAATTCATTAAATAAATACGAATTCTGTTCTAAGTTTAGAACACAAATTTCCGCTAAAGTGTTAATTTTAGAACGATGAGATAAAAATAATTTTAGAAATTATAAAATTAAACCGTCGAAATATTTTCTGTTACCAATCGTTATTGATTTTGCGAAATTTAATAAGCGTAACTAGTTTTGACTTATCGATACGTGACGCATATATTGCTAAAGTTTGATACGAAGTTCTTTGAACTTTGCACATGATACTTCCCTTAAATGTTTCTATGGCTATCTATAAACTTAAGCAAGATTAGATAGTCGGTCGTAATAATTTAGGCGTATCAGCAAAGAGTGTCTAACTTATCCAACAAAAACAAAACAAATGGGTTTCTCGCAATTGATATTGGTACATTAATTAGTAATTACGGACGCATTAAACACTCTGAAGCATCTGCCAAGATATTGAAACGGTAATTACATTAACAATCATACTTTGAGTGCGGTATATGCACTTACTGCCACCGATGGTGCCACCACCACCATCTCGACGTTGATCAACATCATCGTTGAAGCCATTAGAGTAATTGTCCTGTGCCCACCGCTTGAGATACTTCTCATAGTTGTAAGTGTCATCAAACTGGTCATAATTAATGAAGCTGAGATCATTGTAAGATACCCCCGTATCGGTCTCTACGAGCGACTGTAGACTTGCGGCCCACTCGCGATTCTTCGAGTCCGAGAATTTTTCGCGGACCTTCTTCTCCTCGAGTTTCTCATCTAGCTTGCGTACGCTCAGCGACCGCTTCAGTTTCGTGGCTGTGTTCAGCAAGGTTTGCTTGGACAGCGTGCGCTTCAGAAAGCTGGAATTCCGTTTCGGACCAGCGATATCGATGACGGACGTGGACTTCTGTAGTTTGCCCGGTTTGCCAGCGCGTTGCGAGGAGCGCGTGAATAGCGACTTGAAAAAGTTGGATTTTATTTCGTGCCGATTACGCTTCCCGTCATCCTCCATTCTGTCGGCGCAACTATTCGCTGATGCGTTCACCGCCTCCTCGGCATCTTTATCCGCGTCACGCACTGCCCCTGTGTCATCTGCAGCGATGTCTGAGAATTGTTTTGCCGGCTCATTGTTGTCGTCGAAATTCTCTTCTTTAAGCGAGTAGAGCGACTCGCGCCGCAAACGCGTCACTTCCACTTCGCCGCCGCCGGGGGCCTCATTCGCATTCGGCTCAGGCGGCGCTTCTCCATCATCTTCAGGTGGTAGGCGCGCATCCTCAAAGTGTACGAAGCTAATTTTTCTTGTTCGCGGCGCGCTACTATCGACCGTTAACTTCGAGGCATTCGCCGCCGCATTTTTCGCGTTCAGCGGGCAGTTGCAGCCGTCGAGAAAGCAATTCGCTTCATCCAGTTTACGCCACGAATCCGAGTCTCTGAGCAGCGCATTCAAGTCGATCTCGTCACATAATCGACTGTAATCGCACGAGACACTCCGCTGCGCGTACTTGAACTTCTGTCGTAGTTGCACCTGACTGTGTGGTGCGGTGGCACACTTCTCACGATTCTCGCCCCCGTAATTGTGTTCGAATTTCTTATCGGCGCTCGCATCATGGTTACCAGCAATAGTAGTAGTCGCCTGGGAATCGTCGCCGTGCTCGCACATATTGTCCACAATGTTTACAACCATATTACCTTAGCGGCCCGTTTGATCAAGTATAGGATACGTGGCTGCGAAACGAAACGCGTTCAGAACACTTCAATGCCAATGCCAGCGGGCGCGCAATATCAATGCCACAAGCGCACTTGAAGTGCACACGGATGCACGCGCGCACAAATATTTTCCGCTGGACGCATCTTTGCAACACGCCAAAAATACAAACTGCACACACACGATCCACACACGCCGAACGTCATTCGAATGAGCATGCCCACCTATAATAATAATAGTGCGCTCGCAATTGATAACGACAGGTAGAAATGCATAATGCACTTTTTTTGCTCGTGTAAGCAATACAGATACCTGCACCCGCGATTATTACTACTATTATTATGCGCGCGCCGGCTTATCAGACGTACTTTACCAAAAGTTAACTATCGCCGCGCAATGTCAGGCTTATTAATGCGGCGTGCCATGGCAAACTATGCGCGACTCCTCTCTCTCCGTGGGCAATAAGGGAGCGAAATCTCGCACAAATACACATATGTTTATATTTAGGCCGGCTGTTGTGATATTATTTTCATCCGGTTGACGCTGCCAGTATTTTCGGATGCCGCCAGCCAAGTGCGAGCGAGCGACGGCGGCGGTGTGCTAGGCGCTAGCGACAATTGAAAGACAAGAAACTGCCAACAAAAATAAATCAGCGCGTACGTTGCGTATTTTCAGCCCGCCGACGGGCTGTTGCAATTGTCACCTTCGATTGGATAAGTCCGCGCACTTCGGTACACTTGATCTTTGAAAACGCGCAACATTTTTTTCAGCGCTCGATTTCGTTGCGGCTTGACGGATCAATGCGACGTAATTTAATCTAGTGAAATTGATAATCAAACAAGATTGAGATGCGTTTGTATTACCCCGAACATATTTGGATATCTGATGACTAATAGTAAAATTGTACTTAACATAGTTCGGAGTTGAGATAACAGTGCGCTGTTGATAAGTGCGTAGGAATTTAATTTGATAAGTAAGCTTTAAACGCATGATAAGTCGATGTCTATATCCGAATCGAAATTAAATAATTATTTTACGATATCGACAATGAATTTGCATAATTACGCCAATTTTATTTCACTGCGGTGAACTCATTCATTACTTTAAACAATAAATTTTACGATACAGGGTTCATTAGCCCTTATCAACCCTCCTCCTTTATCCGGGCTTGGGACCGGCAGTGACAGCACTGAATATATTTTCAGAACTATCCCAGGCGGAGTTAAATTATCATTTCATTCTGTTACCAACAATTAAAATAAATAATTGGAATGTATTTCAACGTAAAAAAATGTTATTACAGTTACTTATACCTATAAACAATTATTTTGTGCTTGTTGTCGTACTATATTTAGAAAAATATTGATAAGGATAAATAATTTCCCGTGTCAGTATAGAAGTTTATTATATCGATCAAGCTTGAACAAACAAATGTTGTTCATGCCCTGACGGTAAGTTTAAGTATTCATTAACTAAAAATAGCCCAAAATCTGCTACCAATCTAACCCATATTCTCTAATATCCAATCCAATACTAGCTCGTTTACAACCCTTTCATTATTCAAGGCTATAAATGGAGAAGATTTAAATGTGCCTTATATACCGAGAGAGCGGTTAAGTGTGATAATAATATAGAAGTAATTAAAATTTTAAAATTTCGCTATTTTTTCTACAATTCAGAACCTTGAATATTATTTACGATATGATGAAATATTTAATATATTGGGAAGTGGTATCCCAGTTATGTCTCCATCAACGCATTGTAATATAAGAAAGAAAATCCTTATTCCTTACCGATTCTATGCAACCAGCTCATCCTGAACGGTTGGTTAAAACTCTTGAAACAAATCATTTAAGTGGACGTAAGGGTAATGCGCTATTTTATTCAAATAACACTTAAAGCATCATGTAATAAAAGGACACATAATGCGAAATGAATATTTCAAAAACAAAGAGAATAATTGATATACACACGCCGAAAAGCCATAACACGAATAATCCTTTTACGTGTTTTAACTGGAGTGTTACATTTGAAGGCAACACAGGACTATCGTCCATAATTTCTAGTAGAGTAGCAATAGTATTTCCGGGTAAAAAGCCCTCCCATTCCCATTTATGCGTCAAGCCAGACTCTTTACAATATAAAATTATTTGGTTGAAATCTTTTAAATAAATCCAATATTTATTTACAGCTTCCATCCGCGTGTATGCATTAATTATATTTTCCTTTAGATGCCGCATATATTCATAATGATTTAATTGGAAATATAAGAACAAACTCACTATAAATTAATACCATTAAAACAAGTTACAATAGTGCAGATAAATTTACTTACATCCACTTTGAGTTTTATAACTAACTGTAGCTTTTCCAGTTTTTGCGCGCGTGTGTTTTACTGCATTTCCAAAAAGGCGCTTCTCTTGCGGCTGAAATTATATAAAATTAATTATTTTGTTCATTAAATAAAGTTCAATAAACTTACAGTTTCCAAGTCAAAAGGAATTTCCACTACAATGGTTTCAATCACCAAGTTTCCTTCAATAATATCGTCCAAAGTTTCAAATACATTTTCGTAACTACAACCGTAAAAACGTGTTAATATTTAAATTATTCATACCTTAATTCATTACTTCGGAGTAACCATTATGCTGACAATTCCTGAACTATACACTGATGAATAAATAACCGACAGGCTCAAAACTAGTATAAGAACAGACCGTCCAATTCCACTAACCGGAATTTCTCGATCGCCCAGAGATTGCATAAAAAACATGCTTAAAACTGAATATTTCGTAGGGTTTTGTGAAGTTTGTCGGACGGCGCGCTCAACTTGAAAATACATTCCACAAAAAGCGTACGAGAATAACAGCAAGAGCCATATATTAATATTTAATACTTTGAATATTCCGTACCAATGAACAGCAATTCTTAAAGAAAAAAGAACGTTAAATTATATTATTTATATACAAGCACTATACTCACGTTGGTCGAGGAACAAAGAAAGTAAAAAATAAGGGTGTCATTGGATAACTATACTGAGACTGATTAGAGACTGTACTCATAAAAGGCACCATATAAAAATACGACGCATTTTCAATTTGATTTTTACCCAAAACGCTAATTTTACTGTTGCGTAAACGCGCAAATTCATCTACCACTAAATAATCTTCTCCTGTGGAATCAACTGCAATAAAATAAAATTAGAAAAAGAAAATACAACAATATAAACATTTTTTACATTCAATATACAATGGTCGTCCTTGATGATCAGCATGAAAATTAATTGTATTATCAATATCATATTTGCGCGCAATAAAAAAGTCATCTTCAGTTATTACAATATCATCGGACGCAACACTTTTCATTGTTCTACTAATAAGACTTAAATTGTCGAAACCATTATCAATAAAAGCATAAATCTTTAGATATTTATCGCTGCCGATGATATACATTGTATTGTAATTAAGTTCGTTTCCTTTAAACTTGAATGCATCCTCTAAATTGTTTAAAACAGCAAATACAATAAAATCTCCATTTAATGATTGAAGCAGTTTCTTGGCATCTTGATTAAAAGTTACACTTGTCGGATACATCAGCAGTAAACAGTTACAACTTGCTTGTATATTATCACTACGATTAAATACATATAAAGGCAGTTCAAGATCCAAACTATGATCATATAGATCATTGCTAATATATAATAAGCATTTAGCACCGTGATTCGCAAAGTATCTTTGGATTAAGACTGCTACAAACAAAGTTAAAGATGTTTGGTTGTAATTTGTATCACTAACTAATGCAAGTTTATGCATGATTATTGTTTAATATATCGTATAGGAATGACTTACTTGTTTTATTTAACGGAACGAAAATACGGAACAAAGCATGCCTCGTTTATTAATTCATGAATATTGCTCCAACTAAATATTCATATTTCAAGCATGCGATAAACGGTAGGACAAAATTTTAATAATGAATAAATAATAGAGCAAAATATAGTACAATTTAGCATGCAATCAAACTCAATATAGTTCAAGAGTTGGACAATGTAAATAAAATAAAGAGAAACATTTTCTTTTTTTCTTCATTTGTTTTACAATATTTACCACAGTCTGGTAAAATGTAATTATGTTCCATGAATGAATTTTATTAACGATACAGACAATATTTTTTCGGTTGTATATTCCTTTGAAATAAATATTTCAATATGTGTAGTAGTTATACTATGTGGGTGAATGTGATTAGTGATTTTCGTATTACTAAGTACTATTTTCCAGAATTTGAAAAAAATACAGACACATATATACATGTTATATGCACTACATACAATTCAATTAATAATTAAAGTATACAATTTGAAGGAAAAAGATCGTATGATGATATATCATTAATGTAATTAAACAAAAGTTAAACAATTCAAAACAACAACTATTAATTTTAGTAGTATTATATAAATAATAACTTATTCTGTTACTTCATGTATATCATATGAAGATTTCTGCAAGTCATTTTACTGCAAATATTATTGTTATGTTATTACTTATTTTTATTTGTTTGTATATTTCTGTATTCCTGCTACGGAATACAAGCATATTTGAAGATAAGATATATGCTATTTAGTTTGCTTCTATACAAAATACCTAAAATTATGTATCACAACTACTAAAACTCATTTGAAATAGAAATTAGACACTTAAATATTGTAGAAAACACGGTATTGCTTGATTTGAAAATGTTCATTTATATCTTAGAGATTGTAGGGATGTCTACTACAATATCTGTTATTCCGCTTCTTCTCCGCAACATTATCATGATCATCGTCAACATACTATTATTATTTGGTATTGAGTAATATAATGACGTGTGACTTTCAATAAATTTTGAATACAATGTCCTGGCAATAAAGACTAGCAAAGTGCTGTAAAATTTATGTAAAAAATATCTCTTTTTGAATATGCAGTACATATTCCTAAAATTTTTGTTTTTTGTCATAATAATTTACTGTGGCAGTCCGCATTCGAAAGATTGATTAGTATTCAGTGCCAGGACGTTCGCTCCCTATCTATAATAGTATCATGTACAGAAAACACAAATTCGCGATCGTGTTTCACTAAGAAAATAATTACTCAATTGTGTCAAAAATTCTCGCAAGTAACTTGTACAATCAATCAAATAATTTGATCCACAGCCTTTGCTCTATGCTTACAAACAAATTAATTCAATAAATCAATCAATTAGAATCATAGTATTAATTAGTATTAATATAAATAAACAAATATTTATGCTTCGAGATTACAGCTTCCGTCTTTCATTTATCGTCTTCTTCGTAAATCGATCTCATCATTGTTATGGTTAAACGTTATTTGTTATAAAACACCCTGTTTTGCATTAATTATTCATAATTATAAGTTCTTACATTATAATGTGATAATACTGAATTTCATTTCATCTAATCAATAAAAAACCTAAAGAATAATAATTAATTATTAAGAAATAAATTAAATGTTCACGTTTCAACACCTTAACGTGAAGATCCTTTGCCTTTTTTGCACACTTCAAGCTGTACCTTATTTTTAGCTCTTTTCAATTTAATAACTCACACAGCTTCCCAATCCGTCTCTTCTACTCGCATTGTAATAATTACAGTGTACACGTAATTACTGTTAATGACCTTCAATAGTAACAATAATTAAATATATTCATGAAACTGACTAATTACAAATCAATGATCACTCTACATACGACATTAATTAAATAAAACAGTCTCCTATTATATCTATCTCTCTCTTATAAACTGATTGTTAATATTTATAAATTTCTATTTTACAGTAGTACACGATAATTATCACGTTCGTCTTACATATTATTGACTGGACATCGTTTCGACTTCGCATCGTAACATTACTCACCGTTACCTACCATCATCATCATCATCTATCTTTAGCATCCCCATCCTCATCTCATCAGCCTATTACCTTCATTCTCATTTTCAATCACTACGCAAAAATTGTAAAAAAATAAAATCAGATAATATTAGAATATATTATGTAGTTGGTTTCAATTTTCATAAAAGTCTCTTCAATTTTCAATTTGTTAGCCTATCAAGTCAGTGCACGTAAATCGGAGGCGCACCAATCACATTGGTCGTTGAAGATATTCAATTTAGTAGAGATATTTGGTATTATCGCACTGTGAAAATACTTCTTTGATATCCACGCCATTTCGCGGCGGAAGCGAACTTGAAGTTTCGCGCGTTCGATCTCCACGCTTTGCAGTATATTCTATGTGTATTAAATCCCATTGGAATTATTCGTCGTGTTGTTGACAATATTTGTACTTTGCACAACATAGTGCGTGAGCCTAGTCGGCAAGCAGCCGGCATTCAATTGATAAAATTCGACCAGTTGCAGCAAATCGTAGAACTTGGTGACACCGCTATCCAGTGAGAAGACGTGCGCATCGCGCACCTGATCCAATATCGGGGTGATTTGTGCATGCAACACTTTTCCACCAAATTTGTATGTAAGGACAAACGCTCCAGGATTCGAGCGACTTTCCCTCACTAAAAATACCCTGCAACAAAGCAAAACAAAATAATTACTGGTTTTTCTCTGTTTTTAAATGATTAAAATAGATTAATAATTTTTAAGCAAGTCATAATTTTCTGTGCGTCTCAAAGTTCAGCAACTACGGAAAGATATTTTGGGGCTTAAGTTCTAGCTTGATTGGAATAGAAATGGCCAAGTTCGCGTATGAATAATAAATGTTTCAATTATGCCTAGTGTTGCGATGCGGTAAAGGCCGCGCTAATACACGCAGGTATATTAAACGGAAATATTCATTTTGAGAAATTCAACACACAGCAAGCGCAACCAAGCAATGTTGGCAAGTTAGTGCCGCTTCGAAAATTATACGTTAACCGCGCTGCATCTAAATCATACGGAACACAAAGGTGGGCATTAATAATCAATTAGGCGCTTGAGCAGTCTCGCGCGCGCAAACTTTTTGGTAGAAAACTACAACCTACCCATCAACTGTTCCGTGGCGGCTGACAAGCGCTGTCGCTTGGTCCCGGCTCATCCCACTGTGGAACCATGGCTGCGTAATATGAACGCCAGATTCGATGCCCTGAATCTGTTGCGAACTTGGTGCTCGGCAGGATGGTCGCCAGCGACGCTTCCATGAGTAGCCCTCGGCGACAGCGATAGCTTTCGCTTCCTTCGGGTCGTCAACGATGCGCCCTACAGAGCCGGTGAAGTCCATCGCCACTCGAGACCGCACAGATTCCTGACAAACAAAGGACATTTCCTCTCTCATTACTTGCACAAACACTTCCAACGTACATTCAACAAATCAAACAAATGCATTCCCAATCAACTGCTTATTCAATCACGAATCGTGATTAACGCGAGCAAAGAGGTGAAAACCTATAATTGAGTCATTCAATTAATAATAACGATATCGCAGGCAGCGCGCATAATGTGCAACTTCCCTTTAATTAAACGAAATGACGAATATTGTGTTGCGCCAATTGCACACACATCACGTTAATTGATTTCAATAGCAATGGCAATCTAATAAATTGCTGCAGAATTAATTTTGTATTCTCTGCAATAATTGCTTAAAATTGCATGATCAAACTTTCAAAGCGCAACAATAAATAAAATCGCATTATAATACGCGCAATTTATAATTTATTTGGACGCATAGATTATTCATAAGGATGCATGAATTTACTTAGCATTGCATTTACGTAATGCAACTAAACCTTGAATTATGATTGTTAGCCCCGCTTTCGGGCGCATGTCAGTAGTTACTTTGTATGGATCGTGCGGGCGTTTTGGACTTTTTCAACAATGCATTATTTCATAAACCGCCATTAACAAAGTATTATTAAGTATGCATAATTTTGCACACGATTACAGCAACACGAACCTTCAACCTAATTTACGCATATTTTCACTGATTTAAACATAGACATAACGCGCGCTCATCAGATGGTGAATAGTTTATAATCTAATCGCATATACGACATACGATTGACAACAGTAGCATACAAAGTCATACGAGGACACATATTAAGTGTGACACGTGTACGCGAGGAATTAAGCATGATATGCATATTAAAATGCGCATACATACGCTACGAGTCACACGTGCACCTAATTTACCCGCTATAAATACGCACGCGAGAGGAGAGCGGCAAGCACGGCAAACATCAACTATTATTTCAGCAAATACGCGGAGAGATGATCCCGCGAATTAAATCGGAAAAGACATCGCATCCATTTGAATAAATTTTCAGCAAAACGCGCGCGCAATCCGCGAGGCGATATGCAAATACAAGTTCCATGATTTCAATTGCAACAAGCACAATTACTCAATCATAATTTTAGAAAGGAATAGAAAATGTTACGTGTAATTTGCATGTGGTGTACAACATTGAGTAAAAATAGATAGATGTGCTATGGAAATATACGTAAATTACACCATTAATTATCATAATTACATGTTAACATATGTGTAGTAATAGCATGATTGTTACATTCAATGCCTGTTGGCACAATATAATTGTAAATATTGATGCTCAATTATTATGCACGCTTGTCGGCATCAACTCTATCCATTTCTTTATTTAAATACGCATACGCATGTGTACCTAGATAGATTCCTGCCGAGCAGGAAATGATAGCAAGCAGCGTACACGAACGAACCGATAAATCTTGATAATTTCAACAAGACAGGATGACATATGAAGCTGCTCTCAGACGTCAGCGCGTTACACTAAATTAATTAAATTCGGATTAATGCGCGGCGCGCGCCCATTTCACGTAGCGCACGACCAAATTTACTGAAAACAGCAAACAACAGCACGTACATTCATCCATATTCCAGAAAAGCTAACAGCGTACACAAACTGCGGAGAAAGAGGGAGGAACATGCGCATACAGGACTTATTCTCTCGTTGACGATCTCTTGTCGCGCTTGTAAATTAAATCCCATTGCCAACTGTCGGGCTGCTATCGGGTAATTCGCTCTAGCCATGCGAGGAAGTTGGATGACGCGATTTCCAATTAGAATTGGAACATCCTCTTTGCGCTCCGAATTCAAACGCTCAAGATTTCCCTCGACGAAATTGACGCACGACATGCAGCACGTGACTCGACATCACTGAGCCCGTTTAACCGAAGTGCTTGCTTACTTGCTTCCTATCTGTCTGTCTGTTCGTCTTTTCAGTGAAAGCCCACTTCGAGTGTAATAGTTCATCCCGAAACACAAAGTTTGTTTGCCAACCGTACAGCTATTTCTCATTTCGCGTCAGCGAAATATGCATTTTATAATGGACTTCTCTTCACTCGCTAGCAATAATCTAGCTAGCTCGAAGATGCCTCCTTCTCAGAAATCAGATTATTATTTGGCTTGGCGGACTAATTTGGCAAATGATTAATGAATGTTTCAAATTGGCTCGAGCGCAAATTAAAAATAAATAAACGCGAACCAGCAGCAGCAGCACTCGGCGAAATAAACGCAATTTGCATTTCTAATTAATAAATTGCATTGCGAATGAATGAGGATGAGGATGAGGCGACTGACTGCACCTCCATATTCATGCTCTTTCTTATCCTATCTAGTCATCAATCTTAAAGTGACAAGTGCAAAAAAGTTCATGAAAAATACGACGAGATTGAAATAAGTTTATGTGGAAGAAAACCGGTTATTAACTGGTTTCGCATTTGTATTGACCATCATCCTTCGTTGGGCAGCTTTGCTTGTGCTGCTGCTGCTGCTGGTGGTACTCGTACGTGATGTGCGCGCTCAAGTTAATACTGGAAGTAATACTCTCTCAGCTGGAAATGGCTATTGGATAGTCGTGGCGAGCGGCAGCAAATGGATATACTTTCCGTTGTTCTTCATCTGCTTCTTGAAGTGCGTCCCGAGAAAATTGCAAATATGTGCAAACTTTTCAAGTGCGCTCTTCCTTACTTCCTTGCGAATGGACCTCTTTACATATGATAAGCGGGGCATAATTTAATCGCGCGAAAGAAACGTTTAACGGCGCAGTGGACGATCAAGATAATTCGATGCGTGCGCGATTTCTGTATGAAAACACTTAGTAGAACACGTGTGGTAGTTTTGCGAGTCAAATTTACGACTCGTTGCCGGAACGAATTACCACTTACTGTAGGAAAAGTCCTGTTCGTGCACCACCTCAATTGCGCAATAATAATAATCCGGCGCACGAATACAGGTGATAAGAGAGGTGCAAATATATTGCAGCTTGTTAAAACGCACATTTCCGCTTGCCACTTAATTCTTCGCAACGATGACTTCGCCAGTCCCTAACAGCTGTGCAAATCAATTCAATTTACATAAATATTGCACTTCTCCGCTGCGCTCAGCTAACGAACCGCGTATGCGTTCAATGCGATACATAATGAATAATCAATAGATATGTTCGCAAGTGACAGCTTAACCGCTGCGCAACTCAATTGATTGACGGCCATTCAAGGCTATTTGCTTTGCGCACTTACATCTCGAATACTTTTTTACAACTCTGCTCGGCGGCTTATGGCATTTCTCGTCACCTAGGCTGAATTAAGAACATAAAACTAAATAGGCTTAGCGCGCAAACTACTGTAGCGCGAAATCGATAAGTAAGCATAGAGAGCAAAAGACGCAAATAAATCCCAACTTTGAAACCTGAGCGAACAAGCGAACGAGCGGACGCGCATTATGAGCGTATGTAAAAATACTTGTCAAAAGAGTATGGAAAAGTTAGGCAAACTAGCTGAGCGTGGTGCTGCTGCTGCTGCCGCTCTCGCTGTACGAGAGATGGAAAAAAAGAGGTCAATGAAATCATTAATCTGTCACTGGCGCATATAAAACTCATTAATGTTATGTGAGCCCCGCGCTTACGTATTGAAAGAGATGCATGAACTTCTCGCGCGATGCATTTCTTTCAATGATTATAACCGGTGAGTTACACTTTACAGTTATAGTTGCGCTCGTAAAAATAGTCGTGACGGCAATAAAGCGTACATGCCATCAAGCATATATAGCCTCGCATGCGACGACTTTGCAGGGCGAAGTCCTGGTGGTGGTCCTGACGCTAGCAGCGCCACTAACGCCGCACACTAGGGTCGCAAAGTCCGTTCATAAGTTGCGAAAGGTGATGCTCGTCGGTTTTAGCGCTTCCGCGCAATGATAATAAAAACCTAGGAGCGCCCAGCAGCAAGTGCTATAAATAGTGATTTAATAATGTGTTTGTTTACATAATAAGTTTACATGCAAACGCGCACACGCCACACGTGCAAAAAATTTCAATACCATATTACTTTCGCTTCAAGGCAATCCGAAAAACGTGTCCAATATTACTGTGTGCACTATGCATAAATATATATCCAGGAAATTAAGTTATTATCGATTATGCATTTTCGTCGTTCTAATTGCATTAAGTTCGCAATTTCTAATAGAACCACGCCGGATGATGTATGGGCAACGCACGATGATCAAAAAGCTTAAGCATAGAGGGGCGGAATCAGGGAGCAAACTTGTTCGTTATCGTAATTGTATTAGAAATTCTAATTACTTCCACGAATATTTCGGTGCACGGCTGATTATCGATTTGTCCTCGTGTAAACCGCGATGGCTTTGTGCGCGCAGGCCTGCGGCAGGCAGCCTTGCCGGCTGGATTTATGCCGCCCAGCCTTGACATTGACCGCTCGATCGCTTGCTGCTGCTGCTGCCACCACCACTACCATCCTTGGCAGCGCGGCACAAGGGTTGATGCTCCTAGGCCTGCCGCGCTCCTGCATATTTCCATCACTGCCAATGCAAATCACAACGCAGCCGCAGGCCAGACGCGAAGCGAGCGCAGCGCATTCATTAAAGCGCTCCTCACACCTTATCGACGTTTCCATGCACGCCACGCTCCAACTCTCATTATCCTTTTTGCGCTCGCGGCGCGCCAGTGCAGTGATTTTCGCTTTCATGCATAACGCAACGCGCATTAAATAAATCCACAAGCTTGCATTAATAAATACGCAATTGTTGCAAAAAGCGCTAAGCTGCTAGTTGCACAGATACGGCACAGCAGGATGCGAGAGGTTGGGAAGCTCGCAAATTGCTTCTGCAAGAGGGTGCATGTTCGCCGGTAATCCGGGCGTTCGCTTGTGCCGCGTGCAAATTGCATCAAGGAAAGCGGGAAATGAGATCGATCAGAAATTGAAATTTAATTCGATTACGAAAACCCCGCGCGTACATCGCCCATATAAACTCGCTTTCGCTATTACACGCCCAACAGGCATACATTACGCGCGCTCAGTTATGAAACACTCAACAACATTGAAATGTAAAAGAGTAATGAGAATTCTTGGTATAGCACATCTGCGATTTCGATACTTTTTCGTGCGAAATCCTTTCGAGCGTTAAAATCGTCCAGAAGCGACATTTCGTTCCTCTTTGAATTTATAGACTTAGATAATCTCGCTTCGTATATTGCACGCGCAACGGCCATGAAATCATCCCCCATTTCGGTGGAAATCATAAGGTCCATGAATAAAAATCGTTAGTCACCAAACGCCCTAGTACTCCACCTACAACCCCAGGACCGAGCGAGCGGGTGAGATCCCCATGGAAAAGCCCCACAATCTCAGGGATTCGTTTTTAGTGTCAATTGAAACGTTTCAACAATATCCTGCCTGCCTGCCTGCCACCAACCGGTATTAAAAACTTTCCTCTCCAGCTTTCCTCCTTGAGCCGTGGAGTGGAGACTTGGCGATCGAAAACAGGGGAAGCCCCTCCAAAAATAAATATATCCTTGCACACAATAAAACCATTGTTGAGGCAGGCATGCCGCGCAACTCGTTCACGTTCGCGTCGAAGGAGCAAAGTGGGGACTGCAATTTTTGAACAGTCATCAAGGCGAGGAGCGCTGCATCATGACATTGATGGAACAGCATTGGATACACTCAACCGGCTTGCACCTTTGGGCCTTGGTTTTTTCCATTCTCTCCGCGCGCGCGCTCCTTCAAATGCAATTTTAAATGCATTACGGCAGGACAGGGCCTGCTGCAAACTGCGCGTTGCATCATCATCATCATCATCATCAGTGCGCGCCTCTCCAACAACCAACCACCACAGTCGCGCACGCCGTATAATTTTGACGTTGCATACGCGTAAAATGATGGATGACCAAGGCGTTTCGCGAGGAGATTTCGGCGACGGCCGCGCGGACAATTCGGGAGGCGAAACGTGGTATTGCATGGCAACAACAACTCCGTGATGAGCAAGCAGGCAGCAGGCAGTCCAACAAATGTGGTGCTTCACTCTGCATTCGTTGCCATGAGCACACATTCTGTATCACCGCGTGTATGCTGCCGGATGGATGAATTCGCGCAAAGTGAGCTTAGCAACAACGTGGAGCGTAGTCCATCCGTGCGCCATGAAAGCTTCGGCCGGAGACAATAGGATGTGCGGCATAAATTGCATCATATGATGCTGTCCTATCTGTACGACTACAGAAGTGCACGCATGGCAGAGCACATTATTTATGCACTTTTTTTCCGGCGTTCGGCAACCTAACCCCAACCAGCCAGCCAGTCAACGGGAGGGTCAAATAATGAGCAGCGAGCATGTCGAAACCCGATGCTGTGGAACGCAACTTCCACAGCTGATGTTGAAATATTGCCAATTATCGTTTGCCCATTACGAGGCGCGCGCGCGCGTGTGGATAACGAAAGGAAAGGACCTTCGACGCAATAAAAGAACACGCGAGCTACCCCGTTAGTGTAACCTCGTTTTACTGTTGTCTATCGCACCGGAAGGGAAAAACTTTCCAGGGAATTCGCTCCGATCGTCCGCTCGCGCGTTAATGTACACCTCTACGTACGCATATATTCTTCGAATGTAAATTTCATTCCATTCCATTACTTCGCGCAAAGTTAACGAGTAATTTAAGTCATAAAAATTACTGTTGCTAAGCCGGGCGCGGGCAAGCAAGCATTCGTAAAACTCACGAAAAAAAAAAGCACAGAACGCGTTCATTTACATTTGATATTTTACGTCCACCGCGTTCCTGCCGAGCGCAAGTGGCACACACGCGACGTGCAAAGATCCGATTCAAGCGACGACCTCGAAATTGATTTTGTCATAGTGGTTAATAATTGAAGTATAATTATAGTTTCGCCCACACACAATAAATTTTCGCTGCGAACCGAAGATTCAATGTCCGAGAACCGATTCCACCGCTAACGTTGTTTTAATGACGGCGGGCGCGCACATTAAAACGTTTGTGTGCGCGCGCACGCTCCTTTAACATGCAACAATTGCCAAAGCATACACACGAAGCGTACGTACGAGTAATAATTTTTAGTTCATGATCACACGATATCACCGTATAACAACCGAGTAGGTATAACTAAGCGCATTTCCCAACGGCGCAAACGAACTGTTGATTGAACTCCTCGATAAAAATCGATGCTAAGGCGATTTGGCCTGTACTAATGCGGCGTGCGTTTCGTTTTTCGAGAACACTCAGAACAGAATGTGGAATTATTTCGAAATGCTTTCGATTCGTGTGTATTTGGCACGTTATTTTCCTCGCGATCCACGCATTCGGCAATGAGGGGTTACGAATAATTACGACGCAACGAAAACAAGCTGCATGCAAGCGAGTTTGTAACACGTTAGAAAGCGAGCAATAAAAAGCGTCAGACCGGAAACTCTTGACTAATTTATAATGCCTCAACATCAGGAGGACGCGAAAACGAAGAAGTATTATAAACAACGGTACACATTCGGGTTGCATATACAAGTAGGGCGTTCGCGCATGTATTTAATGTTGGACGGAAATAGCGTTTGACTGCCTGAATGAGCGAACGAGCGAACAGGAACCATTATTATTATATAATTAGAAAATCAGCTGGTTTGCTTCGACTGTCGCTTTTTTAAAAACGCGTTTGTTTGCCAGCTTTCCTTCGAGGTAGGTGCTTCATGGATCAGCTGTTTGCTACAGCTGTTTGAGCGCGCCTGCTTGCGCCATGGCTGAAAGCAATGTGGAAACTCGAAATGGGAAATTCGACAACAGCCGCCCCACGCTGTGCGGCGTGCGCCAACAGACGTTTTCACGCAGCATATGCGCGATAAGTTTCGAAGGGAATGGAAATTATTTGCATCCAAATTGTGAATACACACAATGCCAGCGTGCAAATGCGCGCTCGTCTTGCAACGTAAACTATGCGCGCGTTTCATCGTTCCTCACCCTTCTGCTTTCCCCGCAGGGGAATATCTTCGACTCTATGCACAATTGAATTCAGCCGCAAAAAGACAAATCGTTGCCTTCGTTTCCGCAAACGCGCGACGCGTTTGACTGATATCGCAACGCAACGCGCCAGAAAATGTGTTCGGATGTTTGAAAGTGCGCATTCCTCCTTCGGCGTTTGTATATCATTAAAGGCGTCGGATGATATTATTATCCGAGGAAAGACCTAGCTGGCGCATTCGTGCATACGCACATGTGAGAACGGAGGCAGTTGGACAAAAAGTGTTTAGTCAGCGAGCGCCAACAAGCAGATTTCGTGATTAATGAAACGCTTGTCAATATTTGCACACATTACGGAATAACAAAATTGTAGGAAATTCTATTCTCTACTAACGAGAAAATCCGACATCCGCATAGTGCAAATTCATTCACCACCCCCCTGGCACTTATAAACATTTTGTACCCTTTCAGAACAGTCTGCATACAAATTTCAACTTTTGCAGCCGCTGCTCCAGCAGTTTGTATATATTAATATACGAAAAGTTTATGTACAATATTTTGGGCTTGTTCGCTTGCCTGTTTCAATAATGAGCGACGAGCCGGATTTTCCTCGGCACTCCACAATCCAACGCCAACCCCGGCAACTAACGACCAACTTTGCAAATGATCTCAGATGTGTACACGCGCGCATTTAATGAATTCGCGAACGACGCGCGGAAGCGTCCTAATGAGTCTGGAATATAAAAGTTGGCGACCAAGAAATAAAATGTCCGCCGAAAAACTAAAAGAACAACGGCGGCGGCGGCGAGCCGAACGATATAAAAACACAAAAGCTTTGTGTGCCGGTTTGTTTTTGGGTGTGCGCGCGCGCGCGCGCAGAGTATAAATAAAACATTTTACGTTTTATACTTGTTCGTATGTTTATAACTTCATGTACGAATGTAAAATTGAAACTCGTAAAATTACTTTTTTAACAGCGTCCAAAAAAAATTTATGAAACACCGCATACGTTGCCGCCGGCTGCACTTGCAGACTACTGCTGCTGCGGCGTCTGGTGTGCGCGCTCTGCTCGCTCGTTCGCTTCCTTGCTAGTAGCCGTAATGAAATTGAAATAACAGTTTTATGAGTTTTAAAAGTTAACTTAAGACTTCCTCCCACACACAGTGCATGCACCCAATAGGTAGGTACTGCATGTTCTCTATCAGTCTTAATTTTTAATTTACGCAATTTTAAACCGATTACCTTTAAGCATTCACCATCCGCTTCAACTTAAACCCTTTCTTGTCTCTTGAATTCAGCGCCATCCATTTTACGAAATTTGCGATTTGCGAATCCATCAAAACCTGCTCTTCACCGGCGGGCGAGCAGGAAGAACGTTAAAGCCGTTTGACTAGCAAACGCGCTGCATTTCAACAACAACATCAATCATACTTTATCAAAAATGCGAAAAGGAACGCACACTCCATGTTGGACGGATGGGAAGCAGCTAGCTAGCAGCCCAAGCACCGACATTGTATATGCGCCTTTTCGGCACGCTTCGCCGACCACCACACCAAGCCACCCCATATACTAACTATTCGTACAAATTCAATTTTTGATTCAAATGATAATCTCCGCTCGCTTCGCCCCGATCCGCATCTTACGATAGTAATCCATTTCATTCAACATGTCAACTCGCGTATATCCGGATCATAATTCAAAAACATAAATGGTTTTTCGTTCCGCATCGTGGATAAATATATTCGCTTTATAGAAACGAAAAAAAAATGAAGAAGAAGTAGGTACTTACATTTGGTACTGTATAGCTGCTGTAGTTGGGATTGAGCGACTCGGATTGCTTGTTCTTGAAGGCTCTGTAGTTCTCACGTAATTGTTTGCCATACTGCAACAAAAACAAAGCAATAAATATTTTAATCTCCAACTGTTTGAGTTATTAACACTCGCACTGCATATTGGTGCATATCAGCCTAGACTCCAGACACATCCAAGTTCTTCGTTCGCCTAGGAAGCAAAGCAGAAGAAGACGAAGAAGAAGAAGAGCAACCAGCCATCATCGCGCGTCGTGTGGGTAGCGCAAACGCGGATACATAAAGAACCGAACGCATACCACACGCACTTTTTTTAATGAAGCGTATAAACAACGCACGCCGGCCACGCACATAAATTAAATGCGCTTAGTTAAAGCATTTGATATCCGACAATAAAACGAACGTGTCGTTCGAGAAACACGACTGACGCCAGCCACTCAAGGCATTCTCTCGAAATCACGTAGTCAACCAGGCACATTGCGAGCTTGAGATGCTGCTCTTTTCGAGAGATGAGTCGAAAAATCTTCACGACGCATCGCATCGTGCGTTACCTTGATTGATTCAATGCCAGCGGAAATTATATGTAAAACGTGGCGTACACGCTTGTGCGTACGAATTCCATTAATTAATTGCGCGAGCCTCGAAACGATTTGTTCTCGTATACGAAACTCGAATTTACACGTGTCACGCACACGCATTCGGAAATTACAATCGCGTTATGGCAGTTGGCATAAGTACTTAATAAAAATTTCATTCGGCATACAAGATCAATTTCCAAGTAAGACTGTTACGGCATAGAAGCCAGTCAGTCAGTCAGTCAGTCAGCAGGCGAGAGCACCTTCTACTTGTCGTATAACAAGAGAACGACGAACGGGGAACCGGCAAATTAAATGGAAACAAAAGCGTCGCAAGCGAAACAATTGTTGCATTGTTTTATTGCCGTCACACACTGTTGGCTGCACGGCATTTGAGTGCAAATATACGACGTGCGGAGGACAGACAAACGACGACATCGTCTTCTCTTCATAGACATTGCAGGCTGCTAGCTAGCTAGCTAGCAAGCACGCACGCACGCACATTGCCGCAATCACATCTTCTAATTCAAAGCGCATTGGAAACGCACCGCGCGTACGTCAAATTGGTATGCGCATCACGTACAAGCAAAGTCGACGAGGACATTGCTGCCGGTGCTGTCGCGCAAGATAAGACTAAACGCACGCATTATTTATTTAATCGTGCTCGTGCGTACGTTAACTTCAGCCTGAGCGCTAGTCTTTTTCGAAGCGCAATTAATTAGCGCTTTTCATTACCCGTGTACACCTTCCTTCTTACCTTCGGCCAACGTGATTTATGAAATTAATCATTGTGCTTTGTTGATCTTTTCCATTATGAGCACGCTGCGGAATGTCGCAAAGCGGGTGAAATGTCATGCGCACAAATTGCGTAACCCGCCCGCGTTATGTAGCCGCCGCCGAGTGAAATTAAACAAAATATTATTACGCCAGAGGGATATGGCCCGGTTGCGGACGCCACAAAGAAATCTGGCATCTGTGGCGCAGTGCTGTTTTTCATAAAGGACAACGCTTGATAAATGCTGCATAATTTATAAAACGCGGCCCTATCTCTTTTACGTTCTATTGCCACTCTTGTCGCGAGGATGTGCTGTGCTGTGCGCGACACACGGAGAAGAAGGAAATTTAATGAAAGACAAATGTTCACGCTCGAAAACGACAAGAGAGCACATGTAGTCGAATATCTCCTTTTGTTGAATTATTACATCAGTACCTACTCTGTCCGCCCAAAAAAGCGGGACAATGTTACATAAACCTTGCTAGAATTAATAACGTCAAGCAGACGTTCGTTAACAGGCGTGCGTAAATCAATAAGAGCAAAAGGCGGAGGCAGACGCATCAGAAACGGAAGAGGAGAAGAAAAAAACGACGTGTCGTGTGCGAAACATGCCAGAGCTGCAGAGATTAAGACGATTTAAGCATACGCTTAGGCTTAATACTTCGTTATTTCCTCGTCTGGCCGCCGCCGGTGCCTGCAGCCGAGGCGATACAGGAAGGATCTAAACAGGCGGCACTTAAGAAGTATATTGGAGATTAGAGGCTTAAGAACTTGGGACGCAGATGAACACTCACACTGGCGCTCGCGTGAAAAGATATTAAAACGAAAGGTAGCAGTGCTATAGCAGAGCAGTCGGAAGAAACTCGGCTTGCTTGGTTGCTTGCGCGCCTCAGATTCGTCCTGGGTAATTTCTGCGTTTTGAGGCCAGACGCAAGCGGAAAAGAGGAGGAGGGTGCAATTCCCCAAAAGCGACTTGAAACCTGTATAGTTTACCCCCTTATATTGAGCGCGAGTGCTCGCAGCATTGCTCCAGAGCGCAGACCGAGTATAGCACACCAGCCGCCTCTCGGTCATATTGATCCCTGCTAAGTAAACTTCCGCTTCCTATCACGTTCCCGTTCGCAAATAAAATTGAGTGAAACTCATCAATCTAACTCTCTACTGAACTACATTTAAAGTTGGACATTTTTACTTCGTCTTGTTTGGTCAGAGATTGTTTGTTGATTTTAATATCATTCAAGACAAGCGGGAGGACCGCGCGCGTAAGCTGAATTTAGATTTGATGATCAACAAGAAGAAGGAAGACGAACAAGAAGCGGGCGCCTTCTTCGGAATAATAACAAGGATAATATTTTGTACAAGTGTGTGCGGAGGCGGCTTGAATCCGCCAAATATTGACAAAGGGAAAACACGAGCAGAAGCAGCAGCGGCAGCAGCAGGAGCGAAACGCGTTCGAAGGGCGGCTAAAACGTAGCATAAAGTGATAACAATTCTATTTCTTCTTCCCCCCAACTAGGCGAAGGACACCGTCGAGGAGAAACAAAACACGATCACGAACGAACAAACGCACTCTGCCGAATCAAATAAATTATACCCCCCATGTATACCGCGGCAAAAGGGAAAGTAAAACAAAACGAATCAATACACGTGTAAATGAAGAAATTTCAAGTGATACAATATCATTCAACAATTCCCCAAAAAATACCTGCTACTCGATAGATACATTGTTTAAACATGCATGCATGTAATCCAATACCTCCATTGTCTTCGCACAACACGCGCACCGTTATTGTTTCCTATCAACAATAAGAATGTTTTATTCCAACTACAACCTGATCTATCAAATAATGTACGTTCGTACGTACTTGTTAAAACATAAAATTAATGGTTCTCATTGTTATTCATTCTTTTGCGGAATGCTATATACCCATTATGGAGAACAAAACGTGCTCAACGATATTCAATACGTGTTGGTATATTTCACCTAATAGTTTTAATTATTATTAATTGCAAATAATCCTTTGTTGCTTGGCAATAAATCGGTGCTGTTACCAGGTAGATAAAGAGAGATAGTAAGCGAGCTCTTATCTTGAACATTTGTAGACACTCATTAAACCTATATCCGCAGCAAGCACATAAAATTATTTATTTATACGCGACTAAAAATATCAAACACTAAACGGCGCATAACAACGCTTCAGGCGTTCGTCAAAAGAAAAGAAGAGAGCGTCAATGAAATTTTACAATTTTTGCATGGCATTCCAGTTATATTTACATTTATACGCGGTGAGCCCAAGTGCGAACCGCACGCGTTCCTATGTTTGTTTGTCATTGTTGCTTCTTCGGCCAATTTAATGGATTAAAAATAAATTTATGAAGACGTGTAGCGCCTTCCTCGTTTACGTACGTAATAACTGGCTCGCTCCGCGCGCACGACAACGCATATTCGAGATTTAAATTAAGATTAAATTGCGGAAATTTCCCTACTTTGCTTTAACCCAATATAACCTCCCGCCGATATAAAGCAATCGCGTGCATTACACTGTTCGTGCTTCCCCAACCATCCATCCATCCATCCATCCATCCATCCATCCTTCACGTGTGTGCGAATTCTAACCGGCGCGCATACAAACGTTGTCGGCGTGCTTCGCAATCCAATGTAACTTTGTTGTATCGGACGAACGGCAGCGGCAGGCGGCGAAATAACTCCTGACGAAATGGTTTTATGCGAAAAGGTTTACGACACGACCGGCTTACGAGTTAGGACGTGCAACTGCGATATACGGAAAAGGGGACACGCGCAGCCTCCGCCTCATCATCATCATTCGCTTTATTGAAGGGAGTTCTTCATTCGGGCGCAACGAGAAGAGATACCAGCACTGCACCCTCGCGCGTTCATTACAGGCGTATGGGTGCGCAATCAGGACCACCACCAAGTGACGTAAGACGATGGTGGTAACGTCTTTTGCGCAAAGGGTGGCAGATTATACGCTAGGATAATATGAGCTGGATTAATCATCGTCACGATACGATGCCGCCTGATGGTTCTAGTGCTCGCGGTGTTGGTGGTGGTGGCATTAGAGAAGAGATGAAGTCTTGAATGATGTTGGGGCTATACGCAGCAAAATGAGAAACTCGAGGAGGCGAGAGCCACAAGAGTCGTCCGCGAATTATATTTATATGGTCGAATGCTTCTTACCTTTGCGAGCCTCATCGCTGTCAGCCAGCAGGAGCGTGCTTTCTCCGAATCACAGGCGAGACAAAGGAGACCCGGATTGTCGAAGTCGTCGGAGCCCAGGCCGGCGGGACGCAGACATATACCCCACTCGGTCGGCGCGCGAAATTGGTTCTTCGCGTTCAGCGTCGTATACACTTGGTAATTTGTTAATTTCGCCAGTACGCGTACACCGTAGTCGGTCTTGTCGCAGCTCTGTAACAGAATGAGAAGAAAACCAGTTAGAATCGTGCCACAGTGCCCTCCACACACACACTTTGCTTCTTCGTCGTTCGTCACGCTATGCCTCCTCGTCAAAGAAAGAGTTAATTAAGCAGGCGAGATATTAAAGTGTCATCACATAATCGCAATCAATATTCGCATCATTCATATTTTGTATCACTCTGCGATCGAATGAAACTCACGCACATTTCTTATTCATCGCGCATGCCACCGATACCCAATAAATTGCGAAATAAATACAGAAATGTAAAGTAGCCTTTTATATTCGAAATATTGCAAATGCAAATTGGCGAGCAGCTTTTATTTGCTGCGTGATGAAAAAACGAAGGAGAAAAACAAAGAAAATACACACTTTTCTTTGCATTTTTGCACGTCTCCCCGAGAAATGAGAGATATTCACATGCAACCAAATAGGTCCGTGGTGACTGCTGCGCGAAGTGGAATATTAAAATATGTAAATCAAAATATCAAATAAAAACCGCATAAACTTAAAAGCATAAAAAGGCAGCATAAAATGCGTCACACACTAGACAAAAAAAACTTTTTCGCCCGCTGCGTTATTTCTTCAGCTCCGGTCCTTCACGAGCGCGCACAAAGAATGTGCGTATGTATTTTATGCGTGCGCGAGGGATGAATGTTCCCGTATCTATTCCGGCCAACTTTCTTCAATGACAACAATGCGAATCCCGCGTAACAATCGCAGGGACATAAAAAGGGCGAGCCGTCAAGCGGACCCCGATATAGATAGGTCGGCTCCTTCCTGCCCCCGATGCGCGCCCATTCATATTATTGTTCTCGATCCGGGGAAAGTTGCACGTGATGGATAAGAAAAAATAAGTACTTATTTATCTCATCCGCCCTCTGCCAATTCCGCAAATAACCCGATTCGCTGCCGAGGTGGCTCTCCTGACACAAACAGCACTTGCAGCGGCAACGAGGACGCGGCGCAAACTGATAGACGATTTCGTATTCCCGCGAGGATGCAAAAGTTTCGAGTCAAACAAGGAGGAACAGCTCTCAGTGCTCTTGTATCATCCACGGTTTCGCCATCTGGGAAGGCGGGAGCCGAAGGATATAAAGAAGAGCGGAGGCAAAGCGAAAAAATAAAACATCGAATCTCGCATGCATCGAACGTCCGCGCTGATAAGTAGTTTATATGATAATGCACTTATTGATTGAACGAACCGATTAAATAAACGTGCGTGCCCCGAGTGCATATGAAGCGTGTTGCTTTACAACTTGAAAATTGATAAGAAGTGCTGCTGCTGCTGCTACCGCTGTATGCTTATTGCGACATGTATTTGGACACGGATATCGCGGGTGAAGACAATGAAGCTATTCTACTCGAAACTTGTAGATGCAAAAGAATAAAGCGATAAGACGACTAAGTATACTGCACATCTATCTGACTAAATACAAACAAGTCGACTTTGAGATAGGAGAACTGCTCCCGGTTGCAGAAAGTAGAAGAATAAGGTGAGTGAACTTGTGGAGAAATTGACAGAAAACTCTTGCTCCAGAGAGGACTAAATGCAAATGCAACAAATTTACATAGCTCCTGACTGACTTTTACCACTGGAAAAAAAACTTGTAACGCAAATACATATTTATGTGGCATATAAACCAATGTATGCGCCAAAGTTTGCCTCGTCCTCGTCCTCGCGAATACACATCGCGCGCACACGGCAAGCAGGCTCGCGAGTAGCAGTTCCTTGCACTTTTGACCCTTTCGCACTTACGACAACGACAACGCGCATTGAAAGTGTGCGCGCAGGAGGGAGCCTTTCGCGCCTTCCTTCGCCAGCGAGCTGCAGCACCTGAGAAGACAATCAAATGGAAAAAGGCCTCCTTTACGTCTCCTTTCTTTTTAGCCCATAAACCCACACACGCGACGGCATCGCGCTGCTGCCGCTCGGATACAATCACTGTATAAATACGCGTTGCTATCAGCCGCGCACTTATTCATATATTTATTTGCCGTGTGTGTTGATAACACGAAAGGTATGAGTAATACGAATGCGGATTACACGCTGAATTGTTCGACGATGACACATCCATCGCACATCGTATACGAAACTTTAAAACGTCCACATGCAAACGGCAATCAACTGATTTAAAATGTATTGCTAATCGATTTTTAAATGAACGTCTATTGTGGTTTTATTAACGTGATTGCGAATGAGGTCGATTGCGTTCCGGATTGAATTTATTATTGGTCATTGACAATAGTAATTAAATGAAATTACCGCTTTGTCTAAAATTAGCTCGTTTCATTTTAGTTTACAATTACAATAAATTAATTACCGTTTCATTAGTCACGTAATTATTTAAAACTATTAGCGAGAAAGGTACAATTTGGTACCTCCACGTCTTCAATGGTAATCAAAAACGAATAGCAATAAGAAAAGATGTCACTGAACCCTTTTCCTCGATTTCCTATTTGCATTATCGCCGAATTAGTTTCACATCTTTATCATGCCCGAGTATCTCATCCCTTTCAATGGGAACAAAGGGAGTAAACGACTTCTTGTGCGATTCGCGTAAGTGCACTCCTCGCAGGCAGTGCACAAATTGAACGCGCGCATCCACGAAGGAAGTGAAAATCAAGCTGATGATGCAGGAGAGGCGAGCAGAGGAAAAAGCGCAACGTGCGCATTATCATTGAAAGCAATGCGCGAAAAGTGAGTCTTGTCTAGTCCTCCTTTTCGGCTGCTGCTGCTGCTGCGTTTTCGGCCAGAAAGACGACTTTCTATAAAGAAAGATTCGAATCTCTTAAAGCGTCATTCCACTTTCCAGCGCATACTTGCATTTCCAGTTTTCCTGTGTGCGCGCACACAATGCGCATTCAAACTAAGCGACTTTTATACGACGAGCAGTCGTAGAAACGTCGAGGACAACAAAAAAAAAAGAGGAAAAAACCTCGAATACTTCCACTCGTTCGCTTTCAGTAACTACCACTGCAATGTATTGAAATAATTCGCCCTAAATGCAGGCGCGCACCATTCTCAACCGTATGTGCGACTCTTCGCAATCGCAAGCAATAAAAGGGCGCAGTGCACACGCTGAGTGCAAAAAGTACTTCGTCTTACATCCGCCGCCAAAAGGATTGCTTTTAATGACCATTGTCGAAAGCGAGGGGCTATTAGGCGATGAGGTAACACAACGCATCCGCAGCCATCATACGCTCAAGAATTGCATCATTTCAATTGCGCACACCCGGAGTGCGTGCTGGATGTATGGATGGAACATTACAATCAGCGTTTCAACGCATTTATATTACTGCAACAGCACGCAGGGATTGCTCATTGCAATAAATAACAATTTGAATGCGAATAAAATGCAAATTCAAAACAACTATAGATCACTCGATGCGTAGTATGTGTGCGCTCGCGTTCCCTGTTTGAATTAATAGCGAGTGTGCGCGCACATGCAAAGAAATATTATAAAAGCACCGCGTGCGCGTTGATCTACCCGTGCCCTAACAACTTCATGTACATCCATCAAATTTACAGTGCAAACTGAACAAAACGAAGGCGATTTACGCGCGCCCCGCTTGTGACGGACAGACAGCTGATGCTCGTATCGAGTGCATCAGCTGCTCGCCGTTCGACGGATAAGTTTGAAGAGCGAAAGACATGCGTGTGACATAAATGTCGTTCGGTTCGTTCAGTAGCGCGCGAGCGATGTAATTTATTTGCGAGGCATGCTCGTGTCAGTTTCAAATGTGCGCAAATAAAGCGCAGCAAGGGGTGGCTAATGCGCTCGATGTCATGCCATGAGCCGATGATATTTTATTAAAACTAGCATTGGAAAATAGATTAAATTTTAATGAATCCGCATTCATTACGCGAACGACGACTGATGGCTGTGTTGCATCATTAGTCGGGCTATTAAAATTATGAAAAATTGATCGTGAAAAACTATTTTTGGCGGACGAACATGTGTTCGCAATTCAACACAGCCCGAAATTATTTCAGGCGTTCCGCGTTGCGTTCGCCGCGTTGATATGTGAAGTGCGGCGGGCGTTCAAATGTGCCATTGCATTGCATTTCATTCTTGGCGTGTGTTGTTTCTTAACTCGGTGCACACGCAGGCAATCGCGATCGCGTATGTGTGCATTGCATTATGTACGCGCAACGTCGAGTAATAAGCAGCAATGCGAAAAAGTCATTTGGAAAACGTCGAGCGCCCGAAGAACAGCCATTTCGAAAACATTGCACCGAAATCGTTTACTTAATGCCCGCAATACACAACACATTGAGCGCATTGGATGACGGCCAATAATAATTTATAAAGTGCGCGAGCGCGCACATCTCTCGGATAATTCGCCGGCGCGCCGCAAGGAAAGGGCGGTCTCGGCCGCTCATTCAGCTGGCCGCCGCCACCACCAATGCCGCCGTCGTTGCTTGTTCGTGTTCTCGTTATTTTTAACATCATCACAAACCCGTCGTGTACTCGCGATAACAACGCATCATGACAACATCATTAGTGCGAAACCTGAAATAACGTTGGGGGAGGTCTGGAAAACCGCAGGAATGCACCTTTCGTAATGGGAGTGACATTTTTGCTGTTGGTTTTTTACTCGCAACCCGAGAATAATTACACCAGCGGCAGCAGCAAGTAAAATATGTGTTGGCGTACATTTTCGCTAATTACAACCCTCCGGGAAAAAAAGCCGCGCAAGAAAACCTCACTACATCCCAAGAAATTAAAACAAATTTTAATTAGGACTCGAGCAACAACTAATTATCTCGTTCTCGCCAAGAAATCCATCGATGAAAAACACCGCACGCGGAACAATGAACCACAAGAGACGACTGAGAGATGTTCCATTCGTGAATGAGCGGTAATTAAAAACTAAATATTTACATGGAAAATCCTCGCACCGTTATGTTAACAATTTTCACGCCAGAATGCATCATGCGCTCAAATAGAAATTAAATAAATCCCGTGAAGAAGAATGGAATATTCACATCATAATTAGGCATCGCGTACGAAGAGACTAAATAAGATGTGAAGCTATTAATTATTTTAAGAGCACGACACGGAACGTTCCTTTTTCTCGCTTGTTCGTTTGTTTGTGAGTAAAAGGCCATTTGTGGACCTAAGTAAACTGCATTTGTACGGTGTGTGTGGACGAAACGAAAAAGCTTGAGGTAATAGTTAAAAAACAACGATACAAGTTGCGCGTATTTGATCTTCGTGGCATGAAAAACGAGGAAAAAACCGTGGCAGTGAAGACAAACGGGCGCGTGAGCAAAGTGAGCTGCTTCAAACGGAAAAACGCGCAGTCGAGAATTTAAATTAAATATTTACTCCTATTAACTTGTGTTTGCAACGAGGCAAACGCAACGAGGAGAAAAAATACGCTCAAACGAAATTTCAAGAACAACAACCACCGGAAACTCTAACAGAAATGTTTGCACTTTTTATACAAATTTAATGATAATGATAAACGTTTGTATGCATTAGTCGCCTAATTAGATATTCCATCTTTTTTGCCGTCTCAACTCACTTATTTTTCCGCCGCTTAAAGATTCCCATCGTAAATTGCGCGAAATCGCCTTTAATATAAATTTATGGCGCGTTGAACTAATGAAAACGTTTATCAATTGTGTGCAATATATTGCAATATATATTACTTGATAGAAGCGTAACCGTGAGCAGAAATTGGAAAATCCTACACACATGGCAAGCATAAATCCTACGTGCGCTTCGCGCATTTCCCAATATTTCTCGTGTTCGCGTTCCGTCTTCTTATTGTACATGTGCGGAAAACGCAAACGCCATCACTTTGTATAAAGTTTCATGGAGACGCGGTGCATTTGCGGTTATGTAATTTAACATTGGTAAAAGAGCGAAAGAAAGGAAGAAATAAACGCAAAAAGCAGTTAAATAACACGCAATGCGAGCAATTAATGAGGTAAACTTTAGAACGAGGGTAAAAAGCGAAAATTGCAAATTGTGCAGCGCGAGCACACACAAACAAATACGCTCGGCGAACGTGACTAAATTATTTAAAAAGCCGGCAGGCACGCCGACATTCAAGTGGCGGTGGGCGCGCACGCTTGGCGCTGATGGCCCCAACAACGACGTCGTCGATGTCGATGTCGACGTCGACGACGTCGACGCCGCCGACGCTGCCGCCGGTGACCTACCCCAACATCCCCAATAAACCGGTGGACGCGGCATCGCCGGCTTTAGCGCATTACGTTCGCGTTGCCCCGTGTGCACGGTATAAACCGCCCCCGCACGCAGGATGCCACCGGCTCGTACCACCGCCGCTGCTGCTGCTGCTGCCACCGCTCTGTGTGCAGATCAATAACGAAAATGTAAGTGTTTCTTGAATGAAAATTGGAACTATCTCTTTGTTCGCCGAGGTGGGGGCTGCTGCGCTTTGTTAATCGAACGAGCGAACCGGCGACTGGCTGAATTTAAATAATTCCGCAATAAAAGCGTAAAACTATTGCGCACACTATTTTATTATTTATATTTACGATCGGCTTTAAAATAGACATAACGCGCTATAAATAGCAAGTGAATTGTTAACAAATGCGCTAGTTCTCGATGATAATAATAAAATGATAAATATGTGCATGTAACTTACCAGTTTACCAGTACGTTGCACTCGCCTCTTTTTTTTTTGTTTTGCTGGACAAATTCGCTTGTTTTTCGCCTAGTTTTCGTCTTCTCTTTCTTCTAATTTTAATATAAAAGGTACACCGACGCAGAAATATCGCAGACAGAAATCACTACAGCTAAATATTAGCTAGGCTTGTTACTCTTTATAAGATTATAATAATTATTGTTGATTTATTATTAATCAGACGATGGCCACTAATTTTAATAAACACGTTGCTTTTGCTCTCTCCTTAAATTGGTTGGGTTTTTTGTTTGTTTGCTTCTCCTCTAAATTTACGCTTCGTTTGTACCGAAAAGGTATTTGAATTAAATTTCTCTCGTTCGATTAATTAATAGACAGCTTATTAAATATCACAATCGATTCTGTCATTTATAATTATAATAACATTGTAATGAACTAATTAATAATTCGTAGTATAAACTTCTTACGTGTTGCAACAAATTTCATTGTAATTTCTAATGTAATAATAATATTATTATTAACTTTTTAAAAAAAGAGTTCTTTGTCTGCCTGCAGCACGCGCTCGTCTTAATCGTATGGCATCTTTGCCTCGGTATCTCGCTACTTCTAGTGCTAATCTCGTGCGGGGGTGCTGTGGAAAGCCGGCACCACAACAGCTGGTGTAAAGTTCCGAATTGAAATATCAAGCCGGCAAATGTGAACCAAGTATCGCGAACAGACCACACCGCACTCGCACGCTGCCGGCAGTCTACTGGAGAACAACACAACTGAGTGCGCTTTCAACCAACTTGGAAGATCGGCGGCTCCCGCTTCGGTAAGACGAATGAATGTGGTGCACGTTCGTTCGCATGCTCGGGAAGCGAACCCGACCGGTACCGATTGCGCGAAAACCCACCACACGCTCACACACACCCGGAGGCAGCCAGTCAGTCCGCCGGCCGGCTGATCGAGTCGCCTGAATGTCTACGGTTGCTCGCACGCCTGCCTGGCGTGTGGAAGGAACAAAGAGCGGACGCTACCGTTAAACCACGAACGAAACCGACCAGCTGATTATCAGCTGATCCTTGCTGCGTGCAGGTCCTGGCTGGCAGCCTGGCTCGAAATCGTGTCTACCGACTGCGTCTGCCGCTGACACGCCGCGAGACACCAGAGAGGCAGCAGGCAGCCGGCTTATACATGTTCGAAACGGCGAGGAGCCCCTTTAGCTCCTCGCTCGCGCATTATGCCAGCAACAGAACAAAAGCGAAATTTTCACTGAATATTATAATCGATTCGCTCGCCTGTCTGCCAGCCGAAATGAATTTTCGACCAGCTATTTGCTCGCCGTATGCGCGAGTTAATAATTGCGTACGCGAAACGGATTGAGGCGCGACACGCACGTGTTAGGCCGCGTGCGCGCTCGTAAAAATGGGCGAAAAAATTGAGTAATGGTTCCGCGAACAATTACGTCAGAGACGTCATGGGAGTTTAGTTTAATTACAATCATTCTTCATCTCTGAAAAGCGAACGCCACGAAAATTATTAAATTATACGTTTTTATATGCCATCACTCTCATCGCAACGAACGCGCTGCTTCCAAGAAGCGCTTCATGTCGTCCGACTTTTCCGCTTCGTCGTTTTGGTGCGATTAGCAATTAGAGAGGCGACTATGAATGCGATCGAAAAGGAAACTGTAATAATTTCACCCCAATTAAGTCGGCCAAAAATAGACAGCCAATAAAGCTATTAGCAGAAATGTGTTAATTGCAATTCGTCGCGCTATGACTCAGCCCGTTTTACAACAGCAATATAATTAGCTCGCGTCCCTCCCGTAAAATTTGTATAAGAACATTGCCGGCACTTGACTCAATTTTTCGAAAGAGATCCATACCTACGTTCGATTTCGGATACTTGAAAGTGCATTACCATCAGTTATCTGCGATACTCAGCAAAGCATATGGACTTTTATATACCACTTGATGCATGCACTTCATAGGCAGTATATGCATTAAAATAAATATTGACAGGCAAAGATAAATATTGTACATTCGTCGCTTCAAATAAAGAATAAGGCCTAGTCAAATAGAAACGTAGAGCATATACAGGCAAGCAAGCAAGTCAAATAACGAAATAGTTATTGACATAATTAAAGTGCAATCCAATTATTTGTGGTGTTGTATATATGCCCAATAAAACGAAATGATGAAATATCAAGTCGTCACATTTAGTACAATTTAATATCTGCTAATGTTTGAGTCAATATTGAATTTATTTCTCGCCCTCAATATACCCCACTATTCCGACTATTCCCCACTTAACATATTGCTTTGTCCCGCACGGATGATTGATCATCGCTCAATTATGAAAATAACTTTTAAGTTGAAAAACGACGACAATAACTGCTTTTGCCGCTACTCAAAAAGACAATAAATGTGTGTCAGTCATGCACGTGTTTTTTTGCTGTTGCGTAGCGAAACAATGGCTAATTATGATTGACATGATCATAAAAGGGCAAGTCATAATTATTTTAATTAGTTACTCTTCTAGCTCCACCAGGTCTCCTATAATGTGCGCGCTCGCGTTTGTGTATTTTACTATTCGCATCGACGTTGAAGGCTAAACGCATTTTTAATGGGATTGTGTGTTCGGAAGCATTAGATGTGTTTGCTATAGATGAGCAAACTTGATAGTGATGTACACACGTAAAAGATGAAATATCAGCCAATTACCTTCTCGATGTATTTACGTTAATTAAGCCTCTCGAAATTAATTTTCACGTCCTCTATTTGTTAATAACCAATCCAATAATACGTACATGGGACATGTACGAAAATTAATAAGCTGCTTCTACAGTCAATTTTGGTAATAACAACGATGTAAAGATCACAGAATTTCGTCCTTCAACACGGAAATTGTTACACGTGACTAAATAATTCAATCGTTATTGAATCGGTCGTTATAACCGCATGAATTATCTGTTTGTTCAATATTTGTATTACTTTAAAACTGTAGCTCCACGCTTCAGCCGAAGTTCTTATAAAAGTGTATTAAAAATTGACGTGGCATTAAAATGATATCCACTGTATTTCAACGAGAGATGCAACAGTGTGTCTATTGAGCATGATTTCCGGCCGAGGTATTTTAAACGCGTGTTTTTTGGCAATAAAGCAAAAAATAATTATAAAATACTTGTCAACTTGTCAAATACCCCGTGAACATGTTCGCTGTCCTGTTTTACGTGTCAATGCCGAGCAGCGTATTCGGCAATTTGTTGTGTTGATTTACCGCCCCCGAAAGCATTATCAGTGCGCAGCTCGCTAAATACCTACAGCGATAAGACGGAATTATGTCAAGAATGTCATTGTTCTATAATATGGTCTGCATTGTGCAAACGATAAATTTCCGCCTTGTGCGTGTAAATTGAGAGAGCCAACTACATACAGCCGAGTCTCGCATCGCGGTTGCTTGCTTTATCAAAACCGAAAATTATCTTCCAATGAAAGGGATTATTACGCGGAATGGCAACGCGGCAAATTGGTTTCAATGGCACAATGGGCATCATGATTGAATAGTTACATAATGAGAACGAAACGCGGACGCGCGCGCGTTTGCGGTATTTGGAATATTATTAATTATACATCAGGCGCAGGTTATTGGTATTTCCCGTTTTGATAGATTGCGTTTAAAGTGCCGCTGGCATTTATTAATTATTCGCGAGCGGCGCGCGCCCCGTCTTTGCGCGCCCGATTTGCTCCTTTGCCAAAACGGCCGGAAAGATACACATCATCCCCCCGTTTCGCCGTGGCCGAACCAACTCGCAAGGAATTTATACACATTTACTTTTAATCGAGGGCGGCGAGCGTGCTGCATTGTGATTAATCTATTATTACCAGCATTTACATACTCCTCAGAGAGCAGGCGGTGCGCGTGCAACATTTGCATATTGTTTAGTTTGCAATGCAAATGTTATAATTATTATGATGAAATTATTCAAGTTCAACAATTTTATAATTAATTAATTACATTGCTCACAATCAAATGACTTACAGATAGATCTTGGAAAATTTTTGAAATTCTAATTTCATCAATTATCCTTGATTGCACTTTGAAATAAACATTAAAATTAAACATCTCCATAGTTTGAATAAGTGTGGCAACAGTCTCGAAAGAAAATTGCATACTAACAGCCGAACCACCCCGCAGCTTATTAAATAATAAACAAAGTAATGTATGTAAAGAGCTCGGATTGGATCAAAAAGCTTGTAGACGCTTTGCACGTTGTAATTTGTAAAGGAACACGAAAGCGAGCGCTACAAAGTGCATATTTTAAAGCAATTATTTATACATAGTATTTATTTCGACGATGATACAAGTACGCGCGCAGTTTGAGAATTACACGTGGCAGCGTGCGCGCACACATCGGCGAAGCAATATGCCCAAGGCGAATATGTGCTGTATACGCGAGGCGGCTGTAATCATATACATTTTCAATTTTTGCCCCGCGTCAACGACGCGACGCAACGCTCCCAACCAACCATCCATTCGTCCATCCATCTATCCTCTTTCTATCTCTTGACGGCGGGCGCGTCGATCAAGTTTTCTTATTTTCTGCCTCCATCGCCAAACGCGCGCGCCGTCTCTTCAGCGGATGAGCGCACCGCATTAAAAATGCATAAGCTAATCAAAAATACATGAAACTTTTCTCTAAACATCGACTTGGTTTTCGTTGCGTGAAGACGTCGACGGCGATAGCGATGAGGAGGAGGAGGACGAATCGAAACGCGATTTCCATTCAGTACGCGTTCTTACATTATTGAAAGCACTTTTTAAATCATTTATTCAATTGTCCTTCTTATTGCTTCACGTTCTTCCAATTCCGCGTCGTGTCGTGTCAAAGAAATAACGCGCATAAGTATTTCCCTTAATAAATCACTCAAATCAGATGTTTCTCTTGCGTGCGTAATAAGAAAAATACGAGTTTCCTTGACATTTATCTCATCATGCCGCAAAACGCGATACAATCTTTTTCTGCGCCTTCCTGTTTTTCCTATTTACTATCTTTTATAAATTTAATGATCACTGCAATAAAATTGAAACTCTTGGCTGCCAAAGGAGCTGACGCAATTGCTGCACATTATCGAAACGCCGGATAATGATGGCACACCGAGAATAATGACAAATCCGCCAACAGGAGCAAGGACGAAACACGATATTTGCAATTATTTTTAATTAATTCAAACGGGAGACGACCGTCCAGTTTACGGTTTCGCATTTAATCTCTCGGGGCGGCGGGCGAACGCAACATAAAAAGCGCGTTTGTGCGAATAATATTTTAATTAAGCACTCGCGCGTTACGCACGCTTGTTATTGTTATTTTTTTTGCGTTTCGTTTTCCCGTTTATTATGTTGTAACATGTGCTCTGATGTTACACATTTCATATCTCTATTTTTTATGCCTCATTGCTCTGTCGGGATTAAATTTTAAATTGATCGAATTTCATGTGACACACGGGATATTAAATATTTTAAACGCTCCCGTTTTAAGCTAATGCAAAAGTTTGGCAGGCACAAAACAAGGCTTAAGTCTTACTTATCGACTACTGGCCTCTCTCTCTCATAATAAAATCGGAATCTGGCAATTTCGCAAAACAGGCGCAGAGGGTGCGCGCGTTGGCCATTTCAATAAATATATCCGCGCCGATGCCCATCCATTGAACATTGAACGCGCATAACAAAGCCAATGGTCGCCACTACCGTCGCCATCGGCAAAATCCGGGGGCGGCAAAGCGCACGGAATGCCAGCGCGTCCTCGTTGTCGTCGTTTGGCCGGCCATCGAACGCTTTCGAATCGCTGGAGCCATCTGATAAAAGCAAGTGGCGCGCACAAAGCACTTTGCTAAGCTTTTCCAATTAAAATTTCCATATTTTATCCGGAAAACGCATACGATGCGCCTTTTTCCGGGGCGGCCCGGGTCGGGGCGTACGAGAGCATATGGATAACGCATAAACATCTTCATATAGTGCGCAAAATTGCTAATAATAAAGCTTTGCATTATTCCAGCGGTTTTTAAATGTGCGCTTCGCTTGCACAAAATGTTTACTCGGTACTGCCCGAATGGGAGATGTGGTTGTATGTTTTTATCACTATTCTCGCTATAATCTGCAATTAATGCGTATCAGCAGCAGCAGCAGCAGCAGCACGCATGTATGTATGTATGTATTCCGTTGTTCTACTGTTCTGTGAGGGTGACCCAAATGTTCGTTGCCACTGCATTCGCATACATACAATAAGCCGTGCGTCCAGCGCGACCCGACCAGCTTGGACTAAAGTGCTCGAGACATGTGGAGTTGTAATAAAAGCGAAAATGGACTCGCCGAAAAAGGGGACTTTATTAGCACTGCCTGTGTGTGGGTTGTTCGCTTGCTTCTATATGAATTACACTTTGTGTGTTGGGGAGGCCAGGCAATGCCGTCATTGCCGCCTCCATTGTCATTCGCTCAAAAGCTTCCGCATCTACCGAGAACCAAGTTTAAATCAATTTTTCTTCACTGCATTTGTCTTGCTCCCATTTTCAAGAAAAGCAAACCGCAACCCCCCTTAAATCCTGTCAGGATGAGATAACAAAAGCTTACTTAAGTTGATATTTTTTGAACTGCAGCTGTATATCAATTTATTTTACTTCAGCAATTTACTCAACTGAAACATTTTCTCTTCGCCGCAATGAAAAACCAAATCCTTAATACTTTTTCAAACGTGTATGCTTTCCGTAAAACTCATCCAATTTAAATGCAGCAACTTCCTTAAGCGTAATCACTTTTCTTCGCAATGTAGTATGGCACCGACTCGTTATACGTTTTTTTGCTGCTAAGCAAGCAATTGTTTAGTAAAAAATATGATCATCCTGTGCAATTATCTATCAGTTAATAACGAACGAATCCACAAAGCGTATGCTCATTCAATACCACTTGAAAGCACATCCGAGCAGAACCGCTCTTTTCTATGAGGAGCGCGCGCGCGACCGAACCCATCTCAATTTAATTGCGCTGTCACAGTCGGTAGTCGCACAAATGTCATATATTTAAATTATAATTACGCACAACTCTTTTCTCTTAATTGCCTTGATTCCCATGCTTCCTGTCTGTCCCACATGCACCTCAATTCCAGCCTTAGAATAAGTCAATTTGTCATAACAAACGAGTTGTTGTTACGCATTCACAACTCGCGCAGCATGCACGAATTCAGCTCGGTGCGCAATCGATAACAACATATCGCACATAAATTGCAGTCAAGATAATTTCTCCCTAACGCGATGTAATTAAATGTATCGCGACAAGTTGCTTCCGGCGATTGCAATTTCCTTTTTATTTCGTTCTTTTCTTGTCTTCGTATTCCTACACTTTTTCCAGATAAGCATGTGCGTCGCTGCACTTTTCTCATTAAGTTGGCTTCGCTTCGTTCTTCAACCCGTGTAAACTTGAGCCAAAGACAATACAGCGACGCAAATGAACATTAAACGAACATTAATTACACTCTAGTTGCTTCAGCAGGCGCACAAAAGATGAATAAAAATGCATGACAACAAATTTCCTATCAGCTGATCAGCACAGCACAGCACAGCGATTTGACTTATATTCAATTGTTCGTGAATGGCGGCAGTAGCAACAACTGAGCGAACGAATGAAATGTGCTGCACACTCTATAATTACGCTTTCCAACATCCTGTATGCAAATGTATGTAGAGTACGTAATCCAAACGGGCGACACATACACAATGGCCGTGCGCGAAACTCTTTTATTATTTAACAGCAACCGAATGGAACTGCTTGCTTTCATGCGGGCTGCAGGCAGGCGCATGAATTTGATTGAATGAAACCAAACGTGTTTTAAACCCTTTAGCGCAGCTCGATCTCGTTGGCGAGCGCGCGACATCAACGTGAAAAACATTTTTCCGCACAGTCGTGTCATTTCCAGCGTTTGCTCCACCAAATAGTGCGATGAATAATTAATCGCGCCTGTAAATAATAACTAACGGTTTTTCGAATAAACAATGCAGCGGAAATTTATCAGTGCGCCGCGCGGAGGATGTGGTTTCGTCTGCGTTTGTTGGCTTTGTTGTCGCCCAAAGGGAACCCGAATGCGAAATGCAATTATTGTCGAACGCGATATGAAATCGACTGGCAGATAAAAGGCTTCTTTCTAGCATTTACTGCGTTGTCTTGTGGCTTTCGTTCGTTGCACATACATACATTGATTGCATTTCACCAAAGCAAACAACTCAACTATTGCATGTTGTCATAATTACAACAGCGGACTTCATTGATAACAACTTTTCGATTATGGCGACACGAGCTTAGAGAAATAAGTTGTGCGATTACAATAAATTAACAATGAATTTTGAGTGGATTGAAGATCCAACGTTAGATCGCATTCTGGGAAGCCGATATAAAGGCTTTTTTCGAATAACTGAAAACGCTATTATCTTGGCTGGCATTCGTTTTATTATTTTTCTTGAAGCCACTGCGCACTGCGCGCTGCTTTGTGCCGCCTTGCCAACCAAGTCTATTAGAAGAAAAGCTTCTTTTAAATGGTTTTTTCGAGTAAAACCAACAGAGGAGCCTTTTATTCCGTTCTAATACGCGCTGCTTGAAACAGCAGACGACCATGTACTCCGCGCGCTCTGCTATTGTCTTCACTCAGCGAACGCGTACTGGTTCTTCAAACGTTTTGTCCTGCTTGGGAATATTTCCTGTTCGCGTATAATCTTGGAATTTTTTTATTACCACTCATCTAGAGCAAAACTCGATATTTGATATGTTCAAAACTAAATTAATTTGTGTTCGTAATCGTTCATTATCGAAAGCTAGTCAAGTGATTATTTTCTCAGCGTAGACGTAGCAAGTTTTAAAAGTAATAATTGTTCGTAATGCAATTAATTGTAAAAATAGAACATAAATTAATTGCAGACGTAAAGGCGTACAACCGGTACGATGGTGGTCTTTCTACACAGCTAGCACACAAAGGCCGGAAAACAGGAGCGGAAGTATCGATTGCCGGCTCTGGCGGTTTGCACGTTGATGCACCTCATGCGCACACAATGCGATCAGCTGCTATGCACATTCACATGCTACATTAAAAGCTTTGCAACTGCCGCCCGGCGGCGGGTTGAATATCGTAAAATGCACATCACAGCCGCGCGCTCGACGTTAATCAAACGCAACCAGAGTTGCGACGTGAATCTGTATGCGCGCCGCTAATAAATAATAAATAATCTGGGATTTTTTATGATCGCGAATGAGCCACGAACCGCCGCGCCGCTCTGTTAATGAGAAACGTCTAATTGGACTTTGCGAAAACTTCAAACGCACCAGCGCACAACTGATTAAACTAATTGACAATGACGACCGACGAAAATCTCATTCATAATCAATAAATCAATATGCCGCCCCTCTCGCTCCCACAATATCCCATAATACAATCAGTGCGAAACGGTTTCACAATACTGCTCAAATTCTCTACAGGAAGAAGAGGAAAAATACGCTTCAACGAATCAGAGAAAATTCCTGCCCGTTGTTTCCCTATTGAACAAAGCGCGGAATTCAGGTATTGAAGACGGCGAAGGAAATGAAAACATAAAATATTAATACCAATAAATACCATGCCTCCCCTTTTCTGTCTTCGCATTCTCTTTGCATTTCTTCCTATAAATTACGCAGTGATTTGCAACTACCTACTATTGAATTTCATCACGTGCCTGATCCAAATACAAAGCGCGCCCAACAAAGAAAAATTCGCAAAGTTTCCGAGAACACGAACTAAAGTGATTTTTATTCATTTTATGCGGCATAATCGTGAATTATCTGAAAAGGGTAAAATGTATTCGCGCTCCGTTCAAAGAATGCCCGGAAAAAATGGCACGACCAGAAAATGAAGTCAAAAAGGCAAAACGCGTCCGCATGTTCGCAAAAAGTGATTAATTGCTTTTCTCGCCATTTAAGCCTCCGGGTTTCTGTCTTACGAAACGCGCATTTTCCTACGCTCCCATTTTTCACATATCCACCATCCAAATGAAAGAAACTTTCCCTCGCCGCGTACATTTTAATGTTAATTTATACTTATTTCTGACCACCCCACGCAGTCTTTAATCGAATCCTTTCTTGCAAGTATTATTTCCATGTGCAATTTTCGCGTCCGTATAATAAACAGCGAGATTTTCCAATTTAGATTTAGATACGAGAAGAAAGAGAATCTATTATGCTAGGTGAACGGCTTCAAAGTGATTCAACGACGAAAAGAAACAAAAACGACGAACGCACCATGGAAATATTTCAAGGCAGTCAGCGAAGGCGCTTGAATAAAATAATAATTTAACATTTTTCTTGCTTTGTTTCCTTTTTCTTATCAACATCTTTCTATGCCAAGCTGATGTTTCCGTCTTAAGACCGAACTGAAGGCATACTTGATTGTTATATTATGCAGATGCAACTTTTGTGCTAATATTAACAATAGTCATAAAATTATTGTTATTATTATCATCATCATCACTATTCTTGTGCTATTCGCTTTCGTGATTTATACGCCAAGTAATTTCATAATTTTCATTTTTCCTTTAGCCGGATTATGTCATTTCAAACACAAGCAAAAAAAATATCTTATTAACAACCGAAATGAACAAAAGACTTAACGTTCGTAATCATCATCAATAAAAAACAGCTCTGCCGTTTTTTTCGTCTGCGCCTTGAAAGGAAATGATTTCTCCGCAAGATTAAGGCGCACCATGCAAAACGGTAGATAACACAAAATGTAGGCAAATTTCAAATATAAGCGATGGACGCAGAGGAGGAAGATGAATTTATGAATTCATCAAACGCAATTGTTCCGGTTCATTAACCAGCGTCTCATTAAGGATTTGCTCATTTGCGTGCAACATCTTTATTCGTCTCGCAATTACGTGCGCTGCGCTGCTCTCGCCGCTCTGCATGCGGCTTTTATATCAAATCATATTCTTATTACACTTTTCCCTATCTTAACTGCTATTTTCCTTCGTAATAATCCCATTTGCGGGGCATTTGCTTTGTCTTCGTTTTTAATTCACTTCATTACAATAAATACCTATTCGCAACCGACTCCACATTCATTCTGGCAATTCTAATCTTGAATACATGTGCTGTATGCAATATGCAAACGTAATTCATAATTTAATCATGAAAAATGAGCATAAATAAAATTGCAAAAGCAAAACGCATGTACTGATAAAGCCATCGAGCGCGCTCATTTGAAATGCATAATTTCCGTTGCATTCAACTAATGCTAATCTCGTGCAATTTTCCAAACCGGAAGGCGATTACGCGCGTCGCCATTGTGCGCATAAGTTATCGGAAACACAGTGTAGGTGCACTTCTGTCATTGCCGGCAGTTGCAGCAGTGCTGTTATTATTATTATTAGCGTGTGCGTTCGTTGGTCGATGGAAAGTTCCTTTCATGGTACGCGTTGCGTGCGAATGCGCCACGACAACGACGTCGACGACGGCGATGATGATGATGATGGCCCTTTTGTATGCACACCATATCGCGGAGCAATTGCAATTGCGATTGCATTGTGTGCCTTTGCACTCTCGCTGAGCGCGCAAAGAGAAGTGTGTATATCATCGGCAGGGCAACTCTTGCAGAATGCATTCGAATGGCCCAAGTGGCTGGCTGGTTGGTGCGCGAGCGCAAAGGGAAAATTGTGTGGCACGAGGTTCGTTGCACCCGCCACCGACCATGCCGCCGCTCGATAGCGACGGCAGCATGCGGTGGAACGCACAATGGAAATTCGAAAGTGACATGCGCCAAGTGCGCACACTCGCACCCAATGGTAAACTAAACGGGCTACCACATACATATACACGCGAACAGCCGCCCCGAGTCCTGGTTAGTCCTTCCATGCAAAACCGACCGTAAAAAACGACTACATTCGAAGAAGTCGGCTACTGTTGTTTCTTACAATGACTCTGTATTTTTAAGTGTTTTAAGTAATTTCCCTAAATTAGAAAGTTTCTTAAGAGCGCCATCAAATTAAACGCAATCAAATAGCTTTCTATGTAAGATTATTGTGCTTCTATTCTAATAAATAACCAAGTTGGTTTCACCGAATCAAGACTATGTTTATGATTTAACCTCAATTAATCCTTTTTATCCTTATTTTCTAGATAAGCAATCACTTTGTACAATGTATCTAGCGCACTGCTCAAAGTAATTTTTAAATTTTTATCAGTTATCTTGTCATCACGAAACTATTTCTGCCCCGCATTTGAAAAACAAAGTGTGTGCGCGTTGTCGGCAGTTGAAACGAAAATGCGCGGCATCCGAAAAACTTTCATCGTTTGTAGCATTAATTGGAAATTCCGCGAATGCCATAACAAAAATAACATTTTTCTCCGCAATAATCCCGTATGCAATAAAACATTCCGCGAGAGGCGCAGAGACAGCGAACAGCATTTTATTGTATTAACGTAATAATTGTGATAAATAAATGCTCCATTCTTCTCCTCGCGTCAATTATTATTACATGCATTATGAATTCATTATCCATATACGCTAATCGTAATTAAAAGACCATGACGCAATCGAAATCAAATTTGCAATAAAAGCGCACATGAACCGTTTGTTCTTGTTCCATTTGCATTGCGCATGGAGAGTGCACGTGAGTCCACGACACGAGTCGTGTTGTCGATTACCATTCAAATTGATCGTATAATTCAATAATGACTAATGCGAGTGATAAGTTTATCGTCGTCTGCATAATCCGCAGAGTAATACTAACCATGCACTACAGCAGGACATGGTATTTAGTTGGAGCGCAACCAGTCAGTGCACTTTAGATGCAAAACTACTACAAATAAATCAAATAGGGAAATAAGAAACGTTGAAAACTTAATCAATTATCGCTTCGGCACGACGTTGACTGACGCACATATAAAATTTCCTATAATTCGATTAAAAACTTCCAATAACGATTATTATTATAAGGCTATCCTTATAAATCGCTCGTAATGATGCAACTTCAATTCCTTTTCTTCGTGTTGTGTCTGCGGCAAGAATTAAAATGTTTTAATACATTATAGTGCGCGCAAACGCAGGACTGAATGCGAAAACGGACCACGAAGACGAGCGCGAGCAACAACATCCTCTCTGGAGTGCGATTAATCACCGGATTCTTTGAAACGTCAAGCTGCAAAAGATCAAGTCAACGGATAAGCGACTGGATCCGTACCGAGCGCACCAGCAGCGCGTTTCACTCCTTTTCTCGGTGGAGTGCGCAAGGCGATGATTGAGGATTTAATTATTTTCTATCATACCGCGTCAAAGCAAGAAGGAGGCGCACGCTGCGAATTTGTAATACAATAATAAATGGCTAGAAAGTTTTCGCACATTATTAGCTTTTCGATTCGTACTTGACACATGGGTTACGCGTGTGCGTTCATGCAAATGCGCCAGTTTCATCCGTTATTGATGACAATTGGATAGATGTATTGCGAGATGAGGTGTGTGTACGTGCGCAAAAAATTCCGCTGTCGAAAGTATTGTTCGTTGTTTCGATGGGTCACAAAGTTCAACGTGTAATGAGTTTTACACACTCGCGTCCCACACGCATTAACGTCAGATACTTTTGGCATCTATTTATCTATTCCACGCTGTACTGACTTGCCACATCAAGAGATCTAAACGAGTTTTGCATAATTAAAACAAAATATATCTAATTTTCAATTTACACGTTCCGCCAAGATTGTATAAAAAAGCATTTTACTAAGTTTATCCAAGACGCTATCTCATTATCCTTTGAAGCAAATGTGCACAAGATTCTCGCGTTAATTATGTTGACTTTTTAAACATTTCTCTCTCGTATATAGCGTGTCATAAATTTAATCAGCGTTGATATTTAATCTTGATAAGAGATGCATGGTTATTAATTAAATATTATACTACATAGTTTGATAAAAATGTAATTTACTGCGATTCCAAGTGAATTAGAATTAAGTTCACCGCGTCATAAAATTAGCGCTAAACTGCATATTAATCCACTTAGCATACGTGCTGCTTATTCAGATGGATTAATCGATAATACCAGCGTGCGCATTGAAAACGCATTCGTCCGCGAAGAATGGCGAATTAATTAAATACGCATTTGAGCGGTTTATAATTGCTCGCGCGTCAGGATTAATATCAATCAGTCCACGCGCGCTCTGCGATCCTATGGCTGCAAATACAACGTCTTGTCTCCTTATCGTATTGTTAACATCAACGAGGCGCGCGCGCGCGTTCGCTCGTTCGCGCTCTCCGCAATTATTATTATTATGCAAAAAAGCCGTGTCCTTCTTGCCGAGATTTACTTCATTCGGCGCGCAATCGTCGTTTCATTGTGGTGTATTTTTTTTCGTCTTGTATTATTCTTACACTTCTCCTCGCCTTGGACTGCACGCGCTCCTCGTGCAGTCCTTCTGAGGAACAGCGCGTTCGTGTGCGCTCTGGCTGTTGTTGCATTCGCGTCTCTCTGCAGGTACACACACATTTTCAGCGGACGTTACAAGGTCAGTTGGCGCACTGCATTACGCCCGTGCGTGCATAAAGCCCTTTTGCGCTCGTTTATATTTAGTAATAATTGTTTCTTTTTTCGTGAGTGTGCGCTGCCTAATAACACGCGAAAAATAAAGCAATACGCGGCGCAGACCGCAACGCCAACTTTTGCGAGGAGTCGGTTTGTTGACTCTTTCGTGGCGAGGCGGCTGGAACCAGCTGTTCGCGTTCTTTGCCGCGGCAGTACAGCAAAACCAAGAGAGCAAAAGCGTTTCGCACAAAGAAGCAAACTGGATTATAATGATGATGAGTTGATATGCTGAGTGATGCGATGATGAAGTGCTCGAGTCCCGCTGTCTGCCAGATTACGCCACTTCAAGGCCATCATATTCGGTGTGTGTAATTACGTTAAAAAACACAACAGAGAGGAAAAAACTTGTGGGTGTGCGTTCACCGATAGAAATAAAAATAACAATTGCACGACAACGACATCGTAGTCGTCGTCGTCGGCGGCGGTGTTGGTAGTGGCGGCGCAAAATCATAAAACGTGCCGAAATACTAGTCGGAAACACATGTGCGTTTGGCGCACATCATTTTTCTTCGTGAATGAGCCAAATAAAAAATAATTGCTGCGGGGACACGTTTTTCGAGACGAGCGACCAAACGATTCGATCGGCGAATGTAATGAAGTTGTCGCGAAGCAAACACAGAAATCCGAACAATTTCGCTGAGTAAATATTTGCGAATGCAGGCGAGCTAAATAAACATCATTAATATTATGATATTTAGCGCTAGCGACGAATAGCATTTGCATTTTAATGTATGCAATCCAGCAATAAATTAACATTTTGATGGGATTTAAATTCGGCACAAATTAGTCGCGAACAGATTGAGCACCCATTCTGTTTTTTATCACGCGCGCAAACACGGAAATGCGAAACAATTGAATAAATGCGATGTGTAATGAGTTGCTGCCTCCTCTCGCCTGCAATTCGAATGGCTGGCAACGCGACCGCAGATAGGCTGGGTACTGTAATTTTCTCCGGCAAATAATTATAAAGCGATTAAGTAATAATGGGCAAAAAGGAGGACGTTTTCCCATTTAGCGGCTGCTGACAAAACCGTCCCAGTTACATACCTTTTATGCGGCTACGTGAGGTATTGTTATACTTGTTAAACGATTTGCAAGAAATACGAACACATACGCAATCATACTCGTCATCTGTGTCAGAAATACGGAGCCGTCAGCTCCATTTTTTTTTACCTGTCGTATTTGCTCGTGTGGTGATGCATACAACGTTGAGATCACCTGAGCGCGCGCACGGCGAAAAATAGATCGTGGAAAAGTAACTCACCTAGAACAAAAGAACAAGCAGTTAGCATACATTGCACGTAATAGTTTATGTTGTTGAAATTTATTACAGCAAATGTCATTCATACAACCAACAATTACAATAATTAATATGGTAACTGTTCGTTGTGGCGAGTGCAGAAAACTGAGTAACACATTTTTTCCTTAAATATGATGAAATATCAATCAATACTTTATCCTCCATTCAAATAATACAACGAGTTTTGATACTACTGCAATTATAAATATTATACATATATGTATTACCGCAGTTGAAAAGTAAAAATATAAACTCAATTATAACATAATTATAAAATGTATAACCATGCAGAGTTTTTTCTACGTTAGAAGCGTTTTTTCTTTTTGCGTCAAATGTAATTACAGCACGCACGCAATTAGTTTAAAAATAGCACATCAAAAAAGATAAAGGCAATGAAAAGAAATGTCATCATAATAAGAATAATTAGAATATGAATGGAGCAATTAAAATAAATAACAACAATGTCATAGAAATGCGATACGTTAACGTCATGTTGGTTGTACTTGTTTTAATATGCATTCATGTTTATGCATATTTAAATGCAAGTGTGCGAGCACATTTCACTCGATGGAGAGATTTATAAATGGCCATTGTGCTGTGCTGTATGCGGCAAAGTGTTGCTAGTTAGTTGGCTAGATGCAAGCGGGCGAGCAACAACTTGCATCATAATTGCGTGCAATTGCAACATCGAATGCACACATGCTGGTAGGAAACGAAAGAAGTGCAAATTAAATTCAAATGTGCACACGCATCGTACAAACATATTCTAATATTAAATCGCCTACCTCGTTCGTAATCTGAGACTTTTTCCACGTTCAAACAACCGCCATAAATATTAATTAATTATGATATTTCAAGCGCCTGATAAGCGCGCTGCTGATTAGTTCAGCTTCCCATCGTCATTATTACATAATCTCGCAAGTTTTTTGTTTCGCCGAAAAATTCCTTTCGGGCGTATTGCGAAAGTATCTCCGCGAGCGACATGTGTAGAACATTCGCGAATAATTTATTCGTAACAACCGGTCGCCGTAAATTTTCGTCCGCTTATTATCAGCGCTGTTTATTGCCCAGCAATTAATTAATCAACTGTTAAATAATTAATTAGCAATTAACGAAATCACAGCTCGAAGATGGCGCGCGCAAAATCAACACGGAATTTCGGATGCGATGATGAACAATCGGCAAACATTTGCTCAATTACAAAACCGGCGATTGTGGAAACAATAATAATAATACTGTGCTAATAATAATAATAATAATAATGAAACACATGGCGAAAATTTCTGTTGCGTTTGTAACGTGCAGCGTATTTGCACAATGCTTTGTACGTGCGTATTATTTCTGAATCATTATTAAATTAATGACGATGATCAGTGTATAAAGTGAAATTATAAACTCGCTATTTGCCAAACGATAGATGGATGCAAGCGTGCTTATACGCATATAGAAATCGCAATCAATTAATTACATTACTACAAATCCCGAAATGAAATTCAATGTCCGCAATTGATGCATGCATGCGCATGTCGAGAATAATTAAAAATCGCGTTAGCAACTAGTGAAGCCATGAGTCAGTCTGTCAGTTCGTCGGGTTTATAAACTATGAAACAGCCGTAATAATAATAATAAAGGAACGCCGATTTTTATCGTCGTTCGACGCGCGTTTATAAACATTGAAACAAAACGTATGTGTGCTTTATTTGTTCAGTGATAATCACAGTGCACCGCGCATCGCATCGGTGGACCCACCTTCGTTCGCTAATCGCGTAATTGTATGCTGGTGCACTCTACTCTTACCACCGAAGCATGACACTTCCTCGATAATATTGCACTGGCACCGGCTACCACGCTTAGCAACCAATAAATCGCTCGCCACGCGTACACGACTTCTGCTCACCTTGATACACATAGTTAGACATTATGTGCATTATCTCATTCAATGATTTTGCCTCGCGAAAAACGCCGCGGTTAGCGACGCTACCTTGGACGACTTTATGCAGATTTGCACTTAATCATAATTATGCATTTTCTTTTATTATTTCAATCAGAGCCACGTCATAAAAACTTAATCTTTCCATTAAAAACTTATTGATGTGAATACATAATATTGTGGGTTTTACAACATATCTGCTAATTCATTTTTATCATTTTATGCGATTAAAACATTAAATTTTTATGGGAAATTCCTATTGCAATTTTAATACAATTTAAGCAATTCGCAGAAATATACAATGATCACGACCGCGCCATAGCTATGGTAAATTATTCCCATCAACAACAGCATTAAAAATTATACTTTGAAATGACGATTTTATTGCAGTTATATCGACATCATGCTCGCGATAAAAATACGTGCATTAAATACTAAATGAATTGCAGGTTCGAAACGATACGCTTTTAATAGCAACGCACAATTCCTGGCCAACTTTGTAGTTAAAGTGGCGAGCGAGCGAGCGAACGAACACGGGCACGTATCGGCGCATTCACCCTCTCATCGATTTATGCTTTTTTGATGACTCAGACTTTGGGTACTTTATTGGCCATTAGATAAGATGGCACCCACCGCACACCGAGCGCGCGCACAATGTTGCTGAAATATTTGACGAGGTGGCGGCGAACAGGCCGGTCATCATAAAATAAGTGCCTACATTGTTGAACAAGAATAAGCGCCACAGTTGCTACTGGCAGCCGCCGCCACCGCATTACAGCTACTGTCCTATCCAAATTTAAATCGCCGTTGCAACATTGTTAATCGCGATAAATTCACTTGCAAAATGTGCATGTGGAATGGCGAGCCAAAAATGCATGCGTAAAGCGCCTGATGACTTTTGGCAATAAATCGAGTGTCATGTACAATAGGTAGGTACGTGCCTGAATTGACCAATCGTGGTATTAATATCCGTGCCAAGTTGTGCCTCGCATTTCGTAATTTTATCGCCGCATTATTTTGCGCCCACAATACAACAATGAAGACACACGCTGATGGTGATGATGCACCCCGCTGAGGAAATGATGCACATGCACAGCGCGCCCGATTATTTTTAGCGTGATCTAATTCAATCTCGCCGCCACCGCACTCGCTTGCTTTACGACTATGTTGACGCCTAGGTCACATTGAACTTTTGCCCACTTGTCAAATATATGTACGTGCGCATTTATACAATGTAAGACATAAACGTGCCGGCCGGCCGCAGTAATTGCCACACTAACACCGAATTCAAAGCGCGAAGAAAACAAAGGCCGACGACACGAGCGATGAAAAATCGTATTTTGTATGCAATTTTGCTTATTAAGGTCTACGCGAAGTGCTAAGTGTGTTACATTAAGCAACGTTGTGTGTTGGTGCATCGCGATGCCAAATTAATTCGCACACGCGTTTCGCAAGCTTGCCCTGCAAGTCTCGTCTATTGCATTCACGCGACGATGCCGAAGCACAATTGCTGATGTCAAGGTTACGATACAAAGGAATCAATTTCAATTTTCATGCGTGCATACACCTCTCCCAGCAGCACATGAATAAATATGCTCTAGTTGCCGCCTCCCATATAAGCGCAATAAATTTTAATAGAATTGTTATGAGGTGTGAGCGCATATTGCCAAATCGATTAAACGTCCTCCAAGTGAAAAATTATTCGGCTATTGTAACCGCGAAATACTTTTCAAAGAAAAAACATTTACCGTCAAACTTCGTGAAAATTTCGTCCTTATAAGCAAGCAAATAAAATCAATAAGACTTTAAATTTTAAGGATAATTGATAATGTGTGATTTAGCAACTGGCTATAACCGCATGAATTTGCTATTATATAAATCTGTGATTGGGACGAGCAGTTGCGTTGCTATGCTTGAAATTATCGTAAAACCTGACGTTGCTATAACTAAAAAGTCGTTGAAACAAGAGTTGTTATAAACGAAAGTTATTATCCCCTAATATTTTATTAGCGCACGTTTCAAGTTTGAATGCAAATACGGAAAACGCGACGATCGCGCCGAATGTAAATTGGTTACTCCGGTGTGCAATTTTATTACATCAAAATAATCGCTACGCTCGCTCGCGCGACTTTGCTCCCTAATGATCTCGAATAAAATAATTGCAAAGTCGCAATTAAACAGCGAGCGTTTCTTTGTGTGCAAAGACGCGCAGCGCGCAAAGTTTCGAAAGCAATTTGTTGGGCGAAACTGTCGCCCATCTCGTCGCCGGCGTCCTCGATGTCGGCGGCGGCGGCGGCAGCAGCAGCGCGCAGCACACGTCCGCTGGCAAAACGAACGTGCACGCGCTCCTTCCTTCTTCGCGTTCGCCTGGCAAATACGGAGCACCAGAACTATTATTACTGCCACTCGAGGCGTTGCACTAACGACTAATTGTCGGAAAAGAAAGAGAAAGGGTCGCTGAACTTTATGCTCGCACACGAACCACGCATACACACTTGCTCATACTCTTTGCTAACTTTTACGCATTTTGCGCAATTGCAGCGCACAAGAAAGAGTTTGTTCGTCAAATCGCCGTTTGACTCACTCACGTTCGTTCCCATTTGACATTGCCAATCAAGCGCGTGCGATCAGATCAACAACCTACAATTTCTTCATCATTCTAATTCACAAGTTGCCAAACTTAATCAACATAAAAGTTCTATAATGCTGCTGTTGCTGCTGCTGCAGCTCGAGTGTGTTAAACAGCCATAAAGCAAACTCGTCCTATTAAAACTTCAAAAAACAAAGTTTTCGTCCCTGTGACAATAACAAAATTAAATTTAAGAGGACATGAGATAATGCGCTAAACATCGTCGAGTTTGCATTACGAATGCATGAGTACGAGACTCAGATGTCACCCCCATCGCCATTATCATTTGCATGCGTATCAATTATTCAGCACAATTTGCGCACTTTCTGCCGTCCCCCAGCCGTCGTTCGCGTGTATATTGTGTGTCAACTCGCAAACGGCATGTGACATGCATACGTCTCCGACACTCATTGTAAATAATTACGTGTTGTATTCGTTGCGAGTTTTATAAAAATTTCATGTTTGATAAAAGGGACAATACCCAGGAGATGCACACATTGTCGCCGCCGCCGCCGCCCCTCATCGTTGCGCGCATTCAATTTACCCAACGCGCACACATTTATCGTGTATATTTTCAGCTGCTGCTCAATGCCGGAAGTGATGCGAGCAAGGAAAGTCCTCGAAAGCGCGCAAAGAAAAACAAACGGCTTGCGAAAACAAACCAGCTCGCGTAATGAAAAAAAGTGAAACGCGGACGAACGAAAATGAAGGAAAAGTCGTTATCAGCGTCGTTAAATGCATAATAAACATTTTCATCGGAATTGCCCTTCGTGCGTGCGCGTTCTACTTAACTAAACGTTTCCGCGCAGTTTGCCTTTCAATTTGCACAAGCACGAAAATGCACGACACTCCGTTTTCCCGACCATTCTCGGGGAGTCGTCATTTTTCCGGAAAGATAGTTAGTTGTGTGTTCACTCCCCCCAAAGCAACACAAATTCCTGTTATTGCAAACCGTAATTAGATTTTTTTTCCCCAACCCTCGGCGTAAAATAAACGCTCAAATACTTTTAAAAAAGGAGTGCGCGAATCGGCGTGCTAATTAAATTACGACTTTTCGGGTTGTAAAAATACTGATAAGGAAAAATACGCGTGCGCATTGAAAAACTAGATAACACAGATTAAAAAGCAAAGCTCAGTTATAAATTGAAGCTGCACGCCGAGGGAAAAAAGTTGGAGCAAGCGCGCGAGCGCAAAAAAAGGATTTTTCGGACGCGGAAAAACCAACAAAAATTAAGCGCCGCATTAAGCCTAATGGAAAAACTTGCTGCGTTATTTCATTAGCGTTCGCGTATTCTTGCTGCAACAATTATGACATTTTCAGAATTAATTACTTACGTAACTCCGCATCGCACAAAGTTGTGCAACTGAGCGAATAAAATGTGAGTGAAATGCGTTTCCTGCTCGCACTGTGCAGAGACAAGAACAGAAAAACAAACAAAAAAAGCGCAGAAGCAATAGTAACACAGCAGCCAGCCACAGGAGCAACACACAAATTACGTCCTCTCTAATAAAATGTTTAATTATGAACGGCAATTAATACGTTAACTGTGCTTTTACTTTTTTAATAAATTACGAAAATAATGTATTGTTTGTCATGCGCACACACATTGGCGAAGCGAGTACATTGCATTCGCAGTCATTTCATTCAGCGGAATCGACAATAAAAATGATTACTCATAAATATCATCGGTTCCATCTTTTTGTGCAGCCGTGATGCTGAAATCAAGCGGATTGGAAAGTTGGCCGTAAACGTAAACCTGCCTCGATGGCGACGGCGGCGGAGGCGGCGACGAAATATTATCGCATTTCCTATTTTGAGAGCGTTTTTTCGCGCAGCCCCCTGATTTACGATCGCTGTACATAGAAGCGTGGAATTTAGTTTATAATATGTTGTTACTTAAGTGTATGTGGATTCGCGAGCAAATCGAATGCGCGAGAGAGCCATCAACGGCCGAATGAGTCAAGGTTTGATTGTTAATTTAAAAGCCATCAAAAAGTTATTGCCATTAAGTCTTTCTCTATTATGTGCCAGGTCTGCTGCGCTGCGTTCACGAGGAAATGAAAATGCTGCATGCACTTCTTGTTGCTAAGCGCGTTTTGTTGCTTGAGCTCGTTTGTTCGGGCTGTGCGTGTTGTTGCTAGGCTCGAGACCACAAATGCTGAAGCACACCACGGCTATTAGTCTCGTCCGCAGAATTAGAAAATTATTATTCGTTTGCGATTGCACGAAATAATTATGGTTTTAACATAAAAACGCTTTAGCAAACGAATGAGATCCGTCTTGCTGAAAGCTTCAAAACGTTTTACTGTTTCTTAACTACCACGTACAGCGTGCGCGTTAGTTTGCCATCGTGTTTTTTTTATTTTCACACAAGTTAACAATAATGTCAAATTAATAATAATGATGATGATAAATTCTTTCTTTGCCTGTACTCCACTTCAAGTAGAAATCAACTCGCTAAAAATTCGAAATCTCTTAAATACTTTCAAACCGATTAATTTTTAAATAGATTTCTAAATTTACGCCGCCTATCAGCACAGTGATCAAGATTTTCCAAATTTTTATAGATCTTTAAAAATAGTCAAACATTTATACCGACATTCAAAGATTCTAAGAGTTCGTTCCTTTCAAAATCCGTAAATTCAATGATTATTGTCCATTCGCAAAAGAAGAAATATTCCGAAATCAAATCATGAAATAAGTTGAGAAATTATGTTTGATTGACATGGACAGCAAAATAGACTTTGTTAATAATACATCATCAGCAGTTTGCACAACTGTCCACTCAATCCACGCAACAGTAGTGTATTTAAGAAGGCACATCATCTCAGCTCGTGCTTGTCGAAAAGTTGAAGCGAACAAATTGCCAAATTGACGAAAATAAAATTTTCAAACGGCCGGCACTACGAAGCCGAACGAAGAGGGAGGCGATGGCAGCGGCTTGAAAACACGAAATAGTTATTGAAAAGGTACGTGTGCGTTGCCGCCGCCAGAACGAATATTGGACATGCGAGCGGACAGTATGTATGTATGACTGTATATCATCATTTTTCATTTTCATTTTTGCGCACAGTCCGGCTTCGAGGCATAAAGAACGAAAATGGACGAAACGTTGGCTGAATTGGATACGTAGAATATGTATCTGCACGTATGACATGTTACAATATTTGAGCCGTTGGTTGCACAAAAGCGATGGATGCACCAACTGCTCTCTCGAGCGCTCGTCCACGTCCGTCCTTTTGTTTATAGTTGTGCAAAAATTGTTACTCTCTTCCAATACAATTTGCAATATCCATCAATCATTCGCGATACGTTATTATTCATAGACGAGCAGTCAAAAATCTTCATATTTACAGGCGCGACTTGATTGTTTTCGTCTGCATTTCGTATGCGCGCAACAACAACAACAGATTGTGTCAAGTACGTATCGTACGTACCGTACGTTCGCGTACGTCGATTTCAACAAAAATATTTTTCAAGTGCACTGCTCGCCGCCATCGTCAAGTCGTAACTTTCGAAAGAAATACGCCAGCTAGCTGCTAGCACACGTCGAGAGCTTTGTTCGCCGATGTCAAACACACACCCGCAAAGTGTTTCGAGTGCAACGAGCATCACGATGCTTGCAATGTCCAAAAACGAATAGCGACGATAAATCAATTTTTATATCTTTCGCCCGCCGAACGCTTTTTCGGCGAATGTGTTTGCTCTCCTCCAAATGCCTCCACCCCTTCCTTCGTCCGTCACGCGAAAAATTGCAGGCGACCCAGAGTCCGTACACCGACCGGTAACAAACGAAAATATTTGCAACAAATACGTTCTTGCAACATTGTTGCCTCGTGGTCGTAAATTATAACCCAGCGAGATGATTAGCACACGTGCATGTAAACCGCAATTTGATCTTCGGGCTGCGAGCGCTAGCAGCGAACAGCGAGCAGAAGAGAAGAGCAAATGGTCATTAGGCCACGAACCCCGAATATTCAATTCCGCCGCGAGTCATAATACGTTTGCTGCTGCTGCTGCTGCTGATGTTGCTGTGCAAATAAACAAGACGAAAAGAGCACCACGCCGAAAACCGAAAATGCGACTGCACATGATTTATTATTAGCTTAAACGTATGAGCGTCAATCAGACAGCAGTGCATTTTTTTGCGCGCCGCCGTTGTGGACGTTAGCAAGGCGACCGGAGAGAGCCACCAACCACACACATAATGTCATAAATACATTTCGCTCATGTCACGTTTATTTCTAGAGTAAGTGTGCGCAACGTGCGTATGTTCGTTCAGCTGCTGTTCTCAACATTGCATTGCATTGCATTACAAATTGCATTCGAAATAAAAATGCAGATGTTGCTTTGCAGCTTGCATGCCATGCTCATTCTTATCGCAATACGCGTATAATCGTGCAATGCAACACGCGAGTGTCAATTATGTCTGAATTTGATATGATGTGACCTATCATAATGAACCATTCGTTGGACAAAAGAGCCTCCAAGAACAATGCGCCATTTTATTACAAATTCAACTACATTGCCTGTCGTTGCCTATATCGTCGTCCCGTGCTATCAAATTTTCTCGGACGTGCGCGCATTCATCGCATGATAATAACTCAGCAGGCATTGTGCGCGTTCCTCGCACACCAAGAAAGAAATCTATCATTATCATGCGCAAAAGGTCATCATGTGTGCACGCATCGACGACACGTCCATTGATTTATTGATCACTCAACGATTTTGCCCTGGCTCTGAATATGCAGCGAAGCGAAGCGGCGATAAGGAAGCAGTTTGCTCGTTTTCTTCAAATGCACCTCCCGCCGCCCCGGCATATATTTTTTTTTTCGGTACGTTCGCATATTTTATATTTTATGTGTCTTTTGCTTTTATGGCATTCACGAACGCGTGCTGTAAATTATTAATAGCGAATGATGCACGAATAATTTGATAAATCCAATGCACTATCGGCTTTCGCAAAGCCGATATCCGATTACGCGTTAAATCACAATGACGTTTGCGTGCGCTGCCACGATTTAATTAACGCATCGGATCTAATAAGCGCGTATTAGTTTATAACAATGCAATATGCGCGTGCACACATAAACTTTGCCATTCATTCGTCCGCATTAATTCCACCAGTGCTAATTGATTCGTGTTCGCATTGAGAACAATCGCACAACATTCAATAATGCCTCTATGGCAAATAAAGAAACCGCAGAAATTCGGAATAGAGCAATTGCAATGCGCTGCGCTATTGACGATGCACTTGTTGGTGATAAAATTCTATTTTAACAAATGACCCCGTTCCCAACGAAATTCCCTTGGGCCGAAGAGGAAACGCGGTAATATTTCATTTATCAATAAGCAATGCATCCAATGCACACAATAAATAAAATGACATATTGCAAAATGCGTTTTTCTTTATTAATGCCGCCAGCAGTGTGCCGTGCCGGCTAAAAATACCTGATAAATAAATTCTATAGAAAAGAAAGCTCATCATCCGCAAATTGTGTTGTACATACAGTTTACAGCCAGATGGCATGTTGTATATTTTTTCAATAGGCGCGCATAATTTATGAATCGACTCCCGCGAGTGCAAATATTAAATATTTAACTGTTGACATAACCCAGTTGCTAATCATTTCCTTATCGACGCATGCAATTCGCCGATTGATTTATCGATTGTCGTCGTCAATTAAACAAATTCGAAATATCCGGGACGTGCGCGCGCAAAAATTGTCGATTCAATTACGCTTGTTGCCCGACTGCGTCGAGTTGCGTTCGCCCTTAATCGAATTCGGCGCCGAAATCGAATACAACGCGGCAAACGATGGGCAATGCATTAGCGCCAGCAGTGCAGCGCATAGATGCGAAACGAATCGAAACGCGCAATTGAGGACATTTCGGTGTTACATTTCCATCAACGTTATCGCCTCGCACTGATAGTGTGCGCGATTGTCAAACACACATTAGGTCATTGTTGCTGCACGCTGGGGGGGTCGGCGGCGGCGGCGGCGGCAGCGCTAGCAGCAGCAACGCCGGCTGAAGGAAATAGATTTCGTTGGCGTTCGCGCACAGGAAGCAATTTCGGCACGAACTGTTATTGTTGATTTTAGTGACTGATTGATTAATTAAAGTCGATTTCCGACCGTGCGTATGCGAAAAAGGGCCAGCGAATGAACCGACGAATCAACGAACGTGTTCGAGGAAGCGTTACAAATTGATTCACAAAATTAAATACGCGCGTCCCATTTCTCCCTCGGGCTGTAATTGTTATGCGCATGCATACGTCTAACCGACGACAACGACGACGACATCAAGCGATCATTTATTCGAATCGATTACTTTCCAACAAAAATTTATTACACTCAAATGAATTATCCTTCAACATCATCGTGTGCAAATACAGAAAACACATTGAGCGTCCGTCAAAGTTGCAAAAAGGTGAAAACAACAAAGCAAACATGCAAAATTCAGCGCAATGCCACTTTTGGGCGAATTCTTAAGTGCTGGCGCGGGCGCGGGCACGCTTCGAACAAGTGAATGGATACTGGGCAAACACTCTGAACGCAATTTTAAGCATTTCCATTGTACACTGAATAAATAATGTTGTTTGTTCTTTGAGTTTGAATAATAGTCGCAACCAACGGCGAAATTATTTATTTATAACCACTCGCGTACGCGTGCGCATTTATGTGCTGTTCGACGAGCAACGCAAGAAAGAGAGGGTTGAAAAGTTGGACCACACACACGCGATTATATTCGCGACGGACGGCGGCAGGAAAGAAAAACGCGCCCTCTCACACAAGACACCGAAACGCTAGAATTGCCACCGGATGTATGAAGTATGAGAAAATGTACGCGCAATGGAAGCAGACGTGAAATATGGAAAGCTTAGCGTCTGGTAACAGTAACAGTTGTTATGACTTATCGCGCCGAAGGGAATACATGTGTGTGCCGTCCACTGGATGAGAATGATATCCCAAAACGAATATTTGCACTGCGAGCAAAAGGGGTTGCGAAACTTGCACGTTATCGCACATTTCTAATCGGGGGAATGCGAGCAGAGAAACTCTGTCCGGCGCAAATCACAATTTAGTTAGTTAGGGTGTTCGTCGAAGAATGAGATCGCGGACAATTTCAACAATGACTACGAGTTGAATAAAATATCGAGACTACAATTATTCCAGCTTTCTCTTTTTTGCAAAAGGTAGTTGATGTATTCTCGTCCGAATTAAATACAAAATTTATGAATGTGTACTCGCATGAGCCATGAATAATATTGTAATAATTCGTGTCACTTGATAATTTGATTGAGACATTAACATGCACGCCCGTCGGTGATTGAACAAATGGATTATTCAGCGGTGCGCGCATTTATTATTCATGGCGCATTCGGCTTGAGTTTCGAAATCTGAAAATCTAAATAACCATCGCGCAAACGAGCACACTGTGCGGAGAAGAAAAAGACGAAAAAATGCTGTAATATACCATTAACTAATTCACCGCCCCCGCACGCATACAACTACAACGCCAACTCTTCAAGTGCGTATATACATTTTACTTTATCCGAAAACAAACCAAACTACTGCGAATGTGTTGAACGACCTTACCGAACCATTTAGTTTGGTCGACGACGATGACGCCGTTTTTGTTTTCTCTGCCGAATGGCATTTTGGTTTTGGTCTTGTGGCCATTCAACTACCACGAACATTTTGCCTAATATCTATCTATCTCTGCTACGTGCACTAAATATGTAGACTAGATTAGAATACAAGGTAAAAACGAAAAATATGAAAAGGCAGCAGGAGCCGCAACTTCATAAACAAATATTTCACGCTCTAACCGTCTAAAAGTTGGTGTGCGATGACACTTTGCTCAAACTTTACGACAACTCGAAGGATTCGCCTGCCCAGTCCCTGCCGGGTGTGAGTTTTAATAACTTTTATCGCAGATGTGCAAATCCACTCAGTTAACACACTGTATAAAGCGTGATCATTGTTTTGCCGGACGAAAACTTTGGAACATCGCGCAACTTACAAGAAACGCTCATAAAAGATAATATAGAATGGAAGGATATGTGAGCTAATTGAACTATTTGTATGCAATACATAGCCATATGCATTTCGTAAACAAATAAACATATCTCCGAGTGCTTTTTTCAAATTGATGAATGTTAATTAAAAAAAACAGCAAGTCCAACGCAAAGTAACACACGAAGGTGTTTGAAACAAAGTGAATCGAGACGCGCAGTTGCGCACAAATATAAATTACACAAAGTGGAAAAGTTTTAATCCGGGGCCGGAAAACGCGCGCGCCGAGCGACCGATAAGCCATGGATTTTATATTTTCAATTAAATTTTATTGATCACAAAAGCGCGCAAACACGCAACGCAGCTGAAGAATGACAGAGTGGCGGCAGTAGCAGCAGCGGCGGCGGGCAACAACATCAGGCAGGTAGTTGGAATTTTTGGCATATAGGGCAAATCCTCAGCAGCGAATCCTTCACGCTGTCATACACTTTGTAGCGCGCGCAATAGCGAAAAGTTCTCTATCGAAAACATATTATTCCAAGTCTACCGAGAAGGGAAATTTATGATTCTCTTCCTTCTACTTCTTCTGCTCGTCGCTGTCGTTTTATGTTTGCGCTCCCCTTTTCCGCGCAAAGAGGAGTTTTTTACGCGTACGCTTCTTCCTCCGGATCACCCGAAGCTTTTTTCCTCCTCCCAACCGTATTCGTCTTCATTTTGTACCTTTTTATACAGCGCGAACGTTGGTGGCGGCGGCAGCAGCGGCGACGACGACGACCATCGATTTTATAATTTCGGATCGGATATCTTCGCGCCAGCAATCATTCCGTAATCACGTCATTAAAGATTTCTCTAATGGTGCCCATTTCTCTTTGCTCTAAACGCCGTCAGAAGCAAGCGCACGACCAATTATTATACGGCGAGTAATTACGTCGAATTAAGTCGACAACTAAATAAGTTATGAACAAAATTATGCGAATGACAGAGAGCTCAGCGCGGCACCCAATCGATTTTTCAACTTTCAATTTACAGAGTTGCCGAAGAATGAGAAGACGCAGGAGCAAAGCAACTAAAGGACATTTGACGAATCCATTAATATCGCGTTCGTACTTGTCGTCTTGAATTGTGCGCGTGAGTCGTCGTACGTTCTTCTTCGTATCACTTGGTAACATTTCGCTTCGACGCTCACTCCTTATCGGTTCGCATTGATGTCATATCCACATCGTTTCCACTATTGCTGGTGCAGCCAGCACCACCACCGCTGACGCCGCCGTCACTGCCGCCCGCCACCTCAATGAGGTTTCGCTACATTCGCCGGGACAAAAACACGAATCGAACCAACACACACTTTGTCATACATCATCAATAACGAATCAAATGACACTCTTGGTGGAAATTTCATAAATCAATAAATATTCCGCACTTATTCGAATGCGAGCGTGTGTGCTAGTACAAGAGTATATCGCGAATGTGCGTCATATCACTTTTGCGCGAAGGATCGCGGTACACGGACAAATGTCGCGGCCGAATATCATCATCTTCGTTCGGTATCGATAAGCTATTATCAAACATCACCGTCGATGTACGTTTTCGGCGGTGCAGACGCGTCTTGCTTTTTAGCGAGCCGGTACGCACCATTCTGTCCGATTTCTTTTTATTTCCAAGCATTAGCGATTTCCTCACAGGCGGTGCGTGAATCACGGTGATATCTTTTCTTTCGAGGGGCGGCGAATCGAGACGGGTGCGTCCAATGTCACCGATGAATTGCGGATTTGAGAGACGCGAACCTGACGTTTTTCGCGCCGGTCGGCTTCTGGAATGCAGCGGGACGTTCTTTCGTTCAAACTCTTCGCGAGGCGCACGATGCACGTGAAATACATTTTCGCATATCCATGTCCATACACCCTTCCAGCATTGATAGAGCGATCCGCTCATTTAGATCATTATTTTGCAAGTGGCTGGAATAATTCGTGGGTAGGTACGTACTAAAAATTTTACCTTTGCCATTGATTTGCGCCACAAGCTACGCGAACAAAAAACGAACGTCAACGTGAATTGTGAAACTTCAAACTTGAGAAGTGACAACAAACAAACACTGTTTATGCCGAAATATTTGTTTGCATACGCTTGTTATCTAATGCTGATTGCTTTTCTGCCAAAACGACCGACCGAAAGTTGGTAAAAGCATTTTCCGAAATGGAAATTGCGGATTGATATTTATTTTTTTCCTTCTGCTCCGTCAAGGGAGACGAAATGACACCGTTTCGCGAATCTATGTATGCATGCATGCATGCGGCGACGACGACGACGACAACCAAAAGGGCGAAATTGTATAGGTTTGTTTGTGCGCGAAATATTCCGGAAGCAATGAAATGGTCGGCCTTCCCCTTTTGCGCCATTTGCGATCGAGTATGCAGTTCGTTTGCTAGCTTGCTTGCATTCCGCCAGCCAAGCTTTGGCTATTAGTATTCCAATATAAATAGCAGAGAGCACGGCTAGTTTTCTCTGCCTAATGTAACATAAAAAAGTTGCTTCGTGAAAAGATACGAATTGCAATAAGGAACTCTCAATAAAACCGTAGTTGTTTTGTCTCTCGTGCAGCATCATTCGCAGCGTTATGATGTTGTTTTCTCTATTATGCAAATTTCCAAAATTGCCTATTCGTTACTTCAATTACGGCAATAGAAATAAAATGGTTAATAAAATAACTTTCGAGTTGAATTTATAAACAAGCCTCTTGTTGTTGCAATTTCTAGATTATGTTAACGTACTAGCTTTCAAAGCAAAAATACTATATCGCAATCCGATAATAACTTCAGTCACTACCTCTTGACAAATTCCATAAAATGTAAGGACTCATTATCCTTCCATCCTAAATATACCGTAAATCTCAATATCTTAAATGCACATTGTATACATTTAATTTATCGCCCTTTTTTACAAATAAATCGCATCTGTTTTTTATCAATCAATATTTCAGATTATGCTGCTAGATAAGCGTCGGGAGAATTGCTAAGCTGTGCATTATAAAATAAAATATCAGGATGTATAACCATTACATGCATTTATATTTAATCATCTGCGCCGACAAAAAAAAAACGAACAAACCGCCCATCTTTTAATTCCGCGTATAAATGAATAAACAGTGCAGTGCATACGCGCGTCCGCATAATGCGGCTGGCACCGGCATACCGCTCATAAAGCATCAGCAATAATAAATAAGATTCGCTTTTCCAGCTGATGCACACACCGCACATGTTATTAATATTGTAGCTGCAATAGGAGACTGCAGTCTACACCATACGTACATTCGCGCGAGCAAAAAATCTCTCTGCAGTAGCTGCTGCGAAATCGTAAAACGCGATGGTGATGCGGCAAAGTATGTTTCTCTGTGCACCACTTTATCAGCGGGATGGCATCGTTGTATAGAGAATAAATACAGCCGTGATTCAGGCATTACAATACTTATGCGACGGAGATAAGCGACGATAAGTAATGCTTAAATTAAGCGCACACTCAACATATACCTACGCTCCTCATGTACGTAGAATAATAGTTGCGCGGCGACCTTAATGCTATTTCGCTGAGTATGTTGCCAAGGCCAAGGTTAGCCGCAAAATGATTCACCGTCGTTCAATGTCACATTATTCACCAATTTCAGAAAACGAAATCGTTACACGGCACGTATATGCACCTGCCATTGCATTTGTAATTTACCACCAGCAATAAACGTCATTGCAATTATTAACAGCCCGACTCTTATACATGATATTGTAATTAAAAACTACGATTAATTCCACGCGTGCAGTCTAATGCAGTCCATTAAATGGTTACTTCAGTTGTTGTACACTTCGCCATGATGAAAATAAGAAAAAGTTAAAAACTCACCCCAAATTTTGATGCCCTCACGAATTTGGCCAGCGTCTGAACCTTGTAGCTGAGATACAACTTCTTGTCCACGAGCACCACGAACGCCTTGCCCCAAATCTGCTTATCGCGCACCCACATCGGTGACAAAATCGCCGGGCTCTGACCGTCCTGTGTTACTAACTGCTGAAAATGAAACAAAAGTCTCCAATGAAATTATCGCACATTTTCACAGGTGTGTATATAACAATCATAGCCAATGCATGAACGTACGATTTGCATCAGCAGCAATTGACTGCATGTATGCATGTAGTGGCTATGTACACTTCGCGTTTCATATTACTTGAATACTCAGCAAGCCTGCATGTACAAAATGAATAATCACTTGTATGAGCACCCAAAGAAACTTGGCTACTGCATGCACGCATTCTGCAAATACGAAATAATTCTATATGGCAAACTGACCTAACGTTATTGTCTTTTTATAACATTTTGCAATGTGCTTACTGCACAATTTCTCAGCAAATTCTAGCAGACACCATGCATCATCAAAAAGGTCATGCAACAACCTCATGCAAACCTCTTTCGCTCCTCTCACTTCTCGCTCTCTGCCCACAAAGTGAGTGGTAGCTGTTCCCTTAATATTTGACTACTATGTATGTATGTACAATATATGTATTCGGAGATTGTAATCATTCCGCCTTGCTGGATGAGATGATTAAAGCACGAAACGATGTCAGATTGAACGCTGACCGAGCATAATGTGACAGGATAAGAATCACAACATCTTTGTTGTAATTGATACATCATCTGAATACTCGTGTTACACGCAGCGTTGTTCGCTTGATTGGTCGGTGGTGCTGCTGTTGCTCTGCACGCTCAAGTCAGATGATGAGAGTGGAGTAAGCAATAAGGTCAGTCAAATTGATGTAAGAAGGAATGATAGTTAATAGAGAGTTTATGATTGAAGAGAACGATTACATCGACAAAGAGCGCTAATGGCACGTGTGCGGCTCGGCGGCTGCATGACGACAAGACAAGAACTGTATGTAGAAAGATGGAAGTAGTAGCAAAAGAAGCTGATCTTACGTTTCTATGAATTGTTGTTATGACTTACTTGCAGCGAAAAATTACTAACACCAATGGTTCCGTTGTTAGACAATTGCAGGTCAGTCATGTCAGTCGGAAAGAATTGCTGGAATAAAAACAAACAAAACCAAACTAAAGTAACGTTATTTCATGAGCCGCGACAACAGCACGTCTTTGCTGCGTAATGATAAGCTCTGTACGGTCTGTATTGTTTAATACGGGTTGGGCAACTTGTCATAACCTGCCTCTCCTAGAAACTTCCTGCATCTTCAAATGAGAAATGAGACGAAATGCCACTTTAATGGGCTAAATTCTGAATTTAAACACTCAACGTCCATGTACGGTTTTAATGCTTGCAAATGATAATGATGATGATGATGACGATGATGATGATGAAACTACAAGAGAAAAAACTACGTGCAAGTTTTGTGCAAGCACATGACTTTTTTGCACTTCTAATTTCCATCATTCGCGTTTTTGTCTCGTCTGTCTGCTCGTTTGACGAGGCGAGACAGAAAACTTGAAGCCTTTCTGCACTTGACTTCCAACCACACACACTCATCATCATCAACCAGCCACCCATCCATCCAACCAAGTAGCCTCTCAGAGAGAGTACTGTTTGTACATCCAACATTCATCGCCTTCGCGGTGCATCATCTCGTCCGGCTCCAGCACTCATGCATACATTTAAATAATAAAATCAAGGATCGTGTCAAAAGAGCTCCAAACCGAATTATCTGACTTTGCAGTGGAATATTCGTTGGCTTCTTCGCCTCCAGTCAGGGCATAAATAAGACGCGATTTGGCTAACAAGACTTGGCGCAATCAAGGAGGCAGTAACGGACGCGTTGGAAATGCCTCAGAAATTATGAAAATGAATGAAATTATGTGGTTTAAGTAGTCCCTTCACCAACATGACTTTTGAGGTTACGTTATCAAGTCTCCAGTTAATAAATTAGCAAACAATCGTAAGGCTGTGGAAAACGTACTGACGAATGAAAAATGAACGAATAACTTGATTATTAGCGCTAATCTACTTATAATCGATCGTTTCAACGCGCCAACCGGCTTTAACCTATACATCCAAGTGAAAGTGAAATGATCACTGTTTTGTATCGACAACACGTGAATACTGCGCGAAATTACGGATGGTTAACAACTTACTCGATTACATCATGGTGATAATAGCACGTTTGTCGGTTGATGCGGTTTCTCGTCTTACATTATTTAAATCAATAACACTATTCACTACACACTACACTAGAATTACACACTTACTGACACATGCAAGGGAATCAGCTGGTTATCGATGCTATAGGGGTCGCATGGTGTTGCTATCTAGCGGATGATTTGCTACCTAGTGAAACGTCTACCTAAGTTCCTACAAGAGTGCGCTACTAACTACTCTAATTGTTGAAATTCAAAATACCTAACTATTTAAAGTTTTGCAATTAAACAATTACTTTAAATACGCAATCCCTACTGCTTTAACAACCGCCTATTATTCGCTATTTACCAAGATAATGATTTAAGTCTCACCTGAGGATGATGGAAGAACTCATATTTTCGGTATTCCTTTCGAAAAATAAACCGATAATTTGTATCTTTAGAATACGTTCGAATATCCCTGTATGCCGATAGAACATATTCATGATCCTCCAGTATTCTTTCTAAAAATAAACACACAATTAGATCAATACTGCAAGAATAATAAATCGATGTTATTCTTAAATTAATAGTTGTATACATTGATATGTGAGATTAATTGGAAAACTTTCCAGGTGTTGAGTAGAGTTTTAATTGTATATTAATAAGTGGGCGAGGCGAGAAGCATTCATACTCGTAATTGAAATCATCTAATCTATGGATGAATTTCATGAAAACAAGGAAGGGCACTTTTGCATTCTATGAATATTCATAGCAACTTGAGTGCTGTGATATCAATGTTCTGCGTTTGTAATTTGCTTATGCAACGGGATGTTTATCAGATAAATTACGCGGCAATATCAGAAACGAAAAATCAATGGACGAAAAAAAGCAGAGCTTATAATTGCGGCATTTTTATAATTTAAGGTCACTGTCTGTAACCTTCCGCAATAGACATTTTGCAATATTAATACAAACTCCAGCCTTGTACGCGACCGAGGAAATCAATCAGAAATTATGCACTACTCATAGGCTATTTTAAACAATCTGCAATATTCGTGGGCATGTAAAGCGAGCCAATTTTAGAATCGCATAACGCGTAAAGTATGCAAAGCACACAATAAATTCACAATCAAACGACGCGTAATTGCGTCTTGTTAACCACACAAATAGCGATCGATTGAAACTGAAATAATGCGCAATAAATTATGTCGAAATCAAGTGGCAGCCAATCTGCGCGTAGCTTTCGATGAGAGAGTTCATTCATTGATCATTCGTAATTGTATTGCTGCGCTGTCAGCAAACGATAAATAACTGGCATGAAATTATTCACATGATCCTTGAGGACCTTATAGTCCTACGACTTAGTTGTAGACTCCATAATTGAGGTGCAAATTCTAATAGTGAATCTTGACCCAATGTCCAAATGAAAAGCCCATAATGCAAGTTAATTCCACCATTTATAACTTGATTTGTGGTTTGTTTATAGGCGATAAAATGTTAATTTAAAAGCTATGAAAGTTTATGCAAATGATCACTGATGCAATTATGACGCATCAGGATCACTAGCTGGAGAATCAAAATTCCGAATTGCGAGTAAGTGAAAATGTCAGAACATCTTGAATGGAAATTGTAGAAGTCCGAAAATTTAATTAAACTAGTTTTGAACGCGTAAACTATCCTAATCTAAATGAAAATAGCATGAATAGCTGCAGCTGCTGCACCTCGTTTCTGACAATGGATTTCTACATTTTATGAATTCGTCGAATGGAATGTGTGTCAGTGGAGTGCATATGCAATTGCATCGCGTGTTCGCCTCCCTTGCTTGCATTCATTCGTGAGACTCACCTAGGCCCAGATCCACCCAATGTTCAATAATGCACCAGTTGACGCTCTTTGAGAGTCGATTCTTGAGCGCGAGTACTTGGCACAGGTCGCTTGCGCATAGCGATCGTTCCACCACGACCGACTGATAACTGCCATCGTCATTATAGAATAAAAGGGTTTCCTAAAAAAGCATAGCATTAGCAAAATTACACAACTCGTACGATACGCCAATGCCTAATGATTGCACCTCACTAATTGCATTGAATAATTCAATTGACAACTGTGACTTAAGCGCACATTCAGCATTATTGCATTTGATATGCACTCACTTCTTTTTCGTTTGTGCGGGCGTCCTTATCGACCGGACTGAAATTGAATTCAACAAAGTCCGCATCATCGCGATCCTCTGGTATTGAGCATAATTCGTGTAATCCATCCTCGCTCAATCGTTCGTAACGTGATGACTGATCGTTGCAGATGCACTTTGTGCGTGGGAATTTGCACCAATCTGCAAAAGAAAACAGTGACATAAATAAAAATGTTTATAGAAACGAATGCAAGATAAATATTTACATATTGATTATCATATTAGTCAGTTCATTTATTCTGTTTGTCCGTTGTATATTTTCATGAAAAATTATTGAGTAAATTTCCGTTGGTGATAAATTGTTTTGACGAGTTGTCAATACAAGAAAACATACTGTTATTCTTAGAATACATAAAATGTAACTGTTTTGCATGTTTGCAACTGGCATTCAGTGTCTTCGTCCACTTATAAAACTGCATTAACGCGGTGCTATTTTAATATACAACTGACGCACACCTTCTATAAAGAATATAAAATTCGAAGAAATATTTCTTAAAGTTAAATTTTATAAACTTTATATATTATCATCCAAAAGTAATAAAAACTATTAATTGGACCCGCAAGTCTAAAATGAGATCCGTTTCTTCCCGAACTTAACTTTCAGCGGCACGTTTGCTTTCTGTTGTTTCCTAGTTCTTATTGCATTATTTCACGGATGCATCTGCAGGAGATGCAATAAAACGCAGTAATATGTGTCCGCACGACTTGGGTAATTATAAGTTTGCCTTCTTTTATTAGAGTAGAAAACCAATAGTTGCAGACGTTGCTCTCAATAATAAATACGAGTCTGGAACTAGCAAGCTAGCCAGAGCGCAAACACGAAGAGGAGCTTAATTACTGAAGAAGCAACCGAATAAAACAACGATTGTTAGTTTTGCAGTGTACACAATTTTCAAATCAAAATGTTAACGATGTCTGATTGCTATAAGATGAAATAATTAAGAAATCACTTTCATCATGGATTATATCCTAAATCGTTAAAATATGTTAACACCGAGGTAAAAATATGAACCGAGACCTTGACACGAGCATATGGTGAATCGTAAAGTAAAAAGTGTTTAACTGTTGTGCAACATTTTGCATGTGATGCTTGCATTTTGAAAGTCATTTGGCAATTGGGTTACCGCTCATAAAGTGCTTGAGAACGCATCGTGGAAGATGACACGTTGAGCAATTATTATTTCATGCGCATCACTTCTGTGAAACTTGCCGCTCACAATGCGATGATTGTCAAACTTGCAATGCATTGCAAACAGTTCATCATTATTAACAGATGCTCCTCTTCGTGGAAATGTTACCATTCATCAAGCCATTGTTTGTCAAACATCCAATCGTCAACAATTACAAGAAGGTTCAAGTCGAAACTTGAAATTCACAATAATTCTGACACACACATCCGCAAACATGGCAACTTGAAATCGAAACGAAAACTTATTTCTGGAAGTGATATTAAAACCCAACGAATTCCGCTCTTCAAATGCATAAATCTTGGAACTAGATAAAAGAACAAGAAAGAAGCTTAATAAATTATGTGCTTGTATGAACAACAAACTAATGATCCTCATCAATTTAATTTTATGCAAATGTTTGTTCGCACTATGACGCATTCCACATAGAGAAATATGCGCAAACATTTCTCAAGAATTTCGCATTTACGTAAACGTTAGAAACTTTTTTTTGGAATTAAGCTATCATATGAAATGTCAAAATAATGTTAAAATCCTTATCTTAATTGTTAAATCGCATTAACAACTGTAGTAATTAAGCAATAAAAGATCACATTTTATTGCCGGCATGTACAGTTATTTTATACTTAAATACAGATGTTATGTATCCAGTTAATAAATTATTCACCATTAGCTACCAATTAATTATGCGTTTATAAAAGTTTCACGTCATAAAATTATGCAAATGTATAGCCAGGTGCGTTTAACCACTTGGCGAACTCTTTGCAGCGCGCGTGATTGTGGTAATTTAGATACATAAATAATTATAGTGCATTATAAAACTCGCGGCGGTTGTAAAATCAATTTATTGCGAATTGGAACGCAACTCTCTTCTCGCGTTTTGCATGCATTCATTGTGTCTAATGGCAGTTTGTTTACTTTTCTTTTGTTACTGCTGGATTCTTCAACCACTCGAATGAAAGTGAAAGTTGCACGCTTCATTCCCTCGTTTCCGCTTTCTTACATCTCTTTGTTCTTGGGAATTGTGAATTATTAATTATATTTCCTTTATTTTATATGTACCTATAAAATTTATGTATTTCTGCGCAGGAAACCATCACAAATTAAATATTGAATCAACTTTAGATTCAATCTATGTAAAAATAGCAACTGTCAATAAAATTACTTCCATTCAAGCGCAAAACAATTGAAATTTGTGTGGTGGTGAATGAATGAAATTGAAAATTTCATCCCATTACGTTTTAATTCCGCCTGTAATGGCATGTCACTTATTCATCGGATTCACACCGAATTCAGTTCAAATTTATTTCACCGATAGTGGAAAAACATTTGTGTTAAATGACTTGTTCGACAAATATTGACTGTAAATTTTGCATAAAAATGAATATATTAATATTCTGCCTATATTTTAATCGCAATTTATTCAAATTGAAGATAAAATTTAAATTATTAAACGACAATATAAGAAATGTGAGCAATTTTTCAGCATAATGAAAAAGAAGTGCTTGACCCAAATGGAAAGCAGACGACAACAAAGCAGAATGCAAAAACAGCTTCTAATTAAATTTTACTGTCACCGCCGAGACGCACCGAGTGTTGATGTGGCATTAACAGTTAATTAATTGCGTCTCCATGCATACTCGTAATTGCCCTTATTGCAAAGGTGGACTATTCCTGAACAGGCGCAAAAATAGCAAAGCAGCATGCGCCCAGCAACTTGATGCGAATAACAATCAATTGAAATCAAGAGGTGTGTAACAAACAGATTACTTTTAGTCATCGTCTATGAATGTAGACACTTCCACGTGCTTCAGAGCATTCATTCATTCTAATTTAGTGTGTCCGTCTATTAATGGCACCTACATTCAATTAAGTGACCATTATTTTTTATTTTATTTATAAAATCCTTCGATCAAATATAGCGTCTAAATCAAGACATAGATTTATCTATTTTATCACTTATAACAACTTCAAATATAGCGACGTAAATTTATAAATAATTCATTTCAATAGAAATATAGTCTTTTTTGTATATGCAAAAAGATGAATAATTTACGTAGAACAATAAAAAATAAAAGACAAGTACTTTATGGCTTATTAAATTAATTTCTTACAGACGAATAAAAAATTAATACTTTGGCAGCAGAGAAATTGACATAAAATCGAATTGAATCTTGATTGGCTATCATATTGAATCGAAGCAATAAAAAGTAACAACTTTCATGCGCCGCGAATAAGCTAACATACGCTCTTGCCAATAACAAGAATGTTTTTGCACGTTACGTTGTTGATGGTTGTTGATGGTTGTTGTTGCTGACGCTTCATGATCGTAACGCAACTTTTATTTCTCATGCAGCACGAGCGCGGATGGCCCTAAAGCCTTCTGCCAGTTAACCACCAGCTTTATTTCTCATTCAAGACGAACGCCAGTAAACAAAGTGACACCCAACGAATTAACATCGCATTAAATTTTCAATCACTCATAAATAATTCAATTTTATATTGGGCTTCTATCATGTATTTTCGCAAAACGTGAATACATACAATCATTTCCCACCGTATAAATTTCATAACAATGCACGCACTGGCACTGCACTAAAAATAGCTGAAATTGTTTACTGCGATGAAAGTGATTGAATAATTTGAATATTTCGTCATAAACGCAATCAGTGCGTTATCATCACTTCATAAAAATAATAATTTTAAATAATAATTAAGATTTATCACTGAATTTTATACAATAACACCAGGAAGTGATAACTCAAGGAATCACTCGCAAATTTGTATTTTGACCTCCCCTCTACTTTATCAGTCATTTTATGTTATCTCTAGTCATAATTTAAAAATTCTCCAGCACGCGCACGCAACGTCGTGAATGACGCAGCTTGAATGAAATCAAATACGCAGCAGAAAATGAACGCAAAGACAGCAAGCAGCCTTCGCGTTCGCGTAATTTGGGTGAAGCAAGGACGATAGATAAACAGATAGCTGCTAGCAGCTAGACTAATAAGTGTGCAACTATGCCACTAGGCGAGTGATCGCAATTGCGTCGTCATTCACGTGAAAATAATCACAAATTAATTCGCATGCCTGCTGGCTTTTACTGCATTGAGTAAACACACACGTGTACTCATATATCCAATTATACCTGCATTATCTCTCCACAGCCACTTCAATTACGGCTGAGTAATAAAAATACACCACCACCACCCGCAGGATCAACAATAATATCCACATGTTTCCTCATACTCATCATCAGATAATGATCGAAGCGACAAAAGTCTGTCATGATAGAAAATAGCATAAAATAAACGTAATTTATGTGGATCATTATTGCTGCTTTCGTTTATCACATAACTTTTGCATGCGTGCATGTACGTAGAATCATTTGTCGGCACGTGTAATACAAGGCAACATTACGTTTTACTTATTTTCAATTATGTTTTCCGAATATTTATGTTGGAAAAACAAATCATGGCATTTAAATGAATTCACGTTTTACATATAAATATTTATCAATTTTTACATGCCTATTTACTTTTTAAAAGTTTAACTGAAAATCCAGCATAACTTTTATCGTTTACCCGCAAATAAAGGACAATTTAGTACATAAAGTGCACTTTTACGTTACGTTTCACGTACATTACGTTACGAGCTTCATTGATTGACCGCATTGACCGCGCAATTCACTTAAAACTCGCTTATCCCGAAGAACTGCACTCGCATGAGCACGTCGGAAATAACACTCGATAACTTTTTACGCGTCACCTGTCATCGCATTCAACCCCTTAAAAGCAATAAAATGCATGGCGTGTAATTGTTTGGAAAAATAACTGGAACACGCCTAAATTTTTTTCACCAAATCATTGGCATGAGCGAAATAATTAAAAATGTACCCACGTCTCATTTGTATAGCAATTACAGAACGATATAATTCAATAAATACTTTTATGGACAATTACAGTCAAATTTGATTTAAGTGATCAATTAACTTGTCTTTTTTTAATGAGTGCTTTAAACTGACTGAGAATTAGAATTTTTCACTCCTCGTCATTTCTATGACTCAAGCAAGGAATCCCAGCAATAAATCATGATTTGCATAGTTATTGCGGGCGCGCGCGAGAAATCATTAAGTCATTGGCGATACACATTCGTCATTATCGATGTAATTGAATATGCAAAGGAGTACACCGCATCTGCATTGGCACGCAGCACAGGCGGCGGCGGCTACGGCGACGGAGGCAGCAGCAGCAGTGTGGCCGGGCCATACCGTTAATTCATTTCAATAATGAATCAGTCATTCGCGTACGAAATACGAGGTCGTTGTAGTACTCAGTAACGAGCAATGTGGCGCAATGCAATGTGTACTACAAACATACCGCATACATACATTAAGCACGTGATGCCCACGACCGAACGTCAAGAGTCTGTTTGCTTTTCCGGGTGTTTTTCACCAGCCCGTCATAAATATCTGCATGCAATCTATAAATAATCGTAAACATGTGCGTAAATTCGCGCAAGTAGTAATTCAATGCAAGTGATTCACACATCAACAAACATTACTCACTCGTACAACTTGTAAACAAGTGTGTTGAGTTAATTAATTATTGGTAAGTCATTTTGTTCTAGATGTTAATAACACACTGTTTATTATAGGTACTCGCGGCTGCTTCGTGGAAGTAATTTTGAAATTACAATGTTACGTAAAGAAATATCTGTTCTTTTTTTAAAAATTTCTGGAGAAGTATAAAAATAGATATATTTTTATTTGCAACCAAATAAAAATTCCCAATAAACAACTTTGTTGACTTGCAAGCTAAAAGTACGTACGTATTTTACGACTTCTTATCATAAAAGTGCTTATCATATTATAATTAGGTACCTATCATTTTCTGAATCAAAACAACCCTTAAAAGAAAGAACCGCTGAGTAAGTAATTAAAATGACTTCATGATTTGTTCCTGCCTTGTGTAATTGTACAATCATTAATTAATTAACCGTTAAATTCTTTGCCATGTAATAATTAATTGCATAATAAGTGAAGTAATTTTAAAGTCGTAAAATCAAACAAGCAACCTATGTGGGTTTCTAGGTGGCGTGATTTTGTGTCAATTGCAATGCATTATCTTTAATGCAAAAATGCGCACTACGTACATATGGACGCTTGCAATCAAAATGTATTAATTAATCAATGGATCACAATTATCTGCATAATTGCCTAATGGATATTTTATGTTTCCCAAAAAAAAAACAATATTAAAATTAAACTTATTATTGCTTCAATGCCTGAATAAATGACTGGGCAATAAAATATAAATAATAGAACAACAACAAAACATGTACCTTCATTATATGCGCAGTCATTACTCTTATTACCACCCTCCATCCTCATGCAGGTTCGAATATATGCTGAGTGATTACCGAAAAACGAGGGAAACTCCAATTACGATCATGAAATATCCATGAGCAGTGGACGAATTGTCTGATCATTTATCGATCGTAATCAATTTTATTAGCGACGAGGCGCAATGAAGCAATAGGCGGACGCACGCATTCGCCGATAAGTAATTAATTAACGATGGACATGCGTCATAAACCCACGGCGGCACTTAGTTGCCACTTTGGCGCACCAAGACACGCAATCGAGAGTGGCGGAAACCGGAAATGCTATCAATACCACCTACGGGACATCGATCCAGCGGATAGCGCACGGATAGCGCCGCGTGGGCTGTAGGACGCGCGCGGCCCACGACTGCAATTGCAGTTAACTGACTACCAAACAGCTAATAACGCGTACTCGCTGAATGCAACGCGCAACGGCAAACACACCGAGCACAACAACACCGCTTTTCTATTTGTACGCGAATAGATTAAAACACCGCGCGCCGCGGTGCAACTCCACACTAATGAAGAATCGGATGGGGTCTATGAAAAGTGGTGGTGGATTTACTCGCCGTTCTGTTTTTCAAACTGTGATGACTAAACTAAAACTGACTTGCATCACTTGTAATTTGTTGTGACACATTCATCTCATAAATATTTCTGCATTATTATTTTAACTTCATTTATTCATATTCCAACAGCCAGTAAATAACTTTTTACGCTTTTAAAAGGCAAAAATTTTACCCAGAAATAATTCAATTTCTAATCAGTTGTATTCAAGGACAATGAAAAATTTCTCTTTTCATCCTTCAAATCATATTTTGCAAAAATTTCAAATCGTTCAAATTCTATTTCTTATTACTTCCAAAAGCACTTAAAAACAAAAGAAAATGATATTTGTTTACGCTATTATCACTGGCGCTATTAATAAAATTGCGTTGTTGATAAATATTTAGAGATAATATTTATAGTTCTAGAGCAGTAATAAATCTATTTCAATATTGTTAAATAAATAATTTTGCAATAACATTGCGCACTTGATACGCCCAAGGACAAGTCTAACGAGTTGCGTAATTTGTCAATTTTTCCCAGAAAAATAACAATAGATCATAATATCTACAGACAAACAAACAAATTCAATGTTTTTGCGAAACCACCACTATTTTTCATACAATGAATGTAGAAAAACAGCATTTTTCCACTCATTTCCAACTGAAGCCAGCTTAATGATGATGGCACGTGAAACTCTAATTGTATTATTTATTAGGGCTCGACTAAATCATCGTGATTAATTATTGTTAATCAGTCCGGCATGCTCAATAACAACAATTAGTGATATTTGTTTTTGATTGTATAGTAATTTACGAGTGCATCCAGCTTGCTTGACTCGTGCACACGTATAAAACAGTTGCATTCAGTGCATGAGTGCATCGTGTTTGTAAATATTAATCGTGCGTAATTTGCAAATTTGTTGGGTACGCATAAATATTGTAATTTTCATTTTAAACGCGCATAGAATAATTATTAATGTATTTTTAATTAATGCATGTTCGCCTGGCTATAAAATGTAGTTACGAAACAGTGTATTTCAAATTTAATTTCAAATTTTACAAAATAAGAAATTATGGAGAGAAAAAAACCGTTCTACTTTTCCAATTTAATTTACTGAAACTCAACTTAGTAGATTATTAAACGTTGTGATGAGTGATATCTTAGTGGATATAAATCATGAGGAAATTCCAAGTCGGCGATAACGCAAAGACGCGGATTGGCAAATCGAGTGAAATGTGTTTCACTTCATTGAATGGCACGCGCGAAAATCAAAACATCGTAGATAATACGCGTCAACGGATTGCGTCACTAAAGAGGCAAATGCGAAACACGACGTGTGACAATATTGATTTTAATCGTGCCGCCAGCGCGCAAACACAAAACGCGACATTCTGACTGATGAGGAACGTAACAAATATAATTACTACTTCATTTGTTTGTCCGTCAATCACGATCAGCAAAGATGGCAAATGCGCCATCCGAAGTACGTACCCATTTTCGAGTGCGCAACTTGAATTACGAAATGTTTTTCGTTTTTTTTCTTCATGTTTAATTAAAATTAAACTCATTAACGTCAGAAAAACATTTTCTCATTAATTTTACATTTAAAAATATCCACAGCCAACCTCATTTCAAATTTTTACTTGAATAATTGAAAGAAATGAAATTCCAGTTAAACTTTAGCGATAAATTACGAAATCTCCTATAACTTTATCCGCAAATTAATATTTGATGAAAGCGCGTGCAGAGCAAATCCAATAATGCGGAAAGTAAAGTGATTGGCAAGAATTTCCATGTTTCTCCATAATTTAGCATGTTTCGGAAAAATCCGTGCGAACGTGAGTTATTGAATAAAATTGCGAATCAAATCCGCTTGTTATTAGATACTTATGGATAAGACCTCGCAATACGACATTAATCATAAAATCAATATAAATAATTCATCAAATTGCTAGATTCGCAATCATACAAGCGAGTCAGGAAAACATACTTCTAACGTAAGTAGCTGTACGAACGAGAAAGAAAGGCGAAATCCGGTTGCGTACCAGCCAGATAACGACGTTGTTTTCATTTCTCGTATTTGCGCATCTCTGCATTCAGTTTTTGACGAACGAGTACGATAATGACCCGATGAGAAGAGCACGTGCCGTCCGTACATTTTTATGAAGAAGACACGACTAACCAGCCATTCGTGCGCAAAGTTTAGCAACATCGACTCTACCTATTTATATAATTTCTTCCGCCAAGTGTAAAAAAAGTTGACTACGTGTGCATTTTCAAGTACGCACGACGGCGACGCTCCTACTAATGCGTTGGATTTCAATACGCAATGAAATATGATAATTGAATGTCAATGACTATTATTTACATGCATAGAGGTCTTGCAACCACTGCACGTCTCGTTATTTAATACAACTATTTAACAATGCATTGCGTGCCTAGTGTGGGCGCATTTTGAATTACTTTGATTGATTCGCACTTGAATTGATTCATGTGACACCTTTTACTATTAAGGTCAATATGCGTATTATGCAAAATATTACTGCTTCTTAATTTCCAGGTCTTTCGTCATTTTGATAGAAAGGATAATAATTTCCTAAATCATTCTTTGAATTCTTTTTACTAATAAACAATTTAATAGCTACTTCGCTAAATAGCAATCTAATAAATCAAGTAATTAAAGCCTATAAATTTTGATTCGTTTTTAATTACAAGTTGTTAAATGAAAACTATAATAACCCATAATTGACTTCCTATCATTCGAATCTCCCACTTCGCATGGAGAAGAACATGAAATACCTTTAAGAGTGACAACCTTGATGTCACATTTTTGTTAACGACAGCAATAGCAACAACATAATATACATAAACCTAATTGCAAATTGCGTTTGCTATTGCATAAATAACCATTACAAATTATACTGACGTGTGTTATTTCGAGAACACACTTTTAGGTATGTGGTGGTGTAAGCACGTGTAGATTTTTGAAAAACCAATAGCAACTCACTTCGCACAAATTAAACATATTCTCGTCCGCGTATTGTTGACATGCACTAAATGCAAATCATACGTGTAAGTAAAACCCGCATGCACGAATATCCTGCTTTTATGGAATTCGTGTTTACGTTCATGTTGCGTTCGCGAGGATAGCCAGCTAGCTATCTTACTACAGTGGCAGTGTGCACAGTGAGTGTATTTACTACACAAAGTATGAACGTATCGCCGAGTGTAGTCTCATAACCCAGTTTCCGTGCAATTTATGAATGAACATTCCGGCAGCAAGCAAGCAGTCCATGCGAATGTGCATTGCGGAGTAAACCAGCTTTATGTTACTTTTCAGCGCGGAAATGCATGATCATGTGTTACTTTGCGCGTTAATTATTTCAATCTCTCCGCCGCGCAACTACTTAATATGCATTGATATTGTTTGTACAATACGTTCAGTTCTATCGCATTGCGGGCGAATATCAATTCAAATCCGGTGCACCGCGGTGCTTATAAATAAGACTAATATAAATTGCAAATGAATGTCTCTCCTTGCCTTATCTGCCGTCTACCTCCGCAACGCTAAAAGTCATGTGAGTGTTTATTATGTCGGTCTGCATTGATCATGTCTTTCGTTTCTTTTAGTCTTATCTTACGTTTCAGATCCGTTACCGCGCCGCGCGCCGCAAATGTACGCTGCACAACTATCTATCGTAGAGAATGCTTTACGGTTGCAATTTGCAATAAACAATTAACTACTTGTAAGTGGTTGTTTTGTAGTATTGCAAAACCAAATGCCATTAATAGCTTATCAACCATGATTTACTACCAGTAATTGTTTGAAATTGTTTACTACTCTATACTCAATTTAAGAGAGAACAAATATTCTTTGACCTATTTACAATACCTTCTCAGTTGGTCCTTTACGTCTCAGTTGAATTTTAAAATATCCCAAATATAACCGAAATTGGGATTTATTTTAATACGCCAATCAGCACTTGCTCCCTACGTACGTAGCACAGTAGCGGTCTATCTAGTTTATTCTAAGGATATTTCTATGGCGCAGCGGCAAACAGGATAGAGAATATCAAGCTTTAAAGAGCAACCGCGGCGCTGATGGCAGGATTATGATAGAAATAGGCATACTGCTAGGCGTCAAGTTGAAATGCATTGTGCGCCTTCTTCCGTACGCCGCTTCCCATCCGCCCGTTCGTCCTATAATAGGAGCATGCACATAGATGCGCATAAAATAGTACATGATGTGTGTATGCGCGTTGGCGGCTTACAATGTAAAACTATCGATTCGACCTAGTTTTACAAATAATAATACGTAGTATCTGATTTGCCGTACGCGCGCGCATTTCCACAATGCAGTGCAATGCAATACCCGCCACTAGCGAAATTACTCTTCCTTCACTACGCGCTATTACTACGCTACTACATATTATACAACCAAACAACCATCACGAATCAAGCGCATTGTGTCATAATAACATTCGAGTTCACACAATCAACTCTAACGTGGAAAAACCGAAAAGTTCAAAGGGAAACTAGCACAAATTAAAATTTACGAGTAATAAAGAAACTCTGAATGTAAATAAGCCGTTATAATCGCCCGATAAATATTTTAGCAAACGATAAGCATTTTTTCTTTGAAATCTACTTCGTAATCTAAACAGTGCCTCTCCGTCAGTTTTTATGTCTGACACGGACGTGCTTTGCGAATCTGTGCCACGGTCAAATATTATGACTTGAAGTGTTTCTGCACTTCTTCACGCATTCATTACCTGAGTTACCAACGACGAGTATTCAGCGCTAACTAACCAAACACTTCGTTATTCGGTTACTCGCTCCGGAAATTACCAATTTGCTTGTAAATTCAGTCCATGAAATAAGCAATTAAACTCACCTGTAACAAAAAATGAGAAAATAATTAGTGTGACTTGTCCAACAAGCAGAAAAAGTACTTTTACAAATTGTAGTTGAACGGTTCGATGACTTGCTGTACAAAACGAGCGCATGTCACGTTAATGATCACGAATGTCTTTAATTGATATCAATTTCACTAATTTGATATCAAAATTTATGCATGGTAATTAACGTCCTACATTCTTCCTACACCACGGTACATTACATAATTAATAAGAAACGATTTATAAAAATACATAAAATTGTGCTGAAAATATTTCGTATTCAAAAATGCAAAAAGCGATAAAAGTGCAGCAACAAATGAATTCGGTTATTTTAACGTAAAATTAGTTTTCGTAATAAAACATTGAAATACTGCGCTAAAAATAATTATGTCATTTATATTCGTTCGAAGCTTTTTCGCGGAGTTGTTGCTAGGCGGAGAATAATAAATATAATCAGCATTCTGCTTTTTTCGTTTATTTGTATTGCTCATAAAATAACCAGTTATTGCTCACGGTGATAATTTATTTTTCGCTCGCGTTTCGAGTAGAGAACTTAAGTACTCGCGCGCGCATCACAGTAAATCACCAAAATTTCCTCCATGTGCATGTGCGCATAAATTATATTCATACTCGTAATTATTTTAATGTTAAGATTCTTGTTTAGTACTAAAAGTTGAAGTAAAAGAATTAACATGATCGCTTCAAGTTAAGAATGCTTCCAACAAATTTGCAATAGACCTATTTGCTTCTTTGTAAGACTTGTGAAAAATTCAAGAATTTTGATGATATCTTTAATACTTTTCGAGATATTGATGAAATTAGATTACATTTGTTATGAAAGAAACTGTATTTTTAAATTAGTGATGCTTCAGATTTCATTACCTTCCTATATTCTAACGGACGGAGATTTAAGTTTTCATGCAATATTTGAACTTTCAACTAAAGCAAAAAGTTGAAGAATTAACATGCTCGCTTCAAGTTAAGAATGCATCCAACAAATTTGCGATAGACCAATTTACTTCTTTGTAAGACTTGTGAAAAATTCAGGAATTTTTATGATATCTTTGGTACTTTTCGAGATATTGATGAAATTAGATCACATTTCTTATCAAATACTAGAAAACCCCCTTATATCAATTTTACTTTGCGCTAAAAATGAACAAATCTATAGCAGTTAATATCCATCAACTGATTGCCTGAACGTAATTTCAATATGCACGCCGGGTCTTCAGCCTGCATTCTTTTCATTTATTGAATGCATTCGTAGATCTTTGTTTAACACACATCTCGCGGGTTTTATTAAAACCGGGGACTAAAAGCCATAAATATTCGCAAATTCCGAAATAAACTTCGACGCGATTTTATGTCGATTTCTAGTCGCTTTGACGTTTCGTTTGGGTGCTCCGCTCCGCTATTATTTTCGCAATCTCGTCCGCATTTGCAACGAAAGAAAAATGAAACACTGAAGATCACTATGTAAGAAAAATCTCCTACAGTAAATCCGCCATATTTTCAAAAAACCCTCCTCCTTAAAATATCAATCTCCCCTGCTTTCCTCATATCCCAACAGGTCGTAGTTGAAAAATTAAGAAATGTGTTAATTTCAGCAACCGCCCCGATAATTTTCTGCGCCTAAATAAATAAGTAAAGAGAACCTAACTGTATAAGAAGACAAGTGTATATGTTGCATTCGCTGTTGTAATGCTGAAAAGCCGAATGTAGCTGAGAAAAGCAAACAAAATGACAACGACGAGCGCGAGTATTATGGGAAGAAAGGAGCTATAGCAGCAGTGGAAGTCGAAGACAGTAAAGCAAAGTGAGAATCGTGGTGCCCCTTTCGAAGCAGCGCAAGAAGACACAACAAGCGCGAGCACCAGCTAGCATCTTGCAAGACGCCGAAACGCAACTACAAATAGCTATTGTAGGCGGTTTGCTTCTTTGCACTGCATATATACATTTATAAACCGACTTTTCTTCTAATGTCTTCTTACAAAGTGTTACCATTCTCAATCACCCACCCCACCCATAAAACAAAAACATCAACATCTCCTTGCCAATTCAACCATTTACTTCCCCCCGTTTATAATTACAACACCACCAAATTAAATGATACAGCACAAGATTTGCAACTCCCAGTGGTGAATATAAAACTTGGCTTTATGTATCCCAAAGTAGTTTACATTCGCATTGCTCGCAGCACGTCAACGACATGTACAAGTAACAAACTTAAGATCTATTGCAATGGTTCATAAACGTTTCGCTGGTGCTCGGCTGCTTTTTTCCTGGTCCCTGCGCGGCGTCCTCGCGAAAGATGATTTATTCAGAAATTCATAATTTTCGCATTAAGCTTTCGGAAGCAATTTGAGCCTTGATAAATATTTAATCTCGTTGCAGCGGCAAACCCATAAATCAATCAGCAACAAAAACGTTTTCCCAATTTTTCAAGAAACCACCTCCAATAACGCATGCTCAAAATAGCCATTATTAATATTTAACTGGCAAGTATATTTTATCAATTAGCCAAATGCAATTTGCATGCACTTAACGCCTGCAACCGCGCGCGCGTCGCATGAATTATTCCTCCTGCATAAATTACTTCTTCACGATACGCTTCGCTTAATTGCGGCATAGCACTAATAATATTCCGCCTCCTTCTTCTTCGAGCACACCGCCGATATAATCCATAAATCCGGGCGCCTTCAATAAGCTACGACTAATTGGATTTGTGCTTGGAGACCAAGCGTAATCTAACACTTTCAATACTTCCATGCGCCACGTGCAACATGCGAATTAACGATTGCGATACGCCACTAAACTCATTCTAATTCATGCACCAAAGAGATACCCACTTCACTAAATGAAACCAACGAAAATTATAAGGATAATTCCTGCATTCCACTTGCATCTCTTCGAAACTTTACTTATTTTAAAAGCTACTTTATCCTTCATGTTTTACCACGTGGGATGTGCTTTTATTACCAGCTCAACTTCAGATTGCAATTTAATGCAATTACATTCGCGATCCGTCTGAAGGATTAAAAACTTATTTCTTCTAGAATTGAACCGAATTGAACGACAAACATTTGTTATCTGTTCCCACCAGTAAGTAATTCCCAAAAATAAACATCAAATATTGACACAGAAATAATGCGTCTACCTGTTTAAAGTCTACGTTCAATTGTGTAATAAAAGAATTAACAAGTTTGTGTAAAAACGAAATCCGATAAGTACGAGGAATAAACAAGAAACAGACTTTGAACAATTTTAGGAAGCTTGAACTCTAAAAAAAAGTTCATCTAATGAAGTGTAAATTGAACATAAATAACAATGACTGCTCATCGCGGAAAAAAATAAATAAATAACAATTTACACACCTGTCTCTCCACCCAACCGACGTAGATTGCGAATTAAAATTAATTCATTGCAGGATAAACAAGTGACTTTGACTCCAGACTCTGAATTTCTATTAAATTTAGGTCGTTCACCTTCTCTGACGCGCGAATATCACGCATATGGCGGCGACCAAGAACCAACTTAGCCATAATAGACAAAGAACAAGTGCATTCTGAGCTTACGAATACTACAAATTGCTTAGTAAGGCGACGCGCGTGCGTGCAACTACAGTTGTAAAGCTCACCGAGAAGTAACGAGAATGAGTGTTTTCCTCTTAATTACTCTGCGTGGCAATTACGCTCAGCAATTGCTTTCATTGCTTCGTCGAGAAGGAAGAAGAAGGCGACGACGGCGACGAAGAGGAACGCACAACGCGTCGCGCGTTGCGGTAGGTCCTTTGGACGCAACAGTGCGCGCGTTTATTCGAAAGGACCATTGTGTGTCCGGACGCGCAACGCTTCGTCGATTCTGAAAACGCGAACGGGCAAACAAAACCCGCGCGCGCGTTTGCTTTATTGTCTGCAGCGGCAGGAAGAACAACAACAACAACAGCAGCAGCAGCAGCAGGGAGTTGCGCGTCATGCATAAGGGCGTTGTTTCCACACCTAACCCTTATTTTGAGCGCGCGTAGAATGGAGCGCGTCACAACACTCGCGCGTAAATCGATTTCCGATACTACGCGTACGCTAACCCGACGCGCGCGCAACCCACCCAAACAAAACTGCAGCCGATTCAGTTGCGCACGGTGCAAGGACAAAGGATAGCATGCACGACTGCAGTTCGTTCATTCCTGCAGCCGCCCGCCCGCCACATTCACTGCAGCGGCTGCAGGTTTGCCGCGCAAATTTCTACTACTACGCCACTCGCACCCGCGCGCGTTCGCAATGGGCGCGGACGCGAATAAAGCGGATTTCTGCGCGCCGCCTGCCCAGACGGTGCGCGAGCGCGCGGGGAGAGGCAGGACGAGACTCGTCTTAGAGCCGAAGGGACGAAGGGATTCTTATTCACGCTGTCAAAAACCGGGATACGAATGCTGAATGGGACGCATCTCGCGCGTTCGGCGGATGTGCATTTGCGTGTGCATTGCAAAAAACTGGTTGCTTTGCGAAATTCAATCTCGCGTCGAGCGTACGCTAACGGCTGAATGCGTCGCAAAATGTACAAAGAGCGCGGCAAGGATACGGCGAATATTCATAAATATGTTTGACCCTTTCGCATTGTCGTCTGGGTAGCAGACGTCTGCGTCTTGTTTTATTGTTCATTGACGCGTCTGGCTTTATGAATGCTGATAGACAGACATACAGTGGATTTCATTTAGAATAACGATAAAAAGATCCGCAAATTTACACCGCTCACTGCGAAACGAAAGTCGTTGAAAGTAACTAGATAACCATCATTTCCACATCTCTTCCTACCTATCAATTTCTTAACTATGGCAAAAATACCTACATGTCAAAAACAAACAACAACTGATTACAAAGTTTCTTAGTTTGTTTCCGAGATACATGTTTGAAAAGACTTCAAGGATAATCATCCCAAAAAGCGACTACGAAGAACACGTCCAGACAGATGTTAGAATCTAACGCAAATAAAACGAGAACATTATTTAATCACCGTCTGTGCGGTCGAGTGCGAATGCTAATTAATTCTTTAATTATGCATAGCTCACAGATTTTATGGCACACAACACACTTCACCGCAAATGTTTTACATGGCATTCACGTCCGTCCAGACCACACAATCTATGCATGCATACGAGTATGACGTCGCGAGTCGGCCGCTTCGGCGTCATCGAATGCAAATGCAAGAGGCCATTTCGACTTTTGCATGCGACGAGGAGTATTTTGTTTAATGGGACATATGAAGTTATATTTGTACGAGGCACGCGCATTTCCAAGTGACACATTTATGACGGACGTGTCATAACTAAAAGCAAGAACCACATCTTAATTCCCAAACATTCGAAACGCGTTCAAAATAGTTTTATTAATAGAGATGTCTGGAGGCGACATGTGCAAGATATTATTTAATTTCGAAATTGCTGCAAGTGTTAGCTCTTTTATTTTATTATCCTTCAACAACGATACGTTTCGGAGCATTTTCGAGCTCTTGAAATCACTGAATTTTCTATTGATTTCTACGAAAATTCAAACGAAGGACCCGACCCACCAGTTTCTTATACTCAACGTATAACTTTACCGAAAACAAACTAAGAACATAACTCAACATCGTTGCTGCACAGTGATAAATCCGCGCTATGCAATTCGCGATTTTTCATTGGAATTGCAAACAGTCAAACGGGTTGCTGATTAATTAAGTCTGAAATATGTTCGGCAACATTGTGCCAATTTTATGTGCAATTGCTGAGGAACGGCCGTGAGTCATAGACGCGGTAATAACGCAGGGATGGAATTGCCAAAAACGCGCGAGTGTTTGGAAATTGGAAAAGTTGATTCGTCTTTTACGGCTGTTTATGCCGTTCCACCTCGTTGCTCATCTTGCGCGTTGCGTCGTTGTCGCCCCCGAATGTCTTCGTTCGGCCATGCAGCGAAATGATTCATCTTGCAACATTATCTTGCCAAATGCACGTTGCGCGTTGCCGATAAGTTGTCCGCTGCCGGTAATAACCGTAAGCATGATGAATAACGATTGCCGGATACAAGTCGCAAGTGGCAAAACTTTGTGTTATTGAGATTTAGACCGAACGGATTGAAATGGCCGCACACTGAACGTACGATTGCTTCATATTTTTCCTACATTTCACATTTCAGTAACTCATTCAAGGCGCGCAACATATAAATTTGTCATCGAAAAATAAAATTCACATCAAGCATTATTTTAAAACGCTCGTTCCGCGATAAAGTTTAATGTTTGCTACAAAATTAAGGACGAAATCATTTTTTCGCTACAAGAAATAATTTATCAAATTCTATGCAATTTCCAGGAGAGAATGATGAAATCAGTTTTAAATTTCCAACGTGGTGTACATTGCTTGTTTACGCAGACTTTTTGGTCGTTTGCAATTTTGAAAGGATTGGCCAGGAGTGCATTTGCATGCCAAGGCAAATGCTGGACGCAATGGACCTACGTCAACAACCACATCAAGGCCATGGGCAGCTAAGCTAACACGACGAGCGCATGAAATATCCGAAAGGGCTCTGGTGCTGCCGCTTTACGAGCCCGAGAAGCCATGAAAGAGGAAGGCTTCACCGCTTATCCCTGGATGCAACAAGCGCTCTCCTTTGTGATGGACGAGAGCGTGCGCGCTATGTTCGCGAAATGAAAGCACTCGAGCAAATTTAAACACAAAGCCGCATGTTAGCATAGCAAAAATTAAAATTCACGTTACACTCTTGCAGTGCTCTTGCACCGAGTCAAACCAACGGAAAAATTACGTAAATTAATTAATAACACTCGCTTCAATCTATACTTTGGCAATAAATTTATTGAATTTATTAAACGCGCTAACCGAGCTGAATTTCTTATCGTTTAACTTTGCGTATGCGTTCAACTATGATTGCTCCTTTCCAAAACGCATTCAACTGATAAAAACCAACTGATAAGAGTAGTAAATTTATAATTTTATAGTAGCATTGACATTGAACTCGTTGGTTCATTCCGACCATCATTAAATTCGACTTTATAATCGAAAAACTACCAAGTCTAGTTTTTTACTTAGTTACTTTATGTATGCACCATTAGTTCGCTGCGCTTATAGAAAAATACGAGATTTAAATAACAAACGAATGTCAATTAGGCAAGTGCAAAAGTCAGCGCCGAGGTCAGCACAAATTTGACGTAAATTGAGGGAATCTATGTGATTGTCTTGTCGCCTTGCATAAAGGCCATCGCAAAATGTTCCTATCAAAATTTTAATAAGTATTTTCAGAGTTTATTAATTAGAAACACCCAACCACACACATTACGCACCATTCTGTCATAAAACGTGTAATTATTTGCCATATTCAATAAATACACTGCGGCGGCTGCTGGCGATAATTGAGCAGTTTGTTAGAAATTTAATTAATTAACAAAATGTAAAACAAGTCATTTACCATGTGATTAGTGATTTTGCAATTAAATTTAATTACGCAGTTTGTTGAGCAATTAGTGATACTTGCAATCAAATAAACTTGACTTTTCGCAGTTTGTTTTAGTCATCATTACAAAACATGACCGATTAAGCCATACACAAAAAGTTAATTAAACAAAAGAACTTTTCTCCCAGAGATTTCTTAAAATTGTTTTGTGATAACGTTTTCAGGCTGCTACAGCAAACTAACTAGTACTTTAACTACCACTCAATAAAAATCATCAGGACGAATGCAGTTTCTTATTGCAGTGACTAATTCATAATGTAAATGTCAAGCAAGTAATTGAGCACTCAATTGAAACAATTAAGCCATGAAATAAAGGTATAAACGACGCGATCTTTAGATTTGAATTTGCAATAAGCAAATCAGCCACATGACTTAACTGGCTGGTGTTTACGTTCGAGGGGCATTGAGCCAAACGTTGACCCTCCACGAAGAAACTTAATGCGTAATAATTCACAAGCCAGTACTTAAGATTGACGACAATCACCTACGCGGCCAACGGAGCGGATGGTGTGTGATGTGACAATAACAAAATTGTTATTCAAAGTAGATTCAATTCATTACGTATTGACGCAAAAAAGATGAAATAAAGTGCTTGAGTAGACCTTTTTGCAGGCAATCTCTACAGGCCATATTTTATGATATATTTTCGAAACGAGTTGTGATAATATTAATAAACAAATTTCACGCGTGCATATAGCGTAAACGCATGCATTTATAGAACGGCCGTTGCAATTAGCGCTGAATCGACGAATTGCAAACTTTGCCACACAACAAGCGATTGAGCTGATAACGGAATGTACGGGACGTACATTGATAGTCAACCCGTCAGCAATAATTTCCACATGGCGCTTCACTGCATTATGCAATTAAATAGTACTTAGTGTAAATATACGCATTGCTTCTGCTTTTATTCTCACGCCTCGCTACTATTTGTTTTAACCTACAATAAACAAACATGGATTATCAAGCGAATTCGCTAAAGAGAAATTGTATATACCACCACGTGATCACATGTATGCCATGATGCTTGCAGGATTTACCGTGTGTATAATTTTCTCAGGAGATATTAAAAATATTTGCACAGTGGTGCAGGAATGTGTATACGCAAAATACAGCAAAACAATTGTTGACAACGCAGTTTGCGATGCATCGCGGCGCAATAAATAAGACAATGTAAATAAATAAGGTACTTACGGTTATTCCTGTCGTGCCTGGTGAGCACACTGAAATCCATACTGGGGTAGTCTTTAAGTCGGCGAAAAAGTCTCACCACTAGACGCGAACACTGGGAAAACTATCCTGAATCGAACCGATAATGAAATTTAGCACCACTTGTGTTTATCCGCCGGTAAACATATTGGCAACAGGAAGATGAATAGCACACTGCAATAACCTATGCACGCGAATGACGCCGATGTCTGACTGGACGAAATGGCGGGAAACGTACGAAGTGGGCAATTGGCAAACTACTAGCGAAAACCGCGACCGCGCGTACACGTTGAATGTTCGCAAGGAACTGCCTCAATCGTCGCGATTCACTTCCTCGGATGGCTCGGAAACTTCGCAAACGTGCGTATCGTACGATCGCGCACTGGACTCCTTGCTAAAACGTGCCACAGCAACTGCGTCAACGAATACGTACGTTGAATTGTGTTGGATGATGTTGGGTCGTGTGTCGTCACCGGTAGCGCAGTACTTACTACCTCATGTGGTGGGCCTCAGCGTGGCATTAGTTCTGTAGACGCGCGTCGGTGGCGTCTCAGGTAATGCGCGGGAAAAATTGCAATGCATTGCAAATAGTCTAACAGGATATGATTGATATGCAATTGGATTGATTATCATCTACGATAACTACTCGATATTTGTTATCAATCTTCCTGTTTCACACGTGATGTTACGCACGCAGAATTGAATTTTACTTTGATTAGTCATTAATATATTCAAATATGCAAATATTTTGCAGTTTTACCTGGCCACATAATTCGCCGATTTTTACCTGCTAAAAGTTTTGCGACAATGGTAATAATTCATAGTAGATATTTTTCAATGTAATAAAGATTTATTATACGATGAAATATACGATTAAGTTGATAAGTAGCACTTGTTAAACTTGTTAAACCAAATAAATTGCATGGTATACCTAATTCTTGTAAAACTGGATAAACAAGTTATTTGCTTGTCTGGTACATGTCTACATCAGTCCAATACATGATATTCATGTATAAATTTTACAATATAATTTTTGCAGCATGACAATGAATAATTATGCAGATATTAAATTAATTACATTCTATGCAAAGGCTTATTCTCCATCATTGGTGTATGAATATAGGCAACACATTTTCCTGTTAGTGACCAAGTCCATACCAAAACTTACATATTCCCAATGACTTTTAATTATACAATAATATATTATCAGACTACATATGCAGTATAAAAGTGTATTATCTAAATATCTTTGGATCTACAATGTATATGTCATATTAAAATATTATAAATAAATAATTATGTTAATACATTGAGAGTAATGTGATTTACCAATTATCAAGCAAATCCAATCCCGTTTTTGGCAATAGCCCAGTCAATACACTTGAATCAACAGTGTCTTCATCCAAATCATAATCTAACTTTATTGATATTTCTGCAGAGTCTCTGTGCTTGACTTGGATATTATCAGGTTGAGCACTAATCACAGTCTTGATGGGAGGCACTGGAGCAGGTCCTTTATTACCATATTTGGTTTGCCTTTTTACAGGCTTTTTTCTATTCATGCATGAAAGATCTCTTTGGCTGGCTGTGTGGAATGAAAAGGGCCCAGAGTGTTCATCTTGGTAGCAGTAGTGATCATCCACAATCATCTTCACTGCATACTTTGGAGTACTCTCTTCAACCTCTTGCTGAGGGTACTTTGTTAGAACTTGTGGAGTGACGATCATATCACTGAGTAGTTGCTGTTGCTCGTCTAAGGGGAGATTTTCAAGTTGATTTTTATGTTGTGTGATGGCTTCTTGCAGATCCACCGTCAGGCGATTTGCCATTGTATTGATTGAACCAAAATATTCCATGGCTTTGGCTTGGAGAGCCATGATTTAATTGAAAGAACTGTACTTCACCAACGTTTTATTATTGTTTATATGAGCCAGTCATACACAAATAACGCAAATTGTATGTGAATGACCTCGCCCATGGCAAGAAAAGAACTGTAAGCCAAACCATACAGCCACACTATATCTGTTTAAGTCTCTTGCGACATCTGTTATAATGTTAAAATTTGCACCAATAATTTAAACATGTTTTGATCGGGACATGCTTTACTGCTAACATGATTTTAGATAATAGCTTTATCATACATAAAATGTTCTTAATAATAATAAATATACACGTGCCATCTGTTAATACTGAGGAAGTCTAAATAACCTACCTAACCGACTATACGTTTCCCTCCGTTTTCAATTTGTGTGGTTCAGTGTGGTTTATTTCAGTTCTTCCGGATTTGTGTTGAATGTGTGTTGTTTTGTGAATTAAAATTGTTATTATTTACAATGGATACCAGTCGATATAGACGTAAACAAATTAAAGTTGAAGTAGACAATGAAGCTGAAGAATTTCCTCATAATTTATCTATGTACAAGCAGCTTCCACATCAAACAATCTCTCTCTCAGAGTTTGAAGACTTAGCAATAGATCGATTACGTGTCTTACGTATTATAGAATATGCCACATTAATGGGCAATAAAATCTATAGCAATGAGTGGAAGAATTGTATTGTTCAGGAGTTGAAGAAGCAAAACCTTACCAAGTTTGTGAGGCTACTTAAAAGTGACCCAAACACTAAACCAGGAGATATTCAAATACGACGTGCAGATCACATTTCACATCATATTCTGAGAATAGCATATTGCAGGACAGAGGAGCTAAGAAGATGGTTTTTAAACAGGGAACTGGAACTATTTAAACTAAGATTAATGAACTGCACAGAAGACAGTATCAATGAGTTTATGAAAATTTATAATTTGGCTTATGAAAGAGTTAGTGATAAGGAAAAGGCTGAGCTAAGAGATGAAATTAATACTTCAACTGTTGGGCACTTTGTATTGGAGGCCACTGAATTCTATAAAGTACACTTTACTGAAGTTTTACCTTTGGTTCAGCATCTCAAAGTATTTCTGAAGAAAAGTATGGCATACATTCCAAGCTATGAGATTAAATTATGTATAATGTCATGCTACAGGAGTTCTTTGAGTGAAGCATTGGCTGTAAGTTAATCCACTAAACTGTTTGTTATTCTGGCATTGATAACTTCTATTTGCAGACTTCATCAAAGCGAATTGGGAATGTTAATGATGGTCGCATTACTGCATTTCTACAAAATATCAATCAAGCATATATTGGTAAAAGTTATGATTATGACAGTAGCAAAACTGCTGGTAAAGTAAATCTTCTGAATATTGACCAAGTCTCTAAAGATCATTTCCCACTATGCATGAAGAATTTGCATGACATTTTACAAATTGATCATCACTTGAAACACCAGAGCAGACTTCAGTATATGTTTTTCCTGAAGGCACTTGGTATGGTATATGAAGATACAATGGAATACTGGCGGCATGAATTTACTAAGAAATTTGATAGTAAAGATTTTGAAAAGAAATACTCCTATTCAGTTAAACATGCTTATGGAAAAGCTGGTAAAATGACCAGTTATTCAGCATATAGCTGTGGAAAGATTATAAACTTCAATGTAGGACCTGGGGAAACTCATGGTTGCCCCTTCAAACATCTAGGTACTGTGGAGTTAAAGACAAAGTTGGATGAACTAGGTGTGGGCCCTGGTGCTATACAAGAGATACTGGATGCCAAGAATGGCCAACATTATCAAATAGCATGTGGCAAATTATTTAGCGCACTTCATGGGCATGATAGTGCGAATCCTATAAACCATCCAAATCAATATTTTGAAGATAGCTTTAATTCCAAAAATAATACGACTCAAGATAAACCAATGGATGTTAGCTACACACAATCAACACAAAACTCTCAAATATAAACTTGACCACTAATATATGTAAAATTAAATAGCGTAAAGTGTATATTTCTATGTTATAATAAATCGTAAAATTTATTGGCAATGTGATTTATTTTAAATGTTATTTGTACATGCGTTACGTAGTTTTGTGTGACGTATTTTAATAGCTTAGAATCTAATTATGTTTTTATTAAATTAGTGCGCCTTTCACTTCAACGGCTTCCGAAATTTATATATAGTTTTACTACTGGACTTGTTTCTCGTCTTTATTGTGATAGAGAAGTTTAACAATGGTCTTCAATTTTAAAGTGTTTAAAAAATCATCGCCTAATGGCAAAATTACTCTTTATTTGGGCAAACGGAATTTCGTAGATCATATATCAGGAGTTGAGCCAATTGGTAAGTTTATTTTTAAACAAAAGAGTATATAATATAAATAATAAATATTTATAGACGGGGTGATCTTGGTGGACAATGAGTATAGGGATCGCATGATTTTCGGGCAAGTTGTATGCAGTTTCCGTTATGGCAAGGAAGAAGACGAAGTTATGGGTTTAAATTTTCAAAAAGATTTGCTGCTAATATCTGAACAGATTTATCCAAAAGCATCCAAGAATTCCGGTGATACAACTCGTCTTCAAGATAGACTTATGAAGAAACTAGATGGGATTGCTATACCTTTTACTTTTGTTATTCCTCCAAGTGCACCTGCGTCCGTTATTCTTCAACCTGGACCAGATGAAGAAGGCCAACCTTGTGGTGTTACATACTACGTAAAAATATTTACTGGAGAAAATGATACTGATAGGGCACATAAGCGCAGTACTATAACTATGAATATTCGAAAAATACAATATGCGCCGAGCAAACAGGGGCGACAACCATGCACGGTCGTTCGTAAAGATTTTCTTATGAGTCCTGGAGATCTGGAATTGGAAGTAACTTTGGATAAACAGGTTGATTTCGTACTGCATTAAAATAGTTGGTGATTGTTTGTACTTTATATTTTCTTAGTTGTATCATCATGGGGAACAAATTGCTGTAAACATATCCATACGTAATAACAGCAATAAAATTGTTAAGAAAATTAAAGCAATGATTCAGCAAGGGGTGGATGTGGTACTATTTCAAAATGGTCAATATCGAACTGCGGTCGCAAGTTTGGAGACACAGTACTTGATAAATAATACATAATATTATTATTAGTTAAATAAACTAATTTTAGAGAAGGATGTCCAATGCAACCAGGTACCAGTCTGCAGAAAATTATTTATTTAACACCATTGCTTTCATCCAATAAAGATCGGCGAGGTATTGCCTTGGATGGACAAATAAACAACAAGGATACTAATTTAGCATCAACCACATTGTATAAATAATTATACGAAATATTGACTCCTATTAATGAATTTATTTGTTTAGATTGGCTTCCTCGGATTCGAAGGACGCATTTGGTATAGTGGTATCGTATGCGGTAAAAGTAAAGTTGTTTTTGGGGGCGCTTGGTGGAGAATTAGCTGCAGAGTTACCGTTTGTCTTAATGCATCCAAAGGTAAGAAATCAATTCGCACTGGTCAATTAAGTAGATGTATTTATTTTTCAGCCTGGTACTGAGAAGAAGACACTTATTCATGCAGACAGTCAAGCCGATGTGGAAATGTTTAGACAGGATACCATTGATCCGGAAAATGAACTCGATTAAACATTATTTAAAATATAAACTATGTATTAAGATGCTAGGCACTACTTCTTAGAGTTATCATTAAGTGTTTCCAGAAGCCTAAGTAAGTTTTGTGCATAGACAAGTCGGTGGTCTTGTGATTTTACGCATTGCTCTAATCTTTCAATTACTTCTGGATGATTGCTATGAATGTCCTTAGGCATTGAATGTAACAATCCACCTTTCATCATAGGCCATGGTGCTTTAGGAGATAGTAACAACTAGAAATATATTGAAAAATTGGTGTATACATCTTTTTTTTATTAATTGTTACCTTGCAGACACTATAGATATTGTGATCACTGAACGTGCTATCACATATTTCATTCTCCGAGTAATGAAATTCATTATCGTCAGTCTCGAAGTCTAAACTTTTATGAACTTTAATTTCTCCAACATTTTCAACAAGGACAAAGTTATCCAAGTCAATGAACGTTATATTTAGCGATTCCCTATCGACGGCAATATTGTCCGGTGAAATATCAGTCAAATATAAACCACTATTAGAAAACTCCATCGCTGCTCGTAGAATATTTATTGCAATGATTGTGCGGTTCCTCCAATTTGAGTATTCAAATGCGTTTAAACCTTCACCAGCATTTTTGACGGCAATGTAACGACCGCATGCACCAATTATTTTAGGAAAATATTGACTTTCAACGACCTGAAATTATTGAAATAAATTCATTTATATTATGGTTATTTTGTATTTTACCATTGGAATTAAAGGTTCTACGTTAATAGAAATAATTGTCCATAGTTGAACTGGACAAAGATACTTTAAACATGTGTTGATAAATTTATCAATAATATTTGGGCCGCATAAGCGAAAACCGCGGCCAGCCTTTAGCATTTTCTTGGCATCTTCCAAATAATTAAAATTGATTTCTCTTATTGGAAGTGTTGATATATCACAATTTGGAACTTGTAGGTGGAGTTCACAAATGTTATTATCAACACGTAAAATATCGTTTGCATATCCTAACTTCTTTAAGATGTAGCCTTTGTTGGTAAAATATACATTCTTAACACCAATTAAATTATTTATAATATCAGACAAGTAATCTATGCGCAACTTCACATCGTCAATTAGCAATTCATCACAAAAGTCTTCACCAAAACAGAATGGACACTTCGATATTTCCAAATCTGGTAATTTGCGCATAGTGTAAAATCCCAAAAAGCAACTTAAAATCAAGAAAATTAGATGGTAAATTAGTAGTTTGTTAAACATTTTAAATATTATTTGCTGAATGTTTGTAACGCCCGTTGTCGATATGAATAATGTTCTTTGAGCCACTTTTCTGTTCTAGCTTCTATATCAGCAAACAACTAAAAAAAGATATCACAATGCATTCAAACTGTAACAAATTAGGTAATACTTACATTATGATGGAAAATGCTATCCTCATTGGGTTTCTTCACTTCTGTTTGAGGAACTTTAATTGTTTGTTTTTGTAGGTCAATTACAATAATGTCTCCTGAGTTCTTTTGGGGAGGTTCTTCTTCCTTAACAGGCAGGGAACTTTGTTGGATTTTTGGTTGTGTTGTAGTTCTTTTCTTGTTGGATTTTATAATGGAACTATTAGAGGAACTTGAAGAACTACTTGAAGAGTGGCGATAGGCTGTAGGATCATACTCCTTAATATACATTTTTGAATCATGTTCATCTTTGGATCTCTTTCTATCTGAATGGTGTTTCCTATAGTGATCTTTGCTATGATGGCGTTTATGAGATGAACTGTGCTTTGATTTTCTTGAAGATGAATGAGTACTTTGCCTTAAAAACAAAATAAATATATAGCATATGTATACAGAATTAATTAATGTTACCTTAAATGTGTATCATATTTCTTTCTATCCCTAGTACTAGTGTTACTGCTAGAAGTACTTGTTGTGCTGCTTGAGGAAGTTGATGAAGTTGAACTTGATCTAGAACTTGGTTTGCACTATCATATAAACAATAATTATTGGTATAAAACCATTTACCTCCGTCGTGATCGTCGTTCTTTTCGATGTCTCCTTGATGAATTTCGGTCACTGCTGGAATCTTCCGAATATTTACCCATAACACTTATGTATTTCTGTATAAATGAATATAATAAACAATTATGATATCAGCTGAAGATTTGATAATTTCCTCACTAAATTTTGAGGGCACTGTGATAGAATTTAATGTAGGAAAACACCGTATAAACGCTACTATACAAACATAACCAACCTTTAGTGAGTGTTCTGGCGTTCTTTTTCTTCAATGGAAATTAAACATTTTGCTATAAAAATAGTGACAAAAACTCGCTTAGTTTTTAAACATTTAATATGTGCGGTATAGTCGAGTGATGTGTAAAACCGCGATGTTTCACAAGTGAAAAGTGCATGAATAAACAAATCAAAACATGGAAAACATTTGCAGATCTTGTCTGAAAGTGGATCAACAAATGAAAAATATCTTTGATGATCACGATGGAAGACTAATACAAATGATTAAAGACTGCACGTCCATAAGAGTAAGCTGGAGAGTAATTTAATGCATTGTATTTAATGCTAGTTGTTCTAGGTGACTGCCACTGATGGCTTACCTAATTCCTTATGTATTGAGTGTGAAGATAAACTGCAATCTGCACACAATTTCCGAGAGTTATTCAAAAATAATGATCAAGCACTTAGATCCCATTTAAATGTTGCTATTAAGAGAGACCAGGATGAAGAAGAGGATGCAGATATGTTCGATCAGACTTCGCAGGATGGGGATCTGGATGGTGTTGGTCCTGAAACTGAGGATCTTAAGCCAGCAAAGTATAAATGTAATAAATGCCCAAAGGTCTTCACATCTGGAAGGGCTTTGGGTGCACATAGGCAAAGAGGACACAGTGATGATGAGGATGATGATTCCGATTTTGATGCAGTTGCATTTATTGCAAAGAATAAGACTTATCAGTGCTCTCATTGTGAGATGAAGTTTTCTAGGCAGCATTTGCTCCTCAAGCACCAGAGAGAAGACCATTTAGAGATTACACTCAAGGAGAGTATAAAATCGGAGCCACAGGAGTTGGAAGATGATGAAGATGAGGATGATGATGATGATGAAGAAGATGATGATATTGATGAAGATGCACTTGAGGATGATTTAGAGAAAGATGGAGAAGTTAAGGAATATCCTTGTGAATTATGTGAAAAAGTACTGAAATCAAAATCTGGTCTGAATCTGCATTTGAAACGCCATACAAAAAAGAAAGCATATTTATGCAACATTTGTGATAGCACATTTATTAAGATTAGTGATTTGAAGAAACACATGACTGTTGCTCATGGAATGGATGCATCCTCAGAAGATTATAAAGTTTCACATAAGAAACGTGTAAGTGATATTTTTGATAGGCATTCATAGAAATTTGATGTTGTTTACATAATACCTAAATATGTCTGTTGTATAGGAAATGCAATGCGAATTCTGTGATAGAAAATTCAAATATAAAAAGAGCTTTACACAGCATATGCGAATCGAACATGGAATTGATGTGGATGAAAGCGATTTAGTGGTAGCACCGATAGTTAAACGACGACGAAGAACTATGAACGATAGTAGGAGTGGAGCAGACGACGATATTGGTAAGTTATTAGTTCTTTTTAGATATAAAGCATTAATTTTATTGCTCGTTTCTATTGATTCAGAAGACTTTGACGATGATTTGGATGAAAGTGGAAAATCACGTACTTACCCATGTCACGTTTGTGGATCGGAATTCAATCGATCGAATCATCTTTCCAAACACATGATCATTCATCGTGATGTTTTAACGCACAAGTGCGATAAATGCGAGGAAGCATTCATGTCAGATGATCTGCTGCAAAAACATCTTGCGCAACACGTGGACAAGCCGTATAATTGTTTCGCATGTAGTAAAACATTCGTACGTGGAGAGCATTATATTCGCCATATTAGGACTCATGATATTGAAGATAACAAGATTCTTCAATGTCCTGTATGTTCTGAAGATCATGAAGGACTTGAAATGTTAGCAAATCATGTTAAGAGCCATTTATCAAAAGAGAAACGACATACATGTATGCAGTGCGGTAAGGCGTTTATTCGCGCGGATAACTTGAAGACGCACATGAAAGTACACACTGGTGCAAAGGATATACCTAAATTACATTTATGTATCTATTGTGGTAAAGAATTTAACAATTCAAGTAATATGATTGTTCATATGAGACGTCATACAGGCGAAAGGCCCTACAAATGCAAACAATGCGGTAAAGGTTTTCCCAGATCGCATGACCTTAAGTGCCATGAGCGTACGCACTCTGGCGAGAAGCCCTACTTGTGTACTTTATGCGGTAAATCCTTTAATAAAAGCAACAAATTGGTAAGTCTCGACATATTTTGATGAAATCGCTATTAATTCAATTGTTTCGTTAGTTGCGACATACACGAGTCCATACGGGTGAGCGCCCATATGTGTGCTCAATTTGTGGTCGTGGATTTACTCAATCGAATGATTTGGCATTGCATATGCGAAGACATACGGGAGCACGACCGTATGCATGTGGTGTTTGTTCAGCACGCTTCATTCAATCAGGACAACTCAAGGCACATCAACGTGCTAAGGGACATTGGATTGAAACAGCGCCAGATCTCAAAGGGAGCTATCGGGTAGAACCAGTGATTAGTTGCGGAGAATCAAAGCCAATTCGGTTTAGACGAAACGCAGCCGGTGAGAAGTACCAGCCACCGCAGTTTGATGATAAGAATCCACCTCCATTAGCTACGAATAATACGGAGCATAATGTCATAACAAACGTTTCAATCAATCCAAACCAGACTAAGGTACTACTTCTGCAGGCTTATGAACCGTACACGGAGGGATATGTGGCTGGAACGGTGTTAAAGGTACAAAACGACGGGCTGGATGTGGTGCATGCCACCGGCACAACATTCCAAGATGATTCGCAGGGGACTGATAGTAATGCGACTACGTTTACGACGGCCGAAACCGGTAGCTACGAATGCCGTACTTGTCTTTAAATACAGTTTATTGTATTTCATTTTAAACATTTATATAATATAAACTCTATACATAGACCATATGCAGATGATGCGTGGAAGCGCACAATAACACATTCGCGAATGACTAGTTTCTTAGGATATTTACGTAGATTAAATCACACTGAAGTAGGCGTCTTCATGATATCCCCGTTTTCGGCGGGTGTTAAATTATCATGCATCATTAGATCGAATTCATCCTGAGTTAATGACTTACTGAGTAGGCGATCCCATTGTGCTTGAGATGAAGGACAAGATGCGAGATTACGAGCGCGTTCTTTTCGTAACACTGCACAATTGAAAACAATTAGCGATTTTTAATTTGAAAAAAGCATGCGATAATTGCACTTACTATCGCCGCTTTGTGCCCGCAATGTTTCCTGTTTTATGATGATTTCGTTTGTGATGAACGCCTCGCGACGTATTTGCGCTCTCAGATTCTTAGGAACATCAGGAATACACCATCGAACCACTATCATTACAATAGCGACAACATTCTGCAAAAATAGTTATTATTCACCTGCATTTTATACGCCTAATAATGATGCATAAGCTTCAGAAGCGTGGCAATAGTATTATGCTGCATGTGAAAACATTGCTGGGTGAGGATAAGAAAAATAGCAACTGTGTTCTGTAAGAGCAAGCAATCAAGCGCTATAAGCAAATATTTTCGCTATTGATGGGCAATTATTTTGAATTGTTACTTACTTCAAAAACTACAACAAAAGCCAATCGAGCGGCTAAAATGTGCCAGAACATCGAACTTAGCTGATAGCTGTTATCAGACCACGGTGGCTCTCTGTAATCTGGATATCGGCATATTGATTCATTAAATCGAGATTGCCGTGGTACTGAAGCAACTTGGAAGTCAGTTGTATTAAAATATGATAACGTATGGTTCAAGTAACCGTTCAGCGAGTAATCATCACTCACCGCTAAACGGTAAACAAGCCGAGGTATAAAATCAGAAGTAAACGCGATAATAAACCCCTAAAATAATACTGATGAAGTTTCATAATAAACAATTATGTGCAACTTACATTTGTGACTACAGAAAGTTTTCCAATTGAGTCTAAAATGCGATACCAAACTCCAATATCACGCACTCGTTGAGTGACTGGACGTCGATGGAAGGTAAGAATTTTCTGTGCGTCCAATCGCATTTCCAAAATGTTATTTAATAAAGCGAAAAATGGGGCTAAAGGAAACGCAGCTACGAATATTGTTACAAAGCCGTATTGCAAAACCATTTCTAAGTATTCAGGGAAAAGACTGCGTGGTCCCCATTCAACCAGCTTAAAGTCTTTAACCCATTGCGGTTGCGTGCCTTTCTTGGACGAATCCGTCTTCTGAATACCAGTTTTCACTTTTAGAGTATTCATCCATTTGTAGAATAAAGGAAAAAGCATTTCCAATACAGTATTCATGGCTTGCTTGCCTATCATAATAATTGCCAGTTGAATGCAAAGTTCAAGTAGACATCCTCCTGGACCGCACTTGAATTTTAACGGATTATTAAATTATTAAAATTACAACTTCCAGTTTACCTCTTCTTGTCTAAATCCAAATACTTTATTGTACTTCTTTGGTGATCCAACAAGTTTCCCTTTGAAGAATGCGATATAGAAAATAGAAGCATAATAGTTTACAAACTGTAATAGATAAATCTTTAGCGTTAAAGAATCGTCAAATTCTGTTTGAGTTCGCAACAATTCCACTTCAGTTAAGTATTCAGCCACATATGTGTATATCCAATTAAAGATAATAATGCAGATCAAATTGATACTAGCGGCAGTCGCTGTTGTAAAAAGTATTGCGGAACTCGTGGTCACTCTATCTCCATAAACGCGCAAAGCAGTCAGAACTGACATGCGATATAAAACAACAGCTACAACAGTAGCCAAAGCAAGTGCAACTAGTAGAAGCACAATGGAAAAGCTTAGAATTGTAGCTGGGAATTTCATTCTCCAGAATGGCACATAAGGCTCCATTGTGTTTGTTACAATATTCATTTGTTTGCGCTTTACGTGCGATAAACGCGCTAAGTATTGCGGTCGTGGGTGCTCTTCTTGTATATCAAAGCCCGTTAAATCCCATCGATGGGTAATTTCTGCTGAGTAGCGTTTCCATAATTCAAGAAATAATGTTGCTGTGAAATAGAAATATATTTATAGTTTAATAAACAACTTAAAGAATAAAAACTCACCCCAAAAGGACATAAATATAGCGAAGAAAACTGTCGTAGAATTATCAAATAAGTACGTTATACGTGCATGAACGCATGTTTCTTTCAAATCCCAATAGTCGCACCAATGATCACATAAAGGACACATGCGAATTTTTGATTTGCAAATGTCTTCACTTGGTTTGTTGTTATACAACGTTACCCATGAATAAATAAAGCAGGCTAGTCCAACAATTGCAGCGGGAATTAACATATGAGTATAAAATCCAAGCCACGCAAAATACAACGCGATTTTTACGCCAAAATATTCGCGCACATAGTCCAAGGGCTGATAACGATACCATTTCCTAATTGCAGTCCATTCGTTGGACAGTAGATTACGCATTGATCCAGGGGTACGCAAATCTCCCTTAAAATATCTATCAGTAATTATTGTTTAAATCAGTTATTGTGAAAATTACATCGTGAAGTGGGTAAACTGCCGTATATGTCTTTTCATTAAGTAGTCTTTCAATTCCAAACGCGAAATCATCATTTGCTTTGCAGAACGTTTGTCGATCAAGGATGAATTGTACTATTCGTGAATGGATTGCAGGTGTGAAAAAACATGGTGAATCAACATCAAACCTAAGAAAATTTGTTGCCATAAATTAACAAAGAAAATGATTACTGAAACTTACAAATATTCACGATCACGACTATAAATGGCAGTAAATCGATGTCCTTTTTCAGGAAAATGTTCTTTGTCAATTAGCACAGAATTTTTTATCTTTTCCCATTGTTTATGAAATCCATCCGTAATAAAATTACCATGCGTATGTTGCATTTCTTGTCCAAGAATCTAAAATAAAACAGGAAACCGCAATTGATAACAATTAATCCAATCATAAATTCGTAATATATACTTGTATAGTAATAGCAGTAGTATTATCATTTGGCAAATATTTAAACTATGCGAAAGCACATCATGTTCAAAAAATGCAAAAGCAACAAGTGTTATAGTGCAACTGTGTTTATCTACAATACCTTAGAACGTAAATAATTGGCTGCATTATAAAAACGTCTATTTCGAAATTCCCTTGGCAACATGCACAACTCCTGTTGGATATACAAATATTTTATAAACAAACAAAAAAGTGTCCAATGTGCTAATAACAACTATGAAAACAAGATATATTTAAAATTTAAGTACAAAGCCAAATCTAGCTGTACTAATTTCGTAATCATTTGGCAAAGATGATTAAACACGTACCTCTTTCATGGGCATGCGAAGTTTTAAAATTTCGCTATACCTCCGCAGTACTTCTTTCGGTGCGTGAATTTTAATGAAACAAAGTCCATTTTTTTCTGGTAGTTCATATTCTAATTCAAGGCCTTCTTTAATTAAATTGGCCTCAAAGCAACTTCGGCGCGCGTAAGCGCCGTCAGTGATGGCCTGTTGCTCCATTTGATCCCACACCAATATAAAATCCACAGAACGCACTGCATCGTTGAAATAAATAGAAGGTTTTGGACATTTTGATTCCGAAATGCAATTGCATTCAGTTTCTTCCTCCATGGAATCAACAGATACTCTTTTTGACTGCGCGTCTTGAATGTCTTCAACCATATGATGCATTTTGATTTTTAGCGCAGGTTTCGAAGAGTTGTCAAAGTCTCTACAATTGAACTATGATAGACCAACAAACACTATTTAATATGAAAGAATGTAGGTAAAGTAATTTTGTGAGTAATTGGCGTATATATTTATTTAAGTCCGCCCTTTTTTCATTGCACGCAATATAATTTAATACCCATTAGACTAATTGCGTATTCAGGGCTGGCTTTAAACTTACTTATCAGTATTCATCTTCTGGTCAAAATCGTCATCAGTTTGAACTAAGCTAAGAATGGACATTGCTGCAATATCCGCATTCGTCCTACTCAAATAATTAGGCCGTTTAAGAGGTAAGTGTTCTCCCTGAGAATTTTGCGTGTTCCCAGTGTCGTTCAAGACGTTAATTTCATAAGGCGGATCATCTTTGGTGTCTTCGCAGTCAAAGGATTCATTTAGATCGCCATCAAGAGCATCCCAAGATTCTTTAGATAGCTCATTGGCGCATCCATTATCACTAGAGTCCGACACTAGAGGCTTTTCCATTTCAATCTCTGCTTCCTGCGAGGCGCCTTCGCGCTCTCTCGCAATGAAATTGTTGAGTGGTGCGGGAATTGTATGGTGATTATGATGACTAAACGTTTTGCGAATTGCATCGTATGAGTCAGAGGATTCTTCGCCCTGGGCAATTACACTTGACATGAACAAGAAACTCTCGCGTGGGTAAATGAAAAGAGGATTTGAGGCAGCGACAACAAGTGTAACACAGTTTCACGCTCCTTTCTTTGAAGCTGTGCCAAAAGTTATTTCTGTCTTAGAATTCGTACGAAAAGAGTTAAATATGTTTCACATTGCCATTCACTTTAGAAGACCATTAAGCCTACGTAAACAAACGACGTAAATATTGATGAAACAATCTGTGGATCGACATACCTTGCTAATTTTATGATGATTGAAAGCAGCTGTACGTTAATCCAACAGTAGGAGAATAGAATTTGCACTAGAAGTAAATGAAATTATCACAGAAATAATCACTTAGCGGACTTTACACCCGAACATGCAAAGCCCCGGCAACATTTTTCGTTCCGGCCGAGTGACAGCCGCAAGTCGCGATCCTTGCACGCAAACTGAGTATATTACTTGTTCTGCTGAATTGCGAAGCAGGAAATACATAATGGAAATGCTGGGGGTAGACATAAAAATAAAAAATTAAGGTCATTCGCTACATGAACTGTGTATCTAAATATGTATTAGTTTTGCACTATTCCTTCCTTGATTCGCAATGTAAATATGCGAATTAGCGCCATTAGAATGATTCGGCATAAACATTTATTCATACGCCTGTGCAGCATGTTGCACATTTTAGTTTTAATTAAGCAATGCTAAGTTAATTATTATTTGTACGTGAATCGTATAACCTAGAAGTGACGTCCTGAAATATACTATGTGGAATATTGATTAGTATCATCTTAAACAGCTGGTAAGTTGCTACTAAACGAAAAAGTAGTAAACGTTGTTGTTATGCATATGTAAGCAATAGTTTTTTTGTTTGGTTTTAGTACACATAATCAATTATTATGGATAAACCACAGGATAATCTAATGAGAGCAATACCAAAAATTCCCAATTATTTTGCGACAATAACTGATTTGTTAACGTTAATAAATGGATTTGAGTGTGCATACTGCAAAATCAGCGTGAATATGACCTTCACCTTTTATTATACTTGATGAGATAGGAGTAGAAATTCCCAATTTACTCCTGAGCATTATGAAGGGGATTTTTCACCGACGATAATTTAATGAGCAGATTTGCATATAAATATTGCAATGATTTCTGGAGACAGCATCAGTTCAATCAGAGCATTTCAATCAAGAACAACATTAACACAAAACAACAAGTCTTATCAACAATGGCTCACTTCAGTGGTATTCTTTTTGCCTTGGTAGCAGTGGCTTTCCTGCAAATCAACGCTTTTGACATTGTTCAAGATGTGGAAGGTAATAGCTATTATTTGGTACCAGTTGATGGACAACATGTGAGGCAAAGAAGGTAAATATAATTAAACCAAATGATCATTATCTCTATATTAATCAACAATATAAAATTCCCAGGGATACAAAGCCAGCCTGGGAAAGAGAAACTCTTTACGACGTCTCCAACAAACATGCTGGATTAGGCCAAAAGCTGACTTTTGAGAATGATAGGCATAAGTTCTCCGGTTCAGCTACTGCTGAAAGGGATTTCAAACCCAAGGGACCATTGACCACCAGTCAAACTGCAGAATATCTTTACAAACCAAACGGTAGCAATCTTCAACTTGAATCATCAAACACCCGTGGGAGCGGTACTGATTTCGCTGCCAAGGGAACATACAACTTCTTCCAAACTCAAGACAAACGTGGACGTGTTGGCGTTGGCGGCGAATACGCTCGCCATTATGGCGGCCGTGGTACCACCGATCCTAAATACGGAGTCTTCGTTAAAGGCAGCTATGATTTCTAAATCTGGTAGCAGATCACTCTGATTAATTTCAACAACAATGGCTTTAATTAAATTAGATATTTAGATAAGGTAGCTATTTATAAAGTAGAAACTTGAGTTCCTTGATTTCAAACAAAATAAACTAACTGTTTTTACATGTAAACATATATATGGTGTTGATTACAATGGTGACATTGATACTCTCGATTATAATATTCCGTTCAAATAAGTAAACATTCATTGTGGTAAATATTGAATGAAGCTCTAAGTGTTTGGAACTTTTCCATCAATTGCGACCACTTCTTGTAGTTTTCCACCGGTCATTGTCGCAAAATCACAAGAACGCCCACTGCGCAAACTCAACCGACTTAAATGCACTCAATTTTTGCTTCAAACTTCAAGTACATCGCATTTGAAGTGCGCATTTCGTGTCATCCACACGCGTTTGCGAACAGTATAAAACAAGCTTTTTCATCATAAGGTCGTATTGATCATTTACTTTGAGTTTCCTATTAATTAATTAATTAATTAATTAATTCAACCGTTCCAATGAAGTTAACTACGGTATTAAGAATGGCCGCGAAAAATGTTCCCATGATATTGTTGAACAACAATCGAAAAATGCCAGCGTTTGGGCTTGGCACATGGCAGGTAAAATTTGCAATTATTTACATTATTATAATTGTATAAATATTCGCTAATTGTAGTCTGCTCCTGGAGAAGTCGAAGCAGCAGTTAAAACCGCAGTACGAGTTGGTTACAGGCACATTGATTGTGCGATGCTCTATGATAACGAGAAGGAAATTGGAGATGCAATAAATGAATCTATCAGGAATAATATAGTAAAAAGAGAAGACCTCTTTATTACCACTAAATTGTGGAATACTTTCCACAATAAAGATGTAGTTGTTGACACTTGCAAGAAATCTCTGGAGAATTTTGGTTTGGATTATATTGATCTCTATCTGGTTCATTGGCCAGTTGCTCAAAAGATAACAACAGGTACTTTCAACGTTAAATTTCCTTTTCAAAATGCCGTTGGTATTGAGTATGATTACGTGGATACCTGGAAAGGAATGGAAGAATGTGTACGATTAGGATTGACCCGAAGTATAGGAATATCAAACTTTAACACTAAACAAATTGAACGTGTGTTGCAAAACTGTACTATTAAACCGGTTACAAATCAAGTAAATATTCATTGTGTAATACTATGAATGTCATTTTAATTGCAAATGTTTTAGATCGAAGTGAATTTGTTTAATAACGAAAAGAAAATGATAGAATTCTGTCGCAAACGTGGAATTACTGTAACTGCTTACAGTCCATTCAGTTCGCCAGCAAGACCATGGGCTAAGGAAGATGAGCCCAAGTTGAATTGGAATGATCAAAAATTAATTGCAATCGCTCAGACATATAATAAATCCGTAGGTCAAGTGCTATTACGTCACTTGATCCAACTTGGTACTGTCCCGATTCCCAAATCCACAAATGAAGCGCGTTTGAAACAAAATATTGATATTTTTGATTTTGAACTTAGCCCTGAAGATATGAGTATTATTGATAGCTTTAACGTGAATTTCAGAGCTGTTAAAGCCCCTGAATTAGAAAAGTGTCCTCATTACCCGTTCATTGATTGGGTTTAAAATAACATTTATTATGAAATATGCGATTAATATTACCAACTGTTTAATTATAAATGAATGTAAATGTTTATATGCTTTTAAAATGTAGATTTAAATAATGAAACTGTTTGTTAATGTTTAAAAGTATTGTGTTAATCACAATGGATGCATTCAACTATAATATTCTTATAAATTATGTCAATATTAAGTTTTTTTTGATGTGGTATTTATTGAAATTATTTATTTAGTTTTGAACGCGATACATATTTCAATAATACAGATTGTCAGGTGGCCCACCCTCACAACTTACTCCTTCCTTAATCTATCGCAATAAAAAAAATTCTAGTGACACTTTCGTTTACTGTATATTACACATGGCTGCCAGAAAAATTGCTAATTTAGTTTTAAACAATAGCCACAAAATGCCTTGTTTCGGGCTAGGCACATGGCAGGTATATATCAATAATTTGACACACTGATAATAAAATTATAGCCCACTTAAAAATGATTTAACTTTAAATTCCAGTCACCACCTGGTGAAGTAGGAGCCGCCGTGAAAACCGCCCTTGAATTAGGATATACACACATTGATTGTGCGATGGTATACAACAACGAAGAGGAAATCGGAAGTGCTATAAAGGAAGCAATAAAAGCAAATACAGTAAAACGAGAAGATTTATTTATAACTACAAAATTATGGAATACGTTCCATGAAAAGGAAGTTGTTGTTGATACGTGTAAAAAATCCCTTGATGATTTGAAGCTGGATTACGTTGATCTCTATCTCATTCACTGGCCAGTTGCCCAAAAATTGGGCAAGGGATTCGACATAAAAAACCCTTTTAAAAATGCTGAAGGCTTTGATTACGATTACGTGGAAACGTGGAAAGGAATGGAGGATTGTGTAAATAAGGGATTAACAAAAAGTATAGGAATTTCCAATTTTAACGCAAAACAAACCGAACGCATATTAAAAAGTTGTAAAATTAAACCAGTTACAAATCAAGTAAGTAGCCATTTCTTTTATGATCTATAATAACCTATTATTTACAGTTTGAAGTAAATTTATTCAATAACGAAAAGAAAATGATTCAATTCTGTCATTCACAAGAAATCATTGTAACAGCATACAGTCCTTTTGGCTCGCCAGCAAGACCTTGGGCGAAACAGGGTGAACCAAAATTGGACTGGAAGGATGATAAACTAGTTAAGATTGCTAAGAAATATAACAAAACAGTTGGTCAAGTACTCTTACGTCATTTAGTTCAACTAAGTACAGTTCCTATTCCCAAATCCATAAATAAGTCGCGCTTAAAGGAGAATATTGAAATCTTTGATTTTCAACTAAGTCCAGAAGATATGAGTATTATTGATGGATTCAATGTTAATTTTCGTGCAGTTCAAGCACCAGAAATGCAAAAATATCCTAATTATCCTTTTACTGATTGGATTTAAATTTTGTAGATGCAATTTATACAATGAGAATATATAATTTAATACAACTTGATGAAACATTTATTAAAATATCACGTTCGACTCAATTAAAATTGATATAACGCGCTGGTTAATAAAAGATGGAAATTTATGAGCTTGTACGTTGTCGTTGTTTATGTGTTTCATAGTGGCCAGTATGAAACGCGAATCTCGCTGTTATGTTGTATATAAATTCTTCTCTGGCGATATCAATCAGCCAGTCTGACGAGTCCACGCGCTGCGTGCACATTGCGAACGTGAATAACGTATGCTTATCCACGCTAAATCGATTTAAATCTATGACTTAAGGAACAAATTAAGTATAGAGCTAATTAAACATCATATATTTATTTATTAGGCTTGTGCAGATACTTAGCAGTGTTTTTTGTGCCATGCGCGTTAAGTGAAGTACTGATAACTTGGTAATTTCGTCATACTGGTAAGATATATTCATGAACATCCTTCATTCATGTCTAATCAATTTGAATAACATTTAATCGTATTCAAAGTAAACAAGTTTAATCATCGTACACATGTCTAGTTATCAATTAACTTTATGACGATGCGCGATCACGAATTGCAAACAGTTTAATGATGCAGAATAATTGATTAAGCGTGTAAAAAATGATTTACGAGGATTTCGAGTTGAAAGAGTGAACAAACACATGTTCAACAAAGCATTCGCGAATTTTATGAGTGGACCGTGCCTTGTTTTAATTGAAATGGTGTTGGGAATTTCCCAAGTTTAAGTGTCTGTTGATTGGTTTCGCTTAAATAATTACAGCAATAATTGACATATGAAATTGGGGTTTCCATAAAATTAGCAGAACAATTTTAACCGAGTTTTAAGTACAGGTAAACAACAGAAAATTAACATTGAAACCTTACTGAATGAAATTGAATAAATTTATATGCAAATTAGAACCGGTGATGGTAGTGACCCAATAAACTTTGCATTGAGTACTCAACTTTACAACATTTACAATATTTTCTAGTTGTGTGATTGTTTACTGGTACATACTTGAAAAAGAAAATGACGCGTAGGTTATAGTTTACTGTTGCATGTTGATTGCATAAAACCTTGAAAAAAATACACACATCTTGTTACAGGAAATCGTTTATGCGTTTTAACTAATTCGTGATAATAGTTTTTTTATGGACGATAGCACACGATTCAACAACGTAATTATTATTTTCTTTTGCATATTGAACGCGTTACGTTCCATGCGCGTAATCGTTTTATAATGGAATTTTGAATTTTGCGAATCATAAAAAGGATGACGATTGCCTGATAACAACACGCCTTAAAAGTATGAAGTTAATATTGTGGCGCGTCTGATTGATTATCCACCTCATCCCAAATATGATTTCATCGAATGAAAGTGCGCCTATTTGCAATTCAAATGAGGTGTTTGTTGCATGCAAATTCAAGCAGCTGTGAATGTGTTTATAAAATTACTCGTGCTTAAAACATAAAAAAAGTGCCAATTATGTGAGTTAATAGCGCGTTTTGCTAATGACTGCAAAAAAAAGAAAACGTCCGCTTCCTTTTGCTAGAAATAATTATTATGGGTTGCTGGGTTCTAAAACTAGAAAAAAATAAACAAATTAAGTAACTTAAATAATAAAAATAATGTTTGCATGGTTGCTAAATAATTTCCTCTTTCAATATAATGATAGATAAATCAAATAATAAGTGCGCATTTTCAAACCGTTAATTTTATGAAGATACGGGTAAAACCAAGTTAACAAACTATAAATATTCATTATTAATATTCCCAAAGCGTATTCATTATATAATTGCAATATATTATTATGTTATGTATTACATATTGACCTCGCCAACTGATTGATGAACCTATGCGTGAAGACTGAGTGCGCAATTTAAATAATCCGCGTATTTTCCCGGCTTTATTTGTCTAATTGTCTATCACTCTGCAAATAATTGCCCTCAGTGCATTATCTCAGTGATTCACTATACTCACCAATGACGTCAATACAAGAAATCGTCGGTTTTTTCGAACATTTCAAAGTGGAAAGTTGATGCACCAAAAGAAGCTGCGTAATTGGCGCAAGTTTTACTTTCTATACAAGAAACTTTTTAATTTTTTTAACAATATTCGCAACATATATGCATCTTCTTTTGGGATTTATATTACTTATTTATAACTTAATTGGCAAGCAATTGTTATTTGTTTGGGATAAGAAAAACTAGAGTTTTTCTAGTTTTGAGAGTATCGATTGTGAATTATTTTAGCATAATTTGAATTCAACAAAGGCACATAGATATTTGAATTTCAAATTGCACGCGCGTTTGAATTACCTTGTTGCGTCTGTAGACTTGAGAAAGTGAAACATTTCTGGGTCACCCGCTGCGGCATGCAAGGTGGACGGTCGCGTACACTGCTTTCACCCATCGAGAAGTCACCCATTGTCGATGACGATGACGCATTAGTCAGTGCGTGTTTGTCTTCGCGTTCGCGTCTCTTCTTCGTGGTGCTTTGTTTGCTTGAAACTCCAATTCGGCAGCAAGACAATAAACTAGTGCTTTGTGTGTTTATAGAACTGACAAAACTGTACCACAATGGGCAACAAATTGCTGTATCAACTTAGTGCCGTACTTCTTGTAATCGGAGTTTGCTACGGCGAGGATTGTCTGACCGCGAATGATACCCGGGCTCCTAATCCAAACAGCAAAGACAGTTTGTACAATGGCCAGCAGGAGTTCTCCTTAAATTTGTTGCAAGCGGTTAATCAACTCAGTCCCGATGCCAATATCCTCTTCTCACCGTACAGCACATATCACGCGCTGTTGATGGCGTATTTCATCTCTTCGAATACCACTGAGACTTATTTGAAGAGAGTTTTAAAATTGGATCCAAAAGAGGTAGATTATTAATTTCCAACTGTTAAACATGTTTTAATGCTTATCGTTTTTATTTAGACCAAAGTAGACGTGTTTTCTGCTTACAAGTTTGATAAACTTTTAACCCAGTTGCGTTCCAACGAAGGAGAATATGAATTTACGAATGCAAATCGTATTTACGTGGATCAGTCAATTATTGTACGACAATGCATGCTGACAATGTTTGCTGAAGAGCTGCAAACGCAAAACTTTAAAGTTGATCCAGAATTGGGCCGCAGGAACATAAATGCGTGGGTTGAAGAGCAAACCAAAAACATGATCAAAGATCTTTTGCCACCTGGAAGCTTAGATCAGACAACGACTTTGGTGCTTGCCAATGCGGCTTATTTCAAAGGTCTTTGGGAGAATAAATTCGACCCAGATTTGACCAAATTGGATGTTTTCTATATCAATCCATCCAAGAGGACTTTTGTTAACATGATGCACGTGGAGGGTTCTTTCAACCATGGTAATTTTGTACCAAATTTTTAGTACAAAAAGTGCTAAGTACTAAATTTTTATTTTTCTAGATATTTCTGAAGACCTCAAAGCACATATTTTGGAACTACCATATAAAGGAAGTGATATAAGCATGTACATTCTTCTGCCACCCTTTGTTTCTGAAGATGGTGTGGCTACCATTCTCAAACGCCTGACCTTAGAGAAGTTCAAATCCATCGTCGGAGAACAAAGCACCCTGTTACCACGTACAGTGCAAGTGTCCCTGCCAAAGTTCAGCTTGGATTATTCCATCGAATTGGTGCCGGTAAGTTTATCAAACGTCATCTACTAACCACAGTCGGCCATGCGTTTTGTTTGTAATTTATTGTTTCGCGTCACAGCTAGCAAACAAATCAGTTTCTCCTATACCTTTTCGGCGCATCAAAATTTTCGGTTCTTAGATAATACAATGTCTTAATTGTTTTTCGCACAAAAACCACCAAAAATTTTTAGTGACATAATGGTACTGCGCATACTAAATAGCAATATAAACATCGTCAAATCAACCAGCACTCCAATATGTTGCATTTCTACATCAATTTCTCGTCTCACAAACATTCTCCTTCAAGTTAACACTGTGGGAAGCAGTAGCGTTCTTGCGATGGCACGCTATTTGAGCATTGCATGCTCCCATAACTTTCCCGTCGAAAATAAAGAAATTGCCCTCCTACCAACGCCGAAACCTGCCAAAATGGACATAGCTCCCAAACCCCAAAGATTAACTGTTGCTATACGCGAATTGCAACCAAGCAACCAACCAAATTATGGGAGATTGTTAAGTGAACGTCCACACACGGAGATGGAACAGCGCTACGCAGCAGAAGTTGTGCACGCCTCTCAGTCAAACTCCCATTTTGTCTGTGGACTTAATTCGACAAACTATTCTCAACGCATACCAGGCTCCAAATATAACAGTCGCAGTCCTCCGCGAATAAACCCTCCCCTTGCGCGGTATCCTATGCCACAGACGATGAAATTGATGGTACCTCGTTCTTCAATGGCACTTACCATTACGAATAACGATAAGAATGCACTTATAACTATGAACAAACAACTAAGTCGGGGGTTGAGTACTTATATGGGCAGTTGTTTTTCACATCGTACTACCCCCATACCTGTCATATGCGAACAGATACGTTTCAAGTCCTCTCGAGGCCAAGATACTACGCGACGTATACTCGAGGAGTGGAATAAGCGCTCCGATCAGGAATTTTTACGCATAGACAATATACTTTACAAATACAAACAAGAGAAGATTATCCACGGGGGAAAGTACCCAAATTGTCCTGAAGACAATAAGAAGCAAAAGAACAAGGGCAAAAGACATAAGCATAAGAAGGATAAGAAGAAGAAGAAAAAGAAGAAGAAGGATAAGAAAAAGGATAAATGCAAGGGCAAAGCTAAAGTAAAGTGTGCTGATGGATCATTGAATATTCCAATACAGTTTGCAGTACCTCGTTTAGCACCAAACCGTACAAAAATGCAAATGTCGAAAAAATCTATAAAACCGACAATTGCCCCACCTCCATCATTAACAAACGTCCAATCTATGAATTCTGCTGTGCAGGACGATGCCACCAAAATGCAGATAGAGAACAGTATTAATGAACTGTGTGGTACCATGATGCCTTTGAATCTGTACGAGTCTCAAACCTCTACTAATAGTCATCGTCGTTATCAGGTCAAAAATGGCCCAAATTGGAGTACCCATAACGTAGAATTACCCTCATTTATAGAGAAAGGAAGGGAGCACTTTGCTTTAGAAAGGGCTCCACTCTTATACGTAGATACTATTGAGGAGTTACCAGAGCGTGCAGATGCCAACAAGGATGTGCACGCTCTGAAACCGTTACCGGGCTTTACACCCTGGAAGATGCCTGAGTACTTACCAGATTTACCATCAAGTACGTCGTCTTTGAAACGCATAAAAAGACGCGCGCCGCTTACTAAAGATTCTAACGTAACGGAGGCTACTTGCTGGTAACGAAGTTTGACCTTTCGTTAGTGCGCGAAATACAATAAAAACAATAAATAAAATATTTCGAAATTCAACTTTAGAGTTTTTCATAATTATTTTGGGCGTGCGCACGCTAATAACTTCATAATACTCTGTATAAACTTTAATTTGATTAGTGTCGCGTTGGTAATTATTTACATAATGTGGATTGTTGTTATTTATAATCTGGAATCTTAGTAAGCCATGTAGTTGTTTGACAAGTGCAGAAAATTTTTCCAATCACCAGACCAATTGTTCTAAATTTGGGAATATAAATTAGCAAAATTTCTAATTATTAATGACCCAGTGCAATAAATTGAACAGTGATCATCACTAACAAGGAGATATTTACTATTAGTAAATTTAACCATCACTCAATCAAATCTCCACATTTTTAAAAATGGCCACTCCAAAAGTGATCAACATGATTTCATCACAGTTAAAGAGTTACTCCACTATGGTTGTGCGTGAAGAGCTGCGTACGGTCTCAAACGCGATAAAAAATCGACGAGGTTCAGTTGCTAAACCTTTGCAACCACAAGCACGTAGTCAGCACAAGTCCAATTACTTTTCGACGCTCATGAAGCGACATTCCGTGTGTTCCAACATATCGCGCAAGTCCATGCACAGACAAATGTGTCATACCACCGATGGGCTGGTGAAGCGCGGAAAGAGGAAGTCGGCGAAGGCTAAGAAGCAGCAACTAGAGAACTCGAAGGTGCAGGACTGCATCTCAAACTATGAAGATGCCAGTCATGCGCTTGTATTGGCGCGTCTCAATAACAAATTCCACAATGATCATATGATTGATCGCAAAGGAAAAGACAATATTCCTACAAACATCGGTATCTTTTTGAAGGGCTACACATGTGACCAGTCAACAAGTCCTATGACAAGCTTTGCGGATCATGTAAAGCAAGCGCAAAAACGTATCCTCTTACCCGGCTCGCGAGTAGATTTCTCCGCGCAAAAGATGGCCGTTAGTACTAAATCAACGGATACCAAGTGCGCAACTGGACTAACCAGCAGTAAATTACTTGGACTTACAACCACGAAATCACCCATAATGTCAGCAACTGCGAGTGTCTCAACTACCGCGCGCACAGCTCTTAATAAATTTGCACCAAGGAAACAATCAGTTAAATCAAATCCTTCCTTAAAACATACGCGCCCTGCAAGTACTGCATTGGACTTTGGATATGATAATCGGCATATGACACCTATAATTGATCCAACTTACTTTAAATTAACCAAGCGCACAGCCCTCACGAAATATAAGACATCAGAAACTCCATTGCCAAGCTACCCAGCAAAACTACCAACGTTGAAATCACTCCTAAAGGATTTCAAGAATCAACGAGAGAGTTTTAAACTAGCACCTCCGCGACCACCAAGCCGAATACCACGAGCGGACGATGGCAAAGATATTTTTACTTGTCGGCATCTCCCCTCTATCAATATGAACGCCAAATGTCCAATGGATAATTTTATTACGAGAAAAGCGCGCTATAATGTCGGACCCTACGATTCGGCTCACCCCTTCTAAGCTCAAAAATTGTACCACCTGTAAACCAAATAATACTTCTTCAACTAATTGTCGTTCCGTATTTTACAACCGGGATAACTAATAATAATTTCATCCGAATTTATTGACTTTATATTAATAATAATTGCTTTTTTACAACGATTACAAATCTAGTAGTTGACTAATGCTAATTCATGTTTCTTTTCGGATGACGATAACTGCATTGCAAAGTTCAACAGTGGGACTCACTCTTTGCTTTGCTTATGTCTCTTGGCTTGCCATAAAATTGCACGTGGCACGGACTCGCAGCCAAAGCTAATGATTGTTTTGTGTAAATATTTTCTCTTCAGATACTTGAGTCGATGGGTGTGGGCAATTTGTTTCACGATGACACCGACCTGTCGCAGCTAACCGGCAACAAGGATGTTAAGCTCGGCGCCGGCGTCCATAAAGCACGAATCGTGGTTGATGAGAATGGGGCGGAGGCCGCGGCGGCTACCGCTCTCTTCTCCCTCCGCACGTTTCAGGACGAGCCCGTTGTGCCGTTCACGTGCAATCAGCCCTTTGTATTCCTGCTCTACAATAGGCGCACGACCGCGATCCTGTTTTTGGGTGTCTATCGCAAACCGGCTGCTACTTAACACGCGCCTCAAATTCCCAAGCGTAACACGCACAACAACGATGAGCAATAGAGAATTGCAACATAATTTTAATATCGATTACTAATAAATATTTAAATGAAGCTATAAGGACACTTGTACAAATAATAAGATAGAAAAACTCAATGCTAAAATAATATCAACTTGTTTTTTACATCTGTTATAGGTGCTAGATAAAATGGGCGTCGGTAATCTGTTTACGCAAACCAGCAACTTTAGTATTCTCACTAATGAGAAAGTGAGCCTTGGAAACGCTTTGCATCAAGCAAGAATTGAAATTAACGAACAGGGAACCAAAGCAGCCGCCGCAACAGTTCTGTTTTCGTTTAGATCCAGCCGGCCGGCAGAACCTGCAATTTTTAATTGCAATCATCCATTCGTGTATATGATCTACGATAAGAAGGAGCACGCCATTCTCTTTTCGGGCGTCTTCAGAAGGCCATACTGAAGTAGAGAGGTAGTCCAAAGAATAGTTTCAAACTTTCAAACTTTTGAATAAGAGGCTAAACTCTAGGCAACACGTAGTAAGCGGTTTGAATGGTTGTCTATCGAGTTGCTTGGTTTTGTAATATTTTAACACACATTAATCCTATTTTTATTTAATTTGTAGTCATAACTATACTGTAATGTAATCATTAGGTTTTTCTAGAGTACATCTTGATGATCGTAGAAGTATTATTTAATATACTATGACCCGGATTTTTGATAAATTATTATATTACTTCATGTATTTTCTTGCCGAATGCGCAATGCAGTAATGAGACGGAATTATTCATACCCTGTCAATTTACATTACGTATCGGGTACTCTGATCTGAACTTTGAAACGGTAGAATGTTTTTTAGTCCACGCCCGTTGAAGATCATCCGATATGACGCAATTCTATTGGTATCTTTCTTGCTTCTATGCTAGTGCGCTTTTTACGCGACGCTCTCGTTTCGCGTAACAATTGCAAACAAATGCCAAGTTGTCAATGACTCGTCAGCGAAAGTCCTTAATATTCTCCCTGGCCTGCGCGTGTTGCGAGTGTTTCCCATAAAAGTATTTTAAACTTTTGAATCATCCATACATGGGCGCCACCTGCTTACGCAGGGGGAACTATTCAGGACAGCCAACTGACAGTTGTTGACAGTCACGTTGGTTATAGTATGGTGTGATGCAAAATCAATAATAAAATACACCGGTTTGTGAATTAAAAACCATTAGTGCACGTTGTAATAGCGATACGGAATGGACGCGTGTTATCTATAGGGAGTACTCAGTAAAATGATGAGTGTGGAATGCAGCGATAAGGGTAAGAACTTGATAAAGCAGGCGGCAATGATATTGCACTAGGCAGCTATGCATTGCCTCTGAACATATGCGGTGACAACATCAATTTTTTCAAGTGTAATCATTTGTTTTTAGCTCTAGAGCACTGTGTACTCGCTGGATGACGTGTCGCGCACGTTATTACATCAACGTGCAGCACTCACTTGTGGTGGTCAACTAGCAGCAGCCTGAACGATACAAGCAAAAGCGTGAGTCCACAGTTGTGCAAGTAGGAGATAGGCGAACGCGAATCAGCACAGAACGGAGTCAGTGGCGTTTCCGATTATTCTACAAATTAAAAGGCGCTCGTCACTGAAAATTCGGTCAAGTCTCAAACTGCATATCCGTAAGTGCTGCTTCTATTTGGAACATTCGCTTTCAAATTAGTGTCAGTGTCAGGCGTGTTTCGTATATTTTTTAATACGACAAGCTGCAATTGATGTGTGCAACTATTGCAACGGTCTGTCATATATTCTGCGATGCACCATCGTTCATTTGACTAACAGATGTCTAATTTTAGTCTATTATTGGTTTCTAACAAGTAATTATACAACTCCACCGTGGCTCGACCTGCATACGCATTATTATTATAAATGTTGGGTATGTATTCCAAATTTATTGTGAGCATAATTTCACAAGCAGTGCAAATAGATGTTGTTTACATTTAATGCAGTGCGGAATACGGAATTAGGACCCACGTAGCTGATTCGAGGTTATACTTTTCAGATTATCAGACGCCCAGCGTACGAACGCCAACAAGTATGAGCAATATTAAGCCGCCCGCTGTTGCAACCAAGATGCCCGGGAACACGTCGAGGAAGCGTACAAGGAGTCGATCCGAGGACAATTTGTACAGCCATAACAACAAGATACAATCGGTAATGCCGGTGAGTTTGCTTCCTTATTACATAGGCAATAACTATGCGGCCCGAATTGCAAACGTAGCACGCGATCCTTTGACGTACTAGATCATACGATTGCTATATGACTTTGTCGACTCTTAGTCAATCTACGAAACTAAAAATTTAGATTGGTTCCAATCGTATACAATTACAATCGATGCATGTGGTTCGATTGAATGATGAAATATTGTTCAATTCCCCCGCCAAATGGCCCATGCAGTCACGTTCTTCAGAATTATGAGTCAGTCAACTCATAAATGTATTCTGGACTTTTTACGCAATCAAGGAAATTAACTCTTTGCACTTTAACAAACAAATCCGAGGAGATTTGTTTTGTTTTGCGTTTTAAAGTTTGCCTCCTATGCAGACGAACAATTCGTACAACGTATGCTGTATTTTCCTTTCTTATCAGTATACTCATTATCTATAGTCATTTAGCGAATGTTCAATTGTGCTGTTGAGATACAATGATATTTAAAGTGCCGGAAGTTGAAAAATATGTCGTAAATCGCACGTCTCGTTTCTAATGTTTTTTATTTATATTTTGAATTGAATATTTACACATTTAAATAATTGATTCATGACCATAATCAAAATTGCAATCTTTAAAATTGCAATTAAATGCCATCCAATGATTCGCCCCCGTCCAATTATTGTTTGGCATTTTCAATTGTTTATTGAGGCGCCAGATGTACCGTTTGGGAAAATCACGCGATGTTTAATTGCTTCGTTCGTTAATATCGAGTCTCAATGGAGACAGCACGAGTTACGGTTGAAATGTCTTAAATATTAAAAGTTTGGCATAGAATACCATACCACGTGAACAAATGCCGAATAAATAGGTCAAGTACTGGGCTATTTTTTAAAAACATTAAATGAAATTAAAATTTTCATTTGTATGCATTTGAATAATGGTTCAATAAGAACCTAAATCGTTCAACCCTGAAATTCAGTTAAATCGATTATAAAAGCATACCTGTCGGATCGATTGTATTGATAATAACTTTCACCCGAAGGTAAAGTAAGAAGGTACGTTACATGCATGAAAAGCCGCTTACTAATAAGACTTAACTACGCATGAATGTAATATCTAATCAGTGGCATTCAGGCGCAAGCTGCTTACGTAAAAATATGTTTATCATTTGTATGCAAATCTCCGTTAAACGTATGTGTTTCATGCTATGCGCGGATGTCTCGTGAGACGTATTTTTGTGAAGTGTGGGCATGTACTTAACGCACTTTATAACACGCGACATGGACAATTAAGTACGGTTTACCCCGCAGTGTAAGCGCGACGTTCCCGTTCTGTAAAGTTTACTTATTGACGGATTGGCGCGGACACTCCAACTCAGTCTTGGCGTATTCGTCGGCAAGTGCAGTTCATGGTGTTTGTCTTTTGGCGTGCGCGCAAACGCAGCCTACTTAATTAATCACTTTCCTAAAATCGGTGTGTGCCATTTGCCAACTTAACTCGCTGCCGTTAATATGCATACAACGTGTACAGCGCGTTCGTTCCACGTATTGTAATTTCGCATTGAGAAGAAGGACGCGTATTGCAATTTCGTGTACCGTTAGTTTTTGGTGAAGAGCACTTACCTGCCACCTGTTCGCCGGAATTTATTAAATATTTGGTGAAGACGTCGATCGCCGTGGTCAGCGAACAAACGGGAAACTCGTTGAGTGTGAATGTAACATTAGCGTGCACGTTGATTGTCTTGATTGATTACTCGTTTAAATAATCATTCGGTCGCATTTGAAGCAAAAATGGTGAAGCTTGTGCAGCAAGGAATTGTAAGTCTTATCCTTGATACTTATTTTCAATGCCGACAATATTTTACTTTCAGCAGCGTAAATAAATCGCTGTGTAGTAATTTGCGTTTGTCTGACGTGATTGCGGTTTTGTTATTTAATGGTTAATGGTCGGTATAATTAGGAATATTATTATTGTTGTTTAACTTTTTTGCTGGGGGTATAAGAGAATAACGCAAATGATTTTTTTCGAATTATAATTACCTTAGTTATAAATACAAATACCGGCTGAATTGCGTTTCTTTGACGAATTTATTTAAGCCATTTATTTTTAGATGGCTTGCTTTAATACTCGGTAGTTGTTGGCATTTTAATATAAAAAGAGTTATTATTTTAACCAATTGGGAATAATAGTTATTATTGATATAATTAAATATCAAATTGTCCTTGATCAATGTCAAAGCCACACTTAACAAACTATTTCAATAATTGATGTTGTGCATTTACGATTTGCTTATATAATGTTCAGCGTCTGTTTAGACGTGAATTAATTTTTATTTTACAGCCACATTAAATGCGTGACTAATAAAAGTCTCGAGGCGAATACAAATTTATACGTATGTGAACGTTCATATCGTCCTATCGCAAAATAAAATCATTTGAAAGCCGCCAGCCAGCGAATGCAACTATGGTGCGCACTGAGTAACGAACGATTAAACTTTCACCAAAGCCGATTTTTTGTGGCATTTTTGGTTTGTGTGCCATTTGTTCTATCGCTAAAAAATTAATCACAATAGTTGTCGTAAGTATTTTATTCGATTGATAACTATAAATAGAATTGATTATTTCTATCAATTGCTTTGAATGTTTGATTATCTAAATAAATTTGGCAACGCGAAAGAGCAACTAAGTCTAAAAAAATTAGCATGTGATTATTGAGTGTTATTCACGCGTTAACAAACCAACCAATATCAACAAGTAGTTACTCAAGTTCAAATAGAAAATTAGAAATTGTTTTCTGGGAATTTTGCTTAACTTATTGACATTGCAATCAGTGGGTTGCGAACGCGCAAAACAGCATATGCTATCTATGTGTTTTATGACGCCTCGATTTTCTTGAGGAAGCGCTCAAAGTGAGCATTAGTCGGAAACGTCGTGGGAATGCTATCTCTGTACATGGAATGTGACGCGTTTCCGGTGAAATGTTTAACCGAATTAACACTAAACCAAATTTCAATCACCTTAGTTTAGAGCTAAAATTAGATTTTCGTTTAAAAAACGCTGCTGTCTGGCCGGTTGGGTTTTTGTTTTGTTTATGGAATTTCGATTATTTGAAGGTTGATTTAACCGTAAAGTTTTTGAATTAAATGAGGGTTTTATACGAATGGAAAATAAAAGTTGTTTGTACAAAGCCGGTTAATCAAACTTGAAAATATTCACTACTTATTCAAAAGTGATACCAAAATAAGTGCATTACACGATACGTACTGAAAATACTGAATATTTAAATAATGTATTATGTTTAGCATTGCATGCTTACAAAGTTTAATTTTCATAACTGGTTAGATATTTTTATGCGCTATTTTTAAATTGCGGAAAATTTTATATTGTTCAAATATTAGTTAACTTCATTCAAGAAGTCAATTAAACATTATTAGTATTTCAAACATTCTACATTATTTAAGTACAAACAATTCGATTGCCATTTTAATTGAAACTTTAATCGATTCCAATTGTTTTCATTTTTATGCGATTACCATAGTTAGTTTAAACATCGCTTCATAACTATCACGTCTATCTAAAAAGTGATAATTAAGTTAGCGCATCATATCTAATGCATCCAAAAGGTAAATAAAAGCATGCCACTGCTGATTGCAATCATTATCACCTATCATTATTATTATTCGTATGATAGTCACATTTTTATTTGAATTTTGAATTATTATAAATTACCAGCAAACTACTGTTTACTAGCTATTTGTGTTTCTTTATCGCGCGAGCTCGTAATTCTCTATTGGTTTGTTTCTAGTTTCTGTGTCAGTTCGCATATATTGAATTATTATTGTATTATCGACATACTCGATTATACACAGTGCGAGAATTTAATCGTTGTTGCTCTTCAACTAAGTGCACTCGATAAATAATGTATGCATCATCATCGCGTGTTTCGAATTTAATGAGTAATAATAACAATCAGGTGACTGGCTGTGTGTGTTTGTCTTCTCGTCTCCAGAATGCGATTGTTTATTGTTGCGGTATTCAACTCGTTAAATACATGCGTTTTACGCGAATCGCATGTTGATTGTTTTGACAAACAATGAGTGTAAAGGTTGATTATTGATCAGAAAGCAATTGGAAATGCACATAATAACGTACGAAAAAATTAGTCAAATAAAATTTCACTTGTTTTGAACGGACAAAAACTTTGTAAATATTGATGAATTGTTAAATTTATGATCAGGAAAAATGTTTGCGCTTGTTATGTACGCTAATCGGTAATATCCATTCGGTTCGAATTCTTATGCGCATGTTTGTAAACTGATAAGAAAGTGCACTTTAACTAATTTATGGTGTAACTGATTACGCTCTAAACATTTCCAATTTTATTAACGTACCTGGTACTTTGATAGCGCGATAACACGTGAATGATTATGATGACACAGATGATGTGATAATTCAAATCAAGCAAATTCTAAATTCGATTTTATGACGAATTAAACAATTCTTAATTAATTTGGCAGTAGCCATAGACATATAGGTATGGAATAATTGTATAAATTATTGATTTGATTGCGTCGGTATCTCTATTAATATTCAAATCGGTTGTAAATTGGTGAATAATATGGATTTGTAATTGCATGAGGCATTTGTACTTTTTATACAAGGATTACTATCGCTCACAAAACAAATATGAAACTAATAGAAAATAGTGAGTGCGTCATGTTTGTAATTGCAAAAAGTCTCCACGTGCATGCAGGTCGACTTTCTTTCGTGCAATCGAATGTGGAACGAGCACACTTGCAAGAAAACAAAATAAATGTGTTGACTGGGATTATGTACATATACGTGTTGTACTCGCATTTCAATTGTTCATTAGAAGTTATGTAATATGAATATCGCGGACTTGCACGATAATAACAACAACAAACTACACATGTACGTAAAGTCGAAAATACGCATTCGATGTTATGTGTCTCAATGGTGCAATTTTCGTGATTAATTATTTACACTATAGTAAATCGATAAAAACTAAGTAGTACTCGCGATCTCGCTGTGGATGTGCTAACTTCACTACAGCAATATTTCGTTCATTTATATAATACATGTCGGGCAATCTTCCAATATTTATTTTGCATCTGTTCTCATGGTTTATCCATGAGAAAAATTATTGCGGAATAAAAAATTTAGAAGGATTAGGCAAATACACAATTATCGTGATGCAAGAATCTACGGAATTAAATTGCGAAAAGTATGTTAGAAATTATTCATTGACTAATTTTAGACTATTTTCGAAATGTGAAAGTGAAATTAATTGGCAAGATAATTTTAAGAATGAAGGTATTTATTGCAAACTCATTTTTAATTATATACGCGTTAATTAGTAGTCAATTATGCATTCCACCAATAAATAATCGCACTCAAATATGAAATGCGCATTTAACTTGCGAAATAAAATGCTCACAAACATTACGTTGGCATTTTTCATTGACCATTGAACTTGGTTTCATGAATGCACATGAAGTAACACAAAGTGACAACGAAAAGTATCTCGTCCTTTTAAGGACATCGTAGCTGCCAAGTAATGTATGCATTGTACGTTGGTGGTGCCATGTAATGTTTAAAACAGTTGCGTGCAAACACACGAAAAGTTTATCAGTAGGTAAATTACTTGCTGCCTTTTATAATGGGCTGGCTCGCTGTTGCAATCTGCGTGCAGTCACGCCACACGTTGGTATGACGAATTCAAAATATTATTGGGTCGCAGTGCAAAACAATTGAACTCCAGCAATTGATGAAATTGTAAACAAATAACAATTAAGCACTTATGGGCAATCCTGCGGTCCTGCATGTTGCTACAATATGCGAAACAATTGGCTGTTCACGGCAGAAGAAGATGATGATGCGGAGTTGGTGAAGATGTTGGCGGTTTGAAGAAGTGCGACGAATACGAAAAGGTACAGTAATTCGTCCACTAGGGATAGTATTTATGTTGCTTTTATAATTTTTTATAATTACTTGTTTCTCTTCTATTCACTTTGACGCTAGTTTTTCTTTTCACTTTACTCTCTATATATATTTCATTTATTCTCATTCGTAACGTATTCTAGAATAATTAAAGCCGTGAGTTGATTAGTTATCAATCTTCCTCATTTATACATATTGTATTTTGCATAAACATGACATGTCAGCATTATTCGTAGTCTAGCGGATTGTTTGTTATGTTGATATCGCGACAAACATGATACATTTTGATAAATGCGACATTTGCTGTATTTTTTTGTCTTATTCTTGAGTACATAGAATAAGAGTCATTCGATAGTTCATTAATTTGATGGTCATATTATAATTTTGCAATGCATGCTTTAATTGCAATACGACTATCAATCATACGATCGTAATTTATACTTTATTCCTTTTTTATTACATGCATACTTCCTGTACGAATTCTTTATAGTTGTGCTTTGTATTATTACCTGTTGTATCATTAGTTGTTTGAACATGCGGTGAGTCTCAAGTTTGTACTTTTTTAGGCGACTTTTTACGATGCAGCCCTCTTCACCGACGATCCGATTGCCCTCGAACGCTTGCAAGCTTGCGATTACACTATTCGTATTGACAGGGAGGCGGCAATGCGTGGTGAGGCACCACGACCCGTGCGCGTGTACGCTGATGGTGCATTTGATCTATTCCATCAGGGTCACGCCAGGGTTTTGATGCAAGCGAAGCAGACCTTTCCCAACACTTATCTCATTGTTGGAGGTGATTATCGCAACTTTTAACCAAAATCGTATGACTGCTACAATGATAAACAATTTTTGTTTTTAGTCTGCTCGGATAGACTTTTGCATCGCCGTAAGGGCAAGACTGTACTCACTGAAGAAGAGCGTTACAATGCGGTGCGCCATTGCCGATATGTGGATGAAGTATTGCGCGATGCTCCCTGGGAGCTCACTGATGATTTTATTGAAAAGTATAAAATTGATTTTGTGGCACACGATGATTTGCCTTATCCCAGTGAGGGAGTTGAAGATATTTACAAGCCGTTGAAAGATCGCGGCATGTTTGTCGCAACGCAGCGCACTGAAGGAGTTTCCACTTCAGACATTGTAGCGCGTATTGTGCGTGATTATGATGTCTACGCGCGTAGAAATCTTGCACGGGGTTATTCGGCAAAAGAATTAAATCTGTCGTACTTAAAGGAAAAGAAACTGCGCTTCAAGAATCGTATCGCAGAACTGAGCCGCAATATTGGCGAGCGCAAGGACGATATTTTGGGAAAGTGGGAGGAAAAGAGCAAAGAGTTTATCGACAACTTTCTTATGACGTTTGGACGCAATCGTAGGAAGTTGTCAAGTTATTTGAACGCCTCAAAGCAACGAATGCTGAAGGCTATCACACCTCCTGGTACACCGATTGTTACTAGCAGCGATGAGGAGACGGACGATGAGCCCGCTCCGAAATATCGAAGGCGCTTCCAGTGAATATGCAAGCGGAAGTCAATTCGCATTTTATTAGATATTTATTCGTACTTATTTTTCTTGCAATGCACAGCTACGAATTAGGACATTATGGATTTTTACATACTTGCTGATATATCTATATTTACTCGTATTATTCGGTTGTTTGTTTTTAAGCAAGTCTTCGCATTATATTGACAGACGCTTTTTATCATGTATGTATCTGAATAAATTTGATTGAACACAAGCGTTGGCTTGTTGAACACGGCGTGCGCCAATTAACGAAGGCGTGTATCGTAAGAGGCAACCTGCCAACGGAATTGTCTTGTCCCCCCTGCCGACAATAAAATGTTCGCGTGTTAAGTGTGTGCGCAATTGAACGACTAGTCCAAAAACGCAATTGTTGATCAGTGGTACAGTACTCAAGCCGTGCAATCGCAGCTACGTTTGCAAAATGCATAAACGAAAACGCAATTCCTCCAGACCAACGCAAATAACAAAATATGTAACAATTTATTCTCTTAGAAATAGAGGTGTGCTGAGAATGTGTTGCTAACTAGTTTGTTTGCTTTTATAGTCAATCTGCCGGCAAGCGCCCTACGATGACGAACCAGAGGCGATTAAAACACGCGCCGATTGCGACTACAGCCTGCGGATTTCTTACGACATGGCTAAATCAGGCACGGCACCACGACCAGTCCGTGTGTACGCTGATGGGATTTATGATTTATTCCATCAGGGACATGCTAGGCAGTTAATGCAAGCAAAAAATGTGTTTCCGAACGTATACTTGATTGTTGGAGGTAATGAAAAATTTGCTACTTTGCTGACGCTTGCTCATGAGGATATTGAGATAATAGTTTTTGTACTTTTTAGTATGTAACGATGCTTTGACTCATAGTGAAAAAGGTCGGACCGTAATGAACGAGTCGGAGCGCTACGAAGCGTTAAGGCATTGCCGTTACGTGGATGAAATCATTTGCGATGCGCCTTGGGAGGTGGACGAAGCGTACATTCAAAAGAATAAGATCGATTTCATTGCACACGATGACTTGCCGTATGGAACTGATGACTGTAATGACATTTACGCCAAGTGGAAGGCGAAGGGCATGTTTGTTGCAACCGAACGCACGGAGGGTGTCTCTACATCAGACATTGTGGCGCGCATCGTACGCGATTACGACATGTACGTGCGTCGCAACTTGGCAAGGGGTTATACCGCTAAGGACTTGAATATCTCGTATCTCACAGAAAAGAAGATCAAGGTGCAAAACAAGATGAATGAGCTGCGAACGCGCAGCAAGAAGGTCAGTCAGGATATATTCCGCAATTGGGAGGACAAGTCGCGCGAGTTCATCGATAATTTTTTATTGCTGTTCGGCAAAGAGCGCCTAACGCACATGTGGAACGAGTCGAAAGGCAAAATCTTGCAGGCGCTCAGTCCACCACATTCGCCGGTACCTCTGGATAGCAGTCCATCTTCGAGTAACAATTCGGTGAATGGAGATTACGAGAATTCTGAAGACGGTTTATCACCGCCACGAAAAGCGGCTCGTTTTGATTTGCCGCACGCATCGAACAAGTCTTATTTGTGCGATGAATACAGCGACGAAGAAGAGGAAATGCACTCGGCGAAGTAATGCGCATAGCGTCATAGTACCCAATTGTTTTTACCTACTTATATACTATTATTATAAACTGATGAATAATCGATTCGTGCATTGCAAACACTACCTATATTTGCCTAGAGAATTAGAACGATTACGGTTGCGCCAGGAGCGCAATTATTAGACTTGATGAGGGTAGGGTGGATGATGATGATGCCAAGGTAGACTACAGAGTGTTGATTCAAATGAGGAGAATTTAGTCAAGAACATTCTAAGGAATTGTATTGAATGGCAAATTGGAATTATGAAAGCAATCTCGAATACGAGCACACACTCTGTACATAGAAGTAATTATTTAATCTGCAGGTAGTGCCAAACATTACCTGTCATTTTTAGTTAATTGCATAATAACATATACATTAATAGATATTACGATACAGATGCTGAGAAATTTCAACACAAGTAATTATTGCGCATACACATTACATATTTTTCTAGTATTTACGGTCATTTTTGGAAGACTGACACAATAATGACTATGCATTTTCTATTATATTGTTGCGTGAAAAAAAAAGAAGAAAAAAACACATTTTACACGATGTTCAAGAAGTATTCTTATGAGAATCGGAGTATTTGCTCCTCAATCCTCGCTTTAGTTATTAATACACATTTGCAATATTTGATAATTTACTTTTCCAATTATATATAGACTATAAATTATTATATTTAGTTGTAAAGAAATGGTCAGCTATATATTAACTTGATATTTGGTGTCTAATGCGACACATCAAATTCAAATCGAGGAAAATTTGCAAATGAGTTTGATAACAATAAGTAACTAATCTTGCTAGTAGTAGAGTCAAAAATACCTATTTTATTGAGATTATTCTGTAAACCTGTAAATGTTATTTAAACAAGTGGAAGGTTGTTGGTGAAACTTTGTTTGTTGCTACTAAATTTCCAAAGCTTTATGGTTACCAACATGTAACATGAAAATTATGAAAATTAATCGGTATACAGGTTTTTACCAAATGTTAAATTAGTTAAATTATTTATATTATATCTTGATTAAAATTAGTGCGCATTCTGTGTTAAGTTGTAAAATCTCATCAGCATTATTGTCATTCGTTCAGCCACCCCAAAAACAGTGATAATTAATTTATGTATACAACACTCGAAAGTGTTTCTAATGATACTATTTCTAAGTTGATCACTAAATAATTACAAGCACGTCAGTGACGCATTAATAAGTAAACTGTTGATTATTGAAAGTAAATACATACAAATTTGATGCAAGAACACCAAAAATTAAATATAACTATTGAGAGAATAATACTAATAATGCATATTCTAGAATCTTAAAGTTTAAGACAGGGAATTTGTTATCATGTTCTAATAACAATGATCTACGAACATGGAGCAACGTGGAACACTCATAACACACATCCTAGATGTATTTTCATAGTAACTTTATATGAAAACGTTATTACATTGTTATGGGCTTGTGATAAAAATATAAAATCGTCAATATGCATTCAACTGCTCCGCAAGTCGTTATTTGTTAATTGAATAATATTATTTCAACCTTGAATGGCATTTAACGCTTACAATTTCTCACACCATTATTTATTCTGCATCAAGTTGTGTTCTAAAATGACTTCATGTCGTAAGTCCTTTTAAAGATAGTTATATTATTTAAATTGTTTAAAGTTTATTTTTAAACTTTAATGCTGTTGCGGCATCTCCAATGCGAGTTGTAGCGCCGTCTGACGTGCGTTACGTTAATGACAGTAACGTGAGCTGAGCGCCCCCATTTCAGTTTCAAACTTAGTCATTGTTGTTACTATTTATAGGTTATAGTTAAACATATTTAATGCCAAAATTATCAGTTTGTGGGACTTATAAACGCGCTGTGAAGGCCGAGCGGAATATTTGTTGAATGCAATTACGATAAGAGTGCAACAAACATGACGTCAGATGCGACGGCGAAGCGCGGAAGCAAGAAGATCGCTTCGCATACCTGTCGGCTGTCGGTTGTAAACGTTCACCCGCCGCTCGCAAGTGTCGTTAACCAGCACGCGCAACGATTGCGAATTTCAAGTTGAATTTTTGAGCGGCGCCGCGCTTCTACGACTTTCGCTTTGCGTGCAGCAGGCGCGAGAGCAGTTTCCGCGCGCCTTGACTCCCGAAAACAGCGCGCGTGTATTATTTCGTGCGTCGTTGGCCGAACGTGAAAAGTGAGCTAGTGGAGCCTCTCCGACATCATGCACATTGTTTACGCGCTCAGAACTAAACGGCGTGCATCATTTGTGTTTTAGGATATAAAACGCTGTTTGCAGGTGCACTGTCCACCCCGTAGCAGACTTCTTTGCAGTGCATGTGTTGTGTGGTGGACTTAACCTAGGCCAAAGGTGGTTTGGTGGTTGATGGTGTTGTTGTTGATGTAACGGCCGCTCACTCAAAATGGACGAAGACAACAGGAGCGTCGTCAAGCAGCAGGGCTCGATCGGTAGCGGCGACTCCGCCGCGGAGGACTCCATCAGCCAGCAGCGCATCGATGGTCAGTCTCATATGATAATGAATGAGTGTGTGCCGAGAGCGCGCCGTTGTGAATAAGCGGGGTTATTTTAAGGCGGCCCAAATGGAATGCGAAACATTCGGACGCACGTATTTTCATGTCCCAACAACGCTGTCCAAGTATGCGTGCCGTCCAATATGTGTTGTGCACACAGTTTGCAATTTCAAATGATTTCTGTAAACTAATTTATAGGTTATGACCAAGGCTGTGAACGCCTGGCGCAAATTGGCCCACAATTAAAACAATCAAAACAAAAGCAAACAGCCGCTATTCAGCGACACTCGTCTTGCTGTTTGCCACGCAAGAATGCTGTAACTCACTTCTCTTGAACATATTTTTGTGAATGTCATCATTGTTGTTGCACAATGGCTTGCGGTCTTGTCTCGCTAATTAATCGATTCGTTTGTTTTTAGCATCACTCCCACTAATCAAGCGAATATGCTTGGTCGGCAACGTGATGCGCGACCTGAGATCGTGTACTGCGGCGGCGAGTTTCGGCATTCCAGTGGTGAGCAGTGAGAATGGCATGGAGTATATACGGGATGCAAATTGCGCGACGATCTTCGTGCTGGAATCGTTCGAGGGTGAAGTCTTCGATACGCTCTCAAAGTATAGACATCCGCTGCTTGGTCCGCCGGCATTGCAACAGCTCGCCGCAAAGAAAGAACACCTGCCAGATAACACTCGACCGCTATACAATCTCGCGATGAGCGGTGTGGTTGTGTGCTTCACTGGTTTTCGAAATAAAACTGATCTGGTAATGTCACTCACTTTTCACTTCACTTGCGTAAAACTAATGTGTGCGTTTACATATTTTAGACTAAACTAGTGCCATTAGTGCACCACATGGGTGGTTCAATTCGCAAAGACATGAGCGTAAAGGTAACACATCTAATAGCGAATGTTGCTGGCGGTGACAAATACCAGTATGCAGTTACGTTCCGCGTGCCGATTATGAATCTGGATTGGGTCCTCACGAGTTGGGAACATCGGCACGACAATGAATTCAATGCAAATTGTGAGACTTTTATGGTAAGCGCATTATATCACTCAATGAAGCCAATAGTATTTACGCGCGTCATGTGGAGCGGTTTATCATTCAATATGCAACTGTTTAGCTTGATTTCCTAACTTTGTTTCTGGCAGCGCCTATACTATTCACTTTCGCCCAAAAAAAAAGGCGACAAAACAAACAGCGGATTTGGGAATTCCATACTTGCAGTCAGACCACAAGTGCTACTTAATCCCTTCGCTATATGACTTAATGGCTACGGGTCGAATTTGCTAATCGTTTTTGCGCACCGCATGGCGTCGCAATTAATACCTGCTCAATCTTAAAATGCAAAACAAATGCAATGCAACGCAACGAAACTTTCAAAACTTCAGTCCTAATTCTTATCTTATGTTTACATTGCATTCAAAAAGGATTAACCGTTTCGTAAGTTACACGTTTACCTATGGAATATGCGTTACGATAATACGTTTATATTTAAAATCAGATACAATTTTCAAATGTGCGATACATTTTAACAATAATTTTCTAATATTTTGGTTCATGTTTTAGAGTGAATACAAATTAAAGCCATTTCATGGAGCCCGAGTTTGTTTCTTGGGTTTTCCGGAGGAGGAAGAAAAACACATGCTGGAGATTTTGACTTCAAACGGGGGCACAATTACAACGATCGACGATGCAACATGCACACATGTCGTAAGTGTATCATCATCATCATGTTAATCAATTGCATCAATAGAAAGTCAATATGCAATTAGTAGTACAAGTCCGATGTAATCGGAGGCGTCATATTGTTATCTCATTACAATATTCGTCTTTTGCACACGGTGTTGGTTCATGAATTTCAGGTGATGGACCATTCAGACAATTACCAGCTGGAAGTTAATGACTCGCTAATTATATCCCCGCAACAAATACCTCCAAAACCCTCTCCATTGGCCAGTAAACCATCGCAGGGTGCGCAACACCCGACTGGCTGCGACCTTATGCGCACGCCCCAATTAAACACCCTACCCGAAAGTGGTGCACTCGAGGCGTTCGACTTAAGCCTTAATGTATTTGATACGACGGTTAACTTGCAAAACCTCGACCTGGACAATTCAAACGCGGGTGCGCTTTCACGTAAGCGCAAGCTCACCGGTTCCCCTGACCGTTTAAGCTTTAGTTCGAAGCGCAAACGCGATTTAAGTTATAGCGAAAACGCCAAGAAGAAGTTATCCAACTTGTTCAAAACACCTCTTGACTACCTGTCGAATCGCCGGCGTACTATCGGTGGTGCGCATAATCAGAGTCTCAACGAAAGTGTTATTTCAAGTTCGGGTGCATTTGACGTCGAAACCGTGGAGAATTTAAGTGCGTGCGCGCGTGGTGCTAACATGACACCGCTTCTATCGAAAGCGAAAAAATCTCGCAAGAATCTCTTCTTGCGTACGTTTAGTTCAAGTAAATTCACTCGACCGAAAGTGGGCAATTGCAGTTTTTCACAGTCGGGATGCTCGACGGGCGATGGCGAAAAATTAAACTCCAGTTGTTTTCCTGACTTCACCGACATGCCTCCCCCAAGTAACCACGAGACACAGCTTCGTAGTAAAGGACAGGACTCGTCAACGACGATGATGACGTTAACTCAATCAGCGGTACTAACTCACATTATTCATAATTAATTAAATCGACGCAGTTCATACTCACTTATGATAACAATTCATGTTATTGCTAATTGTTATGATATGTGAATATACAAACAATTTGTTTGCATGTTTCCAGTCATTCGACAAAAATACCTATATGACTTTTGGATTTCTCCGGGTTTAATTGCTGATTGAGATTAATTAATAATTGCTGCGTGCTTTCAGGTTGTGGATGAATCCAAAGTCACCGAACGTCCGGAAGCGCCGGGTAGGGCCCACATTGTGAAAGCAGAGTGGTTTTGGACTTCAGTGCAAAAGGCGTTTAGTTTGGAGGAGAAGGAATATCTGTTTGACGATTACATTGAAAAAATATTGTCGCCGATAGGCCGGCGTGATTCTCATCAGGCGACGCCAAACAGTGCCAGCAGAAGGAAGCGAAAACGTTTACACGAAACGCTTTCGTCGTTAGCTCAACAACAATCACCGGCTGTGCTTCATAAGCGCCGCTCGTCTATTAGCGATGCAGCGCTATTATCCGTATCTGGATCATTTCTGGATTGCACCACAAGTCCAGATAATCGTCATGTTAATTGCACATATCACGACTCTCCCTTAGTGCCAGACACACCTCGCAAAGGCCTTACAGCAAGGCAACAAGTCTTTCTCGAATTGGTTCAAACTGAATCGAATTATGTGAATATCCTTCAAACTATTATGATTGTAAGTTTATCAGCACTTGTTAGCCGGACTTTTTAAACATAGGATTGTCTTTCAGATGTTCAAGAAGCACTTGGAGGAAATGAATGAAGAAGAGGCTCTGCTCAATAACACAGAACTGAAAATCATATTTGGCAATTTGCCACCCATTTATGAAACGCATAATCGAATGCTAGAAGAATTGCGTTGGACATCCACGCATTGGTCAGAAGATAAGAGCATCGGTAATATATTGCTCAAGTACGCAACAGATCTGCTCAAATCATACCCGCCATTTGTCAATTTCTTCGAGGAGATGAAAGAGATGCTCACCCAGTGCGATGCAAATAAGCCGCGATTCCATGCATTTCTCAAAGTGTGCCAAACTAAGCCTGAATGCGGTCGTCAAAGCCTACAGGATTTACTCATAAGGCCAGTCCAAAGATTACCCAGTATAAGTTTGCTTTTAAATGGTAAGTTATTTGTGTTTAGTGGAAATGAGTTGTAGTGTGGCAAATCATTATAATTATCTTTCATTTTTCTATAGATATCTTAAAGAATACGTCCAAAACAAACCCAGATCACAGCGCACTGGATCAAGCTTTAGCTTCGATACGCGAAGTAATGACACATATCAACGAGGATAAGAGGAAGACAGAGGGGCAACGTGTCATGTTCGATATCTTTAACGATATCGAAAATTGCCCACCTGAACTCGTATCGTCACATCGCAGTTTCGTTGCGAAATGTGAAGTCGTTCAACTATCCTCCGAAGGATTGTCCGGTAAAGGCAATCCGTTGTTGCTCTTCCTCTTTAGCGATCAGCTAGAGATTTGCAAGAAGCGCTCAAAGGGATTTGGAACGTTGAAGTCGCCAAATACGGTGAACGGACATCACAAGAATCCGGCGACTAAGCCTTATAAGCATGTGAAGCTAATGTCGCTGAGCATGATCAAGCGTGTGATAGATATTAAGGAGACGGAGGAGTGCCAGAAAGTATTCGGTTTCGTATTTAGAAACAACGATGAACTCAAAGAGCGTTTGTTTACGTTCGCTATACCTGATGAAGATGCAGATAAATTGTGCTTCCTGAAGACGCTTTGTCGTACAATGGCTACAAATGCGTGTACTGCCGATTCTGTAAGTGTACACATTTACGATATTATTATTGGTTGTTTGTCCGATATTAACTCGATATTATTTATTTTTCAGGACAAATTTTTAGTTAATTTGGAACCTCAAGAATTGGAAATTAACACGAGCATGGTAAGCAACGGTGGAACGATATCCAAAGCCATAAAGTTGGCGAACCGAACGAAGATGCGCGTTGGTCGTGCATTTTCCTTTAATAAAACGCCTTCAAAATTGAAACGTGCAGTCTCCTCGCTGATGTCGCCATTTGGCAGTTCAACAAATTTAACTCCTTCGTCGCAGTTGGCACAGATGCGCTTAGCGAGCTACAATAATATCAGTGTAAGTGAGGAAGTTTATAAAACTTCTTCTCCCTTGGAGATTCTTTCTACTACAATGTGAAATTTGCATTGTTTAGGAATTGGGAAATGCTGAAAACGCCGAGTCTCCTCCACTTGCTCCTCTGTCTGTGCAGCCTACGAGAAAGCTGAAAACCGGCTCATTGGGAGTAAATGCGCTTAAACGGTTATAGTAGTAATAGTAGGTGCTACCATATTTTTATACAACAGAGTCTGAAAGATACGTATGAGCATGTGTGGTTTACAAAACAAGTAATGATGAAAGAAAGACGTACCTTTGTAAATTTGAAGCCATGTTAGAGGAAACATACACAGCCCTTGAGGTAACGTAATCTCAGCCATTCTTCGCTTTTATATAAGTTTTAACTATTCAAATATTTTATTCGCTCAAATATTATTTGTATATATAAGTTTAATAATATAATGAATAATATTCAATTCAATACAGCGTACAACGAATGGCAAGCTAGAGAAGAGTAGGCGCTCTATTTTCATGTAAAACTATTTATTTAATAATAGTGAAAGGTCCAGTAAACGTGAATTTCATGTCAATAAATTATTATATTTGCTAACGATATTTCTATGTTCACTGGCTAGTTTTTAAATAGTTTTATATTGACTCCTACAAAAGCGCCACCTTCCTCCACCATCCGGTACCTAGTTAGCGTCAGCGACTAATTGCGCTTTACAATTGTTCGTCTTGTAAGTGCACCCGTTAAAACATCTATAGTTAATGGTTTATTATCGAATTAAGTGCAGCTATTGTAAAAAAAAGAATCAAGGCATAGAAGGTGAGTCTCTAGACTTAATTTAAACTTATGGCGGAGAATTTGGGAGCAGTTTATATTCAAGACCGGTATCTGAAACTTTTAACCAAGAAATGACGCTAAGGTGGGGGCCATGCAATAGAGAAAAGTTATTTGCAGTTTATAAATCCGTTTTAAGCAATTAGTTAGTAATCAAATACGCATTTTATCTGTTATATATACGAAAGTATACAAGTCAAAACGTTAAATAGTAATAATCACACGTTCCATTGGAATAGCTCCAATAACAGGTTGGAACATGGCCGTTTGCAATGTATTCGCGTTCAGTTGACTTAGTAGTGGTAAACACAGTAGCACTTTGGTGATTCTCTTGCAGTCTGATTTTGTGTGCAGCTAATCGCGGAAAACATATACATATATTATTTGCACAGAAGGGTAAACGTCAACTTACGTTTAAAAGTTCCATAGAACGCTCTTGCATGAGGCGTAGTAATACAATTTGTTCAGTATCATGTAAAAGTTCCCATCGGCTGAGAATTAAACTTTCTAAAATTTCAATTTCAGCCGGGGTTAAGTGAGCTTCATTAAGACAAATATGAATGGCGTGAAGCTCAGGGTAAAGCAATTTGCCAGTGTCCGTGGGCCAAGTGCACAATTTCAATGCAAAAAGTTGATACCACACATGCGACAAGATGAGATCTTGCGCGCTTTTATTCGCCATTGCAAAATATGGGTTTTCACGAGCACGTTTAATTGCAATCAACAATATTTGTGCTGCCAATTCATGTTCGCCGGCCAGTGGAATATTCTCATTGATGGCGTATTCACGATGTAGCGATTTGCGCTGATATTTTGGCTTTCTTGGGCCGCGTTCCTCTTGGACAGCTAAAAAGGTTGCATATGAAACAGCCAATTCCCAATCACTATAGAGTTACCTGATGTATTCATTCGAACGATAAAACACTTTTGAAGTCTGCAGTATGGACACCAATTGCGCCTGGCCTTATCTATTATGCAGTTATTATTGCCGGCTATTATAAATTAACTTTATTTATTAACAAGCTATTGCATGAAAATTAATTACTGTCAATATGCCTGTGCAGATATTCATGCTACTTCATGTATGCCTTCTTCATAGTTTTATCATGCATGCATTTGTCATAAACAGCATGTATAGTCAAATGGTCGGTCAATAGTAAGGTCAAGCGCGTTGTGCTTCAAATGTTAATATTTTGGTTGTTGTCATTTGACAAACAGGAATATTCCAGTATCAAGCACGGCAGTGCATGCAATTTTTGTCAGCTCGTGTTCACTAGTTTAGAGCATTTTGCTGTAGTATAAAAGTGTATTGGGTCGTGGTGTAGTCTATTTGCAACCATTTAGCTAGCTGTGTGTCACAAGTGTAATTTAACAACGAAATTCAGTGGTGAGTTGAACTGTAAATTATTAGCCTGCCTTAATAGTGTAATGGAAACCATAATAATAATAATTTAATTGCCGTTTGCATATAATATAATTCTAACAGTCGGTTAACGTGTGTCTAAAATGATTTTACTTACTGATGCAGGTGTAAACCAGATTCCTGCGGATACTCCTCTTGAAGAAGCAGGAACAACCGTCACAGCAATAAACACCATAGTGCTTACCGTATGAACGATCACCACAAACTCTGCAGGCCACTGGCGCTGGTAAGTTTCGACCTTTAAATATCAATAACCACAATCAAATAAGTCTTCCTTAAGAAGACTTTGAACAGTTCTATTACCCATGTCGTGTTATCAGCAACGATAGTATTACGCAGATGCGAACGGAATAAAGCCAAGTGAAGGCAAGGGCTGCCTTTTATATTCGCTGAGCTGCGAATTAAATATTCACGAGAAGGAAGCACTTATGTTTGACCCATGGTCCTCGTGTTTGACATGTATTTACCTTTGTATTCTTTGCGCTCTAATGATGTGTCAATCACGGTGAGAGGGTGTCGACAGCGATCAATTTGTGCCCTTCATAACGAACAATATTTCACTTAACCCGCAATGATTAATATCAAATGTGCCTATCATAAAGCTAAACATTTATTTGCAACTTTACAATGTGTTTAATGATGAATTTTTGTTTGCAGCGTTTTTAACCGCAACCACATTTCGATAATGATTTGGACCATGGAACCGCAAGATAGCAAACCAGGACAGGTCATGTGTTGGGGACAATCTGGACAGGACATGTGTCGGGGACAGGATCAGAAACTTTGCAAGGTTGGTGAACAGTTTTTCATTACTTTTTTTCTAAGGGCGCATTTCTCATATTTCCACAACGTACAACTTGTTATTATTTCCAATATTGCTTTGCGTTACTCTTCGTCATCGAAGCATTAAAACATTGTACGCGTAACCCTCGTTGATGGCTCTATTATGATGACAACACAATCTACAACTCGCCACCCTGCGTTTGATTGACACGAGCAAATGGTAAAGGTGGAAAAGGTAAGAGTACGGAAACAAAAGTAAAAATTATACGTCAATCAGACGCGTGACCTGCAAACAAATCAGGACCGAACAGGAAGAGCACAACCACTATTGATTTTCGATCAATAGAAGAAATACTTGGGTGAAAACCAAGCCAGACATTCTTTCAACTTTTATTTGCGTTTTTATTTACGTATCGTAATATATATTTTGTGAATGCAGCAAAATGAATCCATCTACAAAGTACAACTCTACATTACTTAGCGCATCAAAGTATTATCGTATTTTAACGTCTATATAATTGGGATGAATATAAATATTGCAGTGCTTTATGCATTTCCTAATGGTTTGAAAAGACCTTGCATTTTGATGCAAAATTTGTGAGATTCGTGGATTATTCGAGGTCGATTGCTTGACTTGTTCGAATTAAAACGTTTTTAGTACGGTTCTTTGTAACAATGCGCATTAAAGGAAATTCGCGGTAGTCAAATACGTCTTCCAGTCTTTAAGAGAACATGATAAATAAATGTCGAGACGTATTACCAACAAACAGCTAGTTGCAAGTGTGCCAATTATGAATTAAATAATTAAATCGATATTTGTACAACGTATAGTAATGAGTCTATGTTAGGTCGATTACTTACTTCTTCGTATATGAGTAACAAGTAAATATATACAACAAATATGAATATTACGATGGATTACACTGATTTAAAAAAGTCTATGTACAAAATTAAAGTTCGTTCGAATTAATAGTTCTCAGTAGTAGTATTGCACGCACTTACATACAGCCCGGTTGTATCAGTTTCGGGATAAGTTCATGATGAAGCCATCAGCTTGGCGGCGGCTGTGACATGATGCTGGTGGTGATAGGCGACGTCGGGCGTCGCTGCCGCCGCGCTAGGGAACCCAAAGAATTGTTGATAAGGATACGAAGTTTGACTTTGAAAGCAGCTGTACGGCTCGTAGGGTTCGGATTTGATAACACCCCCGGTGCTGGTCGAGGGCAGTAAGGACGTCTGACCTAAGTAAGGTCGGTCCACGGCGCTTTTGGGGTTCGCGTGATGGGTGGGTGAATGCGCAAGGGCATGCGGATGGGGATGGTGGTTATTTATGGAGACGGAATGTGCGAGATGATTTTGCGCATTATTGCTGGAAGATTGTTGCGCTGCGTGCAGACCATGTTGAGAGGATTTATTCTCATGTAGTGCGTTGAGACCTAGCGTTTTACTATCTGTAAATAGAAAGCGAATTGAATTAGTTGAGCGCTGGACCAATATGCAGCAAGCATCTCCCCCACTTGGTGTTGACTTAAGTAGAGATACTACGCGAAGGTGGAGCACGCGACTTAACCGGTTACATTAACCAGTAGAACTCACCTTCATGGGTACCTGGCACGCTGCTGCTCTCGCCGTCTGCGCCGCCGCTATTGGGCTTCTTCGGCTTGCGTTTTCGCGTTTGGATACCGTCTTTGCGCATCGCCAGAGGTCGATTAACGCCGTGAAGCTTAAAATACAAACCGCAAGCGTTACACACGGGTTCGCCATCGTTGTTGCGTCGCCACAAAGTTGTGGTTCGCGTGCCGCAGTTGGTGCAACACAATCCCAAACGTCTTGTTGCCGTCTATAAAAAACATTATCATTAATCACCACATACGAGAGCACCCTTCGCGAGAACGGGTTGATCATGCGCTCCTTGGGTGTAGCATTCGAGGGGTGGAAAGTAGATCGATAAAAGCACTTACCAGCCGTTTGGACGGTTTGATAAGGGGGCGGTTCATGCCGTTCATTTTGTGATACAGGCCGCATGCGTTACACAAGTAATGGCCGGTGCCGTCGCGACGCCACAACGGCGTCGATATGGCGCCGCAATTGACGCACTCCCGTCCCTCGCCGAATTGAAATTCGACGGCGCCATCTGCAATACGAAAAGACGCACCACTCAGCAAGGATAATAAATTAACTTATCAAATGCATATTTACTACTTAACAAGATTGCTTAGCGTAATTTATCGCGCGCGGTGCGAGCGCACACTAACAATTTATTTACGTATTTATAGAATGAGTGAATATCTGAAGATATGTTATTAATTTTCGAAGGTGTGGAATGTTGTGTTATGCGAACGATAATCGCATCGCGTTTATTACTTGTTAATTCGCTGTAATATTAACAATATTTAAACATTCCGATTATCATTTGAAATATGCGGTTACGTATCGTCATTTGATAAGAAATCTCAATTATGGCGATAGTTAAATATTCGAACACGGCTATAAATTATAATTTACCCATTTGATTTTGATAATCAATAAATAAGCGAATTTTTAAAATTTACGAAGTAGATTTGCTGCGGCATAAATCATTATTACTTCATGCTAAAATTAATAAGGCAATTAACTATGATAATAAATTAGAATTGCTGCTATCAGCAGTTGATAATAATTCATACTTGTTCAACACGAACAACTGTTGAAAAAATATGGGAAAACGAAGTGCGCTAGACACGCCTAAGTTGGCTTATTTTTCAGTAGTTTTTCTATCAAGTAGGCAATGCAATCAGCATTTGCATTTTACAACAATTTATTAAGGATAATTTACATGCATCATAGAAGGTTCCACCTATGGCGTATGAACAATTTACAATTGTTTATGAGCGTACGCGACGCCAGAATTTATTGTGCGATGAAACGCAATAATGCCGTTGCAATTGCATTAAAACATAAAAAGCTCGTTGCAGATAGAAAACTAATTGATGCACAACTTAATTAATGAGTGTATTCAGGTGGATTCAGTAGGCAACAATGTTTCATCATTATGCATACGTATTCTACGAATTCGTTGCTCGGCGGTTTTTTTGATTATCACGCGTGCTTCTTTGTTCGAAACGATTATCTGTTATTGCGGGCAATGACTAATGATATATCCTGCCCATTGATAAGGGACATTGTGAGATAGTTTTATGGTGTTGTTTTAATAAGTTAAAATTAGACAAAGCACTCGCGGCTTGGGCGCCTGTCAATTGAATTTATGCGAAATTCGCGTAATTGAATCGCTATCGAGAGACGTCTGCAGACACTGCAGAGGCTGAGGCTGTGTGTGTTGGCGCGCAATAAACGGCGAAGAGAGAAAAGACAGATTACTCGTGCTAATGCACCAATCGGGCCGCGCGATAAAAGCGAATTGACTCTTGCGGCGTTTGCGATAGATGATGATTATTATTGAGAAGAGTGCGCGCTGTATCAAAGCAGCGGTCGGCGGTCCAATGCTAATCACAATCAAATAACCGACCGCGCACGCGATTGCTCACAAATCAAATATTCGTCGATTAGAAAAATAAAAATAAAACCAGTCGATACTATCGCAGCGATTCGAGAAAATATTTCAAGTATTCTGCATGCACTTACCGTATGGCGAGGTTCTTTGAAATCCGCTGGCGTGTGTTCCATCGTACGCGCGCCAAGAGTTCATCATCATGTTCTGGCCGTAAAACTGCGCTGCACTGAAGGCACCGTGCGTGGAGGCGAGTGCCGCCCCATGGCTGGAGACGTCACCATAACTCGCGGACGCGGTGGCTGCTGCTGCGGCCGAATGCCAAGCGCTGGCGGCGGCTGCACCTTGATGGTGCGTGGCGGCAAAGTGGTGGCTACCGGGCGATGGGTACTGCGGCATTGTTGCGCGATTACTCGGCACGTATACGGGCGACTGCTGAAGATGCTGATGGTGGAAGCTGGAGCCGCTGCCGTCCATCGACAATCTACTCTCGGAGTAACCGCTCGTCGACGACGGGGTTGAGTGGAACATTGTGCGTAGGGCAGTGGTAGGGGTTACTTAACGCACGCACCGAAGAGGGGATGACTTAACTATTATCTCTGCGCTATCGCGTGCACTTTGATGACTCGTAGCGTATTTATCACAATCACTCAGGGCGCGAATTAAGGGTTGACTTCCGTGAACACAATCTGTAACAACAAAAAATATAGCCGTGTAAGAAACTTGCAAACAATCTTATCGCAAGAGGAAGAGGAAATGTTTATTATTATATCATATTAGCAACGACAAATGATTTTTATCATTTATTCGTATAATCAGCGCGTTGATAAACTAATTAAAAATGTACAAGGCAGGAAGAAAAAAGTCGGAAATAATTTTTTGAATAGGCGGCTTCTTTTATTCTATTTTCGACGTGTTATCAGGCATCTGCCCCAATCATGGGCGATGGGTGTTATGAATTTGTAATATACAAGTGGCAAATAGTGGCGGTTGTTGGTTGGCGCACATGTCGCTACCCTGAGATGCACTTAAGCTTTTTTTTCGGTGCGACGAAGAGACTGCTGGCCTCATAATGAGTGCAACTAATGAACCGCAGATAAGATAAATAAAAAGTATAATACGCGCGCACGCCGCGAACGCGCAGGATGGATGGCTGGCTGGATGGCGCCGAGCGCTTCGTACGCGAAGAAACAATGTTCGACTAATGGTGGCGCCGGCCGTCCCCGAACGCGCCGCCTAAATTAATAATAATTTCCATCGATAAATTTCGGTGCATATTTAGATACCGCGTGGCTCGCTGGCTAAAAGCTTTCTCCGTACGTGCGACAGATGCATAGAAGCAAGACGAAAACGAAGAGGAGGCAGCAGCAACAGCAACGTATGCTGCTGCGTATGCCGCAATTAAATTGATGCATTGATTTACAAACGAACTAAATGCACCTTATGTAATTGCATTTAAAGCGTACTTAACATATGTCATGCGAGTCGCACATAAATACGCTGAGTAAAAATGACATTTTCATGTCGATTAACCCTAATTAAATACCAATATCTATGTACGGTGGAACGCTAGACACGTTTTGTGAAGATGTTTAATGCAAATGTCAATTCGACGTCATGATTTATGCATTTTTACTATCGCCTTCAAACTTGAGGCAAATGTATTCAAACACTGCAATTTTTTTTGCGTCGATTGCACCGAAAAAACATGATAAAACACTTGTCAGTGGAAAAGTTTACAATTGTTTCATTATCAATCTAACTGTTCGGTAATCACAACACACACCACAACTCATTTCTTGAGTATGCTTGCTGGCCGAAAGCAGTGAAGCACACTTTTCATTCAAGTGCTGAATGCGCGGGCTGCAGATAGCGATTATCACATTAAAACGCATTATTATATCGTTGGGTAAATGATGCGCCGCCCTCCGTATACGAGTGACACTAATTATTCGCGCGATAGCCGCCACTACTCGTTATCATCTGTTTCCGCGATTACGCTATGTAGATCACTTTACAGTTTACAACTTATTGTTTTTTATTGCCGTGCACTATCTGCCATCATGGTTGAAGCAGACTGTCACAAAAGAGCAGGCGGATTTATTACGAGCTGATCCTAAATTATTTATTCACTTCGTGCGAAATATCAATATTTCCAATTGAATTTTAGTGCATATTTGATAGCCGGATAACTGGAACGCGTTGACATTCTAATAATATTTTATTGCGATGTGTCATAAAACACACTCAACTATTGAGCCGCTGACGCTGTTTGCAGAATTTTGCTGAAGAAGTTTTAAGTAAATTGAGCAACATTAAGTTAAAACGCTGATACGATACGAATTATTAGGGATGGCTGGTGTTTAAATGTGACATATTGAAAACAGAAAATTATTATTTCAACAATTTGCAACTATTTCATTTGTGATAGCGCGCAAGAAAACTTTAAGTTTAAGTTGTTTTTTGTGTTTCTGTATAATTTAATGGGACATTTAAATTCATTAATAGTACTTTAAAGAGATATGCTATAATATATTAGATAAAATTGTCGAAAAAAAATTTAGTTACCGTTTGAAGAAAACGTTTTTATCGCTAATTATTTCCAAAAGACTGGTGGCCTAATATATTTGAGATGTTTTATTGTACATAATTATAAACGAAAATGAGAAGTAGCTACGTATGAAAATCACTTAGCATAATATGGAGATTTATTATTGATAATTACTGCTTGATTAACGTAATTCTATAAACAATGCGCGTTAACGAACAATGAAATAAAACGCGTGAGGAGTTGTTGAAAAAGAACTGAAACGTATTAAAATAAGCGTGCGCGATAAGATAATTTGTTAATGTTGTCGTTGTCGAGCATTACTTACTGATAAATACGCTTTACTTGTTGTGCATGCTGCTGGTATTAGACAGATAACGATTTTTTATCGTACTTTTTCGAATTCGAAGTTCAAATGCTACTGTTGCTGCTCGTTTGCCTATTGCGCATTGTTCTTGTTTGAAATTCGTCTATCTATGGCTCATACCTGCTAGTTATTAGTTTGATGCTGATAAGACCAACATGCGTTTCGATACGGTCCATCATAAACAAGTGGGTGTGATATTCAATTCAAGGATTGATAGCGCTTATCACATTTCCCAAACGACTTTCCACTACTTTTCCGCTTAGTAATCATAACAAATAAGCTTTGGTGTTTTCCATTATTATGCATTCTTGTAACGAATGCCGGAAATGCAGAGAAACTTTCACGTAAAAATTGCGCGCTAGGTGCGCATAGAAGAAATCGTAATATGCAATAAGTTACCAAAGGTAATATTTTCTATTCTGTCAGCGATCGTGTTCGAAGAGAATTTAGAACGAGTTTTCGACATTGCTTAAATACCACGAAATGTGATCTACCTCTAATTCGGTAGCACACATTCCCCACGCGCAAAGAAGGACTTAAGTCACTTCGGGGAAGAAGTGAGCGAACACGCGCTCTACTTTCAAATGCGTTTGTCATTCAGCCCCTGCAGGCGCGAAAGGTTACGACGTTTCGTCGATCTTAATTACGCGACATGCCACAAATATTTACATTGCGCCCTCGAAGGAATCGAATTTTTGTGTGCTGCATGCATTTCTATTTTGAGTGCGCTTGATTTATAACGCACGCGCGTAAATCACGCATATAAATTACAACGCGGACGCTAATCCTAAGAGGAAAACATTACAAGATGTAATTATTCAATGCGTATTTGTATGTACACTATGTTGTTGATTAACAACAACTTCAATTATGACGTTGAATCGATTTTTGCGCTGCAGGGAAAAAGTGTACAACGGACGTGCGTCTGTAGGCAGTGAAATAAACTTATATTTCGATTCGAGGAGAATCCTTAATGGAAAAACATTGTCGATATCTGTAATTGGGTCTAGACGGGCAGATGTCGTTGCACTCACTGACGTCTCTATCGCATCCATTAGGATAAAACACGGTACGATGAGTATGTGTGCGTTTGATATCACTTCGTCCTTAGCGGGCTTTCTGTTGTCCAAAATTGCATTTAAAACGGTTAATTTTCAAGTAGGATTTCCACAGAAAGCTTTGCAAGCCAGAAAGTAGTGTAAATAATGGAAAATAACTTTTAAAAACTAAGTTTTGGGGATTTCGCAATACAAATTATGAAACCAGAAGAAATTATCATAACATGGACACTGCAAACTGTAAATTGCAAGGAAACTTTATCAAAACTTAATCAATTGACAGATAATTTGTAAAATGTTGATCACTACCTAATTTCGCACAAAATTGAAGGAAGGAATATTGTCAAGTAGTAGAAGAAGTGGAGGCTAAAGTGAAACGCGAAGAAAAAAGTCAGGTTGTCATGGTATCAGTGACAAGAAGCACACAACGTGTCCGCGTCGTCGCGAGTGTGTTGCGGGATCGCGCGTCTTCGTGATGGAGAAGGGTTGTTCGTTATATATTTATAGCTTAATTCCTGTGATAGCGCATGCCGCCGGCCGGCGCCTCGCCATTGTCACACGATGCGTGTACCGGTCGCGTCTGCGAGCACAGATATCAAAGAGCGGCTCCGACCGCATTACTTAAGCCAAAGCTTTCGATCCTCACCTCAGCAACGCGGACGAAGGCGATGAGCTCACGAAGAAAAAACAACAACTTGCAGCAGCGCGCACTCAGAGTAAAGTGTTTTAACGCAACTTGAAATTTATTCCGTCTTTTTTATTCCTATTCAAAGACTAATTTTGGAATCACACAAGTGGCTAATATTTCAATTTTACGAAAAAATTAAAAGGGGATGCATTCTGCCTTCAGTTGGTTGCAAGTTAAAAAAATTAAAATTCTCAAGTACAAGTGCGGAACTTTTCCAAACTTTGCCTTCTTTGGCTTTGTTATTTGCTGAAACGAAGAAACATTAAAGCATATTTCCTGATGTCTTGAATATTTGCGTAGTATTGTCGTTTAAGGTAAAAGGAAGTGACGCGGGAGTAAATCACAGGTATTCTTGCAACTTTTTGCGGATGAAAAATATGACAGTTTTTGCGTTATGGTTTTATGGCCAAACCTATTTAAATATCAATAGATCCATTGCGTACAAACACGCTTTGTGAAGATGAAAGCGCTGTAAATAGTGTCGAGATAGGAAGAGTGTACGTTCGCATTCGCACAACCAACCCCTAAGGCTTAGCGGTTATCAGGTGCGCATCACCACTATCATCATCAGTACCTTTTGTGATTTGTGATAAACAAAGCATATTTACTTTTACACCTTATGCGTGTAGGTATACGCATCTTATCTTTTGCTATTTGTGTAATTATTGATTTTGTGGACGAAAATTGAAATCTGTCGCTCGCCAAGTCCGCCTTGGAATTAAAGTCATATGAAGAGCGCGCGAGCGCCAGCATCGCATTCGTACGTCGTTGTCGTCGTTTTTTATGTGCGCTATCAATGGCTATAAGTAAAGTAACGTAAGGTGCATTTAGTTGTACCGGGCGCGCCGTGTAGGAGTCCGTCGTATGTGTGGAGCGAGTGCGCGGTGAGAAAGTGCTAACGGCGAGAGGCGCCGCGTCGTGATGGGACGGACGCGACGTTACACCGAAACCCTTTCTGCGCGTGGCTCCACTCTGCCGCCGCGTGCCGCTTTCTTCGTCTTTGACTTCTTCGCTTCTTTCGCTCAGCTTCACTCCGGCTTAAGTCACTCGCTCATCTTTTTCACTTGTTTTCGATCAGTTTCATATAACATTAAATTGCTTCATATTATCTTATCATTTCTTTTTAGAAAATTGACTTTTCCTCAAAATTCATTTCGGGCCAATTGATTTTTCATTATTCAAATCATTCGTCTTTAGGCGTAAGGTAAACAGGATTTCTCAAAATTGCCTATTGTTTAAAGGTATTTCATCAAACGCAAAAGCAAGTTCTTGCAGAGTTTGCAAGAATTTCAAATAGACTCCGATAGAAGCGAAGTTCAATAACAACTTGTTGCTTTTTAGTTTATTACATTAAGAACTAAATGATTCATACAACACACCCTTAAGGGGTGTATTGAAAAAGAAATGAAATGTAATTTATCATGTTGGTATCAATGCGGTTGATTTGATTCAAGACATTTGCGGAGTGAAAATATGTAGCACATATGGGCGTATAATTGATGAGCGCAATTTTTCACAACGCGAACGCGACATCTGTCTAACGTCATGTGCGTGTCGCGAAGGGCGGACAGCGTCGACGATAGGGCTATTAGTCGTGAAACGAAAATGTGCAAGAATTTGAAAACGAAAAAAACACACGCAAAGAGCACGCGGCACTGACACAAATTCATCAGCATACCTAATTTTTCATCGCGGATACGAGCAGCGAGAAAAAATAACACGGCACGTGGTGAATTAATGTCTAGCGAGACGCCGACGCAAACTATTAATCAAATTTATTATTCATTTGTGCGTAGTGGAGAGAGAATGTATAAGGTTTAAATTAACACATTGTGCAAATTATGTTGCGAACACGAGAGAAATAGAGAAACAGAAGACGAGAAGACAAAAAAAAAGTAATGGATTTGAAATCGAGATGCGTATCGAATTGAGCAGCACTCGAAAGGTAAACAATAAAAGCTGTCAATGGTCTGGCGCCTGCAGTCATGCAACATTAAATTGATGTACTCGCGTACCTGGCCAAGGAGAAGAGCGAAACACCGAAAAAGCACGTAGAAAAAATGTAGTCAATGGATTTGTTCTTGCTCATCGTCTTCTCGTTTTTGAATGCAACATGAGAATAATAGACGTAGTTTTTCCTCCATGTATTCACGAATGACTGGCGCTAGATGTCAATGACGCATCGCGACAGGTAGATCTGTTTGGGTGGGTGGTTTCCCTTCGTGTATTTGCTGCTATTAGTTAGGGATCAATTACCGCCGGAAGTAGCTTTCCCTTGTCGAGATGCTGTACCTGGCCAGGAAAATTAAACGAGCGTTGCTAACTTTGCGAATTATTGCCAAATAATTTTTTTAATTGCTATGACCAATTTCAAATTCTTCATCTAAGTGGTTCGCTTGAGTATTTGGCCAAAATTTTCCCGTAATTATTTAAATCAAAATCTTCACACAAAATGTGACAAAATTCACACTGAAAATTTCTCAATACTCTTAAAACTCACCTCAAGTTTCTACAAATTATTTTCGCAAATTCATACGGATTTGATTATATATTAATCTACATAGATACGATTTAGTACCAATTTATTAAACAAATCGTTTATTTTTGTTTATTTTTATTTGAGTTGCTTATTATGGAATCAAATTTAAATAGAAATAGTAGCTGCATTCCCACAAAAAAAATAATTATGACATGTATATTCATCAATTCCATTCGTGTTATGCCTTGTTAGGCGATTATTTACGTTTATTACCCTTTTGTTTACTCCATGAGTACGCCAGTTTAATGGCTACTTAATTACAACGCGCATTATTCAACCACTCGCACTCTCCGCAACCACAAGAATGTAATTTTAATACATTAGAGCAGAAATCACGTACAAACGCGGGGGAAATAACTACGAGAGAATAAAAAAGTAAAGAAAGGGAAGAGAGAAGTAATAATGGCCGAAGCACTCGTCGACTTCTTCAGCATTTGTTTGTTTGTTTGTTGGTAACGCGAGCTCAACCATGATTGTGCAAGAATTAAATGCAACCGGTCACGAAATAGTGCCATTAATATAAGTCACGTTCCAACGTAGCGCCATGTTGCCAACTAGACCACATAAAGGGGTTGAAAACTCCCTTTGTGTTTCTTCCTTGAGGATTATGCGTAACTTCATTTTTTGTTTCGTTCGCGAAACAACCATATGAAATATTTTACTAATTTTTTATTAAACATTTTGTGAAGTTTTGATATTCGGCCACTTAGCATGAGTATTTTAATAGATAAAGATATTTTGTACTTGGAGTGTGCAAAGGGGATGTGAATGGGGCGTGTTTCGTGCTACCGTATAATAATAGCACTTTCGATAAATTAACTTTTCGTGCGGGAAATGCCGCGTGTAGTTTAGTTAGAGTGGTCCCCGACTTGACTTTTCGACTGCGAACCCAACTGACCGCGTTGACCGCTCGTCCGTCCTTAATTTCATCCCCTACGTAACAATCACTCGGCCGGAGAGTTTTTCCGCATTCGTACACGGCATAAATACCTTAATAAATGTCCTAATAAATTGTCTGAACGCGCACGAAATTGAAATTTGCCAAATGGAAAAAAGCGAAAGCATGTTGTGGTGCGTTTGGCGACGGCAGTTGGCCAGCTAACGCGACGAGACGCGATGCCTCGATGTCTTCTTCATTGATTGTTATCAATCGTGAGTGGCTCGTGCCGAAAATCGAACTACCCTCATCAATTTTTTAAAGGTTACTTTTATATCATTAGAAAAATTCGTATTTAACTCGTAATTATTTCTCATAGACAACGTAGAAATTTAAAGCGCTGCTAGATAATTATTGACCCAGGCGAATATTTTTTTGTTAAACATTAACACAAAAAAGAAAAAAGAAGTGGTTTCATTTATTATGGTATTTTGACAGAAAATTGTTGCTCATTTGGCATTAAAACGACAACGACAGTGTCCACTTTGATGGTGTCGCTTTTATTTCTTCTTCTTACTGAAGCTCCTCTTGATCGGTGTGTCTTTTTGTCGACGAGCGACGGCCGCGGCGGCCGCTACGTGGTAATTGAGAGCAAAATGTGTTCGGTCTCTTAATTGATTGTCGATCGAAGAGTCGAAACGAGTTCCTTGGTCGGTCGACCGATCACGTCTGTGCGCAATGTGTGCATTGCGAGCACATGCAGGAAACGTGAAAAATGCGCGAAAAAATCGGAGCGGCGCAATTGTGTTTTGACAAGTTGGTGTCGCGCGATGTGTGGCACTCTTTTTTCGCTCTTCTTTAGCGTTCGTGCTTGTTAACTCTTCGCGGCTTAAGACTATCATCGGACGTGAGTCGAATGCATACGTGCGTTGTTGCTTCATCAGAAATTTCGCTACATCTGGAGCAATTAAGTCATTTTTCGTTTTATTTATTGCAAATGTAACTTTATATTACATTATTACCTTATTAACGTTATAAAACTTTTTCTTTAAACTCGGCATCAGTTTCTTCCTCGTTTAAGGTATTTATTATCTTAGTCTGAAGCGGTGAATTAACTATTTTTTTGATCGATAGAGTTAAAGATTGTTAGCGGCTTTATAATCGGTTAAGAATTTGAAGAAAACTTGAAAATTATGTAGTGCAACTAAGTAAACTAGCATTCCACACATACAAATTTTCATTTCCTTATACAAGTGAATAAAATTCCGAAACAAATTTATTAACGTGAAGGTATATGCAGTATGCAAATAATAAATGCTGAAACGACACAATATCAATAAATTCGTTATGCATTACGGCGAATGCAACAATTTTCGAAACAAACACTCGCTAGGAATGCTGAAAAATTATCCACTTTTGTGCATTTACTTCGTGATTTAATTCAGTACGTTTTTGCCTTATGCGATTCGCATTACCGTATGCTAAGCGCCTGCACACACTTTCAGCGGTAATTACAAACGGCTAGCGATTGGTAATTAGAAGAGCGGAGCGAGTCGCTCCAGCGCAGAGAAGATCGAATACTATTAATGATCGCAACAAGATTGCGATTTTAAACAGCAATAAGTAAAGTGCCGCGTGCCGGCCGGCAATGAAGCGCGCAAATGCGCCGCACATGCGGACGCGAATAAAATTGCAAACAAAACGGCATTACTCGCGCACCTTTTGCCTATGCGAAAATACATTACTGATTATTGCCCTATTCACAACGATTCACGATTGCCGTTTGACTTTTCCGCCAAACGGCGCTTTGCAAGCCGTCGAAAATTATTTGGATAATTGTCATTTTCTATTTGGTTAACAAAGAATATCAGTTCGTTGAGAATAACAATTGATTATTTAACAGAATAATTAAATACGTGAATGATCCAATGCATATTACCAGAACTTTAATTTAAATATTACTGAAATTTTCAATTTTTAAATAGTTTTTTTGGGGTTTTTAACTTTTGATGCTATTCATGTATTGAATGTAATTTTATGCTGCATGCAATGCGTATAAAGATTTGATTTATTTAGCGACCGGTAGAAAAGTTTGTGCTTTTATTATTATAAACGTCTCTGGGTTTGGTTTCGCGATCGGAATCAGCTCCATCAATAAGGTGTGCGCTGGTGCAGCACAATAAAATATAATATCCTTTAAGTGAGACATGAACAAGCACTCTAAATAACGCTGTAAATAATGTCATGGACCGTGCAATAAGAGAGCACCACATTCGACTGGGATGACAATCAGTTTTATGATTACTCTGTTATCCTTTTTCTCTTTGGATTAAATAATTATAGTGCGTACACTAAAGAGTAATACAATGTATACAAATTCAAATTTGCTGCAGAATTCTGCAATATCAAAGAAAGATAATACAATCAATAATTAAATATTGACTTGTTAGCTTCTGCGCATATTCTGAGGATATTATTGGTCCTTCTTTTGTTTAGGCGGTGAATAAATTTTCCGGGTAACAAAGATGCAATTTTTGAACATGTTTAAAATATAACCTTGAAGCGCAAGTCGCGGTAAACATCATCAAGATGTGGATGCTGATGACTCGTGTGTAATGATTGCATGCGCATGCCATTAGATTCCAGTTATTTCTCGGTATCCTCGAAGAATTCAAGAGGACGAGCAACGAAGCGCGCGATGCTGCAGTGCATTGCCATTCAGTTACAACTTTCATTGCATTTTCTCGCTTAGCTGCAACGCAGCGCGCATAAAAACTAAATTAATCTAATTAATCACAATCCGTAAAGATGATGTGCACGCTCACCGCGCGACGTGATAGAGAAAAACCAATAAATGTGTGCTTTTATTACCATTTGAACGCTGACGAAACATTTTCAATGAAAATTAGTTTTATGTCACGTTATAAAAATAGTACAAATATTCTATCGTACTTACCTACGTGGTTCAAGCATTTTAGAAATTCTCCTTTTATTTCGAGAAAGAGTTTCGTGGTCGCAACTTTATTTATTTCTCATTCAAAATGCGAAACCATTAACAAAACGAAAAGAATAAGAAAAAAGTATGCATATAATGCATTCGTGGCGCCCTTAATTTTATTACTTTTATTACGATTCGTGTACATTATTTGGTCGTTTCGTCGTTATTCGGAGGAGACACTCTTGATGATCACTTTTCGAAAGACGAGCGAATGAGTGCTCGAAGCGCCACAAAGCGAACAAATTGTCGCCGCATTTTATTGCCGAATGCATTTCGGGAATTTTAATTCATCGAAAACGGGGCCTAATTTACAAAAACAACACACACTCCAAGCCAACAACGCCATAAATAATTGACTTGAATGCGACTAGTAGCGAAAGCTGCAATTTTTTTCATATAATAGCTACAAGCAATTATTGTTTTATTCGCTTGTTTTTCTAACATTATCATAGTCGTAATTTACGACCGATTAACTACATTTGACGCTGTCAACTACAGAAATCGTATCAATGAAATGCATAACTCATTCGAATAGTAAATTAAAATTTACATTAAATCTATGAGCATTATTCAGAAGTTGGTTTTTGCTATCCTAAGATGACAAAATAATTTGTCAATTAAAAGATCATTCACTCCTCACTTTGGAAAATTGAATTGCCTGAGTGAAGAGGAGACAATGACCAATAAAAATCTATTTTAATTAAAACGCGCAACTCGTCATTAATTCAATTAATTAAGTACGTAACGAGACAAATGTATTAATTGCTTTATTAATTCGTGGGGAATTTTCATTCCCAGTAATTTTATACAAAGTTGAAAAAATCGGTACATCTAGCCTAATTAAATTTAGCACTAATTTGTCCCCGAATCTGCTCTATATTTAGTCATTATACGCGTATAAAAAAGATCACACTCGGCTTCAATCTCTTCGGGCAATAACTCACTGCGCTGCCTTTTTTCTCTCGGCCGTCGGCGACACGTGTTTAGATCCGTATCTCGTTGGCGCACAGAAGAATAAAGAAGACCACAGCATCAGATTCGGGATCGCAAGCAGATCGCTGATGATATCATCACGCATTCGTTTAATTCCGTCTTTTTTTCTTTGTTTTCCCATTCATTCACTGCTTCATTCACAACATCAACCACTTTACAAGTCAATGAAAAAATATTCTCGAAAATATTACGAAAACTTTAGTTGAACTTAAGGTAAGAACGAAAAGAACGCGGCTTAATTTGATATTATGAAAAAGTAGCTTCTTTCAAGTTGAAGTAAGATGATGACTAAAACGTTGCTATTGAATTATTTTTGATATTTTTTTAATAAGAAGAAATTCTTACAAATGAAGTGTTAAGGTAAATATACGCCTAAATATTCCTCTTGTTGAATTAGCAAATTAATAAAAATGCAAAGACATTCGACCGGAAGCAAGGTGCAAATTCTGCGACGGACACAAAAAGAGTGCGCTCCATATAAAAACAAAATAAGCGCACGTGTGTAATGAACGTAACGCTTCGTCGTGTCTTGAACAATTATCATACAAATGACTCCCTTACTTACGCTCCGCGTACGGTTTTTCATTTTCTATTACGCACTCATTGCTCAATTTCAATAAAATAAACATTATCCTCCGAAAAATCCAAGTGCTAATTAAGTAATCCGCAAATACTTAATGCAAATATTTATTAAGTGCTCGCCAATTATGTGAAAACATTCTAATATCTATTCATCGCCCCCTTTCCCGACCTCAAAATTCGAACACTTATCATATTTTTCTCGTAGAAATTCCAATTGCTTCATTAAACAACCTTACATGATATTAAATGATAACGTTCGAAATTAGTTTAAATATCAAACTTCAAACTTCTTATCATTAACATATTGGAGTAAAGTTATTAATTTAAATTGACGCACTTTTCGTGAAGATTAGCGCAATCTAATCGAATAAATAATTCTATGTAGTTTATTTTGCATTTGCGTAAAATTCCTTCCGTGGCATTCCGCGAAGGTGATTTGTTCATTTTGCCGCAGTGGTTAATTGATAAATAAGCAGCAATTACTTAACTGATTGAGGAACATAACTTATTATTTCAGTTATTATTGACTATGCTATTTGTGCTCTGGTAAAGTGCATTCATTCAATTGATTTCTAGTTGTTATTCGCATTAACTTACATTACTGTAAGTTGACTTACCTACTACTGTACTTATCTTGATTGGGAATTACAAGCTCGGCTCGGATTGCACGTGCAGTCCAGGAATAATTTCAATGATCACTTTTGTAATTAATATCAATATTAATTAATTGTTTCATTAATGGTAGCATTCATAATTTATCCGATTTGAGACATTTACTATTTTTGAACTTGCAGTAATGCAACAATCTACAATTTTGATTTTCGAATGCTTTGAAAATTTGGAAAAGTACGTTACACTACAGGTGAAGATCGATATAAGTGTAATTTTTTAAATAATTTTCATTTCTAAACGCGGAATAAAAAACAAGTACAAATACATAACAAGTACAAAATATAAAAATACCAGCAAATGAATAATACAATAATTATGATCGGAAAAGCAAATAAGTTATAAATTTAATGAGCATTGTTAATTAACAATATTTATGTGGCTAAACACTCGTAGCCCATCCAAGTGCATTTAAATACAATTAGATTTTTATACAATCATAATGAATACGATTATCATCATCAAGTGCATTTGAACGCAATTCAGAAACATATTCAGCTTAAATGCGTCGCGCCTCTGCATCCTCCTTCTTGTCTTGATTACTTTACGAGCTTTTATCGTTTAGGTGGCTAGATTTCAAATGAATACGCATATCTAACAAAACATTTTCTTTACGCATATTTCGTTCTGCTAAAAGGGATTAAGCCATTTAAAAAATTAACTGAAAGCCAACTTAAATTACAAAACTTGTATTCTTTTCTAATTAATTTTTAGAAATGCGCCGCGCCGTCCCTTTTGATTTCAATGAATTTCTTAATTAAGAAATAATAGACATCTACGGCTATAAATTATTTAAAACTTTGGAAAAACTTACCTTATTTGATTATCATCACTGAGACAGAAAATAATCACTAAATAATGATAGAAAAAACAGATCACTAATGCAAATCACTTGTAGTAAGGGTGAAAATTAGATGTACACTTTGTTTACTCCCATTTCATTGGTGGGGTGGGTGTTTGAGATTCAAGTGCAATGCGATAGTAGCACACGATACGCAGATGTGTCTGTCAATTGATAATATTTTGATAATAGGATGGTCGAATTGATTTATAGCGCGTCGCTAATTAAATCGAGAACGCGAGCGTCGGATCGCGAGTTGAGAAAAGGCGAGAGTGCGCGCCACTGCGTCGACACCGCGAGACTGAACGCGGCGTCCTCGGCCCCGAAATGTCGCGCAGCTCCGCCTCTGTCTCGCGCTCTTTGTAAGCGCGGCCGTGCATTTTCATTACGTTTTTCGTTTTGTTTCAACCCGTTCGTTGATGGGTGACTCGATGGTGGGGTGTCTGTAATGTCCGACCAGGCTGGACTCGCATAACCTACCGGCAAGGAGCAAGCTCCTTGTCCGCGCGTCGGCCTTTTAAATGATCTTATTATTTGTGGAATTATTAGTTTTTCAATTATTTTGAAGAGTTATCGTAAATAGCAATTTGACTACTGGCGTTTGCTAATTACATTGATGTATGATTGCTTATTGCATAGTCATAAACGGTTTATTATCCTTGTTTTATTCGTTTATGGCGTTGCTTTATTACTTTTTGGAGAGTTGCTTATGAATTAATTAAAATAGGAATTAACGAATTTTATGGGAATTCGGTTTGGCAGTGATTCTACTTTTAAACTATGCCTAGTTTTATTTTATTTATGAATATGCTTAAATTTATCACGATTTATTATTATTACTTAGTTATTCAAATAGAACATACGAGGTTTAAATACATATGCGTAGAACTTGTGGCGCAAAGTTTAGCTAAAACTGGTAGCTCGTTTCGATGATAGGCATAGAAATTATAAATATAACTTCTAATGAGTTTATAACTTACTTAATAAATCATCGTAGGTTGGATATACCAAATACCGTATAATGTGATATTATATCAAAACGTGGTTGTGACTAATGAATGATTAGGATGTGATAATTTTCAATTAAGAAATATAAAACTGATGACAATTATTAGATATTAATTTAGAGAGCAGGCGAAATAATTGATTCAAAGTCACATTTTAAGAGATACGGTTTCACTAGAAATTTGGAATAATTTTAAAGTAGAAACTGTATTATTAGTTTATTTAAGTAATTAAAGAATTACATTCAAATATACTAGAATAGGAAAATGAGAAAATGCATATGGTGGTAAATTGAAAACAATCTACTTGGAAGAAATATCAAATATCTACGATATAAATGAAGGTATCTTCTTTGGTATTGCTAAAATTCATACCAACGAATAAAACACGGCACTTTATTCGTAAGAAAATGCAGTATAAGACAAAAACAAGACACTGAAACAGACGAGCTCAAGACACTCGTCTCCAGCGCGTAAGAGCCCCATAAATAAAACGGTGCTCGCCTCTTTGCCTCTTCCTTTGACTTCTTCAACGTGTTTTTAACTTCTTGCAACGTGGATGGGCCTTGTTGTTATAGTGCATAAAATAATGCTGCTAAGTAGTTTCTCTTCTTTTCATTTTAATTCATTTTTTGCTTTTCTTTCACTCGCGTCCTGTAGTATTTTATAGCTCGCATTATCTCAGCTAACAACCGCATTCGCGCATATTGTAAATTGATTTTTAAAGATCATTTTGTGAAAATTATATTTTTCGGTGGGTTAATACACTTACGGCGTGCGTGGCATAAATTAAGAACCCTAAAAAATGCGAGACGCGCAAGTTCCGTGCTGGAAATGAAAGAGCAAAAGAACGAACAGATATATTCGATCCCAATTGGTCCCCATTTCTGACTTGACTGTTTATCAGTTTAATCAGTACACGCCCAGGCGATTAATTGATGCTATAATTCACTACGTGCGCCTGGAAGTTTTGCGCGCTGGTCCCCTTCAACTCCGCATATATAACATTTTTATCCACGTGGATTGCATGTGTGTACGAATACCGTGTGCACTTTAGTAATAATGGATTGTTTCGTTTCGAGTAACGTGGGTTTTCAGGGAGTTGTAACTGAAACTAAAATAACTTCCGATTTTTTACATTTATAGTCGCATACGTACTGAATTTTTAAAAGTGTCTATTAAATCCTTTGTTTCGAAAAACAGTACACTAGTAAATTAAAATTAAAAAGAGGAAGAATATGTGAAATACGTACTCAAATTGAAATGAAAAAGTAAAAATCATATTTATAAAATTATTTGGAATTTTTAAAAATGCAGTTAAACCTAGGCATTATATATAAATAAATTCAAAAAGAACTTCATTGATAACATATTTGAAATTTGCGTATTAATTTGATTATAATATAGATAATTAAAAATCTTTGGTAATAATTTGCGATGTAAAAAGTTGACTATAATATTGGTACTTATTCAATACGTATAAAATGCAAGTAATCTCATATCAGAAATTATTCTTTAACACATTATGTTAGGGCAGCCATATCTAACTTGTAAATTTGTTCAATATTCAGACACTACAAATCATCCTCCACAAAATTATTGACTATCTTTTTACATCGCTTCATCGGCATCATCTTCATTTGGTTCATTTGCACGGTAACCACCATTGATGGTTGAAGTCGAAGTGATAACAGTCGTTTGCTCTTCGTGAGCATTATTGCCATTTGTCGCTTGTTGATTCGATTGGTGAGCGACTTGATGCGTGAGAATTTCAACGGGTTGAATTGCTTGAGACATAGAGGCACTACTGAAATTATTACACTTAGCACTTTTTCCATTATGAATTGAATATTTCAATTCACCCATACCTGCGTAAAATAGATGGGAAAGTTTGTGCTTGCGTTGGTAGTATGTATTGATCCTGTTGGTATTGCGCTTGAAGAAGGCTAACATCACCGGCTGGTTGATATCCCGATGTGCTCGGTATCACTAAATAGTCATATAAATGGTAATTACACGCAAACTATTTAAATAATTGCGCAACTTACTCATTCTTGCGTGCTGATGGTGATGGTGATGAGTTGGCACTGGAATATGATGAAGACGTTGACCGTTTAGCTGGTTTTGTGCCACGTTTGGAATACTTTTCGGTTTACGTTTGCGCGTTTGTATCGTGTCTTTTTTCATATTAATCGGTCGATTTACCTAGAATATGGTAAACATATTTAGCGAGCGAAAAAATTTAAGACACATATTGTAAAAAAGTTTTCAAGTGCGAAACATGAAACTCGCATGGTGGCCCCGTCGGATTTCTTCAACACGTGCATAATTTCGGGATGGCACACAAAGTAGAATTAGACCACTTGATGAACCCCAAATCACTTAAAGCCAGACCCAATCACATAAAATTGCAATAAATTATTATGCTTTATAGCTTTGCACTTAAAGCGTAATAAAATTTTACTTTCTTCTGAAAATTCTCTTTTTCTCCATTATTGCAAATATAGTTTTGATAAGAAATTCTCGCCATTAAAATATGACTAATATCAGCGTAAGAAGAATATTAATTTAAATAATTAACGTCTGGAAATGCACTTTACATAATTTTGTTCTCGTTATTATTGCTCATAAAATATTTCTTAATGGTGCTAATTATGAGATCGTAAACATTAGTTGTTGCCATCATTGCCTATCGTATTTCAACACTTTCAATGCTCGTGCGATTTTAACTTTAGTTTTAATGAAGAAATTGCAATTAATACTCCATTTATGTGAAATGTGTGGAGAATTTCAGTAGGAAACAAGAATGATCGTAGGCAACGCTGAATACAAGAGTTTGACGAGTGTAGCGTATACTTACGTTATGCAGTTTGAAATATAATCCACAGGAATTGCATACTGGTTCACCATTATTATTTCTTCTCCAGAGAGTTGTCTTTGTCGTTTTGCAATTCGCACATTCAGCACCACTTCGTCGATTTTGCGTTGCAGCCTTCTGAGAAAAATTCCATAGAATCATTCTGATTTATTTGAGAAAAATGCACTTACCGATTGCTTTTTCTGTGGTCGTTGTTGCGGTGGCGGTCTTGAAATTCGTCCATTTGCATGGGGTATTATACCCATACAATTTGGACAAAGTGGATTACCTTGAGGATCTTGATAAAGGATAGATCCTTGTATTATATTTCCACAATTAACACATTGCTGTCTCCGGTAGTAAATTGCTGGATTGATTTGTTCATAAGTTGGATCATATATTGCACTAAAAATAGTCATGCTTAATAATTGACATTCTCGACTTTTTTCTGCTATACCCATTAGTTCCACCTGGATAAGGCACACCCTCCGCATTTGATGCCGGGTATTGAACGTAGTTACCATCAGGGGTGACATAATTGAGGGTAATTTCTTCATTATTTGGTAACGATGGTGCATTACCATCATACACGTGATCCTATAATACAATTCTGGCATAAAAATGGAATTAATTGAAATGAAACTATTTACCATTGGTATAAAATTAATATCAGAAGCTGCAAACTGTCCATAGGAAGTTGAAGGCATTACGTACTCGTTCTCCTGGTTAGGAACTTCCAAATTCGTGTATTGACTACCATCAAATGTAGCCGTTTGAATATATTGCACATTCTCACCCCATTCGACATTGTAGTTACTTGGAATACCCACAATAGTTTGTGGAATTGACTCTGAGGGTGGATGATCATTGACACGTTGTCCATCAGGTGAATTATTGTTCACTTGATTGTTTGGCGTTGTTATTATAGTGCCTTGGTCCGTTAGGGTGCGAATTACTGAAATGGATGCTACTGGTTTTGGAGTGTTTTCAACATTCTCATTACTTTGTGGCTGCTGGTGAAGGTGATGAGCAGTTGGTGAGTGTTCTTCTTGAATTTGTCTTGGCAATTGCAATTGTTGTTGATCCAGTTGATTTTGCTCAAGTGGTTCATCATTTTGTTGTTGTTCTTTAGCTGTTATTTCGGCATGTGCCATTACAGGTTGACTTTCAACATTATTACAATCGTTGCCTGATGATTTTATATTTGAAGGACTTGATTCACTTTGTGCAGGCTCACTTTTGGTTGTGTCGTCATTATTTGGGGAGTTTTGCAACGTTACCATTTCTTCATTTGGTTCATCCTGTATTTGCTTATCATTGATTTGCTAATCACAATAATTATTGAGTTAATTTTCACTTAAGAACAAAGGCGCACTTGTAATGAGAGACACGCTGTGATTGAACGATGGATGATGAATGACTAAAAGTAAGGAGTGACACATTACGTTTAAACACAGAAAAGAAAAGGCTTAAAAAAGTGAAGCATTTTCAATGCATTTATTGCCCATTATATCCGCTTTTTACGGTGTTAATATTATTTGGCCAGTGTCAATATTGAGAGAGCGTTTTGCGTGTATTTGTCAATGGCACGCGGCCTAACGGACGTCGTTTCCTTTAATTTACATTTTTTACTTTTCACCTTTAAGAAAGTAATTTAAATTAAAACCTTTTCTTCTTTTCCGAGAAATAACGAATGATTATATGTTAATTAATTAATATTAATTCTTCAAAAATATATTTGCAGGGTGTTTATGACGTAATCTTCAGACATAAAAATTCAGAATTTCCAACGGATGTACATTTAGGAAGTTGACTCAAACTGTGATGCTCAAATAGCTTCCTTCTTGCTTGTTTAAATATTGCGCACGCGATCTTCTCGAATAACTCAAAACATTCCAAAATTATTACGTTTATGTTCAGTTATCTATAATCCAATTTAATTGTGTTGATAAATTGTTGAATATGCCACTAATTCTTAAATTTTGTTACAGGTTCTTATCTACAACTACCACAACTATTTAACTGCTGGTGAGTACCCAAATTGGGATATTGTTCTCTCTTCCATTTCTTGCGTTTTGACACAAATTTCGTACGGATAATGCTACGTTTGGTCCAAAATCGAAATCAGTAAGTAAATGGGAATATCGAAATTGCGCGTACATATTTACGATATGTACTTAAGTAAGTTATTAGTTGAAATAGCACAATCTATCAATTGCGATGTCCGGAACCGTAAGGCGCCACTCGTACACATTATTATTGTGACCGCACTAATTACCAAACTCGCTAAGGACTAATTTTTCAGGAGATAATAATTTATCACGATACACACATTATACTTTCATATCAACATCAAATACATTTATCTTATATCTTAACTATATATGTACCTATAAATTGTAGGGTAGATTTTTAGATATCTCAGTCTGAAACAGTTCAAAGATAACTTTCATGCTGGTGGCATGCTTGCTAGGAAATATGCATACAATTATTGCCTATGCATCAAAGAGTGCGTGTTGTTGTGTAGAGCGCGAATCAAGCGAACAATTTTTAAGTGCGCGCCCGCGTTACGTGCGATAAATGATTAATTAATTAATAATATTTCTGGTGCGTGAGTGAATCGTTGAATCATTTTCAACCCCAAGGTTCAAGTCCACTAAGCAAACATACATATAAATACACTCTACGTACAAATGCACACCAACTCGTCGTGTTTCATATTTGTGTATTGGTGCTGGCTCGAAAAACACACTCAACCAAACGCCGAGTGCACATATTTTATTCAATATATCATTTAATATATTAAACTACATAGGTATAACTCATTTTGGACGAGATGCGCCTTTAACCAGGTGAAATACTCGCTCTCGTCGCCGCCGCCGACGCTCTTATCAGTAATTGCGCATTATCATCGCGTGCTTATCGCCTTGATCAAACAGAATGAGTTGTCATCAACGCTTAATATATTTAGTAGAAGCGCGTGTTACAAAACACTCAACGAACGGTAATAACTTCGCTATGTTTTTTAGATGAATGTGGTAGAATTGAAAATGAAATTTATGCGAGTCTTCTTTTGCTTTAAATTCGGAGATATTCTGCGATTTTTTTTTATCAATTTTTATAGGGTACCTGTTTTACAGTTAAGATAACAATTAATTATCTTTATCACGCTGGGCCACTATCATAAGATAGATGTTTATTTATTTCTTTATCGCGTAATACCTCAATGTTATAATAATGTAATTGAATGAATAATCTATTATGCAAAATCACCTGCAACTCAATCGGAAGATTCAACAAAAATATTGCACACAGTTTGAAATCAATTTTAGCCAACGCCCCTCGATAATAAATAAATGTGCACAAATGCATCCATTTGAACGGTGATATGACCACAAAACGCGCTCATTAGAAATTTGGAATTGGCGTGGAACTTTTTGAAAATATAATCGGCGTATGAATAAAAGCATTATTTTTCCATATCTGATTTGTTAAAAGTAAACGCATATATCAGTAAGCGGACAAAAGGCAGATAATGAATCGATATGCAAGAGAATTATCTAATCTTACGCTTATAGAGAGTATTTCCATCAGTAATTCAGTCAGTTGCTTAAAGATATTGCCAGAAATAGACGTACAAAACTATTTGCGATATAACAATGCTGGATGAGCAATCGATGCGCAAAAAGCAAGCGGAAGAGGAGGGTAGAGTGACTTAAGCGCAAGATGAAACAACCAGAGGGTTGATGAAATTCAGTAGGTACTTACATCCTGCATTGTTGATTGATTGATTGATTGATTGCTGTCGGCGGACAATAATAATTACACACAGAGGATCTATCTGCGAATGAATCTGGATGCCGCACCGGGGCAGACGGCGTTCGCGTTAATCGAGCAGGGACTGATGAAGGTGCTGACAACTTTTTGAAACCGCGGGGTCTGAGTACGCGATCTCGCACTCTCTCTAGCGATTGATTGTGCAATTACTCGGTGTACTCACCTATTTTATACCTAGGTGTACATTACCGAATTCGTTCACATTTTCGGTCTTTAATGATTTGAAACATAAGATAATTGGCTCGCGATGGTAAATTTTGAAGACGAAAGAAAGGAGGGCATTAAGAAAGTAGAAGTGTTTCTTAGAAATTGTTTATTTGCAAATTTTAAAAGATTCCTTTTATATTAATTATTATTATTGTCTTCAGTCATTTGACAAACATGATTAACTAGGTAATTAAAACACTTAAAACAAAAATCTAATTCGCCAATCAAACAAAATAATATGCATAAATCTCTCTCTGATCGAATATAAAGTAGAAAATATACACAGTTATACACGGTTATTTATCTTATATTATTAACACTTCGTATCTTAATTAAACTAAATTACAAAAAATTTAGTTTCTACATATATATACTTATAAAACGCAACGCCTTCGAAAATACATATTCTTGAAGTATTTGATTTAAACTAATAAACTCTCTTGTGAGTAGATAAACTATATATAAACAGCTATCATCTATTGTATAGAAATATAACGTAACGTATGCATCTTCTTTGTATTATAAAAATATTTACAAAACTTAAATTTTTGAGCTCAAAATATGCAAAATTGCTTGATAAATTGTTGCGCCTCAAAGAAATGGTCAAATATAGATTATTAATATATGCGATCGCAAATTTCCAGTTTTGCAATCACTTAAAAGTAAGACATGATGAATTATGTACATTTAAAGAAATTAGTTGAATCAGCGTGCTGCATTCCAGCGTTGAATAAATTAAAATTATACTTCAATAATTAATTGAAAATATGCATAGATCGCTATTGAATTAATTATGTGAAATATTTGTTCTTGTTCGAAAACCAAAATTGAATTATTACGCGTTAGAAATGTGATTGTTTGTAATGTGTGGTTAAAGTTCGATGGTCGGTCATTCATTGAACTGAAGACAATGAGACCACAGTGGGTCGGTCCATGTTATTGAGGTCATTGAGCATCACCTTCGAAATGGTGTTATTATTATTGTTATTGCTCTGGGGCGATTGCGGGCTTGGGGATGCGTTCGTTGGTGGGCTGGGAGTGGTTGCCTGCGAGATAATGTCATAGTAGCCCACTTGCGGAGATGTCTGGTGGTTGCTGTATGGTGATGTTTGCGAAGAGGCGGCATATGGAGACGACTGGGCGACAGCATATGGCGAAGCGCGATTCGAATGCGTATTTGTCGAGTTGCTGTAGATATATTGCGCGTTTGATGTCGTTAACGGCATATGCGTTAAGGTGCGAATATCACCGTATTGATCTAAAAATGAATGAAAAACAAATTACGTACTTAGTATCAAAAGTTGCGGTTGATATTACCTAAAGATTCGAGTTTAATTCCAGTATGTTGTTCTTTCTCGGTCTTCATGGACGAATTTAAATTATTCATCTTAATCGCATTGATCGCGGACGCTTGCGAGATTCCATTATCCTGTTCGAGTTTGATAGCATTGAGATTAAGCTCATGCTTGATTGTACGCGTTGGTGTCATCCAACTGCCAGTCTCCAACTTAATATTATTAACAGGTGGAGGTGGCAATGAGCCATTGGCCGCTCCGGAATTGTCTTTAACACCTTTCGGTTTACGCTTTCTCGTCTAAAAATTAAATAAATTCAAGAATTGATTAGTTTTTGATGCAGATAGAAAATAATTTGATCAAAACTCACTTGTATGCTTTCCTTCTTCATTGCAAGAGGACGATTAACACCGTGTAACTTGTAATATAATCCGCACGCATTGCAGACCGCCTCACCCATTGCATTTCGCCGCCACAATGAAGTGGTGGTCGTATGGCAATTGGAACAAGTAAGTCCCATGCGTCTATTGGCAGTCTAAAAAATTCGGTATCTTAGCAAACTTGCAAATAATTGATGATCGGATTAGTACGATAATTTATTCATGAATGGAAAAAAAGAAATATGAGAAATCATGCGGTGTTAAAAACTTTGAAAAGAAGTGTGTATTGATGAAGTGTGTTGATTGTTGCTTTGAACCTACCAATCGCCTGCTTGATTTCTCTTCGGTGTGTAATAGGGGACGGGTAACCGCGTTAAATGGTGGATAGTAGTTCTTGTAGATATCTACACCCCCATTCCCAGGCTCCGCCGCCACTGGAAAAACGCAAAACAGACAAATTGGGGTTTAGTCAGCTTCGCCAAAATATATTAGAGCACCATAACAAAAGAAGAGAGAGAGAAAACGGTTAACTACTTGTGTTTCTACTACTCAGTTGTATTCATGTTATATTATTGTCAATCACGTCAACAAAGAAATCGACAAGAACAAAGAGATTATCGCGCGCGCGTCTTACTCGTCATAGCAGCGTAGCCTCGTCTTTTGGGGGTGTAAAGAGAACAACAAAAACACTTCCATTGTACAAAATTACAAATAAATACACAATTAGACAAACTTAAAAAATTCACAATTGTAAAACCACATCAAAATACAGTTTAAACAACATTGCAAATCAAACAAGCGATCAATTTGGTGAATGTGCCCAGTAATATGATTAAGGCATGCAAATGAAGAAGTAAAATTGAGGAAAAGGAATGAAATTTGGTAAATTAACCACTGAGTGATTAAAAACGGGGTAAAACATGAAACAAAAAGACAAAAGAGAAATGAAAGTGTGAAAGACATGCATTAAGTACCAATCTACGAGGCTGCTTGACGAGCGGACGATTCATGCCGTTCATCTTGTGGTAGAGACCGCAGGCATTGCATAGGTAATGACCAGTGCCGTCGCGACGCCATAAAGGCGTATCAATGGCACCACAATTAACGCATTCGCGACCCTCCGTGAAGTATTCGGCCGTCCTAGGATCAACTGGATCACAACATGAAAATTAATTGTCAGATTTACTCTTCTAAAACTGCACTACTTAAGTGTCTTCATCCTCTTAATATTTTTAGCACTGTTTTCTTCGTGTTTCATGTCAATCAACACGACCACACAGCTTTTTTATTTAAGTGCTTCGCTCTTGCTTGTCCTTCCTACATTTTCTTCGTGCAAAACCCTAAAATTTACTCGAGTTTCTTTGATTCCAACGCGTGCTTATGGCATTTTTGAAATCCCAAACGTGTCACATTTTCAAGTGGTCCTTTGATTTATATCATGATAAAATTTTATATTCAAACGAGCGAAAAATGAAGAACAAGAATGCAAAATTATAAAGTGTTGAATTAATCGGATGAAATAATAAAATCTGATATGGTATTACGAGCGGCTGCGAAGAGATTGTTTTTAACTTTGTAAGCGTAAACGTTTTTGCAAACGGATGTTTGTTCTTCAGGACTGTTATGAAAAACGTTGGAGAAATTTATTACATGCACGTCCAAGCAACGTAAACATTTTCATTCATTCATTCACTTGCGGATTGCGTTACCAGTTTTAAAAAAAAAAAAGAGTTTCTTCCATACCTCCATGAAAGGTCTCTGTGCGCCTCCTCTTTGCTCGTTAATTACGGAACAAACGCGGAAATTTCTAATTGTTATCAGCTGCGGCGAACGGCACGCTTCGATAGCGCACAGACACTGGGGACGCGATGATGGTTTGTTGTTTGTTAATGTCAAGCGCATTTCTGCGCAAGAACAATTAACACGAAAAAATACTTAAGCGATTATTTTCTTGTTTTACAGTTTTAGACAATCACAAATAACAAATACAATTTCTGGTTTTTTTTTGCATGGCGGCGACGACGAATTTGGTGGCAGAAAGGAAAAAAAGTATTTTATGATGCGTTTTTCATTAATTTATATTGCGGTTTAAGTGGGTGCATTCTGAAAGCGAAGCGATGCAAAATTTTGATGACACATTTGGGACACATTAGTTTTAACAACAACATATGCGAACGTTGTGGAAATTTAATCCGTCGCACGAGCAATAATCTCTCATTAATTTATGTGATTCTTCGCGCGATATATCATTTCGGGGGGTGGCAGCCTAATATGCGGCGAATGAGTGAGAATGTGACAAATAGCTCGATGAAATTTTAGCAACGCCCTTGCCAAAACAGATTAAATTTACATTTATAACAGAACGTAACACGATAGTTGATAAACATCATTATTCAATGTGATGTTTATAATATATTATTTTCTAGTCGAATTGTGCGCACGTTATTTACTAACCGAATAAACCGCAGTCATATGATCGCAAACGCGAGCTGCAAATGGGAGAGCACATAATATAATATAACATGAGTATACAACAGAACAGACTGGCTGAAACACACAAGTCTCATGCGAAGCGGAATGGTGCATGTATGATACGAGTACTTACTTGCTGATAGCGATGCGGAGGCGCTCATGGGGTAGGCACGCGAACGTGTCGGCGATGTTGGTATCATATTATGCTGGGGGGCGTGATGTTCGGCGAATTGCCACTCAGTGGCATAACTGCCAACGCCATTTGAGAGTCGTGTGGGTATTGTATAGGGTGCAGGTCGATGGCTACTCGCAGCCACTGGACTGCCGCCCCCGGTTACCACTCCATGATAGGCACCTGTTGCTGAGAGACGGTTGAACGCGGGAAGACTTGCTGTGTTTGTTGCTTTGCCGTATTCATCTTCGTTGCATAAATTCAGCGATTGCTGAGTGTTTAAACCTAGGCGAAAACGAAAAGTTGTAATTATGAATAATTATAATATGCAAATATTATAAGGATCAGTTGTGCGCATCCGTTGGAAAAAACTTATCAAGTGAAATAAAAATTATCAGGTACACGGTTTGGGGTCGAATGCAAAGCGATAATCTTTTGCGCGCTTCGCCTGAGTTATCGCGCTGAAAATATTGTTCTTGTTGCACGTACAGACCGAGTGCATAATACACATACTGATTATGAAAAAAATAATAATATAGCGTAATAATTACCATCAAGTAAAAAGACAGAAAAACAACATCAATAAATCGACTGGCTTCTTAATTATTTTGTCTACCAAGCCAAACAGATTATTGATTAGAGATTATGGCGTGAGAAAAGTGAAGCTCAAAGTCGGCCTAGGTCAGTGCTAATACCGCTTTTGTTTCAAATGTTTAAATACGTTTTTATCACGCACTGATAAATCTAATTATCTCTAAATGTTTGAATGCACTGAGAAGGGGAATTATTATTTTAAGTAATCCGCGTAGTAGTTGGATGATTTAGTGATTTATGATCGGTCGTGATGATGATAATAATTAAAAATACCTGAATTACCCCAAATTTGCGTTGGCTGATTAGCCAACTCGGGTGAGGCATTCGAATAGAATGGCATATTTGTTGCCGCCGGCGACGAGTAATTGGCAATCGAGGAGCGCGGATTAGCGCTGTAGATTGAGCTGTAAATAATAACAAACAATTTTAGATATGGAAAATTAAAAAACGGACAATACATTTGATGTTGATTTAAAGAAATGCATTGATATCAATCGAACGCATCGGAAACAAATATCCAAGGTCTTTGTTTGCACACATACATTCATTGTCTGCGTCTCTTTGTACGTCTATTTCTATTTTTGTGCGCTCTTCACGTTTGTGCGCGTTGTCTAGGAACCAATCAAATAACGCGTTGATATACTAAAGAACATTATGAAAATTCCCAAAAACTACTTAGTGTGTCTGCTCACGGGCCATGCGTATTTTTATTTCTAATTCGATTAGAAAACAATTAACATGTAATTAACAACCGGCTGTTATTAATGTCGCATATATAGAGTGTTCTCTTATCTTAGCAATGAACGCACATGCTCAAATATACGTGGATAGATACGAGTAGGTATGATTGATAAGAGAACACCCTGTAAATATAAACTATACAGACTATTGATTATTTGTAAGGAGATCCTTCAGTATCGAATACATTATTAATTAAGCAATTCTATCAATTGCTTCTCGAAGAATGGATATTTTGTATGGTGCACTATTTTAGAAGAGTGCGGCTCCTTATATAGCCGGCCACGTTATTTTTCTATCAACTTGCACTTATCAACAACGCCAATATCGCGACAAGACTGAGATTTCAATGCTTGTCGCAAAGAATCAAATCTTTACAATCGCTACGCGTTACGCGTTTTGGCAATCGTGTCTTTACGCAAATACTTCGCATGATAACGAAAACGCGCGAAATTTAAAATTGGGCTTTTTCGAAATTCGAACTTGTTATCAACGCATTTAAAGTTTTAATGTTTTATTGAACGAATTATGATAAAAAGCTAATTACTTATTTAAAATTAACATGGAATTTAAACGCTGAGACAGTTATTAAGAACGATAAAATATTTGGAAGAAAAAATATACTGACTTTTGAATTAGTTTATTGGTGGCAGTTCAATCCAGTTATTCGCAGCAAATCAAAGTTTCACCAAAGAAAAGTTTTACACACTTGAGTTGAAATTATTTATTTGTATTAATTACGAACATTTGATGTCAAATTTTAATTGGATGTATTTTTAATTCGCAAACACACAACGTCATCGGAGATTATTTTAATTAGAACGGCTTAATGCTGCCTGATAATCTTTTGCTGTTGGTTGAAATGACAATCGGACAAACTAAATAAACTGCGAACCGCGCACGTTCACAACCACCGACCGATTGGCTTAGTCGCACTGGCGCATCTACCACTTGACTGCTCTTGGCGGTTTGCGTTCGCGTTGTGACTCGTACCCGAGAGTAAATGCGGCATGCGTTGTCGTACGTCTCTTTGTCGCAGTAGGCGACAATGCATAAAACAACGCGACAACGCACACGGATCTGCAACTACTTCATACATACTTAGCGAGTGCGCGCGCGTTCAGGGAGCGAATGAATGAATAATGCGCTTCGATGCGACTTAATTGTCTATTTAGCAGTAGTCGAACGTAATAGAAATTATTTTTAGCTTATTCAAATATCCATAATAATTAAATTGGAAAGTTTCAACTGCATACAAGTTGCAACTGAGAACTGCAAAACTATTCAATCATATTTAGTTCATAAAAAATAAATCACGTTCTGACAATTTAATTAAAAACAATTAAACTTAAAATTTTATTGAAATATGTGTATGATTTTAAATAATATTAATGTAAAATACTTATTATGCGTAAAATAATGAATTAAATTTAATTAAAAAGCAAGTTTACCGCTTATCAGTCAGGAGCGCATACGCCACGTATGAAAAAAAACGAAGCAAAGTAGTTGTAGTTTATACGAAAATACGTAATTTTTATTCGTTGAGTGCGTGGTGCCCACCATTTACACGTTCAATACAATTCGCCGTTCATCCATGCATAAATTTGCTTTTCCGCCAGCATAATGCATTGTTACCGGCGGGCATGCAGGTTTCTTATCACTAAAATAGGGTAATGTGCCCGTTACTGCTGAGCGTGAGCGCGAACCACAACTTTTCAACTATTTTTTTTTCAGTCCATGTAAAAGACGCGCTTTTTTGTTTTTCATACTTTACCGCAGGTTTAGCGCAGTAATTAAAGGACGTGATGATACGAATGCATCATTCATTTATTTATAATAAGATAGTGAACTTAATCAAATGAAAAATATTTAGAATACGATCAAATCAGTGATGGATTTGTAAATTATTTGAAATATTTATGCGTTGATAACGCATCCCTAATCGCAACTATTTCATTATTATATCAATTTCGATTTGTTTTGTTTAAATTGCAAATAGTTCTCGCGATACGCGCGTTTGATATGCGCGATTCTTATAATGTTATTTATGTACATTTGTTTAAAAAATGCACAGTGATTATCTCTATCAATGTTCCAGTGCATAGTGATAAGCGCTTGACATTAATTAAATGTTATGTAAATGACATGAGTACATAATTATTTCGAGCAACCATTTATTTCATTAATAATCACAATGTCAATAATTTTTCAATAAAACAACATTGAGCGGCCAAAAACTATTTGACGCGAGCAGTCGTGATTAGTCATTAATTTCGTCTGGATATTTTGAAAAGTCTTCGTCTGAAAGCCTCATAAGTGCGTCGCGAAGATAACGGCCGAAAAAAGGGTTCCACATACGCCGTCAAAATATAGCTGATAAGAAAACATAATTCACCTGCACTCTATACGCGGGACATTCACGAAATATTTACGGTACGTCTGTCATTGTTTATGTTGTTTGACCGTCTCTTGGTGTACCATCTTGGTCTATCGCTAACAACAACTCGAACAAATTGAACAACATTAAAGTAGCCAAAGAACTCTATCGATTATTGTGCGCTGTCGTTGATGGTCAACTAATCGATGCATTAGACACTAATTCTCCTCTTGGGCTGCTCTTCTTATTCGTCGTTGTCGTCGTCGTCTTCTTAAAACGACGAGTAAAGTAGCAGAAAAGCGGAAATCTTGAAGTAATTACCGGAACGCGCACGCGCCACGTCTGAAAGTCCAAGAATTTAATGAATAATACACGGAAAGGGCACACGTCGCGCACACTTCTCGCATTCCGAACGAAAGTAGAACTTCATGTAACCGGTAATTGACTCGAGCCACGCTCAGGTAATTCTTCTTCTTCTTCTGCTCCTTCACCACCTTCGCCGACTTCTTCTCCGCCTCGTGTTGTTTGTATTGCATCCGCGAACAATACCACATTTGCGCACGTGGACGCAATGGTGCGTTCCTTTTTCCGGTCGTTTCCTAAACACTATTATTTCCCTCATCAAATTGTTTTCCTTCCTGTCTTTCAAAAACTTGCTTGCTCTTATCAACAAATCAATATACACATTTACCTGATTGTCACCGAGAAATATGACTTTTTCAAACAAGAAAAATGATTTTCATAGAGTTACTTAAATTCCAAAAATTTTGAATTTAATAGTTGTAACATGAGTATCTTTCAGATAAATGCTTATTCTTATTTAATTTTTACACTATCATTTACATCTTAATAATAAAATTCTACAGAAATTGCTTTTCAACATCAAATAATGCACCATGAAATTGCTTAAAAAGTTAAAGCAATAATTACCTAATTAGCGTATTACTAACTTAACGAACGACATAATATTATTTTGTTTAGCGATTTGATCATGTACTCCATGCAAAAATCGTGCAGTTTTACGCGAAACGTGCACATAATTGTTTTCGATCATCGTGATCGACTAGACGCGCAAAGTATAAACAATCAAAAAGTCGATCAAATGTGCCAAAAATCTAAACAGATTTTGGTCTAGCAACAAAATTACCTACTAAGTATTGGGATACACTCATGGTCAAGTTTCATTGATAAGAAATAATTAAAGCATCAACAAAAAAAAACGGAAACACTATTCGAAAAGTAATTAGTAAACTAGATTTTTAGTTGGAGTAGACGAGACAATAGACTAGAACTTGTTACGCACGTTTTTGTTATTGTTATTGTCATTAAAGACATACCTAATTAATAAGTGCGTGATAATGACTTTTATGTTATTGACCTGCCTTTTTTTTTATTGTTATGATATTTCTGTAAATTTTGGAAACGAATCGAAATAATACGCGTATAGTATTGATATTATGATTAAATCTTTACGTAGAAATACGTTAAATTCAATTGATTAATAACAAAAGAATTGTTATTACTTTTCGAATGAAATAATGGTCACGTTGTGAGCGTCGTGAACGTTGTCTTTTCGGATGGGAAAGCAAAACAAAACATCCTGGTACAAAGAGTTCAATTCGATCTAACTTTGCACTCTGTCTCATTATATTTTGACTCGGTGACTGGCAGGCTTTTCTTGCCTAAACAATTGTCATTGCATTAAATAAAAGCACGTGCATCGCCACAGTTCGAACTCGCGGTAAAGTACGAAAATAACAATTAGTCATTAACTTATTAATAAATTGCATTAGTAATTTTTATTTAGCAATTTATATGCTCGTCATTAAGTATATGTATTGTGATTGATACATTTTGCCAACGTATTTTATTATATAAAATTTGAAGTTTTGCTAATCAAGCAGAAATCAATTGTGAGTCATTTCATGACTAACTATTGAACAAGATATATTATATTCAGGCAATTTTTAAGAATATTTTGAGAAATATTACTTGTCTGAAATAATTTATAACATTTACGATCAATGAAGGTATTTAAAATTGTGTTGTATTCGAGAAGATGCAAGTTGAAATTCAAGTGAATCACTCTGTATGAGAACGTTATTGTTATGATATTGAGCGCGGTTAACTTGATGATCTTGATATGGAACGTAGCGGTTGTTTGGCTTAAAAATGGCGCATTATAATTAGTCACACCAGCGCATATTCGTTCATTGATGCCATTTTGTTTGTTGCTTGGGAATGCTTGAGAATGCAGCGCACAACAGAGGCAAATATTTATGTGTGAGTTTAATTAGCAATCGGCATATGCGCCAATTGTATACGAAACGCGTATCTGATTTCGATCAACAGTCAGATTCATTTCATTCTGCAAAAAACGTGCTGGCGAATTCGCCGAGCGGATTGCCGGTACGCACAATAAATAAACAAAAATAAATAAAAATAAAAAGAGTCCAGAAGAATATATTAGAATGTGCAGCGTTGTGCTGCTTGCCATTAGTGTGTAATGCGTTGCTAAACGCTGAATTCGCACTCGATTCGTGGACGTCATCGTCACGTGAAAGCTGATATTGATCGCAATGCATGCATGCGAGTTGTTTATGCCGTCCACGACGAGGATGCCGGAGAGCAAATTGCGTGGGCGGCGCGCATGGATGGCATTTTTCCAACTTCTTGCGAATTTAACGAAACATGAATGCACGCTCTCCGCCCGCTTGCTGTTCAGCAATTTATTGCGAGACTGAACGTTAATTAGTTGCGTCATTTTTTTATGAATATCTCAATTATTATTTTAAATAGGTCTGCTCTTAAATAACTTGAGTATGTACATGGAACAGTATGACAAATTTCAAGAAAATTTTAAATTGCCAGAAATTGAGATTGAAATTTTGATATACGTGTATGTTTACCATGATTTTCAAGTACGCAAACTTCAAATTTCTGCGATCAATCGTTAAATATTGATTTAGTGATTATATTCGACAAACAGTTTTCGTTTCAGGTCAAAGTTAAAAAAAATTCAATCTAATATGTATTCTCACATCTTATCGAGTTTTCTACTTTTCAAAGATTGAAAATATCACTGAAATATTCCGAATTTAGTGTGTACAATTAAAAAATAATAAGGTTTGTTACTAACACTTAAAACTCTGAATGAAGAAATGCTCTCAAAATAAATTCAATTAAGATTATTTAACGCAAGTACCAAAAACTTTAGCTAAGCATTGTTTAATGTTTACGTTGATAAAGCCACAAAAACAATACGGTAGAATGCGCGCAATAATGACAACCGCACTTAAACTTGAAATTGACAATGGGATAATTAATTGACTCCACTGTACGTATGTCCAAATACACGTAGAGTATTAAAATGTTTGTAATTAATCAAGGCGTTTGTACACATCCAAAGTGTCATTGTAAAATGCACAATCATAAAACAGAAGTTTGTGGACTAAGTCCGTTGGAAGTCAGAAACAGCTCTTAAGTACAATGCATAGGCAACCAGTCCTACCTCGTATATTTTATATCACACATTAGAGCACTTGAAGCACTTAACTGAATTACTATTAAATTAGCCGCAACGAATTAGTAAATGATAATTCAGTTTAACCACTTTACTCTAATCGAATGAATATTAATAAATGATTGGCAAAATATCTTCGATCTTCAATCTTTGTAAAAAAATGCACAACTGATAAGATAAACTCTCTTGGATGTCGATCAAGTAAATAATGAGTAAAAGTGATAAGAGACTGTACAAAGAAGCGTTTATGATTTGATAAATATTCGCGAAAAGTTAGTAAACATAGTCGAGAACTTACCCAGAGAGATTTTCCGCAACAGCATCAACGTGGGGCGGCCCGCCATAACTAATGTGACTAGAGAGTTGCGTTAGCTGCTGCCCGTCGGCGGTAATGGCGTGCAATTCGTGCGCCTCGCCGCCTCCGCCGCCGGACGGTAGAGCGTCCAAGTGCGTAAACGACGCTGCTTGATGGAGGTGCGTGGGAGATGCGCCTGCACTGGAGGCGTGACTGTTATTCGGCGAGCCGCCGTCCCCGGAGTTCGGGCCAATGCCGCCATCAAGTTGAATATAATGTTGTTGTTGCTGTTGTTGGTGTTGATGGTGTTGATGATCATTGGGCGAATCCTCAATGTGCGCAACCTAAAAAATTGATTTGCTTGAGACGGAACGTAACGAAATTATTTAAACAACTTACATCATCGAGCCGCCTATAAACTATAAATTCCCGCGGCTCGTCTAGTATTGTTTGTTGATAATCCGGTCCTGGATATTGCATGCACTCCATAGGCGTGGTGGCACGCGAGTGCGGTGATAACTCGGCCCCCTCAGCATTCTGCGAGGACGGACTGTATTCCTGCGCTGCCTCCTCGTTATTATAGTCCTCGTGCGTTCCTGCTGAAAGCGGGAAAACAATGTCATTTAATTTCAGTGGTCGTTCGGGTTGCCTACTTGGGACTTGAGCAATCTTACTCAGCGTGTAAAGTCCAAACTTCAAAGCGCAAGAATGACTTTACTTGACTATTCAAATGAAGTAAAGTACAACAAACATGTTTATAGAAATTATACATTTTGTACTTATTGTGTGTGCTTATCAGTAATGCGCACGCAAATAATACCGGAACCGAGTAAAGACCCGTCCATCCGGTATTCATATACCATAATTATACAGGGTCTTTTTGTCGGTCCTAGAACTGTTTAAAAGTATGCCAATTTAAATGCATTAGCCAAAAGTTTAACTTCGTAAATTAAAGGAATGGCACTAAGCGAATTTTTGGCAAAATGAAAAATTTAATAAGTTTATATTGAATTAATAGTAACAGTATGAATATGTCTTTTGAGTAAAAGCCAGAGGGAGTGTTTGAAATATGCAGCGTGGAGATAACGCATACGTCAATTACATATGCGTCGCATAAGTGTATTGAATTGTTGTCGAAGTTCTCGCATTCCTTATCAGCTGCCCCCCGAATGTACTTAGTGTACATAAACTAAACTGGCGACCGAATGCAAATGTCATCAGCTAGATCCGGTCGGCAATATAAAATAAACGGTCGATGTGTGTACCTCAAATTCGTACGAGTAATTTTATATAATTGCGATATCATTAAAAATAATGATTGTCATTAAATAGATGGAGAGAGAAAAAGACTTAAATTAAGTTATTGAATGAAATACAAAAACACCTATCAAACTACATTCGATATATTCGTTTACACGTAATTTTACCACATAAATTATCAATATTGCACGCCTAATACAATATTCAGTTCAAAGTTGTAATAAATAACACAATTATTGTGCATGCCGAATTTAATTGCTTCATATTTTGGACTGTTATTTCATGTTCGTTTTTTTTTAGTCTCAAAGGTGTAAGGGTTAATTTTTTCTTACTTAAAATGCGTTTTTTAATAGTGATCCTTCTCAGTTTCGATCCGGTGATTATTTTTTTTCTCTTTATTTTAAGGAAGGCGCGTTTGAGAAATATCGAAAGAAATCCGAAACTCAATATGTTACGCGTCATAAAAATAATAGATCTACCGCAACCAGTGAACGAACGAACGACGAAAGAAGTTCGAAGCGCTATCACAGTTCAGTTTAATGAAGATAACGAGCAGCTCGTATATTTTCTCAAATCGATTTCTTGTCACTTTTATTAATTTCCCCAATTTATTAAGATTGCGCAAGATGAACTGATTTTGATTTATATCGTACTACATATTGTGGCCTAACTGATAAAGAAAAATTATAATCAAGTCAAATAGTTTTTCCAATATGCCAGCAACTTTTTAAATAGCAACACGTGACGTTCAGCACGTGTGAGCGATGGAAACCTTCGAGAAATTCGGCGTCTTTTTGCGGTTTGCGTTTGTTTGTCAGTGCGGTTTTCCATCTTGACCAACAAACGGAATCAAACTCATCATAATATGTCAAGTCGAAAACAAACACGTTGATTTGAAATAATATTAACACTGGAGAAAAGCCGAAGAAAGTACAAAAACAATATATGCGTAGGATTCGCGTTTTCGGAAGGTACCTGCCAAAGGCGTTAAAAAATCATCCGAGAATCTTTTAGGGCGCGTTAGTGTTTGACGCAAAATACGAATTCAAATGAAGAATGAATAGTGAAAGGCAAAATAACGCAAAGTAGGTGCGCATTGTTTCAGTGTGCGAATTAAACGCAATCAAAACAAAAAACAATAACAACCAAAAAATGAGCAACAAAAGAAGGAGAAAAATAATCGCAATACCGTTAGGTTTTATTGCGCCTTACGCAAGCGTTCATGCATTTCATATTGAATTCCGCATGTAGGGTGTATGTGTGCAATAATTTCCTAATACAGGGCGTTATGATTAAATCATAAATTTCACAATGGAAATTACAATTACAATCGTCATTTTCTGAAGGCTTCTTGTGAAAATTAATCTGGGGAATTGATAATTGAACTAATCAAGCGTTAAATTTGATATGAAATTGGTGATGAAACGAAAGACTATCAGATTAGAAAGTAGAGAAATGTCATAAGAAATTTCATATAGTAATTGTTTATTAAACATTTGGTATTTGTCATTCGATCGCATATCAAATGCGCAAGTTGCAAACGAAGGCCCTTTGGTCATTGGTGTGTTTCTCTTGAGCTGGTGACCGGTTCGCGTGATTGCGACGCGAAACTCGACGTTTGTCATGCGCAAGCAAGCAGCCGGTCACTTCCTTATTGTACAGGTAATTTGATTGCTCTTTGTGCCCGATCGAGTAATACAGTAGCTATTCGTGTGCACCAATAACGCACGCATTGCGCATTGCTGAAAATTGCATTCGGTTGCGTCGAAATGAATAAAATTTATCAGCTTGTTACCACATTATAACACCGGTGATGAATGCCATTTATACTCACTTCAATTACGCGTATGATAAATTTCTCGCGTTTTTTATGCATTAGAATGGCGAATAAATAGGCTGCGTTTCGCTTGACGAAGAAAGATTTTTCCATTGAGTCCGCACCAACGTTGTTTTTTTACGCTCGACCGAGCGCCAATCGCGATTGCATGATGAAATGTGTAAAAATATAACAAAACGCCTGATGATATTCCGTTTAGAAGGGAGATTGATAGTGCAAAATGCCATCTATAATTAAATTTTGATAAAGCGTGATGCATATTCTGTTACGATGCGCAATATAATGTTTGTTACACTTGATAACTGAAAGAAATAAAAAAGCATTCAGTTAATTAATAAAAAAAAATAAACTCGAGTTTGAGCAAATAAAAATGTCAAGCATCAAAATTGATAAAATACTTTAATATTTCGTTTAATTAACAAATAATGAAAGTCACTAATTTATGCTCAGAAAAGCTTCACTATTGTCGTTTTCAATTACAAACGTTTTAAACTCGAAGAGGTCGCAGAATAGATTTGATCAACGAAAATGTTACATCTATGAATTCGTATTTTAAGAGCGAGTTGAGTTAAAATAAGTAACGAAAGGATTGCAAGAAAAGTGAAGTAATAACCAAAGTTAAAGCACATGCAGAGTGAGCGTACGCCTGCTGTGCCCGCGGCGTGATGGAACAAGTGGTAAGAACAATGACGCCTACACTAAACACCTCATTCAATAAGCGCAATTTCCGTTCATGTGCCATGACTTCATACGCGAGCACTTGTTGCATTGCCATGCGTTGCACGCCTGCCGAGCGCACTCCGCATCGATGTTAAGCAAAAAAGGCGCAACACGTTACGTGAACTAAGTAAGTCAGGTGGCTGCGCGAAATGTGTTTGTTTAGCACTACATTATTCACGCGTATTGTGTGCATATTCCACTCACCTACTCGTACTATGTAGTTAGTGCTACAACAACTTCTTTTGCGCCTTTAACTCCCTTTCGCCGCAACGCGCTGCTGCAACGAGCAGCCCGAAAGGAAGCAGTAAGCATCTGGTGCAAGATTTCCGCATTCGAAGAAACAATACAACAAACACGTGTTTTACCGTAATCCAATTTACGCTCGCCGGCAATTGAATCTGGGCGCGCAATCGGTGACCGAAGAAGTCGTCCGAGCGCGACATGAGTCGGCAATGCGCCGTTATGCTGGCATCGAGAAAGAAGGTGATAAGAGGGATGCTTTCTTGCTGCTTCGAGACAATCTGAAGTGGTGAGACGACAGATAAAGAGATCGGTATTATTGATCCCCCGTGCTTTTTTTAAATTCGGCTGCGTATGCAAACGCATAAATATTATTTATTGCGCCCCTCACTATTTTATCAACTCGCTAGCTCGTTCAATAAAGTTGTCAGCTCAGCAATGGATGCGCACGGGTTCTTTGCGCTTATCGCTTAATCGCCACCCTTGAAATAAAACTTGAGCTTTCCACGCATTTAAATATAATCTTATGAATCAATTTTCGAAATTACAACTTCCAAGAATTAAGTAGATTTCTAAGTAAACAAATCATTAAACTCACTTTTATTGGAATTAGTTTTATTGGTTCATTAACAACAATTACACTTACCTAACATAATATTTGCTTAAGTAATTTTGAAGAATTTTCAATGAGAATTTCCCTTTTACAAAGAAAAAAATACTTTTCGCAATCATTTGTAAGCAAATATACAAATATTTATTCTAATTATTTAGCCATATTTACTGATAATGTAATTTAATATATATAATAAGTAGCATTTTTATTCACTGTCAATAAGCGAGGAGAAAGAGAGAAAAATGTGATTAAGTTGGGTGGTTGAAGCAAGAAGTCGTAGTGTCGTGCCATTCTGCATTGCATAAGTATTCGCATAAATATATATAATAACTATATAGAGCGTACAATTTATTTATATACGTCGGGTTGGAAATATACATAAGTAATTTTATGTTAATTGTACTCAACGACACCGCTTCAGTAAAGTTATCAGTAACGCTGACATTTTTAACATTCGTTGCCTTCGCAAGCAAACGCAACACATTAAATAAAATACGTACATTAAGCACTCGAAATTTCTTTATATAACTAATAAATATTTTGTTATTATTATGTTTTGATAAGTTAATTTGCAATTTTTATTTCAATCCTCTTTAATTAATATGCATAAATATGTATATAATTGCTTATTGCAAATCAAATTTAAACCGATTACTTCTTACTTTTCAAAGTCATACTTTTCACAAGAAAAGTTCAAGTATTGCCCGAAACTTTGAATTGACGCTCGAAAAGTTTACTTAAGTTTTGATACAAGTAGTAAATACACTCAGTATAGACGGATAGTATGGAAATGTTATACGCAAGCAAGAAGATGCCGCTGACTTTTGGGTATATTACAATAATGTTTGTATAATATTTATATACGAGAAATGGACATACACATATTGTTGAATCTCCGTCTTGTGCTTGCGCGCGTCATTCGTTTTGTGTTGTGCACACAAAGCTACTGTGTACAGCAGCAACCAGCAAGCTCATTAAAATTGTTGACCTATTGACTCGGCCGCGCCGACGAAGTCGAAGTCGTCGCCGGAGACTTTGCTCCCCTGCCCTTTCTCGCTCAAGTCCGCTTATCGATTTGTTGTAAACATTTTTTACGCTGGATGCGCAAGCGCGACGCGGCTCAGCTCGCGAAAACAATCTCGATCTCAAGTTTGATTGATTACTCAATAGACAGCCAGCGAATGCTACTGGCCATCATCGCATCGCATCGCATCTAGCCGAACGAACACTCTGGAGATCTTGGCGTGAGCATGCCATATTTGTATTAGAGTGGTGATAATGGCCGGCGGCGGCTTATCAACAATGGCAACATATGATGCACGATAGTGCGTATCTCTTTTCGTAAACGCATGCAAGTTGGGAGTAGTAGTAAAGAAGTATCTAATCTCTAGTGAAATGCACTTGTGATATTTGTTTATAGACACGTCATTATCTTGTTAATGAATTTAACAAATTCGCCTACATTCTTTACGATAGCGCGCGCACGCTTCGCCGCGGATTATTTCTTCGCGTTGAGGCGTGACTTAAGTCACTCCTCTTCGCTCGCCGAGGCAACTCTTTCACTACCAACTTTGCCATCCTCATCAACGACGCCGTGCACTGTCTTATAGACAACAGAATAGCGGACACGTTCGTTTGCGGCATCGGCCAATCGCAGCGCGCGCGTGTTTTTTAAAATGAAGCGGAATAAAATGGTTCGAAACGCATTCGCTTATGAGAATTCCTGCGGTTTCGCGCAACGAGAGTAAAAAGGAAGAATTGCGCGCACTTTGCGCAGTGAGCGAGTGAACAAGCGAAAGAGTTTGCGCGAGTTCATTAATTAAAAATAATAAAACCGCGATAATCGCCATAGCAACAGCAAATTAAATTACCACACTAAATGCATTAATGCGCAAACGAAAACGAAATCGACGCGCACAGTTTCGGCAAGCGTTGGACGTTTTTTTTTTCAACGTAAGGATAACACACCTCTGGGTGAATCCTTTCGAATGCAGCGCATTTCGGCGCAATTATTTTCAGCGCATTTGCTTGGAAAACACCGGTAAAGTACGCGAGCGTTCGCGTGCATTTGACCTCAATACATTATTATGCTTATTATTATATTTATATTGGCGATCGTGTGACGATTGTTTTCACGAATGCACGATTTTCCCATTCTGTGCGCCGGCGGCCGCCGCCATCTTGCCTTGTTATTTATTAGTCGCACGAGAAACAAAACGCTGGACGAACGAAAACGCACTTAAACTAATTTTCTCGACGCATGAACAACTAATTATGCAAGCGTATTATGCACAAGAACATCACGTTATTGGTCGGCGCGCGATTGACGTACAAGTCCGTAATTAGAATCACTAATTTATTACGAGTTTTTCCATAGTTTTCACGACTCCTGAGAACTTCCACATTTGCATAGTTTATATGAATTATTAATACGTTCGCTTGTTGGTTGGTTGGTTGGTTGGTTGATTCGGATATGAATATGTTATTTATACATTGTACCTAAAAGTCTTGCGCTCTTTATGAAAATTAATCACACTTTTTCGGGGCGCGCAGGCAGGCGCTTTTTAATGGTAATCCTTTTTCGGTGAAAATGCACGTAGATATGTTGAATAGAAATGGACACGAATTGAAGTGCGCACGCGAAAAACTATCGAGAGAAAATTGTTCGTTGTTCGTTGAACGTTGAACAGTAGGCAGCAGCAGCAGGCTTTCAACCTGGCGAAAATCCGATTGCAACTAATTGTGAAGGAAAACACACCACACAAGCCAGTGGGAACAACACTTACGATAATATAATCTATGTATATAAAACTTATCTACTCACCATACGTTATTCTTTGATAATCAGGTTTCGTAGCCATGTTATCGGAGTGTTGTGTTGAGTCGGTATGTGTGTTCAACGGCAACGTATACGATAACTGCGCGCGCGATGCGATAATATACGTCGTCGTCGTCGTCGCCGCCGTCGTCGTTGTCGTCGTTGTTGGTTGCGTCGTCGCCGTCGTCGTCGTCCTCGACGTCGTCGCGCACTCACTTCGGCTCGATCGCGCACGATTATTGTGCTGCTTAAGTTAAGTCGCGGATGCGCGCGTGCTCGCTCGTTGGATCGCAAGCAGGCGGCGAGTGAAGTAAAGTGGCGCGAGAGCGCTGCGCATGCAATGCTGCTGCTGCTGCCCGTCCACGACGGCTTTCCCAGCGCGACACGAGCGCTCGCGCCCCCCGAATCTCCAATGCTTTTCCGCAGGCTCGCTGCCACTCTATGCGCTTCGCCACCACCAGAGAAACGCGATACGCGCTTCTTTCGTATTGCAATAACAATCATTCATGTCCATTCAATCGCTAAGTACTTTTCGCGCAGTTGTAGCAGAAGCGATGGAAGCCATCGCGTTCGTCGGATGCGCTCTGCTGTCCCACGCTTTCGCGGTTCACATTGCCGCATCGCTGTTTTGATTCGTCCATCCGCGCTTCGATGCTCCACCGTTCTGTAACTGTACATTTAATTATGCGTAACATGGCCGCGTGTTTCGCATTACATTATACTCGTGCGCGCAAGTTATAAGAAAACAAGTTTTACGTTTTACCAACGTGTTGGTATATGCTCGGAAAACAAAAGAACAAGTCAAGATGAGAAGAACATCTGCAGAGCGCTTTATGGTATATTTCATTATTTTTCGGGAATTCATTCCGAATAAAACCGCATCATGCACTTCTTATCAGTGTAAATAAGCTTGATCAAATATGTGAATAAGCTATGGGGAAGTCGCCTCGCTTGCTATTGCCTCAACGTTATTTTTGTCTTCAACAATCAACATTTCTCTACATTACGCTCGTCTTTTATCAGATTTCAACTCGATGTGTGCGCATTTTTACTATGCCAACAAACCGAAGAAATGCCATCCGCTTCTTGATGCTAATCGTCTCTTTGTAGACATACACTTTTTACTCTAGGCCCAGTCTATAATGACCTCATTTCCATTGCAACCAACTCTGCAATAATGAGCAATCGTTTCTGCAATTTCAGTAATGCGGCTTGAGTAAACAAGCTTACTTTGAATATGTTCAGCTAATGTATTTACGACCGGCCAAAGTTTACTCTCAAACGTATTCGAATAAATATTTAATAGGAATTGAAAGTAACCACTCGGTTTTTGTTTCAGTAATTGAAATAATAGTTATACGTTACAATTGGTAACGTATAACTATTATACGATCGTACGTGACACATTCAAATTCAATTAAAGTTGTGGTTTACGCTTATGCTGCCACCTTCAATGAAAGGGCTAACATACATCTCGCATTCGGTTCATTTCAAGCGTTCGGTAGGCTTCGTGAAGGTCAGCTTTCAAAGCTATTGCTCAATGTAATTGGCATTGGCTGGTTTTAAGGTTATCGAAGTTGGCCGTAACGGTTATTATTCGGTGGAGTTAAGGTAGTGACAGTTAAACAATGGCTAAAACACTAAAAACTGGACCGAAAAAAAATAAGCAAGTGGCGAAGGCTGTAAAGAAGAAAATGGTTATTACACCTCCACAAAAAGTGCGAGCCAGAACACCCGCCAAAAAAAAGGGAGTAGAAACACCAGAAATCTCGCCAGCGACAACACCAACCAGACACCGTTCTATCGTACCTAAATCAATTACTCAGAGAAAGTCTCCGCGTATTTTGCAACGGCAATCGCCTAGAGCTGAGGTAGTACCAGTACAAGAAAGTCCAAGGAGCTCCAAAGTTACTTCTTCACCAACTTCCCCCAATGAAAATGAAGTAACAAGAATTATGCCAAAAGTGATTCATCCAAAAGCAAAATACCTTGTTGCTCGAGATGCAACTACTCAACGTCAAGTTATATATGGTAAACTTCTCAAAATTATGAAGTTACTGCAAAGTTCTACTAACTTTCAAATTCCAAAATCAGCTTTTGGAAAGCTGGTCAGAGAAATAAGTCAGAATTATAAAAGTGTCAGATTTGAAGCAACAGCAATTGAGGCATTACAATGCCAAGCTGAAGATTTCTTAACAAATTATATATCTATGAGCCACATGCTTACACTGCATAGACAACGAATAACTCTGGATCGAAAGGACATGGTGATGCTACGAACAGTATTGCAAACAGAAAATCCTAACTTTCTTTCATAATATTTTAAATGTTCATTAATACTCTAATTAATTAATTTCATTAACCATTACATAATATATTACATTATAAAAAGATTGTTCCTCAGTTTTAATTACTTTTAGCCCCTAGTGTTTATAAATTGAAACTCTTATTTACTTAACTTTCGTGATTCTAGCGCTGTAAGTATTTGTAATCTGAACTAAATTTTGTATTTGGCATGCGTGTTTCTTGAACGTTAGCGCATTGCCTAGTAGTGTGGGACCACGCGTTCGAGAGCATTTGCAAGCCGTTGGTGTTTGGCGTGACTTTCATTCTTTAATAATGTTTCAACATTTTTAAAACATTACTCCAAAATACACACGTCGTGTGAACCGTAGTGCCGTGTCGTATGAAATTTGTGTCGAAACCAAGAGTAGTTCTGAAAATCATTCGTGTATTTGAGGTTATATCTGAAAATTACAGATCTGTTTCGGTTGCACTTATTCGATAAGATGTATAATTCTCGAATTAATGGAACACCAGGATTAAGTCCGATCACCTTAGCACAACGAAAGGAAAACACATCTATAACTAACTTGCTAACTCCTAGGAAGTCCAACCAGTCCTTGTTGTCATCGACTAGAATTACACCAACTCGATCACCAAAGTACTAAGTATATCATGGCAAGTAATTAAATCATTTTATCTGATTAATGTTTTAGATACGCATTGTCAAAGCCCATTGGAGAAATCACGCCAAAATATAAATGTTCAAGGCCTGTCAATTCAAGTTCAATGTAAGGTCTTGTATTATATTGGAATTAAATGCATTATACATTTATTTTAATATTTTAGATTATACACACCAAGCAAAGTGTCTTCATCTGCAAATATATTTGGTGAAGTAAAGAATGATGAGAAGCCTGCAACTCATCAAGCAAAATATGGAAGTCCTGGAGTGTTTCCAGTAGTGCATTTCTTTCAAAAGAAAGTTCCCATTATTTCTGCAAAGCAAAATAGTTGTGTAATTAAATTATCTTCAAATAATTCAAGTTTGTTTGGTGACTCATGGGATAATGGTGCATATGATGCACAGTCTTCAAATTCAGCAACAACAAATGACACAAGTACACGCAGTGTGCTAGATGCACTCAAGGAAATTTCACGTAAACGAATCCATGATAATGATAAATTTGATAAGGAAAAGGATTGTAAGCGTTCTGGAAATGATGTTGGTAGTGCGCCAAATAATGATTACAATAAACGAACCCGCGAGGACTCTCCTAAAAGTGGAAACAGTAGTAATGTGAGTCCACAACAAGCAGCAAAACGAATATGTGTTGTTGATCCCATTTACGCATCAAATACATCATCGTTTTGCCTGAAAAATAATAAACGAAAAATGTGTAAGTATATTGCACGCCCAGTTCGCATTGGCAATAACTTTTCTCTAAGTTATAACTTTATTTCTAGATGAATGTTGGAAGCAGACAAATGATACAAAGCCCTCGAAGAAATTAGTAACAGTTGAAACACAGACGAATGAAACCAAAACTAAAGATTCATCCAACGCTACTGAATCATCAACAAATTCACATGTAAATAGTGAAAACATTATCTCTGAATCAATTGAGACTCAGACAAACTCTAGTAAAGAAGAAGCCGCAAGTAATGCAGTTCTTGACTCTCAAAGGTCGTGGAATGAAAAAATATATGCGATTCAAAAGAAGAATAAGTTAGCGATTGTATTAGGGCGAATTGCGGGCGAGGAGCCGAAGTTAATACCGTTACCTACATCTAGGGATGACGCAAAAGAATCGCCAAAGGACACCATTGATAGTGTTGCTAAAACAAATAGTAAAGAATTACTAATCGAGACGTCCACAAAAATTAGTTCCGATGTTGCAAAAAGTACCGAAAGTCCAATAAGTAGTTTTGGTTTTACTGTTACTTCGTCGCCGACATCTATATATACACCAATTGCGAATACGACCACCACAGCTAGTGTCGCAACACCGATTTCGTCTCCCACGTCAACTCCATCATCAGTTCCATTAAACCCGCAATTTATGTTCAAATCTTCAAATCCAACAACACCTACCAAGCTAGAGAAGGTTAACGTGTTGCCAGTGATTACCGAGTCTTTAGGTACTTTTAATTTGCCTGCCAGTAATTCAGGAAATACAATACAACATGTTGAATTGAAAAAGTCTGAACCAAACGCCGCAAGTATCCCTGTAATCACAACAGCAGCATTGACTTCACCAATCGGTGGTTTTAAATTTAATTTAAGCCAAGTGAAGCCAAAGCCAACATCTTCAGTACTTGGAGTTTCGACGGTTTCAAGTTTCCCCTCTGCTACAGAAAGCACAACGTTTTCGACAAATAAAGACGATAAGATTACATTTGGTACGCTAGTAACTGCGGTACAGCAGTCTAAAACGACGACTTCATCAACTTCTAGTGCATTTGGATCATCAGCATTGTTATCATCAAATCAAAACGCTTCTTCGGCATTTGCTGCGAACGCGAATGCTGTAACTACTTCTACAGTATTAAGCATGCCCGCTGGAGGATTTTCTTTCAAACCGAGCACAGCCGAAGTAACCAAATCCCAAATATTTGGCTTGGTTTCTACTGAATCATCAACATTTGGATCTAATAAAACTGCAACGTCGCCAATCTTTGGCGGATCAAGTAGGGGAAGTACAACAGCCACCACAATATTTGGAGCAAGTAAATCCATTCCAACTACAGCAAGTGATGGAGCATCCTCTTTTGGATTTGGAGTTTCTGCAACTCCAACTGTAACAATGGGTAATACTTTTGGTGTACAATCTAAAAGTTCAACGACTAGTGGATTCGCTTCTGTTAGTCAAGGTCCACTATTTTCTTCTGTGACTAAAGCAGGTAGTACGACATTTGATTCTAATAAACCGATATTTGGTGCCACCACTACTTTGCCGTCTTCCTCTGGATTTGGCACTTCTTTTACTGCGCCAACCACATCTGGTTCTTCTCCGAGTTTCGGTAACACGACGACTAGCGCAAGTTCATTCAGTACAACGAATGTTTTTGGAGCACCTGCAACAACAGCACGAAATACCGCTGCAACATTTAGCTTTACTCCAACTACACCAAGCAATATCTTTGGTAGTAACTCTACTCCAGTTACCAATGTTACTAAAACCAACACAAGTTCATTCGGAACCCCATCAGCTAGTGGGGCATTCAATTTTTCAACAAAGCCACCACCACCAGCATTTGGCGCATCAGCGCCTTCTACCAATTCTTTTGGAGGGGATAATCCACCCGCTAGAAATGCAACCACTAATGTTTTTGGTTCACAAGTGGTTAGCGGATTCGGCAGTAGCAACAGCAATACAAATATGTTTGGAGGATCAAATACTTCTGCAGTAACTCCCTCATTTGGAATGCCTTCAACACCAGCGCCTGCATTTGGCGCCACTTCTCCACCTGCGTTTGGATCTAATTCTACGACTGTTAATTCTGGCTTTGGAGCAACAACTACTACAACTACATTTGGCGGAACAAATGCCACACCAGCTTTCGGCACAGCGCCGACAAATCCTCCTGCGTTTGGTACCGGTAACGCACCAAATGCAACAACAACTTCGGGATTATTTGCGTTTGGAAGCAATGCGGTGCCCCAAAATACGGGCTTTGGCAATAGTGGTAATAATAATACTTCAAGTACGTTTAATTTCAAAGCACCAGCGCCAGCCACTAATGCTGCAAGTCCATTCGCTTCAGGTATTTAGATGAAATCATGTGCAAAGACAAATATCATATTTCTATATTTTGCAGGTGCAAACAGCGGAAATGTTTTCAGCTTTGGTTCCAGTGCTCCTGCGACAACAACTGCTACAGCGACATTTGGTTTCAATGCTAACTCTTCTTCAGTATCTTCTGGATTTGGAACTAGCTCTGGATTTGGCACGGGCAGCAACACATTTGGCGCGCCTACTGTGACGAGTCCTGCGGCGTCCGCATTTACCCCAGCACCAAATGCAAATCCGTTCGGCAAAACTCCCAATTTAACGTTTGGCGCCTCATCGTCACCCGCACCCAATGCTTTTGGTGGAGCATCCCAGCAAACAAATTCTAGTTTTGCGTTCGGCCAAACGCCCACAACAAATCCCATGCCTTTTGGTGGGAACAATACGGCATCTACGTTTGCATTTGGTGCTGCAAACAATAGTTCTGCTTTTGGAAACACGCCAGCTTTACCGCAAGCAACTGGTGGAGCCTTCAATTTTTCTGCTAATGCGGGCGCAAGCGCTTCCGCGCCTGGTTTCGGTGGCGGCTTTAATGCAACGCCCCAACAACCAGGCATGTTTAGCATTGGGTCTGGCTCCGCTGGCAAACGTGTTTTAAGAGCAAAACGTCGTACATAAAGTTGCAATTTATGTATCAACCTTGTATTACTATTGCTATAATAATGATTTTATTTCTAATTATTGGGATGTCTAAGGAATTTACGAAAGGAGTTTTCATAACGAATTATTAGTTCTAATTTAAATAATGAGAAGTTACTCAATTATATAATCGTGCCAATGAACTTCGGGAACTACTTGTGATATGTGACGCTAGCATGAATAATTGTTCAAAATACTTAGGAAATTCTTTATATATTTGCAGTGTACACACTCATTAAAATGTGATATTTATATTACTCATGCTTGCAGACGCATACGGCACTTATAAATAATATGTTATTAAATTTTTACATGGATTCATTATATATTTCGTCTTTATTTACAGTAACTTTGGTTGTTGTTGGAAATATATGCTTGATGAATTCATATTGTATTACACGTATTTGAATTTGCCGCTGTGAATCATCGTGTACTTCCGTTCAGTTCGGAGCCGGCCGTCGCTTGCTCTGTTTTTTGAAGATCATGCGCAGTCGATTTAGTTTATAGTATCACAGACAACAAAACGATAACGTGCTATTGCGTGTAATAGAAGAAGATAGCGAGACGACCGTACGTGTATTATATTGACATATATAAAGGGGTTTAATAAAGGCCAGTTGAACATCGTAGAGACGACAACAACTGAAACAACAGGACGGAAGTTAACATCTCGGAGGTAGCGGAGTGACAACATCTTTCCACCGGGCCCTAACACCATGGCTGAACCGGAACAAGCGCCAGAACAACAAGCTAAGGCGACCGTGCAGAAGCAAATAATCGGTGAGAATATTTTCTGTAATATTGTTCCCGTATTTTATGCTGTGGGTAGATTTTGTGATGTGCTAAATCCGGCTTGTCGGCGTGTGATGCTCTCAGGCTGACGTCCATTTTCTTTTTAAAACACATGGTTGCATTCGCGTGCGTTAGAATCTCATGTCCCGCTGCTGGTTTGGTGATTGCATGTGTGAAAATTTGATGATGTTGTGCCGATTCCGTCGTCGTATTCGAATCCATTATGATCCTGCCCGACGCTTGTCTGCCAGTCAGGGTGCAGATGCAACTGCATCTCTAGCCGGCGGCCATTCAATTATGTTTGGATGCTATGTGGCTAAGATTGGTCATGCTAGGAGATTGTCTTGTCTCGTGGATTCCTCGTTTTGTATATGTCAAATTTATATTGTTGTTAGATTTCAGTCAACAATATAAAAGTCAAAAGCACGCGGTCGGCGCGGCTTGCTTAATTTAAATCGCTTTTCGCGCACACTTGCGATGTGAGAATCAGTAATAGCTAAAGCTGTGAGGATCAGTAATAGCTAAAGCATTAACTTCCTTGTTTAACTATCAGCCTACACACGTATTTCTATTTCTGTACGTTTATTTGTGGTATGATAGCTATGTAGCGTTTGAAAATAAATGTAGCACGATGTACTACGACCTGATTTAATATGAAAAATACGTCTCAAATTAATCTACAATCTTTTACAGCAAGCAAGGTAACCGGCACGGTGAAATGGTTTAATGTAAAAAGTGGATATGGATTTATCAATAGGTGTGTTTTCTAATTTCTAATTTATTGGAATCAAACTGATTATACGTTTGAATTATTGCAGGAACGACACCAAGGAGGATGTTTTCGTACATCAAGTAAGTTCGTGAACGTTTAAAAATTTGAAAAACTGCATGGCTTATCAGGTCTGCTGTTATTTCAATGTTGCAATTCTTATCTAAATCAACTCAAAATTTCGCTGATGTGTATATTATATACATATTTAACTAATTTAGTTGTTATTGTTGTCGCAATTAATGAAGCGGACTGTAGAAAATCTTATCATTCAAAAATAATATTAGTACCTTGCATTTCGCAATGCGAGATAATTGTAAGCATGATTTGAGTCCATGTTAATGCACACTCCTTAGATCCATTTCCGAAATTGTAGGAAATGCTTGAGTCATAAGTGTGCTATATTACGATATCTCCAGTTGTCAACTGTAGTCGTTATGACGATGAAGTTTTAAATCAGTTAAACTTTGTCAAGTTGGCAGCTGGGGAACAATTGTACTCTGTAATAAATCATATACATGTGCTAAGAATTGTTTTGCTGTTAACAGTCAGCAATCACGAAGAACAATCCCAGGAAGGCGGTGCGTTCCGTTGGCGATGGGGAAGTAGTGGAATTCAACGTAGTCGTGGGGGAAAAAGGCAATGAAGCGGCCAACGTGACTGGCCCCGATGGCGAAGCAGTAAGAGGCTCCCCATACGCAGCCGATCGTCGCCGTAGCTATCGACAATGGTACTATCCACGTGGTCGCGGCGCCCGCGGCAGAGGACAAGGTCGTCCAAGAGATAGCCAAGGTAATACGATAAATTTATGCTCGGCGTTAGCGGACAATGTTATTAATGGTCATGTAAGATTCTTACTCGGCAGGTGAAGGAAAAGATGGTTCTGGGTCGGGAGGCGATGGTCAAGAGAGTGGCCCGCCGCGCCGATTCAGACCAAGACGTGGTCGTGGCGCATACACCTCCTACTATCGTGGTCCGTTCCGTGGCGGTCCGGGCCAAGGCGGCGCTGACGAAGAACACGGCGGAGACGGCGAAAATGCACGCGGTCGTGGCGGACCCCCCAGGCGCTTCTTCCGCAGAAACTATCGTGGTGGCCGTGGAGGCAGGCGACCACGTTCGCAGGACGGCCAGGCAGAACAAAGTGGTGAAGAGGGACCTCGTGGACCACCACGCATCCGCTTCCGCAGACGCGGTGCTGCACGTTCTCGTGGTGAAAACTCACAGTCTGATTCTGCCAACAAAGCTAAGGTAAGCAAACGATTAACATGCTTTGGATGGTCAGGCAGACGCTTCAGTGCATAGCTGTTGTTTCTGTAGTTTTGTACAAGAATGCACGCAGCATGACTTGTTTCTTAATTCCTTTTTTTACATTGAATTTAAATGGCCGATGTAGTTACTCTTTTCTTTCTCGACTCTATCCTCTTTTTTTGTTTATTTATAGGCTGATAATGCGAATGGACAGACTAAAGTTGAAGTAAGTGTTTTCCTATTAGCCTATTATTTTCAACAGTATTGTATCATCCTTTAGCTTCCTTTATCTCTCGCTTCTCTGATTCCATTCCGCGCACACTCCCCCTTATCGTCTTAGACATATTTTTTTATGGAAACAAAATTTTTATAATATAACATTTTTATAATATTTTATAATATGTTGTTCTTTTAGGAAAGTCAACCTGTTCAGAACACCACAACTGAAAGTACAGTATAATTTGCTGTAAACTCTCAAGACAACAACATCAAGCAACCAAACAAAGTAAACACACAAAAGCATACTATAATCAGCATAATGTTTACAAAACAACTTATTAGTGCGTGAGTTTTAATAATATAAAAGCAGACAAAAGGCATTTCAAAAGCGAGATTTTAAACATTTTGTAACTCATAGAGTCGCGTAAATATTCGTAATGAAGTGGAATATTCGTTATTTCTTAGTCAATTCTCAAATTCGACGAGTTGTGTACTCGGCTGGGATATTCATAGATAAAGGAGTTTTACGTTCGCAACGTGTTTGAATAAAAAAAAAATAAACATTTTTGATACTTTTTATATACATACATAAGATATATATATTTCTTAATGACGGAATTTTCTAAAAAATATATATAATTAAAATATAAATAATTTGTACGGAGCGTAAAGTACTTTGTCGGTGAATAGAAATAACAGCGCGTTTACACGGCATAACGAACGATCGATTAATTTGTACACGTTATTAGCCATCGTTGATGTATAATACTCTTAATTTTCTCGCGTGTATTTTGAATGTATAAGTAATTAAACGTCTTTGAAATGTCTTGTGACCTTATGTCTTGCTGCAAATGATTTCTTATAACCAAAACAAAAAAAAACAATGATAAAATGCAACGGTTTGAAGTAACAGCTAGCAAATACTTTAAATCGATGTCGCCCAAAAAAAATGCTATGTTGAACACCTAATTTCAGATAAAACAAATTAACCTTCTTCTCGAATCTGGGAAGAAGGCGTGGTACATAATAATACTTTATACCAATTAAAACACAAAAAAATACGAAAAACCATAAAACGGGTGAATAGGCTTATATTAAGTATCGACTGTACTTCACACAAAGTTTTACCACCGTAACTGGAAACTGATTGGCTTTAGTGGAGACAGCCGATGTTCTAACAACAGTTGCATCACCTTTATTTTTGGTTTGCACTACTTTGGATATCATTTAATGGGAACAAATTAATTTTGGATTATTTACGTTTTTTTAACATTACACTTAACTTGGCGTCACACTTGCGAGTATTAGATGGTACGCGAAGTTCAGAACGATGTCAAATATTGTAAGGGTTTATCAGAATACTTTTAACTTGGAAATTTAATTTTTAATGTAACTGTTGTGTTCAACATTAATAAAAAGTCTGTTCCCAACGTGGACTGTATTTTCTATGTTGCTGCATTTCTGGGTCCAATTTCTTTGCAATAATTTAAGAATAACCATTTTTAAATATTCACATATTTATTATGAAGCAGTAAGCACAAAACGTCAATGTAGAAAATAATGTATATTATTTTTGTAACTTGCATGAACAAAGTTCTGGGTTGTTACCATCCAACTTCGTAGCGGCATTAAGCAAATCAATCAGCTTCTCGTCGTTCTTCTGTATTTCGTTAATCTGCTTTTCCATCGAAGATATTTCCTGTTCACACTGTTTCATTTTATGATTGTAATCATGATTAATACTTTTATCTTCCGCGTATTTAATATTCAGATCGTCGATTTTTTTGCTACAATGAAGGGTGTATATTAAAATGAATCAATTAAGACATGCTTTACCTTTCATTGGAACTTAAGAATAAATCAAAATCTGCACAATCAATTGGTTTTTCCATTACCATATTTTGGTCAACCAAAGCTTCTACTAGTGATGTGCAAATAGATTTCATTGTTTTTGGAAAGTTCATGTATGCATTTTGTAAATCAATTGGGGTGACATATTTCTCCTGAAATTTAGTATTCTGCATATATGTCAAACCTTGTGACTTAAGCTCCTTCAATATTTTATTAAGAAAAGTTGATTCATGAGTTGCCTTCATATAATCTCTCTTTACTTGTAAGTAATCATCCTTTACAGATGTACGGTCTACATCAACTTCATTGAACACAGAATTTATGTTTTCTTTTGCCCCTGAATTACCAAATAATGTTTGATGGTGTATTCGTGTAAGTGTTAAATCAGCTTCTAAGTTTTCATTAAATGATATTTCTTCCTCCATTGTGCCCATCAAGGAATATTTCATATCTTGCAGCTTTATTGATTGATCATTCTTTTGCTATAAATTTTAATACATAGTAAAGAAATCCACAATAATTTGCTGTGCTAATACATACCATAATAACAGATGTCTTTTGCTTAGCATAATTACTTGATTTTTCTTCCTGTTTATTTAATTTTTCATTAAGGTTGTAATGTTTCTGTTTATAATCAGCAAGTGTTTCATATAGGGCTGTATTTTCATCTACAAGTTGGTGGCTATCTACTTCAGCTTGCTGCAAATTGAAGTCAACCTTATATTGTAATTGCAAATTCTCCAGATGGGTTGATAACTGTTGTATCTCATGGTTTGGTTCAGTAATAATATTTAATGTATCATTTTCCATTTCAAGGAGTTGCTTTTCCGATGACTCCAATTCATTTTGATTAGCTAATTCAGATTGTTCTAATTCTGTTAAATGCTGAGCTCTAGTAGAAGCTTTTAATGTTTCAAGCTGCTTGCTATAATCTACAGTATTTAATTCTTCCTGTTCTTCCTGATTAAGAGCAGATAGTTCACATAAATCTAATAATCTATCTTGTAATTGTTCACTTGACAAACATCGAAAATTAACATTTGCATTATCTGCCATTGTATAAAAATGCACACTACAGTTACTGAAGATATTTACACTGTTTTTCGTATAATTATAATAACAAACTACAGCTGCGATATAAGGTTAACAGTACCTAGTAAATACCCGTCAATATTGTTTTGAAACAGTCTAAGCCTCGTGCATTGTCCGTTAGTGACCGAACTTTTATATTTTCAAAAAAATATTTATTGTAAATAACTCATAAATTACATTCCTATAATTATAGGTATATAGAGCATAAAGAAATACTCTGTTAATACATTCTTAACAGCGCCACACTAGAACTTTTTCTCAACTCCGTGATGAAACGGCCTCTCGAAAATGAACCTCTGGAGAGCATAGTCTGCCTATTTACAAATTGTATAAGGAAATTGATCTTCACGTTTCTTCTTATGTGAGTTAACTTTACGTTCCATAGATAGCGCTCGCATTACGTTTCTCAATTTTAATACACAAATTACTTATAGTTATTAATAAGTAGAAAATAATAACTAGTACTTAATATTTAAGTATTTAAATAACGGCTCGGTGGCTAAGATGGTTAACATTTCAATTGTGACCTGAAAGCCACTGGGTAATTGCCAGAGCCGGAGATTACTGTTGTCGACTTTTCAATAGTTATATATGCTTTCAATATATTTAACAGTGAAAAAGTCTTCATACGAGAGGATCTAATTACAACAACCACATTTAAAACAGTATGAAATTATAATTATAAATATATAAACTATAAAAGTTTAACTAATTAGCTTATAGTTAGGTACTCATTTCATTAAATTTATGTAATTTGAATAGTTTTGGAACCACTAATCCCTTGTAATTGCTTTGATGTAAAAGAGGCCACAATTTTTCGCTGCCCCTGCCTGCGAGGCGTAAATATTGCTTCAAAATTAACCATTTCTCCTGGCCCAACATCTGGATGTGGTACAACTTCAGGTTTGGAAATGCCAGGCCCTTCAATTGAATAAGAGCATTCCACCAATGGTTCATCCGATAAAGGATTTAAAAAACTGAAATATTAACATATTTACAGAAAAGTTCATTGTACTTCCTTATAGAAGTACTTACGAACAAGTCACCACATTCTCAGTACCAACTTGAAAATCAGCTTGCGGCTCAATAGCTATTGATGGTTTTGTCATGGTAAAATCATCTTCTTCGCTCCATGTTTGTCTCGTTTCCTTCACATTAGCGATGGAATAAATTTTAATTAAACTGTGATCAACTAATTTATCCATGTATTCTTCGCGAGTAATATGTAAACGCAAAACTTCGGTGTCACCACCCTTTACTGCAAATACACCTTGCGCTCTTTTAATTGGTTTTGCTGTAGCGCCGTTGTAATATACACTCATTGCAGATAATACCGCGCTAATGTTGCGAATATGACTGGCTTTATTTTGTATATTCACGACTACGTCAAAACTATCCCCAAATGGTATCGCCTCAATTTCAATCAAGTCAAAGAAAACATCTTCCTGTTCGGGTAGAGGTATTTCATAAAATTGTTGCGCTTTAGGCACCCCTTTTACTGCATTATAAACGGCAAGGCGCTCCGACTCGGTACCTTCAGGATTCTTGAAAGATCGCGTTATATCCCAAATGTCAGAGTCGCCTTCATCGTCTTCTTGATTTGGTATTTTCGTCACAATTTTGCGCCCAACGCTAAACAGATATAATTCATAAAACATATTAATCATACTATTGATTGCAGTATCTAAAACTTACTGATATTGATTTACCGACATTCGCGAAAAGCCCCAGTCGGATGTTTCGTCTTCTTGAAAGTGGCAAATATCCGCATTCACCTCAGAAAAGACAAAAGGCGTATCAAACATATATCCTACTTCGCCTCTTCGTACTGCTTCAACCGAAGCTGGGCCACAACGAAACATGCCCTCACTCTGTTCTTGAGGAGTAGCGTCAATCACTTGCCACCCTCCATAACCCGCTGGTAAATCAGGACGAGTCATCCACACATCATTCCATACATGAAAATTCCAGCAAGAGTCATTGCAATCACCATCGGGGCCGTTTTCTATTTTGTTGCCAAAGAGATCAAAGTACTTATCAACAGTCATTGAACAATTTGTGTCGTGAGCTGAGACGTAATTCGTTGTTGAACGGCAAGGAATGCCCAATGCGCGACAAATGCTTACTGTGGCTGCTGAGAATACCCAACATTGTCCATATTTAACTGGCTGACCACCAGTTTTCAAATATTGGTCCATAATCGAAACAGAACCGGTCCATGCATGTGGATTCGTACCATCTGCGTATTCGCCATCCCAACGTCCTTCGAGCAGGCCATTATCATCAACTGAGTTTATCTACGTTTGTTTAAATATTTATATATTAGAGATGTGTGAATAGAACTTAATTAAATATCTTACGACTGCAGAAATTGCTCTGGCAATCAAAATAGGACTTCCACGATCGGCAGGAGCTAGTCCTGAACGCTCAAGAAGTAAACATGCTGCTGGAAGAACTACATCATCAAATTGCCCAAATATCCAACGCTTGCTTGTTGGTTTCTTGAAAGTACCACACCAAATCTTTCCATTTTCATTTAAAACGTATTCTTTGCGCTCTTCATCGTCCTCCATATATACTCCATCATCTGGACACCAAGGGTTGAATAAAATATAAATATCATCATCAACTTTGTGGTCATTGCGCCCTTGTTGCCCGCGAATATTTGTTTGCACGCTGCAAGACCAGATTCCAACTTGCGCATTTGCGGGGATATGTATTTGCAATTGCATCGTATCACAATCATGACTAGACATATATAAACCCCATTTGGTGGGACTTTGGGGTAAATGTTTTTGTTTTACGAGCACTGGAAGAATTACTCTAGTACCTTTTAACACGTTTGGTTTCGGCCCTAAATTTAAAACATATTTCAACTGTTAAAAACTCACAATTTTCAAAATAGCAACTCACCAAATCCAAAACCAATTCTAACAATATCTTCCTCTTCATTAAACTCGCGATTAAACCGCACGGCAAAATAAATATTACAACCGCGCCGAAAGATTGGAGTTTGCATATCTGGATTCTGGACCAAATCAAATTCTTCAGTATTGCATGTTTTTGCATTGTCCTTCGGGTAAAATTCAGTGAGTTGTACTTCTAACGGTTCCATGATAACTTTGCAGTTTAACTTTTATTTAAGTTATTTATTTGCACTTAATTTATAGACGTAAACCGTTGAGCTGCTTAGTGTTGTAATAATATGAGAGACGACCTGCAGGAGCTGGCGATAAACTAAAACTAATTCAGTTGCTACAACTTGCGCGTATTTTATCTACGTTGGCTGGCGATCAAAGCGCAACACGTGTATGTGTTAAGCAAATCCGAATATTTATACATGCGAATGTTAACGCAATAGCGATTCATTATTGTTGTCTCCACTTGTTTTCACTCGTCGTGGTTTTTTAAAGTGACGCATGCTTTTTCTCTCAAGGCATTAAACCAAACGCACTGCAGTAACGCACCTTGCGAAGGCGGAATTCTGCGAAATTGATTGCAAATTATTACAACTTTGACCGCATGTCCGTTATTAGTTGATCGGATTGAATGACATTATTATTAAGAAGTCCTGAATGACGACAAGTTCCTGCTGATGAGCAATTCTTCTTGACGTTGATTCATTGCTCCTGCCTTGCGGTTTAAGTACCTAAGAATTAAGCAGAACTCGTGTTTGAAACTCTGCTGTTACAATAAATTTAAACTGCATCATAATACGAATTATTGCAATTGGCAAGTGCAGATATGCATGACGCCAATGTGAATATTGAATAAGCGCAATAAATAGAATCACACTAAGAATAACAGCAGTAGCGTGCATAGAACATAAACATTTTTACCTCTCATGCTTATTTTAAGCTCATTTACATTTTATGTATTTGCTGCAATTGATAACAATGATTAGCATATGTTATTAATTGATTTCCATAATTGCCACTTGACTAGAGATTATAATTGTGTTACTACTGCTTAATTATGATTAAATAATTCATATAATTAATCTTAACAAAATCAAAACACGGACAACATAAAAGAATTATTAGAGTTTTTCCGCGCTGTTCAAATTCATTAATATTTATCTTAGAACCTGTAGTATTGTTTATGTCCAGGTTTGGTAATAATCTAACATCCAATCGTTAATTACATAGTAATTAATTACTAAGTTATTAACCGGTCAGAAACTATAAACAAAATTCTTATGTAAATCCGTTTTCCTTCGAATTAATGGATATTTATTTATATCCTTTCTTGAGTTTTTCTCTATTGTGTTGTGAATTATAATAGTAATTAAATCTTTTTAGACATAAAATTTAACGATTTTGCTATTTATAATCTAATGATTCATGTTGCATTAGATTGTAGACAAAATTTAATATAAATTGTAAACCATGAAATTTGCACGAACATGCAATTTTCATGTCAAAATTGAATATTTTTGTCGGTTCATTGCTTCCGGGTATTTCTATTAATTTAAACAAATAATGAACAGCCAAAAGACCTTGGCAACGAATAAAAGAATCTTCAAACATAAATCCTTGATGGACAATTGAGAAAACAACGTATAATTGATCACTTCTGACATTTGTGTTACTTCGCATTCTACTCTTACGTGATACTACATGCTTATGTGTTTATTATTTAAATTTCTTCGTAAATACGAGCTTAATTGTTATTTAAATTGATTATTTTCAAATTCATACAGCGTAGTAGCTTTATTAATATTTTGCGTCCCATTGTTTATGCCTATTAATATTTTATTCACATACATTGTATTTCGTAATGGAACCTACATGAATAAGCTTTTTGGTGAAAAGTTTTAATACGTTAATTAACTCTATAAATCTAGGTCAAACATTTCGGATGAATTTCACCGAAATGCAAAAAGCGAAGGCTGAGTTTTATGTATCATAGGATTTTCCCGAATTCCGTGTTATAATTCTTAAATGATTCGTTACGATAAAATATTGTTCAAAGAAATCTTTCAATTTGTTATACTTGAACACATTTACGCACGTACTTTGATAAACTTTCACCTATTTATAGCATTTTTATCGAATTTAGCTATTAACATACATACGATATTTTTGAATGAAGAGAAATTAAGCAGTCTAATTAAATTTCTTGATTAATAAATATTTTCATTTAACACTAAATATTATGTTTTCTCGGCTTACATAAATTATTGGTAAATTTAAATAAGTCAATTGTTCGACGAAATTGAATGAAACTTAGTAGTCCATACGCGTTAATTCTCTCGCCTCGAAATTTGAATTTTGTTTGTATTGAGTTGTTGTCAAGCAATTATATTGGATTAAATCGTAGATCATTCGCCTGAATACAAACAGACAGACATAAACACATATTGCTGACCAAAACAAATCATCTTAATAGAAAAAATAAGTACCCAATGTCATTACCAATTCATTCAAGACAACGTGTTGCTTAATCATAAATACCTAATCGTCTAGCACGAAATGCTATCAAATAATAGACGCTCTAGTTACGGCAAAGTAAATCATAAAAACGTCAAATAATAATCATATTTAAAATAATCATTGATCTAATTAAAAAATAATTAATACATAGAGTGCAATTATGTTCTGTGTGCTTGATATTTATAAGCGTAATGTCGAAATTACTCATAAAACCACCCTTTTTTCAAAAGCAACATTTTTTGTTTTTATTACTGGGTTCTTTGCTATAATAATTCCGATCATATTCGCGTATCGCAGCAGAGGTTTCTGGTTGAAACAGGATCGCTTCCTTGAGCAGCCAAATGTGCGGTTTCGCGGAGAATATTATTTCGTTGCATTGACAAATAACATAAGTAATATAATTGTCTGTAATAACATTGCATATTTTCCGGAATTGAGTCATTTTGATAAATGCTCCACTATTAAAGTAAGTTACTTAACGAACTGGAAATCAAATCAGTTAAGTTTATATACCATTTTAGGTGCGTGAAGTTGATAAGAATTTTGATGGAATAGTGGATAGTCTGGAATACGAAATGGAAATTGATTATATTTCTGATTGGCATAACTATTTGGAGCATTTTTCATTAGTTATACCTTTGGACTATCGATTAAATGTACGAGACGCATCAAACATATTTAACAAATCCTTTATTATAAAAACATATTATAATACATTAACTAATTCTGTTTTTATAGACAATGTGTCCAGTACGAATGCAATCAGCAATTATATTACAACAGTTCATTGTTCCAAAATCCAATGAACTTCATTTACATGCTAATTTAAAATTTCAACAAACTTCACCACTGAATTGCTATACAAAGCAAACAGAAAAGTCATATAACTTTCCTGTTATTGATAATATACAGATAGCTGATAATTTCCATCCTGAAAATATCATTAAAAACTACGTGAAAAGAAAATGTGAGTATAGTATTAAATTTGGATTATTTTTAGTTGATCTAATTACAAATTATTTTTAAACAGTTACCACACATCTGACTGAAATCTATGTTACAAATAGTTTCAAATCAAGCAAGTTACAAAAGTTTCATCTCAAACTGTTTGTGGATATTATTGAAGATGAAATCCAATATCGACCTGGTGTGTGGCAAATTCTGAAGTGGGCATGGATTCAATATTTTGCAATCTATATCATATTTGCATACTTGATACGTAAACTGCAAAACTATGTGTTTGATAATAACCTGGTACTTACTTACAAAACAGCACCAGGTGAAACATTACTTAAAATCTTCAACCAAAAGAAGTGTTTCTAAGCAGTGAAAATGATTTAATAACAAAGTTTAGTATAAAAAGTCAGATGTTGTGTTCAAACTTTTTTGGCTGCTGTCTTCCAGCACAATTGTACTTCTGGCCAAGTCATTAATGTTTACAATTAAATACTTGTATTCATAACGTCCAGAATCATTCTGTAAAATAGTGAAGCATTAGATTTTAAACAAAAGGGAGTGTAATACATTACCTCAACCATCTCTAAAGAAGCAACACCTTTATGGTAAGTGCCTTGTAAATAAAACTGCATCCGTAAATGTTTCTTTCCTTGGCTGTCAAGGAAACCAGCATAAGCTGGGTGCTGTCTCCTTCCTCTACGTGTTTCTTCACCATATGCAGTTATAGGAGCTCCTAATTTATCTTCTATCCGGGTATCATTCAAACATCTCTTAACAGCAGCTGAGAAGACATTGTTGGGACTCTTGCTCGAGAAAAGTTCATTGAACACAGCATAGAACAAAGTGCCAGTTACACCAACTCCTAGTAGTATAATTCCTAAATATGACGCAGTCTTTGTTGCTTCCTTCACCTTCTCTCCAATGGGTTTAACGTTGGTATCCAATTCTGCTTGAGGATTAGCTCGAGTCAATGATGTCTTGTTTGATGCAGTTTTTGTTGACCTGCTCCTTATACATTGGAATGTGTTGACTCTTGGGTGAGCAATGGTGATTCGGCTCATTGGTGTGAAGAATTTCAACATTGCGAATTAGTTATTAATCTATTATTCACCGGCTAAACAACTAAATAACACTGGAAAGACAGATGTTACGTATCAGTAACCTTAAATGCATGTAAAAACATAAGAACCATGCGTCAGTAGTAGTGTACCGGCATGGCGCTTGTGATGCCTCTATATGGAAATATTTCAACTAAAGGCCCTTTAAATTTAAAGAGCTTAGGAATGTAGGCATGCACTTGCAGGTGACACATTGACCTACTTTTGGTATGTGTATGTAGTTGTGCATTGTTCATGTCAATGGTGGACTACATCAGTTTACAATAATTATTATTTGTTTTCAAATCTTAAATTGAATATTATCGAAGTATATAGAGGTCTCCATCAGTACGAAATGTGGAATTATTTAGTACTAGATCAGCTGGTCGTTGTTGACGTTTTGTAGCAGTAGTTTAGTGCAAGTCCCTGTGATTAAGTGTGAAACAGCAGCTGATTGGTAAACTAATTTGTGTTCTGTGCTAATAGTTATTTAATATGAATGAAGAAATCGACGAGACGGAGTTCTATCATCAGGATTTTACTACAGCTTCAGAATGGGAAGTGTTTATTGCCAGATTGGAAGAGGTTATCCATGACTGGAAAATAGAAAACGCAAAATGTGATTCATCCGTAAGGGAGGAAGGTAATTGGCGAATACAATCGGAGAATATACCTTTTGGAGATGTAGAATTTACATTCTCATACTATAAACATCAGGATGAGTATGCAAGGGAATGTGTTGATGAAGTATCGGAAACAACAAGTCATCCATTGGCCAATTTTGTTGATTTTCCCCTTCAAACAACTAGTATCTTTAACACAGATATTTCATTGCATTACTGGTATGGATTAAAAGAATACATGGTGTTGTCACCAATAAATAATGCAACAATTGTTAGTGAGAGCAGAATTAAGATATTACTAAGCTCAGTAAACATTGCAATTGGGAACTCGAATTGTGAAATACCTATATACATACAAGCAAGGGAAAAGTGGCAGAAGCTTTTCTTGGGTGTGTATGAGTCGGAAAATATAAGAACTAATTTCCAAATGATCCATTTACGTCGTGGACCACCACATTGTCAATATTTAACAGGTCTTATTGATTTGTTCAAAACAAAAATCTTGTCTCCAGTCCCTTTAGACCCCATCATTGTTTCTGTTCAATTCACATATCTCCTTCATGATTTTGGATCATACATTTGGAAGCAAGATTCAGTTGATTCAGATGCTGATAATTTTGATAGTAATGCAATAACGTTGTTGCCTTTGGGCGTCACTGTGGATCCAGTTGAATCACTCACAGTCAAAGCACAATGGTCACAAATTCCCGACAATTTGATTGTCGATTCAGAATCATATACTAATTTCGAGCCAATGCAAGCACCGAAGTGGATACTTGGAGGACAATTTGCTGATAAACCCATTTGTCTGCTTGCTGATTGTTTGTATGAATTTGTACACTTGACCAAGAATACATTAAGCATTTATGAAGTATTGGGCGATTATGCTATACAATCTGAACCAGAAGTGGCTAATCCATTAGACGTATTAACAGAGTCAAAAGTACCAACAATTTCCAGCGTGTTGAAACGTGCTGCAAGAACATCCCTCACGAAAGGAATACAGAAACGAGGAGGTGCTCCTCTTTCTGAAGAAATATTGGTATCCATGTTATATTACTTGTTTCCTGATGCTGAGGAGAATAGCCCACATCTTTATTTTGTTAATAAAAAGGATAGGTCCGAGGAGGTAAGAATATGTCTAATTTGATCAACAATTATTATTATTTTTTCTCTTCATAGGACCCAACATTCATTGATGATAAATATAAAGGCATAAAAACTTGTAAAGTGGATTCGTTGGTTTGGCGTTTATGCGTGGTTCTATGTCATGCTTTATATAGTCTTGGTGGAGCTAGAGCCTTTGCTCATATTTGGTACGAATTTACCCAGGAAATGCGCTATCGATGGGAGAAAGGCATAATGATTCCGGGGTAAGTTTTTATTACGTTTTTCTACAACTAACTCTTTGCATGGCTTTATGTCTGAATCCATCTGTGATTGTTTAGTGATATTTTATTTACAAAAGTAACAAAGACACACTACCAAATTCGAATACAAATTATAATACCTATTCGCTAATTGAGTAAATAATATTGGTATTTACAAAATGTTTGTTAACTTTTTATAACTTTCTTACGCATATACGAATACAAGTACAAAACTATATTGAGCACGCATTTTCTAAATTAATAACGCACCAATTGAATTTGAATTTATCTAGGCATTTACCGTATAAATTAGTGAGAATAAATAAGATTTCAATTAAAGTGCACCATATTGTAGCTGTTGCTTATCAAATGCATGACTAAATGTCCGTACATTATGAAATGCGGCAGTGAGAGAGGTTGGTTGTGTTATCCTTCATGATACATCTAATTTACGAATAAGGATACAGCATACTTAAACTAAGACGTGTGATTTTCCTAACTTTAAACGCTATTCACTTGATGATGACACATCATTTAAGTGACTTATATTCTATACAGACTTATACAATCAATTTTGGTAAAACAAGTTGTCAAGTCTATGCTTAAAGAATTGAATTATTTCGAAGAAAATGTTTGATTGAGTAGCAATTCGTATAATTGCCGATTCCCATAATAAGAATTACGCGCAATTGTTCTTCGCAATTGTGGAAACTGATTGATCAAATCGGCCGCCGGAAGTTGAGCTGACGCAGCGAACCGTAATGTTGATGATGATGGTGATGCTGTTGTTGTTGGCGGTGCTGATCCTCGCATGTCGTGGCGGCGGCTAATTCTCATAATGGCACGAGCCCGTTTCTTGTCTGGTTGCGCGCCATATAGATGTCCATGTCGTGGTCGGTCCAATTATCCGAATTGTCTCCATAGTTGTTTAGCGTGTGCGTCGACCCCGCCGTGCTGTATCTGCTGCTCGGCCGGTGATGATCCCGGGAACGCGATCGCGGTCTGGAACGACGCGTCGATGATGTTACTGAATGGGTGGTGGGTGCATGATGCGAAGGGACGAGGTGCGTGCCGCGCGACATGCGCTCGGATTGCATTGCCAAAGATTGACGTGACTGTCGGAGATCTGATTGCAAAACACTTATGAAGTTAATGGACAATCCCGCAACATTGTGCTCATTGCGTATATAATTGTGCCAAATGGAGTGCGAATCACATGCTCAACTTTTGCATGGTTGTTAATAACGTACAAAGTTGCTATTTCTACATTTTCTACAAGTGATTAAAGTAAATCCGAAAAGCATATCATGTAAAATATAGAACAGACTACTACTTACTGTTCCACAGCTTGCAAGACCAAAGCAGCCAATCATTTTCATTGAAATGTCATTCATTTGAGCATAATTTACAAGAAGAGTAGAGTAGAAGTTTGAGATTGTTTTTGGTTTATACAAGTTGCCATACAGAGACCGGCATGCGCAGAGGAAGTTCTAGTTCCAATTGTGTGAATCGCTACCTTGTCTAGACGCCAACAAATTGTTGGGGAACGCGTTGGCGGCGGCTAGGTAGCGTCCCGAATGATTGGAGAACGAATGCTGCGACTGTCCGTCCGCAATAGAGCGTGTCTTTGCGCCCTTGGTGCTAAAATGCGAACGCAAGTCATCCTGCATCAACGAATTGGGTTCCACTGAGTACATGCGTGGTCTTTGGGTACTGTGTGTACTGTAGGCAGAAACTTGATCCCAATCCTGTAAATCATACTGAATAGCATAGGTTCATTGAATGCCCACATAAATAGCCAGATAGAGTAGCTAGAGATGATTTTCTAATTTTCAAATTATCGTCTGTTTTTGTTTTGTTTGTTCATTTTATAGGGGCTTACTTTATTACTGTTGTATGCATTGAGAGTTGCCAAAGATGAGAGTGGTCCACCGGGACTTGCGGCCGCGCAGCAGTTCACTGGGAGGCCGCCGATCGGTAGACCCGCTTTGATGCCCAACTTCTGCTGATGCAGTTCGTGCAATTTGCGCGACCGCCTCCGCGAAGCCGCAATGAAGATGATCACCGCGATGACGATGGTCCCGCAGATGGCTGCGCTTGCCGCGATCGTGATCTTGTCCATGTTCGATGTCGCCGAGGAGACCGTGCGCACCTCGCGACATTGCGCGTACGGCACAGTTTCAGGTGTCACGTTGATGTCTTCTAGCGAAACGACGCAAACGACGATGCATTCCTAAATGAGAAACATGTCCAATTACTTAGCATTCAGTTAGCGTGTCGTGTTGGCCTGATTGACTTTGTATGCGCCAATGATTAACTGTTTTTTTGCATAGGTCGTTAAGAATGTTATATGCGTTAATATAACAGGATCCTCAACTTGAGTTTCACATATTGGTACAAAACGGAAGTATCATTACATTTAAATAAATTAACTGAAAAGAAATTTCAAAATTTAAATTTAATTTTGCATATTTCAAATTTCGTATGAATTTGTATTCGCGCTGTTGGGCAAAGTATTTGTTTACTAATACTGTAGAGCATTTTGTTCTACGAGCAAGTCCAAGCACGTTGTGAAGGTGCTCTCCAGGCTTATCACATTGTGTTTCGCGCATAGCAATGCATTGTGGAATTGTACCTTAGCCAGTTTTAAAACAAACGCGACCCGTGCACCGCGTCAACAGTTAGATTAATATCAGTCAGTCGTAGCACTTGCCTTTTTTAACTTGGTTCGCCTACGGTACATGTGGCTATTTAACCGCAATTAGAAGTGCAGTTTGTGCATGTGACATATAAAACTATTCATCGGAAATATGTGTTTAGTGACTATAATTCCATATACACATTGGCTAAGGATACAACATTAAGGTAACATTTTTAACTATTTCTATAACATACTGGCACATATAAAATACATTCGCACCGGTACACGTAAGCAACGTCTATTAGCGCTAAGTTCATTAACACGCCTGAATCGCCGATGAAAAAGTTCACGAGAAAGTCGTTCAATACAGAGAAATAAGATTCCGAATACGCAATAATAAGTTGTAACTGTAATTAACTAATTCTCAGTGAGCTACAGCATGAATGCGAGTAAATTATGCATTCTCAATAGTATTATGTGGTATTATACTTGATGCAATAGATCAACACACAATACAGCACGCCCGAAATAGTGTTGTAAAGTTCATTAACATTGCTTAAATTGAATTAATATAATTAATATCAGCTGTGAAGTTAAGCCTGCTAAAATAGTTGCGCCTTACTAAAATAACTATGAATTACAATTCAGATAATTATTGTCTATTATAGGACTTTGAAATAACAGTCATGATTAGCGGATTAACATTATGAGAAAGTTTTCAAATTTTCTTAAAGGTGAGGTGCGCACTTATGCAATGGTAAAAAAACTAATTTGATAAAATGGAGCATATTTCTTGTGGAATTTTTTAATAGTTTACGGAAATTACGAAATTCCCAACATGATATTATTTGCCAATGTGGTTGAATTAGTCCACTTTCAAGCGTGGACCATTATATCATAGTCGTAATTAATTTCACTAACTAAGTTTCTATCAATTTCTAAACGCTTCAAGTTCACACAATTTAATTATAACGCCAAGCAAGAACACATTTGGAAAACAACTATTTATGCACTCACCTGCGATGGAACGTTCTTAATTTTGAATTCCCTTTCGCTGGCTTCCAATGGTGGTCCCTGCTTGAAGGTCTTATCGCCAAAGAGACGATAAACTACTCGAAAACCAAGAATATTAGCAGTTTCCGAACCCCAGTTGATTATTACTGAATTATCTTGGCGATACGCAGATTTGACTATAACTTCTTTTTCCTCATCAGCTTTGTTTCTGTTCGGATAGCCCATGACCAAATTGGGTCTGGCTTGTTGTGCTTGATTGCTCCTCCATGGGGGTACAGTGGATCCTCTTGATAAAGTACGATTATTCACCTTTTGGGTGGTTGAAGAAGTTGTCGTTGTTTCTTTCACACTTTTTGCTGTGGTAGTGGTCGAAGTTGTCATCTGTGTTGTAGTCGTTTTACTCGTCGTAGTACTGGTAGTTGTTTTATTCTCAGGTTCTTTAGTAGTAGATAAAATAGTCGTTGAAGTCGATGTGGAGGTTGTTTTGATAGGCATTGTTTCAGCAACTGACACATCATCAAGTTCTGCTGTAACAACAGTCGCAACACCGATTCCTTCATTGGTTGTAGCGCATGTGAGTTCTTCTGGTTGAATGCTGTAGAAGCCTCGTTCGCGGAACTTGGGTGGTGACCCACAAAATTGCGGATTCCGTTCGCGACTTGTCACTTGCAAGTCACCATTACGTATCCAATCGATGACCCAGCTCAATCTGCAATCGCAGTGCAGAAAACGCCCACCAAGGCTAAGACCTCTTAAGGTGGTGTTCAAGTGGCTTAGAGCCGCAAAAGGAATCGTTGCTAATGGATTACCATCAAGTGCCAGGAGTGTAATCGATGGGTTTCCTAAGAATGAATTTACCGGTAAATCCGTCAATAAATTAAAGCCGATATCAAGCACGCGCAACTCGCTCAGCTCTTGCATTGCCTCGATTGGGAAATCGGGAAGTAAGTTATTCAGCAGACTAAGTGAACTCAAAGTTTTCCGAACGCCAAAGAATGCATTCTGGCTCAAACTCTGGATCAAGTTCCGTTCTAGATTCAACGCTGTCAAGGAATCCAAACCTTCAAAAGTCTTAGTGCCCTCCGCACCGGGCAATTCTCGAATGCTATTTTGCGATAGATCTAGGAACGCTAGTGTTTTCATTCCACGTACAGCTTGTGGGATTTCCTTTTGACGACTGCCTTTGAGATTCAAGTTCTTCAGCGAACTCTCTAGGCCTCTCAATGCCTCGACGGCCAGCGTCACGTTATTGTCTGACAACTTGAGTGTTGTTAGTTTGGCCAAAGTCTCGAAAGCACCATTCGGAATGTTTGTAATGCGATTTCGTGACAAATCCAACAATTGCATGCTTTTCAACTCTTTCAAGCTCGCGACAGGCACATTACCGATATCGTTGTCTTGCAGATTTAAGTTCTTCAAAAAATTCTCTTGCCCTTTGAACGCGTTCTCTTCGATTGTCTTAATTTTGCATCCAGATAGCTGAATGTTGTGTATCTCTAGATTGCTGAATATTCCATCTTTCAGCGTAATAACAGTCGAATTATTCACGTAAAGCAAGTCGATCGGAGTGGGTCGCACATATTTGTGCATTGCTGTCACGAGTTTGGACCAATCGACAATATCGCACTGTATACTTAATTCATGGCCTAAATTATACGAGCACAAGCACGATGATTGCAAATCGACAACTTCTCGTTGCCAAGGACATTGCGCATTTGAATTCACTAACAAGTTGAGGAGGATGATTAGCAGAGGCGAAGATATCGCTGACAGCTTCTTCATTTTGTCTTATTCTACCTTCTGAAATTGAACAAGTACAAAATAATTAACTCTTTACGTTTGTATAATGATGTAATAGTTTATGATATAATAGCTAACTTTTGAAGTTAAGTTAATGAAGACATGGGTGGATTTTTGCAACTCCTACAATTATACTTTTTTGTTGTTTTATGGCGCTTATAAATGATTTCGTTGCAATAATTAAGCAGTAACATATGAGAAGCGCAATCGCATGTTGTTTATGGTCATGACATTTTCATTGTTCCATTTTGTTACCTTATTCAGATGAAGAGTTATAAAGTAATTAGTTTTGTTATATTGCAAGTGCTTTGTTGGGCATTATCTGCGTCGGCCGTGTGCAATAGTGTTACGAGTTGTTAACTTTGAAAAATGCCTTAGAAAACGATCTGACAACTTTTATTCTTCGTTGCTTGTTAACCCTCGCGGAGCGCACTTGAAAAGTGCATCAAAGCATTGCAAGCATTGCATTCTTTTTGCAAGTACAATGAAGATAAAAGAGCCGCGCGCGCAAGTCAAGTTTAAATAATGCATTTTGTTATTTCAAATATGCCTGATAAGAAGCTTTGAGTATACAACGCTATTAAAATAAATTATTTCACGACTTGCAACAATGGAGAAAAAAATGAGAAAGCGATTAGTTGGTTAATATTAATTGCGGTATTGTGGAACAAAATTCTAAACCTCATTATATTTGCTATTTGGTATGCTGGTCAAACGAAATTCGCAACTTAAATAATACTATCAACTTTCATATTTGGCCGTTGCAAATATTGTAGAGCATTGATTATAAAACAATGTTAACAAAGCAAACTTTCATTGATATTTCGTTTATGTTTATTTGCCAATACGCGCATTGTTTGAAGCGAAAAGTGCAAATTGCATTTCAACTTAAATACCAGTTGTGCATTTTTATGTTAAACTTGATTGAACATAAATCATTCGGTAAATAGCTTTCAATCATTGTTGCTTTAAAATCACTTGCTTATGCACTTGATTGCTGCGCAGTTCAAGACAATTTTCCTTCTTATTCTTGCACTTGTTGTGAGTCACTTGAACAAAAGGACAATGAAAGTGCTTTAAGAATAATGGGCGTATAGGAACGTCAAGAGCAAATAAAAGTCGGTGACGAATATGTATGGCATGCATGCATAAATTTAGCAAAGCGAAACGTACTTACAATATACAGCCTAAATAAGAAATATCCACCTTAATTATCTTCTCAACATTCTGTATAATATCGTCGTTTATCCTTCGAATTTCGCGTTCGACGCGCGCACTTCACTGTCGGTCGTTCGTTGATTCTTTCGTTGTCCAAGTGGAACTATCGCACTGCAAATCGATGAAGCAGGCGTTCGATGATCGGCGAGCAAACAGTTGGAACCGTTATAGTTGATTAACCTGTAAAAAAGAATGTTGATGACATATTAATAAAAAACAAAGTAGCCACGCATAGAGTACAAACACAGTTTTCTTGCATTTTCTAGAAAGTATCGGCATTGCTCTCGTATACCTAAGAGCACCTTGACTTATGCACTTTATGAGTATATAATAGATATAAACAAGTCGGTTGAAGAAATAAAAACAACGTCAACTCGACAGAACAAACATGATTTCATACTTAATATGCGGATGAGCATAAAACATTTCCTCCGGAGGACATTGTCTGGTAATGACAGCCGGCATTTCACCAAAGTTGTTGTTAACGTAATACACACTGTCGTGCAGCAGGCAGATGGAGAAAAAGCGGATGAGTTACGTGAAATTACAGAGAATCCTCTAACGACCGGTAATCTTCATTTTCGAAACCAAAACACAGCTGACGGTAATGTAGTTTGTATTAAGTTCAAGTTCAAGCGAATATTACGCGCGCGCAATTTTATATGCACCGAGCGCGCGTGAAAATGATTGGAGCGCATGTTAAACGGCTAAGTTTATGTATTATTTAAGTGCTGATGTGCGTTTGGAAATTGCTAAAGCGATTGTGACCTGGATCCGATAGTATTTTTTCCATTCCATTAGGTTTTGCGAATAAGGAATGTTGCGTTTGCGTTTGCGATTGACGTTTAGTTACCTGTTCTCCATTTCAGACTGCATATGGATTCGTTTGAAGCGGAAATAACGAACAACTAGCGACTTAATTGATACGAAATAGAGCGTTGTGCTGTTGCCGTATAATTGCATTACATATATGTGAAGTACATTTAATTGCAAGTCGGAACGCATTTCAAATTAATATCAAATTATCCATCAGTATGCGCATCAATTATTATGCTCATCAAGCAGTAACCAAGTTAATGTCCTTCGCGTTTTGTTTTAGTTTGTCGTATAGGCGATAAAGACAAAGCGGTTAATTATACAAAGACAAATTCAAATGAAAATCAATTGTGCAAGACAAACCCACATGAATTTAATAACATTTTTGCACCTCTAACAGCATTTCTTGGATTGTTAACTCGCGCCACTCCTTGAATCTATCGCAAAATTGCGCAAGACAATTCTTTATTAATTGTTGTCTTCGATCATGGTAAAGTGCAGCGCATCCTCAAGTCATGATTCCTCAAGCGTTTCAACATTTTGTGCGCAAATAAATGTCGTTAATGCAATAATCTACGACGAAATCGAAAGAAGGCAAGAAGGCAAGAAGGCTTGTCCTTGATTATCCCACAAAGCCCACTGGAACATTATATGCAAATTATTTATGCAGATCATTTGTTTGCTTGCAATGACAAAAATGTACTTTTTATGACTAATTCCTAAGTACGTACACTTGTAATTATATACAACTAAATGCTAAGTTCATGTCTCATAAGTTTAACAAGATGTATACGATGTTAATGCCAAAGACGTGCACATAAAAATGGGCTTAATTAATAATACTCGAGATGAGTTACGCTGGAAGCTAATTACTTAGTTTTACTGGAAGTACAGTTAACAGTTAAATAATATATTTGATTTGATTTCGTTATTAATATGCACGCATATGTGAAAAAAGAGGTAACAATCAGTTGTAACAATGCGTCATTATTTTATTATGGTTTTCAAGTAACAGTAAAACTAAAAGAACCGCTTGCTTCTTCGGTGCTGGTATGACGACCAATACGATTGGAGATTCATGGGTGTTGTTTTATATAATAAATAACTATGCTGAGTTTTAATTGAACAAATATTTAACATATGTGAACAGCCTTGATACACAAACATAAATTATTAAAGTACAGTTTACTGTACCTGTTTCGTGTATTGATTAAGGAAGTGTGGCAAGGTTGAAGAACAATTTTGGAAGATATTTAAACAATGCATGCGTTAACGAGAGAACATTAAATTGATTACGATTAATTAATCAAGAATAAAACGGTAAACACTTGTAATTATTTTTACAGAGGAAGGAATCATTAATTGATTTGGCATTTTTAAGTTAATGGAATTGAAAAAGTTTCACTTGAGAAAAAGACTCGAAACAACCTCAAATTTGTCACTTACATAATCATAAACTTAAATAATGGGTTTCCTTGACAGAAAAATGTATCAAAATGCAACATTTCGAAGACTTTTACTTTCGATTACGATCTATCACGTTGTTGTCGAATAAAAGCTAGGCTTTCAAGTACAGCTAGGCTAACTTGAAAAGTGTTAATGGATGTGAAACACATTGCAGCAAGCCAAACACGGATATTATTGGTTCCATAATTGTATAATTCGGTGTACGAGTTTTTCAGCCGTTGAACGTGCTGTAGCTTAACTTCTCGTAGTATTACTACCGTTGGAGTAAAACTGGTTCACGATCGAAGAACGAAAGCCAAGCAACTAGTAATTATTAGATCTTGAGCTGTGTAGTTTGTTACCAGCATTAATAATTTCGAATATCATGTTGCATCAAAATTACGCGGAATGTAGTGTACTACATTATTTTTTGGGAGGATCTTTCTTGAATTCCAACGAAATCAACTTAGATGAAAGTGTTATTAATTATATGAAAACATGATTACGTGTTTTCGATTTAGATATTGATTTTATTACAATTTGCAGAATTCTCTGCTACTATTTAGTCGTAAAGCAAATTAAACTAACAACAACTTCATAGCGATTATTTTAATGTTCTATTAATTAAAGGAACAATTCATTTGAGTATCAATAACAACTTTAATTGTGCGCAAGTAATTAAAATAATGCGTGTTTGCTGACCGTTTATGGGCCTTGACAAATTTACATTAAATACTAGTATGCCGATTTGCTGCATGTGGGCACAAAGCTATTAAAACAATAAGTAAACTAAATAATAAAACATTAATGCACCGTTAGAATTTCCAGAGCGCATTCGCGACACCGGATTCAGTTCCGGTCTACTATTTAAAAATGCCATCATGCCACTCAAATACTACTTGAGCTATTAATATTAATAAATATAGCCTACAATAATTAATGAGGAGTGCATATTAACTATGATTAATATTTAATGTACTTGTATCTTCATCCAAATGGAAAATTGCGTTAAGACATGCGGTATGTGTGTGAATATTTCCTCATGGAAAAGAAAGCAATTTTCCCAATTACGTGCAATTATTGCGTAAGCATTCATATTGTACGGTTTTCCATCATAAATAGATGCATTTTGAAAAGTATAACAATAGAAATACTCTGGAATTATTTAATGCGAGCATGCAATAAATATTCATACGATCCAGTGCGTTGCTACATTGCAATAAATGACGTAATAAATAAGCGAGAAAGCCGAAGAAGTAAGTGACTCCTCATCAATTATGGTCGCGCAGTCGATGCGAAAGAAGCGCAGGAATCAATTCCGTGCATTGAGTGCTTGATGCTTTTAGATTTTGAAATATTAATGATAAATTGTTGCATGCGCTAATGAAGCATATCACGTTCAATATTGATTCATAATTTATCGTTTCTGAGGAGCAGCGGCCAGCAATGAGGTTCTTTTCTTAATGTTACTTATTTCTTATTGCTTTGGCCGGTGAGGAAAGCAACAAGAAGACGACGACGAAGAAGAAGAAGAAGAAGTTGTGCACGTGCAGATTCAATTTAGATTGGCATTTCGTCACGTGCTTGCATTCCTTTCCACGTGATTGGCATTTTGTCTTTTTATTAATGTTTTTCTCATATTCAATTGAATCGTAATTAAGTTTATTTATGCCTCTTTGCAAATTATTTTGATTAGTATGTCAGCTTACATTCTCGGCGCGGTATTTGTTTATTGTTTAAAAAACTATTTTTTATTAGGAATAGATTATATAAAAGCTTGGCGGTATCTTGCATGAACAATCGGACAAGGCAAACAAGTGTTTAAAGAATTCAGTAAATGCTTATGGCTATATTAATACAACATTGCTGGATATAAACAATAATAGTAGATAGTTATGCGAATGTGTTGTGCATTGTCGCAATAGTGCTTTTTATCTGTCGTATGCATCGCTCTTGCGTCGTGGTGTTTCGGTTCTCTCTAATGGAAATTTATTGGCAGCGACTGACTGCGAAACGCAAATGTTATTTAACATGTTATTTATTGACGTATTCATTATCTGCATTATTATTGCATTAGCGGTATGTGCGATCATGACTGCTGCTTAAAGCTGATGCGCATGTTGACCTTAAATGCACTCACGACAATTGAGTGTAAACAATTTTGTAACTGGCTTAAACGTCAACTTGACTCTTCTTCTACGTGAAGATTGACTCTTTTGTTTAAACGTTCTTAAGCTTACAAGTATTTATTGCTGATATTTACCGTGATATTCAGTTAAGTAAAGCCAACCATGTTTTATCAATTTATTTGCATGCTTCACTAGAATATTAATATCTTGTGAATCATTTGGACGATTTCAAAAGTTTATGATTCATATTAAAATAGATAAGATGGTTTGTACTTGTTGTAAGTTTCATACCAATTTAACAAATAGTTTAAATGTTAAATTGGTTTAAAGTTCATCGGAATTTGTTGCTGATAGCGTGTGGTATTCATCTGAAATGCAGAAACTTGAAGCAAATTGAAATGAAATTTATAGATATAAAAAAGTAATCGTGTCGGCTTTACAAAGCGACTCACGTGCTGTCCACGCCTCAGCTGCAATGGCACTTATTTGCAAATAAATCCTAAAAAGCGTGAAATTAGCTGTCGACTTTGCCTGAACTACGCCGTGACGTGTGGATGGTTTCATCATGTGCGTTCTCCATTAATATCATTTGCATTTCTTACTCTCTTTCTTCGTCTTCGATTTCCATTGCGTTTTCTCCGCTCTGGCATAAATTTTTTCAATGTTTTTAATAAATTTCAATCATGACGTTTTCGGTCAACCGTGTCCGAAGATTTCTGTTTTTGGCGATTAATTGATACGATGAAAGAAGCAGAATTGAACATTTACTTGAAGAACATTAACGATTACCATTTAAAACGCAAGCAGATAATGAATGGTGCATTTAATTAAATTACGTTACGTTTTTTCAACTCATCAAGCTTTACGCAATTTGCAGTTACAAATGAAGTAACCGCGGTACAATGTAGCAAGACTACAATTTGTTTAATTATTTAACACAATTTTACGACTTGGAACACTTTGCACGCGTTTAATTATGCTGTTTCAAATCTAGTTTACAATGTCTGGAAACTCATGAACGTGCTACACATATTTGTTAATTTTTATCTTTCGCATTGTTTTTTCTTCGCCTCATTGCATTTCCCAGCAAGAATATTAAGGCAAGAGCACTTAGAATAATACCGATAAGACCGAGTATGTGGATTGTAGTGATGCAAGAGCTCGAAGAGAATGAAACAAAAAAGCAACCACTTGGATGAATCGCATAATAGCTGCTTAAAAGTTGCAAAATATTGTAAACAACATTACTCCATTAGACATGCTTTTTTCTATTTACAGAACTATTCAAGAGTGTAAGAATTCTTGCTGGATTTATTCTCATAGTTCACATATTTCATTCACAGAACAATTGTTTTAATAATTCTTCTTGTAATTGAAGAATAATTATGTAATAATCATTCACAATCATAGGGAATATTTGAAATTAATACAGGAATGCTACCTAAGGAAGCAATTAAGTTTTACGCAATTATCACACAAGCCTGTGTGATTTCTACGACATTTAATTAATTTTTTAATTATAGAAATGAAATAAATTTTAATTAAACGAAAGAAAGGCGAGGCTAAAATAAATAAAATATCAATTTGATGAAAATTTCAATCAATTACAATTGCAAAACTGCGATTTGAATGCTTAAAGTGGCTTAACCACATGGATAATGTGTTAATTGAGTGAAAGGCATGCTTACAATCTCGTGAATTTGTTATAAATTTGTTGTAGTTTTGTTTCATTTCCTCTTCAAGTGCTCTTTAGCGTAAAAGCTATTCTAATTTCGCTTTGTACTGCATATCAACTTGCTGCGTATTAATTAACTTGTTAGAAATATGCAAATATTTAGCAACATATTAAGATAAGTGCACAACTTGTTTATCTACAAGGTAAATTGGTTAATTATTTATATAGTTGTGCAAACTTTGATTACATTTAATTCTCATTGCTAAATAACGTTCACAATTAATTTCATTTTGGGAAATTTATGAAAGTACCTACTACTTTTATAATAATTAATATATATTTAACACTGAGAAAGTACCTAGCTACTCTAATTATTATAAATGAAGAAAAATAGAGTTCAACTCCAGAAAGTGCAATTATTTGTTCGTACACACGTGTTGATAACGTGAAAGGCATATCAAGATCAAAGTATCATTAATTTTCTTCATTTTTTAACGCACATATCATTACAACAATTACTCGTTGGCTACAGGCGTCCAGTGAGTGGAAAAACAACAAAAGTATACCAAGAACAAAACTAGTAACTAGTGCACTGGCTTTCTTTTCGTTTTTTCCACATCAACAAAATACTAATTCTTCCTTTGTTTTTGCATTACGGTAGCAGCAAATGTTGTTCTTGCATGTTTGTCATCAAGTCGTCGATATTATTATCCATCCGAATGGATCTTTTGTTTTTTCTACTTCTCGCCGCCGCGGCTTTTTTGTGTTTTATTTGCTGATCGTATCATGAGCGCGAAGGCGACGAAATCGTTGCAGTTTTTGCGGGTGTGAGAAAGGCACCAAGTTTATTGCGTGCAATTATCATAATCTGATGTTCATCGTCACGTTACAATTATCTTCATGAGTGCTCAAGCGCGTCGATTCACCTGATTCCGCGCCTGTTCCAATCGGCGGCAATGGTGGTGGTGGCGGCAGCGGCAGCGGCGGAATGCGCCCAGGACAATGACTCTGCCAATTGGACCTTGGTAATTAATTGCACATCGAAGCCGAAACGAATGCAATTGTCTGAATTTACGACGCTCGAACAGGAATCATTTCTTTGTTTGACGAGATAGATTCATTTTTCATACTTTCTAATCGAGAAATTTCGATGGTAATTTTATTTTTCGGGGCTTGGACTTCCAATTGAAAGTTACAGATTTCGGATACCAATTTTTATGAGAACTTTTCGATGATGTCATATTGATTAACACGCAGTTAATTATAGTAGTTTGAAATTACTTTCTATTACGGTTACCAATTGAATTTGGTAAAAAAAGTCATAAAACCATCGATAAATTAGGTTAAAAATGAAAAGTTATATAATTTCAACTACGTGCGAATACTTTGCATATTTTATTCTATAAAAAAGCCAGCATAAAGTGCAGATTATGATGATGTATTATGAGAAGTGCAGGTTTCCTGTTTTCACTCGGAATATTATTTGATTTTTCTCACTTGTTCCAATGGATTTTAAGCAGGCGTTTCTTTCTCAACTCGTAAAATATGATGGATAACTAAGAAAACCTATGTTGTTTCATTGCTCTATGACGGTTGTCGGATGGTAAATCTCTTAAGAGTTGTAATGAAATGTTGTTATTGCACATCGTTTTTGTCGTTCGTGTGAACGAATTGTTATACTTTTTCTTATTCAGACGTCATTTTCCATTCATTGCAGGTTCGTTCTACTTTGTGTCGAGTTGCAATTCTTTTTTTCTCAGGGATCTAAGAATAAATTATTCTAATTGATAAATTGATAATAACTATATATATTTTAACTGGCAAGTTATGAAAATGCTTCGGTTCACTTGTTGTTCTTCACGACTGTGACATCTTACATCAATAATTTCCTCGTTATTTTGTTACTAGTCGTGTCGTAACCGAACACATGACGAGCATGAGCACATTTTCTGCTTGTTCTTTTGTTCCATTAGTTATTAGTATAAATACTTAACAAATGTACAAAACACGTCAATTTGAAGATGAAACATAATTGAACGTCATTTAGAAAGCAATTTTTAGAGGCGCGTCAACGTCACGATGTATTACGATATTTGCTAATACGTGCTTATTAACCGCGCTAATGCTAATAAGACTTGTGAATAATTAGAGAGGTTGGACAAGAATTATCTAAAGAATTTTATACGCACTTGTTCACTCCTTGAAATATTTCTCGCGTTATTAATAATCTCGAAATGATTTATACGGCTGGATAAGTCGTGAGTGAAAATGTTTAGTTATGTGGATTTTTATCATACGGAAGGAATACAGATGCGTTCGTCTATTTACATGCGTGCGGTTGGAAGATAATAGAAAACACGAGTAAAATATACCGGAAGGCTGTGCGATTCGCTCTTTTGTGATATTATGCAGGCGAGAACACACCTTTAACATTTTACCAATGCTGGCTGCATATTCATCGTGATAATACACATGACGACGTGTTAGGTATTCATTGCGCATAAAAAGAATAAATCAAATACGAGGCGAGTCCTCAACTTCTTCAACGTCAGCCAACGCGTTCGACGTGCGCAGAATGCACAAAATATCTTGATTATCACTCAGTTCAATCGTTTTTTTTTATTTGATGTCTAGGTATTTACATAACTGCATATTACGACCAAGAAAAGCATGAGATTTATTTTTATCCTGCTTAAATTTTCAAAGAGTTTTCGTAGGTGGCCAGTCAAATTTAATAGTTGCTTTTGCATTTGACGCTGACAAAGTGGTACGGCTAGAATAATTCTAGGTTTATTTTCCACTTGTGAAATGTGATTGGGAAATTTCGCATTACAATTAAAGTGTTGCATTCACATATTTCATTCGCAAAACTGAAATAATAACACGTTCCACAGCGAACAAGAAAGTCTGAAATATGTACGCTGAAAGACAATGTCTTGTAATCATAATGAACGCAGAATTTTATTATTTGACCCGTTTTCTTCACTCGCGCGCGGTTTGTTCAATCCATTACGAAACTCTTCGCTTAACGCTCCATTATGCAGACGATGTGTGTTGTACACGTACGCGATCGCAAGAAGTTAACGAAGAAGAAGAAGATGAAAAGTTGAAGAAGAAGTTGGCTAGCGATGGGAAATGCTATAGCTGAACAATGCGTGGTGAACGTCGAATGGAAACCGACGTGAATTTGTCGATTTTGAGCAACAATTATGCATTGAATGTTTTTGCGCTACCTGACGGTAAAACACACTACGCATTTATTTAATACAAAAATGAGTGCAATGTTCTCATAAGCAGTTGGCCAATTGCATTAAATGCAAACGAGATTTATTCGCGAGAAATAGGTATTATTAATTGGAAAGTACGCAAATATTGAAATATTTGATTGAGATTTAAATTTATACAAAATTAACATAAAGTTCAAATATAGAATTTAACCTCAGGTTTCAGTACGACTTTTGTTGAATATTTGCATTCATGATTAGAAGGAATTTGACAATATTTCCTTTTATAATCATTCGAATATCTTTTATGGTTTTCTTTCAATTTGCATATTTATTTTGCAAGCTCGCGAATTTATTATGAAATAATTATGTAAATGCACCTCCCACGGAATTATTTATTCGTCTTTAGGAAAAAGCATGAATGATCGCTAAGAATGCAGACTTCTGTCTGGTTGTTGTTTCTTCAAGAGTAATTTTGTTCAACATGAACAAAGGTAAATTGAAATTGAACATTATTTTATATAACATTCTAACATCACAATCAGAAATACGCTTGATGCGCTAAACTCGTAAACCAAAGAAAGGACGAGAGAGAATGTGAATTCGTTTCAATTAATTTTCACCACAAACCGCACATTAAGTTTTCATTCAACTTACAATTTAAACTATTTGTAGGAAATATTTTTTGTTGTTGTATAAGACGTAATAGAATGTTATAATCTATACAAAATGAGAATAATTGAAGAAATGAAGGAACATCGAATTAAGTTTGGTGATTTATTATTATCTAAAAGTTTTCAAATTATATTTCGTCAAAGTCGTTCAACCAAAACTTATTTTTTTCGTTCTTTATTACATAAATTGAGGGAATAACAAGCTCGCATCAGAAAATTGTTAAAGCAGAAAATATTTACTTACTTGTTAATAAATTTGTTCAAGTGGAAATATTTGGAATTTTTAATATTTCACTTGATTAATTCTTTTTCTCATTAAATAGGTGATTTTACATACTTTTTAGGTGTACGTTCACTTCTTTGCATATTTAGCTCCGGAAAAACAAATAAAAGATTTTACGACGCGAAAGAATAAACGTTTAAACGGTTTATAATTACATAGTTTTTCTATCCAGTTACGAACAAGGAACAATGTTCTTATTTTGTGATAAGTGCTTATTAACGAGGCGATGAGAAATTGAAATTTTAGCGAGATAATGATCACTACAAATCATTGATGGCAATGGATGTCAATTATCTATTTTATGTGTTTTTCTTGTACTTGCATTTACTTTCAATTCGTTTCGTTTCGTTTCCATTGAAACATTAAATGTAGATTGAAAAATATGAGTGGGTTGTTTGGATTCAATACTTTCTATAACAATTTGCAACAATCTCAAAGAGTTAACAAGAGTTTAAACTTCTTAGAACTTTAACAAGTTGAGTTAAGTTGAAGAAAAATTACTTTAATATTTGTTTTGCAAGTTGGTTATTATTTTGCGCGTAGGCAAGCTAGTTAAACATGAAAATTTAGTTAAACTACATAAATGATTAAAGTAGTAGTTTAAACTTGACATCTGGAAATTGTATGAGAATTTTTTTTTGGATCTGTTTGTTCACAAAATTAAATGTAAATTTATAAATCGTGAAAAAAGAACTGTCTAATAATTTAAAATGTTTTCTCATGACATTCAACTCTGAAATATTATAATAGCACTATTTTCGGAATATCGCAACTAAAGAGTTCAAGTTCCCCATTTACATATAATAAACAATAAATAATTTAACGCTTCATTATTAGCTAATATGGTCTTGACTGCTTATCCGAATTTAAGTAATATGGCTATTGTGTTATTTCCATTGAATTGTCTAATTCTATTAAACTATTACGACTTTTCGTAATATATTTATAAAGTATTACAAAAGTTAATTATAACTTCAAAGTGTTTAACGATCGCAGTTTAATGAAACTGGTAAAATAAATTGCTTTTAAATATCTCGAACGCAATGATGAGCAGAAAAAAATCTAAGAAGTACTCGCAGTCGTTCGTGTAATCGCAATCGAAGTGCCATAAAAACGGTTTCTATTACTGTTGATGCACTCGAATAAAAATAATATTGCTGATTACTGTTACCACTAATGCGTGTCTTTCGCTTCTTCGACCTCCTCGGAACTGAATGCGTTCAGTAATTGTATAATTTATTGTGCATTTCTAACAATTTTACAATTAACTATCGGCTTGGTCTATTTGCAAACCATATAGATGGTTACTATATGTTTCTATTATTATTTCAATTTATATAATTATTTAAGTTATATAACGTTTTATGATATGAAGTCATGATAATACAATTTCTGAGAAACTAGGAAATTTCCATTTTAAATATTTGTCTAGTCTATTCGGAAAGGAAAAAGTTTGAGTTTATAAGATACATATTTATTTAGTAAATAACTTGATATAAAGTAAGTGAAACCGCCAAGGGTACAAATCTGTTGATCTGTTTGCGGTCTTATTCGTTTGTTGGCGCGTTCAAGATGAGCAAACAACGCTGCAGCCCTTCTTCTTCTTCTTCTTGTTTCTTCTTTCTTACGCGTTGCGCAGCGACAAATGCAATCGCTCTGCCTACATGCATAATGCGGTTTTATTTGCTGGAATGTAGACTGACCACTATGAGAGCAATTCGAGTGTGGAAGCGCCTACAAAACTGGCAAGACTTCTTCGCCGCGCTTTGCCTAACTTACCAACCTACCAACCAACCAACCATCCAGCCAACAGCGAATGAAGATCGGAAGGAACTTTGAAACAACGGTCGCGATTGCACTTTTCATATTTGCGCACGGCACGGTTCAAGTGCATTCGTAAGAAAATAACCGGGTTACCATTGGTGATGACACACTCGGAATGCGTAATTCGTGACCGAGTGAGCAAAAATGCATTCGGATGCGTTTTTAGCACCAGAGGCACTCCTCGATCGTCCTGGCGGCAAAAAGAAAAACCTGTTGGCACGCTATGAGCGCGTTCGTTGACTTCTAACGGGCCGAAAAATGAAGTATACCATCGCAAACTGCTGCTGCCTCTTCTTCAGTACGGTGGCTGTTGCTCCAGCGTTTGTGCGATAGTGTTATAATAACACATTAGATGCGAAGACGTGAAAGAGTAAATGATGTGCATACAGGAATCGTAGCAATGTGCGACATGTGGAAGTCTTCTGAAATTCTTGTGCTGTTGAATTATTCAACAGATGCTCAACCACGATCTTTTCCTTACAGGTTGAATGTTTTGATCGTTTCAGTTCATGATAAAATTACATATCATCTCAAAATGAAAATCTTCAATCTTTGAAAATTTACTTTCATAAAGTTAGAAGAATATCTTCATAATATTATTACATAAGTAATAAATTCTTGAAATTCCCAAAATATTACAACACCAAGACGAAAAACTTGCAACAGAAATATTTCACCTTCTTCGTGTCGAATGTTAGTGACATTGACACATTGTATTTTAATTATTCATATTTTACACGATATTTCCATGAATATTTATTTATACAAATACTGTCTGCAAGTGCAAACATATGAAAAAACAACATTTGAAAATGTTAAACGTCTAATTGCACATTAACGACAACAAAACAACACACGAAGGCGCTGATTGAAAATGCAATTAGCGATTGCGAACGATCGCCGATTATTGAGTCAAGTTAAGCGCGCGCGTCCTTGAAGTTTCTCCCGCGCGCGCAACAAACGCATTCAAATGCTTAGTTGGTACTGCATTTTTATTTTTTGCACGGCCGCATAGAACGGAAATGCACATGCACTTCAATTCATAATTAGCTAGCTGGCTCAGCGGCCAAGAAATCGAGAAATCTAAAGAAATCGAACTTAAGTCCACTTTGCATACGCCTAGCCAGCAGTCTACGCAATGATAGTCCTAGATTTCGCATTATGTACTTGTAAACTTTATTGGAATAATTAAATACCGCAAGTGATGCTGATTAGTGAGTGTTGTTGGAAAGTTGACATCGAGTGAATTAAAACATATGCACTTTCATAAAATATTTGAGCGTTTCCTGTTTAGATTATCAAAAAATGAGGAAATTAAAGACTTGGTGTTTAATTAAGCGCCAATTATACACGTTTAGTAGTATCACGTTAAATATGTGAAATTTATTTAACACATTAACGGATTCTATTCATCTGCGCATACTTCTTTTACTTCTTAAGTACTTTTGCTTCGGATTGATATTTTGCTTTTTGGTGGCTGCTTGTTTCAACGAATAAGCAATAATTGAAGTAGAATAATGTTAGTAGTCATTGTCTTATTGCTGATTGTAATTACGTTTACAATTATGACCAGTTAGTTAATGAATGACTTGCTTTTTGATTAAAAACTTGATGAATCTTTGCCAGCAGACAATGAAGGTCTGAATTTGAATTTGGCATACAAATTATGCCGTTTATAAATAGATAACTAACTGTTTAATTATTTTTTGCCAAGTATAGGTTTGTGTAATTAATATTTGCAAGTTTAGTAGTAGTATTCTGGGTTTACAACGTATTTCAATTCATTGATTCTATTATCAGAATGCGGTGAAGAAATTTACGACTTTCATCATCTGCAGAAGTTATTTGTAATAAGCAAATGCACAAGTAATTTTATTTATTTATCATACATTCTATTCTTTAAAGAAAGGTCACTTACGTTGTTGATTTTCCTAATCATTTAGTAAAGATAATCACAGAAGAAGTCTTCTCAAGTTGCACAAAACTTAGAACTAAAAGTTATATTAATTGCACAATGAAACCACAAGTGATTAGAATATTAGATATTGAATTATTGTTCGTAATGCGATTGTTTATTTTTTGTGAAATAATGCCGGAGTTAAGCAATGCGCGTTCGTCGAGCTCCTGCGACTGACTGACTTCCACTTCTTGCGTTCAACACCTGCTGAGCGGCTTGGCTCTTCGCCTGCCGCCTGCTGGTGGATTGGCGATGGCATACCATGACCGAGATGGCTTTGCTTTACTTTTATTAGCTTCCATCGTGTGCTATCCTGCTCACAACTTACTTATTATCTACGAGAAAGAACGTGGGCTGATGTTACGCATCCGAAAAGATGCTGGAATATAATAATAGTTACGTCTTTTTGACTGTCAAACTATTCAACTATGTTTACCAAGTACTAACGACTTGTGATGAATAGAAAATGAAACTTAAGAGCCATAGCTAACCAGGCATTATTAGAGAAGAGTTTGCTTTGATTGCAGTCTTTCTCTTTAGACAATTTTTGCTTAATATTCGGTTGGAATGTTTCAATTAAAAAAGCGGGCAATTAAAGTACAATTGCAGGAAATGATTTAAAAGTTTGACTAAGTGGAGAATAAAAAGGTTCATTTCACTTTTTACTCATTTGTCGGTAATTTGTTCGTGGATTTTTGGATATTTTGCTCTACTTGTTTGAGTTGAGCGGCAATTTCAGGTAATGCACAAAAAGTTTGTTTTTTATTATATTCATGTTCAGTTAATTCATTTAATGATTTAATTATTCAATTAATTCCAAATTGCTATAGAATTAAATCATTTTTCTCAAGTGACTCTACAATTATTTTAATTGAGTTAAATTTTCATTGAGTCTCATTCATTTATTTAGTAAATTATTTAATTTGCACAGAAAAATTATAGGCAGCTACGTGAATATTTCTAATTTTATATGCGCTTATATTAGTCACATTTACAGTTATTAAGAAATTAACACAAAACAACTAGAGGTGAAAACAAGCAAAAAATAGTAAAAGCATTCAATGAATGACTAATTTATATGAATGAATATTCTGATTAAATAGAAAAACTTAAAGTAACAGGGCTTTTATAACTGGAACATATTAGATGACAATAATGCAGGTAGCCACTAATGAGTTTGTTCAACGTAGTTGTTTTTTTTTTTTTTGGTAAAGTGCAAATAACAAATACGTGTAGCCAATTTTGAACGTGCAAAGTGATGCGGACGCGAATTCGAATGCGAATGCAAAAGCGCGCTCGTTCATTCCGTGCTCTACTTATTCTTCACAATGTTTTCGCTTTACACGCGCTGAGTTCATTCCTTCATTCCACCTCACCTGCATTCATCGATGCAATAATGCGGGCCACGTGAAGCTGATTGCCATCGGCGGGTCGCTCACTGAGAGACTCACCCATAAATTCTTTCTTCTGCTGACTCAATTTAACTAAAAACAACTTCCAACTTAATCTATCAGTTTCTCATGTTAAACTAATATTTTTTTTTTTGGATTTTAGCCTCGCTCCGGGTTATCCAGACACGCGATCATGCCTCCTAAATCAAAAACTTCAGATGTTGAACTGCTGCATCGAACGGAAGAAGGATCGAGACGCTCAAATCGCCGACCGGGAGTTTGCATCGTTCGATGAGGGAAACTCGAGTGATGATGAATTCTACGATGCTTCCGGTGATGGCGAGCAGCAAGCGAGCGAAGAGAAGGAGAAAACGCGATCGAAGTATTTGCCCTGGAATGAACCAGTTGGCCGCTTGAGCGTATTGGAAGGAATGAAACTTATCAAAACGGGTGACCAAATTTACATACCGATAACGCAAGAATCAGGTCCAAAAACCGAGGACCAAGTTGAGGAATACACCGAGTTTCTGCTCAAGCTAGGATCCGATGCTCAAGGATCTGAATTGCGTGCGCGTTTGATGAGCGCATCCCTCCTTTCAGATATGGAATCATTCAAGGCGGCAAATCCAGGTGCGATCGTTGAAGACTTTATCAGATGGTGCTCTCCGCGTGATTGGGTCGAAGAGGAGGAGTTAGATGAATGGGGTCAGCATCGTGGACATTTAAGTCAACGTATGCTAATCGAGAATAATACATGGCTGGAAATGTGGCAGTCGGCCAAAGCTGTTCCTGCGAATCGCCAAAGACGCTTGTTCGATGACACGCGTGAAGCGGAAAAAGTATTGCATTTCCTAGATATGCGCACCGTTTCGCAAGTTGCCGAAATGTTTTTGCCAATTTTAGCGCACGCTGCACTTCATCGAATTGAGGAGGATATCGCTGAGATGCATGTGGATATCCCGAATGCGCAGGAAGGCCTTCAGCATATTGGGAAAACTATAGAGCGCTTGTCGAGGGAGGATAAGACAATTGTAAGGCGATATGAGCTGTTGTCGCAGGAGTTTATCCCGATAGAATTGGCATTGTCGCAGGCAAATTCATTGCTGTATAAATTAAACCCAGAGGGCGGAAGTAATGAGGTGCTGAATACAATGGTCGCACAATTAATTCGTGGTGCTGATGTTGAAATTGTGGGCAAGGATCAGTCGCAGACAGGCGCACGATTGTTAACAATGTTCGGTGATGCACAACGCGCTGCAAATTTGTTGATTGGAGACGTTAATTTTGAGAGTTTGCAAACAGCCAGCTCTTTTCCGCAAGCACACGAACGTGAATTCGTTATGAATGTTGATGTGCATCGTCCTGCTCCTTATTCTGTGAAGAGCCCACAATTTTTGAGAGCTATCTTGTCCAAGAATGAATTTAGAGTTTGCGGCGCATTTTCTGAAGATATTACATTCTTTTAAACGTTCAATTTTACTTTAAACATAAAAAATACTCAATTCTCTTACTCGCACTTATTAAACATTTAGGAGGTGGTTGTATTAAATAAGAGTATTTATAAGAAATTAGTATTACGATTATAATGAATTCTGGAACAGTTAATGATGAAGTTTTATGATTTTCTAAAGCAAACTTAACAAAGTTTTAGTAAAGTTTTAGTAGGGCGATGAACCATGCTTTGAATTAAGATTAGTATAATATTACAAGTAGAGTTTGATAATCATATATTTTATATACTGATATTAAGGATTATTTAAGTAATTAAGATAATATTCAAATTCTCAAGCGTGCTTTGCCATCTAAGCAAAGACTTGAGGAATTGTTTGTCATGTTATTTCAAACACACAGATGGCGAAGCGTGTTTCAAGCTTACGATTTTGAAATCATTCGGCTCTAGTTTAAATTACAACATAACGAAGTTAAATTTGTAATCATCAGGCTGCAGCAAAATAAATCCTGAAATATTCATAACATTCTGGAAATTCAGAGGAGAATCATTAATAATATAGTATTTGCAAATATGAGGAGCTGAAAATGTTCATGATGATAAACTATTATTAATATTTGAAGCAACGCAAACAATTAGTAAATATCTTCAGATGAAATGGACGAAACGTGGCGTTACGTAATACCCCGAAGCATCAATATTTATGAGAGGCGTGCGCGCAATAAAAATGTGTAATTACTTTCAATTAAGCAGCACACCGTTTCAGCGGAATGGAGACATTCTCAGGCCTCGGCACGCATTGTTGATAGAATATCGCATACCACGAATTGCAGTTACCATGGTAATGGCTGCGGCGGCAGCGGGAGGCGGCCAGGTCGATCTCAGAGCGCGCGCTCACCGTGTGCGTTTACACTCCCAGATGATGCGAGTCCGTTGCCGTCGCACGTTCGCCGCTGCCGCCACCTCTTCCAAAGAGTTTGCCGCCGCCGCCGCCGGCCGCACAAATGGCCCAGTTTTGCCGCACGCCGTCGCTCCGCTAGCGTCGGACGCTCTTCTTCATATCTCGCAAAGTGCTGCGCACAAATCCTTCCTCTTCGTTTCGATACGATCGACGAGCTGAGACAACACATGTCATCGAAATTGATGCGCGATTTCTTTGACTACAAATATCTTCTTGCAAGTAGTGTCGTTCTTCCTTCTTCAACTGACAACTGACACTGATGTTTCTCTTACCCTGGACAACTGTTTCGCCCTCTGATTTTCCATGACTTCATTTCATACACAAAACGTGAGTAATTCCCGCTTTACTTAAATATTTATCTTACTACTCTTGCACTAAAACAAATGCGAAATTTCATTTTCACGTGAATTATTTACAGTGGAAATAATTTATTACGTTGCTCATCCCGAAAACCGCAATTATTTCTCATCCGTGCGTTAATTTTTAAATGCGAATTTTATCTGGAAAATATTGTAATAAGTTAATTTTTGCGTATGCGTAACAAAGAGTTTTTCACGTACTGCGGCTGTTGTTTTTCGGTTATTACAGCGTGAAATGAAAGCACAAAGTTTATTTGTTCGTTTGGGACATAAAAAAGCGGAAAACAATTTTCCAACACGGTACCAAAATACACTCGGTAGCAGCTATAAAAAAATACGGAAATAAACGTTCGTTTTGTGCGATCCCAAACGATGCAAACTTTACAATATGCTGTTATAATTGCACTTTTTTTATACGGGCTTTTTGCGATATTTTTTAGTGCGTGGTAGTCAGAATTCCCGGAAAATTGTCACTGGATTATTCGGTCATAAATCGTAGTGGATATGATCAAACAAAGATTTTACTGATGCAATTTTAAAGTAATTATATTCGAGTTTTCGATAAAATTCACGAATGCTTGCATTTCACATCAGTCAATAATTCGGATGTAATAAAGTATAGCGAGTTCTTAAAATTATTTACATTGTATGCATCACGTAGAACATGTACATAGAATGTAAAGCAATGTGATATCACTCTCGCAGTCAGTGATAAGATGAAACCTTGTGTCAAATATTGTTCCGGCCTGAACGTTGCAAATAGCAACTTGTTTAGTCGTGTTCCGGTGTACAAACCGCACTAGTGAATTTGCTTGACCATGTGTTTTGTTTGTCGGTTAGAGCAATTGAATAGTAATTAAAATCGAGTGCATTCTAATACATTAAGGATAATAGTAGTTTATCTCGCGTTTTCTTCGTTTTAGGTCAGTGCAGTGTTAATTAAAACCATCGCAAAGAATGGATAAGGATGGATAAACTTAGGATTAGATCGACATTGAACGGACAGCAAGGTAAAGACCAATTGTTTACATATTAACGTTTTGATTCAATCGCGTACAGTGTGTGATTTTCTATCTGTGTACATAAGCGCTTTAACATTGATGGATTTGCGGTATGCAAATTGTATTGATACATGATTGACAAGGTATATTGCTTAATACCAAACGGTGTTTGTTGGTTACACATGCTTTAATCTACATACATCGTATTACTACGAGAGAATTAAGAGTTGCTGTTGAGTTCAGCTTGAAAAAGAATCGAAAGAAATACGCATATGAGTTGATTACTTATCGGTTAATTAAAGAAATTTCTCTAGTCTATAACGATTCATAATTCAATTCATTAAAGTTTAATAGTTCTAGCAAAAGATTAATGAAATACTATAAAATCTAAAGTGCAATGGGAGTATATACCGTCTCGAATATTTTACAACATTTTTACAAAGTTTGGACTGTACGTATGTGTCACCAGCGAGCGGGCGTTTATTGCCGAAGGCATGCACATGCACAAAAATAGCGCGCTCTAAAGCACTTTCAAACTAATAAATAACTTTACCATCCACTCAATATAAACTCTTAGCGTTACGCGCTTCGTGCACTTGCTCCTGCTCCTTGGTGCTGCTGATGCTCTTGGTGGTGTTCATCTAATGCGAAAACGTGCAAACAGTTTCTTCACGAAGTACATAGTAGTTACAGAACACACCGAAATCAATCTTTTCGCTTCGCTGTGACGCCTTCGAGCCAACGTAAATTTCCAACTCGCGGGACTTTATTAACAAACATTCTTCTTACTCTTGTTATATTGAGACGTGCTCTACCATTTTACACTTTGTTATTTTTCGCGCTGGTTTTTGAAGAATTAGAAGCGGAGTATTTAAATACGTATAATTATACGAGTATAAAGGAAATGTTCTCAATGAAGACAGAAACTGAACTTTTCTTCGTATTATTTCTTAATTTTCATTGTTAATTGGGTGAAAAGTTTGTGCACGGTTTAGAAGCAAAGTTGAAGACTTTTTCGTATATAGAGCTCGCTTTTTCACTCGCAATTTATGCGTTAATTAAAACGCTAATGAAATTAAACAAATTTTGCTTTTCATTAAAGTCGTCTTAATATTTAAATTCCTTTGACAAAGGAAGTCATTTGTAATAGTTTTACCTGGCGATAAGAGTTTTATAAAAAATGCGCTGGGATTACTCAAGTTGTTCTTATCAGCGCGAGTGAATGATGCGGGTCGCACGTCGACTTCTTAAACTGGGCGCGGAGGGCGGCTCGTGACGAGTCCTGTTGATAGCCATCTTAGCTTTTTGACTGCACGCATAACAGACTCGTCATCCCTGGAAGCGTGTGCGTGAAGGGTCGTCGCGTTGTGATAGCCCGCAGGCATTGTGCGTGTCCGCATCTTTCTCCTCTTCTTTCCATTCTTCGCACACTTCGAACGCTTTCATCCCGTCTCATTTCGTGCGAAACCATTACGAATGTGCATGTTGCTCGTGTGCATGCGTGCGGCGCATATTTAATTTCGGTGGGTAGGCTCCCGAGGGCTCGAGGACGAACAGCAGCATAGACGTCCTTCGAGTACTAATTCTATTGCACGAATTAAACGCAGTGCGCGCGAACAAATGCGACGCTAATTGTGCGCTTCTTCTGCGCCACTTGCTTTTCAGCCGCGCACGAATTAAGCAATTTCTACAAGTGTTGAATATATTACCAAGTTTGTTACGCGTTTTACGTGAAATATGTTGCAATCGAGATTTAATTTAGAAGTTGATTTCATTCGGAGCTACTGAACGTTTTGATATCAAAAGTAATAATATTATTATTTGCAGTCTATGAGAGTGGATAGAAAAATGGGAAAATGAGGATGAGGTTGACAAGCTATTGAAAGAAAAATCAATAATATTTAATAACGAATAAATATAGAATATGTAACCAATGATGCATTAATTCTGCTATACTTACGCATAGGCACTCGGAACGCGCTCGTCCGCCCCCGGCAACGTTTGAAGTTTCAAAATTACCTATCGTATCTGATTCACCCTCCCGCTTTACTCTGTTCATGAACGAGGTAAGCACGTGAGGGAGTAGTCTGTGTGCCAATTGCGCGAACTTGATTATGGCGAATGCAACGCGCTGCCGCCGCCACTGCCGCCGCCACTGCCGCCGCCACTGCCGCCGCTAGCAAATGCCAGACGACACTTGCTTATAAATCATGTCTCGAATTGAAAACTGCACAGCGCCGTAAACATTCCCGAATAAGTAAAGTTCTTCGTGCTCGCAAACAAGCTCCGAACTGCACGAAATTTTGGAACGCGAGTTGTTTGTTCTGTAATTTCGCCAAGCATAATTTTTAACCAGAAAGGTGGTATAACTGATAAACTTTTTTACTTCCTACTTCTAGAGTAAATTGCGTTATTTTTCCATTCAACTTGTACTCTGAGAAGTGGAACAAATGACTGAAATATTTATTAAATATTTTTATAATTGAGAAAATTAATAAGTAAATTGTGAATTAAACATGGTTGTAACTAAAATGGAATGAAAGAGTTGCGCAAGATAATTTCGCATCGCTTAATACGCAATTTCCTTTGACGAAATGGATTTTGCTGAATAGGGTTGCATAATAATAATAATGATCATGATGATGATGGTGGTGAAAGAAGAAGAAATTGTCATTGCGCAGACTTCTTTAATTGCACGAAGATTTCATTTCATTTCGCGTCTACGCGCATAGCGCAACGTGTTTGACATGCCCTCATTGCTAACGTCGCACGCTTACTTTCGTCTGACACTTAATAACATTTTCGCATTCTTCCGGCGCCGCCGCCGCCGCCGCATTGAGCTTTGTGCGCACCGTGCAACGTAATTTTGCGCGTTTGCGAATTTTCCCGCGTGCGCTCAGCTGAACGTAGCAATTCGCACGCCCTAAAAATATGGAATTTCAGACGTTGGAACACGCACCGAGCCGATTGCTTAATTCATAAGCGCGCTTCTTTCGGCAGATGAAAAAGAAATTCCATTGCGTACGCATTCGGATTCCACAATTCCGCACAAAAACCATGTGGAAAGCTATAAAAATTCTTATTATATGGAAATTCGTGAATAATACCGGTGGAGATATTAAGACTTTAAAAATATTCTCAACTCGAAAAAATAAATAAAAGAAATTGCTGAATCTTGATATAATCTCCTAAGGGTAGTTTCTATAGAAATGGATATTAACTATGTGAGAAATTGCATAGCTCATCAAAGTAGACTAGGTTAAAAAATTGATGACTTTAAAAAATGTAAACACAAACTGTGGATTGTCTGAATCTTCTTCCTTAATGCAAAATCGCGAAAGATCGACTTTGATATTTGGTGTATAATCAATGTTTAGCCAGCAAATCAATTAAATTTGTGGGCGAAGAGATAGCTCATCAAAGTAGTTTTCCTATAAAAATTCTAGTCTAATTATCATTCAATACATATATTGAAATCATTTACAAAGTCTATTGCTTCAAGTCATATTTTCGAAATTGATTTTCCCCTAGCAGCTGTAAATATAGATATTGTCGACGTTTTCAATCAATGGAGGAAATTTAATAAGAATCAGGAAATGAGCGTTTTCCTCTCAGGTTTCAATACATAAAATACGCACTAAAGTTTTACACTTATTAGTTTTATTCGTGGTTAAGTTTATTGAATAGAAATCAGTTTGCACTCGGTCGAATGCATTTGCATATTTAACATTTGCGAATTTGCATGGCATTCTAGCGTCCGCCGTCGTTTTCATCAATTTCAATTGCAATTTAATGCGCTTGGCCAATTACTCGAAGACGTTCGGTAATTAAATTTCCACTCAAGGAGTGCTTCTCAAGACCGACACGCTTTCCAAAGCAAAGTACACACAGCTGAAACGAGAGCAAGGAAGCTTTTAAACAGTTTCTTAAAGAATACTTAAACAATTTTCAACAATTCTTAATTGAATTAACTATTTAATGAATGATGCTTTTGTGGTTCATCACAATTTGTGTTTTACGTTGTAATTAAACTGCGAGTTTGAACAAAAGCATTTATTTAAAATTCTAAATAATTGCTAGTGTTATATCATGTTGAAATCATCCCTATAGAGGGAGAGCCTTAAATAATTCTTCATCCTTTGGGATTGGTGGAAACAATTTATTATCATGAGACACTTAGAATAATTAATATTTGATACATTTACATATTCATAAAATATTTATAGGACGATAGTTTACGAAACAAGTAATAAAATGTAAAAATGTGTATAGACATTTTAACTACACTAAAATAATCAACAGATAATATTTTAAGCCATAAGAAAATCCAGCTGGAATTCCACTCAACAATATTTTAGTATTATATACATCACAACACATAAGCGTAAGTAGTGCAGAAAGATGTGAATCTGAATGCTTTCGCTTTACATTCGCGCAAAGTCAGGCCTCGTTCGTGCCGTCTAAACAAACGCAACCGCCGCCGCTCGTTGATGAAAAGTTTGTGTGGGTTGAATGCTAGCAGAGCTTGAAAGCTTGCGATTGCGGTGTAAACTTGGCCAAGTTAAATAACGTTTGACGAAGCGTTGAGAGGAGAGCATCTCTCAAAATATGTATCCAGTGGAACGCAAAAACCAAACCAGGACGAAATGTGCGTGCATGTGCGAATGACATGCGCGTTTCATTAAAACGCCTTCGAGTGGAAAGTGCCCGAAAAGCGCCACTCGTCATATTATTTTTCATCCTTTCAAACCTGCTGCAGGACGAAAACCTTTCTGCTCCCATTTTGGCGCACGCAAATTCGTATTTTTTACATAGCTATTTTCCTTTCAGGTTGCGTCCTGTTTGTAAACATTTGAATGTCAAAATATTTGCGTTTTACGAGGCTGGTTAAATTTAATTAAAATTTGCTCTTTGCTTCAGCGTAAATCATTTAAAAAATCTTTAAAACAAAAAACAGCTGTCGTTTTCGAGGAAATTATAATTTCATGTGATATTTAATGGAATATTAATTTAAAGTTTTAGAAAATGGAATTTAACACATTAATGCATTAATTCATTCAACATGGAAATATGGAATTGAAATTTGTTCGTTCCTACATGTTTGTTAAAGTTTGTTAATTAGTTTCGCAGCAGGTGCAATGCGCAATAACCACATAACTTTTGCAAAGGGCATGTTCAACAATAAAGTACGTAGCTAGTTGGTAAATTATTAAAATTCTCGCATATCCATTCACAAAAATAAATTATGAAGTACTGATGATTTCAATTGTAATCTGCTTCATTTAAGATTTAATTAGTATCATAAATGTCAGGATAATGTCTGGTGAACGATTGCATTTAATGTAGCCTTGCATTAAATCAATTCTAATTAATATACGCAGTGGTTAGTTAAATAATTATCAAGCAATGCACTCATTCCAGAAATGGATCGCAGTCTAATAACAGAATGTACAGAATGTAAGTCAATATAACATGTAAAGTGCTCATACATGAGCAGTTCTTGTGAACGTTCGCTTCATAGAGAATGCGAGCGACAGCGCATTTACCGCAGGTTGAGGTGCTCTCTTGCTTTGCTTTTAAGGCACATGTGTGATGCGCACACATCCTAGGACCACGAACGTATATTACGTGTGCATACATTTATACAGCGTGGTGCGGTGGTGTATTATCGAAAATCGATCCTGCTCGAGCAAGCAATAAGACGAATATGAGAAGAAGAGCGAATCTGGTACAAAGCGTTTGCACACGAGCGCCAATACCTACTGCAAAGCAAATACACATTGAAAGCATAGGCGAAGGATAACGTCGAAACGAATAAAGAGAAAAAGATGGAGAAAAGCGTAGAAAGATATAGAGTGAAAGCAGGAAAAAAGTTTCAACTAAAACGAGATGGAACGTTTGCTTTCGCTGCATTCGAAATGTTTTACAATTTTAGAGGAAGAGAGTGAAAAGAAGTTGGGAAAATTTGTGTGCAAAACAGGTTACAGAAAAGGACCAAGAATATAAATCTCTTGAAAATAGGACGAGCACGAATACAAAAATAAAGGACAAGTGCACTGATTTTTAGTAGCAAAGAGCAAAATCAAATTTCCCTCATATTTTCGAGGGAGTGTCAATATTTTTTATTGCATTTCGAAAGGATAATTGCATTTCATTCGACACTTCAGTTATGACATTTTTTTATCAAAGTAGTTGTGAAACAAAAAGTTTTACAAAGTGCACTGCTCATCAATATTAAAATTAAATATGAGCAGCAGATTAACAACATATTCAACTATTAAATAATTCATTCAAAATAATAAATTTCAACTCAATACATCCCTTATAAATAAACAATCACTAATAAATATTCACAGAGAGGAAAACGATTTGAATTTCACCGTCATTGAATGTGTTTGATATTCCTGAAAACGAAAATTTCAGGAAATAAATTAACGCATTGAATAATAAAATTCATTTGAATTCTGGAATGAAACTACTTCATAAATATATTTTATACGAGATGTTTTAATTAGTCACTTGAAATATTATGTACTTAAGTAATTTATTTCTTTTGTTGCAGAAATCTTTGGTCCTTCAGCAACAAACTTTTAGAGGTCAGTAACAAATACAATTTTATTATTTATTCATGTTTTAAAATATTTATGATAACGTCCAGTATAATTGAATAGCACTCATGTTTATCAACATAATGCATTGTTAACGATATTGCCAATATGGTTTGATTGGCTCGGGAACGATATTTCATTTTCATTACTGATCATCCCATTTGTATTTCATTTTAGTCTGTTTGGTGATCGCTTCCATCACTTCTTTCCCCACGTAATTTCATTTAGTACATTATTGAAATTTGATTAAAATTTGATTGTTATTTACCCGTGCGTGAATAGAATGTTAATTAATACACGAATACCGAAGAATAACCATTTCGTTAATTAGTAATTCAACGTACTTGAACGTTGTCAACAAGCTTGAAAATTAGAAATTCTTGAGATAATTTATTCATAACCAGAAAATTTGTATTTCATAGTTTATCTTGTTATAGTATAATTTTTCCATGCTTTCCTCACAGCAACTTTTAAAAACATATTTATTATGAATACATTGAGGAAGCTAATTTAATGTTTGCAACTCCGTCAAAAAACATTTTGCCAAGTTTCATCGCATCGTTTGCTTGAGACGGTCGCAGAAAAAACGCGAAGAAATTCATTTACATTGATGCACTTTTCATGGAGTTGGCTTGTTAACTGGAAAGCTTGTTAGAAACGCAACTTTTTATGCATAGCGTCGCTGCTTAAGTTTTTTATGCGGCGCAAAATGCGAACAATGTATTTATGAAAAGTTAATACGACATTGTTTTGCTGCAATCCAAGAGGGGTTAATGCATCCCCAGATATGTTTTGAAAGTTTAATAGGACGCGCGCGGTTCTTTCTATATTTAGCTGAAATATATTTTAAAATGGTAATGTTTGCTAATCCCGCGAGAGAAGTTTGGAGCGTTTTCGTAGTTGAAAATTTAAAGTCGAAGGACTCGGCGCGCAAGACTAATGAATGCTGAAGCAGTTTAATTATGCACGAATGTATTTGCCACTTGGCGTGCTGTGAAGCTTGAGCATTGAGAATACGACCTCTGATGAATTCTATGCAATGCGGAGTGAAACAGCAAGGAGAGGTCATTATTAAAGGATTAAATATTAATTAATTTGCGATTCTCTGATTTTACCATCGCATAATGAGTTGGGTTATCACGTAATGTGAAAATTATTTTTGACACTTGCTTAAAATAGAAATGATTTCCATAATATATCAGCTGATGATAATATACGAGAATTTCAATTACCCGGTTATTAATGAAGGTATTTTAATCATTATTTTAAAAGTAGAATGTTTGCCTTGTATGTATTCGTATATCAAATTAAAAGTTTGATAATTTAGTTCTGTACTATTTATAGAACTTGATTGAAATCTTAATTATGTACTATGAAACATGACGTAAAACCAAATATCGTCGTGAAAAATGTTTTCTTCTCTTGTTAACTTCACTTCAAACTCTCGCATTTCAAGAAAAATCTAATTAAACTGCTTTTTATCTCAATCAGAATCAGTACTTGAATGACATTCTCAAGAGACATTTTCAACCAAATAAATTGAATACACCAAAAGAGCATTTTAATAAATATTAATGGAAAATTTTTAGGTAACCAATTCTTACACTAGAAATCATTGAAATCAATGACATTTACTATTTCTTCGGGTGTTAAAACTATAAAAATTACACGCATTGCCTGGAAAGCATAAGTATTGTAGATAATGGAAGAGTATAAAGTACAATATGCGTAATTTAATTCCATTAGGAATTTGTAGGAAACAAATACGATAAAAGTAGAAGCAGCCAAAGAAAAGTAACAAAAGTCAGCAAGAGAGAAGTGAGTCTCATTTTCTATTTATTTCCACTTTTGCTCGCTCGTTCCTGCCGCAGAAAAATACATGAATCTTGCTCGAGCACAAGTCGTTTCGTTTTTATTGAATATTAAACTTGTTATTCGAGTGTTGGATGTTAGATGATATGTTGCATTAAACGAACACTGATGTGAGTTTCTCGTTTGCGAGCCGCCTATTTTATATTTTATTCTATGAATATAAATCCACCCCGCAATAAAACTAAGAATACGAATAAAGACGTGTTACGAAGCGTAAAAAACTGACCGAACAAATGTAACTTATTGTAACAGCAGCATATCGTACATTCGACTTGCTTTATTTTTTAATTAATTTTTGCGTATGTTTTATACGTTTTGCATTTACATATTTTATTCGGACGCGGCTAGAAGCATGAAATATGAAAAAAGCTCTATGCAAATATTTTATGTGCTAAATAACGAAAGGCTCCCTTAATTTTGAAAAATATTACGGCAATTTGTATGGAAATGGTGCTCATAAGTTTTCCGAGGATATTGTCGGGTAGTAATTTGCATATTTTATAATTTCAAACTTTTTCGTATGTTTGCATAAAGCGTTATTCATTTTATATTAAAAATTATGCGATAGTTTTCTTACTATTTGATACCTAAGAATCATTAATAATAGCTACTAAAAGTTGTTGAGTATTTCATCGTTTAGAGTATATTTTAATAGATTATTCAGTTGTAAAATAACAGTTTAAAACTTAATTTAATATTCGATTTATATTTATAGATCATATTTGCAATTTTATATAACTTTAAAAGGTTTATATAACTCGGAAATTAGTTACTGACGTTTCATAACTGTTTAATCCTATCAGTAGAGTAGCACACGTAATTTTTTCAAATCGCAATTTTTTTGCTGCAAACAGGAAAAAGCATTCGATACACTTTGCTGGCTGTCGCATGCATGCACAAAACGATAGAAAGGGTGAATAACGACGGGGTGAGGCGGTGGGGCGAGTTTACTAAAAGGGATGAAATGTCAGACCATCATCGAACATTCGCGTCCGATTTCAATTCAACAGGAAGTGAAGTGACATGCACGTATTTTTTTCTGTTCATTTTCTTCCGACTGCAATCAAGTACATTGAAGCAAATACATGAATGTATTTCACGAATGTGACATTACTCGTAGAAATGAGTTGGGGGGGCTGTGTTTTCGCAGCAAGTTTCAATATTTGCACGTGGTGTTCGTCGTCGTTGACATCGTTTAATCAATATATTCACGAGCGCCATCGTGATGATGATCATCATCATCATTCGTTTTATTTCCTTTGCTAATACTCGTGTTTTTTTCCTCTTCGTTTTTCGTACCTACACTTCCCGTTTATTGGAGCGCCATTCCAATTTGCTAATTTCGATCCTGTCAGGGGTGTGCGCCGCTCCTTGAGGAAATTTGCAAATATATTAAAGTATAAATTTAATAATAATCTCTAATTTAATTTATTACTTGCGCATCCGCGTAGAAAAAATGTATGCAAAAATATGCAAAATGCAAATAAAGCGTCGGTTATTTGTTGTGATACTTGTGTGGACCGGAAAGCAATAAGTTGCGTGTCACAATGTCTGTCAATTTGTGTTCGGGGAGGAATAATGGAAACGGAAAAAGAAATATGCAAAATAGTAAGAATTCCCCGGAAAGCATAGATGTAACGAACAAAAAGAAGACACTGGAATGTTTGGAGAATACGAGGACATTTGCACAGAAAGTGTATCTAATTCTCTCGACTTTTTTAAATAATCCATCAATGTCGTATTCGACTTACATCGAACTCGTATTTTCATTTGAATTATGTGAGTTTGAAAATGTTCAAACTTATCCCGCATGAAAGTAAATAATCTTTCTACAAATAGTACATTTTCACGTCAAATCTAAATCAAAAAAATATTATACTTACCTACGGATCATTAAGTTTATTGATTATATGATAAATAATCGTCTAGTTTGAAATTTTGATTAGAAATAATTATATGCAATGGCAAGAAAGAATGCCTCGTGAGATATTTATAAAAATAGAACCAGATATAACTGAGCTATCTGTGCAAAAACAAAAGTGATTGACCTCCTGAGGAAATCTTCTCCTTAAAGACCGCACGCGCAGGACGCAAACGCATACTGAATCGTGCAAACACGTCTTCCTGGGATTCAAGGAAGAAGGAGAAGAAGCAAGGCACGGAAACGCACGTTCGTGTTTTCTTCGGGGATAACAGAAGGGGATGATACACTCCTGATCGCCCTTTTGCAGTCGGACGCGTATCACGCGCCGGTATTACGAGGAAAGCTCACAAACGGAAAATAAACATGAAAAGAATAAGACACGCATACGGGGAAAATCTCGTTTATGTATTCGCCCTCGTATCCTTGTAAAAAGGACGATCAAGCGGATAAAAAACCCGCTGATATTCAACTCACGTTTCTACGTTTTGCTTAACACATACCTAGGAAAAGTTTAATAAATATGTAAAAAGGAAATAGTAAAACTCTACATAAAATATGCGGAAATGTTGATTACATTTCTTGACGACGGCTTAGTATTAATTAAAACGTTTTATTTCGTTAATTAAACAGGAAAATTGCCTGAAAGTTAAACCACTAAGCCAGGAAATATTTACACACGAAATATATACTCCAACTCTTGCTAGAATCTCAAGACAACTCAAGTTAAATAACTAATTCCGGAAGTCTGCAGTACGAGGATAACCCTTAAGGATACTCCCAGGATATTACTTGAAATACGAGCGGCGGGCAGCGTGAAGTAGTGCCCTCCTTGAATCGATTCAACTAATATTTAATGAAACCCTAAGCTTTCCAATAACTTTCGCCGAAGAGGTTACGATTAAGTTCGCAACTCTAATAATCCAACAATATACTCCCTGGCAATCTATGTGTGGTCGGAATATTTTGTTTGTGTTTAATGTTTACCAAAAATTACAACAGCAACGAGCGTTGAGCGTAGACAGAGTTGAGTAAATCATTTTACTAGTTGGCACACGAGGGAATTATAGCGTCATAATTAATCCGACAGAACACAATCCACCCCAACGCTAATTAGTGTATTATATCTTCTGGTCTACTGTAATTTCAGCTGCGTTAATTAAATATTCGTCCAGTTACATTCAACACTCTACCATTACAACACAAAATACAAAATGTTCAGAAATTCAATCAATATTGTTCTAAATCTCTATCAATTTAAGAATGCAATTTCTTTCATAAGAAATGTGATCTAATTTCATCCATATCTCGAAAAGTACTAAAGATATCATAAAAATTCTTGAATTTTTTACAAGTCTTACAAAGAAATAAATTGATCTATCGCAAATTTGTTGGATGCATTCTTAACTTGAAGCAATCATGTTAATTCTTCAACTTTTAGTTTTCGTTGCATGTTCAAGTATTACATAAAAACTTAAATCTCTATCCATTAGAACATAGGAAGGTAATGAAATATGGAGCTCTGTCACTTATTGAAAATTCAACTTCTTTGATAAGAAATGTGATCTAATTTCATCCATATCTCGAAAAGTACTCAAGGTATCATAAAAATTCTTGAATTTTTCACAAGTCTTACAAAGAAATAAATTAATCTATCGCAAATTTGTTGGATGCATTCTTAACTTGAAGCAATCATGTTAATTCTTGAACTTTTAGTTTTCGTTGCATGTTCAAGTATTACATAAAAACTTAAATCTCTATCCATTAGAACATAGGAAGGTAATGAAATATGGAGCTCTGTCACTTATTGAAAATTCAACTTCTTTGATAAGAAATGTGATCTAATTTCATCCATATCTCGAAAAGTACTCAAGGTATCATAAAAATTCTTGAATTTTTCACAAGTCTATCGCAAATTTGTTGGATGCATTCTTAACTTGATGCGATCGTGTTAATTCTTCAACTTTTAGTTCAAGTATTACATAAAGACTGAAATCTCTATTCATTAGAATATAGGAAGGATGAGTTTACACGAATGCACATGCACAAAATGAGTTATTTCTGCTGTTGTTATCCTCTAAAACAAACGTTCGTGTTTCGTTCCGACATCTGATACTATTTAATTTTTCATTTTATTGCACTTTTACACGTTGTGTTTTACGACAAAGAAAATAAAAGGAACGCGTAATATTTGCGTTTATAGGTATGAAACTTGAAAGTGTCCAAGACAATATCTTCCATCTGTTATCCTTCTTACATTCAACATAAATTCTAGCATTTGCCTCGCTTCTGCTCATAGAATTTATATTTCTTTGCGTTTAGTAGTTCGTTATATGGCTGTCGAATCATACGCGCGTGAAATCGCCGCTGCCCTAATAAAACGAATTCGCACGGTTGCTCCTACTAGATGACGAACGCGAACAAAATTGTTCTACGTTTAAACGTAGTTCTTTGCGATCCAGACAGAGATAGGCTAGGTAAAAAATGCAGGGATATAAAAGAAATGCGTACAACAAATGGCTGCTTGCAATCAATTCGAGGCTCGTGGAAAACACTTTTTGTGTTCGCGGTGCAATTCGCATTGTGCGCCCATAAAATCTCTGTTTATATTTGTTTCCAATATATTTGCACAAGCATGGGTTCAATACGAATAGAACGCATTATTAATTTATAGAAAAACTGGTTTACTCGTAAGTTTTTTTACACTCACAAAAAGTCGTGTATTTATTCACGTATTTGATATATATAAAGTTTAATTTCTTATAATAAAGTAAAGGAAGCGTATATATTTGCTAATACTAAAAGTATTATTTCATCGCAAAAAATATTACTCTCCTTTAACGTCCAATTAAAGATTAAACTTTGCGAAATTAATTTCAGAGTGGAAATTGCAGTTGTCGACTCGAGCTCAAACTTTTAACCGATCTTGACGTAATCATAGAAAAAGTTACTGTCAGTTACATTAAGTTTTCCATTCTGTTCGTATGATGGAACGGAAAAAAGAAAAACCAAAGCAAACTCTGTGAATCTGCAATTTTCCGGTGTCCGTAGTTTTCATCATTCACGCTCTTCATTTATCATGTGAATTTATTATATAAAACTATTACAACACGTTTTGAATGCGTGATTCTAGTTGAAGCTTGTGCAATTGCTGGCGGAAAACCATTTAAATTCTGAATTGAATTTAAACAAGTGAAATCCTCTCGTTATTTGAATAAGCACATTGCAGCGTCGCGTTGCGATTATGGGGATGAAAAGACAAGCAATGATGCAACGTAACGTGTATAATATCACCAAGGATTGCTATGGATCCTTTTCTATTTCTTTCATTCCTTTGTTTATGTTTTCATGGTTGGCGCTTGTATTTTCTATTCATTTTCTTGTTTGCGGGGATTCATTGAAATTGGATTGGAAATTTCATCCTTCAGGAATAACGGAGAACGTTTGAATAAAGGACTAAACGAGCAAAAAACTTATTATCCTTGGCAATGCATTTATTTGACTGTATACTTTTTCCCTTGTATTTTATACAAAGATAACTTTATATTTCGGTTTAAATGTTTGGTGTGCTATTATTTTAAGGATTGATTGATTTTTATTTCATATATTTTGATTAATTAGAATTGCCGGGTAATTAATAAATGAAAATATTTATGGTTTCAGAAATTTGACAATATAATGCAAATGAAACAATGACGGCATGAATGCAGGTGAATCCATCATCGTCCTGCCGTTGATCCTGCTGTTGAGCGTACAACATGCCGCTCCCGTTGCCGCCTTCGCCAGCAGTGAATGTCAGATGCAAATGCTCGCTGGAGCAGCGGGACGTCCGCCCGCCGGACTGACATTCCGCCCGCAGGACGTAATACGGCGCGTGATTGACGCTCTGCCTGCGTCTGACAATAGCGAAGAAAGTGCGCACGCCAGAAAAGAATGGAATTTTACGCGAATCGCCGCAGAGTTTTTAAATAAAGTGAAGGGCACTGCAGGTATTGCGATCGCGACGACGCAAGTGGACGATAATGAGGAGGACTTTGTGGGTAGTGTGGTGCTCGCGAATTCGCGCGGCGGCGGCTTTCGCACGCTAAGCGCGAACGCATCTCGCGCGCTCTGGGCGAAATTTGGTGGCGGCGGCGGCAGCAGCGGCAGCGATGCGTGGTCACCGCCGTTCCATAACTGCTGGCATGCCGAGCGTGCCTGGATGCAGATCTACACGCATTCACATCGTAATCGCACCGGCGGTGTTCTCGTTCTCGCCGCTCCCGATCGATGCGACGACGCGTTCGCCGAGCTTTTCGGTGGTCGCCATCAATGCGATTCGGATACGACTTTTGTAAGTAAACAAATTTATCAATTCTATTATGCCCATTGACCCAGAAGAACTTCAAATCACTAAGGATGTTTCACTTCAATAATTGCAATTTTACCAGTAATTAACAAAACTTTTAACTATTTTACGGCTGGTATACCGAGTGTTGGGAAATGCTATCTTCTCCTATTTCAATTGCATTCCGAGTATTTGAAACAAAACAAGCAAATATGCAAAACTAATTTCAACTTGTTTTACCATCTGTGAACTCGGCAACTGCCAAACACCTGAAAATATACTGAGGGTGTTGTTAAAAGTACGCTGGGTTCAGGGGGTTGCTACTAAATTAATTCTTAGTAAAAATATTTACGTTAATTGTGTTATCAAAATTCAGTTCGAAATACGCCTGAAACATAAGGCTTTTCCTTGATGAGTGAATTTTATGCAGAGAAATTATAATCCAACATGAGTTACGTATACATCCCCGTGTATTATTTCAACAAATATTGAAACTTTAGCCACAGAGAACACTCGAAGCAAAATCGCAATTTGCTGCCCACGCTGAGCTCAAGAGAGAACTTCTCCGATTTCATCATTCGTATAATAGGAAACTTTTCCACTTGAATGTTTTTCAATTTTTTGTTTTTTCATCTTTTTGCTACGGTTACTTGCTTATTTGCTTTTGCATCCATGAAATTGTTTCACTTATTTTCGCCTCTTTTTCCCTGCTTGGCCCAGAAAGGTGAGAAGTCTAAGACAAACCCCCTTAAATATTATCTAAAATAAAGCTTTTCATCCTTCAAGGATTAAACATTTTGACATATTTTAAGACTTCTGATACGTGTCAGTAAAAATTGCAAAAACAACTTTGAAAAATTCTTGTTGTTGAATTGGCGTGAAAGAGTGTTTATGACAGTTCTCGTAAATTATGAGTTTTTACGGTATTAATTATTTATGCGCTGATTTCAACAATAGTGTCAATTGTATATTTGAGAAACAAACTACCAGAAAAAATAATTAAAAATCATTCACTTCGATTGTTCTTATTAAATCAGGCATTTTTAAGTCAGAATCAGTTAATTATTCAACTCCTAAAACACATAAAGATAGTGAAAGCACTTAAAGGTTTAATAAACAGCTTGATTAGTGAATGTCTTATTTTACTATTACCGTATATAATTCCACACAAAGAAAAGAAATAAAAAGAGTGCTAATTCCGCGTTGGTGGCTTTTATTATAGTGACCAAATGAATCCAATAAATACGCGAAATATTTTCCAAACCGGTGCAGTTCCAAATTGCTAGTAAGATGCAGTCGTTTCAATTTTTACTCGTTGTGAGTTTTGCAGTGCTTCTTGCACATATTGCAATTGGTAATATATTTAGTTGATAAATAATTATCAATTACAAGTATAATTTGAAATACCAACGAATAATTTTAGCTCAGGTTTGCCCGCCAAACGAACATTATCAAACTTGTGGCACGTGTGATCGTAACTGTCGTGGTCCAGTAATGTGCACTCGTATGTGCCATGAAGGATGTTTTTGCACTCATGGCTTGGTGCGCAATGCTGCTGGTAAATGCATTGTTCCCCGTCATTGCACCACCCGAGATCTCTTTGGAAAATATTGAAACAACAAGACGGATGATGAAGGAATCAATGCTTCGCTACCACTGAATATTATTATTCAAATACACACGAAACATCAAAATTGAAAGCACTTGCCTTAAATTAAGGATTTGATTTTTGATTTGGCATTCATTATATTATAGTCAAAGTATTTTTTGAATATTTTCATTGCCCTTTGTCAAATAAATAAATTCAGACCGTGAAAGTACACAAATGTGATGTAGTGATAAACATTTTCTTACTTGTTGATTTACTTTTGCAGCTATGAAATTGTTTCACTTATTTTCGCCTCTTTTTCCCTGCTTGGCCCAGAAATGTAAAAAGTCTAAAGGGCCTCCCCTTAAGCATTATCTAAAATAAAGCTTTCATCCTTCAAGGATTAAACATTTTGACAGATTTTAAATACCTTCTGGTAGCTGAGAAAAAAAATTTAATTTTGCTTTCGTGTCATATGGTAAATTAATGAAATTTTTATAGCTATGCAGATTTTATTCATTTTTATTGAAGTTTTTAATTATTCTAAAACACTTAAATTTTAAAATCTCCGTGTGATTAATAATGGGTCTCTAAATCACTCTACATTTGTGTTTTATTTTTAAACTTGGACTTTAAATGATAAATGTATGTTGTTGCAGTGCGCCGGCGGTGGAACGGACGGCGGATATTGGTGCCGATGCCGGGCCGGTTTCTATCATCCGGAGGCGGATGGAGTGTGGCGTGGAATCCCCGGCACAGACATCGAACTCGGACTTATTGACACACACAGGTGAGTTATGCTGCCTCCAACTGTCACATATTTTATGTTTAACATTTTATTAAGCGCCTTCTCTTCGCATACGCGACAAATAAAAATGATTGCGAAAGCTAGCATTTGAGTTCAAGCAAAGAAAGAAATACGAGCGATATTAATCCAATATTGTTTCTGCAATCAATAGATGCAAAGGATATTAGCAATTTTATTGCTTTGTTTTCTTGGTAGCCGTAAGGAATATAGCAATTTTTCATTGCCAATTAAAAGTGATAAATTCCCAGTCGGATATTCGCAGTTGGTACGCCTCAATCAATAATAATAATACGGTATTATTAATTGATAGACAATCAATCATTCAAGCTTTTGTCGTTGGGATTTTACTTCAATTTATTTTTCCATTTATTCCAATTGCAGTTTAGCCTCGCGATTTCGTATATCCGATGTTTCAATTATTTCATATTTGTGCCCCGGATCATTCTGGATATTGCGATGTTCATCTTATTTGTCGGGTTTCATTAATTATTTTATGATAGCACAATCGTAACTCAATTAATAAATTATTCACTTGATTTGTTTTTAAATGAGGTTTCATATAAATTATTTCTCAACATTTCAATTAAGCTGAATTATAGAATGATAAGATTTTAATTACAAATATAAATGAAATGCATAAATTTAGTAAAAAGGCATATCAAATAGTTTTCTCATTTTCAATAGAAATTTAACGGTTCAATAGAAATTTAGGAGTTGTATATTTTGCAAGATAAAAGTAATCATGATTGGATTTAGGTGGATAAAGGGTTGAATTTTGACTGTTTTTGATTTACGAGTCAATTTATCCGACAAGCTGGAAAAACGGGAAAATTGTGACATGTCACAATAGGTCAGGCGAGTTGGAAATTGAAAAAACAAATTCGAAAAAATCCATGTTATTGAATTGGCGTCAAAGAGTGCTTATGACAGTTCTCATAAATTATTTTTTAAATTGTGATTTAATAATTTCTATTGTTCTTATCATATCACGCATTTTAAAAAGAGAATCAGTTCATTATTCACCTACTCAAACACATTAAAAAGTTTAATAAACAGCTTAATGATTAGTGAATGTTTTATTTTACTATTACTGTATTTGATTGCACAAAAACAAAAGAAACGAACAGCGGGCTAATTGCGCGTTGGCGGCTTTTATTATTCGGACCAAATGAATCCAATAAGTACGCGAAATATTTTGCAAACCGGTGCAGTTCAAAAACGCTAGTAAGATGCAGTCGTATAAATTTTTATTCATTGTGAGTTTTGTAGTGCTCCTTGCACATATGGCAATTGGTAATACTTATTAATTTTAATTGATATAAATACTCAGTAATATATTTAATTACGAGCTCAAAGTAATTACAAACATAATAAGAATGCCTCCTATAATTTTTAGCTCAGATTTGTCCACCGTACGAACAGTACGCTACTTGTGGCGGCTGTGATCCTCACTGTCGTGGTCCAACAATATGCCCTGCTGTGTGCCACGTAGGATGTTTTTGCATTCCTGGCTTTGTGCGCAATGCTGACGGCTTTTGCATTGATCCGTATTATTGCACCAGCCGAGATTATTATCTACTCTATTGAGACAATAAGACGATTGATGGATGAACAATGCTTGGCTACCACTGACGATTAATATTTAATATTCAAATTGAAAGCACTTGCCCTAAATTCAAGATTTCAAATGTTGGCTATCTTTTTGGTAAATTTGATATTTGATTTTGTATTCATTATATTGTAGTCAAGTTAATTTCTGAATTTTTTTTTGTCCTTTGTCTTGCTGAAAGTGTATTTTCGTTTGAGGAAAATGTGAATAGGTGATAAGGACCCCTCTTCTTGACAACACATAAAGAGTGGCTTTTCCACTAAATAAAGCCAGACCGTGATAATGTACGCAAATGCGACGTAGTGATAAACATATCCTGTCAGTAAAAGGTTGCTTTATCACCCATGTATACACGTTTTATATTGCTTTAACACAATGGTGTGTGTGCATCGTATTGCATATGTATGCCTGTCGTTCTTCCTTTTTCCCTTTTTCAGCAACAAGTAATTTATCCTTCTTATGCGTCAGTTCATTTCGCGCTCGTCTTTTCATCATCGTCAACGCGTGAGTCCTTCTTGTCTCGTTCTTTTCCTTCATAAATTTCCCCAGCTGAATATACCGAGTATTACATTTTATTTTCAATTCATTTTTGCAATACCGTAATAGATGTTCTTCTTGCTCTTTTTTCCTGTTATTCACGGGAATAGATTTACATTATTTATGTTAAATTCTTGGGTTTTTTTATTGTGAAATTTTCAGTTGTTGATTGATTTCCTCGGGGAATCTTAGAGTATTTTTATGTTATCTGAGAAGATGCTGAAGGATGCTTCAGGGTGTGTAGAGAACCACTGACAAATGATGTGAATTATCATGCAATGATCTGGGAGTAAAGGACATAAAATATTAAAATTGTCTCCGTATGAAAAGACAAATGCTTGAATGTTTTGCATATGATTAGAAAGATGAAATATTCTAGTTTTGGAAAATAGATTTTCGTTTCGTTTCGTATTTAATTATAAAATGCCATATAATCTTGAACCGAAAAGTGGAAATAGGAAAATCTTGTAGCATATATAAATTCTTAGCTTTTATGCCAATTTCTGTTCCATCTTGAGAAGAAAGAAGGAATACGAAAAAGAATATTCGTATTACTTTCACATGAGAGCATTTGATCCAGATTGTGATAGAAAGATGAAAGATGTTTTTGCTTGTTGCAGGTGTGAGCCGTGCCCGGAGTTTTGCGATGTCTGTACTGGGGGCGGCGTGTGCACCGCCCGTCGCGACCTCTACCTAAAAATGGTCGTCCTTAGCGTACAGATTGCCTGCATGTGCATTGCCTTCGTCCTTGCGCTCGTCGTATTCAAACAAAGGAAGTGCAAGGTACTTTCATCCATTTCCATCACGACAGTTTCACAAAACTTTTTATTAAACGTCTGCTTAATTGAAAACATTTTCTACGATGCAATGTGCAGGTAAAATTTATTAAATATTTTGTTGCAGACGATTGCTTCTGGTATGTGGACCATTTTAGAGACAATTTTATTAGGGATTATTCTTCTTTATTCGACGGTAAGTTTTTCACATTGATTTCGTCATCTCTTCAAAATTACGTTCAGTGAGATATTAAATTCTTAAGGTCATATTTAAATAACTTTTTTTTCTGTTTTTTAATAGGTGATAGTCCAATTTTTTGAACCATCTGTTATTCAATGTATGCTTGAACCATGGGCACGCGAAATGGGCTTTGTCATATGTTACGGTGCCATCATCCTGAAGCTGTATCGGCACTTAATTGAATTTCGCACGCGCAAAGCCCATAGATGGGTTGTGAAGGACACCGATCTGTTGAAGTACTTGCTCATCATGGTGGCGGCCCTCTTCTTCTACATGGCAGCGTACACCGCAATCACGCTCAACTTCAAGCAGGAGCAGTACAGCCTTCTAGAAACGCGTCGTACCGCCGGCGGGATGTACTACGATGCGTGTAAGCCCTTTTGGTGGGATTACGTCACAGAGGTTGGGGAGATGACCATTCTGATCTTTGGTATTCATCTTAGTTACGCCAGTCGTAATGCACGCACGCAATTTCATGTAAGTATTTATCCATTTATCCTTTGTTCAAGGAAGAATTTCAATGTCCATTTATAAAATGGAAATTTAAAATTTTACGCACAAACCGTCATCAGTAAGACGAACATTACCTTCCGTCGAATATTTATGAGGTTGATTTTGGAATGAACGCACCAGTGGCGGCGGCTACGTGGTGGCGGTTGAAGCATCCGAGAAATTAATTACGTTTGGTCCCCCCGCAAGTTAATTAAAGTGTGCGAGGGAGGACTTGCGTGTGCCCACTTGTGCGTCCGCATTGTTGTCCTTATTGTCCCGATTTACCCTAAACCGACTTTTGAGCCCACATTTTGCATAATGAGTGTTGACGATGATACGCCTTTCACAACACATTTGCCTCCAGGCTAACACTGGCAGGGCGTCAAAAGTGCGTACACTCCGTATATGCCTCATGTTGGTTCGCACTCGAATTAAGCGCTCAGGTATCCAATAAAATCACGCGTCGAACTCATTAGAATACCAAAGCTATTCATCAACCATCAACTGAGCGAGTCCGTGAGTGACATTGCATGCATATGAAATGTTTGCAAATGCTTTATATCCGTGCGAAGATTTGATTACTGCTGAAAATTGCTTTTGCTCATGTGCACAATAAAGCAATTCGATATTGTTTTAAAAAACAATTAAAGCTTTAAAGTCACAAGTTGATATCGTGTAATTTTCATCAAATATTCATTTAAAATTCACTATCGCATAACACTAAATTGAAATTAGTTTCAATTACTAGATTTAAATGCGATCAAACGTTATTAATTTTCGGTATTGCACATTTGCGTTGATTGTAATCGAATGAAATTGACGTGAAAATTGCATTTGCTCTAATAATCAACGATAATTACACTTGAATATTATCCGGAATTAATTTTCTCATAGCCATTTGCGTTTATGGACCATTCATTTGTTTGAATAAGTATTGAAAGACTGAAATTAATTTAAATTAAGCCAATATCAAGTAGTCGCACAATTAAGATACGAGTTAATACAAAATAATAGAAAATGAGAAACATTAATGAGCACTTTTAAATAATGCAACATCCCATTTCACATTCTTGTGCCGCATCCTCTCGCGCTCTTTTGTCTTTTATTCATCCTACTTCATCCTTTATGGTGCAATCACAATCCTGCTTTTCTAACAATGGAGTTGAAGTAGCTATCATGTTCGCACTATCTCCCACTTCGTTCCTCTCTTCGTTCAACGTTAGCGAGCTATTATCCTTGCTCCTGCTTCTTCTTTGACGCAATGTTGATCGACGTCACGGGCAGACACGCGCGCGCGAATTATTTCAATGGCCTACATCAACAACTAGAGCAACAACAATAACATCCGGCGCGATTTCTGGATAATGACTCCCGCTCGGGATGCCTATCGATTGCGCATCGGGGTGCTTCCGCATATAAAAAATTATTAATTATTACCTAACGACGGGCGGTGCTCGCGCACTAGATAATTGCATTGCTAATGAAAAGACAACAAAGTGGATCATTTTACTAATTAACTTTTTTATCTTCGAATTAATTACAAACAATAACTCGCATAAATATTTACAGTTATTCTATGTTTGTTCTTCCGCTGAATGCTTTGAGAAACAACATCATCTTTATGATTGGATTGTTATTTTTCAATCAATCCATTCTTGCATCGTTGGTCATGCGACTCGTAATAATTTCTTATTTGTTTTCATTTGTTCCAGGAGCGGAAATTCCTGTGTGCTGCGATCAGCATTGAATTGGCCATTTCTGCCTTGTTTTACACTAGCCGTATTTTCGTCCTGTCGGGATTGCACCCTGATACGTTGCTCCTCGCCAATTGTGCTCGTACTCAGCTGACCGCAACGCTGACGATGGCGCTTGTTTTCATCCCGAAATTCTGGTATCAGCAGAAACAGGTGCGATCCCTGGCACAGGATTATTCCTGTCGTCTTCCTGTCGATGCATTTAAGGTAAGCGTAAAATGCTAGTATAAAACATTTTTTTAAATTACTGCTAGGGATTAAGTTCGATATTCCATTTAATCCTTTGTAAATAACTCACAGCATACTACATAATCCCTTATAATTTGAATATTATGAAATTCCCATTCATTACATAATAAATCAATCACGAACGAAAACCCAGATTTACGCGCACAATCCCGGAACGAGTTTTGCGCCATTAACACGTGCCAGTCGTTTTAATGGATTTCTTAACGAGACTGCTCCCGAAGAAAGCAAAGAAAAAAGCATTACAAAGCGGCAAAGGGTGCGAGGTGTGAGCGGAAAGCAACCCTCCTCGTTGAGGGCGAATTAAGGAATCAAAGAGAAGCACATTCTGTAGCCTAACGGTGATGCAAAAGATACAATAAAATATAAAAGGGAGGAAAGAAAATGGCCGAGGTAAACGAATAAATCATTATAATCACGTAAGTTTTCAATTATCCTTTCTCGCCATCCTCGGCTTTCTGTGCGTAAATCTTTGACGCAAATCCTTCGAGTGTGATTAATTTTGCTCGGAATGGATGAAAACTTTTTTTTTGTTATTTAAACAACCTCTCAGCAAAAAATCCAAGCATAAAGTTCCGTCATTATTATAACATTTAGACGAATAACATTATGTTTTTTGCAGGATGTGAATGCACACGGCCCTTTGACGGGAAACAACAGCGATGTGGAAGTGGGTGAAGTGACGTTAGCTGACATGAGTCCTGACGATATTCGTGCCGAATTGAAACGTCTATACATGCAGCTAGAAATCTTCAAGAATAAGACAATTTGCAGAGACAACCCGCACATTTCAAAACGGCGTGGCGGCCGTAAAGCGCAACACCGCCGCTTCAGCCTCCAGGTATGTACACGTCGACCACCACCACCACCGTGATCCTGCCACCCTACAAACACCTCGCATTTTCCTTGCCCTCATTGTACATAAACACAACGACAACTCAATGTATTTGCTTCAGCTATTATCTACATTATATAGGTTTGTCCTTTTGTTCCGACCACAATTCGTCCTCGTATCAAGGATTCCCCGCGCATTGTATTAACTTCTCGCTTTCCATTTCCGTTTGTACTTCACAACCATACACACGCACACACTCATAACTTTCACGTATCCATGGTTACTTGATTGTTTTGTTTGTTTTGTTTATTCATCAATACATGCGCGAATTTATATAAGTATTCATTTAATACGTAATCCTATTTACTGTTGTTGTTTGCTAACGTGTAAATAACCCTTGGAAATTCTCTTTTGTTTGCCCTCGGCCTGCCTTGCGCCATTTGCAAATAACTACCAAATCACAATACAATAACAGAAAAAAGGAAGTCGTGAACGGGTGAGTTCTTTTTTACTTGTATTTGCTCTCTTGCTTACCTTTTATTATGCGGATCACCTTCTTTTTCTCTATCACCGAATGATTCATTAATGTAATTATGTAAATACTGGGTGTATTATGAATGAGTGATTTGTCATATGGCACCACTGTTGTTTAATGCAAATAGCAACGTACGTAGGTACATTAATGCACGAATAATACATGTGTACCACTGATATATCAAATATTTGCGCGTTTACGCGGTAGTTGACAAACATATTGTCCTGGCACACACGTGCTCTGCGATTGCAGCGCGATTTGGGAATTCGCTGAAGCGAACATTTGTACAACCAACCTTATGGGATGGATTTATGAAGACAGACACATGAATATTTCTGTGTGCGAGAGTGAAATAGTGCGACCGATATGTAAGGACAATTTGCATAAATCCTGCAATCCTGGCAGACGCCTGCTTGCTCTGTACGCTGCCTGCTCCAGCTCTGTTTTATTAATCATTGAAATGTGTATGCAAATGCAGCTTTTACTTGCACGTGCAAGATGTTGCCTTATTATACGAAGTACTTATAACTACATTTTAAGATGTAGTTTTAATTGATTTAAGTTATACGTCACCTTGAGGAGAAGAGTCATTAATTTAAGTTATGCCTATAAGGGATATACTAGAAAAAGCTGAATATTTTTAATAATAGTTTATTTGCATAATTCTTTTAGAAATTCATATTATTAAGACATTATTTACAAGACTTCGCTCTTTTGTCTTAGTTTTATTGTTTGAAGGTCACATACTTGCGGTGCATTTAGTCGTTAGCGCATTTGCATGTTTCCGAACGGTTTCTCTTGTTCCTCAGCATTATTTTACTTCTTCATGTGTGCGTCTGCAGTAAGAACAAAGCCGCCATAGTTCTTGTATGGCGGCATACAAGAAGAGGAGGAATGTACCATGCAGAAAATCTAATTAAAAAGCCGTGCTCGACATTGTCTCATGACAGTTGGTCCATTGTCTTGTCCGCAAATGTTATTCACGCATGTTTCGTCACCTTTAACGTACCTGTTAATATTATACAAAGTATTTCGATAATCATACCTCGTTCAAATGATTAACAATTAAAAATATCACCCAGGAAAAATAATCACCGAATTACCTCATCTAGTAATTATTGTCACTAAAAAGATTACTTACTTGGATTAATATTCACATCCTGTATAAAGAAAAGGACATGCAATTTATCTACAACAAAGTCATGTGACTTTTTGCATTTAGAATGCACTCAGCATACATTTGCAATTTTACAGACTATAAAATTAAGTTTTTAGCTCAGTAGTGCTTTCTGTACCTGCGCGCAAAAACAATGACAAGAAGTTCATTAAGCATAAGCAGATTTAGAAGCTGTTAGCATAATCTAAAAATAATACGGTTACGTCTGATAAGAAATGACAAAACTAGAAACGTAGAAATGCAGTCGCATAATGTAGAAATACATAGAAGAAAACGAAGAAAAACGCTGTTATTTCAACGGATTATCATGCAAATGTTGCTTTATACTTAGCCGACTTACACGTCTAATGCATTATAATTTGCGCTCCTGTGCCGCTGATGTTCTTCCTGCTCTCTCATTCAGCTAAGATGTGAGTGGCAGTCAGTTAGAGAAGAGGAAGAACGATGAAGTAATTCATTCCAAGTCTTTGGAAGTGCTTAGCAAGTGACTGTTGGAACACTTTTAAAAGATTAAATGTCGCGTTAATGTGCATTCGCTAATCTGTGACTAGTTTGTTTTCGTTATGGCAAAATCAATGTTGATTTATTTAACATCATAAATAATAATTATTTATTTGAATAAACCAGAAATTTAGTACATTTCTCCGGAGCACAATTTCAATAAATTTATTAAAAGCAGAAACACCTAAATTCAAAGAAGGAAAATATTCCTTTTGAATGGTAAAATATGCTAACTGATTCAATAAAATGGCAAGAAAACAATAAAACAGTGGCATTTATGAATAATAAAAGCCTCACAGCATGTCATTATAATGGTGACACGGTTTTCGTAGGCCTCTAATTAATACAATATTAATCATTCCACGAATCACTCGCGTGTAATTGCGAGGCGCGCGAATAACATGAATGATGCATTCGCCCGCTAAGTGCGCGTTTTGCGACTTCGTTAACCTAAACACAGAAATATCTGGTTGTCTAGTGCTTCTAATGCAAGCCCGCAATAAAATCGCAATTAAGCGACAGCCAACTAACACCGGAATTCGCAATGCACCGTTAGATACGCGTGTGCGTACCAAGGAATTCACTTTAGTGTGGCGCGTTCTTCGCGATCCTTTGGAATTCTTCCCCTCACTCGTTAACATTAATGTCTTTGTAGGTTGATATTTTGATTAGTTTCACTGCAAATAGCTATGCTAATTATTCACAACATCACTTAGCACTAAATCAACTACTAGAATTAACTTTCCGCGAATTTACTCAGTCCATTAAAATTGGTAATTGGTTAAAAACTGTAAGAAAAAAATGTGAGCCTCATTGAAATACGTATAGTGAAAACCAAATTCAATTATCTCAATTATTTAAAAAGTTATAAAGGTTTTAAATTGTCCATATAATGTATATGGGGACGAATCAGCGCCTATGGCAATTAGTAGCTAAGAAAAGAGCGCGGTAGATATCCCCATCTTATCGTTGCTAAGGCCGCTCTAGCGCGTCCTTAGTTACCGTACATGTAAATGCCATAAGAGCGGCCATCATGGATTTCCGAGCCAAATTAATAACCAATCATCGTTTAGAATACCGTTTGGACCTTGGCAGCTCAATTTGAAAGTACGCACAACGCGGAAAATTACACTAAGTTTGAAAATTAATTTCTCTGTTGTTAATGCATAGATTTTTTTCAAATTTGCAACATATATTAATCGATAGTCGCTTAATATCGTGGTATAATTTTTATTACGTAAAAAAATTTATTTTCATAGTTATAACAAGTTAAAAATATATCAATTTTTCTGATAAAGTACCAGTTTTAGGCCAATCACATAACTTAAGAATGAAAAACTATTACTCAATTAAGTATTAATTATTCTGAGCAAAGTAAAAAATGAGTAACTTTACCAAGTGATTTCATATTTAATTGTAAAATCAATTAACAGCACAATTTTTGCACGTTTAAAAAAATGTCTTCTCAAGTATAATATTTCACTAATAATAGTACAATTTTTATTCTCTAACTAAATGTAGAATTTATACGGGAAACATCGACAACAAAAGCAGCAGGCGGCAGCTTCCCAGCAAGCAGTAGAACAGGAAATAACCGAAGCGGAACCGTCTCGCACCCCTGAGGACTCTGTCTGTAGTGTCGAGGGTCCAAGTAATGTCTACAGCGATCTTCAACAGTCTCAGCAGCAGCAGCAGCAACAACAACAACAGCAGCCTAGTGTCACAGGAACACCGACAATGACAGTGACCACAAATAGCACGTCGACCTCCACCATCATTAATTGACTCCAAGTCGCAATCACGCATTAATGCGCTGAGACAATAACGAAAGACACGCAGAGATTGACCTTCTAATCTCAATCAAGTGAGCCATTCAATTAATTTTTGATTGAAGTTCTTATCAATTGCTTCTTCAACTGCAAACCAAGTAAAATTAAGAAGTAAAAAAGTGATTTAATGAATTAGTAATCAATCAATTACATAAACAAGTGGACTGATAAATAATTAATTAACAAGAAGCAAAAACAAACTGACTCATAGTTTTGTAGCCACCTAAGTCCAGCGTTCTTATTGGGGAGAAAAGAAGAATTGATATCTACTATTTACTACACTTCATAACTACTTTTAGGGTAAGCACTTAGAGTTAATGACTATCTCTCCAACTTTCAACTAATAAGGATAAGTACACATCAAAGCTATCTTCTAGTGCTAATTACAAACACGCTAATTAAGGCCAAACGAGAAACATATCTAAAAACTTTCAACGCTCATTTTACGGAGTTGACAGGGTTCATAATAAAGTTTTTATTTATTTATATTAATTTTTTTTATTTTTTAGGTATTTTTATATGGTAAGTTTTATTATTAAATATTTTACCTGTCAAAGTAATGAAACACATAAAGCGACATAAAACAGCAAAACATGAAGATAAATTAATTATTTTGTCCGCAGAGTTATCAAATTTCAGTCTATTTCTCTCTATTTGTTATTATTTTAATTAAATTATAAACACGCAACGCACGTGTACCGAAATTATTTATCAACGTGTTTTCAGTTATTGTTTATTTAAAGCAATCAAATAAAATGTGATTGAAATTTAATTATTAGAATGAAATTAAAACAAACAATTTCTTCAATGAGTAAAATTTTAATGTTTTTAGAATTTTAGAATATAAAATTTATTAATGATTTTTTATTATTTAGTTGTGGTTATTATATAATCTTATCAACATCATTAAATCGAGTCATTATTCATCAATTACAACAGTAATGCAGACGCTGTTAATTAATGCGCGATGATGTGGCAGAAAACACAAGAAGCGCGTTGACATTATTAACTGCTTAATTAATGTCGTTAATGTTGTTTAAGTCATTAACCTCATTCGAGAACATTATCCACTCGTTAGCAACACTTTGCTTACGCCGACACCCAGTAGATAGTGGAAGAAAATTAAATTATTGAGGCGCACTGATAACTTTCAAACTACGTCCTGAAATGCTACGTCCTCAAGGATCATTAATCAGCTATTGAACATTAGTTCGACCATCCCGTTCTATGCTTTCGAGGAACAAGGGAGGTCATGGAATTCAGTTAAGAGTTCCTCCAAGTTTATCATGCATTAAATGTTCCATAGTTTATAATTTAATATCTTGACATGTTCAAGAAGGGAAAGATTTTTAACACAGCTCCACAAATTAAAATTTAATTCAATTATTTTAGTAATCAATTTATTAACAAACACACAAAAGGTTAATTTAATAATGGCTAGTTGTTTGAATCAAAATTTAATTCAATTTCCCGTGAAGCCTTTCACGTCCTGGTTTAATTAATTATTGTAATTAAAAGTGAAATACGTCCAAACTTTTATCATTGTTGAAAACTACTGAATAATTTTTAAGTTTTAGTTTTAGTATTAACTTATGACTAGGACTTCATTGTACATATTGAATTAATACTTAATTAACGCCTAATAAATAATAATAGATTATATATAATAATCCAAGAAATCATTCTGAATTTTATTTAAATTAAAAATTACTTCGGGCTTTGCTTAATTTAGATTTTAAATACTTCCCAATTTTGTACAAAAAGAATTAGTGTTGGCTTTATTAGAATTTAAGGGACCAAAAACTGGCCAAAGTAACTTAACACAAAAGTATTGTATAATAACTAGCACTAATCAATTACCACCCTGCTAATTAATTGTAGATATAAAGTTATTAGCATTTGATTAAGTGAAACAAAAGGGGAAAAGTTATGCCTAATAAGTAATCACTAATCAAACATATTAAATGAGAAAGATTTAATTACTAAATAGCTTAATAATATAGTAACATAAATTAATCAATACATCGTAAGAACTAGGTTTAATTACACACTATTAAGTTGAAAATGTAAGTAGCTAACGAATTTACTGCAAAAGTAATGAACATAAAGTACATTCTAATATAATATGTAAGTAATAGAGACATTTAATTCCTCGCCACACAGAGGAAAATGTCCTTAACAATTAAGTGTAGATAGTTGTACAACTAAATGTAGTTAGAAATATTAATTATGAATTATTCAGTAAGCTAATGTGCCATTATTTTAGTTTTTGTTATTAAAAATGTGAAATGTATGGACGTAGATAAATGATGGGAAGGTTATTGTGCCAAAGAATGTGTTTTTATTAATAAATAAATGTAAATCTTTTATTTATTAAGATATTAATGTATACTTAAGTAGCACGTTTTAGCTTTTAAAGTCTCTTTAAAGGTATTGCAAATTTTAAATTGAATGCGGCGCCAAGTTGACGAAATAGTTTAAACAATCGACGAAATTCGTCTAAAGTTCGGGTCCTGTGACGTGCTATGACGTGGACTAGCACAGAGCAGTCGTAGTCCGTCGGAGTGATAAGCAGTGTACACGTGGTGTTTAGGTGAAGAAAAGTGATTAACCATGGATTATCAATAGTGTTGTGCTACGTTTATCCGGAAAACTGTAAGTACCACTTAATATATCATTAATTAGATAATTCTTCTATACGTGACGCGCGTCAAAATATTATCATAAGTCACCATCCCAAATCTTAGTGTGTGTTAACCTATCTGTACCCAATCTTAATCAATAGATCCATTCAGGTGACCAATAACACACCCTATTAGAGATCTGCCTATCACTCTAACCCCTAACTGGTAATTATGTGTTTCCTATCACAATACTAATTCCCCAAATCATACAGTGTCAAGTAGCTTCTCACGTGTACTGTAACGTTTCGGCCTGTTGCAACTTGCACTCGCGGTTTGTTGACATTTATTCATAGACCACATGTGCCTGAAAGTACCCTGTATTACTCTGAATGCCATGTATAAACTTTCGCAAAGCAAGACAGTGAATTTGCATAAATATATTATAATGTTTATTCAATTTTAGACTGATGTACACCAACGGCGCCTGGAGAGCAAATTAGTGTCATAAACCATCTCAGAAACAGGAGGAAATATGAAAACGGATAGACGACTAACTTGGGAAATAAAATTTCGGTGAGTACCATTTCCATTCTCTTTTATATTTGACAACCACCAATCTTGCGACAGCTATTTTATTCTATTATCTTCGAACATCGCACTGGTAAGAATATTATCTTAAATGCTGCATATCATACGCCAAGGTATAAGGTATCCTAAATAATCACTGGCTTCATTTATAATTTGAATAGAAACGATGATTATACATAATCATAATTGTACTACAATTATTTGTACTACACTTATTATGAAATTATGAGTTTCTCTCAAGCAAAAATTTACTTTAAGTGAGCCAATTACAAATAAGATTAACAAACAATTGAGTATACAAGATCTCATCCATCTTACGACATTAATCCATCATGAGGAAACGCAAAACACTATGCAAAATACAATTATCTACGAAATGACGTAATCAACTTGCAAATAATTAGCATAAAAAGATGATTCACTTTTGCTCGAAGCGTCCGCAAAATGCGCAACAATAACAACAACAAAAAACGTAATTGAAAGTTATAAGCGCACGGGCGCTGCTATTGTGCATAAATTACGATTGTTTTACAGTTTGCATCGGGCTGTACGCTGATCATAAAGACAGGAAACTTTCCATTATTGCCGGTGCGCTTTTTGTTTCATTTTCACTGTGAGCGGCATGCGCATGATGTGCATATAAAACCTTCCGCTTTTGCCGGCATTTTGCATAATTCTCTTCACCGCCAGCAGACGCACAATTGGAAAAAGTGCTCGTAAACCGCAATAACTGTCGATTATGATTATCAAACGCATTTACGTTTAGACTCATTCAGCGCTTAGATTTTTTGATTGCTTTCTTCGCTTTCAAATTGGTATTAAACTTCAACTAACTGTAACCGTCGTTGCCGCTAAACGGGCCGACGTTTCATGATTCTCACTCCGAAAACTGTTAAAAAGAGCACCAAGTCATGTAAGTAAGTGCATGCTACTTAAGTAACTACTTCTTTAGTTGCCTCATTAACCAACTTAATGAAATTTCAAGTAAGCGGAATGTAACTTATGTAAATGAGATTTTCTTCTATCCGAATGATTAATTTGCAACACGAACTTGCCGCTTCTAATTCACTTTTTTGGGTAGTGATTGCCTTGCGTGTAATTAGTATTAATCAAGTCATTACTTAAATAAAGAAGTTGTAATGTAATAATGCGCAACAAATCTTTAAATATCGACATTCAAAAAAAAGAGTTAAAGTTTGCAAGCACAAGAAAAATAATTGCACGTACAGTTAAAACCAGTCGTTCAGCTCGTTTTTGCGACATTCAAGTGCATGTTATTAACATAATTCCCATTTGTTCTTTTCCACACACACGATGAAGATGTGGACTATGATTAGCAGCTAAAAAAGCCAAACGCAAAATTGCAATGAAGGTGCATCATCTTTTTATGCTCTGCACGCAAATGCGCTCCGCAATTATTTCGCGCAACGTGTAATTCTCGCTCGTAAAATCGAAACACAATTGCAATCGCATTGGCGTAACGAGAAGAGTATTGAGTGGATCGTCCGTTCAAACATTGCACATTTGACGATTTTTGCACGATTGCGCCTCTGCGTGAAATTTCTAATCGCTTGCTCATTCAAAAGATGCGCGAATCACGCTGAAAAAGATCAAAGCTGAGCTTCATTCACTGCAAGAACTATGACGATAAGTATGTTATTAAAGTCCCCAAGAGCGAAGACAAGATAATCAAGAAATGAGTTTATTCCAATGTTTTTCCGGCTGGTCACGTTTTATTGTTAATGATGAGTTTAATTATTTCCTTATTAAAACCGTAAACTCATGCGAAAATCCTATAAATTTACTATTTCTAGCTTAATTACCGAAAAAGGAATTGTGACCAAACAATTCGTATTATTTGCCTGTTCAAGTGTACAGTTTTAATTGTAGATTACGGCTGAAATTATCTTCTCCTGCAAGAAAAGTTTGAGGTGCTAAAGCGTACAACAAAGAAAAAGTTTTTTAATTACGATGTGGATTCTCATCGCGGCTTATGACTTAAATTTTACGCTCCACTTAATTACCGTGCACATGCACTGCACTTCGTGCACGACTGAAATTCAATTTTCCATGTACACATGTTGCGCGTGGAGGAAAAAAAGTATAACGCGGAAAAGGAAAAGGAAGACACGCTTAATGGAGTAGATTAAACAGGATTTTGAGCAGAGAATAAGATGATGTAAAATATGCGAATAAATAAACTGCTTCCAGGTTTCTTTGATAAGACTAATCGCGATTTTACGTTCTAAATCGCATCGCAAAGTAATTGAATTAAACACAATTCCGGTCTTTACTCGGAGCCAAACGAATCGATCGACCATTAGCCTTTATTTGCCTTTGAAGAACTGAGGAGTGCAAGTTGAAAAAAAGGCTTTTGCTGCGGAGATAAAAAGATCATCGACCCATTAGTGACAAACGTTTAAGCTTATGCGCTTTGTGTTATGAGCTCGAATTCTTGCTTCTTCTCCTGCTTACTTGCTTGCTGGCTTGCTTGCGTTTTATCTCCCCGCGTATTTCTTGCTTTCGTTTGCAAAATGCACTCGTTATTGTCTCATGCGCATGGCGAACGCGAAATTGTGTTTGCAGCCTAATGGAATATAATTGCAGATATTTGCGTCTGTGGCCAGCTTGCCATATGTGGCGCTAGTTAAATTTGCACAGCAGAAAAACAATTAGAACGCAGAGCGTTTGCTGCGAATCGTGGACTCATCGTAGACACGACTTCTCGTTAGCCTTCTTTTGCTGATGCTTCGTGGGCACCAATTTACTAATGGTTTACTCAGTGTTATGACAAGTTCAATGCGATTCCGGAAAAATACGTGCACATCACGACGTCTTGTCGAGGTCAATTAAATGTGAGTCGCGTTTTGCACAATTTTTCCAGCGCGTTTTCTCTCGCCGTGTCTCGTTAGGTTTAATGTAATTATTTTGCCATCTTTTACAACAATTTTACGTTACATAATTTTCCGGAAAAGGGATTGTCAGATCATAAAATTTATGAAACATTTTACGACTTTCCTTCTACCATAAACGTAAACATTTTTATTATACATATTCATCCATAATTTTAAAATGGTTTTATAAATTTTAATTCAATTAAAACTGTTCCATTTTAGTAATTAAATTTCGGCTTTGAGTTATTGACTATTTACAATTGCATTTCATTTAATTAAAATATAAGTGTATTAAATTACATTGAGTGAATCAAGTATTTCAAAACATTAATCAGCATTTCAGCTAATAACGAAAATTATAGTGATCGGAATTTTTATATCTTGATCATGATGAATGAGCGTTTCCCGAAATATGAGAAACATCCGAAACCGCATGGCATAATTGAATTTTCCGTTGGTTCACATCGAAGAAGCGACTCATTGTTCTTTCTTTCCTTGTTTCGAGCAACAGTTAGCAGCAAATTGCCGGCATGCGCCCACTGCTTTATATGGTAAGCAATACCATAAGCAATTCCTCATCGGCCCTTGTTCTCCTCTTCGGCTGCGTCGCGTTGTCTTCTTGTTGAAGCCGTACGCGTATTGCGGAGGTCCCACCATTCCATTGCCCGTCGACTGGTAACAACTACAACAACTCTTCTTCGCCAGACTCGCACAGCAGGCCTGCTGCTGGCTTTTAGTTAGTTACCCGTCTGCTGCTTGAGCGTGCGCAAGCCAGCCAAACTGGTGCATAATTTGCGCGAACAGGTGTTTTCCTCGCGTTGTCCAACTGAGGCAATTTATTACTTAATTTCTCGAAAACAATCGCGATCAACGCCAACCAAGTATAATGTTCTAACTTCATCATACAAATTATTCATAAAGTGATCACCCATGGATGGCATTTTATAGGATTTGTTAGCGCGTTGATTTATTCATTTCTTAAGTATATTTTCGACAAGTAGATATTTCTAGTAATCAACTAAATAATGCTTAAGTATTTTGTGATTGTCTTGTGCGTTTGTTGGTGCGGATATGCAGGACAAACAAAGTCTTGTAAGTAAAAGGATTTAACTACTTTTCTAGTGCCACACGCTTATTTACTTAAGTAAATTGATTCACCACATCAAAACAATGACTTAAGTGACAATTAAAGTTAGCCATGAGAACAATAGAAAAAAGCAAATTAAAATGTTGTCCAGGTACATTGTTGTCCAGTAATTATGCACATGGCCAGCATTTAGTCGAAAAGAGTGAAAAGTGTAATTAGCCATCAATTACTCTAATTAATAGCGCACTTTGATGGCAGCAACAATTTCGCAGGATTTACGAAACGAATGCGGGATGCAATAAACAATCTCAAGATGGGTAATGAAGGTCCAATGCCTTCGTGGGTAGAAATGGGCTAATTACATGGCAATTACCTTAGAGTATCGCGAATGACATTAATTAGTTGCAATCATCTTTTTTTTTATCTGACTTCGTAATACCCTTGACATGATCTAATAAAAGTCAAGTGATAAAAACGACTTTTAGAGTCAAGAGAAAAAGTGATTAGAATAATTTTTTGGTTGCACAGTCGAAGAAAAATAACTTTTATTTATATATTGGTTGACCTGAAAAACTGCAAATTAGCGTGGAAATGAAAGTAAAGTTAACGCACATCTCTCGCGGAATGCGAAGTGGAGGAAAGAAATACACAAAGAAGTTTATTGCTTTAGCGCAGAAAGAATTTACCAATACAAAACACAATGCGTTCGGTAACGTGTGTGAGTTCAAAATACTTTTAAGACGATGAGACCGTTGCTTCTCACCCGCCTCTTCGTTCAATGTTTGGACGCGAACTCTTTGCGTTTTTTGCGGTCAAAATATTGCTTTGTTGTTATGCATAACAAAATCGACATGACCGTGACGCATTGTGCCCGTGACTCATGATTATTCATAGCAATAGCGATTTTTGATTCCACATAATTTCATACGATTTAGTACACTTGAAGTTGTTAAACTCGAATAAAACTCATTATATTTTTATGTACGTTTGATGCGCGCCACTAATAAAACATTTAATTTAGTTATAGTAGGAGTTGTTGTAATGATTGTTTTTATACTGGACATTTACAAACATTTTATAGTGTAGTTAGTTGCGTACAGCATGAAACTAATTTAGCTATTAACCTTAATTTCTTGGAATGCAAATAATAAATGAAACGAAATCATTTCATGCGGATGTTTTGCGAATGATTTTGTAATTACATAACTCATACCATGCGCGCTGCAATTAGGTAGAATGTAATAGAAACCCGAAATGCAAATCTGTCATCAAGCACGTTTGCTCACACGCGCAAAGTGTGAATAAATTACGCTACTAACGAGTCCTCGATGCGTAGTAAAGCGCGTCGAATGGAAAACGAATTGCGCGAATTACAAATGCTGCTTTTTTCTCGCGTGTAGGTACAGCGGTAGCGAAGCGAATCGCAGATGAAAATGCAAAACGTAAATACAATTGCCAAATGAGCTTCCAACAGATTTCAATTATGACAATGCGCGCTTCCGCTAATGAATTCGCACACATGCGCTTCGGAAGTCTCGCATTGGATTTGTCGAATGAATTTGTAACAATTCGTTGACCGAAAGTAATTACCGGCAGTCTGATTAAAGTAGGACGACGCACAATCAACGCATTATGCAAGCTCGGCTGAACGCATTCTCTCTCCCCAAGAAGAAGCAGAAGCGCGAAGAGATTGGAAATGAAAAACTTGAGCGCAATTAGACTGTGACTAATCAATTTTAGTTCGCACAAAACATGATGCAGACTAATAAGCTAAGCTGGCTTTAATTTGAGTAAACGACAATGTCTGATAGTGTGAAAGGAAAAATATTGTTAGCTGATGATATCAATTATGTTCCAATATTGCCGGTTGAAGAATTGCGCGCATTAACCGACAATCGAACGGGCACCTCGCGATTATCGAGCGGAAAGCAATCAATAAGAGGATTTCCTTTCACGCGCCGCGTCTTGCATAATTTTGTTAGTCAGCTTGAGTAAACACAAACTAATGCTATAATTATAGCATTTTTATTACGAGCAAATATATTAAATTTAATTTGCTAAACAACTCTTCATATTAACAATCATATTAATGTACCTGTTATTAACTACAGTGTTGCTAGTTCATTACAAAACATAAAAGAGAAACATTGACATTCCGCTATTTTAAATAGACGTTCGAGGATTCTAATCCATCGCACAACAATTCAGTTTTAATCACTATCATTACGCGCATAGAATCACATGATTTATACTTCTAGTGGTACATCTAATGAGATAATATCTGAGATTCGTTAATAAGTGCATAAAGTAACAGTAGCTGAACTGAACAGCGCACAACAAGCAACACAACAACAATGCCATAAGCGTGAAGTTGCATGAATAATCTGCGAGCGGAGAGCACAAGCAATAATCGTAAAATGAAAATTAGCGGTATAGGCAGCGCGCGCGATTATTTCACATCCAATTCAAGATTGCTATCTTTACAACCTTCGATTAACATGCAAGAGAGGCGTTGAGTATATTTAGTATTTTAACAAATAGGATAAATCTTAAATTACACAAGCAATTTCACGCAATGTCGCTGCATATATGCATCGCGCATCGTGTGGTAAAATAATAAATCATAAACATTTTGTGCGTTTTGCTGCTCTTGACCGCCGTGTGTCATTTTCTCATTCTTCGCGGTGCCATGCAACAAGTCGTTGCATGCGGAGAGAGCCAACAACGCGTGAAAAAAAAATCGTGGCGTGTAAGATCAAGACGAATATTACAGAGGTCATCGTGCAAAGAGATGCTGGTGCGGTTGATGATGTGTGTTCCCATCACGTACAAAAATGGTTGGCCAAAAATTCTTGCGGGAATACAAAAAGTCATTAACATCTCGCGCCTCTCGCAGAGCGTCGAATTGAATTTTCATGCCATTATCGACACGCACGATGTGCACGCACTTCGCTTCTCTTGTCTTTTTACAGCCGCGTTCTTTCGATATATTAAAGTGCACACTTTAATAATGCTGAATAATGATGCTTTGCAGTTGTGAGAAACCTGGTGGGTGAGCCGGACTATCGCAAGGTGCAATTACATTGGGAAACCGACAAGCAAAACTCCCCCGCAAGTACCAACTTTCAAATACGCTACTGCGAATTGCAATCCTGGGGTGCGCAGCGGTGCCGCACCAAGCTTATTGACGAAACGTTTGCGAAAGATGTGGTTGACGAACCCCTCAAGATGTACTCGACCGAAGTGGGCGGCTTGCGAATGGCCACGACGTATTCGTTCGAGGTGAAGTTGAAGGCCAAGGTCAAGGAGCAAGGGCGCGAAGAGCGTGCCGACGGCGATGATGCCAATCAAAACATTATTGTTATCCCGACCAAAGGATGTAAGTACCAGTTGCACCACGAAACACCCTGAATTATTGTATGCTTGTGATAGTTTCGGCGAAGGCGACTCAGTGTTTGCCGCATGCGAGCGAAATCGAGGTCTCCACCGGACCATACTTCGCCGGAAGGATTGCAGTCGAAGCTGCTGACGGCGAGCGTTGTGCCATCGATGGCGAACCGCATAGTGCACGCGATACATACACGTTGCGCATCAATCACTCCGAGTGTGGAAGTGCCGTCAACGAAACGACTGTTGCCACTTTCGTACTCGTCCAAGAGAATCTTCCAATTCTAACGCACAGTACACGTCGTTTTCTCGTCCTTTGCACCTACCAACCGGAAACGCTAACCGTGCGTGCTGGTCTCAATCTACCAAACGCACATCGACACTATGGTCAAGGCAAGGTCACCCTTGAAGAAGAGAATAGCGTGCAAGAGAAGACCACTGGTCGTAGTCGCACAGGAAGGGTACTCCAACGTCCACAAGCTCTTGGTGAGTCCTCCTTCCTCCGTAAATCTCCTCAATTCTATAATACTTTGCAAACTTAATGTTCAGTACATACGAACGAGGAGAATTCTTCAAAATCTACATCGGACAATCCATCATTTCGTATCCCCTTGGTGATTGTCATGCTACTCATGCTCATTGCGATCTCGGTTGGTTTAATGGAAATCATACGATTGCGCATTAAATCCCGGTTAGCCAAGGAAGACGCCGACACTCGTTCGATTGCTTCAACGTCCAGCTGCAATACGATTGCATGAACTGCAAGAATCGCAACACATAATATTTTCTATTACATCATTCTAATTTAGGTTCAATTGTGATGTTTCAAGCATTGTGTGGTATTTTACTAGTTCGTAATTAGTTTACACCGTGCACACTTTCGAATGACAAAACAGCGTTTTTCCTTTATAGAACAGCCCAGTCCGCTTCTTCGTTGCGAAACTAACGAAATATTCGCTCGCTTTGCAGAATTCAATTCAAGACTAACAAGAACTAAAATAGAACATTGAAAAACTTGTTTTGACCGTGTGAATTTGTTGTGCACGACGTGTATGAATTTAGTTTCATTATTTTTTTGTGTGTGTTGTATTGTGTAAGTTTATTTATTTCTTTTTTTATACGTGTGCACCTAACTCAACTAAAAAGTTGAAAAATTGATTAAATTTGCCAAACAAATTATGTTTTTTTTTGCATGTTTTTATTTCATTTTTTTAGCAATTAATTATTTATATGTGTTTTATTTCTCTTGTTGATTGGCCGTTAATCGCAAATTGGGAAAAAGGAACGCTTGTGCATTCGCAGCGAGTTCTTCGAGCGCAAGTTGCGCCTGCAGTCGCATCACGTCGTCGGCATCCTCGTCGTAGATGCGCCTCAGCGTTCTATAAATGTCGGCGATGTCGTCGCTGAGGAAGGCGAGTGTAGCCGCCTCCAGGCCGACGAACAGCTGCCTGATAACTGTAACTGCCGCACGTCTGGCCTCCACGGCCGGATCGCGCGTAATCGCCGCATGCACGCACTCCAGAACCTAGTTACGAATTCGATTAATACTAGTCATTAACACAGTGCGAGACCGGACGCGTTCCTTACCTCTGAAACGATTGACCCTAATTTGTAGCCCAGCACCTGGCACACCTCGCCCAAATTGGACAAGCTTGACGCGCGCATCAAATGATCCTCGTCGTCCTTGCTCACCAGCATGAACGCATTGATAAGAAGACTCTTATACTCCATGGCTTTCTCGCCTACAACAAAAGCAACAAAAACAATAGCGTTAAAAAATCGGGTTTTTAGTTCATGAACAGTAAATTAATTACACGTTGAAGAAGAAAATGACGCAACTCCATTTTCTTGTCATTTCAAAGCGCGAACGCATGAGGAAATTCGTATTAATAAAAATGCTGCTGGTGTTACGTGCAATTAAGTTTGATGAGCGCGCCGGACCGTGTGTGATTCGCATTCGAAATGCTTTATTATATAACATATCGCTTGATAGTCTCTCGAGTGAAGGCGCTCGGAAGAAACCACAAGAGTAGTTGAAGAAGAACATGTCGTTGAACACACTTACAGCAACCACTCTGTCGTGTGCGGCGTAATCGCGAAGGAAGCGACTCATTACGCAACGCATTAAACCTTGCACGAATTATTTGCATAATTTATGCACTGAATTTGCGGTCATTTGCACTCGCCGTAGCATTCTTTCCTAATGTATACAAAGCAATTCCGCACGTTTCCTTAAATCTTAAATCATAAATTTTAGTACAGCCAACATTCATAAGCGAATGCTGACTATTTGCATTGAAACGTGTAGAAAAAACGATTTAATAATGTATAGATAAACGTACATTGCTTATAAAGATAACTGTTAAGTTTTTCTGCATAACTTCGCTTCGCTTTGCTTTATGTATAGAGATAGGAAGATGGAAACATGAAAAGCGAATTGGATAAATGTACGTACAATGGTCGATGCGTTTGGCATGGCTAAATATGGAAAAATAATAAGATAAAGTCATAAAGGTGTTGCCTGCCAGGCGCAGATCGCGCGAATGCCCATCACATACAATAAATATTTAAACGCCTGTGCCTGCACACCAGTCAAACATATCTGCATGATGTGATGTGCGCACATGCATCGCATCCCGAACAACAAACGGTTTAACGGCACAATAAACGGCGTCGTTTCATTCGCGTTTCGTACGATTCGTATGTGCATATCGCATCGTAAAACGCATAAAAACTTGTTTGGTATATTTCATTTTCGTTCATTGGCCTGCTTGCTTGTTCTCGGATTCATTTGCATAAAACGCATTTTCATTTACCATTAGTTATTATGTAACTGGCTCCATGAGTACACTTTAATGTACTTGCATACTTTTGTTGTTAAATTACAGCCCATTTAAATTGGTAGGTATATTTTTAAACGCTACTAAATTAATTACTTCTCCGCTAGACGATGCCGCACTGTTTGCGTTGCATTACGCCATGAAACAACAAAGACCGTCTTCACCGAGACGAATTTACTCAGTGTGCTTTCATATTTTGCGTGCTTTACTAGACTAGCTTTTGAATTTCCTGTGCATTCAAGAACATTCGCAAGTTGTTCTTCGAAACAATACACTTGACTGCGCCAACAAACGATTCCAGTGCAGTTTGTAATTTACTCAAGAAATTGACAAGATCTTCAGGATGCAACTTGAAAAACTATCAATTAATTTAAGAACATATTCATGTGTTCAACCACGAGGTGGAAAAGTTTCTTACGTGTTACTTATAAATATTTAACATTGCTTTTGATTAGATAGTCATCGGGGCTTATAGACTAGATTTGCGCGCGTAAATAATGGAACAGCTTACCCAAGTTGCGTGTAACTTTAACAAGAACTTCACCCAACTTGATACGAATGTCGAGCTGTTTGTTGCTCGCTCTTGCCGACTTTAAGGCAGAAGTGGAATCGATGGCTGTGTACTCTTCAGTTATAGTTTCGAGCACCAGCTCGGGAAACGCATCCCCCATGAGGGCCAATCCGTTGATGGCTGATAGGTAAATAAACGAATCGTCGCTCTTGATGTTTTGCTGAAAGCAAACAGCGCAATTAGCGAGCGAATAAAATGCATCGATAGCGGCGGCGCTCTACTCTACTCACCTGAAACACATTCAAAACAAATAGTTTACGCTCCATAACGTCCGGATGCCGGCACTCGATAAGGCGCGCGAGCGTCATTAGCCCATGGGCGCGCATTGGGAGCAATGGGTCGCAGACATCATCGATGGCCTTATCGAATTCACTTGTCGCTTTCACAGTACCAGGTGGTGCACCCTCATCATCATCTGCATCTAGAGCGTGAACAGCGGTCGCCGCCGCCGTGGCCAGCTCGCCGTCGGCTTGAATGTGCCGCAGCGTGGAAACAATGCGAGCGCGCAAATGCGCATCCAGTTTACCCTTGCACGATGCCGCCAACGCTTGCAGAATCGCAATTAGCAGCATTGCCGTGTTATAATCGCTCGTTTCGTATGCTTTGCACTTGTGCACGACGTTGCTTTCGAGCAGTCCTGCAATGCACTCGACAATCTCGTTCGGGTCCTCACTCAACTGCTGCTGGATTTTCGCATCGTCCACGAGCGTTGCCAGCACACTATAAACGAGCAAATTCTTCTCGATTAACGCGTCCACCTCATCGTGCGATAATCGCGTTGAATCGCCCGCTTTAAACTCCATGCATTTCAGCAGGTAAACGAAGAGTTTCATCCGGAATTTCATGCGCTGCTTCTTTTTCGTCGAACTCTGAATGAGTCGCATCAGCATGTGTAATTGATACTGTTTACTGCTCTTCACTTCAGAGTTGATTAGCACTTTTATACAATCATTGACTACTTGCAAGTTGATATCGCTTCGAAACGTTTTGCATTTGTGATTATTATCATTGAATAGGAGCTCATCAAAAACCTCTTTGCAATCGGGAATGTCTTCAATGTATTTGAACAGCACTTCTTCCAAGTCTTCCATAATCATAGCTATTTGTTCTTCATATTTACTAGCGCTCCTAATGACTGCGTAGATCTTGAAGACAATGACAAAATAAGGTGTTAATAGATCGTACGGTAGATCTGCGCTCTGAACGCTTTGATTAGCAAAGGCCAATTTGAGTAATCGTATTGTGCGTTGCATGCAATCCGTTAGGTCGTCATTATTTTCGAATTTGTGTTTCCCATCATCAGCGAATCGATCCAACGGGCCGAATAGCACAGTAAGAAACTGTCGTTCGCACAAAGCGGGTGCGTCTAAATGGAGGAGTCTCGCACATTCGACGAATAGCGATTCAAACGGCGCCAATGCATTTGCACGCCGCCGAACGACATCAGAGGCTGCTTGATCATCGTTTGATGTTGATGGCATTGCTGCGCGAATCTCTAATAGGCCGGCAACCTGCTTGCAAATATTACTCTCAAAATCGGGGGCGTCTCGTAGGCTCGCAATTAGTTTTGCGATAACGTCGAGCGCCCGCCAACTGCGCGTGTTATCATCGTTAAACTCCTGGAGGAGCATTGCGCTCGCTATAGATGTTACGCCATTCGGTGAACGCAAAATTGTCGTCAATGTTGTACTTACAGCGCGTTTGAACCAAACGCATTCGCAACGCAATAGCAACATCGTCTCCTTCACGTACAAGCTGCTTGGTAAACGCTCGCCGCACTTCTCAAGAAGCGCTTTAAACGTGCGCTTGTCGGCCACAAACTTTTCATACATTGCTTCAGTTATTATGCCGTCTTTTTGTGGCTGTTTCAGAGGACAATAGACGATTTGATAGAGCGCATTGAGAATGCTTTCGCAGCCGACTATCAGAATGAGCGGCCGCAAAACATCACATTCGAACAAATCGATCAGCGAATGTGTCGTATAACATAAACGATTGTAGTCGGTCGTTAGCGCTTTTTCTTCTTTCGCGTAGAATTCGGAAGCTGGCTTCAAACGCTGAGGTAATTTAGGTTGTAAGTTGAATCGAATTCCAATACTGATTGCCTCCTTTAGCACGTCACGCACTATTTTATTCTGCTGCACGCTGAGCACATTAACGTGCTCGATTGAATTGGCAAATATGCGTTTTAATTCATTGAGAAGCTGAACGTTTAAAAATAGATATTTATCAACTGGATTATGTTCAAATAATTCATATTGGTTCGATACATTCCAATTAACAACATAATCTATTGCTACTTCGGTTATATTCTTCGAAAGTAACTCAAATATGTTTGCGGTATATTCTGAAACAAGTAAATCATTACGATAAAAAAGTTTGGAAAAGTTTTGAACTATTTGAATCGACGCCTGCCCTCTGCCTGCAAACTTGATACTCATATGCGAAATCTACGCGCCCCCTCTTGAATATCATTCAGTACATTGGTTGAGGTTAGAGGAATTGATACAATCTGATGTTATTGTTTATGATAGAAAATTGGTACTTACCACTTGGATTTTCTTTATTTAATTTTAACAGTAATTGACAGACTTGCATAGCATTCATTCTGACTGAAAATTATTTTTCTTGGTATAATCTAATATGATCTACATCACAGCACTTTTCCCAGCAACCTGCTGCTTCAACTGGTTGGTTTAGAATAAACAGAATCTGTGGCAAAAACAAATGTTAACAACTAATGAACTTGAATACAGATTACATTTCATTTGATCATCTTATAAATGAGGTGGAAATGATTACTACTTGCAAAGCTACAGTCAAGTTATAAGCATATTATAAATCGAAACATCATATAAAAATGATAATTTATTGAATTGTAATCAACATGTTTGCCAGTAAATTATATAAATACAGAGACACAATCTTTAAAGTAGGCTTGAAGGATTAAGTTAACATACAAAGCTCAGAATGATTTTGACTGTCCACCTCTAAGGGCCAAAACTAAATGCAGCACTGAGCCACCTTGCACTTTATAATCCTGTGCAGTTTTCTCATCATTCCTAAAAACAAATATGTTGTGATCAGCACACTGAGATAGTGAGTATTGGTATAAATTTTACATCTGCTTTCCTGAGAAAATCAGTCGTTGTTGTTGTGGTGGAATGCCCTCTTTCTCTTCAACTCTTTCCTTGATACGCTCAACTTTATCAGTTGGCTCTATATCAATTTCAATTTCCTTGCCAGTAAGGGTCTAAAATTTGTTAAACAAATGAGTATTAGACATAAAATTCCACTTAACCTCAATGTGGAAATACCTTGACTTTGATCAGCATTTTGTGATTGATAAATGGGCGACTATATAATTATATCAATACCGATGTCTGGTTATTACTATCTGCACCACGGAGCACTGTATTTTACATATATTTATTGGCAAATTTGTGAAACCGGTGTGGATGACAACTGGAGAATTTTGTATGAAATATTAAAGATAGCTACTGTATAATACAGGATAGCTCGCTCCTGCTTTACATAGCCATCTACTGGGAGACTATTGTATGTCATACAGTAAGCTAGTTCATAATGTAGTCGTTAGCCGCACGACTAAAACTTCAAAACTTTTTCAAACTTGCTTATAAAATGATTTCCCATAAACTAGAGAAAGATTAAATTTCAGGAGACATTTATTTATTATAATTTATAAATGGCATATGTTGAATCATCAGTAATTTTATGATTTACAGCCTACAACGTAAAAATATACATTGAAAATAAGAGATAAAAAGTTGCGCGGAATTTGAACAAAGCATAAACTTCTTATTCTATGGACATGTTCTGGTGCAATTATATTTTTACAGGGAATATTATAATAAGAAATATCACATTTGAATTAAGAAGAAATTTCAATGAATTGAACTTTCTAGTCGAATGAATTACGTATCCATTACAATGGAATGATGTCTTTCATTCTTACACATGCATTTCATGATAAACAAGTTTACATTGAAATATTGTTATCATAGATAATGAGTTAACATCAATATATAATACATACGATTATGAGCGTTTGTTACTGGTTTGCTACTCGTTATGTTTTTAATGAATACACACATATAGTAAACTGTGATTCTTAACAATATTTATATTCAATCGTGGCAAAGTAATTGGGATTGAGAAATCGTCTTCTTGAGTACATTGAGTCACTACATTATTGGCACATAGTCATTTGTTTATTATTCATACTGGTAGATTTATCAGTTATTTGTCCAAATTAAGTGATTGGAAAGTATCATCAATGAACATATATAAAAAAATAAATAATTTATCACTGCTCATAACTTAACAAACAATTTGCATAACAATTCTATTTATATTTGACTATTTACTTATTGTATTCGTTTACTTCTTTGCAGATTTCCGCAAAATGTTTTCCTCCAAGGTGGTCGCAGTAAGTGGTGAGTTTCACTTTTTTACTTTTATGCATGCAAAAATGGTTTAATTTTTCCAAAATATCAAAGCCTACGTTTTCAATGCGCACCCGATCGGGAATAAAGTTGAATAAACTTAATGAGTCGTCGCACTACGCCTGATCAAAGGTCTAATTGTTATTCGTGTCTCAGTATAATTATTACAAAGTTCTCTAGCCTCAATGGTTTTGTCGTTATTACTGCTCTATAACTACTCATCATCTATTTATTTATTCATCTAGTCATTGATTTTACTATTACGATCTTCATCATGAGTTGCGTCTACTTTAACTCTCAGTTTCTTTTTATTTGGCGTTGTAAATTGCATTTTCGAAAAATAATCGTCAATCGTACGAATCAATCAAACCTATATCAATTTTATCAATTTAATATAATGGACGGTTGGAATCGAACCAATTTGTATAGCATTTTTGTGTGTTATCTTGTTATCATTTCAGTTGCTATTCGTCATCGAATTACTCATTACGTATTCATAATGCTAATTTTCGTTTAGCTGCCTAAATTACACTTTTTATCAATACATTTTTTTCTGTTATTCATTTATCTACGACTCTATTATTCATCGATAATTTTATCATCGGTAAATCGAGTACTTTAACAGAAAAAACGAAATAAGTTCAAACGAGTGCGGCTCAATTTAACGTCCTCATGGGGAGCAGTCGACTTTAATTATTCGCTCTGTGTTGCAAGTCTCGCTTGGCGTTACATTGAATGAGCATACAAACAATTTGATATTTGTCTTCGCTTAGATAATAGTTTTGTTGTAATAGCCAAAAGTTTGGTAGTTTTAGTTTACTTTTTCTTCCCTCGTGTGCCTCAAACTTATCGAACATTGCTGCATCAATTAACATAAAGTCAACAACATATTGCACGAATATTAATAATTTATGCATAGTAAACAATGTTCAAACATTGTTGGGAATGCTTTTATCTTTAGAGAGCGTTTATTATTCTGTTGTGTCATATTTTATTACTGCTATCTCGTCAAGTTAATAATTCTTCGGGATTCTCAAAAATATTTATTGAATTCTGTTCAAAAGTTTTCACAATATATAGATTCGGTTTGGTCTTGAAGTTCTTCATGTAATTATAAACTTCAAAACTCCGCAGTAATCTTGGGATTAAATTTCCTCCGAATTTTTAAGGTTTTATAGACTTATTTTTCTTGAGAGCACTCTTATGTCAACTTTGAACTTTCGAATGAAGATTTAAAATATGACACGAGAAAATTATATGATTTCCTATAATATCAGAACGAAACTTTACATTTTTAAAGTTTCTTACTTAGACCCTGTTTCGAAAACAATGCAATAATAAAATAAAGCAGCAATTTTGAATCAATTAAATTGCGCTTAATCACTAACTAACTAATTGTACTAAATCTATAATAAATCTACATTTTTTGTCTTTGGCTCATCATATTTGATTAGTTGTTTTGAAGTCGATTTATTTATCGATTAATTAATTATTAAATTGTCTTAGAGTTAATTATGTTGTTCAGTTTATATAAAAATTGCCTTTACAAACTTCTCTTCACTGATTTTAAGTAATTTAAATAGATTTTGTTTAATTAGTTTAGGTTGTGGTTGAAGTGTTTATGATGGAGCATTTGATGCTGACATTTCTTCTAATGATAGATATTTTGTTCGGGGATGATGAATGATTATGGGAGAATGAATAAGTCGAGATCGATTTTTAGCCATCAGCGAGTGAAGGTGTTACCCATCCGTATTTCTCGTGTGTCTTGACCAGTGACCGAAAACTTTCTTCGGCGGAGCGTTTGGAGAAGTTCTTCTGGCCCTTGGTCTTACGCTGGATGCGTCCCTGTCCCTTCACGACACTCGCGGCAAACTGCATGATCACCGCCTCCACGGTGTAGGCGCTCGCCCAGCCACGTGGTGTCAGTAACTCCATGCAAATGGCACCGCCTTCCATAACAAAGCCCTTTTCAATGCGCGGCGAGATAACACGCATGAACGGCGGCGCAAACGGGAAGTTTTCCGGGAAGGCAAGATGTAGAAGGATGTGCGCCACGCCGAGTTCTTTCATATCAGCGCCGAGGTCACTTTCCGGGTCAAGCTTAAAAATGCGCACGTGCCATTCGAATAAATTGTCATCCACAAGCTCTACGCTAAAGACAGGGTCAGGTTTCGAATTCTGCAATTTCTGCAGGTCCTTGAATTCTTTCATCAGTCGCCGAGCACGAACCGTCCTATTTACGGGCGGCTCTTCCATGGGGGCGCTTTTCTTCTTGGTACTGCTAGTACTGGAGGCGGTTTTAAATGCTGGGCTGCCTGTAGGCGGCGCGGGGGAGACACTATCTCGACAGCCGCGTAAGAGACGGCGAGCTGGTGATCCGCTTCCGGAAGCGTTCGGTTTACTGGGGCCTTCGTCGTTCTTGGAAGATGATCGAAAGATTTTGCGAAACATTGCTGTCATCTTTTCCTTCGATCTCGATGTCATCGTGGAATTGCGTTTTATCTACAACAGAAATCGAAGTATTTTTAGAAATCCCGTCTAGGAAACAGTCTAAATATATAAATATCTCGAATTTCAGTCAGTACGAGGAAAGCATTTAAATGAAACTCTATTCATGTTGTATATCGGGAGAAGAGCAGGAAGCGCGGAAAATTTCATTGAATCATATGGTTGGCTTCAGTTTGCAAAACCGATATCATTGGAAAGATGAAAATATCGGGAAAAGCAGAAAAGCGAGGCAAACGCAAACACGAGGCATTTTACAGCTGCTTCGTGGAAGCCCACTCGGTAGGGATCAGTAAACCGTGTGGGCGGCAGCCAGCAGCGGGAGGCAGTTTGAGCGAGCGAAAAAGGTCATTTGCTGATGTATAATTTGTTGGAGAGCCGTCAACGCGACGCAAATGCCCCGGGTTGTATGTTGTCAGTGCTGTATTCTCCGCGAGCCCACCCCACGTCAGATGTTGTAAATTTTCCCCGAGTCACCGCGAACAGCAAACAAGCGTGGAATTCATGTAAACTCAATGCGCGTTTTGTTGTATTGGGAGTTCATAAAGCGTTCCAGACTCGAATTGAATAGCGCAAAGTTGTTTCCGTAATGACGCATTAAAGTTTAACTTGCTCGAATCATTAGTAAAACTCTATTGAATTCTCACGTGGTTAATCTATTTTGCAACTTAACTTAACTCTACAAGAAAGATTATAATTAATTTAGTATTTTATTACATACAAATTGTTATGGGAATTCAAGACGAAAACCTTTATTCTATGCAAAAGTATATATTATTTCGCTGACATTGCGGTACAATTACATCCGATTATTTCTTCATGTAACAAATCAATACGAATGGCCGATCCCAATTCATGTCGTATGCAATTACGTTCGTATTCGTTTAACCGTAAATTTATGAGATTACCCAACTCTTCGCAATGTTGTGTGCGCCTCGAATCAAATCTCAACTTTCGCAAGTTGGGGATGATGAAGAAAGAAAAATAAAGAAGCAATGACGGAGCAGACGCTCAACTAATAAGAAATAAATTGAGGCATTTTAGACGTGTCGTTCACGTTGCCAATTTTTCCGTTTTGTTTCGGTTTTGTTGCTTTCCCATCAACGAAGACGATAAGAAAGCGGTTAATAATAAAGCAATATTTTGCGGGAAATAAAAGCTTAATTTTATTTCAACTTCAAGAACATACAATAAGTTGAGTATTTACTGAATTTACTGGCACTTTAAAGATTTTGATGAGTTTGATTGAGTACATACTAAAAAATAACTTGAAACTACTTTTATAGTTCTTCAACTTTTACTTCTTCTCCTAGAAAAACTTTTAAGTTTCAAAAAGGTCATTGAAGACATTGTTGAGTTTATCAAAGATGTTAATTACTCTACTATTAATTGTTTAAACCTTCTAAAGCCATTAAAAAACACGCCATAAAGTAAGTTTAAAATACGCATATGCAAAATCAGTTAAGGACTTTATTCGCGTGTAAATCCTTGACCCAACACAAGTATATTTACCCTTTTTTATTTCAAAGCATTTGCAGGACTTGCACATAAACACGAAGGACACAAAAAGCTACACGACACGTTTCACTCAAGCTTTCAACACATCTTTTCCGCCTTACTTTTTACGCATTCACGCTGCTGACGACCGCACTAATTACAGAACGTGATTCTTTAAATGAGCTTTACAATTACGTACAAAGCAATGCGACTTGCCCGCAGTACAAAGCAAATAAAATAAAGTATACCTAATTGTGGTCACCCATAACACTGCGTATCTCTTTGATGAAACTTTCCTTGACGCTGGATGAAGGATGATTATGAGAATAAAGAAATGATAACTTGGTGATAGCAGACTACATCATACATAATTTAAATAGATTTATTATTCGAGAAACACAAAAATTTGAGAATACGAAACATAAAGTTACATCACAATTTGTCAAAAACTATAATTTACATAACTGTCAATTATTCATTTGTTAAACTAGTGAAATGACTTGTTTAATTGGTTCATTATTCTTTTACAGGACTCTGGAGGCTTGCAACGACGGAAAAATTAAAACGTGAGTACCCTAAAAGGGAATTATTATATTCTCGCAGTCAACTAAAAATCAAATCGAGTATTTGAGCGAATGATTGATAGCGAATGTTGAAGGAATTATTATTCAGTCGATTTAATAATACTCGGCTTGTTGGTTAAAGCAAAGCGAATGCATGCGTGTAAAAGTCAATCATTATTGAATTGGTGTGCAATATTGAGGTACATTTTCAGGACGAGCACGCATTTAGTGCTTAATCAATTGCGAAACCTCATGGGATTACGCACACAAATGAATGTACACATCATAACTGCAAGTATGCCATCCATGTTCATCGACGTGACATGCACAGATTCCATGCCATTCCTCATAAACACGCACGAGCATTTATGCATCATTCCCTCCGACACGATGCAATGTGATGTGGACATGCGATTAACGGAAAATCATTAGTTTTCATAAGATTTATAGGGGCTTAATCGACATTATGGATAAGCTTAGTAATCCTTAAACATAGAATATCAAAATTTCTAATTTCTAGCGCAATTTATAAAAAGATAATTAATGTGCGCGGTCTGCAATTTGCATTCGTAAGCGGAAAAATCTTGAGCTTGATAAATTTCCACAGCACTCCGCCAATTACAAGCACAATTTGGAATTGTGATATAAATCATACGCGAGTTGAGAAAATCTGCAAACAAATTGTGCGGGTAATAAAAATGCGTCAGCGCAAAAATAAAAAATTGTTTGCGCCACCAACGCACTCGTAAAATATCGGCGGCGGCGACGCTCCTATGAATATTTTTGCAAATTAAATTTAATCATAAAATGGCTCTTCACCGAAATGCGCGGCGAAGGTGAGCGAATGAAATGAAATTTTTATTTAATTTAGGCCAAGTGTAATTTGCAATTTCCAGTTGCCTGACCCTTTAAGGGTTGAAGCTTGTCGCGTCCTTGCGGAATGAGTTAATCATCGGCTTGTTTACATTCGCGCACTTCTTCGATCACAGCGAAGAAATTCAATTTAATGCGTTTTATTTCTCGATTGCTTTTCCAATAAAAATCACTCCTCTATTTTTATTCGTTTCAACAGCCTATCAGATTTACATCTAAAAATAGATATGAATTACATGTTCTTGACACTGAATGATGGTCAAGGTAAATATGAAATTGAATCCTTCTCGATGCGCTGAAGAATAGATATTGAAGGAGTACTTACAATTATAGGGATTAAAGCTGTTAGTTTATCCTTGCACTTTATTCAATGTCAAATGCACACACGGGATGATTGTTTTTGATGCACCCGCGCCCTTTAAGTTCGCGGATGAACGCGCGCCGCTCCTCAGTCAGCGACCGTCCGAACGCGCACCCACGCCGTGAGGGGATGTGATAAGCGACACAATGTGCGGAGAGTCAAGCGCCTGTGCTTTTTGACACAGCCGAATGACGTTGGCGGCGGCGGTGGCAGTGGCGGCGGCGTGGTGCGGCTGGCGAGAGACGCAGCGTTGAACTGAGGTACGCACCGCCGATCGATGGCCCATGCTCCGTCGCGAAGCGACCAAAATGGCAGGACGCAAGTTGGATCCTTCAACCACTTGTCCGAAACACGCGCCACACAAATATCCACCCCCAGCCACCTCAGAACTCCCACGCTCACCCTAGAACAAACAATCGTTGTCACTCTCTTAATGATGCGCACCCCGCACACCGCAACTTTTCGCACGCGCGAAGAAAGGATAAAATCCCTAAGTTTGAGATAAACTTCTTAATGTTTACAACACGGAAAGCGTGCAATTGGCACTAAGGTTGAGACTATGCGCTATCAACACCTCAACGTATCTGTCAGTAGTTGTAGAAAAATCCACGACACTCTGTTGTGCAAACGCAACGCGCACTGACCGCCAATAATTCATTAATTCGCACATTTGTAAACAAACAAACCATTATCAATTGTGAGTTATTTAGGCCATACGCATATAGTTCTTGCAGAGTCGGAAGAGCGCACCATTAACTGCGGTTTTCAACCGACAGCGTGAAATTCTTCGCAATGCAATTTGGAAAATTCCAACAACCCGCCAATCTAGACAATAGATAAGCGCATTATGTGCGCGCGCGAGAAAAGCCTTGATACGCGCCAGAAATAGTTTACTAAAGCCAATTCTGTATAATTGTGACGCGCACTGAGTCGATTAGAGACATTTAAATGAACTTATCAAGCGCAACAGCACGTTGTAAATAAATGCTTGACCAATACTACATTTCACATTCTCCCAACGAAAAAAAAACGTATATAATCGAATCGTACAACTGCGCATTTTCATTGTTGTTGATGTTGTTGCTACCGACTTAAAAATACAACCGAGTATTTCGGCGTGCAGCACAAATAAATATTTAAGACCTGTTGGGTTTTGTTTGGAGAAGCGCGCAAAGAGATTCGATGAACTCATTGAATCACGAAAGCAATTAATTTAAAAGCTTTTTTCGGTCTTTCTCGACTTTGTACACATAGTCTCAGTGTATTTATGTCCATTTCTCGCTCGTCTTGCTCTTTGTTCTATTCTTATGCGCTTATCATTAAGTTCGCACAAATGAAAAACGCGCATCTTAGCGCTACTGTCAATAAATCATGAAATAGTCAGCCGATTGTTTCTTTGTTAGATTTATTCATCATATTTAAAAATAAAACATTCAATTTGTACATAACTACTACCGAATCAAGTAACATCATTTTCGAAATGTTTCAGTAGCATTTTCCATGTTTACACATTGCTTTGTTGTATGTCGCGACAAGATTGCGAACGTATTTGCTCAACATCAAAAATATTACTGATGCATTCGCGCCTAGCCATACAGTATTGTTTACTTCTGGACTAAATACGTCTGCTAAACATCACTATGCGAACATTTCTCATCATTACAATTCTCGTACACAATATGTCCATAGTATTCGTTTGAAATATAATTATTATTAAGACTTCATGTTGTGCATTTATCATGTATTGTACTAATACTGATTGGCTGACATCTTAATATCATGTAGAAGTCTTGCTTGAAAGCGGCCGCAAGTAAATCTTATCTGAAAAACTAAGTGCGTAACTTAATTAACTATTTGGCATTAAGTTCGTTCATCGCTTTATAAGAAGTAGTAATTCGTGGAAATAAGTATAAATATATTTTGTTTCTTCTTTGTTAATAGTTTCTTGGATATTGGAAGCGTACTTCAAATGACTTCAAAGAAAGTTGTATCAAGCACAACTAATATAAAAGTTTATACCAAAAATTGTTCAAGTAACAACTTCTAGCTGAACCAACAAAAAAATCAAAGTGCACATATTGGAATTGTAATAGTTTGCACGGTTCGGGCTCACCACCTATTTCATTAAACTGGATTTTCTTCTAATAACAACACTGGCAATGTGCATATTACTCGTAACAATTTTTTAACAACTTTCGCTTTAATTAGTAGCTGAATTAATGACAATGACAATGTTAAACTGTTAAATTGAATTAGTGTGCTAATTTATCAGTACATTCACAAAATGACTAACTTCTTAAACTGCAATCTTATTTATATATAAATAGGAAGTAATTTTACCTGTTATTTTATATATACAGCTAAAATCTTTGCAGATATGAACGATAGTCGAACAAACGTAAGTTTGGAACATGTACTATTAGCACTTATCTATTATCGACTTATTGTCCTACTACACCGGCCGTTACAAAGCCATTATTACCTTGTTCAATAGTTTGTTAGGATAGTTTTGTCCCTACGCTATGCCAAAAAATAAGTTTCAATAATGGCGCATCCCCGTAAATCAGTATAAAGTAATATTGCTGTATTATTCGATTAGATTAAATGAAATTTTAACTAAAATAATTTCTAATATAATTCATAATGCAAGTATAATAATAATTGTTAAAATATTGAATTGACTATTATTTGATATTGCATAGATGCAAATAATCTCTATTATAAGATTTCGAATAAACTTCGACTAGGATATATATCTATTATAGTATGATCACAGACGAAATCAAAATCGCAATGTGTTGGAAAGAATTGCAGCGAACGCGTCATAACGTGTGTCGATGAATAAGCATGCTTACATGCTTCGGCGGCTTCTTTCTCCGCAAGGGCGGTTGATTATTGTTGTTATTATTGACGATCACGTTGCAGACGTCTTGTACGCGATTATTGCCGCTTCCGATTGTCGCCCTTGTTGCTTTCATCTCAATGCTTGTGCCGTTTGTTGTGCAATGTTGCGACGCATCATTGATCTCCGCATGAACGTGAACGTCCACTTCAACCACACTGTCTGTTCGCGGCGAGGACGCATCGTCGCTCTCCTCGGCAGTCTTTGATTTGCACAGCAAAAACTGCGGGTCCGATTGCTCGCTGTCCTCATCGGCAGCGAGCTTTGTACTTGCGCGTTTACTATTTATATGGACATCGGGCCGCTTAAAGTAGTAGTCGTCGTCGATGCTGCGACAATCCTGACAGGATTCGTTGCGATGCATGCAGCCGAGGAACTGAACGCGCTCCTCAGGGGCGCCCAGTTCGCCGCCGCTATTGTGCGATGATGATGTGGAATCTCTTTGCTTCGGTTGTGTCCTGCCCTCCTCAATGTCGTGTGTCCAGATGATAACTACTCAATCGCCACGGCGCGAACGCGTCCGTTGCGGATCAGTGTTACCACGGTAGATGTACACTTGCAGTAGAATCAGCAGGTCGATGATGACCTGCAGGGTGCCGCAAATCCAGAATTGGAGCGGTGCCTCGCGCAGGAAGAAATAGGATGTTTTAAAGACATCGCCGCATGTCCACAGTACAACCATTAATATGCTAAAACATTTAAAGTACACATTGGATTAGCGTGCGAAGGACATTTGCATACACATTAAACAATTGCAGTAGCAGTAATTATTTGCTTTCAAGCTATCTCTGGTCGTATTTGTTTAGCTTTCGAAACAAAGTTTAATCTCGGCCAAGATTTAAATTCAATGATATGCCTTATGAATGTTTTCAACACTAGACTGTTTTGTTCCTCTTGTTAGCTGAACTTTAGAAAAGGTCACATTTCCGACGTCACATAATCATAATCCAAGCGGACAGATAAACTCTCCGATAAAAATAGGCTTGCCCCATCACCCAAAATATAAATGTGCCAAAAAATCAACACAGGCCCGAACAATTTTCATTATGTAAATGCGAAACCTGCAAATCAATTAACGATAAGAGATAATAATTACTTGAAAAAAAACACGTCCTCTTCCAAGGAACAATGGAGCATGCATCTAATAAATCGCAATAGTTTGCCTTCCAAAGTGCAAATTGCGGCTATACTCTATTTATACACCAGCGCTATAATAGATCACGACGGCTGATATACACCTATAGCAATCGAGCAGAAAGGAAGGATGTGGAAATATATTAGCCCTGAAAAGAGGAGCGGCCCCGATGTCCTGGTCGTTATTAAGGCTATTATTTGGTGAAATAATGAAATGAGCTTCGCCGTCAAGCGGGCAAAAGCAAACAAAAATGCATGATACGGTTAAAAATAGACTAAATTGTGGGTGAATCAAAACAAGGTCCCAATGTTTATTACCTCATGCCTTCAGTGCTTTTATTTCTGAAGTTTTTTATCAATTGCGGCGTTCCCAGCATTGCCTCCGTGAATACGGCGAGGAATCCAACCAATTCAACGAATATGATGTATTGGGCGAATAGATACATCAAAATACATGCCACTATTGTAAAAGCAAGCATGCAGTCCACATACGATTGGAAGTCGGACCAATTCCAAAAATACTTTGGATCAAAATCTAGAAGATAAGATGATCATTTGCATTAACATTTGATTGTTACGCTTTTGATAAATTAATGAAGTTATATAAACTTTGGTAATATGATACTAGTATTCAACTCATACAATGCAATCAGCAAATAATTCAGTTATCAGCTATTTTTAAATGAAATGCTACTGAATCCACCCCCTGTTTTACCCATTCAATTCCATTAGCTCATGCGTTTAAATGGAATGGGTAAAACCCACCTCAAATTAAATGATACTACAAATTAAGCAAAAGAATGTAAAGATAATGAATATGTTTATATACATGATATAAACTACTCGCAAGTATTGAAGATAAGAGTATTTGAAATTAGTGCAAGCAATAAATTACCACAAATACTATGTGAGGAGCGTGGAGGTTTTGTCTGAAGCAATCTGACCACATCATGGGGCTTAGCTGCCAACCAACAACAAACAGAGTAGTCATTATAAATCAAAGATTAGCACATACACCATATAAAATAATACATATTTCACCATTCAATATAAACTTGCGTGGGAAACTATAATTACAAATTGATATATTCATATCAATTAAAGATTATATGCAATTGTTCTACCTGTAAATATTCGCTGCTTCGACTGCATCAATTCATTCTTTCTCCGGACACTTACACACAGATGTACCATCATAAACATTGTGAAGTTCATTACCAGACTCTGGATCAACAATGGAGCTTCAAAATGTTTTCCAAACCTGAAAACAGAAATTGAACAATTGCTTTAATAGCAGTCAATTTATACACAATTGTTCAGTTAAATGAACGCTATTATGCGCTGTATGCTCACCAAAATAATATTCTGAGTGTGTTGGCAATGAGGAGGGCAAGACAGACGAGCAAAGAGAATCCATCGGCGTCTTGAGACTTCTTGATTTGCTTATATTGGGGTATGTATGGTATAACACCACCGACGATCATGGCACCAGCACTCACCCATCCGACCAAATCGCCTACGGTCAGGGACAATTCGTCTGATATGACCCAATCCATTTTGGATGTGTTTTTGATTTATATTATAACTAATGTTCTAATTATTGCTGCGTTACATTGATACTTCCATATTTAGCGTTATTGCATTATGCTGATTGCTTACGCGTCTTCACACCACACGCGCCTTGAATGTGGAAGCCTTGGAAACACTGTGCTCCACATCAAAATTTAATCTTCAATCACAAAAACTATAAAACTAGTGTCCTCACTTCGCAAGCCAGCAGGTGTTTGCGATGCGCGCACACCAAACTCTAGTAGGCAAGTGTCGCGATTGACATTCCGATGAGAGTTTTCAACGATCGGCGCAATGCTCGCTCATTGAATGATTCCTGGATGATGTGGATAGTTAATGAATTATATTTCTGGAAGGATATTCCACTGCGAATGTATTATAACGCTATGCATTGTTTCAAAATATTTAATATATAAATAATCCATTATTAATAGCGTTAAGAGGTGCCTGATGTAGACAACACGCAATCGGCTGTCAGATCTCATCAGCTGTTTTTGTAAAAGTTTTGGCGAATGTACAACATTAAACGTAGGCTGTCTTATTATAATATTTTATTTTCTTACAGTTGCTGTAATAATTTAAATGGTAATTGACACGAGGTTATTAAAACTCCTTGCTTTAATCAGGGCACCCCTTACATGGAGTTAGAGTTGCTTGTCAAACGCCCAAAAAAGAATGTTGACTTTGGAAGACTATTACAAGTAAACTATTCAATGAAATTTAGTGATTATATCACAAACATTAAATAATTTAATAAGCTTCCTGTCAGTGAAAGAATTTTTAAAATATCTCTTATACTTTCCGAGATATTAATAAAAATGTACAACACTAATTATGCTCGGTAACGCTGCCAGTAGTCATCGTCATTACTAGTCACTAGAGCACGCTAGCCGTGCTTCTCTTAGGATTTGAAACCGGCCACATAATAGCTCCGCGGCTGCTGACACTGGAAGAATTACGCTACTTAGCGATGTTCTGATGCAGGTGTATAATCGCCTGGTGTGATTACTTGTAAAGAGCTGTTCGCAAGTTGTCGTTTGGCTCACTACATTGGTTTTTTAACCAAGTAGGCCTAATTGACTTGTATTATTAGTTGCACTGGCCAAATTAGTAGTAGCAGCTACTGCGCGTTGTCAAATTAGCCTCAGTGATGCGCATCCCAGCCCCAAGGAAAAATTTCAAATCGTCATAACTTCTAAAGTTATGGACCGATTTCCATCATTTAAAAACTGTTAATATCAGCTTTAAAGGGGCTGTAAGTCTGAGGTGTTACTTTCATTGTAATATTAATATTATTGTAGTAAAGAAATTAAGAAACAGAATCAAATGATATTCTTTAAAATTTTTAGCATAGATGGTATGGATTTTTGCAAAGAGGTATTTAAATAACAGATAGGAAAGGAAAAACCAAAAAAATGTTTTAATAAGTGCGCACATTTATAAAAAATAGCATTGCGTCTACTTTTTATAATAAGTTTTGTGTTTGTAAACTTATCGGGAAGGGTTGTGAACTTTTAAATATATTAAGTATTGTTAACGAAATGTTGTCTTACAATAAAGTGGTTATTATTCAATTTTACGTTATTATTTTACATCTAGGAGACTCCCCAAATTGTTATGAAGATCATTGTAGTCAAACAATAGTATCTCCTTATTGGCTTGGCGTCAAAATTACAGATATACTTCCACCAAGCTCTAGGTGTTAATTTACCTTCCTAAACTTGGAAGGTAAAAGGCAAGATCAAATTTGTATGTAGCAACAGTGCACCGTGGCTTAGTGGTATAAGCTATGGTTGTGATCTGGGTGTCTCGAGTTCGATCCTCGGGACAGTTGGTTATTATTTATTTAAGTTTTAAATTCTCAATATGAGACTATAAGGGGAAGATCAAATTTACCTGTAGCAACAGCACTCCGTAGCCCAGTGGTATAGGCTATGGATGTGATCTGCGTGTCTCGAGTTCGATTCCCGGGACAGTCAGTTCTTATTTAAGTTTTAAATTTTCAATATGAGACTATAAGGGGAAGATCGAATTTAGCTGTAACAACAACACTCCATAGCCTAGTAGGTATAGTCTGTGGAAGTGGTCTAAGAATCTCGGGTTCGATCCCCGAGAAAGCCAACTTGAATTTATGGTTATTTTCAATTACTTGTACGCTCGGGGCCCCAAAGGACTTAACTGTATGTCCGATGGGGCCCCCCGGAGGCGTACAAGAGCTCCATTTTTAGTTTTTGAAGCCCGTACGTTAAGATCGTTTTCAGATGGCCCACCCCAAGCTTCGCTCCCCGGCAGGTTGCTTGTCGACCAGCTCGGTCGCTGTCCGACTAGCAACTGCCTCCCCATTCCCGATTTTCGTTACCAACAGACCTCGGTTTGTGACGTCAATTGAGAGAGGGAAGTCAATTGAGACTTAGAATTATTTTCTAAGTGCTTGCATTGAATACATTGGCCAATGAATGCTTGGAGGCGGTCTTATACTTTAAATTTCTCGAAAAATGTATTTAGGTGCTTTTATCCGCCGGGATTCGAACCCGGGACGTTTGGTTTGCTAACCCAGCGCTCTAACACTGGGCTAACAAGTGACTTACAAGCAGCAAATTGAAACTTCTACAACTTGTCCCGAATAATGTATTTTTATACAATGGTCTACATATATCCATCTATTCAAGTGTACAGGATCAATGGTGTACAGTTTTTACTGGATTCAAGAAATATATAATTCAAGAAATCTATTTACTAGTTTAATTGTACAGATACAGATTAATTACATTACTCGCATGCTTTAACTAAAGCTTCAGCTACTTCAACAGCTATTTGCCCTTCAGCACGAGCCTGAAAAATAAAGTAATGTTACTAGAGTACACAAATTAACATTGCAAGTTACATACTATGTCTGTGTTGGCAGAGTTAAGTTCACTTTGGGCCTTGCTTAACACATCACGGGCTGCTGAGCTATCTAACTGTTCAACAGGACATGCCTCTTCAGCCAGGACCTAAAATTAGCCAGATATCACACCAATCTCCTAACTGTGAGACTATTAATCATATGAAGTGTTGCATTAATACCTGGACTGAGGAATCATCATTGATTGTGATAGTTCCACTTGATACAAAGAATTTCTTAGAACCACCCTCATTTTCCATCACTGTGACTACTCCTGGCTTGAGGACTGCTAATGTTGGCACATGTTTCGGTAAAATACCAAATGCACCAGAGAATGAAGGAACATCTACTTGTTTTACTGACACTCCATTATAAAATACCTATCAAGTAAACCCCTAATAAGACACTAGCAAGTATAGCAATTGAAATGGTACATACTTGATTGCCAGCAGCAAATGTGAAGCTCATCTCATCAGCATACCCTCGCCGAGCATGTTGGTTGAAAGATTGTCTGGTCAGAAGACGAGAGAAGGATCGAACAGCAGCCATTCCTGAAGAAATTAAATAATATGAATTAATGTGAACACAAAATCAGTGATAAGGTAATAACCTCCAAAGATTACATAATCGTGAACGAGTTATAGTATTGAATTACCAGTAATGATATTAAGTCGCTGTGCTGAATTATTATACACAAAATAGTTAGTGATGAATTAGTACTTACTTTCCGCTTATTTAAAGGAGATTTACAACAATTAAACCACAACTTTACTGCCGACTGTTCCAACTGGATCAACCAGAATCAACCTGACATCAAAATTGACAGGCTTGCCCTCTGAATAGAAAAATAGAAACTTGTTAATAATATATTTCTTAAACACAACAATTCAATTAGTAATTAATTCTGTATAAGAGCCAGGAGTCCACAAAGTTAATCTAATGAGAATAAAATATATAGAGAACTTACTAGTCCATTAATTATAAATGCTCAATTTTGTGGCGCGCCCTATAGAAATGTATTATTTACTTCTAACCCATATTAAAGTTGTCACTGAGTAATACAAGAAAGTTTATATTTTAGCAATAATGGACGAGCAAATATTGTCAGTATTAGAACAAAGAGTTGCTGCTATGGAAAAGCAAGTTTTTGGGTCTGCCAATCCAGTTGTAGATGTTAAGGAAACTACAATTGCTGAAGATTTGTTGAATTCACACACGATGATCACATCTGCACTTACTTGCCGTGACAATATCATCAAAGTTTTGCACAGATTGCAAGAGCTTAATGATTATCTGAATCCAACTTACCCTGAGAATGAAGTGGAAATTCAAGCCAAGAAGGAGTATATAATTCAACTTTATCCCGAACTGAACGCATTGGCTAAACAGCTGGAAGAGTACAACAAACTCAAAGATTATGTTGAGTCTGAATCCATTGATAAAATACCTGGGCTTGCTGCAAAAATTGGTGACTTTGCTCAGACAGTTTTTAATACACATTCACAATGTGCTGCTTGCACAAAAGATGTGCATGATACTATCAACAAATATAATAAGATATTATCCACACTAGAGGTTTTGCTAATGCAATTTGATCAAAGTGCATTGGAAATTGAAAGAGAACTGGCACCAAAGCCTCCTTCAACTTTGGATTAAATTATATTATATAGTCAATAAAGTTCTATAATCAAATTATACTTTTTGCTCTTTCAACTATGCTTACTACTAATTAAATGTCAGCCTTAATATAATTGTTAATTTAATGCTGTTTATTTCTCCAAGTTTAATTTACTGTGAATATTAATATGAAGCTGTTGTGATTTGATTTTAAATCTAAAGCAAAAATATTTATAATAAACATTTGAAAAATAATCTCAAAGAAAAATATAAGCTTAATTCATTATACCTATCATCACTTTATACTGAATAATTTTAACTGCTGCAGTATAGCAGTAAAAATAACCATTCCTTTCAAAATTTTAAGGCAATTCTGCACCATATTTACAGAGGTAAAGTGCTTTCTCCAAGTTAACAATTGCAGTTTTAACGTCATCATAATTCATAGCAGATGACGCCCACTTGCAATACTTTTGGGCCTTCTCAATCTGATCAGGACTAAGATTAGCAACAGGTGATGATCCTGATGGTTGAATAGGTGGAGGAGTTGGAGTTATTGGTGTTCGTACTGGTGCTGGCACAACAGGTGATGCAATTGGAGCCTCTTCATTACTTTGCTCTGGTGTGAATGCTGGTTCATCAGAATTCTAAAACAAATTGAACATATACAACTTACATATTTTGTAAATATAAATGTACATACTTCAGGCTCAGCAAATGAGGAATCAAAGTTTTCAAAATTCCCACTATTTGAAGGCAATGGATCTTCACCACGTTGTTTGCGCCGTTCATTGATTTCTTCTTCAGTTAGAATATGCTCAGATTCCTCTTCATCATTTTCAACAACTGTGACGTTTATTGGCTGTGGTGACAACCCTTGCTTTAACATATTGTGTATGTATGTGGCTCGATACTTGGCAATTTTACCCTTTTCTTCCATTTCCTCAGAGAGTGTACCAAACTGCTGCAGGACCTCACATAACAATCCCACTGTATAATAAGCTTTCACCACATTTCTACAAAATATTGTCTAATTATATGTGACTTAAATAAAGAAATTCCTTACTTTGTAAATCTTCCATTACAGTCACTTTGATAAGCGACATTATATATTTTAAGGGTATAATCTTCAATCAAAGCTTGTGCAACAGTGTCATTTGAAATTCCTTCAACATCTTTACGATCACGTTTTGTATTTTCCAACCAGTCCATTATCTCAAGCATATACTTAGACACCTCAGGAGGCTTAGCACCTGGTACTATCCTCATGGCAACTTGCAAAGCCGTCATTCTTGCTATGTAAATCCACACAGAATATTATTATCAACGCCCTTCAGAAGAAAAACAAAATAGTTAATCACTCACCATAATAGGAAACCAGAATATTTCGTGCGTCATGATCCTCAGCAAGTTTCATAAAATGTTGAACACCCTTTATTTCCTCCGGCACTGGCCCAAACATGTTGAAGATTTATAGATTATCACTGGTACACTAATAAACAATTTGTTAATTTTTATACACTATTCATGAACCACAACATTAAGCAACATAACCTTGAGTATCAGTATTACGTTCTGATCGCAGGCGCCGCCAATGTTAAGAACTTGAACTGGCATACAATTTGAATTTGAGCACCTATTGAAAACTTTCTTGAAAATATTTTATTATAAATAATTTGTTTTAGATAAGTATTCCTCATATGTATATATATCTTATATAAATTTCAATAACATATAAATATATAAATACATATAAACATGAATAACATTAACATTAGCTTTAAATTTTTGTCGATTTTATAATCTGATTTTGAATGTAATTAGAACTTTTCATAACATTTCATTGAGTTAACGGATTGAGTAAATATTATGAATCTTCCACAAACATTTGCGTATGTTTTACGCGCCAATATTCTTATTGTAATTCTGTAATTAATTACGTAATAAATCATGATGAATTATATGTTACATATGGAAGAATAATTTATACTGTTGAGTAAATCCATTATATAATTGAAAATCATTCGTAATGTCAACGAACATTAATGATTATTAATATTATCTGAGCTGCTATTGCTTATCCTTTCACCAATACCATTTCCATTCTATAATTATCACTACCGAATCAGTGCAGTAATTGTTATATACTCCTAATTATTTTGGGGTGCAATATATTCAAAACCAAGTGCATCAAATTCGTACGTATCCACTATAAAAATAAATTGTGCAAGTTATCATTGCGCTAAACAATTAGGTACTTATCAAATTAATTCAGATGCAATTCTATAACACGAATAATGTGATTAGTGCTAATTTGTAACAATTATTTGACATTTTACCTTTCTAAGCGTAATGAAATCGTTGCTGCTACAATTATTCTACAATACGACTAAGCAATCAAATCATGCGCTACCATATGCTATCAATAAAAATATAATCCACATGAAAAGCGTTTCAATTTGTTTTGTTTCTAAATCAATAGCACAGTGAAACAGAAATTGTTGCAAAAATACGCTGGAATGCGTTCTTGATTAGTTGAATCTACGAAAAAGTTTACTGGAATTTTGCATTTCAGCGCGTGACGTCGTTCCAGAATGGCGTTTTTATCGCTTTTCGCTTACGTTCACCTTGTTTGTTATCCAGTCGAGCCACCGGCTGAAACGCTAAATAACAATTAAAAGCCACTAGCAAGTATCTGCTTCCAACCATTTTGCGCCAACTTAAAGTACGAATATCGTTAGTACGTAGTGGGAAATATATCACGCTGACAACGCACTCTCTTTCGTCCTTTTGTGTGTGCAACGTTCTCGTCGCGATTTGTTTTCGGCTAATGGAAATACGAAGATGTGTTCACGATTTAGTGATTAAGTTTAAGCAGCAGCTGCAAGGCGCCAAGTGAATAATCCTCTCGACTTTGTTTGCTACAAGTTCCTCGTATAGTTTATGTGAGTATGATAAATATTTGTCAAAAATCATTTAAAACGCAGGCGGCACTTTAGTAAATACAAAGGCACGTTTAGCCAGCAGCAGTAAAATATCGCGAATCAATTTTTCTGGAATACAAATTATGTACGCGCGCAATTCTCTGATTTTTGGTCGACCAGTGAGGGTCCGCCTGCAATCAATGCTTAAAAACACATTAGCGCTCGGTTTTCACTTTCTACGCAGTTCTAAATATGAAGAAGACACTTTTACGTCAGGAAAAGTTGATACTGAGCTACATACGTTTGCGATTAATTATTTCAGGCATTCTGAAACTTGACTTCACGATTCTTCTTGAAGGACCTTGTGCGTTGCGGCGTGGGAGACACAACGAGCTCAGGCACCTTCAACAACGTTGTTGTTGATGTTGTATCAATTAATTGATGATGACTGTCTGCATGTAATCCAGGGGTGAAAGGTGACACTGCTGGAAAGTGATTAGCGACTACAGGAAACCAGCATTGTACTTGTGTGTGCAACCCTTTAATTGTATCCATAACTGCAAAAATGGAAGAGATGGTAAGTGTTATCATAAATGATAATAACGTACTTGATGCTGTATTCAGCGAATACTTTCTTTGGTTTTCTTTATAATAAGTCGAACGCACTAAGCCACTAGTGCCTGTATTAACAGCATCCATGGACACACTTCGCATGTGCGAAGATGCCCATAATTCATCCCTCTTGGAGCGCTCGCGTTCACTATCCAATCCACATAAGTGCTCGTTTAATGAATAAAGCTTCTGAGTTATATCTTTGCCTATAATGTATTGGCAATATAATTAATTTAGAATACAGCCATTGAAGTACATTACCTATAATGCAATCGAGAACGGTCTTGAGCATTGGCCGATGCCGTAATACTCGTTCAAGTCGCATGCGAGGCCACGATAAGAAGACGCAATCTTCTTCCGCTGTAATCGTGACTTGAAATACGTCATCAGACTGTTCGTGATTTGCCTCCCACTCGGGACTATCAAGGAACTGATGCGCGTTTATAAAATGTAGATGTGTATCGTCGCAAGTAACACGCAATCTGGAAAGTGGAGCGCAATTACATGCGATTCAATTACAAAAAACCCCGCGCCATACGCACTTGCCCTTAAGTAGAATCGAAAGACGCTCATCAGCAGGACTCACATCCTCGACGGCATAAATGTCTCCCTGCTCTAAGCTAATGACATGTCCTTCCTTGACAAGCTCCTTGAAATGCTTTTTGCTCACTCGTAGCGGACTAAATACCTACAGCGCGAACATTTTCAGCTGCAATCAATCGTGAATTGCAAAGTGCAAAGCACTTACCTTTAGGTACAGCTCGGTGAGCTCAAGCGTGAGGGTTGGGGGCAAAAAGCGCACGGTCAGCATTAATGTATGGGTCAAGTTCAGCAGAAGGAGTAGTGTGTTCCATAATAGCACATCCGGCGAACAGACATCGCTACCGGCCCAACTTGCTAGCAGTATATACCCCAGAGTTAAAAGTGCCCTATAAATATAAATAACCCCTATGAATTAAATATCAATTCCTCGCGCAAAAATAATCAAATGAAACATTACCTAACCAAAAGCACAGACTGCTTGAAACTACCCGGAACCAAAAAAGCAGCAGCCAACAAAAAATTGGCGGTCTGATAGAGATTGTGTTGGGTGGGTGTCCAATCCTTGCAGAACTCCCAACTCTCAGCAGGAGCGAGATCTGTCGCGTTCACTGTCTGATAATCGTAATCGAACTCACCAAACGTCGTGTTGCCATTGGTAACGTTAAGAAAATCACTCGTGTTCCACAGCAAACTCGCGTTCGCTGGATCGTAAAGAAGGCCTGAGTAGAGTGACGTGCTCACGTTATAATCCTGCGGCTGTGTGTCCGTCAAATTCGCAAAGGATTCATTCATCTCGATCTTGCTACCATTCCCGTTCGTCACGTTCTTCTTCCTAGCTCTTATTGATATATTCGATCGAATCGGCATGTGGTTTGCAGACTGGATCATAAATGTTTCCATGGTGACATCTAAAATTATACGTTATGCTTAGTTACCCTTATCTAAAAAAAATCACAATGCGCCTTCCTTAACTAACTTAATATAAGAAGAAAGAAGAAACGAAAGAAGAATGAATAATAGACAATAAAGTGTACAAAGCATTTGTGTTTACAAAAGGGTTGTTTATATTTAAAAACCAAGGCACTCTTCGTACCAGGTTACTAAACAAACCTTTTATCACGCACAATCAGTATGTTGATTATAGTCAAACAAAATTGCGAACAAATACCTCAAACTCCTGGCGACTACAACAATTCAACCACCAACAACGCACTCGTGTTCGCAGCGGTGACTGTCCACGCATGAACGGCGGCAAGGACTGACGGCGGCGGACTGACACTATCGCTGACGTCGCCCACGTCGTGAGGCGGCACATTCATAATAATCAGCGTCGCTTCTTGGCGCATGATCACATACCAACGCTATTCGCGTACGTTGTTCGCGTCATTCGAGCAACTTTGGCCTAACGCGATCGCGATTGCTCACTTTCGTAAACTGCATCCCCAATAAACTCGAAAACGTACAGCACGCGATTCCTTTATACACCTTAGATCGTGCATTGTGTTGGACGGCTGTAACGCTTTACTAAGGGCACAATCGATATCCTTGCACAAGTTGCGAACTTGAGCACAATACATTCGAAACCCTTAGAGACTACGGCTGGTATATTAGCTGGCAATGAGGGCAATTCTCTCAAAATGGCACTAATTATGAAACTTTTCTGAAAGTATAATTACCACCCCTAATCCTGAATGATTCAGGGTCTATAGCTTATTGCGTCCCTGGCAATTTAGGTCATTCTGTTATGGTCCAGTTTTGCTGATTAATTTTTGAGTGGCTTGGAAATTTATATTTATAGCTTTGTATCTTTATTATTCATCTATATAAATCAACATAGCAAAACTAAATAATTCTTTTAATCCTTGCTGTACCCTTCAATCAGTATCAACAATTTCACAACTATGATACTTGGAGCTGGTCTCGAGCCAACTTTCTACGTCATTAGATGTGAGGTCATCGCTCGAGGGAAGTTCAGTCAAAGGTGTCATCTCACCCGAATATCCATTTGTGTGTCTCATAAAGCCACCATTGTTTTCTTTGTACTTTTCATAGTACTTATCTCGCGTGATCGTCTCTCCCATGAATGAGTCTGGAGACATGGGACAGCCGCTTCCTACGCAAAACAGACAATAATGTTGACTCATAAATCCTGATTATCCTCCGGAATTTAGAAAAGTGCGAAAAAATAGGAGGGTGTCTCTTGCCAAACGTTAGAAATATTCTTGGCACATGCAGGGTTTTCTACGTATTGTTTGCATATTTGACTTTTAAAAATTACCCTTTTTACGGATGGGTGACTTATATTCTCCGCTCGATGTAAGACTCGAAGTGATACTGGGCAATCGAATATCGAGGTGCGATCCCTTTGCAGTAACAATTTTATTATTCATTGCGTAGAGCTTGGTAGTGATATCCCGTGCGATAAGGGTGGTTAAAACCGTCGCTATGTACGTGTCTTTCACAAAAAGATATTCCAAGGCTGAGCGCTGCCAATATAAATACCGACAAGTACTCGCAGCTACTATAGACACCTAGAAATTAAAGGATAATAATTATAAACCAATGTCTTCAATTATTGAAGCGCAAATCAATCAATTGATGATGTATCTTTGTACTCTACTATAAAGTAATTAAATTAATAGAACTTTTACTTTTCAATAATTAAGGCGATTGTCCTAGTAAAATTATTATGTTCAGTCAATAAACAGTTGCTAGTCACGCAATATTCTGATGTGGTATTGGCGTTCCATGTAAATAATTAATGACAAGTACTCAATCGAAGATAATTGCGCCTTCAACAGGTTGAAACCCCGATAAAAGAATGAAGGTTTCATACTCAATAATTATGGCTGAATAAAGTACCTTGAACTTGTCATCGACGGTGTTGCGACTTGATTCAAACTCGGGCGAGTCCAGGAACTCGCATGGAAGAATCGGGTGCAGAAATTGATTATCAGACAGCACATTAACTTTCCCAGAAAGTAGAAGTCCCAGTCGATCTGTGCGTGTTAAGTTTTGAACGGCGTATGCTTCACCTGCATGCAATGACATTATCTGCGAAAATTCCTCGCTGACAATTTTCTTGAATTGCAATCGAGGAATCTAAAAGTTTACACGTTGATTTCTGCACTCGTTGGAGGGATTTAAATACCTTGAACGGCTCGAATAAATTATGGTAGACTTCTTCGAGTTCTGGATCGAACTTAACGGGTCGTATCTGATAAAGTATGTGAAATATTTGACCCATATTAAGTAGCACGAAGGCAAAATTCCATATAAATACATCCGGCGCGCAGATTACATTCCAAGCCCAACCACAAAACAACATCAAGCCTGAAATTACGCACAACAGATTAGTATGTCGCGAAATGTGTTATTATCGCATCGTCCGTACCAATAATGAGCCATAAATGCATATGTAGCGCACCCTTTTTAGTGCAATTTGATGCGTACGCAATGGCAAAGCACATGTTTGCCAATTGGAACAGATAGTGTTGGGGCTCTTTCCAATAATCGCACCAAGGCCACCATATTACTAAAAATAACACAAGTCTTATTAAAGACTTATTCGTAAGGATATCCAATTATAATAATATAGTAGTTACCTTTTGGTATGGTATAGTTTAAATGTTGATCCTCCAAAGGCCATGAGAGATTTACACCCGGAGCGACATTCAAAATAGTCGGTCTTTTTTCGTTTGGTTGTAACCCGGACAAGTCCGGTTCCGATGGCATGTTGCGTTGAGTTTTGGGGTTGCTCAGCTGTTGCAGAGGCTTATTTTGAATTACATCTTTCCGGCCGTATTGATTATTCGATTTAAATTTGTTGCCGCGATTGTAGCGCTGTATAAACCAGGGTTGGAGAAAGCATTTCTCTTTGCAGAAAGCTTGCTCGTGACTAGAATGCCTAGGGGTGAAAATTTGTAGTTGCGTCACATTTATATAGATGGCGAAAGAAAAAGCACCCCTTATATGATGCATCAATCAATGTGATATAAAATTAATTAATAACTTCAAATTATCTCCAGAAAACCGTTGATATCATTATTGATTACGGAGGATCTAGAATATTATGTGGCAAAACTATCAGAATAATAATTAAATAATTTTGAAACTGATAGCTGTGCATATTAATAATTTCATTTGATTATAATTAAATAGTTGGAAGAAACTTGCAATGCAAAGATAGTTTAAGCGAAAGTTTGAAGTACCAAGCACACGTACCTACATCCACTATGAACAATACCACGTATAATAATGCTCGTACATCAAATCCTTGCATGGAAATTTGTTTATTTTTTATAGTCCCCACTCAATTAAACCAGTTTCCTGCAAGCCGCACAGCCTGTGCCGAGGTATACAAAACGCGCATGTTGTATTGGTTCGTTTAAAACATTCGCTTATCAGAATGGGCGTCCTGGCATGGGACGTGGGCGTTGATAGGAAAAGCTGGCAAAATGCAGTGGGAGGTTCCCTGCAGCGTTGGTCGCAGGCTGTGCTCCTTCGTAGTCGACTTGCGGTGTTAGCAGGATTAAGTAGGGATCCGTTGAGTGTTGTTTGCGTGAGACAGCGGCGCACGTGCTGCAACCGAATACCACCGTGTTTGTTAATGATACATACGCGGCAATAAAATTTGAATTTGAATAGTGCATTGCTTAGTTTTCAATTTAAACTTCAAGAACAATCAAAGGATAATAAGAGAAGTGAATCGTAGCTTAGGAAATATTGTGCCAAACTGGGATACTTTAGTTTGAAACTCAAAGGACATCAATTGTGCTACGATTAAAGACAAGTTGTCGTTGGTTTCGTCGGCGGTGTTGGTCAGTGGTCTGTGATGTGCCATGAGCTGCTCTGAAGTTATGTATCAGGCGTACTACCCTTATCTGTACCAGCGTGCCGGCGCCGCACCAGCTCACCCCGTGCCACGAGCCGGTCCTTTTCCGTCGCCTTTTGGCGCCGCGCATCAATATGATAGGGTTCGTATATTCTCTGTACAAGACTTAAACCTAGTTATAAACTAAAGCCCGCATAATTTGAAAAAACTGATCCAATTCTTGCACTTCTTGTACTCAAGTGACATTTGCGTACCGCGCGCGCTTTTTTGCGGACAGTGTTATGCCGTTAAAGGGAGTGTCGGTCCCGCTTTGTTTGCGACCAGTTTTTGCTCACGCTTGTGTTATTTTCGGCTTAATTGATGGTATCATTGATGGTCCGTACGGCTCCCAATTAAAGATTTGCCTGCAACAAGAGCAAAACTCTTGCGGGAAAAACAATTTGCGTCTTAAAACCATGCCATCCGACGGCGGCTTTATTGACAGTCAATTCCTGTGAATTTATAAATCTTCTACGAAGCCATAGATATATTTGAATTCACAATGGATTTAAATTCTTGGCGTTGAAATAAAAGAATCCATTTCGCCTTTTCTGCTTGCTGATAGATAAATCTGTTTTAAATGTAAATTTCATAATTTGAAAGAAACAACATGATCATCAACGCCGCCGGGGATTTGTAAATATTTACCTAGCTAAAAAACCAGAAGCTGCATAAAAAAGAAGCCGGGGGTCAACAATTAAGTGCACCACCCGTCGGCTTACAAGCATTTAACCACAATGCAATTAACACCTTTTAAAAAACTTTAAAAGCTGATGTTGTTAGAAAACGGAATAAGCTTAACCGCATAAATGTCACTTTTACATTAAATTATACGCTTAATAACACTTCAACTTGGCTGCACGTTGGCGCAATTCGCATGCAGAAATGTGCAGTTTATAATATTCATATCGCTGTTGGTGCGTGCTGTTCAAGTCGCCAGAAAACCATTCACGCGCCTGTTTTAAGATCGTTTTGATTGCGCAATGCACACTTCTTCGCTCAAATATTATACGCATTCATTTCTAGATGAATTCGTTAACGTCGCAACTTTCAACTCTGCTGAAGAAAGTTGTTAACTACTTGCAATCAGCATGTTAAGCTTAACTTGAGCGAAGCACTCATCGTACGTAAGAGAATAAAAGTCTGAACGCAACAATTTACTAACTATCCAGGAAATTAAACCAAATAAAGCGTAAATGTTTGGTCATCTAAGGTCAGATCAGACCTGCATTCAGCTCTGTCATAATATTGCGAATGTCAAGTTGACACTGCTTGAACATTTTAATAATAAAGATAAAAGGCGAAATTCAAATCGTGCCTGGCATTAATGCAATAGTTTTGTATCATTAATACAACGAATAATCGTTATATTTTATAATATCATATAGTTTATGATTATTATTCGCAATATGCACGCAGCCAGTAAAGTTTTAATGGTTTATCACACGCGTTTAAATTCATAAATCATTCGAACATTATTTGCTGCTTCAAACGGACTTAATCTCTAATTGAAATCTGGTGTAAAAGATATGGAAAAATGTCATGTATCAAATTTCTTTTTAGGCATCTGTTTGAGCGCCTTAATGCATTGGCATTTTGCTACTGCCAAGAAGCTGTTGACCTGCTTATATGAAGAAATTTGTTATTAATTTATGCACAAACAAAATCCAATATAAATTTTGTTTTTGTTTCTTGCTACTATTTGGAAATACTTTAATACTTAATTGTTTATCTATTTTCAATCAATAAAATGGCACGATAAAAACGATAGCAAAAAACACGCAATAAATATTTTCGTATTATTGTTTGCGATGCGCATCTTCGGCTGGCATTTCAATCACAAAACGTCGTTCAACTCTTTCGTTTCGTTGAGTGCGCATTTGATATGATAATTTATTTACTTTACAGTTGTCAGAATGTCTTTAATGGCACTCTCATAACATGCAGTCATTCAATTATAATTTGTTGCCGCGCGAGGCAAGCAGTGATAAATTTATTTTGCATACGAAATGGTGCGTTGCTGGTTGCTTGTAAGCGCATGTCGCGACATTCTCCATGTCTTTTTCCTCTTGTTTTTTGTTTGCTTCGCTTCGCTTACTTGCTTAGTTTATTTGCCCGCAACTATCGCGAACGCATAGAGATGGACGCATTGCTGGCTGACGTTTCGGTGTGTAAGACATGCGTGTGCAATACGCATGTGTCACTACCGTGCCGAACAAAGTCGACTTCTTGCACCTTGCTGTTGGCTGCCTTGCAATGTGACACCTTGCTGTATAACAAATGATCACCGCATTGCAAAACTTATTAGGCCACTTGGATTCCCAACGAGTGCGTACATCTCGCACAAAGCAACAAAGAAAAGAATCAACACGGCGAAAAGTTGTTTGGCATATAAACGATGATGATTTTCCACAGAGCCAAAGGCGTTTCTCACTTGCATTTGATGCTAATTAATTTTGTTGCAATCAAAGTTCTCATGACGTGTTTGTAAAGTTGTTTGTTTGTTTGTTTGTTTGGAGAAGAAGGAAAGTTTGACGATTGTTCTCCTAATGCGCTCGGTGCTGTATCAATTTGCATCAATTTCAAGCAGACTCATCGAAATGCGCATATTTTTTTCCACTACCAGACTCTGTAATGCCTTTGCTTTTTATGTTAAATGCCCGACTTCCGGATGTTTGGACGCAATGTGACATAATTAATAAACTTACGTAGCTACGTGCAGCGGGTGTGTGCTCGCGCGAGCAAGGGGCGCTTTTTTGTTGGTCGACTGAGTGTGCGCACTTTGTTTTATCTCTAACAGTAGCAACAAGGCAGGCAGTTTATTAATATTCGTTGCCCTCGTGCTGCCGTCGGCGTCGGCGGCCATGATATATTTTTTCTTTGATTAATTCGAAGAGTTAGCGCATAAATTTACCGACTCCACTTTCCTTTCGCGTGCTTCCTCCATTTCGAAAGCAATTAAAGTTAATTACACGTTCTTTTGCATCTGATGCGAACGCCGGCGCGGGCGGCAAACTAAACTGCTTTGCTTGTGGCGGCGAAGGCGGCGGCGCGGCTTGATCAAAACCCTTTCAAGGCGTGCGTTCCCTTTCTTGGTTACTCCAACATGAACTAAACTTTAGATTATTCATTAACTGAGCAAGATAAGGGTGCTTTTTGTTCATGTAGTCTACCACAACAGAGAGAATTCCCTGAGAAACGAACAAATACTCTTTTTGCACTGTAAATTTGTGCGATAATGATATTCCTGGAGAGATGTAAATCATAAACAAATAATTCTGAAGTAGAATCAACTTTGGTAACCAGTGGTAACCGATTGGTAACCAGTGGTAACGTCTAAGATAACCCGATAACGTGTTGTTTATTTTTCTTGCAGTTTAATGTCCAAAGACTACAAGAAACCAGCCACCCCCTTAGTCAGGCGACGGTAACAAATAGTATACAAACGGGACTGGAAAGTGCAAGCAATAGTAATGTGTATGGAGCGACGCATAGCACGGGTGGGTCCACCGTCGGGTCAACACCAAGCAGCCCCCTGCGACCGCACAAGGAAGAAGAACATCACGACGACTCCTCTGAAGAAGGCGCCGTTACACCTGGTGGTTCGCGTGCGCAATACGTTTCTGCAAATTGTGTGGTATTCACACATTACCAAGGGGATGCTGCTGCCGTTGTGGACGAGCATTTTTCACGCGCATTGGATAAAAACACGCACGCAAAAGGTTGGTGCATTTTTCACTTGCTTCTTCGTTTAATTGCGCTTACGGACAAGTTTAATATCGATTTTGAAATCTCAAACATTAAGATTTTAAAGGCGCAAAAGGTTTAAAACAAAAACCGTACTACCCAAATAAAATATAAAGAAAATTAGTATGAACAAACAAAAAAGGAGTTTACCGCTTGAATGGTCAACTTCTTCGCGTTCGTTTTCGTCTTTTTCAGTAGGACTTTATAAGTTTGGTAGGTTTTCAACGGGTCCATTTACGGCGGCGATTATCACGTTATAAATTAGGTAAAACTAGGCAGAATATTCATTCGAAAGGAGATTTCGTGAAAAGATGTCGCACTGGCCGAGCCGAAGTAGTTAATGCTTGCGCGTATGATTTTGACGATCGTTCGTTCGTTCACTGCGCTGACATCGTTCGCTCGTTTATTTCGCCTGAAGGTGAAGTTGAAGCTCAAAGACGATCCGCTGAAAAGGGTTTTTTCTGACTTTAATGTAATGAATTACGGTAGTGCCGTTCCGTTTTGTGAGCGACGTTTTTTCTTCGCTTGTTTGCTCTCAGCAAACAAAATAAATTGTGACAATAAAATCAGTTTCACACCATAATTTTCCTCCAAGGATTTCTTGATAAGAATTTTGCAATAAATTAATAATATTCACCTCCTTCAATTCATCTTCACACTACTCTAAAATTAATCTTTTTCTCGAACACGTGTTTAATTAACTTCATAGCTAATTGCTCCCAATGATTGATTAGTAATGGATTTATTATGTTTCTATGCAAAAACAATTATTTAATAATTGCAAGCATTTCCGCAGCGTTTTTTTCTATGTTGTAGAAGCAACAAATATTAATATTCTGATGCTTTTCTTTGTGGTTTTTCATTTGATTTCATTTAGCGTGTGGTTACTTAATGCATTTTGTTTATTGCTCTGCTTAATTATAGTATAATTGATCAAATTTATGAGTTGTGTATTTGTTTACTATTTTACTACTTTATTTAATGCGTTTCGGCCAGTAGCATTTGTTAATATCAGTTTATTGCGTCTTAAACACGAATTTACCTTTCTACTTTTCATCATCAAAGATCACTTATCACATTTTTCCTCGGCCATTTTCCCGGCCTTTCTCTATAGGTACTCAAATATTCCATTTCATTGCAATGCGTTGCCCCCGATCAGGGAGGAATTTCATTGCAAACGCGGAACAAAAAAGGGCACTTTTATTGGCATTCCATCGAGGCTTTTATGGTCTCCGAAAACGAACTGAAACAAAACACAAAATAAAAATAGCGCAAAATATTACGCACTCTCTTTCCTCAGCGTTCGCTTGTTTGTTTATGTTATTCGGCTTTGTTTTTTTAATTATTTACCTCTGGCATTTGTGAGGTAAAATTGAATGAAAAGAGAGGCGAACACTATGGGAATTTAATTAAGCTTAAAGTGAATTTTGATTTGATCATTCACTCGTTATGAGAACGACAAGACGAATTAAATTAATAAGTGGCTTATTAAGAAAAGTATTCAATTAAACGTGCCGCCGCGCGCTTCTCAGAAAACGCAAACGCTGAAAGTTGCTGCTACTGCGCCAAGACTTGAAGAGTTTTTAATTTAAACATTTAACAAATGGCAAATGAATGAAATAAATGATCATAAATGGCAGGCAACAATTACACTCGATAAATTGTCCGAGTTGTTTTCTAATTGCAACTTTTACAAACAAAGTTTCACAGCAATTGGAAAACTTCTTTGATTCAGATTGCTGTGACAAATTTGACAGACTAATCGTTTGTTACATATTCAACTAGACGCTTATTAAACCATATTTAAGCATTAATTATGCCTTTCATCGGACCACACACGTTAACCTACATAATTAAAATATGTTGCGTTACTTTTTTTGCGTTCACACACCAATTTATTTGCGTTTAATTAAACGCTGAAATAATTTCATAAATTTTGAGCAAGTCTAAAAGTAATTTCTTTTCTTATTCGTGAAAGAAGCTGGCCAATAAATTATGAGGAAGAAATAAATTAAATAGTGTAAAAAATTGAAATATTATATAAACAACATTTAGCGTTTGTTCAACTCGATAAACATCTTTTCGTTGTATGTGTCGTGCTCTTTCTTCGTTAATTCTCCAAAGTTTATTTCTATCTTTACAAAGCCGATAACAATCTAATAAAGTTTAACGCTTTGTTCGTCGCGTTTCATGCAAGTTAGTCGCTTGTTTGGTTGCTTGTCATCAAATTTATAGTGTTAAAAGGCCAATAAATCATTTTGTTCACTTAGCGAGTCGAAAAGTCGCCGACGAAATAAAAAGAAATTAAATTTCAAGTTGGAGGTAAATTTAACGTGACAAGCTAGTTGCATGCGCTCGAACAAAAGAGCAGATGCTAAATGATTGCTGATATTTATTTATTCTCTCGCTACGAATGTTTGGGCCCCGAATTAAACGCTGAATAATGACGCGTAATTAGCGCAATTAATAATTTTTTGTCGCGGCGAATTCCGCCGTCTTTTCGGCGGCGGTGCGGCACAAAGTCGTCCGAAAATCGAATTCCTCAAAGGTCGATCATGCTCGCCGCGCTTCAGATCTGAGCGGCTCGCGGCACGGCGTTTTCGGTGACTGCAACGCACGAAGACGTTTTTCTAATGCGCGCGCTGTGATCAGTCAACGTTTATTGGACTTGCTCGCCATACAGTCAGATGTCAATACAAATGCATACGATCGATAAACATTCGGCCAGTGCGCGTATCTTCCACGGAGTATTGGAAGATGTGGTTCTTAACGCGTCCGCTTCGCCGTCGTCGCTGGTTCCCCGAATTGATTTCTTGTAATGTGTAGTAATGTTGACAAACGACGGCCGATGGGCAAGCAGCGTGTTCTTGCACCATCGCACACACACACGTAAAGAAATACGTATACTGACGCGATCACAGGGAGATGAAGAACAAGACGAGGACCACGGCTGCTGCCGTTGGTGCCGCTGCTGCCGAAGAAGTGTGGGAACCGCGGCGCGCGCGCTCAAAGGCCCCATCGACAATATAAAACTAAAGTTAACATTCACAAATAATCAGATACCATTTTATATAAATCACCGCCGCATTCCGCAGCGGGCGAATGCGTCGTCCCGCATCGTCCCGCTTGGTCACCTTGCCGACCCTGCCTCCTTTGATTTCGTCGCTCGTTTGCGACTCCTTTAATGATTTTTAGACATTGTTCAATTGTCCTTTCATAATCAAATTTTATCTATTTGGTATCTTCATTACTCTTACTACTTAAAAGAATGAAATTCGGCAATTTGGCCAAGTTCTGAAGGATAATAACTTTCCAATTATCCTGGCGACTTGAATTTCAATTCAAGTGATTTTGAACTGAATTGTTTCTAATATAGTTGGCAAATTCCATGAGTAGAAACCATTTCAGTCAGTTATGTCTGCAGTAAAGCAAGTAGAAGAAGCAATTTCTTGAATAAAAGCCTTCCTGAATATGAACATTTAATTGCAATGCTGGTAACATGCGAGTACAAAGAAGGGAGCGGCGGAAATGCATGTAAAACAGCGCCAAAGTTCGTGGAAGGCGCGTAATGTTACCGAGTCACGCGCTTTTTGCGTCGCGCATGCATGTAGTTTAGCGAATATGCAATGCGTTTGTTGCACTTTTTGCAGTGCAGTGTGTTAGAATACGATTGGATGGCTGGTTGGTTATGCATGGAAAAACTTGACTAATGTTCGTTTGCGCTTCGCTGTTGCAGAGAGCTCGCCGATGTCGACGCGCAACTTCCCCCCGAGCTTCTGGAACAGCGCGCAGTACGGCACGACGGGCGGCGGCTCTGGCGCGGGAGGCGGTAGCGGTGCGAGCGGTGGTGATCTTTATCAGGGCGCCGCCGGCGATCACTATCACCCCGGCGATTGGTATCACCAGTACAGTGCGGCGAGCCATCGTGCCGTCCACGATTATCACCACCACCATCACAACATGGCCGCCCAATACAGCGGCCTCCTTCTTCCTGGTTCGCGGCTGCACATGCCTGGCGCGCAATGCAAAGCGATGGATTGGCAGCACCCTTCGATGGAGAATCCTTACACGTCCTATTCTACCATGTCTGGTAAGTTAAACTTTTTTCAAAGAATATCCCATGATTATTTCAATTCTAATTCATGATGGTCCTGAGAATCTCTTTAAATTTCTGTTTTGGGACATGCATATAAAAGTTTTGGAGCTATCAAGCCAAAAATTGAATTTTGTATTTAATAGCCAACAAATACTTAAAATTTGATCGATTCTAATTTAAACTGCCCCTTCATATTTTCAAAATGAAATTTGGACCTTCTGGTCATTGTTAATACCTATTGGTTTTATTTATTTGTACTTGTTCATTCGCTTGTCTGGTTGTTTGTCCTTCACTCTTGATGAGTGGTGGTACTCTGAGTCTCAACGAGACATTTGCAAGCAGCGAAATTCCATCGAGCAGCAAGGCTCTTCTTGGCGCTGGGCGCTGCCGCTGAAGGACGAAGAAGTATTGTGTAATTGTTGCCGCTCTCATTGGCCAGCGCGTCCGAGTATTGATTCTGATTGCCCCGGCCGCGGCAGAGTGAGCAAGCCAGCCAGCCAGCCAACGCTTCCTGGAATAAACGCCAACTGACCACTCGCTCTCAGCACCAGTCCAGCGGAATGAACCATATTCGAACCATTGTTTCGCGGTTCGCATGCATTCGAATCTACGACTTCTTTGCTCAGATGCATTTTAACACCTTGCCGTACATGTCCCAAAACATGCTCACGATTTCCAAATTTGATTTTCTTCTTAGTGGGCCATCAACACGTTCTTCAAAGTCAGGGGCTCGTAGGAATTTGTTTCCAGAATATTTATCAAGTGTGATTCTGAAACCAACATTAAATTTTAGCTTTCTATGTTTCCTAACGATTTTTCTTATCTTCTTTCAGGACTGGAAGCGCAAGTACAAGATTCATCAAAAGACCTCTACTGGTTTTAGTGCGAATTGTAAAGCGTGTAAAATTTAAAGTGTTTTAAACTAAATAACTTATAAATACTTGAACAATCTAGTGATACAATATGCTAGGGACTTAACGACATCGTTTTTAGTTAATTAAATAATAATTATCATCACCAATTCAACAAACATCCAATGATAAACAATATTTCTCTCGTTACCTTAGTAACAACGAAGAAAACAAAATGAGAAGACATGTATTAAAAACGGTTTTGCAATTACGAATAGCGTATTGAATGTTCCTTAAATCTTCGCACAACACGTGGGAGTTGTAATTTTATCGCATAATTATTATTATTAATTAATACTGTATTCTAGACGATCACCGATTCGTATAAAAAACAAGTGTATACTGTGTTTCAAAGTTTGTAAATATGTATTTGCTATAAACTAAAATTAATTCAAAACTGTTGAGAAATTTTAAATTCAAAATCAAACCATTTTGCATCAACATGCAACTGGATTTTTATTTATTTATTTTGCTTTAAAACAGAGGCAAATTAGAGGCTCATTTACGTTTAGTTGATTGAAAATTGTTGTAAATATGTTCATAATTCCTGTAGCTATAATTAAGATTAATTAATTAATAATTGATTGCTGAATACCGATGATTATGCTAAATCTACAATGTAATTGCAGTAATATTAAAATTCATTCATGATTGAACATTTTGAATTATTATGCAACACGAAATTATTTAAATTTCTTTAAAATCATTCAAATAATTGCAAGCAAACGTAGAACATTTTAAATAATTTTATGAGTTTGAATGATTTAAAGTAAATTTGTTAAATTCATTAGAAAAAATGTTGGCAAGTGATATAAGTTAGAGCCATCACAATTACGTAAATAATTTTTAAAGATTTGCTGAGAACAATCGGCTAACAATTTTCTTAAGCAATTCGAGTATGAAAAATTTTCATTTCTTCAAGGGAAAAACTATTGCATAGTACTTAAGCGGAATGCAAACTGTATAAATGTGTATTAGAAATTGAGAAAAGTTCGTTTAATGTTTGTGCAATAAAATGCTGTAAAAATCGAAATTCTACGTTTGTCATTTTAACGCAGCCCCGAAAATCCATTCCATTAATTCCAGTATGCGTGCGCATTCGCGGAATAGCTGCAGAGATAAGCGCAATTGATGTTTAATTGCCTCAAATTGCTGATCATTTTGCGCATCTTCAGCTTCGCGTGCACTTAGTGGAACTAACTACGCGCTTCTCGACATTGTGTACACTTTTAAAAATATACGATACTTAGCGACTAATACTCGGTATAAAGTGTGCTTAATCGCAGTAGTGTTCGTAATACGCTAGTGCCAGTGCAAATCGCAGAAATGCTATCGCGGTATCTGGTTAATTATATTTTTGCGTCGCCATCAGTCGCACGACAAGCGTAATTGCGCTTCACAATTGCACTTTTCCATCTTCAAGTAAGTAACTTTTTTTCATATCTGTGTAATATATCGATTAATTGTTTATATTTATGACTTGTATACCTAAATACTTAAACTTAACCGTTCTTTAATCATTTAATAATCAAGTGAACTTAATCCTTTTACTACTCCAAGCAAACGTCAATTTTTGCATAAATTCGGTTATAGATTTTGTAAATCACTAATAAGCAGGTAATTAAAAATTTTAGACGTACTATAAATCAAAATATATCACACATAAAACCTAACGAGCAAAAGTTTATATCCTGGATTGATACGCAGATGTCTTAAAATCCGTTGATCTCTACCGATCATCATCGTCAACAAGTATTTTTTGTTCAGTAGTTCATGTTCGCTAATAACGTAGATTTTGAGAGACATTGCCATCGCCAATAAATTATTTTTCGACACTTCCTCGTCCTAATTGATGCGCAGTCGTCATCAATCACGCGCATATGTAATGAGCCATCGCGACTCAGCCAGACGTGAAAGTCTCACTCGAAAGGCAGTAAACAGCCCTCTTCCCCGTCGGTGCGCCTTTCAAAACTCCAACTTTCCAACTTAATACACTCCTAATTAACACGTGTTCGTAACTTTAATATTAAATAGGATGCACGTCTTCCCTAAAATTTACGTTTGCGCAAGGCGTGCAGATTTCACGTTCACACCATTAGTAATCGGACACCATGCGATGTCTTCGCTCGTCGATCGAGTGAAGTTCGGTAGCGAGAAAAGTCGGCACGTTTCTTCGTTCCACGGCTTTTATTATTATTACCTAATAAGTTACTTAACCTACCTCCTTAGACTTTTCGGCAGCGTGCTCGTAAAATGCGCAAAGTATTAAAATTAAAATGTTTTGACGTTTTTATGCCTTGGATATTTTGCTCAGCTCGTAAACTCTTCACAAATTATTTTGTGTTCTTTCTCATCTACCAACAACCGAAAAGTAAGTATCTAAATATTTACTCTATCATTAATTAAATAACCACCTATTTAATTGAAATATAAATGCAAATTGTTTTCAGATTTTCATTCAATCAAATGTGATTTGATTAAATTAATCTCAACTAATTTTTTTATCAATCAATTAAAAAAGTGTCCAGAATTATCGATACACATACCTAAATCAAAAACCGATTTCTAATCTACTGTAATTGAAATTAATGAATTAGACTAAATTTTAACACTCATAAAATGCATATTTTTACTTTTATGTTCCATGTTTATGCTTTGATACCAGTTTCATTTTTTCCATTTAAATTGAAATTGTGTTCGACCATAAAACTCAAATTGATTAGAGTTTCTAACCATTTCGTCGTAAGAGAAGCGAAAGAAGAAAATTTTAATGAAAGCGAAGAAACGACCAAGGTTAAAACTGGTAAAAAGTCGATTAATTTGAATGTAAATCATCCGAATAAACTAGTTTTCTATTAGCATTAGCCATAACTCTTAACAGTTTTACTAGTATGCCTCGTAGCCAATTAATTCGTCTAATTGATATTTTGATTATTTCTTTAAAATCTTAACGAAATAAAAATTCAAATTTTGCATTTTATTCTATTCAAATATATGCAAATTTTATTTGTTTCATTGCATTCCAAACCAATAAAATTATTTGTCGATAATTTTTTGAATAGTTTCGCGTTTGATGGCAATATTGGTGCGTAAAATATTTGCAAGTTTTTCAGTTAATTAATTGAATTACAGGTTAAAACACGCACTTTTGGAAATTAATTAGTTTGTGCGCAAGTTTAACGCGCGCTGGGAGATGGCAAACTAGCAATAGAAGGAAGGAATGCAAATGCATTGACGATGGCGAAAGAAATGCGTTTGAGAGAAACGCTGAAGAATTTCGTTTTTCCACTAATTTAATGCGCGTTTAAGTACGTTTAAAAATGTCACTATCCAATTGTCGCCGGTATGCGTAGTCGCCGTTCAATTTCGCTTCGGAGTGTGCATAGGGTGCAACACTTTTGCAATGCACGCATGTACGAAGGATGAGAGACAGTGACTTCTGCGGACGACTTCTTCGCCTTCTTCTTCTTCTTCTTCAGCTTTGCGCACTTCAATTGTACGTACGTAAGGTACCCAATACAACAACTTTGTCTCGTTCACTCGAAATGCTATTCCTGGATTGTTTTTTCAAAGGCGTTCAGCGCATAATTTCGCTCGTTCTATCGAATCATGAGCAATTCTTATATACCGAGTAATTTCATAAATTAATATTTACCCATTAATCCCATTAACTTAATTCGTTATAAATTCAGTTGGTAAACTTGTACTACAATAATTTCACCGTAGAATAATTCTAAATTAACATATTTCAACAACCCTTTGAATGTTCATTCACCAATTTTTTTTCAGCTATTTAAAATGTCTTTAAATGACTGGAATAATTCACCCTGTAGATTTTTGTGAGTAAATAAGAATAGAATTTGTTCAGTAAGAATCCTGGTCTAAAATATGCATCCATCAGTAGTATATATCAATTCGGTTGTGTTATTTTCGTTCTATTTTCGGGAATGAGTAGCAGCAACGAGGGAAAATGCAAGAAGCAACAATTGCGATTACCGAACGTAATTTATACGCACGCGCGTCGCGTAATTATAGATCTTCTCCTTCACTCGAGGGTGAAATATTGCTGTCATAACACACCCTAATAGACATAAACAAGCGCACGATACCAAACATTCCCTGTGCTTTCTTCATCTTCCTTCCTTGAGTTGTTCGCATCCAGGCGACATTGCATCAAGAAATCTATTAGAGCAACAGCGATTAATAAACGAAGAACGCTCAAGAATGATGCGTTATTTAAGGATATGTTCGTTTTTTCATCCTCCACACTTCTTTCTCGCGTCTCTTCTTGTTTGGTTATTGCTTAGCAACCCCATTCGCATACCGCGCATACAAATGAGTTACAAGGAAGGAAGTCGTGTCCTTCAACTTGTCAAAAAGTTTTCCTTTTTTCTTCTTGCTCTAATTCAATTATTCTTAGATGATCCTGACACATTTCAAATCATAGTCTATGGCTTAATTATTTCAGAAATTTTAATGTAATTAAAGATGTTCCTTTTTTATTTTAACGCTTAAAATATTATCTCAAATGCGCCAGACTTAAATTTGTTGCACTCACTTATTCTGGGGTAAGAGGACTCATCAGCACACTGACGTTTTAAAATTAAGTAATGAATATTCTTAATTTTGAAGTAACTTGTATTACGAAAATTATTATCCTAGGATGCTGATGAATTTGATGATGTCGAAGATGATGATGAAGAAGAAAAAATTCTGCAATGCGCTATACCTTATGTGTTAAAGATGCTCCTCCTGGAAATCAATTACGAAGTCGACAAGAGTCGCTGCATGCTTGAAGGAGCTGCGTGCCAGAGATATTGGCGTCTCGTTCGCGGCACGCTTGGAACAAGGGACGTCTTTGTCTTTGTCAGCGTCTTAGATGCCTTGGCGAATTGACTACACTCTCTGAGGAGGCATCTCACTCGGGAGCGCAAGAACGCAAGCGAATTGAAGCCAATAATAGCACTTGATTAGTGTAATCCGCGAAAAGCGTTCGGCAATCATGTTTCCAATATGCGAGCATTGCTCACACATAATTTCACTTCTTGACTTGTACTCATGCTACCAGTGTATAAACTGGATGGAACTCCATTTTGCGCTTAACTAAGTATGAGAAGTGTGAATAGCTGATGCTCTAACTAATTATTGTTTTTCTTTGATCATATGAATAAATTTAATTGTTATTTTCGAAGAATTTATGTATTTTATCCATGATAACACTAAAACTCTTTGCAGTATATAAAGGTGCAATTACTTATCATTCAAGTAAACGTGATAAAAATGCACTTAAAGGACAGAAAGCATAGAATTTAAGAATTTTATGTCATTCGCATTGAATTCATTAGCAACACATCGTTCTATCAAGCCGGACAACACGGCTAATGATAAATCAATGTAGATTTACTTAAAGAAATGTAAACAACAAATTAGTAGAAAGCTGATAAGTAAATGACTACCTAACAGCATTTTCTAGTCATCTTTTAACCCAATAAATAAAATGTTGTACGATTTCATAAAAAACTATAAGTTTTTACGATTTTAAACACGAAATATTTCGCTTGTTAAACTAATAAGTAATAAACTTTATGCCCACTTTTTCCCTAATTCGAATTAATTATTTCTGTATCTTCAAAACGAATATAAATATTTAATCAAACTAAAACACTCTCCTCTTCTTGCATCCTATATCACGATAGATAAATTTTTATACGATGATCAAAGTAAGCACAAGAACCCGAATTAGAAAAGAATTTCAATATCAACTGCGTTTGAGGCATAGCGGGGTGATATATTGGTGGACAGTTTCTCTATTAAAATATAGCATCGAAAGAATATGCTTGTCGCGGCTTGTAAGGACCAATTTACAGGCATTCTTCGGCAATACGCGCCAAGAGCAAAGAAGAAGAAGAAACTCAATAGTGGCGATTGAAGGTGGTGATAACGAAATGCCACTGATATTTCTTTCTTACTTTCATCTACGTATTTAACTCGATAGTAAACATTGTCTCTTAAAATGCATTGTTTTAATATTCGATTTGCTAGCAACCAACTCAACAATAAGGAAATTACTCCTTCAGTTTTCCATCTTTTCGATTCTAGTTTTAATTCGTTATAGAAATATTATGTTGCCAATAAATATTTAGTTAAATTTTTGATGAGTCATCTGATATTTCAGCTAATCGTTTTGTTTTTCTTTCAACAAGAGCAAGGTTTACCTGTCGAAGATGCAAGATCAATCAATAGAAATTATTCAATTTCACTTCAGCGTCATCCTCAATTAAGATATCATGCACATGTCTCTCATCTGATAGATCTGAGCGCTCATCTCCATCTAGTTCTTCGTTCTCTTCGTGTCCACTTTGTTTCCACGTCTTTCTCCGCTTGCTTCTAAAAGCGTCCGGACCGCCAATCATCGATCTCTTTTGCGGCCGCGCAAAGCACTCACGAATGTTTAAATAAATTGCATGTAATTAATCAAGCGTTCGGCGCAGGGCAATTACCGCACCGATTTCGGTGTGCTTTGAATTTAATGAGTCTCCTAGATAAAACAAACGCGTTCGCTTGCAATCGATCCCGAAGAGAAGAGAACATCTTCAAATGCGTTCAAATTAGCTAGGAATTAACTAATTTGTTTAATTACTATGCAGGTATTTCTCTTTTAATTCAAATAACGTCCACTCGCCTTTCGATTCGTATACCGAATCACGTTAAATCATAGAGTGACTTATAAAAAATTCGATTTATACCGTTTAAAAACAAATTTGTTGAATAAGAAGTCGCACAAACAGCTGCAGAGGAAGACGTTTCCGTTCGTAAATCATCCGCCAGTCTTGGGGGGAGGCACAAATTCACATGTGCAACGCAAGAAGTTGCTGAAGACGACGGCGAAGAAGCTCTCCGAATGACACGCACAAATTTTGTACATGGGAAGAGATACAATAGAATAGAATAAGATGTTCACAAAAACGCGAAATTACTTCGTGCTAATGGTGCTTTTTTCATACGTTTTCGAAGCACGGAGTGCACATAAATTACCATCGTTGAGTTGGCAAACGCGAAGAGCGAGGCGAACAGAAAAATTCTTGTGAAAATTTATTTTTTATGAAATCTTTGCTCACAAGATTAAATCAAATTATTATATTAATAATCCTATTCCTTTGTTTCCGTTATCCTGTCTCCTTAAAACTCTTATTAAAGTGAAATTTAAAAAAAATAGAAAAAAGTGATTGAAATTTGTTAAATGTCAAACTCATTGAAGAAGTACATGATTTTGAAGATGATTTTTACGTTTCAATCAATGATCGTGATCTAAGCTGTCAGAAGAGATGAGAACAGGTGCCCACGGACGAGGATTGTCGTCATCCCCAAGAGCTAACGAGGGTTCGGCTTCGAGTTGAAGCACCCCCTGGCGCGCAAGCGACCTCTGCGCATTATTGATTACCCGTCGTCGTCGTCGTGCGGCGCATTGTCTTAACACTTATCTCACGCGCATCTGCGGCCGTATACATGTCGGACGCGCATCATCGTTTTCGTCATCGTCTTCGTAGTCATCGGGAGTTAACTCGTTCGGCGAAGAATGCGCGCGCGCGCGCGCCCGATGACAAAGAAATGCACACGCGTGAGAATCGATCGCAGGCGAGTGATTTACCTGGCTGCGTTCGATTTTAATTGCAAGTAGCACACGCACCACGTTGTGGGGGTTCGTCGTAAAGATAGCGATCTACATAAAATGTCCAATATATGATAACCAGAAGAGAAATCAACCGAGTACCCTGCTTGTTATCGCTTTATTTATGACCATCAAACTACTGTTCTTTCCCTTTTCTTTGTGGTCAAAACTAGAACTTTTTCAACTTGTTTAGACGAAATATGTTTGTGGTTAAAAGTTCTAATAACCAATCTTTCCCAATTCAATCTCTGCCGTCTTGATTTACGCGTCATTTTCCTCAGAATTATAAATATTCTTTTTGTCTAATGAAAAAATCAAGTTTTTGTCAAAATATAATGAGCAACTCGTTAATTTACATCTAAATTATTTGATTTCCTTCTTCATTTCTTCTTCAACTTCGAATAAAAACCCGACCAGAGCTACACTATGTCAATAAACATTTCAGTTTGTTTCTCTTATTTTAGCATTTATATTCGGGTATTAATTCAAAATTAATTCGTTGGCTTGATTTCTGCGCTTCTTTATTTCATCCTGCGGCGTGAGAAGTCGAAGAAAAGAGATTCATAAAAATTCCTTCATCACATTATAATCAAACTCCTGCCAAATTTCTTAATATTTAACTATTGCTTCTATTCCAAACTTTCTCTTTCTATTTAATTCGTTATGCTATTTATTGTTTACCATTAAAGTGTGTAATTAATATCAAATTAAATACCATAATAATGGCATAAAGTTTAATAAACTTGAAAATATTTTTCCAGGATGTTTTTACTATTAAAACAACACGCAAAAAAAGTTAACTAGACGAGAACGAATTAAGTACTTTAATAATATGACTAGATATTATATCTAGTCTTGTATGAGGGCAAATAAATGGAATGCTGGTAGAAATTGCATTTACGCGCGAAACTTTTAATAAATTCGCAGTAATTTCGTATGCACTCGGAATACTTAATGCGGCCACGTGTGTAACGTTACAACGTTATAGCGGTTGACTTCTCCAGTCACGTGTTAGAATCGTAAACGTCTTTCAAATAATTTACTGACGTCTTTTTATTAAATGTTTAAGTATATTAAACTCAACTTTTTTATTTCTGTGTACTTCTAAAGAGGTGAATTAACTGACGAAGGAAGAAGCAGAATTATTTTTAGAAATCTAACCAAATCGTAAAATATTAATAGGCAAGTATCAAATTCGAAAATTTTAGTGCTATGAGTGTTTTTTAAATATACTTAAGACTAAGTAATTTTGCAACGTCGGTCTAATTTCATCATTCAATCAAGTTTTGCCAATTTGAGATGTTTAATGATAAGTTCAGCATTGACGACTCGTACGCTTGACGATTTACCAATGTTCGACTGAAATCCTAGACGAGTGACTACTGAATAAAATACGAATTGGATGTGTAAATGCGTAAATTAAAACATGCGCGCGCGCGTAGTCCTTATAGAGTTGAGCGCCTGACGGCGTTGAGTGAAAGGTCGCTTTTTATGACGAATCAAGATCATAAATAAAACACTTAACGACACTTGCGCAGTGCGCGCGATGATCATCTCGAATGATTTCAAAAAAGAAGAACAGCAAAGAACAAAATATATGCGCAAGCAAGCTACCATGTCGTATTTCGTACGTTTTGTTTTCATCTTGCGTAGACGCCTATTAAGTGTAACTACTTCTCGCTTATTAATAAAAGTACCTAAACCCTCAACCACATATTGGATGTTTCATCTTCCGCACCATAATAAACATTGTTTATAACCACCGCAAGTTATAGAGATCAAATGATAATTAAAAAATACTTACATTTTAGTGCCGGTTGATATTGAACTCAGAAACAGCGACACATGGAATCTGTAACAAAAATATACGACATTTAATAATGCAGGACTATCAATTTTTAAATTAATTAAAATATATAAAATATCAACCCTTCGTATATAAAATTAGCCCTGGAAGATAATTATTTCATATTGAACTTCGAAAGGATAATAGCTAGAGCTGAACCTCATTGTGTCAGGCCTCATCCTTAAGGATAGGCAGATTATTTTGACTTTAATATCTGGTACCAGCTCCCCGACGACCAAAGTGAAGTCGTACAATTTCTAACTTTTCGTAGCAAACATAAATTAATTCATCAAGTTAAGACTAAAGTTTAAAATATGTGACATATTCTACTGGCTCTAATTGGTTTGTTTGTTTTGATAATAAGCGAATTGAAGAAAACCAAAGGAAATGTCTTCCTGTTGTGAAAGTCCCTGTTTTGTATTCACTTCGTAGTGCTTCATTTAGTTATTCCGGTTTCGTCTTCCCGTGCTGCTGAGTATTTGCATTTTGCGCATTTGCGGAATCTCTAAGTAGCAACACCTAAATTATTCCCTTATTTCGCAGGCGACAAATTAATGACTTCATTTATATTTAAACTACAATTTCGCCGGGGTTTTAATAATGCTTTATAACGAATTGCAATTAGATTTTGTACACCCTTATATTTCTTATATTGCAGAAATCAATCTACTGAACATAATACTGAAAACCGCTTTAAAATCGGTTCAGTAGTTGCGAAGATTTGGCAATTCTTGTAATTGCAATATTGGACTATCGTCAATTGTTATTTTAATCAGGTGTGATTTTTCGCACCTACTAATCAAACAATTATCGGTAGCAATCTGTGATTACGATTTTGATTAAATGCGCTTTTTAATAAGTAGGTGCGATTTTTCACACCTTTGGATTTCATTCATAAACTCAACATTGACCCACGAATACATTGTATAGTATTTATGCAACCAGTGCATTCATTCAAACACTCTTAAATTGTCTTCAATTGATAAATATTTTTTCTGTATTACTATCAAATGTTTGGTTTGCCTAATTATTCAATAGACATTAACGTCTTTGTTAAAAACAGTTTAAGAAGCTTTCTCACGTTAATTAACAAAAAATAGATGTACTTAGTAAAGAGTTATAAAGTAGAGACACTTAGTTTTAGTTAATTTGTAGAAATAACAAGTGATGCGTGTGATTTTAGCGGCGTATATCAAAGGTGTGCAAATAAATGCAAATGATTTCGTTCTAGCAGCGAAGAAAGGAAAAACGCAAGGCGGAACATTAAAATATACGTATGTATAAGTATTCCACATTAAGTGCGCATCGGCCGTAAAGCATTTCGCATGCATCTCGCTGACAAATTGCACTACTTTAGCCGTTTATTAAGAGTGCTGTTCGGTGTCGGGCGAATTAATGCGTGTAGATTGGTGGCAGTGCGCTAATTGCCGATGAGGAAATGGAGTGCCCTCAACCACGCACAACGCGTAAACTTATTGATACGCTACTCATTTACTTAAGAATTTTTCCTTCCTGCGTTTACGAAAGGAAACAGAAAAGCGCAAGCCATAGAAATTCATTATTCATTATCATTATTCTTGAAGTAATAATTTCCACAGCCATTATTTAACTCAATCAATTCCCTAATAATTAAAGAATTATAAACCAACTAAAGAATTGTAGTAAAGAAATGAAAATGTATCTCGCTCAAGAACTGCAATAAAATCATTATTCGTGTACCCACAATGCAAATTCTAATTGTGCATAATAACTATTGCGAAATATGTAAATGAGAATTAATTAAGATGGAAGCGAACACGTCTTCGTTATAAATAGCTGGGCGGCAAGGAGCACATGCAAATTATGCTCGAGTGCCTTTTGAATATTTCTCGCTCAACGAGATTTTTCTAATTTAGCATAGCACCACATTGCTGATGAATGCGCACTTTCGTTTCTCGCAGCGAAAGGGTAGCTATTTCATCTTTATTTTCTTCTTGCTGTGGTTATTGCTCAATTTGCGTCGCCGCTGTGCACATGAATGCACGTTTTCATGCTTATTGACACCACTTCATTCGTGTTATAACTCGCCGCCAACGCTATTTTCATCTTAATAAAAACAATACGCGCGTTTATGTGATTATTTCCTGAAAATTACTCTTGTAGGTATTACCTTCGTTAATTATCCTCACATGACTTAATAATTTTTACAAATTGTTGACGAAAGTAGGTACTTACACAATTTATTTGTTCGTATTTACTATGAATTGATTGCGTTGGTATTGGGAAATGAATATGATTAAAGTTATTTGTAAAACAGCACATGCGGTTGGCGTTTTGCGCGTTATAAAAATATCCTCGAATTAGCAATTTGGCATTTGCAATTACGGAATGCGGCGCAAAGGCGCAAACAATTGTCGATTTGCTTGTTGTGCTGCTGCCGTGTGCGTTCAGTTGATTCGGTTGTTGCATTGCATCCCGGTGCACAGCACCAGCAGCAGCATTGCGATCGAGTAGCGCGTCCATCTGACAGATTTATAACTAGCTAGTGATTTACATTCGTGTTTCGGTTGCACCATTCGCGACCGACTCTTCACTGCTCCGCTGATCACGAAAATATTCGAACGTTTATACACGTTTGCGTTTATTTCAATTGCGCCTTTATCCACCAAACATACAAATTACTCGCTTTTCCTCAACTATCTCATAACTTTGCATTACAAATTTGCTACCCACCACCACCATAAACATCAACATGAAGTTGATAAATGGAAAAATGTTTCATTTCTTTCATTGTATCAGATGTAAATTTGCTTATCATTTAAACTAAAACTAGTAGTTAATTTTGTCCGACAATTTTAATGAAAAATGTTTCATTTTGTTCTTCGCTAGAATTGCCTGCCCGTCATAGTAATTTTACAAAACGTAATGGAAAAGTGTAGTTGCATGCTTCTTGGCACAACAAAAATATAATTTGGACGAATGCACATCGCAGCTTCACGCATTCATTGCAATGATAACAGCACGTCGTTGATCAATGATGATTCTCCCCTTTTTCTCTATCTATCTACGACTACTAAACGCATTCGTATGCTGTGCGCTATTTTTACGTTCGAATTTCGAACGCGCTCGAATCGTCCGCTCTTTTCACCTTCACAGCGCGCGCAATGCTGACGCTTCGATTTATTCATAGACAACCTTTCAAAGGTTGCAATACTGCAAATAATAGCGCATGAATGACATCGCCAACGTGACAATCCATTTCATGCTGCTTCAGCCAAACTTCGCACTTATTTAAATCAGATCAGTAGTGCATCTCTTCTTCAAACAAAACAATATTCCGATATTCAAATTTCAGTTATCCTTTCCCTTCAGTAGGACTCGCCCAATATTTCTGCAACATCTACGCCTTAACCCACCAAGAAATATCCTTATTCTCATAAATAATTTCCAAAATTTTATAATTTCTCACTTTCATCTAAAAAGTGTCCTTCCTCAAAAATTACTTTTTTATTATAAAAGAATTTTGTGCGTTTCATCCTCCCCGCGCAATTCACAACAATAAAACTCTGTTCATCCTTTGTTGTTCGCTCCCCTAAAACCCGGCTGTGCGTGCTGGGGATGAAACCAGCCCGCATGATTGGGGTGCACGCGGTATAAACCCGAAAGGGAAATAGGGAAAATTTCCCTGCTCCTTTTGTTCAAACGGCAGCTCTATCCAAGTTTATGCTTTCGCCAGAAAGAGATAGAACACGTGCAATGACAGACGCGCGAACGCGTTCGATGGCAATGCAGGCAGCAGCAGGAGTTGCTCCGCAGGGGCGTCGTCATGGTTACGACCAATGGCGGTACTCCTGCTGGCGCGCAGCGGAAATATTTGCATTGCATGCGCACCCGTGTAATGGAGTCCGGCAAGGATTCGTATTAATGCGTTGATGATGACGATCATGATGATCATCACCATCAAGGAGCGCAAAATGAAAGACGCGCAATAACGACATAATGAAAAATGCGTTTCACTTAAAGGATAATTCAAGGATAACGCGCGCGTGTTGCTTTCGTCGTTTCGTATCGTCATATTTGAATAATTTCAATAGGCATAATAAAATTTCATTCAAGCTATGAGTATTATTTGGACAATGGCAAATATGTGCAAATTATTTGAATAAACACTTTGCTATTTTAATTGTTTCAATTCCACCTGCATGATTTATATGCGAATTAAAATATTTCTAAACATTGTTTGTATTTCTAGCACGTTTCGAAATGACCAGTATTTAATTACAATTTATTACTTTGGCCATTTCCATAAAGTTATTAAAACAATTATTAATTTTAAAATATTAGTATATTGCCAATAGAGATAAAAATTCTAATTATCATTCTTTAAATTGCAACACAGAAATGTATCGTTCGTTATCACGTTTCTGTTGCAATTTACATGAGATATTTTGCTGAAATAACTTACTTATTTATGGTGATAAAAATTTCAACCATGCTTATTAGCAATAACTTGAAATTTGTAATTTGTAATTTCACCTAATCAGCTTCAGAAAGAAACTTGTTTTCTTCAACTTGCGAAAGTTACCACGGAATTCTTGAATAAAATATTGAGAAGATATAATAATTATGATATTAATTAATATAGATAATTAAACGTGTAAAACGGCGAAACTTATTATTGTTGATGTGAATATGACCATCAGAGAGTTATTAAAATTTATAACGCGTTACTAATTCGTTTGTTTAACAAGAAATCGAAAAAAGCTTGGAATACAATGCGTTTTTAAACGCTTTTTATTGCTTTATTAGTTGGTAAATATTTTATTACTTCTGTGAATTTGTATTTCAAGTATTTTTAATACTTTATTGCTCAAAAAGTAACAAAGTATTAAATTGGAGAATTTTGATAATTTGCAACATTTGTTTTATCTAATCTACTGCAATGTAGATTAAAATAAACTAACCAATCGCGGGGCTCTGAATCGCTGTACTTAGCGAAATATACTGATTTAGAAAAACGTAATTAGTAATATCGTAAAATAAAATATTTAAACTGCACAAATTTGTATTAATTTTAATGCGTGTATAGTTGCTACTTGCACTTGATGTAAAGTGATCATTTAAACTTTCATCACTGTTGCAAGTAATATGTTAATGAATACCAGCGTCTGATCACTTCGATTCCATTCCTCCTTGTCTGCTTCTCACGTACTTAGTTTCTTACGCTTCTCTCGTTAATTTAATTGCACGTTTAATAAAATCGATGGAATGTTGCGCGCAAATGGCATGCATCACTTGCATTTATACGATTATGCGATTATGCGATTATGCGCTTATTCGATATGCCATTTAAGTACGTATTTCAAGCGCATAAAACTTTAGTATCTTATGTAATCCCATCAAGTTCATTATTAAAACCATAATAAAGATATAGAAAATATGTGTACCTATATGAAATAATAAAGATACAAACCGTTCATGTTTTCATTCATCACAAAACGTTATAAATTAATTATTTCCGGAAATTCATAAAACAATTTCCCCCAAAAAGCAAGGTTTCTTTAATCAATTTGGTGAGAGCAGCAATTATTTAAGTCACCAACAAAATTTAGTTGAGGTTTACTTTAAATTAGCTCAGCACAGTCTAGTTTAGTTTCATAAATGACAATAATATGTTCTCTTCACGTGTTGTCAATGGAATGCAGACTAATTAGATAAATAGACAATACGCACGTGCTGCTGAAGAAGTGCCTAGAAGAAAAAAGGCAAAGCACCTGCTCCTTGTTAAACGTTTTTTTCGTTGTCATGTTTCTTATTTTCCTTTATAGTTTTCCGCATTTTCTTAACGTTCCACTTGTTATAATGTCATTCTCAAATGAAAATAATAATTCATTGTATTGCAATTAGTGTCTAAACTTTCCAGTAATGAATTGAAATTCAATCAGCTAAAGTTTTAACTTATAGTTTTAAAAATAGCAGCAGAGGTAAAAAGAGGTAAATATAATTGAAAACCCTATTAATATTATTTGAAATATGTAGTCATATTGTGCATTCACGATGACAAATGTGTTTGCAAACGCTGTCGTGTATAATTTTCAAATGAATAGCCGTCCACAAGAAGTCGCGACTAAATATTATTAATAATCGAGCTGTTAACATCGAGCATTAAAAGCGTGCGCTTCGCAATGAAGGAATGAAGCATGTGCTTTCTTTGGTTTTACTCATAGTTTCGTTTTGTTACCGCTTCTTCCACTTCTTCGTATTCTTCTTCTTCTTCAACCTCTTCGGCGCGCGCGCGCGCTTTTCTGCGAGCGATGCAAAGACACGAGTTTTACACGCGATAATTTATAAACAGTAGGAGCACCGCGAAATTGCTCTTTTTGTCTTTATTTACATTTTGCGCAATGTCTACTTCATAAACTTTTTGTTCCTGCATATCTCAACTGCTTCTGGCAAATCTATCATCCAATTCTCATCAATATTTTTCCTATTGGGTAAATTCAATATCTAATTCTTTAAACCGCTCCATCAAGCAGTAGCAACGTTTGAGAGGTGGATAAGACACCTTGTATGATATGCAGATTCACCCTGTATGCGTTATGTGCATGCGTATTTTCTACACGCGGACCGTAAATTACCGCTTGCGAGGAGGTTAGCAGTTATTTATGAGCGCGCCGCCGATACAATGCTGAATAATTTATAAGGTGAGATCTGACAAACACAAATTTTAAAAACTCCCGGAATGTTTGTGTTTACTATACGTCGGGAATGTACCTACGTACGATCGTTCGTATTTGCCTCCAGAGCCGCACCGCCGCGGCCGCCGCCGTTTCAAGAATCGTGTCTTATGCACTTGCTAACTGCATCCGAAAATGCTTTCCAAATATCACCACAAATTCCTTCTCAACTTTGATCGCCTGTGTTCGCCGAGAAAAATTAGTACAGATTATTCTTTATTTTCAAATAACTCGAAAATTTACTCAAATTACACCAAACCACTAAGAATAATTAGAAACGAAATTCGTCCACGTAAAAATATACTCAATATTATTGTTGGTTAAATATTTATTTCGTATTAATTTTTTCTCAGTGTTTTTGTATTTGTTGAACGCCTTAGTGATTTGTCGTATGTGCAAGACTTGGCAACACGCGCTTCGTACAAAGTGATCGTAGATAGAAAAAACGAGATCCTTGGAAGAAACGAAGAGACAATTACGATCGGGCAGCCGCCGAAAATCAGTTCCCATTGTTTCGCGACGCGGCCGCGCTCGAATTGGCACATTAGCAACGCGACGCGAGGCGAAGAGACAATACGTGAGAAAACGAGAAAGGGACGACTCCTCTGCGCTTCGGAAGATTGGTGTTGTGTTTTATGCGCTTGCCGAACGCCGGCCCGACTCTTAAATGCATTGCTGCGATTGTTACGATTCTCGCAATCGCTCGTCGCAAAAAGTCTTTCTATATGCGATTGTCCTGCCGCGCGCGCGCCAGAAAAACATTCGCTGAAATGTCAATGTTGGATCGAACTCAAATCTCTTTAAGAATTAGAATATTTCTTCTCGTTCAAAAACAATAAACACTCCAACATAATCGTGTATTCTGAATTCAAATGTTTAATTATTACTTTCATTGCATTGCTGCAAATTGTAATAATATTTACTAAAAATACTCAAATCGAAGGAAAGCTTAGAACATTTCTTCGTTGAAACAAAAACAACCGCAAGAATAGCCTTTGTTGTTCATGCGCAAGTTCAAGGAGCATGTTTTATAAACACTTTTAAACGCAATAAATTTATTCGTGCGCCAAAGTTAATACTAAATCTGTGTCTTTAAAACAAGACTAAACCTTTGTCGGCTCCCGAACATTAAACGCGTCTCTCTCTTGTTCGATCAGCGCGCGCAGTGAGTGTGTCCTTCTCATCTTGGTCCTGCAATCGGGTGCGCCCGGATTATTGCTATGCGGCTGCTGCTGCCGCTGCAGCAAGAGAGATAACCGCCGTACAGCAGCAATGCGCGCCGCCGAAGAACCAAACGTACGTACGTATGGATTGGCAGGCATGCAGGTCTGCAGGTCTCTCACGGTGGAAACGCCGTACGGATCATTATTGCTCGCCGCTTCTTGCATTCCACGCGCGGTTCGCATTTTTTGACTACTGTAAGAATTTAATTTTGATCATAGACTATATTGCAACTGCTTTTCCCGCTCATTTTCACTCGACAATTAATGCCAATTTTCTGCCATAAAAATTAGTTTTATCTTCTCAATTTCGTTCGAAATTCTTACCGACCTATGAAATTTACTAAGTAATTTATATTCCTCCTTTTAAGTAATAATTATTTTAAGATTTCAAATACAATCTCTATTAAATGATTGATTATCCTAATGATTTTTAATCTCTACCACAAGAAGGAGAATATTGCCAGGATTTCATTATCCTTTCATTGAAATTCCTACTAGCTCTCTGGTAATCAAATCAACATTTTCACTAAAATTTTAATCGAAAGCGTAAATAATATTCAAGTATTACGTGTATATCGAATTGCATTGAAAATAAAACAATTTCCTTTTTTCCTCGTGTTTTTATGCACGCTTTTAAGAAAAGATTTTATTGTTTTACACTTGATTCCAGATCGCCGCCGCGATACGAGACAAATGTGCGCGAATCTTGTCTCATTGTTAAAGTAAAATCTTTATTTAGACGCAGATGCATCGCCATACATATTTATAGCCTTGTTAAGTCAATACGTTTCTTATGTTTTTTGTTCCATTATTGCCTCGTTCTGATTTTTTATTACTTATTCTCAATTTCTTTGTGTATTTATTTATTCATGTTGCGCACTTATTTCGCCTGTAATTGCTCCGCACTTTTATTCATCGTGTAATACTTGCGCTCGCGCTGGAATTCAATAAGGAATTAAAAAATGTATTCGCGCACGCAGCGAGAAAAAGGAAAATCGGAGCGAAAACAAATGTATCAACGTGATTTATTCGCGGCACTTGCGAACGCTTGCGGAGAATTTCGCGATAGTTAAAAATGAAATTACGACACAAGAAAGCGGAATAATGGAGAAGAAAAAGTGTTAATTGATTCATAATGTCTAGACTTCCAAACAAAGAATGTGCGCCCTCTTTTTTCACCGCGTTAGAATGAGTGTGAATGATGAATGGAATTTTAATGTTTGTCTAAAAATATTTGTTGTGTTTGGTATTTGGCGTATTAAATGAAGAACAAATTAGTTCAGGCAAATGTTTGGCGCTCTTGCGTTTATGATGCGTTACATTTTTTCAATTTCTTCATTTTCCTACCAAACAAATTAAGTATGTTAAATATTTAACGTCTTCATCTTTGACAAAACAAATGATAATGTGCCCATGATCTACTAGTGGGTAATCTTTTTATTATGAATTTATTTATTGAAATTTTATGACTCTTTTTCGAGAAAAATATTTTTTATGTGGCCGAGGATCGAGAAAGAACGTTTCGGAAAATTATCCTGTTATGGCGATGTGGTGACAGTTTTTGTAGCGGTTTTATCGCGGTTTATATCAAAGGAGCTGAAGAGCAAGCGCGCGTTTCTGAGTGATAGTAATTAAGGCTGACCGCGGCGGCATGGTGCAGTGTGCTCCAGCAGTCCCACCACGCCACCTGCACGCCGCCGCGCGTTCGCGTCCCATCATTCCAGCTATTTATTACCGCAGATACTGTCAATTATAACCGCGTGCACCTCACTACCACTCTTTACCTCTCGTCACTACCGTACCTCAGAGTATTATTATCAACGCCTCTCTTGCATTATGCGTGTTGCCCTATCACATTGGTATCTAACACTTTAATGGCTTTACGCTAATCTGATTTGCACATAAGCCAAAACAAGAGTGATACAAAATATTTTTTATTCTTCATTTATTATGATAAACCAGGGATGTATTTCACTTTTACGTTCAATCTCATCATAGATTTAATTTAATGACTCTACACTTATACCAACAGAAGACAACATTTCCTAGAACTCTAAAGATACTTTCGTAGGAAATTAATCAAGAAAATTAAAGTGATTAATCCTGAAAATTGTTTCTTCCCTTTAACAACATTTGCTCTTCGCGAGAACTACTAAGGATTGAAAGAGTTTAAGGACAAAATATTATTATCCTTGTGCTCTCGTTATATGCAAAATACGCTGGAGCCAATCCTGTATTGAAAGCATTTAAATAACATACACAAGTGTATAAAGTTTGTCGCATATCAAGATCGAGCACACTTTTATTACTTTCAACATTTACGTGGTGCGTGCGTTCGTTGTAAAATTATCAAAGCAGAACTCTTCTGCTGCTCTCTCGTAAACGAACACATTTTTTACGCATAAAACCTAAACGCTGCGCGTAAACCGCGCATTTCGCAAAGTGACTACTACTACTTTACTTTCTCGTGCGCGCTTTAAGTAGGATGCGATAACATGTTGAGCGCGCGAACTGCCTCCGGCTGCCGCCCTTTGTGACGAACGCACTCGGTCGCATCGCGATGCATTGCCATAAATCGAACAAATTGTGCGGCGCGCGATATTTTCATATCGGCGACACAACAAGGCCACCCATCGCGCGCGGCCGCCCGCCCGACGCTTTATCTTTATTACCGACCTTTTCGTCCCCGTTTTAACTACTGTCGCGCACTAACTATTTCTCTGTATCGATGACGCGCCGCGTGCTGCGCTTCTTCTTCTGCCTCCCAAAGAACTAAATACGTTTTAGTGTCCCCGGTGCACAATCGCACCGCACACCAATTAAATGTTGCCGAACATTGTGCGGACATCGATATAAAAGATGCTTAGATGGATTGATTCGGTCGGCTACTTTTGACATTACTTGCTTGATATACTGTCTTGTCTTTTGCTTCAGACTTAAGTTAGTTTGCTTAGCGGTTAGATAATAAAAAATTTTATATCAAATACTTTTCTAAAGCTACTTAAATTTCAGCAAATTTATTCTAGATACTATTTCTTCATAATTAATTAATATTACTAGCTGATAACAAAACGCCTGATTCAACTATTTTAATTGTGTATTTGAATTCCCTAAACCGTATAAAATTTCAACGAATTTTGGATGATATGATCAATAAAGTCAACTTTGTCACCAGGTGACAAGAAAAAGAGCACATTACTAGAACACATTTCAAAGAAAAATTCGAAAAATTCACATTTTCTTCATTCACAACATGACTACCACGACTCTTCTTTCTCTCTTTCAAATTTTCTTCGCATTTCAACAACATTTCTACTCTTTCAAGTCTTCGCATGCGGCCGAACGTTAACTCAGTTAATTAACGCTCTTATCAGCGTCAAATTTGTTTGTTAATTACTGCTCTCAGCATGTCATCAAGTCCGAATGTAAGTCGATCTGAATTTGAAATTCAAATTAATTACGGCACGTTTCACGGCTTTTAATTTTTGGCTTCTATTTTTTGAGGAGTTTCATTTTAACTTTCCGGATAAATAATTCTGTATAAGCAACTAATTAATAGTTAAAATTAATTTTAAAACTTATTCACGTAAGTATATTCACTCATAAATACGAATCGCACTTAAGTATTGATGCTTATTGAGTATGAGCGTCGCATTAAGGCACATATTGAAGTGTGCCAAACGGAGGCGTAGCACAATCTGCTCAAGAGATAAACCCCGAGGGATTACTTGCAGCTGGTCGCGAGAGAAGCACAAGTTGTACAAAACGGCGCATTAACGCGTTCGTAATGCATTTGCATATTACCACGAAGTATTACTACGAGTATTGCAAACTTCTTGAAACTAAAGTCACATGAAGAAACGAAAGAAAAAACAAGCAAATTCAAAAAACTGACACAAATAAAATCTTTCTACTATATGACAATCACGTCGAAGTCTAAAATAATTTATCCATTGTTCTATGCCTTTAAAATCATTTAAAAATAACTTTGTGGTGGTCGATCTCCATTTTAAAGTTTTACTAATTTTGAAATAAAACCAAACTGTATATGAATATAAGAAATGCAGTATTACTTTATACATTGCGTATCTGTTTGATTGATAATGTTCTTAACACACGGCGAGTACAAATGTCTTGAATTTCTTAAACGGCAGCACCGAACGCAAGAATCCGCGGTGCAATTTGCGGCATAATAAACGTAAACGGCGCATAAACACGACAATTTGCATTATTTTCGGCAATTATCGCATGCGGCTAATTGCAAAGCGCCGACATCGTCCTGCCTCGCAAATGTCATTTATTATTTTGTCATAAACCTCCTCCTTAAAAACACACTACGCATTTTTCGTTCATTTCTTTTATCACTTGAAATGAGTGTAAATAATGGCTAAATGATATTCGTAATACGTTTAACTCGTTTGCTACTTCACAATGTACAAAACAAATATAAAATTATATGCAAATAAAGGACGATTTACTATGCAAAAGAGCGCGACATTGAAACGCATTGCTGTCTCATATGTAAAGCAATATGTCAGAGAAGAAATTGCTCAGATGCACTGAGCTGCAGATAAAACGCGTGGTGAATCGGTTTTATTGGATTATGGGGTAGTTCTACTCCTCTGATGTTTACTATTGGTATGATCCACCCCTCTCTATTTGAGACACATCACACTCGTGAATGCACTTGTTATGCAAGGATAATTAAAAATCAAATATAGCAGGTGTCTATGTACATACTCAACGAACCCTACGCTGCGTATTTCGCCCCCCACAATTGTACGTCTTGTAATATCACAAATACCACCCTTGGTGGTCAAAGGGATGAATGTATTAGCTGGCAAATTATTGCATCATCATGTTTTCGTATTGTATTTTTCGTATTGCAGTTTCAAATTAAAAATTGACTCATAATACCTATGTTATGAATAAATTCATACGTTTTACCACTCCATGTAGCTTACCAATAAATTAGAATACTCTCGAAGTCGGTCATCAATTCCTTGGTTTCAATCGACGTCAAAATTATTGTAACAGCCGCATTTACGTAGTCGTAGCGCAACATATTATATCAACATTTCAATATACAGCAGGTAAGAGAAAATTTGTTCAACACTGACCTTATAATCCTGATATACAATACACTTGACTGGGACCAGGCGTTACAGGTTTCAACGTGTCGACGGACCACTCAGCCAAACCAAATCCCTGGGTAAAATGTTTACTTCCAAGTAATGAGTACTAATCTGTAACAAAGAGAAATACATAAGTACCAAGTGGTAAACAAGTAAACAAGTAAACAATTAACCAGTCAACAGCGATTCGTCTGCTACTACGACTATAAAGGCTTGACTTAACCAATAACCTACTATGCAATTCACCTTCAACATTTCAACAAGAATTATAATAATCTATGTAGCACAAGCGATTGATTCGTAGCGATTATTAAGAGCGCTCATTAATATAGAAGTAGAGATGAGTTGACGATGCAAACCATCGCGGATTCTTTATGATTATACCGATATTACAATTGCCAAACACTCCACACGTTTCTCTATGTTATGCTATTGCGACGGCTTTTAAAACAATTAACACACACAAGTAATAACTAATAATTATCAGTACTTACAGTTTTGCGAAGAAATTAAACCATGCACGATGAAATACCACTGATAAATTAAGTACTACAATACTAACACTACAATTCTACTCCCAAACTTTCTAACCAAACTGCACTGCAATGTATCGTGTCACAGTGCTAGAGATTGATAGTCAAAAACAAAGTCATACGAAGATTAACACGAACGGTCCCGAATGTTTCGCTAAAATTTGTTCTAAACCCGCGAATATTTTAAATTCAAACTAACTCCAACTTTTAAATCATTTTAGCTCTTGAGAATAATATCATATTATTCATAGCTTAAATAAAGAATCTAAATACACAGATAAATTTAAAAACTTTTCCTGTGATATCAATAATGAAAGGTAAAATTTAATAAAAGTTTCAACCCTCAAAGGATCATCTAGTTGAAGGGTCACACTCGATATTAAACGATTCGAATAATTCGCAATGTAATTCAATACGCAATGCAATAGATAGATTATTCACTAAGTATTTCCTTTTCAATTAGTTGTGTGTTATTTGAAATTACCGAGTGTTTCATTTACTTTTCGTCTAATTTAAATCAACACGAACTAGCCATACAAAGTTGATAATCTCAATTATTAGTAGGACGTGATCTTTTATTAAGAAATGTTTAAGAGCACCCTATATTAAATGAAAGTTCAAATAGATGAAGTACATCGCATTGAACATCAACAATGCAGTGTGAAGTGTGCAATAAGAAGGCAATAATAAGTAATTGAAATCGGCGACCCTTATTAAAACCACACCCCAATATGTTCTTCCTCCTCCTATACAATATCCTGTACGTAATAAATACATACGTAACGCAACCCCCATGCATGCATGCATGGCAACGCGAAATGGTACATGGTGCATCCGCGACTATTACAAGGGTGGTCGACAATGTGTCCTCGTGTCCTCTTGCTTCTGACGTTACGCACACGAGATACGAGAAAGAACAGAGGGTCAGCAGACTTAGGAATTTTAATACATGTCAGTTCGTAAATTAATAGCCCACCCTTCGTACGCTGCGCACGCGTATAATATTTTAATAAATCGCTTGCTCCTAATAGTTGCTCAACGCGATGACAAACTATTTATTACACCACTATAGAAAGGCCTTTCATGTTTGAATGAAGCATTAGCATCCGCACCGATGAATAAGAATGTTTGAATTATGACTGTTTAAGTCAGTTTTATTTGAGTTTTATAATTATGATGAGATTAATTAACGATCAAAGGCGCTATTAAATATTCCAGGTTTTTGATAGCGATAAGACAAAAGCGCTTTAATTAGTTCATTAGATACAAGCATTGGAAAGTACCACCATGATTCGCAAATGATGGTGGAAATAGAAATCAATTAGATTTCCATTGAGTGACAGCCTAACGAACTTTGCAAACTCGCCGTTGCGAACTCGTTTCGCAGTTAGTTCAAAAATAAAGAGAAGTGTCCCGTTTCTTTTCTATGATTATTATTAGGCTCACTCAAACGTATTGAACGCATGCTGCCTAACCGAATAGAAAATTTATTATATGAGGGCTGATTAACATACGAACACACATGCATTCACGTATTGCAAATGTGTTTTGCATTTGCCATTATGCAAGCGCGCCTACTTTTAACCGTCATTTCGCTTTTCAATAAATTTCAATAAATATACTTTCTTCCGTTTCTCTGTAAAATAATTCCTTGCTCAATACTGCCAAAAATATCATTGTCATTTCCAAGATTTGCCGACGCTTTTAAATATTGCTGACTGTGAGAATGCTGAATATTATTAGAAAAAAATAGTCTTAAACTGGAAAATACGTTGAAATATTTAACAAAAACGTTTGTAGAGTAAGTGACAAGTTAACCCGGTTGGTTTTCCTAGAGTTTAAACAGCCCGTTAAAGTGAAATATTAGCATTTTTCACTATTACCTCAGCTAATGCACCGTGAAGTCGCAATTGCAATAAATTTGCAATTTGTGACTGAATGTCTGATTAGTGGATGCATTATGTATGCCAGCTGACTGCTTAATCAATTAAAACACCCTACATCTAGGATGCATTTTTACTATTGACTGTTTTATTAAATTATTGACCCAAACTGTGTCCAACTAATCTCTTAGGTTTATTAACGAAAAACTAAAAATCCAGAAAAATCAAAAGAAAGAAATCTCATACAATGAAATCTATTAGGACACCTCGTTAATACCCCTTCTCAAAATCAATGATATTTGGAAGATCTTTAGTCGCGCGATGTTTACCAAAATCATCCAAAGTATCCCCAAGTTGATCAGCAATATCTGCCGGTCTAATACATCCTGAAACGTTTGGTGTAATTGTCACCTACAAAATTATCACTCTGAATATAATCAAATGAAGAATTTCAAAACTTCTCTAAATTACGTTTGGCATTGTCCAAAACGCATGCCCTTTCGGTAATTGTGGTTGATTGAACGTATCAAGGCACGCATGTGACAACCATTTTAAATCAAGGGCACGCATCAAATCATTGTCCGCGATTACGTCTCCAGTTCCCACATTAATGAAAACTGTATCCTCACATCGACTAAACGCATCGCCATTTAATAAACCTTCCGTTTCTTTTGTGCTTGGCAAAGTGCATATAACATAATCGCAGCCCTCAAGAAATGAAGTCAAATGATTGGTTGAAAACGTATTCGCAATAAACTTATTAGTTTCATCATCATGTTTCAATTTTTTCTCATTAAACGCCCTGATCACTGCACCAAGATTATGCAGCAGTTTAACAATTACGCGACCAACCTCTCCGAGGCCCATTACACCGATTAACAAGTCATCAATTGGTCTGTATTCGCCAATACGTCCATCGGTTACCCAAAATTTCAACATTTGATTCTTGTGCGCGCGATAAAGATCGCGCTCTTGAATAATAATTGATGCTATCACGAATTCCGCTACGAGTTTTGCATATCGTGGACCGGAATAGCGCAAAATTGGTATAGGTGGTAATTCATTCCGTTTTACAAACTTCAATAAGTCCTGGATGTCTGGGCTTGTGCCTTGAACGAACTTTACATGCGGAATATCATAAAGATGAGGTCCAATTAATTCGAAATCAGCGAGAACAACATCGAGTGTTTGGAGTTCTTGATTATCACAAGTTGGATTTAAATTTACGAATTCGTATTCGGGCAGAGCAACTGACACCACATCAAATAAGTTGGGTATTTTTATGCTCAATACCCCAATTCGATGAATTTTCATGATTTCTGATCAATGTAAAGTGTAGCTGATACTGGAATGATTTGACAGTCAAAATGTACAGAGAATTCGAACATAACATATGACAGAATACAGCAAACGAAATTAAATGTTCCGATATGTGTTCCTTTATGAGTGTCAGGATTCAAATCAAAATTTCAAACTTATTGACGCGCCATCTAGTTTTATAATTCAAACCCATGTGAATAGAAAGGTCTCATTCTCCCAGATGGCCATAGCATCTTTAAAGTTATAAAAGTTTTGCGATGCTAAAAAAATATACATATAGAAATATCTAAATAACTTTTCAAAGTCATGACAATTTACTAAAATTGTACATTTCTGAAATTTCAAGCCAAACATGAATTTGCAAAATGTCATGATATCAACTTTGGCGGTTTCAATACCATATTTACTTATCAACCGTATTATTATCATAAATAATATGTTTGCTGAAAAAACATTTACTTAAATACGCGTTAATGAGATAGCATTTAGACTTATACTACTCATACAATGCTACACAACTTTTCGCAAAGCTGTGGAAAGTGTTTCAGTATTTCGAAAGTGTAAATAATTAACACGAAAATTAAATTTAGAAGAAAAATGTACAGGTCCTCCTCATTTTATGGAATTTCAAGCATAAACAGCTTGTTCATCAATATTTTAACAGTTGAAACTCAGAAAGCAAATTATTTTATTATTTTCTGTCGAATTTCTGTAGACTAAATTCATAAAAAGCTTCAGAAAAGATCAAAAGACATTCTGCCTTGCCACTTAGTATTTACGTATACGCTAAATAAACTTTCGCGTCTTTCTTATGCTTGTAGCATAAAAATGCTGGAATACTTCGGAATTCCCTATGCAATGACCCGTGAGGAACTACGTTCAATTAATTCGTGCGCAAAATGCACAGTGACCGGCAATAATCAATAACTTCATCTCGAGTGCAACCTATAATTAAATATAGGACAACATTTAGCGCCATTGCAATCTAGCCTGGAAGATAATACGAATGCGGTGACAGGACGCGGACTTTGAGTTATACGCTGGATCGGGGAATATTCCCGAAGCACAACACACATTACACCCCGTGTCTGTACATGGCACGCATTGTGCACGTGTATGAATGCGAGAAATGCGGAAATCGCCGAAGCTTGGAGAGCTTTTGCCGCTGCCAGCCGGGCGCCGTCCGAAGTGTGCCCCCGAACTTCGTGGCGCTCGCGCGCCGGCCAGGTATAATTTCCGAGTTCTGTAAGCCACCTGAACCAACGATCGAGAGGTAGCCGCATCGCGTGCGTCGTAATATGGCGTCGATGCGAAAATGACTCACCACTCCTGTCCGCCGCCAGCAGCAGCAGCAATCGTTCAAACAAACCGCGAAAGTGCGAAGTTGATGATCCGCGAGTGTCCACCAAACAGCATTCGTCCGGAGCTAGCCGTAAGTACTCAACGCACAATCCTATTGATTTCTTCAAATTGCCCGATGGTGGATGGAACCACGTGTTCCCAATCCGCCGCCGCACTCAAAAAAGTGCCCCTAATTCTCGTACTAACAAACAAGGTACATTGACATTCGTCCTCCAGTATTAATTCAAGTATCACAAACCCCAAAAAATCAATAGATTCCGTTTTATGTAATTTTGCACCTCCTCGCATTCGTTCCCACGCAATTATTTTCCGCGCCGCGTAATAATCGCACACCTGAATTTATTGATTTCGAAAAGTTTGTAAGGTTCTCGTCATGTGTGAATGCTGGGAACAGCATGAACGACGCATACTAGCTGGAGAGAGAATGTGCATCAAAGACCTAATTTTAGAAATCCAAAGCGCTTCGATTCCGAAGCACAAAGGGAACTTCATGGAAACGCGACACGATATCATTAAATTGCACATAAACGCGCGCGCTTCGATTGTTTGTCAAGTTCGCAGCGGCTGATTGCACAAGCATATTGTTTGAATGTGCTACAATCAACTCGGTGCTCTATTCAAAATTGCGTAATCATTAACTTTTTCACCGGAAGCACCGCGTTTTAGTCAGTACAATCATTAGTGTCCTCTCCACACGTGTTTAGAGGAAACCCGGATGCGCTCGAATGGCGTCACAACACGAAACGCGATCCTCAAATAAACGTAAGACCTTAATGTCTAAAACATGCGAAATTGCATGACGATAATTACATATTGTTACGTTTTTTTTCAATCGCGCATTCATGTATCTATTATAACTGTTAGAATTCGTCATAAGGAGCGGAGCGTTTCGTAAACGATGAAATTATATCTCTAAGAGCAATGTACCAAGTGTTAGAGACATGACATTCTCTTCTAGCTGTATCTTTAATAATTCGCGATCACGATTTGATTAATCTACATTTTGTGATCATCAATCTTTTGCGGTTTTTTTTTCAATCAATAGAAATTGAGATTCTTGCTTGAAGCGTAATCCCGGTCACGTTTAAACGACGGATGACGCGGTCGCGTTCGCGATCTGGAAAATTGCGAATAACGTGATGACAAAAGCATGATTTGCAAAGAGCGCATAGCATAGTGAGAGACGTGAAATCAGAATCCAATTCCATATTAATTAAAGTTAATTAGACCTAACGACCTTAAAACACGTTCGTTCGCAAAATGTTATATAAATTTCTGCGCGCCTCCGATGAGGCGAGTGCGTGCGGTGTCACTTGAACCTGCTCGTCATCGACGAACTGCGCCTGTTGCAATTATAATCATAACAATCATAATGTTTTAGCGCATAAGCATATTTCTGCACTTAGCTGGCTCATCATCGCAATAACGCGGTATTATTATTATAAGTGCGTCCGAAATAAGATCTTGCTTCGATTCCGCTGCGCGCGGAAATCATGCGGCAGATTGATTTAGTCTTGCATTCTTCGCAGTTCAACAACTTCAACACGATGGGTAAATTTCGACAGACTTAGGACCCAACTGCGCCATTTCTCCATCACCAGCCAAGCACCAACCAGCAAGGTATCCACCATCTCAGCATTCCCGACGCCGGGGTGCTCATTAATCTCCAAGTCAATTAAAGCGCGCAACAGCGACAGCCAACATGCTCGCACCGTACTCGCCGGACATGCTCTGGCTGATCATCGTGGGATTCGTGATCGCCTTCGCCCTCGCGTTCGGTATTGGCGCGAACGATGTGGCGAATTCTTTTGGAACGAGTGTCGGCTCCAAAGTGTTGTCCATCACACAAGCGTGCATTTTCGCTACCATCTTCGAAGTCGCGGGAGCCGTTCTTATAGGTAATAATTCACCCTGCGGCGTTTTTTTAAGAAGGTGCTTAATGCTTTGTGGTTGCGATTTACAGGATACAAAGTATCGGACACTATGCGTAAAGGAATCCTCGATGTGTCCGTGTACGAAGACTCCGAAACCGAATTAATGATTGGCTGTTTGAGTTCATTAACAGCAAGCGCAATTTGGCTGCTGGTTGCCACATTCTTCAAGTTACCAATCTCAGGCACCCATAGCATTGTGGGCGCATCAATAGGGTTCTCCTTAGTGGCGCGAGGAACTAAAGGATTGCATTGGAAAACTCTTGCAACTATTGGTAATTTTTAAAATCTTATCACGGCCATTGAATATGTATATTAAAACTATTGGTGTTTAGTGGGTTCATGGTTCATCTCACCACTTCTTAGTGGAGTAACATCAGTCATACTCTACTGGATTATCAAACATGCCATACTAAGACAAAAAAACCCTCTAGAATCAGGACTTAAGTGGCTGCCCATCTTTTACGGCTTTACCATCGTGGTAAACGTATTCTCTATCGTACACGATGGACCTAAGTTACTTCACTTTGACCATATTCCACTGTGGGGCGCAGCAGTTATTAGCATTGCGGCTGGGCTATTCACAATGATACTCGTCCTTGTGGTGATCGTCCCTTGGCAACGACGCACTATTAAAGCCGATCTAGCCGCCAACCGACGGGCGAGTTTCAACATCGGGGAGTCTATGGAGAACTCCCCCGAGGGCAGCCCGAAGAAGTCAATTAGGAATTCACAAGTGAGCGAACGCAATTTAAGCGTAATCAAGGAGACGAACGAAATGAGTCCACTTGACCCTGCGAATGGGGGACACTATCCGAAAACCAAAAAGCTCGCTAATGTCAATAGCACCACGTCGATGATCACGGAGATCAATCCGACACTCTCCCCGAATTCCAGTGGAGTTCCACTAATTATTAACAAAAGTGTGGTCAAGAAGCAAAATGACGAAGGCATTTGTGCTATTGAGATGCAGGAAAATCCGGAATTAATCGAGGAAAATAAAGGAGTTTCCAAGTTATTCAGCTTCCTTCAAGTACTGACCGCAATGTTTGGTAGCTTTGCCCATGGGGGAAATGATGTGAGCAATGCTATCGGGCCTCTAATAGCATTATGGCTGATTTATACAGAAGGCTCAGTACAGCAGAAAAGCGAAACACCTATATATATTCTACTGTATGGCGGTTTGGGCATTTCAGTAGGGCTGTGGTTATGGGGTCGCAGGGTAATACAAACTATTGGCGAGGACTTGACCAAAATAACACCGTCAACGTAAGTGCTAATTTAAATATGCAAATGCCTCCGAATCTTAATTCGTACATTTTTGCAGTGGTTTCACCATTGAAATTGGTGCTGCATTTACTGTATTACTAGCTAGCAAAATTGGTTTGCCAATTTCAACGACGCATTGCAAAGTTGGTTCAGTTGTGTTTGTTGGCTATTGCAGTTCAACAAAAAAGGGTGGTGTCGATTGGACATTATTCAGGTACGCGTATCTCTAATTAACTTGAGTAGCAATTAATTCATTCGTTATTTACAGAAACATCATTTATGCATGGGTAGTAACCGTACCCATTGCCGCACTACTCTCAGCCGGTTGCATGTTTGTCTTGCAAAAGCTAGTTCTGTAATTGAACAATATACTTGTGTCAGAAGATAGCCTAGCACACCGACCGGATTATATTGATTTCGACTTTTTAAATGTACTGAACACGCAAAACCTGCTGTAATTAGTCGCTTCGTCGTTGTTCATTTTTACTGTTCATACGTATGAAGGAACCATCAACCAATACTACTAATAAAGGCAGCTAGTATGATTTTCCGTGCCTGGAAAGGACATCCTAACCCCTGGTCCGCAATGGAACAAAACAAATTAACTGTGATCGAAAGTAAAAAAAAAGTATGAGTAAACACCCGCTACGCATGTGAGCGACGCATATTACTAAACTTACTTATTACTGTAATACTTAAGCAGAAACAAATATTGTATATGTTAAGTACACATCTCAGATTGAATAATTGTGTATGAATGATTGTTATTTCGGATGGCAAAACGTTGTTGAACAAACAAACTTTTCTAGGCAGATAAGCGCGCGAGGAGAGAAGGCCACCACGTGACAGAAATTACTATTATGGAATCGAATTAAATTTTAACGAAACTTATTATACTGTAAAGTTGTTTGTTACCGGGTTTGAATTTTCGTGAGCGAGACAAATATGTTACATCAATGATAGATATGCAAGCAGAGAGCGAGGAACCGAGCGAATGCGTATTTATGTATAAAAGGCATATTTTCGAAACGCAAATGATAATAATGTATTATTAAACGAAGGTCTATTTTTTCTAAGCAGAGATGAAACACTTATTGAACTATGGCAAACTAAACACGACAGGGGTTTACGTAGTGTTATACGGGCGAACGATACGCATGAGTGGAATTCAAAAAACAATAACGTAACATGCACACACTTGTTTGTAATACGCAAGTTAATGCTAAGTAAATAATACGTATAGAAATATACAATTTGTTAGTGCAAGCCACAGAATAATTCTGCTCTAATCTATACGCAGGTGCGTGTTAATTTCAAGCATTGTTGTACATTTATACTCTTACCGAATGTTAAAACTATACTTCAACTCTCAAAACATCTGTAACAATGTTAATAATGTAACGCATTAATTAACATCGCCGCATACTTATAGGCATACCAAAAAAAAAGTATTAATATTTTCATTTGGTTGAAGAACAACCGAAAGCCACGTGCAAAAAGCAAAGAAACTAGTGCTGAACATGCAACCCCAAGTTGCAATAACACTCACTAAAATTAGTTTGTACTAAGATCTCAAGGATTAGAAACACGTGCACATGCCAACCAATTAATTGAGACTAAGTTTTGTAGCATTTTTTAAAGAATAATTTGTACATTTTTAACGATTAGTAATCATGCACTTTACTTGATTAATTTAATTAAGGAACGCAAGAAGAGTTATACTTCGTTTTCGACTTAGGTGTCGTAATTTTTATTCTTCATTTGATTTCGTCTTTTATTACTAGCTGAACAAAATACCTGTGACATATGAATGAAAGCGTTAATAAAACTGTTTTTGATAAGTCCGCATTAGTTCCTACCATGATTATCAAAATATTCCTATCGTTACCAATCCGTTATGCGTAAGTAGTAATTAGTCAGGTTTACTCGTACGTTTTATTAATCGACCGTGTAAATTCAATCATCGTGGATCTAAGGATTTTCCTCCTTGACCACCTCATAATTATATTACTAATACTAATACTTCATAAATCATCACCGTAAATTTATATTGAAATTGTATCTAAATTCCCTGCCAATGCTTTTGAATGGTGTCATTTGATAACCGCTGATATCAACTTTAAGTTGATTATCATCGCATCTTAAAGTATTGCTTACGCATGCCTGAACGTGTTCAACGTGTATTATAAACACTTCGATAAATTTTTCTACTTAGCTACTAGATTATGTACAGGGTGTTCCTTTTTGAATTAGTATTGCCTTTGTAATAAATATATATATGAACTGCTCATAAGATATCCGAATACCAAACGTATCGCGCATTCTTACGCTAAGAAAATATGTAAGTGTTGCGAAACACCTATTCGTGTTATGCTCTCAAATGTGGGTAAAAAATACCCAATCCAATTATGTATCCTCCTCAATTGTCACTTCATTGACAAATACTTCGCCGTCATCAAAGTCTTTCGAACTCATGCCTTGTTCAAACAAATCTTCATGAATGTAAATATTGTTATCATCATCGCATTGCGAATCACTGTTAACTTCGAGAATCTCAGTTTCACTCATTTCTAATTTTGGCTCTTCAATCACCTCCTCTTCTTCAATTATATCCTCAGGTTCAGGAGCTGGCTCCGTTTTGATGAACGGGCTTGACGTGAGAGGACTAACGCTTACTGCTTTCGTTTGCAGGAGAAATGATTTTCCTTTTTCCTATAATTCAAGTTTCATATCAATTTTCATTTTAAACTGTTTGCTATCTACTTTGGTTAGGGGTGCTCGTTACTAGAAATAACTTACATAGGGATTATTTTGAGGCACAACTTTTAAGATAACATTCTTGCCAGATGCTGTTTTAACCAGGATCAAATTCGTATTCGTTGCGCCTATTTGGCTTGCATTTGTTATAATGCTGCCAGTAAGTTCCTCAGTCATGTCAGAGTCCCTCGACGTGATTGAATTTGAATCTAAAGTTAGTCCATAATGAATATCAGTTTGCCATGGATTAAATCGACTCTCGTCATTTTCATCAATATAGCCGTTTACAACGCAACCGTTATCAAGAACTTGCTCATATACTTCCTCATCACTTTCATCGCCCACTCCACTAAGTTTTCTCTTATGTACCATGGGTATTGGGTCTTTACCTAATCGTTTCCCGCGTCGGGAGATCGTAAATTGATTGGGATCATAGCCCTCTTTTCGCATCATTTCTGGCAAATATCTTCTCCTTGCATTGATGAACCAATTACTAATCTGCAGGAACGTCAAGTTTGTTTCCTCTGACAAAACCTGCTTTTCTGCCTCAGTTGGATAAGCATTGAATCTATGCTCATACAGCCAGTTCTTTAGTATCTTTACCGAATTTTTTGGTAGATGCCCCCGTCGTTTGGGTATTTGTGGTGTACGCACTAGACTATGAATCGTAAGGGGTTCAGTGGTATAAATTGTGTCTGAGGGAATTTCCATCTCCTGCTCCTCGTACTGATCAATTTCCTCATCAGTTTCAATGGTACCAGCCACACAGAAGTCTTGGAAGTGCACCTCTTCATATTCATGATCAGGTTCGCTCATTGTTAACGCAAGCTATTAGCCCTATGATTTCAAGTAATAAATAAACGATATCCCTTACAACCAACGCAACGTCTCCAATGGTTACTCATACTTATCAACACGAGCACAGAATTATACACTATCAACGCAATGGCCGCCATGCAGGGCGTGATCTTACAGCGTGCGTACGGCATTGTTTGCCAATAAATCAGATGATTGTGAGCAACAATCTATACCTTAGCTCATCACAAACACGATGCTTCTTCACTCGACCCGAAATCACAAGTGGAAATAAACAAAAATTTGTCATATCCCTCATGTCAAACAAACGTCAACTGTCAACGTAACTAGTGCTATTCGCTCTTTGTGCTGGTTTGACAAGATCGCCATCGGAGACATTTGCTGTCTGATCGAAATATTATCAGATGTTAAATGAAAACTACTTACAATCGTTTATTTATACACGAGAATTACTCCGCCGCCGTTGGACCGCCACCAAACTAGTCGATAAAATGCAAGCGATTACGTCACCAAGCAATCTGGGGATTTTATGTACGGTTCACCGGAATGGAAAGTCACCAAAGGCAATACATATTCAATGCAAATTCGCTGATAATATCAGGTTCAATATATGATAACGTTTGCGCACATTTTTAAACAGTCAATAACGAAATTCCATTGCTTTTAAGTGAAATTATAGTAAATCTTGTGAAGCGAAATGCCTATAATTAATTGTCCAATTAAATTTGGAATATAGGCAACCGTAGGTACATTTTACTTTCAAATTTGTTTTTAAATATTATAGGACGTAAATATTAAGTTTGAGCGCAAAACCATTGCATAGATATGCAGGAAACCTTATTATATTTGCGGTAATTATTAATTACGAGCTACTTGATTGTGTAAAGGTTAAGTAAGTTTATAATATCCCCACCAGTCGTACAATTAAATGCTAAGTTGCGGTTGGCCAAAAAAGACGGCGACTGAGCATGATAGTTGCGGGAGCAACGGCAGTTTGTTTGAAGCTGGTTCAGCGGGCGAGAGAAGCGGGCGCGCGAGCTCGTATTTTTGAAAAATTCAATCCGAAGCGCATTACTTCATTGTGAGCGTTCGTCGCGTACGTTTGCGCTGTTCGTGTTCTAACGGTCGTGATTGTTTATCAAAGCTGAATAACTCTCGAACGCATGTTTAGTAACAATAAAGTTGTTCCTTCTAGTAGAAAATCACTAAGCTAAGATAAATGTATTTTTAATTTGTTTTTAAACCAGGGGTTATCTGGCCAACGTCTGACGCCTCCGGAGTCAATGCTCATAAGTAAATAAATTACAGCGAACGTGTGTTGAAAGTGCGCGAATATTACAAAATCTTTGCAACCGAACAACATCGCAACTTTGTTGCTTGACCATCTATCGCCCGCAACGTCGACGCTCGATTGTTTTTGGTGGGTGAGGGTTTAGTTTCATGTTCGTCGTTTATTTCAAGCGATGCTCTAATTCATGACTAGATCCACACTCATGCAAAACGACGAACAATCAACAACAACAAAGTTCTTTGTTGTCCTTGGCGCGAGCGCGCGAGTTTGCGTTCATCGAGAACGACGCCATTTTGTTTCTTCTTGGCGCGCAGAAGCGCGCGTCTTAACCGAAAGACAATAGCGCGCTTCCCATTGTCTTCCGCATCTTGAACCCGAGGCGGTGGGAAACTTTCCAGCTACAATGTTAATAAATCGTGCAAGGCCAACGAATACAATGTGCGCACTAGTAATCTGCACGTGATCAGCAACGGTAGGTATATAATCAACAATGCGTTTTGTTTGCTGGTGTGTTTGAAAATCATGCGGCCCTTTGTTGCATACCTGCAAAGAACAGGTACGCGTTTTGTTCCCAATGATTGCTGTTTTGTTGGATTGCGGCTTCCAACATATAATACGCCGTATAATTAACGTTTCAAGGGTATTCATCATCGGTTCATGGTGTGCTAGGAAGCTGGCATTATAAGCGCGTTTCGAAAAACAAAAAACAATTTGTGTTAAATACACATTGAGCAAAAACTGTATGACCTTTCTTTGGCGGTGTGGCTCAAATTGCTTGAGTACACAAATATTTCCAAGAGAAACAAAAGGCAACATTAAATTATTTAATAACAAAGAGTGCGATGAATTCCACAGCGCCAATGTAAAATTACCGGATGTATGGCATTAATTCAGTTTGATTTTGTCGAAGGAGGAGGCGAAATGACGGTTAATAACGAACTTTGTAAAACTGGTATTCAGATATCGGTCTAAGAGGCAGAACAGAAAACAGAAGAGACTCTTCTAACATCCCAACCGTCATAGCATAACGGACTTTACATCCGTATAACGATCATTTCTCGTATTCGCTCAAAGCAAGGTGAGTGAGGAAGAGAGGTCTTTCTTCAAGAAGTCGAGGGAGCCCAACTTTTAACAGGGGGGTCTTGTATTTGCATCTGCGCGCATTACGTCTATTCATAACCCACAGCCGCTGCTTTTATAACGCGACATTTCTTTACTTTGCTAAATTACAGGGTATTGTGCCTTCTTGCGTATGTAAAAAACCAATGGAGGTGTCTCTTGTTCAACGTATTCGCGCTTTGCCAAACCCTCGGCATAAGGAAGCACATAACGTGCGAATGTGTTGGTCGCTGAGCGACGCGGAGAAGGAGAGTTGACTGCCCTTGAACTGAAAACACGTTTTGCTTAGCGCGTTCGCATGTTCTCTCTCCTCCATCTCGCGCGGAGAGTTGCAAAAAAAGGTGAAATCAACAAAGAGAGAGCCTTTGGCCAAAATAGCCGTTTATGCCCTCCGAAATTCGATCTGGCAAGGAACAGACCTTGAGATTTTTTCGAGGGCAAAATTTGCAAGCTGAGAAACCAGATTCCAGATTCAAGCTTGTTGTTGGCGCTGTTATTTTAGTGCGATAACAATTATTCGTTAATCAAAGTCGCCATTCATTAACGAACAAAGTACTGTAGTAAGAAACTTAATACAAGTCGGATAAACTCGTAAATAATCCGTTTGTCTGCATAATATTCGAGGAGAGCAAAAATTATTTAAAGCGATCGTAAAGCAACGCAAAACCGCGCACGACCAGAGAAGAAAATGTTGTTTTGACGGTGCTGTACCTGCAAACAGCATCCAAGAGGAAGGAATCGTGGTCAAGCAGAAGACGAAGAAGAAATAGGAGGAAGAACAACAACAACAACAACGCTTCGCACTCTGAAGAGAAGAGCGCTCTTCTTCTTTGTGCGTTGCTTTTGCTTTTGTGTTCTACCTGCACTTTTGTCCATGATGGCGTTCGACGCCCAATCTGATGATGGTTCTGTTCTTTGTTCCTCTATACGAGATGTTACCAGAGGTGACACGACAAAATGCATTGCCAAAAAACATTCACTAAATTACTCTTGGGGCCTAACTCGTATTTATTTGTCAATTTGACATGATTGACGATTTTCTTTGCTCAATTTCAACTGCCAAAGGCTGAAGCGGGTATTCCAAATTTATTGTGCTATCGTGTGATTCACAAGCGCATTTTTTCTCTCGTGTCATGGGTAAACCGGACACGACCTCAGGTAAAATAAATAACATAACGCGGTCGGATTGTCGTCGACGTTGCTCGTCGTTGCACTTCGTGCGCACCGCAAGGAGATTGTACCTTAACGTAACGTAAGGGAAGAACGTTGGATACCACCTGCTCGTTCATCTGTGTTTTGCTTTTTTTGAACACAACTTGCCGAGATTCAGAGATGCTTCTTCGCTAGTGGGGCTTTTCGCTGCTTGATGGCTTTGATTATTATTAGTGGTGGTTTACAAGGAAGTATTACACCGAGTGTAGCAAAGAATACAATTTCATTCGTTAATTTTCCAGTTTGAAGATGAGTTTAATGGAAGACTTGGTATATTTGATGAAACAGAAGATGGTAATGAAGAGAAGTACAATGATGCAGCACACACCATGATGATGAACATTTTTCTACCTCGAGTAAAGACTTGATGCTTTTGTGGCTTGCTTGTCTGCCTGCGTCTTGCAACATCATTACCTTACTCTTCGCTAGAGCGGTAATGATGATAATAGCAACAAAGTGCATCCCAAACCTGTCGTGTCTCGTGCACACAAAGCACGTTTGCGCTGGCGGACAATATTATAGTGATTTTCGTGATTCGATTTTGATTTTGTTTGGCCGGCGAATCACGCGCGCGCCGATGTTGTTATTGCAGTTCATTGAACATTCGCGCGGAGCAAACACAAAGAAAACGCGTCGAATGTAAACAGCGGCAATCATCATTAGAGAATCAGGAGACGTTGATGATGATGATGATTTTTCTTGTTTGCGACATGTGGAAATCCATGTCGTATTGCATTCCAGCTAAAGTTGTCATCCGGACTGTGATAAATAACCAATGTGAAAGAAAAGGTCTTGAACCTCCTGTCAATGTAACAATAGCGGCATGAAATTTTGCCTTTTATGGAAAAAACAGCGGGTAACACGATGAAGAACAATAAAACATTAAACTGCTCACTTGCTGGTGTGCCACCGTTCATGGCAATTAAAACAAGCAAGAGCACATTTCATTTCGTGTACGCGCACGAAACGTAATGGGTGAGAACTTTTTTCAAACTTTAATAAGAGTCTTTGACTCTCAGCGGTGTAAAAATATTTCACATTTAAATGATGTTCCTACAAAGTAATTATGAAGCATTTTATGCTAATAGAGCAGAAAATTCCGTGATGCCTTCAAAAACTTTGCGAGATATTAAATTGATTTTTGAAATAATTAAGATTCGTAGTATCATTCTCGAGGAATAAATGTTCCAATTGGAGGTATCACAATGTAATCGGCCATTGTTTATTTTGTGCTGTTATTGACTCGACAACGAACAATTAGAATATTTCGATAATATATTATTATCATTCATCTCCCTGATGACTTGATTAGTTAATGATGTGGGACACGCGACTAAGTTATAAATGATTGTGGTGAGTACATAGTGCTGGTTGAGAAGTGAGTGCTCGTGACAATATCAATTGAAATCGGTCGAATGCTTATTCATACATGATGCATACTCATCTCGGATTTAAGCGTCTTGCTGTATGCGGAAAATGCTTTTATGCCTCACCAAAATTGATTGAATGTAATAAAACGCGCATTCGTACATGGTAACTCATCTTGATTAATATGAATTGAATGTCGATTCAACAAGAATTGCACTTACTTTAAATACACAGCACGTGTTTATTTGCTAGTGCGTGAATAATTACCAGATAGGGGATGAAAATATGCTGGTTTTTCAGAGGGTTGTTTTGTTACCGGAGTTAATTCACGAAATTATACGGGCTGAATTAATTTTCTCCCTATGACCGTTACGAAATAACGTTTATGGCTGGTGATAAAAGAAGTAAATCTGGGAAAGTATGATCACAAAAAGGTGTGAAATGTGATTAATTCAATAACATAATTAACATTATGTAGATAATGGTATGCTAATAGATATGTAACAAATGAGAATGCAACTAGGCATAGAGCACAAGCGTATCATGCATGTTTAAAATGCCATAAATATAAATGTAAACTACAGACAATTAGAATACGACTTGAATACGAAATACTAGATTATATGCTTGTTCCCTCTGGCTTGTGAAACGATTTATCTAAGGCTTTTCCTTATTGCTCATGATTCTTTACATTTCAATACAGGATTTCCTGATATTCAAAGAATTGCAGATGCAATCATTTTCTCATTAAAAAGGCCAACGTCAATCCATGATTTGAATGATTTGCAAACAGTTTCGTATTACGAAAATATTTGAAAGGCCAACGATTGAATTATGTGTTTGACAAAAAAGTCAAACAGAAAATAACTAACAAAGAGAGTAAAAGTGAAGCACATGCATGGACAGTATTGTGAAATCTGAATTGAAGCATAAAGGCAAAGCAACTCGAATTCAATAATACACCTCAGCACGAAGCGAACGAAATTAATGCGTGGGAAAAGGCATTGCAACGGTTGAAAGAAGCGCAGGATCTGCATTACCTAGTGTGTTGCGTTGTTTATTATGCTGCAAACCAATGCAACGCAACACCAGATAGAACAATACAAACAACAACAACAACACGCTCGGACGATGTAATTCTCGGTTGGAACGAGTGGTCGAAAAGGTTGAAGAAGCTCAAGAACAAAGAACCAGCGAATTAACGCGAGCGAGCGCGCGCTCTTTGCTGCTGCGCATCGATGAATTTTCGTCGCTTTCCTACAACAACAGAAGCAACGGGTTCATGAGTGTAATTGCAATGCTTCGTACTCTCAACAAATTTGTTCGTTAAGCGCTCCGTTTAATTTTCTTGTTGCTTTAGCGATTAATTAAGTTGCTGTCAAGCCTTGTAATAAAATAGCTGAAGAACTAAATTGGTTTTTGAGCGTGCGTAATGCCTATGATAATGGTGGCGGCAAAAACGTAAAATTGCGCCTTACGAAATGCGAATGCGCTCTTCCTACTTTCACTTTTACTGTTATTTCGCTATTTTTCAACGCGTCTGAATGGCAGCATTGGCATTACTGATATTATTGCGCACGCTGTGCAATTTAATTCATTACTTCAACAGTGACCACATCAGCATAGCACACACACGCCATATGCGTGGAGCGCAATTAATTTAAAATGTGCCATGGAAATGCGCACGACCAGCGAACGAACACTTGAAGAAATCGGCGCGAAAAATGCTAACGCCTGCAGGAGATAAAGCATACAAAGATGCATGCAACGGTAAACTTACACAGTGTGTAATGAATTCGAATTTACATGAAGCAATTTGAATCTTTGAATCTCATAGCAACTGTAATTGTGCTGTATACATTTTGAGTTGTGAATAACTCTCCTCTCCAATGTCTATGACTCAATGCGTTTGTTTGCATACGTAAAAACCACACGATTCGAATTGAAACCGCTACGAGTTTCTCGCATCACCATTGCATGCCGCCCGCCAACGCAATGTGTAATAATTTTACGTTGATGCTCGCCGATTAGCTTCCTGGTATATACGTACAATAACGGCGGCGAGCGCAAAAGTGCATTTTCATCAAGTAATTATCGCATCGAGATGATAAGAATGGAAAACACTCACCTAGAAGAAACGATATAAGAAATATTAAAATTATGCATTCATACAACGTGAGACTTTGTTTACCTTTTCATGACGGCCACAACGACGACGACGTGCTTTGTCTGCCGCCGCGTGGAATGCTGGATGAAATTGAAAGCCGAAAACCAGTTTCGAGGGTTGGCATGGCTCCATGGTTGTTTTTGTTATTGTGCCTGCCGCTGAAGCACTCACTGCATTGCCGAACTCTCGATGTCAAGTTGAAGGCATTCATCTATCATGGCACATGAAACGAACGAAACGATTGTAAGTGAGATTGGTCAGTGATGCTGTTTAAGCGGCTCGACAGGTTTGCGTGAGCATTGTGCTATGCCGCGTCGGGCATATACATATTAAGCAATTTAACGAATATCAAAGCAAAAAATTAATTCTGCATGTGCATGAGAAATCCAACGTGCATTTGATTGACTCTCCGTGTGTCGTTGCCGGTGGAGCATGCATATATGCGGAGTTGTAAATCGTAATTGTGAGACGAACCAGACGCTGGGAAATTTTCAAATTATATACGCTGAATGCATGCGTTTTGATGTGGCGGGCGTTTATTCACGGTTTAGGTTCGTTGCGCACGTTGACTCACTTGTTGTGTTTGGGGCGAGCTTGCCCACCATTGAAGCCTATGCCATACGTTGTTATCCACCTTGTTACCTACAAATTGTTCACTCGTTTTCTTTTCAAGTGAAGCACAACGCCCTGCCATGCATGCGCACCGTCAATTACGGATGCGAAAAGTCGCTTTCCATAAGTGCACCTTTCGGGTGCGAAAGCGAGGCGCTGTGAAGGCGGAGAATTTCGTGCTAGCATATGAGGATATCAGGGCAAGACGCGTGGTCACGCTCTGCTGCCTCTCACGATGCTTCGTAAAGCTCACGGGCATCGCGCATTTACTTTGTAATCTTTGTTCAACGCAACAACACGATTTATTCATTGCCAAAGAAGTCTCGCTTTATTAGCTTGTATAGGATGCACCTGTGTCAGTGCGTATTGAGACCAAGCTTTGTACATGATGAACTTGCCGATCTCGATATGAAGTTATTCATCGAGATTAACAAGATTACTTTTTGTGCTCATGCTTACCTATAGTTAATAGTACTAAGGGTTGATATTCACACCCTCACTATGCACTATACTATGTATATTTTTAAACAATAAGAACACAGAAACGAACACCGACTCGTTGGTTTTCCCTCCAAAATGGAAGTGAATGCGCCCTCTGGGTGGATGCGTCATGCGAACGAAGATTTCTGCGCGACAGCATGCGACATCTGTGTAACTTTATGGAATTGTAATATTTAAATTACTAATGAGATGTTAAAAATTAATTTAGCATTAGCAAGCGTAGTAATAATTATAATGTTTAATAATTACTGTAGCACATTCAAGGTATACTAGTTCAACGGGTCTGTAATTTCAATTGTTATTCAACATTCCATTTTAGCTATCAAGTTCTAAAAGGGGCGTTCAAAATAACAATATGTTCAAGTAGCTGCGAAAACCATTCAACCAGTGGCAATATTATAAATCGTGCGAATAGACATAATAAAAACATACAGCTATTACTTTTTCGTAACGCTTTAGGAATGCGCTGCTCGAACACAAATAAAAAATTGATTCAACAGTGGAGTGACCAGAGTCTTAACCTCAATATACAAGTACTAGTTTAATTATTAAACATTGCTACGATCAAATGGAGTTTGTTGACCATATTGCGACCCCCAAATGCAATGGAGTTATTCTGCACAGTCCATTCCATGAGCCGGTCGACGGTACGCTTAATATATCTGGGCACCACTTGATTCTTTCAAGCAGAAAGGAAGATGTACAAGAATTATGGGTACATATTTTCTCAGTAAGACTTTGTAAATTCTATAAATTGCCTTTTATAGTTGCTTCATCAAAGTGTTGATATTATTGAAAAACGGCCCAATGGAACAAATACAAATTATCAGAATGGTGGCACTTTGATATTGAAGTGCAAAGATTTAAGGATATTACAATTGGATTTTGGTACTACTGAAGAATTTCTTAATGTATATGCATCTATAGAGAGACTATCCAATTTGGATGATCCATCATCATTGTATCCATTCTTCTACCGACCCATGTATAATATAATTGAAGATGGTCATACTTTGTTTACTCTAGAACTGGAATTTGCAAAGTTGCTGGCCAGTGATGAATGGAGAGTTACAACAGTAAACAGAGATTATTCAGTATGCCCCACTTATAGTTCTAGTATAATAGTACCAAAAGCAATTGATGACGAAACAATTCTCGCCGCAGCAAATTTCCGCGATGGTGGACGTTTTCCCGTACTTAGTTACCGGCATGATAACGGTGCTGTTTTGTTACGTAGCAGCCAGCCACTTATTATAAATAATCGTCGATGTCGTGCTGATGAAAAGATGCTTAATCACTTTCTAGGGGCGACGAAGAAAGGGTATTTGATTGAGACGCGCTCGCCCAATTTGGTAGCACATTGTAAATCAAAAGGCGGTGGTACAGAGCCTGAAGAGCATTACCCACAGTGGCGAAGAATTCATAAAAACCTGGATAAAATCGCCAATTGCAAAGGTCTATTATTAGACTGCTTCCAGAAGTTTGTGGATGCCTGCAATGATACATCTTGCACGCCGGATAAATGGATCTCTCGGGTGGATAACAGCAATTGGCTGTCATTAGTACAAAGTACTTTAAATGCCGCTTGTTTCGCTGCACAATGTCTGGATAAAGAAGGTGCTTGTGTGCTAGTTCATGGTTCACATGGAATGGACTCTACTTTATTAGTTACATCACTGGCACAAGTTATTTTGAACCCCGATTGTCGTACTGTCCGAGGCTTACAAGCGCTTATCACACGCGAATGGTTATTGGGCGGATATCCATTCCAGATGCGACATGGAAAATTCTGCTATTCCAATGCTCGAAATAAAAATCAACAGCCAACATTCCTATTGTTTTTGGACTGCGTACAACAATTGCATTATCAATTCCCTTGCAGTTTTGAGTACACGACGCAAATGCTGATTTTGCTGTTTGAACATTCCTATTTCAGTCAATTCGGTACATTCCTAGGCAATTCTGAAGCTGACAGGGAACGTTTACAGATTGCGAAGTGCACGACAAGTTTATGGTCGTATTTGAATCGGCCTGATATTCTAACATCACTGCTGAACCCACTGTACGAGCCAAATAAGAGCGCAATATGGCCCAGTGTAGCAGGTGTCAGTCTTAACATTTGGAGTGAATTGTATCATCGATGGATCATAGATCAAACGCAAAAGAAGAAAGCGGTGGGTAAGATCCACACGCTCATACAGAATGATAAGAACATGCGCAGTAAAGTTATTAAGTTACGTAAACAATTGCTGGACTTGAAGCGCGAATACACTCAAATACTTGAAGATGCCCAGGAACAAAGTGATAATTAAGGATAGGCTATTGGTCAGCATTTAATGTTACGCTTGAAATACTGTAAAACACACTTATCAAAGGTAGTTACGTGACGTCTTATTAAAAAGTAATTTACTTAAATAATGATGTTAATGAATTAATTATTGACAACAGAAAAGGTAACGAACTCGCATTCTTTATCATAGAGGCTGAAAACAATTTCCATGTTTTCTTTCATACTCTTTCATTTACCGTAGAAGGCTTTTAGTACAAATAATTGAATTGATCACCGAATTTAAACACAGCATAAAGAAGACATGACAATGGCGTATTCTAGTCAACATTAAAAACAAACAATAAAGTAGAATTTAATAGATTAGTTAAGTATACGTATATGATCAATAAATGGAGGACAAAGCAACATTCTTTCATTGAAAACGATTAAATGTTTGTTTTCTATTGTATTATTATAGAGGAGGAATATTAATTGTTATAACTAAATACTATTATTATAAATGTGAGGCAAAATAAACAGCTACCGTATCAATCAAAGTTTTGGATATCATTTTTCGAATTATGTATGAAGAGGTAATATTTGTAAAATTATATTTAAAGCTCATTCCATTTTCAGTGTATCGTCCATACGTACATTATTATTATTACATTATTCACAATAAAATCCTAAACATGTAAACTCAGGTACGCGTCGTGCTTATACAGAGTACATAGTATTGTTTCTTTTTGTTTCCATTAATGTTTCTATTATGGCCCGTATCCTACCGCCTTTGAACAAATGAAGAGCTATGCGTTCAACGACATTGATTGCGTACTGGGAACGAATTCAAACACGATTGAGAATTGTTCAGCGCCAAAACTGTGTGCCAGCCACTCGTTTTTTAAAACGGCCATCTTCAAACTATCAACGTTGAATTGCGCTGTAAAGTTTGTATGAATCGCGCGGCCCATACCCTCCAATACGATTAGATCTGCTTGTTTGATAGCGTCGCATAAATCTATGATAGTGCATAATATAAATAAAGAATAAAGAACAAAAGACAACGAGTTTTACCTTTGTTTATATTACTGAGATCTAAACATGGCCCACCTTGGCCATTTTCAATTGCTATTAACTGCGAAGTTTCCATCGCGCGCTGAATAATCGGACAATGCATTTGGGCTCGATACAAGCAATCTTTGATTTCCAAATGTGTTATGTCATTAAGTGCAGGCGCACTGTTACCTGATAAGATAACTTTGGTATTGTTTTTGAGTAATTCCCTAGCGAAGGGTAAAATGCCTAAGACGAAATCAACGCCAGCATTATCAACAAATATCACTGCCATTTTGTAGGGCTCTTTCTAAAAAATCAAAACTTTCAATAGTCATAATACAATCGGCATTTATGAGTGAGATGTGTAATTACTTGAATGCATGTAATCCATTCTTCAAAACTATCTTTGAACCATGGCCGCTCTTGAATCAGCTGCATTGCTTGCTGTAAACCAAAATTATCAGAGATTTCTAAAATGTCTGTGACAGCCTTAGCACCCCAATCAAATATGTTGCCAGCGAGGACACCTTTGGCAATTTCAAGCCATCGTTCTTCGTGTGCTTTTAATGCGTCGATAGATGCAATGCGCGCAGGAAATTCTTTCAATGCGAGAGTTGTTTCGTTTGCTTTCTGCGTGTACCAGGCGTCCTTAAAATTATTCTCACGTAGTGTTTTTTCGTTAAATTCCAAGAGGGTTCTTATACTTAAAGGATGCAAAATACTGCAAGAAATTTTATTGTACTTTATGAGAGAACAGGAAAGAAGTACTCACTCAGGATTTGTTTGCAATTGTTGCACCAGCTCTGTAAAACTATTAAAACACTTTTTTGCAACTTCAGTCGCCTCTGGATATTCGGGATTTAGAACACCTGCTTTATCAATAAACTTCTTGACCATCTTCTGCAAGCACTCCAGCCAGTATTGTCTTTCCTTAATGTTATTGACCAAATCAATGGTGTCTGGCGTATAGCTCCCTGGATCCTTCAGCAAGGGGCAAACTGTACCATTCACATCCACCATCATGTTATAATCACTGTGACAATGTTAAACAAATACGACGCTTAGAAGAAGCACGTTTCAATTGCTTGGGTATCAAAACGAATCAGCTGATTGCTAATGAAATTGTGCAGTGAACAAAGTCTATCTTGATATACATAATCATAACCAAATAAACTAAACAGATTTACATTAAAACGTCGCAGTTTACCTTTGATTTAAATATTTGCGTTACTGTATTATTAGGCTGTTGTTAGATGAGATAATTACCTCCTTTTCGCACGCAGATAATGCTCAAATGTGCTGGGTGCTTATTTAACCCCACGCAGTCCTTGAATCGTGTTACACACGCAAAAACAAAACAAATTTAACGCACATTTTGATTTCGTTATTTTTGCACAACCACTCCGATCAGCTGGTTGTTATTTTGAAACTGCATTTAGCACGCGAAGACAGTGAACACTAGCATTTTAACACTACGTAGATATGAGTCAATGACAAGTAACGCTACGTAGGCTCACGACTAATAAGATAATTAATGGTTATTTAATTATGATAGTCAATAAGAAGTCGGTTTCTATCAGCTGGCTGACCAAACACCGGCCAGAGATACATTGATCAAGGCCACCAGCTGAGGTTATCCAGCAAGTGCTGCCATGTTTGGAAAATATTAAAACTATACTAGTGCCGCCTATCGTGTAAATCAGTAACTCACATAAGCAAAAAACGCGATGACCAAATTTCTTACACAAATCCTCAGCGCGGAGACTATGCTCTCCAGGCGTTCAAGTTCCAAGGGGTCGTTCCGCCACAGCGTTGAGTAAATCAAATGCATGAGGCAAATTTATACGAATTATGAGTTGTATTTATCAAGGGGTGTTATGAAAATTTTGTTTTGGAGAAATAAATGATTAATTTTAATGATCCTAGTAGGTAAGCTTTAAAACCATTTGTCATTCAGCAGCTATTTGCCAAAGTATCAGCAGAATGGACACGCCTCTTATCGCACCTGGTCTCCAAGACATTACTGTAGGTGTTAGAAAACAATAATATATTTAAATAATCAACAAGAATGTACATCAATACACAATTAAACCACTTGTTTAAATAATTTCAGCCGAGGAGAATTACACCTATTCGTAAAGGTGCTTCAACACTCAAGAAAAAAACCGATTATGCTTCTAAAGAAGGAGCGGTTACGTTATCTAAAGAGGATAATTCCTCAACGGAATCTGTACCGTGCCAATCTATTGAAGAGATTTTAGGCTATTTGCCCGATTGTAAAATGCCTAAAAGGTTTATCCGATTTTTGGTAAAGTGTTACAACACTATGCAAGGTAGAAAGAAGAGCGAGACAATTAAAGTAATAGTTTCTCAAGCAATCAAGGCCTCGAAATATGTGAAAAGTTCACGTTTTAAACACGCTTTGAAAAAAATTATTGCTCAAGCGGAATCTTCAAAAGAATTAGCGGATGTTTTGATGGTTTTAAATAACTTACTCCTAAGTAACCAGAATGTGAAAAGCCATCGTAAAAATCCGCAATTGATGAAACTATACAAACGATTCACTAAAATCCAACGTTTACTTGTTGAATTCAACAAGGATGATAATACATATCTTGATTATATTACCACTTTAAGAAAAGCGAAGAATCTTGCCGAAACTATTCTAAAGTTGCGGAAACAAGCAATTCCCAGTGAATTATCTTATTACAAACCGTTCAAATTTAATGCATCCCGATTTCCCCAGTTTAATAAAGCGATAATTAAGGCGTACACCCCAAGCAAGAAATCTGACTGCTTCAAGTTTCCATTGTACAAAGATATCGAACAATGCCTTCGTAAATGCGTAATGGAAAAACCTATAATTATAACCAACTTTCAAATGAAGTGTGAAGGTAGATCTCATACATTTCTACCTATAAAGCTTCCTAAATATTTTAATTTACTTGGATCATTATTTCAGTATTTAAATGTTTAACAAGTCTCTGTAAAATCGTCACTCAAAGACGCCAACGCGATTTGTACTTCATACACTCAGGATATATTGAAGAAAACCCTTATGATCCAATTGCAAAAAGTAGCAATACGGAATGTGCTAATGAAGTAAAATTTATGACTCGCCAAGAAGATTATGATGAATAAGTTGATTGTTATCTTGATTGTTAATTATTTGTTATTTATTTCTGTTTATAAAATGTCTGTGCATTCAGCTATTTGCTGTAGCAATATTCAGTTCAAATAAAATTATAGAAAACATGATTGCAAATTAGATATCACAATAAATACAATGTAAATTTTTGTTTCATATTAAACCATAACGTAAATAAATAAAAATAGTGCTTATCAAAGACGTGTTATCAATTTTCTGTTTTGTTGCTCTTCAAGTCTTCTTTTGGTATCCATAATGTAAATGCTCTGGAAAGATCAAGGGTTATTTTAAATCATAGATAATAGATAAATTTATGATACCTTCGAAATCCTTCTCATAGTATTGCATCATTTTAACCATGAGATCTCCAGGAATACTAGGAATATCCACTTCTCCACCAAATCGTTTCGGCAAGTATTTCGGCGAAATGTGTTCGAAAAGAGTTTCCCAATCATTACCATGAAGAATAATCTAAGTCACAGATGAGAAATGATGAATTAAAGACAATTGCTTGATTAGAATAGGACTCACTTCTCGTTTTAGACGTCCGCGAATAAACGGTTTGAAAATGGCGTAACCAATATCGAAGAGTTTCGGCTGATTGATGACATGAATGCCTTTAACACGCAGTGGTACTGACTGAAAGTTGTTATATAAGAATAAGTATCTTCCACAAGCAGTGCATTTATTGAAGTCGGTCATAAATATGAGCATAAACCCAAGTGACCGCTTTCTGGACTTAAGTAACTTTCACTGCGCAAAGTACCTTGATAAAATCCATGATCAATTTGGCAATCCATGGATTGATCGATAAAATATGATTCATATTCAATCCCTGTGTATCGAGAATAACATGTACACCGCACAATTGCGATTTGGGCTCTTTCATTGCAATTTCCACAGCTACCACAATCGTTTTTGAGATCATCTCCAACGCAACATGTTTCGTATCCCACTTGGAGATTTCAAAGATCATGATGCGACAGCCATCGGCACGATAAGGCAAGAAATGGATAATGCCAGTGGTAAATACGTCTTTGACCACTTTCGGTGTAATGTTATACATGTAATTCGGATTCTTATAGATCAACTTGTACAAGTTGCGCATCTTTTTGTACGCCTTATCAGCGTCCAGTTTGCACGGACGTAGAAACTTCATCAAAAACACTTTGTCACGCGGCACATTCAACGAGTTGTCGTCTAAAACAATTCAAGTTATAGTTCATAAGTTCGGCAACCTTTCCTTTCTTTGTTTGTAAAATTTCCAGTAAAAGTTCACATTTACGATGCAGGAAAAAAATGTACTTATTGCAATGCTCGCTTTGTTGACGCGTAATTACAATGCAATTATTCAGCTGCACGCATATTTGAGGGAAAACACAATACGCAAGTGAATTAAGTATGTAACTGGCAAATGGCGGTTAATTATGACTTTTAGGAAAGTTACTCACCGTCAATCAACTTTTTCAACTTTTCGATGGCTTGCTGAATCGTTTCCTCGCTTTCGCCTATCTCTTCGAACGCACGTTGCTTGTACAATTCGTCCAATTCCTCCATGTCCAATTGTAATCTATAAGGTCCATTCTGAATATATGGAGTTCCATTTTTCTCCTCGCCAAGATACGGTGCTTGATTTTCTTCCTTTTCCATTATGAGTTATATTTAAATTATTTATATTTAAATTAGAAACTTTTGTTCTTGATTACAACTACGTAATTGCGTTTATGAAATAATATAATGAGGCGCACAGCGTTAATTCCCATTCATTATTTAATCTGGAATTGCAATCGCGAATTGTTTAAGTTTCTAATTGATCAATGCAACGCCCGTTTTGCATCACATCGAGTGTTTGAATGCGTTCGAGTCGCGTTGGTCGCGCTGTATCCAAAAATGCATTCGGCTGTGCGTGCAATGCGCTTAAGTCACTCGCGATGATACGCTAAACTTGTTTCCGGCTGTTTTGTTATTGTTGTTAGAAGGCAGCGCACAGACTGACGATGGGGAAAGCGCGGTCACATGTAAATAGCGCTTTTGTGCGCGTTTTTTTCTCGCTTTTGGCGTCACATCCGACACTCTAACCGAAATCTATTTATGCGCGGCAGACACGCGCCGACTTGATGATGATGACACTTTGCCGCCGTCTGCAGATCAGTGGGTTCTGGTTCCACTTTTATAACTTTGGCGGCGCGGCGCAGGTGGAGGAAGAAGAGATATTCGGAGGAGTATGCTCGAAAACCAAACCAGACCGGACCGGACAAGTGGTTCTCGCGTTTGGTTGCGACGCGTACCAAAGAATGAAGTGAAGACTATATGATTGTGAGTTTAGTACTTACATATAATTGCGTTTTGATTACGTCCGCGGCTGACCGGTAGCCTCGCATGCGTTCATTGCCAACAAACGCACATGTCATAAGTGTAATCGTTTATTAAGAGAGAGAAAGAGCGCCGCAAATGTGTAACAAATGCGTTTGTCCATTTGTGAACGCATAGATTATTTAAATGCACGAATAATAATATGCATTTTGTTATTGCGCACATGGAACTTTCCAGGTGTTGAATGCAATATGAAGAAAAAGTCATAAATATTGCACATTGCTTGGCAACAAGTAATTAACATACCATCTATATTTTTTTCATGAAGTAATGCAAAATTTGACAAACAAAAAACAAAACATAAACGTCAAGTGACGTTTTCTGATGTTGCAATACTTTTGTTATTGTGATTTTCATAGTTGTTGAGAATACATATCATTAAGCTGATAAAAAATCAAGTACTACTTCATTTCGTATTCAATGGGCAAAGTTCGGTCAACTTTTTGGATATGAGCACGTCGATTTGATTGTTTATGATATTTATTTGAATACAACGTGAATATTGCTCGCTATTGCATTAATCGGTATTGAAATGATGGTTATTATTAAAGGCGCCGACTTTCGTGCAGCACGTAGCTCACGTGAGACGTGTCCTTATACGATTTTTTCTTGCATAATCTTAGCGAACCAAAATGATGAAATCAACGTGAAACACGTTTCATTTTCTTGATTAACTTGAATATTTATTGAGGTGTAGGTTATTAACATCCCAATAATGATAAATGTATCGTGTTGTAAATTCAAGAAAAAAATTAACTGGAATTCATTTGTTTTGCGACTTGTAACTTCTTTTTACCTTTTTTGAATATTTTTTCCGCAAGGTGTTTGCGATCATCAATTAGTAAATTTATGACTATTATTAGCATCTCAACCTTGAATTTAATTTTTGGCTATTCATTTTTTGTTAAACGTGCGCAAGACTTGGACTTCGTCAATTACTCATGGAATATAAGAAATCGACAAAAAACTAAACACGTTTTGTCTAATTTTTCTTAACTTGAATAAAGTTCGTTGTTCTTTTCATAAGAAATAGGTAAATTTGCAAAGTAAATGCAATGCAAAACTATGTTAATTATTTAGTTTATTAAACATTATATTATAAAATATTTTCAGTACGATACATCTCGCCAACATTTGCCTAACCAAATTCTCCTTAACTTCTTAAAAACTGCCTAGTGATTAAAATAGTGCTTTAAACTTTACTCCTAAACTCTTTGTCTATCTAGCTTTACTTATTGATACAAAATTGTTTTGACAAATTAATAATAACAACAAATATATATGAACAGCTGCACTTTGTAGGTACGCACGTTTGGCCAAACAATGGCAATCAATCTTTGATAAGGTTGTTGCGAAATTAATAATACTTAAATTCAACTAGACGAATTTACTTTCCGGTCAGACCGTACGTGTTCATTTCTTTGATAAAGCCTACGTAATTGTCAATGGCTGGATACCAATTGGCGCCAGTGTAGTCGATGGCTGGCAGGTCACCATCGTAGTCAGCTGGCAAATGCGTCTTAGGAATGTGTTTATGCAGTGATCCCATTTTGGAACCATGGAAGAAAATCTAAAATAACACGAGAAATGTCAAGAAATGATGATAGAAGAGGAATTAAGACACTCACTCTTTGCTTTAGCTTGTCACGGATGAAAGGCTTGAAGATCTTCCACACCATGTTGAAGATGAATGGTTCCTTGACCATATGCACTTCCTTCAAACGCAATGGCATAGCGTCCTGGATGAAAGTGAGTAGACGCTTGCTGAAGGATGGCGAAAGACCCATGACTTGGGACATACCCATACCGTTAAAGTCCATGATGACAACAGCACCACGAACCTGGGTTTCCGGTTCGAGCATGGCCGCTTCATGGATCAGGTAGAAAATGCGGAAGAGTTGGTCAGCAGTGACGGCCTTAGTGTCCCAAGACTTGCCCACGTTCACCAGGAGTACGCGACGACCTTTATGGTCACGTTCTTTAAGCACGTTCACAACGTTGTGGTTGATGAACGCGTCTTTTTCTTGCTCAGGCAGCAGGTTGTCAAGAAGGTCTTTTTGTTCATGTTTAAAATTAGCAACACGTTTGAGCTATGATTGCAGAAAGAACAGTTAAAACTCACTTTAGGTTGAAGTAAAAATTGATAACGTACCAATTGATATGCGCTTTCAGCGTAGAACTTGCATGGGCGCAAGAAAATCAGGAGAAATTCATCGTCATCACGGAAATGGATCGACGTGTCTTCTTTCAGTAACTTGCGCAGTTCAGCAAGGGCTGCAGCAACCACTTCTGGTGTTTCACGCAATTCTACCTTGGCGATTTCCTTAGTTTCATCTGTGAATGTCTTCGTGTCGAGTGCGAAAGCCATTTTGGCGTTTGATTATCTGGAAGGCGATTATATAAGTGACCATGTAAAAGAAATGCAGAATTGCGATACTTGCACGCGTAATCTTATCAGTTTTATTTACGTTTTAATTTCATAATTAAAGCAGTACGTATCTTTGTGATTATTGTATTTTTAATATAAACGTAATATAATATAATTATTATACGATAGTATAAAAGTTCCAGTAAGTAACTGACCTATTATTCTAGCCTAGTTTCAGCTTATTATTAAACTATTGACCGCTTATTTCAAAGTTTTAAGAAACTAGTCGTAGTCTAAGCTCAGCTAATGAGCCTTAATTATATTAATAAGTTTATAATTAATTATGATTTGTAACAACTCTTTGAAGAAAACTTACATGAGAAAACCACTCAATCTCGACACAAGCAACAATTGAAGTGATCGACTTATCAGAAATTCGTTGGCATTTATATAAACTAAAGCAACCGATTATCATTATCTGTCCGAATATTAGACTTTGATTATTTTAATAAATGAACTTTTCACTCTCGCACTCGCTCAGTAGAGCACTTTCGAGCACGGGTATTACGATAAGAAGCCGGATGATAATCGTGGACGAGTTGTATCTGAGAAGCGGGTTGTTTTTGTTACAGCACACGGATCTATGTATTTAATTAAGATGCGACTAAACAACCGGGATAACAACACGAGACGGAACAATGTCATGAACTACTCGCAATCCCTTTCCATTCCTTGGCATTTTTCTGTTTATATCAGCAAATATTTGCTAGTGATTAACAATTTATTTATATGTTAGATGTATATTTATATGATTGCGGACGGCAATTATTCTCGGATTGAACTCGCTGATAACTCGCATAAATATTTGCGATGGCTGTCAGGCAAGTAGCCTGGTAATTTGCAACGATGCAATTTTACTAATTTGTTATTTATTCTTATATTAGGCAAGATTACTGCATTGTTTGCAAGTTTCCTTAATGAACCACAATTTCATAATCAGCTTTGCTATGAAAAATCATCAAAACCCATACTTCCTGAAAATGTCTAATAATTAAGTTTTAATTGAATTTAAGAATTTTGCATCTTTAATGACTGGAGGCCAAATTTAATATTTTTGTTAACTTGCTAAAGGTCAGTGGCGGTAATTTAACAACTCGTAAAATGTGAAACAAAGGAATTAACTTTATTGTCGAAAATTAAAGTTGTAAACAAAGCGTAGACGTTGTTTGATTTTAATTTGTTTTAATATGTAAACGAGCAATCTTTTTTCATTTCAAATTCGAATGCTTCAAATTTTTGCGATTAGTGCCTAATCCAATTTATTACACAATAAGAAATAGAAATTTTAATACTAGTTAATTATTCAATAGTTTTACTTATTTTATATTTTGTTTTCTATTATGCTAAATAATACAAAATGTTAATTAATTGCAATCACAAAAAAGGAATCAAATTCCTCAACAATTATATGTTAATGATGATCATGTAATTATAATACTTACCCAATAAACTCATATTAGTTATTGCAATTAAAAGAATTGAAAACTCACTAACCTTACCAATAAAACTTGAACACTTATAACTTTATATGATTGAAAATTAAAGAGCAATAAAATTGATTTCATAATTTCCTTTTTCTCTATTGAGTTTTAACCACCAAAACCGTTTAGTTACTTAGGAACATTTTCACTTAAATAATGATTTGCTTTATCAAGTGATAACTTCATTTACAACAATGGGCAGTAGTTTAAAAAATTACATAACAAGCAATCAATCAAAATTGCCATGTAACACTAAAATTTTCTACAGTAAAATCATCAACTTTACCAGCATGAATTCGATTTTCATACACTTCATTTCATTCATTGTCAACGTATAATATTTTGCATTGATTTGTACCAAGTATTCAAACAATTTCGAAATGATAATAAAATTAACCACATAAAAATTTCCACTTGCCAAGCAATTAAACTAATGAATTTGAAATTAAATTTTATGGTATTATAAAATTAAGAATTTCATTCGCATGTGACAATTGTAAGTTTCGCAAGACTTTGTACGTTTAAAAATATGTTTAGCAAACCTAAAATGCATGTAAATCATAAACAACAGTACATAAAAAAGTGTTTAAAGCGTTTAAATGATTAAAAAACCTGACTAAAACCGTATTTCAATTTTGCTATTCCATTGTTATCAACATCATGAAATATTAATATTGTTGGCTTTGTCATCCTTGCATTTAGTTATTCAAAATTTCATATTTTACCTTTCACTACGTGCACAAAGGACACAGACTGATAGAAACAAAGAAAATGCAAACTTACCTAATAGCTAAGTCACTTTAAACTTAATTAAATTGAATTAAACACACTTGCAAACTAAATAATAAATGAATAAATTAATTGGTAATTAATTTCAGTGGTTGTTAATCGATGTGTGCATTTGCATCGACGAATTGTGTCGAATGCTGGGGCAAACCTTATATCCGTTCATTATCATCAACCGACTGCTCACTTCGGGTGACAAAGTTCATCATTCATCAAACGGTGATCAACTGTCGGATGCGTAATTACTCAGTGGATTATTCAATTCAATTTGAAGAGCTAACGAGTGATAAGTCCTTTAGGAGGACGTGACGATTCACTTGATTTCACTGACCAACTCATGTTTGCTACACTTTGATTCGCATTACTAATGCGTATGTTTGCATCACAGTAATAGTTTTTTGTTTTATTAATGATAAGTAATTAAAGTAATATGCTATGTGATTCATCAACTAATTGTGTTGATTTTTTATCATCATTGTACTTTAAACTTTGCCAAGCAAACGCTTATGAACAATAAGTTTAAATTTCGAGTTCGATAATTACGTATTTTTAGATGATGACTTTTAAGTGTATTTGTCTATTTTGGAGTTTTTAATGAGAAGTAATGTTTTAATTGTCATGATTTAATTAGGTTAATTAAATTAAGAAAGTACATCTGACTGCAATGAATGATAAAATCTCAAAAATGAATGTTGTAATGAATGAATTTAAATATTACTAATTTCGGAATTTCATATGGATTACAACATTTTTGATTGTTTTTCAATTTTCATGACCTTAATCTATAAACTCTTAGGCGACTTTTAAATTTCAATAATGTCAAGGTAATCGATTACTACATTTTAAATTTAACGTATAATTTCAATTCCGCAATACTTAATAGTAATAACTTTGTAATTATTTAAAATGTTAAACTTGCTTTTCACGCAGCAACTCGTAATTGTTTAAAATTGACAGTATTGATCAATAAATCATGAGCATACATATCCATAACTTGAATAATACATACTCATAACACATGCTTAGTAATGATTAGTGCATAAAGTGCAAACAGCACAAATAAATAGATTGAAAGTTCGACAACATTCGCACTCGAGACTGGTTTTTTACTCAAGCATTAGTATTTATCAAACGGCATTGAGATAAGAACAGCGCATACAATCGTAATGGAAAATAATTCAATAAGTAATGGAACATAATAACATTTTATATTTATTTTATTATTATTATTTGCTCATTTAATTATGTAATAATCAATTACAATCAATTGTTTAACTAAAAATTGTCTTGTTTACATGCTTATTATGTATGTACATACTTAGTATGATTCTTATGTAATATACTTACTTATTAACATAATCAGCAAGATATAAATAAATTGCACGATATTATCAAATGCAATGCATTTGATTATGGTGAAAAGGAGCAAATTGACGTCTGTTCTGGATTTACAGATAACTAAATGATATTGGCCTGATCTATTGACCTTCTTTGATGCGTCTCAACGCCTTTCCAACATCCTGGTAGTTGCATTATCACATGCGCTTTTTCACTTGATAGCATGGTCAGATAACTTCCTAAATAATTCGTTTATTCCCGACGTTAATTAGAATTTTCAATAACCAGAAGTATTCTTAGAAATCCATTTATCAATATGACATAAATGATTTGTTTGTAGATTATGTTAATGACCTTCAGCTAGTTTCCATTTATTTCAAGTCTTGAGAAACGTCAGCCCCCAAGTTGAATCCATGATATTCTGCGACTTGAAATGTCCTATTAATAGTAGTAATTATTTATAATTTTGTGATAACAAGACCTGCATTACATTATTATCAATTATCAAGATGCATTCCTTATCAGGTTAAAAAATTACGTTGCTTATCTAGATGTTGTAATCTAGCTTAGAAGACGCATTGAAAATATGCATCTGTAAAAAAGCTGTAAAATTGCGGTTTTCCTCAATTCGCTGCAGTTCTGCAATTCTTGTTATGCTGCATATTTTGCTTTTGTTTCATTTCTATTTGTCGACAACGTTTAAAAGCGAATTTGTGGCAATGCATCGAGTCATAGGAACAAAATCCAAGCGAGCGATGCAATGACTGAGCATGAAAAGTCACTGAGTGAAAGTTATAATTATTTTTCTGCTCGGCGTCTTCTGTTTATTGCGTTCGATATTGTGTTAATAAGGAAGCAATTGCGTTGCACATAATACATTTTCATTTCTACATAGATTGGCGGTTACATATTATGCCTCGAAATATGCGATAATTATGCGAATTGTGCTTGTAGCAAGTCCATTTTCTATACGCGTTTGTTGTAATAAATAATGAAAGTATTCGAACAAAAATTCAAATTCTATTACAACATTATTTATTACGTAAGATAAGGATTAGTTTAATTACGATTAGCCTGACACAATTTCTGAATTTTAAACCGTTTTAGAGATTATAAATATTATTGATATTGATAAGCTTGTACTTCATTGATATCATTGTTCAGCTTTATCCGCTTATAAACATTTAAGTCATATAAATAATTTACAGCTAAATTAATCATTAATAGAATTATTTTGGAGAGTAATGAATAAATACATTTAGTATCAATAATGGCTCTCCATGTTCTAGGTAAAGATTTCATTCAAAAATAATGCGATTGATTTATTTTTCTTAAAGGAAAATAGAGTTACATGTACTTTAAACTAATTTTAATAAGAGGATATATTTTGATAATAAATTTAAATAAGAAAATTCGTTTAGGCAATGTAGATGGCTATAGGTAACATTGCTCGTACATTGAAATGTATGCATCCCTCAGTGCACTAGCAGTAGAGGTGTTGTTCAATGTGTATCAATGTGTATAAATAAATTATCATGTGTTGATGAAGCATTTTATCGCAGCTAAGTGCTATCAGAAACTGGCCAACTAATTAATCGTTGGACCATGCGGTGATTGTCGTGAATATCGCGCTTCTTGTGCTTTAATTCGTCCAGTGTAAAAATGGCAAGAAATCCACCTTCACTGAAGCTGAGGCAGCAGGCACAGAACGGCTGCTTTAGCAAAAAGGACCTCAGGAAAGAACCAAAGAGAATCGCTGCACAACGAGAGAAGGAGCAGCAGCAAGCAAGGGCTAAACGTAAAGTTGAAAAGGACTCCTCACTTGTTTATCCTGGCGGTGATACTGCATTCAAAGCCCTTTTGTCAGCAAGGTTCTGTGCAGCTGTTTGGTCACACATTAGTGATTGTGATGAGACTTATAACTATTGGGAACCAATGCATTATTTAGGTAAATTGATAAATCAACACTGATACTATTTTACTACTACTGTACTGATATCAATCAATTGTTTGTTTTGTAGTGTTTGGTAAAGGTCTGCAAACATGGGAATACAGTCCTGAATATGCTCTCAGGTCATATACATATTTAATGGTACATGCCATGCCTGCTTATATTTATCACAAGATACTTCAGCCAAACCCACTATTGATTTTCTATTTGATAAGATGTGTTTTGGGATTATTATGCTCATTTGCAGAAGTCTATTTTTATAAGTAAGTACACATTTCCTACTTGTTCAAAAACAATAATTGGATTGATTTTTTAGGGCAGTATGTCGCGAATTTGGGGTGCATATTGGACGAATATGTTTGGCTTTTCAATTATTGTCAGCAGGAATGTTCGTTTCAAGCACGGCACTTTTACCTTCTTCATTTGCAATGTACACTACCTTGGGAGCATGCTGGGCATGGTGGACACAGAAATACAGTCTAGCAATATTTATGATTGCATTGGGTACAATTCTAGGTATAATACAGATACAAATCAGAGCTATATTGACACTAAATAATTAAATTTAATTATTTCAGGATGGCCATTTGCTGCACTCTTAGGACTACCAATTGCATTTGATATACTAATACGACGTAAAGAGTACAAATTATTTGTACAATGGTCCCTGATTTCAGCAGTTGCTGTACTGGCACCGATGGTGGCTATTGATTCAATGCATTTTGGACGATTGGTCATTGCCCCTTGGAATATTGTCAAATACAATGTATTTGGCGGCGCTGGGCCTAATTTGTATGGCACTGAACCATTCAGTTTCTACCTTTTAAATGGGTTTGTGAATTTCAATTTTATATGGGTATGTGTAAAGTCATATAAATTATGAAGATTAATTAATAATTAATCGTTTTTAGATATTTGCATTGACATGTCCACTCTTTCTACTTTTGCAATACCTATTTGTACCGGCTAAAAATAAGATCACTCTTACTTTACCTCATTACATATCACTTGCACCATTGTATTTATGGCTTTTGGTATTCATGGTTCAACCACATAAAGAAGAACGGTAATATTGCTTTTTCAGTGAATAATTGTTTAGTTTGGGCTCAATTATTAATCTACTATTTTTACAGATTCATTTTTCCAGTGTATCCACTAATCTGTCTCGCAGGTGCAATAACTGTCGACATTCTACAAAAACTCTACTATCGTATTTTATGCCTCTTTAAAACTATTCCACATGGAACTCATTACCTCGATAAAACACTGTGGATTATGGTGGCAGCGATTGTGACCTGTGGCACGATTGGAGTGTCTCGAATGTTCTCGCTTTATCAAAACTATCACGCACCGATGGATTTGCTAATGGAGTTGAATCGCTATCCAAGCGAAGGTAAAATTCATCCGGATAGCATTGTCAATGTATGCATTGGCAAGGAGTGGCATCGTTATCCGTCATCCTTCTTCTTGCCGAATACGAATTGGAATATAAAATTTATAAAGTCGGAGTTTAATGGAATGATGCCGGCTGCCTATGCCGAGGGCGAAAATGGAACGAAAATGGTTCACAAGCATTTCAATGATATGAATAGGGAAGTGCCGTCTTTGTACTACGACATAAATCGATGCCATTTCATGCTTGATCTTGATGTCAGAAGACCTACGGAATTGGATCCGGTCTATGCGGAGATGACTGATAAGTGGAAAGTAGTAAAGTGGTTGCCATTTTTGGATGCTCTGGAATCGAATTCTTTCTTTCGGGCTTTCTACATTCCATTTGTTTCTCATCGTTATGTGACATTCGGGAATTTTACACTTTTACAGCGAATTCCCTCAGCTAAACCAAAAAGCAAACTGTAGTCAGATAAATGAATAAAAAGCAATTCATATAGAGAATTTGCAATTTATTTGATACATATCAAATCGCCTCTTCTTTCAGAGTGTCGTGATCGAAACATATGAAAGGCAAGGGGGAAATAGGTTTTATTAGAATATGTCTTTAAAGTTTCTTAAGGTTTAAAACAATTTTTAAAGTTTTAAATTCGCTCGGCTACCTTCGGCAATGAACGCCATTAATGTCTTGTCATGCGCCGCAGCGGGTGCGCGTGCGAAGTTGAACCGACCGACGAAGATCGCGGTTAGTGGACGCCATTATTGGACGTTTTTAATTTGATTGGGACGTGTATTATAATATTTTGTGTACTTTAAAAACGATTTGTGTGTACTAATTGGATCAGTGGCGGATTTACCAGTGGTCGGCGGTGTGTTTGTTGTGTGCATTCGACGCATTGTGAGCAGAACAGTGGGTGTATAGTGGCGTGCGCTTCCAACGATACACAACGGAACGTACGGGTGCACTTCCTCAAGATCCCCTGCATCTCGCATTCGCGCCGGCCGAAAATAGGAACGCAAAAAGTGCAGTCAATGTCAGCAGGCGTGTCAGATCAGGTAATATCTTAGAAGGGCCGGCAAATTTATGCCGCCGGCGTCCGACGACGCGCACCGCTAATGCATACAAAATTCTGATTTCATGGTGCCGCCGTTTTCCGCTGTTGATTTCAACGTGTTTCCGATCTCTTTTCTTGCATTCAACGCAGCGGATGAAAGGTCAGGGAAACACAGGTTAGTGCCTTTCTATTGTGTGTGGATGTTCTACAAGTAGTCGGCGTGCGATTAATAATGCAGCGGCGCCGTAATGATAGTGGCTAGTTGCTGGAGCGGACGCGCGCGCGTTCTTATCTTAAGCAAACTCGCATGGGTCGCGTGCTAGCGCCTGACAGCCGCAAGGCGAGAGCGATGAATTCGCCGGTATATGAAACTGGTGCAACGCGAGGAAATACCAACCAGCCAACGAGCGTGTGAGCGGTACTTGATTTGCCAACGCATACAAATGCCAGCAGCAGCTCCATCGCTCATTGCCATTTCGCTGAGCGCTCAATCGCTGTGGTACTCTTCCGTTCACTCGCACAGCCAGCATAAATAAACAATGCGGCTGTTGTAGTGTGTCGAGAGACAATGTGATTGTTTAGCAATAGTCTGGCTAGCTGGCTGTCTCTTTGTGCGGCGTGTGCGATTAGTAGAAACGCACCCGTCTACATTCTCTTCAATGCGCTGACATAATAATGCTGTACGTTTTAGTATCCAATGGACCTAAAGAGCAGCTAGGATCGGCAGGAACGGCCGGAGAAGGTGCAAGTGCTAGCGGCAGCGGAGCAACCGGTGAGCAAGAGTTTGAGACATGGCGATCGCAGCAGCAGGCGAATTCGGCCGCAGCGCACACCAATCCGTACGGAGCGTCCGTGCCGATCTCTTCGGCCACCGATTTGTACAACATGAGCACTGCGGGGTATTACAACAACGCGGGCACGTTCCCCTATCAAGCGTACGGGGTCGGCGATGGCACATGGTCCAACGGGCAGGATCCCATGACGTTCCTGAGCGGATATCCACACGATTCCTATTCCATAGACGGTAATTATCTGCTTCAATTGATATTTGTTGTGGAGCTTGCTAATTTGGGATTTTAGGCATGTTCGGGCCCTCCACCACCTTCTCAACACCGAATCCTTTCGGCCAGCCGTCGTCGTTCAATTACTTTCACAGCAACGGCGACTACAACACCTGGGGCAGTCAGATCGGACAGCGCAAGTACGACGAATACTATCGAGACCAACAGCAGAATATGTACACGCAGGCGATGCCCGATTCTCTGAAGAGTGTGGAGCAAGCCATGCAAAATCTAGGTACAAAATCTTTAACAACACTTTCGTAGTTATAATTCATGTATTTCTTTGTTTTTAGATTTAAAGTCCTCAGAATCTAAGGACCAGAAGAAGATGACTTGGGCTAGTATAGCTAGCCAACCCGCGAAACCCCAGCTGCCCGCCCAGAACCAAGGACTGAAGAAGAAGGGTCCGGGCATGCCTCCCGGACCTATAGTGCCGGGCAAGCATAACATGGATATTGGTACCTGGGACACGAATAAAGCGACGCCGCCACAGCAACCACCGCCACCGCCGACGTTTGTCAATAACGCGCCCGTGCCGAAGAGTCTTGCAACCGCGCCGTCGCTACCCGTCCGACCGGCGTGGAACGGTCCGCCGTCAAATCGCGGTCCTCCCTCTGCGCCGCGTCCCGGTCCACCGCCACCGCATGCGATGCAATCGTATCAGCCTGCGATGATGCCTCCACATATGCAGCCACCACCGAGTGTAAGCATGCCAACGGCGAATAACAACCACGCTCCGAACTTAATGCAGCCGTCGAGCATGCCACCCTCGCTGCCGTCAATGGTCCAGCAACAGCAGCAACAACAGCACCAGCATTCGTCATCGACAAATGCGTCTGGAATGGGTCCCGGAAATAGTATGGCACTTGCGGCAGCTGCTGCAGCAGCAGCGGCCGCTGCCACGCACCCGGTACTCGACGAGCTACGTGTGAAGAACAACTACAATCCGCCCGACTTTGATCTGAATGCACCGAATGCACGCTTCTTTGTTATCAAATCGTACTCGGAGGACGATATCCACCGCAGCATTAAGTATGAGATCTGGTGCAGCACCGAGCACGGCAACAAGCGCCTGGATCAAGCGTATCGGGAACGTGAGCCAAATGGCTGCGTCTATCTGTTCTTCTCGGTGAACGGCAGCGGTCATTTCTGCGGCATGGCGCAAATGGTCTCGCCGCTCGACTATAGTTCGAACAGTTCAGTGTGGTCGCAAGACAAGTGGAAAGGACAGTTCAAAGTGCGCTGGATTTACGTGAAGGACGTGCCGAACGTGCAACTGCGGTACATCCGTTTGGAGAACAATGAGAACAAGCCGGTCACCAATTCAAGAGACACGCAGGAAGTGCCTCACGCTAGAGGATTACAAGTATATTTTATATTGTTTCTTTTTCGTTTGACTCGATTTTTCAAAACGATTGAATCTCAACTTTTAGAATTTAGTTATACATATAAACACGAGATTATCAAGAAGAAAATATTGAAGAATTATTGGTAATTTCACGATTATTGATTGCAGGTGTTACGAATTATGCATACGTATCGACATTCGACGTCGATCTTTGACGATTTCGTGCATTACGAGAAGCGGCAGGAAGAGGAAGACAATCGCAAGCAACCGGAATGCGGTAATAGTGTGGTGAAAAATCATAGTGGACGCGGTGATCACGATATGGGTCGCGACGGCCGTGATCACCATGGTGGCATGGGACATCGAGACCATCGTGGCGAACGAGACCGCGATAGGGATCGTGATCGAGATCGTGGTGATCGTGAGGGCGGCCGCGGGGATCGCATGCATCATCGTAACCATCACGACCATGATCGACATAATGACCACAGGTCGCATCACAGTGGAGGCGGCAGTCGCAACCACCATGATATGCATGATCGAGGAGAAAGACTCTCCGACCGCGATAGGGACCGTGATAGGCACCATGACCGGGGCCATCATAAGGTGCGTGTGCTTCAAATACTATAAGTTTGCAAAAATAATAAAATTTTGTTTCTTAGGATCGTGGCGACAGAGGAGGTGGCGGACGAGGCAGTGGCAGGCATCGCAACTAAACAGAGTGCTTCGTTTGAAAATATTTAACTAATTTAAAATCCGCGGTTTAAAAATAAACACATAAACTGGACGCTGAATACGAATTAATTGCATAATGAGGAAGCAAAAGATACGAATGAGTTGAACACTTAAAAATTGAATTAACGTCAGTGTGACGTGTTAAAACAAACCACCATTGATTTAAGAATGCCGCCAATAGATAGTAAACAATAGTTCGATAATAGTTTCGCAATTTATTTCGCAAACAAGCAATCGGTAGTTGACGAGACAAGCGTGACTGGAGGATATCGATAAAGGATTGGAATAATTGATTGAGAAAGCAGTCGGTGTTGTAAATCGGATGGAAACTATATGATTCGTATATATTAATTAAGCTGGAATTATTAATTACACTGTTGTGCTATGTACCGAATTGCTAGAAATCTATATATATCGAACCCTCAGTTCATACTCGATCAATTTTTAGAACCCACACGAAATTGAGTAACTGAGACCGAAAATATTTGATAAATAATTTACGAACCAATCAAAAGATTAGTTTAATAATGGTTTAGTCGATTGAACGATTGCGATTGATATGATCTAGTAATGACGCGTTATGATTACGAATCATATTCAAATAATTGATTGGATATTTACACATTATACATATATATATTTTTTTGTTTCGTTTTTCCACTTTATATTACGTTTTATTTCAATTTGGCTTTAAATAATTATGGATGTTATTAAGTTGTTAGCCGACTAATTCTGAGCGGGCGTAGTTGATTTCGTACGAGACTATTGAATCATTTACTGCGTACCCATGATAACAAAACGGGGGCAAGAAGTAACACAGTAATTATTACACGCCTAATTAATTAAACAAAACTATAAACTATACAATATTCAAAACATTTATATAATTGTCTATGATATCATTTACTACTGCTATGAAAGCGATGATTAGAACATAGATTGATATCATATTGTAATAATGATAATACTAAGAAGAAAAAAATGTTAAATACTTTGATTAATCAAATGATAAGAGTATAAGAATTATGCTTATCGTCTTTCTTCAATGCCCACATAGAAAGTGGAAGCACTCTTGGAGGGGTGAAACAATTAACAGAAATAAAAGTTATTTGTATTTTATTGAAAACTGAGGATGGACCGAATGAAGAGGATGAAAGTGTAAGATAATCCAATTTTTGGGATTTCACTTATGTTTTTCATTTTTAAATATCAATTATATCTTAACGATATATAATAGCAAACGAAGAATTGATAAAGCATGAATGTTATAAAATTATGTGCTAATCATGTAATTAAAAAAACCAATTGAACTTTTTACATCTCCTTTTCGTTGAAATCAAACTAACCCAAATTGTGCCGTGAAAATCTCATCAAAAAAGAAACAACACGATTCGAACAAGTTCATCATTAAATTGAAAATATAAACATTCATTTAAATCACAACGCAATGAACATGTAAAGAATACGAGGAAGAAGAAAATGGAAACATGCATATACGGTGCTGGATAATTCTTTATAATATAACGTTTATATGAACACTAATCGATAAATAATAAATACAGCGCGTTAATAGTGAACTTATAGTAATAACAAAATAGAGTGAACAGACGTAATGTATTTTCTTTTAATCTTAATTCACGCATCAAAAAAGCAAAACATTGTAAACGAATGCTCTAAATGTCTGTATGTGAACGTATTTAATTAATTACTAACAAACAAACAAACAAAAAGCCTTAGGGGTTTAGTATACCTATATTTGAAACTCTTAAACTCATGATAATACAATTTCATAGAGACAATAGCCTTTATGTCATTACTAACATTATCTCTAAAAGAAACAAAAAAATACAAGCAAAAGATTATTCGATATGTAATTTACACTTCTAGAATATATCATGGTGCATGCATATTGAGGGCGTATGCAAATTATATACATATATTAAATTGGTGTATATTTGCTAGGTGAATTATTATGAACAATTAATTCTTTCATTAATTAATTCATTTGTTTGTTAATTGTCTTTAAAATGATTCTATGACGTCGCACACATTTACCATTTATATTAAACTTACTTTAGGATGAGAACATAAATATGATGTCACTGTGCCTAATAAATTAATACAATGTTTATAATAACAATAGGAAAGTTCAAATTTATAAGCAGTTCATTCATTTCACCGTTGAATTTTGAATTTAGCGCCATTTCAACTTCCTGCAGAAGTGTGGCGGTAATGTCGCTTCAGGTTATGCAGTTGCAACGGCGTCTTCAAACGATTCTTGTGCGGCTTCTGATTTTCTTTGTGAATATTGTGTTAATAGAGGATATTAGTGCTTGTGAACTATTAGAGAGAATTCACACTCCATCTAAGTAAGTTATAAGAGTATTTTTATAATAAAACAATGATTTCCTTGACAAGAAAATGTCTCCCATTAACAAGTGCATATATTCTTATATCAAACTTAACAATTTACATTAGGTTGTATTGGAAATGAATAGCTTATCCTAATATTACTGTGATGTCATGAATAGTATCTTCTGACTTCATTAACTAATTTGTCTATACTGTTGTCATCAATTTTCACAAAGCGTTTGCTGCCTCTACTGAAGTAATAGATTTCGCCGGTATAAATGTCAAACCATAATGCATGAATGTGCAGTTCAAACTGCTCCAGCCTCTTTTTGAGAAAGCCATAACTAGCAATATTTTGTAATTGTTGTAGGGTGTTGATCTGAGAGAGTTTATCCTCCAGTGCAAAGTTATTCTCTGGGTCAATATATGCAACGAATTTACGCAATGGAGTCTCCGCCTGGAAAAGCAGTGGCTTTGTGAAGTCAGACAACTCAAACTGTTTGTACTTGTCCAAGCTGGACATGGCATGTGTGCACAACCAGGATCGTAGCGGTGAGATTCTTCTATTATGCTAGAATATTAAACGTTATTAGGACATATACTCAAATTGATACTAAGTGCATTCATACTTGTGATGCAAATTCGCTATCTTGAAGTTTATACAACAAATTCATCGCTTTGCAATCACTATGACCACAGACGATTATATGCCGAATGTCGTTAACCACGCAGCCTAATTCCAAAGCTGCCGGTTCATTAGTTGTTAGTTCATCTAAGAAATGTTGCGAGTGTGGAATGAGATTACCGGCATTACGCACTGTAACGCAAACATTTACTACATATCATCGGTATATTTGCGTCAAACTATAAGTACCCACAAACATATCTCCAACATTTGTTTCGGTGAAGCGGGTTGGTATCATTCGACTGTCCATACAGGTGAAAAATACTGCTTTCGGCTAAAAACAAACTTGCTTACAACGAGATATCATTTTCCCTACATATTGGTTGCATACGTTAAACTTGTTCTTTTCTACGTACAACATGAATGATAATTACAAAAATTCAAAACGTGCTTACCGTGGGATTGTCCTTGACTTGCTTGAATTGCTCTACCATGCGTTTTTTATCCAAGGTGCGATAGCGCATAATACCTTTCAATATTCTATCCATGTCACTTGTTGATAAATTGATAATTTACGTTTAACGCAGAAGAAAAACAAATTTCGAGTTAGAAATTGTTGTCGCGTTGTAAACATTAGCGCACAACTTTGACCCAATAATCTCCCACTATGTACGAATTACTTACTTTCGAATAATAACTAATGTATGAACCAACATTGGTGCGCGTTTACTTACATCGCTTTTGACGAGCGGGTTGAACGCGACGGTCCAAAGTTTATACCAAGGCCGTTTATACACGCGTTGTCAGTGGGTTTCGATTAAAATGCACTTAGGAAATCATTTTCAACTAACTTTAGCGCTAAAAGTTCCGGCGTCATTGATCAACAACGTCAATGTTTACCAAAACGAAACTAAAGAAAGCGAGACTTAGTTGATAGTAGAGTTGGCATTTTATTTACTTCACGATAAAAATGTCTAGATTAAAAATATTTGCTAAAATTGGGACAAATAGATAACACTAGTAACTTACGAATACCTTAAGTAGGATATTGTTATTTGTAGTATACATAGTCTAATCAATCCTTGACGACTCATCTTCCGCAAGAGCAATCAAACGCAGGCACCACGTCTGCCGCTAATATATACATAAAACAATGGAAAACTTTGGACACTGAATTTAGCATCAAATCTTATGAATTACGTCAGTAATGAGACATTAAGTAAAAATAAAATGGTGTATTTATTTTTTTATATATATAAGTAATGCATGTAGGAGTCATATTAATGCATGTTGACGCAATAATGCATGCAGAGTAAGTTTCCAGCGGATTAACCGCAATAAGGACAAAGCGAATGCAATCAAGTAGTTTTCCTCATATAAAAAGATAATTTACTTTATTGATTATTAATCATCATATATTTTCACCATAAGTTTTACTTAACAATCATAATTAAGTTGGCATATTACACTTAAAGACAAGAATAGTTACATAAATACGTTTAATGTATTCGATGGTGATTACCGCATGAATGATTTTGATATAGATTTGATGCTAAATTAACCCGGTGGGAGAATAATTGCTAAAATTATGTGAGTAGAGGTTGCGCACTGGTTACTTTTTCTAATTTCTCAAAATGTTTCCGGGCGTTGCGGATGTTAATCAGCGTTATCTCTGAAGGAATCTTCGGATCTGACATGCAAACCATCACGTATGTGTTGCTTGTGAACATGTCAATGTACGATGCGAATGCTGAATTCTTCACCTCCATGCTTTGAAATTGTGCTGCCAGTTTTGAACAAGATAGCTTAAATTGTTTGATTATATTTGAAACCTTCTCAAAACGATGAACGTCTTTGTGGTGCCGCCGCTGACAATGGGATATTACCAAGAAGGTGGCACGTTCAAAAAGTAGTACTTCATCGGCATCAACAATATTCGTAAATTGTTGTAAAGAGTTCTCCAAAGCCTCCACGTTCGGAATAAGCATGTACACAATGCTTGACCAGGCGCGATAGAGCGTTTCATCCCATATAGATGTTCGGAAACAGGTACATGTTAGTGGCCTGGATAATTCTCGTATGTCTTTTTCGCGCTCTTGGAAAATCGCATCTCGTTGATCTTCAGCAATCAGATCCATTTTATGTATCAAACAAAATATCTTTGCATCTGGACTGTTTTGTAGAATTGCTTCTAGACAACTTTGATAGTAGTGAATGTCCCGTTCAAGTTCTCCACTTTCCACATCAAAAACGTAAATTAACACTTCGACATTCCGGAAAATATTATCGCGCTGAGACGTAAAATAGTTTTCCATAAAAGCCTCTTGACCACCACAATCCCACAGGTTGAGAACTAAATTGCCCAAGAATCTGACATGACTATGCTCAACATCAACTGCAAATAAAAGATCAGAATTTCCACAAGGCAACAAGAATAATTTAATTACTTGTAGCTCCTAGTCTTCTAGTATCTCTTGCAATGTAATTGGCAAAGATGATTGATCTCATACTAGTCTTGCCAGAACCACTTTTGCCCATCAAGAGTACCTAATAATATTATACAAATTTTTAGCTTTGTCTTAACACAGCAGAGTATCTATTATTACCTTCTTTTTCATCTTGACTGCTTGAATTGACTTGCACAGCAGGACACTAGAAACCAATTTGATTGTGAATCTTCACAGCCTGGAGGAGGATTAGAAGCTGTCGCTATTATCACGCAAGTGATACAAATAAGCGCACGACCAGACGCAATTATAAATACCACAATTAATGATGAATCAAATATCGCTGCCCACCACACATACGGACAATCACGAGTAGATACACAAATAACACAAAGTAATAAATAATATACGATAATCTTATTTACAATGCTCTTCTTACAGCAGGAGTCTGGCTGACACTATTCTAATTTTCCAGGTCGACTCGGAAACAATGTTGTTACTAAATTGCGTGCTTTATTTAAGCTGGACACCTAGCCAGCGAACCATTTCAAAATAACAGCTGAGAGCATAATGAAGTCCACATAGCTTATGAGTTTTAGTATATGGAAAAAGTAGTCTCAGTTGCAACAATAAATAAGGATGGCGCTATTGTTGAATTGTAAAGCATGTTATCAATATGAAATTCTTTTCTTATTAATAGTACATTTTATTTTAGGCCTTCCTGGATGTAAACAAACGCATGTTTTACATTATTGGATAATAATCTAGCCAGGGTTTCGGACATTTGCTTGGAATGTATAACTGGCTGTCACTATGCGACATTCCACGAAAACAATCGAGTGAATCATCAGCGGATTGCTTAGTAAAGGATGCTAGTACGATCGTAAATATGAACAAGTGAAATAGGTAGCAGTGAATTGAACGCACGGTGAGTACTAATTCAGCTCCCTGTGCAAGGAGTCCATAAGTGTACGAAGTGTACATTTGTGTCTGTACCGTTCGCATCTATGATGTTAGTGTCGCACCGATAATGGAGGCTTGCCGATTGTGAGAGTTCCGCAGAATCGTGCAGCGAAACGCAACACGTAGACGGTTGGCTTCGTGCTGGACGCAGTGCACTTGATCCTGCTGTCTACCGCGACCTGGTAGTGCATAAATGTGGCTCATTACGAGGGGACGGTAGCTCTACAAGCGTACGCTTCGGCCACGGCTTGGAAGGAATTACACACACACAGTCCTGCCCTCAGAAAGAAACTGCAAGTGTACGCATACCTAGTGCCTGCTTATTAAGATAGACTTAAGCCAGGTATGTACACTACTTCAATGCTTGTACACGCACTCGCTCAGTACTCTCCAGTAGCGCCCATCGTCAAGAAAGCTTGGTGTTCTTTCATTCGGTACCACGCGAAGCTTCATGTTGTTGTTGTTTTGTAGGATGTCCTCCGACGACGAAAAGCCTCCAGCGCCTCCGGTGCGGCTAACCTCTAACCGCGGCACCGACCTAACAAATTCCAGTCTTACGCTGGACCGGCCCCTGCCCAAGGAACCCGAAGAGTCCGATAGGAAGAAGAAGAACATCAAATTCAAGACGAAAAGCCATAAGTCCTCAGCGCTTAATGTCGAGAAGCCAAACATTTCGTATCCAACCAACTTTGAGCATACAGTGCATGTTGGATTCGACCCCTTGTCCGGCGAGTTCACGGTAAGTGTGCTACTCGGTGTTTGAGCACCAATACAAGTATTTATCTCCTTGTGAACGTGGTCGAAAGTATTCTACTAGTAGGGGCTTGTTCACTTTTACGTTCAACGATTAATTGCCATTGTTTTGTTTTCTTACAAGCTGCCACTAAAAGTGAGTACTAAGTCAAAGGTTGACAACAAATTCTTTTAGGTTGCTCTTAGTTGTAGATGATTTTTCCTGATTCATGTCTTATACATGTTAAATGCATTGCTCTAATTCTCTGACGCTATTTATTCTGGGTATGCAATCTCAGCCTAATTGTAGTGTAACGTAAACACTGACATTTAACACTCGCTGTAACATGATTCAGATTTGCGCTAATGTGTAATTAAATTATTATCATAATGAGTCACATATCGGCAAATAATTGGCTGATTATTGCATACCTAAAACATATAGTATATAGCTGTAATGTGTTCCGATATAATTAGGGTGTGTTGCGCGGACATAATAGGGGTGACTAGCAATAATTTGGCAATCAAAAATATCCCTAAAAGAAAGCAAATGGATTTTCTGATGATGTCATCGTTATGTTAAATGAATACATATTGATGAGTTCTTTATCAAAAATTTCCTCTGCTATGCACTTTGCACCAATTTCCGTCATATGCAAATCATTGCACAAGTGTATTTCCAATTTGAAATTCTTTCGCTTGCATTTGGAACACGTTATTAGCATATCAATTTATAAACATGTTTATTTACAGAGGCGCACATTTATTTGTTGTATGTAATCAGCTCTTAAGAGTCTCTGATGCATTTGAAATTGTTTTCGCTGTTTGAAGAAGCGTATTGAAGCGTGCAGGCTCTAGTCAAAGTTACCTTTAATTTCTTTATTGTTCGGTTGTTTTTAGGGCATGCCTGAAGCATGGAGTCGCCTCCTGATGAATTCAAACATCACTAAGCAAGAGCAGAAGAGTAACCCACAGGCCGTCCTCGACGTCCTCAATTGGTACGAGACGAGTGCCAAAGACCCACAGAACACGAAGTACATGACTAAGACAACCAACACAACACATTCAGGTTCTTCCATAAGTAGAGTGTCAAGTTCAAGTCCAAGTAGTACGACACCGACCGACGTTGAAGGCACCCCACATTCGTATCATTCACCGGCACATGCTCCTAGTTCTGAACTTGAGGAAGAAGCACCGCCGCCACCAATTGCCACACGTCCAGAACGAACTAAAAGTATTGTAAGTATATTTTCTGGATGAGTAGCGTGATTTATGTAACTAATTAATGTTCTTTGTTTTTTATAAAGTATACAAAACCAATTGAAGAACACCAAACCAACAATCATAGCGTGCATACGATCAGTACGCCTACGCATAGTCCGAGCCCAGTGCACATTACTCCTACGCACAATGCCACTAGCAACAATTTGCAACCTGCACCCATTACGAATGTGCCGAAGACACCGCTCCTCGATCGTAATAAGAACCAGGCTACGCCGGATGTTTCGCGCGCTTCTGAGAAGCGCATGAAAAAGCTCTCCGATGAGGACATACTTGAAAAGTTGCGGAGCATCGTGTCTGTAGGTGATCCAAATCGTAAATATACCAAGATGGAAAAGATTGGTCAAGGGGCATCTGGCACTGTATATACTGCGATGGAAACATCAACGGGCATTGAAGTCGCCATCAAACAAATGAACATTTCTCAGCAACCCAAAAAGGAACTGATAATCAACGAAATTCTAGTCATGCGAGAGAACAAACATAGCAACGTGGTCAACTATCTGGACAGTTATTTGGTGAACGAAGAGCTCTGGGTAGTCATGGAGTATCTGCCTGGAGGTTCTTTGACTGATGTTGTGACGGAAACCTGCATGGACGAAGGACAAATTGCTGCAGTTTGTCGTGAAGTGCTACAAGCACTCGAATTTCTTCATTCGAATCAGGTTATTCATCGCGACATCAAATCCGACAATATTCTATTAGGCTTAGATGGCTCCGTCAAACTGAGTATGAAACTTTAGCGTACTTTAACTTGAATGTCAGTCATAATTAATCATTATATTCTTTATAGCTGATTTCGGTTTTTGCGCTCAAATAAGTCCTGAACAATCAAAGCGAACAACAATGGTTGGTACCCCATATTGGATGGCGCCCGAAGTTGTCACCCGTAAACAGTATGGGCCTAAGGTGAGAAGTCATTTCTTGCTAAATAGTTGATATATATGTGCGGATCGATTATTCTAAATTAAGACTGCGTCTTAATTGTGTGCCATAACTTGCCCGCGTTCCAAGATAAGGGATTAATTGAATGCGAATTATCTAGGTCGACGTCTGGTCGTTGGGCATAATGGCAATTGAAATGATCGAAGGTGAGCCGCCGTATTTGAACGAAAATCCACTGAGGGCCTTATACCTAATTGCTACGAATGGAAAGCCCGACATTAAAGATAAAGACAAGCTAACACGTGACTTCCAAGATTTCCTTGACCAGTGTTTGGCAGTCGAAGTGGAAAAACGTGCATCCGCTAAGGAATTGCTAAAGGTAAGCTATAAATCGTAACACATTTTCCGTTTGTTCATGGAAACTTTACTGTTTTGGCATGCGCCTCGCCAGCATCCGTTTTTGAAAGTATCGAAACCATTAGCCAGCTTGACCCCATTGATTTTGGCAGCGAAAGATGCGGCGAAAGGACACTAGCATCAGCCATCCTCAGCAAAACGCCGATTTTGACAACAATAAATTACGAAAGGCGTTGCGTAATCGACGCGTGTGTAAATATATATAAACCGGAGAAGTACTATAATGTATCTAATAACTAAAGATTTTCTAGCTAGGTAGGAGCAACAAAATACTATGCGAGAAGAGAAAGGTAAAATTAGACGAGGAATTATTAATGAAATTCGACATGTTAGATAATTTACACATTGGCATCCAGTTTGTTGTTAATCGAAAAGTTAAAAGCGTAATTACATTCTTGAATTGTGGATTGACATATCAATTAGTCACAAATTTTAATACCGACATTCGACGTTGATAAAAATTGTAGGGCGGGAGATAAAATAGATGGAAAAACGTTCTAATTGATTGCGTTTCGCTATTTATTACCGTTAAAGTATATCACGCGTTCACGACTTGCAATGTCACAGCCGTTATCATTTTATATTTCATAATAGTTAAATTTATGTTTGTGATATATTCGCGTACGCATAGGAAAGCAATCACATTGCTAAACGGCATTTAATCAATTTACACAGGGCGCTCTTCAGTTGAAACGTTATCGTGAGTGTGATAACTGATTTAAAGTGGGCTACTTATATGTAGGATGTATAAATTTTGTAAAACTGACGATATTTGACTGAACAATAATTCTAGTAATAGAGACGCGTACCGCATAGCAAAGCGACTATAAATTTATTATATATTACTGGCAAATTATAAACAAATATTATTCGGTTGAATTAAAAGCAAAATAAGAATGCAGGTGCAGATTACATTTAGAAATTTCAATAATATTGCAAAATAATTGTACGATATGAATATTTTTTTATGTGTACAATATGAGAAATTGCTAAGAGTATAACAAAACAAAATATTTAGCTAAATATATATGAAAAAGAGGATTAAACAAACATACATAGGGGTTTAACATGAACAGTAACAAACAACTCATTGAAAACTCGTTAAATTAAAGATGATTTACGTTCAGGGTGATCACAGTTAAGAAAAAGTATTAGTATCACTAGCACATTATGCATCAACTTTCTTCATTTATCATTTAATGATGTTGCTCACTTATAATAATTAATGAGTTCAGATGAAAGAAAACCAATATTCTATACAAATAATTATTTTATCAGCTGATGTAGATTTTTAAGATAGATGCGTTATATTTATACAAATGCTTCGTTTGAGTCTTTTCGTTGTCATAATATTGCTCTATTACAAATGATATAAAAGTACTACTATTTCTTGTGATTATAATATTTACTACTATTGTATTACTTTTCCGTTGCCATTTTTTTATAAATGCCCTTTGAGTGCTTAGGTAACTTTTTTTGAACGTACATGTGTGAATTGAAATATACCGTTCGATTGACTAATAATAACCGGTTTTGCAAATGGATGAATTGAATATTATAAAGATTCGCTATTTATATATTACACATTATAACAGAAGAAATAGCCGAGAAATTAAATTATTGTTGATAGTATTTTTGCACTAGAAAAATGATGAGATACTAATGAGAAATTAATATTAAACAAGCGATGAGAGCAACAGAGGAAACAAGTATAAAATTATGTATAAAATGTATTTATATTGACTTATGATAATTGAAATGTTATTGCCTGTTGGGTACAGATGCAAATTTGGATTTGTTCTTTAATTCCAGATACAAATTTCGCATTATGTTAGTAATGGGGCAATGCCATGGTAATTTTGTGATTCATAATATTCGCGCTATTATTATATATAGATCGTGTTTTTTAGTAAACGACAAATTAAAGATATCAAACTATAATCATTGTCGATTGATATCGTTCTATTGGGAATAGATGTATTTGGGTTGCATAGTACTAAGCGGCACTGAAAGATACAGTGTTCGTGAATCATCGCAATGGTTTCGGCAAGAGTTAACTCCAGTCCACTCCAGTCGCTTCGGCCTGAATAACCTCTAAATATTGCCATGGCTGCGTTACGTTGTTTTTCTCGCGAGTTAATTAAAAGTTATTATAAGCAAACAATAAATAGTGCATCAGTTGTGAATAATCGACTAGCATCGACGTTCCAATATGGTTTGTGTTCAGTTGTTAGGATCGTCACTTTTATGTAAGTAATTCTTTTACGATTTAGATACTACTAAGGATCCAGCGCCTACGTTCTTCAACAAGGATATTCAGAATCTTTTATTCAAATTAACGCGTATAGACTTAAATAAGGTATATCGAAAGAAAAAAATGGGCGCTAAGCATTTAGCACAGCCTGTGTACAAGTTTATGACAGAAGACCAACTGAAAGCTGCATTTGCTGAAGCTGAAACAAATGTAAAAGTGTTATTACAAATGCCACCAGTGGTAAAGCAAAGGCAGCCTATCAACAATGTGCTTAGCAAGGATCCTGCTTTACAGGGGCTTGAGACTGCCAAGCTTGTTTTCACAGATATTACATTTGGTATCAGCAATAAGGATAGGCTTGTTGTTGTTAGAGAACCTGATGGTACTCTACACAAAGCTGATTGGGATGTGCGGGATCGCATGAACCAAGTCTTTTTCCCAATTAACGGCAGACAATTGCGAGTTCCAAAAATGTTTGAGGAAGACAATTTAAAATCGCTTCTGAAACGTGAGGAATATGAATTTGTTTTGGATCGTGCCTGTCTCCAATTTGAACCTGATGATGCAGAGTACCACAGGGTAACACAAACATGCTATCAACATATTAATGATAACAATGGATTTGAACTCCTGAGATCAACAAGGCACTTTGGTCCATTATCATTTTACCTGGCCTGGTTTAAGATTATTGATAACTTGTTGATTGAGATCTTGGAGGGTGGACATATTGAGGAGGCTTGCACTTTAGTGAAATTATTCACCAATATTCATCAGTGCAATATTGAAGGAGAAAATGATATTCTGGTTGAGAACTACATTAAAGAACACTCATCAAAACGAGGACCACTTGAACTTGCATTACAGGCATATAGAGAATTTGAGAAAGACCGACAACAATTACAAGAAGGTCTCAAAGCAGCGCACGGTCATTCAACGTAGTCTTTACAAGCAATTGAGGAATAGTTAAGGTAAAAATGTACAGATTTGGTATAAATCAATTATGAGCTATACTTTCAGAAAAAATAAATCATTATAATAAGTTTAAAGCTTATAGTAGCTTTACTTCAAGACGGCTGGGTTAACAACTCCAGTCAGTTGAGTGTACTGTGTTGACTTTCCAGTAAGTGCGATGAACTGTTCTGCAACTTCAACAGCCACACGAACTTGCGCTTCTCCTGTACTGGCCCCCAAATGTGGGGTGGCAACGACTTTGTCGTGTTGAATAAGTTTTACGGTGGTTGGGTTCTTTGGGGGCTCTTCCTCGAATACGTCAATACCAGCACCGCCACAAGATCCATTTTCAATAGCCTCGAGGAGATCACCTTCGTGGATGATTCCACCGCGTGCTACATTGACAACGCGCAGTCCTTTCTTGCATTTTGTAAATACATCTTTGTTGATCATATCTGTGAATTGATATTTTTAGTAACAATTCTGAAGGCTATAATTTAACTTACATTTGGTTTGAGGAATGAGTGGTGTATGGACAGTAACGTAATCCGCAAGTGGCCAGATTTGTTCCAATTCCATCTTTTCTACGTTGAATTTGGCAGCATCTGCAGCACTTACAATTGGATCGAAGCCGATTGTCTAAACGTAAATATTAGTTTAACCGATTTTTAAACTTCTAATGCCAATCTTACCTTCATTCCAAAAGATTGCATACGAATGGCAACTTCCTTGCCAATACGGCCCAGGCCAAGAACGGCCAAAGTTTTACCGGCTAATTCATGTCCAGAATAGAGTTTCCTGTCCCAACGTCCGGCTTTAAGGCTGGCTGCTGCTGGCACAACATTTCTTGCCAATGTTGTGATGAGTGAACAAGTAAGTTCACAAGCACTGATTGCGTTACCTCCGGGCGTACTGCAAGCAGCATTACATTAATTAGGTGAGCGTATTCTTATCAACAGTTTGAGTGTGCCAGCGCATTAACGTACAACAAATAAGATCATACGATTGTTGTTTACTTCACGCAATACGCTAGAATAATGCATCACATAAAGGTCGAGCACTTATCGAGCGTCAAACGCGCGATATCGTTGATGTCTAAATTACATAATGCGTGTGTGATGCTAAAGCACATGTAATCTGAGTGCTTGACGACACCGCACGCATCATTATCACCAAAAACAGATAAAACAACAGTGATGGTTGTTTGTCTTCTAAATCAGATTAAACGATAATCGAATGGCAATCAATACGAGTGGTTAATGCTCAAGTATTACTTACTTGAGAACAATAATTTTCTTAGCAGTTGCTGCTGGAATGTCGATGTTGTCTACACCGGCGCCTGCTCTTCCAATTGCCTTCAAACGCTGACCAGCGTTTATCACTTCAGATGTAACTTTTGTATCAGAACGAACGATGATCCCATCGTAATTCTGGAAGGTTTCAAATAATCAATTCATTATGGGGCGTACTTATAGCTTATAGATTTAAATGAAACATTAAATTAACTCAATTTACGAGTTAATTTATTCCAAGGCCACGATATGCTTACAATGCGTATTAATGCAATTCACACTAACATATTATATGTTAAACAATTGATCAATTATGGAGTTACTCATTAGCAACTCAGTTAGAAGACATTTTGAACTTACTTGGATTTCTTTAACGAGTTGATCTTTCGGTAATTTGTATTTACAATCGACTTGGATTCCATTCTTCACTAATAGATCAACGCAGGATTGATCAACTGCATCCGCAACAAGTACTTTAGTAATTTCCAATTTAACCATTTTGTTCAGTTGGTTTCTAGTTAATTAAGCCGGTATAAGGTGACGTTAACAGAAGCAGGAACGCTGAAAAGTGCCAACGACAACTGGTTTTATAACACACGCTGTTGTTGGTTTTGCCTTTTTATCTGTTTTATCATTCACGTTCGCGATCCCCACCAACAAAAGTATCTTAAGTTGCTATCATTTTAATTCTGTTTAATGAATAACACAAATTACTACTACATCTTATTTGATAAAACTTTAGTAATAGAAATTTGTAACTATGCTGTTTCCATCTTAGTGCAATGGAATATTTAACGAAAGAATCAATAAGAAAAATACTGGATTTACGTCAATAACAACCGCTAACAATATTTGCTAAAATATCTGATATTTTTTTTATCGGGATTTGTTGTTCATTTATGAATGTTTATCATGATATTAATTCAAAGGAATTTAATCAAGCATCTATTGACTGTTCAATCTGAAACATTATTTTTAGAATGCAATTAACTTTATGCACTCAAAATTAATTAATGAAAATACCAACTTATAGAAATTTAAGGCATTAAGAACAGCTTGGTTTACATCTTTTATTCATATATAATGTACAACATAAGATTAGTTAATATTTCTAACAAAAACAGTTTAAAGCAGATTTGGCTTCTACATCTGATACTGCCTGCATTCAATCCCAGTTATGCAGTTTGCCAGGTCTCGGAATTTTCATCTTTTCTGAACATGAATCTCCAAGTAAAGCATGAGTTCTTACTTCCATTGGAGGCTTTACCTCACGCCTAGCATCCCTGGCACAATAATAATTGTGGTTTAATCGATGTGCAGGCCCATCGGGTAGAATTGGTGGAGGTGGTGATCGTGTCACTATATCCTTCTCAAATCTTACAGCCAGAGTATGCTTGCGACCCAACAAAAAGTTGCGGACCATTTGTAGCATAGGGCTAATATCCCTAATATCAATTTTCTTACTCATTTCTTTAATTTATCACAATATGGCCAGCACTCAAAATAAACCTCCAGGTTATGTCAGCCTATATTGGACATAACAAAACAGTTATGTAACTGTTCGTAGATGGCGTAATGGTGACTAGATATGGATTTTAACTATATTTGACTTCAAAAAAGTTTGCAGAAACTTTCGAGAAAGTAATAAGGAGAATAAGAATATGGAAAACGATAATGTTTACGTGATTCAACATTGATCAAATAACGCAAATTTTGCTATTATTAAAATTTTTTTAAAGATACTTTTAGGTACTTTTATAGAATGAGTTTTTTCATTGCGCACTTCGCTGTGCGCAATGTATTAAAGACGCTTTAGTTTTTTCACAAGTCGCATCGCGGGTCCCTCTTTGAAAGTGTTATAATGGTAAAAAATTACATAAAACAAATGAAAACAAACAACATTCACATGGAGCGTGGAATGCAGAACGCGTGAGAAGCGTGGGTGCACTTCGCACTGGTTATTGTCTCCTCGTTTTGCACCTTGGATCTATTACAAGGCTGAGTGGCATTGAATTACGCGATATTGCATGGGCATTATGGATATGCCTATACCCACAACCATGACAAAGAGGGGCTCTCAATTGATGCAAAATTCGTATGGGAAGTGTACACAGGTAATAAGCGTGTGCGACTACTTGTTGAATCATTCCGCAGTCCTCGTCATCCACGTATCCGCCGCGGTCCACAAGCATCGAGCTCGCGACCGACCTGTTGACCACACGAGAGTTAATCGTGTTTTGCAAGAGTTGAGAGACTGGCATCTGCGAGTGCGAGTCACGAAAAGTTTTGATACGAATTGAATTATGTGCGAAAAGTTCAGTTAAGGTAGTAACTAATTAGAAAACTCGCAAGGCAATAGCAATTAATCGGATAGTTTTAAACGTTTTTGCAGGAACAGTAGAATGTTTACTTTATCGCGTCCTCGTCTGCTAACTTTGGCTTTATTACTCGGATTACTTCACAAAGTTGCTTCGGATGGGTAAGTGTTTTATTGTTTCATACATTTTTTACAACGCTAAACTTGAAAGTTATATTTAGAGTAATTTGTTTTCACAATGCCTTATAAGTAGTAGTTTTTTCGCGCACTTTAAGCGCGATGATGTCATTCCATCACATTTACATATTACTGTAAAGTTTGCTAATTTATCTAATGTAAACGACGCGTGCTGATTCATTTTTCCCATTATTTTGCTATATAGCGCTAAAACCACTTAAGTCACGATGTTAAAAACTTTTTCTTCTTTTCTACTATCTAGCAACTATCACTATAACAAAGCTACAGGTTGATACTTTTTACTTTGTTTATAACTTGTTCTGTTGGATTGGAACAAATACGTTTGTGCGAGGCATTTTAATGATATGAAAGGGAAAGTTGAAACGCACTCGCATGCCTTATGCGTGCAGATCATGAGAGTACTTGTTGCGCGTGCCACAATTTCTCCGGTACGGTTCAACCGCCAATAATTGATTGATAATTTCCTGATTGTCTCTTATTTCTGGTTTCATATTACTTAATTGTTACATCTGTTGCGTGTATACTAAGTAACAACTTGCCATATTTATCTCTGACCATTTGAATATTTATATGTAATAGCTGGTATTGCATTTGTTATTTTGTATGTGAAAATTTTTTGTCCTCTTAATGAATTTCACTTTTTGCTCTTTATGCGTAGGTTTTACAAGGTGATCGGGCCGCGTACTGTACGCCCAAACAGTGAATTCCATGTAGCCGTCTCCACATTTGCGACATCGGTGCCGACATCAATAAGTATCGCAGTTGTTGGCACGACGGTCAATGGAAAGGCATATTCTGTCGAAGACACAGCCAATGTCTTGCCATACAGCACGAATCTCATAAGACTTAAAGTATGCTCTATCAACTGCCACTCTACAATTTCCATATTCCTTAAAAGAGCTCTTGTAAATATCTAATGACGATAATGTCGTATATTATAGATTGACGATATTGAGGATGGCGTATATAAATTGGTCGCCCGAGGAACTGGAGGCGTACAATTTCAGTCGACAACAAGTTTGGAGTATCTTAAGAAGAGCTACACGGTTTTGATTCAAACAGATAGGAGCGTTTATGATCCAGGACATAAAATCCTTTTTAGAGCGCTCATTTTGAATTCTGACTTGAAGCCAGCATCGGAAGTGCGCAACGAGCCATTTGCTGTGTATATATCGGTAATAGATTTTCCATAACGAAGTACCTAAACAACAACTTAATGCAATGAAAATTTACAGGATGCTCGTGGTAATAAGGTCAAGGAATGGCGTCGCGTATTTGCGCCCCGTGGTGTGTTTGCTGATGAATTGCAATTGAGCCAACATCCTAATCTTGGAGATTGGAATATTTCAGTCAGCATTCACGATCAAGTATACAATAAAACAATCAGCGTTGCGGAATATGTGAAACCGAAATTCATTATTGACATAGAGTCACCGAAACATTTAACTTTCCAAGAGAATATCTTAACTGCCAATATCAAAGCACAGTAAGTTTTTATTATTTTATTTGAATTTTTATTATGTAGATATTGATATTTCAACTTAATTTACATAGGTATAAATCAGGAAAGAAAGTGCACGGTGATGTAACGATAACAGTATATCCGACAATATATTCAGGTGTTATTCAACCGATATTTCAAAATCCGGTGCGTAAAGTCTATCCAATTGATGGCGCACTCACAGTTAACTTTGACATTGCTAAAGAGTTAAAGTTAAGCGATGAATATGAACGCACGGTTGTTATTGATGTTGCTATCGAGGAAGACCTCACAGGTCGAAGGCAAAATAACAGTCTGGAAGTGCAATTGCATAAATACGATTATAAAATGGAACTGATAAAAACAGCGCATTATTTCAAACCTGGAATGACTTACACAACTTATGTACGTATATAACTAATAAGTGTCCGTTGATTAATCGAGTAATAATATATTATCAGATTAAAGTGTCCAATCATGATGGAACTCCTCTTAAGAACGATCGACGAACCGTGAATGTGCGCTATGGCTTTTCACGCGTGGATGAAGTATATACCCAGCGCAAGATTGTCTTAGATCGTAATGGAATGTTCACACTTGAACTTGGCACTCCAATGACTGCGAATAATCAAACCGCGTTGCGCATCGAAGCTGAATACTATGATCTCAAGGAGCGACTTTCACCCGTTCCGGCCGCAGTTTCATTCAGCAATAACTTCATGCAACTTGCTGTTGAAACGGAGCGTCCCATTGTTAATCAAGATATTGAGATTCTTGTCAATTGCACTGAAAGAATGAAGTATATCAATTACGTTTTAATGGGCCGTGGCGATGTAATTATTGCGAACACTATAAAAGTCGAAAACCTTAAGGTATGTATGATTTATTTGTCTAGGATGGCATAGGAATATAAAGTGTATATTGCAATTGATTGCTTAGGAATATCGTTTCCATTTTACGGCAACGCATTCAATGGTGCCCACTTCGCATCTGTTGGTCAGTTACGTGCGCGATGATGGAGAGTTGGTATCAGACACAATTGATATCCAAGTGGAAGGCATCCTTCAGAACTTTATTGACATTCAAGTAAACGCTGTTGAAACGTCGCCCGGCACCGATATTGATTTAACGATTAGAGCGCAACCCAACTCCTATATCGGACTAATGGCAATTGATGAGCGTGTTAATGGAATGAAAATGGGACACGACCTTTCGCAACTCATGATTGCATCCGAGCTTGCTTATTATGATCCAGCTGAATTAACTCCATATATGGCGTTGTTAAAGACCAACAAGGCTAAATACGTTTGGAAACAAGGATCCAGTAATGTGAGAGACATGTTCTATGTAAAGTATTTCTTCTATACTTTAGCGCAACCATTAAAATTCGATAATTTTAGTTTTCGGGCGCCAGTATTTTAACTAATAGCTTCATGACAAGTCGAAGACCAACGTGTAAGTTTAATTTCTAATATTAATAGTTATGGTAGGAATAATTATAAGCAATTCATTATAGTAGAGGATATCTATCTTCGACCCGTCCACTACGATGCATCAACCGTTAAGCCAGATAGGGGTGTCGGGCTACCGTTATATAGTGTGACACGACCTCCTCTTGAAGGACCTTATGCATTTAGTCGTATACCAAAACCGGTGTGGAATCATCCTAAAGTTTATCCAATGTATACAATCGCCGACACTTGGCTGTTCAACAATTTCTCTTCCGGCTTCGAAGGAAAGACATCCATTCGTCGCCGCATTCCAACAAGTTTGAATGCCTGGAGTATTACCGGCTTTTCATTAAGTCCGCTGCAAGGATTAGGTCTTGTTAGTGCACCGAAAATGATAAAAGTTTCCAAACTTTTTGCGGTTAATATTGAAATTCCCCACGAGTTACAACGCGGTGAAATATTACAAGTTGTGGTCGTCGTTCAGAATCATATGGATAAAGATGTAAATGCCGAGGTAACACTTCATAATCCTGAGCAGAAATTTGTATTTGCTGAAGTTTCAAATGAAATCAATGGAACTGTTCAAAGTGAGTAATTAATACAGCGAATATAAAATATAAAGTTATGGCCATAAACTTTCAGAGGTTGAATTGTATAGGCGGAAACGAATTGCTGTTAAACAGCAGGCAACTGCTGCGGTGACATTCACAGTTACACCACACCGGATTGGCGATGTAGAGCTAAAAGTTACAGCAAGTACAGGATCTAATCAGGATACTCAAGTGAAAGTGTTGCGTGTAAAGGCCGAAGGCGAAACACTACACTATTCAAAGACTGTTTTAATCGATTTAACTAAGAGCAACACGTACAAGGGGAATTTAACTTTGGAAATTCCCAAAAATGTTGTTCCCAATTCCGAGAACATTGAAGTCTCGGTTGTGGGCGATTTCATCGGACCAATTTTAATGAACTTGGGCGAATTGATTCGATTGCCCACCGCGTCGGCAGAGCAGAACTTGGTTCACTTTGTTCCTGATATAATTGTACTGAAGTATTTGCAAAATACTCAACAGTTGACTCCGACAATACATAATGAAGCTGTTCGAAACTTGGAGACAAGTTATCAACAACAATTAACGTTTAAATTGGGAAATGGTGGTTTTACTTCATTTGGGCAGGAAGAACAAATTGCCAGCATATGGTAATTTATAATACTTTAAGGACTTTTAAATTATATTAAAAATTGTATTCGTTTATAGGATGACTGCTTATACAGCAATGTCATTTGTCCAAGCGAAAAATTATATATTCGTCGACAGTAACATAACATCGTCAGCTTACGAATTCTTATCAGATGCGCAACATTTAAATGGAAGTTTCGTGGAACAAGGAGCAATCCTTCATAAAGACGTCCAAGAACGAAAAGATAATTCACTTGCACTGACAGCTTATGTGACTCTGGCATTTATGGAGAATGAACATCCCGAGTCGAGATACTCGAACACAATAAATAAGGCTTTGGATTATATAGCGCGTAATTTGGATGAAGGGGACAGTGAATATACGGTCGCTATCTGCGCGTATGTCCTACAGCTTGCAAATCATCCGAGCAAATTAAGTGCGTTGAATTTGTTAGACTCCAAGGCGCAAACCAAAGATGGCAAGAAGTGGTGGGGTAAGAAAATGCCCAAAGGCGAAGAGAAGAATCCTTGGCATTCACTGCCCAAGTCTATGGATATTGAAGCAACATCGTATGCATTATTAACTATGCTAGAAGGCAATTTAATTAGCGATGCCATGCCCGTACTTATGTGGTTAATTGATCAACGTAATAGTCTCGGTGGATTTACATCTTCGCATGACACACGTATTGGATTATATGCACTCTATAGATTAGCAATAAAGCTGGGTTTGAGTTCCAACTGCCGTATTGAGTTCGGATACAGACGGCAAGAAATCCGCAGTTTCAACATCAATCGTGACAGTGCAATGATTGTTCAGAAAGCACAGTTGGATTCCAATGCTAGACAAATTAATATCACAGCAAGCGGCAGTGGGTTCGCATTATTCCAGGTCTCTTATGATTACAATATGAATGTAACCGGACCGTGGCCTTTATTCACATTAGATCCGCAAGTGGATAAGAATTCAGATCGATACCATCTTCAGCTTTCCATTTGCACAGCGTAAGTTGCACGCCTCAACTCCAAAAACCACAAATCATTCATGTAATTTATTTTAATAGATTCGTTACGAGAAACTTAACTGATACTCCAGAGAGCAACATGGCTGTGATGGAAGTGAATTTACCTTCTGGTTTTACTGCAGATATGGATGCACTTCCAAGTTTGGAAGTTTCGCAGAACGTGCAAAAAGTTGAAATAAGGAACATGGATACGACAGTTGTGCTCTACTTTAACAATCTCACCGTGACGGAATATTGCCCCACGGTTTCTGCGTTCCAAGTGTACAAAGTCGCAAATCAGAAACCCGTTTCGGTCGTGGTTTACGACTACTACGATAGCTGTAAATATAATATTTACATCTTTTTCAATTTGCTAATTTGATTTTCTTATTATTCAGCACGTCGTGCACGCATTTTCTACAAAGGACGTAGATCCACTTTGTGCGATATTTGTGATGATGACGGCTGCAGCAATGCGTGTGCGGCTGAGGCAGAAAGGCAAAGGGCCGAGGATATTCGGGAAGAAGAAGCCAAAGCCGCAACTAGCAAAGATTCTTCTAATGTTCACGCTGGTGGTTGGTTACCAATTATCATAGTCCTAGCACTAAGTCTTCTTCCTAACAATTAAACTGACTCAAAGACTAATAAGGTAAGAATATTTACACTAATGCTATTAATCATTCATTAATGCTCTGCAAACAATAACTTCCTTAACTGTTTTAAGTGAACTGCCTAAACCAGCTCATAATTTATAGCTGTTATTGTTTTCTTAGAGCATGCGAATTTCTTCATTTATTCACTTTCCAATTGCTAGTCAAAGTACATGTAAATATCATATTTTTATTACGCACATTTCATCTTGGATGAATCTTTGACTATCATTTAACCATTAATAATGTGATATTTTATCAATTGACCGACTTACCATTTTTAATTTACTAATTTCATCTAAATTTAATATAAAAAGAATTTTAAAAGTCAAAAAGTTGATTTTGTTTTAATAGTTTTTTTTTAATAAATAATGTTTTTAATAGTTTTTTCGTTTTGAAAATTTGCGCGTTTCATAGCGCTAGTGTCTCCCTCCTTTTCCAAAATGTTTGCAATTGTTATCAGTTCTGAGGTGACTATGTCAGGTTTGCATTACGTTTGTTGCAGGCTACAAACAAGTTGGAGTTTGCCAGAACTGTTGTTATTTTGTGGTTTTAGTCAATAATACAACAAATGTTTTAACTTCTATGGATCAATCTGGATTATATCGTTAGAAGGTAATAGTTTAAAGCGATTTCTCGTTTATTAGATCGTATTACTAATAGGCATATCTCTTTCAGACTATCCACGTTAACTTACCTAGCAAGAGAGGATCCCGTGGGATTAAGCTACGCCATTCAACGTGTTAATGCCATTGCTGTTCCGGTTCTGGAGCGTGAAGGACTCGATTCTATTTGGGTGAATCTATACAAGGTAGGTGCTATTATTTTACTTCCGCATCCAATTTTGTTATTTATTTTGCGCTGGGTAAACCTTAACATGATATGCGGAAACCAAAGGGAATTTTTCTCACCGCCATTACGACGATCTTTTGAATCTAGCTTTGCTTTAATCTGCAGATAGTGTTTATACAGTATGTTGAAATTCATGCGGCATATTCCATACGTAATTCGCACAAACATCTCCTTGTAAAAGGAATTTCATGCTATGCGCCTCAATACATCAATGTCCAATAAACGCATTTACTCTAATTCGGAAAGAAATTACTACATGCGGCGGCACTACTTTAAGCGTTTTAAGTCTGGTAAACATGTTTGACGAGTATTGTTTTATCTTCGGTGTAATGCGTATTCGTAAGTCGCTTCGCGTGCAGCACTGTTTACATTTGCATTTGTTTACAACTGCGTGTGCTCTATATAAGTATGATTAATGCATGGGAAGTAGTTGAAATGAAATACGGAGCATCATTGCAAAATATATACTATGTACTTTTTGACAAAAATATTACATTGATAGTAAAAGATAGTCGTATTCTTTTTGGCACATTATTACAATTACGAAATACGAAAACCCGAAATACATAATTAATGCGATAAATTCACGTCGATGAATTAATAACTTATTTCTACAATTAGTAAAAATCTTAATCAGTCAAAGTTGTTTGCAGAATGCAAACATTATATAAATAGAAATTTCTTTATACACTTTTAGTTTGTTAACAGTTATAACGATTTATACACTTACATTATTAGTTGGTTCACAGACACAATGTTGAATATTCAACAGTATTGAAAAAGGTTTAAGTAAATATTCTAGTAATGTCCTCAAGCGTAATACATCGTTGAGGTTCAGTTGAACAGGTTGATTCTTTGGTAGGGTAAAAATCTTACTGATAGTTAGTTATACTCTTGTTTCGCGAAAAATGGTACTGAGTTTGTGATTGCGGATGATGGTAGAGTGCGGTCAGTCAGGTAACGTTTCTAAATACTGAACGGGGTCTTTGATATCTTTCGGTAACAGATAGCCATCAGTATCAACCAAGTCCTCCATCGGCTGGATAATTGCGCGTGGAATATTAGGAAGAGGGGGCGGTCGCGGAAGTGTCATTGTTCGCGCCGCTGTTGTTGTTGTTATCGTACTGTTTCCGATATTTGATTTCGGTCGTTCGATGACCACGATAGGTTCCTGCGCGTCTGTATAAGCCGCCGATAAAATGTCGTGAATGCCCGTAAATTTAATGCGATCACGCGGTTCTGTTTTCCAACAATGTCGCATCAATTCGCAGATGACCGCCGGGCAGTCATCGGGTGGGATAAGCATAATACCTTGCAAAATCAACTTGACCACTTCATCATTCGTGTGGCCGTAGTACGGCTGTTTCGCGTACGTGTAGATTTCCCAAAGGACAATTCCGAAGGACCATATGTCCGACTCGAGCGTGAACCGGCCGTAAATCACACTCTCCGGCGACATCCACCGAACGGGGAGCAGTCTTGAGCCTCCAATCTATGTCATATTATTAATTAATAACGTTTAGTTCAGAGCAAATCAAATCAATTTCATTTATTTTTCGTGAACGACGAAAATATTAATGGGGGATTACTTACCTTATAGTAATCACATGTGTAGACATCGCGACTCATTCCGAAATCGGCGATTTTCACGACTGGCCCATCTGCCACGAGACAATTGCGGCACGCGAGATCACGATGCACAAAACGCTGCGAAGCTAAGTACATCATACCATTCGCAATCTGCAGCGCAATATAAAGGAGATCATTTCGCGTTAATAGCGGTGCATTCTTTTCCTCATTGAAGCGGTTGTTTTGATTGCGTAGCACTTCCGCAAGGTCGCCGTGCGGCATGAATTCAAACACCATCATAGGACTGATGTTTGTATCTGTAAAGACTAGCAGTAATTAGTAACGAGTTAATGCGCAGGAAAGTTGAATAGAAGTGACATACCACGCAATACGACCCCCACGAGTGTCAGAATATTCTCGTGTCGGAATGCACTCATTATGTCAACTTCGCGCAAAAAGTCCTCTTCAGCTTCCCGAGTTGCGGATTCTTTTAAAACTTTCACAGCTACGATATCCACATTATCATTATGCTCGTTACGCACTTCACCTAGAAAGTAACAAAGTTGTTAATTATTGGAATAGTAGCAGAAAACTTATAATGGTAGAACTTGGCAATTAAAAATATATTGGCCGGATGAACGTAAACAACATATTTTCAGTAAATTTAATCAATTTCTATTAATGACGTAATTAACAGTAATAATTCTGACCTTCTTACCTAATCATTCAAATGAATTTTTAATTATAAAATTAATCAAAACGGCAATGCGTAAAGTAGGCTTCTTTGGGATTGGGCTTACGAATTTTTCACATAGGTTGGCAAAAAGTCACATTAAAAAAAAGTTTTTCATCATACTTGCAAAAAATTTAATACAGGAATGGGTTTTGATACATTTCTATAATTGTTGAGTGTTACCAGGAAATTCACGTAAAAGTATTTTCACTCTGAACTGAATTCGCTGAATGTGAATCAGCGAGGTATGAATTTCAATCTAATTGGCGTTGATGGAACGGATACCATCTTGAGTACCATTTCAACCTCCTTGTGCGGCTGAACTAATCGAATGTAATAATTATTGAGTAATTGCCCTACAGTGGCGGTCAATTGGCGTTCGGCAATACGTTTGCCGATACACGAACGCGCACCCATCGCAAATGGTAGCGCCGCTTGTGCCATTACTGTTGATTTCGATTGCCAGCGTTCCGGAAGGAACACATCTGGTTGCGGGAATATATCTGGATTACGGCCAGCCGTGTACAGACTGTAAATCAGCGGCGTGTTCTGCGATATTCGATAGCGCTTTAATACAATATCCGATTCGGTATTGATGCGTGTGAGGAACGGAGCCACCGGATACAGACGCAATGTTTCGCGTAATGCATTTCGCAAATTCAATGCTTCCGGATTTTCTTGAAGTTCGGGATGCTTTGCTAAACAGTATAACATCCACTGCATCGTATATGCAGTTGTATCACCAGCGGCAAGTATCAAATCAACTACAATTCTTGTAATATCACTTTTAGTCATGTTTGCGTCCAGCATCAATTGCAATAAGCCAGCGCGTTGCGGATTGCGCGCAACTATTTTGAACAATTCGTAAACTAACTGGCTGGTAGTGCTAAGCGCATCGTCAACCGCATTTGCAAATTGCCGCCACGCATTGGTATCCCACTTTTGCGCTAGTTTGACTGGAATAAATTGCAGCCCTACTGAAGTGGCGAAAATCAGTTCAACTTTCCTGGCAACTTCACACAGTTGCGCCGCGGCTTCTGTAGTTGACCAATGCGCATAGTTTTCGGCCCCGAGGACCACAGCAATGATGGTGCGCAATGACCATAGGTAAAGCGTGTTACTTAAGTCCTGTTCGCATTCGGCAATTGAAAACTGGCGCGCTGTGTATTCGACCGCGTCATTGATGTAGTCCAGTTGCGTGCCGGATGTCCTCAGAAGAAATGCGTTGAGCGTGCGTCTGTGGTACATCCATTCGGGGCCGTTCATAAAAAATAGGCCGCGTGAAGTGCCGTAGAACTCATTATAAAGAGTCCAGGCTTCCGGCAGAACATGCACCGGGTGTTTGCCTTCCTGTGCGAACACTAAACGCATCAGTTCCGGGTCGCTGATGAAAACCGCATTGATTGGTCCCAGCCGCTCCCGGAAGATTGGACCGTACTGTTTGTGTCGCATGTCGATATAGCGATGTAGCATCGGTGCTCCTCCGACGCGTATGAATGCGGGTAGATTACCAACGATTGGCAAACCCGTCGAGGACGGAATTCCGTCACATGTCGTCGCCGAAGTTGTCGTAATCGTGCGAGCGAATGACAACGAAAGTGAGCGTAGCGCTCGATGTGTAATCGTCATCTCGTAAAACACTTTCGATTCACTGTCGCACTACTATTCGCAATTTATCTTAGTACTGCGCGCGTTCGTCACGTCAGCATTATGCTGGATTCGGGCAATAAAACAAGGCTTGTGGTAGTATATTTGATCGCGTCGCATCTGTACTTCGAACGCCAGCACGATACGCACGTTGCGATGCCGATTTTCGTTTGAGCGCGTCTGCTAACTTGTTCGGCAAGTAGCGCTATCATATGCTGGCCATCCGTTGATGTTGTCGTGGCTGTTATTACAAGTCGAAACGAATACAGGCAGACGTTTGCTGCCTCAGTAAAACCACATTTGTTACCTGATCATCGGACGCGCACGCGAAACCATGAAAGGCCCAAGCATAATATTCAAGGGCTAGTAGGATTTTAATGTCATGTTACAATCCGTGACACGCAAGAATATAGGGCACCATAGAATAAACACACTCATCATTTTCCTGCAATTCAATATTTACTTTGTCATTGGACTTCGCATCGAGTTTTGTGACAGTTAGTTTGTACACAAAAGTAACAGTTATTGCGCTTTAGGGCCAACATTTTCATCAGCTGCATATCGATTGGAAATGAACGCCAATTTCGTGATTGGTTTATCAATTAGCTACACGCGACAATATCCTTGTAATTAGTTGATACATTTTTACGTCAGTTTACGTCAGTTTCATATTGTAATGAGGCGCGCATTATTTGGCAAACAGTAATTAAGGTTTCGCAATTCAATGCTTATTTACGTTGAGTTTACTTCGTGGATATACTTAGCATTTATTCGTAATTCACATGGAAAATTGGTTAATTTAAAAAACTTATTGGGATTTTACATTTAATTAATTGGCTCTCCAGAATTCAAGAAGCAAATCCGCATTGAAATTACATTCATTAACTTGCGGTGCAATAAGTAGTTGCGCTCTTTCTAAGAAAGTTTAGCATGGCAAAAGGAGCAAGGTAAAAGCACCCTTCGTGAATTTTACATTAGCATGCTTATGTATTGAACCCAACGCGTACATTGCCATTTCCAAGACATTTCTTCGTCATCAGTGTCTAGTCGGTTGCTCTTTAAATTCGCCTGGTAGACGCTTCGGAAACATCGATGATGCTCATTTGACTATCAGAAATTGTCAATGTACCAGCAAAAAGAACACGTGCGATAAGAACACACGAAATTAATAGCTTTCACTTTTCTTAGTATTCTTTATATTAGAAGGATGACTTGTTGATAGTTGATGAATCTAAGAATGATTAATATTGTTTTTTAGAAATGAAGGCAACATTTCGAAAGAAGTTTATCTCAATGTCTAACTACAGAATGTGATAACAATTGTCACTGACCCATTAAGCCACGTGATTAATGTGTGCTGACAAAGTGATCCCGCGAGATACAAGGCACGCACTTTTTGAATTTATGTGCGTCTAATGCGCGTGCTTCATTTTTATGCGCCTGCTGTCTATTTAATTAAGTAAATCAAATCGCCGCTTTCTAAGAAATGTTAAGTAACCGTAGAGCCCGTCGAGCGCAGCACATGGGCATGGGCATGGCGCGTTTTCAATGGTATTCGCCTTGCCGCCGCACAAGACACAAGACGAAAACAACGGCGGCTATTGTGACACCCACGACGCCGGCGGGGGCATGCGTTCGTAATTTGATCTTGATCGGTGTGCGAGCGGCGCGCCTGACACAGATCGTGACTCTAATTGACCGGCGGCCGCGTGCTGCGCATTTACGCAAGATACAATACAAGCGCTTGTGTTCGCGGATGGACAGCGATTTACTGTTTTAATTGCAAACGGGGCCGCGCTGCACTGCTGCTGCAGTTGCCGCAAAAGGAAATCGAAAACGCATGCGATTCGCTAATGAGATTTACGCACTCCCTACTTTTGCTCATAAATATTTCAAGCGCGGTTTGATCGTACAGATAACTTTCCTCAACTTTGGATTTGTTTGCCTCAGTGATGATGTCCGAACTTTATCAATTTCATTTGTTGAACTCGATATATTAAATGCTGGTTTAAAACTTCCGAATTAGGTATCAATTTTAACTTTGAACCTGTCTTTACGAATGTAATTTTAGAATTTTCATTAAAGTGCATTTCACTGAAGATTATTACGGAAAATTTGAGCATTTTAATCTCATAAATGTTTGCCGAGTTTTATTCGATTGAGTTTGTGAAGTAAAATATTATAAGAAGGTGACTTAAGTTATTACGAAACGTTTTCTAAGATTTTCAAATATCAAACATGAATGACAAGACGTTTTCTCGTGTTTTATTTACGTATGCTTCGGATATCTGAACGGTAGATTTAAAAAGTTGCAGACATATGTAATCCAATTTATTGGCAATTAGATTAGAGGAATAAATCTTTATAAGATTACAACGCATAGCGCTTTTACGCCATTCGTCAAACTTTATTTGCGCAGCTTTCAAGAGTGCATGAAAAACGAGTAGAATACTTTGGGGACACTGAATTCACACTGCGCTCGCAAAAAGATTCATTTTTATCTCTTTAGTAAACAATTGTTTGCGAAATACCCATATATGGTATTGATCGACACCGTCTTCAGTTCGGAAAAAGCAAATCATATTTCATACCTTTAAAGACTTTCCCGAAACAGCCTTCGCCAATCTCGACGAGGAAACTGATGTGCTCTTTGAGTAGCACCTGAACTCCGTTGTTGGTGCACGCGGAATATTGTGGGTTGGGCGCATAGCGTTCGGGCAGCAGAAGATTACTCTTTAGAACGATAGGCGATGGCTGCAAAATACTGCATAATTAGAAACCTGACACACATGTATTGATTGCAAACTCACCGATGTCGATGTCTTTTTGCGCTTCTTGCATAGCTGCACCCTTCGCCAAATGATTGCGATCGTGACGAGGATCACGAGTGCGCCCGCAATTCCCGCCGCATAGAAGGCGGTCGCGTGCTCCACTTGCGTGTCGACTGTTGATATAGTTGTTGTTGATGATGGTACCTAATTAAAACATGTGTATGACGTCTTTTCACGAATAATGAATGAATGCAATTATAAGCACTGGAACAACGTACGAACGAAATTACGTACATTCTTATAAAGTAATTTTGTTTTATGACTTCATACATTTTGAATGAAAAATGAATTTCTAAACTTTGAATGCAATATTCTTAATTAATTTCCGTATGCAGAGATGAAGCATTTGCAAAACATATCATCATTAACATTTATTTACTGGTTGCTAAATTTTTTAAACTAAATGAGAATTACTTACGTGTTCTATATTTATGTATAAAAATGTCGAGGATGCAGGCACTCATTATAAAACGCGAATATTTTTTTATTTTCTGCATTTAACGAAAATAAAAATCTTGACATTTTGTTTTGCAATATTCCTGCTAACAAATTGCAATTATTTTCTACCATAGTATTTGAAACAGAGTTATAAGAATGCTAATATTATTGCATTTTAAGAGCAGTAGTTTCTGCGCATACTATGAATATGCGATTTGCATTTTATATTTTGATACTTTTTTGATAGAAAGCTACTTACGGTTGTAATATGATGGAGGTTCTGATGAAAGCGATGTGTCTCATTCGCTTTTGTCTTTGTTTCGTTGTTGCTAGGCGGAAGAATGTTTTCGATTTTTCGCGGATCGAGTGGAACTGAAAAAGGCAATCATCAAAATAAAAGAAAGAAGCGTAATATGTGCTTTCGCGCATTTTTCAAAAACGTGCTTATTGTGTGGGCTGTACACGAATAAATATTCATGAACGATATGAAGTGTTTCGCAATCAAAATGCGAATTACCTGCATACTTTTCAGCAGTGCGATGTTTTGCAAACGGGCGTGTAATGATGTGCCGAAAAGGGCAAGTGCTCTTTAGGTGTACAATAATCTAGCTTACTTTTTGCGCGCGCTGTAGATGCTAACGACTGATAAATCAGCTAGAACGAATGTAATTACTAAGTCAACATGCATAATTATTTTATCATCAATCTTCTCCGGCATAGTACCTATTTTCAAAATGAAACACACTTTAAATGTTTCTTTTCATAATTAGTTATAATTGCGAATTTCAGCTTTTTTTTATAACGCATTCTTATACTAGAATTTCTAAAATTATGCGAAGGTATTTTCGTCTTTATTAGACTTAATTAAAACATAATTATGACGCTGAATTAGGTAGGAATTTTATTCGCGTTCGTTCAGGGCTGGATTACACCTAAAAATTATAAACTTTTGATTACGTTTTTAACAATTCGCTGCGACAAGTTTTAAGTGTTTTAAGTTTTGAGTTTTTAGGAAATAAATAATAGATGCTTCTTGCGATTGCGTATTGTTTGCGCCTTGGTAATTTGATAACAAGATGAGATGATAATTTTTAAAGGCGTTGGTAATAATCTTATGACTGACGGCGTGTCGCAATTTTCTTGGAGAATGTTGACAAGTTTTGTATTTTACCTTGTACGTTGGATAAAGTGTAGGCAATGAGCATCTTTGCGTATATAAGGCAGCATCGATTTTGCTCGTTGCTCGGTACCATCCTACACATTGCATTTTCTATACATATTAACTTTAAAACAATGGGGCGCTTATTCCTATTACCGTTATGCATCATGTACTCTTCTATTGTGTAATGGCAAAACGAAAATCACGTATTTAAGTGCCAGGAAAGGTATGGAGTATGTATAATCCTCAAAATGTCTTCATTTATAAATAATAATAGTAATGGAAATATGCATATATGCAAGTCTAGGCCAGCATTCTGAGTCATTTTCTATTACATGTAGGTGAAAATTTTCAAACAAATGAGATACTTCAATAACTTTGTTAGGCAGGATGACATAAAAGTTAATTCTATTTTTTGCAAGGGTAAATGGCGAGATAATATAGAAGAGGGATTAAAATAATTTGAAATCATAAATACTGTTTGTTTTAAGCAAACATAATCCTGGAAGTATTATTTAATTCAAGAAACACAAAAAAATATCATAAAAGCTTCTAACCGCAAGAGGGGCACTTTTATGGGTAATTTCCATTTTATTATTAAAGAAAATTATTGGATTAAACTTGACGTATACGTTAAGGTTCATTCAATTCGGGATTCATAAAGTTAGTTAAAGATTGAGTTTGATACCTTATGAAAAACTTGAATCTGTTTTTACCGAAGTTTTTACACATAAACATAATTTTTTGCATCCCCATTCAGTAGAAAACCTAATACGCATATAGCGTAACGAATTAATTTATGCAAAATATTATTTAGCTACTATTCGCGTGCCGCGCATATGAAATTCAAACTTGAACTAAGTAAGCAAGCAACTAAGCAAGCGAGCGAGCACCCAAGTAAATAAAATACAACAAAAGTTATTCAGGCAATAAACAGAACGTCTGACGATGACGACAACGCGAGACATTTATCACATTTCATATTCATAAAGTTAATGAAGTGCCAGGCGACTAAGATAGCATTGGTGGCAGTGGCGGCGGCGAGCAAATACCTGTGTAATTCACATAGGTAAATGAATTTTACCAGCGCATGGAAGACTTGATTAAATCTGATGTGCACACGCATGATTACGACATTCATTCATGCATTCCATATATATGGGTTGGAGTGTCGCGACGTCTAATGCAATAAACAAACTCCGGCTGGAAATGAGAAAATAATTGATAGTTTCGGCTAGCGAGCGAGTAAGAAAGCAAGCCAGTGAATCATTGCGAGAACAATCGTGCACTCGCGGCAAAGGTGAGCGTTAAGTACGTCGAGTCAAATTGAAGAGATTATACGGATTAAAATGATGAAGAGCAGTCGTGGCTGCCGCGTACAATGGGGCATTCAATTTATGCGCCCACATTGCGCGCACCAGTGTCCAATACAGGTGGCTGTTGGTTGCCCACAACCAGTTTTTAGCGCCTCACAATTCACTTTGCCTCGTCGTCGTACAATCACCGACAATTGCATTTACATAAACAGCATTTAACGTGCGCGATTGTCATATAAAAAATGTAATGATTATTATTTAGATTAGGTTTATTTCTCGGACGATTAAAGAAAATTCTTAAGTATGTATTTATTTACAAGTCAAAATTTCTTTGTGCGTTTAAATTACGTAATGCGTGAGGGAAACGTATCATATTACTAAACAGGATTGTCGTATATTTTTCAATTCGGGAAATATTTATTACCTTCTTGTCCAGATAAAACATATTTAATGAAAAAGTCGCATTGTTATTGGGAATGAATCGAAAATGTCAGATCAAATTTTATTGAATTGGCGCAATTTCAAGATCAAATCCGATATTTAATATTTAATATTAATTTTATACTCATGTTCGTTTTTTGACATGAAAATCTACTTTTCGCAGAATGATGTGACAATAATAGAAATTTTTCATTTTTTATGCGATTTGAAACAATTCTAAATTTAGCAATTCTTTGAACTGTTTCTAGTAAAGGGGTGGTTCTAATACCGGTTTTGGATATTGCTATTTTGCGTTGTTGATATCTTCTTTAATAGGCCATTTATGCTAGTATGCAGAAAAATTGTGTACGTATCTATAGGATGAAAAGCTGTATGATAATGCAAATGTAAACCACTTGAAGTTAAACCGATTTTGAATTCCCGAAATGCATAACCGAGATCGATAACATCCCTTACACTGAACAATTGAATTTTTACATCTTTTTTAATACTGCGTTTCTCCGTTAACTTTAAAATATGCCTAATATACAGAAATAGAAGGGCTTAACTTGTGATACGGTATATTTTTAAATATTGCGTTTCTCCCTTAATTTCATAATACTCCTGATCTTTAGCAATAGAAGGGCTTGACTTGTAGCGTTGTTTGTGCGATCCGAGGTCATTAAAAAGTTTTTATTAAGTTGAAACCCCTTCGTCCGGTGAATGCATTGCGCACTCGAGATCGAAAGATCACAGCAGTATAAATTACATTGATACGTGACGATAATTAAAATCGAATGCTGCGAGTCTGTGCCTATCGCTGCTGTCGAATTTTCTTCTTCTCGGCTGTAATGCGATGCCTACATATTTATCATTAAGTTGGTACCACGCGCATAAATGACAATACAATCGTTAGAGGTGAGGTGCTAGCCTGCTGGCCGACGCTCAAAGTTGAGGCCTTGTATCCATTCGCGATTATAAAGTTAGCCGCTCGTAAGCGTCACAAAACAGGAGCAACATATGTACGTACGTATATAAATGCGCGAATGCATTCGGGCTGACAGATTGTTTAAATTACAAATTGATCGCACACGCGATGTGTGCGCGGAATGCTCGTTTATGCAGCTACTTGTTTTGTTATTCATTTGCCTACATATTTAGTTGATGCAATAGAAATGCACTAAATGAAATACAAACATTTTACGTGATCATTATATGCGCATTCTTTGGAATTTAATTTTAACATTTTCTATTTTTTTTTTCGCAAGCACTAGTTATTGTTTTTAATTTTTGAATAGGCAGCAAATTAATTACTTGAATTTGTAACATACTGCGTTGATGAATAGCGCATGAATTAACGTAAATATTGTCAAAATAATGCGTTAATGACATGAATGGCTGCATAATTGGGGCGGGGTATCAAATTATCTCTCACAAATTTGAATATTTTATAGAAATATCTTTTTAATATTTCAGCCAACATTAGTTTTAAATTACAATCCGGATGTTCGAGCAGATAATTAATACACGAAATTGATAAACAACTTTTGTTTACGAAGTGAAATATGGAGTGGCGTAAATTAATTAATAATAATTAATTAGCATGCCTACATTCTCCTCATGCGTAATATTAAATTTAAAATGATACGCTTCAGCGTGGAAATATTTAGATAATTTGTAAAAAGCGCATGATGGACTTTAATTATCAAATTATTTGCACAATGCATATTGTGTAATTAGAAGCTCGGCATATAGGTATGTTAAATGCTTATTCAATTTTATGAATTCTTCAATTATAGATATCGCAAATGGATAAAAGTAAATAATTTTATATGATTTTGTAATGCGCAAGAGATGGTTTATCATCAACTTAGAGGCATAACGCACTTACGCAAACATTTCGCTTAAACGCGCGGTGCCGGTGTGCTTGAACGATAAATCCACGTTCCATTAATATCGACGCATTTTCGTAAAGTGTGCGTGCGGTCCACGCCGAGTGCGAATCTGATGCGGCCGTTCGCGCACCGGAGAGGAATCACGATGGGGCCGGTCGTAAATTCGGCGGCAGCGGAACGCGCACGAAATCGTAAAACTTTGAGCAGCAGCATCTCTCGCAGTTCTCTTTCTCGCCTCTGCGAAATGTTTTTCTTCGGACTGTTGCTTATGCATTGGCTGCGAGCGCACGTCCGCACGGTAATAAGATCACAACACAACAACATGTGTCCGTCCGACTTTAATAAACTTTGCATTATTCTAATTGAATCTCACGCGTCTGCCGTGAAAAACTTAATGGAGGACTGCTTTATTTTGCGCGTGCACGCATCATAAAACATCGATTATAATCGCATTACGTGCAAGTACCCAATGCGCATTGATTAGTAAAGTTTACTAATTAGTTTTTTTTAGCGAGTGTCGCTCATATTTCTTAATGTCTGTTTACCTGTTTTGCGCGTCGGACATCTGCCATCCTTCGTCGGCGGCTGCATATCATGGGGGCAGAGACATACGAACGTGTTGTTCGGATGCTGTTTGCAGGCGGCTTCATCCCCGCAAATTCCCTTTTCGCATTGCCCGCTTTGAATTTTATGCACGCGCTCTGGAACAAACAAACATTTTATATCGTTTAAAATGGTTTCCAAACTACGATCTCATCAACAATTAATTAATTACTTTCCTTCGGGGGCAATTTATTTGTATAATTTAATTATGAAATGTATGCATATCATTTGCAACAGTTTAGAGGGCAATTGTCATAGCCATCTACTGAATATTTTATCATCCTTTCAGGATAATTAGCATAAAGTGCATATTCGGTTTTTTACAATATATGCAACTGATTGATAAATAGGATATATTCACGTTTAAGTACTATGTCAAGTACTCAAATTCACGTGCATTCAAGCATAAAATCAACCTTAATAATTGCACTTGACGAAATTCTGGTTCAATTAAACTTTTGCGAGCGCTGATATGTAAATTAAATATTAATTCGACATCGCGAGGAGTAATTTTTGTTTTTTTTGCGACCATTCTTTAACGCAGTTTAATTTGTTCCTTAGTCAAATAACAATTAATTTTTGGACACAATTGAATGTATTTTCGCACCAGAGTTAAAACAATCACGCATTCAGTCAACATTCCAGCCAGGTCTTTGAATATCAAAGCGCGCTGTTTGTGTTTGCTCACGTTGTCTGCCGTGTCTACTTTTTTCGAATTACATACGTAAAGTTTGCGGCCGGTAAGCAGTTGTTGTCTAAAAATAATACAAACGCGTGTTGAGTTTTTAACGCCTTGTTAATCTAATGGATGTCAAGTTAAGTGCTTGCGGCATGATGTGACACCTTCAAACGTCAAATCGCGTGCTCGCTTTATTGCTGCGGGATCCGGGAAAACATCTTCCTCCTCGTAAAGGCTTTGTCTTTCTTTTCGATGTACGCTCGTTCTGTTTACGCGTATTCCCCATTCGTATCGTGTTATATGCGGTAACCAAATACGACGCCATACGGTGACATGCTTACTGCACTGGAAAAACAAATAGTCTATTAGGGGTTACAGCAGCACAACCCCCTCAAGCTGTGTACATGCAACAAATTCTCACGTGCGTCAGATATTAAATTGAGATTATATTTATTGGATTTGCTGTCAGCTACGAAATGAAAATTTCTCTTGCGAATATTATTATTTATAGTACTTATCATGAACGTGATATATCTTCTGGAATTGACATGCAATGCATATAACTGAGTTTGATTGGCGTTTCGGGACATGTATTTAGTGCTGGGATTTTCAAATTTCGGGCTTCACTTAATAATTCCTAGTAACCAACATAATCTGGAAAACAATTTCCGGATTAATTAAATATGCTAATATTACGTTGGCATACCAAATTGGCTTTCAATATTATATTAAGAAAATCAATTTGTTCAAAAATGGTTATGCTTTATTATTATTTTTTCGGTTGGAATCGTTTTGTTTTGCCTCGCATCAACTGACAGCGATGATTTGTTATCGGAGTCGTATCGAGGAATGAAACCTATTGAACTCGGAGGTTATCGTTCACGAGAAGTGCTTCGTTCGGGTTCCCCGTTCGATTTGTTGGCGGTTGACTGATTTACAAGATCACTGAATACGCCTACTTACAATAGGTATGCGAAATGAACTCGTGCATCACTTGTTGTCATTCCATTAACCTTCCTATTTCAAGCGCAAAAGCAACAATAGATTCACCACCCTCCTTTGCTTAGAATTCTGCTTCCCTATTTTAAGGGTCACTAGAGCATGTGTTTTAAACAATTTGCATTTATGTTATACAATTACAAAGTAGACAACGCAACAGTTGTGTGAATGCAAAGGACAAGTGGTAACAAGTTTCGCGTTTCATTAATCAAAGCCTGCCTCTTTTTGATGAGTTTTACAATCACGTCTTCATCAGTTGGCTTTAATTAACTCTTTCATTTTGTTCTTTATGCAGCCTTACATATTGTATTTCGCTCCGATAAAATCCATCTGATACAGAAAAGCGAAGAAAATGATTTGAAAGAGGTGTATTGTGTATAGTCGTCTGCTCGATCTATTCAATTCCTGCATATCATACAATTCGCTCGGTTGCTATTGGCGTAAATTCGTTAGTTTAGTACTATGTTAAGTGGAATTGAATTAAACAATTACGTGAATTCCATTGCCTGACGAAGGCAGACTGTTTGGTTTGAATTTTCCAACTAATGCGTTATTACGAAAAATTAATATTCATTCGTTTGATCAAGACTCGTTAACCATACATACGAACTTAAAAGTAAAAAGTTTAATAAATTCAAAGAGTTGGTTAATTAAAATAAATAATTATACGTACCATTCATGTCTTCGTCTTCATGAATTTCCGCGCTATTGGCGGTGCGGTACATGCTTCTGACAAATCGTAACTTGTGCGGCATTTGGCTGAATTATAACACTGCCAGCGACTAGTTGGTGATGGCGGCGCGACAACTTACTTCTGGTGTATTCCCGCCAACCGACAAGTGCATGCTAATGCATTGATTGATTGCACTTATCGCAATATCAACATTATGTTCGGTTGTAACTGACGCACGCGCGCACCTTAAACTCATGGATCACGATCACTTCCACCCTATGGAAAAATTAAGCAGCTGATTGCGCACTCGCGATGATTGATTCAAGTGAAGAAGTTGATGATTTATGCGTTGTTTACACCGCGAGTGAAACAAATGCGAGAGAACGCGCGCGCGTGATCATTCCGCTTCCAAAGTTGGAGAGCGTGTGCCCGCGCTTTTGTCGGCGGCGCTAGAGAGGGTATCAACGCAGTGCGCCCACCCGCAACTCGCTGCCAAGTACTGCCGGTAGCATTCGCAATGCAAGTGCGGTATTATTTTGCATCTATTGTTTCGCGATGCGCTGCAATGAGATAGCTTACTGATTTCGCAGAACTTCGATTCGCGATCTCTTGTGTATGCCAGGTTTGCCCGATAATTAACGCAAAAGTGGTATTTATGTTCACTTGATGGCAGATATACATACGTAATTTCATAAATGCGCAGAACTCTGTACGGTTGCATTCTCAAAAACATTTAATAACACACTATCAGTTTATTTACCATAATAAACGCGCATTGTGTTGTGATAATCCTGCATAATGCATTTGTTTACTTCTCTTATCGGTTCATTTCTAGTCGTAAATAACATATAAAGAGCAATTTTTGGTCACTAGCCCTGCAATAGCCTTTGATAGAGCTAATATAATATATCTGACAGTCTATTTGTGCATAGTAATTACGTACTGTAGTGATTCTCCTGGCCAAAGGTCACTTTGGATGCAGAGATGAGTTTTGTCTCTGTACTGAATATTTAAATTTTCCAATTAAAGAGATTCAACACTTACTATGAATGTTAAATTTAGAGTTCCTGGAAATAAGGGAGTCAAATTAATTACGTTTACTTTTACTTAAGTTAATTCATATTTTCGACGGATATTTCTTGTTGTTTGGTTGAGTTTTATTTTTAAAAGGAAATAAATATATATTCCAAGGCTCTGTCAAATGACAAGGACAATTTATATAACATTAAATTATCTTTAACTTTTAATTTCGTCCGAATTTACTTTGTATTTTCATTCCGGCGCGTTGAAAATACTCACGCCAAAAAATGTTTTATTCGAATTCATTTTAATAATAAAAAGGGAGTATTGTTAACATTCAAATAATATCGGTGGTATTATTGATGTATGATAAAAACGGATAAAAACATACCTATCCAAATTCGATTGCTTTTAAATTTCTTTATAATATTTTATTTTCATTCAACTTGCGGCAGCATTTCTTTCTTTTTCACTTTTTTTTATTTCAAGCTGCATGGACCTGAATAGCAATTCGTATGCTTTTGATATATAAAACTCAAAATTAATAAGGAATGCGGAAAGAAACCTTATGTATAATATTTCCACCTTCAAAATATCGACTGAGTTTCTAACTTAGTTAATATTGATAAACGCTAGTAATTTTTAATTAGTACCTGATATCATGAAGCTAGAAATAAACAAGGGGATGAAACGTTGGTATTTTATGCTCACAATTTTTGAAAATCAATGCTCATGACTAAATTATCAGATTAATTTATATTCGCTTTATATTTTCGAAACACATAAACGACTATGACATGGAGAAAATCTCCAGAGGATTGTTAAAATCAAACGATAAACAATTCTGTGTGCGTAATGTTATAGTCTTTTCATTCGTATTTCATCATAAATATAAAACTTTTATGATCTTTTTATGCCATTTGTTTATTTATTTATTACACGCGAACATGGCAACTTCATTAAGTGAATTAGAGGGTGTACGCCTATAAAATTCAACAGCAATTCATTGCTTTGATAGTATCGATAATTTATTAAATTATTCATTACAAACTGGTAATTTAATTACATAATTATAAAAGAAAAAATATTCAAACTGCGCCTTCTATTCTTTACGTTATAGGAGATTGCATAAATTAAAAGATTTCATATAAAACAAATTCACCCTTTAATAAAATAATAAAAGATTTAGTAATTCAATGAGAGAATAAATAATATTCTCATTAACTTACAGAGAATTATTGGGTATTATTCCAATTATTATTTTATTATGCAAATGAAATGGGAATAGAAGTAGGTATATTTGCACAATGATCGCTCTTGAATCCAAACATTGGTAATTGAAACACAATGGGATCGACAAAGGTAGAATTATATAGTCAATTCGGGATGGCGGCATCTCCTAGTATGTTCTTACTAATAGAGTTTTATAAGAAGTACTTTTGGCGGAACAAAAACAAACTGCAAAATACATGCATTCTGGCAATGTATATTTTTACCAGTGGCTTTGTTGTATTTAGCGTGACAAGTTTCACCGTTAAAAAGTTTTGTATGTGCACTACGAAAACTTTTCGAATCGATCAATTCAAGTTTGTATTCAAAAATGTTTGTAGACGAAAGACCCAATTTGTTGAAATTTATATGCTTTTGATATATAAATTTCAAAGTTACACTGTCTTTTACAAAGAACTTTATATATAATATTTCGCAACCGCAAATTATTAAGAGAATTTAATTAACTTCATATAGTATTATACATTTATTTTCAACTTTTTGAGTTATTGGTGATATCGTGCGTTCGGGTTTTCCTATATTAAATACAAACTAATATTGAACTTATATTAAATCGGGTAGCGCCTGATATTATGAGGCTGGAAATAAACAAGGGGATGAAAAGTTGGCCTTTGATGCTCATAATTTTATGAAAATCAATCCCATGAATAAAGTACCATTTAATTTATATACGCTTTATATTTTCCAAATGCATAAACGACTATAACATCTCCAAAGAACTGTTAAAATCAAATGAAAAACAATTTTGTGGACGAAATGTAATAGTACTTTCATTCGTATTTCATCACAAATATAAAACTTTTAGCCTTTTATGCCATTTATTTATTTATTACACGCGAGCATGGTAATTTCATTAAGTAAATTAGAGGGTGTACGCCTATAAAATTCAACAGCATTTTATTGCTTTGATCGTATCTAGAATTTTTCAAATTATTCATTACTGACTAGTAATTTAATTACATAATTACAAAAGAAAAAATATTAAAACTGCTTCTTCTATTTTTTCATTAAAACGGATTACAAAAATTAAAAGATTTCATATAAAATGAATTTACCTTTTAATCAAATAATAAAAAATTTAGTAATTCAATGAGAAAATAAATAGCATTCACATAAATTCCCAGAGAATTATTAAGTATTATTCCAATTATTATTTTATTATGCAAATGAACTAGGAACAGAAGTATGAATGCTTTATGTGTTATTTGATGCACATTTATAAATGATCGCGCTTGAATCCAAACATTGGTAATTGAAAGACAACAAGGTAGAATTTATATTCAATTCGGGATGGCGGCCTCTACTAGTATGTTCCTACTAATAGAGTTTTATAAGAACTACTTTTGGAGGAACGAAAACAAACTGCTAAATACATGCATTCTGGCAATGTATATTTTTACCAGTGGCTTTGTTATATTTAGCCTCACGAGTTTCACCGTTAAAAAGTTTTGTATGTGCACTACGATGCGAATGATTTCGAATCAATCAATTCAAGTATGTATTCAAAATTGTTTGCAGATGAAAACACCCAATTTGTTGAAATGATATTTAGCTTGTCAGTGCTATCTTCTCTATACTTTACCACGTATTTAATGTACAATCTCTGGGCTGTTGCTGAACCATGCCAAGAAGTATTTTACCGCTTGGAACATAATGAGTATTTCAACTATAACGATAAAGATTTTTTAAACATGAAGAGAATTATCAATAACATTACGTATTACGGAAATAGATCATTATTCGTCTCGTTTTTCATTTATTTCGTCTACTGTGAGTTGCAAGTTTGCGAAGGAATAGATGATGATATGTGCGGATTTCTTTTCCCAAATGTGCGTTGGCTAAAAAGACACACTGATAACTGGTGGCACATTAAATTTGTAGTATTTGTTTGTAGATGTGACTCAACGTCCTCTTCGGGATTTTGTGAATTTTGGGTATTTTATCTGCATCTGTCATATATTTATTGGTCTTACTAATACATTACCAATGCTCTTTTCCGTGACGTATTTTGTCAAATATGCCACGAATGATATCGTGAAGATGATTCGTTCATTAAAAGAATTACCGCATTATCAACGACCTCAGGTTTTTAATCGCATGATGGATTATCATTTACAAATTATTGGGTAGTATTTTTTGCGTACTCGTAGATAATTGGTAGTATAATATAATATTTCAGGATATGGAATTCAATGTGTCTATTTCTGAAATGGATGCTTCTCGTACAGTCAATAGTTTGTCCTATAATTCTAAGTTTGATCGTACTTTCGATATTGGTTGTAAGTTGTTCGGAATTTCAGGAAGTTGGGTTGTGAATTATATTTTGTTTACTGTTGTCTAGGAATTTAATATGTTTGGTTTCATACATTTAGTTATATATTTCTTTGCAACTTACTTCTTTGGTATTATTGGAGAAATTGTTATGGCTTCTGTAAGTTTAATCTCATAAAACATACGTTGTGATATTCGACTGACATCGAATTATGCTTTTAGTGCGAAACACTTCGTCATGAAGCATTTTACGGAATACCGTGGGATGGCGATTTGTATATCGCCTCACGATTAATTTATATTAATTTGCGATGTACAAAGCCACTCGTGTTTCCAGTTGGAACGCATTTGTATCATTCTAATGAACTAGTATTTGGGGTAAACAATTTTTTTCGTAAACTGCAAGTTGCTGACTGACATCGATTTATTTTAGATATTGAAAACAACTTATTCGGTGCTAATGTTTTATATTAATTATGTTTGAATGGCCACATGAGGAAGTATTTCTTAAACTACAATTTAGCCCTAATATTTTGTTTATCTATAATTGATAATACATTTTATGATCACTTTAACATGATTATATTTGTGAACGTTTATTGACACTCAGCCAAATCGAAATAAAAAAATAATTGAGTTGTGGAAACAAAAACTTAAAGCTGAATTAATTCAATTAGTTTAGAGCGCGTCTGATTGTTAACGTTTATAGCCACTGCTGCATTTCGTAGCAAGTAATAAACATTTATTCTTGATGTTTGTGCGATTTACGTATGTTCTGACTCTCAGTCGTCGAAAAAGTAAAATAATTATTCTCCACGTTTCAAGTAGCATATGCGTCCAACTGTTGTTTGTTGTTATAGGTTGCACAAGCATGCTAACTGTCTGTCTTCGACGAAACACCACTTGTCCCAGGAGCTATTAACGCACCATTCTGCTGCAAATAAGTCACTAATCTCTGAATAATCTGTTTTTTAAACACTAAAGAAAGGAAAATGGATCTAAAATTGGATGATTAGGAGATGATTTCAAAAGGTAAAAAATATAATATATAAGTTAACTAGATGGTTTTATTCCTGCTATAAATTAACAAAATTAGGGTACACACATCTGTTTTAGGAGCGCTACACAGAAGATGAATTATAAGAACATAACATAAAATAAATAACTCAAAAATTTAAACAAGTATCGAAAGCGATAGGCAAGATAAAATTTAGCTGTAGCAACAGTACTCCGTAGTCTAGTGGTTGAGTCTACGGATGTTGTCTGAGTGTCTCGAGTTCGATCTCCGAGACAGACAGTTGTTTAAGTTTTAAATTCTCAATTTGAAACCATAAGGGGAAGATCAAATTTAGCCGTGGCAACAGTACTCCATAGTCTAGTGCTATAGTCCGTGGAAGTGACTTGAGTGTCTCAGGTTCGATCCCTGAGGCAGGCGACATTTATTTAAGTTTCAGTTTCTCAATTTAATACTATAAGGGGAAGATCAAATTTGGCTATAGCAACAACACTCCATAGCCTAGTGGTAAAGTCTATGGTTGTTGTCTGAGTGTCTCGGGTTCGATCCCCGAGAAAGGCAATTCGGATTTAAGTTTTCAATTCCTTGTACGCTTGGGGGCTTTCTTCGGACTTAGTTCTAAGTCCAGAGGGGCCCCCGGAGCGTACAAGAGCCCCATTTTTAATTTTTGAAGCCCGTACGTTAAGATCGTTTTCAGATGGCCCACCCCAAGCTTCGCTCCCCGGCAGGTTGCTTGTCGACCAACTCGGTCGCTGTCCGACTAGCAACTGCCTCCCCATTCCCGATTTTCGTTACCAACAGACCTCGGTTTGTGACGTCAATTGAGAGGGGGATATCTTCAAGTGAATTAGGACTTAGAATAATTTTCCAAGTCTTTGAAGTGACTACAAGTACTTTACATAGACTTCTAATTCGACATAAGTTCTCAATTTTAACAAAAGAGAACCCGGGATCACGGCTTGAACCTGCCTTGCCCGCACCACAGTCAAGCGTTCAACCCAATGCGCCAACTACTGCTTTGGGTATGTGAAATTAAAACTTTGATTTTAGTCCATACTTTTACCTAAATTTTAACAAACTATTTAAAAGTACAAGTCGCCAGGATTTGAACCTAAACTTGCCGCACTGCAAGCACGCGCTCTCCATAGTGCGCCACTCAATGCTGTACGGATTGTAACTTAAATATTTTATTTTAGGTAAATATAATAGTAGTATGTTAATATATTCTACAACTTCCGGAAACTTTCTGAAATTTACTTATTGCGCTATTTTTTGCTGGCTCTTTGGTAATAATTTGGACTACATGTTTTAAGAAATGTAACGAAGCATAATATATTTATGCTTGTTGTAGGAACTAAGTTATCACTTGACGGAATAAGTTTATCTTAAGATTATGTCAAATTCGCCACGATGCAGACCGAGACAATTGAGTAGAATTTGGTGATTCAGATCTAACGGTGCTTCAGTAACAATAATTATTGGTTTATATTTTATTAATTATGACATTACAACAGTGAGTAAATGCAAACCCTGTCTTTCTATGGGGTAAAGACAAATCATTAATTTCTTTACTTTTCAGGGACCAAAACAATGAATATATGGCTGATACAAAGCAGAAGATTATTGGGATTATAGAAAATAACATTACTGAGTGGTTTGATATAATCAATTCTTTAGGTTTTGATTCTCAACACTATAGAAGCTGGTGTGAACAATTTGTAGAGGAAATTAGCGATGTAACAACTGAATGCGTAACAAGTGTAGCTGAAAAAAGGGACGATTTACTAAAGAAAATTGAATTATTACTTCAAACATGCCAACAAATGTGCAGGCAATTGGGCATTAAACTCCCACAATTTGAATCGTCTGCTGAAGGCCTTTATCACGACGAAGCCAACCTGATAAAGCATATTCTTACGTAAGTATGACATGGTGTTCAAACATTCAACTTGTTATCATGATATTTTTAGATGGCAAGAAGAAATTGACAAACGTAAGGCTGAAATAGCAAAGATTAAAGATGAACGTAATGATCTTTGTTCACAACTATCAGTAATCCCATTCGAGATAAAAGAATATCCATTGCCAACTGAAAATGAACTGGAATATTACAAACAAAAGATTGGTGAAATGAAAATGGAGATGAATGCTAGACTAGAAAACACTCAAAAACTATATCATCAAATTAAGTTAATAACTGAAAAAATTCATTATAAGCCAAGAACATTATTCGAGCAAGATATCGTCTCTAGAAACAATAATTCTGAGATTAACATTACCGAGGAGCATATCCATCAACTTACAAGTTTTCACAATGAGATAACAAATAAGTACGAGTCAATTAAAGTTGACACTAAAGTTTTAATAGAACAGTTGAAGGATCTATGGAAGATTATAGGAGAAGATTCAAGCTACTGCAATAATTTTATTGAAAATCACTGTGAATGTAATCTGTCTAATTTGGAAGAAATTAAAATTGAGCTTCTCCGGTGCCAAGAATTGAGACGTAACACTTTAAAAGTAAGTTTAACGGTTTTCTGGAGCATTAAATGTAATTTTTTAATTAACAGCAACTTATTGATGCTCGTCGAATTGAATTAATGCGATTATGGGACTTGGCAGGCTATACAAATGAACAGCGAGAATATTACAATTCAATATTCAATGATGAATTTTACACTGAGGATCTCTTAGAAATGCATGAATTTGCAATAAAACATATGAGGGAGTACTTGAAGAAAGTTGAAGACATGTTAGAGCTGTTAAGAATGCGTGAAGAGTTGTATGAGCAAATGCAGGTATTAGTTCAAAACTCCCAAGACCCTAATCGCTATAAAAACAGAGGTGGAAAATTGTTGAGAGAAGAAAAAGCGCGAAAAGCGGCTGTAAAAAATATATCAATCATTGAGAAAAGGCTGGAAAAACTCAGTGCACGGTATGAAACTAATCACGGTACCCCATTCTTATACAACGGTCATCCCATTAGCAATTTGATATCAAGCTCACATGAAAATATTACGCAGGTGAGTTACATCTTGTTATTTCCTCATTGATATATTCGAATGTTACTATATTAAGCAGGTGCTTAATTCATTGCCTATTTTTGTATGTTCATTTGTCGTTTAACTTTAGGTCAAGAGAAGCGAGCCTGTAACAAAAATGTATAGATCTCCAAGCCCAAGACGTACCGGTATCACCCCACATGCTCGCTCAAGAAGCAAATCTCCTTTGAAATTGGTCACGACAGTATCCCTTAAGTGGCCTGTTGGAAGCCGCTCTGCCCCGAAAATAAAGGGAAGTTATTCGGGCGAAAAGAAAAAGCGAATGCACGCATCTCGCATTCTAAAAACTACTTCTTTGAGCGTGACCGATGATGTGAATTATTCAAAATTTAAGGTAAGATATAACATAAGACGTAATATTTATCTAATTGCGTTATAACTTAGAATGATTTGGCGGACACAAAGGCTCCCAGAAGCACAATGTGCATGAATAGTCCCAATTCAAACAAGTTGCATGCATCAAATGTGCTTACAACACCACCTTCCACAAACAGTTACTTAGATATTCCAAGAAAGCTTAAATTTTAAATTTTGTGATGTTAATGCAAAAATAATCATTGTTACTTCATGTTTTTATACTTACTATTCAAAAGTCAATGTTGCGGGGTTTGTAGCCGAGCGCCTTGAGATATAATAAATATTTAATTTCGATAAATAAAAATGTAAACAAAATGTATTCTCGCTGAATTTACCGATAACAACAAGAATACTTGTACCAGCACATCAATCTCTTCGCCATGGACGCCAATGTAAACAACTTTTTTTAAAGACAAGTCTTACTGTTAATCATCATCAGAAATTGTGACATACAATTAAATACACATACCTAATTAACGTAAATGTAATAAAAATTCATAGAAAGTACTCCAAGCTTACGAAAGCAATCGTAAATGCCCAGTATTTGTCCCAAAAATAAGTCCTTGTCCTGCAGTTGGCAACCACCTAATACAATTAACGCTCATATAATTAGTATCACGATTTTGCTCCAATTCTCGTATAGGGGAAAGTATGCCATGTGGAGCTTTTCTATCCTCTAATAAAAATATACGTGCTATGGTCCATGTGTCTGTGGGAACAATCGAAACTCGACGAGAAGCCAATCCAACGACTAAATGTCGGTTCGTTGGTGAAAGAGATACTGAAACTGCGTTTTGTTCAAAACTTGCAACGTAAAGACACTGACCAAGAGTTTCCCACTCCAAACTGAAGACACCTAAAAACATAAATTAAAGAAAACATTTAAGGAAATATAATTATATCGTACCTAAGCGATTTGTTACATTTACGTATCCTCCATATGGTAAAAGTGTTACCAAAATACTGCCATCAGAAGCGCAATCAACGCTCGCATCATTATGGATCTTGCATTCCTTCACAACTAAATTTTTTTGAGCTAAAATAGAACATTGTAAAACTTTGTAATATGTAGCAAAAGAAACAAACTCACGGTTACTAATATTTGGAATTTCTTGTAAAAAGTCCCAAACTTGTATTCGATGATTAGGTGTAACAGTGGGTATAACATCGCTGTCATATATAATTTCTCGGTGGGCATCGTCCAAATTATCTTCAAATGCAAAAGGATTAACAACGCCACTATACAAAGGATGCAGAAATCGAGGACGCAGTAATCCTACATTTCGCAATTCGTCTAAGCGCTCGGTCAAGCGTAGACGACTAGATCTATTTCGCCAAGTCATTTGCTGTGTCTCCGGTACGGGAACATCGTTCACTTGCACCGTGGGTACATTTAAAAAATTAGGAGATCGCCAAACGCGATCTTCATCATTATCCTCTTGTGAACGATTCGGTTGATATAATCCTATTCGAGATGGGCGTATGTTAAATATTGAATCATTATTTGTATTATCATCGCTACTATTTGCGTCTTCAACCGTCACTGTCGGACGTGGTATTGTTTCACCGGTTTCAATATTAAAAATTGTGTCTGTGCCCGCTGAGGCGGTCTGCTGAGAAGACGTGGACGGTGTTGGTTCGTCCAAATAAGATGTTGTATTGATATTCAGCAACGAATTGTGCGGAAACGGAGCTGGTCGCAATGTAGAAGTAGTAGAGCCAGTAGTATTATTTGAAATATACATACTTATTAGAGTATTTATAGCTGTATACGGCTGATTCGGTTCTCCAGGAAATCTACCAAGAGAACCTTCACGCAATCGATGCCGCTCAATGTTTTGTAAAGATGTGTTAATACTATCTAGAAGTTGTTGACGACTTTCAGTACTATCATTATCACTCAATGAGGTGAGCAGAGCATTACGTCTTGCGGTATACGTTTGACCAAGCGCTCGATTAGCATTCCTTACTGTCATACGCATTAATCGCAAACTCCGTGTTAATTGATTGGATTGTCCCACCAACCGCAATTGCTCTAAATCTTGATCCATATTAACTCCACTTGAGGGTGGCACAGAGTCAACAATTTGCAGCAATAATATTTCTGCAAGAAGTACTGCACGTTTAATCAGTTCGCAAATCTGTGCTCGAAATGATGAACAAATGTTTAGATTTGGATTCACTTCAATGAAGCGAGTCAAATTGTCTAAAGTCAAACTTAAAGTTTGTCTTGCAGAGTAACGTATTTCCCCATTCGTCACGTTTGTAAATCTAACATCATCTTGAAATAATACGCCAATTATTGAATTCATGCGCAACCGGCAATTTCGCACTCTAAGCGTAATTTGATGTTCATCATTTCTTGAAGTATTGCCCGTATGTGCTGGTGGGGTTCTTCCAATATAAAGACTATGCTCCAAAAGTGAGTGTTCTACACGTCTAATCATAGTTCGTATTGTATCCGGATTGAATAAATTCAAATAGCCGCGGCTTCTTAGAGTTGAGAGCTCCATAGAAGTTCTGGATGGCAGAAATCGACGATAAATATTTCGTCGAAGTAATACTCTATCTTTTGCAGCACTCCTACGTGCGTTTAAGATATTGCTATCCCCGCGGCGGAAATGTCTTCGCATTAGATACAAACATCTCGGTACATTTTTACGGGTTCTGGTGCGTGAACTATTGGTAGTGGTTGATTCGGTGGTATTACTGCCAGTTCTGCTTGTAGACGGCTGGGGTTCATTGCTATTTAAAGTACTGGTCGATGCATTAGTACTTACAGTACTAGAAGTGTTATCATCACTGGGTGAATCATATGGACTAGAGTCACTAATTCTTGTGCCAGCCATCATCTGACGTACGCTCGAAAGACCACTGCGGCTCTCACTTGAATTTGCGCTAAAATGAGTATATAATTCATTAAAGATCTGCCTCATCGATTGAACTTGTTGTGTTTCAATCATATGCGCATCAATACGCTCAATACTTTCCACCTGCTGCCTGAGCAGCCTGGCTTGTCGCTGAATATGAAGTAATGTTAATTGTGGTGACAAATACAGTGGCGGTGAACCTTGCGTTGCTTCTGGATTCAATGGATATGTGTGATCAGAATTGATCGGATTATTTGACAATGATAATCTTGAAGTACGCATATTCCATGGTGGTGTTGACATGAGTAATTCGTCAATTAAATAAGGTGGAGTTTCGGGGGTTGTAGACGTTTGAGAAGGTATGGGCCGTGTTGAAGCACTTGGAGTTTCTACTGCTGCTTGGTCTGTACTACCATTTATCGGCAATTCCTCTAAAGAAGTACTAAGATTACGCAGTATCGTGTTGGATTGAGTCATAATGTTCTGCAGGCGATTGGAAAAGTTCCCTAATATATGAGACATTTCTCCCAATCGAAAACGAATATTGAGAACATCATGCAGACTTGATTCCAACTCTTGAACAATCGTGGAATACATATTTCCAATACGTGTGCTGCTTTCACTATTATTTGATAAATATTCTTCTGCATCGCGCTCTGAGAAATTAATGAGTTCATCCTGAGCAAAGCTTGAAGGACTCACGGCAGGCCTGCATCCATCACGATCACGTTCGCGAATTGCCAACCGCCGTGATAAAAATCTTCGCCAGGGCCGATCTAACGGTGGTGTAGTCGGTGGAAGATTCGATGAAGTTGAAGTTGACATTCTAGGTATATGAAGTCTTGTACATATTGTTGCAGTTCTTGCACAGCCATCAGTATTATTTGGATTTTCCGTCGAGTCTACCAATCGACCTCCACATGTTGCACAATTACGTCTTGGATCACTTCCCTCGTTAGAAGTTCTGGAAAGTGAAGCCATCAGTGGGCTACTAATTCTTACATTTTCTGCAGATGTATTTGGTTGTTCAAGTACAGAGAGTGATTCAATAACTAACTGTTGCGTTCTTCTATCCATTAATTCTCCCGATTGGGACGATTGATTCCTAGTAGTGTTTGAACCATTGGGTTCCAGTGAATTTGAAGCTCCTTCAGACTCTGATCCTATTTCATTACATTCTTCAACCGCCCGAAGACGCCTTCGCTTAACTTTAGAAGTAGCAGATAATTCACTTATGGGTTCTTCGTTTGAAGTGGTTGGTTCCGCTACTGTGGAAGCAGTGTCTACAATTTCGCTGATTGTATTATTATCATCAATTTGTTCCGAACCCTGTTCAGCCCTTCCTTCTGCATCAGAACTACTTTCATCTGTTGATGTAAAAAGCATATTTCCCAATAATTGAGGACGTAAATGCCTTCTTTTCCTTCTGGGAGTTGAATCAGCCTCCGTTGTATTGGTTGCCTTGGAAGGTTTACTGGAAGGCCCCGGTTCGGGTGCTGGTGTTGTCGGCGTGACTTTCTGAAGACTTGCCAACATTAATTTGGCATTGTTAAGCATTTTATTTAAATTATTCAAATGATCTCTTCTATCTGCGGCATTATTATTGGTTGAAGCAGCTGATGTAGATGGTTGAGATGGGTCAGTACTTACTGGTTCCTTTTTAGGCGTTCCAGCTTTCTCTTTAGTTGCCTGCATGAACCACCTAAGTCGCATTTTGACTTTAGGCTCTTCTTGAGTGTCTGTGCTAGGTGACTCGGTTGACTTAAATGCAGTTTTACGTTGGCGAGAAAGATTCAACTGCCTTGCTTTCGTAAATTTACGAGGGGCAGTGGAAGGCGGTGGCCTATTACTACTGGACTCAGATACACGACGAAGAGGTTTGCTTCGAATATCATCCTCATCGTCATCTTCATCTGATGAACTACTGCTCAATATCTTTGAAAACTTTACAGTGTTATTAGGTGCACTAGTGCTCGGCTGAGGACTGGTACTCCTATCATGATTATTACTTGTTTGAGTGCCGCCTGAACTTTTCCCAGCCGTTCGAACATCTTCAGTTGAGGAACTATTTGAACTATCACTGCTCGGAAAAAAAAGTGGACTTTTATCCTTATACACCGCGTTGCTTGGTCTCTTTTGGATGCCACTAGTTGATGGAATTGGTGAATCAGGCCTGTGATTCTGACTTGCTGAAGACGTCGTTGATGCTGTAGAAGCACTGGCCTGGTTGGACTCAATTTCCATAGGATCCGTGCCTTGGTCAATCTAAAATAACTTATCACAAATATCATGTCAATAACAATATTACATGATAACTACCATTATTGGTCGCCGATATATTTGCAAATAACGATGAACAAGCAGCTCATACTGATGCACTAGATCTCTGTAGCAACTTGTTATGCGTTGTTCATGTTCTGGTAGTCTTGATAAAAGGTCAGTTGTTAGTTGTTGATTTGAATTAACTGAAGGCGCCTAGAAATAATTTATGTTTACACACTACACACTTTAATGCAAGTGATTAAACTTACAGGTGTTGGTTGAATAGAAATGACGGGGGCCGGTGCTCTAGCAGAGGGTAATGAATTAAACCTCACCACTGGAACTGAGACTGAAACTGGGACTGCTCTAACACGTTCAAGTCGCTCCCATCTTGTCTGAGGCGTATTTGTAATTCCCGTAATCAGTTTATGTCCCAATTTATCAAATGCAACATATCGTACTTTTTCTTTTGTGCGACTCGTCGATACATTCATAAATGGGCCTGGTGAACTCCAGTCCCAAAAGTATAGTAGATTATATGTGGCAATCGCCAAAAGGCGATCACTTGGATGAAATGCAATTGATGCAATAACCGATGGAGGACTGGTGGTCCACACTTCACTTCCTCCCTATCATTTCATAACTGAACTTGTACATTACAGTGATTTAACATTTAACAATACTTACACTTAAATCCCAGATTCTAACTTGCCCTCCCAAACAACCAGAAGCAATAATTTGATTGGACGTTGGATGAAAAGCAATGCACCATGGGGTCCTTGGATGACCTACAAGTGTTTTAATGTGTTTGCCACTTCTTACATCAGTCACATAAATTTGATGATTGCCATGGGTAGATGCTACTTTGGTACCATCAGGGCTAAATTCCATAAGGAATGTGGACCTAGTAACACCTGGCAGTTCACAGTGCTGAAATAACATATTCATATAAGTACAAGTATGATAAAGGAGTCATTGGACACATACCAGTTCCCTAAACTGCTTCTTAACCAGTTCATCTTCAGCAGTAGCATTAATCTGTGTTGAAGATAAAAATGGTTTCTTTGTAAATCCCAGTTGTCTGTCATTGATAGCAGACACAAAATCTACTTCCACCTTTTCTTGTTTTATTGGTGGCTTTGCTTGATCATCTGTTTCAACATCTTGATTCATCTTATATCATTTGGCATATGCAATTCTAAAAATAACGTTGGAAAATACACCTTCTGCTTTTAATCATTCGCGCAATTAGTGATGTAATTCATCATGTAGAAACTATGTGGTCTGAATAGTTGTATTGTCTCAATGATGTCATAAATATAAGCTATGTGAATGACCAATAGATAACAAAATAAATATATAACAAATTAATCTTACTTGTTTAGCGAAGTGTCAACACACATCCAGCAATGAGTAATAAGGTCTAGGAAAGCATAGCTTGCACCTTAATCATGACCCAACCCAAACGCACACGATCTTTTAATTACCAATTCAGCAGCTTTGACATCAGCTGAGCGTGCCCTTATAGCGGTCAAATGTTTGCTTGCATTACGCTGGCTAGTTGTCGAATTGACTGAACACCTTAACGTTATTATCGTTTAAGAAACACTCTAATTGGTAGCCAAGGAACTACCAAAATCAGTATCAGTCTCTAAACAAACATCTATTTAAACACTCAGGTTTGGATCGTCGAACTGAAGGAGCTAACCTGCGCACACTTATCACTGGACCCAACCACAACAGCGTCTTTCCTATAACTGCATTGGTAACGCCTGGAGAGCCCATGGTACACAACTGCGACACTAATAGCCTGTGCCGAACTTAATGAAAACACCGCGAAATTTAAATCAACCTAAATAGCATCTAATGACTAATTGTTGCAAACGGCCAAAAGCAACAACTAGGATTTTCAAATCATTTTTTCCTCATGTTCATTAAAAATCTCACTATACTTTGTATTTTTTAAAGATGCAAGAATATACGATCATAAATAAGCAAAACATAAATTATGAAGTTAAAACCAATATGTGATTTTCATCGTACCATCGCAGTCTTTGGGCGTATCCATAATACTGTTTTGACGCATTAACTTGTACATCGATTGACGCTTATTAGGTCCTAACGGAGTCTCTTCGGTTGGCTCGCAATTTAAAGTACTTAATTCCACTTCTTCATATGAACTTACATCCTGCGGCCGCACAGGAATACAGCGGCAACAATCATCCATGTTAAAATTTCTACCAAACGCTTCGCCTTCCTCGATTGTTTGCGGCAATCTATGATGTAGCGTTTCAGGTAGTCTCAGAGTTGATAAGCCACCCAGGACACTAATGATTCCCATGATGACGAGTGGTAGAATTAAATTATCAGAGCCCTGTATAAATAAACCATTGATACAGATGCATTTTTAATTCCGTCATTAATTCATTACCAAATATGTTATGAACGGTATTATAATAAGTCCGAGTCCACCAATGTACGCTGAAATTCCAATACCAATACCGCGTATCTCTGTGGGATATAATTCTCCAGAAAACGGATAAATAATAAGAAATGCAGCAGCAATTGAAAACTTCGACACGAGATAAAGAATAAGTGTTTCCGTCACTGCATCTGAAAGAATATTAATAATAACACGCGAACTTATTAACAAGACTTTCGCGCTTACCTTGTGGAAGTAGAACCGTTGCCACACAACATATGCCACTAATGATCATTGATAAACTCAAAGGCCACCTTCGACCCCACCTATCCATGATTACCCAGCAAAGTAAGTAACTGGGAATTTCAACTGCGCAAGAAAGCGTGAAACTTAAATACTGATCGTTTCCTAACGCTGGACCATAATAACTCAAACCAACATAAACCATCTCAGTCGCAAACCAATTTAATGTAATTAAAATTGTTTTCAAACGCATATTTGGCGTCTTAAATAACGAAAATAGTCCTGGACTTCGGCCGTATTTTTCTTGTTCGCTCGCAGATCTTGAAATCATAATGCGCTGCTTTAATTGTTGCTTAAAACTCACCGGAAGTTCCTTTTGATTCACTCTTGCTAGTGTTTCCAATATTCGTGATGCTTCCTCAAATCTGCCTGCCCAAGAATTAATTTTTAAAATATGCAGATGCTAGAAATATATCATTACCTCTTGTAAGAAGCCATCGCGGACTTTCCGGCAAAAACCACAAATAAACATAGTATAAAATAAATGGTAAACACGTAACGTAGGACAAAATCACCCAATCTCGTACCAAGTATGTTATACCGGCTAATAAAATAATTCCCAATGTATAAAATAAACAAGTCATAACCGTTACAAACGACCTATAATTCGGACCCACTAATTCCAGAGCTGCAAGGAAAGTAAATTAAGTAGTGATTCTAATATTAAACCATTATAACTTACATATAATAAAAGGTATTTGATAAATAGCAGGAATAGTGAGACCAACTATTACCCGACTGCCTGCCCACCACCAAAAATCCTGTGCAGTTGCAGTTAAAATTCCGCCCGTAATTAATGTAGTCAAGCACAAAAAGAAAGTCTTTTTACGTCCAATTTTGTCATTTAAAACTCCAAAAAAGTACACTCCAATTGGTCCACCAATATTTAAAGCGACCAAGCCCAATGTGGGATAAATATCCCGGTCGCAAACTAAATCAAACTAAAAATTAACGTTGATTAATGTTTTCCCGCCCAAATTAATTGCATTTACATCAATCACAATGCTTGAGTATATGTCTGTTTTGTTATATTCCCATCCATCCAAACATCCTTCAGTTTCTCCAGTTATTTGCATTTCTGAATTTGTTATAAATTTGCTCCAGTTCATTTTATATCGCGTGCACTTGCTATGTGTTTCATTATCGGTGGGTATCGCCAGTCCCAGGCGGTCTTCGGCAGTGAGATTTGCAAGTGCGGGCACATAACACCAATGATCAGGCACGTTGGCCATGAAAAGTTGATTAAATGCACCGAAACCGCATGGAAAACATGCCGGCAAACAAACTAACCATAGCATATACTTCTGATATCTTCCAAATTCTCCCACATGCGGAAGCAGATCATCCAAGTCCATCGGATCCTGCGCATGTAACAATCCACAAGATTGGGGAAAAAGTTTAAACAAGTTTCAAACCCAATTAACGCTAACTCACCTCATGTTTGTTGTCATTGTTGTGATCCATTTTGCACACTGTAGACACTTTCGAAAATGATTAATAGACGAAACGAAGAAACCTTAGTTGGTATGTTCGTAATAGGATTTGCTCCATCGCGGCTAGTCCTATATATTGCTTTATAAGCATTAATCGTTGCTATCTATAAATACAGGGTGACTTAATTAAAACAATTTGTATATGAACATCAATTTGCGTGATTACACAACGACAATATAGCAATACATTTGAGATAAGTCTGTTTGATAAATCGGCAACATGTTCGCGCAGACGCTGGCAGAACAAAATGTAGTTTAAAAGTAATATTTGCGGCGCTGTGTTGGCCCAATTATTGTAATAATCTACTTTGCGGCCGGCATAAAAAATGAGAAGGGCCAGGATGATGTTCTCATTCGTCTAGGAAGTACGTTGAGTTAATTTTATTTTTTAAACTATGAACTACAGGAAATGAATCGTAAAAGTAAGTAAATTAAAGAACCAAAAACTTTATGACGTGAATGATTTCAAATGAAATATTTTGCTAACATTTTATGGTTTCACATAGAGAAAACAATGTGCAGAAATAAAGTTTAAAGTCTACTCGCTTATTAATTGTAGTTTCAATTTCTTTTGCCCTTAATTAATAATTGTGGTCATAGGCAGCTAATAGAGAATGGTAACATGAATTATCGACGAATTTGCTTAGTTTTTTTCATTGTATTATGTGCCTCAAGTAAAAATGAGAGAAACTTATTATGAAGTTTGATCATTTTTTGTATCAATTTTTCTTTCTTTTGTCTCCATCATCTTCAAATTCAATTTTACAATATTTGCATCGAAATAGTTTTCGAACCGATTTTAGGCAATTCGAAGAGTTCGCCACTACAATTTTGGAATGACTGCATTTATAAAATACAAGATAATTGTCGTCATCATGCACGCATCATTTGAGCACAATTATATTCAGTCTTAAGCACACATTATACATTTAGAGTTCAGTTAGTAGAACGAAACAAAACGGTTCCAATTGCCGAAAATCGGTTTTCACAGTGGGGGTGTAAGTGTGTGTGTATCATTATTTTTTTCTTCATTTCAATAATGTTCATTTTTACATTTGTTGCATAATATTCTCACCTGCAGCATCATACATAACTTCTTCATGGCACGCATTTATACCTAACAAACAGTAAATTCAGATCAACATTCATCTATCCTTATCATTCGTTTGATTTACACTTATTTCAATATATTCACCACCAAGACTTGAATTCTTACAATATTTCTATAAAGATTACTTATTAAACAGTTACATATTTAAACGAGTACGTTGGAATACAAGTCGCTGGTGAATGCGGTAGTTTACAGAGCTCATTGTGCTTCATTCAAAAATTGTAATATTTAAGAGATATAAATGCCTAAGTATACTATTAGAATTTCTTGTTTAATTGTACGATCTTCCTCCGGGAATAATTCAATTTTGCAACTTTCCCGCATGGAGGAAAATTTTAAAAATAAATAACAATAGAAAAATAGTTATAGGCCATAGTATACGAAAGCAATTATTTCAACGTAACATGCGAATATATAAAATAAGAAAACAACATCTTACATACAAGTTAACAATCATACAAGTCACCTATCACTCTATTATTCATTATACAAAATATCATACAGCCTAAGTTTGAATGCTTGAACATCCCAAATAAGCGACGACTTGTAATCGCAGGGTGCAGACCAGCTGCTTTCAACTTATTAATTCTCATCTTCAGATTTGCCGCAAAAACAATGGCATTTTATGATATAACAGCGACAAATCGCCAACGTTATGTGCACGATGTTCAAACTATTCAATATCACACATACAAGGAATTGTATAATTATAATTCGAAAATTATAATTATCAAAAATAAGATTGAGAAGGCTTCAACATTATTATACTACATATTACATTTATTATTTGTTTAGTTAATATTCGTTACTTATCTAATGGAATTTGCTCATTTAGCAGCAATTGTGAATCAACAATACTTTTGGCAACGTCCTGAAGCCTTCTCAAATCACAGATTTTCTTGTTTTCATTTGTATTTAAAATTAACTACTAACGTACCCTGGAAACCAGACGCTCTTCTTAATTTCTAGTTATAAAACATTCGTAAAATAGTATATTGTTTCGTAATGACCATAATGAGAGAAATTTTCAGTTAGGCGAAAACACATCGATGAAATTTGTCGTCTGTGAAAATTGTAATTTCTCTTTGTTTCTTGTTGTTGCAATTTGTGTAAATGTGTAGTATTATATCATCGTGTAAGTATATCAAAGGACGATAGATACATTATAGAGCAGCCTGGTTTTAGCACACCTCAATCATAAATCATGCAAGGCACTCAAATGGCCTCACAAAAATACATTCATAAAAATATCACTCGCAATTTTATTTGTTTCATTATTATTCTCAAATGTTTCCTGAGTTTCTGAAATTCCTAATTCTCATCTTGGAATTAAAAATTGTTTGGAATTCATGTGATTAGTTTAGTTTTGGTTAAATACGAAATAATTTCCAATTAATTAATTACAAGAACCGCAATTCGCGTTTGAAATTCAAATGTTAAAAATCAAGCGATTTAACACGATTTTCTAAGTCGGTTGTTCAACGCACGAATTAAGTTTTGTAAAATTAAGTAAGCATTATTTACGATATGTAAGTAGTTACCCGATGGAAATTAATCAACCAGAAATAAGAAAATAACCGAGAACGGATCCTGACACCTTCCAAGAAGAAAATTTGTTGTAATTGTTTATTACTATGTAGTTAATATTTAAGTTTCTATTAGTGATGAGAAAATGTTGTCACACCACGCTTCAGTCTTGAGCTTTTGCACAGCTTTTAGTCCCACAAACGTACTCTCACTGCAATGATGAAATCTCAATCACAATATATGCACACGTTGTTCAAAAAATTTTCACTCATTCGGCGCCCCTATAGACTCATTATCATTTGGTAAATAATATCAAGAAAGGGGTACAATGACCATGTCGACGCAACTAAAACAATCACACGAAATTAAGAAGCATTTAACCCTATGTACTTTGTATTTGTTTACCCCCAAAATTTTGATTTGTTTAATGTATGCTACTTGACCGTAATAGCAACCGCACTTGTTTAATTCTTTATTATATATAATTTTATTTAGTAAAAGTTTACTTAAGCGAAGCAATTATGTAACTCTGAAAGATGTTTAAAGTGCTAAACGTTCATAACGGAAATCAATCTTCAACAATTTAACCCGATAACGCAGTTTATATACCAATTCTTCTTATGACTTTTATATTAACGAGCTCGTTTCCAAACTAAAATATTAAAGAGCTTGTTTACGATAAAAATTCCAAAACTGAACAACACTAAACGTTTTTTCTCTGTATTCTATTATTGTGTCTCCGTTTGTTAATTATGTGTTATGCTTGTGTTGTGATAGTGTAAAATTATGAATATGATTCCAATAATGATGCCGTTGACCAAACCTTCAATCTCATTTCGCTTGTTTTACCACAGCTAGCCAAAGAAAATCTGAAAGATTCAAATTGACATCAACTACGTTGTCGAGGACGGTGAATATTAACAAAGAGGAGTGTGTATTGCCCCAACGGATGGATGCATGTGTACGGTGTAAAAATAAATTTAAGAAAAACTTACCAGCTAGCGACGGCTGCAGTTGGATTATTGCGCAACTTCCTCAACTCCTTCGTAGCCCACGTGGAGAGCGTCTTCGTGCGGTTAGTGCGACTTTTCCGGCCCTGAAGCAACATCTCGTTGATTGCCTCCATATCCAAAAGTGGGATCATACATGCCCCAAATCCGAGACATAAATCGCCCACCAAACCGGCCGCGACAGCAATTGTGCCATCTGAATGTTCAGGATCACGAGCTACAACAGTAATGAATTGAACAATAAACGGGATGTGTGGCTTGATAATCATAAGGTCCGGATGTGGTGTCGGACCATCGCCCTTCAAACCCTGAATGATACCGGTGTATGCGTCCAACACGCCTTCGCGCAACTCGTTCAAATATTCTACCATTTCGTAGTCATCTCGATTAACTTGCGCCTGCGACGCTTGTCCCAAAGTGGTTAGAACAATTTCCAAGTACTTCTTGAACTCAGGCCCTATACTCAAAACTATGTCTCCAAACACGGAAAGAATTTGCGGCTTGACGCTGCGGTGGACAGAATCATCACTTAAATTCTCCAAAAGTAGTTGCATAATCTCATCGCAATACGGCATTGCTTTGCTCTTCAGAGCACGGAAAATATCTCCGGTTAATCCAACAGCAGTACCGCACACTTGATATTCTTGGTGGTTTCGCAGCCCAATGTACAGGAATGGCTTAAACGCATCCATATACTTGAGAAAACCTTCTCCAAGAACTTCAACCAGTGTAGACACTGCCATAAGCGCATCTTCTTGAACGCCACCGCTCTTGTTTGAATTGAACATGGTGAGCATTGCTGTCATGATACTGTCTGAAATCTGCGGGGCATCCTCCGGTGTTACCTTACGCAATACAGATTGCAACGTTCCGCAAAGAAGCGATTGCAAGTCGTTGAATTGAGAACGATCTTTGTGAGTTGCAATATGCGTTTCCATTTGCAGAACATGCTGTAAACGATTCAAGATGACCATGGTAGTACGCTGTACAATAATGTAACAATCTTTGGGTGAGTTTTTGACCATCTCCATAAGAGCTTCGTACGCAGCTGATCGTAAGTTGGCTTGCGCCGCATCAGCCCTGTCTGTCGTTTCAAGCAAATGTTGAATGATAAACTCGAAGTATTGAGAGAGCACATATGTTTCGGGTTGGACATTCTCGTCATTGTTATCCACTGCTTCGTATGCAGCTTCCGCAAGCCCTGTAAACGCCCAGCAAACGTTTGCAGCAACACGTGGTTCTGATTTCAAGCCTCTGATCAAGCTCTCCAGTAGTGGCTTCAAGAACTGATCATTAATAGCGACTTCTGGGATGATCTCACAAATCCGTCCAAAGGTCCAAGCAGCTGTATCACGTACGATTACACTATTATCGTACATTAGCTGAATCAATGTTGGCATTGCTGTTTCGACCAAAGGTTTCAGCGTGTTAGCGTCCAAGCCACCAAGAATTGCTCCGAAAACCATGAGCGAGGCATCTCTGAATCGCCAGTTATCGCTCTTGATATTTTCATTAATGAAAGGAAGTACGTATGGAACTATTTCATCTTCACAACATGTGGCCAGCAGCATCAAGCAGACACCAGCTGCTTTGCTTGGATTCCAATCGTCATCATCGTCCAGTTCTTCCTGCTTAGTAAGTTTCTGCAGCAGGACTGGTACTATGTATTGCAAAGCACCTTTTGCGTAATGTCGAGAAACACGTACTGGTGGACGACCTGCTTCCACAGCTTCGCTTTCTTCGATGGCTAGGTCAACCTCTTCATCGCTCACGTTCGACCAAAATTCAATACCTTGCAGCGAAATAGCATCATTCTCTGATTTCATTGCTTCTAATGTAATAGGAAAAAGCGCTTGTGACATGTAGGGCTCCATGTATTGGTAATAAAGAGATAGAATTTTTACAAGACATTGAAGCGCTGCTACTTTAATTTGTGATTCAGGAGATTGAGTTGCTTCACATACCACCTCCATAATGAAGTTCCTCTCAGACTCTTTGTCGAAATTTGCTCGCGTAAATTCCAATGAATTTAGAAGCGCCTGTGTGGCTGCCGAACGCACATGATTACTAGGTTCTGTGCTGCGCATACCATGAATAATTGCTGTTAAAATGGCATTCGATTGTGTGACTAAAACTTCCGAATCGATTTCTTGACAAATATAGCCAATGGCTTCAAGAGTTGCTTCCTTCTGCATTTCTGTTGAGTTGGCATTCACCACATTATTTACAAGTTGATTGATCAAGCCTGGCCACTGGCCTTGTGGTAACTCAGCTACAGCAACATAAGCAACGCACTGCGCTGCTGACGATGGTCTGCTCGTTTCTGTTCCCAGTGCACCCACAATCTTCGGATAAGCAAACAAAAATTAAGAAATTAGTTAAATGAATTTGTCAGCAAATTGCTACTTACATTTTTCTTAATGTAGTCTCGAATTTCCTCCGAGAACGAAAGCCAACGGTTTTGGTACGTTGATTTCACATTTGGATCTTTTGAAGTTAACTGATTTTTAAGTTGCAGACCGGCTGCCATCCGGGCAACAGGGCCATTGCCGCCGTGCCGTAAGATGTCTGATAAGGTTTTGATAAATTCCGGGAGATTCGTCGCCGCTGCCTGCTCCAGATACTTGGAGGCCTCCTCCAATTCATTTCGATCTAAAAGTACCCAAAATGTGTCATAATTATCGAATAACGACCATGAGGCTAGCTGAATAAGCGTTGACCTTCATGCGGCTGCTTGTCGAAATTACTATGCAGCACAAGCGAATTCCAATTAAGCAGATAGATACCATTTTGTTGAAGTATGTTATCACGTATTGTTTACGTATCGAACTGAACATGCAGTAGTTACACACGGCGAGTAAGTGGCAACGAAACGATACACGATATTGAATAATGGCATGCCCAATAAAGCAAGGCCTTTGCGCGCTTACTCACCTGGCGAAACTGTCTTCTCCAAGATTTGTATAAGTTGCATCGTTTCTTGGTGCATGATTGCTGCTTGTTGCACAATTGTAAATTTCCTAGTCGTAGTTGATAGCTCCAGAAGAAATAAATGATAAACTGGAACGCCTTAACGTTGAAACCACGCAGAACCGGCGAACACCGAACACCACATGTAAGATGATTGAAACTATCGGCTCGAATAGGCAATTTGCCTCTGGGTATATTCCTACGCCGGATACTGACACACCGTTTTGACAGCTGAGTGCACTGTTAATGGTTACACCGATTTATTGACGTATTAAGTTTATAACGATGCTCGCTGGTATTGGATAATGCTGAAGATAGTGTTACACAAAATTCCCAAAACTCGAGATAAATTCGTAATTCACAAGCCTGAAACACGTTATTGAATAAGTACTACTTATCACGGCGTGCTTGATGCGACCGTTAAAAATGCCGCGTACTTGCTTACCGACTTGACGATACTGTTGCGAAATATGCATGCCGACGTCATGGTGTAGGGGACGCCATGTGATGCTTAGGCAACTGTGCAGATCAAAATATTCTAGGAAACCTAAAAAAAAATTATAATTTTACAAAATAGAAATATACCTTATTAAAAAATTATTAATATAAGTCTTAAATTAATATTAGTAATATTAAAGACGAATTGGTTTATCAACATATAAAGTTTGCCTTTATAACACGTTTTATAACAAATAATGCTATTTTAATAACAGCAGGAGTAGTAAAAAGTGACGTTATTCATATTATTGCAAGATAAGTTTCTTAATGACAAATATTCGTCCATTCAATAAAAGCGGCAATCCGTTCGACAAGTTGCATATATCTCAGTCCATGTATTTGGTCTTTTCAAAGTAATAATTCAAATAATCACTAGCGAACCGATAATTTAAACAAGAAATTAGTTATTGATATCGCAAAAAATTCTTGTACACAATATGAAGAAATAAAACCTCAATTTGTTCATCAGCTGATAATTATTATCTGGTAGCATAAAAACCCTACTTCTGAATACTGCAAGTACACCTTAATAAAACATTAAAACCATGTTGCAAGTCAAAATGATCCATTCTTGGATTCCTGCAACGCCAACTTGTTATTATTGCTATTGTCTTGGTTCGTTTTTAAACTGTTCATGGTTTGTTTACACAAAAGACGTAATTGCTGAGGTGCACCTCAGCCAGTAAGCGAAATCGTGTAAAATTAGTCGCATTAGCACGGACACAATTAGCTGGAGAATCAAACGAATAGAACAAGCTGAGGGCAATAGATGGGTTGTTGACCGTTCGTCTCGCTGAACGGCGATTAGACGCGCATTTCCACATATCATTCTTGTTTATTTCCTTGTGCATTCGTGCAGGCGGCCGCGGTGCGCGGCGACGCAATCAAGTTTTAATTCGGAAACGATCAGCGCTATGCGGCTATGGAAGTATTAATAAAATAATGGGCATGCACCGACGGTCGACGTCCGTCCATGTCGGCGAAGCATTCATTCTTTTCCGCCGCTTGAAATTCAATTGCTCGGCTACGAAATTAGTTGGCGATAGTGATGCCATGTGTCACTCTCGATAAAATAGTGGAATAAATTGGCTGGAAAATGTGCACGCACGTGGTGCACGAGAGACGTTTGGAATGCCTCTCGTTCGCCGCTACGATAATGAGCCGCAAATATTTCTGCCGCTGAATATTTCCAGATATTAAAAGATTCGCTCAGGTTTTGCCTCATTTAAGTTCCACCCGTCCCGCGCTCTTCTCGCATCTATCTAAAACGAGACAGCCGCGCAATGCAATGCAATGGTAAAAAGTTACATAATGATTGCAAACGGAAAATGGCCGAATAAATATAAACTGCGAATTAAAGCTCGACGGCGCTCCGGCACAGGCGGGCGCTCGGAATAGTGCGATAATCAAATTTTCGAAATAAATCAAGTGCGCGCTGTCATCTCTTTGCGCACGAATGCTCGTTGGGCTCGTTGTGCGCAGTCACACAATTCGCATAAATGTTCTGATAAAATTGCATTTTGAAATTTATGCCCCGGCCGCAAATACAGATATTTCCATTCGATTCACATGGAAATTAACGAAATCCTATTATCCTATTATATGAATTATTTACTTGAACAACTCGCTCCGCGCTCGAGCAAACGATTGTAAAAGGTCTCAATATGCACTTTGCCGATTCCCTATTACGTTGGTTCAATTTACCGCTGCTTATTTATCACCGACCTGCAATTACGCCAACAATAAATTAATTATTGTTCTAATTTTCTAATTGTATTGCGCTGATTAGCCAAATACGACTTAAATGTTAGATTGTCTATTGGCTAATCCAATTTTCTGCAAATGTAGAGTTACTCCTTAACTATATGCGCATAAGTAGTAGGTACTTTGCGAAATTTGTATAAATCGAGAAGAACTTTATTTATTCGCGAATAAATTTCATCAGTTTGCTGATAATTTGCCAGCAACTAAAACCGCTTCGCATAAAATGTAATTCTAGGAGAAAACATCAAATATCTTTAGCGAAATTAATATTTTATACCTACTCAAGAGTAAATGTAGTTCATCTGCAAAATAACCGAGCAACATTTAAGTGCGCATATCAATTTAGATATCATATTAGTACACCTAATGATGTAAGGCATACATTACACGTTTTTTGATCGCTTTGGGGGATTCTTCGAATACTTTTGCGCGGCTTCCACGATCGAATCGTTTCATGCATGAGCACATATCACTTATTTGCATTAACATACGATGATGTCGATGACGACGAGGACGACGATCGTGACCAACGCTGGAAAGACTAGTAGTATGTGATCTAATTTGTTTGAAATGTGTGCGCAGCATTCATGGTTCCTAACTAACTAACTAACTAACTAACTAAGAATGCAAATGATACTGCTGACGACAGCGGCAGTGATATGAAATCATCGTGCATGCTAATTATGCGTTCATTACGCAAAATTCCGTCTTAATTTCGGGCCGGAATGCCTTGTGGCCTATGCGCAATTGGGTACCGAATCTGTCAGTCATGCACACGCATGCCATACGTGTTGCGACATGGTGTGTATCTGATTTGTTGAATTAAATAAATAATAATTAACCGCATTATGCTCACGGACATACAAAAGGTTCAATTTCGTTGAGGCTATTTCGATAATGACTTCATATTATGCTTTCTTTCGTCTATTGCCTGAATTAAGTGAAAACATATTCTACAAGCAGGTAGATTATCTTGAATGTAAATTTGAAATTTAGTTGTTAGATAATATAAATTATCTTATTATAAAGTTGTATTATAGCTGGCTACGTGTGAAATGTTATTAACTTTTTAATGTATTAATCATTAGTTCATGATAACTATATTAGATCTTCATTTGCTTAACCATTTGAGAATCAAGACTGTTTATGGATTGATCCAAAAATTTAGAATAGCTCTTAAAATATGGAAAATGTTAATACGAATGCAGTTAATGGTTCTATTACAAATCGTTATTGATTAATTAAAATATGGCAGCTTTGATATTTCCACTGTACCTTTACCTACGACTAAATCTCATTTGAAAGTAAACTTTAAAGAACAGTTTGAAATCGGAGACTGAACCTCTTTAATATAAAGTGCAACTAATATCCGAGTGGTTTAAATTCATCAACATCAACATCAGCACCATCATCATCATCATCATCATCGCACAAGAATGGAAGACTTGACTGGCTCGGTCGGTATGTGTTCGAATCCCACACAAAGCAATGAAATCGTTCCCAAATCCGATTCGAGTGAAAGTGCATGATTTGATGTGATGTATTGGGAATATCAGCGAATCTCTAGCATCGTATCGCATCGCGCAAGCGTATGTATTTCTTATAGAGATAATCATAATAATCAACGATGCCACAATCATAGACCACAAAACTGTTGCATTATGTATGAATAAATATACAGAACAGCAAGTACCTACGTCGTATCTGTCTGGTATTATTGATTTCTGCCATTTTTTTTTGGACTCCAAACAGGAAATGCCTTTTTGCTATTTGATTATGATGAAACTCGTCGGAGAATCGTTTTAATGCGCTTAAAACTTTCTTATTCTATTCTAGTCTAATCCACGCATTGTGTTTTAATTCAATTACGTAGCATAGCGCGCGGCGTGCGCCTTCTTTTTCGGTTGCGCATTATGCGAAGCGAGCTGCATCATCATCATCATCTCATCTGTTTAATTCCACGAAATATTTTATTATTTCGAGCGCAATCGATTTGCGCTAATCGTGTAATTGATGCCGAATGAAATTCAAGGAATAAACATTCGACTGTCCGTGTTGTGCGCTCTCACGTTCTAGATATAAGTAATTTCTTCGGCTCGTCCGTTTGAGCAGTGTGCGCGCATCTCTTCTTCGTTCGTTCATTGGTTTTATGTGCGTTGTTTGCTTGTTTGCAACTAGCATTCGAAAACATTTAACGCAGGCCTATCACTCGCGGATCTTTCCACTCAAATTATGTGCAAATAGCCCTTAGATCTATATTTACGATTCCAATCTGATTACACCTATAAAGTCGTTAGACGCGCACCATGCATTCGCAGTCTCGTCAGCGTGCGTTGATGTTTCTTGCTTGATAAATGATAAATTATACGTCGATGGCTTTCGAGTGATGTCTGCTTTTACGTTTGTGGTTTCTCGAATATGAGAACGTCGTTCGTTAACGTTACATATTATATCCATAATTACAATGCGCGATTTATTATTTACTTAAGTAATTGTAGGAATTGAATTGCCAAGACTTAAGTTTGCCGATGGCAACACAGAAAAAATTAATACCTACAAAGTATACGTGTTGAAAATAAGCTGTTAATGTGTCTCTAAATAAAATTTATATCAGCATAGATTTTCTAAGTTTCTATCCATTTTTTCGCATAAATTCTAATGGCTACATTAGAAGTGAAGTAACACCACGTGAACTTTTTATGTCTTAACGCGAAATGTATAAATTTTATGTGTTAGAAGAATTATTCCAGAATTTAAAATTCTATTGATAATATAGTGAGGCAGAATAATTGCTACCTGCTCGATGGCGAGTAAGACACATATGCATGATTATTAAGTTGCAATAGCTCGCAAAATGCACCCAAGTTTAAAGGCGATACACTAGTAATAAACGTGTAAGCGAATAATTTTATGCGTGTTGCACATTTTTCCTGACATTTCCAACGAAGCACCAACAGCAGCAGCAGCAGCAGCAGCAGCACTTCACTTCACTTCAGCGAGCTGCAATCGCACGTCTTCATGCGCAACGCGCAATTTTTCCCTTCGTTTTCATATATATATCCTACCTACTTACACTTATATTAATTTGCATATTTATTGCATTGCGAGCGCGCACAGTAATGCACACCAAAACGCATAAATACTCATTAAGAGCGTCTAATTAATTCTAATTTATTGTAATTGTTCACGTTAACATTTTGACGATGTGCGGTTGTTTGATGCCATGCGCGATAAGAATCGCAATCGCAGCGCAGACGGAAAATTGACGAATGTTTATGCGCTCCGTGCGGGTGACGAGCCCGCGACTGGCGACGAATGGCGGCTGTAATTACTTAATTTTGCCGTGCTAATTAACATACTTTTCAATGTTATAAAACACTTTTACGATTATGCATAGAGTGCGCGGACAAGCCGATAATCGGCCGGCTTATCATACATTATTATGTCCAAGTAGCTACTATGATGCGAGGTGCATACATTCGTAATTAACGTTTATGGCGATTAATTAAGTTGCATAAGGCGCTGAAATGCGCAAGTGCGCCGTGATGTTTATGATAAGATAAAGACGACCAAGGCGCTTGTAATTGATATTTTTAACGAGTCGTTTTATTGTTTTAAGCTAATTGAAATATGCATTTTTATTATTTCATCTTTTTGCCCAAACGTGGAATACTTATCATCATGAAATTAATTTATGCCTGCTGAAGAATTTTAATACATTTCCAAGACGTTCATTAGTTCTAAATTGTTGCTTAACTCATGCTCTTACGACTTTCATGCATTAGAAATAAATATTTCATGCATTAGAACTAAAAAATTATAGAATTTTACAATATTATAAAATATATTTCGGTATGAAAGTTATGCATGCATGAAATTTAAAGTATCTAAGGTGTATCGAGATAAAGAACACATAAAGCAAAAGAAACGAGTCATAGGTCAAATTTTGCACAAAATTCAATAATTCAAAAGACGTTAACGTATTCGCGGAGAACAATTATTGATGTGGCAATCAAAAATTGCTAAATTGCACAAGCGAGCAACAATCAACAAGGCGCATTCGGCGCTTGTGTGTGCATTATTTTCGAATTTCATAATCGCGTTTTGCATTCGGTCGCAAATCGCTCGCTGCGGCCGCGGCGCGTACGCGAAACGCATGTGGAGGAAAATTGCATCGTCAATTTGCATTCCTTGCAAATAAGTTCGCGCGCGAGCGCACGCAGCATCCACATGCATACGAATTCGCACAAAATTGCACAATTCGGCGTCTTCGGCCATCACGTTTCGGCCGCGAGGCGCGCGCGCTCTGCCTCTGGCCGCCGGCCTTCTTTGCCAAATCGTTCTTCTTGGCGTTAACATTATAATTACGTGCCAATTGAAAATCGTGCTCTGTCGATTGCAAAAATTCCCTCGGCTCGACGAACGAACGAAACACGTCACTCACTCAAAATTCATTTGCGTGGTGTTGTTGTGTTTTGCAATCGCAAAACTTTTCAAACATGACTTAACAAATTATTTAATACTTTGTATGCTAATTTGCCCCTAATACGCGATACATAACTACGTTTTACAATGTTTCTAATTATCTATTTTTAATACAACTGATCATTAATTATTCTGCGCAAATTATGTCAGTTGTTAATTGGTTGTTATCGTAATAAAAAGCAACGTTTAAGAGAGAGTCTGCGAAGAAGCTGCTTAATACAGTAATTAAACAACTTAATTTTAAGAGACACTTGGTATTTCATGTAAAATTAGATTACGCACTTGTGAAATAACCTTGCGAGTCTCACGCATTCCTGGCAATGAGTAAATTCTGCAAACAGCACTTGTATGAAGTGTGTGTGTCTGTGCCAAGTGCGAACAAGTGCAAACACAATTTGTTTGCATAATAATTGTAATAATATGTATGAAGTTCAGAGGCACGCTGTGTGTGTGCGCGCGTCCGCCAAATCCGAATGCGTTTTGCTTAACGTTCAACAGGTGTTCGCTAATTTTATGCAATTATTATTACGCGCACTAATTATATTTATACATACTCGGACACGGTGTGCGCGAATGCACTTGACAATATCATTTTCGTTCGCGTTCGCACTTTTTCCTCTTTAGCAAGCAGCAGCAAGCAGCAGCAGCCGTGCTGCATGATAATAAGAATAAGTAATGGCGTGCATAAAAATGCGTGCGTGGTGCAATTATTCCATGATTTATTGCAAGTGTCGCGCGGAGATTTCTATTTTTCGCAATTCACACCGCATGATTTACAGCTTTTATCAATCTGTCAATGCGTCATTTATAATCTGATATAAATCAGACGATTGGCTCACTACCACATGGTTTAAATGCATTAGAAAATAGAGAAGAGGACGAGAACGCGGAGAAAGAATGCGGCTGACGGCGTGCTGCAATTACGCTAGGCAATTAACGCGTATTTTAATTAAAATTTCAATTAAAATATGTGCTCAGATGTCTATAATCAATCGGATTAATTACGCGTATTATGAGTCATTTGCACTTGCTTGTTTATTATTAAGGTAAGACGACTTAAAATAGATGTTAGTCATTGAAACCCATGAATAATCCCACAGTATGTAGTTCTGCAAAAATGCTGATGATTACTATCAAGAGTAATTATGTCTAAATAGTTTTATAGATGATATAAAAGGAGTTGTAATTATTTAATTACAACTTTATGCCGCTTTATGAATAATACCAATAAATTCTAGAAAATTTAATAAAAAATTAATTCTCACATGTAAGAAAAAATCAGGAGAAAAATCTAGATAATTGATGATCAATCAAAAGCATACCGCAATTGAAATAAAATCAGTCAGACTCATTACCGCAACCGCAACCGAAATTAATTACATGCAATGGAAATGTACACAGACGTGAGAGACGTGAAGCAAGGTAGTTGAGTGCGGTCAGACGTTATTAAGCTTTAAACCCAGAAGCACGCAGGGAGACTTATGAGCATATAAATAAGCAGCATATTGTCGATGGAACATATTGAATAAAATTGATGTGTAACACGGCGTGTAGTAGCGTAATGGAAATTAGCCTGGCATGTCAATCACGCGCAATCGCACTGTCCGTTGCTCGCCTGCTTGCTTACCTCGTATAGTATTAATGGAATAATTAATTGGACAAAATCATTCTGTTAAGTTGCCATGGACGGTACAAAAAGTGGAATGCAACATGCATGCATGCAGCACTTGCAACGCGATATCGTAAAGAATTGCCCACAAAGAGGTGAAGAACAAATAAAACATGAAATATTCGTTCGGCAACCGCGAGGATTTTAATTACACAGCGTCAAAGTGGCTTAACTAAATGCACACACACACCTTTCGTGGCGATTTATAAATAAACAAGAATTGCGTGATGAGAAGCACTCATTCTTTCTTCCCGCGCAAGGTAGGCTTCTATGCAAAGCAGCGATTGATATCAATATGAACTATTAAATAAAACTAATTGCAGCCAATTAGGAAATTGTCGCATAAATTTAATTAATTGAAAAACTTGCAAATAACACAATGACAGCATTCATTAACTGAATTCGCTAAGAATACTGGCGGAAAACGAATTTTTAAAATAAATGAAATTAATTCTGTGAATAGAGCAGATGCGCACAGGATTCTAATTAACAACTTCATTTATCTGCATTATGCTCATAATATTTATAAACCCATTCGATATTTGCATTATTAGTCGCACCATAATGCTAATAAGCGAACGACACATACCTATTTCGAATGAAGATATTAGCAACGAGTTGCAAGCAAGTGTGCTGAAATTACGGACGCAATTCAAAGACGCGAATTTCCATATAAACACCAATTTCCTGCAATAGCTTGCCAGTTCGAATATCTTTTGTGCTGCTCGTTTTTTGGTAGTCGTTTGCATGGCTGCCCACGAATATGTGTTGCTCATGAGCAACGGCGACATAACTTAACATAAGTAGACGCAAACGTCCTGGCCAAGAACAAGTAACAAGTTACGAAGGGAAAAACTTGCATAGCATCTGCTTACATTATAATAACGCTTGTCGTCCTGCTACCTGTTTTTGTTAAACTAATTTTAATTCATCATGTTCATTAATTCAATTTGTTTTTCTCCATAGCTGCATCTACTTATCAACTAATTATTATTACCAAGTATTTTACGTCTAATCTCTTGTAAATAGGCGTAGAATTGTCAACTCTGTATTTTGAAAGTACCTTAGGCTTGGGAGTCTCTTAGGTAATGATTGACATTGCGCGCTTGTTAACCAGCAGCCAAGACACGTTTCGCGACGGCTGCCAGGCTGCAAGCTAAGTAGAAGGGAAATTGATTCGCGGTTATTGGCTTATTAGACGTGCATGCGTTCGATTCGATTGGATCTATGCGCGCGCCCATGATACCAGCCCGGAAGTGAAAGCACACGCTTTGTCTATGCCTCTCGCGGCATAAACTGGCTGAGAAGGGACCCCGCAATCGATCAATTGCAATTGTTAATTAGGGCGCAAAATGCGCGAGTTTTTTTTCCGCGAGGGTAAAGGGCATAATAGAGTCATTGTGATATTTCAAATAGAAATCGGTTATAAATTATGAGCGTCGAACGTTGCAGGTAGTGCACGGCACAACATCGAAGAAAGTTTTGCGTTGTAGCACAATCGCTGCTCGCAAATAAATCAGCAATCGAGGTAATAAACAAGAGGGTGTTATATTAAGCTGTCGGCGCGCAATGTTTATGCACTTTGAATGCATTTAGACGTCGTATTTGTGTCTCGCGGATGAGAATTATGTGCGAGCGCGCGCGCGACGATCATCCATTCATACGCGGTTTGTACACACTCTCATTCAATTCGTGCCATTGATTTTATTTATAGCTAATGACTGCAACTGCCAACTGCAGCCAGAGAGAGCAACATCACGTTATTTATACAGTAGTCATGTACGTTTTAGACCACTTTAAAAACGAAGACATGCTGCTACACTAAACAGCTTAAGATGATCATGTTTTGGACATTAACTGCCAATTGCTTCAAATTTAGTGCCCTATACGTTGTACAACAGTAGTCTTATCACAATTAGCAGCAATTCTATGAAAAATACATTTTCTCTATGGCTTAAAAGTTTTTATAAAAAGCGCATTACTTGTTAAGTTACATACGAATTCAATTATCATATAAAAGCAATAAATTCTCAAAATGTCCATTTGCATTCCCAAAGCAATAAATCCACGTTTTACGCACTTCACACCAATACGCATTGCGTATGAAATTCAGCAAGCAATTTGGTGATTTCGAATCGATCCATCCTCGCATCAATTGACACACGCGATATATATGGATCGCTTGAATGGAAGCTTTCTACATACATTCAATTCAAACGCCCACTTTACGCACCGGAAATTTACAACGATTGGTAGTTAACATAACGTGCGAGAGCACATGTTGAATAACAAATAGTCATAGATGGTTTATAGCGTATTTTATACCATTTTGATGAAGTGCTGTCCATTCGTCGAGGTTCGTAATTCACAGCGTTTTAAATCAATTATTTTAATGGGAACAAGCGATAAAATAGTTGAGATAATATGGTAATGCTTTCTTAAAATTGGACCACCAATTATCTCCCTTTGCCACAATATAAAAACGCTTGTATCTTAAGCTATATTATGTATGTATATTGAAAAGTGCTAATGAGGATTCGTGAATTGAAATTCTATCTGGTTAAGTAACAAACTTTTTAACTCATTCCATTCCAAAGACGACACACCTCCTCTTAAACTATGTGTTTTATTGGTCTTTGCGTACTTTAATTTAAATTTTCCTTATATTCTTCTTGTATTTGTCCAAGAAATAAGTGACTTAATATACTATATTGGCCACAAATTACGTGCGCTTTTTAAGGACATTTAATGCATAGTTTTTCTTGCCGAACACGCACGAATTTTATGTTCAGCCTAATACGCATACGTCGCGTCGTTGGAAAAGTCGACATTTGATCTTTGCAATTACGGCAAATACGATCGTCGGGAACAAATCGACACTTGGCGATCGTTCGCAAACTGTAAATTTCATCCGCGCGTCTGCACAGTTTGTACGTGCCACGGTAATGAGCGTCGCATTGGTTTAGTGCCCAATGCACTTAAGCAGGATCGGCGCAAAAGTGCTAAGAGGATGCATGAAACACGCGTAAGTGTCGTGCGCCGATAACGTACGCGAAGATCCATGATCAATGTGCTTAAGACGTGATCGAAAATGAGAATGAGATGCAACTTTGCTACTTCTTGCTGAAGTTGATCGAGAAAGTTTCTAAATTTCTAATCAAATAGCTCTATTAAGGGGATATTCTAGTCTAGACACCCAAATATCCGCCGTTTTATGTACACGATCGTTTTTATAAAATCTTGGAACTTTCAACTAAAACTAAAAGTTGAAAAATTAACATGATCGCTTCAAGTTATGCATCCATCAAATTTGCGATAGACCAATTTACTTCTTTGTAAGACTTGTCAAAAATTCAGGAATTTTGATGATATCTTTAGTACTTTTCGAGATATTGATGAAATTAGATCACCTTTCTTATCAAAAAAAATCGTATTTTTAAATTAGTGATACAGAGCACTAGATTTCATTATCTTCCTATATTCTAATCGATAGAAATGTAAGTTTTTATGTAATACTTGAACATGCAATTAAAACTAAAAGTTGAAGAATTAACATGATCGCTTCAAGTTAAGAATGCGTCCAACAAATTTGCGATGGACCAATTTACTTCTTTGTAAGACTTGTCAAAAATTCAAGAATTTTGATGATATCTTTAGCACTTTTCGAGATATTGATGAAATTAGATCACAATTCTTATCAAAGAAATTGTATTTTTAAATTAGTGATACAGAGCTCCAGAATGAAATCTGGAACTTGAGATTTTACGACAAACGTTGATTATGAAATTATTAAAAATTAGCATAAAACTTGTAGGTATAGATGTTTAATTCATAAATAATTTAATTGGTAATCAAAATTCATGAAACCTTTAAAATTTAATTAGCATTAGATTAATGAATTACGTTATTAGATTCAGATATTTTTAATTAACTTGATGACATTTATGAGAAAACGTAGAGTAAATATAATAATCGAAAATCAACAAAGAACAAATAACGTTTTTCAGAAATTCGGAGAAATTGAGTTATAATAAGAGCGCAACAGAAATTCGAATAATCCCGTCCTAAAAACGCTTGCACAAAGACGCCTTGAACACAATGCGCACAATGTTGCAGTGCAACAAAGCGTAATTGAAAATCTATTAGCAATCAATTATTCCGCACGCCGATTTGGCCGTCGAGCTGCGCTTTGTGCGCGTTCAATTTGAAATTTAAATGACAATAGCGCGCGCGCTCTTTTTCAAAGTCTCGTCGTCGTTGATCGAAATTGGATATCAATAAGGCAACGATGGCGATGGCGACGACGACGACGACGACGACGACGACGACTTTCTTTCGTGTTCCGTGCACAATGCGAATGCGCAAAACGTGCGCCGCTGCAGCCAGCAGCCTTTTGTCAATTGCAAATTTGTTGTTATTGGAGATGCAGATTGACACGATATCGCCAGCGACTTGTTTATTGTGTAATTGATAATGGCCTATCCTGCGCTATCTGCGAGCGCGCGCGCGCTCACAATCTGATTATCTCTTTGATCGCAAAAGACTGATGTGCGCGGCATGCCGATGGACAGCGGCGCAATGCGATTGAAAATCGCAATCAATCGAACCATCAAGCACCCTTTTTTACCAAACCGCTCGCAAACGCCGTGTTCACTACTTGCCTAAAGCGTCTTAAGAGAAATACGAAAAATGTGCGCTTTATTGCCTGATTTTCCGTGTTTTTGTTCACGTTGAAACAATAATACCAGCATAATCGCTAATTAACACTATAAACAGATGAAAATCTTCTTTCCACGCTAGTATTGAAATTGAGAAAGCATAGCAATTGTTTAAATTAGATTTTGTGGCTTTCATTTCATAACAATTATAATTAAAAGTTGTTAACAAAATTCCAATGAATAATTTAAAGAGATTAACACTCCTCAGCTACTGTATAAATCGTCTATAAACTGTCTCACCGGACACTTATTTCACACCACACGCGATACGATCTTAACGATTTTTTTATCTGTGCTCAATCGATGTATTCATTTGTCATAAATAAAACGCATTGAACGGTAATGGGTGTCAATTCGAAAAAATACCTTTGCACGGCCGAACGCTTATTATAAATTCTAATTCATCGTAATGGAATCAAACGGAATCAGATCACACGAATAGATAGATAGATAGATAGATCGATCTATGAATCGAATTTCGTAAAGTGCTATTGAATTTCTTTCTATGCGTCAGTAGATTAACTAGACTGAATGTTGAATAAGTATTCTAAGTATTCCTTAATATAATCAACAATGGGTGTATTTGTTTAAATGACGTTGATATTTTTTAAAACAATATTGCTCAATTGTTTTAATTTCATTTCTTGCCAATCATGCATTCATATTACTTAAATACCCAAATATTATTTAAATTATTTAGGATTTAATATTTAAATAGTTAAAAGAAGTTCTTTTTTTGATCACAAATCACAAGATTTACATAATCAAAGAGTGAAGAATTTCGCAAACAGCAAATATCAAAACATTTATAGGCAATAAAGCTTTAAGTATGGTACTGATTATAAATGCACTTTGGTACAAAATGGACGAATGTTTAGAAACCATGAAAGCGCGTTTTGCGCAATGGAAATTATGCGTACTGTTTCAACCCATTCGGCGGCAGTGAGCAGCAAGCAACACTTGTGCAATTCCTGCTGCCAGTTTCGATTCGAAACAATCGAGCGATGGCTGATAGACACTCGGCGCGGTGGAAATCTCGTGCACAAGCCGCGTGTCACTTGGCTTACGTGCCATTAATGCATATTTATCCATTAGCCATTACCCACCACACCGCGGAAGGCGTGTATCGATAATATTCCGCGAACGCCTGGTTTGCGCGTGCGGTCAGCACCGCAGCCGGAGCACCAGCCGTGCCAGCAAGCTTATTACTATGCACGCATGTGCGTATGGAATAATTTATTATGGATGGATGTGGTAATGGCTAATACGTCGATCACGAGGTGGGCTCGATTTCTCGCTTACCATATGAATTGCACAAGTATTCATTCAGCGCGTATCACCAGCTTCTGTTTCATGACTTCAACGTGAGTTCTTTCTTATGCGCATGATGCGTATAATAATCGTGTTTACATTACCGTTATGTAAAATTATGTTGAAAATTTAAATTAATGCTTGTTCTTGATGGCATTAAGATAATCTCTTTGTGATTTATAAAAAATCAAACACTCTACTTAAAAAATTATCCTGTCCTACATTTTACAGAATTTCGAGTACAAAATGTAATGAAATATTTTCTGGTTCAAAGGATGAAGATGTCAGACATTTTCGTTACTTAACAAACGTGAAAAAAGACTTAAGAAAGTGTTGATTTACGCAAAAAAAAAACTTGAACATGTTAACACGCGTAATAAACAAGTGCAATGCGAATAAATTGCAGACTTAACAATTGCAAAGTTGTTAAAAGCACCCGATTGCTAAAATGGTCATAAACTGCAAGAGTGCGCATAATATACACGTCATTGTATTATATATCTCTCGAACGTATTAAACGCATTAAAAATTACGTAAATAACTAAATTATTGCCGGTTGTGTCGTGTTAAAATACTGCATAAATTTCGAGCGCCCACTTGCTGAATGCGTTCGGCGCAATGCGTGACAATTAAGCGAGGAAGTTACGAGCGTTCGGTGAAAGAAAAGTTTTTGCAACACTTTCCCTTACATTGCATTACCTCGCTACTTGTTCAGCGATAATGCGGCCATGTTTTAGTGCTTGTTATCTGTGTGAGCAGCTTTTTTACGTGCGTCTTCATAAATCAACCCGAGCGAAAATTGCAGCGCCGCCACCGAAAACACGACTGTACGCACCGCACGTACCTACACTTTACAAAGTAAAACATCAATAATTATGATAGCCGCTGAGTGATGTGCGCATTTATTCATGCGCTACTTGTTTGTATGCGGCTAATCGCATCCTACCGATCATCATCATCATCATTATGTTCATTTATCTCGCTTGGAATTGCTTTTTAAACGCATCCCAACTGTTGATTTGTTGCATACGCTGCAATGTGTGTTTGCAAATGCATTTGCGAATGACGCGAGTTAAGTAGTGTTAATGTCTTCCACGTTTAAACAATTGTTCGATGCTAATGGATTCGCCTTATTGATGCAATCGCGTAAATGCAATTAATCACACTGCATTCATTGATTGTACGTAATTTATTAGATGAATTAATGTGTATTATTACGCTCTAATCAAGTGATGATTAATTTCACAGTAGCTATTTCGACCTCTAAACTTTTGGCGCAAATATTTGAACTTCTGGTTCAAATTCGTGCAACATAATAATAAATCTTGGCAAAGTCTGCCAGCAAATCTTATCTAATTTCATTTACATTTACATCAATTTGCTTAAATAAATGCCGCGAAAGCAATAAACGCGCATGCATCCAGGCTGTCCAACAAGTCGGCGGCTGTTTGCGACGATTGAATACGGATGGAAAAGATCGCAAGAGAATCGATCGATCGATCGATCGATTGCATGTTTGGCTGAATTACGAGCGCGACAACTTTGAAATCGACCGCAAGGAAGAAGTCTTCGCTTGTTTCGTTTCGTGCAGTGAGCACGCGTTCGCTGAAAATTCAATGCGTACCAATAAATAAACCCTTGTTTCGGTTTTTCAAGCAATCTGAATGCGGGCTTACAACACAAATGCGATGCAACAAATTCTCATCGGTGTTTACGATTTGTGACTTGCTGATGCCTTAACAATTTTTAAAACAAATGTACAAAATGAGAATTAATTGTCTAGCTTTCAAACATTCCTACATGAATTATTAATATTAATACCTGCATTACTAATAAGAAATTCCAAAAATAAATTTTATAATAATTGTGCAAGATCTTAATTAATCAACTCTGCATGTGTTCGAATGTTTAAAGTTTTAAGCGGATGGTATTATTTTTTATCGAGTTTTTTAGGTTCTAATAAGTCATTCGTGAAAAAGTGCATGAATTATTGGCAGTTAATAATCGAACGTTTTGGATGCGCATTTATTCGTATTGTCCATGACTTTTTCACCACATGACGGATTTCGGTTCGTGTTCATTTAAGTCAATGTTCCATCCGCATTTCAATTCCAATTTTTTTTATGCATGTACCACGCGTCGCACGTATTTTCAATGCATTTTTCGAGCGCATGCAATCCGCGTCCTCGTCGCATGACCTCATACTTCAAATACTCGACCGCGAGCATTTCTTCGCGCTGAAGAACAAGAAGTGTATAATCATGCAAAATGATGATTACTCAAGCGCTCATTTCTCTTATTGTCATCGCAATGTCGCTCGTGCTAAGTGAGAAATATTCGTGTTACCTACGCATCGCTGGCACGTTAACAAACCATGTATTTGAAAAATGATGAGAACAACTCTCGCCAGCTTACATTTCGTAGATATGATTATGCGATAAGTGTGATTATTAATGAATCAACACTTTTTTCTCTCTCTATGGCCGTATAATAATATAAATTTGAAACTTTTGTTATAAAACACCTCCATTTCCTCGTTTTGAGAATCAGTATTTAGCATTCTGTGATTGCTGCTAAAGAGATAAGATAAATAAACATCAATCATGATTTAATTACATAGAATTACACGAGTATTTTCTCTTCCTATCTATGCATAGGATGAGCTCGCGCTAGTAAATGAAAAGAAGGCAGCAAGTAGAGGAGAGCAGCACAAGAGACGTGCTTGATCAAACGGACCGCCGTACTTTACAAACATTTCATTAACGAAATATTTTAATGGCGAATATTTTAATGCGAATGCAGATGTGAATCGTGTCTCAATGCGCTTCCCAATACTCTATAATCATTTCGTTTATACATATTGACAGCCCGTCATTATTCAGTTACAGATTCGTAGACGTACGTCGAAGCGAGAAGGTGTTTGATGAGTAAATATTCAACGTGACACCGAATGCAAATGCATAATTATAGTCTATCTTACTTAAGTCTCATTTTCCATTGTTGTATGTACGAATGATTAAGTGAAATAGTTTGCTAATTCGTAAATACACCACTTAAATATGGATTTAAATTACTTAAAACGCATTGCACAATTATTTAAGTACTTTCTTCTCGAATCAAACACATGCAATTTATGTTGTTTGCAATATTATATTCCATTTTCTGCAATACGTTTAATACGAAATATTGAAACATTATATAAAAAAAGCAAAACCAGTGTACAATAATCGATCACTTGGTTCTTTACGAGTTCGTGTCATGAACATTGGCTCCTAATGGCTTTTACATGACATAAACTACCTGATAGCGCGCCCGATATCCTTCGATCTGGCAAATGTTTTATGATTATTTTCAATATTTATAGCCAATACCGTTTTGTTTCGGCTTCTTCCATTGTACCACTTACTGCTTCTTTTGCTCGTTTTGCACTCTTCCACCCCGCGCGTGCAAAGAGGACGCAGCAAAGCAGCGAGGAGAGAAATCGCGTTTCGCATTACGAGACGATCGCTCGGTAGCATGTTGCGCACGAAATATTCGCAATGTTATTAATAATAAAAAGCAATATATAATACCTAATAATACAAATGCATCAAGCGCGTGATTTTAATACAGTTTTACGTCATGCATATGCTCATTTGCATTCCGCATTGTGCGCATGCACATAAATCAATTGCGAATGCCGTTGCAAAAGAAAATCTAACTATGTTTCGAGAATTATTGTTGTTGTGCGGCTGTATATGGAAATGCTCAGACAATTACAAAGTGTTTTCATTAATGTTATTTACACGTTTTCGCCATTTTTATCCACGGCGAAAATATCAATTACGGAATGTGCGCTTGCAAAAAATGATGTATAAATGAGCATTTATGTGCAATGCGGGCGGTAAATAATTATGGCACGATGGAGATCATCAATCGAATGTGCAATTTGCAGCAAAAAAATCTCGCGCACAATGCCAATGAATTATTACTCTTGTGCGTCGCGGGGCATCCGTTTTGTCACGAATTCATGATCGCATAATTTATTTACAGCGCGGCATTTCTGTGCGCGCTCATAATTTCTGGATTTCAATTGGCGGAAAGCGACAGACACGCCGAACAAGTACATACGTTCGTTCCTTCGTTCGGTGCGCGCGCTCCTCGTTATTTATCGAAGGAAATTGTAAAATATTGCCCGGCTGTGCTGTGCGCGCGCGTATGCGAATAAAACGCGGTGGAAATATATCAATAGAGCGCGAGCAGCGCGCGCCTCCAGCTTTTTGCTATTCGACTTTTTTCGCCTTTTTCAGCTGCCTCGTCTTCAGCGGGCGATGAGAACAAGCCGCACGAGTTTATGATACGCGTCGTCGCACGCTCGTCACCAGCCGGAAAAATTGATGGCGGTTGCGGCAATAAATAATTGCAAAATGGAAGGCGCACACACCGAAATATCGATAATTCATTCGCGGATTCACTCTCTCTTCTAGCGCGAGACATGCGTCTCTTCGGTGCATTCAATAATCGTCGATGGTAATTGATATTTATTGGTCGATTATCATAAATCAAGCGCATTTGTGTCAACGCGTCAATTTGCGAAAACATTGTTATAACAATGTGCAACTTTCAATTGCACAACTTGTTGATATTTACATGTTAATTAATTTCCCTCTTAACCGATCAACTTTTCGATTTTCCTCATGTTGATTTGAAATTCAAATTTTCCGCGAAGGAAGAAACACAAGGAATTTTCTTGAATCTCTGGGGGGTTGACGATATAAAGATCCATCACGATTATCTGATGTGAACGTCAGAAACAAGTGTGAAACGCGGAGGCAAACCGCGTGGAAAATCATTGAATCTGTCACCGGACAGAAAAGCGGGTTGAGTATGTTCGCGAGCGCGCGCGTGTAGGTACCGTACGTAAGTATATTTATCGATAGTGACTTTGGCACAGCTTGAGCTCTGCTCAGCGGTGTGCATTTGCAATTGCACTTCTTGCACATGTGCAGATATATGGGACGTGCACTTGCGGTCGCGCAGCAAGTGCAGCACTTTGATGCACGCCGGTCACTCTTCGGCCGTGTTGCTGCTGCTTTGCATGTACGTACAACCGGCGACGCTCTTGTCTTTCCTTCCACGGCTACTGTACGCTGGTTGCGCGCACCGTGGGCACTATGTGAGTACGTGTAATAAGCTGCGGCAGCGGCGATCGCTTATCAATTTTATGCATCGCCAGTGCTGCGCTGACGTCGGCGCAAATATTCAAATTTCATTGAGTTGTCGAGATTTATTCGTTTGCGCACTGCAATAAATTTCTATACGCTGAGAGCTGAATGCAGTGCAGCTCGATGTTGTATGCTGAATATGTATTGGCCATTCAATGGCGATGATTGTTGATCCTTGATACTTGTGGATCATTTAGAATAATGTGATCGACGAAAATAACGCATAATAAACCAGAATGTTGCAAGTAATTGCGATACGAACCAAAATATTAACCGTTACCAGTTGTGTTGATTTCCTCGTATGAATAATACTTAAATTCCACTTACCCCCTTCTTGAGGATCATGAAGCAGAAGTCATGTAAGCGATGCCAATAAATTATAGGACCTCACCATATTTTACTTCATTGTTGTGCCTCAGTGAACGGTGACCAAGTTGAATTTGTATTCTTAAGACTTCTGTAACACAAACAAAATATTATTGTTACAAATTGTGTTTACGAACGTACGTACAATTGAATTTCGTATAGGTTCACGTCGTGCATCAAGCATTCAGCGCTTTTTAATAATAAATGGGGAAAAAGTTGTTGCATGCGTAATTAGCTATCAGAGAGTTTAATTGTTCGCTCAATTACCTGGTTGAATCGAAAGCTTACATAACGTAATACCGCATGCACGACGCGACGCAATGGAGAAGAAAATATTTTCACGTTAAATGCGGTACAATCGTACGTGAAGCGCTCGCGGCGAGCCATAAATTTTTACCTATTTATTATATTTATTATACGTTATTATAGGCATGTTTGTATATTTATTATACACACATCAGCAATGCATGCGTAGACTTTGCATTTTGCGAAACCGATTTGAGTGGCTCATAAAATACGGTGCATTCGTGTTAATTAAACTTTTCGTATATTGTCTAGTGGAATAAAATTATTAAAGTGAGTCTTGCTTCGGGGCGAACCTGGTCACTCAATTATTTAACTTCATGTTTCCCAAGAGAATCAGCTCATTCGTCATCTCATTAGTCGTAAATGCTTTTCCTGAAGCATTTGCCAAAAATGAAATAGGTTGATAGCTCTGACAAGATTGGCAAAGCAATTCGTTGAGTAGATTATAACACTCATTTTTATGATTCTATTAATTTTCAATGAGTTTACTAGCGACTCCACCTTAACGTAGCATACGCAAGACAGCTTAATTAACTTGCAATCAAAGCGGGTACATACATATATTTATGGCGCATTTTATGCACATGCTAGGAGAGTATAGAGATATTTGAATTTCTATCGGCTATCATTGATTGGTATCTCGAGTGTGGAGTGTCTATGGGTTGGCAAACACAATCGGGCGCGTAGTGCACAATGTGGTGTTAGTTTATAGGCGGGGTATTGTTTCTGTAACGCCGGCAAGCCATAATTATTTCAATTAATGCGTGGGCGCTTCGTACATGCAAATCCACTCTATCTAATCCAATAATCGGCGATGGCATGCTGTGCGCGCGTTCGCCAACATTCAATATAATTTCTTTATTTCTAAGACCGAACAACAGGTGAATGAGTGAGCGTGTGGTGGTGAATTGTTTGAAAAATAGCGCATGTAATAAATTGACTTCTCTTAGTTTTCTCGAGTATAGTAATATTAATATAATTTTGAAATTTAACGATAAATTCATTCAATTGATTTTCTAAATTTCACTGTTACCTTAAAATCCATCGTTTTACGCTATTAATTAAATTTCCTAAGATTTAATCAGCATAGCGTTAAACGATTTTCTCACCACATAAACATTTACACTTGCTAAAACAACAAAATATTATATAAACCATAACAAATGATGAAATGAAATAAAATTAAACGCTTTTATCAAAGTCGTGATTGGCGAAAGGTAAAGAAGCCAGCTGGCTAAATTCCTCTTCCTCGTTTGTTTGTTTATATAGTGTAACATTTAACTCGACCATCTCTGAAATACTTCTAGCACAAGCCAGCTCTTTCTCTGCGTGGCTTTTGCCTCGTGTTAATAAGAAATACGAAAAAAAGTATGTGAACCGGTATATAAACAAGTAGCAATTTTGATGGAAATGAGAAGCAGGTTGTTGATTGGCAAGGACGCCGAGCAAGGACCATCAAGGATGTGTGTGCTGCCTTCTTGCTAGCATGCATATCAATGAGACAAGCGTACACAATCTGATCTAGTTCGCCATACATCACGGAATATGATTATTCCATCGTAATTGCCGCCGCACACTATCTGCATGTTGTAATGCAGTAGCTGCAGAAAACGCCCGTTTGTTCAACAACTCATTGCATCGCGCAATGCAAAACTGCATGATATTTGTGTTCGCACAACCTGCAGGCGACTGACATTCGCCTCATTACATGTCGTTCGTTCCCATAATAGTGAGCCACCGGTAATGCATTTTGTACAAACGAATAAACCAACACAGCCCGAGTGCGTTGCGAATGCGTCATTCAATCACTGCACGACTCCCCGTCTAATCTCATTAATTTAGCGTAACTAATATGCAAGGTGATTAATTTTTTATTGCTTCATTCGACAATTCAATGGCACTCCAGATACTATTTGCAAATACTTGCTTACTTACCAATCATTTTTTCCGCGAATGAAATTTGCTAATGTTATTACAAGTTATTAACTATCCACTAAAGTTCTGAGTGACAGCTCGGTTATTAACGTCACAACTAATAACAATAAAGAATCGATCGTTTGAATGAAGATTTTCACATTAATTTATGCTCAATCAATTAGCAATAATTGCTTTTAATTGCAGCGGTTTCGTATCGTGCAAAAACTGGCATTTTGCGAATGGATTAAGTCATTATTTTGATAAATGCCGAGCGGCGCGGCGCGACTTCCATAAGGAATGTTTGAAAAACGTTGCAATTGATCGTTTTTATTGTATTTATGGCATTTGCAGCACTCAATAAATAGTTATATGCCCTTATTAGGAGCACACGCTGCAACATGGCGCAAGGCGTCTCTCGTGATAAGAATGAACGTTTCAATAATAAATGGACGCGCCATTCGCTAATTTGCGTTGCGCTCTAACTGCGCATGATATACTCATGGCAGTCGGTGCAAGCGCGCACGCGGATAATTACAACGATGATTTATAATCTATCAATGGCTGCGATCGTATTTAGTTTGCAGTGCGGCGTGTGTTCTCCACAGCGCTGTGCGGCAAACAAAGGTTTTTCTCATTAAAATCCGAAAAGAACGCGCGTGCACCACAAGACGAAGCTTTTCGCTTCAGCCGAGAGAAGCACGGCCAGCTAACAAGCGAGCGCGCAATGATCAGTTTATAATTTTTACGCTGACTGCTTTGAAAAGCCTGACAGTTTTCAGATAACTTAATTTATCTCCTTCTCTCCTGTTGCACTGTGTGCATAGGTAAATGCATCGAGCACCCAAAGGTACTTTCACTGTTTTATGTGTTTTATCGCGCTCCTTTGACTCTTCGGCCATCACAGCCACCACAGCAAGGAAAAGACAAAGTTTAACTGTATTGTTTACGTGCATTTAATGCGCACCTATTCAATAAATCAATATGTTAAATGTATCTTAACCACCTTCAAACTTATTTCAGCTTTGATTTCGTTTTTCAAAGTAAATTTTAAGCTTGTTCTTTTTTATAGCAAATTGAATAGTTTGTTATAACAATAATTTATAACGTAATAATTATTATAGAATATACGTTTGAATAGTAAAATTGCAAGTAATTTTTATGTCATTAAGAATAGAGTAACATTGATTTTTACACGATAAGAATAATTTTATGCATCAAACACGATTTTCTATAAATACGTATCAATTCATTTAGTCATAGAGTATTAAGTACTCTCGCACGCTGCCTATTTACCTTGTTAAAATTCCATCAATTTCTTTTAGCATAACGCATAACAATAATTTATATAAAATATTACCCACATTACATTTATTATTCGCGATTAAATTACATGCATACAAACACACATTTTCGCTGTAGTCCTTCTTAATGCGTCGAGCGAGTAAGATGTGAGAAGAAAAAAAAACGTGCAGAAGTTCCATTCGGAATCATTCAGTCAGTTGAACAACGTTTACTAGAGAGACTCTTGGGAATGACATTCAAAAGTATTGTGCTCTCTCGTCTTATTATTCAAATCGCAGTCTATTTTGTATTATGCAGCGTGAAAAAGAAATTAAACGTCTATATAATTGCAATTTTCTGCAATGCGCATGTATGGTAATTAATATCATGTTGCGTAGAGATTTCTTAATGCTTCTTAATGATAGATACAGTTATTATTATTAGTGTGGATAGTCATTGTGCAAATGCAAATAAACGTAAATTTGAATACGATGGATGTAAATCAAAAAGCTTTTAGATTTTTTCGAAAAATACACGAGATTATCTTTTATAGTTTTCTGAATGTTATTGAACATTTTATGCCATTATTTTATTACTCTAGTAGGTATCCTATTCTTTAATGAGCGAGCTAGTCAGGTTAATAAATAAAAATTCAATTACATATTGAATATATCAATAAAATGTGTCATCATTCGACATCTGTATTTTAAACAAACTTATGTAATTGACTATTGTTTGGAAATTTAAACTTTTAAAAAGGCTATTGACATTTTCTTATTGATTTTATAACTTTGGTGTTATATTACACCGTTTTCAACGAGTTGAAATGTTTGTGCAATTATACCATCCTCATTTATCAATCAAGTTTTAACAAATTTCAGATAATGATTGAAAGAACTTTTCAAATTTTAAAGATCAAGAGTTTTAATACGGCTAGCAATTTTGTAATTCCATAATTAGTTTTGTTCCAAAAATCTTGCTAGCATTTCAAATTTTATTATCAACGAAAATAACTATTAAATTTCATTTGAGATTTAAATAAATACCTAATAAAATTTAATCACCCTTTACCATTTTCAAAGAAACTATTATTGCTATTCAAATTATGCGTTTGAATTTTTGAAAATAAGTTTGTTTGAAAGCACACTGATTAAACTTTCCGACAAGGATTCGCTGCCTTTTCTTAACGAGGTAGAAAGACCACCATCCTTGTGATCGTCGCTTGTATTCAGTGTTCAACGAGTTGATGTTCACTACTGCTTAAAATGCAATAAAATGCTTGCAACGCGCGCCTAACTGTACTCAACGTGAAATTTTCTACGGCGAGAAATTTTACATTCGCAACCGATTCAAGTAATACGACTAAGTAAAAACCATAATTTTTGGCCGCTTGAGTGTATTAGATAATTATGCGCTATAATATGTGCACGAAGTCAATTTTATTGCTTATTTTTCAAAGCAGAAATACATAAAATAACGGCACAACGAGCGATTGCCGCTGTGCAATGCAATTACAGAGAGCGAGTAAAGCGCGTAGAAAGCACCGAACCGCAATACGAAAAAGTACAAATACATAATTGCGATTGTGGCGATTTTTCGTGATAGATAAAAATATCAAGTGGATTTTATTCGCCATTTAGGCGTTGCGCCTGCAAAACACTGCTTGTTTGCTTGCTGATTGCTTTCGGATGCCTGCGTTTTTCTTTCACTGCGCTGTGTTGCGCTTGCAATATCGCTAATCCGGACAACGACGTAATCCTGTAATCAGATGATAGGAAATTTCTTCGTGCACGATATATTCTTCAGTACTGAGGTCACGACCGAGGATCACTTCCTCATCTCCTTGCGCCTCCCGCTTTTTAATTGGATATAAATCGATTCCTTAACTCGATTATTACCAAGGAGTTTCAGGATTCACCTTTTAAGCCTTTTTGATTCAATTCTCCATCTCAGAAATACCGCGAGTGAAAGAATTTCAAAACCATGAAGTACCTCATACTAAATTTCACAACTTAACGAACTCAACAGGTAGTTAATTAACATACAATACAAAATGGTTATGATTAGCAAGTTTTCACGTAAATAAATCATAAAATTAAGCGTAAATTTCCCCACAATTTAGCGGCGAATAGCCTGATAATTGTACTTTATGTGACAAGTACGTATAAATTTATACCAAACGCGCTCATTTTTCCTTCAGCTTTTCGTATTCCACTCACGCCCGAGGCGCTGAAGCGATTACATCTCGAGGTGTGTAATAACGCGTAAAATCACACACGCACTTATGCGGTGTGGCGCTCACCGATCATTATTGGCTATTGGCAGCGCAATAAGAAAAGCATTATCCGAAAATACGCGCATGCTGCATCAATCAAATCGTGTAATGTTAATGCGCACGAATGATAATCCTAATCTACCACTCAATCTATCTCTGAAATTGGACGCGTGATAATTATATTAGGGCGGAAAACTATGCAATGTTAATTTGCTTCTTGTTTCAAAAGTATAAATATTTATATTACAAAGATAAAGGTTACTTGCCATCGTTCTTGTCAAATACGCATTGATTGGTTGATCTTAAAATGTCAATAATTATACAATATTTGGATTTATAGAGCACACGCATTGCATCTAAACAAATAATGACATCATAGGCTTATTTTTCGAGAAAGTTTCCAAACTTTGCTACTGCACGATTGTTGTTTTTTTTTATAGATTTGTAGCAAATTAAACATGTGATAAGATACTCTTGTGTAATTGTCTTAAAGTCGTTACATAACGATCAAGGATTTTAATTAGATGCACGAAGCGTACTAATCGTGCGCAATGTTACTAATTATCGCATCATATTCATCTGCCTATTTAATTTTAATACCGAATCAATATTTACGATTCGGTGTCATCTTACATACTACGCGATCGTAAAGTGTAAATGCGTTATTTCACTTTTCACTTGCATGGCGCATAATAATAATTACAAATCATTATCCTGCGCGTAACCGCTGTATGAAATTGTATCATCATACGCAACGAATTCGCGTTGCGCGCCATAAATTAGCGATCATAAACTAGGAAAGGTATTAATTTCAAGATAAGTAACGTAAAGTGGCAAAACGTGTCATCCGAAGAGTTATTAGCAGGTGGGAAAAACACACCGCGAAACAAGATATTCATTACGAAAGAGGCCGGGGAGATTATTTGCATTCCGGCGTCGTACTCAACGTATTATTCAATTGCAAAGGGAGTGCATTATGCACGCACACTCTTTAAGCCTGCTTGCCTCTAAGGCGAAATTCTTTCGCATCGCGATTCGTAGGTACGCATATTGCCGACGATCACGTCATGCTGAAATCCATCCGCGTCGCGCGTCGTACAAATAGCAGACCAACTGTTGCCGTATGTGCAACACAACTATGCATTTTCGCTAATTTGTCTGCGTGCAATATAATCGGGGTTAGGCGCGGCCAACACCGCGAATCGCTATGAACTTTAACCCGCGTATGCACTCGAAGAATAAGCACCTCTTGGGCATTTTGCATCCAACTTGCATATAACAAATCGTTGCAAGGAGGAGTTTATTATAACTCCAGTCGAGAATAAGTAACTTATAATTAATGAGTATTTCAGTTGACTTAAGTAGATTGCAAATTTTCAGAGTAGAAGATCTCTGTATTTACCGAAAAAATAGTTAATAAAATATGTGGAGTATGTAACGGCATGAGTAGAAATTCTCAAAGAAGTACGCGAAATCACTTTGCACCGTAGGGGGCACGCTGATAATGTCGCACAAGTCGCAGCATGGTAGCGCGCGGCGGCGGCTTCTTCGTGCGAACGCGTTTCAGCAAATGGAAAATTTATGCCGCGGAACGAAATTGAAATATTGGGAATTTCAACGCAATTGACGTACGCGCACAGCCGCGCAGATACATCATTGGATTTTTCAGCGTTTATCACGAAACTAACCCAAGCAAGTAATAGAATTGCAAATTCATACATAACTCTTAATTAAACCACGCATTCGCATGTGGTACCTACTCGTATCGCTTAATTAAAAAGATAAAGAGGCAATCAATGTGCGAATAATTGAGATGGCTGGTTGCGATGCTGATTAGCGAAGCGATTGTCTGGCAGAACGTGTTGAGCAAATGATGAATGCAGCGCCTAATAAATAATTCGCGATCGATGCCAGTGCATCGGGCGGACGAAAAATGCGTTCGTGTGTAATTATTGAGCGGCTGGAACGACGCTCGATATGGCATCGACTGCGATCGTAAATAATTCCGTCAATGCGCCTTTGATTTATCGATCGTTTGCGCATCAAGGAGAAATATGCATTCTCACCAAGTGTCTTACGAATCATTGATAAACAGCCTGCTCCTCGGCATACCTGATTAACGCGCATTTAATTAAATTACGCTCGCGTTTCATTTAACGTTAAAATGGCGAATTATTGCAAATTGCATAAATTGAATCGTGACCCGATCGGTGATACAATGACAGCTCAATAATTGAATTTTGTGGAGATGATTCCTCTCCTCCGTTCGCGGTGCCGCGCGAAATGCAATCGATGAATGTATTAAAATGCAAAACCGCAAATTTCGCAAGATCCGCATCGCACGCCTTCAACTCTTCAGCGTCGTTCATGTCGGATTTTCAATCAACAAGTCATTGCACAGTTGGCCAATAATCATGACTTACGCAAAATTCACCAAATACATTTCTTTGAATTTCTATAACAATATCTCTCTCCTCCGTCGAGTAGGTACAAGCAATTGTTCGTATTTTTATTAATGTCCTTTTGTAGCGCAAGGCGATCTTATTACTATTACTAGGTGCGCGCACCGCACCGCCTGTTGTTCTCCAGTGCTCTTCCTACTTTTCTCAGCCGTTCGTGCGACTTACGAAAAGCATAGCGTTTTGCATAAATTAAACTGTTAACTTGCGCTTCGCTTCAACATCAACAGCGATTTCAATTCGCTGCACATCTTGCATGATGATTTATGAAATAGTCGTCTAACATGCTTTCATTTCGTTTCGATGATTCCCTTCATTGGAATTATTATTGCCGTTTCTGTTGCAATCTCGGCGTGAATTAGAATTTATTCGACGGTGAGTTATGCTGGTACGAACGCGACTTAAGTATGCATGAATTTCGTTGATGATTTGTGTGACGCGTACACATGTTCTTCATCCGAATGAATTTTTCGTTATCTCGACGAAACATGCTGTTGACTCTCGTGCGACTTTCGTGCGGCATACACCTTACTTGGGTGCAGCAACAGCAGCAAGAACAGCAACTCTGTCAAGACTTGAGACTGCGACTTGAAGGAAGGATTCAACTCATCGTTCCCTCGCCGCTGAATGGAACGCGATCGCACTCGAGAGGAGAGCGTCCTACGCATCGAATTCTATTGCAAGTGTACGCGCGCCGTGTCGTACCTACATGCGATTTGAATTATTTTTACGCGTGTTGCATAGATGCCTAATTGAATAACGCATGATGCCGTGTTGCAGCATGTGTACAATGTGCGTGCGTGCCGATGCTCAACGCATTGGAATTTCAATACATTTTCTCTATAAGGCGGTGGCGTGCGCGCATGCAGCAAAGTGCATTACGCGTTATCGCTCAGTGCGCCGCACAAATTTGCTGCTGTTAAGTAAGCGCATAACTATGATAATTTTATCATTCCCGTATAAGAGAGTAAAAAATTTTAATCAATAACTTTTCACGCAACTTTTCATAATATTGCTATTTATTTTGCAACGTCAATAAGCATTAATTCAATGTGATAATCCACTAGAATTGACGTACCTACTTCTATTTTTAAGTAGCTATTAATTCATTAAAATTAACTAATAATATTCAAGAAGCAAAAACCTTTCAAGGTTGTCCTGATGCAACAATCGATGAAGACTTTAGAGACACACTCGGTATGACAAGGTGATTTATGACAATTGCGCTCTTTAAACAAATAGTTACAGATGAATCGCACGCTTGATGTCCATCCGTTGCGCAAGAAAACGCGAGTGCGCGCGCGCACGCACAGCGGGAGGGCGGCCTTATGAAACAATTGCAAACGGCGCATATCTATTTATGTAAATATTGCAATAATTAATTACGATTACAATCCCCCGGGAGAGGAGATCGTGTTCGAGCGATTTAGCCGGAGCGATCAGCAACAACAATAGCGCAATGAGCGCGCATTCGTGCGTTTTGAACGAATACACACGATTTATTTATATAAATAAATCGCGGCAACAGCAGCAGCAGCAGCCGGCCCGCATGCGAGTAGCGCACTTATTCCGGTGTTTGTTCAAGACAAACTCCTTGAATTACCACTGACTGCAATGAGCTCTCCATGTCCGCAGAGAGAGTGAGTTTCACCCATATATTTATTACAAGTGCATGCACCAATCAACATTTTTATCGCATTGTGGGATTGTTGTTGCTCAATGCGCAATGTTCCGAGTGCGAATTTCGTTAGGCAGGCTAACGAGATCAATAAGTAATTAATTAATTAAATGCTTCGCGGTGGGTGTCTCATTATATGCAATTTGTACGATTATATGTTGCCTCGACGTACAAATGTTGCTGTTGAAATGATACGAAATTATTATTATTGTTGTGTGCATTCATTGCACATGAAGCTTGTGCAAATATCATTAATAGTACTCTCTTGCATGGAGCGATATTTGATTCGAATGCCTATCACGTTTCGCAATTAAATATTTAAACAATTTACCATGTACAATGTGTAAAGTAGTCATTAATTATCGTTATATAATATTATTATTTTAATAAATATCCCATAATCAATATTAAAAATGTCAGTACGTAATGAAAAGAGACAAATCACGAATTTTCTCAAATATATTTTTCTTTGAAGCAAAAGGGTTTGTCAGAAGTGGGATTCGAACCCACGCCCTCAAAGAGGACCAGAACGCTCCACCCGTACTTGAATTACGAGTAAGTTTAAACTTGAGTCTGGCGCCTTAGACCGCTCGGCCATCCTGACAGTTGTCAACACGTTGATAATTATTTGAGGTCAGGATGACCCATTTACATGTATCTACATGAAATGAAATGAACTGTAATAAATGCTGTAAATCAATGCAAAAATACATTGTATTACAAAATCACCGGCATAATTTACTCGCAATATTAAGGTTGCCGTCTCAATGCGTATGTTTCTCATGGTCTTCTATGCTCTAACGCCAATATTTGCATTGCGATTTGTATTATTTATTGACTGATTAGATTTTTTGATCGCTTCTAGGTGCAGTCCATTGCAATTGCATTTAATATCTATCTCGAATGGTGAATAATTCGCAGGTAGTGCGCTCTCGCGCGCGCTCGTTCGCTTATATAATCGAAACGAAACCCGAACGGAATGCATATTGTATAATAATTCGTGTTTTTTCCGTCGTATCGTATCGCCCCGCAATGATTGTTACAATAAATATTTATTTATTGGAAATAATGTACAATCATTTCACACCACGCTGTGGCTGTGCATTCGAATCCACCCACAATTCCGGCTTTTCTATGTCAGCACACAGCACTCGGCTGTATGCATAATTAGATTTAAATTCTATAATTTATCGTCTGGCTTTCTTTCGCCGATGGCGCGTGGGGATAATTATTATGTTAATGTGTTCAAAAGAGAAAAAAACTGCACGCGTTATTAATACGAGTGAATTCATTACGATTAAGAATTATTTTTATCCTGATTCGAATATCTCTCTTGTTCCAACCTATTGTCAGGAATTTTAATCCTGCCGTGATAAACTACTGCATTTGACAAATGAGAATGCAAATTTCGATTAATTGATTCGTACTTTTATTCCAAGTTTGTTCAAGAATTTTTGCATGTTGCAACACACAACTTAACTTGTTCGGTTACCGTTTAGTTTATTGTTTGACAAGATGGGAGAGCGCACTCTGTTCATATCTGATTATGTTTAATTACGCTAATATACGCTTAATTAATGCACGTTTTCCTTGGTGCGGCCAACTGAGGCAGCCAATGTGCGCGCCGCCTAGGATGAAAAAGCATTGTGGCAGAATGCACTCTTCTGGGCTTGTTAAGCATGCCGTTTTGTTGTTGTTGTTGTTTGTTGTTTGGTTTGCGCGCATGAAATGGCCGTCATCATGTGTGGCGCGCGTACGAGCCGAACATTAACAAGCTTTGTCGGCGGCGCGCGTCAACAAACGCAAATTTTCTACTTACATGCATAATGCATTCCCAGTGCAGTGCAGTGCAGTGCAGTGCAGTGCACTGCATCGCTAAAGTTAAGCCGCATGAATGAACTTTCAACGCGCCCAACGCGCACCGCCGCATAGGAATGAATATCAGTGTGATTTATTTTCCAAACATGCCAATTTATAAAGTTGTTAAACTGTCACATTAAATAGCCCAGGCCTTCGATGCCCGCTTGAGCAAACAAGTGCTGTTCATTTACTAGGTTGGTAAGTAAAATGAAAAGCGGAGAGCAATAAAAATCGCGTGCCTTTTACGCGAAATAATTGAATTGACACAGAATTAATAACGTACGCGCGCCATTGGCTATCAAATAATCGTAAAACATTTGAGTATTAATCAAAGCAAAGCACATCGTCCATAACGCAGGAACTGTGCAATTTGCGATGCAAATATCTCCTGCTGAATGCGCTCGAGCAAAATTTCAAAATGCGCATACACAAAACCGAATGCGAAATTGTGCAACACTTTTGCGCGCTGCGAGAGCATCGCATCGGTGCGCGCTGTATGCATATAAAATGGTAATTGTGCTATAATATAGCGTATTATACATTTATCTTCGATATAATAACAATTTATTCTCGGCCCGTTGCGACCTGCTAATGATATTTACGCGAGCGAACCAACAAACGACGGGTTACAACAAACAACAACAACAACAACAGGTTGAATGAACATGAGAGCGGCTGCTCTCCTGTCTCACTGAGAAGGAAGCTTACAAGATGCAATCGCAGTACGTGTACCGAGTGTCATGACAATGCCCTATTGGAACGCGCGCTGTTTCGGCTGACATTGCATTACAAGCAAACGAACAAGTAGAAATGAACATGAAACTGATTGAAAATTTACATGAGCATTATTGCCGCCTGCGACATGCGCCAATGGGAAATATGTACCTATGGTACCTGTTGCGTGTGCGCTATGAGCTTAAATCGCAATGCACAAGTATTTTCGATGCGCCTGAGGAAATTTAGATAATAATTCACTGACAGTCTAATAGCCACGCACTGTTTTGATTAATTCTTTCAGCGCGACCATGACGCTCGCGCTTTTCCCAGGCAATGTATGTATCCATGTTGTACCGACATTCGTTCGCTGAATGTGAATTTCTGTGTGTGAGGTGGGCTGCTAAGCAGCACAAACCACAATTTTGCCCATTTTCATTTCTCTAAACATACAAATACGGCGCATACAACCGTTCATGATAACATTGTAATCTTTCATCACAAAATTTATGATTATTACAGTGCACGGGCGCTTATTTGTTGTCGATAGTTTTCGAACGATTACTCAACTAATATACATGATCTTATATTATAGAACGCAAGCTTTTGCACTATTTTGTACAAAATGAATGAGCACGCTATTTCATTTCATTTCGTTTCGTTTCCATAAATGCGTATAGTATAATAATGCTGTTGCGCAATTCTGCGCGCACTTTATATTTGCTATAATTCATTTATAATTAGATTTGTCTTCTGCGATTAGCATAGCTCTTCGCTCGACTGATTTTTATCATCAGCGTCGTGTTTGTTGCTATCGCAAGTGATGGATAACGATGCGGAAATAATGCGTGCACCTGGCCGAATACAAGAGATGCGAATTCCATGCGCAGCATCAACCTGCCATCTGCATTTACACGGTAAATAATGATAATAACATTGCTTCAGCGCATTTCAAATGCAATGTGGATATTTTGCTAAACCAGCACAAAAGTGCTAACGAAGCGAAACGTTTGCTTCACGTGAAGAACGTCTTGGTGACGATTCTTCGTTTATATTCGCATTGGTCGCTTTAGAATAACCAAAACATTCTCGTTGGATGTCTCAAATTCGTTCTAAACGCTGCATTATGATTATGCAGTATTTCGTTTTAAGTAAAATATTAATTTTATAATTTGCAAGACGTTTGTTCCAACTACTTACCTACGCTTCCATTATGTAATTTAAGTACTAAACGCTTTGCTATCTCTGAGTCTATTGTTGTAAATCGTGAGGTTCCAACATTATGCAGTTGTCAACGTCCAAATGTTGTAAAATTTGCTAACAAGACGCATGTTTAAAATGTTCACTCGGCCAGTTAAAAAAATTGTGCGAGAAGAATGCAGAAATATCTATAGCTTGTAAACAGATAGCAAATATAAAAATGTTTAACTAATAGCTACGCAAAGCAAAAGCGGAAATATAAAGTATTTAATCGTAAGAAACTGTAGTAATGTAGTACTAACGACTTGCCACTACAATTTACATCCTCTCATAGTGCGGACGTTGATAAATCAATGTAAAATCCACAGGTAATTAATTGAAGCAAATCTGTTGATTTTATTTTATGTAGGTAGGCACTTGATGAAATTTGAAATTTTGAAATTTTGAAATTGTATGCAATATAATCCAAGAAAAATGTAGGATTTATGAACGAGAATTAATAATACAAAGGAATTTGCGCGCTCCTAACAAATCGCATATATTAATTGATGTTTCGTTGGTAATTAAAACGCAGCGGGCTGATTATTCATTTGCAACTTGTTAGCCCGCTTGCATAAAGACGTTGGCAGTCGTGCGAGAGTCATTTGCGCATTCGGTTATTAGACAAATGCATCGGGTGATGCATGCTGGCAATTGATAATTGTACGAATGCACCTCACAGCGACTCTGATCATTTGCGTGGCGAGCCTAATTAATTTAACCGGGCGGCTCGCGCAACGGCCGAATGGAGGTGAGTGGTTAATTGAACGCAACTCGCCGCCAGTGGACGGCTTGTGGGCGTCTGAATACATTTAAGACGCGATGCGAATTTGCATAAAGTGCAATGCGATGCGATGACGATCATTGCGCAAATGCGTGACATTCCGCTAATTATTCGTAATTAATTTGCCAAGTTTCAAGCGTACACGGAGGTAAACCTCTTCCTTATTGATTAATAAGTACAGTTCGACAATGCAATTAGCTCGTGCGTCTTTATGTTGACCGATTAATCATTCTCTAAGCCATTCAAAGATTTTCCACCCTTATTTTCTAGTCCAAATCGCATAATAATTGAAAACTAAGCACATGAAGTTCTATTATTGCACAAGTATAAAGTTGGATAATGATGAAATTTATAATGCGAGCGCTAATTTTCCCCCATTTGTTGACTATACGCGTTGTTGCTCAATCCGTTTAAACCGCGTAGAGAAAATAGCAAAAATAGCAGTTGCGAGGCAACAATAATAAAATGCTGTGCGCTCAAAATAAACATAAGGAAATTACAGTAATTTTACATTAGCCGCTATGATTATCACTCAACTAGCATGCGCACATATTTTATATATCTCCACATATAGAGTGAATTACTTTGGTTTACTTTAAATGGTACGTATACACACAACGCAATGTACAGTGCATGCACAATTCTTGCAATTCAACGGTAGAAATGAAATACTACTTGTGGCTTTGTTCGTTTTTTGTGTCTTCGACTGTATGTATATGTTGTATTAGCAGCGAGACGTGCGGCATTTTTCGACTTTTCTACGCGCACGATTTCCAATTATTTAACGAAAATCCCAACACGTTATCGGCGTGCATGATCAGAGGCCATCCACACTTAAGACTACCTAGTGCACTACATACAAAGCCAACGTATTGATAGGTTAAAACTACGTGGAATTTATAGACGTTGGCGAAATATTCGTGCACGTCTTTTCGAGGAGAGTTACTCACTTCGAAGGATTTCTTACAGGTCTTAAAAATGTTTTAATGTTATTTAGCTATTATCAAATAATTTTCATATTTGTACTAAATTAAAACGATAAAATTCATAAGACTCAAGCGGTTAAAATATTAGAGGGTGTTTCATTTTTCTGAATTTGTTAATATTTTTCCATGTTTTCAACATTGTAATTAATTTATCACCTTCAATAAACAAATGGATAAGTACCCATTGAATTTATTCAATTCAGTGCAAAAATCAATAAAGTTGCGCATTATCTAAAATCGTAAAATTGAAAATTACATAAACTCATTGCCGCCTCTGATGCGAAAAAAGCATGCAGCAAACATCACGTTTCGCTGGATTTTCACAACAAAACAGAAACTCTCACACGAATTTTACAACTTTATAAAAGGATCGCGGCACGCAACGCGAGGTATACACCGCAAACATTGTGGCGATGATGATGATGCACGTAAATTAATAAGCAAAATGCAGCAGGATGCAGATAAAAGTTTTATGGCTTATCAATGCAGAATTAGTCGGTTGTGCGCCTGCCTTCGATGACGCAACGCGGCAATGCCGTGCAGCGAGCACCAATGCATTGCCTAACGAATTCGTTTCGATAGTTTATTGCTTATTCTTTGCGGGAATGTCTGTTATGTGCAATGTAATGTCCGACCATTAATTAAATCCCAACGTTTTACGGCTTTTAATGCTGTGCTCCGTGGCAAACGCGAAACGCGCAAAAATCACTTTTATTACACGAAATTCAACTTGATAACTAATTATTAGGTGCTTAATTTATTGGATGTTTATTGAAATGTGCGTGCGTCTGCGTTTTGTTTTCATTTTCTTACCCCTAAGGCGACGCATATGCAACACATACATTCGTTGCTTTGTTCTATGAAATTTTCTTCTAGTCGCATAATGTGTTAATGCAATTTATTATGTGTTAAATGTGCGTATTATTGAGATTTAATGATAAGTAACTTTTGTTTGCATAATTTTAATGCTGCTTTGAATTCTTCATCTGTCTCATCCTCAAAGGATCCTCATATTTGTTTAAAATTTAAACAAATTCGTATTATAATTCTATATCAAGTGTCATAAAAATAATTATTTATGTTATTTATCAAAACTTTTACGATTTCAATAACAAATTATCCGGATCTATTATGAATGAATGAATTACCATATTTTTTCCTGTTTTCTTCAACGCACACGAATCGATTATGAATGTAATGTTATTGATTAAGAAATAAATTTAAAATCGCAAGTAATTTATGGCATCGTAAACCTAACCCCTGGCGGTACGTTTATGTGTTTTCAATTGAATTTTTCTCTAATTCAAATGCGATCGTGCCTTTAATCGCGTAAATAGTGGAGTTTTATGGAGAGAACACTTGGCAATTAATTCGTATTATCATAATCGATTAACTGTATTTTATTATTGCGTTATGCCGCGTTTAATACGCAATTAGAACAAATTGCCTTTTGTTTAAATCAATATTTGAATAATTGACGTCAAATATACGATTGGAAATAAATTCACCAATAATCCACAACAAAGTAATTGAAATATTTAAAGGTGGCAGATGAAACTTGACGACAAATGATTAATTATCCAAAGATTCGAGTGTATGGCTGGCAATTAGCGGTGAATTTGCAAAATACGCGCAATTAGCGTTAGCACGTCTTAACATTTAGCGCATGATTAACGCCATAGAGATGTACAAATATAAATAAATAAATTCTGCGTGCGCTATGCTGCGCTGCGGTTGGAGGAGAGTATGAATGAATGAATGAGTGATTGCATATGAAGACATATAAATATAAAGAAAACCAATAAATAAGCATCAATAGTTTCGCTCGTACGGGGAATAAATTAAACGCAAAATGCACTCCACTCGATTCGTCGGCAAATTGATATAGCATTTTGCCGAAGCGTGCGCTCGAGTGACGTCTTTGTAAATGCAATAAAGTTGCAATCTGCATGAATGCGCGCCGCGTATTTATCAGATAAGCGTGTAAAGTGCGCATTGTCACCTGGAATGATCGAATCGTGCGCGATTCGGTTATCGCTCATTATCGATCTCATTGACCTCCTCCGCGAATTTCAAATTTTATACTCGCGCGATTATTATCATCATCATCGTCGTCGTCGTCGTCGCCGCCGCCGCCGCGGTCGTCATCATTGCTTGATGGTGATTCTATGTTATTAGATGGGAAGACAGATCAAGGATGCAAAGAGTTCGCCACGCAATTGCTCTTTGAGTGCGCCGAGTGGACGCGTTGCTAAACTGTGTCCCGTTTTGGTGTTGTAACATTTAGCGAGGAGTGTGTTTGTTGCCTGCCCTAGTCTCTCGCGAGAGAGGTAGATGGATGGACGTGCTGTGCATGCATGGGGGCAACGTCATTTATTATTATTCAACTTGTTGTTGTATTTTAGAGATAAGTGCTGAGAGTTGTATGTACTCCTATTGCTTAGTATAAATATTCCTTTCTTGGGAAATAATGGAAGAATTAATTGCTAAATCTGTATACCAAGCTCCTTCAAACGTGATTAAACACTTTTTTCTTTCAATACAATGCGAATTATTTATGTAGATTTTTCTTTAAATTATTTTAGCTATAAGTCCTCTAATAATTACTAAATGAACCCTAATTTTAATTTTTACCTCATTGTGACTTTTCTAAGAATAGTTGTGCTGATATTGTAAACCGAGATTAATTACTATTTACCTATTTTGAATATTAATCAATTGGTCATTAAATTTTTAATACCTGCGAACGCTATTAATAAACGTATCTAATTAGTTTTTTGCGCTGCAAATAATTTGCATACGAGCGAATCGTTCACTTGTAAGGAAGGAAGATTATAGACGTCGCGCGTCTTATGATTATCGCAATTTTTCTCGCCGTGCGCCCATCGGCGACTTGGCTACCGGTCATTAAACAGCCGTCCATTTATTAAAACGCACATTTCTCGTCGCGTCGTCATTGCCACCAATACTCCTCCTCCTTACCGAGTGAGGCTATTTAATATAATTATTATTTTCGTTCGCTTTTTGTCATCTCCGTAATGGCTTTACCAATGCCAAATTTAAACTTAACAAATTTACCCCTCGTTACCTCAAAAAGGATAAAATATCCTCTCGGTACTTTCAATCCACAGATAGCTTTTCGGCGAAGGATTAAACTCGAAGAAATGATGCGAGTGAGAAGTTTCCATGAAATTCACTCAAAATAAAAAGTGATATAAATTCGCATCTCCTTCTGGCGTGGACGCAAGTAGAGAGTGAATGTGCCATGTGACCTTCGTGCAGTCTTGGACCTGCAGGCCTGCACTTTGATCCGACGCAATAAAATACTACTCAACTCGCGCGCGAATACGGCGTGTATATAATTATAATATACACGGGTGAGTTGTTGTACGCTGTGCGTTTCCCTTGCGCGCAAATTTTTATTTCGCATGCGCGTGCGATTAAGACGAGACTACGACGACGCGTGTCGTGCTCAAGGAGGAATCGTCCATCGGTCGATCTATCCGTAAATAGAACGAAAATCTCAGCGAGCGCAACTCAAGTAAATGCAAATTACTACCTGTCAATCTCTTCGCGGTGCGCGCGGTCGTGTGGCGTTTTACTTAAATCCTGCGCGCGCGACTAAACGTTTTACTTAAAGTGCGCATTTATCGTTTTATTGCTCGCTGGCGCTGTGCGATAGATGCTTATTTCAAAGAAATTTACAAAATGATTTTACTCACCAATTTCACTTCTTTTTTGCTGCACTCCGCATGGATACCAAAAATTTTCCCAGGCATCAAGTCAAAGTCTGTAACAAAATAAAAACAATTAATACCATAAAATATTTGTCAATTAACTTAAAATTTTAAAAGGAGGACTTTGAAATGGAGTTTAGTACCAGACGGATCAGAAAAGGATAACAATTATGAGGAGATCATGATTTACAGCAAAATCCCTGAAATCCCGAATGCTAAACTTTCTCGAATTATTATAATTTAAAGAATTGAATGTTTCAAGGATGTACGAAGAAATATCGACAAATTATTGACATCTGAAGAAGCAATTTATCGGAGTTAAAGAAAATACGACGATAAGTGTCAAAAGAATGCAAGCTAAACGTTTACATAACTCAGAAATGCAAATCAAAATCGTGTAATAATAATTCTGTCAAAATACGACGACAATACTTTATAGGCAAACGCGAAAATAGCATAAAAATGCATAATTAATGACACATGCATTGATTAAATCCCGTGCGTTTTGAATCCGAACATCAATTAGAATATAAAATATGCATAATGAATAATTTTCCTTATCGGCGCAATGCCTAATAATGCATCTTTAAGCAATAAATATGCGAAGCGAAACCTATTAATATCCAGCGATCGTTGCCAGAGAATGCATTTACAATTATTAATTAGCTGATAGAAAATTGTTAATGTTCTCGCCGAATGCAATGCAATGCATTTTGCGCCGAGCACGTTTTTTCTTTCAACTTCATCGATTCCAGCAAACATTATTATACAATGAATACAGCTAAGTACGTAACGTAATATAATTTGTTAAATAAATGATAGGAACAGCTTCGATTCTTCGTTCGTTCGTTCGTTCATTGGTTGCAAACGAGCTGAACGCACAATTGTGCAATTGCGATTATTACGATTATTAATAATAATCGTCGGCGACGTGACGTCGGGAACCTCGCACGTCGTTCATTTTTACACGCCGAGAGCTTCGCTTTGCACTCTCTTATCTGCCGCATTCTACGCATGCAATTATTTTCTTTTATTGTTTGCATAGCGTTCGCCGCGCGGTAATCTCACGTCCGCAATCATTAATTAAGTATTGAAATCAAAGGGATGAAAAGTTCATACGTGTACAGAAAAACTTCAATTAATCATTTGCGAGCAATTGAAGAAAAAGTTTGATTATCCTTCAAAAGCTTATCTTAATTTAAAATCATTCATAATTCATTTTACGCTTGCTTGATATGTAAATGATGATTTCCTTAAATGACACTTAATATTTTGCAATTTTTACAAAAGTTTAGAAATTCAAAAATATCACGGAAACATTGTCATTTGAATCGTAAAACAACTCATAATTAATTTTCTTTGACGAATTATAGAATTGTATAAATGATTAGGGAGATAATAAAATTAATCATAAAATAAGATTAAATTCCACCTAATTAAACATCTTAAAACGTGTGCAAAGTCGTTTAAAATGCAATTAATCATAGTCAAAAATCGAGCTGCAGAGCGAGCATAAAAAGCGCATTTCGAAAACCTTGAGATGGCTGCTCTTCTCAAACGTGGCGTAAAATACCAATGGGTAAAGTAAAATTTATTTGACATGCGTTCAAATATCAAATCGAGCAGTTATTAATGCGTGCTCGATTTAAGGCTAAACGCTAAATAACAATTGAGCAATTTGAGGAAACGTTTTGCACCAAAACCACGCACAAAAATCAACAGCAACAGCAACAACAACAGTCAGCCAGTCAACTACTGACCGACTAAGTAAATAAAAATTTATTTCCCAAGCACGAGTCGTACACGACTCGAAAATAAAATTCAATCTAGATTATGCATTAGAATACGATGGCGGCCTTGATCGGAGGCCTAATGAGCGTCCTTATATAGGAGGATTTGAATATTTATTTATTGTGCAGAAATTGTTGCAATCACTGCCGCCGATAGCCCGTAATTCAAAAGCGGCGTGCACGCAGAATTATGCAAAAAGAACGCGATTGCGATTATTGCGTGCGTATTAATTAATTTGTTGTCGGAAGGATAATTGCGATTTATAAGCAATCGCAGCAGCGCCGATTATAATGCATCGATCGGCAGCAATCAATTGCGCGATGCACCGGCACCGCATGGAAGTCGCTCGCAAATCACCGGGCAATAACGTCGCATTTAGATAATTACTGGACGTGCACACTGCGAGGCAAAACGCAAAGAGTCTATTCGTGCGCCACGATATTATCAAATGCTCCGGAGTGAGTTACCTACTTAGTTCGCTTAGCCATTGGCGATTGCCGCGTGCGTTTTTTAATTTGCTTTTTCTGCGTTCTTTTCCGTCCGAGACACGTGAATACACAAAACGTGAAGAGCAATTAGACTATCGTTTCATTTATATTAAGATGTTTGATTTATATACGGAACGTGACTTCAAGCCATTTTTTTCCCTATAATTTTTCTATTCTATTATTTAATAACTTCTTCTATTACGTTTCGATCCTCATGAAATCTTCAGTTATTTAACTTAATCACAATTTTCTATACCTAATAGTATATTTTCCTAATCTTTTGGAAAACTAATTTTAACTCATTAAATTCAACCATAAAAGATGATCAAAGAATTCTACTTAAAAGCGGCATTGGAGTTAATTAAATTACCATTCTTTAACTAATAAAATAAAAATTTCAACATTAGGTTCTTCTCCTAGACATTATGATCATGATGAGTTTTTGATGTGCGTTATTAGCTGCTGTTAAAGTTTGCGCATTACGAATAGTTCGCGCTCATCCCGACGAGAATAATGTACTAAAATCCGTTGTTGCGCTAAAATGCACGACGCGCACAGGAATTTGCAAATAATTATCAATTAACCATCATTAGATCTAGCTGTTGTTCAGTGCTCGTTGCAAAACGAAGTGAAAATGCCAGAAAACAAGCACCTCCTGGGAAAATGCTTTAAACCTTCCTTTCATTAACGACGCATCACTGTATTTACCATCGTGTTCCATCTTAAACAAGCCCAGCAGCCACCTTATTAAGTGCGATTGCAAATTATACGCAAAATACAAGTCAGCATTCAACAAATCATAATAAATGATAATTGAAGATTACCAAGTGATGAACCACACGCTGAATTCAAGGCTCGCATAGAAAGAGGATGTTGGTCAAATCAAACGTGAAGGAAAAAAAGAGTGAGAGTGGTAAAGTAGCAGAAGGCAAAAATCACTTTCGACTAATTTGACAAGCACGTCAATAGAGATGAGGATACTGAACGAATTGTGTATCTTTTTTTCTCTCTTCTTGTTGGTGGACGATTTCGAGTAGTCCTTGACATCGTTTCAATACCGAATGTAGTTCGTTGTTCGTTTACGCTTGCAGTTACAAAGATTTATCGATTTCGTACAAATATAGATGATGATAATGATGATGCATGGATGCCAATGACGATTGTGCTATAGCTATAGCGAGTTATTAAGTTTGAAATTGCCTTTGAGCTATTGTTAAACGATTTAACAATTTACTTAATCATCTAATTTATTATAGTATTTATATCAGTAGAAATCAATTCCAATTATATTTTGTTATTCAATTCGCTTACTTATTTACTTTTGAGTTTATTGACTATTTATTTCTAATAATATTATTATTATTTATGCTTATTCTCAAGATGATTATAACTACTGCAAGGAATTTTTTATAGATTTTTAAAAAAATACTAAGTTATTTTCATTATATTTCTCTCTGCCTGGGCATCAAAAGTTAATTTCCCAGAAGTTAATTATCTTGTAGTTTATCAGCAAATTAAAAATTCTTAAATCGAGTTGAAAAAAAGATATTGAAAATTATTTTTCAACGCAGGTAACGCCCTAACTGTGTTATACATCAAACGGCAAAGAATTATCATCAGGTCTTGCGGCAAAATTGAATTAAAGCACTAATTTATAGCATGCGCACGCGTGTTTCATTTTATGCGCGTAGCCTTCGATTGAACGGATGAAATAAAAGACAGTGCGCGAAATAAATTTGTTTAAGCATCAATTTGCCGCGCTGGCAAACGATCAGCAATCTGCGTTTTATTAATAACTACGCGATGTCCGCCTGCTCGCTTGCACAAAGCGCTGCAATCGGCCGCGCGGCGGCAATAAAATGCGAATTGTTTCGGCATGCGTAATTGTCTAATGAAATTATTTGCTGTTTTTCTCCGCGACGCACTTCTTGAGCGAATAAACATTCTTGTGTCGTGTGTATTCATATGTTAATCTATGTTAATGCAGAAGTGTGTATTCAATTTTTCAATACAGGCGGTTTCCATCTAATAATGATTTATGCTCTGGAATATTATTGAATTCAACAATGAATTTTTTTTACTCTTAAAAGCATATTCGTAAATCATACATTTTCATTTGAATAATGACGAAGAAATCATAATTGACATTAAAATAATCCTAAATTCGTCCTTTGTTAAAATGACTAATTTTCAAAAATCTTAAAATCTCAAAAACTATGTAAAAAATCGCGAAGTTAATTTGTGCGTACGGTGAATCATTTGTCCATCAATTGATATAATTATTATCGGTGTAATAAACAATTTAATGGCTTGATTTATTTTACGACTAAAAAGTGATTATTAATGCATTATTTAATGAGATGTAATAACTTGATTGATATTTGTATTGGTGAATTAATTTCATTCCATACATCGCCGTGCATATTTCCTCATTTGCGTCACAATACGCAATAAAGAAATGAGCGAAGGCTTTATTATCATATTTCGCCAACTCATTTCACAGCTATAGAGAATAAGTTCCGGTTGAATGAATAAAAATGGAAAACAAGAAATACGCATCGTTCCCGGAGCTTGAATACGGCCGGAATTGCACGGAAAAAATCCTGACAACGTGATGATAATGATGCGAACAAGAAAATGAGTCTTCGGATGCTTGCCCAGCTAATTAGCAATCTGCTAAATTGCAGGAAATTATGTGAGGATGCGCGCCGAACACCGTTAAACGCATTATGAGTAAAATACCACATTTTTTCGACTTATTTCTGTCATGAGCATTTTATCAACTCTCCTTCATTCATTTCTCATTGTCTACCACTCTCGCAATATTAAAATTTCTCCTTCGATTTATCGTAAAAAAAACTCTTTAAATTTCTTTCGGCGTGAACGAAATGTGAACGATTTGTGAAGAATTCAATTATGTTCAAAATCGGACAATTGTTGTGCTATTATTGCATTACGATTGTGTAATTATTCCAGCTAGAGTGTTTCCTACTCCATAGATAGCGTATAATAATTGCGCTTAGAATCAAGGTAGTGCCTTTTGTCAACACTTTGTATAGTGGAGAAATACGTGTAGTACGGGATAATAAAAGTGCACTATTTGAAACGCAGCGGGATAGACACGAAAGGTGCGGTTGCAGCAATACAACAAACGGCGCTCACCATTCCTGCACGAACAATGAATATGCTTTGGGAATGGCCAGAATTCGCAATAGTTTTATCTACAGAGTGTATTTCCATGATGAACTTAGGAAAGCATTAGCAATACTCTAGAAAATTGCAGTCATCGACTGCTGTCAATAAATTTAGTAGTACCTGAGATTTTGTCATAATTTCAGAAAATATGAAACAACAGTGAGTCGTCAATTTGTGAGGAAATGAGTGAAGAGAAGAACGACAAATAAGAAAAACAAATGACCAGCAAAGAAGCGCTTCATCTTCGCTTCGATGTGATGGTCGGTCTCTTCCTTCAGGTAATTGAATTGACCGTGCAAAATTACGAGCATTTCAGCGCACAAATTGCATTTGCAATTCGTAATGCAGCTACGAGTGCATCCCAAAGAGGAAAGGCGGTCAATTCATCAATTACATTCAATTACGCGTCCATTACGCATCCGAGCACCAATCGAAATATAATACTACATGCGTACACGTTTTCATGCATCGCCATCATTTTTTGTCTGTTAGATAGACAGTCCAATTGATTTTACATGCATGCATGCAATTCAAGTCCCAATTCTTTTTTGTACGCGCATTGCAAGCTTACGAAATGTATGCGTATAAATCTCTAATTATAGAGAGTAGTAGGTATGCTATAATAATAAAATGTAGAATTTGTTAAAATTACCAATTCAACTGCATTTTAGTTTCGTCTATAGTCAAGGCGAACGGGAACATAAACGATTAAACTCTAAATATTCGATGATGGCGACGATGATGATGATAGTTCTATCAGACCTTGGATTCGATGCGGTGTCGTTGTGAATTTTGTTAATTTTTACGAATATGGTATGCACATTGGCGTTTGTCGCGAGGAGACAAGACATTTATGCCATGCTTATTTCATTACTTACTTCATTTACATACCAAACTTGGACGTTAAAAAATTTATATCTTGATGATTACATCGTGAGAAGCACCGTACAACAATAAGTTGCAAGATGTTGAACACATCTTTTAATTTGCAAAAATTAATTTGCATTCTGCATCTACTTCCTCTTGAAATTCAAGACGACAGATTCAATGACATAATAACCTAATGATTTCGTTTTCGAGGTGTTATTAATTTTTTCTAGTCTTCGCAAAAAACAACACGGAAACAAAAACAGGATCCGCTGGTTAATATGCAAAAACATGAGATGACACAATTCAAGATTCGTAAATTTTGATCAGGTGATTATGGCAAAACTGCAATATGAATTATCGCCTAATAAACTTTATAATTAAGAAGATTAATTTTTCTTCATAATAGGAAAATAAATTAAACTAAAGAGTTTAATTAATATTATGATTAAAATGCCTTGTTTAAGGTCTTATTTAATTAGACAAAGAACTTATTAAAACCTTGAATTGAAAATTTACGACGGGATGAAATTCCATGTTAACTGCAAAATTCAGCTCAAATTAACAATAAATACAAAGCATTATTGCTTTACGCAGGTAACTTAAGTAACAATTACACCCACTCGATTTCGTCGATGATATTCAAGTGCCTATACGATTAATTAACAAATAATAAATTAATTCCCACGAGGAATAAATAAAATAAGTACGCGGCTTATGATTATTAGAAAAACAAGTTTTAATGCGTCTCAATCATAAAAATTTCTTCATTATGACTATTTCTCTTTAGATTTCGCGCTCATCCCATAAAATTATTCCGTATATCCTGTGTCTTCTTCTATTATGCTTTATAATTCAGCAATTTACATGGAAATTACTTCAATCTGAATAAACAAATTCAGCAATCTTTATTATTAATAAATCATTAATATTGTAATCAAAAAGTTGCTAATAAAATGTAAACATTTTCCAGGGAGTCTCTTGTGGTTGAAATTGAGTGTTATTAAGATATAACAGTTGATATGAATCAATTACTTTTCCCATTCCAAGAAATATTAGCAATTTAAAAAAGCGAATACTAAACGAATACTATTAGCAATTTTCGTTCGTCTTGTGATTTTTTTATATTTTATTTGACCCCGAAAAAAATCATAATAATGCAAGAATCATTATCCTCAAACGTTTGCAAAAATAAATGACTTGCTAATCGAAGAACAATTCGCAAAATGCGGAGAAACCAGAAATGTTATAAATCCAAAGTCCTTCAAACGGTTATACGCGTTCGCTATTATTATTATTGGGTTGATTAATTAACCAAGTATTTCGTGTTGCCTTCGTCGAAACTTATGCAGTTTTACAGTTACAATCAGCGCGCCACACTTAATGCAAAACCGATTTAATGCTATTTTTATGCTAATCGTGCGCACGTTCGTAACGTGTTCGTTGGCCAATGCAAAAAACCGTCCATGTATTATAGCAATAAATAAAATTTTACCGGAAAAAAATCAATGTAAAGGATTAAGCGATGTAATAAACAAAAAGATTCGTTTGCATTTCAATAATTGCGTATTACAACTGACGATAGGAGGAAGGAACAGTCAATAGAAAAGTTTCGATTGTAATCGTAGTGCAATAAATCATTGCGTAATTAGTATGAATTTTAATTAAGCTCGTTGCTTATTTTAAAGACTTACTTCCATTCAGATAGCAGTACATTATCTCGAAATCACGACGAGAATAATCTTTGATATGTTCATTTGCATTTTTCACGCACGCAACCGGCACGAGTGGAAGTATTGACACATGTTAAAATTAACTGTTTTTATATTGTTATAAATTAAACTCAAAACTAGTGTGGCATTTGTCGTCATTAAAAAATAGATCCTTCTAAACTCCAAAACAATTTTTTATTCATTGTATTCATGAATTATGCTATTTTCCACACCTCTTTCCATTTTTATTTACGTCTTTTCTTTAATTTTTGAAGCTCTTTGATTTATTGCATTCTTAATAAGGAAGCAGTTGTAATGATATTCTTCTTGTTATATTCAAATAAATAATCATAATGTGAAATCGGTAATTAAGATCACAATTCTTATGAAAGTGATATAGAGCTCCAGATTCTATGTAATGTTTTGATGTATTACTTGAACATGCAAGTAAAACTAAAAGATGAAGAATTAACATGGTCGCATCAAGAATGCTTCCAACAAATTTGCAATAGACCAATTTACTACTTTGTAAGACTTGTGAAAAATTCAGGAATTTTGATGATATCTTTAGTACTTTTCGAGATATTGATGAAATTAGATCACATTTCTTATCAAAGAAATTGCGTTTTTAAATTAGGAACGGCTCGGTCGCGGGTTCAATTATAGCTTTTAATTAGTTGGGGTAGCAATTCCGTGGCCTTCGTGTGCGAGAGCAGCCAATTTAAACAAAAGCAACAACAAGTTAAGGGGGTTAATACAATGAACTGTATATAATTCCGGGAAAGTACGATATCATCTTGATAACTATTAAGCAATTTATAAATTAAAATCGCATATACATTGATGTCATGTTCGGTTTCTTTAGCACGAGCATTAAACATACTTCTCATGACTGTGGCACATGAAGGAGAATGAAGCGAAACGAATCGGACAACAACCAAGAACCGCAATGTTGTTGCATACGCGTGCTGTAGCCGCACTTCAAATTGCAGCATGTGCTCTTGCGTTGGGTAAAAAATGAAAATCACATGGGTGTTCGGCTACATGTTATGCATATGCATGTATGATTATAGTGACTAATCGTTCGCCAGCTACAAAACGCAACTAATGTGCATATATAATTAATAATTAATATCCACGCTCGCATAACACCGCGGAGAAAATTCCATCTTATCAGTGTGACATCTACTATTCATCATATTATTACCATTACACTGCCCTGTTCTAATTTTTCAGCATTCCTAACCGCACTCGACATTTATGATTTTGCCGAGCAACTGCGAAAAAATACTAAACGTGAAAATCATCAAAAGATAATTGCACTGAAGAAGAAATTAATTGCACGATTGGTCTCTCTCAAGAATGGAGGGATTTTATCTACGATTCAGCGAATGCAATAAATTTATTTGTTTATAACAAAGCTTTTATGTATTAAGGTCAGCAAATACCACCCGCGTATCGCGTGGTTTATAAATAAAATAAAATGTGTGTATGCATTATTAACAGACACATGTTATGTCTCTTGTGAATAGTTTATTTATTCACTTAATAAAATGCTCAAGTAATTTCCAACTTTTTCTCTCCATTCAATTCAATCGCACACACTGAATTTCTCAATTTCTCAAAAATTTACACGACAACCAACTCATTTATGATTTCCATTATTTTGAAATTTTATTGCCGCTAACGTGAAAACTCTATTTATGTCAACTTTTATTGCTTTTGTTATCGCATTGGTGGGTTGTTTGAAAAACTATTCAAGTAATAACACAGCAACGTCTAAGGAGTTTTAAAACTTGAAAACTTTCTCACTGAATATCTTTGCATTTTTGAGCCAAACATTTATTATATTTTTAATTTCAATGCGCTTGAAAAGAAGAAAATTATTGGGTAATAAATTATTTATCAATATGTTTAACCGCCCATTGATTAAGTAGAATGACTTTCAGTTTACTTTCCGATCGGCAAATGAAGTGGAAAGCAATTTTTCTTATTGAGAGGTTCTTTCCTCATTTTCGCAATTTGCACTAATTTATCATATGCATTGCAATAACATATAAACAACAAACAAATTCATATACTAGGCGAAGAATAATTATTTTCTTCCCGATTCTCCCCTTTAAAATCCGCAAACTTTCCGCATTGCTTTAATTTTCCTTAAATTTTCCTATTCCTCGGAAAATAACGCTTCAAACCAAGGATAATATGAAATTCCATAGCAAAACACTTGGTATTTCTTGATTTACCAATAAACACATAAATTTTACTACACGCTTATCTAGCATGAGCCTGGACAATAATTGATAACTGAAATTAGTCAAAAGTTCCAGCGCATTGTACAGCGTTTATGCACAAATAGAGATTTACATTTAAATTGCGTACGTTTTGAAGTAATCAACGAAAAAATGATTGAACAACAGCGGAGCAAATCGGCGTGCGACTTCGAATCGGATAGACGCGTGAAAGTGGCAACTAATAAGTCACAATGCATGTAATTTATATTTAACACGTTTGCGTGTGTATTTATTTAATCGTGCACGCCATGCATATACCACACACAAATTAAATGATCTTTACATAATTTATATTTGCGCTCATATTTACGATCCGAGCGCACACGCGGGCTTATCTGCGTTTTGTTTCAATAATTCCATAATTGCAAAGTGTGCTGAATATGCATTCGTTTTGCTATCTTTTAAATTGTGCTTAGCTATTAAAGGGCATCAATTAATTGCCTGCCAGCTTTTTCTGCCTCCAACAAATCGTTTAACAAATAAATATGCAAACAACGTTTTCCATCTTTAACTGTCAATAATTCAATCACAGATTTTAATTAACTTTAAATTCTCCCAGGCTCATAAATATTACTAATTGTAAAAATGAATCATAATTTATTCTTTTACATACTACTACTATTGCTTGTTATTTATTACGATCTTTTTTCAATTTAATTAAAATTAATTAATTACCAACTGTGACGTGTAAAATTTAATTCTTCAAAAGCGCAATTTAATGGCGTAGTTAATAAATGTCAATGCAATAATTAGGTTATTGATACGATTGATTAATACGAAAGCAATCGAGAGAAAAAAGAATGGCAATTAAATTCTAAGAAACTATCACCGATTGGCGCCAATGCTACGACATTGTTTAGGAGATAAAAGATGTGTAATGAAATAACTCATTAAATCGCCGGCTAAAAATGCGCGTGTGTAATATGCGCGGAGTTATGCGCACTTATTGATTGATTGAAGTCGTGTACGGACACTTCATTACACCGGTCAATAAAACAAATTGGAAAAAAGCAGCGCGGCAGCGCAATATCATAACGCTAATAATATATCTATCAGTAAACGAACGGCGCATGGTGCGCGCCGACAATACTAGTAAGTGAGTGAGTGAGTTAATGCATCGCTGCTATAATAAAAGATAATTGCGTTTTGAGCGCGCCTCATTTGCTGCCGAACCGAAAGACTTTCAGACCTAAACGAAATCCGTTTCGCAAAATCGCAAGCAAGCAAGCCTATACCGCCGCCAATATTATTAGACTTGTATTTCTAATGTCTTGTTATTGTGCCAAAGTACAAGCTCATTTTGTACGACACTTTGGGATAATAATTTCATTTAAGACTATAATTTATCCAGGTTTACCAAAGAAACTTACTTAAATATCATGCCATGCATTATTTCATATCATGCATTACTGCTCTAAAACAACTTTTAAAATTATTTTTATTGACCAAAATATTAGTTTATCAATTTCCATGCATGAAACCAAATATTAATTCATTCACTTACTAGCATGCAATATTGCTTGAAAAATTAAAACATTCATTACCTTTCTTCATACTCTTTATATTATGAACAATCTCAAAAGTAACCACTTTTAAAGTGAAAAATATTCACTGTTTGTTTGAATATTTCTTCCAAGGGTAATAATTTATTCATGGCGCAATTACCTATCAGTTATTTTATGTATGTAATAACAATACATTTTTTATACCTAAGTAACACATACGTCCACGACGAGATGAATGAAACGTTAACGATTCGTTTCGTTTCGGCGTTATCGATGAACGAGTGTGTTCGCTATTTGTTCGGTGCCAATTTAGATGCAATCGGCGTGCACGACGCCACGACAAAAAGGCAACATGTTCATAAAGAATATTATCCTATGCGCACTCCTCCATGTGCTAACGTACAATATAATTTAAGCATTTTCTCGCATTTCTAGCACGTTGCGATGATGCTCAGCGCACGCATTACATAAGTTATCAAGAAAGAATATTGCATATTTGAAAATGTTATCGTTAATTTAATTGAACATAGATACGTACGCCTCTCGTGCGCTGGCTGCTTAAGCCAAGTCGACGAGATATATTTCAATAATAGCAATGTGCGTTTAGTGCAGTAAGCATTTTTTGCCGATGCAATCTGCGCGAGTGCATGTTAAAAAGGTTTCTCATGTTCGCTATGCGCGCAATTCAGCTCCGATTGCAACACGAAATACATATATCCATGCTGCGATGGATTTCAATAAATTCCATGTTCGGTTCACGCGTATATGCAGATGGTATTACTGTTTGCACCGGGGCAGGCAGGCAAACATCAATGACGCCCAGTTTTGCGATTCATTATCGCCGTCTTTTGGGTAATTATATTAAGTGCGCATGGGCGATAACTACGAAAAGTGCGCTTTTAGCACGCTCAATGAGCCTATTCGTATAATAATTCGTCGTACGTACGTTTTTCGTTTAATCATGGAAACTTTTCTGTTCGCCTTATTCGGACTTTGTATGCAAATTTAACGCGTTCGCGCTCATGCCAAGTGTTAAAAGCAGGGCAAATTTCAAGTTTTGCAAGTTCATCTTTAAACGTTGAATAACTCTTGGTATCAGTTGGTCAATAAAGCAAGACCATGAACAAAAATTACATCAAAATAAATCCCGTAAAAATTATTAATTACATAAACTGAATAAATACCAAAAAGGAGAAGTTAATCGGAATAATAATTTCGTAAGACATTTAAGTGTTTCCTAGTATTGAGTGTAAATTTTTGAAAAATATTTCAATATCTCCTCACATTAGTTGTTACTGTCGTTATCAATGCATATCTAAATCGATGCAAAATGCAAAGCGCACATAAATTCAATTGATTTACGAACCGAATGGAACCGCACCGCGAGCATGGTGAGAGCAGTGCTCGCGCGCGCGCTGAAATCATATTTATCTGGGTTAAGTAGCGTTATTGCCGATGGCAGAAATTCTACAAGTGCAAATGTAGACGTTCAGCGTTATTATTATCATTACGCTGCTGGGCGCTCCGCGACTTCATCCGTTTGATTGCAGCCGATACTAAAGCCTTGCGATGCGTATCGCGACGCTCGCTAATAACTGATTTGTAATGGCCGCATTAAGTCCGCGACGCGCAATATGCAAAAATTATGAGCATATTCAAGCTGCCCATACGGGGCAATTTTATGCCGGTCTCCGGGTGCGACATAAAATCATTGATGTCTTCATATCCTTTGTGTCTTGTTTCCAATAATATTACACACCGGTTTATATAACACATACATAAACAAAGTCTACATTAAATGAGAATATAAGAAAGTGAATTCACCAGAAAGTAATTTTCTTATTCTGTATTTAATCTTCACCCTTTGCCTCCATCGTTAATCTCTCTGAGACGTATATGAAAAATGCATTATAATTATTTTAAATATGTAAAATTTCAAGTACGTTTTAAAAATATACAATGCACAAACGCGAAATGAATGGGGAAATGCGAGAAAACCTTAGACAAAAGCTTACGGAACGCGGAGAAGAAATGCGCGATGTAGCTGCGAGCGATGCCGTTTGACACCCACGTCGTTGAAACAAACGGCGAAGGAGACTTCCTTCTCGGCCGCTTAATGTCCAATCTAATGATAGGCGTATCATGCGCATTGCGTCAGTATAAGGTAAGATATCCTCATTGTACTCGAATTGCAAGCGTGTTTATTGCACGTTCGCGAAAAAACCGTATAATTTTCTATTCGCCTTCCGACCTTAATCGCCCGTGCTCCGCTCCAAAACGCGAAATTAATTCTAATTTATGATTTGCCTATTGCCGCTCAACACCATATTTCGAGAACACCTAGTGCGCGACGATTCGAATCAATTTTACGCATTTTGTCCATTGTTACAAGCGACGATGAGAAAACTTATTGTTTTCACTCCATTAGTATGCAAATTGCCGGTTTTCAATACCAATCATAATAGATTTCACATTGTTACACACGATCAGCGCATTATTGTTTATCGATCTGCAAAAATCAATAAACGACCGCACGCAAATTAACGGGAGTTGTCTGTATCTATAAGTAAAATATATAAATACATTAGCACAATTGCTACATTTATGTCAAACGTGGGAAAACGCGATCGCACTCTCGATTTGCATAAAAATGCAACAAACATCCCACATGTCAAACGCTGTGATTGAAATAGATAAAAAATAGTTTGTGCAATTATCCGTCTATCGTCGTTTTGCAAACATTTATGCATGGACAAAGGCATGCAATTAAAACACGTCGACGCTCTGTAATTACAGCTCAACTCACACGAAACACAACAAAAAAGAAACTTTTGCTGCTCGCACACGAACGTGATATTGAATAATATTCTCGACAACATCAACATCAAAACCCCGCTGATTATTATTTGCCTTCTGATTTTCTCATTCACTTATTAGCCATCCGACATGTCTAAATAAGCCGCGGCACAATCGCGTTTTGCGCTTATTGATTGCATGCTGACATCGATCGCCTATACAAGCGATCAATCCATACATACCAATCGCGGAGAGGAGAGATCAATCTACATGTGACACATTGTCGTTGACATTGTGCAACATTTATATGGTCATTATCACTACATACTGAGCGTGCGAGTGCCGGTGCGATTTTAATGAATTTAATTAGTATTCAGCTAAGTGGACAACCACAGCGTGCAGGCGCCAATTAATTATATCTTTAAAATCTTTATACACTTTTCTCTCAAACTGTTTTTCCACTACTGGCAAGAATGTAAATACATTTTTAATTAGTCTTTAACGATATACGTAATCGGCCATAAAAAGAATATAAACATTTTTTCTACGATTATAAATATCAACGAACGATTCGTAATTATGATGATTTAATTAATCTTCCATTTCTATTTCTAGTTTAATTGTTGATTTTGCGTTTTTATGCGCGATTAATAAGCTGCACGATTTAATGAGATTAAACAGCTACCGTTCCAGCATTCTCCACGAATGCACGGCGTGTGAGAAGTACATAAAAATATCAAACGCGAAGAAGCCACGTACGAGAGGAGAGTAAAAAATGTTGAAATATCGGCGAGAAGCGATAAAACTAGTGGCTACTGCTGGTGTTGTTGGAATGAAAGCAAAGCGCGCTATTCGGGCTTCTGTAACGTGGATTGCGCCATTCGCAGGAACACAACTACTCGATTGATTGTATGTTTGTTTCGGCACGTTTTCTTCTTTTGCGCTCACCTCACCTCGAGCCATCATGTAATTATCAATATCCACACATATCGTGCACATCTCTATGCACGGCGCGCCGGACGATTGCTGTCCGAGCATTATTGATTTGAAAAATTGATTTTTATCCAGCAATCAGTTAATTACGGTCCGACTGCAGCTCGACGCATGATTAATTGGACGTTTTTCATTTTTGACTTTTTCAATAGCCATCTCGTGCTGCGCTTGCTTGCTTGCATACCTCAAAATAAGCATGTACTACACAAGTAAAATCCTCACACAGCTTACACTTCGGTAAGTGATTGTAATTTAATATTTTAATGCACATATTGCACAATTGGCACTATTCGTCGAATGGTGTTGCGAGCGCGCGCGCGTTCGTTCATATTGAGCAATCGCAAATTGCATCCATCGCATATATGCCCATTTAATTAGCTTTATTTCTATCTCTAATTATATTCGCGATTACGCCTGATTATATAATTCGCAAAACTCCTCATAATATTCATCTTCGCAACGCGATTGTATCACTTGCCTACGTATTTAAATATCTATGTAGTTTTCTCCGATTGAGCAAACTAAATCGCCGCAAATGATCCTCCTCACTTCATAAATGCTTTCTAACTCATTCGCAAAAAATCAAGTCGGTATGTAACACACAAAGTAATAGCAATGCGCGATCATTACGTTATATTCGAAAATCGATAATTAATTGGCTTTATAAAACATTAAGGAATCTGCTTGCAAAAAATACCGCGTATACTTTAGCTAATTAGTAAAGTGTTCACAGTGTAACACTTTTTTACGTACGCACGTTTTACATAAACGTTTAATGCATCGTGATTTAAATGCGGCTTGCATGTCGAAAAAAATTACTTTTTATGCTCATTGTTAATCAATTACTATCGCTGATGTGCAGCAACGCGGTTCATATATCATATTTAAAATTCAATTTTCTTCTGACAACTTGAAGTATGACTACATAAATTCATTACTGTACCTTCTTTCACTTTTGTTTCTATTCGCGTCAGTTGTAACAATATTTACAATAAAATTCTTGTAAATCTCACATGAGATTCAGTTTTCAAGTTTTGCTGTGAAATTTTCACTGATTTTCTCGACGAATTTAAAATGCCAGTGGTTCTAGGTGAAAAAACGTAATTATAATGATTTGATTATAGTAAATAATTATCAATTCGTTAATTTTTATAGGTGTAAAAACGCGGCGTGTGCACTTGGCTGAACTTTGCGAATTAAGAAATAAATAAATGCCCGTTGCACTTTGCATGCAGTTAAACATAGATTTCATTCAAATGCACATTATAAAAATATAAAAGTTCAAGCACTTCACATTGCGCATTTTGCCAAAACGAAAAAATGTAGTTGCATTGCAACATCCCGCAAGTTTTTGCATCAATTTCAAGTACCAATTGATTTTCCCCGTCTAGCTCGACGTCTACGTGCTTAATATCTCCGCTGCACGCTAAATTAATATTAAATTTGCAAGTAACTATAGCAGCGCGAGCGCAGCGCATTGGCGGACGCTGAGCGATTATCGTCAATATTATGTTCGAGATTGAGCGCTTTTGCGTAAATTCGCCCGCCAGAAATGAAGTAAACCAAGTAAGTAACCGATATCCAGGTAAACTATTACCATCATGCGCTCCACGTTTGCGATCGTACATATAACTATATCCTTTTAAGTACGCCACATAGTCGTGCGTACAATAAATTACTGCATCGAACCAACTGAACGAACGAATGAACGACTGAACGTGTTGGTGTTGCCCTCAAAGAAAACATCTTAATTATTTCGATTACACAATATTCTAGTACGTAGCTAATGCCAATGTTGCGAATGTGGCTCTTACCATTCAGACTGATCTTCAGTTACATGTTTGAAATACTTCAATAATTGCCCACTTGTCGACCAGCGGGCAACTTCCCATTTAGGGTTTTGCAAAATTTGTACAAATGTTTGCAATTACTGGACGACTCATTAAAATTGCAAGTAAAACAACCCATTCTCCGCATATTACTTCAATTTCCATATCTTTGTCATTACGGTATTACCTCGTAGAAGTGATGAACTTATTCGCCACATCCTAGAACACTTACCAATCACGATAGCTCTAAGAAACTATTTGTTTCTAACTCAGCAATTGGTGGTATATCTCAGCAGGAATTCTACTTAATTTAAGCGACTACTACACCATGCAGGATTGAATAACTTACGAAGCGTTTAAGAAAAATGATGAAGAAACAAGCTGTTCTTGCTAGCGAATAAATCACACATGGCAAGCAAAAGCCGAGAGACGCAGCTGCAGAATCATTAGATGCATAAATCGAAATGATAAATCAAATTACATCCAAATCAAATTTCGTACAAAATTGCCATCACATAGGCAATTTATCTCGGAGACTATGTGTGCTACGGTGCGGAGGAGATAGGTACGAGCGCAATACGTATAGCAAAAGCAGTTGGATGAATGCGTACAAAGCAATTTGTAAATTTAAAATTGAGAAAAGAAAAAACACTCACCGAATGAAGATGCAGATTATATAATGGAGCGCTGACCTCTCGTTGCCTCGTTAAACGAATGTGATTGAACTTCTTGGCTTCATTCATGCACATCAGTTGTTGAAACCCTAAAATTTAATTAAAACCTATTAAAATATTGCTTTCGAAACAATAACTTATCCTACAATAACATTTTTAATATTTATAATGAAGAATGCCTTATATCTTTTCACCTTTGCTAAAGAGGTGCTCTCATTGCTAAACGGGTGTACAATTAACACATCCGAATGCTATTTAAAGGGCACGACTTCTTGTGTTTGGCAACAAGTTATAATTAATATCCGCATATAAAAGGAAATCGAGTGATTTACATCGGGCGGTTTTCTGCCACATGCGAGTAAACATGGCGCGTATAAATTGCTTTCAGCAAAAGGAAATCAATTCGCAGTGAAAACCGTAAATTCCTTTAATGAGAATTGCATTTGCCCGTAGATGGGCTGCCGCGTAATTTTTCACGCTTTTCACGCAATTAAACGCTTAATTAATCCGAAACTGACTTCATTTAAATTGCCATCCACGAAGTGCGGCTTCTGCTTTTGCCATTTGCAAAGGCTATGATAACCTTATCAAAAGTCATATGCTAATTTCAATATTCGTAGCGCATTTCCAATTTCGTTACAAGGACTATTAAACTCATTCCCTATCTGTCCAACTGCAAATTTACCTTAACGATAATGATCCTTGCAAAATGCTTGTATTTGATGATGATTTCTTCTGAGTATCAAAAACAATAACCAACTGTTAGCATAAAATCAAATAATTACGCATGAAATTTTGCATTGTTTTTAGCGCAACTGATTGCAGAATACAAAACGTGTGTAAAATGTATACAAATGGCACGCATGAAAAAGAAGCTCATAAATTCGATTTTATGCCTTCTGAAAGATCTGATAGTAAATCAGCCGAATGTAAAATCATGGCGAGCGAACGATAATCCGGATAATTTCAAACGCAAATCATCGCTAAGTACTCTTAATGTGCTGCATTAACGCTCGTAAATAAATAAGTTTTTTGCAAAAAGACCTGATAGCAGCGCTGGTAGTCAACATAAACATCGCAACGACGCGCTTACTCTGCGCTAAACGATGCAAAATTGTGCGTTCATAAAGCAACAGCAACCACAACTACGATAGCAGCCAACAACAACACCAGTCATAAGCCGAGTCGCGCACACGATGACGTCGGTAAAAGTGCAATAATGATTTGATGGCTATAAACAATAGTTTATTAGAAATATCGCAGGAAAAACGCTTCGCGCTGTAACGTTCCATGCGTGCGATTCATGCCCAACGAAATGTGCACAATTACAGTACATTATCATCAAATAAATGTGCAACGCATTTGTTTGATCGTTTCTCATAATCGCAGACACATTTGCATCGTTTAGCAGAGATTATTGCATAAGCATCCATAAATTTTTCAATTCCGTGCAATTTTTATCTACGTATTGCTCAACACTCGGTACCGTGCACGGCTCATTAAGGCAATATAACATTTTACAATTTTTACTACGTCCAAAACTGAATGCAGCAAATTAAATGAATGAAAATAATTTAATTGAATCGAATTGTAATGCAGAAAGGCGATATCGATCGATCAGGTTTTGTCATTGCAGCAGCAAGCACACAAGTAGAGATGCTCTTATTCGCATTGCACTCAGCCAAAGAAAATAACAAATAAAATCGTATTGGGATGCTGGTGCAATGAATAATATAAGCCCGAATATATAAATCGCATTGAATTATTCATGATTGTAATGAGTCGAGCACGAACTCGAAGCGTTGTTGCTGCTTTTCTCCTCGATCTGTGATTTAATTGATAATTATTTCGCATCGCAACGCATAAACTGATTGTTATCACGTACACGTCCTCGTGGCGACCGTTTCCATCTGTCAGTCGCGTTTGCCGTTTCGTCGACAAGTTCTTATGCGATTCTTATTTGGATGCATTATTATTATCATCATCATCATCATCATGGCGGTTGTCGTATGTCGATTTATTTATGTAATCGCCCGTGCAATGCCTGTATGTGCGAAAATCAGCTTACGATGCTCATTAAGATGCTGCAATGCACGTATGTGTATACATGATTGAGATTGAATTAATTAATTATCTAGCAAAATTTCGTGTGCTCGTGCCTGCCATATGTTCGCTCTCATGACCCACATTTTAATGCAATCCGCCGTAATTTCGTTTCATTTGCCAATAATGCTCATTTCTTAGCCGCTTTAGATGTTAATTTGAACAATGAGCGATTTGTTTCAAATTATGCTGAATCGATGGAAATTACATGAATGTGCGCAGCGCAGTTGTTTGAGATTTCAGAATTCAACACCAGTTGTGTTTCAATGCGTTAAGCGATCAGTTACTATTTCGATTTTGGTTGTTGCCAGAGTAAGCAAGTGCATAGTGTGTATAAGGTTAAGTACATGTTGAAGTCATTGTAGTCTAATGTGAACGCAATAACATGTTGTAGGGCGCCAGGTTCTTGATGATAAGTCTAACATCTAGTGATATTTACCTTCTAATGCTAGACGGCATCCTATATGTTCCAGCAGCTTATAGCCCATAGCCAAATGTAACAATATCTCCCATCGTCAATGTAACTAAAATAGAGATGTTACATACATACATGCCAAATGAAGAAGTAAATATATACCTGTACTACATATGTGCAAAACAGTCATGTTCAAATTTGAGTTTTAGTGAATTCGTGATGAGCAAGATGGTCCACCAGCTGCATGTGCACGATAGACCTGGTGATGCTTGATGGATGCATCAACACCACAGGACTGAATTTAAAGCATTGACTGACCAATGAAAATGAAAGCAACGTACTATGGACAGTCTAAAATACGCAAACAAACCCAAAATTAGCAATAGATAACACGAAGCCATTTGGAGCAATGAAAAGTAAGGTTAGCGTCATGCCGCAATTAAAATCTATAGCTTATAACTAAATCTTACCGAATATTGCCTGTTGTTATACATCAATCGATGAAGGAATACCTGTAGCAGCTGCTTAATGCCATTAATCACTACAAATCGTTATATTACTATATAAAAACTTTACTTTTAGGGAGCCGTACACTAACACTTAACCACTTGCGTCGAAAAGGCCGGCTAGCGTTACCTAAGCCGACAGCAGGTAATTTGCAGCGTTGCCAAATCTCTTTCAAGTGGCTCGGTCGACCTGAAACTCGCGGTAACTTTAAACTGCATTTTAAATATGATTTAATTATAAAGTTACAAATTAACGTAGAAAATAATAAATTTGGTGCGAACAGTTTGATAAACTGGTTGTAAACGAGCTGTGTACAAATTTCTGTACAACGAAATCAATAAATGTGCTAATCAGATGTATAAATATCAAATTTCGCTTTTTTATAATCTAAATATTTAGTTTAGTTCGATTCGATATGCATTGAAGCTCTGATATAAAAAAGGAAAAAGGCGGACAGACGTTATGCGATAAAATAAAAATGCAAATTTGAGCTTGTGCAACGCCTTACAGTGCAAAATATATGTAAATATTTATTTAAACATAATTTTTTATGCACATGAATTAATTTGTTGCTTTAATTGCGATACTATCAGTGGGCTTCAATAAAACTTCTACTGCAAAAAGTGACATAAATATTATTGATAAATTATGACTGTTTCAACATGCAGTTGATTTAAATAGTATTGAAATTAATTACTCCAAGCTAAAATAACTTGAACAAATATTGATTACTATAAATTTTATTTACTGTTTCAAATCGCAGTCGTAATAGTATTTACAAATAGACTCAAAACTTTCACCGAACGCAATTTTTGCCAAGTTTTAGCAAAAAGCAAGACGCTGTCTTAAAGTGGAAGAAATTCAATTTCGTTCCAACACGTCTTTTGTAATGAAAATGCGCTTCAATCGCGATTGCTTCGGTATTAAATTTCTGCTTTGTGGGAACCACACAACTCTTTAGTTGCTCCTTCACAATTCTCATCACATTCTATCACAATTTACTTAGCTGCTTATCTCCATGCAATTTCAACTTGTGATGCACATCTTGCGACTGCAATTGTTCAAGAGACGCAAAATGACAACACGTTATCCTCGTTTATTAGTTTCCTGTCTTGTTATCAATGTACAAGACTTGCATTTGTTTCGCTTCATTAAACATGTCATAAAATAAGGAGAAACTTGCAATGATAAATTTATACCTATATCAAGCAATACATAAATAACTTCAATTTCTTCAGTGTCTGTAAAACTCTCAATTCCTGAAAAAATCGGGTTTGCTTATGAGGAATAATTAAACTATTTTGAAATAATTTCACGTCAGGTGTTTAGTAAAATATTGCACATGATAAAAAATAGTAGATTATTTGCAATATTTTGTCAACAAGTGAAACTTTTAAAGCAGTAATTTATGAGATAGCTTGATGCAATAAATTTAAATTTTAGCAATTGGTAATCTTTACTTATTATCAATTAAAAAAGCAACAATTTTAAGCCGAATGAATCAAAGTGCAAATGTCCAATTTGTTGTTTGCTAAATTTTTTTGGTGTTTGCTTGAGCAATAAATAAAAATTGATTGGTCCCAATCTCGATGGCTTTCTTTGCACGTAATAACAATTAGCGCTATCAGAGCTATGAAATGATAGAGCAAAGCGTAACACAGCGCTGTTATTATTAACATAAATTTCCCATTAGGATAAAATATAAATCACGTTCGGTATATTTAAGTGCATTTCGCGCCGAATGAAACTCGAGCAATTCGAATCCAAAGAACTGGTTCCTCGTGTCTGTGACAAGCCAAAGCGACGTGCCGAAGACATAAGTCATTTGCTCGCATTACCAAAATCTTAAAATTATTGGGTTGGTTGAGTGGATTTTTTGAATTTGCGATGAAATTTCTATAAGCTGTAAATCTTTAAATCACATTGATGCAAAGCAAGTAACTAGTTTACAAGTTCAATCAAACTTTACGCTGAGATTAATTTGAAGAAATTCAAATTGAGTCATAAATTATTTTACTCACTGTTTTAATTAGTCATTAAGTTAATTTAAATTTAATTAATGCAAACGTCGCAAAGTTAAGCAAATTCTACCAAGTGGATTATTTATTGTTATGTTGCTTCTCATAAGTAGAACAGAAATTAATCTACTTACTTTTGCAGAAAATCTGCCAAGAATTAAGAAATCGAGTTGGACGTAAATTTAAATAATGAATCAACTTCCTCGAAGTGCAAAGAACGTAACAAAAATGAGTTAACATCATTGATACAAATTCAATCGTGTCGAGGTGATTTGTGTGGCTTTGTCTCTGAGAAAAGTCGTTAAAAGCCTCTCCGCGATGTTGCACAAGCAATATATCCATATAAACAGCATGTGTGTGCGCGTATTGCCAACAACAATTATTGTGAAACGCAACTTGAGCAAACGAAATCGCATCAAGCAAGAGCTCTTTGCTCGCCAGTCGAATGAAATGTGTTTTGATAAATTCGAACAGACTTGCGGGTTATTATTGTTTATGAGATGCAAAATAGATGCCAACTTATAACAACAATCACACACTCACTCCATGAAGCCAATAGAATAATAAGAATAATGTTAATAAATAAATAAAATTATGAATAGTCATAATAACTGCAAACGCTGCTCGAGTACATGTAATAAGTGAAGATAATAACAAGCACAATTTATTATATTAACGAAAGACATGCTTTACCTGTCCTAATAAATTTACAATTCGTGCTGATTTTCTTTTTTCCTTCGGCAAATTAACATTGATTTTCAATTAAAATTTTCTTATTGCTTCAGTGCCTCTTGTGACGGTTTAAAACATAAAATGAAACAGTTGCAAAACTTTTAAGACTTCTTTTAATTTGTTCTCATCGCGTTTAAGAATTTAGTTAGATATATTTCTTTATCATTTTAAGTAGTTATTTAATTCCTTATATAAATAATTACATTAATAAAAGGAGAATTTATGCAACAATCAGAAGCAAGAATCTTAAACGGTCTTCAGTTAATAATACACAAAACGTAACGCGATTTAATCGGTTGTAAACTCATAACATTTTCGTGTAGAAGCAGCATCTTGGAAACTTTTAAGTCAAGATTAAAAATTAAGGCTGACAACCGCTTATTAATAACTATTAAAAGAACGCTACGTGTTTTGTCACATTGAGCACAGCGAACGCAACACGCACACGCGCTGAATGTTTCCTGGATGTTCAAGATTTTTCATCGTCGCGCATTACAAGCGAACAAGCAGCGAACAAGCGAGATAACTCATTATAACTGATCGTCGAACATTTTCTCGCTAGATTATTCTCATTGTGCGCTATTAAATGCCCGACGGCGTCGTGAGGAAAACATGGAAAAGCATTAAGAAGTACATAAACAAAATGCTGATTTTTTGTAAAGATAGCACGGTTGTACGACAAATTCACGCGCATGTTTAACTTACTTGTACAGCTCTTTATAATATTTTAATGCTTGACTTAAGTACTTAATTCATTAATTTATTGAAATTACATCAAATTAATAATGATTTTTTTAAAATAAATTTGTTTTTCAAACGGGTACAGCCATAGAGATGTTTAATTTTATGAATTTTGTGAATAGGTATTTGAAATATTTATAATTTTATTATCGAAGCAGCAGCTAATCATTTACAACTATGTAGTTTATAGCATATAGTGTGCTGTTAAACTTAAAGAACTTTTGTTACTTGATTCGCAGGATGCTCGTAAAAGTTTTACGATTTCTTCGTGTAGCATTCGCTGACAATAATGACAAGCAAATGACCAGATTAGAATACATTTTAGTCTTGCAAAGTGTCACTAGAAATTCTTATCGTATAAATAAAATGTTATAGAATAATAAAAAAAAGCCCAAAATATTTTAAACATTACGTAATAATTAATTTTCTACATGTTACCGTGTAAATTATAGAGAACTAGCATTAATACTATAAAAGTAATTGATTTATAGCAATTGTAAAGAATTTCTAAATATTTTCGAACCAATTGCGCAGAAAATAACTCGCTGATGATTTGCATGTTCATTGAAACAACTCTTAATATTAATTACGTTTTTTAATCTGCAATTGAGAGATGTAATTATTTGCATTCCTGCTCGTAGTTTAATCTTAATTAATTACTTTGCATCTCTGTACTGCTAATAAATTAAAACTGCAATTTTAGCTTGGAAAATGTTGCAAATATTTATTAATTAACTGAATGCAAGTAATACAAACATGTTCTATAATAATTCTTATTTATTATCCAATTAATTTTTTAATTCACTAAGCTTATAGTTTCTTTTATTACGTTCATTAATCCAACGTGATTTTTCATTTACGTTTTTTAACATCTCTCGGATATGACAATAAAATGAAATATTTAAGGTAAGTAGAATTAATTAACATTGCTTACTTGTTTAATTCACTTTTTCACAATTAAATGGTGAAACACAAGCGATAAATTCAAATGGGAAAAAAGAATGTAACTAAACGATTCGTAATTAGATTCGTACAAGTGTAAATTGAACAATTTCCTTTAGTTTTCTACCACGCCAAGTTTACGAGCACGGTGAGACGGGCAAGTGGTAAGTAAGAAAGAACAGTAAGAAAACGCCGAGAGCTAAGAAGGAAACGCAAGTGGTAAGCCAATTATGGAATGACTTATTTATTTGCACGTGGGATCCGCGCAACGCGCACCAGCAACCAAATAAAATCGACGCGATTCGAACAAAATTAGCGAAGCTATTATGTCACACCATTAAAGCGAGTTTATTGCCAGCCAAACTTATTCAACATCTCGATTTAACAACACGAACAAGGCATTTGTTCTTTTTTTTCTACATCTGCTATTTGATTATATTTTTTTTCTCGTTCGTTGAAAGTCTTTAATTAACTTTTTCTCTATACTCTATTGATGCTCACAGTGATTTTAATGCGACTCTCAATGGCTAAATTCTTAAAGATGTTTATCTTGCTGTTGAGGTTCAAGTGAAAATAACAATCAAATGTAAAAAAAAACATGATTATCATGATGATCAATTTTGAAGTTTCTTGACACATCATGTTTTGTGTAATTTTCTTGCAATTTCTTTCTCCGCTATGCTTTTATTCATGTACAGGATGATTTGTTAAATGAAGAAGACGAAGGAAAGATGGAATTTGATGGTGTGTGCGATGGTAACACTTGGTATAATAACCGAAACTTAAAGTGCATAAAAAATGACGAATAATGATGCACAATGAAGCAAAAAGAAAGCAATAATAATCATTTTCGGCCTGGTCTGCTTTAGTTACATGTTTGCTTGCTTGGTGGTCGGCTTCATTTAAATTGCTAATAATTATTTTACAATGAGATTGAAAGCTGCATTCAGATTTGATTTGTGTGCGCTCTCCTTCAATTTTAATCTATTTCTATTTGTATTTTTCTAGAACAGGCATACGAGATGTACGTCTATTCAATTCTTTTGAATTACAATTACAAATCATCAAAATCTACAATCAAATCCAAAACTTTTTATCTATTTTTCCAGGACATTTAAAGGGAATAAACGTGATTCGTCATCACTATTAAACAGTGATTCTTAACTAATTCAAATGCAAATGCAGATTTATAGCAAATGAAATTTACAGCTCTAAGAATATGTCATTAACTACATATCTTTCATTATCAGACTAAAGCACAGGTGCAACTTGCTTAAGACCCCTTACTTAAGAATATACATAACTACTATGCAGTTAAGTATAACTACAAATTTCATTCAATCCAACTGATTACTTATCTGCGTATAATGAGAATACGCGGCGGATAAAAAGAAAATGCGCAATGGCAAACGGGAATTGACATGATAAAAGTATTTGTTTTTCTTATTCTGTAAAGACCGGATATTCGAACGTTCATTTAGCCATTTATCACACATCTGCGTAGATGTCTTTTTGCTCTAAACGTACAATAATTAAATGTGGATTAATGTTGTTGAGCGGTGATTATAGTTGCAATCCATTTAGTTTTAGACTTTATAGTCGGCTTTGGTTTTGTTTGCAATAGTTTTGTTTATTTGACGTGTGTTGAAACTTGATTAAGTTGAATGTTGCTTTGATAGCAGATCTTCAATTAGTTTTAGTAATTATCGCACATTCAGCTACAGTTATTTCTAACTACATTATACGCTTCTACTAATAACTAATAAGTAAACTTATGAGTTTTAGATGATAACTATATATATTTAGTTAATGAAAGTAGTTAATCATGTATTAAGTTAACTGCTCTATTAATTTTTCTTACAAATATTTCATATGTTTATTTCCTAAGAATTAACTTCAAATTTTTTGTGATAAAAATATACATTAGGTACATTGTTGTAATTGCGCAAAAAGTAAAAAGGGTGTTTGTTATGATATGCAAATGTGGGTCACGCAACTAATGTCTATTTTCAGTTTTATAGTCTTTTTATGGTGTAAAATTGAAAACTAATTAACAATAGGCATAGAACACAACGATAAAATTTATGAACGCTCCTCGGAATGTATTTCATCGCATTGCAATGCAATGTCACGTCTGCGAATAAAGTCGATTATCATAGAGTGAATTATATAAAATTGTCACAATGCGTAATTAATTGACCGCATAGCAGGAGGAGATTTTTCAGCGCATTGATGCATTGCGTGCTCGAAGCATTGCAGCACGTTGGGTACGTATGAGTGCGCAAAATATACCTTGATGAAAAATGCCTCTTCGAGTGTGTTTTCCATTCATCAAGCACGCTCGTAAATCTCTCGATGGCAATGGTGATAGTGTAGTCATTGTAGGCGCAGTTCTTTCATAACACGCGTGCCCGCTTCAGATACAGATGCTGTATAATTAATAATAAATAATAAAGATTATATTATGCGTTCCAAGGACCGTGTCGATTGCAAGAGCGCCCGCAATTGATCGATTCGAACGGGTTGACAATGTCACTAATGACTAAGTCATCATTCATTCTTATTTTTAATCGTAAATTATTTCATTCAAATGAAATTTGTCTTGGTATTACTAAAATCCAAATGTCCTTAAATTTGAGGAAAATACGCGAAGCAAAAGTTTAGTAGGTAATTGAATAAAATGAATGATAATTTCGGAATTCATCAAATCCTTATGCAAATAGTGAAAATGTTTTGTTTGATGTGCGATCGTCGTGCTGCAAACATTACCGAACACAATGGAGCACGTCGCGACGTGTGTGGCGAAACGAATGCGATTGCACGGAAATGATATTGTTCGTCTCTCTACTAAATGTTTACGATTCATTCGACAATTGCATTCGGCTGCTACTGACTTGAGTTGAGTGTCCCGTCGCCGCAAATGCAATGCGATTTGAATATGAAGTCGCTTTGTAGGTACGCATATTTGGCGCACTTATCTTAATTATACGAGCGCGTGAGCTACAAATTTCTCAAGTGCGCGTGCATTTCCTTTTACGCAATTCCAGAAACAATCCTGACAACTACGACTAATTCTTTACTGCTAATGTGAATTACTACTCTTTTTGGTCATCACAAATTTCTCCTAGTCCTAATAAAAATTACGCTTTGACCAATTACTAAATTTTATAATTACTTACTTACTTACTTTCAAACATCAGAAAATTTTAATTACTTCCTAATAATATAATATTTACTCTACGTAGGTATTCACGTTTGAGTTAGAATAATTTTTCAATCATTTTTGAGCTTCCTGGTTAATAATTCTAATATATTGAGCGAGTAGGAATAATATACTTGCTACGAATTAGATTTGATTTTTCTAAACGTTAGCAATAAATAATAGTAATTTAATTGCCTGGAAAGAATATTAGATTAACATATAGGTAAATGAAATAAAATATTCTAGGCTGGAATGCATGCAATTTCCGTTTCGCACATTAAACATCATTAAAATCTCAATAAAACTACAACGCGACCTTAGATCAACGAATTGCATTTCTTCAATGTGTTTCTTCATTGACTCCTCAATGTCAATTCCATTTCGAGTGCGCTTTATTTCCATTCTTTCAGCTTTTATTAATATTTACTGCACTGCCATAATGATGTCATAACTTTTGACATGTTTATTAGAGACTTATGAAAAGACATTTTCGAGGGCATAACAAAATACAAATAGTCATTAGCATTAAGAATTATTTAATTTACACCATGCTGTTATTATTCGCGATGAAGATGAAGTGGGGAAAAAATGAATGCATGCACATTAAGACCACACCTTAAACCTTCTTTCATGTCATCGAGCTTATCATAAATCACTAATTAACACGAATTTACCAGCAGTGTTGTTTGGTGAAATTAACTCGAATTCTCGGCGCATGCTGAACAAATCCTAGATCTGTCAATTCGCATACGCGCACTAAATCTTAAAGTGCACTAACTCAACGCATTATTTAATTTTAATTAGCCGTCAAACAAAACGCAACGAGTTTGAAATCGATGCGAAAAAAGTGCGAGCACGAATCGATCACGAATTTCTGTTGGCTCCAACACTTGCGAAGCGAGACAGAAATAATGGCCGAGTGTAAAATCAGAGTGAGAACATAGTCAAATCAAGAGTTTACCAGTTTTGTAGTGGTGACCTTTTCGCGAAAAGCAAAGATTTCACGTTTTGTGCAAACTTTTTGAATGCGTTTTCGGCATAAAAAACCGAATGAATGAGGCGTTTCATTTCATGTAATTCTATACTTTTTTTTTGCATTATAGAAAACAGATTTATTATTATGCTAGAAGTAGAGAGAATTGATCTACATATTATAAATCATTGCACAATACAAGCTTTGTATAATTTTTGAATTGAATTTCATATATTCGTGAGTGGTATAAGAAATGTAAAAAAGTTTTCAACAATTTATAGCACTTTCTACGTGCAAAAAAATTCAATGCTTTTCTAAAGTGGTTTAATGTGACATGTTTATAGATGATTGTCTTTCCATTCTGATTTGGTATTTGCAATATTCATGAAGTTATGATTAATTGCTTATGACAAAATGTTTAGTGAAAATGCATAATAATACAATTGTGACTCGTAAAATTCCTCTTCTAAGCTTATAATGAATAAGGGATGCATTTTTACAATATTAATTAGTTTGCACATATTTAGCAAGTTCGCGATTAATTAACCTTCGTAGATCGTTAGCGACACGCGCATAATAAATCAATTGATTGCCTCCAAGCGGCGTCGTCAATCGATTGGGTGATTGATTGACGTGCTTTTCTTCAATTCATCGTTCATTCATCACATTGCAAGTCATGTCTTTCTCTCTGCAATCATTTTCCGTGACAAAAATTACATAATTATCAGTAAATAATACAATGCGTCTATTTGTGTTGCAAATTATGTATGCTCATTGCAAAATACTAATTAGTTAATTGGTCAATATTTCATGCACACAACTATTTTAGGAACAAATTATCATCCCATTGTAAGTGTATGACAAGTTTTAAACTGCCAATTAACTTTTGAAATCCATAATTATGCTGTTTGCAAATTCAAACTGTTTGAAACAAATCTTGTTTTATTGACGTAGTGTTTTAGTAGGTAGAGAATATCTAAAAAATGAATGTTCAATTAAATCGAAGAAGACATCAGAAAATAGTAAGCAATTATAAGATGAAAATTATGGTAGACAAAGGATGAATCTAGGAATGGAATGAAGAAGCAAGAAATGCAAGTCAGCAACATGATTAAGAATCTCAAAGCAAAGACGAAACAAAAACGTCGATTACATTGTTAATTAAGTAATGAGCATTAAATTGGACATTGAGTGATCGAACGAAAAGTTTCACTTCATATGCCTTGCCACGCACAATTATCATTGTTAGTGCAATTATTATCTAAATATGTAAGAAAGATGTAATGCAAAGGCAATCCCAAAGCAAAAGTGCAACCGCAGTCTGCGGTTTTCGTGTTTAATTGCTTATTATCTTAGCTGTGGAATTAATTAATGAGTTGGATTTTATATAAGCTTGCAAAGTGAAGTGTTTTGAAGCGTACCGCAACTTATGTGCCATAATTCGTAAATTATTGAATGTAATTTTCTTTTCCAATCAATATTTAATTTTAAGCATAAAATGAAATATTTAAGCTTTAAATTTTAGTACAGACTTGCCAATAAAATTTAAAATTTCACATGAGAAATTGCAAGTAATAAATTTTCATGTTTAGATAAGCTATCAAAGAAACAATTTTCCACGATCGAGCAACGTAACAATTACGAAATAAATTGTTATAAATCATTCGTAATGACGTAGTATGACGATGAAAAAAGTGCAAATTTCTTCTTCAACTAACACCTATTAGTGCTTAATATTCATTCCGAAGGATTAGTATGCGATACAAGTGCTCAGTCTTAAGATCTAGCTGCTAAGTTTCGTTGTTGGATTATGTTGCAAACTCGGTGCAATAAATCAATTGCATTTTTTCAAAATATTTGCTTGCTTGCTCCTAAGCGCATTGCACATGCGTGCTGCATATAATTATTATTGCGAGGGTGATTTATTAGATGAGTTTTTGAAGAAAAAAGGTGTGTTTTTGTTTGTTGGAATGTGTTAAGAATTATGTCATGAATTTACATTATAATTCATCCAAATTTTATTTAATTAAAACCCTTTAGAAAATGTATAAAATTTAAATGGTCGATTTAGTAATCCACAATAACACATTTATTTATTACCCACTACATACGAAAACAATTCAATTAACATTCCAACATCCGCTTTAAACAATTTAAATAGCTTAGTACACCTTTTATTATTTATTGTACGACAGTGCAATTTCCATAGGCATTTTTTGTTTTCCTCTTCGCGCATTGGAATCGCATTATCGCTTCGTGTGAAACGTAATAATAAATCGCTTAATAATTGAATCAATGTATTTGCCAATCGCGAAATTGTATGCAAAGCTTGCGCGACGAAAAAACCAACGGCAGAGAGACAATAGCTGGCGCGCACGGTAGTACAGTGACAATCGCAAGTGCGCAGCGCGTGTAAATAATAAATTAATATTGAGCTGATTTATATTTATGTATGCAAAGCGCGATTCGATATGATTTATTGTATCGGCGCTCGATTACGTTTCTAATGGCTTTCGCATTCTGGAATACGTGCCAACTGAACGAGAGGAGGATATTCAAGCCATATCCGCCTCGTTCAGCTCCTTTTTTCCATCGAGACTTACAACAAATGTGTAACAATTAATTAATGATAATACGTGTCTGAATGTAACTGCTCACACCGGACTAATAATAATCTCTTAAGTAACGTGGGAAATATTTATGCTTTATTGTTCTATATTATTTATTTTCTTACCTATCTGTCTCAAAATAATGTTGAATAACCTGTCAAGTGTAAAAGTAAAAACAGACAATAAATTAACAGGAATTAATAAAATATTATTTAATATCCTGTAATTTTACATTATTTAATCTATGATAAGACAATTAACATAAACATATGGTATGTATTGAAAAGCATGTCAGTGTTTTGTTACAATAAATAATTTTCCCACCGATTGAAATCATATTACTCGAATCATCGATTGCGATAGAATCGATAAAATTTGAATAATAATAATGATCGAATAATTGAATGTGTACTTTCACCTCGTGATAGAATACGACTTCTTTCTTTGATTTACTTACAGCACACCGAGATGTTGTTGCTGTTGTTGTTGTTCTTCGTATTGTTATTCGAGTAAGTTATTGTTGTCGTTGGTGAGAGATTGAGATAGAATTGAATTATGATTCGGACTCAAAGGAAGCGCACGCTCCGCGCAAAAGTCAGGTGTGTTTATGCGCGTTCTCTAATTGTGCAAAGAGACGATTTGCATTTCGTGTTTTTCGATTTGCATGCGCGCACTTTTTTCTTGCGGCGGACATAACTAACGCTCTGCTCTCGGCGAAGGTTAATTAACGGAATTAGCGAGCAAACAACATCTAATTAGTACTTGTCTTAATGGTTTATAGACGCTCGCCGAGCACGAACTCTATGAATTTCTTCCTCCGGTGCGATCGTCGTGTTTCCGCGCATTGATTTATTGAATTTTAAGCGCGTTGCTAATTATTTTCGACTCACTGTACAACTTTAAAATTTGTTCCACCTGTTAAGATATTATCAAGACCTGCTAAGCTTAATAAGTTACCAAGCGGCGAGAAGATCCTTGCTTATTAAGAAGATAACGAATTAAAAATATTATAATACGAGACAATACAATTTATATTTTAAAATTATTTATAAAAGAAATTAAAAAAATAAAGATATTAATATCTCATAGAAATTCCGGGACCACGCACAATTTGTAACGATTTGCAATGTCAGCTTACACAAAGAATGACAGGAATGAAAACCCAGTCTCAGTTTATTCGTATTCCTAGAACTATATTCTTTGAGAGGCGATAAGAATCATCATCAATTTGTCATTAAATTAATGCTATTGAGCACTGAATAAACCCACAATACAATTACGCACAATACACTACAGTACAAGGTGTGCAACCGCATGATACTTATCAATTATTCGTCATTTTATCGAATAAATTAAAAATAAATACTTTATTGAAATTTGTTTAGATATATTTAGAATTAAACATAACGAAACAAACAAATTCTTGAGCAAAACAAATAATAAACTATATAATATTATACATTTATTGAAATGCATCTGAATGCATATCGTTCCATAATGGCTAACACGACCATAATCCCCTGAAATAAATAACGTTATTGAATTGCATAAATGAAGGCGTTGTATGCGCTATTAAGAAGCACATTTTGCGGTGAGATTTGCCATTCGCTTACGCCATTAGCAAGAGCTAAAGCAGCGGAGCAATTGTCTGAAAATAGCAAAATAAATTACACGATACTGTGCACCAACGACAACGGCAACAAAACAGAAACTGCTGCTGCTGCTGCTGCTTGTTGATGCTTGTTGTTGTTGCTGTTGTTGTTATTGTGTGTTATATGCGCTTGTTGCATTTTTACTATGCGCACCGTGCACACATTGGGGAAGTGCATTGGATGAAATGCGTACGCGTTCTCGTATTTTATAATAAATGATCGCATTATTGTTATTTATTGTGAAGACATTAGTGTGCCGCTGATATTCGAGCATTAGCTTAATACGCGTATGAATGCTTTTGCGTTTACTGAACTTGTAGCATTTTTAATGTAATTTCATACAGATTTATGCGTTCGTGAGCTGGATTTCGTGCTCTTATTGTGCTTGACAGCTTCATTTATTTTCACGTGTGTTCAACTCATGCTGAATAAGTTTAGCAATTAAAACTAACAGAACTAATTACAATAGTCCTTTATGTAAACGCCAGAAGAAATTTGAGGAAAACCTTTCTTGTTAGAGCACTCAATAAAAAGTTAACATTTTAAACCCAAGAAGTTTACGCACAATTGACTTCTAAATTGCATGAAACTCACACACAATCCACGCACAAAGTGAGCATGATGCGTAAGCATCGTGTCAAGATATAAATAAATATACTTATAAAGAAGTGGATGTCACTTGCTAGCATACATTTATTCTCTCCTTTTCCCAACCACTGGATAGATGCATTGCTCCAACCTGCATATCGCCTTCATGTGCGAGCAGTCAAAGAAGAACAAGAAGAAGAGGAATCCTGTTGCACTTCGACAGATAACATCGTTGCATCAATGTTGCTTACCTGTTTGTAAAGCCTGCTTAGCGCTAACTTTAAGCGGGCTAGGCTAGGTCATGAGATTTTCGAATCTTCAACTCTTCCAAGCGCGCAACTAAGTAACTCTACTCCTCTCTTGATGGAGACTTCTCATTGCTTCTTGTTCTTCAGCTGCTCCTTTAGCATGTCCTGCTTGTTCGTATGCGCAAAACGACCGAATCGTGTTTCGTTTTTCGCCGAAGAAGAAAGAATAAGTTTAATAGTGATTTCAAATCATTTTTCAAGAGTATTTCACGGTAAAACTTGAATTGACAAACAACCGGACAAGAGGATAATTTTATCCTTTGGAAAAATAGCAAGTAGGTATTTTAAGTAAAAGAAGTAGAATAAATCAATGTTAGAAAATTGATGTTTACGTAACGTTTATCCTCGCAAAGAGAGTTGAACAATCGAAACGCAAAGAAAGCACAAAAGCTTTTATTCGCTTGGCGATATCGTAAATTGCATCGGCTGCTGCTGATCTCTTCAGCTGCATTCCGCACTTTGCTGCAGCATGTTCAGTAGTCAATACGCAATCGACGTATCCATCGAGCGCGTCGTCTCTATTTACGTATAAATAGAATAAACATAGGCATTGCATGCATTGTCAGATTTTGCCAACAATCAGCATAGTAAGGAGCAGGAGCAGCGCACCTTGCTCGAGCGAACAAACGAGTGAGTTGCAACTCGCACCGCGTTCTCCACTGAGCAACAATTCAAGCAATCTAAACGGCATCATTGCACTGAGAGAGCCACCGAATTGCATCAGAGACCAACATTATGCATGTGCACCACAAAGAGTGTCTTAAAGTGTGCTTCGATTTCAATCGACGTCTATTCGCGCATTTCTATTGCCACTCTTGCAAAGAAATTATCGAATAATTTGTTTTGCTGCAATTAAACTCCAAATAACGTGAGATTTGTACCTACTAAACCTGCCCAACTAATTAAACTTTCGTTAAACTAAATTACCCTACAAAGGGATGCAGAAATAGAGGGTAACACAATGAGAACAACTTTTCAACTAGTTTCTGATAAATTTTCAGGAGATTAAATGAATTTCATGTCAACCCTTGAATGAGAATTTAAATTATTGAGAAGTATTGGATTTTTATTATGGTTAATTGTGTAACATCCCGTGAAATGTACGTAATGTGCTCTATTGAATTTCTAATTAACTTTACTTCTAATTAAAGTAATTTTATGTCGATATGTTGTCGATTAGTGCACTGGGAAAAAGTTTAAATGCGCTTTAAAAGTATTAAACCGTCAGTGTTTTAATTAGTTTTATGTAATTAAACTGCAAAAACTGCGTATGATATGAGCAAAAAGATGTACGTACCTATCGGTTTGTGTGCATTGGAGTTTTTAACGCATATTGGCAATGCACAAAATTACAATTGCAAGCGCAATTGTTCGGAGGCGTATAAGTTGGGAGTACGGTGATTCGATTATTCGCGTAGTTGGAAGTGAAAGTAGCTTTCTCGTCGGCAGCGCATTTCGGCATCTGCGGATGAAGATGCGCCGCGATCTTCATGAATTGTCTATTAGATACACCAGCTATAATAACTTCTGATGAAGCAGTAAAAGAACTATCTGTAAATTCACAGCTGGATTTGCAAAATATTGCATTGTGTAGGTTGGATATTTATTACAGATTTCAGTTTTCTGCGATTGTAATAATTAATACAAAAAAATTCATTTCCTCTTTTACATTAGAAATTTTATCCAAAAAATTTACGGTACGACAATACTTACAGTTAAAATCATCAAAGGAACTAATTTTTGAGTATGTTATTATCTCGAAATTAATTAGGTTTTAATTAAAACTTGAACGTATACCACTAAGCCAAAAATGTCAATTATGAGTTAATAAAGCGCTGATTTTATGACAAAATTCGACTAATTCTTATTGAAAGTTGTTGCAATAAATTAAAAAGCAATAAAATGCAACAAAGTGTGGAATAAAAGAAGTCGAGAATTGCAAATTATGACCTGATTTACTCCACCAAACTTTGAGTTCCGGAAACGCCTCGCCATAAAAATTGGCAAAAGTCTAAGATGTTTATCTCCCATTCAATTTCTTGAGGCAATTACTTATGCGCATTTTTTACGTGCTTCGCTCAATGCAACTCAATTAGTCATTTGTGTCTTATCGCGATATGCAATATCAAATTACCGCATGCAACAAAGCAAAACGTCAAAATTGTCAGAAATCAAAGATGCATAAATTAATAACGTCGAAACCATTAACGGAGGTAGCAAAAAATTTATGCATCAGCCAAATCAAAAGTAACGAAATTCAGTTTGAGCAATTGAATCGAAGATAACAAAATGAAATAGGATACATACTTTGGTGTTCTGTTGATCAAATCGCATGCTTTATAATCTTGATGGAGGCCATCGTCGTCGTAAAACTATTATTCACGTCACTCAACTCGTTCGCGTAATGAATAGGAATCTAATCAAAACAATTTTTATAACTCATTAATACGCGTGTGCGCGTGTTTTTCATCACTTCTTCATTAGATGCATGTGCACCGCATGCTGTTATTATCTCCATTGACCACACGTTGTACAAAAGAAAAACAAGAAAATTTTCGCACAAAAGCTGCCAACGAAAAAATGACAATTGTATGTTTTGCGTTTAGTGTTGTTGTTGTTGTTGTTATTTCCGTGTTATTTATGGTTATGATAATCTTGTGAAATATGTGCTTAACGCATTTATATATTTTAAGTCACTTAAGTTTATTTTTCAAATTGCTAATAAAATCTTTAGTTATATAATTATGTACTCACATTCTTATTAATTTACTTCAACTATTTATAAATTTGTAATAAAATAAAATTAATTACCAGACATTGAAAAAATGTATCAGCTATTAATTAAGCCATTTCCTGGTAAAGTATAAAAGTACACTTGACAATAATAAGTAAATTAAACTTTATAATATGTAGTAATAAAATTCCAACCGAGAAACAATCTTTATGCGTGTTTTAAAATGAATTCTTACCAACACCTGAGGTTAGAACAATTACTATGAGATAACTTCTTAAAAATTACCTTGTCTAATCGTATAAAAATCACGTAGGCGTTTTGAAAACCAATGAATTTCCAATGAAACATACAGGAAACCATAAAATACTAATTGAATAGTAGGTACGCAAAATAAAAATAAATTTCACACATGCAATTGAATAATTACTTGTGCTTCATACGTACGCATAATTTAGCCACAAGTTTGTGCGCTTTCTAAAAAAATAAGACAATCATGTAATAGTCAAGTGAAGAGTATTTGCAAAAAACCGAAAGAAATATAAATATTAGTGTCAAAATTGTATTCGTATTCAAATCATCTCTCGTCTGATCATTATTCACTATTTAAACATTGAATAATTAATTTCGGCAAGGTATTTATGCCGAAACATATTTAATATTTGATGTTTAAATAAATGTATGTAGCAAAGTGCGCCTGTGAAATATTTATTTACTTACTCTTTATTTCGCTGGCGTCTGAGAAACTCGACAAGTCGTGACGACTCATCATTGCCTTGATAAGCGGACGTACAGTTATAATGTTATGCATTTTGAATAAGTTTTCAAAAGAAGAAAGTCGTTTGAATTTTATATCTTAATTTCAAACGTTTGCCCATTTAGCGATGAATTGTTACAGATGAATGAATATATCATATTACACTGACGAGCGCTATGCATGCACTTTTAACGTGGCTCGTTAATTAATAAGATAAATGACTTGTGCATCAATGGAATTTTGATGACGAAAATTTTATGATTTCAAAATTAAATTAATGATTCCTGCGCGAAGAGAAGCTAATGAATTATTGTGTGTTTTGAAAGACGATTTCATGCCTGATAACATTATGTAATTTTGATTGATTTTTTTCCTCACATAAACAAAAGCTTTAACAAGCAATACAAAAAATTTCTGCTTCATTTTAATGACAACAAATGGAAGTAAACATTGAGGAAACATTTCAAATTCAAAATATTAATTAACAATGCTCACTTTCAAAGGCATAATTTCGAAAATTAAGAATTTAATTAATTTTCTTAAGAACACAGAGAAGCTAGCAAATTTAGGCTTCTCAAAGGCGGAAAACACGTAACAAACTTTCATTTGAATAGGAAACAGTTGAAAATTATTCGGCGCAATGCACGTTGTTGAGTTGTCTATGATTTGTTGAGCTAGTTAAGCGTAAAATGAGCTGTTGATATTCGTGTGGTGAGCTGAGCAAACGCGTTCAATGCGCGCCTTGTTTCTTCACCTGCTGATCACCTTTGACCCGCCGAAGAAGTCGCGTCGTCAATGCCGGAAGAAAATCAACTGGTCGACGACGTTCTTAACTGATCGGCTTATGCGGCTCATCTTTAAATTAAATTTACATAAATTTATTAGAAATTACAATGATCATACTACCATTGTAAGTCTTCTTAAGTTCCAGGAAATGTTTATGATATTGTTAAAAATATGGTGGTTGAATGAAATGTTAAGAATGAGGTTCAAAAATTCCAAAAATGTCTCGATTTTTCCCTCAAGATTTATAAGCCATTGAAAACGCAGCAGGACAGTGCACGTTTCGGCCATTATGAAATAAATCAATTTTGAGGATATTTTTTACCGTTGCACTCCTGGCGAAATCGTGTAAAGTGCGCAAACGCGATAAATATTATTGGCATCGCATCGATCGATCGATCGAGATTAGGATCGCTCGCCATTCAGCAATGTGCACGCAAATGTGCATGTGCACGGCGCGGAATGAAGCGACGCGAAGAGAAGAGGAGAAACTGCGAATGGCCCGTAACTCAAAAGGCCGTTGCGACACGCCGCAAATAAATAAATGCGTTGCGTTTCATAGAGATATTTCAAACAATGTGTGTATAAATCTTTCCGTCCGTTTCGCTCGCGCCCATCAGGATAATGCAGGATGTCTCATTCCGTTCCGCGTATGAATGCGTGCATGTATGTCGTATGTAGTGTGCAATTGAATCGCAGCCGATTTGCTGATACGAACAACTCGCACCGCAAGAAATCAACCAATACATCGTAATTTACGACTTGTTCCAAACGCGCGCATTTCTTCTTCGGCAGGAGGAAGAAGGTGATAACGATGAGCCATTGTACTCCATTCTATTCTGTCATCTGGCATGATTTATAACTTACTTATACATAATTTAATAATAAAAATTATTACGCTGCCTTAAAATTAGCGTTTGACAATTTTTCACAGATAAATTATCATGATTAATTCGCAATCTATTTAAAAATCATAAAATTTCAACTTAAAAAACTTTTTAATTAAAATTATTCAATAGAATCATAAATTAAGGGTTAGATTGAAAATCCGCTTAAATATTTTGAATAATTTTTAATTTAATTGTTACGAAAATTATAAAAAATTTGTTAGGATTAACAAAAATAAATCATTTATGCCAGGAATAAATCAAAAATTATATAAGAGCAAAAATCCTGAATCTCAAACAATCATAGAATTGAATTAATCAATTAAGAAGGTTGTAATGTACTCAAAATAATAATTTTACTACCTATATTTAGGCTAAAAACATAAACAAATAAAGTCTATAAATTAAATCATGTTTTATTAATAAATATAAAAGTTATTAAACTTTGAAGCACTCAACAATGTCTCAACGCTTCAGAAAAACTATGTCACATTGTTTATGCAAATAATGAACAAATGAGAATAGATATTCGAACAAGTCCTATACGAAATGATACATAATTTATTCATTTATCACTCGTAAAATTTTCAACTCGATGCGTGCCTTGCTTGTGCGGCTATTAATAAAAGAGTGAAGAATCGAAGAAGTCGTCGACAAAAGTGAAGACGAAGATGAGAAACACAAAAACGCCGGTGTCGTATTAATCTAGGCCAAAAAGACATTTAAATTGATTAAGCCTCCTGCCGAAATAATCAATTAATGAGCCAGCACCGCGTGAGATGTGCGAGGATCTCGTTGAGTTTGTTAATAAAAATAAAATTGACAAACACACTTAATTAGCTATGCGTAGCGCACACGCACGTGTCGCACGTGTATATACTGTAGGCATTTCTCAATGCGCGCCAAGTCACAAAATTAATCATAAATTTTTGGTTCTTCTATATGGTAGTGAAAGGATTTAAAATCCGTGATTTATGAGCAGAAATTATATGGATTTTCGGGCGATTTGAATAAGAAAACCTTCTTCTTGTGTCGCATCAAAGCGCGTAATTTAATAGCGTTTTTATTTATTCTCGATTATTGTGCGTGTGTACTGCATAAAAATTTATATTAATTCTAAATAGCGAAATTTATTAACTAATTATACCGAAAATTTTACGAAATTTACGACCGAAACAATATCGAACAAAAACTATTAGCGTTGAGAAAAATACGGTAATAAACTACCGCTAAATTTTAATATTTCAAGGGTACAAAAGGCACTTGGCACGTGTCATAAACAAAAGAATTGTAAATAACTTTATTAGTGGCAAAATGGCAAATTTATTAAATATTAATAATTTAATAAAAATTAATTTTTTATAATTTATTTTATCACATTATTTTAATGCCTTATTTGAATTCGCCGTTAACAGTTAGTAGTTACCTATTAATTTTATCCGAATAATTTGCGTGAAACAAAGTGGAGAAACTAAAACTTATGTTAATTGACTATTCATTAATAGACTGGCTGTGTTATTGATGCAATGGGAATTGACAAAAAGTTGTAGGAAAATTTATAGGATGAATAAAAAGTTGCGAAACAAAATGTCATTTTCATGCGTTGAAATACATTTTAGAGTAGGAGATAATGTAGGTGTTTTACGTTCGTATTACGTTCGTTCATTCATCAAACTTGCGTTTTTTCGCATTGGAAAAACGCATCACTCATTTATTAATAGCAGTTCATTCATTCAGTCATCAGCGAACGAGTGAGTGGATCACTTATGTAAACAGTGCGCACATTGTGATTGCATAAATTGAGAAAATGTAATCCTCACTGTTTGCATGCGACACATTTAACACATTTTTTTCCTTTATTGCGTAAATAATTTGCCCACTACGTCATTGATAATATGTCACAAACGTCAGCTGAAATTTGTAAAATACAATATTTATTAATAGACAAAAATATCAATCAATCCTGTTTTAAATAAATAATTTTTTATTCCCATTTATACTTTACAAAACAAAATATTTTAATCCATATTTTCCCTAGTTTATTAATTCTATTTATCTATTAACTATAATTCCAAATAACCAAAACGAATGTAAAAATAACTACATCCCTCAATATCCTTTTGTTCGTCCTACTCATTAAAATAACAAAGCGATACACAAATAACTCAGCCCAATAACCAAGCAGGAAGCAGGATAGCTCGATGGCAGCGTACGGAAAGAGATGAAACAAGTCAATAGGGTTGTCAATGAATGCACTGGCCGAGCAAGCAAACCGGAAATAATTCATGAAATAATAGCGTGGGTCGTGCACCTGTTTGTTACCTGGTTGAACGCACCGAAATGGGAAACAAGGACCGAAAAGGGAACAACAACTGCATGCAGGATAATCGTGTAGGTGTAATGACGCCAGAAAGAGAAGGTGCTCCTGTCAGGATACGTGGGCGTAAAAATGCGTAGGTCTTCACTTCCCGAATACGGATTATGACGTTGTACGCCCTTGTAATTTATTTTTCCGCTTTCCTTCTTATGTCATACAAGATTTCACTTAAGAACTTTATACCCTTGTCGGAGATTTAATTCATCAAGAAATAACAAGATAGTACCTAGTAAGTACACTATTTGAGCTAATTTTATTCGAATTATTTGAGATAAGAATCAAAACATAAATGTAAATTTAACCCTCATTAGCATAGCGCAACCACTTTCATCAATTTAATTGCACTCCCAGCTGAAAATCAATGCGGATGAAAAGGAAGACACCTTGATGACGTCATAGCTGCGGCTGACGACCGACGTCATCGTTGTGACGTCACTGTTTGTCCTGCCGCCGCCAGGCACTTCCTACACGTACAGCACACGAATGCATCGCGCGGCGGCGGCATCGCAGGCATGCAAAAAGCATTTGCGCGCGCATTGCACGGCAGTGGATGCGATCATAGACACGATTGAATGTATTGTGCGCGTCGCGGCGCCTCGCGAATCGATGGCGGCGCATGACGTCACTCTGCGGTCGACGACGTCATCGTTGGCGACGGTTATAAACTGATATAGCGTGCGGCATGAGCGTGCAGTCGCGTGCAAATCTCGCAGCGCTCTGGACCGGCCGAAAAGTTCTTCGTTCACCCACATCGTGAATCTCGTGGTCATTATCTTCGCGCGCGTCGAGTGTATGTGCGAAGCGGCGAGTGCTAATAAAACTTCTTCTTCTTCTTCATTCGGTGCTGCTGTTAAACTCTCACTCTCCAGCCGCACGCCGCGGCGGTCCACGGCTTAAGCGAGTTGCAGCTGCGCGTTCGCGATCAGTTGGTGCGTTAGTTCAGCATCGATCACTTCGTTCGGACGCTGCGGTCAACGAATCGAATCGAATCGAATTCGAATTCATCGATAAACACTGTTTGAAACAAAAGCTACGCTAAGGACTATAATTGTTTAGTGAACTTGTTGCCGAACACTGTTGGTCAAACAAGTGGTCAAGTGCTCGTTACGATTCGTAACGGTGAATTCTCTCGTTTCGGAAATGTGCTACTGCTGGTCGAGTGTCCTTCATGCGGATATCTAGAGATCCAAGCGTGGAGTCACCTCGGAGCGGTGCTGCGGAAGAGACGCAGTCACCCTCGTCGCCGGAAATTGCATTCCGGGACTCGCCAGGTGACGTTTTGGTGTGCACGGACATGCATTGAACAATTAGCACCACTTGTTGTTGTTGTTTACTCAGTTACCTACACATTCGAGTCAACTTTCTTCTTGTTATCCTGCACATAGATTCGCACACGTTGTTTATTTTGTTTGTTCGTTCCTTAACTTACCTTTAAGTTTTTTTGCATGATTTAATGGACCATCAAAAGTGACACCTGTGATAATTCATGATTCGCTGATTTTTGTTCATTTATTCTATTCGTTACCTGCGTTTAAACGACTTATTGGCTGTGCGTTCGCGATTAGTTTGCGCGTCGATTAACGTACAATGCCGACGACATGCGGTCCGGGCCGCCGCCGCTGAAGCACCGGCCGCCCCAATCCACTACCATCGCTTACCACCCCCATCACGGGCACACCGACAGCAACAACAATTCCACCAATTTCAACTATATACGGAACAAGTGTATGTTTCTTTTTTATCTATTATTTTACGCTTTTTAACACAAATGCATACTTTTTAAGTTATTTATAAATAGTTTTAAACTTTTTCTACAATTTCAACTCTTCCAAGAGTTGATTTAAAAATTTTTAAGGATAAAGCAAGATCTTTAATCTTGGAAAAACTTGGTATGTTTAATACTAATTTTGCGTGAGTTATTAGCAATAATTATTGACGATTATAACGTAAAACTTAAGACAGAAAGTGAATAGGTTATTTGTTTATTTACTGTTCGCATTACCGACTGAATTTCTGGTGGCGTTTCGTGAACACGCCAAGGCCGTCAAGCCAAAAAAATCGACGAAGGAAAAAAGTATCCTAGTGCGGCGCTCATTTGAATTTGGCATGGCGCGAAAAAATCGAATATTTCCAATCGCACATTATTTATAGCTAAACAACTTATGCGGCGGCGTTACTTTTGCTTTCATTGGCGCGCTCTCCGACGGCGCCGAGCGCGCAAACACGTGAATTGCAATCACACCGCAAAACCTGTGATTGAGCTCGTGCTTTCCACGGAACACAAGGCATTATTATTAAAACATTGTTGTTTAATCGCCAAATAATGCGGGATTGAATACGCGGATAATCATCCTCGTTTCCGTTGCTTAAACATGCGGAAAAATACGCGCGAACGAGCTGAAAAAGCAAACACGGAAATGCCGCGCTACCAGCTGTGCTGAGAGCGAAAGGCGTCGCGTGACGTCATTGAGCGTCGATAATGCGCGCTGCACGTGACGTCAATGGCGACGTCATTGCTAATGACGTCGTCGGGGACGGCATCGATTCAATGCCGTCAACGTGCTCGTGTTGAATGTACTTCAGTACTTTGCTATTGCTTATCACACTCGCACGTGCGGCTTGGTATCGGAGCGTCGCGGTTGCGGCGTCGCTGGCGTCGAGGTCAAAGCGAAAGTTTTGTGGTAGTCGCGACGCGAATGCCGGCTTCGCACGTTCTTCAGCCATCGTCGTGCTAGCTAGCATCCAACCATAATTTGCTGTTGTTTCCGGTTTGGGTATGTGTTTTACATTTTATCACTCTATTTGTGTAAATTGCACGATGATTTATGCGTTTGTAAATTCGTATTCGCATACATAGTTTAGAAGCCGGTTTCTTTGCCAAATTTCCGGTTACCGGTATAATTTTGGTATCAAATTTAAATATAGAAATTCTGCTTTCTATGTGTACAAATAAGAATTCAAAAATATGCCTGCTAATTTTACTAAAACGATGTAGAAGTTGATAAGGAAGGTTTGCGGTTCAAAAAATTTTCAATTTTGTGTGTAACCGGATTATTTATTGTAAATGACTGGTAACCGGGAGTCTTTTAGCGTTGATTTTAAGTTAATAATATAAACTAAGAGAAAATATAAAAGAAATTGTTAATTTTAAATTATTAATTAATGGTAACCACATTTAATTAAAGAAGGGAGCTAGAAATGCATCAAACGTATGAAGTTTCCAGTGTGTCTAAAGTCATTATGGCTTGCTTTCTAATTATTAATTGTTAAATATTAATTATTAGAAAATAATAATATTGAAAATATTATTTATGGTAAGCGGTTAAAAATAATGAAAAACTTACATTTAAAATTAGTTACTTGAGTAACTTCCTCATAAAAATTGATTTTTTTTACATCCACGATAAAAGAAAAAGCTTATAGGTACGTGCTCAGAGCTAATTAATTAAAGTATTAATTAACATTTTTCCATACTTTGAGCCAGCGCTATTTCCATAAAATGAAATAAATTCCACTAAAAATTGTCAAATTGAAAAACAATTATAAATTATTTCGCGAGCAATAAATCTAACACCACATCTTAATTTATGGATGAATAATTATTTGGCTGATGTCATGCCGAATGGTAAATATTAAATATGAATTAATAATTACACAAATAAAGGTGATATTTTATAGATTCAAGTGTAAAATAATCAAGCAAGTTTCACTCCTCTCCGTATTGTTCTAAGCAAAAAACGCGTCCAACTTCGCGCGATTCCAGTGTAAATCTTGGTTTATTTTCGTCCGCCGTCATCGATTCGTGACGTCGTTGAACGGCGTCGTGACGTGCTCAAGGCATATTTGACCATGACGCCACCAGCTTGCCGCCTCCGTGAGCGGCGTGATCAATGCGTTAGTTTGCCGTTTCGCCGCTGATCGCCGCACGACATCAACAAGAAGCACGTGCGCTGCTTTCACAAACCTCGTAACGCGTCAATATGAAATTCAAAAACTTATTTACGACATTATTATAACCGACACCTTCATGCCGTATGTTTTTCAAAAATGTGTATGAATTATAGACATTTCATGTAAATAATGCTAGCACGTGGAAATGATTTTTTCGTGTCTATCGATTTTTCTTTCGTTTTCAAGGTGAAAAGCCTTGAAAATAAGCAAATATGGAGCGAATGAGTATAATTTACTTTGCATACGAGCCAAACAAAGAAAAACGACCGGAAAACCGTAAAAACCCACCCTGTCACGAAATCAAAACACTTATCAGCTTTTTTCCTTCATTATGTTTAGTTGCACTGTTTCGTCGAGTTAAACGGTCAAGCACCCTTAGATAAACATCGAAATTTTAACAATTTCTATTGAAGTTCTGACATATCAATTGCAGACGTTTAAAAAACTTGTAGAAAATAAATAATTCTCGGGTATAAAAATATTTTCTATGATAAAAAGAGTAACACAGTATTTTATTAAACATAGATTAATGACATGTGAGTTGCAGTAAATTTATTCAAATTTAATAAAGTTAATCGCAACTGATTGACCGCAAAAACCGCAATTATTTTCAACATTTCGGTATTTTGAGCGACTGGACGTGATATACGATTGCTCATTACTGAGTGCACTTATTTTATTAATCGAATCATGATATGAACACCTGGATGACGCGTTCAACTGCACTTACAAAAATGCACGTAAAAGAAGTGATTGACAGCGACGACAAGCCGCTTCCTGTTCATGCAATAAATCAATAGCCAATTATTGACACGCAACTCCATTTTTACTCTATTTTATATTATATTTGCTTTCATTAGTAACACTTTTATATAATTATCAACTATTTTGTAATGCTTAATTGATCATCAATTTCCTAGACAAGATTTCTTAAGATCTTTTCTTAGGAAATTATGATGAACAACAAGAAATAAGAAATTTAAGGAACAATAAAGTTTAAATATAGATTCAATGCAAAATCTCAAAGAAATATGTAATTTATGCATGGAGGAAGCAAATCTTTTTATAAACAAACAACAAAACAGTGTCGGATGCGTAATACGATGGCGTCGATGAATATTATTGTTCGAGTCATAAAGCTGCTGTTATAAAATTGTTGTATTACGCCAACTCGCAGGCGCGTAGTCTGAGTATGTACAACCGCGAGTACTATGTACGATTCATTGCGAGTATGAATAGTGTTTGTAGTAAAAGTTATAAATAAACATGAAGCATCATTTATAAGCATCAATTAATTATGAATCAGTTTGAATCGGGGGAATAATTGCTGAGGTTGCGCTAAGTATAAAGCACTTATTGATGAATCGCTCAATCGTTCAATTGATCACTTTGCGAATTAACCGATTGTATTCTATTATTAAATTTGCAAAATTCATCAAATTAAAGTGAAAGTTATCACCACAACTTCTTTCTTCACGAATTCAATTTCAAATTACCTGATTATTCTTCGCATGAGATTGATATTGTTTATTTATTTTTAATGAATGCTTGGAGAGATAGAGGAGATTTATAAAATTTAAATAAATATTATACTTATAAGCCTATTATATTCCAGTCTTTTACGTTGGACACAAAAGTTTATAACCGAATAGATGAAATTTATGAACGCTTTGTGCGAGATTTGCTATAGAATTACAGTTAGAGATACCTACAGCATACAAACGCTTAAAACGCGCGATATATTTATTGTTAGTGTGCGTCCTTCTCGTACGCATATAGCACACGTAAAAATGTATGTGGTGTGTGCATTCGCATTGCACAACTGCAGACGCAATTTCACGGATTTCAGAGCGTAGGTGCAGCCGCAGATGATGACTTTCTGTTACAAAACCGACGCGAACGAATGTCGGTGCTCAGCAGGTTCAGTGAAACCAAATCGAAATCGAAATCAAGTGAAGAAGTGAGGAGAAATTAAGGAGTTGCCATCCATCTCATTCGATACTCGTGTTGCGCATCCACTAATTTATGCATTTTTACAAAAAGCTATTAACTATTAATTATACGCACAAATTTCAATCTTTCATCATTCCAACATCTTTAAATAATTAACAAAAGCTGATATACAACTTTACGAACAATTTTCTATTTTCAAATATTACTCTAGCAGAAGAAATAAAATTTTCCCTTGAGATTTGCAATTAGTTTTAATCATATGTTATTAGGAGAAACAGCAAGGAAATTTTAGATGAAAATGAAAGATAATTAATATCATAAATTCCGAAAATTTATTAATGGTGCATTGCAAAAGAGAAATTGATGAACAAATTGTAAAAAAGTTATCAACATTTTTGTGTGCGTATAATTTAAGCGATGTAACAAAGAAGACAAGCTGCGAATGCGATGAAAAGAAATAAAACGCATATTAAATAAGCACAGAAGGTGCCTGCCGAATTGTGCAACACACAAATAATTTGTAGCTACCTGATGAAAACGCAACAATTTCAACACAACAATATTCGAATCTCCTTCGACATATTATTATGCGCTAAACTCGCATAAAGATAGAGAATTTATTGGCCAATGCGCGTTTAAACATCTCTTAAAGCCTGCGTTTTAATGCGTTCTAATGCAACAAGTCGAGATAACTTTTTATGCATACAAAATAAAATTATTTAAATATTTAAGAAAGAAACATCTTTTAAATTATTTTTATTTCAACCAATGTTTTCTCAGCTTTTCTTATTGGCCGAGTGAAACAAACGATTTACGTACTTACCCATTATTGCGTGTTTTTATTGAATATCAATTAAAATCATCCTGAATATAGTTTATTGTTTAATGCCGTAACAGTTTAAGATAGAGTTGAATGAGTACGAAAAATAATTAATAATTTTATAGTTGTTAATAAATAAAGTAATGAAATTATGCAATAAAATGCATGAACGCATGTAATAGCGAAATAAAGCCGAAGATAAATAAACAACGAACACTTTATGCTCTTAATGCAATGCGCTTTTGTTGCATCAATGCACATTTCGCACATAAATATATTGTTTATATTATAATTCAATCACTTTATTTAAAGACACTTCTATACAAGGTCTTTTCAAAGTATTCTCAACATACTTTGAAACTCAACAAATTTCACTCTAACAATAAATTAAACCATCTGCAACTAAACTTAGAAAAATTGAGAAACTTTTAAGACACTTTGTATAGTAATAGCAATATATTGAACTAAGATATACCTACAGTAAATCTCATTGCATAAGCTGAAAACAAAATAATCTTAGGATACTTAAAAATTCTTAAGATCTCTTAACTAAATCTTAACGAATAAAACTAAATAATATAGGTAAGTATATTGTTCATTGCTAATAAATCTTTTAGTATAGCATGAACATAAATCGTAAAATTCCACGTATTGTTTAATATGGCAAATCACGTTTTTCGAATAAAATCAGAAGAGCACACAGATTTCAACCATTCGTAATTATCCTAAAGACATTTTCACGATTAATTTCATCATTTTTAAGCAAATCATTAACAAAGTTATCACTTTGTATAATTATGTCAATAGCTTCCAAATTTATAGACAAGGACAAGTGTACTTTATTATAACTTGAAAATAAAAACTATAATTATTATAAGAACAACTATTATGAAAACTCTCAAAAGTTCTAGCACTTGAATCAAGGAGACAACTTATTTCATCAATGATGGTTCAGTTAGTGGATAAAATTAAAGCGCATTTCTATGGGTAATTAAGATACCTATAGCAAGCAAGTCGAGATTGAAATAAATTGAAATATTTTTAATTTAATTACAGCCGCCAGGCGCTAATTACGTATGCGTTAATTATGCAAATTATGCGCGCACAATTTTACATTGGAATTTATTTGCGGATTGCGCTGGTGCCATTGCATTTTTATCTACGACGTCAATCAATCAATGAATCGATTCGAAATCTTCCAAAATTTTTGAGATTTGCATAAACTGAAGGCTGCAAATGTAATTAAATTAAAAACATTTGGTGGTTCGTAGCGTTTTTAGCAACGAAATGGTTTTTATTGAATTAATTTACGCTGAGTGCATTTCATAAAAAAATATTTTGCATTAAATATTGCAGAATAATTATGAATATTTTAATACAGCAGGATTTAAATTATGATAATCATGTTATTTTATAATTAAATGACTATCAAAAAATGCTAAGAAAAAAAACCATATTCGATACTTACCCTTAAAATTCCGTTTGGTCGGACACTCCTTGGAAAGTTGGAAGAAAGAAAACAAAATCAAAAACACTACTAAGGAATTGTTTTGACACTCGGAGTTGAACGCAGATACTTGATAAACAAACATATGCAAAAGCAAAGTGTTTACCTGAGAGAAGGGGAATACTGTCAGTCAAGTATCGGTGTCCGAAAACGTCATAGTGCTAAATCCAAGTGTTCAATCTTTAGTAGTGTTTTGGTGAATCTTCCAACTTTCACTCAGTGGCCGATCATGGACTAACGGGGTAAGTACCCGCCATGGGTTTAATTATCTCTTATTTTTCATGTACGCCTATTGCGGATTAAAGAATAACTGCTGCGGATATTGCATTTACGCGTATTTACAGGTTATATGCAATGTTTATATCGATATCAACTGATACTAAAATTTTCTCCAGCGGTAATCTCAGTCGTAGAGTTTTCTAACAACTGAATAAATGCATACCTACTCATAAAACCTCGTTTACAAATTAGTCTTAGTCTTGGCACTTAATGCGTGAAAATTAAAGAATTCTGAAGCAAATGCATAAAATCGTAGCAGATGTAAAAAGTAATTAATAATATTTTGCATTATGCAATTATCCATTGCGCTGTGAAGCAAATTATAATCGCTAGAGCAATGCGTTAAACGCCTAGCAATTTGTTTCTTATTTTTCACTTTGTTTTCATGGGAAATTTATTGTAATACATATTTTATAAACACAAAGTACAAATCGTCATGCGCCGATCATGCGTAATTTATGCATGCCAATTGTTACCATGTTAATAAATGGTGTTTATCTGTTCTATATCTCTATCTATTTAGTTTTCTACATGTTTAATACATACGTCTATACAAAGTCTTGGAAACCATCTACAACCAAAATATCTCTAAGCATATAACCTCTGAATACTTTAAACACTCTATATATAAATATTATGTACGTGTATATTAGTGATATAATTTGCAATTGCAAGTGAAGCAGAGTTGAAGCGCATTGAGCAAACACGTTGAATAATGCAACAAGTTCAAACGCATTTTTTCTTTATTCTGTATTAATTTTATTCTTTTCTCGCTCAAACAACTTGTTGATCATTCATTCTGCTTTGCACTCGATAAGTACAAGTCTTTTACTTAATGAGCACCTCTTTAGATTTAATTTGCATGAGCATAAAAATCAATTCATGAACGCGTTCATTTTTAATTACTTTATAGAGGAATAATAATAATTATGCTGCGCTTAATTAATCATCATTTGCATTGCACGTCATATTAATGTGTGAGAACAAGAAAAAATCAAATCATCAAGCAAATAATCAATGATTCTGCAATAGTTGCTATGATACGCTTAAGTTAAGCCGATGGCTGAGCAAATGTACGCGTTGTACTTGGCTTCAATAAAGCATTAATTAATAATCCATCAATTAATCGATGCATTTAGTTGCCGAAAATTGCAAGCGATTTGGGACCGAGGTCGACCACTTTACAAATATGCTTTTATATAAAGTGTTACAAAAATAACGTGAAAAGACAACATTTCTGAGATTAATTATTAATAATTATTATACCTGCACTAAGTAAATGCATATTTTCATAACATCAGCAAATAGAGAAATAAATAACACGGTTGCAAAAGTTAATTATGATTTATGTGAAAACGAGTTAGAAACGTTGGAGATTCAAGAATTTCAAGAATTAATTAACGCTCATTGAACCAAAACGAAATTCAACATTTTTGGTGTTTCCTTGCGTGTAAAAAATTGCTGGTTATGCATTAACAAATAAAACTTCTGCTGCGCTTGTTTATTAGCCGGAGAAATAATTAAGTTTATTGTAGCCCGTGGGGAAAAATATGTAGGTAAGATAAAAAATGTTGCAAAGCGGAAATTGAACATAATTTTGACGTGGCTTTTTAGTACGCAGTAGGCAAAGCGACAAAGTCGATAAAATCGATCATAAATCAATACAAATTCAGGCAAATTAAGCTGTTAGTTGTGTCATTAAGAGCTAAATTGCAAATTAGTGCAATTTTGCTAATGATTTCAGATTGCAATAGGAAGTCATAATTTACTTTTGCTTTTATAATGCAAATATATTGGCGAATATTTTAGCGAATCAAAAATGCCATCGTAATTTGAAATCATGCAATTAATTAATTTTTCGAAAATGAATTGATCTCTACCAAAATTCTTGAGCAATTAAACAGAAGCAAGCAAAATTTTATTATCTCAACGAAGAAAAAAATTGATAGAATGTGGATAAAGATTAATTAATTAATTTATTATCTAAAAATAAATAATAATTAATTAGCGACATATACAATTTAAATATTTAATTAAACAAGGAATGGATTTATTGAAAACTTAAAAAGGAAACAAAGATTACTTAAGTGAAATTCTGTAAAAGTTATTCATTTTTATTTTTTGAAACATGCTGTAGTGTTAATTGAAAATTTAGTTAATGCAATTAACACCTGCCTCAAAAGCAATATTTTATATTCACTTAAATAATGGCAATTCAGGCAATGCATTGCAATGGAATAACTGACAAGCACACAAAAGGAAAACTTTTACACTTAATTAAAATACTTACTTGCAAAACAAAACAAGTTTTTCTATCAATACGGATACAGATATAAATTGAAACAATTATAAAAGTAAACAAATGGCACGATTGGTTATTTATAGAGTGCGATTTAGCATGAACTACGAACGAAACGCAACACGAGAATCTGTTCAAACGTCAGAACTGTCAACGTGTCTTTGGCGTATGCGCCGAATGAAAAACGCAACAACAACCTACGCGATTAATATTCATACACATTCGATCTTATTACGATTGCCGCCCGATTCGAACGTGTGCGCGCTGAGACAATGAGCGTGTTAACATTTTCGTTTTAATATTTAATTAAGCCGTAAAGCGCGTACTTTATTGCCGCGTGCGAAATTTTCACTTTGCTCGCAAATCAACAGGTGTTGACAGCCGCCGAGAAATGCAATACCAGTGCACTATTGATATCTGAACAACAAAAAAAGAACTGCCAGTCGAGCAAATAGAGCTCGCATTTCATAATCATAAGAAGGAACAAATTAGAGTTAATTAAATATTACCATACCTATTTAATTGCTCGTTAAATAATAGTACTTCGTCCATTAATTTCAGTAATAATATATTTAAGGTAAAAATGTTATTCAACATTAAACAAAAAACCACTGGTCACTAAGTATCTACTTACTTACTTAGTTTAATTAAAATTTTGTCATGGAAGAGAATATTGTAATTTAAAATTGCTATGCTGCAAGTGCAAAACAAGTCCTATTTTTATAATTGGTTAAGAGGAATTGCAATTTAATTAAAATTCTTTACGCAAATTAACAACAAATTGAAAAATGCAATCACACACATTTTTACTAAATACTATATTTGTACTTGCTGAATATTCGCCATAAAACGTACGATTTTTGCATAATTACATAACTGGAATGACAGATTATGAACGCATTTATGCATAATTATCAGTTTTGCAATAATTTTTTCACCATGCGGCGGAGAAATTAAGCAAAGAATCGCATTCGCATTTCTGACGACTATCATTAATGCGCCGCAATAAATAAATAAAGACGCGCGCGCGAAAGCATTTGCAGATGGCAAAAAACGAAAGATATGTAACTAACGCTCGTATGTGCAATTTCAATTTGCAATCTTGCAATAATAATAATAATAATAAATGGCGTTTGCAATGCATCTTCTTCATTTTTTGCATTGCCCTAAATATGCACGCGCAAAAATGCATTTCAATTTCGCACAAATTTATTATGTGCACCGCCAAACGCGGCGCAATTAATTAACAATTAATCGGACATCTAAAAACTCAGAATGTTCATAATTAAATTTAATTAAACGCAGAGAGTGCGCAATCTGACTGAATGCGAAATGCAATTAATTAACGTTGAAAAGCGTTGAAAATCGTTGAAAATCAGCGAACGCGTAGGTATATGATTCTGATGATTACCCGTCATCAATGCGCTTAAAAATTCCACCCGATGCTAATGACTTAACATGAGTCGAGAGCTCATGCGCAATCAGGTTTCTTGCCGAGGGCTGATGCAGGCGCAGAAAAGAGAAAATATTCCGCGATTATTTAAAAACAACTGCGAAGAGAGGAGATCTTGCGCTTAATTGAAATCCGAAGATGATGAAAAATCCGCCGATGATAAATGCAACATAATAATTTACCGAAGGCGATCTGAATTGTGTAATGCGAATATCCAATTATGCAAAATCCGTAAAGTTTAACGCAAAAAAAAAAGAACATATTCATAATTCTGCTAAAGGTAATGTAAGATTAATTGATCGCTCACTCGGTCGTTCGATGGATTGAGTGAGTTGGCTTTGAATTATTTTTTTGCTTTTACTCAGGATTTACTCCTCAAGTAAATCGAAGAAGCACAATGATGCAATAAAAATCCAGGTCAGTCCTAACCTAACGTAACACGCACATCAAGTGCCACATTCTTGATCTTGAATAAATTAAAACAACATTCGCCTGCTTTAATTCATTCGCCTGCCTTTGAGCGTGTGAAACGAATAAGGAGAGAAGGATCAACGAGATGCATTGGTCAATTAATGCAATATCGCATATTTTATAAATGAATTAATGCGACATCAGTGACATCAGTAATCCTCGAGTAAATTTTCTAAGATTTCTGAGTATTTCGCGTGGTGTAGTTTTATTGCTTTTATAACCGAAAATCGGCGGTTTTTTTAAGTGTGTAATCGGGATTTGCATAATATTTGAATATCATTCCAATGCAAACGCGATGATGGCAAGCATTTGGTAAAAAATGAAACGCGCTTTTTATTGGCATATTTTATGTCAATTCGATTCGTTTCTTTATGCGTCAGTGCTCTCGCTTTCGTCTTCTTTAATTTAATTCTGGTTAATCGAATCAAGAGAATTTTTAGCATGTGAAATTTTTAAGCACTTTTTATCAATTCACTTTACTTACTTACTTTACTTACTTATGTTTTAATGCAAGTTGTGCAATGAAATGCAGCCGCACTTCTTATGCTTGTTTCGCAACATGCATGATGGTCAACGGAGACGAAGAAGAAACCAAGAAAAATCATTAATTCTTCAATGCAGTCAGAGTTAATCGAGTGTGATTATGCACTTGCACTGACGATTGCGCGATTCGATTGCAAACTTATATGTGCATTCGTGTTTTGTCTTTAATGAATTAATATTTTTCCTTGAAAACGTACAAAAAATTATGCTAGTGTGCTGTTAGCAGCAGCTTTAAATTCTGACCTCTTTTCTTTGTTAATAATTGGGTAAAATACTATTAGTGTGGGTTTAATTTAATAGTATACAAAGTGTATCCAAAACAACGAAAATTTTGAGGTCTCAGTAAACTTTTCAAAAGAGTGTTAGTGGTGAATTAAATACTTAAATGAATTCTTTAAGTTGTTAGAACATTTAGTATAATTTTATGAATGAATAGGTTCTTTATAAGTGCATCAAATGAATGCATTATTATTAATATTAGTTGACAATAAATTTAGCAACTTTCGCTTCAACACCAACACCTTCTGAATTACAAAACCTCAATACGCAAATGACAATTCCATAATTTATATCTAAAAAAATGAATTTGGCAAGCACAACCAGTGAGTTATTGGACAATGTTATTATTTGTTGTTTGAGAATATTATTTATTAATGACGAACACACAACTGGAAAAAAATCTGCACGCTTTTTGATTATTTTTGTGGGTCAATTGCTAATTTATTAATAGGATTTTTTTTTGCCATAAACATAAAGCATAATAACATTATGATAGTTATAGACGAGATATATGATTTTATATATTTTTTTTTACGACTTTTCAAGCTCGTAAAATATAATGAAGGTGTCACTAGCGCTTGATTTGCATAACTAATTATTAAGTGCTTTAAATTGTTTCGGTTATCAAAAGTATAACAAGTTTGCGATTTTTTATTATTGAGTTTTATGTTTAAACATACATTGATTGTGCAACAATTTCGCATTTTATGTGCGCGAAATTGTAATAAAATTATGAATAACAAGTGATAATTAATAAAAAGAAATTTTCGGTTATGTAAATTCGCACAGTTTTTATGAACTCGTAATAAAAGTTATTACTGTTATTCGACGATTATTTATCAATAATCTATAAAGCGATTAATAATTTTTCGAAATTTTGTAATGAAAAAAATTATGGACGTCGTGTTTTCAAATCATAATTCGAGTTATAATTAGTTGTTAAGCATGTTCAACGATGAAAATATCTGATTGAATATATAATTATGAATTAGTTAATAAATTTCATATTTTATTAGCGCAGAATCAATGATTAAGAGATGAATAAACTAAAAACACGTAAAACAAATATCAATTAAATAATTATATTCCAAGTTGTGTCATTATCCTCAAAACATTGAAGCAGTCTAAATATAAAATCATTGAGCATACGAGAAAAAAAACACAACTTGAAGCATTAATTGAATACAAAATCTTTTAACCCAATTAGAAGCTTTACAACTTAAATATTTAAATAATAACTACGCTCAAATTCAAAGTAAATACGTACGAAATGTATTAAATATTTAAATTTATGCCTTGTAGAAAACGTCGATTAATTTTTAAGATTATTAAAGACTAAGAAGAATAAACGATAAGTAATTTAAATATTTTCGGCACGCACACGTTTTTGTTTGATTCATTATTTTTTAGGCGTATTCAGGTAAATTTATGACTTTGGGCTATAGAAATTTTTGGCAATATCCTAATAATCAAAGCATTAAAACCTATGTTAGACGTTGTCAGTGGCATGTTTGCTAAAGTTTTTGGAAAATTTAAATTAGTTTTATAATTAATTGTTTCTCATTTATAGATTCATGGTTAAGCGTTTTCAGATTCCTGTTGATTTATTGATTGATTGTAAACACAATTTATTTAAAATTCTAATTTTTAAGGTGGATCAAACTAATACGAGAAACAAAATAGTTACATCTGCATATAGCTTTTCATTTTATCCAAGTTTATAAGGCATGCAAAAAGCATAAAATCAATGATTTCTAACAATATTATAAAACACATTGGAAACGGCGCGAATATATCGCATCATTTTGAATTTCCATGTGTAGGTACTTCGCGAATCCACGATTGCGTACGCGATTGTTTCAAACAACTTCGCATTGCTGTTTATTATGCACGCACATAAACTGCACGGGGCGAGCAGTATGCAAAAGTGACAGTTATCGTTGTGAAATAAGGCAATTGATACGCCTTGATGCATGCCTTCTAGTTGGCAATCGACAAAACGGCGCTCGCGCACAACTCCGGAATTTCGCGCGTGAAGCACATGCACATAAATTATTTAAATCGCCGCCATTATTACGGACGATAACGCAGTGCTTTTATGGTTTTCTAAACGCTTCCCTCAAATCGCGCATTCTTGATCGATGCGTTGTTCGTGCGCGCATTTCTTCATCCGAAGCACAAATGTGCGAAATGTCATTGGGAGGTTGACGTCAGTCGAATGAGAGAAAAGAAGTCAATAACGCAGAATGATCTCAATAAATTATTTATTAAAATTATTTATGCGACTTCCTTTCAATCATTACGCATGTTGAAGAATTTCTATATTGCGAAGGTGTGTCACTTGTAAATTTTATATTATGATTTCAATTATTCATTATCGATTCATAATTTACGGGAAAAAATATGTGAACATTCATACCAGTATATATTTAAGTATTAAGAACTTTAAGCTGATGATATCAATTTTTGGATCATTAAAATTGGATAATAACTGCGGAAGTTACAGCGATTTTAAATTCTGCTATTCGAAAATGATAAACAATTCAATAGCGCCGAGGAATTATAGAAAAAATAAAATAATAATGCAAAAGGGTATAGATTTATAGCTATTACAAAGAGTTATTTAGAGAAATTGTGTATGTATTCATAAATAAGGTACTTTTGATAAGTTTTCATTAAAAAAATAATAATTTCATAAAGAAATATTAATATTAAAATGCGTACGATAGCACAGTGCGATAGCGCATTTCATGCTGGTGAAGACAGTTTTTGAATCATTAAAATCGGTTCATTACTTTAGAAGTTATAGCGATTTGAAATTTTTCGGGCGCTGAAACACCACCGCGCGGGTTGACTTGGTAGCGCCTGGACACTTACATCACACCTCAGTTTTTTTGGTAGTTATCGAAAGAACCGCAGTGTGTGCTTTGTCTCCACGCAGTAGAATTGATGTACCGGAACATTGCCTAGTTCGGCAATCTTCGTGTTCAGCGCGCCGCGGCGCCCGCTTAGTCGGCCGGATACGATGATAGCCGCCGCTTGGCAAATGCGCAGACGAGTCCTGGTGGTGTTAGTGCCACCAGTAGCCTAATAGCCAGTAATTAGCACTATATGTTTTTGCTAATATCTCAGGAAATATAAGTGGTATCAAAATAATTTTTTCACCATCAGAAAGCTTATTAAATTTCTTATTGAAATATTTTTAAACAACCAAATTCTGTTCAGCAGATTACGCGTAATAACTTACGAAAGTTAAGGTCTTTTTGAGCGACTACCACTGGAAATATTTAAAATATTTTTTCGACAGTTGATTGATTATTAATGCCTGAAACTTTACACAATTATTTCATTTAAATATTCAACAATTATAGTAGTCAAATTGATTTTTAAAGTAAGAATTTATATTTTCTCTTTATTCTAATTTATAACGTGTCAAGGTATGTGAGGAAAAGCTGATAAAAATTATTATTTTCTATTTTTGAATAGGGCAAAGTTGTCTCTTGTTTTTACATTTAGTATTAAGAGACCTTTGACTTTGCGCACTTAATTTACGAGACGATCAAAGAGTGGAACGTTTGAACAAAACGTAAGAATTCCTCTGATTGTGAATGCATTGCTTGACTCGAATGAACCTCATTCGAGACGTTTTCATGATGTTCAAAGCCAAATCGTGCTCATGTCGTTTTCACACTAAATGCATTTACATTATTGGAGGTGCGCTTTTAATTTATTTCTTTTACTCGTCTGGACGTTGTTCGAGAAATGTTCTTCGTGTACTTTTTCGATTTGCTCAAAGGAAATCAAGAATAACTATTTTTACTTATTGTAAATTACCTACTTGCAATTGAGAGTGATTAATTAAAATCGAATGAATTCTGCAATTTATGCGTAAAGAAACAATCATAATTAAACAAACATTGCAGCAATTAATTTTTTATCCGATGACATTTAAATTTGTGCCATTTTCTGCCAGACTCGCGCGTTCAGTATGGAAAAATAGCAAAAAGCAAATCGTGCGATCATTTCAATCAACGTGCAACAAATGAGTACATGATTTATGATAACATTATCATAAACATGCGCACGGTGTGGGATTGCGAGCAGATTTGCATGCAGTTAGCCGTCATCCGGCGGCAGCGCAATGGAAATAAATTCAATATTGTCGCATAATTTACGTTTTCTTGCGGCTTTTTTCATCGCCGTTTCATTGGCGCAAAAGCAATGCGACTTATAGCTTCGTGCATCGCGTACGTGCTTTTCTTCTCCAATGGTTTTCCCATTCGTTGTTTGGTTATACCACATTTCATTTTATGCATTTCATGAACAAGTGAGTGAAATAACTCTTGACTCATTTGTCTCTGAGCGTTGAGAGAATAGTTTATTAACAGTATTAATAATATTGTATTATTTCTCAAGTCAAATTAATTTTATTATACCTATTTAGCGAAATAATTAAATAGGAAGAATAATAAATTTGGTATAGAAGCAATAACTCAATAAGTTTCAGTGCAATTTTAAAAATGCTTAAACTCCCTTATACGTAAAGTAATCAGTAATAAATCAATAGCTTAAAGGAGAAAAGACGCAAACAAACATGGAAGCTATAAAAGGAGTGAGCGCAGTTATGACAGTGGCGTCGAAAAAGCGTACAAATCGTAATTATTTATTGCATCTCAGTTTGCGCACATCGCAGATACGGGCTGTGTGTGGCTGAATGAATTTCTGCGTATCCGCTAAAAACGAAGAACACGACACCATAAATCGATGACCAACGTCCATATATACCAGAGTTCAGTTTTTCCGCACATGCCATGCGCAGCTTCCTTTGCGCTCCACGGGCCTGAAACTTGTTTCAACAACCGTTCACGATTAGATAAGAGTGATGAGTGTGTTCATGCACATGACACTGTCCTCAGTGCTGAATGAAGGGCTACAATGTGATGTCAAAACGCATTAAACACATGCTGCAGAAGCCAAGTAATCGAGTAACAAGTGAAGACGAAGAACAGGTTTGTTATGCAAATTGCGAATTTTTCTTTGAGGCGTTTAAAGTGCGTATACACTTGCTACGAGTTGTAAAACAACAAACAGCTTGATGGATTTGAACAAAAATATAATATCTTACGTATGAAAATTCATACGTAATTGAGTAATTTAATATTGGAATAGAATAGAAATTCTAAACGAATAGAAAATATTCTTGTATAGTTGATGCGCGTTGTAAAGAAGCGCAAAGAACTTGTTATGCTAATTATCAAATCAAGTTTCATGTTTCTTCTTTATTCCTTAGTTTTTCATCTTTTTCATCATCGGTGCTTTTTTTAATTTTACTCATTCTGATTTATTAATTACTATTAGCCAACTTTTTTTACATACGGCTACTGCTTTTTATTGCGTGATAGTCCTTCAAAGAATTATCCTTCAAGACGTGAGATTAATTATCATAATTTGGACATGAAATCTGTAATTATCTTATTCTCATTAATATGATTGATTGTCTAATTTAATTACTGCTATTTAGAACGATTGCACCAAACGGAATTAAGCATAAATAAGTTTTTACACTATTTAACATTTTTCACCATTCGAAAATCTAAAGAAAATGTTTTTTTTTGAATGGAAGTAATCTCACAATTATTTGAGGTAAATAATGAAATATGATTCATAATCTAAATTCATAGATTAGATTTTTATAAGCGAGCAAAATAATATTTTTATGACTTGTTAGAAAGAGGTAACTATTTTATAGAGATCGTAATTCGTATTTTATAGTTTACGTAGAAAACAGCGTCTCGATTCATAGTGTACGCTAGAATTGTGTGCGAAGGATAATAACGCGAAATGAGGCCCCCCTAAACGCGTATAAAATGGAAATGATAAAACGCCGAAAGGCATCCGAGTGAAAGTTGGCGCATCAGGCGAGAACAAACTGTAGTAAGCAATAATAAGCGCGATGCGATTTTCTTTCTACGACGTATTCGGCTCTCCAACACATTTAGCAGGTTATTATTTTAAACTATATGATTATTATTAAATGATTTACATGGGAAGTTTTCACAAATGGCAGCGACTAGGCTGTACATCGACTACTCGTAAGATTTTCCAATTTCAAAGAATAGGAAAACTATAAAATATTATTATGATTAACTTTCTTTATCGTAGGCTATATCATCGAGAAGAACGAAGGAAAATATTTAGTAATATCTTGAATTAAATCATGATTTAACACGAAAGACATAATTAAGCAATTACGCATGTAGTAATCACTAAAATCCGAAATCTAAAATGGAAATGAGTCGAATATAAATCAGCCGCATGTAATTTTGCAAGAAGTGTGCAATTTGCATTATCTAATTAAAGCAATTCAAGTCAAATGAAATGCGTCGTCGGCGGTTATAAAAGCATTGGAAGCATGGAGGTCAACAACGGCATGAGACACAAACTGACGACTGATCTATTCGATTATAAATTAAAGTCGCTGCTGGCCCACGTTTCGTGGTGTTGGCCGTCGTTCGTCTTAAACTAAATCGAACACCCACGCGCATGCAATAAAGTAGTCGTCGTTCGATCACTCACTCGTTCTTTTCGCCGTTTGTCTCTCGACTATTACGAATATGTACGCACTATGAACGAGTGCGCCATTTCACACTAAATCTTTAAGCCACGACCGACTAAAACAATTCTTTGATAGCGACACAAATCTTTCCTGATGCTTGAGTTATGTTCGTACCTTTGTTTTACATTGTGTAAGTGACTCCTACTAAGAAGAAAGATGAACTCATAGATAATACAGAGTCATCTTAGTATAATATCAGAATTAATAATAATCATGCTAGTTTTTCAAGATTCATTTATTTTATCTCAAATAGATCCCTTACAATTTACATTTCTCATAGTAAATTGTAAGGGATTTTGAAGACACTCGGTATATACATAAACAATAGATAAAAATAGCTAATCATGTAATAGTTGAAATCGTTTGCAGCGACAAGCAATAAATAATTCGTAACATGAAGCATCGTAAATTCTCGGAGCAAGCCTAAAACGAATAAATTTCTCAAGAACAATGCGAAACACTGAACTATTTGACTGAAATATTCTAGAAAATTGACATAGCCATATTAAGGATCAATTTATGATAATGCCATGTTGAGAAATCGAAATAGTATGCTAAAAAATAATATCTAGAGCTAGAATAAATGTAAATAAAATCAAGAAACTTGAACGAAAATTCATTTATTCTTGGCATTACATGTTTAAAATTAAATAACAAAAAAGTTCTTTAATTAACAATGGTATTTTGAAAAAATCACTGAAAGCTTATGTTAATCATATGATTAAGGACATTTTAAGGATTACTTCTCTATGATATTTACATAAAACTGATTTAATCCCATATAATAAGTATCTTTAAATGCTATCAAAAAATAAATCAAATTATAGGTCATAAGCTTTGATAAAGCTGCTTGATTAAGTTATGCGGCTTGTCCTTTTAATTTTACCAAAAGTTTTCTTTAATTTATTACTCTAAATAACAACAACCACAGCGGATCTTAAAGGTTATTAAATTATTTATCGAATGCAGGAAATGTCAATAATCTGCTAATTAAAATATGCGTGAGGTATGGGAATATTTGAAAAGATTTATTTATCTATTGAAATTATCTTGTTATTTTTAACATTTAATTAGTATTATTCATTAATTGCTGAATTATAATTTGTTGATGCCTAATTGGATGACCTTTCATGATGTGTCAATTAATTTTATGATAAAAATCATAATTTGGAAGGAAAACCAAAAAACTCTCATAACAAAATTATAACAAAATTATTCATAGTATCAAGAAAGTAATGTAGCAAATCAAAAATTTCTATTATCCTTTAAGGATTGTAGTGAAAATCTCTTAAATTTTCTTATATGAATTTTCGTAAACGAACACTTGAAGAATAACAATTTATACGTTATGCAAACGCCTACAATTGGAATTTTCCAATTAACCCACATACCAGAGAGAAATGCGTTGAAAAAAGCGCGCAACTAGCCGCACTTGGTGATGATTAACATTGCATGACGGCGAATTATGCGAATAATGCGTGGCGTACTTACGAAGGAAGCAAAAATGATCGCTGTACTAATCAAAGTTTAAGTAAACAACGCTTCCTTTATCCACATACTCTGCTTAGCAAATTGAATCTGATACAATCCATGCGATTCCGTTATATCATCATCGAGCGCACATTGCATCAAGAATTTCGGTCATGACACTTCTCTCCTCTTCGCGCACACATCACTAACACGTTTATTAAGTGATTGGCACAGAGTTAAAGTGAAAAGAGCTTAATTGAGATTGAGACATAAATTAATCATCCATCTAAAGATATAGAGGTCTTATTTTACATGCGGCTACTGCAGCTTCTTCACTTCTGTTTTTTTTTCCTTCAGACTCGCTCATTTAGTGTGTTGAGTGCTCGTTCTTATTTTCTGGACACTAAACCGGATTTTCAATCTCGATTCACTCAAATTGTACATGCGCGACTATTGCGCGCAATTTATGTACGTGTTATTTGTCCATCTATTTTGTATGCGACGAGCGATGCATAGTTGGGCCAAATTTGTACATTTCTGCCTGCGCTTACACATTTTTATGTAATTTACGTAATCGCCAAGTTTGATTTCTACGCTTTTTTATCTATGAGTTGATAACTTATTTAATGCGCCATTATTCATGTCAGGATTTAATTATTGTCCTACTCTTTTATACATAGATATAATCCCGGAAAAGTACACAATCAAAAGGACAGAATTCAATATTGATGTGGTTCATAAATTGCACTTAACGTCCCAATTTTGAGTGAGTTAAATGGGTAAACAATATTATAATAACGAATACGAGCGCAAGTCTAGGACGTTTTCATGGCAGACTGGATAGAATAGAAAACAGCGCAGCATGCATATACCGCGTGCATTTGCATAAAATCGCTGTTAATTAATAATAAGCTAATCGCGCCTGCACAATAAATCACGCACTTTACGGCTGCTGCAAACGCATTAAACGTGCGCGCGCGCGCTCGTTACTTTACGTAACGCGCAAAAAACTCTTCCAACCACCTGCGGATTCACACACTTTGCCCTCCTCATTAGCAATAATAGCTAGCAATAACGTAATGTCGAAATATTTAATCATTCACGTCTTACTTTAAACTAGAAGGAAAAAACGATAAAACTTTACAAAATTCACTTACTTTATGGTCCTTTATACTTACGTCTTGATTACGTTGAAGCTCAAAACTATTAGTCAATTGAAGATTTACAATTTCAGGAAACTCTTGTGATTCTCTTATGTAAGATACAAAAACTATTATCAAATATTTAATTCCAGAATTAAATCGCGTAGCTTATTAAATCACTCATTTTTTTTTTCACTGTGAAAAGCAAGATTTTATTTATTAAGCGAAACAATTTTGTGGAAAGTTTATAAGAGTTTTACTGGCTGTTAAATACACTTTCACAAGATGATAATTTATTGTCCGTAAGATTTATAAGAAAAGCGTTATACAGTTGAATTTTTCTAAAGCAAGTATATTGCTTAAAACACGCGAAACATTATTTGAATTGCAATAATTATAGATCAGTTGAACGTTCGCGTTTAAACGTAATAAATCTTCTTTTTACAAAAGATTTTTCTTGTCATCGCTTTCATAAAAATAATTGAATTAAAAGAAAACGATGAATAACTATGCACTAATTAAATTAATTGCAACGTTGCACGCGCACGAGTTTCCCTAATTATATCTTGCATCTGATCATTTCATACACTTATGAATCCGATTATATGAACAAAGACAGTTGTTGAGCACTTGTACGCGGCGTGCGCGAACATAAAAATAATTACGGCGAGTCATCATCCATCGTTTATCGCTCAATGCGAAAAAGGCGCCTCCTTTCGCATTTGTTTCTCTCGCGGTGATTGATGAGCGTTAATTTTTGCTTTGCGCTCTTCAATTCATTGAATTTTCGTACAAAACAGCAGTGATTTCCTTGTAAGCTCGCGGCGTATGCGCGCACACACAAAACAATTAAACAGCGCCGCTAATTAGCGAAAGCTTCATCAAACGATGATGAAACAGACGCGCGCGCGGACCGTAATCACTCATCAAGTTCTCTCCACTTTCACGCACGCTTTTCACGTGTAAAAAGGGTTTAATTATTATTACAATACATTCTTTAGACGTCGTTTAAATTTAATTGTTTACTTTTCGAACAAAAAAAATAAAAATTTAATAATGAAACAATTTAAAAATAATTATAGTAGATGCATACATATTTGTAAAAGAAATTGAATAATATTTGTTTAAACGAAATAACAGGTGTATGTAAGCAATTTGCGGTAAATTATAAACAAATTATAAACTTAAATTCACGTTGCATAATAATTTTTGGCTTGCAGCGAGCACGCAACGAAATTTCTTGAGAGAAAATTAAATGCATTAAATTTTTACGGATTAACGGCGAATTTTTATGCGAAGCAAGAATAAGAACTATTTACATGGGTAGTTAATTAAAACTTAATTAATTTTGTCATTACATCAGTCGATTCGATTCGGAAAAGCGAGATGTAAAGGTGAAAACTTGTTTTGAGTGCATCGAATGCTTAATTTAAATTTTATATATTTTATTTAAAACATGACAAAATTAATAAGTATTGTACAATTTTCAAAATGTAGTTTAAAATTGCATATAATTAAATCCAAAATGATATTTAATAACAGTATTTAGGTAAAAAAAAGTGAATAGGTACGTATTAAAGTAAAGTCAAACCTGATGAAATTTCGGTTGATCTTTTTTTTTTGTAAATATTTGTGTTGAAATATTTTGACTCAAATCGTGTTCTTTATAATTACTTTTTGGTAATTTTATACAGCAATGTATTTGTTACTTTTCGGGTTTTTAGTTTCATTGGTTTCGTTTCGTTTTCGTTTCGTTTTCTCTGGTGAATTGCAGCGCATTCGTAAAGCGAAAACCTGTTCGCTTGCGAATTTGCGAATGTAACACGAAACTTTCTTTCACTTGCTCCTTTATAATCACCTACCTATTATTATAATTATTGTTATTTTATTACACCTACGCGTATACATTCATTAACCAAACAAAATTAGATTTTTCTCTTTTGCTTAAACTTTAAAACTTTTTAAAACAATTTCTTCTTACATGAGAACTCAACTTCGAGAATAGTTGTTCCAAAGTCGTCCAATTGTATTCGACATTTTTTACATAGCTATTGATAATTTATAGTTGATTGTTATTTAAATAATTGTTATTGTCAGAGTATTCTAATTGTTAGTTAGAACGAGGTTATTCTTGCACATGCTCAATAAATAAGCACAAGCCGAGAATTTCTGTTTAAGCCTTCAACGATGGATGAAAACTCTTAATTAATATATCTGAATAATTATTACGTTTAATAATTATACACGCACACGAAACGAAAAACAAATGCAATATTGTTGCGCGTTTAGCCTACGTGTTAGCCAGCTTAAACTTGAGCTACGGATTTCTCGTGCTCAGCACGCTCATTTATGATTACTTAATGATTGTTACACATTTGCAGTTGAAGTACTAATTAATACAATCTGCCTGCGAGTTAACTAGTTAGCTAATAGGATATAAATCTTGAATTTATTGTTCAATTAACTTTTCGTTTTTTACACTTGCAAACTTCGCAGAATCTATTGCACGATCGCTTCTTGAAATGCATTTTTATTATTAATTATTAATTCATTTTCATACAATGATAACTCTTTTTTCTCTTTTGTTAAAAAATCCTTCAATTACTCGCATATTAAAAGAAATACATCTATCGCTTAAAGTTGTGTTTGTTTGTACAATGCAAGTAAAGTCGTAGGTACGAGTGCACCACACATATATCACTCAATGTGTAATTTATGAGTGCTTGCAAAATCAATCTTAATTATTAATTTGCTTTGCATCAATGCGACGGCGTGTACGAAGCGGCATAGACGAAAGAAATTCTCCGGCATGCGCGCACAATGCTTGAGAGAGAATACATACGTAGCTAGATTACATACATATCTACTTCACTTGGTAAGAGAGCGCATGTATCGAACAACAATCAGGCGTGTATCGATGGCTTGCATTGATTGCTCTCTGCGATTGCAAATTGCAAAAGAGCGCACCATAAATATACCGCTCATAATGCTGCTTGCAACATGTATCATGATCGCACATATACTTGATCACAATTATATTTATCACAAACTTATTTCGTATTATATTTATCTATCTAGTTTACTATTTCTAAACTATTAATTTAAACTCTAAAATAAATAAATAATTGATACATTTGGTAATATTACTGATTAGAAATGAGCTAAGTCTGGTTTTTGGAATTACACAATTATCTCCAGATTTACTAAAGGGATGAGTGATAATTTTGTTGACTATGCATGATCTCCCAGTCGATAATTAATAATTTATATGTTTATTGAGGTAATCATAACAAGTCTAAAAGAAAATTGAAAATAACTTTTGACTTATGTAATAAGCAAACACAGCAGCAATTTGTATCACAATCAAAGCTATCTGACAATTTATCTATAACAGAACATCAGACACAGCTTCTTGCAATTTGCACTCGCAGTTCATACAAGGCATTACAAGGCAAATGCATTTATTCGTTTGGCTTCTTTAGCCGGTGCGCGCTCGTGTTGGCTCGCATTGAATACGAAATAACTACGAGAAACAGAGCACTGGCAATCCACGAAGTAATAGTCTTCAGATGACTGAGCAGTGCACAATCACCAGCGGCGATTTTATTAGCAACAATCAACTACTGTTTCGAGCAATCGCTGATAATACGTAGCTGATTGATTTTGAGGCATTCGAGCAACTACAACGATTTTTGCTAAATGCGAATGGACGCTGCGAGTTATTAACATATTAAGGAGGAGTCAATTGTTCAGAGCAAAAGAATATTATCGAGTTATCGATTATCAATTGTTTTTGCAGGTAAAGCAGGAAATCCATTGAATTGAATTGTTTATTGATTGCGCTCGAGAGTGCATTGAATATTTTTGAGTTGATATATTGCTGAGAGCAGCTTTCTACGGAGCCGAAAACTTTTTCGCGTGGTAACAATAATAATACACTTTCATGCTTTATATTCGATTGTATTGCAAGTATTCAGGGACCGTTTTTCCTGATAACAATCTGAATGCAATGTGTGCATATTATTCAATGGACAATCCATTGTGTCAGTGAGTGAATTAGAAAGTAAAAAAGGGGTTGGAATTAACTTCTTTTCGAGGTGTTGAATTTAAGGAACATTCGCATGATTTATTAACCTTTTATTGTTATGTTTAATCACTGATTTTATTTCACATTTGATCAGATAATTATCTTGTAAATTAAATATAAACTTCAAAATACTTCTAGCTTTAAGAAAATCAATATAAATTTAATTTCAACAGTCTATACACTTGATTACGATCGAATCATTCATTCTACGAATTTGACAAGCACATCAGAAAATTATTAAACACCATAATAATCAAGCACGTGGGGAATTACAAGAGTTAATAATCCTCGTGCTTGCCTCCTTGTCTCCCACATTTTTTATGCGCTATTGAAAGCTGGCTCACGTAATAAAATCCACCTCTGTCTCACACACTCCTGTTGTGCGCAAACATAATTTGGCGTATAAGGGATGCGCTCGTGTTGGTTGAAAGCAATATGCTTGGAAAGACACAATGCGTTCGCGTTCCGGGCCATAACTTTGGACTCATGCCCGTATAGTTCTGATTATATATGCGAGGGCTGCAAATATCAGCGACTTTGCGCTCCCTAGGGATGGCCCTTTCCATCATCATTCATGCTATGAATATGATGGCGCTATCGCATCGACCAATCGTATCATATCCCACTATCATATACCTCGCTTCATCCGAGGGTATAAAAGGGTGTTAACAAGTTGCGAATCGCATTGTCAATTTGGCACTTGATTTGTTCACTAGTAAAACTTCTTATTCTATTGCCAAAGTGTATATGTTTATTTTGGATTTTAAGTGTTGTTTATCAAGTTTATAAAATGTATGTTTCCTTCGTTGTTCGTTCGTATTGATAATGGATATCATGTACAAACCGTATCATAATAATATTAAACGAGGTATTCACTAAATTAAATGAAATTAAATGAAATTAAATTAAACTTTTAGTTTGAGCACAATAATTAATAATTTAATTATTGTTACAGGTACAGTACTTGTACAAGGCGAAGTGTCAAGTGCGCCCTTAGTGGCGGCAAGCGCGCAGCCTTCCGCCCCCAACAGCCCTCAGTCAAGTATGCTACTACTGCAGACTCAAGTAAGTCACCAGATTTTCTTTTAAAGTACTTATTACAACCGCTTCTTTTTTTAAATTTATTAATTTGTTCAAATACTATACGAAAACACTATAACAAAAGAGCGCATCATCTTGATGGTGCTTTCACTATAATAAAATTATACATGCATATCAATTGAACACTGAATGGACATGATAATAAGCATCTTTCAACAGCGCATTGCAAAGCGTACAATCGAGCGCATTGTCGCTGATTGCGGCCGACGATAGACAAAAATAGAAGCGCATGTATGCGCAATGAACGCCAATCAATTCGGTCGCTTTGGAGGCGGCGACGGCGGCATCGTCGGCGGTAGTGCCTTTGCGAAGCGCACAACAATACGCGCATATAATAAACAAAGGCGCACATGAACCGGATGACCATAACGAAGCAAGAAGAAGTGGATGATTCAAAAGCCGATCGCGCTTAAAGCCTTAGTGAAAAACGAGATGGAATTTCAATTTCCATATGGATATGCGCATGCCTTATTTGCAGTCTTGCGGTGAAATTGTTGTTAATTAACCTGCATATAGTCAATGCGTTTTCGCTCGATAAGGATATTCAATGGGAAATTATGTTTTATGTCAATACCAATTCCAGTTAAATAAGTTATTGAGGCGCAAAAATTGCTCAACTCAACCCGAATTAGCAATGTTAATTAATTGCTATGCCTTTTTATCCAAATATCTAAATGCTAATCGCATATTTATTAATTGCTTAAAGATTTATTGTGGATTAAATCCCAGATATTCCCAATCGAATTGTGTAATTCGTTCTAACAATAAATAATAGCAATTGCTATGCTGGTAACGTACTAGTAATTTGCAATAAAGGTTTGGTAGGCGCCACTCAACCGTGGGAACTAATTGTTTATGGATTTATTACTCGATAGAAATTATCATTGCAGATTGATTTTCATATTTTGCCGCACATATCTGCTTTTGATCTATTCGTATTGTTATTCAAACTCTCAATTTCTTCGTTGACTAGCAGACTAGCAGTATAAATTAAAAATTCTAGTATTCTCTCGAGTTGATGAATAATAGTGAAATTTTCATATTGATAAATTCGAACGGTGATTGGACGCGTTAAAATTAAATCAAAAAAGCATTCAGTGCATTTCCGACGCGACAAAATGCAAAAAAAGAACGTCGCGACGAGTTCAGCTAGCCTAGGATCGCGCATACCTCGTCTATTTTATTCTATTCGAATCTATTCACAGCGCTAAGAATGAGACATGATGAACAAAACAGGCGCGCATCATCATCGACAATCGCATCCCAACTATTGATGAGACGTTTTACTCGTATGCGCAATGCGAGACGCGCCAAGCCAAAAATAGTTTTACAACTTTACTATTTACTTATTTATTTACCGCACTTGAATTAACTACCAATGCTTAACAATTAAACTATAAAATAAAGACATCAATGACATCAAGACGTGTACAGTCAATTTCTTTAGCTTTTTTTCAAAGCTTTCCATTACGCACACTGAATATGAATATTTCTTCTACAAACGCATAATGTATTCGAAAATTAGCATGTGTAAGAATGCAGGGAACGCGTGAAGGCTGCATTTATTTATAAAGTTATCACTTCTCGCTTGTTCACGCGTCGAATTGTTGATCAATTAAAAAGCAGGCGGAATGCATGCAGATTTAATTAATACACACATGGAGCAGGCGCTGGTTGCGGGCGGCTGTTGAACGAATGGGAAATGCCCACCAACCGTACGCGGATAATGGCGGCAGTAGCGTCGCGACGCCGCCGCAATTTCCACCGCCACCAGCGACGCCAATCGCCTGCCAAACGTGCGCTCCGCCTCCTCGGATTTTCCCACTCATTCGAGCGCAATGCGCAAGACTTCTTTGACTATCATGTGAAAGGAGGCACAAAGACGAATGTTGTATCCTTAAAATTTCTTTCGTCCTGATGCGTTCGCATTGATAGTGCACCAATAATCAATTACGTTGCATTTGAATAAACAGTGATACGTTAATAATTAGTGAATCATTCTGGATATTATTAATGTTTGTTGAATTTAGTTCAGAAAGAAAAGGGAAGTTGTTAAACAATGATTGTTCTTTCAATTTGCAGACCCCGTTTGGCTCGAGCAGTTTTGCCGATCTGCTGAGTTTTCCGGACGACCCTAGCGCCGTTCTACCACCCGAAGAACTCGATCCATTCCCTGAGGTCGCTTTACAATCATCGCAGCCGCCTTCGCCGGCGCCGCTGCCCAGCTTCCAAGAGACGTACTCAGTGCGCTATAACACTTATAAAATGGAAGAAGAGTGCTTCAACGTGACGTCCTACAGCCACCATGGATCGCACGTGGCTGCCCCAGGGCATCACTACGATTACCAACCGCATCAGTACACCAGCAGCCCATACTACCCGCCGCCGCAATGCTTCGATACGCTAATCGCACAAGAATCATATTCGCTGCCTCCGTATCAGAACTTCCCCTCCGAGCTAAATGTCAGTACTGCGTTGAGTCCTCGTCAACGGCGTGCTTCCTTGCCGCTGCAGCGATCCGAATCCACTAGTAGTAGTGAAAGTCCCAAGTTGCGAATGACCGGTCCCACTTCAGTATGCTCTTCGGCAGCTAGTTCACCAGGAGGCATTGAGCAGCAAGTGGTGCCACAACAACAACAGCAGCAGCAGCAGCAACAAAAAGGACCTGCACCGCCATCGCCGTCGCAATTGTGCGCCGTGTGCGGGGATACCGCCGCTTGCCAGCATTACGGAGTGCGCACTTGCGAAGGATGCAAGGGATTCTTCAAGCGCACTGTGCAGAAGGGCTCCAAGTACGTGTGTCTCGCTGATAAGGCATGTCCGGTGGATAAACGACGGCGTAACCGGTGCCAGTTCTGCCGCTTCCAAAAGTGCCTCGCCGTCGGCATGGTCAAGGAAGTGGTGCGGACGGACTCACTGAAAGGTCGACGAGGTCGTCTTCCTTCCAAACCCAAATCACCACAAGAGTCTCCGCCAAGTCCGCCCGTCTCCCTGATCACAGCCCTTGTGCGCGCACACGTGGACACCACACCCGATCTTGCCAATTTGGATTATTCGCTCTATTGCGAGCCAAGTCCCATCGAGCCCGCCATCTCCGAAGCTGAGAAAATCCAGCAGTTCTACACGCTCCTCACCACATCCGTGGACGTCATTCGGAACTTTGCCGAAAAGATACCCGGCTTCCAAGACCTGTGCGCCGAAGACAAGGAGCTACTCTTTCAGTCCGCTTCCTTGGAGTTGTTCGTGCTACGCTTAGCATATCGCACGCACCCCAACGACACAAAATTGACCTTCTGCAATGGCGTCGTTCTAGACAAATTGCAGTGTCAGCGTTCATTCGGGGATTGGTTGCACGCCATAATGGAATTCTGCAATAGCTTGCATCTGATGGAGATTGACATATCCGCCTTTGCCTGCCTTTGTGCACTCACCCTCGTAACAGGTGAGTTCCACTCGTCATCTGAATTATTTAGTGGTGCAGCGTATACAAACACAGAATCAATAACAGTCCTCTTTGGAATGCATTAAAATTTATTGCCATTAATACTCAATCAGTCTCACGACTATAAAGTTCATTCACTTTGTGTACTCTTCTTCTGAATGTGGTCAATTGTTTTACAGAACGACATGGTTTAAAAGATCCTCATCGTGTCGAACAACTACAAATGAAAATCATATCATCCTTGCGCGATCACGTAACATACAACGCGGAGGCGCAACGCAAAGCGCACTACTTCAGCCGCCTCCTTGGCAAACTACCCGAATTGCGTTCCTTGAGCGTGCAAGGACTGCAGCGCATCTTCTACCTAAAATTGGAGGATCTGGTGCCGGCGCCGCCCCTCATCGAGAAGATGTTCGTTGCCAGTCTGCCATTTTAAAGCCATACCATACGTATCCGCCAACCGCCAACAGCAACCGCCCCAAACCCTTTGTTACCACCCTGCAATTTACACAGCGATATTTATAGAATTTGTCATGCAAACAAACCAAGGTAAAACAACCAAACGAAACAGGAAAACATGAAACAAAAGAACAACAAAACCACCAATAAATACCATGCATTAACCAAGTAAGCTTAAACAAAACCCAAACAAATCAAGAGCAAGGCATAGAACAAACAAAGAAAATGCAGTGAACTAAATTTTAAGTATGAAATTCATAAAAAATATACACATATATAAATATACAATTATATATTTAATATAGCAAGTACGTATATATATATATATATATAGAAAATATAAATATATAAAAAATATTTGAAATATTTCTTTCAAACGGTGATAAATTGTGAATGTGATTTGTTATTAATGATATTATTGACGAATATAAGTGGCTAAATGCGCGCGCACACATAACGAAAAGTTTTTTGGCCGCAAAATTAAGTGAAATAATTTTTGCAATTCACGCGAATAGGTGTTGAACAGTTTCTTCTCAAAGTAAGAACGCAGCAAACGATGAACGAGTTTAAGTGAAATAAAATATGGAAGAAAGAACGCAAACGTTTCGTTTAATATAACATAAATAAATTAATGAGAAATGCTCTTTCAAAAAGAGCATTATATTATAGGCTAGTTACCACACTTAATATTACCATCATCACTAATTTAACTTATCAATAATAATAATAATTAAATTAATAAATGTTTAAATAAATTTACGTAACTTAAGTAAGCGTACCACAAATGGCTAGTTAGATAATAACCATGAAGTTCATTCATAATATGCAACTCCTTGCTATTTTTATCTTTATTTAAGCACAATTCACAAATAGCGAAAAAAAATGAATAGATATATCAGAGGAAGCAAACAAAGGATGATAGTACAACATATCGTATGATAACATATGATAAGACATGAGCCATTATAATATTTAATCATTAGCCATATTTAAAGATTATTATTTTACCGAAATCTTTTTTTATTATTATTGTGTTATGAAACTTGAAAATATTTAACACAAATCCGTGAAGTTACCTATGAACGGCTATGATTTTTTTTTTGTATTTTATTATTATAAAAATTATTTCTTTTCCTTGCTGAACGAATGAGAATACTGTTAAAATTGTCAATTATTTATAGGCGATGTAAATTCCTAAAAGTAAATAATTATTCACAAAATTAAATTCACAAAAGCAATTTAATCAGTTACCAATTTTTGTATACAATTTTAACAGATTTTTCATACACTTGCAATTTTAGCAAAATTTGTGAAACATGTTACCAATTAAAATGATACATTGGATACAGAGATAAAATGATAACGATATGATATAAAAGATATATTGGCTAACGAACCGATGATATTGAAAATAATAACGATTAAACTACGTTATTAATACGACGATGTTGATGATAATGTGAGAAATATATTTTCATATCAAATTACTGCCTTGAAAATGGAAACGATGGACTGACCTGATAGTTACCTGATATGGGATGGTATATTATATAAATTAATTAATTATATAATTCATATGATTCATTATTTCAAAGCTGATTGAGACAAATTTCTCCATTTCCAAACACAATACTTCAAAACAAAAACAGAAACATCAAACTAACGGTAAAAGTACTTGTTTTCACATAAAACATCAGATTTATTCGAAAACACAAGCTTTAAACAATTGACAAACACTTGTGTTTTAAATATATGTATGTATGACTAAACCGTCCGGCTAATTTAACAATTCAGATCAAATGAAATGCGTTAATCCCCTAATTGAACAAGAATATCACAAACTAGTTTTAAATATTTCAATGTTAAATGTGCAATAGTTACTACTGTATCTCTCTGTCTCTCACTCTCTATCTAAATATAAACATAGAGCTATCAAAACATAGATAATATCATAATAATAAATAAATAAACAAATTAAATTAAATAAACGTTAAGAACAAGTAGCCTAAGCTTCACACTAAACTTGTGCCGTTTCGTTAAACATCTGCAAATTGTGACGATAGATTAAATTCAATTGAACGACACACTACTCGTTTTCAAATGCGAAATACATTTAAATTTCTATACCAAGTATACAAACAAACAAAAATTCGACATTTCAAGAGTATCAAGTGCTTGATAATTGAATTGAACACACAACCGGAAAGAGTAGAACGCTTAAGAGAAATGATATAAGAATATATATGAAATATTTTCATATTTGTACCTGCTTTTATAAACAATTTACATAGCTACTATGTATACCACACTCTTATGTAACAAAATATGGCGAACAACTTTTCGAAAAGGAAGAAGAAGAAATTGTTTGATAAGTGATTACGTTTATCTAATAAGCATGAATGATGGCAGAAATATTAGTTGCACGAGTTGCAATAATTTTGTTAATAAGTTTGCATACTACTCTTCGCGTATCCTAGCACTTTTGTACTATCATGATTTCTAACTTATGATAACGAGAAAACGAAAACGAATATAATTATTACAGCGATTCATTAATTGGATTGCACATTGCACATCCCTCTCTGCGTAGAGCTTTTATTCATAAACGTTTTGCCATGCAATGCCAGTTTGTTTACTTCAAAGCGTTCATTCGTACGACGATAACTAGTGTACTACTTAACTACTGCATATTACTATTATTCTTATAATTATTATTATATATTATGGTGATGCTTGATGACTCTCTTTTATACATTACGTACTTAATTGTTAGCTGTGTGTTATTATAATTGATAAGAATACTCTTTAATTTTTAAACCACTAATAAATTAATGATAACTTAATTGAGATATTGATCAAGAAATATAGTTACCTAAAGTTAACGTTACGGTTACTTTTTTATTTCAAACATTAAATAAATGTGCATAAACAAATCTTTTTGCCTTCACTTATGTCCTTATAAAATTCGTTTCCTCGTTCTATGTCTATTGAGTTCAATTTCTAAAAATCAAATTATTTTTTGATTAGGCACACATTAATTATCCTGTCAGGCCCTGAAAATTAAAATAATGTGGAGCAACAAAACGTACAGATTAAATACAAATGAATTTATTTATACAATTTCGGGCAAACACTGACAAATTGATCCTTCATGTAAAACATGGTAAAACGATGGATGTATAAAAAAATTAATGAAATGATCTTCAAAAAAATAAATGCATGAAAAAAAATTGATGGTCAGAGACACAAGATGTCGAGGATGTGCATGACCAATGCGCTTCAAGCGCTTTATGCCATAAGTTTCAGGCAGGAGGCGGCCACCGCAGGGATCAGAATTGCCATGAAGGCAGCAGGATTCAAGGCGATGCATGTGCTGTCGGCAGTGGTGCCTTTGACGGGGGGTGCTTCAGCAGCATGAGTAGTTGTCTCAACTTCCTCAGGCGGATCCTGAGCACTAACCATCATGAACATGCACGCTACGATTAATCCAAACATTAAGATTTGTCCCTTCATCGTGATTCTGAAATGATCAAAGTATCAATTGATGTTACACCATTTCGGATATTTCTCCTATCGCTGCAAATAATTCGATTAAACCTACTATTTGTATTATCTCACTTATGCGACCGTTTTCTGTAATTTTGATCACAGCTTGACGTTGCTCGATCACTGCCTTTGCAATGCGAAATTATAATTAACGTTGCCGTCAACGCGTATATTGTTATTGTTTTTGTTTTCACGCCATGGCATACTATATTATATTGGAATTTAAATACTATTTGATAAGTTAACAACGAAAACAATCAACTTTGATTCTGATTGCGCGTAACGTATTATAAATATGTTACGCGCAACTTATGTAGAATATATAATGAATTATGCCAATATATTATATAATTAAGGAAATTCAATATACTCATTTAAGTTTTATAAATCGTTCAGCTAGATTGGATAAAATAGATCAACAGATGATAATCACTCATAGAATTTAGTTGATAATCGGCTAGGAAATAAGGCAAGCAGCATTGGAAGCAAATTTTAATACGGTTGTTTTGGGTTGAAATATTGATATACTTATAGCAGAGATGTCAAACTTAATTTTAATTTCAGACTACATTAACCAGTCGTAAAAATTCTGATTGTCTTTTGCATATTGCGGAAGGCAATAAATCACACATGACACGGATAACACGCAATTACTATCACTGATATATTTAATTCCGATTATTAAATATTCTGAATAGAATCTCTATAACACCAAATTAATTAAAGGATTAGCGCACTTACCCGAATGAAGTCTTTGGAACTGAAATTGTACTGAAATTGGACGTGATGCGCAAACAGGCCAACCAATTCTCAACTGTAAATTGGCAATCAATAAATATCAAATATTTATTGTGTTTTTAAAACATTCAGAACGCACTATGATTGTAGAGTTTTTATTTAATCACAGACAACGAGATCAAATTTAAATATGGCTGTGGTGGGTTGCCTATAAACTGTACTATAATGTGCTATAATTATTATCATTGGAAAACTTATTATCTAACAAATAATTAAGTATTTAAATATTTATTCATAATATATTATATGTTATTATTGCCTAAATTTATAATTATTAGATTTATAATATATTTTGTAATTGGTATGTTATTCGCTGGAGGCAGCACGAGCAGCAGAAAACCAGTCTGATGGTGAATTGACATGTCCGACGAGTCTCACATCTGATCAGTGTCAAAGCGATGTTTACCATTGTGAACAAACGTAATTGTGTGCATCCATGGTGTGCTAAGTATATTCATTAGTCTGGTAATTAATCATCAAGTAGTGCTCGTGAGTGTCGCGTATGTTTAACTCTAAACGTATTGTTAAAACATAGATTTCCAACAACAAAATTCGAGCTCCCTGACCGAGTGAGCACCATACACAAAGAGAAATGAATATGCACTTGCAGTTTCGTTCGAATCACTAAAAATAGCACGCTACGAGCGCTTAAGTAATGCCTGAACAATTTATTAAGGTGAAGCACAGTGAATCGCATTCGACGACTGTTTTTTGTGATATCAAAAAGAATGAAACTGATCTGAATGATTCAGTCTCGAATCTATCCAATTCAAATGAAGACATATGCAGGATCTGCCACTGTGAGGCAGATGTTGGCAATCCACTGCTCTCACCATGCTATTGTGCTGGAAGCCTCAAGTATGTCCATCAAAGCTGCCTCCAGCAATGGCTAGCTGCATCAGCAATGAGATCATGCGAGCTGTGCAAGTTTCAATTCATATTGCACACCAAAATCAAACCCATTTCAGAGGTGGGTGTATCACATTATTTACATGTGCAGTAATTCATAGTTTTTGTTTATTTATAGTGGCGACGGTTGGAGATGAGCAGTATTGAGAGAAGGAGACTGTTATGTGCAATACTATTTCATTTTGTGGCGGCTGTCTGTGTTATATGGTCCTTGTTTGTACTTATTGATAGAGCAGCGGAGGAAGTGCATAGAGGTGCAATTGGTATGCATACTGTGTGCATTCAACATTGTTCCTAATGCTTTGTTTTGTTTGGTTGTTGTTTTTAGCCTGGCAGTTTTGGACAAAACTGGTTGTTGTTGCCGTTGGGTTTACGGGAGGCGCTGTATTTATGTACATTCAATGTCGGCAATATTTGCACTTATTCGCACGCTGGCGAGCCCACAACAGGTAAAGAAATGTGTGTTATACTTCTTTATTTAACATGCATGGCATTTTAGAATCATACTTGTGCAAAACGCCCCAGAAAAACAACCGCCTCCACCTCCATCACCAGTACTGCGCGTTGCAATCAGTCCACCAAACCGATCCACAGATTTCTCATCGGAGGTAGTCGCCAATATCGAGCATAATGCACCGCCAAGATACTCGGGCGAAGCACCTGTCGAGTCATGCTACGTGTTCAATGTGCCCGTCGATAACGCGAAAGCATTAGTAATGGAAGAACCACCGCCTTCGTTTAATTATCAGCAAACGACACCCAATACAAGTAGTCAGCAGGCAGGTGCGGTATTAACGGTGAATAATGGGGCAGATAAAAAGAGTCTCGGCGAAAATTCTTGCGACGCGCTTGAATTGAACATTCAGGAAATACTCGCGCTGGACATCGAGTATAGCAAGCGATGTTCACGGAGCTCGAACGGCGATCAGCTTGTCCAGGCGGAGCGCATCGGGCAAACGAAGAACGTATTTAAGTCCATGCCTAATTTAAGTGCCAGCAGTGAAAATCTTCTCGTCTGAGCAAAATTTCTCAAACACGAACGACAGGAAAAGCACAGTTACACTTTTGACAAGTCAAAAATATAACTCATGAGCCTAGATAAGTAGCATGTCCTTATGAATTCCGGCTTGTTGGAGGAAGGTATTTGCGTTCTTTCAGTTTTTGGTTTGAGATCTTGATCTATTGTACTCCTAGGATACGCAACGCTGCTGCAAATGCTGTGAATGAACTGTTAGATGTCGGTCACTGATGACTAGCAACTTACTATTATATTTCTCAAATCGTGCCTTATTTGTGGAGTATTTCGAACTGTCGCGAAAGGCTTTGTTGACCTTATAGATATGTTTGCAAGACACAAATTGATGGATCTTAATTCGTCTCAAGATAACTAGCTCAAAACATTACAAGAGTCGATCGTAGTGATGGTAAATAATCTCAAATCACTCCCAAATAGAATATTATACAATTGAAAGATTACGGTCAAGCGGCGGACGCAATCGTTAACCAGTTTCGTTCAGAAATCACATATTCGTTTTACTGAATTTTAATGGTGCTATATTATTTGTATAAAGAAAGAGAAACATCAACCATTTTCTGTTCGCCACTCAGGTGCACACTGCTGCATCTGTATGTAAATTACTATTTTTGTAAAATGAGGAAATGATGGAGTTTTTGCTGTAATTTCTAATCTGAATTTTTTGGTAGGAGTTAGAAATAAACGCGTCTCATTATAAGGCTGAAATTTTAAATGATTGAACACACGTTCAAGTAATTTTACGTTATATTTTTTAATTGGCATTTTACGTGATTCCAGTGTGGATTTTTAATTGATTTATGAACGCAGTATTTTGCAAGAAATACTGACGTCTTTTCTGTGATTGAATTTGTAAATTCACTATGCAAAATTACTCCTGTACAGCATACAAAGCGTTAAGTTGTGGGTTATTGTAATTCATGGTGCACGAGATGAAGCAACATCTTATATATTTATACAAGTAACAATTATATGCAGTATTACTTAACGATGGAAAGTCGAGCTGTAATCATCTGAGCGACAATGATTTTTCTACAGAATGTGAGGATGATGCATGTGCGGTAGACGGCATTATTAAATACGTACTGATGGTATAGCTTTATACACTGGAAATGTTTTTAAGTTTTAACAATCGCTCGTTGTCTGAATAACAAATCATTTCTTTAGAAACTGAAGAAAAAGCTAGTCGTTAACAATATGTAAGTAGAATTAATACTGGTTAGGAATTTTCTTGTTTATTTAACGCATATATAATTCTATTACAATTTGTTTATCTCTGTGGTGCAACACGAAAATACCGCAATGGGAAAGAGGAAAGTGTTATATATATAATTAGTGTATATTATTATTGAATATCATATTCAGCAGTGTTGTATTTTTTAACATTATTATAATATGTACATTATAATAAATGAATTGTCTGTATTATGTGCATAAATGTACAAAAAATAATTCAAGAGTTACTAATCTAATCAAACCTTGAACACTGCTTAGTTTAATTGCAAATTCTACCAACCACAAATCCTTTTTTGCATTCAATTAATCATTTTTAAGAGCTTGAACAACAAAGAAACAAAAGAATCTGTTTGCAATATTATTTATTGTATGTATATTTGATTGACAATAACATTTAGTCTGCAAGTAGCTAATACAATTTTTGTAACAAAAATGAATGGCAATATTCATCTTTTTGCAAATGATGACACTATTATATAAAATATATAAAATTATACTTTAGCTAAAACCAAAACAACCACTTCAAGTCTAGCAGAATCATTATTAACAATATTGCATGATTCATATTTAGTTCTGCAGATTTACACTTCAATCCAAATTGCAAATTCAAAGTCTTGACTAAAGTTACATTATATATACATTGGCTGGAAGTCTTTAAGCTTCGCATGGAAAGTGCATTAATTGTGAATGATCATTTGACTTTGTTTTCATCTTAATGATTGTTCCATATTATTGAGAGTTATTTGAATTATTGTGTTTCTCTAAGCCTGGCAAGACGCTGTGACAATTCATCCTGCTCTTGAGAGACTTGAGTTGAGGTAGCAGTACCTACAGCTGTATTTGTAACACCCTCTGGTAACTCCATTTTCAGCTCCAATCTGGGATACAAACATAATTATAAGATTATATACTTTTTTATAGATTACAAATTCATACCCAGCTTCATCCGCAACTTGCTGCATGAGACTGTCAACATCATTTTGTGGAACCATAGTTGTTACATTCTGTGCCATTGCATTATCCATAACACCAGATTGAACATCCAGATCTTCAAATTGCTGCTCGAATTTATCCATTAAATTTGAAATCTTCTCCAGATTCATGCTCTTCATTGCAGCATCCATTGCTTTTACAACACCTGCAAGTACGTAAAATGTAATGAGTTGGGGTTTGGTTGGAAAAAAAGCACCTACCAGCCATTGAATTTGTAACTTTTCTTGTTGTTAAAGCAGACTGCACCCTGCTTGAGACAGCATCAACCCTAGCAGACATCCTGAGATAATTTATAGCTTGATTCTTTTGCCTAATTGCATTTTCAGCATGTATTCTGGCAACTTCCATGTTGCCTTTTTGAATTGCCTGTTTGGTTTTTGCCTTTTCCAATTTTTCTTCTTTCTCGCATCGTTTGGAGTTTCTTTCCAACTCTTTCACGGCGAATTTCAAGTTAAATAAATGCTCTAAGAATCATTATTAAGAGAAATAAACTAGGATGATGTCATTTACTTGCTAATGAGTCATAATTGATATAAAATATTATCATTTTGAAAGGATACTTTCCATAACAGATGACGACATTTCGTTGCCCATGATGTATTAGGATCCTTTTGTTTTTTATTGTTGCTAAACTATAAAAATTCACTATTAAAGAGTAAAATACTTCGAAAATTACTGCTCTACTATTGTATTGCGATTGTAATTAACCCAAACCTCAACCTACGAACAGCTGTCAGCAAAATATCAAGGATAAAGTACATGTGTATGAAGAAATGAGGAATTCTTTAATATTTCGACTATGTTCGAGCTATTTCTCAACTATAACAAAATTCATTTATGATTGTTAATTAATTTTGTTGAACATTGTCATGGTTTTGTTTATTTATTTTATGACAGTTTTGTTAACGCGCCCTCTACGGGTCCTCACTGTTGATTTGGGACAGATGTTGTGCAGCTGTTTTTTGAGTAAAAGCAATTGTTATAACAACATTATTTTGTTAAATTTTAAAAGGAAATGATTTCTTTGAGATTATGCTTAAATTCTGGCGATTTATTTTAATTTGGCATTCATAGACAAACTCCAGCTAATGTCAGAATAGTTGGCGCATGCGGGTTGCTATAACGACATCGTGCTGCTCGACAGCCACACCAAGTCCCAGCGCTCACAAACGGCGATTGCCTACCAGTGTACTCGGATTCGCCATATTGGAGATCTAGTAGTTTTTTGAATATTGCATATATAATCTCTGCGGGAAATTGACTGTGATTACGTTAAGTGCTAAGAATTAGTACCGCGGCTGTTTGCAGCTAGTGATTTCGTGTAAAAAGAGGTGCACAGCTGGATTGTCACGTTTCTGTTTTCGGGCTAGTGCTAGCAGCAAGATAGTGACAAGAGTGAAACAAATATGGCGTGCGCTACATTGAAAAGATCTTTGGACTGGGAGCCAGTGCTTGGTGCTCGACCAGCAAAACGTCGAAGATGTATTCCATTCTGTGGCACACCAAGCCCCAGCAAGGAGCGTACAACGTCTGCCTCCAGCAGCACCGTGACCCCGACGACGAGTAGTGCATCAGCATTTCCAGACGTCGTTACTAGAAAGCTCACACCAGGTATGAATTGCCATATTATTCATTGCGGTCGAATGCGGAGGCGAGTTTTTGGCATGCTGCATCCAGGAACTCTCAACGGGTTTCAATTACGAAGCGTATCGTTTATTCAATAGAGTCATTTTACCAGTCATTGGTCATTGGATCATCAGCAAACAATCATTTTTTGCATGCGCATAGATGGTTGCAGCATGCCATTGTTGACATCAGCTGATTTATGGTCGATTCGTTAATATCATGAGGTATTTAATTTCTTCATCTAGAAATGATGGCAGCAAATATACGTGCCGAACTACGACGATTCCAACGACGCAAACAGTTGCAGTACGGTTCAAATTCAGATAACGATAGCGGATCAGGAGGTGAGCAGTCCGAGTCGCCGTCCAGATCAGAGAAACCAGTCTTCACCTTCAAACAGGTGAGTTGCCAAATGTGTTTTGCTGGCGCGTGTCCTAACGAATTGTCCTTTGTTCAGGTCGGGCTTATTTGTGAGCGAATGCTCAGAGAAAAGGAAACTGAAATTCGAGAGGAGTATGACAACGTTCTAACAACCAAATTGGCCGAACAGTACGATGCCTTCGTTAAGTTCACCTACGATCAGATACAGAAGAACTATTCGTCTGTACCTAGTTGTAAGTATACAAATTTGTAGGCAGCAATCAGCTGATTTTGTTTGTTTACCTTCTTGGGTCTTGTTGTCAGGTTAAGCACAGGTTAATGTATGCTGTTTTTCATTTTCAGATTTATCGTAAGAAGCAGCGGGCGATTGTTTTATGAAATACGGATATACATATTTGTTCAGCGTAAGAATAGTTTTGCATAATCATATACTCTATTAATTTTAACAGCAAGTAATAAAAGCGAATACGATATCTTAATAGAGAAGATGGTATGTAATATCAACAACAATGACACAAATATGCGAGCAGCAGTAGTTATATTAACGACACAAAGAGGGTCGCGTCCGCCTTACATCATCGTAGCAATTACAATTACATCTAAAGTATAAATTTAAGATATCGGATATAAATCTATATATACATATAAATATACAAGTGTATGCACATGATAATGAGCCTTACGACAATTGTACATAACTTATACATAAATGTAACGTGTGTATCATTGGAATTGAAGCATTATTTGTTGTATATAAGTTTTCAAATCGAAATGGGGTTAAGTTTATATGTTATATTAACAAGTAAAATAATACAATCAGTGTGCTTCGATGGATGCTTCGACGCGTGGAGCACAATAAGAAAGGACTAAGTCTCGATGTTTTGTTTATTGGTCGTGAAGAGGACTAGGATGAGGACATCAATCGGCAATGTAAACTAGGATACTGTTTCGTCAAACCAATAGGATTTTAACGTATAAAACGGCGAATATTTTTCTATCCGTATTATATTGTATAATCTGCATGCACTGCAATCAACCATGGACTCTAATTACATGCACCACGTCCGTGTTGATGTTTGTGAGAATCCAACACCAAAACGTGGTTGAACGCTGAAAGTACAAAACGTTAAACGGGTGTACATGTGCGTCGTGTTGATAAATGTGGAACGTTTCAATTCCAATAAGAATACATATTGCCTTCAAACAAACCTGCTCTGAGCAAATGTGTGCGCGCGTATGTCGTACAATAAAGCGCAATTTTTGTAAATTCAATCGTTCGTTTTTCGTTACACAGAAAATTATATACCATTTTAGGCCGTAAGAGAAACACTACTATAAGTGGCATCCCAGCCAGAAACATAAATATGAACGAAACTAAGATAAACTTAAGCATTAATTGAAATAACATTAGAGCGCGTGAAGAGGACGAGACGACAATTGTTCATTAGCATTAGGTTCTTAATGTAGTTACTTTGTAGCCGTATTCGACTAACTCATATTTAACATGAAAGCTGTCATGATGACGCTCGCGAGAACGTTGTCGGTCCGTCAGCAATGACGATGAAGACACTGTAAACAATATTTATAATAGGACCGAGAAACAAGATTTGATAACAAACAAAAATTACTTCCTATCTATGTAAATGTAAAAAATAGCGAATGGTGCGTGTATAAAAAAGAAATAATTAAATAATTACCAACATAATTGAGATGATATTGTTGAAAGTGAAACGTTACAATTCCAGATGCTTATAAGTATTCAGTCATTTGCATCATAACAATTTAATAAATTTCTTACCGCGATGAAAACATACGCTAAGATACGAAGAATACCACAAACAAATGCCATAAATGTGATTTTTCTCTTTAATTATAATTAATGCTTTTAAGTAATTTATATGTAATACTTCACGACTATTGTTTAATTTAGTTTGTAATTTTTATTTTCAATTTGCACACATGGTTATATCATGACTAAGATTTAGGTCATTAATTCGAGAAATGCAATTTGTTCGTCGAAATATATGGAAATTTTCTACGCTACTTATTAGTTTAATTTTAATTTTATGGGATATAGAAAAACAACAATGATTTGATTGTTTAAATATCTTCGACGTGCAAAAAAATATACACACACATTGGCTTACTAACTTGTAAAATGCTATTATTTAAAAATGTTTGAATTAGTAAATTAATATTAGTTGCTACTTTCTTTGTATATGCATCAGTAAGCAGGTTCTTTGTTAATTTAAAAACTGAGCGCAAACAATGAAATAAACATTTGATCTTTGTAAATATGTACTTCTCTTTTGGAATCCTGAAATTTCTGAAAATCACTGATTTCTAATTGTTTCAGACCGAAAACATTGCGTTGGACAATTAACAGTTTAATTAAGAATAAAATTCATACATACTTAACATATTAATTCTCTACCGAATGTTTGTTAAATTCGTTAGAGTAATTTATCTTGTTACATAAGACTGTAAATCGCTATATGGAATTCCAATTTCTTTTACAGTATTGTCGAGATGTAATACCGAAGACTATTACTTATATTTATCGGCAATAAAGCAAAAGATGTAACGATCTATGAAAGTGACACAGAGAAACAACCTGCGGGTGTTTTAAACGTTTTTATACATTCTTTTTACTACGTCGTCCGATGTCAAAGTTTACTATTTGCATAGAATTGTGGACATCGTGTCGCGATGCTTCTTGACAAATTTTGAATTTTAATGTAAACAAATAGAAATTATTTAAAAATGAATTGTCTGGCTGGAACGGAATGTGATGTAACGATAAACGTACAAATATGATGTGAATGTATAGAAATATGAAAAACGCGCTAACTAACTTTGACATTTTCGTTGGGCATTGATGGAAAATGTGTAATTTGCTTGCTGCAGACGGCCGGAGAAATGTGGCACGAGATTGCATCTCTCGTTCGAGTTGAGAGTTCAATTCAACTGTCTGCGGTTATATTGAAGCTATCGAAGAATCCCTCAAGTAATGAACACGGAAGTATTACTTTCATTGACGAATTATAAAATATGCATTAGCATTACGCTGCGAATTAAGGATTCGACAATTTTGCGCAAATTGCATTTTGTTTCGAACGTGTAGGAAATGTTCTGGTAAGCAGATAATTTGCCTTAATGCGCAAACCATAATTTGAAAAGTATTGTTGAAGTAATTACAGCAATAGCAGCGTGGACGTAGGCCCTTCAACAATTTCACAATTTATTTGGCAAACAACATCGTAATATTTGCGAATATTGGACTATTGTTACACGAATATTTCGACACACGCTACTTGTTGAGTGGACGCGTTCGCATTGCTCAATCCTTTGGCATTATTTGAAATGTTCATTCAATCATTCATCATGAATTCGTCGAAGAGTTGCTCGTCATTGCGATTTAATTTATTCACAGCCACCTATTAGTTTATATGCCTGTTTTTGTTTGCTGATTGCAGCTGAGGAGAGCTTTAGAAAGTGGAGAAGTTGATTCGGATTCGCCATGTGCGGTTGCGTAGGAGCGCGATGAAGATGGCAATAACATTGGTACCATGAATGCATGCAGCGCGTGTGTGTACGCAATCGTCGTAGATAAAGCATGTGCTTTTCGAAGAGTTACGAAAAGATCACAGGTTGTGGAGATGTTGCTTGAGGACCGTCGATTAGCCGCGAGTGCGATGCGAATGGACCGCGAAGAGATGAAGATTCACGAGGAGTACTTATAAATAGTCGCCGTCGCGGGCGTTCCTAATCAGATTACGATCAAATTCCCATGCACGCACTTGCTCGTAGTGCCATCATAACTTAAGTAGTTATTAACTTCAAATATCTCAAAGTTGATATTAAGTCAATTCAAGTGACCAACTTTACAAAAAATTGTGCTAAAGTAGTTAAAATATCACGGACTTTCAATATGAAGACTGTAAGTAACCACATTATATTACAAATAAGTTTAACAAGGATTAACCGATTTTAATTATACTTTTTAAATGAAATTCCATTAATTTTTAAGTATTTACTACTTAGATTTAAAACTGAATTTTACCACCAAAGTTATCAGATGATAATTGCGCTTGATAAAAGTTTTAAAGTTGGTTAACGGTTGAATTTTTCAGTCGCACAAAGTTTGATTAAAATTTTACTGTATTTTGCAGCTAATTTAATAAAAAGTATACGAATATTGCAAGTAACTTTAGGTATGCTAAATATTTTGAGAAACATATTTGACATTAAACGAATGTGTAAAGAAATATTTCACAAATTCAAATCAATTTGCGAAATATAAAGCAAGTTAAGAAATTCTATAAATATTCAGAAGCTGCACCCTATTTGTGGTTTCCCAATTAAACAATTTACAAGATTGAGGTAAAATGTTAATTCACACTAAAATAACAGAAAATGAAAGTGCATAGAAGTGTAAGTTTCAACCAAAAATATATAATTTCATGGAGGTCATCATGTGCGACTTTTAATTTGATAGTATTACATCATATTTAAAATCTTTCTTAATGCTTAATGAATTACGTTAAGAAAGAAGAAATTACCTTCGATTATGTTATTTATACTTTTACGACTCCCATAAAACGAGAAACAAACATTTTCTTGCACGTGATTGGATATGAACAGTAATTAAAATTTAAATTAATATAATATCATGAATGGACATTTGCGCATCGTACTATTATGTGTACAAGGTATTTACGATAGGACGTAATTGAGGCCATCAGTTTAATTAATAACTCATAACACTAACGACTTTTATATAACATTATTATTTACTTTCTACATGTGTGCTTTTTACAGGCAATCCATCTTTTTGTCACCGTTGCGCTCACGTTGAGTGCGCAAGTATTGGGAAGGCCGCAAGATTCTTCAGCAAATGCGATTATAACTAAATACGAATACAATAATAATGATGATGGTGGTTATCATTATTCGTAAGTATTATCATTATTCAGGCGATGCAAATTGCCCTTAAAAACTGCCATTCATTCGATTATCAATAAGTATCTAAGAGTTGGACACGTGCTGATACTTTAAGCTTTTTGTAATAACTTTCTATTGACATTTCAAGTACATTTAAGTATCTTTAAGCAATTGCTACAATTATTGTTTTTAGCTGGACGTCATCGGACGGAATCACTCGCGAGGAAATTGCGGAAGTAATAAATCCTGGAACTGATGACGCATACTTGGTAGTACGAGGATTTTATTCTTATACTGGACCTGATGGTAATGTTTATTCCACCGGCTACACGTCGTATCCGGAATACGGTTTTGAAGCAGAAGGAGAACACATTCCACCGTCTGCTGGCGTTAAGAAACAGCCATCCTTGGGCATTCCATCTGCCGCACTTGCGTCTCTTGCTGGCGGTGGTTTGGGTAAATAAGGATTCGCAACAAAGAGTCCCTCAGCACTTGCCAAATAGTTTTAATGATGTTCTATTACTAACAAGGAAATGCTCATTATCAGTAACAGTAATAAAGTCAATACTCTAACATTATGATGAATAAATACCCATAAATGAAATAGTACCATGTATTTCAAAATTGCATAAAAGTTTTAAAACTTTTTGGATGCATTATTTCCATAAAAGATTCAACTTTACTTTATGTTAGTTAAATATAAAACAAAGAATCTCTATCTATGCTTTATTAATACGAATCTTGTACAATAATATTTGTTATAAAATATTTAATATCAACGAGCCATTACTGGTTTGGTTTCGAATTTAAAATTAATAATAACGACCACCGAAGTGCGCTGGTGGCGTGTATGCTGGTTGATTGAATGCAGGTTGGTATCGGTTACCAGCATTAATAAGATTCAAAGACTTTTGAATTGCAGCAGGAATTGGAGGTGGTGTTGGAAGATGAGCACCCTCCGCGCGGAAGCCGTTTTCATCAGCAATCCAGTTTACCGTGATGGGAGTTCCATCAGGAGCGGTGTATGAATATGATCCCTGCGCGACTTCAGCTTCAGCTTGCGAGCCTGCATTTTTCAGGTAGCCTTGTGCTTGAGCTGCTTGCCCATCACCAGTTGTATAACTAGCCAACAGTTATTAGAATAGAACTTGAAGTTAACTTTACATTAAATTACCTGTAACGATAAGAACCATCTGGATTAATTTCGTTATTTTCAGATAGAATTGGCACGAAATTCCTGTTTTGGTATTGGTATTGATTGGCTTGGTAGTTTTGTCCGTAGTATTGAGGGGCAGCAAATGCACCAGCAAGGAAGAAGCACGCAATAAGCTAAAAAAATAAATAAAAAGAAAAATTCACAATCATATAAAATGTGGTAGAAGTATTCATTATTATGAAAGATTTGCATGCAATATCATTGTTTCATATTTTTTCTCTGGAAATGCAAAGTATTTAACATCTGCTAATTGAAATACGTTCGCAATCGCAAAGTAGAATCTGACAAGTTTATAGCTCAATTATGGAAACAATGCCATAGTGGAGTACATAGATTGTTAGCTAAGTTATGATTTCCGCTTCGATTCACGCAATAAACGCTTTAATGAGCGCCGAAAACTGCAAAGACTCTTTGAAGATACGCATATGAAAAACACGCAATGTATCAAAGCGTTTATAACTGCATTTAATGCGATTGATTCAAGTAATTGCTAATTGTGAATTGCAGTAATTGGATAATTACTTGCATTTATAATACCCACATGCGCTGCTGATGAAAATGGATATAATAGCATCATTGCTATTGTGTAATACGAAATATTAACAATATTGTGACTTTGTTCACTGTGCTTGTTAATTTTCTAAGTGAGTAGGTTGCAAATGCAATTAATTTTTTTTTTCAATTTACCACTGCTTATTAGATTTGTCTCACAATATTACATTTCACAAGGATGTAATTAATCATTCTATGTTTATGATCCAATGGGAATAATTGTGAATAACTATTATAAAATAGCATATGATTTTTCAAAAATTGAAGTATCAATTATTTAACTAAAGTTATTTTAAGTTTAAAACTTATATAAAGTTAGTGGGTAAACTTACCAATTTCATTTTGTAGAGTTTTTATTTGAAGTTTGTTGATTTCAGCACAAAATCCAAACACTATTACAATTGCTATGAAGTGAATCAAAACGCGAATTTGTTGCTATTTCAACAAAAACCAGATCACTTTTGACACTACATATGTGCGGTTTGAGAGTTTATATGCTCCCGCTCAGAGAGTCACACCCACCCCGAAAGAGGAGACCACCATGAAGAGACAAAGATGAGCGCAAAGTTGTTGCAGTCTTGCGTTGTACGAAATTTAACATTTCAAGCCTTCATCATGATCATCATCGCCATAATTATGAATTCGCTCTTCGTCTATTCTTCACGCACAAGAAGAATAGACTTTTGGCCGGAGGTCAGGGCTGAGATCTGAACGATTGAGTGCGTATTGAAATTGTAGCAAAATCCATCTCGTAACTTTTAATAACATTTTCATTTGTATTCGCAGCGAATGCGCATCTTTGTGCAGTATTCATTTTAATCGTGCACAATGTGCCGACGAAATTTTTCATCGATGAGAAATCAATTGTGGTTTGCCAATCAAACTGACGTCAATCCAACGCATTCACAATAGATAGAAAAATGTCAAACTCTTGCTCAAGTGCGCTTTAATTTAATTTTTAAAACAATAACACAATCAATGAGTGGTATTAAAGAATGATTAATAATGATGAAAAAGAAATAATTGGAATTCTCACGATTGTTCAATCATTTTAATATTTATTTTGCAAGTTTTTCATAACTATAGAAAAAATTATCAAGGAAATATTGCAATCTCATTCACAATATTATTCTTATGCTAAGTTTGTATTAATTTAGGAATAATAATATATTGGGAAGTACAGTAGTTCTGTTTATAAAGAAAAAAAAATTTATTGCCAATTTGAGGAATTAGGAAGTAAATTTTTAAAACGTCAATACCACATCATAATCAACAAATAAACAATTTCCATCACGTCTTACAAAACAATAAAATAAACTATGTATTGTTAATACTATTAAAGATTTTTTAATATTATTAACAATAGCTTAATGCATCACTGGCCTCACTTAACAGCCAGTTAAATGATTTACATTGTAAACGTCTTCCTTGATGCTCAACTCAAAAATTTTAAAAACCTCCTAATTAGCAAATACAAATTAATTCAGAACAAGTATAATTCCATAGTTGAATTGCGCAATTTTATGTAAAATTAACCACTTTGTTGCATTGTTATGAATGCATAAATGCTAGTGCGCAATTTTTTGAATGTTGGATTATTTCTTGTAATTCATGATGTTATTAAAAGCAAAGATCATATGCAAATAATTCTTGCACTGTCTGCTTATTGAATATATAAATTCCTTTAATAATTGAAAGAGTACACCAACAAAGAAAATATATTCGCTGATATTTCTATGTCGAGTAATCAGATGCAAGGCATCTTAAAGTATTCCACATAATTTGCAATCATCATAACATCTGAGTAAGCAGAAATACTCTTTACCTATAGAAAAAGAATATTTTATGCACTTTTATTACACTTTTGTCTTGATGCAATATTTATTTGTTCAATCGCTGGCAGTTAGCAATTAAATCATGTAGTTTATAACATATTTTGAGCGTAATTCAATGCGATTAACATTTGCAATTTCATATTGTTATATGCTCTAAAATCGCATTGTTATCTATTGCAATATTTTTGACATTTTGTTGGCATCATGAACTTGCAAATTTTGTAACATATTCCAAGAGTAAAAGGAGTAAAAGTGTTATAGATGCGCAAACAAAAAACGAAAAAGTTACACAACGCACTACATAAGATTTCTGCGAATAATTCGTATTTTTTTGTAAGATTTTAATGCCCGCAATTTAACAATAGCGAAGCAGGTTCAACAATGGGATATTAACTAATATTTATTAACTATTATTTAATATTTGAATGCGGCAACGCACCTGATAAACTACTTTCACAGTTATTTATATTTAAAAACTTTACTTAAAGTTTTAGTCACTCCTGAACTAGATAATATTTATTTAATTAATAGTTTCACTCAGTTTATATCGATATTCAATTAGTATGCACAAATTTACTATTTCATCTTGCAATTCATTAATGATTCATGCAGTGATGTGCATTTCTTTATCCTACGGGATTCTTGCATACTTGATTAACATTCAATTGCCAAGCAATTGCATTTTGTAATCATCATTTTAGTCTTTGGTACATAATTGCATCGAATTACATGCGAATGAATTGAATTATGTGCCTTGCCTAAAGCTTAAACTTGCAACACGTATGCGCATATTTCTTAGATTAGTCTAGCATTCTTAAAAATGCCAAAAATATTAAAATTTATTGCACTAGAACTGAATGCATAATTGATGACCATTAAAACTTATGGTTTTTATGCTTTAATGTACCACGACTCGCTTTATTTTTCAACAAAATATGTGCGTCTCATACCATAATTATCGATGATAAAACGTATTACTAAATGCGCAGCCACTTCACGACTAAAAATTACTTTTATAAAACGTGAAAATTAGGAAAGAAAATTAAATGAATTGAACAAAAGTTTTAGGTGAAATTAACACATATAAAATGCATTTAAGTAGTAATTATGAATGTATAAATAGCATGATGTTACAAATCCATTTCATATTTAATGAATTTCAAGGTTTTGATGAACGTGAAAGGTCACAAGCAAGAGCGCAAATTGCTACAAGTTTATTTGTCGGTAAAAATGAGCAAGTATTTTAATAATTTATGAGTTTTGACTTAAATCGTTCATAAATTGGGAACTCATAATTAACGAATAACAATTAGGGAGCAATTAGTGCGATGAAAGTATTTTCTTTAACTTTTTAAGTTGTTAACATTCGTGTTATTTTATTTTCGCAACAACTTTTTGAATGAATAAAAAAAATCGCATCATTTGAAGTTGATTCAAAAGCATGTTAATCCATGATTGATTCACTTAACTATCAAGCATTCAAATCTTTGAAATCTTTGAAATGCGCGTTAAGAATTGCATAATCTGTTGAACAATTCCTCAATTGTCTAACACCCATTAGCGAACAACATCTTTGCTAATATCCGTGACAAATCTCCGCATTCATCATTGCCATGCGGCTATCTTATTCTCGGTTTTTAAGTGAGTTTATTGGGTTTTTCGATCAAAACAAATAGACGAAAAAAGTGAAAATGCATAGTGCAACCTTGACATATCTGAAACAAGTACTGCGAAAACGGCGCGGACTAAATTCAACAAGCGCAATCATTAGAACAAGCGAACAATTTTAATCTCGCTAGTAATCTGCGGCGTTAATTTTCATTAGCATCAAATCAAACCAAGTGCGCGGGCTGATTGGTGGATTCCTTTCTAATACCATTTCGTCGGATGAAAATATTTATGGAAATTTGCATTTTATGCTCGTAAATTACAAAACTGATGCGTAAGATTTTTGGTACGTACTCACATTATGTAATCCGTACGATTATTGTTCTGCTTTTAATAAGGTTGCTTTAAGTTTGCCCATCATTCTTCTAAAGTTCAAAACACTAGCAAAATTGATCCTGCATTTAGATAATAATAGCAAACAGTTATGAAATAAAAGTGTATTGCTTTATGTTACAAATATGTTGAAGTTTAAATACCTATTGCTTGAATGTCTCATTTCATCGCATGCCAAATAGATTTGCATTTGCCTGTTAGCAAAAGAAATATTTTAATGTCCAAACTGTCATAATGGAGCAACGGTAAATACTAATGACATTATTTGTCTATTTTCTGATCCTCTGAAAAAATTGGGAAATTCTAAGCAAATTATTGTTTGTCTATTGGCCATAGGTAATAAATGATAATTGATTATATTTATTGCATATTTTATTTATACATACATACATATTTAATGGACATATTGATTAAACATAGATGATAAATGTATTACAAGTGATAACAATATTCAGCCATTAAAACCACGACCACCTCGGACAATACCATCGGCATCTTCTTCCGGATGAGCTGCATTATATGCCAAAGCCTTCTGGATTGCATCCGGTATTGGCGGTGCTGTTGGCAAATGATTTCCTTGCGCGTTAAATCCATTTTCATCAGCAATATACGTGATACTATATTGCGCTCCATCATCACCCGTATATGAAAAAGATCCTTGCATTACTTGCGCTTCCGCCTGCTGATTACCAGCGTTTTTAATAAATCCTTGCTCTTGTGCTGCGATATTATTTCCAGTTTGGTATCTATTCATCATAAATTAAATAAAAACTTCATGTGCCAAAATTTTAAAAAATTATACAAATTGTAGGTGGTTACAAATTACCTTGGCATATAAGATTATTGAACAAATGTTTTAGATTTATTGTTAACTACGCTCAATGGATAAATTAAAATTAGTCAATGTTCATATTTGGTCTCTGCTAAATTTCATTAGAATTTATTTCTTTTAAATATGAAATCAATAAAAATTTAGTTTGTGTTAGAAGAACACTTATTAATGTAATGCTCAATGCTAGAGCGCTTCATGTGAAAAATTATATAAACAAGCGATACTCACTCATAAAAATATGAACCATCAGGATTCAAATCATAATTGCTCTTAATAATCGGTACATTATTCAAACTGTTATAAGAACCACGTTGCGCCAAAGAACAATCAACCAGGAAAATGGTCACCAAGCATGCCAAACACTTTTTCTGCAAATAAACAACTTTTAGCAAAAGTTTCCAAACTAAATTTTCATTGACTATTTGATTATTTAACAAGAAGAACAACTTACAAACGTACGCATTGTTGCAAAAATTGCGGTGCAACAACAAAATACACCAGTGCACTGCAGAGTAATCGCTGAATAAATGCAAGCAATTTACCAAATCCAGTGATATTTATACAGGAACGCGCCATCAGCATCTTCAGCGCATCCTAACACTACACGACGCAGAGAGATGCATCTCTTTTACATGCAATATTTGCGCATTTACATCAGTTGAATGCCCAAGTGAGAAAGACGAGGCCAATCCCATTACACGCGTATGGAAAAATGCGTTTATAATAAATAATGAATGCATTTGCACATTGGTATTGTTTCGAATTGGATTCAATAATAATAAAACTGATGCGCCTCTCAACAAAAGAATATCAATTCGTTGGGAGCAGATTTAATGCTCCTTGATTAAAGTTATTGCTGAAATTGTTGGATTGCTCAATGAAGAGCTTCGTGAACACTCTGTTTATTGCAGCAAGTGTAACATTATCGCGTGGTATTATCCTTTCGTTTCTTTTAGTTGCAGTGATATATGAATAAATAATATCCGTGTTATTAGGTACATTGCGTATGTACAAACATTAACGCGCAAAAATTAACTTCCTAATTACCAAATAGTTCCTGCTTCTTCATTAGTTTTTAAGTATCGTGCTTTACAAAAAAAATAATTAAGAAACAGCGGACACGATTAATATTATATTAAACAAAATAATCAACATAAATTGAATTACACAAATTGCATTTTGTTGAAATTCAGTTTCGTATGAAAAGATGCTGCAACATGAGCACCAACCTGCTTATTAACCTATCGAATCCAAGCAGTACAATCTATTACACATTTTGTGTTATGATTCGCTCTAGCCACATTTTATTCACGTTTTGTTCGCATCGTTTGTTTAACGATTAGATAATATCATTATAGTTATGATCCAAAAAGGCTGCACTTTCATTCGACACGCTGAACCCACTATTAAACAGTATTTATTGACAAGTTGATATTTGACGCAATTATCAATTAAGATTTCGAATAATCAACGACGAACTATGTAATTGCAATTAATGAAGTATTTGTCTTATTTTACTTTTAATTCGAAATGTTAATTGGACGTTAATAATATTTTCACTTACTTATAAATTGGCAATAGTTCAAATATACGTAATAAGTCACAGCATTAATTATTAAAACTAATATTAAAAAACAATTTTAATGTTGCAATAGCAATTACAGAATTTATTTTAATGAGTTCCTAGCAAGTGTTACGCCGTTTGATACCCAAGTTAGACAGGTTGACAAGTACAAATTGCGAATTAACATTTTCTATTCGCAATTCATTTAATTACGTAGGATTTTACACGCTCCTACACATTGGTGCATCTTCAACAAGTGAATCATCTTTGAGCAAACAACTTTGAGAAGTTTAAGCATGTTCTCCACCCACCTATTAAGTTTTTTCAATTGACATCTCAAACTCAGCCATGCACAAACAAACAAATAAACAATCATCAGGTGAGCCGTTGATTTTGTTGTAACATGAACAAGAAGAAAAATGCAAATGGCAATTGATTACATATGATCCGTATTTAATGATAGTGATTAGAACGTATCGCCTAAGGTGTTAACGTTCCACAATAATTGCGTCAATTACGCGATGCAGATGCATCACGAATGGACTAGAGTCACATTGCATTTGCAATAAATTACAATAGAGCACCATAACGCCAAACAGAGAAGAGTTATGAGTGCTCGAAATGAAAATTACATCGCGGTCTGTCAGCCTTGATCGTCGCAATTTCACTCGGCTGACACTTGTTCGCTGAAGAATTCGCAAGGAGCGCGCATATTCCTACCGACTCCTCGTGAATCAATTCTGCGCACTCATAAGTTAACCTTTTCCGCGCGTTTTGCGCTCTTTGAGGGAAGACCTTTTCGTTCAAACTGTTCGAATTTCGTGAACTTATTTGTTCACCTCTATTATTCAAAATGCAAATGGCCTGAGAATTACACATCCACAGGTTATTTCAATAAAATGCCATTTTGTATCATTTAATTTATTGCACTAACAGTAAATAAATAATAAATAACACGCGCTGAAACAAATTGCAACTTTTTCACAATATCATGATCGTAGACTTAATTAATGTTTAGTTATTTTAACTACAACATATTCGGGCTTCTTAGTTATTGTTTTCTTATGTATAATTTTCTTGGGTTTATTTTCCTTTTCGGAATGATATTCGGCTTCTTTGAAATGCATTTTGTCGAAATCTTTTAGGAATTCCTGATCGAATTCTTGATTATTAAAATTCATAAAAGGCGCATGAATGTGCGGATGTTTAGAAGAACTTTCCGATTGACTGATAAAATCGTAAACATTACTATTACCCTTATTGAAATTATTTAATTCCCCTGAATTATAGAAAAATTCTTTGCTGTTAATTGGTTTCATAGTATGTGTAGGAATTTCAAAAGTTTGTGAAGGAAAGTGATCAAAATGTTGCGCGTTTTGATCATAATTAAATTGCTTCAAACGTGAACTTTCTTTAAGTTTGATTAAAGTTGGTTTTGAATTTTTATCTTTCATATGTTTAACTAAATAATGCTCGTACTGTGGTTCAAATGCGCTTTTCCTGGATTCTTCATTATGATGCGTTGATGAAGTTTGCATTGCATCTGATTCGATATGAAATTCTTTCATTTTGTTATACGAATTTCTAAAAGTTGCTTCTTCATTTATTGGTTTTGTTTTTAATATAATCGTAGGCTGTGATTTCATCACCACAACATCTTCATTGTTGTGCTTAGATTTGTCTAATTTAATAACAAATCCTTCATTGTCTTTATACTCGTGAGGTTTGTTTAAATTGAAGGAATTGGTTTCATGATTAATTGGTGTCCAATCATAGTTATGATTTTTCTTTAAAGGCTCAAGAATATTATGCATCTGATTCATAAATCCACCAACTTGTTCCGGGCTGTTAAAAAATGTTTTGTATTGTTCTTTTTGCACTTGCGTCTGCAACTTGTTAATGAGATCTTGTTCATGTTGAAGTCTCTTCTCATTTATGTATCCCATAATTTCCGTTAGCATTTCATTTTGCTTCTGTTGCTTTTCCACATTCGATAGCATATTGAAGAAGGAATTAACCGCGCTCTGTTTCGCAATTTCTGAGATGTCTTTAACAGGTACTCCGTATGAAGCAGTTGGATATACAACTTGCTTATTCAGCATCATATGCGTCAATGCATTAACAGAATCCTGGAATTCCTCAGGCGTTGAATAACTTGGTATATCATAATTAAGATTTGTATTCTTAGTGTGTTTCTTCTGATAATCGATGAATCCTTGAAGAAGTGGATTAGTCGTTGCTTGTGGCTGTTCATAAGCTGATACAGTAATTGGTTTAATATCAGTTTCTCTTCGAAATGCGTTATTTAAAAACGAGAATTCATGAGATAATTTAGGCAGAATCACCATATTTTTCTCAAGATTAAAACCACCAAGCATATGGTTTTTAGTCGGTAAGTGCGCACTTTCTATATTCTCATATTTAATTACTGGTTGATTAAAAGCAATTGATTGTTGAACAAGTAATAAAACAAACTGGAAAATAATCAAATAAGTCATAAACTAAATCCAGTAAATTGCACTTACTAAAATCATTTTTATCACAATACTTCTAAGCACCTGTAGTGATCTAAACCACTATAAAACTACAACTAAATGATCTAAATCAAATTATCGCACTTTTATACTACTTTCAGTAGAGCAGAAAATTAATTCCAATAGGTAGAAATTATTTTTAATTGTAAAACATATTCGTATCAATTTATTTAGAATATAAGGCAAACAAATAATTTCTCCTAAAATACTTTGAATTATTAAACACTTCAAGTCGTGTTCAACTAGAAACTTTTGCTTGATTTAAAAATAGATACAAAATGTACATTAATTAAATAATTCATTACTCGGTGCATAAATGCGTGCGTTATTAGTGGTAAATTATTCCAAAAAATGTACTTTCACTTATTCTTTATTCTTCATAGTGTTGGTTAATGAATTATTAGAATCGTTAAATGACCAAAATATTCCAAAAGTAAACGTTTAATTGCTGCAATTAAATTAGTAACAAAAAGAATATTCAATTTCTTCAATTGCTGTAAATATATTTATCAAAATTCAAATGTAAAAATATAATAACACTTAATATCAATTTGAACAACTCAACAATATTTGGTAAAGATAAATACGACATTTTTGAATTTGCGCTTCGTCGGAAAGTATTTAAGAAATACTTTGAAATAACTTTGTCTCATCGTCATAAGATCGATTGATTTAGAAGATTTAGAAGTGTGTTGGGACACCGTAAACTGCGTGTGGGACAATTATTGGTGCGGCTGTAGTGCGTGGAATTTCGTAGTTGTATTCACTGTGGATGATGGGCTTCTCGTGCACAATTTCCTTAACGTGTTCTTTGGGGACACCGTATTCGTTGTGGGGTACAATTACTTTGGCTGGGTATGGTTTTGGTTCTTCTTTCGGGATTTCGTATTCGTATTTGCTGACGATTGGTTTGACTGGAGCAACGTAGACTTTTTCATGATGAGGTACTCCGTAGGTTTGGTGTGGAACAACAACTGGAGTTGCTGCTGGGTAGGGGGCTACTGGAGCTGGATATGGAGCTTCCTTGACAATTGGCCTCTCAGTGGTCTTTGGAATTTCGTATTCGTATTTGGTAACAACGGGTTTGACAGGAGCGACGTAGACTTCTTCGTGATGTGGAACTCCATAAGTTTCATGTGGGACTCCATAAGTTTGATGTGGCTGGACGACTGGAACAGCTGCAGGGTAGGGGGCAACTGGAGCTGGATATGGGGCCTCCTTAACAATTGCTCTCTCAGTGGTCTTTGGGATTTCGTATTCGTATTTGGTAACAATTGGTTTGACGGGAGCAACGTAGACCTCTTCGTGATGGGGAATTCCGTAGGTTTGGTGTGGAACAACAACTGGAGTTGCTGCTGGGTAAGGGGCTACTGGAGCTGGATATGGAGCTTCCTTGACAATTGCCCTCTCAGTGGTCTTTGGGATTTCGTATTCGTATTTGGTAACAATTGGTTTTACAGGTGCGACGTAGACTTCTTCGTGATGGGGAACACCGTAGGTTTGGTGTGGAACAACAACAGGAGTAGCTGCTGGGTAGGGGGCAACTGGTGCTGGATATGGTGCTTCCTTGACAATTGGCCTCTCTGTGGTCTTTGGAATTTCGTACTCGTATTTGGTCACAACTGGCTTGACGGGGGCGACGTAAACTTCTTCGTGATGTGGCACGCCATAAGTTTCATGTGGCTTGGGAGCTGGATAAGGGGCATCATAGACAGGTGCTGGGTATGGAGCCTCTTTGACCATTGGCTTGTGGGTGGTCTTGGGAATATCGTATTCATACTTAGTGTAGACTGGCTCCACAACTTTGTTGGGGACTCCATATTCTGCATGTGGTTTGGGTGCTGGATAGGGCGCATCTTCAACAATTGCTTTAGGGTATGGCTTAAGTTCCTCAGCAGCTTGATAGGGGAGGCCATATTGTGGCAGTGGTGCCTCAGCCAATGCACCAATAAAGCAAATTGCTAAGATCGTTGCACGCTAAGAGCGCAAATAAAATGTTATTATATTTGTATCAACTTAGTAATACTTGAAAACTATACTTACCAACATTGTTAAATTGTGTTGTTGTTTGTGGTAAGAAGGCAAAACTGCTTCTGATGCCCTTTTCGGACTTCCCTAGTGTTTTTATACTAAATGAAGCAAATGCTTAATGACGCCTGCATACCAATCATACGTAAATAAAAGTTGCTAACATAGTTAGTTTTGAATGTTGCTCTGTTAATGTGAAATTAATCACTTCACGCCTAAGAATTATGCCAAACATCTTTGTAAGTATATTTATTAATAATCTATATACGAAGACTTGAGTCATAAAATATAAAGTATAATATACCATAGATAAAATTATGTTGTACATAAAAAAGTCATAAATAAATAGATAAATTATAAAACCAATTGCAAATCATCACCGGCTTTTTGCTCTTGATACAAGCGACCAAGTAATTTCATTACATCTCCGTGTTTCAATGCAGGAGTCTTATATAACTTGTATTTTTCTTTAACAAATAAAGAAAAACCAGATGCTTCTTTCTTCGGAGTACATGGAACAGCTTTCTTATCGCCATCCCGTCCTGTCTTATTCAATAAGACTTCAAACTTGCCATGGCAGTAACCGCAGCACTTCTTCTCTAAGTTCAAAGATTTAGAATGTCTCCCAAAACTGTATCCACAGCTTACGCATTTATACGTATACTTAAAATTAATTGAATAATCATGGCAGCGCTTAATCGGAGGAAGTTCAGGATAAACGCGCATAGCTTTTGCAGCCCATGCCTTCCAAAACTCTCCATGTCCATTGCTAATTTTATTAACGATAAAAGTAGCCGCATGGCATAATTCATGCACGAGTGTATCTCTTAAACGATCTGCCGAGTCCAAAACTTTCTCGGATAGTTGAATACGAACCGCCCGCGTTATATTACCATCACTATGCGTGATTCTGCGACAGGTACAATTTCCAGCTGTCCCTCTTAGACGAGCACTCCATTCAAATGGAATATCATCAGGCAGTTTATTGTCAAATACATTTGCATTAAACATCTTAAAAAGTCTAGCAACCAAGTTAACTCTATTCTTTTTAAAATTTTTCTTGAAAATCAACGCGCTTGGATCGCACTGTTCTTCAGGCACATTTTTGGAAAGTGATGTTAAGAAGCTAAGTTGCTTAAGTTCCTTTCGTTTCTCCGGTTTTGTTACGAGTTTCCGTGGTTTTGTAATAAAAACATCGTCATCAGAATCGGATTCATCGTCAATTACAAACTTATTTAACTTGTCAGCCACATCGTCAGTATCTTTCGAAGTGCATCGCCTTTGCGGCCGTTTAATTGGCGTTTTACCCATAATTATTTTTCGGACCTTGTCACTAAGATCGTTTTCAAAGTCTGATGCATCGTCAGAACTTGAAATAATTTTCGTTTGACGTTGAGATTTCTTCACAGGCTTCTTTCCTGAATCACTGTCTGCATTGTCTTTATCATTAAACTGCAACTTCTTGTTAACATGTTCTCTACTTTTATCTGTTGATGAAGATGTTAATTCATTAGTTAGCAAATATATGATTAAATAAAATATTTACCAGTCTTTGGGGTTTGTTCATCATCCGTTGATGAAGAACTAGTCTTTGTTGCAGAAGTCTGGCGAGGGGGAAAAAACGGTGACCCTCCTTTTGCTTCTATCCTTTGCTTCCACAAATCATGCAATAAATTTTGCGACTTCGCTCGTTCGCTATCCAAATACGGATTTTTATAAACTGCAAAGTCATCTGATCGGTCTTTTTTACTAAAATTACAATTTGTTATTAAATAATCTGTTTAGGAATTGTTTAATATACCTTTCAGTCTTTGGATATCTTAATTTATCAAGTTGCACTTTTCGTGGAATACGGTCTTCTGACAATACCTCACTACGTTTTTTATGCCACGAATTTCCATAAATCCCGTCCAACAACTTGCAGACGTCGTCTTTTGAAGATGGAGTCTTTGTAGGTGTAGTGAATTTGTCTACTACTAGAATAAAATATTAACGTTTGTTATAACATTGTAAGACTATATTTAACAACCTTCATTTTTCCCTGTTGTCTTCTTGGCAGAAATCTTGACTTTGTTTGGCTTTGTAAGTGTTATCACTTTGCCGTCTTTTACTTCTTGCGTTTCTTTCTTTGATTTGTCAGGTGATGGGTTCCTTATCCCTATACCATTAGTTTTACAGTCATTATAGTTTTTTAAGTCCTTCTCATCTTCATTGATCAATGGTGTAAGACCATTTTGAGCTACCTTTCGCAGCTTCTTCTCTTCTTTGAGTTGTTGCCTTAACCATTCATCCATTCTTTGAACAGATTTTTCTCCCACAAAAGTAGAATTAATTGCAATTTTATTCTTGCCATCAGTTTTAGCATTAGTCTTATTTTCAAATACATCTTTATTATCAACCACTGTTGTCAACTTATCATTTGTACTAGTTGTCAACTTATGGTTACCATAGGGAGAATCAACTTTATGAAGCCACTTCTGAATGGTACCCATTTTAGTTTCTGATAGAAAGGCATTTTTGATGGGAGTGCGTAAATGCCATTCTTTCTTATTCGTAGGTGAATCTGGAATAACATTTTCCTTCTCACTTACTTCAGCTTCACTTTCATGTTCTGTTTTGATATGAAGAAGTGGTTTGTTGTCAGTATATTTCTCTTCATCATCAGATATTTCTATTATAGTGTCTGAATCACATAATTTTTCAGTATTACTCCTGGTTTCCTTATTCTTAGAACCACCACTGCTGACAGATTCAGAGGAATCATCCACAATGACAACACTTTTATTTTGAACTGAATGTGGCAATTTATCATAAAGAGATGATCTTCGTACATTTTTCTTTAAACATAACTTAGAAGGAGCTGCAAGACAATCTTAGTTATCTTGGTTATTATTACTTTATTTATACAAACCTTTCTTTCGATGTACTTTCACATTTGAATCAAATGCTTGGAGTGTAAGTAATGAGACTAAGTTTATATTGTGAGAAGTTATATCCATCTTATGTATATAGCACTTTAAATAATCATTTGTAAAACACGTGCAAAACTATAAACGGCCTGCACTTCCTAGAAACCGGTAAATACACCTCAAAACACCGAAAAAGCCACCGTTAGGACGGTTACGATTAAAATCTGAGGTTTAGTAGTATTGTTGTTCGTAAGACCAGAGTCATGTGTTTAGCAGAGGGCGTTCTCAGTTCACTTCAGTTGAACAGCTGTTTACTGGGTTTACTGCAGGTTATAGTTGGTTATGGTTGTTTAGTGGTGGTCAGTGTTCAGTGCTTTTATAAAATGTATCCTTTACAGAAATACTATTAATAATTCCAAATACATTATTGGTATCAGGTAAATGAAAGTGTCAAAAGATTACCCATTACGTGCGATATTTCATCATGAGAAATAATAATTATGGAATCTATTATCGTTAAGCATGATAGTTGCTCACACAGTGGAGTTCTTATTGATAATACATATATATTAATAACAGCACACTGTTTTTCTTCACCAGTAACTCGTGATAATTATAACTCTGTGAAGACAACCAAGTTTTCAATCATACAAAGCAAGAATGGCAATTACATGATCAAAGATGCATTCATCATTGGCTGCCTGGAAAATAATGAAACTGTGACAACAGTCTTTAACTGTTTTAATGAAATAATTGATAACACCAAGGACTATGAGTATAGCATAAAGAATCTATGTAACCTCTTAGTATTATCACTATATAAACACAGGCATGTTGATGATTTGATTAGTCATATCAATGACCATTCAAATTTGTTTGTTAAAAATATACAAGCTGGTGATCAAATTATCTTACAATCAGCTCCTTTTGGCGCTCGTCTCTTACTTCCCTCTTACTCTGAGGGTATTGTCAGCAACCATTTAGATGGTCTATTGCTTGCTGATTTTCCTGCAGCACCAGGCTGTGAAGGGGGTTTAATCATTGAAAAGCAAAGGTGGTAGCTTCCCATTTAAGAAACTCTTATTAAGAATTGTTTAAATTTGTAGTGGTCTGCCTATTGGTATACTTGTTTGTATCAGCACGAGTTGGCAAGGAGAATGTACAGGGTTAAGCCTTGGTCTTACCTTTGCTGGTATTTTTGATAAATTTTTAACTTCTTTTCAAATTCCTACAAATGAAACAAGAGTTCCAAGATATTTAAATGATTGTCTTGTTTATGTTATCTCTGGAATACATTGGGGAACTGGCATTTGTATAGATAAAGGGAAAGGTTTAGTTTTAACAAATGCTCATGTCATTGTGAGTGGTCATAGTCTTATTTTATTAATACACATAATGATCTGATCAAATCGTTTTAGGATAATGCAGACAAGGTATCTCTCATATTTCAAGGCATCAAAACAACTGCAACTGTTTTGTATAAAGTTCCTCAAATGAATCATTTTGATCTTGCATTATTGCAGTCCAATTCTGAACTGCCAGAACAAATACAATCAGTTAGACTAGCCAAAGATGAACTATATATAGGTATGATTATCATATTTAGTCTTGAATTCATATTAAATACTACTGCTCTCTTAGGAGACAGGATATATGCTTGCGGTTATCCTTTATTTCCACATCATAAAGGAGTCCCTGCAACTATAACACATGGGCATGTTTCTCTTAAAAAAAGAAATCTTATCATAAGCACTTGCACCGTTTTGCCAGGTGCAAGTGGCGGAGGTGTGTTTAATAATAAAGGTGAACTTGCTGGAATCATAACAAGTAATCTGAAGGATGATGCCACAAATATTACTTATCCACGTATCAATTTTATCATTCCTTTAACGTGTGTTAAAGACGCTTTATTAAAGTACATTCATAGTAATGGTAAGCTCTTATATTTTGCACATATTCAAAGATACTATTTTCTATAGGATCATTCTGTAAAATACTTATAGATATACAGGCTCTGGACGTATGGAAACTGAACGAGGATGAAACAAGGGATTGGGTTGTTAGTAAATTATAGTTACAGTTAAATATTAATAGTTGATCTTGTGGGTTTCTGGTTAAATATTTTCAATGATATGATGTTGCTTCATATGATTGAGGATCATAATTAAAAAAACTTTGAAGTGATACTATTTATTAAGAACTAAATTCATATCTGGCATGCATCTATAGATAAATTCATGGCTTAATTGATCCCAAAATTTTGTTGATAATATCAAAAACAGACTTTAATACAAAGTTGCAAACTTGCTCTGCAATCCCAATAATTTGTTCCTTAAATTTGCCACTGAATAATTCATTCAGAGCTTCTTTCAATTCTGGCATCATTTCTCCATCAAAGTTAACGTTGATTGCTCTGAAATAAATTGTAAAGTACATTTCAGTAATCTCTACGCCTAATAAATATATTAATCATACCCCATTGTTGGAATGTTAAACGATTTGAGTTTCATGCTTAGTTCTTTAAAATCAACTTCGACAACAGTTAAAACATCAACAACATAAACTTCTCCAAGAAGAGTGCCTTTGTACGGTTTCTTCTCTTCGCCAACCAGCAGTTTATAATCGTAGTTTAACTGAGCAACAATTACAAATTAGTTAGAGGTATTATTATGCAATTATAATAGATTAATTATTTACCTTGAAAAGTTTAAAGAAGACTGGAATTTCAATATTTAAAATACGTTTGTGGTAAGTAACTTTTGCATCTCCGTTGCGGAACATAATCGAGGTATTCGTTACTTGTCCTCCAGAAAGGTGAATTTCAACATCAGTTCCAGCAACCTAAGAATTGTATTTTAAAATTTAATGCATTTTACATTAATATTTAATTAAATTTACATCCACATTTTCATCAATTGCTGGCAATTCCATGGGATCAAATCCATATTTAACAATGAACGAGCTTACTTCGGTAATGACGAAGTCTACAACGTCATTAACGTTGTCAATTGGCTTTCTTGCCTCGAACCTATATCAATACATTTATTGAATTAAATGTGCACCTGATATCTTGAACTTAGAACTTACGAATTGAATGCACTGCCCAAAAATCTGCTAAGTAATTTAGGGCTGTCCAATTTAAATGCTGGTTTCTCATTAAATGAAGAACTTGCCGATGCGATTGCAACGAAAGCGAGAAAAACGCACAAGAGTTTCATCTTTGAATTTTTGGATGCACCTGATTCAAAGGATGTTATCGAATAAACTAAAAACAATACAGACACAGCTTTAAAATCAATTTAATTTATTGGGTGATTGATAATTGATATCGTGATAACAATTCATCAAATCAGATTTGAAGTTCTCATTAAATATAAATCACGAGCTTATCACATACTTCACTTATCTATTGCGAGGGAATTTTCTATTTTAAAAATGCCATTAAATGTGCAGTATCCAAACGGTTACAAATTAAACTTGTTTTAATATTGTTTATTATAATACAATAGCAGATGAGTTTTAATATCAAAGTCTAACAGCTTGTTCACATATTTTCAAATTTGAACTTTTCATTTTCTTTTTGAATTTTCGATTTGAGTGTTTGGGATTTCCGTCGGCGTTCGTCACGAATTTCTTTAATAATTCGATTGACCGTTTCGAGTCCATGTTCAATTTGTTCGCTGACTATTATTTTAACGGTTGAGAGCAACATTGATTTGAATGCGAATATTACAAGGGGTGTGAGAATGTTCAATAAGAACTTGGAGAGACCCTCACCTTTAAAAGAGACAGATACACTCCTGGAATCAAAATATTTATTCGTAAAAAACGTTAATGCGCAATTACGTGCGAAAAATAACTAACTCGCACTTGGGAATTCCAAACTCTTCGAATTTAATGTACATCTCGGCAAAATCAATAGACAAATTTATAAACAAACTGATGTCACCAACTCGTCCCATAATACGTCCTTCGGAAATAACAACAGCACCAGCATTAATTTTATAGTCAGTAAACACTTTAACATTTATAAAGCTGATTGGGAGCGAGACTGCCAACACCCTGTTTTGATAACTTGCTGTAAATTCACTCTTTCGCTCAATGTTGCTCAAGTTATACACTGATATGCGATCCATGTCAAAAGTTGCAGACATTATTAACGCCTAAAACCAAAGAAAACGTTACACAAAGATTTAACTAGATTACTGAAATTATGCAAACATTAAGTTCTTTATGCACTGCATTCGGAAAAATTAAAGGATCTAAATCAGCTTCCAGTAAATTAAAGCGCACTTCACTTATCAGCGCATCCAGGAGTAAAGACAAAGTCCCAACTTGTCCTAAAGTAGCAGGCACTTCCTTTCGTTCAACATCTTCTTCAGGAAATCGGTATTCCTTCTTGAGTGCTCGCATTGTATCTTGGCAATGAACTAAGTATTCAAGATGCATTATTTAATGGTAACATTGGTGAAAGTAACAAAAATTTTGAGATGATATGAACTACCTTAATGGCAATTTATGTCAAAACTTAATATAAAATTAACCTAATATCAAACGTTTATTATAATGAATCAAAAAGTAGTTGCGTGTTTTGGACAACATTCTGTCGAAAAACGAATTGTAATGCACGTGTAAAAGGTGCTTTAACGCTATTATCAGAAATATCCTGCATTTGGAATTTAAACATTTCAGTTCCATTCGTTATTGGCTCAATTTCTAATCCAGTGCTACAATAATTTGTCATTAATAAATTGTGTAAGAACACTTTAAATATCAGACACACATAGATTTAACTTTTGACCATTTCATATCTGCTTGGATCTTATTCGATTTGTTTGATTTACTCTTGAATTGAATACGTGTTCTGAGTGCTCCTTGAAATTTCTCAACTTTAGCAGACAATGTCCCAGTTTCAGATGGTTCCCCAATTGATAAAATACAATTTCTATACTGCAGCTAAGTCCAAAGAAGAATGATTAACTTTCTAAACGTTTAACTTGCGTAATAATTAGTTTATCAGTCATAACTGTCAAATAATTAATGATTAGTTATAAATATTATTATCATACCCGTATTGATCGAAAATCAATTATCGTACTCAATTCCAAAGTGTCTTGAATTTTATCATACTCAAAAATAGTCGCATTCGTTGATTCAAAACGCAATTGTGATGCACGACCTTCATACATCCGGAGTGATCCGTATATCTTTATCACTTCGTCCTGTGAATATTTAAACGTATAAAATATTTTTCATGCAGGATCTACTTACAAATCTAGCACGTTGAAATTCGTCCTCTAATTTAATTGACACACTTGCTTTCGTTTGAATTTCGTTAAGTATAAGATTTGAGAGTTTATCAATATATGATTGACGATCATTATTATTAAATCTACAACATTGATTTAAAACATTTTATTAAAAAAATGTCGTATCTTACTTGGCAAAATCTCGAGCGCCTTTGTTTAATAACTGATTGATGTCATGTTTTGATCCTAAGCAGACCAAAATAACACTTGATGCGAACAAAAGTTTAAACAAAATTAGCATGTTGTCTTTCAGTAATAAACTAGACTATTCTATAGTTTGATTCACTGGTTAAACTCTAAGTAAATAATGAAAAGTAATAACAAAACGCGTTCAATTATATGCTATTTCGTTCCACTCTACGTCCAATTTGATATGCATAATTAATGTTCCTTGTTATTTGCTTAATTGGTTTTTTAAACACGCAAACAGATTTATTTATATTTGATATATGAATGTTTCATTCCATTTGTTGGATTACTAATTAAATAATTAACTATTGTATTATCATGCAAATGTTTCTATTAACACAACATAAATGACTAGCTACTCTAGTTCTTCATGAAATAAATAGACGTGTTTTTGTTTAGACTATTTGAAATATTCAATAATTGAAACACAAATATTTCAAGTTCATTTTTTATCAATTTTTATTTTTATTGCAATAATTATTATGATACTAGCATTAATGCTTTTCCAACGTTTGAATTAAATTGTATGCTGGTTTGGCATCCAAATAAGTTCCCTCTGGGGCTGATAGCGGTTGAAAATTGGTCAAAACATCATTTACCAAATCAATGAGAGTCACCAAATTATGACGCACAATTCCTTCAGCAACATTGGTAACCAACCCCTTGAAAATTCCAGTTACCAATCCAGTGAGCAAGTTAACAATCCAGTCAACAAGTCCGTTGTTAGTGAATTTCACCTTAATTTTTCTACAGCCATAAAATTTGTTCATTAGTTTTATACGTGAAATAATTCAAATAGTATACATACCCAATATGTGAAATGTCAAATGTATTTAAAGTGATTTTCAACTTGTTGAAGTCCATGGATATAGAAATGTAAATTTCAATACCCTCAACTTTGCCTTCAACACCACCATCAGGACCGAAGTCCATGAGTTTCATGTTGTAATCGTAATTGAACTGAAATCGTTCAATGTTTAGTTAAATTGAGGATGAACATGTTGGAAGAACTTTACCAAGAATTGATTGAATTTAATTGGAACCTGAAGAGTGATAATATGATCACCATAATCCATTTTTACATCTCCATTGCGCCAAATATTAGACACTTCTTGTACCCAGCCACGAGTCAAGTCAAGTTCACCATGATACGTAATAATAATTGGTTTCTAAGATATATCAAATATGAATATTTTTAGAAGTTATAATTTAAAAAAAACACTTACAACACTGAAATTTTTATGCACGTCAGGTAATTGCATTGGATCCATGCCCATTTCACCAATTAATTTGCGCACTTCCAGAAGTACAGTGTCAGCCATTTGATTAACAGTTACGATTTCAATTGGTTCATCATTTCTATGATAAATAATTCATGTAAATGATTAAATTCGCAACTAAATCATTTTAAACTTACTCGTATAAAGCGAACGCTTTTTCCATCAATCCAGGAAGAAGTTTTTCCATGGGAAGATCTACTGGAGTCGCGGAAATTATTCCTGTTAGGCAAAGTAGAGTGATGGCTGCACTTTTCAGCATCATGATGATGGTTGTAAAGTGAGATTACTGAATTAGTTAATTGATCACAATTAATTTGATATGGATGTGCTGTTAAACAATCAGTATTATATATACTCCGCTACAAATATTGCGATTAATCAATTAATTTATCAACGGTAAATATATCACACATTTCGTGTACTGATTTCACACAATCAAAGTAATCTCAATGCATTTTTCAGATTAGATAAAAACCACTTCATAATTAGTGTTAATATTTTAGTAATTGGTACATAATTCGTACAATCACTATCTTTTCTCTCTAAATTTATACTATTTCTAGTTTTGGAAACTTTAAAATTTGAAAACTAGTAAAATTATAGGCAACAAATATTACTGCCGATGAAAAACAACTAATTGCTCTAATTGCTCACGATAAATCATGCAGGCAAGTTGAGTACTTATTTATCCACATACTTAAGATTCTTATTAACGTCATTAATTTTCGCAACAATCAATTAATAATTCACCACAATAATTACTCATCATCCGTGCTAAAACAATAAACACTTATACGGTAAATACAGATAAATGATTTCTTTTACGATATTTGAATAATCAAATAAATAATTATTCTTCTAGAGATGGATTAATTACTTCCTGCTGAAAAAAATATGTGCGTCACGTCCATACTGATACTAGTCTAATCAAATGTTTAAGCCCCGCAAGTAATTCAAACTTTCAAATGTTTAAGTATGATTTACAGTAAAAAGAAATCGGAAAATGATTACAAGGACTCTTAGTGTCTTAATTTCATAGCATAATATCAATATTACAATGAGTGCGATTGGACACAATGATAGAGGCTTTAAAGCTAGTGAAAACAGTTTTTAAATCATTAAAATCGGTCCATTACTTTAGAAGTTATAGCGATTTAAAATATTCCCTGGCGCTGAGGCGCAACCGCCAGGGTAAACTCGAGAGCGCCTGGAAATTCACATCGCATCTTGATTTCAAAGAAATCGCAGTCTATGCACGATGTCCAGGCGGCAGAATGGACGTACCGGAATCGTGCCTAGTTCGGCAATCCTCGTGGCTCAGCGGAAGTCAGCGCCTGCTCAGCGCAGATACTCGGCTGGACTCAACAGTCCAGCAAGCACTAGGTAACTCCTGGTGATACCAGTTGCACCAGAAGCTTAATATCCAGCAATTAGCACTGTACGTTTTAATTAATATCTCTGGAACTAGAAGAGATATTAAAATAATTGTTTCACTATCAGAAAGCTGATTAAATTTCTGATGATATATTAGCAAATTATTAAATTTCGTTCGACAAGTTATGCAGAATAACTTCCCAAAGTTAGCGCATGTTTGCGTGATTCTGACAGGTCACAATTGAAAAATTTTTTCGACATATGATCGATTCTTAACACCTGAAGGTTTAAGTGATTATTTCGTTTAAATATTACATGTATTATAGCAATTATAGCGTTGCCTAGTAATAATTTATTAAAATATGCAAAAACTAAATACAATTAGTAACGAAAGTATTCACAAAAAGAATACAAATTATTAAGAGATTAATGCATCAGTGAAATACAGGAATTCATCGGGTTTAATAATGCTGAAAATTCCATTAATTGCATCAATCACATGGACAATTACTTTGCGCACAATTCCTTGTGATATGAACTTAATTATTCCTTTAAAGATGCCAGTGACCAAACCAGAAAGCAAATTGACAAGCCAATCAAGGAGACCATTTCCTTCAAACTTGACGCTAATTTTCCTGCAAGTTATGATGATTACATATCATTATGATAATAATTTATTTGCATATATTACCCAATATGTTTAATGTTAAATTTATTCAATTTGACGCGCAATGCATCAAAATCTAAGGAAATTGAAAAGAAAATCTTAACATCGACAACTTTTCCGTTTACGGAACCGTCAGGACCCAAATCCATAAGTTTCACATTATAATCGTAATTGAACTGTGTAATAAAACAATTAATGGATATACTTAATATAGTTGGTTAATAATTACCAAGAACTCGTTAAATTTGATAGGTACATCCACTTTCATGACCCTATCTTTGTAGTCTAAAGTGACATCGCCATCGCGAACTATATCAGAGATACCTCTCGCCAAACCATTCTCCAAATCGAGTTCGCCATGGTACGTGATAATGATTGGTTTCTAAGAGATGTGCAATTTTAATAACATTCATTTACAATTAGCATCATTAATGCTTACGAAACTAAAGTTCTTATGAATATCTGGTAGATTGAGAGGATCTACACCAAGTTCTCCCATTACATTCTCGATTTCTTCCAGTACAACATCGACCAAGTCATTAATCTTAGTGATTTTGTGGAATTCGTCTAAGCTGTAAAAGTAATTATTATGAATGGTTTATAATTACTTATTTCGTTGCTAAAGTTAAAATTACTTATCAATTTCCAGGGCTACTTCTTGCAAAGCAATCGCACTGCGTTTTCCCAGCAATATTTCGTTGGATGATGCAAATGCAGTTAATGATAATAAAACAACAATTGACTTGATCATTTTGGCTGTTAATTAAAACTGTTAATTCAATTATTAAATGATTTCACGACCATTTACGTTAGGTATGACACGTTGCTGTTACTCCCATCTTTTATATGATTTGGTTTAAAAGAAAAAGCTAATTATCTCAGGCACACGCAAATTTTTGATAATTTAAATGTGTTTACAAAGAGAAGTATTGATTAGATATAGCTATCTAAGTAATAGATTCTAATTGATATTGTTGAAACAATAGAAAAGAATTCATCAACGCCTTGCAATCAGTAGTAACAAAACGTATTATTTCATAAGCACCATTTGTTTGGCTCATTTTACTCATGTTCATTTTTCTTTTTGAATCATCAAACTTAAATTTGAGCATGTGTTGATTTTTTATCATATACTTCCAAGTAAACACTCTCAGTTTAAACGCTGAACAAGTTTTGGAATTAGACGCCACCTACAGAATACATTGAGTATTCCATTAGTAAACAAAAACGTGTATTGATAAGAACCTTATGCATTAACAGAATGTTTACACGTCCTGATCAATTACAACGCAAAGGAGGGCCAGAAGAACGATTCAGCTACTTGAATAAGTTAAAGGACGAATTTACAATAACGAAATCATTAGGTAAGAGCGAGATTTCTAACCTAGTAGCAGTTTATTACGTGATTCATTGATTTGTAGAGGCCAAGCAACAAGTGCTTGCGAACTTGGCAAATTTTGCATACGATCCCATAAATTACACATTCCTGAAGCAATTGCACATCGTGGACATCTTCCTGCAGCAGATCCAGCAGCAGAACACGGACGAGACGCTTGTATCGCATGCCGTTGGAGGACTCTGCAACTTAAGCAACGGTATATCTTGCGTAACCAGTCGCTTTTAAAGGTACATGCATGTAATTGACTTAAACACTTGGCTTTGTCATTACGTTCAGATCCGGAATTCGCCGACTACATTATCCGCTGCAACGGCATACACCTTCTCTCGGAAGTGGTGGACCATCCTAGAGCTCAAATAGCGCTCAACGCCCTGACAACGTTGTACTACCTTGGTTTGGATACGCAAAAGCGTTATTTGGTTGTGACCCCGCAAATAATTCAAAAAGTCCTGCGATACACCAACTTGACCGAAGTGGTTGACTCAAGGTTGAGCAACCTAGCGCATATATTTTTGCACGATCTATGCGACGCTAGACAAATAGAAGCGGCCAAGGCCATTCCGCAGCAGCGACAGTCAAGCAATCCTTACAATATTCCTCTGCCAGCATCCAGCGCAAATTAGCAAATAGATACGTCGCAACCGTTGCACATTCGCAACCTGGAATTTTGCACACGCTGGTCGCGGGTTGCAAAAAAATGCTGACCGCAGTGCGCGCGACCAGAATGGGGACGCTGCTGGCTCAGCGTTGCAACTCGCACACATCAACGGCAGTCGCAAGGACAGCGTGCAAAGTAGGCGACATCGCAACCGCCACGAAACGCATCAGCAAGGATGACGTCAATGCATTCGCCCACTTAAGCGGCGACTTAAACCCCATACATGTACCCGCCGACGACCAGCAGCCAGCGGTGGTCCACGGCGCGCTCCTTAATGGCCTCGTATCCGGCGTGATTGGCACGCAACTTCCTGGTGCCGGCACGCTCGTCGTGTCGCAATCACTGAATTTTCCAGCGAAATGCCACGCGGGCGATGTGGTCCGTGTGCGCATCGAAGTAACAGATGTGCGGAAAATCATCAAGTTGAAATTTGATTGCTGTATCGTCGACGAAGCGTGCGGCAGCAACAGTAGCAGCAGTACTGACAATAAAAGCAAATGCGTGCTGTATGGCGAAGCCAAAGTGGTGCAGCGCTAAGTACGCGTCGACAAATCACAGTCGCTTTTAATGACTTCGTAGAAAGCATATTCCTATCATAACAGCGCATTGTGCATGCGCAATGTTTTCGGGGCGCAATAATCGTTTAGTTTTATTCGTTTTCTGCCGTTTCGGCAAGAATTAAATGCATGTAGAGGTACACATAATGCGAGCGCAAGCATTTTTTCGGTTCATGCAAAAAATTGCACGCTCCAATTGCATATCAGGCATTATCAGTTTGCTATCAGCGCGCAAGAACTGCAGCACGTAGAGTTTTGGACAAATATCTTTTTTAACTTTGAGAGTGATTAAATCCATCATGCACGTTCGCTGCAGCACGCCGTCCGGCTTATGTTTATTGTTATTAGCCCTGCTGGTAATCGCCGGCGTGCAAGCCAACGAGGGCAATTCGCAAGAGAAGCTTCAGCAGCAACACGCCAAGAATAAATCGGCGAGCAAGGAGCACCATGCGATCAAGACGAAGACCGACCACGAGCATGAGCCTGTGCCATGTATGTGCGGCATCTTTCTCTCCGGGCAGTTCAAGAAAGGCTCGAAAGCAGCCCCTAAAGGCGAACCGGTCGTCACCGAGGAGCTGGACATGCACTTTGCCCACAATTCGATCGGACAGCGCCAATGCGCGAATAAATGCATCGAAACCGTAAGTGCCTGCACTCGCAAAGTCGGGCAATAATTGCCTCAGAGCGCGGTGGAGAAATCTGCGCATGCATAAATAATAATAATATTGTAATTGCTGTACTTTTACTCCCTTTTGAACTCGAAAGGAAGAACGCGCCGGAGCGCATCAACGAGTAATCGCACGTAGCAGACGAGGTGCGCAATAAACCGTTACATTGTCGTTCTGTTTGCTTGCAGATAATTAAGTATTTGCCGAAGAGCGCCGACATTATTTGCTCAACAATCGACCGGGATTGTCATAAGGAGAAGGCATACCTTTTCACCAAGAACTACGACGACAAGTGGATCAACACCAACATGTCTGCCGGAAGGGCGTTTTGCTGCAAAGATAACAAACCGTACAAATGTCCTCTTATTTAATTAATTCGCATTCCTAGTTTTAGTTTTGTAATTTTGTAACCAGTTTACTGCCCAATTTCAAACAAGCGCATAGATTGAATGAATTAATAAATGTTTGAGTAGCAGCAATATTCAAATCGGCCGGATGTTAACTAACCAATGCATAATTTCCATCTAATGCCGTAAAAACAACGAGGGTCGAGCGGCGCGATCAAAATTGAAATCACCTTCACACTGCCCATCAATGAACGAATGACGCGATGTGAACCAATCAATTGTTTGGTTGGTTTGTACGAGGAAATCGTCGGTTTCATGGCTCAATGATTTCAATGTGAAAAATTTCAATCCATACCTACGCCTCATACATGGTGTCCTAGCAACGCGCAATTGGAATAATTAACTAATACATACATGGGCGATGTGCTGACCAATTATCTTTCAGACTGCTTTTAATTAACCAACCAGCAAAAATCCTGATTCAGCGTGCGAGGAATGCAGGCGCAATAAAAAAATATGCTCAGCTTGCTTATGATAGTAAGAAACCAAGCATGGAAATTGCAGCGCATTGTTGTTGTGGCATCACGAACGAAATATGCATTCAGAAAAAGGGTAACAGCGAACGAACGAGCGAACGAGCACTTGACTCCTCGCCCGCCGAGAGAACTTCCCATTCCCAGCGTGCCGAAGTGTGAAGAACCCGGCATGTGCAACGTATACGTGCGTGGAGGATGTGTAGCAAGTTGTTCGCCGCTAACGAAATTCTAACGATTCGCTCGCGTCTAATGCGCGACTCTTCAGCGCGCGAACGCGGGTTTACGACTTGGTGTTCATTGGCTCCTCGCGCCTGCACTCCCATGAGTTTCTTCTCATGGCGCGTGGAGTTTGCTACGCCGGCAGTAAAAGCGTATCGAACTGTTTGGCGGCGCGGCGTTTGCCTGCTGACACGGCAGGCAGTTGTTGCGGCAGGATTCTTCTGCTCTATGGACGACGACGACGACCACGATGATGATGATGATGACAGCGACGCGGGGTTGCCCGGTTGTCGACCCCAATATCTAAGCCTCGTGCGCTCCAGCAGTGCGTGGCAGCGCACAATCCCTGTCCATGTGAACGAATACCCTCGGTGGATGTGATGTGATGGCCCAGCAAGCACATGCACAATTGTTGCACGCGCTCGGCAATTTGTTGTCGAGATGCCTCCTCCGTAACTGCATTCAAACAATATCCCACCGCACAAACGAAAATGCAGCGCAGTGAAGGAAACGCCATGCGGACGGCTAATTGGAAAAATTGTGTCACACCATGAGATGTGAATGTCACCGGCTGCGGCTCTCTGCGGCGAGCGCATCTTCGAGCGCAAGTTTCTTCTAAACTTCTAAGAAGCTGTTAGAGATGAAATAGAAGCAAAATGGGAGAAGAACGTGCGCTCGCGCGTGAGGCAGGCCGATGACCACCGTGATGTCACTGCTCCACTCACGATACCACGGTCATAAATGTACTGCTGCCTTCCGACATTACCTTACACGGTTTATTTGCTCCCATTAGTCGCCGTGGTAATCCCAGCGCACTGTTCATTCGCTGTGAATTTTATTGCTCGATTGACTTATTACCTAAACACTTAAGCGGCCAATATAGGTAATAATAATTCAAGGCGCGCGGACGCACAGGGATAACCGGAAGTGCGGAAGTATTTTTAGGGTGGCCTATCAACGTCGCATATCGGCGCGGAACGGAGGAGTACGTACGCACTTCCGTTGCCCTGCCAGTGGAACTATTCGCCTGACTAAATTTAACTCGTCGAGAGTTACAATGCGGCTATTTTTATTTATGTATCGTCCGAAATTAAACTTTGCTTTCCTATTAATCTATCAACTTTACAACAATTTCTAGGTGAGCAGCAGTACGAAAGCAGCGCTCAACTGGCCCATTAGCTCAGTTGGTTAGAGCGTCGTGCTAATAACGCGAAGGTCGCGGGTTCGATCCCCCCATGGGCCACACTTTTGACATTTTCTTTTACATTTCCTGCTCGGAAATCGGGCGATACCTACCTGTAACGTAATTATAATTACAAATTCATTTAGCTACCCCAACTTAATATCGATTTTACGCATAGATAGCATTGTTAATTTCATAAAATGAACTTCAAAATCACAATCGAGAACGGAAAGAAGAATGGGGCATTGACTGTGAGTGGAGTAGTGACTTTGAGGAAATTGCTATTTGAATAATAATTAAGGTTCACTTGAGCGTGCCGCGCATACACAGCCCTAATAATGAGTCGAAAGGAAGGAGGGTTCCTTCCAAAGGAAGAGGGTGGATTGCATCGTTGATTTTCACGATATGCTGGTCAGTCGCACCCTTCTTTTTCATGGGTAAAAAGCGTTTTAATCACTCAAGCACATTACGCATGAAATCTGTTTGGCGCTACCTGCTTAATACGCGCACCGAAAACAATGGATAGATAAGCAACAAGTCACAGGGGGACGTTAGGCTGACTGAACAGCCCAATAAACATTTTCAAGGACTCACCCAAAATGTGAACAAAACAGCGAAAAAAGTCACAGATAAAATATACACGTGTGTCAATACGATTTCTCCAGGACACGAAGCACACACAATATCAGCGACACTTACTCATCATAATTCATACTCGTGTATTGTCATCACAATAATATATGAGTTAATGCTTTGTGCTCTCCGTGATGAGCATGAAGCATGCGTGCTATTTATAGAGTCGATGAGTTGTTATTAGAGTTTATAGCAACCCTCAACGCAGACGAGGAGGAGATAACTCTCTATCAAGTTGATTACAGTTGCCCTGGATGTCTGTCTGGCCGGCTGACTGTCGCATTGTCTGCCACTCTGTTTGATATTGATATGATTTTTGTGCTGCTCTAAACGCTCAGCATATTCTAAATAGGGTAATTGTTTGGACACAATTGAGGGGTGGCTATGCCACTATCGCTTATCATATTAACGCGAGCACACAACACAGATGGGGGATTCAAATTGGAGCCCTCCTTGTGCGCGTTATCACAATTGTTATCGAATTGAATATAAAAAGGAAAGAAATCAATACGCGAGAGGCGCACATACGGGTGGAATAAGTATTAATGTAGAAACACGAGCATATCTCAGATAATATATATCATCATAAAAATTATTAAGGAAATGATTCGTTTCGTTTATTTAGCTTCTTGAAATAACGTTTTGATAAGATATAAGGGTTACCCTTTACTTATCAAATTATTTATTGCAATTGCGCTGCACCTTGAAACTAGTAGAAATATTTACCACTTGAGATTTGAGATCCTTGTAAATATGCGTTCATATCGTTATGAACGCTAATTTCTCAGTAAGTTTATGTTTAGTCTACATTTGTGGTACGTTTACATTTCGCAAAACTAAGTGCGAATTAATACGTCATGTCTTATTACAGCTTAATATTCGTTTAAAGTTGCCACTAGTGTTTCATCTTGCCAGGGATAAAACAGGATAATTTTCTTGCGTCTTCTTCTTTTTTTGCAAAGAGTTTAATTACGCAATGCTCACTAGGCGAGTGTTGTTTGTTTCGGACAAGTAATTTGTATATTTATTCAGTAATGCGATTGATGTATTTATTCCGTGAGAATTGTGCAAGGGGATAGTACACGCATGTAAAGCAAGTGGCTCGAATGCATTTAACGTCTCTATATTCACGCCAGCGTTATCTTATCGGCTTCGATGCGGTTTTACATTTCGTCGGCTTGAAGGCGTTATGCTTCTTACGCTTCATTTGTTCCATCACAAAATTTGCGCGTGCATACGAATTGATTAATCAGCGAGTGGTTGGCATGGCTCTGATTAAGCTGCGATTGCATGGCTGAAGGCTTTGGCGTTGGCTTTGCCTTTGGTTTCAGATTAAGTTGGGTAAGTTCGTTCGGATTCCTCGGACGCAGGAATGATATATCCATGCATGGTTCGCATACAAATCCACTCCCATAACATGCGTATGACGTTCGGACGGTTGATGCGATGTGATAGCGTGCCGAGGCCCACGTCTAATGGTGCTGCTGCTGCTGCTCCTCGTGGGCAAAGAAACGCGCAATGCATGTTGCGCGCGTTACGTAAGAGGCGCGTGTAATAACCCCCGTGGATGTCGTAATGATGCCGCGCTCCTGCCGCAGCTACGATCAACTCATGGTGTATGGGTCAACGGCCCACGACGAACACATAGCGTATATAATACTTATACGCACCGCATCCACGCTCCTATCTCTATCTGCGCGCGGACACTGCGAGCGCCTAGAAGAAAGAGTTACTTCTTCTTGGTTTCTTCTATTGCATTGCGCTGCCAAGAAGAACACGAAGAAGAATCACCAACCACGCTGCCAGGCGATGATTTCGTACCGGGTACCAGTAAAAATCCAACTTGTCAAGGAAGGAAGCGCGACACAAGTTGTTGCTGTTGATGTTTTATAAAACAACGGGCAGGATGCTTGATCCTCATCTTCTCATACTTGTAGATTTTTTAGGTTCACTTAAGTGCTCTTCTTTGATGTTATAACCACTTGATGCATGTGTGAAATTTGAATGTAATGCACGTAGTGATCGATGAATGTTGTTGCGTTCCTCATTCACAATCGAATGTGCCCGATGCGTATTGTTGTCACATTCGCCGTGGCCTGCATATTCGTGGCGCTCTCTCCACATTATTGCTAAAGTGTCGTCTTCGGCCGGCTGCGCGCTTAGATTACTTCACGCCGAGATGATTTTTCAACTTTGAATGCCGTCGTTGTGGATGGCTTGGCACGGTGATGCCGATGGCCGTGGACGTTGCGTGGTTGGATTACGAAATACCCTCCGACACGATGAGCGCGCTCTTTTTGCCTCTTGACCCACGCACGCATTTCTTTCATCTTCGGGAGCACATCGAACAGAATTCCTGCTTTTTGTCGAGCAAGCGAGTAATCATCGTAGAAGGGTGGTTCTAAATATGGATGGTGTATTACCACATACAGAGATATTATATGCTTGAGGGTGTTGCTTCGAACATGTTTATTTTCTTGCTGGCGCGTGGAAAAAAATCCAGAAAATTATATGACGCTAGGGGGAATACACGTTTGAGGGGTTGAGACACATATGCGTATGCATGGCTTTAAATCATTGCGCGCGTTCACTGTTGTGTAACAAGTGCAGCGCTCAACTAATAGCTTAAGTCATATCGTAATAACTTTTTTCGTTCTGTTCCGGCGCGGATCGCATTTGTCGATGGCTGGCGCGTTCCCCAGCGTGAGAATATCGAATTGGTACCGTACTTATTGTTGTTACATTTCCTTGCGCTGCTTCTTTTTGTTTTACATGCCAAGGAGGAGTCTTTGGCCTAGCCAAAAATGTGTAACGAATATTATTCGTTTCTTTTTGATTTTACACGTTTTTTTCCTCTCTGTTCTATGGTGAATGCACGCGCGCGCTCAAGTCCTGAGAAAAAGTCATCCGTTTTCGTCGTCGCGACTTTCTTTTTACGCTCTTTATTGTTGCTGTTGCCGCTGTTGTTTGGTAACCATCCATGCTTTTGTTGCTCGTTGGCGAGTGACACTTATGGGATGTGAATATGTCATAGATATCTGGATGTGTTGTGTGGGTGCCTGCTGAATGGTTGCGCTTGTATTCAATGCGATTGTGCGTGTGAATGCGCAATGTTTGTGTGGGGCAGGAAGAGTTGAGCGCAAATGTACAACAACAGGCGCTTTTGCTGTTAATAACAACGCACACAGCAGCAACAAAATACGTACGTACGTACATGAAATGCATTGAAACGCGAGAACTCGCGAGTGCGCGAGCGCAACGCGGGTTTGTCCACTTTTAACTTTTAGCTGTTTCGTTCCCGGGGTCAACGCACTTCGCGGTGCTCCGGTGGTGCTACGCCTTCGGACGACCCCCTTTTGTATGCTGCCATCGTCGTCGTGGTCCTCGTCAGCGACTGCACGGCCTCTGACTACCAGCCGAGCGCGAGCTGCTGATAAAGCTAGGCGAGTCGACTAGATGGATGTTGAATTCTATGCCTCGCCTATGCAGCCACCGTGAATCTAACATTATTTATGATCCATGCCAATGTCGGTCGAGCTGCCGGCCACAGCCTTTTGTCATTTTTGTAGACCTTCGCACTAAAACAATGAGTGCTCAAATGATTTCTCAACTTTTAATTGAGGACCCTGAAGACGACGTTGTGGGTGCCACCCTTGATCTTATTATTGTTTTTGTCCATGGGTAAATAGCCAAGCGAGCGCTGGTTTTTGAAATATTCATGTAATACGAGATAGGTCTGCCTGTTATCGTGCCATAGGCGATATCCGCGTATGTAAATACGTTTTTGTGGTTGATTGACGCTGCTGGAGCGATGATGATAAAACGCTGCATGCGGAGAGCGAACGCAACGCGAAATGGTAGTAGAATACACCGCCCTCGGATATTCGCTTGAAGCAGCAACAGCAGCAGCCTCATAGACGTGGATCAAACGGTGAGATGAGAGCTCTAGCTCTAGTACTAGATATTTTGTTAGTTGTTGCGTTTGCGTAGCGAGTGTGCGTGGATCGTAGGAAAACGCAAGCAGATCTCCTCAGCACGGTTCATGCATACGCCGAGAAACTGAGTGGTGCTCGTTCGGAGTGCGCGCGCGCGTTCGCTTTTGCTTCTAACAGGATTTAAGTTCATTACCCTCTTTCTAGTTCTATTCCTATTGCCGTGCCTATTGCCCAATCGACATGTCTTTCTTGCGAGTAGCGCTTCGCGTGCGCGAGCCTCGGATGCAACATGCTTTGCGGGGCACACAAATGCATAAATTTTTTTCCTCTATCACGATGACACTCTGACCACTATCGTCATCAAACACTCACTACGTATTGCTAGAAACAATAGGTATGATGAAAACCCGCATTTCGAGCATTTAAGGTCAAGGGTGGGAGGGTATCATCTTACTTTTTCTTGTTGGTGGTTTAATTAAATTCAATCAATTGGTGCATCAGCAAACACCGATCGGTATCAGATGCTTGTTGCGTTTGCGGCTATGTTAACTGTTCTTACAGTTTATTGGTGCATTAAACACCACAGCCGCACCAAGAGAGAGCCAACAAGTGAATATGCCTTTAAGGAGTACGCACACTTTAGCATGCTTTGCTTAATGTGCATATGCGCAATGCTCAATTCATAAAGTTCAAGTGCGCAAATATTTGCACATTGGCAAATTGGCTTGAGCACGCTTAAGCGGCGAAATGAGAAAAATGGAGATGCGGCATGAGGAATGCATGCGTGGAATGCAAGTGCATTAGGAAAAAGTAATTAGATCTTACACATTCACCGCACGTAGCGTCAGGTGGTTGCAAATTGCCTCTGATTTACACAATCACCGTTTACTGTGCAAGCTCAACTTTATCCTCACGGTCATCGAAGCTGAACACGACGCAGAAGAAGAAAGATTTTCCAATTTTGTCTATGAGCACGTAAAATCCGTCTAGGATCAATTATACATTTTTGGGCAATACCTACCTATACGTTATATACGCTATGGTGGTGTGTGCATGTGTGCGTGGTAATGATTCACTCGTAGGTAGTTACGCAAATGACGTATAATCATCATCTGCTGCTCCTGTGCTACCGATTGTGTCGTCTGCTTATGTCGTTAACAAAATGCGCACATTATCAGAACCGGCCTTAAGTCACATTACATTGCCAACTCATTGAAGGGTGTTCCTTAATAAATTCCAGTCTTAATTGCAAAGACGACTCTGACTACATATGCGACGTATAATTTCGTCGCATAATCGCCATCGTTGCTGGACATTTAAAGAAATTCGTTTGACCTTCCCGTTCTTCAAACATTTGAAAACTCTTTGCTAGCATTTACGAATGCGTCATTTGCATATTTAATTGATCTTCTAATTGCTTGACAATCACATTAAATTGTACAATTACAATAATTGCATTCATTTTCAACCCCCATTTAACATTGTTCCGAAATTTGGTGCATGTTACGACTGATTACTATGCGAGATTAAGCCATTTAGCGATGTGTCAAGGCTGATCACTAAACAAATTTTGATTTTGTTTTAGTTAATCGTTCCTCGAACAGGACGACTTCTCAATGCCAAGGCCGAAGCTCATTAGACAAGCGTCGATTTCGATATAAATTCCACTATTTATTATTTTGTTTTTGCGTCGCGCGCTCGACTGTGGGAACGCGCCTTGATACGTTTTGTTTATCACGGCGTATCAGGAAGCTAAACGCAAGTTATGCGTATTGCGCGCCGGCCGAATTGAAATTACACCCTGGAAAGTTGAAGCCAGCGTAACTTAAGCGCACTTTTGATGCGGCGATGCTCGTATTGTTCCTTGCTTGGAACAACAAACAACACGGCGCGTTCATTATTCGTGGCCGGTCATCTTGCAAGCAGGCGCGCTGAGGATGTGGAAAAAAGGGGGTGTTTTAGTACTTGCTCAGCGTCCATGGTCAAGTGCGTTGCGTTTCTAGTCATCATGCACGTCGCGTACTTAGAGAAGCAACAGCAGCAGCAAACAAAGAAATCGAAACGCGACAACGACAGCAGCAACAAAAAGCCATGCAGGAATATCACATTTTATTGTTCAGCTTCGTCAGGCGCATCCACCGAATGTTACGGGAATCCCACACTTACAATGGCGTCTACAGCCATTCACATTGTGGGCATAAACATTGGAAATAATTCAATAATAAAAGTGGCAAACAATTGCATTGTTTACGCTGCGAGTCGTGAATCAACGCTGAATAATAGCCGCGTGCGCTTCATTATCCTTGCGGCAACACTCGTGATGAGCGGCTAGAATGCTCGCAGCGCAAGAAACAAAAGGGGTTTGTGATGCTTCCCCCTCGATTTTAAAAGTCACTGCGCTTTTCGTCGTCGTTTTTTACGCCGCGTACCTACGTGTACAGAGAGAGTGGAGCAGCGCATAGCAACAGTGTGTACGCACGCACATGAAGAGGAACGAAGGAGGAATACCTTCATCCTCGAGCAGCAACAGTATCGCTGCTCTATTGTACCAACAACAGGTTCATCATCATGGTGGATGCCCTTCTGAGTAAAGGGGAAGCCGAAGAGCACGAGTGCGTTGTTACACGCAGCAAGGTGCGCGCAACGAGCATGAAGAATACCTTTAAGTCGGTGCGCCACGCGCACACACGCTCAACAGGTGAAACGCGCGGGCTGCAGCAGGTTTGTTTAGAGGGTTCATCATTATCGTGCAACCTGCCGCACGAAAGTTGCGTAGAAAACGCAGGATAATCATTCTTGTTTAATGACAATTTCGATTAGTACTTTGTGAATAATTTCCATTTCAATTGATTGATGCTAAGTGCACTAAATGGTTTCTCTATTGAACGATAATGACTACCCTTATTCAAAGTTGTTGCGTGCGTGATGGAAATGAATGTGGTCGTTCGCTGCAATGAATGCATTGCAATGACTCAAGGATATTTATAAGGGTACCAAATGCGCATGATTAAGTTGGACGAATGCCATATGAACCGGCAGCGCAAATTGTGCGGGCGCGTCGCGTTCTGCTGCCACCACTGTCCATGAATGTAGGCGCACGCGCCCGTTCCGAAAAAAACCGCTTTCTTTCCATTATCCGAATAAGTACGCTGGTTGCGGCTGCTGCGGTCGGCGTGCCCTGCGAGAGAAATCAAAAAGTCGTCCTCTTTTTCAAAGAGGGTCAACCACCCCACGGGCGCGACTTGGCGCACACGTGCAGTACGCGCATACTGATAGTGGCATGCCGCTCCTCGGCCGTTTGTGTGTCGCACACATGCGCACGCATTTAGCACCACGCGCGCGTACATGTATGGACGTATGTGACTTAAGTCAATCGCAGTCGCAGTCGCACCCGTTTGAGGCGGTGGCGCTTCCTCTTTGTTCAGCAAGGCGCTCGGCGCGGCTCTTGCAAGGAGCACACCCAGCCATGAGCTGATCGACTACATGAGCCCTCGATGCGCGAGGAAGGCTGAGCTCGCGCACAGCGGACCAACTGAGTAAGTTGCGCACCAGCAGGACGACCACGCCGATGACTCGAATGCGCCTGCTACATCCACAAACACTCAAGGTCTTGCGCGAGTGTATTCGTGAACGGGTTGATTTCTCGTGCATTGCGCGCCTCCAATAATGCAAGCGTATGTGTGTGTGCGTTTAAGCCGCTTGCTTAGCACGCACGCGGATTGAAAAGCAAGCAAGCAACCGCGCGTGGTGGTGGTGGCAATGTGCTCCGTGTGGTTCGCTGCGGAGCTGAGCAATAGCTGCGCGCGGTGCCGGGGTCGCGATCGTCCGTGCGTCGTCGACGACGAGGAGCGGCGCGACCGGGGTCGAGAGTCGAATTTAGTTACTCGAAGGGTGCGCACCACTTAAGTCACTCCGCGCCGCGCACCACTCGCCGCGCTCAGTCCACGCTCAATACGCAGTCGCGACGCAACGCGAATCTCGTCCTCATCGTGTGCTCGACCCGAACCGCGACACGATCGCCAATCCTGTCAGGGTGGCTCACCGTTTCCCAACTCGCGAGTGACCAACTTCCAAGTGACTTAAGTCTTGCACCGCGCAATCCCAAGTCAAGGAGCAATTCGCGTGTGGTATCAACCGAAACTTTGTTCCCGTGCGGAGTGAAGTGGCGCGCACGCGGCGAATAAATCGCGAATAATTTCGCGCTACGTACAGCGGAGACAAGTCGCAAATATCGGCGCCGATATAATATCGCGAAAAGGCACGTCCCGCCTGCCCGTCATCGTCATCGCCGCCGTGTTCGCGAACGCGGAGAGAGAGACGGCGACCGAACAAGAGGTGTACTGTATGTGCCTGGTGGATGTGTGTTGGTTTGGCTGTTTTAATAATAAATGTGCGCCGCGCTGCCAGCGAGCGATCAGCGAACAAGCGAGCGGACGCATACAGGAAACTTATGAATTTCACAAGGACGAACTGTTGCGTAAGTGTTTTGAATTTTATTATAGATATGCGAGAGAGCGCGCGCTAATGCATGCTTGGATGTGTGCGTGCATGCAATCGCAAAGTGCGGCAGGGTCCCACCACACCACATATTATTATGCTTAGCATATCATGCGCAGCACGACCTGATCCGATGATTAGTAAGAACATATACATTTTGTTGCGCTTGCTGGTATAGTCACCCACTGCTACTGGTAATCTCGCGCCGCGCAAAAAATTGACGAATTTTGCCCGCGCGCGCACCGCCGCCATAGGGTACGAATCGAATTGAATCGCGTGGCCACGGTCGCTGTATGACATTACTCAGCATGTTTGTTTTATTTTCTCTCATGTTACCAGCCACTGATGCGCATGCCTGTTGTGGTTTCGCTGCGATTGCAAAACAAATAAATCGCAACTTGCCAGGAGGCAGACGACAACACCCTTTCAGTTATCTGCTTCGTTTTATCGGACTGAATGCCAAGGCATTGAAAGACAGACGAATCTTCTCGATTCGCTATACTCGCCATGTGTTTTACATGTTTAAATTGCGAGGAATTTGAAGGAATGATGATAGGGATAAAAGTTTTTATTTTTTGATAACACCCTATATAATGTACGTGGTTTTATGACATGTTCATTCGTAGAAGCGCTCCACTTCCTGGTTACCACTACAATGTAACTTGTAATGCAGTTTTTGTTCTATTGTATGTTTTATTCTCTCTCGTTACATTCATTTATTTTATCCTGGCGGTAACACGCGTTCAAAGTACCAGGTATGCGCTTTCGAAATTGATCCAACTTGCGGGGAAGGTAATGACTTGGCAAATAAATCATTAGGGCAACAATTAAGGGCATAATTAACATAATAGCGTGTTGCATTCATCGAACAAATCTTGTTGCTGCTTGTCTAGGAATGCGCGCACTAATCGTGATTGTAATAATAATTGCGATTATTGCAATAAGCGCACTGCGCACATGCATTTCTAGGCGCCTCGCATTCGTGCATCACGAACGTGCTTCTACCCGTTTTGCATTCATTCGCTATTTCCACACACGCCACGCGAATTTTATTTCGATTTGGTTTCGCGCCCAGCGCGCAAACACGGATTCGTTGGCGATTTGTTGAAACACTTATCGCAGCGCAGTTTGGTAATTAGATAGTTTGTCAGGGTGATGTTTAACATATGTTCAATGAACTATGCCATCACACATATGTCCGCGCGCGCTGGCTTGTGTGTGGGAATATAATTAATAAATAATTGGTGTGTACATAGCCCCGATTTGAAAGTTTCAAAGTTTACTAATGCGCCCTCTAATGATGAAACGGCGCGCTTAGAAGAGCGGCGCAAAGAGTAGCGGCAACAACGCGAGTGGTGAGCGCGCCGAGCCATCGCGTAATAGAATAGGTCACCCCGACCAACCCCGAGCAGTGCCGAGGCACAGCAACAAGCACGCACGCCAGAAGCATCCGAGCGGCGTTGTGCACCACGCAAGGCAAGTCCGCTCTCCATCATTGCTTGCGCGCCTTACCCATCTAGCCTCCCGTTCAAGACCATCCGTGCCATGCTAGTTCGCTGCTGACATGGCGTCTTAAACGAGCCACCCATCAACAACGGATTGTGCGTGGTGCTGTCGATTAAAGACACGGTGCGTGCGCGGTGTGTGTGTATTCTTGTGCGAACGCGAGGTGCACAGTGTGCGTGCCCTGACGGTGCGTGGAAATCGAATGACCCCAACGCTACATAGAACAAATACCAGCCGCCAAACAGCGCCGACAGGCAATTAGCTAGCCGATCCATCAATTCGTCGCGGCCTTCTAACATTTCCGGGACACCAAATGTCAGCGTCAATGTGACTAACAGGTAATAATAATCGGTGGGCGAGAGATTCCCGCTTTTTGTTATTATAAACAAATAGCCGCGGCGTGCTTGTGAGCGTATGGAAATTAGGTTGACTAGATGCACATATGCAGTCGGCGGGCGAACGATTGATGGAAAATTAGAACACGCACAACTGCAACTGACCGAACGTAAATAAGTGAACAGCAGCAATAGCCCGCCCAGCAGCGATGGATATTGCGCTGCACGTCATAGAAATGTACCAGAGCGCGCGTGTGCTCCAAGGAAACATTAGAAAACGCGTTGGCCACACTACCATTAACCATACAACTATTTGAATTGCAACAAAGCGCATATAGTAGAGACGAGAGGAGAGGATGTATTCAATGGGGATTCAGTCGAGCCTTACGTTTAACGGCACTTTGATAAAATTGCTGCGTTGCTATTTCCGTCCGTGCAGAACGCGCGCTCGCTTACCCTGCAATGTTTTCTAATCAATATATTTCTATAAATCAATATTTACTATTTGCAGAGACGCTCGCCGCGTAGCTCACGCGCTGCACACTCTCGACTTGTTATCAAACACTCAATGGTTTGTTTGTATACCCCTATATGCGCAAAGAATTTTAAGCCCCGATGCACGGAATTCGTGCGGGTACAAAGCAATGTTTTGGATTACATCGTCAATTTGTTGTTATTTGTTTTGTTTAAGTCCAAGCGAAGTCAATACAGCAATTGCATGGAATGCGCTCAATGACAATGGCCAGAAGATAGGTTAATGTAAATAATAGCGTATTGCATTTCGATGCCGAGTTTATATGCAAGAATCATAACGGTATTCCGTTACGTAGATGAATTATTATTATAGTAAAGCGAGCCGAAAAAAATGAAAGGCAATGGAAACGCGAAGCATAAATAGAAGGCCTAAACCTGTATAATGTAGCGTCATGTGATGCAAATGGTACTTTGTTCAACAACATAGGCGAAGGTGGGGGTGCGTTCTAGAAATATATTCACATGTGCTACTTTCTTGCTATCATCAATGGAGAAGGCTCTCGCGATACTTTTGCGGAAAGCGCTCGTTCGTGCCTGCTTTAAATGTGGGTGCGAATTAAGATGGCGTGTCGGCGAGAGCGTGACGTCACCCGGGGTATTTTTTGCCCACTTTACATACAGGATCTTGCAAAGCAAACAACATGCCTTTTCAGTCTCGAAGGAGCTGACTGCGAAAGGCGAGCGCGGCTTGCTAATGATGAATGCAGGCGTACTGTTTACTTTTGATACATGTGGTTGTACATTTGCCGGGCATGACGTAATAATTTGACCATTATGGCTGGCATGTGGCAAACATTTTCATTTGCCGTGAGCGATTGCATAAAACGTATTGTGCGCGCGTTCGCTCGCTTACTTACTCTTTGCATTCGCGCGCGCATTAGAGAAGCACAATACAATATGACGGACACCTGTATGAATGAGACCTTGAAATTTCCACGTTCTCGATTTGAGCAGTAGTAGGCTCACTAGTTGGGGTAAACCGAGCGGCTGCATTTGTTGCTGCCACTATTAAGAATGCAAATGCGAGGTTACGAAATGTGCCAACAAAAGCTAACAAATTTATTAATATTGCAATGCTTAAAATACGACTGACTAGGTGTGCTAATCGTTGGTTGTGTTTTCTTTTACAGTAAACGAATAATTGGTGTCGTCCCCACACATGACAAGCATACCGAATTTATCCAAGCCCCCGACAACTCCAAACGTAAACATGTACCAAAGGTTTTGCCTCCGATGGAACAACCATCAATCCAATCTGCTATCAGTATTCGATCAGTTGTTGCACGACGAGTCATTTGTCGATGTAACGCTGGCGGTTGAAGGACAGCTGCTGCGTGCGCACAAAATGGTGCTATCCGCGTGCAGCCCTTACTTCCAGGCGCTGTTCGTGAACCATCCGGATAAGCATCCGATTGTCATACTCAAGGATGTGCCCTACAATGATATGCGCAGCCTGCTAGATTTCATGTACAGAGGAGAGGTGTCAGTTGATCAAGACCGCCTCACCGCCTTCCTCAAAGTCGCTGAGAGCCTGCGGATAAAGGGCCTCACCGAGGTGAATGAGGAGAAGCGCGACTCGATCCGGTCGTCATTGGCGGCGAACGCGAGTCAGAATTCAAATCGTGCCGCACAAACGCAGCAGTCGAACAATAAGTCACAACAATGGCAGCACAGCCAAAATCAAACCTCCCAACCGCCACAATCACAGCAGCAAACGCCGCAATCGCAGCAACAAGTGCAGCAAACGCCGCAGCAACAGACACAGAAACAGCAATTCAATGCGCTAAATATGCTTGGCAATGCGCTCCTCCAGCCAAAGAGGAAGCGCGGCCGGCCGAGGAAGTTGTCGGGGAGCTCGAACGGTACGCCCGGCGCGGACGATCTCGACAAGGGAGATAGTCTCGTCCAGGGCAGCCCGGAAATGTTAGAGGTCAAGATGGGTATGGATGGATTCGCAGGAAGCAACTCCGATACGAACAGCAAGGACAAGGATGACGACAACGACCCCAAAACAGCGCGCAACGATAATGGAGAGCCGGTGGCGAGCACGTCGAAGGAGGAGTACGACAACACCATCGTCAAGACAGAATCCTCCGGTAAGTGTTTCACATCTAGCCTCATCATCGTAGAGCTGTTGTTGTTGCAGACCAAATTATGCGTATGCAATAATTACTATATTTGAGAGTCGTGCGTAGCGTCCCGTTAAACGGACTTCCGTAAATATACATGTATTGATGTATTGATATTTCCAATCCAATTACTGTATAAGAAACGAGGGTTGTCGCATGCGATTGATCATAGTTTTGATTGTTGACTGATCGTAGTGCAGATGAAAGTATTTTTCATCTTCTCTCTTTGCTGATGAATAACGTTGCAAGAGCGCGGTGGCGTTGTTTTGTAATGTAGTGTGAAAAGGGAAAAGCTATCTTCGGACAAGTGCGCGTAAATTATCAAGATCGAATTGTTCCTCTTTGTTTTTTGTTTCTACAAGTGTTTAATCTTCTGATAATTATAGGCGACAGCAATGTGAATTGCAATAAAAATACCGAATGCATACAAGGTGAGTGATGATCTATGAATAACTAGAGAAAGCGAAATAGGGAAGAACTGTAAGGAATGAGCCAATCGAATCGAACAAATCTAATAATGTACACTTCTTAATTGAGAATGAAAAAGCTGATAGCAAAAATTAATCACAAAAATATCATCTCAGACAGTTACCGAACGCGGCTTATTCCCTTATAGCTTTTCCCTTTTCTCATTCAATATACATATTGAACTTTGTCTTCTTTCACAGCGATTGTTTATTGATATTGAACAGTAATCATAATATGTTTTAGATGTCGAACGAGGGAAACAACATCACCAGCTGCCTGCTAATACCGTCGTTACGCCAACCACTATCGGAGCACCAGCCAGCACAGTGGTCACGCCAGAAAGCGAAAACCTCAACATCGTAAAGTGCTATAAAGTCGTTGATTCGTCTATACAAGAAGAGTACGGATTGCCCTGTCAGAATCTGTCCGTATCGGACGCGGAAGAAGAGGAAGAGCACGAATATTCAGATGGCGATGGCGAAGGCGAAGGAAATGCGCACGAATCGGATTTGAATTACGAGTCGAAGTTATTTCTCGAGAATATGTGCTATGCGAATGAGTCAAGTCAGAAGAAGCGCAAGATAAGCGCGAGTGACGAACTTGATGATGACAAATATTATAAGAGCGAACGCTTCGAGGAGGAGCATTACGAGATCATTGTGGATGATCCGAACTTCAATTACGGACCAGTAAACAAACTCAACAAAGTATTCAAAAAGATATCAGATCCTGATAAGTCTGCGCGCGACTTTTGCGTTCGCGAAAAGGACAACTTGTATCGTTGTACTGTTTGTGATCGACTCTATACGCACGTCAGCAATTTCTGCCGGCATTATATGACGTCGCACAAGATGAACGTGAAAATGTTCTCGTGTCCCGTATGCCGCAAGGAGTTTACGCGCAAGGACAATATGCTCGCACATCAGAAAATTATACACGCCAATAAAACGGCGTAGAAGCTAACTAAATCTTCCAAACAAAAACGAACAATTGAATCAGCCAAATTGGTGCCTTGCCTTTAGAGAGCAGTATATATTATGGGCGATTGTTGTATTTTTTTACGAATATTGCTTACAAAACAGAACAAAAAGTCTGACTACTTGTTAGTGCCTTATATACACAATATTCATACTCTTCATATACTTTTTATACATATTACTCGACTTGTTTGATAGTTATACATATCTCAAAACTCTTAATATTAGGGATAAAACTTTTCGGAACGTTTCCTAAAGAATTCATCTCTTCGACAAAGGAATAGACGTAAGAATTTATTTGTAATATTGATGATAGAACCCCAAAGAGAAAGAACAGTTAAGTTTTACGATTTCTTATTGTTTTCTAAGTTTTCTTGCGCCGTCTTTGCTTCTCATATCGACAATTTAGAAGCTGTGAAAGGAGGAGCAGCAGTTTAAGAAAATGAATCGGACTTTAGCAAATTGCGGAGTGGTGGCGTCGAACAAAGTAAATTATGAAATGCTAGTTATTTTTATAAGGTTGTTGCTAAGTAAAAGGAGTAGTAACCAACGTATTATTACATTAACTTATGTTCTTAGCCGTTTTTTTTACAACTTTTTCATTCGTGCGTTATCGTAACAATAACGTGATATATACACTTAGTTTCTCCATAGGGTTATTTGGATATTAATGATGAATATATATAATAAGTTATTAATACTACGAAACAAATGACTGTGAATTGTTTATAGTTGCTAATTTAAGTGGAAGAAAAGGGTTAAAAGAGGAAATTTTAGATACGGTGGTTATTCATACTGGAATATTTATAGGAAAAGAATATTTTAGGAAATCAAAATGCCTTTAAAATTGTGATTCAGGTAGTTGTCAATTGTTGGAATTTTGATTGCTCATTGCTATTAAAATGCTATAATAAATAGTAATATATATATGTACAATAATATGGTCTTCCAATCTATAAAGTTTACAAATTTGATATTATACAGAAAACGATGATGAGGTCATGATAAGAAAAACGTATAGCATACTCATTCAGCACATGTCTATTTATAGCATTTAGGTTTTCATCTTTTTAACCCAATACCAATGTTAGTTTTAGGGACGTTTTAAGTTACTTCACTTACACTTTGTCTCAGTGTTGGTTGCGTCGTAAGTAGTTCTATTATGATTAACGTCAATCGGAAAACCAACAGAGCGTTATTGTTTGTAAATACTTAGAAATAATAAATAGAAAACCAGCAGATTTAAAATGAACCCTTTATGTGTCCTTAAGCGCTCTTATTTTGTGTATTAACATATCTTTCCAAGCTAACATTTTACTAAACGGATGGGGCAAACAGGTAACTAACTAACTATCGCTACTGAATTCATGTTTATCACGTATGGCACAACCAAGTTGCTGAAAAAAGGGCATTGTTCTTGGTCATGCAACGCGCATAAACTCAGGCTGTTTTACTGTAATCGTTTAATTTACAGTTATCATTCTGTTTTCGGTTTTATTATAATTTCATAACGGTTTGTTTTGTCTTGCATAATATTATTGTTTAAGTTATTTTATCAGTCACTTGTCTCTGTAGTAATGTGAGACTAACTAATGTTATATGTTTGCAGATATCAGCCCGCTTACGCAAACCCTCCTAACGCCAAAAGTTGAATTCAATGAGTCACCTACAACGCAGCAAATACTCTTACCGAAGGTAGAGTGCAAGACCGATGTGCGACCTGTGAAGAGGCGCGTAAGACGCAGATTTGCGTCGCGCCTATCTGATCCTGCTGAGCAGCTCACTGAAATGAGTGTACGAGGTCTAAATCTCTTCCGCTATGCTTCCATTAGCGAGGGTATTTACCATTGCAACGAATGCGCCAAAGTCGATGTACAGAAGACGTTCAAGAACAAGTATAGCTTCCAGCGGCATGCGTTCCTCTACCACGAGGGTCACCAGCGCAAGGTCTTCCCTTGTCCGGTCTGCCAGAAAGAATTTTCGCGACCGGATAAAATGAAGAATCATATGAAGACCGTACACGAATGCTTCATGCCGAAAGATTGCGTGTTCCCGATGGGGTTCTTCCAACCGAACGCCGTAAAGGCCGAGCCCGCCACTGAGTTTAACTCTGAGATTTTCCCACATGGCAATGATAACTAAAGCGCATAATAATTGCTCGACCGGAACGCATCAAATGCAATCAATCGTAATTTAAATGAAATGAAGAGTCAGCGTTTAGCAAACGTGAACGAGACCGTACTACTAGTAGCTGGACGATACAGCAGCAATATGTAAAGATAGCGCAATTGATTACGCGCAAGGAATGAATATCACGAGGGATCAAGAATATATGGTGCAACTTCAAAAGTTGCACACATCTCGTGATAAACGACAGAATGAATTAGAATTATAAGAATTGATTTCGTTCTTGGTGCTAATGGTTTCAATTTTATATATTGATGCGTTAACGGTTAATCAGCGGACTTGTATAAAGAGAGCGTTAACATCAAAATATGCAAATACAAACAAATTAATTACTAGAGGAAGAGTCTATCTAAATGTTACATTTCATGAGAGGAACTTACATTATTAATTGTTGTACAGATCTTTAAAGATTATTATATTTACTACTTGTTTTTATACATATTCATATACTTTATTTAGATAGATTTATGTATAATATTATTTGACTGCACTGCACATAAATAAGTAAGGCAGTTGAAGAGAAAACGAAAATCAAAATAATTTGCAATTTTCACCGGGTAGTAGGAAAAGTCGTCTGTCGCGGGTCGACTCAAATCAAATTGAACTTGTAAATAGTACATCTCTAGTTTCTTTTTATAAAAAAATATAATCAAAAATAACACGTTAGGTAAGTAGTGTGAAAGTGAAGCAAATATTGAAATCTAACTAAAAATAGTACAAGTATTTTTAAGTTTATCAAACATGCAAAAAGCAAGTAAAATATTAATTAATTTCAAATACAAAATCTATATTAACTAACTGTTGTGTTTTATCAAACACAACTGGCGGAACGTGTGCAAGACTAAATTTAAGGAAGAAGAGAACGCCAAATTTGATATAAACATGAAAGATCAATGTTAATCGCTTGTGATGAATCAATAAGATTGATTTTATATCGGATTAGTGTGATATTGTCAGTGTTTGAAAAAACGAAGTTTCTTCAAAATGCTGGCGCATCAAAGAAAAGAATTGCAATTGAAACGTTACTAGCAAAATCTATTAAAACATGGCAAGCAAGTCAATGCTATCAAGTTGAATTATGTGAACGCTGCTAAGCAGTCAATTCGATTGAAATAGTATTCGTCGTAATATATATTTTCCATTTATGTTGAATTTATTATGTTGATAGAGCTATGCGCAACGCGAAATTGCGTTGCTAATTCAAAATCAAATTTGTATTAATTGTTTTCACTCATATTTCTTTACGAATTATTATTTGTTTATCAATTTATTTAGTTCTCGTTTTTATGCATTCTTATAATAATAATTTACGCTTGTTATTGGAGCAGCGTACTTTTAAAAATATCAATTATCATCATTGACTGCACAATCTATTTTAATAATTCTAATTGAGAATACAATGTTAGGTATTCGTAACACTTAAATAAGGTAATTGTTTATATTGATCGCAAAACAATGTGAGCCCGTCGCAACCGCACAACTATTATGAATCAAACAAACAATGAATATAATTGTTTCTGTTTTTTAGTTGTAATTATATATTGCTTATTAATTAATTAAGTAGAGAATATGTATATTTTACTAATCATAGCTAACAATGGTAATTCTACCTGATTACTAATTGAATACTTATTGTTCTTGGTTGAGGAACGCTTTTTTTGTTTGTTCATGTATCTTTTATAATTTTTTTTCTGTAAAATTGATGCCGTAAACATATTTCGAAGATTTACGTTAACAGGTTCAATTAAATAACGTGCAATCGAAAATCAAATCAAATTTTAATTGCAGTTGAAATATGCAACAACAAATAAGTCTCTCTAGTCAACGATAGTGTTAACACGCTGTAGTAAATCGTAGTTACTTATCAGAATTCTTCACAATTCGGATTTTAATTCAATTTACTAAACGAGCACAAACCCATTCGATACTGCTTTTAACAACAATAATGTTTAAACTTCAATACGCACTTTTCGTTTAATGATCACTATGTGATATGTAATTTTATTCGTAATTTACGTTCGCCTCTTCTTTGGCTCTATATTTTATTTTCCACACGTAGAATTGTACGCTAGGTAGGGGCCAGTTATTATTGGTTTGCATTTTAAAAACTTCTGTTACATCTTGATTGATTCATTTTTAATTTACGCGTATAAGTATTGTTTAGATGTATGCAAACGAAATCAAAGTTCTTCCACTAATTAATTAAATTGTAATCGATTTGATTTTGCTTCACGTGCATAGCGGGAATATCCACAAGAGAAAATCGTATTATTTTATATTTAAACTTATTGGTGTTCATTAAATCGCATTATTAATTAGACGCGAAAAGTGTAGGCAAACAAATGTTTTATTGTAAACTAATATAAGTGCAATTACTTCACGTGGAAATAGAGCTGGTTTTATCGATAATTATTACTATATGCATATTTTATTGGAAAATAATACTAGAGTAGTAGAAACAAATTAAAACACAGAGAGCATTGCAAATATATATATATGAATTTATTATTATCAATTAACTATTATTAATTTTATTACTACTATTAATGTTAATGCGTACGCCTCGTTAAGTAAATGAATATATTGTAAAGAGAGACGAAAAGGATGGAGCAATGCATTGCCTTGCTTTAATATTAAATAGTTTCACAAGATATCAAATATTATGTTTTACATATTGATAGATTGGAAAGAATGCTATTATGTTTATACAAATATTCTATAAATATTAAATTCACACCCCTATGTCTTCCGTTTATGTTATTTTTCCATGTATTTAATGGTGCATGTAAGTTGCAATAGTTTGAGAAGTTGAGCATTAGATTTTGCGTTGAGGGTAGTTTATAAGTTCCCATACTAACTCAGTTATTTGTTTCAGATTGCGACGAGTATTATGATGAACTATGCGATAACTATCAAGAAATGCCTGAGACAGTGACGTTAGAAGTTATAACAACGGGGCCAAAGTTTCATCATGAGTCGGTGATAATTACTCCTGAGGCAGCGCGCAATATGATCTCGGCGAAAGCGCCTTCGACTCAAGAGCAATGCGAGGATTATGAAAAGATGGAGAGTGAAGATCACACTACAGGCGTACATTTTCTGACTGATGATGAAAATAATGAGCATTACGAGCGCAAGAAGCATGAACTCCTTGAGTACATAATACAGGATGACGGGTCGGTCGTGTGTAAACTCTGCGGAGAGTTGTTGCAGAGTCGAACGCATTGGTATCGACACAAATACAAGTTCCATGTGAATAATTTAATTAATCCAGCGCCGCTCTTTAAGTGCAAGCACTGTAATGTATTCTTTAAAAGTCGTAAAGGCTACATGGGGCATATAGCATCGCGGCATCCTTCGGAGCCAGAGCAACCGGGCGACGCGCAACATGTGATCATCAAACGCGATGACTTTCAAATTAGTATCAAGGCAGAAGTAGCAACCGAAACAGTGCCAAAGCAAATAAGTAAAAAGAAACCGGTACAGCAAGAGAACGTAAAGCCCGCAGACTGGGAAGAGCAGCGTGTTAAGGAGGAACAACTTGTTGCCTCTATCATAGATCGAGTTCGTAAGGAATGCGAAGCGCAAGGATCTGCGGTTACGAGGCGAGGATATAGCCGACGCAGTACCGTTATGATGAATACGTCATAATTAGAATTCTTATGATTCTTTAGCCTCACACATATCACACTTCTGGTTAATTCCCGACCTCCCCTACGAGTTTATTGCTCAACCCAAAATTGATTTCTCTACAAGAGTGCCAAACAATTTTGCTCAATCGGTTCAATTTAACAACTTCCAAACGCGACTTTCGTGCCAAATATTTCTTCCAATCTATTTATCATATTAGTATTTATTGAATATTATGAAATTCGCTCTTCAGATTTGAAGTACTTCTTATAGATGTTCAAAAGTTTTACGATAGTCTGATTCTTGACTAGATCTTTTCATCTTACACTTTACAGTGCAAACATTAACAATACTAATTATAAAATCGATCAATAAAATGAAAATGTACAAATCTAATTGTATATAAAAAAACATACTAAAGTAATCGTAGGCGTTTTAAAAATTTTACTATTAAATAGTTTCTTTAACATAAAAATGAGAGAAATGGAAGAATGGAATTTAATGATAAGTAATTATATTGACGATATGAAATATTTTTATAGAGAAAAAAAGTTTTCCTAAATGTGCCAAACTTTTAAGTCGTACGTAAAATTTTAGAATTAAAACCATGTGCTCGAATTTCAAGGAAGAAAATTACCCAATTGAATTTGAATAACATTTATTTATGAAAACATTGTGTTAAGTATTAATTCATGTATAACTTGTAAGTGTTATCATTATACTTATTTATTCTAATTCTATGATATTTTTAGATACCGAATAGCCTGACCATAAATAAAATAGTTTATAATGTCCGTTTGATTGGCTTTGGTGAGACGCTTATCTTGACCGGCTTGCACAAATCGATCAAGAATGGATTTCCATCATTGGGTGCTCGCTTTTTGCCAATGTCAGCTTCGGGAACTGCCAATGCTATGTTGATTTCTACATTGCACGCTTCCGACCATACTTGATGAGAGATCAGTACTGTAGTTAGCAGACGGATATCATTTTGAACTACGTCGCTATCGTCTTGATTCAACGGTTTCATATGTGAAGGCCTAGGCAATATAATTTGTGTCTTTTGATCGGGATACTTCACCTTCAAACGCACTCTTCCCGCATTAGACAAATTCCAAAGTTCTGCCTCAAATGGCACTGCCATTATCAAACCGGCAGTAAATTTTAATGTGCTGTCGGATTGTCCGCTTGGGTCAATAATTTGCACCCTGGTCATACGAATATTAATATTCGGTTTTGGCGTTTTGCCTAATTTGGTATCTTTTAAAATTGGCATCAGTATGCGCGCAACTGTTCCTGGTTTTGGCTCTTCAACAGCAGCCATTTCCTTGAATAAGATTGTAATGAAAGCATCCGCTTCAAAGTTTGGATTGGCGTCCAATTCTTTCTGCATTTGCTCCACAGCTGAAAGGAAATGATGACATGGTGCAAGAGCGGATGCATTTCCGTTGACCACATATACGAGATATAAACCCAAAGCACGTAATCGCAACTGTTTTACGGCTAGATGTTCATCGGTGCTAAGGCCTACAAAAAGATGTTGCAACTTCATGCAATTTAATAGTAATTGTTCAATATTGTTCTTCAAATTATTCGTTTCAAGTGTAGCCAGTTGAGCATTATTCCAAAATCCTTTCTCCAGAAGTTGCGACATCAGCAATTGCGCTCCAATATACAGCGAAGTAAATTGAGCAGTGCCTGAAACATTATCATCCATCTCACTGAGACGTTTCAAATGCTCTTTAGCGCTTTGGAATAACGTATTTTGTACACGACTTGTATTTGAATCACAATTAAGATGCGTTACAATATTGTTAAGGAATTCCAAACTTTCCGGTACAGTAGTGGGTCGCATAATTGCCATACTGCTTTCATTGCACAAACTTAATTCTGGAACCAAATTGGGCATTGTATCACGCAGATACGAATAATGTTTCATCGTCTGTGGTTCCAATAAAGGAGCGATTGTTTGCGAGTTCTTTCCAGCGTTCAAAACCAGGATGAGAATACAAACATCTATTGGTAAGTTAAGGAGATATCTATAATTAAGTACACTAAAATTTATCATTTTCGAGTAAGGATACATTGTGGATTATCAACGTCGCTCTCAGCCATGTCGAAGAATGGATGGATTCCTAAAAATTGTGGCACTAGAGGAAGCACCAATGCCGGATGCTTGGATCCAATTTTCTGGAGGCATCGGTAAGTTGATCTCTTATCCTGAGGATACTTTTTGAGATTGTCTAATAGCTTTTCAACACATATTCTTAGGCCAGTCGTGGTGGACAGTGTACTGGAAGCAAGCATGCGATGTAGACCTTCACGAACTTCTTGTGAGCAGTCTTCTAAGGCGCCAAGAATGGTCTCAAGTTGATCATCACGTAAGGTAATATGTCTTGAAATTTGTCTCAATGCATCAATCGCTTTAATACGAACATCTTCGATTTCGTCGTTAAACATATCGACTAAAAAGTCCAAACACAAATTTGCGAAATCTGTGTTATTCAACGATAATGCGCACAATGATTCAACAGCAGCTGAGCGTACTTCTAAATACTCATCTTCTAAGCCATGAACAAATGCACCACAAGCACCACTGCTCATTAAGTTAATTGACTCAGCATCAATTTTCTCGCGGGGTTTATCATCCGCCCATTTCTTGCCGCTTGCCCATTCACCACTTGCAACATTTTCTATCGCAAGTTCGTGAGCTGTACGCTTCCTTCGCATATTTGACATCAATTTCTTATCTAACGTCTGATTCAAAAATTTGCTGCTAACTAATTTCATTGACCCCAGTAGTTTTGCAGCATGTTGACGGACATGCAAGGATAAATCGTTGACGCTATTGCAAATTTTTCCAAAGACGTCGTCAATTAATCGGATTTCTTGTTCACTATCTGGTAAGACAATTATACTGAAAAATCAATAGTTATTATTGCGTTTTAGAAAAACCCTAGTAACTTACTGTTCAGGATAAGCATTTCCAAGTACCCATAATAGTTTCAAAACCACCTTTCTGACAATCTCATAATCATCTTTAAGTCCATCACATACAGTTCCATAAATGTTTATATCAATTTTGAATCCTCTTTCATGTAACTGTATCATGGTTGAGAAAGCTTGTGCTCTTACTCTTGCATCATCATTATTGAAGTAGCTCTCCAGCAAATTCATCAAATCTTTTAATTCAGGTCCTGTACTAGTTGGTGTTAGATGTCCAATGATCTGGAGGCATCTGCACTTTACACTGTGACTGATATCTTTTAGATTACTTCTTGCCAATTCCAGAATGGTATGAATTGATTGCATATTAGTGTCCTTTAAGTACTTACTCAGCCTTAACAAAGAATACATGCCTTGGGCAATAACTTTGTGTGATGTCTCATTTTTAAGCAAAATGAATAATTCATCCACAATATATAATACAATGCCTACATCTGAATTATGTTCATTTCCAATATCTGCAAGCATTGATAAAATCTTTACTCTGACAGCACTTTCAACTTCCTTCTGGAAATGAACTGAGAGCTTAGTTAATGCTTCATTTACATCACTTGGATCAAAATCAAATGCATCTGATATTCTCAATAATGTGTGAAGTGCTTCGTTACTGTTCTTTGCACTTTCCAGGCAACTAATTAAGGCAAGAGCAGTGCTTTCTGTGGTTGGTTTCCTAACAAGTCTAAGCTTTTTTGCAGGTTGTTGTGGGTTTTCCTGAATAACTTGTGTCTGTGAAAACTCAGCTAACGCACGTTTTTTAAGAACTGCAGCCATTGTTTACACATCAATTGGAACAATCTAAATTAATATAAACTTTCTGCTGTCCTGGCCTTTAAACCAAAACATTTATGATGGTTATGTTATGAGTGTGTTTACAATGGTTTACAGGAGCGCCACTTACGTTCCGAACTGTCACTCACTAGTGTTGCAGCAGAAGTATGCTGGTGTTTGTGGTGTTAGAAGAAGTGTTAATTTAGTGGTCATTTGGTGGTTTACTTGTGCGGTTAATAGTGTTTAATACTGTGATGACTTCCTGATCGTGGGCGTAAGGTGGTGTCAACGAGTGAGTGTAAATTATAGCGAATTGCCCAAATTCGCGAAACATCTGTTGGTACATAACCTAGAATGCGTAAAACTCGTAAAACGCTTCAAATGTTGTATGCAAATATTGTTTGTAGTTGCGCATCTTTGTTATTAATTAATCGATATTCCAGCAACTATTGTTGTCTGATCAAGAATCATGGGGGTGCATGGTTTGTGGAAGCTAATTGAGCCTTCCGGTAAAGTGGTCCCATTGGATACACTTGAAGGAAAAGTATTGGCAATTGGTAAGTGACACTTTGCATTTTAACAGTTGAATTGTGTTTATGTTTGCTTTGCCCACACGATACTCATTGATTATAGACGTGTCCATATGGTTGCATCAGGCAATCAAAGGATTCCAGGATGCCAAAGGTGCCCCTGTCCCAAATGCACATCTTTTAACAATCTATCATAGGATTTGTAAGTTGTTATACTTTCGAATCAAGCCCATATTTGTGTTCGATGGTGGTGTTCCAGCAGTGAAACGTGAAACAATAGTAAGTGTTTATAATTATCACAAACAACTGCATCCTGTTATGATTGTATCATCTTACCATTAGGCAAAACGGAATCGACTCAAAGCAAAGCACTCAAATGAGGCAAACGATATTCAAAGGCAACTTATAAACACGCTCCTTAAACATTCAGCCGTGAGCAAAGTTCTTTCTGAGACGACGAAAGCAACGTTAGGTTCTCAAGTGAAAAAACCTCCTGCAAAGTCCGCTAAGGATGCGGAAGACATGTTTAAACTGCCGCCTTCTCAAACAACATATGAGTCGTCTGAGAGTGAATCAGAATCCGAATTTGAGTCAACGTCTGATAGCAGTCCGACGAAATACTTTAATATACATGACATCGATGAAAAATCAGTAAAATTTCTATCGCTGCCAGCTGATGTCCGCCATGAAATTCTCACCGATCTTAAGGAGACAAGAAAGCAGAACTCTTGGGGTCGTATTCATGAGTTACCAAAGCAATCTGATGACTTTTCCACATATCAAATGAAGCGTTTACTCAAACGATATTCAATACAGTCATGCCTGGAGCAGGCTGAGCAAGAAATGGGTGGCGCTACTTTATCACTTAATGAATTGGAGTCATTACTTAACGATCATGGCGTTATCACTGAAAACAAAGGCAATCGTATTGCCAGCGATGAAAACACGAGATATTTATATATAAAGGATGTGAAAAAGAGTCTGGAACGAGCTAAAAATCTTGCAACTTCTGTTGCGATTTCATGCAATGAAACGCACACTGGCGGTGATACAATTAATTCAGATTTGAATGCGTTGGTCCAGCCGAAAAAGAACGGTGTTCCAAAGATAAGTGAAAGCGAGTTTCAGCGTGATTTGCAAAGAGCAATTAAATTATCACTTAGTATTACAAGCTCCTCTCAAGAGGAGCAAGAAGCCGATTCGGTTTCAGATAAGAACCAAGTACGTAGTAGCAGTGAGGACAATAAACCAAATGGAAAGACTGAACAGAAAGAAGAAGAGGAAGTTGATCCAGAATCAGATGATATAGAGCAAGACTCACAAGATCAAATCGCCGAAGATATTGAACCACAACCCAAAGAAGCTTTGGAGAATATGTACGAACAACAGCGACCTGATGAATGTCATGAGTCGCTTGTCACCAGGGAGGTGATTGATCTTGAGCAGGAAGATCTGCAATTCGAGAAAGATCTTGCCGCTGCCATTCAATTATCATTGCAGGACAATCCTACAACTTCTAAAGCAGATGTTGCTTCGTCAACCAGTACGTCATTTCAATGTACACAGGAAATTTCTCCAGTTATGTCGAGCGAGATCGACTCAACACCAACATCTTCACAAGAAGTTACTACTTCTGGTGTTATCGCTTCACAAGAGACTGAATATACATCGTACATTAAATCATTACGTGATTCCGACTTTGAATCTTCTGACGATGACGATTATGAAGTAAATGATAATATATGGAAACAGCAGCAGAAATCCACCACGAATATGTTTTCTGCAGCGCGGAATTATATGATGGAATATGGTGGATTAACACAAGCAGGTATTGAGGAGATAATGGGCAGTAAGTCAAACGGGAACAATGCAGTGAAGAAATCAAGATCTGTTAAGTTTTTGGATAATGTTGAAGCAGACACCTCGTTAAAGAAAAGCACCGGGAATTCCGGTATCGAAATGATAACCGATTCTGATAATTCAGATAGTGATTTCTTGGAAGTGAGTCAAACATTAAATAAAAGTACACACAATTTTCAAAAGTCGGCGCTCACTAATATTGAGATCACGTTCAATACAGATGAAAAACTTGAAGATGATATATTTGGTGATATTTTTACTACAACCTCTGGAGAAGACAAGATAGTAAAAGAGGTCGTTACAACGGATGATTCAATTTATGCGACTTCAACTGAAGCAGATACAGGTGTCGAAAATATTACAGATGTTGAGGATAACGATAAATTACCAATGGTTAGCGAGCAAATAGAGAAACGACCACAGCCAAACTTACTGGAGGAAGTAATGGCTAACGTTCCATCATCTTCCTCACAGCTCGGCGACAAAGATCTTCAGCAAATGAAACATAATTTTACACAGGAATCAAATGAGTTGCTGTCGGCACGCGGCACAAAAGAGCGTCTGGCAACGAATATTTCTGATCGAATGTGTCAGGAGGCGCAAGAATTACTGCGTCTTTTTGGCATACCGTACATTGTAGCTCCTATGGAAGCTGAAGCACAATGCGCTTTTCTCAACGAAGCGAATTTAACCGATGGGACCATAACTGACGACAGCGATATTTGGCTTTTCGGCGGCAAATTAGTTTACAAGAATTTCTTCAATCAGGAGAAACAAGTTCTCGAGTTTCAATCAGACAGTATTCAACGACATTTCAGTATGTATTTAACTAGTTGCTGAAGTACGTTTTTAAGTTTATATTACTGTCTGTTACAGAGCTTGACCGGCAAAAGTTAATCGTGTTAGCCATGCTTGTTGGAAGTGATTATACAATCGGTATACCAGGTGTGGGGCCAGTGACGGCGTTAGAAGTGCTGGCGGCATTTCCGCCAAAGGCCGATAGTGAAATAATGTCCACTTTGGAGGCGTTTCGTAAGTGGTTCACTTCCGGTAAGAAAGTTCATGGTCGCGGTAAAGCCGTTTTACGGCACAAATTGAAAAACGTCGAATTGCACGACGGATTTCCATCGTTGAATGTCATTAAAGCGTACCTGGAACCAACGGTGGAAACGTCTCGAGACGCGTTCACATGGGGCAAGCCTGATATGCAAACGTTAATTGATTACGCCCGCGAGAAATTCGGCTGGACCGAAAAGAAAGCTGCCGAAGTCCTAACTCCAGTGTTCAAACGAATGAACGATACCAAAGGTCAAAAGCGTATACACGACTACTATAAGAATATATATAAAGCACCTGTAAATACGTCCTTCGAAGTGCAGAATAAGTTAAGTAAGCGCGTAAAGAAAGCATTGGATACGATTGGCGGCGCAAAGTCGCACATTGAAGACGTTACGTCCTCGTCTGGTGACGAAAGTGAAAAATCATCGAACAATACAGCACCAGGCGAAGAAATGAAAGTATTAAAAAAAGCTAGGAAGCTGACGAAACAGAAAACCAAAGAAATTAGGCATGAGGTCGAGATGCAATTGAGACGCATCGAAAAGAAAACGGCTGCTGTGCAGTCGAAAGAGGAAGCAACTGCGGTAAAGAAACCAAAACTGGCGAATTTACATCGTAAGGAAGTAATACCGCAAAAGCAGTTGGCCAGAAACAATCAGTTGCAGAATCGACTCAAAGCTATTGAAGTGTTCAGGAAGTCGGGAAGAGGGCCCGGCTTTGTGAAGAAACGATCCCAAGTTGCGCGTAAACCAAAAGAAGATGCTGGCTTATCAGAAAGCAGCAGCGATTAAATCGCTGTACGAAGTATTAATTTATTTTCAATACCATTTTTCTCGCATAATTGAGCGAATTCAATTAATCTTTTTTAACTTTATTTACTTTTTATAGATGGTTTGGTTTGAGAAGTTTTGAAAAGTTGAGAGTTTGTCTTGAGGCCTGGCATTTGGTGCCATCTACGTGTGATTGTATTGGAAATCGTAGATCATATTAGACAATACTTCTTGATATATGAATGTTAAGTGTAATAAAATACTATTCGAAAATGTTAATCACATAAGATTTATATTTTAGGAGTTGCAATGCAATTGCTGAGCAAACTTAGTACCCACTTTTCCGTTTGTGTGTTGATGGCGCGCGTGGAGTTTAACAGTTGAACCGTCGCACGCACAGTACGTATCGCGCGTATCAGCAGGTAGAACGTGAATGACCGTCGGTGCTGGAATATCATATTAAGTTCACCTGGTGGCTGTGTTCATCGCGTACGTCCAGTAAGCTCCTGTGCGTTGCCTTTCGTCGCGGTTCATCATTACGCGCTGCGTATATGTGTTAATTGTTGTGTGCATGTGGCACCGTCATCGAAGATGTGTTAATCCGCAACGGACACCGTTGGTTCGCCGCGTACACGTATGTACGTGATGCGCGTTGAAGTCAGTTGACGAAAAATATTTGGCGAATTGGATTTAGTGCAACAAGTGAGCGAAGACACGCGGATTATTGACATGGATATTTCTTGGTTCCGGATGACTTCGTAAGGGCAGTCTTCAGATCGCGGCGCGGACGAAAAGCCGTTGGACACGCATTGTCATCGGCGCAGCTCTGGATCAGCATCATCGGACTGAAAGAGGTAAGCGATTCATCGTATCGTGTACGTCTTTTTGTCGCCGACTTGCGGCTTTTAGATGGCTTGTTGTGCGTTCCTTCAACGTGTTGTAACACGTATATAGCAACCGTTCCGGTTTCACATACAGCGCGCAGCGTGCGTACATACATATCTAACTGTTGTTGACTAGCCGCCCGTAAAAAGTGCTCATCTCATCATCGTTTGCAACTTTATCATTTTCGCATTTAACATTCATATGCGGGAACTTTATGCAACTCTTAAATTAAGCAAAAAAACACAACAAACAACAAGTGCTCTTTCAATGCAGCTTAACGTAGTTGCGCACCGCACTCAGAATTTAGACAAACAGGTGTCTGACCTGCGAGGACAAGTTTGCACTTGTAGATCGTCTCCTATGCGAATGACTCAAGATAGTGACACTGTACTTGCGCCAATAAAACTTGATTGTTTTCGTTCGCCATGTTTTGTTGATAACGCAAAGACAATTGCGTGTATACGCAGAACAACCGAAGCGCATCGCTCGCCGAAGCAGCAACACGAAATAAAGTAATGACGGCTACAGTAGAAGGACATGTGAGTTTATTGCTTTGTGGTTGCTTATCAATCAAAATTATTATTAAGTCTAGGGCAATTTGAAAACAAGCAAAACAATTCTTCCTCTTAATGAGCGAAGCTAGTAAACAATCATGGAAATGTGACGAGCGATGATGTCAATTGCATACCCATCGCAATGCTAAAAACTTGTCTAGCTATAAGTGTCATTGCCAATAGGTAATAATTGCACGATTACATATAATTATTGCTTATTAATGCTGCGCAAAACATAGCCATGACGTTGAAATGCAAGACGACGACGAAACAAATGAGTGTCACTGAAGAGTGTCTCATAAATAATTCATTCAGTATTATGGGCATTTTGTCGACAGCTATTAACAGTTAGGAATTAGCAGCGTTTGAATAAACACGTGCAGAAATCAAATGGACGATGGCGGAAAAGCAGAACGGTGTCATTATCACTAATGGCTTATCATCATCGACCCGCAGAAAACGTAAATCGTTTTATTCGCACGCATATTTTCACATCGTTTGAAGAAAGCTGCACACGTGCAGAAAATCTCGCGGCGCACTAGAAAATTCCGTAGACGGTATGCAAACGCGCGTCTTTTTCTCTGAACGCGTCTACAAACAATTATATTCCGCGCGTATCGAGAAAAGCGCATTGCACCGTTAAACACCTTCAGTCATATTTCATTCTTGCACTCTGTGGCTGTTATTCAACTTCTTGCGCGCTATTTGAGGGCACACACAATTTGCATTTCTCAAATCGATTACCAACGTATCTATCATTCCTGCTGGTAGCTGGCAAACGCGCTGCGATTATGCAGAAACAAAAGACCCGTGCGCGGTGTCTAACTGTAAGAGTCATTCATCTGTTTGTAGATACAGAGAAAATTGCACGCTAAAATCGAGTGCGGCGAATTCGCGAGCGCGCACTTGAGCGATTATTGCCTGGCTACATACAACAATTCTTCTTCGAAACAATCAAATTGCGCCCGAAACAAAACACTCTGGCCGACCCGCAGAAATTCACCGTAATTCAATTCAAGCATTGAGATATCAATATTTCGCTCGCGAAATGCGTGAGAGTGGCGCGTGTTTTTCGTACGCGAATAAAGGTCAGAGAAATGCGCATTCCGCGTGCATGTGTATTTCAGTTTTGCAACTTTCCGCGTATGATTTCGATGTCATCGCTGCTGGCAGCAGTCGAGGTGAACGAGTAGTCCAAAACAAGAATACGACTTTGTTGCTGCTCGCTTTTATAGCGGTGATCGTTGATCTTTACTCAATGCTATCGACATAATCTATTCGCTGGCTGTGCTTGTAGGATGCGATCGGCTTATGTGTTGCACTGATTTCACTGTCAAGGATAGTGTTTAATTCCGTATTCATGCCCATTACGTTACGTGTGCGAGTCTTCGCAGCAAATTAGACAAAGCAGTCGCGCTTTGCATAATTTAGCAACCATACATGCTAATCGCTTTTGTGACAAGTCAAGTTGCAAATAGAAATGACCTTTCTATTCAGCCTTTGCTAAAACTTGGAGAAAACCGGCAAGTGCAATCGTTTTCTCGCGTCCACGCAGCATGGCAATTGCAATGCCATTATAAACTGTTACGTCAGATGCGCAGCCAATGTCGATAGATGTTCGATTTGTTCCGGCTATTGCAAAATGGAAAAAATTATTCAAAAGACAAAAAAATGACATATCGTTAGATGATTACGCAATTTTTAATGCACGGATATTTTGTAAACAATTTCAAGTACAATTTCGAGTCGTAAGTAACGGCTTTGTACAACACTTGCGCTTGAAACGGCTCATTATCATCGGTTTGTTAACAATTTGGGGAAAAAAAGTATTTAAATTAATAGCGCACTTTCAAAAAGTTTCTTATGCAAACGCTGTTTTTGTGTGGCGTGTACGAAATTTCGATACAACAAATTTCTACTTTTTCAACCGCATTAATATTTATTGTTTATGCAATGCAAATTATCATTATTTATACAGCTAGTGCAAATAGTCGGAATGCTTGACATACTCGAAACTATTACGACCTGGTTTTATGATAGCCACCACGAGCATAGTTTGCCGGCTATCAATTTCGTATAACTAGGTGAATTAATTAATGTGTGTTTTATTATTTGTTCGTAGATATTCCATTCGATCGACAGCTGCTGGATTAACTAGCCAAAATGGTCATCGTGACACGAGTAAGTTATTTATGTTCAGTTTCTTCGTGCGTTCGTGCGATAGCTTAATTTAAGACGCGTTCCCACTGGCATCCGATTTTTAATTATGTGTTGCTCTGCTTCATAAATTTAAATGAGTCCCATCGACATGGCCTGAACCTCGTTCACAAAGGCGTGTTGTTGTTGTTGTTGTCGATTGTTGAATTTTTGAGCCATGTTTTGGCGCATGTGGCAAGATCATTATGCATGGTGGAAATGAAGGGAACAATTGGTAATCAACCACATCCAGAACAACATCAGCAAGCGGAATAACTGTAAAAGCAACAATCGATTCGCTCGTGCATCTTTATTGCAAACGAAATGAAGTAATGCATTTTATAGGAGCGTTGCAACACACAATAACAACATCGTTTATAATGCAATTGTATTTTACGTTGCTCATGTTTCGGTCGCATAATTTGAACGACTAACGCAAATGAATCAGAGTATTTTCCACTAGTTTTCATTTAGTCGTTACACGTTTTATTTGATGAGCATCAAGATAACTCGATTGATAATCATATGCAGGTTATTTATATTTACATAAATATTACAGAAAATGGAGTGGTGTGTATGTAGTATGCAAAACGTTGACAAATTCATATTTAAATGAAGGCTTTTTTGTGCCTCCAATGATGAACGTAAAAGTGTTGGCCGTTTTATTGCTTTGTAGTTAGCGTAGCGTGTTCCGGTCTTTTTGAGGGCAATCTCCGGAAGCGTTCTTCACGGTTTACTAGGTCTCCAGCGTAATAACACGCCTACCTAGCAGCCGCCAACCTCTCCTCATCGGCTGACACAAAATGTAGCGAAAGAAGAAGCGCAGCGCACGTACATTATTGTTATATCTAGCTGTGTTTTGTCCATTGTTCGCATCTTTTGCGCAGTACGCGTGCCAATGGAAGTCAAACATTTACCAACTTCTTCATCTATGACCACACACACGCACACATCAAGCGCATCACAATTGAATTCAATTGTTTACCAATTTTTTTCGTGGCGATGCTTGCTGAAGATGCGCTCTTGTTCGGTTTCTCCTAGCATTAATAACAGGTGTCTGGTGAGACAAGGAGCGCTATTATCTAATATTTTGAAAGTCATCTCGCCAGAGGTTTACTTTACTGTTGTTTGCCGTGTATATTCATTCGCGTAAATTGGACAGCAAACGAATATAGCAGATGGTGTCAATAAATGGCAGTACCGAATAACTGTTCACAAATGGGAAAGTTGCGCAGCGTGCGCATTAATTATGTTCGTACAAATTGCGCTCTGATGGAGCGCGCGTTGAAAAATCACACACTGCTGATTAATGATAATTGTCTGTGAAATTATCAAATTAAGTTAAAGAATTTCTAATGGCGGAGTTGTGAAATCATCGCCCAAATTGAAATTCCACCTAATTGTAACATTGCATTGCAGGGCGATTATATATGGATCGAGCCCGTAACGGGCAGCGAGTTCGATGTGGCCATTGGGGCTCGTGTCGTATCAGCTGAAGGACGTCGCATTGCTGTTCGTGATGATGATGGCGAAGAGCACTGGCTATCGCCAGAGAGGCGCATCAAAGCGATGCACACGACGTCGATTCACGGCGTGGAGGATATGATCGGCTTGGGTGACTTGCACGAGGCGGGCATTCTTCGCAACTTGTTGATTAGATACAATGAAAATCTCATATATGTATGTGTTAAATGTTGCGGAAATTTCTTATGCTAATTTTGTATGTTTTCTTCTAGACCTACACTGGTAGTATATTAGTTGCCGTGAATCCATACCAGATTCTACCAATTTACACGGCTGAGCAGATTAAACTTTACAAGGAGCGCAAAATTGGCGAACTGCCTCCACACATATTCGCGATCGGGGATAATTCGTATGCTAGCATGCGACGTTATGGGCAAGATCAATGTATTGTTATTTCTGGAGAGTCCGGTGCTGGTAAGACGGAAAGCACAAAGTTGATTCTTCAATATCTAGCAGCGATTAGCGGAAAACATTCGTGGATTGAACAGCAAATACTCGAAGCGAATCCTATACTTGAGGCTTTCGGTAATGCGAAGACAGTGCGCAATGATAACAGCTCAAGGTATAATTTAAAGATTTCCGGTAATTCTAATAACTAATTGAAATCGTTATTTTTGTTCATAGATTTGGTAAATACATCGATATACATTTTAATAACGCCGGCGTCATTGAAGGTGCTAAAATCGAACAGTATCTTCTGGAGAAATCAAGAATTGTCTCACAAAATCCAGATGAGCGCAACTATCATGTATTCTACTGTCTTCTCGCCGGTCTTAGCAAGGATGATAAACGCAAATTGGAACTGGGAGATGCATCGCAGTATCGATACTTGACGGGGGGCGGAAGTATCACTTGTGAGGGTCGCGATGATGCTGCTGAATTTGCGGATATTCGCAGTGCAATGAAAGTGCTTCTTTTTTCGGATCAAGAGATTTGGGAAATTCTTAAACTTCTGGCTGCATTATTGCATACTGGAAACATCAAATATAAAGCGACAGTTGTTGATAACTTGGATGCCACTGAAATTCCAGATCCAACAAATGTTCAGCGAGTTGCTTCCCTGCTCGGAGTTCCAACACAGCCGTTGATACATGCGTTAACACGTAAAACACTTTTCGCGCATGGGGAAACTGTAATTTCAACATTATCAAGAGAACAAAGTGTCGATGTGCGTGACGCTTTCGTGAAGGGAATTTACGGAAGACTCTTTGTTATGATTGTGAGAAAGATTAACAATGCCATATACCGACCAAAGGACCGCCAAAGGAGTTCTATCGGTGTGTTAGATATTTTCGGTTTCGAGAACTTTAATCATAACAGTTTCGAACAGTTTTGCATCAATTTCGCCAATGAGAATCTCCAACAGTTCTTCGTACGACACATATTCAAATTAGAGCAGGAAGAATATAACTTGGAAGCTATTAATTGGCAGCACATTGAATTCGTCGATAATCAAGATGCTTTAGATCTGATTGCAATTAAGCAACTCAATATAATGGCGCTCATTGATGAAGAGAGCAAATTTCCTAAAGGCACCGATCACACAATGCTAGCTAAAATGCATAAAACACACAGTACTCATCGAAATTATCTTAAACCTAAATCAGACATTAATACAAGTTTTGGATTGAATCATTTTGCGGGCGTGGTGTTCTACGACACTCGAGGGTTCTTGGAGAAAAATCGTGATACGTTTAGTGCTGATTTACTGCAGCTGGTAACCATAAGTAATAATAAATTCCTTCAACAATTATTCGCGAATGATATTGGCATGGGAGCTGAAACGAGAAAACGAGCTCCAACACTTTCAACACAGTTCAAGAAAAGTTTGGATTCTCTAATGAAGACATTGTCGAACTGTCAGCCATTCTTCATTAGGTGTATTAAGCCGAACGAATACAAAAAGCCAATGATGTTTGATAGAACTTTATGCTGTCGACAATTGCGATATTCCGGTATGATGGAAACGATTCGAATACGTCGGGCGGGTTATCCAATACGTCATACGTTCCCGGAGTTTGTGGAGCGTTATCGCTTTTTAATCAATGGAATTCCACCTTCTCATCGAACTGATTGTCGACTTGCAACGTCGAAAATATGTAATGCAGTACTTGGAAGATCTGATTATCAATTAGGGCATACGAAAGTATTTTTAAAAGACGCGCATGATCTTTTCCTAGAACAGGAACGTGATCGTGTGCTAACGAAGAAAATTCTCATACTTCAAAGATCTATTCGTGGGTGGGTTTATCGTCGTCGTTTCTTACGGTTGAAAGCAGCAACAATGATAATCCAAAAATATTGGAAAGGATATATACAACGGCAGCGATATCGCAAAATGCGCGTTGGGTACATGCGTTTACAAGCGCTCATTCGCGCACGTGTCTTATCGCATCGTTTCCGGCATTTACGTGGGCACATCGTTGGATTGCAAGCACACGCAAGAGGCTATTTGGTGCGACGAGAATATGGGCATAAGATGTGGGCAATAATTAAGATACAGTCCAATGTCCGTCGAATGATTGCACAAAGAAGGTATAAGAAAATCAAATTTGAGCGCCGCAATCATGTAGAGGCTTTACGCTTGAAGAAGAAGGAAGAACGCGAATTAAAAGATGCTGGAAATAAACGCGCGAAGGAAATAGCTGAGCACAATTACAGAGAACGTATGTTCGAATTGGAGCGCAAAGAAATGGAGTTGGAAATGGAGGAACGTCGACGCGTTGAAGTCAAAAAGAATCTTATAAATGATGCGGCGCGTAAAGCAGACGAACCGGTGGATGATTCAAAATTAGTTGAAGCAATGTTTGATTTTCTTCCGGATAGTTCCAGTGAGGCACCAACTCCAGGTCGCGAAACTTCGGTGTTTAATGATTTGCCAACACAAACTGCTGATACAGAATTGATCAGTCCGATGGTTACCCAACCAGAAGATGAGGAAGACTTGTCTGAATTTAAATTTCAAAAGTTTGCTGCCACTTATTTCCAAGGCAATATCGGTCATCAATATTCTAGAAAACCGTTGAAGCATCCCTTATTACCACTGCACACTCAAGGCGATCAACTGGCTGCGCAAGCTTTATGGATAACAATTCTTCGTTTTACTGGTGATCTGCCTGAACCGCGATATCATTCGATGGATCGGGATACTACATCAGTAATGTCAAAAGTAACCGCAACTTTGGGGCGGAATTTTATTCGCAGTAAAGAATTCCAAGAAGCACAACTTATGGGCATGGACCCGGATTCATTCATGAAACAAAAACCTCGCTCTATACGTAATAAACTAGTTTCATTGACGTTAAAACGCAAGAACAAGTTGGGTGAAGATGTCCGTAGAAAGTTGCAAGACGAAGAGTACACAGCAGACAGTTATCAAAGTTGGCTGGAATCGAGGCCGACGAGTAACTTGGAAAAACTACATTTTATCATTGGCCATGGTATTTTACGCGCTGAACTTAGAGATGAAATCTATTGCCAGATTTGCAAACAGCTCACGAATAATCCTTCAAAATCATCACATGCTAGGGGTTGGATTCTTCTGTCGCTGTGTGTAGGTTGCTTCGCTCCATCGGAGAAGTTTGTTAATTACTTAAGAGCTTTCATAAGGGAGGGGCCGCCTGGTTATGCACCGTACTGTGAAGATAGATTAAAGCGAACATTTAATAATGGCACACGAAATCAGCCTCCAAGTTGGCTCGAGTTACAAGCAACCAAATCTAAAAAACCTATAATGTTGCCAATAACTTTTATGGATGGCAATACAAAGACGCTTCTTGCGGACTCAGCGACAACAGCACGTGAATTATGCAATCAGTTATCTGATAAAATTGGGCTGAAGGATCAATTTGGATTCAGCTTATATATTGCACTATTTGATAAAGTTTCAAGTCTTGGTAGCGGCGGTGATCATGTTATGGATGCAATTTCTCAATGCGAACAATATGCAAAGGAGCAAGGCGCTCAAGAACGCAATGCACCATGGCGACTATTTTTCCGTAAAGAAATTTTTGCTCCCTGGCATGAGCCAACAGAAGATCAAGTTGCTACAAATCTAATTTACCAACAAGTTGTGCGGGGAGTTAAATTCGGAGAATATCGTTGCGATAAGGAGGAAGATCTTGCAATGATAGCCGCACAACAATATTACATCGAATATAATACTGATATGAATAGCGAACGACTGTTAACTCTATTGCCAAATTACATTCCTGACTATTGTCTTACGGGAGTGGAAAAAGCAGTTGATCGATGGGGCGCTCTTGTGGTGCAGGCCTACAAGAAAAGTTACTACCTCAAAGAAAAAGTGCAGACATTACGAGTCAAAGAAGACGTCGTCTCGTACGCTAAGTTTAAATGGCCCTTGCTGTTTTCACGTTTCTACGAAGCCTATCGTAACTCAGGACCAAATTTGCCTAAGAATGATGTTATTATTGCGGTCAATTGGACAGGCGTCTATGTCGTTGATGACCAGGAGCAAGTTCTTTTGGAATTATCGTTCCCAGAGATCACAACAGTATCCAGTCAAAAAACTAATAAAGTCTTTACGCAAACATTTAGCCTCAGCACTGTTCGCGGAGAGGAATTTACATTCCAAAGTCCAAATGCCGAGGATATTCGCGACCTGGTGGTTTACTTTTTGGAAGGATTAAAGAAGCGTTCGAAATTTGTGATTGCGCTTCAGGTATGATAAATGAATGCAACATTTATAACTACATTATCTAATTATTCTTCATATTTTACAGGACTATAAAGCGCCTGGAGAAGGGTCAAGTTTCTTAACATTCCTCAAAGGTGATTTGATTATACTGGAGGAAGATAGTACTGGTGAAACAGTACTTAATAGTGGATGGTGCGTAGGCCGATGTGAAAGGACACAGGAGAAGGGCGATTTTCCAGCAGAGACCGTTTACGTCTTGCCATGCATGTCCAAACCCCCTGCAGATATTTTACAACTCTTCTCTGTTGAAGGTATGTAATCTAGTTTATTACTGTCGTCTCTAAACACGCATGCGAGCCGTAGTAAAAATCTAATGTTGCAATTGTTCAATGAGCAGTATGAAAACATTAAAATATTAGAAAGTATAAAGTTGAAGATCGTGCACGGACTCGTGCACGAGCGCAAGAAACAATTTGAGTTGCGTGCAGGCGCATATGCTATTAGAACGTCGTCCTTGAAGACTATGCGTTTAACTATTGAAATCTTTGGCAAGCCAACGAACAAACATCTCGATGCATTGGATTGCAAGTCAATGAGGAGAGCAATCTGTAAATGCCAAAGAAAGTCTTCAAAGGCGCAGCTTTATGTAACTAACTCTCAGCGCAATCATTCAGTTTTCATTTGCAAATAGTGGTCATTGCATTCGTATCGTATCTTATTTTCCGTATTACAAAACATTATAGTAATGAATTCTTTTAAACGATTTCATTTTAATTCATCTTCGTTCAATTCATCTGCTTTTAAAGTGTTTAATCAGAAAAGCAACCGTAATAATCCGCGTGCTTTTATTGCAATATAGTTTACTTTGGTGTTTTTTTAGGAGCTGAGCATGGTAGACGATTATCACAACAGTACACAAATGGCACTGATGATCGTGATCGTCCGCACACACTTGCTGAATACTCAATAGACCATTTCCGCGTCCCAATGAAGCGTACCATGTCTAAAGCATTGACGCTGACATCCGCCCGTCGCTCAGTTGACGATCTTTGGAGACATAGTCGCGACCCGATAAAGCAACCACTCCTGAAGAAGCTACTGGCCAAAGAGGAATTGGCCGAAGAAGCGTGTTTTGCCTTTAGTGCAATATTGAAATACATGGGTGATTTACCATCTAAGCGACCTCGAGTAGGAAATGAATATACAGACCATATATTTGATGGGCCTTTAAAACATGAAATACTACGAGATGAAATTTACTGCCAAGTAATGAAACAATTAACGGACAATAGAAATCGATTGAGTGAAGAGCGCGGCTGGGAACTAATGTGGTTGGCGACTGGATTGTTTACGTGCTCGCAGAGCCTCCTCAAGGAATTAACGCTTTTCCTGAGGAGCAGAAGACATCCGATTTCTCAAGATTCACTGCAACGTTTGCAAAAGACGATGCGAAATGGTCAGCGTAAATACCCTCCACATCAGGTTGAAGTTGAAGCAATTCAGCACAAAACAACGCAAATCTTTCATAAAGTTTATTTCCCTGACGATACGGATGAAGCTTTTGAAGTGGATTCCAGTACCCGTGCAAAGGATTTCTGCATGAATATAAGTCAGCGATTAAATTTACGTAGCAGCGAAGGATTTAGTCTTTTTGTAAAAATTGCTGATAAAGTAAGTTATTTTATTTAAAACTATGAACTACATCTACACAAATAATTTTTTAACAGGTAATTAGTGTACCGGAGGGTGATTTCTTCTTCGATTTTGTTAGACATCTTACTGATTGGATTCGCAAAGCCCGACCAACTCGTGATGGTGTAACACCACAGTTTTCGTATCAGGTGTTTTTCATGAAGAAATTATGGACAAATACTGTGCCTGGAAAAGATAAAAATGCTGATCTTATCTTTCATTTTCATCAAGAACTGCCGAAGTTAATACGGGGCTATCATAAGTGTTCCAAGGAGGAAGCTTCTAAATTGGCAGCCCTTGTGTATAGAGTTCGATTTGGTGAAAGCAAACAGGAACTACAAGCAATTCCGTAAGTTTAAATGCTATTTGCTTAATTCAAGTCTCAATATTGTATATATTTCAGACAAATGTTGCGAGAATTGATACCGTCTGACCTCATCAAAATACAAAGTGCCAATGACTGGAAACGATGCATTGTTGCGTCTTACAATCAAGATGCTGGAATGTCTCCAGAAGATGCCAAAATTACCTTTTTAAAGATTGTATATCGATGGCCCACATTTGGATCAGCGTTCTTTGAGGTGAAGCAAACGACGGATCCCAATTACCCAGAGATGTTGCTGATTGCGATTAACAAACATGGTGTTAGTTTGATTCATCCCCATTCCAAGGTGAGTTTTTACATTTTGCTTTTACTGCTTTGCGTCTTGAATTTTGGTGGTTGGCTTATTCTATATCGTATTGCGCACGAAATATCCTTGGCGTTGGCTGTAAACATTGCTTGAATCATTTGCGCACTCATTTACATTTGGTACACGTTCCTCGAAAGACAATACTCTCTTACGTAGCGTTTTCCCATCATTTTTATAATTATTTATTCATTATTATTGCGTTGAGACTTCGTACGTAGCAATGCTGCAATTAGATTAGAAACAGGTAGTTTTTGAACATTGTCTCTAACAATACGGGTCATGCATACTACTCACTCACACCAAGCGCACATGCGAAATACTGTATTGTTGTGATCTCTACGACTTCCTGCCATTAATTTCTTTCGCTACTCATCTCAGCTTAGATTTATTGGTTGTTGGTGGTTTTATAATTTTTCTCACGGCTGATGCAAGATCTAACATTTTAATTGCGTTTTTGTCAAGCGTATAATTACTAGTAATTAACATGCTAAAGTTCCTTGTTTTCATGCAATATAATTTGATAATGGGCTGGGTATAGTTTGCAGTTAGATTTAGAAATTTTTTTGGAGGCAATATACCAATCAAACTTTTCTCTTCAGGAAATTTTAGTAACACATCCGTTTACGCGCATATCCAACTGGTCGTCAGGTAACACGTATTTCCACATGACCATTGGCAATCTCGTTCGTGGTTCAAAATTGCTCTGCGAAACATCGCTAGGATACAAAATGGATGATTTGCTCACATCGTATATATCTCTGATGCTAACAAATATGAATAAGCAAAGGAGTATTCGGATTAAGTAGATATTAAAATGGATTACGTCCTAAATAATATCTCAACGCTGAACAATTGCAATATTATTAATAGAGATTAGTTTTGTTTCATTTATGGGGGCCAGATTATTGTTAAACGTACAATTCACATTATCATGCATACGTAATATCAAAATATTTTTGTAAAATATATACATTTATTGATTACCAGTAATTGCCCCATAAAAGAAAGGAACAAAATTGGGTCTGGATAAGAAGTCATTTAAATCCGTCCATCTAAGTTATGCGTACTTAATTTTTAATAATAAATATTTATATATAATGAACGAATCTTATATACATATATAAATATTTGCATAGCTGTTTCATATATTATATATTGATATAAGTATATTATCAAACAGTTAACTACTATTTTAACAACGCGTACGTATTGTTTTCAAGCCACTAATTGTTATACTATTTATATGATTACGAGTAATTTATAAGAAGCTAATTAATATCGCTGAGTACACACATGTGCGCTTCTTACGTTCGCTTGAAAACAGATATGTTTGGTCCATTCTCACAATTGTGTAGATCTGCATTTTATATACATACATATAGACATATTTTATTTATATTTTTATTTACTGTAGAGCGATCATAACACATACGTTATGTCTGTATATAAAGATGGTGTCGAGTGAATTAATGAGAATTCGAACAAATTAGTTATTCGTCGATATTCCCATAAACGTAATAAGCATCCTATATTGATGAACGAATATCAACAAAGAGCGCCAATTAAAGAAATTAAGCTAAGATTAGTTAGAGATGAAAACGCGAAAGGAAGTAGACACTTGAGATGTGTTTTTTGCATATATTTATACTTCTTGAATGAGCGTCAGTTTTTTCTCATCAAATTTAGTTCACATGCATTTCTTTCACATTATACGCCGCTATTATAATACTTCAATTTTCAAGCTATTCCCACGACATAAACACTGAAATAAGACTACAGCAGGGAGTTCTTACGGTGAAATTGAGCGCATAAATACGCAGTCTTCGAAATATTTGGAAAAAATATTTGATTACGTCTTTGAATTAAGAATCAAATTATTCACTTTTCTGTCACTACCCAGAAACGCGCTACTATTACGAAACAATTCGTGAGAAATTGCGGTCCTTTCTTCTGGTTTTTAATTTCTAGTCAAGCAGCAGTAACTATAATTTAAACTTGCAGAAGTGGAAGGCTTGACGTAAAGAGTACAATCGGTGGAAACGTAATAATACCGAAAACAATAGAAGACATTTTCAACTTTAGTTCCTATGTTCTTTATCACATTCGCGGTAAGCGCGCGTTGGCTTCCGAAGCACTGTTGTTTGTTATATCTGATTCTTTAAAAATAATTAGATCTCCCCGCAATGCAATGTTCTTCCACAATGTATTTACGAGGCGATGCGATGTGCCATTCAACTGCGAGAATAACTTTGTTCATTTCGCTGATGCGGTCGTATGTGTGTGCGGCTGTTTGCTTGCATGTTAATCAACGGGGGCCCCCGTTCCCAGGGCCTTTAATAATAATCCGCAATGAGATCATTACATATTTTTCTCACAACTTAAACTGCAATGTACATAACAACAGCGCCGACGCGTTTATTGTTTTTTAAATACAAAACTTCTTCGTCTTTTTCCTTCCTTTTGCGTGGAAACACGCGAAGGTTTTATGAAACAATAGTTAAAACGTAATTCTACCTAAATATTTGCGCAGCTTGAGTAGATTTGATAAATTAATATTATTCTAAAGTTAATTTTGCGAGATACGAAATATTAAAAAATACATTTTAAATTCGTTTAGATATGTTTTTATTTTGTTTCATTTCATAGAATATCATTTTAAGTTAAATATTCATTAATATATAAGTCTATTTTCTTCTTTCTTTTCTAAATAAGTGTACACTATTTACAAATATTCATTGCATCTTCATTGACTTATTTGTTCATTTATTACATGTCTTGCAGTATAAAATTAATTTTTGTTTGTTTATGGGCTCGAGCTACTTGCTGAATGAGTGAAATAATGTGGAAATATCAGAGATTCTGTGAGCAACTATAATTGACACTTACGGTACTAAGAGAACTAGTTGTGTGACTTAAATAAGTTCGTTAATAATAATACAACTTTGGCCTATGTCATAAAATACAGAAAATTATCGGTGGCTTCCAGCCCTCACATGCTGGTAGACACGCGTTTCTCACATCCCCACATAAATAATTATGATATAAAAGTTATACTCAAGAATAATAATACCACCCTTCGGTTCATTCTCGTTACACATTCATTTTAATGATCACAATCGTAAAATTATCTCAGTGCATTCCAGTATTCCATTGGTCATTGCTCATTGCGGCAGCTTGCGCATTTGCCCTCTGTCCGGATCGCATTATTTCGTCCGCCGGCGGACAATGCGGTCTTGGTCCAGGTTCTGGGGTATACGTGAAAGTAAGACCTGTCGCATAAATGATGCCGTCATTGCGCACCAACGAAACCGGCACCTGTGTCGGTTGTCGGACCCACAGCCACTCGCCTCGAAATTGCGATATGTCAGGCACGACACATAACATGCTTTCTTGACAGCGATACATTGTTTCAGCTTCAACGTCACCGAACCACACTTGCAGATTCGGTGAGAAATTATCACCGGTTAATTCCAACATAGCGACGTCGCCACCGCCGTTTAAATGCAGACTATGAACAAGAGGTACAGGGGTCACTGGAGAACGAACAGGGCCCATGCCTTCGTAATACTGGTATTCGGCTTTATCAGTCGAGATGATTGTCCAACAGGCACCGTCGTTGATCATCTCCTTGTTGGGTTCCTTTGGACATGGTGTGGCTTGAAATTGAATGATTCTCTCCTGTGAGAGGCATAGATACATCCTATCAGTGTCCTTCATGTAAAAGGCACATTTATGGAGCTGTGAAACGGGATCATCGGCTTCCAGAAGCGCTTGTTGTTTGTCCACCTGACGCAAGAGAAATTTATTTTAGAGGATTATCTAACAAAAGGATTATGGTAAGACTTACTTTTCTTATAATTAATCGCGGCAAAGCCATCCCAGTTACTGAGCAAACAAGTTTAACAGTTGATCCATAATGTATGTAACCATCTCTCACTTGAAACTCTTCACTTTCAGACTCGTTATCGTCGAGCAAATGAATTGTAAATGCACCCCATTGAGTTGAACTTGCATGAAAGTTGCCATTTTCAACATGCAAATACCTGGTACTCACTGTCTGTGATCTGAGGCGGTTGAATAGAGCTACTTTGGTCCCACTGGCAATACATAAATCAGCATTTTTGAGGCTTTGCTTCTTCTTGGAAGGTTTTGATATCACTTTGATACGCTTACTGTGAAATACTCCGATATCTTGACCAGAGCCATAGAACATCTTCACAGAGAGCATGAAATGCTTACGTTTATCCGAGTCGGATATATAAAGCGTTTTGGCAGCGCAATACTGTTTACCATTATTAAGATCTAGTTGCTGCATATCTTGGTCCGAATTTCCAATACCGATGAAAGCACATAATTGCGATGCCTGCTCGGATTCACCCTCTCGCAGCATTTGATCCTGCCGCAGTCGCCAGCCATCTCCGAAGAGATAAATGCACGGCGGTGGGCAGAAGAAGCGCTTCTCGTTACCATAGGATTTCTGGGCAACCTTCGCGTGTAGAATCACAATTACCATGTCCGAACGCTCGCGAAGATAGCGTTCCATCGCCTCCCTGGTCAGCCGGCGATCTTCTCCACGGTAACCTCCGGGTACCACGGCTCCTGCAAAACGTGGATACATAGCCCCATGCTGTGGTGGTGGCGTTGGAGGAGATTGTGCATGAGCTATGCCCGGCAACCCGTACTGATGTGGCATCATAAACTCGTAAGTGTTATTGTTTATATGTTACTATAGGCGACGCACTAATCATTTGTTTATGTTTACGTATGGACAAACTAATTTAATTAGTCATATTGTAGGTTCGCTTCATTCCACGGGTGTTTCGATACACTGACGAGTGGATGAACCACTAGTACCGAAGGCTTTGGCACAGCACCAGGTGCATCTTTTCACATGGCACGTGTACTTTCACACAGTCGCACTGAACGCCAACGATAGCGAGCGCCGAATGCTGACTAGCCAATAGACGAATTCGATTCGTCGGGGGCGCCTAGTATGAATTTGTACACAACCGTATTCACAAACGAGGATCCCTGCGGTTGCGGAGGGCACAGCGAATTCTATTTTCAATTAATCGCTATTTTTGCGAGTCGATTTGTTGACGTCCAAAGAGGAAATACGACGCCAAGCGAATGTGACTTGAAGCTGCTTGCTTGGCGTCCGTCCGGGCGACTGAGCTATTTCGCTAGCGCCTTGAATGCTTCTAGCAGCAACAGCAGCATGACGAGTACAGTCGGAGTATGAGGCGCAACTTTGCTGCTTAGTACGGTAGTTCGTACAGGCAGTCTCGTACTCAACGCGACTATGTGGTAGCGAGGATGTTTGATGCTACTGAGATACGTGAGAATATAACTGTCTCCCCCCTATAAAGCGAGCATTGAGTGTGTGCACACAAGCAAACGAATTGTTGAAACTGCGTCAATGCAATAGCCAAAGAACTTAGTCGAAACACATGACTGCCATGGTACATTTAAACGAGCGCAAGTAGCGCACTCGACTTGCTATTTCGCTCTTCGTATCAAAACACCTGTTTGCTGCAAAAATATTCCCATGTATCAGCTATATAAACATGCTTATTCGCACGCATATACATGCAATCATATTATAGTTATTGAAATTAGAAACTCTACAATACAAACTATAGAGTTACATGCAGCTAATTGGATTTGTAGCCAAGTACATAGTTAATTACTTTGCGACTTTTGAACTTGCTTCAAACTTTAGCATAACTTTTCCGGGTTCAGATCTGAACCATAAGAACTCAGGATTTATGCAATTTTTCAAATTCTCTGAGTTTATTAGAGTTATTAAAAGTTTTAGCCCAAGAGGTTCATATAACTCATTTGCATTATCAGCTAAAGAGATGGATACGGAGTTGTTAAAACTATAGTAGAGCATGCGAGGATGTTTGGGGTTACACACTCTGGGGCGTGGGAAAATCAGTCTTCACGTCGGGGATCACAACCGCGATGAATGCCGCGCGTCGTCTTTGCGTTCTTGTTGCTATTGCCGCGGCCGGCCGGCCGGCTTGCCGTATCGGCCTGGGTCTCTCACCATCCGTGTGGGAAAGAGTGGGTGGCCTTTAAAAAATCATTTGATCCACGCATACATTCTCACACATGACATGCACCGGCTCTCATCAATACGCGCAAAGTTGCGGCCGGCGTTCGCACGATAGGCGTAATAAAATGAGCGATGAGCGCAATTGACGGAACATTTCTGTGAATTTCGTGAATTCGTGGCTGGCGATCAAGTATAATTTGCTCAAGCACACGAAATTCAACTCTGGCGATGTGAAAAACTCAAATTGGTAAATGATTTCGCTGGCATTATCGCAAAACTGCGCTAAGCATGTGATTATTGCGGATATTGATAACTTTACCAATTCTTCTCAATTCTGGAAAGTGGATTTCGACAGTCGCAGCCGCACTCAAATTTGGCATTTAATTCGCGCGTCTGGTTCACGCGCACGGAGATGAAAAAGCGCATATACAAATCATCAATTTGATGATGATGATGATGATGATCATCATCAACCACATCGTGTCGAGTGGCTCGGTTTGCCATGGGTCCCGACTGCGCTTGTAGAAATGAAGCATGGGAACGCGTAAACATCGCGCGCGCTTAATGCACTTGTTCGATTCTCACGGCGAGCGCGTCACAATCACAAAACGCGAGAGGGAATTCCAATCCTCCTCGTCGCATTAAAACTATGCCTTGTTTCCACGTCCGGCATTCCACCACATGCGTATTCAGTACGCATATAACTTAATACCTTTGCAATTTAAATCCATACAAAGGTAATGACAGCAACTTCTCCTCACATGTGAATTAATTATCACGCTATATAATTGTGCTAATGAAATCGTTGCACTAGTCGTAATGTTTCCTGTTATTGTAAACTTATATAACTAACAAGTTTTTAATGATTCATAACGCAATTTCAAAAAGTGCGCATAAATGCGCATAATTATTTCCATAAAACGCAATAATCGAAATAGGTCATACGCGAAATGAATAAATAAATGCAGGGAAATATAGCTTTAGTTATGAGAGTATTGACTTGCATATACGAAGGTAAATGTTGATTCAACGCCAAAGCATTAGCAATACGTGGTGTTTGTCTGATTGTATAAACGATATTTATTGGGCACTGCGAGTTTGTAAGAGAGGAACAGTTGTAATGGTAGAGGTACATACGTATGTACATGATGAGAAACAGAGTTGGTAGAGAGCGACTAACAAATAAGAGTCTACACATTTACTCGTTGTTATCGCGTGGCGACCGTGGGAAATTTTCTCATGGGTACCATCGCGCGCTCAACTCCGCACTGCGCTACCAGACACATTCACAGACTCAGCCACAGACGAAAAGTGATTCCTTCTTGCCATTATCTGTTTTACTAAACCAAATGCGTAAAAAATACATATGCGCTTTTAACATGCGAATGTATGAGATTTCAAATATCAACGACGATGGGATAGCAGAGTAATTCTCGTCAATTTAATAAATCACAGGCCATCATTTCTAGATTTTGGGATTTTCAAATTGCTTCATAATTATGAATTTAAAATGGGCATAGCATAATAAATCTTATTGAAGCATGTAGACTCAATTAGGCATGTGAACCACTTTGCTAGTGTCTAAACTTCATTTTAATTAATTAACACGTATCTTCAGTTTGTATTGTTCTTCTTTATCATACTCTACATCTACATACAATCTACATACATAGCCAGGTAGTGATTCGGTTTGTTTTGCTTTATTTATGCGGTCGTTGAGAATTCTTTCGTATTCATTCGAAATCTCAGATTTCACTTGTGGGAATCAGGGTTGTGGGAATTTTGGGAAAAATGTGCGCGATGTAATCGTCGCAATTAGGGGAATATCAAGGCTAATAATATAATTCTAGCATTGCATTGTTTATTCAGTTTTCTCTTAAATTAGCTGCTTATCATTTTTAATAGACATTCATACAAAAATGTTATAAACATTAAACCTTTTTTATGGGTATTGATTTTGAGCCATGGATACATTTTGATAGAGGGCTTGGTTACATTGGAAACTTGTTTATTTGGGACTTTATTGATTAATTATTCAGTAGATTTGTCAGTTTATCTTTATAGGCGTTCCTGTACGCATCTTTTATACAATATTATTGTTGCTGTTTTATATCATATTGTAAGAATGGCAAGGAATCCCAATTTGCCTCTGTTGCCTGGTCTTACATTTAATCCGAATGTATGGCTGAGTTTTAAATATGAGTATGCATAATTCAAAACTAATGGATTTCTTTTAGATTGGTCGTACTAATTTTCGCATTGATCCAAAGTTCGGTATAAATGCAGGAGTACCATGTCTTATCGAAAAAGTGCGTCCGAATATGTTGGGTCCGTTATCGGATCGTTATCCCTCTGTTTATGCGCGCGGAGAATCAATTGAATTGCCAGCTTGGATAGCATTTGATAAGCAAGTATGTATCTATTTAAACAAATTGTATTGCACACAAGATGTAAATGGTTTCTTGTTTTAGATTTTAACATTTGATGGCTTTTTTCAACAAAGTTTGGAAGAAGTGCATAATTCACCATACGTTGTGCGCAACGTTAAGATATTTTTTCACTTAGAGGATGGCACGTTGCAGATTATTGAAAAGCCACAAAATAATAGTGGTTTCTTACAAGGTATTTATTATTTCAATCGCATGTTATTAAGTAAGAGTAGTATTTTAATAGTATGGTGATTTCTAGGAACGTTATTGTCGCGACAAAGAGTTCGCCTGCCGCCACCAATGGATGATAATTTTTATGATATCTTAGATTTCAATGTTGGTCGTGAAATTGAAATATTCGGAAAATTTATTAAGCTGACTAATTGCGATAAATTCACGCGTAATTTTTTAAATCGCCAAGGAATCTCAGTGCCTGATCCAATAAACGTGCCAGCCGATCCATACTTATCAAGGCGCGCAAAGCATGGAGGAAGTTTTTCGAAGAAACCAAAGAAGGGTGTTGATACATTCGGGCAATTTTTAAAAAATGATCCCAACAAACTACGCTTCTTTGGCTATTGGGATAATCGAGATCGAGAATTTGGCGAGTTTCATGATCTTGAGATATTTTACTTTTTAGCTGACGATACTGTTGAGATAAAAGATGTACAAACAGGAAGTCATGGTCGACAAACAGGCACTTTATTGGTGAAGAGATGCAAGCTGCCTAAGCACTTTAAAGGATTACCTCAACCGGGTCTTGATCAACATGTCACAGTTCTTAACGTTTTGGGGGCATCAGTAGGCCAGGGCCGGTATGTTGTCGATCCATTGGACGCAGGAAAAGAACACGTGGAATATTACAAGGATAAGGATTTATCTATTGGAGGAATACTTAATGTTTTTGGAAGAAACGTTGTTATAACGGATGCAGATCAAACGACTAAGCAGCATTATCGAGATAAATATGGCATAACAAGTTTTGTTCCATTAAAGAAGCCAATTGAGCGCGTTGAGGAAATACGAGAGAAACGTGTTGAACTGCCACCATGGAACGGCTTTGGTACATATGAAGACTCCGCGCAAAACTGCCTTACGGTGGAAATGGTTGCGCCGTTAAAGGATTTTCAAAAGTTTTTGAAATTTGATAGGTAATATAAACATTTAACTATGATAACACTTGAAATAAAAATCAATTCTTTGCAGAAAAGGAATGGACAGTCAAGTATTGAGATATAAAGCCAAAATGATATCAAGAAATTCTCATAATTGTGAGCGTAATTTTATAATTAGTTATTTCAAGTCGGATGACACTATATCCGTCTTGGAAATACCTATTGGAGGGGTTCATGGTCTAACATTTTTTGCACGGGCCGAAGTATTTCTTCCAGGACAAGAAATTTATACCAGCGAGAAACCACAAGTGTACAAGCCTCATCATCTTTTTATTGGCGCGCAAATAGTTATAAATAGTTTTTACTTTGTTCTGGTTGATGCCGATGAATATGCGTTGAGATATATGGAGTTGCATTCCTCGGAATTTCCCAAATCTGATATTACTTTAATTATGCAGAAGTTAAGAGAGAAATTAACACCGATATATAAGGATTTCGTTGGGGAAATGATACCGAGCGAAACTAAAGCAATTACTTATGAAAAACTACGTAACAAGTTGTGTCCTATCATGGGTCCAGATTTTACAGAGCATGAAATGATTACAATTGCTAGAAGATTTTCCCTTGTGTGTCAAAAAGAGAGGATGAATAAGGAAGCAATTCGTGCGATAACACTCACATCCTTAAAAAGGGAATTGTGGGATGATATTTCCAGGCTGCACGAGTACTTATTACTTCGTGATCCAACAAGGTGTGGGGTATTGCCAAGGAAGGAATTATATACATTGCTTCGAGGATGCAGATTACCAGTCGATATTCAACTACTTGAAAAAATACTTGATGTGTAAGTTGATAAATATACTCTTTCAATATATAATTTGTAAAAACACAAATAATTTATCAGCATTGAGAAAGATGAAAATGGGAACATCTGTTACAACAGATTAGTGGAATTTTTGAATAGGAAACATTGCCCAATGACGGATACTATTCCAATTAACGTTAAGGTAACTTTACGTATTTCACTGTGCAACAAAATTATAGTTATATCATTGCAGAGTGAATTATGGTGGGCATCCGAACGTGAACCAACTCCGGGTGGCCTTATTGATTGGTGTGATTTTAACAAAGAATTAAATTTGGAACATATATTCACCGAAAAACCTAAACAAAATACATTAGTATTACCAGATAATGAAGATTAGACCGCATGGTACTTAAAAAAATCGAAAGTTATCCAAAAGAATTCATACATTGTAGTACTTTTCATCTTTTTACTAAATTTAGAAATTAAAAAGAAATTCATTATCACTTATGTTATTTTGAGGCCTTTGTGTGGTGGACTAGTGGCGAATTTGAAGCTGAATATATTAACTAAAGTATAAGTTTCAATTCGTACATAGTAAGACAATTGGTGGCTCAGTTGTAAAACACTTGTTCAGTAACCAAGACATGCCGGGTTCGAGTCCCGGTCGGGGTACGTCCGAGTTGAATTTTTCGAGAAATTTAATAAGGAGCACCCTATGTATAGTAAGTCTTCTATCGTAAATTGGTCGATCATTCAGTTGATGCGCTCGAATTCAAATCGGGCACTTAGAAAATATTCTAAGTCCAAATATAGTTCTAGTAACCGGCCCTAGTATTCGGTGGTGGCGTTGGTAATGCATGTGGCCCCCCCTTCATAGTGACGTCAAAATATCGGCCTGTTGGTAACGAAAATCGGGAATGGGGAGGCAGTATACTGCCGGGGAGCGAAGCGGCGGGGTGGGCCGTCACAAGACAATCTTAACGTACGGGCTTCAAAAATTAAAAATGGGGCCCTTGTACGCTCCGGGGGCCCCTCTGGACTTAGAACTAAGTCCGAAGAAGGCCCCCAAGCGTACAAGGAATTGAAAATTTAAATTCGAATTGCCTTTCTCGGGGATCGAACCCGAGACACTCAGCCCACAACCATAGACTTTACCACTAGGCTATGGAGTGTTGTTGCAATGGCTAAATTTTATCTTCCCCTTATAGTATTAAATTGAGAAATTGAAACTTAAATAAATGTTGCCATTCTCGGGGATCGAACCCGAGACACTCAGATCACATCCATAGACTTTACCACTAAGCTATGGAGTGTTGTTGTAATGGCTAAATTTGATCTTCCCCTTATAGTATTAAATTGAGAAATTGAAATTTAAATAAATGTTACCATTCTCAGGGATCGAACCCGAGACACTCAGATCACTCCCATAGACGTTACCACTAGGCTATGGAGTGCTGTTGCTACGGACAAATTTGATCTTGCCTATATACGCTCAAATTTGTTTTAGTTGTAAAAATTGAATTGCCTGCCTCGGGGATTGAACCTGAGACACTTGGATCACTGCCACAGACTCTACCATTAGGCTATGAAGTGATGTTGCTAATTTACTTTAAATTCAAAACTAATTTTTAAACCCAGAAATGTTGACCACACCCATTAAGAATTACGGTGCATTTCAAGCACTCATTATCTTATTAACAACGGCGGCTATTGATATTCTATCTCATTAACGTTTTGCTATAATAGCTGATATTTCAAAAGGGTCCCATATATTTAATATTTTCAGTGATAATTATAGTTGATTGCCTAAACAGATGGATAATTTCCGCATTTCGGAAAATTTGGCGGTGTATTTCGCATATCTCTAGGTTCCCCAACTTGAATTACTAATGCCATTCCAACTTCCTGATGTGTATCAATATGACAATGCATAAACCAGTACCCTAAAGCATGTAAATTGCTGTTAATTTATTCTATAATTTTAATTCAGTTATACCCGGATTGTTTGCTAGAAAGCGTATGATAGAATATCCACCATGTGGAACTCCAATTGTATCTTTGGCTGGCGGTGCGCGTAGATTTCTCTGTAATCTTCCCATATCATCTAACGTGCGCACAATTGTGGCGGTAGTATTTCGTCCTAGACGTTGAGAGCCCAAAAATCTAAAATTGTAACCATGCAAATGAATGGGATGTACTGCATCAATACCATTCCCCACGTCAATCAATATTAATTCGACAACTGAGTTCAATGGAAACTAAAAAAATGCTTAAACACGTTAAATTAAATTTACCGTATTTATAGTTTTACTTTACCTGAATAACATATGTGCAACTACAAAAATTATCTCTGCAATTGCGATCCCGAAGAGTTTCTGGTTCACACAAATCTTGTGGTCGTATGGATAAACGATTTGGTAATAAGGGCACAGCGGGACTTCGAAAAGAAATATTATCAAATTGTGGTGTCCCCAACTGTTGACTTCGCCGCACTAGAATTCAAAATATTTAATATTTATTAAATCATATATTAAAATTACCATTATTCAGATCATATGGTGGTCGATAATATAGCGGATTATTCACTCGATTGAAATCGAATTCAATATAACGCTTAATAACTTCTTGCTCTGGATTTAAAAATATATCTGATGGAATCAAAGAAGTTACGGAAACTAAATTGTTATAAGTACTATTGACGTTATTAAGTTGCTAAAATATAAATGCTGAAAAAGCTGTAATTCTTTAACTATATATTTTACCAATCCTCTGATAAAATTGTTATAAGTTGGCATAACATCGGAAGGCAATTGCGTTCGATCAGCCCCTTCGTATTGTAATATTGCAAGTTGAAAAATTCGTCCAGTATTACATAAAACTTGTCCTCTAAATCTTACCCAATAAAGTCCAATTGCTTCTGAAGCATTTAAAACAAAATCAAATCGTTCACCCGAATAGGTCATTAATGAATCTGCAAGAACGGGCAGGAAATCGTTTCCATCTGAGCTAGTCATTAACATTTGATGATTGTCTATCCGCATTTCAATAGGACAGTCATTATATCCCGCATTTATAACGCGAAATCTATATCGACTTCCTCGGCGTACGGTAAACCTTGCAATCGGCCAATTTAAACTTATGTTATTAAAATCGGGGTAACCCAATCCATTAATAATTATTGAATCGGGTTGAAATGATTGCGCATCTTGCGAGTACCGCAAAAATGCATTTAATCGTCCATAACGTGTCCAATCAATAATTTGTATTATATGATCATTTAAATCAAAATCGTAATAACTTCTAATATCATTCAAAGAATCTGGCTCTCGTACAATAAGGGCACCGAATGCACCATCTCCTCGTTGACTGCCTGTGCAGATAAAAATTATGAAGATTGCGTTGTTTAAATATTTATCAGTACCTGTGTGGGAGTGATAGAAGTACGTTCCTGGATACGTTGCAATAAACGAATACGTAAAATTATTGTTATATGTAATCGGACACTGTGTAATAAAAGGAACACCGTCCATATAAGGAGATTCAACTTGATGAATGCCATGCCAATGCAAAGTTGTTGACTCTGCATTTATCATACTATTGATAAGTGTTACTATGATTCTATCTCCCGCACAAACCTGAAAATAATAACTGTGAAAAATACGAATAACTAAAGTGGTGTTGAGACGTCAATTGTTGGTCCTGGCAACTTCCGATTAATTGAAGTTACCCCACGTTGGTAACCACCACCAACAACACAATCCTCACGAAAGCAATCGGTAATTGTATTTGGACAATCAAAGCATGCACGTCCTAATGCTAAATACCATTCCATTTCAAATGTGTATCGACAAATACGGCTCTCTCCATTGCAGGTTCGTTGGCATACGTTTTGCGCTCTCACAAACTGTAACATAAATAAACTTAAGAATAAGAACCACATTGTACCACATAAGCTTTGCGGCAAAATACTGCAATGAAGTAACAACGTATTCCATATTTAAGCTCAAATATATTCATAATTAGCACATAGAATATTGCTAAGCCCCTAGTAAAAAACCTAAGTATCACTATGCAGTATATTTTTATTACCTCTACTTTGTACTAAAGAAAAGTACTTACCATTTCTACAAAATTCAAACTTTAACATAAATATTTAGCAAAAAGTAACAATAATATTTAGTTAAAGAATGAAACAACTGCTAAAGGTGTGTAAAATCCTGGGAATTCATCATTCAGAATCCCTTCGCTGTTTGAACCATCACCAGGAGCTTTACTCATTAATGATAAATGAATTGAGTTAAAATTACATGTTCCAAACTCATAATTTTTATATTTGCTAATAATTTCTGTTGCATTAAACGGAATTCGCTTCTGCCAATGCTTAGAATGACCTTTCGTTTCTCTATACTTCGTGTTGATTAACGTTACGTGGATCTTAACTAATCAAATCACACATTTTAAAATTATAATTTACATTAATGTATTTATTACCTTTGTCATAAAAGAACTCTGCAATTTTATTTGCTACTTTTTGCAAGTTGAGTTTGTCTGTTTCATTAACAATTGATGCTTTGGCAAAAAGAATATTAGCCTTCCTTAAATTTCCCTGCATACAATCCACGCCCTTCAGTTGCACTTTTACAGGGCCATTTTCTTCAAACATGGGCCTAAAAATATGTAAATTAAAATGAATCTGTGTTGTCATCATACTCACGCATACATGATTACAGTATTTCTCAACTCATCAAGATGATATTTGACTTGCTGTATTTCAGTTTGATCAACTAATGCAAAAACACACACTGTAATATGCAATTTTTCAGGTTTTTGAAAAATTGTTTCATCTAAGCCTTGAATTTTCTCATCACATGTTAATAAGCCACTCTTGAAAGCAAGAAAATTTTCCTGAATTTCTTCACTCATGGTGGGAATTGCAATAAATTGCCTCGGTTTAATATTTTCTCTGATTGACTGAACCAATAAATGCATTGCTTCCCTGGTTTGAATTAAATCAAGGACTGTTTCTGTAGAAATTGTTATTTGTCCAGCATTTCCATCCTCTTGTATTAATATTTCAGTTGACTCAGTTTTCTTTATCTGAGCCAAGTTGAATCTTGAGTCATTATTTATTGTAGTGCAATATAATCTTCAAGTAGCAGCGTTAGAGAAATTGTTAATAAAAGCACATGAACTTACATGGGTAGATAAAAAGTTGTTGAGTGTCTCTTATCAGTTGATATAATTTTGTACTGCTCTGCATTTCGTGCTCCTTCAATGTAAACTAATGTTAATTCAAGAACACTAAATTGTTCTTCCTTACCATCACCCATTTTATAGACACTACCATCTATCCATAATTTTCCTGGTCTCATTCTGGATAACTTTGTAATCACTTTATCACCAATTTTATAATTACTTTCACGTCTAATCCACAGCTGATATTGTTTACACTGGTTTCCCCAACAGCGTAAAATTATACTCAGGTTATGTGGATTCATACTGTATATCAGACCCAATCAGACCATGTGTTGTTGTTTATGTGGGTTAAAGCTACGGTTTCTAAATGTTGAAGAACTGTGCAAAGTATTCCAACATTCGTTATATGTCCAGATTATCTAAAATGGCAAACAGTCGATTTGAATACGTAAAGCAATTTGAAATTGAAGATAAATTGCTATTAAATACTTGGGTAGTGGTGAGAATTGATGGCCAACATTTCCATAAGTTTTCTGACAAACATAACTTTGCAAAACCTAATGATTTATGTGCAATAAGTTTAATGAATAGAGCAGCAATTCGTGTAATGTGTGAATTTAAGGATGTTTTAATCGGTTATGGACAAAGTGATGAATATTCATTTGTACTTAGAAAAGACACTGAACTCTACAATAGACGTGGCTCTAAAATAATGACTTACATTAATAGTTTGTTTACTTCTAGTTATGTGTATTATTGGAAAGATTATTTTGGTGAAAGAAAGTTAAAATATCCACCTTCCTTTGATTCAAGAATAGTTCTGTATCCAACAGATCAAAACTTGAAAGATTATATGAGCTGGAGACAAGCAGATTGTCATATTAATAATTTATATAATACAACATTTTGGAATTTAATATTAAAAGGAGGGTGCACCAATACAGAAGTAAGTTATGTTGTATCTATTAATTAAAGCTAATAATTACTTTTCAGGCTGAAAAAAAACTTTGTGGAACTTTCTCAAGTGATAAAAATGAGATACTATTCAGTGAGTTTGGAATAAACTACAATAATGAGCCAGAAATATTCAAAAAGGGCACAACATTATTAAGGAAGAAAATTGTTAATCCAAAAACTGGAAAAACAAGGCAAGTAGTTCTTCCACTGCATGTTGATATGATTCAGGAGAAGTTCTGGGAGGATAACCATGAGATATTGGATATTACTACTCCAGGTCTTTATAATTGGCCTTCAACTCAACCACTACCACAAGAAGTATTGTCTCAATTGCATATTTATCAGAATAGTGATAACAAAACAGAAACCATGATGTCTGAACTCAATACAGTTTCAATAAACAATTCTTAACACTCATTGTTGTTAGTTTAATACCTGTAATGATCTGGTTTGTATGGTCCAGCAACTGGAACACCGAGATATTTCGATTGTGCGTCCGTTAATTTCGTCAGTTTCACCCCCAAGTGGTCCAAATGTAAGCGAGCGACTTCTTCATCCAAAGTCTTTGGCAACATATGCACGCCAAGTACATACTGCCCTGGCTTTGTCCATAATTCTAATTGGGCCAAGACTTGGTTTGTGAACGAGTTGGACATCACAAATGAGGGATGACCCATGGCACAGCCCAAGTTCACAAGACGGCCTTCTGCCAAGATGATAATGTTGTTACCGTTGGTCAAGGTGTAGCGGTCTACTTGCGCTTTAATGTTGGTTTTCGTTTTGGCATTCTTCTCCAGCCATGCAACGTCAATTTCACAATCAAAGTGACCAATATTGCAGACGATGCTATCATTTCTCATATTCATAAAGTGCTCGCCACAGACAATATCTTTACAGCCGGTAGTTGTAACAAAAATTTGGCCTTCCTTGCTAGCTTCATCCATTGTAGTAACTTCATAGCCTTCCATCGCAGCTTGCAGGGCATTAATTGGATCAATTTCTGTGATAATTACGCGACCTCCGAATGCACGGAGAGATTGTGCGCATCCTTTGCCAACATCACCATACCCAGCAACTACGCAAACTTTGCCAGCCAACATAACATCCGTAGCTCGCTTAATTCCATCAATGAGCGATTCACGGCAACCGTACAAGTTGTCGAATTTGCTCTATAAAATTAATAATATATCTATAGCAATCATAAGTTTATTTAAGTAATTCGTTGATTACCTTTGTGACTGAATCGTTGACATTAATAGCAGGTACTTTGAGTTTTCCTTCTTTAAACATTTTGTACAAATTATGCACACCGGTAGTAGTTTCCTCACTGATGCCACGACAATCGGCCAAATATTGTGGGTATTTTTCATGTACCAAGTTTGTAAGATCACCACCATCATCAAGGATCAGATTGAATGGTTTTCCATCAGGGAAAACGAGCGTTTGTTCAATGCACCAAATATATTCCTCATCAGTTTCACCCTTCCAGGCATAGACAGGAACACCGCGTTTGGCAATTGCAGCAGCTGCATGATCTTGTGTTGAAAAAATGTTGCAACTAGACCATTGTACCTTTAAATAAAAGAATGCCTTAAGATTTTAAATTTGCAACTGGGTTTGCGCATTCAAACGCAAATATTTAAACAAATTCTTGTGAAACCCAATTCTGACACTTACTATTATCTAATTGCATTGTGTAAACAGATAAGCACAGTCGTCATAAGTATACTTGTGCGTTGATGTATATTTTATGAACAATATTCAAAGCAATTAACATAGCAATAAGGCTTTAAAAAACAGCCAAAGGTCATTTAGTGTATCTCAAGATCAAAATAACAGCTTTTTTGCAATGTAGTGAATGATACAGTGTTAATGGATTATTTATCTCTTACCAAATAAGTTATGATGTAATAAAAAACAGAAAAACAAATGTTGATTTGCTGTTGCATATGCCATCACCAAAAACCTTGTTTAACTTTCTTGTTAATGTATTAATTTAAATGTTTAATCATACTCCATGCATATATGAATATTCAACTTACTTCTGCGCCCAATTCTAATAAAGTTTCAATCAAAACAGCAGTTTGGATGGTCATGTGTAAGCATCCAGCGATCTTGGCTCCTTTCAATGGCTTTGACTGACCATACAATTTTCGAAGACTCATGAGGCCAGGCATTTCATTTTCTGACAAAGAAATCTCCTTGCGGCCCCATTCTGCCAATTTCAAATCAGCTGCAAGTTAAAAATTCAATTAAAATTAGTCCTGTATTATATTCCTAACCTCACATTATGTACACGTGCAACATCTTTATATCGACAATAAAGTTTATTTTACTTACCAACTTTGAATGGTGGTTTGTTTGGCATTATGTCTTTATTGGTTTCTTTTGGTAGTTGTTATAAACAAAGTTAAACGACTTGCAAGCTGCAGCAATTCACCAAACGCACAAGGCTCAAGTGGTTTCCCAAACTGGCGCGAGATTATTTTATAAATAAAGTTATATCCACTGCGCATGCGGCCTACCAGACTATTTCCATATATATTTCTGTAGTTTTAAACCGATATTATAACTTATTTATTCTTCCTCATGGTTAATAAATTATTAATATACACCATATTTCATTTGCTTTGTATACCTTGCTGATTATTGTTCAAATATTTGTTTAAACACAAACTGTATTAAATGCAAGTGCTTCAAGGCTACGTATACAAAGAATTGCATTAACGTTATAAATTCTTTTTAATGAATGTTTTTGTTGATGCCATTCTTCACTCACAAACTAAGTCTGTTAGAGAAACTTCTTATTTGAATAAAAGTTTTATTCATGAGGCAACGTTGGCAACGTAGGAATTATTGTCATGCGCTCGATTCGCTAGACCTTCGTAGTCATATGACAACTTAGTGGAAGCTAGTGTTCGAAGTGGGTGAGGTAAATAAGTGGCTAACTTCCCGAAAATCAACTAAAAATGAAAGGCTGTTTGTTTAATATTGATGGTGGATACCTAGAGGGTCTCTGCAGAGGCTTTAAGTGTGGAATCTTGAAGCAAGCAGATTATTTAAACTTGGTTCAGTGTGAAACCCTGGAAGGTAACATATTTACTGCTTTACTTTTAATATGTAGATTTCATATTAATTGATTCAAATCTCCCTGTGTCAATTAAATATTTGAAGATTCATTGATTTAACAAAGGCTCCGGTGCTGTTGGCATGAAATAAATCCTCTAATTAGAACTACAAATAACTAGGAATCACATGACAACTAATAATTTTCATTGTTTCAGATTTAAAACTGCATCTTCAAGGTACTGATTATGGTGCGTTTTTGGCTAATGAACCATCTCCTCTGCAAGTATCAACTATTGATGATAAACTCAGGGAGAAGCTTGTCATTGAGTTTCAGCATCTACGCAACCATGCAGTTGAGCCACTCTCCACTTTCTTGGACTTTATCACCTACAGCTACATGATTGATAACATTATCCTCTTGATCACTGGTACTTTGCATCAGAGGCCCATCTCTGAACTGATTCCCAAGTGCCATCCATTGGGCAGTTTCGAGCAGATGGAGGCTATTCATGTGGCAGCCACTCCTGCTGAATTATACAATGCAGTTCTTGTTGACACTCCATTGGCTCCATTCTTTGTGGACTGCATCAGTGAACAGGATTTAGATGAGATGAATATTGAAATTATCCGTAACACTCTTTACAAGGCATACTTGGAGGCATTCTATGCCTTCTGCAAGGATATTGGTGGCACAACGGCCGACTGCATGTGTGAAATCCTTGCTGTAAGTATTAAGAACTTAATGACTTCAGCCACTAATGAATTCTTCAGTTTGAAGCTGATCGTCGTGCAATCATTATTACTATCAATTCATTCGGCACTGAACTGAGCAAAGATGATCGCGCTAAGCTGTACCCACGTTGCGGACGTTTAAATCCTGATGGATTGGCGGCTCTTGCGCGTGCCGAAGACTACGACCAAGTTAAAGCCGTAGCCGAATATTACGCTGAGTACTCCAAATTGTTTGAGGGTGCTGGTAATAACCCAGGAGACAAAACTTTGGAGGATAAATTCTTTGAACATGAAGTATGTAAACTTTACATCTTTATCTCTTCATAACTACTTCACTTATTTTCTAGGTTCGTTTGAATGTCAATGCATTCTTGCAACAATTCCACTTTGGAGTCTTCTACTCGTACTTGAAACTAAAAGAACAAGAATGCCGCAATATCGTATGGATATCCGAATGCGTCGCACAAAAGCACCGTGCTAAAATCGATAATTACATTCCAATTTTCTAGATTATTGAAGGAAATGAAACATAAGCATAAGCTGATTAAAGGAACAGAACTCCATTTCCTGTTGTTTTCATTCGTCTGCTGTATAATCCAAAAGAGAACATCTTCATTAAACTCAAAAGAATTGCACTTCTCAGTAGATGAATGTTATTCGTTGTCAATCATAAGAAAATTATGTTGAATTATTATCTGTATTATATATGTATATTTAGGATTTCAGTTTGCTGAGTAATATATAGAAATGTTTTATTTGTAAAATACATACCATTACTAGATAAGATTGAATGCAGCACGTGGTAATTGGAAAATAGCAATTAATGTGTATGCATGTAGCTAATCCATGTAGTACTTGAAGAATAAACTTGTAAATTCATCAGACGATCTGGTTTCAATTTATATTCTCATATCGTTTACACGGACCTCGCTTTTTCCACACATTGCATAAAGTAGTTGTAATGTTTGCGGGAGGTCGTCCAGGAAGCCCTGACGGTGCGCTTTTTGAGCGAGTTGGTTCTGAATCTCCAGGGTCACTTCCTTCTGCACTATCGTCATCGGCATACCCATTATTATTAAAAATCCGTTCGAAATCACCCTCACAAGTCCCAATTTCATCTTTCATTTCAGTCTCGCCCAAATGACTACTTCTATTGCTAATCTTTACTGTGGGTGGGTATTTTAAGATATCCCAACCACTTTCATTCAATGTTATATTTAATTGTTCATTAAGATCACGAGAACATTGATCCACTTTCTCGCTTACGGTTACCCTTTTTACATTATCTTTTTCATATTGTTTGGTCTTGACTGGGCCGTAACATATTGAATAATAACTTGTTGTGTCTGCAGAAAGGCATCCGCATGACGGCGAAATTGAAACAGAGCTAGTAGTTTCAGCCAATGATTTGCTATCATCATTATCCAAAATGTAATTCTCATAGTTTGAATCAAATTGCTCCCCTGACATTTCACAACTTAAGTTATCGAGCGAATTGTATGGTACGTTCATATCAGTATCATCTTGATCATATAAATCATAATCTGAACGTATGACTTGTTCCCAACGGATTTCACGAGGTACATCTGGGAACTTTGGCGGAATCTCCACTGTAATCAATTTCAAATTTCTTTGAATTGCATCAATTGTTCGCATACAGAGGCTGTCGTCAGCATAATTAATATTAAATTTAAGAAATCGTATATCGCAAGCAAATACTATACGTTGACCCATTTCAATTGTGAATCTGTTAAAAGTCGATATTGGCTGAATCTCGTAATTCATGTTTTTCTCTTCAAGATACTCTAAAATGTTTTCAATTTAAGACAAGACTTTCCCTTACCAAAGAAGCATACCTATAATTCCGTACAACTTTTGAATTCTATGTCTTATTATACCGTGTGCTTCATAGGGGCCATAAAGCACCCTAATTAGCGTATCCATCGCATTAAAAATGTAATTCTTGTATAAGAATTAATATACGTATTGTATATAGAATAATAATGTATACTGACGTGTAACGTTAAGTCAAAACAAATGCAAACAATTGACAAAAATAAATAGGCCATAAAAATGGCTTTGATCATTATCATTTATTATCTTCAGTTATTCGTAGTCCTCTTCATTGATCGAGCTGCAGCTTGTTGATGACTTAGGGCACTTACTAATTTCGGGACTTGATATATGGTTCGTTAGTCGTAACCGCCTACTATTATCATTTCTTAAGCCTGAATAGCTAAGCGTTCGTCTTGTGTCTAAAGTTTGTGACTTCTTAGCTGCAGATTGTCTCAGGTGTAGGTCGCATATTGAATTATGACAAAGAGTGTAATAATACGACGGGTCAAAACTAAGCGCACTTTGTAAATCGGGTGTGCTTTCATCAGTATTTTCTTGAACGTTGTAGATATCTTCTGTTTTGACCGATATTAAACTGCCCGCGTTACAATTGAACGAAGGTGATAAGGTATCGCCTTGTGTATTTGGTGGTACAGTAAACACCCAATTCTTTGTTTCGTCGTCGAAGTCAGTGATCAACACATTTGATGAATTAGAGTCATCCTGGTCAACGTTATCATCAGATGAACCCAATGCGATACTATTGTCCGCTGCAAACGATGTTCTTTGTTGTTGTACTCTCTGAGCAAATTCAAGAATTATGTTAAGAATCCGGTGACAGACTGGATCAAATTCGTAGGGTATGTTAAATTTCAAATAACGTATATCGCAAGATGCAATTACTCGATCACACATTTCTACCTCGAAGTGGTTTAATTTGGATATTTCCAGGACGTAATAGGCCAGTCTATGTTCTTGTAACCCTTGCAAAATACCACATAATCGTTGCATTTTATGTCGAATGATTCCATGCATTTCATACGGCCCATAACGTATTGTAACCAGCATGGTTACTTTTCTGAACTTCTACAGATCTGACTTTAAACAGAACTTTAAAAAACAACAGACAATTAAAGACATTTGTCAGTAATGTCATAAATATGTATTCCCCATAGCAATTTTAAAAATTGAATGTTGAAAATAATCGAAACAAAATATCAAATCGATTCGATGATCAAATGATGAGTATGCAAAAAGCAGGCGAATTCTAAAAATATATCTGACTGCTCAATACATACATGTGTTTTGCTTTAAGCCCACCGCAGAGGTTTCGCCCAAAATTCTCGCCGATATTAAAAGTTTTGCATTGTGCGCACGCTTCCGATTAGGTCCACAGGAAACGTCGGCGGCAGCAGCTTGAAAAAGCTTTACAACAGCTGTAGGAATTTTGCACATATGCTAAGTATTATGCTTTGATGCCCAGAATGCAGAGCAGTGGTATGCTGAATTTTTTATAAATAATTTTCAGTGTGGCACCCACTACGACGACTCAGCCTCCACGCCGTCGCTCGTTGTCGCCGCCGAAGTGGAAGTTGTTGATGCAATGATTTTGGCAATTTGAATTCATTCGGCGAAAAAGTTTTGGGTCCGGTTGGTTGTTCGCACGCATCGCGCCATTCGTATTTACGACTCTTGCTTATCGAAGCAAAAGCGTTAAGTAGTGATCATACAGCATAGTTAATTAGTATCTCTGCGCACATCTTCAATTGGCGATCATGTCTTTCCAGCGTCCATCATTCTGGCACTATCGCTCCGGCCAAAACAAGAAGCAGAAGCATGTAAGTCTATTCTTTCAGCGCTTTCCCATATTATGTGACTTTTCTGTAATAAAATAATAAGGGTATTACAATAACACACTTATTAAATATTATTTGGGATTATGAAATAGAGACACTGTGTGTAAATTGTAAATCTTGGAAGAAACGTAACAATGCGTGTGCCAACCGCGTTTGCCAACTTTGTTTATTGTTTTCGACTTTCTTGGCTCTGAATTGAGTGTATTTCGACTTAAACAAATTGATAGTCATATTAAATTAATGCTCATAACTGAACACGATATCATATTATCGGCTAAATAATTACTCGTTTAATTTTTGCTAAAACACATCAAAAATTAGCTTTGATATGCTATTTGCGATGATGGATGATTCAATTTAACGCATGAGGGAGATGTACCTAGCGTGATTTATCCTGATTACTAATGGAAAGCGCACGTCACGCGTACCGCAAACGTATCCCTGAAATTATTTAGTGCAAGTGCATTTGGAATGATGCAGTGCTCGTTTCTAGATGCAACTGCATGACACTATTTTGTACTAGATATTTTCGAAGGTTGCTATTTAGATTAGTGGAGCTAGCAGCTGCACTATTGTAGAGCAAATTGATCTCATCGTTCTCTTTGTAGTTACCAACGACACGTGAGATAAATATTGCAAGTACATTACACGCCTCATTAGCCGCATCACTTATGTGATCTTCCGAATTTATGAAGCAAAATATGAAATAAAAATATCGTTAAAATTGTCAATATTTACTCCGCAAAAAATGTATGCTAAAAGTATTTTTGCATGCAAGATAAATTTCTCCTAAAATAACACATTAACGCACTTACGAATGAAAACATTTTTCGTAAACGCTGTTTTTTCTGCAAGTTATTTTCATTTTAATGCATCTTTTATGTGTCTTATTCTCGATATTTACGTCTGCAGTACTTCGCGTAGGATTCCGATAAACAAGTAAATTTAAGACTTTATCACTACGAATTAAGTAAATTCATTTGCAAAGAAATTAGCATAGTTTTTCACGAGCTATTTATCTTGCGTTCGAGCATAAGTAAATAATAAATTGATAAAGCGCGCATGTGGAATCTTGTGCAATCCGTGACATTGACTTAAATTCATGTGAAGATACAAGGATACTGAAACGTATAAATACCACCCAGACGCAGGTTACAGCCGTTGTAAACAGGACGAAATCAAATTCGAAAAACATTAGTAGAAGCCTGACTGCCTCGATAGTTTTATATATTCTGTAGGTTACCACGACAGGCAACAGCTCAAGCTCAATGTATAATGAAAATTTTGGCGATGAACATTGTATGTTGAAATTTCATACTCTAGAGCAAGTATAGTGCGAGATTTAATATCATTTAGTCTATGCAAACAACGTACAAGATATTTAAAAGCCGTTTTGGGTAGTTAGTCTTAGATTAGCCACTCATTGAAGATTGGAAATAGATGAAACTTTATGAAAATACTAAAGAACCGTGAAAACCGTAAAAAGTTAGTTTCCGTATAATCAGAACTTTTTCTGATAAACCACGTGCTTTCAAAACGTCTTCAATCAAGCGCATATCTCTCATTCATTCATAAAATTTGAATAAAAATGTTCAAAGCTAATTTAAAATTGACTGTTATGCAAGTAATTATTATTCTTAGCCCATACCGATTTAGTCACAATATACTGACTTGTAACAGATTTACTCGGTTGCTAAATTAATGAGCCCAATGAGCCAAGTGAAGTGGGAGGCGTAAAGCGCATAAATTCAGCATCGGCTGAAAAATCTCCTGCTAATCCGCGCATTACCGGAAATGAATCAGTGTCTTAATCGAAGTAGCGGGCTGAACAGACGAGTGTAATTTACAATAATCCGCAAAATTGAATTTTAAAGTTTATAAATCTTTAATACATATTTAAAATTAATAAAATCTTTAATGCTTTCATTGTATTGTAAGCGCACTAAAATTATTCGGTTTAATAACGCATTACACATTAAATAATACGATGTAAGTACGCGTACCGCGGCTGACATAAATAAACAAGTCTTTTGTTACAAAAATATTTATTACGCTGGCCAGCGCATTCAACGACTAGGAGCACACGGAGGCCGGCGGCAGTGGTGTGCGCTCCTCGCGTGTGCGATGCGTTTTTTGCCAGGCGCTTGCCTGCCTCTCATCGGCGCATTTTCGTTTCGTTCAGTTGGTTACGTGCGGCGTGGAACATTTTTTGGCAATTGTCTTCTTGGACCGCATCTCACACACCGCTAATCGTCGGTTTTCAGTCGAGTTTGCGTCGATCGGTCCGTTCGTTCTTGAATTTATCACTTCAGTTGCATCGCACTGCAATCCTCAAGGACTTTCAATTTCTTTCGCGGCTTTCCCCAATAAATTAAAAATAGTTTAGTGATTTTACTGTGATTGCCGCCACCGCTGCGACACACGCGGGTGTAAATGGGTGGCAAAACGCACGAATTGGTCATCACGTTGCATCGCGACTCCCCGACCGAGCAATGGGGCTTTAGTTTAGTAGGGGGTTCCGACGTAAATGCCCCTTTAATTGTCACACGCGTAAGTCTTAAGACTCATCCTCAAACACCACGACTTAAGCCTCATTCAATAACTAAATTACTAATAGAGATCTGCTTTAAGGTTGGCTATCGCTCCCCATCCGATGGAGTCCTTCAACGTGGAGATATCATCTCCAAAGTGGGCCAATATGATGCTCGCGACATACGCCATCAGGATGCGCAATCCTTGTTTTCGAATGCTGGAAACAACGTGCGCGTAGTTGTGCAAAGGTACGTAAAACGTTTTTCTTAAAATTTGCCATTAATTAATTCTGCTGCTTTTGTCAGACAACGCACCCTTCCTGCTATGTACAAAATGCTTCCTCCAGCTTGCTAGATGCTTTAACTTCTGCGTTGAATTATTATTTTTCTACAATATAATAAACTACTATGTTGAACTTGTATGTATTTCTGGAGTTTCATGTTTTTTAATAAAAGTTGCAGCCTCTTAAATATTCTTTGCTAAACTTTCATGAATTGAAAAGTTCTACCGACAAATTTATTTGCTAAATTCCGTAGTTTGTTTGCTACTGACCTACGTTTGTTATGATTTAACCGTTCGGGCGGATAATCAACATGTTTTCACTACGTAAACCATCAAAAAGTGAGTGAAACATCCGAAAATAGCGTATTAGAAGCATTTTTTGTATGATTTTATTCCATCGCAGTTTTAAAAAACGTTGCGAGAACTCTTGGCAAATTTCGCCGTAGTTTATTGAAACAAATTGTCAACATACTTTTATTCTTCTATTACTGTCAACGACGTTATAAATAAGTCACGTTAATAAATTATGTACGCTGCTTTCTTTGCCCTCAAACTCTACCAGAGATTTTAAAATAAAAGTGGATTACCATGAATTGTATGAATTCATAATGGTGATTTTATCCATTAAGATTAATGGTATGCCGGTGCTTATAAGTACCCCGCATGTATCAATAACGTATTGAACAACATTGAAATTATTTTTAGCCGCAAATTCGATGAACATCGAGAATGCAAGTAATAGCCATGTGTTTTGAGCGCAAAGGAAACGCGATTTAATTTCATAATAGCAGGAAACAAACTCTAATTACTGAACGTTGTTTGGGAATTGTTCGAATTGATGACTTAAGTTGAAGTTGGATTAGCGCGAATTTTAATCAAAAACATGTTGGATTTACAACTTCCGTTATGCACTGTTTCCCTTCTGCTTATTTTTAATCATTTGCCCGCTTACTGATTTTTTTCGTATGCCCGCATGTGAACTCTTTAATATGTTGTAAATTCTGCAATACATACTGTGTGATTATTGTACGCTGATCATCTGCTCATCGTGTTTGCACGCTTGACATGCGTTGACGTTGCGCATTTTTCTTATGCTTGCGAGCTATTTAGCACGCTCAAGAGAGACCCACCGAGCCGCGCATTATAAACGCGAGCGAGACGCATTATTTATTTGGCACAGATTTTAATTTTAAAACGGGGGCTACTCGGCGTCGTCGCCGCCGCCGTTTTGCTTGTTTGTGCGCGTCCAAGTTGGTCGACCAAAAATCCGACGCTCGCTATCTTTTTACATATTAATGCGCGCATAAATGATTTTATGTCTCTGACACCAAGATATAAAATAAATAACTTTCTTGTAGCGCTCTTCTTCAGAATTGAATTGCTTCATTGAGCGAGCTAAGCGCAGCTTGCAATGGAATGAATTAGCGCAATTCCAAACAGATAAAAATCAAGCGTCATTCGAATCTATTTTGAGTTGCAATGAGTGCAATGCAATGTCATGACAATGAAATGCAAAACAATTGAATCAATTTGCGATAAATAATCAGATTAATTTTGAAACAAAGATAATAGCAATTTGCCAAACTTATTTAAAAATTGTACAATAATCTCCTCGTGTTTTGTTTTGCCACGTGCTGCCAATTTTTTCTCTGTACAAGAATACCACATTTCTTGCACGAGAAGCGGAATTGAATTTATATTCCAATCGGTCAGTCACACTTGCGAAATGCTATTAAAAACCGCACGCGGATGTGTTTCCTCTGACAATCGCTTAATTTCGGCAATTTTTCTTATTACAGAGAGCAGAGCAGGAATGCTCCCGGCAGCGCTGGATCATCGCATACGTATAGCCCACTTTCCGTATCGCCTCATTTGTCACCACGTAGTGGGCCATCAACTTACAGCCCTGGTGCACCAGCTCTTCAGCCATACTATTCTTTGCCCTTTACTCCTCTGGATCACTTACACTACACCGTCGAGGAAGCTTATCCGCTAGGCTGTAAGCGAGGCGATGACGGTAACACTGATATTCACGTGGTGAATCAGGTAAGCAATTAAATTTGCCTTTACTTAGCCAACTTCTCATTAGGCGTTCAAGCGGCGAATATTATTTTTTGGCACTGCGTCGGTTAAATAGCGATTAATTACTAATTATCAAATATTCTCGCGCGGCCAGGATTGTGGATGACGTCAATATTATTGCAGCGCAAATTTGCGAATCGCTTGTTGACGCGATTTTTAACGTCTTAGTGTGGGCGACGCTTTTCCGCGCTTTTCACGAAAAGCCGTAACAACCCGCACACGCGTAGTGGGGCTTCAATTTTTGATTTCATAACGCCTATACTCAGTCATGTTTCAGTCGGTGGCAGGTATTCGCAAAGTGCGACGATCAACGCGATCGCAAAAGTTCCGCAAATAGTTTTTGTTGTTAACAAGTGTCTAGTTCTCGTTGGAAAATGATTCTTTCACGTACTTATTCCAATTCGCATTTCGATGATGAGCGGGCAACTCTATGGGTAAGCGAACCCCATCTAATTAACGAATAATTAATAAATCATCATTAAACACTTTCAAAATTACTTTCAAAAGAACATGAACAGTGCATTAAAAAATTAGAAATGTATTTATAAAATATGTAGTAATGCAATAAATTCAAAGTGGAATTGACGGATTTATGTAATTACTCATGTTCTCTTGTTGAACAAGCATTGAAGTTCCAAAAATCTGTACACCCACTATAGAAAACGTTTAATGCTTGCGCACTCGCAATGTGAGTGAATAGGACGAAGGTTGCGCATTTCTCGTCCGTTATAAATAGCGCCAAATAAAAATAACAACCGCGGAGCACAAACGGCAATAGCAAATCAAGCAAACGCCACGCGCAGATTGCGCGAATGACGTACGAGCCAACGGCATCAGCAAGTGTTTTCATGCCCAACAAAAACAAGTATCAAATTTAGTTATCAACCCCCCAAAAAACGTGAACTTAGCAAGCTAATATTAAAATTGATTCATCCTGAATCATAGCGTGAGTCGTTTGGCTACCAAGTGAAAATTACCTACTTTATACTCCTTTGAACTGAATGCGCATTTGTTGTTCTTGCATGAAAAAAGTTCCTAACAGTCGGTCATGTTTGAAAAGCAAAATGATTTATGAATTCCGAATGGGCATTTCTCGATGCTCGTAATAAGACTTCAAGTGATGTAACTGGGATTAGATGTAATCCCAATGAAATGAAAACACACAGCCCGTAATACAAACCAACAAGTCGGACGCATTTGATAATTTCGCGAACGAATATTGGGTCAGTCACATTCGAATTGTATTTATTTGTCGGGTCGAAAATATTCAATTCCATTTCAATCTGTTCGTTCTACTTTATCCCTTTACGACTTCACAAATTACGAATTTAGAATCCGTTTAAATAAATAATTCAGTCTATCTACTTTGTCAGAGCATTGCAAACTATCCGAATCTATTTCCGCGTTGCATATTAAATACTCAATTTTAATTAACGTCACCGCGTCTGTTGCACTACGCAATTGAAGTGGATTTTATAGCATCATCCTACTTGTTCTGATTTACTTTCGTGCAGCTATTTTAAATTTCGAGGCAAATGGGTAATATGGTGCAATGTAAACAAACACTTGTCGCAGTAATACTTGTGATGCTCCAGTTCCTCAGCTCTAAATACTACTTCTTAATGTGCCATTATCTGTCTATGACGTTAAATATATTGTTATGTCTTGTATTGTTTGTCTAATGTCTTCATTCATGTTGTTTGTATTCAGCCGTATCGCACAACGCCTTTGGTGCTGCCTGGTGCTAAAGTAAAGCGCGACGCAGGCCCGACCGAATCCTACTTGCGCCATCATCCGAATCCGACTGTCAGAGCACCACCGCATCATATTATCGATCATGATCATTATTTCAAGAACAAGGTACAATCATCAAAAATCTAATTTACTTTTGGCTGCTTGGTATGCTTGGTACTTTAGCATGTGTAAATAGTTTACGAAAACTTGCTTTAAGTGATAATAGCGCTTCTCTAAATATAACTTAATGCCGTGTAATATTAAAATTGCCAAGCTCCACGTAGAATTAGTTCTTAGCAACTAATGCCCATATTGCAGCCAACTAAAATAAAGTTGCCGAGTTGATTTGCTTTCGTTTTCGTCTATGCAAAATTTCGAGAATTTCCACAAAATATCCATTAGCAAAATAAACGTTGCTAATGTTGAATACCGAAATGTCTCAATTGCTTTGTGTGCAACAAAAGAGTATTGCAAGTCTGGGTGTTCGCTTGCTTACGTCCAATGTCCAGATGAAAAATGGTCTGCCAAGCTGTCGTAACTCTGCGACATTAAACTTCAACGTAGTGTACCAAAAACCTGCTAGATTCACCTGATTGCAACATTGCATTGACTATTAATAGACTTTAGTAAGGCGGAAATTCAGCTTTGCAACTACTATTTGTTGCTTTCTCTGGTTGGGTACCTACTTACATGGTACTTAGTTGATTCAATGCAAATAATATCTTTCATGTTTAAGCGTATGCGGTTAATGCTTATTGAGATGTAGTTTACCCTACTATAGTTGTAGATAATAGTTGTAGTAACTAATGCGCAATATTTTAGGTGGCTAATTCTGTTATACAAAGAATTCAAAACGAGGATCCCAGCAAACAGGTTAATATCTTGTTGCATGTTATTGTTGATTGTTCCTTCCTTCAAGATCGCTGCAGTGAAACTTACTTTTTTACCGCAGCAGTTTAGACGTGTTGTTGTTGATGTTCTCGTTGAGTTACATTTACAAAGTACATATAATTGACTTACCCATCAAAATATGAAGACTTATCCTTTACCCAGTACAATTTCCAAAGAATGATCAAGTGATGTTGTTCTTCTTTTATGACCTTTGTTTTATCCATGACGTGCTCTTGTTATCAGAGTTGATACCCAGCCGTGAGAGTTGACGTTATCTAAAAATTAAAGCAAAATTCATGTTACAGATCGTTCACAAGCAATTCAATTCGCCTATCAATTTGTATAGCGAAGGAAACATCGCCGACACTGTATATAAGCAAACAGGAGTACCAGCGTAAGATATATAATACTAATAAGGGCTATAACATGATGCCTTCCCGATTGATGCATTTACAGTTCACGTAAGGTAGCTGCAAAGTATAATCCTGAGGAATCAGAAACTTACAAGGCCGTTCAGGAAGAATCACTTGGTGATGTTATTCACGAAGTTGCTGTGCCACCCCAGAGTAAAATCTTCACGCCGAACAGGGTTCCACCAGCAAAGGTAATACTTATCAACAAAACACTCGCGTTATCTGACTATAAATGTTAATAACTATGTACGTTTCTATAAAAATGTTCACTAACAACCGCCAAAACTCGCAACGGCAACTGGTACCTAACCTATCCGGCAAGTTTCGGAACAGTTCGCAAACAATACGCCGTCATCCTTGGCGTTACCGTCGCAAACTTAAAACCGCGCCAAATTGAAATGGACTTGCAAGCCATGCTATGAAATTAACAATTTGGTTTATTAACTATTGCAGAAGCCTGGACCTGTTTACTCTTTGCCATCTAAACAAAGTGGCGGTGGCCAACAAGATGAGCCGATCCATCAGAGCGGTTCATTCAAGCGTCTCATGTGGAGTGTCATGACAGAAAGCAGCTATTAAACGATATTAAGGGAAATAATGTAAAATTATAAAAAACGAACGAAATTTAGCAATAGAGTGGTCGACGAATATTTTACAAATGTTCGATGCAATATCCAGTTAATCAAAACTTAACTTGCATCTTTCAAATTCTGTTTAATTTAAATTTTAACATCAAAGCACGAACACGTAGATCAGCACCTTTGGAATTTGAAAGATACAAGCTGATTTAGTCGCCTAAGTGTACACATAATTAAATTTTATTTTATGATATATGATATATTTTCTTATACCGAATATTTATAGGTGTTTAGAATAGCAAATTGTTAATTAGAATTAAATTACTAATAACCCAAAGAGGGTAATCAACAAACTTGCTATAGATTTGCAAGTTTGGCTTGATTATCGAAATGCTAAACTAATAACTTACTTTTAATGTTCATATTATTATTTAATTAATTCGTTTTCGAACTATGAGAGTATCATGTTCTATAATTTCGTTAAATATTATGAGAAAGTCGAGTGAATTCTAGTCATCCTATGCGTGCGCGAGTACGCATCGCTAAATTATTTATTGTACAATTACTCTCGAGATATTTCAATATGAATCTGCAAATATTCATGAATAACTCACGATTTAAATTTGGGATTGTTTCATATTGCAACTGCCTCGCTTCATTAATGCTTGGAGAAATATCTTCAATAAAAACTACACTAATAGTTAAATTATTGTTATGAAACTGTATAATTGTATGAAAGTTTTGTTTATTAATATATTTAATGTTATTGCAACTTGTGGATTATATTCATAGCCCCATTTATTAAAAAGTATAAAAGTTTCTCGCGAGGTTGTTGTAAAATGCAAATTCTGTATATTTACCTCATGTACTCTTTGTTCAAAGCTCTACCTATTAACAATCGCCGAACTTCTGAAGTACCAGCACCAATTTCATAAAGTTTGGCATCTCGTAATAATCGTCCTGTTGGATAGTCATTAATATATCCGTTACCACCTAAAACAATATGAATCATATAATATTATGATCAATGAGCGCAAAACTTCTGTTTGAAATACAGACCCAAGATTTGCACCGCGTCAAGCGCAACTTGCGTTGCTTTTTCTGCAGAATATAGAATAGCACCTGCACAGTCTTTGCTATTTGCTTTTCCCTTATCAGCAGCCCTTGCGACGCCATACACGTAACTTCTACAAGCACCTAAAGTTGTGTACATATCTGCCATTTTACCCTGAAACATCCAATAAGTAAAAAAGTATACAGACTTTAACTGGGGATGCTTACTTGAAGAAGTTGGAATGTCCCAATGGGTGTTCCAAACTGTTTTCTCTCATGCGCATAATTAAAAGCAACATCACAAGCAGCCTGCATAATTCCCAGAGGCCCTGCTGCAAGAACAAGTCGTTCTAAATCCAAGCCAGACATTAGCACGTAAACTCCTTTGTTGTAATTTCCCAGCATATTTGCTGCTGGTACTTTGCAATTATCAAATACTAATTCACAAGTATTAGAGCCGCGCATGCCTGAAAAGTTATGAGTTATAATAAAATTAATTGTTATCAGTAGCAATTATGAATACCGAGTTTATCTAATTTTTGAGCAGTTGAAAATCCTTCAAATCCTTTCTCGACAATAAATGCCGTTATTCCGTGCTGCTGTTTATCCATTTCAGTTTTTGCATAAACCTATTTTCAGAAATATTGCTACTATTAATAAATAGTGTATGTTTAAAATAGACTCACAACTAGGACGTCCGCATCAGGACCATTTGTTATCCAAAACTTATTTCCATTAAATATATAATAATCTCCTTTCTTTTCTGCTCTTAGTCTCATTGAAACTACATCTGAGCCTGAACCTGGTTCTGACATGGCAAGAGCACCAATATGTTCACCAGAACAAAGCTACAATAAGGATAATTGATTTTAAAGTATGCATATAACTGAGCAGAACAGTAAATTACTTTTGGAAGATATTTTAGCTTCTGTTCTTCATTTCCATTTCTGTGAATCTGATTAACACATAGATTGGAATGTGCACCATAACTCAAAGCAATTGATGAGCAAGCTCTTGAGATTTCCTCCATAATAATAACATGATCAAGATAAGACCCATCTGAACCTCCATACTTTGAGTTAATTGTAATACCCAATGTACCTAAATTTCCTAATTTTTTCCAGAAATCTCTTAAACCTGCAAAATTGTTTGCTTTGTCTATCTCTTGAGCATGAGGAGCTAATTCCTTTTGTGCAAAATTAAAGACGGTTTCTCTAAGCTACATAACAATATGTTTGTTACAAATTTGTTATTACATTTAATCTTATAATAGATAAATACTGACCTGAATCTGCTCATCCGTTAATCCAAAAATATTATCGTCAATGGGATAATATTGGGACATGCATTGCACATTAGTTTTATAGACATTCTTCAACTTTAATATACTTTTGACGAAATTATTTGTTATTCTTAGGGCCATGATGCGGCTGTTTGTACGACACTACGCTCTGTTACGTGTTGAACAGTATTAAAAGTCGCATGTTTACATATTAATGACGATAAATTGATAACGACCTTGATGTTATTCTAAGTATCTTTACTTAAATCGTTTCGACTTATTCATATGCAACTCAAAAAACACACAATGCTTTTGAATCTAATAGTAACAAACTAGTCTAATCAAAAATTATGAAAAACATCTTGAAATCCGTTAATAATTGAGCTTTACATATATTCTTCGTAAGTTAGTGTTATACAACAATAAAAATCTACTCATCGAAAATTGTACGTTAAAACGAACTTATGGTAAAGGAGTTGCAACAATATACGACAATCGAAATATATCTCATCGGTATTTGCAGTCTTACAGGAGTGATAAACAAAATGTTAGTCTTAAGTAATTATTGCTTGAACATTACAAATACCATGGTTAGACAAAATCTTATACGATAAGGGGACAAATCTCAAGTGTAAGAAACCGCGCGAATGAATACGCTCGAAATATCTTGTAATCTCACAGAACTGCGATGAACCCAGCTAATCAATAGCACTTAATAAGTTCGCTGCTGCATAAGTGTTCACACACACACACCTATTCGTCATGTACAAAAGTATTATACTTATATTTATAAGCTGCTATTTGATTACTTATGAATAATACACCATCTAAGTGAATATATTAAACTCTTATAAACCTTTATCTGTCTCTTTAAATTTTCATTTCCTATCAATCGATTATTTAGCGTTTATTTGACCACACGTAGCGCATGAAGCGCCTGCATATATCCAGGTCAAAATCGCTATAGTACATGTGTCATTGGGATTTCATGCTAACCAGTTTACGACTCCTTGCACGGACTTCCTGTCGCGTATTGGTGTACTCAAACCAAAGGACGTTCGGAATGAGTGTGGTGTCTCTGAGAAGAAGAAACTCGGAAATTTTCCTGCAACAAACACCAGAAAATTACAACAATATGTTCTACAAGTTCTTTTGGTGCAGTTGTCGATGAACACATTTCGATGACGAAGAGCTCTCCGTCGTCAGGCAATTTACATTCTCGTTGTAAACTTGCAAGTCTAGAAGCTTGCTCTCAAGTTCATAACTTTGGGCGCATTGACTGTTAGGTCTATGTGTACTCCAAAACTTAACAACACCCGAATTGCTTCCACTGCATAATAAATTATCATTCATGCACCACGCTAACTTCGTTATGAGTGGATCGTCAGTTTTGATTTCATTCAATTGTTGCCCTTTTGTTATATCCCATATCCGTATCACTTTATCATCTCCGGCTGTAGCGAATGTTTTGCCATCAGCACTGAATGCAGCAGCATATATAGTACCCATGGAAGAATTGAGAAACAATCGCACCGGACATGTATCCTCAATACTCCACATACGAATGGTATGATCTGCAGATCCAGACACAAAATATTTGCCATTGGAATGAAATGCCAAAGCAGTCACTTCTTGTAAGTGGCCAGCGTATAAACGCAAAGTCGTGCCAGATTCGTAATCCCAGAGGCGGCAATTATGATCATACGAGCCCGAAACGAAAAGAGGCGCTGTGGGGTTTGGTTCAACACAATAAACTGGATAGTCATGGCCTTTAAATGTGCTCACCAATGAATAATCCTTTAAGCTGAATACTTTTACAGTCTTGTCATTGCTAGCAGTGTGCACAAGTTCATTTGCTATTTTAATATCATAAACGCGATCAGAATGTGCACATAGCATAATATCGCCGTCTTTATCACAATTGGGCAACTGGCCCAAAGCAACAAGTGAAGTAAAGAACAGCATATTATTATACGAGTATGTAGCTAATCCATGCTGTCTACTAATGCAGCCCGCTGTCACATCATCTTTCATGTTACTCAAGTGCACTGCATGTACTCGAGGTGTTGGACTCTTGATCAAAGCAATGAGGTCTTTTAATTCATTAGATTCATGATCTACATACCCATCCATCACTTCAGTGTCACTATTTTCAGATTCAGAATCCTCTTCAGTTAAATTGAACCAAGATTGCAATGTCTGGAGTAGTATAATGTGGCTATTATCTGCTAAGTAGTTCTTCAAGGCTGCTACAGATTTACTGCACAGTATAACACAGTATTTATTTGACCTGAATATGTCCTTCAAAATTGTATCATCTCCTATACCTTGCAGGACATTTATTAATCTTCCAATAGTCTCGTCCTTGTTCAGATTCTGTACGGCCGTCAAGTTTTCACTGAAGAACTTGGTTGCTATGTCTTTATCAATGTTTATTTTCTGATGAAGTTCAAGGAAAAAGTGACAAAATAGTGGTGGAATTAAAGCTTTTAAATCTTGATGCTCATTCTCTTTACGGCTCAATTCGCTCACCCATTCAATAAATTTAACGAATGTGGCACTTATTATCATTGGGTCATTGATGAAACAGGTGTAAACAATTGAGTTTGTTCGTCCAACTTCACTTTGTGCAGCAGCATTCACCACAAATTGTGTCTCACTTACATCACGTAATCTCGGAGTTGGGGGGTAATATCTTTTATGCAGATATGCTTTTAATGTTTGATTAATATGATCGTTACCCGCGAAAACATTTTCCATTTTACTCACTCACTCACTGCACTCACACGTTGTTTGGAGGTTAAACAAGACTGTGGTAAACACAACATACACCAGGATTCGTGTCTACATAGATCACGCATGCGTTTGACGGATTACTATGTAGAACATTTTCTCAGACAGATTTTCACTAATTTAATAATATTTGAATAAAAGTTGGCCCCTATTCATAGTATGTAGCTTATTTAAGAATATACAATAAAGATTTAAACTTTACCAAATCATAATTATCACAAAATTTAAATAAAAAAGCTATTTTCCCAATGGCCCACTTTCATACAAATATTTAATTAGAGAAAGTTTTCCCTATGCTCTAATGAAACAAAAGAATTCCAACTCACCAGGTCACTATAATTGGAAATATTGGTGTGAACACAAGATAGGTGAGTGTGAACCAAAATGTGGCAAATAGAAACCCAACCAATGAGCCACAAATCACTTGTGATAGACTGTGATATTGTAGATAAATTCTGCTGAAGCACACAACAACTGCTAGAAGCACAGATGAGGAGATGATTAACAACTTGGATACATTCTCTATAATTGTATTGTTGTTCAAATGATGTAATCTGGAACCACAAGCATTAATCATATTTGCAATCAATTTGATAGCTCTTCAACTCACCTTATGAATACAAAATATATCACATATGTGGCAAAAAACCACACAAATTGTGCATGAGAGGATGGCATACCATACTCATTGTATTCAGCTGCCCTTGTCATAGGTCTGGGTTCCTGTATTGTATGCTTCAGGAAGTAATTGATTGCTTCACTGAATAAAGTTCCTATGAAAAATGTAATCTAGAATTGAATGCCCTTTAGAAATGCTGGCCTAATGAATGCACTTTGTCTTACTGTATGTAAATCTCGTCGAAATAGTATTAATGTTATAAAACCAGCTGCAATACCAAATGGAGCAAGGCTTATTAAAGCCAATAGCTTTCCAATATTGTCACCTGTAATTAATCGAATATTAGTGCTGAGCAATGGTCAGCCCGCAGGTATTTACCTTTGGGATACTCCACAAACGTGAGTGAAAACGGTACCCATTGGACATCATTGTTGGCAATGGGCACTTCTAGGTACGGATTGTTGTTTGCTTGTAATGTCTCCATTTTTCATCTTCTTTGTTTCAAAATATCCGCCACGAAATATCGTGTTCACGATGCATCACAAGCGGAAAACGTACACACGCACTGCACGCGCACACTACACGAGCTGCCTGCTGATTGCTGCCGATCTGCTGACTAGCTCAGGAGGCAATCAAGCGTGAATGCATTGGATACTAGCAGGTTTTCCAGCCACTAAGCGGCTGACCTAGGATGCCTCCCGGAGATTATTATAATCTTATATCATTTAACAACAAGAACAAAATGTTATAAAAAGCATATCACTGAATTACTATCATATTCGTTGAAACTGTATTGGTGCTCTTAAATTGTAGCATAACAATAACAACTGATTACATAAATAAAAAACAATACTGTTTGTTATCATATATGTTTACCTGTTTATCTGTAATCGAATAAGATTATGTAAGCGTTAAAAATCCAAATTAAACACTTTAAATTGTTGTAAACATTGGTAAATATATTCCAAACTATATGAGTTTAATATCACAGACCTGAACAGATGTCTCTAGTGTTACTTGCAAGAATACATGCTTAATGAAAATATAACCTGGCAATTTCATTGTTTACTACTTGCACTTTGGATTTGAATGCGGTAAATAAGAATTGTTAATTAAAATGTATTTGGAAACAATTAAAAGAGACTTAAAATACGGTATTCGTGCGTGTAGCGATCGCGGTTTGTATCAAAGTGTTAAGTGGCTAAGTGAACTAAATTATGCATTAAAAGACATAAAGCCTGATGAGATGCCAAATGAGCCACAGGAGCCAGAAGATCTTGACAAGGAGGAAGCGAATTACCTGTTAGCCAAGTCGTACTTTGATGTGAAGGAATATGATCGTTGCTGCCATTTCCTTAAGGAGTGTGTCCATCCGAAGTCAAAATTTTTGTATTACTATGCAAAATACTTGAGCATTGAGAAGAAGAAGCTTGACAATATGACTGATGCAACTTGTCCACCTGATCCAACATCAAATGAAGCCCTAAAAGACTTGCGGTTGTATTTGAAGTCAGACTATACTGAAAAGAAGTTAGATGGGTATGGGCTATATCTCTATGGTGTTATTTTAAAGAAACTTGATCTTATTGATAATGCAGTTGATATGTTTATTGAATCTATTAATAAAACCCCATTGCTGTGGGCTTCATGGCAGGAATTGTCTCTGCTCATTGCCAACAAAAGGAAAATGGAATCTCTTAGATTGCCAACACATTGGATTAAGAAATTCTTCCTTGCCCATGCATACTTGGAGCAATTGAACAATGATGAAGCATTACGAATATCCCTAGATTTGCAACATGGAGGTTTTCAGATTAGTACTTATTTATTAGCACAAATTGCAATTATCTATCACAACCGGCGTGACTTGGAAATGGCCATACAAACGTTCAAACAACTATTAGATCTTGACCCATGTCGTCTTGATAATCTAGATACTTATTCTAATTTGTTATATGTTAAAGAGCTCAAAAGTGAACTTGCTGACTTGGCACAAACAGCAGCTGCAATTGACAAGTATAGATTGGAAACCTGCTGCATTATAGGTATGTTATCCTATTGCTCGTTGGTAAATAGTTTAGTAATTAACAACTAATTCATAGGAAACTACTACAGTTTGCGATCAGACCACGCAAAAGCTGTAGTGTACTTTCAACGTGCACTTAAAATCAATCCATATTACTTATCAGCATGGACATTGATGGGTCATGAATACATGGAAATGAAGAATACGAATGCAGCGATTCAAAGTTATCGACACGCAATTGAAATCAATAAACGTGATTACCGGGCTTGGTATGGATTGGGCCAAACTTACGAAATTCTTAAAATGTATTCATACAGTTTATACTATTATAAACAATCACAACGATTGCGACCCAATGATAGCCGCATGATGGTTGCATTGGGTGAAACTTACGAGCGACTAGACAAGACTGAAAACGCCATAAAGTGTTATAATAAAGCACATCGTATTGGTGATATTGAACGAATAGCGTTGATCAAATTAGCGAAGTTATACGAAAAATTATGCATGAGTCAGCAGGCTGCTAGTGTTTATAATGAATATATATTAAGAGAAACTGCATTGCCAACGTCGATGCCATACGAGGAGCAAATAGAATATTATAATGCGTTGGAATTTTTGGCGAATTCACATCTACAGAATGGTCGTATTGATGAAGCTTATAATTGTGCTTATAAATGCTTGGAACATGACGAAGTATTATTCCTATATAACATCTTTTATTTGTATTTAATGAGTTAACATTTTCAGACAAAGGAGCAAGCGAAAGTTTTGCTTAGAGATATCGCAAGTAAGCGTGGTGAACAGGAAGCTGGATCTGCCGTGATTATGGATGAAACTGAATCGTGTATTACAATTACTGATACAAGTTATATGAGCATGGATGAAACGGGTAATTCGATTGAGCTTGGTAATATTTACACAACTGGTGATATGGGTGATACCTCATAGTGTTAATATTTTTCTATCAAATCCTTCGACTTTAGGTAATTGTAAATGTAAGAATAACTAAGCCTCGAAGAAATGTATATAAGTTATATTTAATTTGAAATTAATAGCTTTTCTGTTTGTAATAAAATCAGTTTCGAGACGTATAAGTTTTTAAAAATTCCCTGACCCGTTATTAAACAGATGGAGCTTATTTAGAGATATTGGGGTGGTGATTCTGCAAAAAGTCTCGCGAATGAGCATGTGCAGGCATTTCCTATACAGCGACTAGCAGGCGGTGGCAGAAACGAGTCCTCACCGTTAAAACTACCGGTCTGATTTAAAAAGCTGTTTAAAGGGTATTGTGCCAGAAGCTTGCGGACGCTCACCCTCTGTGAAATCTCTTTGTGCTACAGGCTGAGTTTGTGCGTTTGCTGAAATGGAGAGTTACAATTTTAATTTCAACATTGAATATTATATTCAAGCCCATGTAAGTAAATTCAAATTACTGTGATATTTTCGTAGTTTTATGGATTTGATAGTATAATTCATGGTACGAAATTTGATTAATTAGGAAGTAAAAAAGAGTCGCAAAGAAGTCAAGTATAACAGGCACAGTGTCGATGAATTCCTCCGAACACAATGTGATGAAGAGAACCAAAATATTGCCAAAATTGAGCAACAATCAGGCAATTCTATGAACAAATTTATTACGTTTTTGGAAGAACAACATGAAGAAGGAGACGGCAAAAAACAGCCTGATATACCGGAGGAATTTCGGGTACATCATATGCAAATCATAAAGAATCTGAAACAGCGTATTACTGATGTAATCAAAGAACGTAATAGTGATCGTAGATTAGACCAGCAAGTTGCGATTCTCGATTCAATGAGAGAGTGCCTTGCAGAAGACCCTTTAAAAGTGCTCTCCATGATTGGTTATCAGGCAATCATGAATAATGACGAGTTTAATATACCAAAAACTTCAAAGAATTTCTGTCCAGAATTTGTAACACGTTACGAGCGAAAGAGACAGGAGCTCGCCGAGACTTTTTGTTTGTTGGAATTTAGTAGTGATGTAATTCGTTCTTGCGATGAATATGATGAAGATTATCGCCTTTTCAGCAAGCGATTATATGAGAAGTAAGATAAGAGCTATAATCAAATAAGACATATGACATGAGTGATTTAAAACAACTGAAGTTCCTGTAAGTTAAGAAATGATTGTTAATTATAATAATATTACATAGATTTAATATTTTAAAAGTATTCACAAAGTGAATAAGCCGATATTTAACTATTGTTTTCAAATCAAACTAATGCATTAACGAAACTTTTATGATAAGAAAATCTCAAGTTCCTGGTAGTTTTTTAAAATAATTGTTACAGATATTTAATATTTAAACATTTTAACATAGTAAATAATTATATTTTAATATAAAATTATATAAGGGACCAACTGCAATGAATAAGTTAAAATTGATTCTATGATAGTCTAATTGGCGCAATTGTTTTTGCATAGAAATGTTAAATTAGATAGCATTGCGACAATAATAAGTTAGTTGCAAAGAAAAGTATTCTGACTAAGAGACTATAAGACTTGTGTGTAGTTTGTATGGGTTTGTCATGAAAAAAGTTTTTTAAATAAATTCAAATAGGTAGAATTTAAACTGCAACCAAAGTATTATAGGCAACAATCGAAACATCTTCCAACATGCGCATACTAAGGAAGTAACATGTTGTAATAGCATCGTAACACGTTTCTAGCAGGTTCAGTTTTGCTCAGTCCAGTGAGTCAGCTGGCCGTCGATTGGGGCGGCAGGAGCATGTGTTTATTGCTTCAAAGCAGTGAAATACCGGTTGAAGTGCTATGATTACAACAGTGAAGTGTAATATTAATTAACGCAGCCGTATTAATCACAAAGTGCAAGTAGGATATACATTAATCGCTTGTAATGTGTACTTCATCAGCAAGTGCCATAGGAATTATCATCTGCTTCTCTGCAACATAACCTGCGTAAGTTTGATCTCTTTTAGCTTAAAAAACAACAAACTTAAATCACACCCCCGCAGTGTAAGTGCACCTGTGCATTATTACAATACAGGTAACGCAATTATTGTCACAGTGCACCTGCAGTCATATCTGAAGTAGATTGTCAGTTATCCATCTGCGAATCAGTCTATTGATAACAGAAAACTTACATAGCAAAGAACTGATATCGATGCAGTAGTTGTGATTTTTAAGGTGTGTTAATCATTTGCGTGTGTTAATTTTCATTTGTCCAGCACATGAATGCGTTGTAAACATAGACGTATTGTCCATGATGGTAATTCAGCTATGTTGTGCTTTTCGCGTGATTAAAATCGCAAATGTCGCGTGTATTCTATTAAAATACGAGGCCGGATGCGCTGATGATGTACGGTCAGTTAGGGCAGTTTGTAGGCTTCGATATGCAGGAAACTGAAGCGGACAACAGGACTGCAGGACTGCAAAAGTCAGGGTGAGTTTTTCAAATGGACGAGCGCTCATGTTACACGGTCGTATGTATGCAAATATGGGAATATTGCTGTTTGCATGCTTTTCGCATATTTGCGCTGCGTTATAGAACTTTAGGGTATTCAAAAGCGCGGAAAAAGCGAGTTAATTAAAGCGAGAAAATCATGACACACCTGGATTTTTTTTCTGTACGTATTATGTGCGCAGAATAGTTACACAGACTAATAGCAGTCATAATATTTACATCAAAAATGCTCTACATAATTATTTTAATGTCCGAATCTAATTGGTATCATGACTTTTGGCATTATTATTGATAACCCCAAAACCCAATATAGAAATGACAATAATTGTCCCGTTAGTGGCAATGTCAATCAATGATGTCGCTCTTGAAAGAAACTTTTGAAAACTTTTCAAAATTCATTCTATGGCTTATTATGCAACATTAATAGATATTAATGTTGTTTGTAAAGGTCAAAACAAAGGCAACACTTATGTGGCTAACCATTACACATTATTAAAATGAAGCTAACAACCTTTCTCACTAACAACAAGGCTAATTACGAATTCCTGAATTCAACTCTTCAAGGCCGCAGTCTCATCTCTGAGTCAGATTCATTCATGATTTAGAATTAGTATTAGATATATGAGGATTAAATCAACGCAGTTAAATTCAATCATAGATGATTGAACTCGCCGCGTGTCGGATTGAGCGGCGCGCTCGCTAAACGAAAAGCAATTAACCCAATAACCCAGCCCTTTCCAAACAGCGGCGGGTCACAATGCGGATGATGATGCGCAAGAGAATGGCGAAAGAAAGGGACTTTTACTTTCACGCAAATAAACGTTTTTATTACGCGCGATTACTTTGTAAATATTAGCAAAACGCATTAAGAAGACATCGTGTTGCAATGAACTGAGCAACGAGATGGTGGATTACCCAGTTTCAGTTCAGTATTCATCGAAAATTAGTTGACTAATATTTATTTATATCATTGATAATACTGAGAAATTCATTCCCAATTCATGATAAGTTTATTAATGTGTTATGAGTAATGGATGATTGATTAGCAGAGCAGCGCAATTAGATTCGTTTGGTAATGAAGACTTTCGTTAATTACATCAATTTCTGCTATGTAATTAATGTTGTTATTACTTTGTCATTGTCAACATTAGAAGTCCCTAATTATTTGTCTGTTTGCTTTCCAGATATCCTTCCGTAGAGTTGGAATATTTCTGGTGAGGCAAGAAAGTCAACAACTCTCTAAAAGTCAAGATGGTGAACTACGTTGTCTCCGCATTGCTCTTTCGCATTGTGATGCCAATATTGATTTTAACATGTAAGTATAATGTGCCAAAACGTCCTTGTTACTTGATTTTCATTTATTGTCATAAATGTACTTCGAACTCATGTCGAACTTTCAATTGCCCCGAAACTTTTCAGAAGTGTTGTAAATCTGTGTGTACTGTTTATCTATATGTGGTTTGTTTTGTTTTGTTGTTTTAGGTTTGAGTTCTCCTTACTGTTTTAAGTTACTAACAAATTTCAACCCCACTTGATGCGATGTACCGTTCAAAATTAAATTCAGGGGAGATGAATTTCAGCGAGATGCATTTGATGTTGCCCGTTTATTAATTAACCATCGTTTTTAAATCAGCACTGGCTTCTTGTTTTTCATTAAACATTGTAATAATATTTACGATGATGTCATTCAATCACATTTTGCATGCTGTTTATGTTGATAACTTGCGCATTTTGAACAACTCAAAGGTTGAAATAGCTTCACTCAAAATGCAGTGCAAATTGCAAAAGACCTTCGATTACACATTATTCTTTGTGCAGCTGTGCATTACGATGTAATGAATACTACGAAATAAAAATATGTATATAAAAATACGTAATGGATTTGAGCACTACGTCATTTTGGTTGAGAGAATCGAGTGATGCATAAACAGGAAGAAATTTATTTAAACGACATTATTTCTATGCATGTTGGGCCATGTGTGTGCTTTGTATTGCAATCATTGTCTATTTATAGACTGAACCGTTTTTGAGTTTATGCTATCAAGTGATATTATGTTGATAAAAATAAATTTTACATACAGCCATGCTGAATTGATTATTAAATTATACGAAGGCAATTGAAATATATAAATAATTCTAATGGTTGATTCAAAATTCCTAAAAAAATAAGAAACATTATTAAAATTCATGGCCTAAATTATTTTTTCCCTCCTTGTGTAATAAAACGGAAACGTTAATAGATACTTGCATGCTTCGTAACACACAACTTGCTTTAATTTATCTTAATTTAGATCTCAAATTCCCACATCTAGGAGCAAAAGAGGATACATCAGGAATGTCTGTTTATTTTTGTGGGTAAAGGTTTGGGCTTTTGTTTGTGCTGCTTATAAAAACAAAAGGCGATTGAAGGCAAACGCAAAGGTTTCTGAAAACAATGCTACTTACTCATATAATACAATGTGAAATGACATCATACTTACATGTTAAGTGAGCAATGTTTATCAGTTATGCATTGTTTTTGTTGATAACACCGTTCTTTACAATTACGAGCTATTTTTAAAATCATGCAAATAATTTGATCATCAATATGTTTTATTGCATCTAAATTGTAATGCTGTTGCCTTGTATATTTTTCGCGGAAAATAGAGGTGCTTATTAGGCAAGTCCATTGTCGCTGAGAGCAGGGAACATCGTATGTTCCTTTAATGTTCCTGTGGATCGAACATGAAATTGGCATTCGTTTGCGACATATTGCTTTACTACTAAGGGTTCCTTCTCTGCTTGCCACTGTGTAAATATTTGTCAGGCGTATATACGCAAGTTGTAGAAAAAAAAGAGACAAAAAAGTGGAAACGCGTTGAATAATTCCAAAGTGTGTCAACTTAAATGTTACAACACAATAACGTATTTTTAAATCTTTTGAGGGCACGGAATGCATGCGGATGCGTGAACACCCTGCACAATACATGAGACAACCCCATCTAATTTATTAAATGCCACGCGAATAGCGTTTCATTTGTGTGATGGGCGCACGCTGCTTTAGTGTGTGTGCTCTTTTCACTTTCTTCGCCTGCTCCACGCGCGCACGCCGCGACTTGATTGACTGCGGCGGTGGCGGCGAGTCCCATTGTCATGTTAGCAGGATTCCCTAAAACACAGCCGTCCTGCCACCGGCGAGGAAAGGTGGTATCGGCCTATAATCATAACACGAAACAAACGCGAATACGGAAACTCGGTCAATGGAACGAGATTGCAAATATAGCGACGATGGCACACTTATTATCCTTGCGCGCCACTTGAACGGCGTAACCTTAGCCCATATATTACAAGCGAGAAATTCAGGATAACGATGCATGATAGACATAATGATACGCTATATACATTTATGATACTTATGCACCATTTTTATTTCAGGTGTGGTTTTTCGTCCGTGCATCATTTCCGGCGTGTACCTGCTTTTCATGCTGATCTCAGCATCGCTACCCGTGCCAACGAGATCGTCCATGTCAGGACGCACGGGAGTGTTTCTTAAACTACTCATTATGATAACGTTGATCGTCTTTTTGGGCATAATCGTGTTTCATCTGCTCCTGCTGTGGGAATTCGGACCGTACGGGGAGCCGATCGAACAGTGCAATCTCGTTGAGCGCATCCTGCGCACCGTCGGTTTGGTCAAACTGAATAAATTGGATGCGCCCACGATTTTGCTATGGATCATGCCCGAGGTCATTATGTTACCACTATCGATTGTCTTCTATATTGTCTTTGCGAAACTCACGCGCACGCCCACAGAGCCTGAGGATGGAATTAAGAAAGTTGCGCTAATTAATCGCAAAGCGTACATTAATTTGTTCATCAATATTGGTAAGTTTCTTCTTACTTGGCTTTCTATAATGTATTTCTAATTGCCATTCTATTTCGTATAGGAAAATTAGTTGTGATATGTACAATGTGCCTAGCCGGAATTTTTAAGCCCTCTATTCCAGGAGGAATTTACTTTTTAGTTTTCTTATCAATAGCCACATGGCTCGGATGCTTTCGTTCCCTGCATAAGGGTTTTGCGATTGTCATGAAGATCTTGATGGTTGTTGTTTTCTTTCACATTTATACCATTTATGCATATCAAACCGAATGGCCGCAAATGTACTTACCGGAAGATAGCAATTATGCGAGGTGATAAAGCCCAAATTCAATTCATGACTACATACATTAATTGCTATTATATATCTTTAGATGGTTTGGCATCTCTAAAATGATGTACGTGAATTGCGATGCGGATGTGCGCGTCTTTGAGTATACGTCGAAGCAATGGACCGAATATGCAAACATTATCTGTTTGTTTATCCTCTACTTTGCGATGGCGGTGATGTCGAATCAATTGTTCAAGCCAGCCGTAAGTATCTCCCTGTATGTGCTCCCCCGCAGTACTAACTAATTCAATCATGAGCGATGTTTTGACTGAGTCACTCAGCTCTTCTTAATAATGGTGTTGTAATAACATGTTATGGATCGATCATCTCGAATTCTGTGTATTATTAACAGCCAGCCATTAAGCAGGGCACCTTTTCACGTTTAGAAGGCGGTAGCTTTAATAAAGGGCCGCTTAGCAGGCAGCTATCACAACGGCTCTCCGACAGGCGCCTGAGGCGCTCTACAACGCGCTCTCGATGGCAGAATGCCACGCGCAAAGTTCGCGTAAGAATTCTGTGCTTTACTCATAATTAATTAATCCAGCAAACACATTCAATTTGATGCTCATGGTGCAATTTTAGCTTATCTATGCTTCTCTATGAGTTTATGTGTTGTTTCCCACTATGATTTACCCATCTTTTTCTCGGTGGATTCTTTTAGATGCGCAAAGCTCGAACGGAACACGCTGGAGAATCCACACCCGTACGTATGATTTCGTTTATTTTTCTTTAGCAGTTTTGCTATTTAATTGATCATTCACTCTTTACTTGACCACTTTTGCTTTAACAACAATAATGTAGCCAATCTGGAAATGATAGGAAAGGAGGAGATTTCAAGTTCAATTCTCTTGTAGTTGATGCACGACGGACGGCAGCGATTGTACAATACGAAGGTGCCATCGGTGATCCAGGATTCCACAGGCAGCATGATTATAGCGGCTGAATCTGATATTCCTATGCAGGATGCGGAAAGTAAGTACTATTCGTTTGTGTGTCAAGCATAGCTTTGATCTACTGCTAAATAGATTGGAAAACAGATAATTTAGACGACGTTGAGGTGGACGAATCGGTCAGCTGCTTCGAGAAATTCATCCTGGCAATGGAAGCCGTCATACTCTTTTTAATACGTACCTCGTACATTGCAACGAATATAATTATGATGGTAATTGCTATTTAGTACGCGGCAATGCATGTGGGTACAATTGATTTGTCTTTTATTAGGTGTGGAGTATCACATATCACAGTTGGATTACGTTCGTCCTACTTCTTTGGTCCAGTTTCTTGTGGATGGTGCCTAATCAGCGCAAACATACGTTACGCTCGAGTCCTTTCTTGGTTTTGTACGCTTGGTTCCTTCTGCTTTCGGCGTACGTGTACTCCATGGACCTTACAGAAGCTGAACTTCCATCCACGATTGCCGGATGGGAGTTGCCGCAAATTGGATTCGTGCGGAATACGGAAAATCCTTACGTTTCACTTCTTGTGAAATGTCTGTACACGGTGATGTTTTGGGTCACGTTACGGCAGTACATGAAGGAGCGTAAAGAAGCACGTCAAAATTCAGCATTAACTGATATATTTGCACCAGTCCAACTGACCGTGGGGGCAGCAACGGGTAAGTGATAAAAATGAAGCTGAACGGATTTATTTTGATATATATTACTGTATATTTTATTTGAATTTGTTTGTACGTTAACTACCGTTGAGAGACGTTGTGCAAGTATTGCGTTTTGCAGGAGTTGATCATGTCTCGCGACTCTTGACTGACAATCAAAAGTCGCAGAAAGTCTATCCCGCAAAATTAAGCGAGCAAGCAGCTTATTTATCAACTAATACAGATAGTTTAAGTATCAAAACCGCATTACCAGACGAAGGTATTTTGATGTTTCGCAATTCACTCATACATACTCTCTGTCTCTCTGATGAGTTTTTGTTTATCGTAACAATAGCAAACGTAGAAGTACAACGCAGCCGATTTTTCAAATAGTTTATAGAACGCCAGACTGTAAATATTTTTTGGAACGACTGCTTTTTGTGCGTTTTTAACGAACTTATTTCAACATTTCGATAATGCACCACGTTCTTACTATACGTACTGACTGAAATCTGTGTACAAATTACGAATGAATTGCGCGAGAGTTTTAGATGTCGTACTATTTTCACTTTTTGTCCAATTCAGGTGTTCCGCAGGATGAGGAGAAAGCTTACGACGTGATGAAACAGATAATTGCCTTTCAAAAACGCTTTTTCACAAGGACTTGGATTTGGATAGTTGCTATAATCCTATTTTGGGTAGCCATTACTGGCCAACGAATGACCAGCTTTCGAATTCTTTATATGTTCCTATTTTTAATCTTCTTACTCTGCTTTCAATTCTCATTTAAATTATGGCGTAAGATAATGTTCGGATTTTTATTGACCGTTATTATTTACTCGATGATTATACTCGTACTCATCTACACATATCAATTCGATAATTTCAACATTTATTGGGAGAAATATCTGCACGTCTCTGAGCAGCAGTAAGTTGAAATTGTTCTAAGGACTTTACGCGAGAGAGTAATGAATGTTTTGTAGACAATTGGATATTGGTCTGGAAAAATACCAAACGAAACAATTATTTATACGACTCGTAACACCGACTTGCTTCGTTATTATTACGGCCATACAGTTGCATTATTTCCATAAGGACTTTCTGGAAATGACAAAGCCTGTTTCCGGTGTTGCGGATTCAACGAAATCGGAAGCTGCGAGTTCAGCGCAGGGCGGGCAAGGACGAGCTAATATTGAAGAAGTGGAATCGGAAGATGAAGATATTGATCTCACTAATATTGAAAGTATGATGATTATTTTGAATCTATAGGAATTTTAAATGATATATTTTTATTTAGATATATCTGCTGTGCAAGTACACAGGAAATTTAAGCGTTTCTGTCGCGGATTGTACTTTGCATTCAATCTCGTGTGTCTGGCATTAGAAATACATATGCCAAAACTTGTCATGATAGTCGCCATCATTGTTACTGCAAAAGACGTATGCGCCATACACTTTTTAATCGTCGTTTTAATGGTGCTTGGTTCAACAATTGGTAAGAAAATGGTGAATTTGAGCATTTACATGACAAGTTTCATATCATCAGTGATGTTAATTACTCGGATGATTTATCAAATTGAATACATTCAGCATAATAACTGGAATGTTACATGTGAAGTATGTTGAACTATACAGAATTTCCTACCATGATTCATTATTTGATTGTTATAGATAACAAATGGCAACGAAACGAAAATTTATGAGAACAATACAGCCGAATGGATTGGTTATTACAAGATCGCAAATGGGCGCGATGTACCCGAATCTGTTAAATGGAACATCGTTATGATACTCGTTGTTACGTTCTGGTGCGTTATTAATGTACGCCAACAAAATTATCGAGCGTCGTTGGGCTTTTCAATCGAGCGCCCTTATTTCATATTCCCGAAGATCCGCATCGCTAATGCGCATAGCAATCTCAAATCGTACCTGATGTATTTGTGCGATTTCTTGTTCTATCGTCTGGGAGTTGAAGTATATCAAGTCGAAAATAGCGTAGGATTTTTTATAATGCTATGTTAATGTTATTGTTACAGATTTGCCTTATTGCGACCGTGGCTGTAATAGGACTACGCATGGACTTTTACGCGTTGTTGTATTCGTTATTTTTGCTAACCTTCTTCAGTCTTAAACGACCGACACTTGCAAAATTCTGGAATGTGTACCTTGTTACGCTGGCAATGGCTATACCAATACAATACTTTATGGTAATTGGCCTGCCGCCTGACGTGTGTATCAATTATCCTTGGGAATCCAGCGATATTCTGCGAAAGGTCCAAGAATGGGGATTTTTGATGGATCGAGATTATCCACCCGCCGCAAAGAAGATCATATGCGATTTTGTCCTTTTAATTCTCGTTTACAGACAGTCGTTAGTGTTCCGCATCGAGCGACGCTATGAGGGGGATGAATATGTGGGTGGTTCGAATAAAGAAATCACCGATGACATTGAGAATAATCCGTTCAACAATCCATTCCCGGACTTTATTACGTTCAGCAGGACGTACTTGGATATTTTCAAGCGTATCTTCTTCCTGCCATTGATTTGGATAACGCTGGCGATTGTCTTTTTGGCTGGAGCGAATCGCGTTAATGTATTCTCACTCGGATATCTCATTGGATCATTTTATTTCTTATGGATTGGTTCGGATATTTATTTAAGGCCATTGGATAATATTTTAGAAAAATGGAACTACTTGGTTTTATTTAATGTGTTGGTAATCGTCGTTAAAATCGTACTGCAATTTGTCGGTTGTGTTTTCTACGATCACATGAAGGATAATGCGTGCTGGGTGATTCAACTCCTGGGCATATTTTGTTTACGGAAATTTAAAACGAATTACGTACCATTGAGCCTCAATCCTGACGAAGAATGCGTTGTGCCACGAGAATACGTCGGCTTGGCATGGGATGGTGCGTGTTTTGCATTTTTGATCCTGCAGCGTCGACTCTTCCACAGCCATCACTTCTTCCACATTGTCAATGAAAGCAAGGCTTCCGCAATTCTGGCCTCGCGAGGAGCAGAACTCATCGAGGAGCTGCGAGAGAAGAGGATGATTGACCAGGATGCAGCAGAAAAGCGCATTATTGAGAAAATCAAGACTAAAATGGATCGCATCAAGGCGAATCAACAGAAAATACTTGGACCATCCTACAAGGATCCTGAAACACATCACATCGGTAAGTGTTTACTGTAGGATTACGTACTTTTAAGCTAATTGAAAATCTCAGAGCAATTAAATATTACGCGTACGCCTTCAATGAGTTCGTGCGTGTCTGCGTCACAACACACAACTACTCCTGCTGGCTATCATACGCCAATCGACGAAGAAGAACCTGAACCACAACCGCAAACTCCACAAACTACTACCAATTCACAATTAAATCAAACAAATGCACCTTCGCCCTTCTCAGCCCTAATGACCGGCTCACTTGAAGCATATCTTGATCCTCAGCGTATATCATTCAGTTCCCCACCAAATTCTGAGCTGAATCCGCGTCCGCCCAGTCCGGATGATAGTTTTCCCGTGTTCTCTCCTCCTCCCTATGACGACGCACCACCTTATGCGGAAGTCAGCGAGCAGACAACGGTCGTGGAGCGGCAGGAGAGCCTCATTGGTCCTCCTTGGATGGCCGGAAAGCTATGCACACCACGTCAGAGTGTGATTTCGTATTCTTCGCGCTCGCCGATGAGCCATCATACATGTAATTCTCGTTTATCTCGTTCGATGTTTATTACATTGCAGCAATATTGTAAATTTTGCCTCGTCTTCGATTTATAATTTCCATGTGTAAATAAGTTAGGTTTTTTGCTTCTTCTTTGTTTTTTCTTGTCTTTTTTGTAGATACAATTTATCCAAAATCTAATAGGCCTCTGTACAGATGCAAGGAGCCAAAGTCATACAAAGCGGGTAAATACACACTAATTTATACGACATATTCAATGAACATTAAGTGAACACGAGTACATTACATTCGAAACAAAAACCAATTGGCATATTTAGTGCATGCATCTATAATTGTATAAAATTTTGTACAAACTGTAAAAAGTACTTGATCTATTCGGGAATTTGCGTATTGCTGTGTACTAATTTATTCATTTATCTAGCTATTCGCTCGGGAGATTACTACATGTTTGACGATTTCGAACATGAAGAGTTGGATATCTTCGAAGATCTGGAGAAGCCTGATTATGACCAGGAGCTGGAAGAACAGGCTCGTGCACATGTGACCGTTGGCGAAGTGAGTTATTACGTATGATTTTGCGCATGCAATTGAATTTGTTGTTGTCCGATTCGTTGCATGTGTAGTGTGTTTGTTTAATACTAACGCTAAATAACGTGGGGCTTCATTTATAGTTTATTAGTAAGTCGCTAAAGGACGACGTAGCAACGACGCTAAGACATCGAAGAGCCAGCACAGCTCCTGAGCAAGGACATTCGACCATCTCACAGTTATCGATGCCTTATTCGGCGCCGCCGGCTGTGAACGTCGATCGAGTATGTAACATTTCATTTTATGTTTTAACTTAGGTCATATCAACAGTACATCCAGGTCTTGGATAATTATCATCAAGCACTATTCATACTAACAATTAATATATGAAGGGTTTTATTTAATTATATTAGTTTTTATACGAGTTTCAAGCAATTATCTAATATGTGTTACTCGTACAGATATCACGTTCAGAGGATCGAGAACTTGAAGAACCTGAGCCTAGCACGAGTAAGGAACCATTTGATTCAACAGAGGAAGAACAAAGTAATTGTGCAACTTTACTGCAAAACAGAACAAAATTTAATGAAGATGTTATTAATTTTTTGCAGAAGTCAGCGTCAAGCAGAAAATTATGAATATGATTCTATTCGTGTATCAGTTCATGAAAAGTTTAACGTACAGTTTATCACGGTTCTTGTACAAATTCTCTAAGGATCATCGCTATGTGATTCGCGTGTTAACGAACGAAAAGCGCATCTTGAAAGAATCGACAGATTATATCAACGGAACACGAGAAGCGCCGAATTTCGTATGGAAGCCAGCGTATAAAGCACACACGCTCATTTCCACCAGGTATGTCATAAAGGACTCTGCAGCTGTCACACTAATTAACAATATAACAATTGGGTACTTGTGTCTGTTGCATAGCGGTAATAATGATCAATTAGTATCGTCCTTTGGAAGTTGTAGTCCCTCAGATTCGTACATTCTAGTGCTTAGTGATCAAAGTAGCAGGTCAGCCCTTGCTTTTGCGCACTTACAAACTTTTATCACCGGTTTTTCTCTTGCAACCCCGAACGAATTATTTAAATCTTAGTAGATACTTTGGGTGGCTAATTATGGATAACTAACTGGTGTATTGTTTGTTTTGTCTTGATGCATTTAGGATGAATGAATGTAGTAGCAACAGTGACAAGCAGGTGGCTGTCGCCGCCGCCGTAGATGCAAAACACCAAACTCATGAAACACCGCCTCATTATGCCGCCACACAGGAAAGGTATATTTATTGGTTTTTATGTATATTGTACTTATAGCATCCTGAATTCTAACGTTTTGTATACAAGTAGTACATACTTGGTGTAGTACTAGATAAATTAACATGTTTGCTGTGTGCTCATCATACAAGTAGTGAGGTAGTTTTGTTAGCTATGTGTTTAGCTATAGACGCAAGGCGAGTGTGTTCACTATCCCCGAAATACGCATCTTAGCCCCGAGCATGGAGCGTGGACTCGATTCGCCGGGAAGGTAACCATCTAATCGTTTGTGATTGTGTTGTGTGAACACGAACACTCTGGGAATGCTTTCCGCTTCAAATATTCGCTAACACCATAACGCTTTTTTAACCACTTTAAAATTACTCCATGTTCACTAATATTCGTATTTTTTATACACGTATTATAATTTTTATGGGGATTTTAGTGATATGAAACAAGCGGAAATGTCTTCAGCGGGCCAGCCAGTGATTTATCAACTCATGCTTAGCATCTGGTACATTATTCTGGGCCATTCCGACTTTTTGTGCTTTTTTATCATATTTTTGAATCAAATTAAGAATGCTACGTTTATCTCGTTGCCCTTACCAATGATGGTATTCTTATGGGGTACGTTAACTGTACCCCGGCCGAGCAAAACATTCTGGGTGACAATTATCGCTTACACGCAGGTACGATTCAATGTGGGGGATATGAGATTTGCAATGATTAATTTGTTTGTTTCGGTTAGGTAATTGTTATATTGAAATGCATATTCCAATTTAAATTGATACCGTGGAATGTCGATGAACCGAATACACTTGATATAACAAGTATGATTGGAATTGAACGGAAGAAAAACTACGCGTTGTGGGACTTGATACTTTTGCTAGTCGTCTATTTTCATCGATACATGCTAAAATGCCTTGGACTCTGGCATTTAACGTACGAACACACTGAAGTTTACAAAGACGGCGAGTACATTCTTCGAGATGGCGAATTGCATTCGACTGAATTACATTCGGATTCGAGAGGAAGGAGTTCGAGGTGAGAGTTTTACGTTTTCAATCGATCCAAACTCCAATTGAACCATTCCATTAATCCCGTATTCCCTTCTTTTTCCATAAAGAATTGGTACGGCTGAAAGACACAAATGGTTTTTAAGTGCCTCACTAACTATAATCCGAAGAATAATAACAAGAGAAACGCGAAAAAAGTTTTTTAAAGTAAAAGCGAAAAAGTATCGCGGACATTCAATGACTTGGGTGGCGACGGAAGTGTGCGATAAAATACATCTACGGTTTATAAATAAGCATTTCACCTGAAATAAAGCGAATTTTCATTATTATTATTTTATTAGGAAAACATCTTCGATTACCGAAGCAGAGGATGAAATGGTTCTATTGAGTTCATCATCAAATCATCCTGGTGACATGTTTCCGTCATCAGTAAAAATGATGTAAGTAGCTGCTTGCCGTTTTTCTTGTTTTCTATGAATAATTTATTCATTTTTTAAATATTTACACAGCTTTGACAAGTACAGTGATAACATCAAAGAATTCTTTACGCAATTATTCGATCCGACATCGCGCGTTGCTGCCGACGTTTACACATACATGTTCCTCTGCGATTTCTTCAACTTTTTTGTCATTATACTAGGATTTTCTGCATTTGGGGTAAAGGAATTTAATTATTGATTGACGTGAAATAATCTCATTGTTTTAACAGTCTCAACAAGGCGGAGGAAGTGTTGCAGCAGTCCTCCAGGATAATCGTGTGCCGGCGTTGTTTTTAGTTATGATGATTTCGCAATTTATTTTAATTATTGTTGATCGCGCAATATTTTTACGTAAGAATATCGTCGCAAAGATAATCTTCCAGTTTCTACAAATACTCTTCTTGCACATTTGGTTGTTTATTCTATTCCCGTATATGACGGAAAGGTGCGTGTTTGAAATACGAGAGTGTAATGCGAGAGTGCAATGCTGAAATTGTTTATTTTCAGAAATGTTAATTCGGTAATTCCTCCACAAATGTACTATATGGTGAAATGCTTCTATTTGTTATTATCAGCATATCAGATACGTTGTGGGTATCCTGCGAGGATTTTAGGGAATTTTATTTGTAAAGGATACGGTTTTCTGAATCTTACAATGTTTAAAACATTTATGTTTGTGCCATTCCTCTTTGAGCTTCGCACAATTATGGATTGGATGTGGACGGATACATCGATGACGGTTTTCGATTGGGTTAAGATGGAAGATATATTTGCACACATTTATCAACTAAAAGTAATTCATTTCTTATTGTTTTAAATGCAAGTTTAATGTGTATTTGAACTTAGTGCTCAAGGTATATGGAAGAAGAGTATCCGCAACCGCGAGGCGTTAAGAAGAAAGGCACGACGAAATATTTAATGGGCGGATGTGTGCTTCTTCTTATAGTTGGAGCTATTTGGTTCCCACTTGTTTTCTTTTCACTCGGTAATGCAGTTGGTGAATCCAATACGCCATTTGATGTGACATTTTCATTACGTTTGGGACCGTACGAACCGTTGTACAAGACTTCGGCCCAGTCGAATTCAATATTTCAGTAAGTTTTTTCTGTTGTTTTTGTGAGAGCGAGTTCTAATTCGAGTTTAGGTTCAGCGAAGAGGATTTTGAAGTAATGCAGCAAAGATACATAAGAAATCGGGATGCTACTACGTTCCTGAATAATTATATCTATTCGGATGTCGCCGCCGTTAAATTGAGTTTTGATTCAGCAACAGTCTGGAGTATTTCTCCGCCGGATAAAGAGCGCATGATTGAGGAAGTGCGCTCAGCTCCAAAATTACGGCTGCATATGATTTTTGAAATTTCGCATAAAACGAATTCGAAAGATGATAACGGGATAATGCGTAAGGAAATTGTTGATGAGATAGAAGATGGTCCGAACACGACGAATCCGATACGTGAAAATTTGTTACGTATGTTAACGCAGCCTTCTTCCAATACCACGATATTATTGAAGTATCTATTTCCGAAATTTGTCAAGGTTACAAATCGCGGAGTAACGGACGTTTTAAATCAGTTTATGGATCCATATCCGGGTATTTAATATTATTACATTCATATTCTCATCATTTATTGAACAATCATTTAATTCTAGATCTAAGTGCTAACGCGTTACGAAATGTCACACTTAAACTATCAACGCAAGATGATAAATTATGGTGGACTATTGAAGAAATTCAAAATGATTTCAACTATAAAAAGTACTTACAATACTTGCCCGATGCGGATAAAACTTCGTTTATGATGTATACATTTAATGATAAAATCTTCCCAGCCACTCTCAACGTCATCACCGGTGGAGGGTGAGTTGTTTCTTGTGTAAATCGTAATTGCGCTTTAGCAGTAGTCCTTTTCCGCAACTTTGCTATTCCTTGCATCCGTTCAAGAATAATCCCAGGATTCCTGTAATTATCCAACCTGTCCAATCCATGAAACAATTTCGTAAGTGCTACTAGCGTATTTATTTATGAAATGTGAATTGATAACGAATTATTTTTTCTAACAGAATTATTGGGCTATATACAACGCTCGTTTTCGTAGCGAGTCGTGTATTACGTGGCTTCTTCTCGGAGATCTGCTTCAAGATCATGTTCGACGATATGCCAAATGTGGATCGCGTTCTACAATTATGCGCCGACGTGTACTTGGTGCGCGAAGCTGGAGAATTTGCGCTCGAGGAAGATCTATTTGCGAAATTAGTGTTTCTCTATCGGTCGCCAGAAACACTTATTAAATGGACGCGACCGATTGAGGAGGCGGGCGATGATGATCCCGAAGCACCCGAATAATGTGTTATATCTCTATTTAATTTTCTAGCGCACACTTGCCAGTTTGAAAACATTGTGCTTCTTGCTTAAACGCATAAGCCGATTTTGCTATATTGCACGCCTAAGTCTAAGTGCTACATCAGTTCCTTGTTGTACGCCAATTTTACACCTAATGTTAAATAGGGACTACTCAGGTATAATACATATATTTCTAAGTCAAATCAAGTTAAGCGAGAATGACAAATATTTATAATTATATATATTATTTGATTGATCTTCTGTTTCTCTTGTTTAGATCATGTTTTAACAGGTGACTCTTCGAAATCTTTGCTATTACTGCTTTCTTAATAGTTTTTTCGAATTTCTTATTAGCTATACTTGTCCTACTTTAATTGATACACGTATAATATTAATAATTTTGATTTATCTTAGAATAATATGGATGTATAGTGTCTACTTTGCAATTTCAATGAATTTCGCGGCCAGTTTAATACGTCGGAAAATCAACTTCATCTGGATTAAGGAGATGCCATGTCCTGATCGTATATATTTGCTATGCAAATATATTTACGTCGCTCGCGCGTACACATTGTTCGTGGTCGAAGAGGATTTGTATGCGGAGCTAATATTTTTGATAAGAAAATCGGAAATACTGATACACTATACGCGTAATCCCAAGAGGATGAATTATCCTATTCCTCCGTCGCTAATGCATTAATTTTAATTCCGTTTTAATAATGAGAAAATATTTTTAAACACGTTTAATCTTGTTTGTTGTAGTTTGTAATATTTTACATCAGGTTATAGTCTATATAGTGGAATGGTTTATTATTCAGGTTGAGCATCGCCTCCATGTTACGCGCGGCATCTATAAATTGAATTGATTCTGAGTAAGTACTCGGGAAGACTTCTTGTACTTCATCAGCGACTTCAAAAGTAAATTGGAACGTATTTGTCGATATCTCGGCAGCGTCTTGATGATTAATTGCATTCGCATGAATCGCCACTTGCAAAAAGCGACCTTTGGCGTACGCAATTTTTGCGTGCATTCGTATTATAGCTCCAATTGGGATAGGCCTCTGAAATTTTACTTCGCCAATGCCGAGAAGACGAGGGCGAGTTTTTGTGTAGAGGAAACAGGTGGCAAAACCAAGCTCAATTGCTTGACGCATTATATAACCGCCGAAAATTGTATTGTGCAAGTTACGATTCTCCGGGAATGATAAGATAATATTTGAGACGCACGTCTCACTACACCATTTGCAACCCATAGGTAATGCTTCCGCGGGTAAATATGGTTTTCCGTGAGTTGCTTTAATATACAGCTGATGCAATAGTGCCTGTTCGGGGACTGTGGGTAATGTGGGACGGGATAAGGAATTTCTCTTATTGGCGATCTGTTGCCGGTAATATTGTACGGATTTTACGTGAGTCCACTCCAACGCATTGGCTGGCTGCAGTTTATTAATCACAGCACCACGACGATTACTTGCGTCTCGCGCTGCAAGGACAAATTTGGCTTGCATGAAATTCTTCCATTTTCCCTGTGATTTCTGTTGTTCGAGCCACACAACTACTTCAGCGCTAGTGCGTCCGACGTTTGACACATGACCCGAGATTCGAACATCTTCATTAGACTATGGGGTAATAAATTATATTAGAATTATTTGAAGCAAGGAGATGAAAGGAACATACATCTATGCTGTATTTCTGAAGGATGGCGGAATCCATTAAAATAGTTACAACATTGTAAGGTGATGGCAAATGAATAGGTACATTCGGGTTTAGAATGTATTTTTGCACTACCATAACTAGAATCGTCAAATCTTAGAAGAGTATAATTTAAATAATTTAAATTTTACCAGCAAAGATATCCATATCTTCGAGTAGCCTTCCATAACGGACATTTCCCAGATTCGACAAATATTTATTGTGCAATTTTTCGTCTGTGCTCAAAGGAATAATTGCCGAAAGAAAACTATCTTTAATTGTGCGTGTTGGTAGTTCTCTGGCATCTTCAACAAGGTACGTGTTTAATTGTTCTTTTTTTCCTAAATTTGTTCCCATATTATAAGTGTTTTCCAACCCCATAATAATGCGCAATTCATTTTTCACTGTAATGTTACAGTTAGGAGAGGAGTTAAGCTACTGGGGAAATGTAACATACAATCATTTATATTGGCTCCACTTTGTAGGTTCGCTCGAATTCTTGGAGGTGGTCCAACTTGTGATTTGTGGCTGGGTGTCCGTGTAAGATGAAGCCTACTGATGCGATTGAAATGATCATAGTAGCGGCACCCATTCTTAAGTAATTTCAGCGACATTGGTTCGAAAAATGTAGTGGGATAGTATTTATGGGAGAATATCCAAAGAAATTGAGTATGAAGTACAGAGAATTTTGATGAGTTTCAAAACCGCAATTGTTGCCCGTCATATGATGACAAATGAGCTTCAACTTTTCAAACTTTCAAAAGTTTGAAACTTTTGAATTTCGTGCGCATTCGAATGGAGTCGGGTTGCACGAGGTCGACTCGATCAAATTTGCATACCCTAACCTAGTTAAAAACAATCTACTCTCCCGAAAAGAAGTCATTAGAAAAGTTTTGCAATCACAACTGAGAAAATAGCCACACAACTAAAAATAAAATGGTATTTACATCTGCAGTGAATTTTGTTCGGGCGCGTGGACCTGATGAGATTTGGCGAAAACGACGTATATTCAAATTGGCTGCTGTAAGTGCTATTATTTACATTTGATACATCTTCATATTCTATCAATTTTTAGCACTTCTATGGAAGAAAACGTAATTGTTATAGTATTGCAATAAGATATGTGCATCGTGCTTTAGTCTACGCAACTAAAGGAAGGGAATTAAAGAAACAAGATATGGCAAACGTATGTACTACATGGATACACAATCCTGACACTAATTATGAACATTCTTTTAGTTATGGGAACAGAGAGTGAGAGCAGGTTGTAATCAACATGGCATAAGCTACAGTACCTTCAGGGAGGCATTAACAAGAGAAAATGTTCAGCTTAATCGTAAAACTCTGGCAGATCTAGCTTGTTGGGAACCATACACATTCAAAGCTCTAGCAGATACTGCTAAACAAACAGCCCAGGCAGATGGACTAAATCTTGCACAAGAACTAGAAAAACCTCTATACAATGTCATGACAAGAGCAATGAGGAAATAGGCACAATATCAAATTTCATATGTTGTAAATGAACCAAGTAGTCATAGAATATAAATGCATCTTTATTCATACTTCACAATATGGAAATACTCCTTCACTTATTACATAAATGTGACTAAACCAGTACTAGCCAGAGATTGTTTGGTGATTTGAACAACAGTTCCAAACAACAAATTGGACATCAAATATTACTGGAACCGTAATATAAACATGTAATATTTGATGCAAGTTTCAATGTAGTACGCAGTAAATTTATAACAAAAACCACTTGGAGTGTAGGGAGTTGATGAACTTAACTATCAATTTTGGCCAGAATATCAGATTCTCTGTAGAGATGCATCTCCTTCTCATCACTAAGTGTTACTTTAGTGCCACCATATTCAGGAAGCAGAACATGGTCTCCTACTTTGATTTGGGGTGGAATATGATTTCCAGCCTAAAGAAATAGTAAAAATATATTAGATTACAAGGTAAATGGTATTCAGAAATCCTATATTTACCTCATTACGTGCACCAGGACCAACAGCAACTACTATCCCTCTGAGCACTTTCTCTGTTGCTTTTTCTGGAATCACAATGCCTCCTTGTGTTTTTGTGATAGCCTCAGCTTTCTGGATCAGGATGCGGTCGAAGAGAGGCAATAAACGTTTGATAGCTCCAGCCTATAACAAAGTCAATGTACTTACAATGTGATAAGATACACAATGCATGATTATAAATTCCAAGGAAATAAGGTAAGCTAATATGAATTTTTGACTGCTTAGCAAGCTGGATGGTAATAACATACCATTTTTTGTTGTTTAACTTTATTTAACGATACGTAAAAACGATGATTCGAGTTTAGTTGTGCGGAACGGTGTGGCAGTAACCGCGTGGTAGAACGTAGTTTGGTTACGTTCGATTCGAGAACGTTCTCAAGCCGGCACAAGTATGGAATAGACTTGTTTGCGGGCAAAGGTCGATATGTTAGAGATTGACACAATCTCAGGATTCGCAATTTGTCAGGTTGGAAACTCACTAAAATTTAGATCAACATCTATTGACTCTTATTATTTTGTTTTTATGATAATTGTTATTATTCATTTCCATGGTAATCCAATAGGATTCGTATTTAGCGTGCAGCTAAAGTTATTTCACAACTCTGTAGATGGTTCTGACTAGCAAGTTGGCTTTGAATATTTGAAAGTTTACAAAGTTACAATACTTGAGCAAAGTTTCTTAGATTCAAATAGAGCGACGGTTTTGTGCGCAATTGCTAATTATGCGGTGCATGATTATAATTTTGATGAAAACAGCTTAGCAGCTCGCTACACCAAGTTTTTTACACATAGTGTAAAGAGCGCATTCTTTATTTCAACAACTTTAAAATCGTACTTGTTTTTAATAAAATTATTTTTTGTTGTTGTCATTTTGCATTTTTAAAACTATTTTTACTATATGTTGAAATTTTTAATTACTTTAAAGTAAAAAAACAATTGCAACACTTAAAATTATCGAGGTGGATAAAAGTTGCGCGTTTTTAACAGTTGCAGGCCAAGTTGCGCGGATTTTAGAATACAAGTCCAAAGAGAATAAAAGTATAGGTAACAGATTATTTTGGATGCGTAGAAGGTGATAATTGATGACAAATAGTAGGTAGCATTTATAATTTATTAAAACTTGAGATCAAATTTTATGTACAGGCAATAAATAACATAGTCATATTACAAGAGTTAAGATTATGATACAATATACAGTAATGTGAATGCAGCTCGAAGCCTAGTAAGAATATATGCAAAGAATGTCAAATTTAGTATTTACACGTAATAGAATGTGTGTTCTTCATAATATGTACATGAACTAAAAAATACGTCTCATTTCAGAGAGAGCAGTATGAGGTGAGTTTGTTGTGCGCAGCGACGCGTTCTACCACGGCCGCCACATATTCTCCTGCTCATCATCGCGTTTATGATCCGGCGCGTGGCCGCCGGAAGCGGTCTCTCTTCGATGCACGCCTGCGGCTGCCGACGGCTCATCATCGTCGACCTCATGTTGGTGCTGCTGCTGCTGGTGCTGGTGCTGTTGTTGCGCCGCCGGAAGTGTTGGCAGCCGACTATAGTCCAATGGCTTTTCCGCCAGCGGTGCATTGGACACGTCGGTAGCCGTTGGCGTTGACGTCGGGGGCGGTTGTTGGACCATGGGTACATCTTCCATGGGCTGCGGTCGCAGATTGATGCCGAGCGCGGTCGCCAGCTGGAGGTAGTGCGATGGTAACACGAAGACAAAGTTGCCATCGTAGGTCTTGACCATCTTCGAAGGCAATTCCGTCGGCAGACTACCGTCCAAAGGTAGTCCGGGCATTGGCAGGTGTCCGTGCGCATTGTTGTTGACTTCTTCATGCGGTGTGCTCGAATCGGCCGGAAGCTGAAGGCGCTCCTCGATGGACGAGGAGGAAGGTGCGCGAGGAATATGTGCGCTCGCTTGCTTCAACTCGGTGTCAACTTCCGAAACGCAGTTCTCCAGGTGCCGCAGCAGACGCTGTCGGACGCCGCTCTCCATGACCATCATCGTCTGTGCGTCCGGCGTCTCCATGTAGCGCTGGACTTCTTTGACGCAGTCGGCATAGCCGGCGCGATAGTGGTGCACGCCGACGGTGTCCAGACTGCGGTGTCGCTGAAAGTGGCGCACGGTCAGCTCGAGGATGTCGGCCTTCTCCAGCTTCGAGTGCTTCGTGTTGTCGGCCTTGGCGCTATCGAGGATGAGCGTCTTGAGCGCGGCGAGGCTCTGGTTGATGCGGGCGCGACGGCGTTTCTCCATGAGCGGTTTGTTGGCGCGGCGTGGTTCGACGTTCCTACTCTTGTTGCCAGTCTTGGCGGTCATCGCAACATCGGCGTGACGGGTGAAGATGACTTTCTGGTGCGGCTTGCGAACGACGGCGGCGACGACGACGTGCGCGTCGCAACAAAACGGCAGTGGAACGCTTGCTGGCTGCCGCCCGCGCTCCTGCCGTCGACTGACTGAGCGCTACTGCCGACCGCGTGCGGCACGCTCTCTCGCGCGCGCGTTCGTGTGCGCCCACCACCAACACGCGCGCACACTAATCGCGCGCGTGCAAGCAGCCAGCCAGCCAGCCAGCCCGCCCGAAAGCTTATAGAGGCAAACGAGCGCCCGCGGCGCTGCGGGGGCGTCGGGGGCGCCGCACTTCTGTCGCGTGCCGACACCGCCGCATCACACCGACGATCCCGTCGGCAGTCCTCAAAAGTTTGTGCCGCGCGCACGCCTCATTAGCAATCACACGCTTGATTTATTTCCATCCGCGCGTCGCGCTAATTAAATCGAAACAACATTCGGACGCCGCATCGCACGTGCACCGCGCTCGCACGATCCCAATTACGTGCAATTAGCGCCGTCGCCGTTTGGCGTGCGCTGGCAGCCTGCGGTCGCACCAGTTGGGTGGGCGGCTAGTTGGCCCCCACAGACGCGTCATGTGTGTGACCGCCGCTTCGTTTGTTCGGGGCGCCCTTTTTGGCCCATCGCAGCAACCGCCGCCTCCGTCCTCCTCCTCCATCTCTTCGCGTAACAACAACAACAACATCAGGAGCAGCACACCTAGCGCGCAAATGCGTGCGGGCAGACATTGCGTCTTATCACTCCATCGCATGCCGCTCTTATCACATGCCACCTCCGTGACACGCACATGTGTGTGCACGACAGAGCGCACATGTCGCATTTGAATATTGTGTCGCGCCGCCGATGACGATGACGACTACGACGACGACGTTGGCGGCGACGGAAGCGCGCACGCGAATGATGTTTTCGTGCGTGCCTTCTCGTCGTTCGCACAGCGCGTGCAATATTAGCGGCGCGCTTATCGGAACCGTCCCGCCGCCGCCGCCGCCGTTGTCGTCGTCGTTGTTGCCGCCGCTCCTGCTTTCTATTCGTATTCGTACATAGCGCGTGCACGCCGCACTTGTGAATGCACGTCTGCGGCTTTCAATATATGCATACTCTAAATGCGCGGATGATAAAACCGCGCACGCATTTTCGTCCGGATAAACACGCGCGAGCGAACGACTGACTGCCCATCCTTAATGCCATGATGAATAATTCCCTCGGGTGAATTGCGCGCCTGTCATTACTTGGCAAGGTTATTCTTGTCACACTGCCTTTTTCTTTACTTTAAATAAAACTTTATTCATTACGGATATTTCTAATTAACTTGGAACAAAAATTCTAATGCGCCAAAAACTGAAGCGCAGCTAGTGGCGTAGCATACTCATTGAAAATTGTACGAAAAGTACGCAGCCGAATAAAAAACATAAAAGTACGCTTCGTTAAATACGAACAAGCAACATACGCAACACGAATGCACGTAAATATGTTGTGCAGCTAGCTAACAAACATATTATACATGGAGCGCAGTGAGTAAATGATACGCAACGCATATTAACAGATTTATTTAACCCGAAAGCGCGCTTTATCCGAATTTTTGTATTTGCGCATTGCATCGCTCGTTAGCGGGTTGGTCGGTTCGTGGGGGGCGGTTGGGCATTATTTATGCGCATTGGGGTGTTTTGCGGAGTGTCGCAATGCGTGTAGTATTCGAATGATTATCGGAGCAATTAGAAAAAAAGTTGTCGCTTGCTGTATTATCATTATTGGCGCGGCCGGCTGGCTGGCTGGCTGGCTGGCGGTCGTTATTGGTTTGTTGATGTTTCGCGCTCGCTGCTGCTGCTGTTTACTGAGTCGGGCAGATATGCAACATCCGTATGCCGGTCGTCGGTGTTGTTGTTGTTCACGGCGCGCATTCTCGTAATGCGTTTGACGGGCGCGCAACAGTAAAACGGGCAAGTGCACGACGGCGAATTTGTGGGTGGCAGCCGCACGCGCGCGCGGGGCCCAGGGAGCGGAATTGATTGCTCTAACGGCAGGCAGGACGTGGGAGGCCACCTGTCTGCGGCAAGTGTCTCGGTCGCTCGACGAAAACCTCACTCACGAAAGCAGCAGGAAAACAACGCCGCATGCAGATTCATCGCATGCGGTTTTTTGGCCGACGCTCGCGCAAAAAATCATATGCGGTTTTGGTTTTAGCAACAACAACGCAACGCCGCGCGATTTATTCGCTTTTTATGCACATGCAGCGCACAAGTAATTGTAATTTATACTCTCGGCGCGTTTTTAAGATCATATTTAGCATACGCATATTTTGCGAACGTAATTTCGCTCGGCACGGCACGGCCGCAGCCGCCGCCTAACCACAAGAGCCACATCAAGCACATGCCCCTTATCAACTTGAAAATTCAACCTACATACTTCAACGGCGAGCGGCTGCGGCTGCGGCGGCAGGCGGCTGGCGGTAGAAAAAAATGTATATAGCGACGACGCCTGTGGTGTTGTGCATCCACACCCCACGACGCGGACGGGGGCTTGGCATGGACAAGGGAGCAACGTTAGCCGGTGCTGACGTGACTTTGCGGCGAGCAGCGGCAAGGAAAAAGCGGGACTCTCACCCTACTGCATTATTAAACGCCGCCACCTTCATTACCCCGACGCGGTCGTTCGCTCGATTGCCGCATGCATGCATGGAAAAAGCGCGCGCGCTTGTTATCAATTAATATCGCGGCGTGCGCGCACACATACCAAAAATACCAATTAATATCGACGGCGGCGGCGGCGGGCAGCTGGGGTATTATTAGTGCGTGAATTTCGTGCATGAGCGCCGGCTGGCCAGCAAAGCGAGGCGCGAGGCGGCAATAAACAGCAATGGCATTATACGCGGTGTGCGGCGCACGCACTGCGCGCATAAATTTATATATGCAGGCACTCGGCGGGCGCCAACACATGCAAATAGCGCGCGCGCTCGCTCGAGTTTTGATATTAAAGGGGATGGATCCGAGCGTGCGGGGCCGCGCTGCCTTCGGCGCTATCGCGAGGGGGGGCCGCACTCACACCACCTCCGCGTGCGGTGGCCGCACAGCGCCAGCGTTCGCAAACAGCGCGACGGCACGCCGGCACGTCGCTTGCCGCTTCCATGCTTGCGCGAGCGTAGGCGACGGACGCGCAATGAAACGAAGCGAGAACGCGACGAGCGCACTGAGTGCCCGCGAAGTGCGCATGGTTCGCCGCCGCCGTCTGCACGCTGCACGCTTGGCGGTCGTTTCGCGGGCACTCGGTGTGCGCCCGATGCCATTCCATTCCACTTGCGTCGGGCGCGAGCGCGCGCGCTTTCAGCAAAAAAAGGCGGCGGAGTGACGAGCGGAGGTCGCTCGTTCTACTACGCCGCCGACATGGCAAGCGGGCTAGCGGTATAAGCAGCGGCATCGCATCAGGAGCGGTAGCGACGACGCTATTTCGCACGCGAGCCGCACTTTGCTTCTCTTCTTTCGCTTTTTCTCTCCGTTCGCCGCTTTTTTTCTTCTCGTCGCTGCTTCCGCAGAGTTTCAACAGCGGCTACGCATCCACGATATGCGCGAAATATATACGAAATTTGTTTAAAATATTAAAAGATATGAAAATTAAACTTGCATACGCGCCGCCGCCGCCGCACTCGTCTGCGAAATTCGCTAAATTTCGATGAGAAATTGCACCAAACTTGACAATAAGTTTCTTTGGCCGCTGTGCCGCAAAGGTATTTCCGAAATATTTTAATAAACAAAGAATTCCTTCCTGCTTCAAAGAATGCGCAAGTTGTTTGCAAAAAAATAATACTTCCCGCATCGCAAGACAATGCGGCGGATCGATATTACTGATCGAATTACTTATATTTGAGCAAATAATTTGAAGCGCATTGGCAGCATCGTTGTGCAACGGCATGCGAGTGAAAAATAATCATTAGTCAAGGCAAACACTCGAGTGCGTAATGGAATTCCGTCGTGCAGGTTGTCCGAAGGGTACATACACCATACCATCATACGCATAGTGCCGGCATACGGATGGATGGATGCAGGCAGCAGTAGCCGGCGGCGTGCGCGCACGTAGATAAGTAATGAGTGTGGCAGCGGTAGCGGCGTGCGCGCGCGAGCCGTTCGCTCATGCATGTTATTCAGGCGCACGCTGCGTGCAGCCGCAACGCACACACACATGCCGCCCCCCGCACGCGCCTGCAGGCATCTATTTTCCTGTCGCGTGCCCGCGTGCCCAATGCGTACGCACGCATGCATATCGCACCTCGCGCGCGTATTTACACGCCGCGCGTTTATAATAAATTCAGCGCGCCGCTCACGCCGCATCTGTGTCGCTCGCACGCTCGTTTGCTTTTCCGCCTCGCGTTTTTGTTTCGCGCTTCTTTTATTTTATTCCGCAGCACCAGCACCAGCGACACAGTACCGTGCAGTGTTCGATATTACGATCGCCTGCCCGCCTCGCTTGCCTTCCTGCTGCGCATTATACCGCTGCCAATGTGCACGCTTCAACTAAAAATACTAAAATGCCATGCACATAAGTAGACGACGCTACGTGTCGCATGCTCGCAGATGGAAAGACACGACCCGTGTATGCTGTGATAATGTTATGCAAATGAGCAGAGCAAAAAGATACCAAATTAGCTGAGAACTAACTTTGCAGAATAAAACTTCTAGAGGATGATTGATAATTCATAAATCGAGTTACCGCATGCAGTACGTCCTACATGAATGTAGCTATGGTTTCTAGGCGGAACAACATTTTGTGGAACGACCTATTAATTGCATGGAAGGAAAAGTAACAGTTTCTTATCATGCTGATATGATTGTTAAGCGAGTCTATTATTTCATAGATTTTTGTGTCATTTAATTGGTCATTAAAAAAGTCGCTATTTTTCTAAGAAAGTTAGATAAATAAATGTGCAGCTCTTTCATGATATCTCGCAATGACCGAGTAAGGCTACCAAGCAGCCTTATCTATACAAAATTAAGCAAAAACTTCATATAAATTACGCGGTAACAGGCTGATTGGCAATTATTGGGCCCAAGAATTATACTCTCACTAAAGCTCCATATTATTTTACGACAATTTTTGATAAAACTGAGTAATGGTGTTTTTGAGAGTACATTTCAAACTAACTTTTTCAGAAATTAGAAAATTAAAAGTTGTTCAAGTTACTTTTAATAATTCATTACTAAAATTAATTATTATTTGCAAATTAGGACGTTTCATGATTGATATATGAATAAAACTGCAAAAATTATGAATTTGAATAAATAATGCACAAAATGTATCAATCAGTTCGATAAATGTTTCGGTTTTAATTATTTCAATACAATTTTGGATTTTCTATATTTTTCTGTTTAGAGAAATTTTACAAAAAATCATTTTTATAATGTCTAATTTTGTACAGAGAAACTTGACGAATTTTTGAGAATATCTGCGGCTTCAGTTTTCGAATTTTTTGAAATTTGGACGGAAGCGGCGTTTTTTTGGCTTGAATTTTTTGTTTTCGCCGTGTGCGCTTTTACGTATAGTCACTGGTTGAGCGTCGATAGGCGGCACGCGCGCACGGACGTCAGCTCCACATTATCCCGGTTGCTCGTTCCCAAAAAACAAATTGCGTGGGCTTCAACTGCGTTTACTTCAACTCTTCTCTTATTCCATGTGCAGTGTAGTCCTCAAAACTAATTGGTTAAGTTTCACTGTTAGTTTGGAGTGCATATTTTTGGAAATTTAGTGGTGGCGGTGATGTGTCCTAGGTGTGGATAATTGCGAGTTGAGTCGTGTAACCCAGCCAAATGGCGGCGGCAGGTCAACCCGAGCGAGCGTCGCGGCGTAGTTGAGCGGGCCGTGCGCTCGCTCCCCCTTCGTTCGTCTGATTACAGCCGCCCTCCGGTTTGCCTCACACTCCAACGGGCGAGTACAGCCGCGCGCGCTCAGCACCACATACACGTCGCACCAGCCGCCTCCGAGCGCATTCGCCTCCGCCGGGAGTACGAGCGAATCGCACCAGGCGCGCGTCCTCGTCGCACGCGCTTCTCGGATCGTGCAAACACGAAACGCTGGAGCGCGCTCACCATTCCGCATGTATTATATATATATAGATATATATCTTGTGCAGGCAGAGAGGCGGCAAGCGCGCGTCGTTATACACGCCACGCCGCTATAGCTATAGCTATATGGCATCGTAGGCGAGCGTGAGCCCTACATCAGCAGCCGCCGCCGCCGTCGCCTCCACCTCCTTCGCCGCCGCAGTTGGTTGCCGGCGATAGTTAAACGGCACGATGCGGCGCCGTATATAGATATAGCCACCGCCGTGTGCCGCCGTTCGTTCCGATCCGCAGCACACGCGGCGGCGCCGAGTGGTGTGAGGTGGGAAAGCGGTAAGGTTGGCGTAAAACTGCCAAGCCATGGCATGGCGTGCGCTCTCGCTCCCCATCCCACCGTCGTCGCCCCGAGCGGCGGCAACAGCAGCAGCAGGCGCGCCACGCCGCACCGCACCCGCACACAGGGAACGCGCGCGTGGGTGGAAGCCAGGCCTGATTTCTTCATCCGTCTGTCACGCTGCCGCTGCACACGACACTCATTATCACCCTCGGGGCGGCGAGGCTTGAGGTGGCACGCTACTCGTGCGCACGGCAGCACCAACGTCGGCGGTGGCGGCGACGGCGACCCTTCATCATTGCGCACCGTGCGCCACGCCACCGCACCGCACCGCACCGGCGGCGAGCGATCCTTTCCTTCGCATGCCGCACGGCTGCTTCCGCTCTTATTATCCATGCACGTTTTAGCACGCGCGCATAGAAAATGAACGGATGCAACATACAAGTCGTCACTTTAAGCACCCCCTGCCGTTGCGCGGGATCATAACGGATTGCCGCTGGATTTGCGCGGATTGCGTCGCCGATGTATCCCGTGTGCTGGTCGGTGATGCATGGTGCGTGTGGTCCCACGACCGCAACCGCCAGCCGCGCACTTTTCTTGCACTCCTTATCAGCGCCTGCGTGTGCAGCTATCACTCATTTTTATTGCCGCCGGCCTCGCACTGTGTGCCGGCGCACACACGATTGATTACGGGGGTGGCGCCAATGCTTTTCATTAATTCCGCATACGAAATAAATTATGACGCCAATAAAAATGGCTAAAATTTTAGTTTTCAAGTTTTCCATTCTTCAGGATCATGTTTCCGACCAAATTCTTCCAATTTCTACAAGTTTTACTACAAATTGTCCTTCAGGATAAGGAAAGTATATGAGCAGAGTTGAAATATATTTGTATTAATCTTGTTTTCTTGTTGCAGATTCCAGCAGGAGAATGATTGTTCTGCATGAAGAATTATTAAACATTTTCTGGTCGTCTGAACAAATATGCATCAAACATTCAATAAGGATAAGTATCTTTCACTAACAATAAAATAATTGTGTTTTCTAATTTGCAATGTAGGTTTATGGATATAAGTTTTTAAACTAAATATTCTAATTTGTACGAAGCCAAATATCAACAAATTGCTAATTTAAAATATTACAACAAAAGTCAAAAAATACGCAGAGCGTTGGGTTTTTATCACAACTATGAAATATATAGAAATGCAATGCAGGAATAGCAATAATTTTGAATTAGAAACGTACGCGAGCGCATTCGATAAATAAGTAGAAACGCGAAATTGCGCCGGCGAATTTCACGCTGGTGGCGAATGGCATGCATCTGGTGTGTACGTGTTGATGAGCGATGACGGTCGAGCGGGTGCTAATTGATGCAGATATCGCATTCTCGCACGACGACGGCGGCAGCGCGACGCGGCGAGGCCGTATAGAACGGGCGCACGCGGGCGAGGCGTCGAAAGCAGTTGGCGGTCGCATCCGCCGCCAAATCACCCGCGCCACCGCCCGCGCCTCGGCGTGCGCGCCTATCTCTCAATTCGTATGCCGCCTGCAATACCCTTTCTATCTATATATCAAGCCCGCAGATGTATAGATATAGCGCGACGGACGGAACGAGCGCCCGTTCGCGCGCGCTCTACGTGAAGATTATGCCGCCGACACGGACACGGGCATCGCTGCCACCGCTGCTGCCGTCGTTATACCGTCTATGGGCCCGCGCTGCTGTGTGGGTGTGCAAGCATTCGTTTTTCCCTCGTGCTCACGTTTACGTGTTCGCCCGCAGACGGGGCGATCCGTATTGCCGCCGTCCGCTCCCACGCACGCACGCTGCCAAAGCGCGCTCTCCGTCTTGCTGCCCGCCACTCGACTGTCGGTTCACGTGCGAGCGATTGCTTTGACACGCTCGGTCGGGCCTCGTTAAACTACAGGCGGCAGGAACATCACGCTGCCGCTACGGCCGCCACGGCTACTGCTACCACCGCCGCCCCCATTACGCGCAAATCCTTTAAAGGGGAACTGCTTAGCGGCACGCTCGCGACCACGCGCTTTCTCATACCCTTAATAACCATGTGCATCGAGTCGCGCAATCAGCGACCGGCAAGGGCGCTCACTGATAAGTTACGTTTGCCAAAGATGCGCAACTTTGCTATAATTTCGAGGATATTTTCTTTGCCTTCTACCTACCAAAATTTCTTTTAGTAGGTGTGTTTCATCTCTCCCTAAGAATTCAAAAACTATCGATTATGAATTTTTATCAAGGATAATTATTTTAGGCGTAAAATAAACAATGGAGTTGAATGCCAGGAAAGTTTGAAAACTATTGTCCTGTTTATTTCGGCTCGACGCATGTTGCTGCCCTCTTGTAAGCAGAAGCTACATTATTAAGGATAACGCTTCAAGGATAACAAGTATACTTTCAAAACATCATTAGTAGCCACGTGCGAAATCGATGATAGTAGGTACTTTATGCAGAGATCCACTTTCAGCTAATTTCATAGTTTCCGCAAATTGTTCAGCAATGTCACGCGCTCGGCTTTTACAAGCAACATGCGGTGTGATTGAAATCTAAAAACATAATTGCTTTAATTAGCATTTGAAACAGGCAAACTCTTTTCGTACTTTGGATGATGTCCAGAATTTGCTAGTAGGTGGCAATGGTTCCTCATTAAACACATCCAAGTAAGCATGTGATAACCAATTCTTATCAAGCGCATTTAATAACGACTCATCAGATATAACGCCACCGCGTCCAACATTGATAAAAATCGGTGCTTTATCTAAAATTAATTAAATATAAATTACGAATAGCATGGTGACAGTTTTACCTTTGCACACTTCAAGGACATTATCATTTAGCATTCCAATCGTGTTTTTAGTATTTGGTAGAATACTGACAATATAATCACAGCCAGCCAAGAATTCCTTAAGTTTCTCCGTGGGATAATAATCGTCAATATGTTGGTATCTTTCCTTTGAGTTCTTATCAGGAGTTTGCTGCCTTCCTAAGGCTTTAATATTTGCGCCAAATCTCTTTAAAAATTCACTCACTGAAACACAAAGCTGCATTAGAAGTGACTGTAATTATTGTACTTGCTTTACCTCGTTGACCAATTTGTCCAATGCCCATTATTCCAATGGACAAATCAAAAATGGTCCTGTAATCATGAATTTTGCCGTCCTTGGCCCAAATCTTGTTCAATTGATTCTCATGCATCTTTAAAGTTTCTCTCTCATGATTGACGATTGTGGCTACCACGTATTCGGAGATAATGCAACCGAAATGTTCGCCAGAAAAGCGCAAAATTGGCATCGGAGGCACTTGCGCGGCGTTGATATGAGGCATTAGGGCATCTAAGCCAGCCCAAGTACCTTGGAAGATCTTTGCATTTGGTAGATGATATAAATGAGGACCTACCAAATCATAATCGCCAACGATTACGTCAAAGTCTTGAAGTTCCTTGCTGGTGCAGCCTTCTTTAACACTTTGAACATTATAGATGCTCGGTAGCTTTGACACTAATTCATTACACAAATTGGGTATTTGCGACAGAACCGCGATATTTGTGAATTTTGCCATTTCAAATGATGTTTAGAGATGTTTAGAGGTTATACGACATTCTATAGTATTAACTCGTTTATCAGTAACACTGAGCAATACGTGTTTACTGAACTCATAAGTTCGCAGTTAATTTATATGTGATTTGAGATTTCTAAACGTCGATAACAGAATATTTAAAATGCTATTTCTTGATAATCTGAAATCTATAAAAAAAAACCGCAATTCTTTAATTGGTTTGCAGAATTGTTTAGAATTTCAAATATCTATGTGAGTTTTCTTTTGTTTCAAATTGCCTTTGACTTTGTTTCGCATTTAATGTTAATGTTACGAATTCCTCATAAACTAATCAAGACAGATTTCTTTTAGAATAATTTAAATATACTGATATTTATTTTTGGTGCAGGTGTTGCAAATGAATCGTAGAACATATTACCGAATGCGGATACAGTAAAGAATTGGTAGTGCGCGTAGAGTTCGAGTGCGGTGTCGCGGAAAAGTAATACCGAGCGCGCGTAAAGTTTGATTGTCGTCCTGGCTACCGAGGGAATGCGTCCCACATGTGGGTGGTACCGGGGAAATGAAAGCAACCCATGAAAGCAAAAAATTCTACAGTATCAAGGATATTCTGTAGTTTTCAGATTGGGTTCCAAACCACGGAAGTGATATTTTACTCACTGAGTTTCACAACCAGAGAATGTTTGCCTGAATGCCAACGTTGAGTAGATGGGCTTAGGAGCCGGGAAGCGTAATTTTTCGTAATATTGAGTAGTGCCTGTCCCGCCTTCGATGAAAGTTGCATATTCCTACAAGTCCGCTGTGGAAACACGTGCTTAGCTGTTCTTATGCTTCAGAGAATAGTTCGTATTCGCGTCTCATGATGCCTGGCAGAGGGCGTCATTCAACAGGCCCTATTTTGAAATATGCAATTATTTAGCTTAGCCCTTGTCAAGCACGTGCTAACAGTGTGAATATGATTAAACTCGCTATATAACTTTATAAGTTGTATCAATTTGAAATATTTCTCTTGTTTTGAGGCGCTACTACCAAGGAATATTTGGTGGCGCTTAACTTTTGGCCACTGCCAATAATATGCCTGGTGTGTATCGACAGTAAAGCACTTTGTAAAGTTCTTTTAGCAAGTCCGATTTACTTGTAAATACTCAGCAAAAAGTAAGATGATGGCAGTACCTGTAAAGTCATTTCTATTACAACTGATTACAACGTTACTATACCAAACAACAGTCGAATATATGTGTTAGAACAGCGCTAATTTGCGCAATCCTCCCACGCACCGTGCGCGCTTGTCGCAGCGTCTAGTGCGCTCTGGTGCGCTCTAGTGACGATGATGGCTACTGGTGTAAAACACCAGTAACACCAGTATACTGGTTACGCTACTCTAGTAGCGTAATTAGTGGTATACAATTTTATCAATATCTCGGAAACTATAAAAGATATTAAAATAATTCTTTCACTCACATAAAGAATATTAATTTTCTAATAATATACCATTTAATCAATAAAATGTATTAGAAATTATTATGAAAATAAGAGTATTGTAAAAGTCCATCTGAGTATATACAGAAATAGTTTTAAACTTGCTATAACTTTTAAAGTTATGCACTAATTTTAATGACCTAAAAACTGTTGTAATGCAATTTCTTTGTACTATCCGACTGCAGTATCATTTTTATCAATTAATGATTAATTGTGTTCCAAATTTCGATCTAATTTGCGATGCAGTTGCGTGTAAACCTTTACAAACTTCATACCTATTGCTTCAGGTATGAAGCAATGGTTAAAACAATCACTCCTATAGCTGTATAGTTTTAACTACTGCCAAAATATTTTCTTATAATTCAATTGTATTTAGCAGGTTAGGGAACAGGAACATTACTTGCTGCTTGTTCAACTTTCAATATTTGAGAAAAGGCGAAATTGTTGCAATCTATCTCACATGCGCAAGTGTCGGGTTATACCTGCGCTCACGCACAGACTTTAGTCTCTCGTAGGTCGCTCAGCCGTGTGTTGCTCGCGGAGTGTCGGTTAAAAATTGTGCTGTGCCGTGATTAATAAAACAAGTGTTAATCAATTTAAACAATAAAAGTGATCACAGAAACGTTAATCTGTGTTAATTTAAACGATCAAGTGCGTGGTGTGTTAAAATTAATTAAACTTACAAGTGCTTCGTTCATGGACGTTTACGCATACATCCACCAGGATTTCCTTCGCTCAACAAGGATCAATCGACGCACCGAAGCATCCCTCATCAACCAGGGGCCAATCACGGAGGAATTGATCGATAAAACCGTGAGTACCTATTAATTTTCTATACTAGTGCATGCTAATTCGCCACGAGGTGCATAGTCAGTTTCGACAAGTTTCAAGCCAGTTTCGCTCAGGTTTGAGGGGTCAAACACGCACACGGTTTTTTTACCCCGGGTTTGCCGCGAGCTATAGGAATCGAGTATGATAACGCGGAGAAGTTTCACTGCCTGGACGTCTATTTTAAACCTTAAAATTTTTGTTAAATTTTACACGAGTGCGAGAGAGACTAAAGTTTTACAATTCTACCTGACTTATTTTCGCATGCAGCATAAAGGTTAACCGTGTTTGCACATATGACAAATACTTTGTTGCATTGCTCTAGTCAGCTGGTTAATTTAAAAGAGTGCGAATAATTTGAATGCGCGTTTTGGCTAAATCTATTACAATTAGAACTGCTTAGCGCATTATGAGGTATTGTAAGAACAAATTAATAATTAGTTTTCAGTATTATTAAACACGCACTGTTTATATGATCAGCTGTTGTCGTCATTTGAACTTCGTGAAACTTTATTGCAGTTCTGTTTCGCACCTATTTTATGCAGACTGGTATCAACGTGCGCTACTTTAATTGATGTTTATGAATTGTTATAGTAGATTTTAATTTGACGTAATACTTTCAGATAAATGCAACCAAGCCATTCAAAGAGTCATTCGCTCGCATATTTTACTCACATTAAAATAATTTCTTAATAATTTGATATGCTAATTTTGATCGAATATGTGGATGCATAAAATGTGTTTGTTGTGTTCTAAGTTAATTTGTAGTCGGTCCCCTTTTGCACTATCTGTTGCTTTGCGAAGGGCTAGTTTACAACTCACAGAGAATTAAGTGACAACTTTTTTTTACCTTTTTTTATTTACTTTTATGATTTATATTATTTTGCTTTAATTTACATATTATTTTATCCACAATTTTAATTATTATTTATTATTTTTTAGTTATTTATTGTTCAATATATTATGACTCATTTTTTGAAAAAGAGACAAATATGTCCAATTTGTGAAAAGAGACAAATGTGTCCATGGTGATTTGAATTATTGTTACAGATGTTGATGATGATTTCTTTATTTACTTATTTATTGAGATGTAATGGTGTGAATGAAGGGTGGCCACCCGAGTGTGCGTGTGATATTGGTGAGAATGATCTGTAGCAATATGAAGATGACCCAATATTAAAGTCAAATTAAAAAAAAATTAATAATTTTAATTGCAATGAGTCATAATATTATTGGATGGTAAAACCTTAATTTATTTTATTATTTTATGATTTTATTTCCTCGTCACTTTAGTTCTTTGTGGATTGTAAGCTTGCTTTTTGCCGGTGATGCGATACTGATCCGGGATAGGCTATTAAGTTGGCTTGCTCAGAATAAGCGCATTTTTTGTATTTACATATATCGATCAACATTAGTTTTGCTTTGCATAGTTTTGCAGTTTTGCAGTAGGTTAATATCATAGTAGATTTAAGTTTGTTTATATTTTTAAAAATATGTGGGCTTTGGCGTATTTGAATGAGGCTATCAACTCCGAAGAGAGGAGCAACACTGAGAACCTTGAGACCAATTAAAGGCACAGCACAAGGCATATGAGTGGAGAAAATCAAGAATATCCACTGAAAATTCATTACATCAAGTCGTTAAAAGTACTAAGGTATGATATTAATTTTATATTTTTTCGCATTTGATTAACGTTTGTTATATTTTTGTAGAGAAATATCGTCCCAGTCAAAATATTGTGATACTAGAGAAGAAAACCAAGTTGAAGACTCTCATCAACTGAAGACGACAACTGAAGAACGTTATTACCAAGTCGTCAAATTACATCAACACAGAACGCAAGGTATGATCTATAGCTGTTAGTCGATTCAATTTATTAATCTTTGTAATACTTTTTAGATCACCTATCGATCCAAACCAAAATAGGGCGATTGAAAGGGACAGTACTAGGAGACGACAAAATTTCGAATATATCCACTCTGAAACATAATATGATCAAGTGGTAATTACCATATCACCGAGCTACAAGGTATTAAATCAAATATTTAAAAATGTTGATTTGATAACACTAATGTTTTTGTTCATGTTTTAGGTGATGTGTCAACCCAACCAAAATCATTATGGTTGAGGCAATAAAGCGATTGATGAAGGCGACAATCAAGTCATCAATTGCAAATTCATACTGGAGCAGCAAAGATAAATTGTCTTTAGTTTAAAACGAACGAAACTAAAAACTGAGCAATCAAAAAGTTGATCAAAGTTGGAAGGCAAATAATAAATCGAAGTGGCGAAGGAATACTCTATCAAAATGTAAGTACCAATTAACATTTTCAATTTCCTGAATTTGAATGTTCATGAGTATACAAATTAATTTATTTTGTATATGTTTTAGGTATCTCTTCATACCAAGAAGACCGCTATTCTTCACGGCCTTCTTGAAGTGCTCATTGATGTTCCGCTCCATGACGCCAGAAGCCGATTGACGGGGAATCAGTCGAGGAATTGAAGCTTCGGACCGCATCCCAGAAGCCAATTCAGGAGATGTTCATCGAGCAAAACCGTGAGTGCTTTTTAATTTACTTATTTCTGCATGCAAATTGGTGGTGGTATCGAAATGATCAGTTCATTTGAATTTGATCAGACGGGTTATTTCGGGGAACGAAAATATTATCTTTGCGCCTCATCCTAAATCGAACTAAATTGATTTATCAAAATTATTTAAAACTTTCAAACTATCATAAGCAAGCATAAAATTAATTCGGCAAAAAATCAGTAAATTAATGATATTCACCGATCAATTTCTAGTTTTAAAAACAAATTTTAATTTTGACTATTTTATCTGTTTTAGATGAACATCATAAAACATTAGCCATTCGAATAATTATTGCTACTTGCTAAAGAGCATATGAAACATTGGGTTAGCCAACAGCCCAGATCACTTAACTTTAACTTTATTAAATTCCTCAGGCTAATTTTGATACATGTATGTGGAGACGGAAAATGATATTTACTGCGCTTTTGGTAATTTGTGCTTAGTTCCCTTTTGCACTATTTGCCATTTGGGGGGTGCGTGTATCTACTCTGCGGGGGTGCAAGTGCAAACAATTATTTTATTTTAGTTCTCTTTTAGTTTATTTTAGTTTTATTTTTATTTTATTTTACTTTACTTTATTTTTTAGTTATTTTAATTTAATTTTATTTATTATTTTAAGCCCCGTTTTTATTATTTCTTTTTATTTCTTAGTATCTTTTGTTTTTTATTATTATTTAAGCAAAGATTCAAATCCAAATGTGGCCATCCGAAGATTGGTATAGATTTGTGCGATTTAAAGTTTTTATTTACTTTTTTAATTACTTCTTTAATGAAGGTATGAATGTTTTGCAAAGGGTGGCCACCCGTCTATGTGTGCCTGAGATTGGTGTGATTGGTCTATACCAGTTTGAGGACAGGCCACATCAAAAAAATAATTTAATTTATTATTATTTTTCATTAATCTAATTATTATTTTATGATTTCTCCCGTGCTTGCACCTTTGTTGGGTTTTTATATGTACTTTTTGAGTGGTACAATAATGATCCGGAATTGGGTATCACGTTGCCTTCACAGTGAATGCATTTTCTGAATTTGCATATGTATATTTTGATTAGTTTTGTACATAAATATCTAATCTTCGAATGGCATGACATATCACATGGAAGTTGAATGATGCAACACCAATAAAGCATCTAGCATAGTGAAATCGACTTCCGACTGGATGAGCAAATATTAAGTCCAGTGAGGAAAGAGCGATCAGAAGAAAAAGGTAAATAATAAGAATGTTTTCATATCAGACTGTTAATTAATTGAATTTTTATGTTTTAGCCATCAGTTTCCTGATCGACCAATATGTCAACCCAACCAAAATTACTATGGTTGAGGTAGAAACGCGATTGACGAAGACCACAATCAAGTCATCAATTGCAAATCAATACTGGAACAGCAAAGACAAATCGTCTTAAAATTAAACTGAAGAATTGAGGACCAATGATGTTTGCCAATTCCATGATGACCCAGAGATTCTGGAGGTTTCGACGATTTCCGAGATGTTCAAGGACCAGGACCCAGAAGCCGGAAGCCAAGGACCCAGAAGCAGGAAGCCAAGGACCCAGAAGCCGGAAGCCAAGGACCTAGGACCCAGTTACCAAGGACTTCGACAAAACCGTGAGTGCATTTTAATTTACTATATTAGTGCATGCTGATTTGCCATGGGCAAAACTAACAACTTTTGATTAAGCTACTGCAACGGTTTCGGTATAATCGGTACTAATTTCGTATAATACTTTCAGATCACTCAAGAAATCATTCGAATAGCGCTCAGCCTAATTAATTAATTTAGTCGAATATGTCCTTTTCGGTTTAAGTTTACTCGGCATTCAAATTCCATTCATTTGCGAAGAGCTAGTTTACAATTCACGGAGAATTAAGTAACAAATTTTTAATTTTTATTTTCATTTATCTTTTACTTTATTTTATTTTCATTTAATTTAATTTTATTTAACCACAGTTTTAATTATTATTTTTTACTTTTATTTCTTTGGTATTAGCTGTGATGTGACTCAGACTCAAATGACTATATTTCAAAGATCTTTCGAGATCGATTACTCGAAGAGGCAATTCTGATTGCAACGTCCCCAAGTTGATTTTCACGTTATCTTTATGCAATACTCTAACATGCGATCATGATGTTAGTTAAAAAGTATTTTTTAATACTTCTACAAGATCTTTCGAGATCTATTTCTGGAAAACGCAATTCTGTTTGCGTTTGTTGTTAATTTTCAAATTATCTCTTTGTAATAATCTAACACGAGCAATCGTGTTTGATTAAACAGTATTTCTGAATACTGCTACTAGACCTTACGAGGTCTATTTCTCGAAAACGCAATTCTGCTTGCGTCCCATTATATTTATCAGGTGAAAATCAACCAAATCAACTGCATTGCACAGGTATCTGTGTACCCAACTCTCATTAAATACTAATCTAGCACTTAGTGCTAGATTAAAGAGTCAATGGCTGAGTTACATTATAGTTGGTACTGAAACATTAATTTAATTTATTATTTTATGATTTAATTTCCCTGTTACTTTTGTTCTTGGTGAATTGTAAGCTTGCTAATCGCCGGTGATAAGTTGACTTACTCCGAATTTGTACATTTCATATATTTACATATTTTAATTCATATTAGTTTTGCTTAAAATATCGGGAAAGAACCAACGATCCAGCACCTACTTGTGCCGAGATTTCAATCCGCAAGAGGACTTAGAGCTGGGGAGGGTGTCTTGAGGGCCACTCACACTACCGACATGCAATGTCTGGGAGTGCGACGTCCATCAAAACATTTATATTTTTAAATATTTTCTCTATCATTTGGCGCTATTCGAATCACATGGTCCGGTCAATCGAGAGGAGGAAAATCCATGAAGCATCCAGAGGATTCCAGGCGACTCAGTCCATTCTAGACAGCAGTTGGGCATGGTACTTGTAGGTATAATGTAAGTATTATACATATCATTGTGTTATATTTCTCATTAACACATTGTTTCTGTTTCAGAGATTAACGTGTTTTTACAGGTGGCTGGTCCCATTCCATTCCATGATGCAGCAGTTGGGTTTCATCTTCAGGAGTCGTAGGTAAGTCTCATTCAATTGATAACTTTTTATTTATTGTACATTTTAATAATGAATTGTATTTGTTTCAGAAGTCATTTCCAGGCTGGTCCCATTCCATTCCAAGATGCAGCAGTCGAGCGCCGGGTCTGACAGTGTCAAGTAAGTTTAATTCAAAACCAATTATTTGAAAATGCTAATATTTATTTTTTTGTTTTAGGTGCGCGAGCCGGGAAAAGTGTGGTCGAGTGCGCGAAAAGTAATTTCGAGTGCGCGATTGATCTTCAATCTTTCATTTAAAATCATTTTTAATTATTTGAGTGCGGGCCGGCATTTTTTGTAATTTCGCGAGTGCCGCGAGAGACTTGATATTTAAAGGCGGCCGTCGTCAAACCGTCCAACGAGCCATCCAGAGGGTTCCAGATGACATCTCCAGCCATCCATCCAAAGGGTTCCAGATGACATCTCCAGCCATCCATCCAGAGGGTTCCAGATGCGGCGAGGGCCAGCGTTGGGACACTCAGCGGGGCGACTGCTTGTGTGCCGACCCACAAGTAATGCTCGCCGAAGTGGAATCTCCACTATTACAAACTGTAATAGTGGGGCACCTTTAGCCGATTGCTATCACAAACTGTGGTAGTGATCAAACAAGTTTAATTATTTGTGTTTGCGCCAGAGTCCTTCCGACTCTTAAAAATGGTCCATAAGACCAAGTATAAAGTAGAGTCGTTTTGACTCAAAATAATGGTCCATAAGACCAAATGTAAAGAGTCCTTTCGACTCAAAATAATGGTCCATAAGACCAAATGTAAAGAGTCCTTCCGACTCAGCAGAATAAGACTAATTGAATAGTAGGTTTTTCGCGATCGCGGATTTTAGGGTGCTGTTGCTGCATTCATCAACTGTTAAGTTGATGAATAAAAATATTATTTACAGGTGAATGTGAAAAGTGAGAAAACAGATGTCTTGAAAGACGAAAACCCACAAAATTATAATTAGAGGACCAGGAATATTACGGTTCATAATCCATATAATCCAGGAGGCCAGATAAAAATAGAAGGAAGATTAAAAACTAGGAGATGCCCAAAATCTAGAAGGAAGTCCAAACATATCGAAATGTCCAAATGCCCAGAAGGAAGGATGTCCAGGCTCCTCAACAGACCCAATAGTCAACAATACCAACGGCAGCAACAGCCAACGTGCGCTATTTTACCGTCGTGGCCAGAGGAAGGATTGTGCCGTTCTGGACTTTGGCCACTCGTTATGTATCGTTCGCTAAGTCGTCGGGCGCGTTTCCGTTTTAGAATAAGATTTTTAAAATCTTAAATTTTTATGGGCTTTAAACATTTAATTATTTAATTATCAAGTTAATTTTTCAATGCCCAATCGCGTGATTTATCTTATGTATTTTATGTATTTTATGTATGTATGCATTGTTTATTTATGTATCGTGTTAAATCCCGGACGGGAGCCTGTGGTGGGTAGACGTCTGTTTGGGTGTAGCTACCCCCAGGTCACAGCTAACAGGCACGTGCCTTCCCCGCTCGTTTCGCGCGGATATAAGCGAGCCCATCATTGGATATGTGGTTAGGTAGGATAATTATCCCAATTGCCCTTATCGTTAGCTATGGTGTGTGAATGCAAAGAGTGATGAGATATCATATTAGTAGCATGGAATGAGTGAATATTTATTAACTTGTACTTCTCTTTCAGGATTTAAATTAGCTCCGCGTCGCGTGCGCTTAGTTCGTTAATCGTATTAGGTCAACCTTTTCTTGCCGACTGTGAGTGTGCCAACCGACGTTCTCTTTCAGGGATTTATTGTTTTTAACTTGTACTTTCTTTCCACAGGGCTTCAGTAAACCGTGAGTTTTTAATGAAATATTTAAAAAAACTTGTATTTATAATGTGTGTGATGGTTGGGCACAGTCGGCATATCCTTACCCTTAAATCGGCACTTCCTTTTTAGGGCGGCATGGCTACTCGTGTAGCGGGGCTACTCGTGTAGCGGAGTGTTATTAATCATATATTTGTGTTTTCTTTTTTTTTCAGGTTGCCTTTGACTTTGTTTCGCATTCATTTGTGAATGAAAAGCTTAGTCATTAACCCGGCCCAGGGAAACTAAAAATGTGTAGTTTCACCTGGGTAAATCCTGGCAGGCGCGTCCAAGTCGCGGGGGTGGGCATATACCAACATTTCAATTTTTAAACTTTTTCGAAATTATTTAGTTGGTTGGTATATGGCGAAGTTCTGCCAGGGACCCAAGGTTTGCATGGGTATAACTTGCAAACTAAACAATTATTTTTAGAAATCGCTTTTGACACTCAATAATGTGTCAATACGTACTACGATCTGTGAAAACGTATTTATTTAATTGTTGTTAAAGAGCAGTAATAAATATTGAAATTTGAATAAGTGCCTGTCCCGCCTTCGATGAAAGTTGCATATTCCTACAAGTCCGCTGTGGAAACACGTGCTTAGCTGTTCTTATGCTTCAGAGAATAGTTCGTATTCGCGTCTCATGATGCCTGGCAGAGGGCGTCATTCAACAGGCCCTATTTTGAAATATGCAATTATTTAGCTTAGCCCTTGTCAAGCACGTGCTAACAGTGTGAATATGATTAAACTCGCTATATAACTTTATAAGTTGTATCAATTTGAAATATTTCTCTTGTTTTGAGGCGCTACTACCAAGGAATATTTGGTGGCGCTTAACTTTTGGCCACTGCCAATAATATGCCTGGTGTGTATCGACAGTAAAGCACTTTGTAAAGTTCTTTTAGCAAGTCCGATTTACTTGTAAATACTCAGCAAAAAGTAAGATGATGGCAGTACCTGTAAAGTCATTTCTATTACAACTGATTACAACGTTACTATACCAAACAACAGTCGAATATATGTGTTAGAACAGCGCTAATTTGCGCAATCCTCCCACGCACCGTGCGCGCTTGTCGCAGCGTCTAGTGCGCTCTGGTGCGCTCTAGTGACGATGATGGCTACTGGTGTAAAACACCAGTAACACCAGTATACTGGTTACGCTACTCTAGTAGCGTAATTAGTGGTATACAATTTTATCAATATCTCGGAAACTATAAAAGATATTAAAATAATTCTTTCACTCACATAAAGAATATTAATTTTCTAATAATATACCATTTAATCAATAAAATGTATTAGAAATTATTATGAAAATAAGAGTATTGTAAAAGTCCATCTGAGTATATACAGAAATAGTTTTAAACTTGCTATAACTTTTAAAGTTATGCACTAATTTTAATGACCTAAAAACTGTTGTAATGCAATTTCTTTGTACTATCCGACTGCAGTATCATTTTTATCAATTAATGATTAATTGTGTTCCAAATTTCGATCTAATTTGCGATGCAGTTGCGTGTAAACCTTTACAAACTTCATACCTATTGCTTCAGGTATGAAGCAATGGTTAAAACAATCACTCCTATAGCTGTATAGTTTTAACTACTGCCAAAATATTTTCTTATAATTCAATTGTATTTAGCAGGTTAGGGAACAGGAACATTACTTGCTGCTTGTTCAACTTTCAATATTTGAGAAAAGGCGAAATTGTTGCAATCTATCTCACATGCGCAAGTGTCGGGTTATACCTGCGCTCACGCACAGACTTTAGTCTCTCGTAGGTCGCTCAGCCGTGTGTTGCTCGCGGAGTGTCGGTTAAAAATTGTGCTGTGCCGTGATTAATAAAACAAGTGTTAATCAATTTAAACAATAAAAGTGATCACAGAAACGTTAATCTGTGTTAATTTAAACGATCAAGTGCGTGGTGTGTTAAAATTAATTAAACTTACAAGTGCTTCGTTCATGGACGTTTACGCATACATCCACCAGGATTTCCTTCGCTCAACAAGGATCAATCGACGCACCGAAGCATCCCTCATCAACCAGGGGCCAATCACGGAGGAATTGATCGATAAAACCGTGAGTACCTATTAATTTTCTATACTAGTGCATGCTAATTCGCCACGAGGTGCATAGTCAGTTTCGACAAGTTTCAAGCCAGTTTCGCTCAGGTTTGAGGGGTCAAACACGCACACGGTTTTTTTACCCCGGGTTTGCCGCGAGCTATAGGAATCGAGTATGATAACGCGGAGAAGTTTCACTGCCTGGACGTCTATTTTAAACCTTAAAATTTTTGTTAAATTTTACACGAGTGCGAGAGAGACTAAAGTTTTACAATTCTACCTGACTTATTTTCGCATGCAGCATAAAGGTTAACCGTGTTTGCACATATGACAAATACTTTGTTGCATTGCTCTAGTCAGCTGGTTAATTTAAAAGAGTGCGAATAATTTGAATGCGCGTTTTGGCTAAATCTATTACAATTAGAACTGCTTAGCGCATTATGAGGTATTGTAAGAACAAATTAATAATTAGTTTTCAGTATTATTAAACACGCACTGTTTATATGATCAGCTGTTGTCGTCATTTGAACTTCGTGAAACTTTATTGCAGTTCTGTTTCGCACCTATTTTATGCAGACTGGTATCAACGTGCGCTACTTTAATTGATGTTTATGAATTGTTATAGTAGATTTTAATTTGACGTAATACTTTCAGATAAATGCAACCAAGCCATTCAAAGAGTCATTCGCTCGCATATTTTACTCACATTAAAATAATTTCTTAATAATTTGATATGCTAATTTTGATCGAATATGTGGATGCATAAAATGTGTTTGTTGTGTTCTAAGTTAATTTGTAGTCGGTCCCCTTTTGCACTATCTGTTGCTTTGCGAAGGGCTAGTTTACAACTCACAGAGAATTAAGTGACAACTTTTTTTTACCTTTTTTTATTTACTTTTATGATTTATATTATTTTGCTTTAATTTACATATTATTTTATCCACAATTTTAATTATTATTTATTATTTTTTAGTTATTTATTGTTCAATATATTATGACTCATTTTTTGAAAAAGAGACAAATATGTCCAATTTGTGAAAAGAGACAAATGTGTCCATGGTGATTTGAATTATTGTTACAGATGTTGATGATGATTTCTTTATTTACTTATTTATTGAGATGTAATGGTGTGAATGAAGGGTGGCCACCCGAGTGTGCGTGTGATATTGGTGAGAATGATCTGTAGCAATATGAAGATGACCCAATATTAAAGTCAAATTAAAAAAAATTAATAATTTTAATTGCAATGAGTCATAATATTATTGGATGGTAAAACCTTAATTTATTTTATTATTTTATGATTTTATTTCCTCGTCACTTTAGTTCTTTGTGGATTGTAAGCTTGCTTTTTGCCGGTGATGCGATACTGATCCGGGATAGGCTATTAAGTTGGCTTGCTCAGAATAAGCGCATTTTTTGTATTTACATATATCGATCAACATTAGTTTTGCTTTGCATAGTTTTGCAGTTTTGCAGTAGGTTAATATCATAGTAGATTTAAGTTTGTTTATATTTTTAAAAATATGTGGGCTTTGGCGTATTTGAATGAGGCTATCAACTCCGAAGAGAGGAGCAACACTGAGAACCGTGAGACCAATTAAAGGCACAGCACAAGGCATATGAGTGGAGAAAATCAAGAATATCCACTGAAAATTCATTACATCAAGTCGTTAAAAGTACTAAGGTATGATATTAATTTTATATTTTTTCGCATTTGATTAACGTTTGTTATATTTTTGTAGAGAAATATCGTCCCAGTCAAAATATTGTGATACTAGAGAAGAAAACCAAGTTGAAGACTCTCATCAACTGAAGACGACAACTGAAGAACGTTATTACCAAGTCGTCAAATTACATCAACACAGAACGCAAGGTATGATCTATAGCTGTTAGTCGATTCAATTTATTAATCTTTGTAATACTTTTTAGATCACCTATCGATCCAAACCAAAATAGGGCGATTGAAAGGGACAGTACTAGGAGACGACAAAATTTCGAATATATCCACTCTGAAACATAATATGATCAAGTGGTAATTACCATATCACCGAGCTACAAGGTATTAAATCAAATATTTAAAAATGTTGATTTGATAACACTAATGTTTTTGTTCATGTTTTAGGTGATGTGTCAACCCAACCAAAATCATTATGGTTGAGGCAATAAAGCGATTGATGAAGGCGACAATCAAGTCATCAATTGCAAATTCATACTGGAGCAGCAAAGATAAATTGTCTTTAGTTTAAAACGAACGAAACTAAAAACTGAGCAATCAAAAAGTTGATCAAAGTTGGAAGGCAAATAATAAATCGAAGTGGCGAAGGAATACTCTATCAAAATGTAAGTACCAATTAACATTTTCAATTTCCTGAATTTGAATGTTCATGAGTATACAAATTAATTTATTTTGTATATGTTTTAGGTATCTCTTCATACCAAGAAGACCGCTATTCTTCACGGCCTTCTTGAAGTGCTCATTGATGTTCCGCTCCATGACGCCAGAAGCCGATTGACGGGGAATCAGTCGAGGAATTGAAGCTTCGGACCGCATCCCAGAAGCCAATTCAGGAGATGTTCATCGAGCAAAACCGTGAGTGCTTTTTAATTTACTTATTTCTGCATGCAAATTGGTGGTGGTATCGAAATGATCAGTTCATTTGAATTTGATCAGACGGGTTATTTCGGGGAACGAAAATATTATCTTTGCGCCTCATCCTAAATCGAACTAAATTGATTTATCAAAATTATTTAAAACTTTCAAACTATCATAAGCAAGCATAAAATTAATTCGGCAAAAAATCAGTAAATTAATGATATTCACCGATCAATTTCTAGTTTTAAAAACAAATTTTAATTTTGACTATTTTATCTGTTTTAGATGAACATCATAAAACATTAGCCATTCGAATAATTATTGCTACTTGCTAAAGAGCATATGAAACATTGGGTTAGCCAACAGCCCAGATCACTTAACTTTAACTTTATTAAATTCCTCAGGCTAATTTTGATACATGTATGTGGAGACGGAAAATGATATTTACTGCGCTTTTGGTAATTTGTGCTTAGTTCCCTTTTGCACTATTTGCCATTTGGGGGGTGCGTGTATCTACTCTGCGGGGGTGCAAGTGCAAACAATTATTTTATTTTAGTTCTCTTTTAGTTTATTTTAGTTTTATTTTTATTTTATTTTACTTTACTTTATTTTTTAGTTATTTTAATTTAATTTTATTTATTATTTTAAGCCCCGTTTTTATTATTTCTTTTTATTTCTTAGTATCTTTTGTTTTTTATTATTATTTAAGCAAAGATTCAAATCCAAATGTGGCCATCCGAAGATTGGTATAGATTTGTGCGATTTAAAGTTTTTATTTACTTTTTTAATTACTTCTTTAATGAAGGTATGAATGTTTTGCAAAGGGTGGCCACCCGTCTATGTGTGCCTGAGATTGGTGTGATTGGTCTATACCAGTTTGAGGACAGGCCACATCAAAAAAATAATTTAATTTATTATTATTTTTCATTAATCTAATTATTATTTTATGATTTCTCCCGTGCTTGCACCTTTGTTGGGTTTTTATATGTACTTTTTGAGTGGTACAATAATGATCCGGAATTGGGTATCACGTTGCCTTCACAGTGAATGCATTTTCTGAATTTGCATATGTATATTTTGATTAGTTTTGTACATAAATATCTAATCTTCGAATGGCATGACATATCACATGGAAGTTGAATGATGCAACACCAATAAAGCATCTAGCATAGTGAAATCGACTTCCGACTGGATGAGCAAATATTAAGTCCAGTGAGGAAAGAGCGATCAGAAGAAAAAGGTAAATAATAAGAATGTTTTCATATCAGACTGTTAATTAATTGAATTTTTATGTTTTAGCCATCAGTTTCCTGATCGACCAATATGTCAACCCAACCAAAATTACTATGGTTGAGGTAGAAACGCGATTGACGAAGACCACAATCAAGTCATCAATTGCAAATCAATACTGGAACAGCAAAGACAAATCGTCTTAAAATTAAACTGAAGAATTGAGGACCAATGATGTTTGCCAATTCCATGATGACCCAGAGATTCTGGAGGTTTCGACGATTTCCGAGATGTTCAAGGACCAGGACCCAGAAGCCGGAAGCCAAGGACCCAGAAGCAGGAAGCCAAGGACCCAGAAGCCGGAAGCCAAGGACCTAGGACCCAGTTACCAAGGACTTCGACAAAACCGTGAGTGCATTTTAATTTACTATATTAGTGCATGCTGATTTGCCATGGGCAAAACTAACAACTTTTGATTAAGCTACTGCAACGGTTTCGGTATAATCGGTACTAATTTCGTATAATACTTTCAGATCACTCAAGAAATCATTCGAATAGCGCTCAGCCTAATTAATTAATTTAGTCGAATATGTCCTTTTCGGTTTAAGTTTACTCGGCATTCAAATTCCATTCATTTGCGAAGAGCTAGTTTACAATTCACGGAGAATTAAGTAACAAATTTTTAATTTTTATTTTCATTTATCTTTTACTTTATTTTATTTTCATTTAATTTAATTTTATTTAACCACAGTTTTAATTATTATTTTTTACTTTTATTTCTTTGGTATTAGCTGTGATGTGACTCAGACTCAAATGACTATATTTCAAAGATCTATCGAGATCGATTACTCGAAGAGGCAATTCTGATTGCAACGTCCCCAAGTTGATTTTCACGTTATCTTTATGCAATACTCTAACATGCGATCATGATGTTAGTTAAAAAGTATTTTTTAATACTTCTACAAGATCTTTCGAGATCTATTTCTGGAAAACGCAATTCTGTTTGCGTTTGTTGTTAATTTTCAAATTATCTCTTTGTAATAATCTAACACGAGCAATCGTGTTTGATTAAACAGTATTTCTGAATACTGCTACTAGACCTTACGAGGTCTATTTCTCGAAAACGCAATTCTGCTTGCGTCCCATTATATTTATCAGGTGAAAATCAACCAAATCAACTGCATTGCACAGGTATCTGTGTACCCAACTCTCATTAAATACTAATCTAGCACTTAGTGCTAGATTAAAGAGTCAATGGCTGAGTTACATTATAGTTGGTACTGAAACATTAATTTAATTTATTATTTTATGATTTAATTTCCCTGTTACTTTTGTTCTTGGTGAATTGTAAGCTTGCTAATCGCCGGTGATAAGTTGACTTACTCCGAATTTGTACATTTCATATATTTACATATTTTAATTCATATTAGTTTTGCTTAAAATATCGGGAAAGAACCAACGATCCAGCACCTACTTGTGCCGAGATTTCAATCCGCAAGAGGACTTAGAGCTGGGGAGGGTGTCTTGAGGGCCACTCACACTACCGACATGCAATGTCTGGGAGTGCGACGTCCATCAAAACATTTATATTTTTAAATATTTTCTCTATCATTTGGCGCTATTCGAATCACATGGTCCGGTCAATCGAGAGGAGGAAAATCCATGAAGCATCCAGAGGATTCCAGGCGACTCAGTCCATTCTAGACAGCAGTTGGGCATGGTACTTGTAGGTATAATGTAAGTATTATACATATCATTGTGTTATATTTCTCATTAACACATTGTTTCTGTTTCAGAGATTAACGTGTTTTTACAGGTGGCTGGTCCCATTCCATTCCATGATGCAGCAGTTGGGTTTCATCTTCAGGAGTCGTAGGTAAGTCTCATTCAATTGATAACTTTTTATTTATTGTACATTTTAATAATGAATTGTATTTGTTTCAGAAGTCATTTCCAGGCTGGTCCCATTCCATTCCAAGATGCAGCAGTCGAGCGCCGGGTCTGACAGTGTCAAGTAAGTTTAATTCAAAACCAATTATTTGAAAATGCTAATATTTATTTTTTTGTTTTAGGTGCGCGAGCCGGGAAAAGTGTGGTCGAGTGCGCGAAAAGTAATTTCGAGTGCGCGATTGATCTTCAATCTTTCATTTAAAATCATTTTTAATTATTTGAGTGCGGGCCGGCATTTTTTGTAATTTCGCGAGTGCCGCGAGAGACTTGATATTTAAAGGCGGCCGTCGTCAAACCGTCCAACGAGCCATCCAGAGGGTTCCAGATGACATCTCCAGCCATCCATCCAAAGGGTTCCAGATGACATCTCCAGCCATCCATCCAGAGGGTTCCAGATGCGGCGAGGGCCAGCGTTGGGACACTCAGCGGGGCGACTGCTTGTGTGCCGACCCACAAGTAATGCTCGCCGAAGTGGAATCTCCACTATTACAAACTGTAATAGTGGGGCACCTTTAGCCGATTGCTATCACAAACTGTGGTAGTGATCAAACAAGTTTAATTATTTGTGTTTGCGCCAGAGTCCTTCCGACTCTTAAAAATGGTCCATAAGACCAAGTATAAAGTAGAGTCGTTTTGACTCAAAATAATGGTCCATAAGACCAAATGTAAAGAGTCCTTTCGACTCAAAATAATGGTCCATAAGACCAAATGTAAAGAGTCCTTCCGACTCAGCAGAATAAGACTAATTGAATAGTAGGTTTTTCGCGATCGCGGATTTTAGGGTGCTGTTGCTGCATTCATCAACTGTTAAGTTGATGAATAAAAATATTATTTACAGGTGAATGTGAAAAGTGAGAAAACAGATGTCTTGAAAGACGAAAACCCACAAAATTATAATTAGAGGACCAGGAATATTACGGTTCATAATCCATATAATCCAGGAGGCCAGATAAAAATAGAAGGAAGATTAAAAACTAGGAGATGCCCAAAATCTAGAAGGAAGTCCAAACATATCGAAATGTCCAAATGCCCAGAAGGAAGGATGTCCAGGCTCCTCAACAGACCCAATAGTCAACAATACCAACGGCAGCAACAGCCAACGTGCGCTATTTTACCGTCGTGGCCAGAGGAAGGATTGTGCCGTTCTGGACTTTGGCCACTCGTTATGTATCGTTCGCTAAGTCGTCGGGCGCGTTTCCGTTTTAGAATAAGATTTTTAAAATCTTAAATTTTTATGGGCTTTAAACATTTAATTATTTAATTATCAAGTTAATTTTTCAATGCCCAATCGCGTGATTTATCTTATGTATTTTATGTATTTTATGTATGTATGCATTGTTTATTTATGTATCGTGTTAAATCCCGGACGGGAGCCTGTGGTGGGTAGACGTCTGTTTGGGTGTAGCTACCCCCAGGTCACAGCTAACAGGCACGTGCCTTCCCCGCTCGTTTCGCGCGGATATAAGCGAGCCCATCATTGGATATGTGGTTAGGTAGGATAATTATCCCAATTGCCCTTATCGTTAGCTATGGTGTGTGAATGCAAAGAGTGATGAGATATCATATTAGTAGCATGGAATGAGTGAATATTTATTAACTTGTACTTCTCTTTCAGGATTTAAATTAGCTCCGCGTCGCGTGCGCTTAGTTCGTTAATCGTATTAGGTCAACCTTTTCTTGCCGACTGTGAGTGTGCCAACCGACGTTCTCTTTCAGGGATTTATTGTTTTTAACTTGTACTTTCTTTCCACAGGGCTTCAGTAAACCGTGAGTTTTTAATGAAATATTTAAAAAAACTTGTATTTATAATGTGTGTGATGGTTGGGCACAGTCGGCATATCCTTACCCTTAAATCGGCACTTCCTTTTTAGGGCGGCATGGCTACTCGTGTAGCGGGGCTACTCGTGTAGCGGAGTGTTATTAATCATATATTTGTGTTTTCTTTTTTTTTCAGGTTGCCTTTGACTTTGTTTCGCATTCATTTGTGAATGAAAAGCTTAGTCATTAACCCGGCCCAGGGAAACTAAAAATGTGTAGTTTCACCTGGGTAAATCCTGGCAGGCGCGTCCAAGTCGCGGGGGTGGGCATATACCAACATTTCAATTTTTAAACTTTTTCGAAATTATTTAGTTGGTTGGTATATGGCGAAGTTCTGCCAGGGACCCAAGGTTTGCATGGGTATAACTTGCAAACTAAACAATTATTTTTAGAAATCGCTTTTGACACTCAATAATGTGTCAATACGTACTACGATCTGTGAAAACGTATTTATTTAATTGTTGTTAAAGAGCAGTAATAAATATTGAAATTTGAATAAGTGCCTGTCCCGCCTTCGATGAAAGTTGCATATTCCTACAAGTCCGCTGTGGAAACACGTGCTTAGCTGTTCTTATGCTTCAGAGAATAGTTCGTATTCGCGTCTCATGATGCCTGGCAGAGGGCGTCATTCAACAGGCCCTATTTTGAAATATGCAATTATTTAGCTTAGCCCTTGTCAAGCACGTGCTAACAGTGTGAATATGATTAAACTCGCTATATAACTTTATAAGTTGTATCAATTTGAAATATTTCTCTTGTTTTGAGGCGCTACTACCAAGGAATATTTGGTGGCGCTTAACTTTTGGCCACTGCCAATAATATGCCTGGTGTGTATCGACAGTAAAGCACTTTGTAAAGTTCTTTTAGCAAGTCCGATTTACTTGTAAATACTCAGCAAAAAGTAAGATGATGGCAGTACCTGTAAAGTCATTTCTATTACAACTGATTACAACGTTACTATACCAAACAACAGTCGAATATATGTGTTAGAACAGCGCTAATTTGCGCAATCCTCCCACGCACCGTGCGCGCTTGTCGCAGCGTCTAGTGCGCTCTGGTGCGCTCTAGTGACGATGATGGCTACTGGTGTAAAACACCAGTAACACCAGTATACTGGTTACGCTACTCTAGTAGCGTAATTAGTGGTATACAATTTTATCAATATCTCGGAAACTATAAAAGATATTAAAATAATTCTTTCACTCACATAAAGAATATTAATTTTCTAATAATATACCATTTAATCAATAAAATGTATTAGAAATTATTATGAAAATAAGAGTATTGTAAAAGTCCATCTGAGTATATACAGAAATAGTTTTAAACTTGCTATAACTTTTAAAGTTATGCACTAATTTTAATGACCTAAAAACTGTTGTAATGCAATTTCTTTGTACTATCCGACTGCAGTATCATTTTTATCAATTAATGATTAATTGTGTTCCAAATTTCGATCTAATTTGCGATGCAGTTGCGTGTAAACCTTTACAAACTTCATACCTATTGCTTCAGGTATGAAGCAATGGTTAAAACAATCACTCCTATAGCTGTATAGTTTTAACTACTGCCAAAATATTTTCTTATAATTCAATTGTATTTAGCAGGTTAGGGAACAGGAACATTACTTGCTGCTTGTTCAACTTTCAATATTTGAGAAAAGGCGAAATTGTTGCAATCTATCTCACATGCGCAAGTGTCGGGTTATACCTGCGCTCACGCACAGACTTTAGTCTCTCGTAGGTCGCTCAGCCGTGTGTTGCTCGCGGAGTGTCGGTTAAAAATTGTGCTGTGCCGTGATTAATAAAACAAGTGTTAATCAATTTAAACAATAAAAGTGATCACAGAAACGTTAATCTGTGTTAATTTAAACGATCAAGTGCGTGGTGTGTTAAAATTAATTAAACTTACAAGTGCTTCGTTCATGGACGTTTACGCATACATCCACCAGGATTTCCTTCGCTCAACAAGGATCAATCGACGCACCGAAGCATCCCTCATCAACCAGGGGCCAATCACGGAGGAATTGATCGATAAAACCGTGAGTACCTATTAATTTTCTATACTAGTGCATGCTAATTCGCCACGAGGTGCATAGTCAGTTTCGACAAGTTTCAAGCCAGTTTCGCTCAGGTTTGAGGGGTCAAACACGCACACGGTTTTTTTACCCCGGGTTTGCCGCGAGCTATAGGAATCGAGTATGATAACGCGGAGAAGTTTCACTGCCTGGACGTCTATTTTAAACCTTAAAATTTTTGTTAAATTTTACACGAGTGCGAGAGAGACTAAAGTTTTACAATTCTACCTGACTTATTTTCGCATGCAGCATAAAGGTTAACCGTGTTTGCACATATGACAAATACTTTGTTGCATTGCTCTAGTCAGCTGGTTAATTTAAAAGAGTGCGAATAATTTGAATGCGCGTTTTGGCTAAATCTATTACAATTAGAACTGCTTAGCGCATTATGAGGTATTGTAAGAACAAATTAATAATTAGTTTTCAGTATTATTAAACACGCACTGTTTATATGATCAGCTGTTGTCGTCATTTGAACTTCGTGAAACTTTATTGCAGTTCTGTTTCGCACCTATTTTATGCAGACTGGTATCAACGTGCGCTACTTTAATTGATGTTTATGAATTGTTATAGTAGATTTTAATTTGACGTAATACTTTCAGATAAATGCAACCAAGCCATTCAAAGAGTCATTCGCTCGCATATTTTACTCACATTAAAATAATTTCTTAATAATTTGATATGCTAATTTTGATCGAATATGTGGATGCATAAAATGTGTTTGTTGTGTTCTAAGTTAATTTGTAGTCGGTCCCCTTTTGCACTATCTGTTGCTTTGCGAAGGGCTAGTTTACAACTCACAGAGAATTAAGTGACAACTTTTTTTTACCTTTTTTTATTTACTTTTATGATTTATATTATTTTGCTTTAATTTACATATTATTTTATCCACAATTTTAATTATTATTTATTATTTTTTAGTTATTTATTGTTCAATATATTATGACTCATTTTTTGAAAAAGAGACAAATATGTCCAATTTGTGAAAAGAGACAAATGTGTCCATGGTGATTTGAATTATTGTTACAGATGTTGATGATGATTTCTTTATTTACTTATTTATTGAGATGTAATGGTGTGAATGAAGGGTGGCCACCCGAGTGTGCGTGTGATATTGGTGAGAATGATCTGTAGCAATATGAAGATGACCCAATATTAAAGTCAAATTAAAAAAAAATTAATAATTTTAATTGCAATGAGTCATAATATTATTGGATGGTAAAACCTTAATTTATTTTATTATTTTATGATTTTATTTCCTCGTCACTTTAGTTCTTTGTGGATTGTAAGCTTGCTTTTTGCCGGTGATGCGATACTGATCCGGGATAGGCTATTAAGTTGGCTTGCTCAGAATAAGCGCATTTTTTGTATTTACATATATCGATCAACATTAGTTTTGCTTTGCATAGTTTTGCAGTTTTGCAGTAGGTTAATATCATAGTAGATTTAAGTTTGTTTATATTTTTAAAAATATGTGGGCTTTGGCGTATTTGAATGAGGCTATCAACTCCGAAGAGAGGAGCAACACTGAGAACCTTGAGACCAATTAAAGGCACAGCACAAGGCATATGAGTGGAGAAAATCAAGAATATCCACTGAAAATTCATTACATCAAGTCGTTAAAAGTACTAAGGTATGATATTAATTTTATATTTTTTCGCATTTGATTAACGTTTGTTATATTTTTGTAGAGAAATATCGTCCCAGTCAAAATATTGTGATACTAGAGAAGAAAACCAAGTTGAAGACTCTCATCAACTGAAGACGACAACTGAAGAACGTTATTACCAAGTCGTCAAATTACATCAACACAGAACGCAAGGTATGATCTATAGCTGTTAGTCGATTCAATTTATTAATCTTTGTAATACTTTTTAGATCACCTATCGATCCAAACCAAAATAGGGCGATTGAAAGGGACAGTACTAGGAGACGACAAAATTTCGAATATATCCACTCTGAAACATAATATGATCAAGTGGTAATTACCATATCACCGAGCTACAAGGTATTAAATCAAATATTTAAAAATGTTGATTTGATAACACTAATGTTTTTGTTCATGTTTTAGGTGATGTGTCAACCCAACCAAAATCATTATGGTTGAGGCAATAAAGCGATTGATGAAGGCGACAATCAAGTCATCAATTGCAAATTCATACTGGAGCAGCAAAGATAAATTGTCTTTAGTTTAAAACGAACGAAACTAAAAACTGAGCAATCAAAAAGTTGATCAAAGTTGGAAGGCAAATAATAAATCGAAGTGGCGAAGGAATACTCTATCAAAATGTAAGTACCAATTAACATTTTCAATTTCCTGAATTTGAATGTTCATGAGTATACAAATTAATTTATTTTGTATATGTTTTAGGTATCTCTTCATACCAAGAAGACCGCTATTCTTCACGGCCTTCTTGAAGTGCTCATTGATGTTCCGCTCCATGACGCCAGAAGCCGATTGACGGGGAATCAGTCGAGGAATTGAAGCTTCGGACCGCATCCCAGAAGCCAATTCAGGAGATGTTCATCGAGCAAAACCGTGAGTGCTTTTTAATTTACTTATTTCTGCATGCAAATTGGTGGTGGTATCGAAATGATCAGTTCATTTGAATTTGATCAGACGGGTTATTTCGGGGAACGAAAATATTATCTTTGCGCCTCATCCTAAATCGAACTAAATTGATTTATCAAAATTATTTAAAACTTTCAAACTATCATAAGCAAGCATAAAATTAATTCGGCAAAAAATCAGTAAATTAATGATATTCACCGATCAATTTCTAGTTTTAAAAACAAATTTTAATTTTGACTATTTTATCTGTTTTAGATGAACATTATAAAACATTAGCCATTCGAATAATTATTGCTACTTGCTAAAGAGCATATGAAACATTGGGTTAGCCAACAGCCCAGATCACTTAACTTTAACTTTATTAAATTCCTCAGGCTAATTTTGATACATGTATGTGGAGACGGAAAATGATATTTACTGCGCTTTTGGTAATTTGTGCTTAGTTCCCTTTTGCACTATTTGCCATTTGGGGGGTGCGTGTATCTACTCTGCGGGGGTGCAAGTGCAAACAATTATTTTATTTTAGTTCTCTTTTAGTTTATTTTAGTTTTATTTTTATTTTATTTTACTTTACTTTATTTTTTAGTTATTTTAATTTAATTTTATTTATTATTTTAAGCCCCGTTTTTATTATTTCTTTTTATTTCTTAGTATCTTTTGTTTTTTATTATTATTTAAGCAAAGATTCAAATCCAAATGTGGCCATCCGAAGATTGGTATAGATTTGTGCGATTTAAAGTTTTTATTTACTTTTTTAATTACTTCTTTAATGAAGGTATGAATGTTTTGCAAAGGGTGGCCACCCGTCTATGTGTGCCTGAGATTGGTGTGATTGGTCTATACCAGTTTGAGGACAGGCCACATCAAAAAAATAATTTAATTTATTATTATTTTTCATTAATCTAATTATTATTTTATGATTTCTCCCGTGCTTGCACCTTTGTTGGGTTTTTATATGTACTTTTTGAGTGGTACAATAATGATCCGGAATTGGGTATCACGTTGCCTTCACAGTGAATGCATTTTCTGAATTTGCATATGTATATTTTGATTAGTTTTGTACATAAATATCTAATCTTCGAATGGCATGACATATCACATGGAAGTTGAATGATGCAACACCAATAAAGCATCTAGCATAGTGAAATCGACTTCCGACTGGATGAGCAAATATTAAGTCCAGTGAGGAAAGAGCGATCAGAAGAAAAAGGTAAATAATAAGAATGTTTTCATATCAGACTGTTAATTAATTGAATTTTTATGTTTTAGCCATCAGTTTCCTGATCGACCAATATGTCAACCCAACCAAAATTACTATGGTTGAGGTAGAAACGCGATTGACGAAGACCACAATCAAGTCATCAATTGCAAATCAATACTGGAACAGCAAAGACAAATCGTCTTAAAATTAAACTGAAGAATTGAGGACCAATGATGTTTGCCAATTCCATGATGACCCAGAGATTCTGGAGGTTTCGACGATTTCCGAGATGTTCAAGGACCAGGACCCAGAAGCCGGAAGCCAAGGACCCAGAAGCAGGAAGCCAAGGACCCAGAAGCCGGAAGCCAAGGACCTAGGACCCAGTTACCAAGGACTTCGACAAAACCGTGAGTGCATTTTAATTTACTATATTAGTGCATGCTGATTTGCCATGGGCAAAACTAACAACTTTTGATTAAGCTACTGCAACGGTTTCGGTATAATCGGTACTAATTTCGTATAATACTTTCAGATCACTCAAGAAATCATTCGAATAGCGCTCAGCCTAATTAATTAATTTAGTCGAATATGTCCTTTTCGGTTTAAGTTTACTCGGCATTCAAATTCCATTCATTTGCGAAGAGGTAGTTTACAATTCACGGAGAATTAAGTAACAAATTTTTAATTTTTATTTTCATTTATCTTTTACTTTATTTTATTTTCATTTAATTTAATTTTATTTAACCACAGTTTTAATTATTATTTTTTACTTTTATTTCTTTGGTATTAGCTGTGATGTGACTCAGACTCAAATGACTATATTTCAAAGATCTTTCGAGATCGATTACTCGAAGAGGCAATTCTGATTGCAACGTCCCCAAGTTGATTTTCACGTTATCTTTATGCAATACTCTAACATGCGATCATGATGTTAGTTAAAAAGTATTTTTTAATACTTCTACAAGATCTTTCGAGATCTATTTCTGGAAAACGCAATTCTGTTTGCGTTTGTTGTTAATTTTCAAATTATCTCTTTGTAATAATCTAACACGAGCAATCGTGTTTGATTAAACAGTATTTCTGAATACTGCTACTAGACCTTACGAGGTCTATTTCTCGAAAACGCAATTCTGCTTGCGTCCCATTATATTTATCAGGTGAAAATCAACCAAATCAACTGCATTGCACAGGTATCTGTGTACCCAACTCTCATTAAATACTAATCTAGCACTTAGTGCTAGATTAAAGAGTCAATGGCTGAGTTACATTATAGTTGGTACTGAAACATTAATTTAATTTATTATTTTATGATTTAATTTCCCTGTTACTTTTGTTCTTGGTGAATTGTAAGCTTGCTAATCGCCGGTGATAAGTTGACTTACTCCGAATTTGTACATTTCATATATTTACATATTTTAATTCATATTAGTTTTGCTTAAAATATCGGGAAAGAACCAACGATCCAGCACCTACTTGTGCCGAGATTTCAATCCGCAAGAGGACTTAGAGCTGGGGAGGGTGTCTTGAGGGCCACTCACACTACCGACATGCAATGTCTGGGAGTGCGACGTCCATCAAAACATTTATATTTTTAAATATTTTCTCTATCATTTGGCGCTATTCGAATCACATGGTCCGGTCAATCGAGAGGAGGAAAATCCATGAAGCATCCAGAGGATTCCAGGCGACTCAGTCCATTCTAGACAGCAGTTGGGCATGGTACTTGTAGGTATAATGTAAGTATTATACATATCATTGTGTTATATTTCTCATTAACACATTGTTTCTGTTTCAGAGATTAACGTGTTTTTACAGGTGGCTGGTCCCATTCCATTCCATGATGCAGCAGTTGGGTTTCATCTTCAGGAGTCGTAGGTAAGTCTCATTCAATTGATAACTTTTTATTTATTGTACATTTTAATAATGAATTGTATTTGTTTCAGAAGTCATTTCCAGGCTGGTCCCATTCCATTCCAAGATGCAGCAGTCGAGCGCCGGGTCTGACAGTGTCAAGTAAGTTTAATTCAAAACCAATTATTTGAAAATGCTAATATTTATTTTTTTGTTTTAGGTGCGCGAGCCGGGAAAAGTGTGGTCGAGTGCGCGAAAAGTAATTTCGAGTGCGCGATTGATCTTCAATCTTTCATTTAAAATCATTTTTAATTATTTGAGTGCGGGCCGGCATTTTTTGTAATTTCGCGAGTGCCGCGAGAGACTTGATATTTAAAGGCGGCCGTCGTCAAACCGTCCAACGAGCCATCCAGAGGGTTCCAGATGACATCTCCAGCCATCCATCCAAAGGGTTCCAGATGACATCTCCAGCCATCCATCCAGAGGGTTCCAGATGCGGCGAGGGCCAGCGTTGGGACACTCAGCGGGGCGACTGCTTGTGTGCCGACCCACAAGTAATGCTCGCCGAAGTGGAATCTCCACTATTACAAACTGTAATAGTGGGGCACCTTTAGCCGATTGCTATCACAAACTGTGGTAGTGATCAAACAAGTTTAATTATTTGTGTTTGCGCCAGAGTCCTTCCGACTCTTAAAAATGGTCCATAAGACCAAGTATAAAGTAGAGTCGTTTTGACTCAAAATAATGGTCCATAAGACCAAATGTAAAGAGTCCTTTCGACTCAAAATAATGGTCCATAAGACCAAATGTAAAGAGTCCTTCCGACTCAGCAGAATAAGACTAATTGAATAGTAGGTTTTTCGCGATCGCGGATTTTAGGGTGCTGTTGCTGCATTCATCAACTGTTAAGTTGATGAATAAAAATATTATTTACAGGTGAATGTGAAAAGTGAGAAAACAGATGTCTTGAAAGACGAAAACCCACAAAATTATAATTAGAGGACCAGGAATATTACGGTTCATAATCCATATAATCCAGGAGGCCAGATAGAAATAGAAGGAAGATTAAAAACTAGGAGATGCCCAAAATCTAGAAGGAAGTCCAAACATATCGAAATGTCCAAATGCCCAGAAGGAAGGATGTCCAGGCTCCTCAACAGACCCAATAGTCAACAATACCAACGGCAGCAACAGCCAACGTGCGCTATTTTACCGTCGTGGCCAGAGGAAGGATTGTGCCGTTCTGGACTTTGGCCACTCGTTATGTATCGTTCGCTAAGTCGTCGGGCGCGTTTCCGTTTTAGAATAAGATTTTTAAAATCTTAAATTTTTATGGGCTTTAAACATTTAATTATTTAATTATCAAGTTAATTTTTCAATGCCCAATCGCGTGATTTATCTTATGTATTTTTATGTATCTATGCATTGTATATTTATGTATCGTGTTAAATCCCGGATGGGAGCCTGTGGTGGGTAGACGTCTGTTAGGGTGTAGCTACCCCCAGGTCACAGCTAACAGGCACGTGCCTTCCCCGCTCGTTTCGCGCGGTTAATAACGAGCCCATCATTGGATATGTGGTTAGGTAGGATAATTATCCCAATTGCCCTTATCGTTAGCTATTGTGTGTGTATGAAGTATGATGAGGTATCATATTAGTAGCATGGAATGAGTGAATATTTATTAACATGTACTTCTTTTTCAGGATTTAAATTAGCTCCGCGTCGCGTGCGCTTAGTTCGTAAACTCGTATTAGGTCAACCTTTTTCCATGCTGACTGTGAGTGTGCCAACCGACGTTCTCTTTCAGGGATTTATTGTTTTTAACTTGTACTTTCTTTCCACAGGGCTTCAGTAAACCGTGAGTCTTTAATGAAATATTTAAAGAAATTTGTGTATTTATAATGTGTATGATGGTTGGGCACAGTCGGCATATCCTTACCCTTAAATCGGCACTTCCTTTTTAGGGCGGCATGGCTACTCGTGTAGCGGGGCTACTCGTGTAGCGGAGTGTTACTAATCATATATTTGTGTTTTTTTTTTCAGGTTGCCTTTGACTTTGTTTCGCATTTAAACGTAAATGAAAAGCAAAGTCATTAACCCGGCCCAGGGAGACTTATGTTGATAATAGTCTCACCTGGGTAATTCCTGGCAGACGCGTCCTTGTCGCGGGGGTGGGCATACAGCCAATATATTAATTAATCTTAATATTTAAAGTCAATTGGCGTATGGCTAAGTTCTGTCAGGGACCCGCTGATTGCACGGGTATAACCAGCAAATCAACGTTATTGAATAGAAATTAAAATCTTATGAAAACATCAGCTGATTCGTAAACTTTACATGCGGATATAACAAGAAGCGTTCTAGTCATCAGACTATTCAACTAAGCGGATTGCGGATATTTTAGTCACCATTTATTTACAAATTTAAATAAATACTCATTGATTATCTGTGATTTACGGACAGAAACTTTAAGGCGCTTAAAAGATATAAACTGTCATAACAATGTTTACTCAATGATTTTCTATTTAATGAATATTTGAAGAATAAGAAAACTGAACATCTATGATGCCGCCAGTTTGAATTTCGTGGGAAATATAGGCATCACCCACGCATATATGCAACTAAGCGAACAAACAGTGTGTTCATAAATCAACAAGCTGATCATATGTCGCTCGCTTACAATGTCATGTATTCTGTGACATTTAGTTTGTGCGAATTTTAACAAATCTTATCGTGAACATTTGCAGTTATTCTTCGTTTAAACTAGTTCTCATATTGGCACGCGTTGGAGCAGTCAAACGGTAATTGCTTGTTCTATGCATTGGTTCGTTCTTCATGGCCATTTGCTTCAAGCGTTCGGTTAGTTGTGTATTATTCAGTTACATTCCGTTGCTTCGTGGAATCCCAATTCTTGGAAGCACTTACTAGGTCAGTAGTACAAGCCGGTTATGCACACATGCACCTGGCGTGCAGCTACCAGGAAAGTGAAGGATAATTCCTGGCAGACGCGTCCTAGTCGCGGGGGTGGGCATACAGCCAATATTTTTTTATTATTATTTAAAGTACATTGGTGTATGGCGAAGTTCTGCCAGGGACCCGCTTTGCACGGGTATAACTAGCAAATGACAATTAATGTTTGACCATCTATTGATTACAGGAGACACTGGAATACATGAGCAAATCTTCTACTTTTTAAAGTGTAGTGCTGGTATTAATAATACTAAATTACAATCAACTGATTGAGCAAAGAAGGAAGGAATATTTAATTTATTTATATTATTAGTTAAACTGTTTATTTAAAGCTAACAGCCCGCGGATAATAATTTTAATATATCTACTGGAATTTAATGATCTATTAACATAAAATAACTAGGAGCACGTATGTAATTATAATTTAATTATATTATTACATAAAAAATAGAAATTGCAATTTTCAGATTACTTTTATGATTTTTTGAGAAATTAAACATTAAATGTTATTATTTAGAGTGACAAAATTTACCAATTAAATAATTGATGACATAATATTATAGCAGCTCTAATGCACATGATTACGCTTTTTAAATCATTAAGATCGGTTAATAACTTTGAGAGCTATACGGGTTTGAAAATCTCTCGCGAAGACGGTGCACCTGTATCAGGCGTAGAATTCAGTAGGCCACCTGTTGCCTAGACGAATGTGTGCCCTGGTGTGCTGCGTGCTGCTAGCACGAGATCCAGGTGTGTAACCGACTTGCCCCACGATACATACAGCTGGCACACTGAATGCAGGGGTGTTAGTGGTGGTAATTACCAGTAGCGTAATAGCAACTACGACTTTACTTTATTATTAATATCGAAAAAACTATATGAACTATATAATTAATTCTTTCATTCGCAGAAAGTGCGTTAATTTCTTTAAAGCATGTCAGTTACCCAGAAATTTTTCATCAATAATAACGGATATTATAAGGGTGTAAATTATGCATGCAGAATATTGATACATCAACTCTGAGATTTTTTTCCAAGAAAACACTTATATATATTAATTTACCTTAAACAGAATAAAATATAACATCTAACTGTGCATCACCACACAAAATTTCAAAGCTATAAAACTTTTAGAAGTCCTTCAATTACATTTTTTTAAATAACTTGATAATTTTTGTAACTTTTAATTTACTCATAATCTATTAAAGATAGAATTTTTTTATAATTTTTCTAATTAATATAAATTACCCTACAAGTATGTATTTATCCAAATTTGCACTTAAACCAAAAATTATTTCAATAATTTTCATTAATTTACTACCATTAGGATATCCGTAATTCATTATGGCGCTCCGTAGTATTAAGACTAATTAGTTAAAAATAATACGAGTCAGTTTATCAAGGAAGAATCCAAGATTTATATGCTTTTTAAATTTTTTAATTATCTCAATTGTGTCAATAGTTACAACGATTTAAAGATATACGTGTCATTCATAAGTACCAAAGAACAAATCACCGAATGAGCATTAATGAAAAGAGAACGCTATATACGGCCTCTGTTGCTCAGCGCTGGTTGCCATGGTTACTATGCATGTAAAGGCCATAAGAGCGGCCATCATGGATTTGCGGCAATTTTTTCTACTAATCAATGTTACAGGAGCAAGAGAGCGCGATTATAATTGCATTCCTACTGTTGCCGGTAGCAGCAGGTGCGAATTTGCGCGGGTGCAGTGCGAGCGTAACACCAGTGGCACTGTTTTTTTAAACTTTAAACTCCTATAACTTTTTTGTTTTTTAAGATATCAAGTTGAAATTTTCAGCATTTATTAATCATTTAACGCTCTTTAATATGATGCAATTTTCATCATAAAAAAATTATTTGCAGAGTTATTTAAAGTTAAAATGTTAATATATTAACTGCTACGGAAAGCTTACAGTTTTCTCATCCATAGACTCATCCATAGACTCAAAGTCGCCTTTGACTTTGTTTCGCATTCGAAGCTAAATGAAAAACAAAGTCATTAACCCGGCCCAGGGAAACTAAATTATTGTGCTAAAGTTTCACCTGGGTAATTCCTGACAGGCGCGTCCTTGTCGCGGGGGTGGGCATACGACCAATATATTAATGATAATTTACTATTTAAATTAAATTGGCGTATGGCTAAGTTCTGTCAGGGACCCGCTGTTTGCACGGGTATAAAAAGCAAACACTAATGAATTTATTATCATCTTTTGATTACAGGATACATTTAAACCACAAAAATAAATAAATGAGTGATTTCACGTAAATTGGGAAATTTATTGAATGAAAAACCAAGTCTTGCGGTTAAATTCAACAGTAGGCGGTTGTTTCTCCGCTTTTTCAATTCCATACCGTTTAGGGGGGTACTCGCGTCCGGCTTCGGTAGCCAGAAAAGTTATAATGGTGAATCGTATTCGCGTGCGCAGTGTGCTCCCGGCGGGGCGTGGAGCATTGGTCCAGTCAACTCATAGGGGGGCGGTCAATCATAACTACCCTTTGCTCCCCTAGATGGAGGTAGTTCTAGTTCTCTAAGGAATATTGTTGCTAACTATTGTTACTAGAGAGACAGTTGCGCTCCAATTTGACTTTTCCCGACTCGTTCGGGAAGACGATCTGAGACAAGGGTCGCTAGGCTTCTATGCCTTTTGAGATTTTCCCCTAGTTACTGAGCCGTGGGGGGAAAGTGAGATACCAAATTCAGCTGTGGTTCTTCCTCTTTGGTCGTGTTCAAAGTTCTACAAGTTAAAAATCTCTCTCTTAGTCGTGAAGTTCTGAGCTCAGTTGCTTCCTAAACTTTAAACAAAGCCAGGAGACTTTGTCCATCAGTGTGGATTATATCGTTAATACAATACAATTAAACCTAATACATATACCATTCCCGCAAGGGATTAAAGGAGTACCTTCTTGATCGTTTTCAATGGTCTCCAAAGAATAAATAAAACTTAAACATAAAGGAGTACAAATCTCCCAACTTAAAAATTAAAACATTAATGATTTCTTTTTCAGGATACTTTATTTTGTGCTAATATTATTGTTCTTTTTCAGCTTGCTAACCTTCTTTCTTTCAGAAAGGACTGACAATTAAGTGCGCGTAAAGATCCAGTGCAGGAGTGACTTGCCATCCAAGATGTGACCAGGAGGTCTTCGTCCAACAGTGTTTAAAGGAGTAACCGCTTGATCGTTTTCAAGGGACTCCACCTTTATTACAATACAATTAAACCTAATACATATACCATTCCCGCAAGGGATTAAAGGAGTGCCAGTTGATCGTTTTCAATGGTCTCCAAAATATAAACTAAAGAATTTAAACATTAAGGAGCACAGATCTCCAAACCAGTTTGTGCGCGGAAAGTACGAGTGCGGGTCGCGAAATAGTTTCATCGAGTGCGCGAGTATTAGACGTTCCATCCAAGATGTGTCCAGCCAATAACCAGAGACAGAAGCCAATTTCCGAGGGATGTCATCGAGAAAACCGTGAGTACCTTTTCATTTTCTTTTTTAGTGCATGCTTCGCCTGTCTTGCTTGATGAGATGAACGTGATTGTGGTAATTTCAATTGCATGTTATTGTTTCAGATTAATTTATATAATTAATATTTAGATTAGGAAATTTTAGTAGAATATTCATCTGCTTAACGTGAATCTTTTTCGGTTTATGTTAATTTGTATTCAGGTCCCTGTTTACACTATTGCTTATTTGCGAAGGCCTAGCTTACAATTAATCGTGAATTAAGTAGCTACCCACTTTTTAAATTTTATTTTATTAATTTTTTGATTTGTTTTATTTTGCTTAATTTTACTTCTTTCCTTCACCACCATTTTAATTACTTCTTTTTATTTTTAGTTATTTAGTATTCTTTATATTAGGACTTATAATTTTTGTTAAAGAGACATTTGAGTCCAAAACGGTCATCAAGTATTGTTGCAGATGCTGATGATTATTTTTCTCTCTAAAGATAACTAACACTTGTAATAGTGTTAGCTATGAATAGTATTCATATACTACTTCTAGGTCCTTCGGGACCTAATAAATCGAGAGGCAACTCTTCGATTTTATTTCACAGTTTTCTGTGATTAATTTTCTCTTTGAAGAAATCAAACACTAGTAGTAGTGTTCAATTCAAAGAGTATTTCACATACTCCTTCTAGATCCTTCGGGATCTAATAAATCGAGAGGCAACTCTTCGATTTTATTTCACAGTTTTCTGTGATTAATATTTTCTTTTAACAAATCTAGTACTTATAACAGTGTTAGAAAAAATAGTATTTTATATACTACTTCGAGATCTTAACGGATCTTCTAAATCGAGAGGCAACTCTCCGATTTTACTTCACAGTTCGCTGTGCCTATTTTTCATTCGGAATAAATCAAACACTAGTAATAGTGTCTGATTCAAAGAGTATTTCACATACTCCTTCTAGATCCTTCGGGATTTAAAAAATCGAGAGTCAACTCTCTGATTTTATTTCACAGTTATCTGTGACTATTTTCCTCTTTAAATAAATCTAACACTTGAAATAGTGTTAGATATAAAGAGTATTTCATATACTCCTTCTAGGTCCTTAGGGATCTAACAAATCGAGAGGCAACTCTCCGATTTTACTTCACAGCTCGCTGTGATTAATTTTCTTTTTGCATAAATCTAACACTGACGGTACTAGATATAAATAGTATTTGATATACTACTTCTAGGTCCTTCGGGATCTAATAAATCGAGAGGAAACTCTTCGATTTTGTTTCACAGTTTTCTGTGATTAAATTTCTTTTGTATGAAATCAAACATTAGTAATAATGTTCGATTCAAAGAGTACTTCATGTACTCCTTCTAGATCTTCCAAGATCTAATAAATCAAGAGGCAACTCTTCGATTTAATTACACAGTTTACTGTGATTACATTTTCTTTTACAGCGTATGAATTTGACTGAGTGCCTGTGTGAGAGATTTGTGAGAATGATCTGCAACAGTAAATTGATGTACCAATATAAAGTCAAATTGAGTTAGATTTATATTAACTATTTGCAAAGAGTCATAATATAATTGAATACTAAAACCTTAATATTATTTATTATTTAATTATTTACTTTTCCAGTTACTTTTTTTCTTGGTTGATTGTAAGCTTGGTAATCGCTAGCGATGTGATACTGTGCAGGGATAGGATATTGAGTTGACTTATTCATATTAAGTTCACGTATGGTTGATGCATATCTCGACTAAGTTTGTTTAGGAAAACTCCCAGGAAGAACCAGCGATCCAGCACCTTCTTGTGTCGCAAGAAGACTTAGAGCTGGGGAGGGTGTCGTGAGGGCCACTCACACTACCAACATGCAGCACTGATGGTTCTATTCCAGTGACAAATGTCTGGGAGTGCGACGTCCATCAAAATCAAAAGGATCTTCATCAAGAGGGAGGAGTCCATTCCATACGACAGCAGTTGGGCACTCAACGATGGACTTTCAAGTAAGTTTGACTTTGCAAATATATAAATTTCATGTTGTGTAATATTATATACTAACACAGAATTCTTATTCCAGTAAGGAACGTCTTCTTCAAGAGGGTGAAATCTACTTCACGAGACAGCAGTTGGGTGCTGGACTACAAACTTTCAAGTAAGTTTGACATTAATTTTATGAATTTTAATGTACCAAATTTATATCATTGTAATTTTGTTTTGTTTATTATTTTGTACTAACGAAGTTTTCATATTGCAGTGAGCAACGTCTTCTTCAAGAGAGTGGAATCCATTCCATGAGACAGCAGTTGGACTTTTAAGTAAGTTTGACTTTGAAGATGTTTGAATTTGATTATACCTAGCTGTATTTATTTGTGTTGCAGGGGATGTGAATGAACAGTTAATGATAAATTACCGAGTGCGGGTACGGTAAAGTGCGCGTAAAAAGTTATCGAGTGCGTGTAGAGTCCTAGTGCGGGTCGCGTAGATTTCGAGTGCGGGTTCCGTTCGGCAATTTTTGTAATTTCGCGAGTGCCGTGAGAGACTGAATATCATAAAAAGGCGGCCGTATATCCGTCCAACGATCCATCCAGAGGGTTCCAGATGACTTCGATATCCATCCATCCAGAGGGTTCCAGATGACTTTAACATCCATCCATCCAGAGGGTTCCAGATGACGTCGACATCCATCCAGAGGAGGGTTCCAGACGACTTCAACATCCATCCATCCAGAGGGTTCCAGATGCGGCGAGGGCCAACGATGGGACGCTCAGCGGGGCGACTGCTTGTGTGCCGACCCACAAGTAATGTCCGCCGAAGAAGAATCTCCACTATTACAAACTGTAATAGTGGAGCAACTTTAGAAAATTTATTGTGGCACAAATTGTGAACAATAATTAGTGAGTATCACCTTACGCAAGAGTCCTTCCGACTCCAACGATATAGACTGAGTTCTTCTGACTCCACAGACGTTCAAAGTCTTTCTGACTTTTACGCGGGTCCTTAAGACCAACTTAGTAGTAGTTTTTCGCGATCGGGTGTTTTTAGCTTGCCAGTTGCTGTTGCTGCTCAGAAGGAGGGAAGATGCCATCAAGAAGAGATGTCCGAGGAGAAGCAAAGAAGTCCAGGAATCCAAGAATCCGTTCCAATACCACCAACATGCAGCAGCAACCACAATATTATTATGTCGTGGCTACAGAAAGGATAGTGCCGTTCTGGACTGTAGCCAGTCGTTATTTATCGTTCGCTAAGTCGTCGGGCGCGTTATCGTTTTATCGTTATTATTTATTCAACCGCGAGTAAAGGACGATTTAAATTCAAGGAGGAGAACCTCCAGAAATGATATTATTTGTGTTGTATTTATTTTTGGTGTTAAATCTCGGATGAGAGCCTGTGGTGGGTAGACATATGTTTGGACGTAGCTACCCTCAGGTCACAACTGATCGGCACGTGCCAAACTGCTCGTCTCGCGCGGAATAGACGATGCCCATCATTGGATATGTACTTAGGTAGGCTAATTATCCCCATGTCTCCCTCTCGTTAGCTATTTTTGTATGAATGGAATGTGTGCAGAAAAAAAAGCATGAGAAAGAGTGACTGATTAATAACCATATCTTTTTTCACAGGATTAGATTTCAATTAGCTCCGCGTCCCCTCTCATTCGTATTAGGCTGTTCCTTTATCCTTGCTGACTGTGAGTGTGCCAATCGACGTTCTCTTTCAGGCATTTATTGTTTATAATTTGTACTTTCTCTCCACAGGGCTTCAGTAAACCGTGAGTTTTTAATGAAATATTTAAAGAAATTTGCATATTTATAATGTGTGTGTGATGGTTGGGCACAGTCGGCATATCCTTATCCATAAATCGGCACTTCCTTTTTAGGGCGGCATGGCTACTCGTGTAGCGGGTGTGTTATTAATCAAATATTTGTGTTTTTCTTTTTGTTTCAGGTTGCCTTTGACTTTGTTTCGCATTTAATCGTGAATGAAAAACAACGTCATTAACCCGGCCCAGGGAAACTTAATTATTGTACTAAAGTTTCACCTGGGTAATTCCTGGCAGGCGCGTCCTTGTCGCGGGGGTGGGCATACAGCCAATATTTAAATTATTATGCATTAATTAAATTCAATTGGCGTATGGCGAAGTTCTGCCAGGGACCCGCTTTGCACGGGTATAACTAGCAAATGACAATTAATGTTTGACCATCTTTTGATTACAGGAGACACTGGAATACATGAGCAAATCTTCTACTTTTTAAAGTGTAGTGCTGGTATTAATAATACTAAATTACAATCAACTGATTGAGCAAAGAAGGAAGGAATATTTAATTTATTTATATTATTAGTTAAACTGTTTATTTAAAGCTAACAGCCCGCGGATAATAATTTTAATATATCTACTGGAATTTAATGATCTATTAACATAAAATAACTAGGAGCACGTATATAATTATAATTTAATTATATTATTACATAAAAAATAGAAATTGCAATTTTCAGATTACTTTTATGATTTTTTGAGAAATTAAACATTAAATGTTATTATTTAGAGTGACAAAATTTACCAATTAAATAATTGATGACATAATATTATAGCAGCTCTAATGTACATGATTACGCTTTTTAAATCATTAAGATCGGTTAATAACTTTGAGAGCTATACGGGTTTGAAAATCTCTCGCTAAGACGGTGCACCTGTATCAGGCGTAGAATTCAGTAGGCCACCTGTTGCCTAGACGAATGTGTGCCCTGGTGTGCTGCGTGCTGCTAGCACGAGATCCAGGTGTGTAACCGACTTGCCCCACGATACATACAGCTGGCACACTGAATGCAGGGGAGTTAGTGGTGGTAATTACCAGTAGCATAATAGCAACTACGACTTTACTTTATTATTAATATCTTTCATCTTTCAATAATTAATTCTTTCATTCGCAGAAAGTGCGTTAATTTCTTTAAAGCATGTCAGTTACCCAGAAATTTTTCATCAATAATAACGGATATTATAAGGGTGTAAGTTATGCATGCAGAATATTGATACATCAACTCTGAGATTTTTTTCCAAGAAAACACTTATATATATTAATTTACCTTAAACAGAATAAAATATAACATCTAACTGTGCATCACCACACAAAATTTCAAAGCTATAAAACTTTTAGAAGTCCTTCAATTACATTTTTTTAAATAACTTGATAATTTTTGTAACTTTTAATTTACTCATAATCTATTAAAGATAGAATTTTTTTATAATTTTTCTAATTAATATAATTACCCTACAAGTATGTATTTATCCAAATTTGCACTTAAACCAAAAATTATTTCAATAATTTTCATTAATTTACTACCATTAGGATATCCGTAATTCATTATGGCGCTCCGTAGTATTAAGACTAATTAGTTAAAAATAATACGAGTCAGTTTATCAAGGAAGAATCCAAGATTTATATGCTTTTTAAATTTTTTAATTATCTCAATTGTGTCAATAGTTACAACGAGTTAAAGATACACGTGTCATTCATAAGTACCAAAGAACAAATCACCGAATGAGCATTAATGAAAAGAGAACGCTATATACGGCCTCTGTTGCTCAGCGCTGGTTGCCATGGTTACTATGCATGTAAAGGCCATAAGAGCGGCCATCATGGATTTGCGGCAATTTTTTCTACTAATCAATGTTACAGGAGCAAGAGAGCGCGATAATAATTGCATTCCTACTGTTGCCGGTAGCAGCAGGTGCGAATTTGCGCGGGTGCAGTGCGAGCGTAACACCAGTGGCACTGTTTTTTTAAACTTTAAACTCCTATAACTTTTTTGTTTTTTAAGATATCAAGTTGAAATTTTCAGCATTTATTAATCATTTAACGCTCTTTAATATGATGCAATTTTCATCATAAAAAAAATTATTTGCAGAGTTATTTAAAGTTAAAATGTTAATATATTAACTGCTACGGAAAGCTTACAGTTTTCTCATCCATAGACTCATCCATAGACTCAAAGTCGCCTTTGACTTTGTTTCGCATTCGAAGCTAAATGAAAAACAAAGTCATTAACCCGGCCCAGGGAAACTAAATTATTGTGCTAAAGTTTCACCTGGGTAATTCCTGACAGGCGCGTCCTTGTCGCGGGGGTGGGCATACGACCAATATTTTAATGATAATTTACTATTTAAATTAAATTAGCGTATGGCTAAGTTCTGTCAGGGACCCGCTGTTTGCACGGGTATAAAAAGCAAACACTAATGAATTTATTACCATCTTTTGATTACAGGATACATTTAAACCACAAAAATAAATAAATGAGTGATTTCACGTAAATTGGGAAATTTATTAAATGAAAAACCAAGTCTTGCGGTTAAATTCAACAGTAGGCGGTTGTTTCTCCGCTTTTTCAATTCCATACCGTTTAGGGGGGTACTCGCGTCCGGCTTCGGTAGCCAGAAAAGTTATAATGGTGAATCGTATTCGCGTGCGCAGTGTGCTCCCGGCGGGGCGTGGAGCATTGGTCCAGTCAACTCATAGGGGGGCGGTCAATCATAACTACCCTTTGCTCCCCTAGATGGAGGTAGTTCTAGTTCTCTAAGGAATATTGTTGCTAACTATTGTTACTAGAGAGACAGTTGCGCTCCAATTTGACTTTTCCCGACTCGTTCGGGAAGACGATCTGAGACAAGGGTCGCTAGGCTTCTATGCCTTTTGAGATTTTCCCCTAGTTACTGAGCCGTGGGGGGAAAGTGAGATACCAAATTCAGCTGTGGTTCTTCCTCTTTGGTCGTGTTCAAAGTTCTACAAGTTAAAAATCTCTCTCTTAGTCGTGAAGTTCTGAGCTCAGTTGCTTCCTAAACTTTAAACAAAGCCAGGAGACTTTGTCCATCAGTGTGGATTATATCGTTAATACAATACAATTAAACCTAATACATATACCATTCCCGCAAGGGATTAAAGGAGTACCTTCTTGATCGTTTTCAATGGTCTCCAAAGAATAAATAAAACTTAAACATAAAGGAGTACAAATCTCCCAACTTAAAAATTAAAACATTAATGATTTCTTTTTCAGGATACTTTATTTTGTGCTAATATTATTGTTCTTTTTCAGCTTGCTAACCTTCTTTCTTTCAGAAAGGACTGACAATTAAGTGCGCGTAAAGATCCAGTGCAGGAGTGACTTGCCATCCAAGATGTGACCAGGAGGTCTTCGTCCAACAGTGTTTAAAGGAGTAACCGCTTGATCGTTTTCAAGGGACTCCACCTTTATTACAATACAATTAAACCTAATACATATACCATTCCCGCAAGGGATTAAAGGAGTGCCAGTTGATCGTTTTCAATGGTCTCCAAAATATAAACTAAAGAATTTAAACATTAAGGAGCACAGATCTCCAAACCAGTTTGTGCGCGGAAAGTACGAGTGCGGGTCGCGAAATAGTTTCATCGAGTGCGCGAGTATTAGACGTTCCATCCAAGATGTGTCCAGCCAATAACCAGAGACAGAAGCCAATTTCCGAGGGATGTCATCGAGAAAACCGTGAGTACCTTTTCATTTTCTTTTTTAGTGCATGCTTCGCCTGTCTTGCTTGATGAGATGAACGTGATTGTGGTAATTTCAATTGCATGTTATTGTTTCAGATTAATTTATATAATTAATATTTAGATTAGGAAATTTTAGTAGAATATTCATCTGCTTAACGTGAATCTTTTTCGGTTTATGTTAATTTGTATTCAGGTCCCTGTTTACACTATTGCTTATTTGCGAAGGCCTAGCTTACAATTAATCGTGAATTAAGTAGCTACCCACTTTTTAAATTTTATTTTATTAATTTTTTGATTTGTTTTATTTTGCTTAATTTTACTTTTTTCCTTCACCACCATTTTAATTACTTCTTTTTATTTTTAGTTATTTAGTATTCTTTATATTAGGACTTATAATTTTTGTTAAAGAGACATTTGAGTCCAAAACGGTCATCAAGTATTGTTGCAGATGCTGATGATTATTTTTCTCTCTAAAGATAACTAACACTTGTAATAGTGTTAGCTATGAATAGTATTCATATACTACTTCTAGGTCCTTCGGGACCTAATAAATCGAGAGGCAACTCTTCGATTTTATTTCACAGTTTTCTGTGATTAATTTTCTCTTTGAAGAAATCAAACACTAGTAGTAGTGTTCAATTCAAAGAGTATTTCACATACTCCTTCTAGATCCTTCGGGATCTAATAAATCGAGAGGCAACTCTTCGATTTTATTTCACAGTTTTCTGTGATTAATATTTTCTTTTAACAAATCTAGTACTTATAACAGTGTTAGAAAAAATAGTATTTTATATACTACTTCGAGATCTTAACGGATCTTCTAAATCGAGAGGCAACTCTCCGATTTTACTTCACAGTTCGCTGTGCCTATTTTTCATTCGGAATAAATCAAACACTAGTAATAGTGTCTGATTCAAAGAGTATTTCACATACTCCTTCTAGATCCTTCGGGATTTAAAAAATCGAGAGTCAACTCTCTGATTTTATTTCACAGTTATCTGTGACTATTTTCCTCTTTAAATAAATCTAACACTTGAAATAGTGTTAGATATAAAGAGTATTTCATATACTCCTTCTAGGTCCTTAGGGATCTAACAAATCGAGAGGCAACTCTCCGATTTTACTTCACAGCTCGCTGTGATTAATTTTCTTTTTGCATAAATCTAACACTGACGGTACTAGATATAAATAGTATTTGATATACTACTTCTAGGTCCTTCGGGATCTAATAAATCGAGAGGAAACTCTTCGATTTTGTTTCACAGTTTTCTGTGATTAAATTTCTTTTGTATGAAATCAAACATTAGTAATAATGTTCGATTCAAAGAGTACTTCATGTACTCCTTCTAGATCTTCCAAGATCTAATAAATCAAGAGGCAACTCTTCGATTTAATTACACAGTTTACTGTGATTACATTTTCTTTTACAGCGTATGAATTTGACTGAGTGCCTGTGTGAGAGATTTGTGAGAATGATCTGCAACAGTAAATTGATGTACCAATATAAAGTCAAATTGAGTTAGATTTATATTAACTATTTGCAAAGAGTCATAATATAATTGAATACTAAAACCTTAATATTATTTATTATTTAATTATTTACTTTTCCAGTTACTTTTTTTCTTGGTTGATTGTAAGCTTGGTAATCGCTAGCGATGTGATACTGTGCAGGGATAGGATATTGAGTTGACTTATTCATATTAAGTTCACGTATGGTTGATGCATATCTCGACTAAGTTTGTTTAGGAAAACTCCCAGGAAGAACCAGCGATCCAGCACCTTCTTGTGTCGCAAGAAGACTTAGAGCTGGGGAGGGTGTCGTGAGGGCCACTCACACTACCAACATGCAGCACTGATGGTTCTATTCCAGTGACAAATGTCTGGGAGTGCGACGTCCATCAAAATCAAAAGGATCTTCATCAAGAGGGAGGAGTCCATTCCATACGACAGCAGTTGGGCACTCAACGATGGACTTTCAAGTAAGTTTGACTTTGCAAATATATAAATTTCATGTTGTGTAATATTATATACTAACACAGAATTCTTATTCCAGTAAGGAACGTCTTCTTCAAGAGGGTGAAATCTACTTCACGAGACAGCAGTTGGGTGCTGGACTACAAACTTTCAAGTAAGTTTGACATTAATTTTATGAATTTTAATGTACCAAATTTATATCATTGTAATTTTGTTTTGTTTATTATTTTGTACTAACGAAGTTTTCATATTGCAGTGAGCAACGTCTTCTTCAAGAGAGTGGAATCCATTCCATGAGACAGCAGTTGGACTTTTAAGTAAGTTTGACTTTGAAGATGTTTGAATTTGATTATACCTAGCTGTATTTATTTGTGTTGCAGGGGATGTGAATGAACAGTTAATGATAAATTACCGAGTGCGGGTACGGTAAAGTGCGCGTAAAAAGTTATCGAGTGCGTGTAGAGTCCGAGTGCGGGTCGCGTAGATTTCGAGTGCGGGTTCCGTTCGGCAATTTTTGTAATTTCGCGAGTGCCGTGAGAGACTGAATATCATAAAAAGGCGGCCGTATATCCGTCCAACGATCCATCCAGAGGGTTCCAGATGACTTCGATATCCATCCATCCAGAGGGTTCCAGATGACTTTAACATCCATCCATCCAGAGGGTTCCAGATGACGTCGACATCCATCCAGAGGAGGGTTCCAGACGACTTCAACATCCATCCATCCAGAGGGTTCCAGATGCGGCGAGGGCCAACGATGGGACGCTCAGCGGGGCGACTGCTTGTGTGCCGACCCACAAGTAATGCTCGCCGAAGAGGAATCTCCACTATTACAAACTGTAATAGTGGAGCAACTTTAGAAAATTTATTGTGGCACAAATTGTGAACAATAATTAGTGAGTATCACCTTACGCAAGAGTCCTTCCGACTCCAACGATATAGACTGAGTTCTTCTGACTCCACAGACGTTCAAAGTCTTTCTGACTTTTACGCGGGTCCTTAAGACCAACTTAGTAGTAGTTTTTCGCGATCGGGTGTTTTTAGCTTGCCAGTTGCTGTTGCTGCTCAGAAGGAGGGAAGATGCCATCAAGAAGAGATGTCCGAGGAGAAGCAAAGAAGTCCAGGAATCCAAGAATCCGTTCCAATACCACCAACATGCAGCAGCAACCACAATATTATCATGTCGTGGCTACAGAAAGGATAGTGCCGTTCTGGACTGTAGCCAGTCGTTATTTATCGTTCGCTAAGTCGTCGGGCGCGTTATCGTTTTATCGTTATTATTTATTCAACCGCGAGTAAAGGACGATTTAAATTCAAGGAGGAGAACCTCCAGAAATGATATTATTTGTGTTGTATTTATTTTTGGTGTTAAATCTCGGATGAGAGCCTGTGGTGGGTAGACATATGTTTGGACGTAGCTACCCTCAGGTCACAACTGATCGGCACGTGCCAAACTGCTCGTCTCGCGCGGAATAGACGATGCCCATCATTGGATATGTACTTAGGTAGGCTAATTATCCCCATGTCTCCCTCTCGTTAGCTATTTTTGTATGAATGGAATGTGTGCAAAAAAAAAAGCATGAGAAAGAGTGACTGATTAATAACCATATCTTTTTTCACAGGATTAGATTTCAATTAGCTCCGCGTCCCCTCTCATTCGTATTAGGCTGTTCCTTTATCCTTGCTGACTGTGAGTGTGCCAATCGACGTTCTCTTTCAGGCATTTATTGTTTATAATTTGTACTTTCTCTCCACAGGGCTTCAGTAAACCGTGAGTTTTTAATGAAATATTTAAAGAAATTTGCATATTTATAATGTGTGTGTGATGGTTGGGCACAGTCGGCATATCCTTATCCATAAATCGGCACTTCCTTTTTAGGGCGGCATGGCTACTCGTGTAGCGGGTGTGTTATTAATCAAATATTTGTGTTTTTCTTTTTGTTTCAGGTTGCCTTTGACTTTGTTTCGCATTTAATCGTGAATGAAAAACAACGTCATTAACCCGGCCCAGGGAAACTTAATTATTGTACTAAAGTTTCACCTGGGTAATTCCTGGCAGGCGCGTCCTTGTCGCGGGGGTGGGCATACAGCCAATATTTAAATTATTATGCATTAATTAAATTCAATTGGCGTATGGCGAAGTTCTGCCAGGGACCCGCTTTGCACGGGTATAACTAGCAAATGACAATTAATGTTTGACCATCTTTTGATTACAGGAGACACTGGAATACATGAGCAAATCTTCTACTTTTTAAAGTGTAGTGCTGGTATTAATAATACTAAATTACAATCAACTGATTGAGCAAAGAAGGAAGGAATATTTAATTTATTTATATTATTAGTTAAACTGTTTATTTAAAGCTAACAGCCCGCGGATAATAATTTTAATATATCTACTGGAATTTAATGATCTATTAACATAAAATAACTAGGAGCACGTATATAATTATAATTTAATTATATTATTACATAAAAAATAGAAATTGCAATTTTCAGATTACTTTTATGATTTTTTGAGAAATTAAACATTAAATGTTATTATTTAGAGTGACAAAATTTACCAATTAAATAATTGATGACATAATATTATAGCAGCTCTAATGTACATGATTACGCTTTTTAAATCATTAAGATCGGTTAATAACTTTGAGAGCTATACGGGTTTGAAAATCTCTCGCTAAGACGGTGCACCTGTATCAGGCGTAGAATTCAGTAGGCCACCTGTTGCCTAGACGAATGTGTGCCCTGGTGTGCTGCGTGCTGCTAGCACGAGATCCAGGTGTGTAACCGACTTGCCCCACGATACATACAGCTGGCACACTGAATGCAGGGGAGTTAGTGGTGGTAATTACCAGTAGCATAATAGCAACTACGACTTTACTTTATTATTAATATCTTTCATCTTTCAATAATTAATTCTTTCATTCGCAGAAAGTGCGTTAATTTCTTTAAAGCATGTCAGTTACCCAGAAATTTTTCATCAATAATAACGGATATTATAAGGGTGTAAGTTATGCATGCAGAATATTGATACATCAACTCTGAGATTTTTTTCCAAGAAAACACTTATATATATTAATTTACCTTAAACAGAATAAAATATAACATCTAACTGTGCATCACCACACAAAATTTCAAAGCTATAAAACTTTTAGAAGTCCTTCAATTACATTTTTTTAAATAACTTGATAATTTTTGTAACTTTTAATTTACTCATAATCTATTAAAGATAGAATTTTTTTATAATTTTTCTAATTAATATAATTACCCTACAAGTATGTATTTATCCAAATTTGCACTTAAACCAAAAATTATTTCAATAATTTTCATTAATTTACTACCATTAGGATATCCGTAATTCATTATGGCGCTCCGTAGTATTAAGACTAATTAGTTAAAAATAATACGAGTCAGTTTATCAAGGAAGAATCCAAGATTTATATGCTTTTTAAATTTTTTAATTATCTCAATTGTGTCAATAGTTACAACGAGTTAAAGATACACGTGTCATTCATAAGTACCAAAGAACAAATCACCGAATGAGCATTAATGAAAAGAGAACGCTATATACGGCCTCTGTTGCTCAGCGCTGGTTGCCATGGTTACTATGCATGTAAAGGCCATAAGAGCGGCCATCATGGATTTGCGGCAATTTTTTCTACTAATCAATGTTACAGGAGCAAGAGAGCGCGATAATAATTGCATTCCTACTGTTGCCGGTAGCAGCAGGTGCGAATTTGCGCGGGTGCAGTGCGAGCGTAACACCAGTGGCACTGTTTTTTTAAACTTTAAACTCCTATAACTTTTTTGTTTTTTAAGATATCAAGTTGAAATTTTCAGCATTTATTAATCATTTAACGCTCTTTAATATGATGCAATTTTCATCATAAAAAAAATTATTTGCAGAGTTATTTAAAGTTAAAATGTTAATATATTAACTGCTACGGAAAGCTTACAGTTTTCTCATCCATAGACTCATCCATAGACTCAAAGTCGCCTTTGACTTTGTTTCGCATTCGAAGCTAAATGAAAAACAAAATCATTAACCCGGCCCAGGGAAACTAAATTATTGTGCTAAAGTTTCACCTGGGTAATTCCTGACAGGCGCGTCCTTGTCGCGGGGGTGGGCATACGACCAATATTTTAATGATAATTTACTATTTAAATTAAATTAGCGTATGGCTAAGTTCTGTCAGGGACCCGCTGTTTGCACGGGTATAAAAAGCAAACACTAATGAATTTATTACCATCTTTTGATTACAGGATACATTTAAACCACAAAAATAAATAAATGAGTGATTTCACGTAAATTGGGAAATTTATTAAATGAAAAACCAAGTCTTGCGGTTAAATTCAACAGTAGGCGGTTGTTTCTCCGCTTTTTCAATTCCATACCGTTTAGGGGGGTACTCGCGTCCGGCTTCGGTAGCCAGAAAAGTTATAATGGTGAATCGTATTCGCGTGCGCAGTGTGCTCCCGGCGGGGCGTGGAGCATTGGTCCAGTCAACTCATAGGGGGGCGGTCAATCATAACTACCCTTTGCTCCCCTAGATGGAGGTAGTTCTAGTTCTCTAAGGAATATTGTTGCTAACTATTGTTACTAGAGAGACAGTTGCGCTCCAATTTGACTTTTCCCGACTCGTTCGGGAAGACGATCTGAGACAAGGGTCGCTAGGCTTCTATGCCTTTTGAGATTTTCCCCTAGTTACTGAGCCGTGGGGGGAAAGTGAGATACCAAATTCAGCTGTGGTTCTTCCTCTTTGGTCGTGTTCAAAGTTCTACAAGTTAAAAATCTCTCTCTTAGTCGTGAAGTTCTGAGCTCAGTTGCTTCCTAAACTTTAAACAAAGCCAGGAGACTTTGTCCATCAGTGTGGATTATATCGTTAATACAATACAATTAAACCTAATACATATACCATTCCCGCAAGGGATTAAAGGAGTACCTTCTTGATCGTTTTCAATGGTCTCCAAAGAATAAATAAAACTTAAACATAAAGGAGTACAAATCTCCCAACTTAAAAATTAAAACATTAATGATTTCTTTTTCAGGATATTTTATTTTGTGCTTATATTATTGTTCTTTTTCAGCTTGCTAACCTTCTTTCTTTCAGAAAGGACTGACAATTAAGTGCGCGTAAAGATCCAGTGCAGGAGTGACTTGCCATCCAAGATGTGACCAGGAGGTCTTCGTCCAACAGTGTTTAAAGGAGTAACCACTTGATCGTTTTCAAGGGACTCCACCTTTATTACAATACAATTAAACCTAATACATATACCATTCCCGCAAGGGATTAAAGGAGTGCCAGTTGATCGTTTTCAATGGTCTCCAAAATATAAACTAAAGAATTTAAACATTAAGGAGCACAGATCTCCAAACCAGTTTGTGCGCGGAAAGTACGAGTGCGGGTCGCGAAATAGTTTCATCGAGTGCGCGAGTATTAGACGTTCCATCCAAGATGTGTCCAGCCAATAACCAGAGACAGAAGCCAATTTCCGAGGGATGTCATCGAGAAAACCGTGAGTACCTTTTCATTTTCTTTTTTAGTGCATGCTTCGCCTGTCTTGCTTGATGAGATGAACGTGATTGTGGTAATTTCAATTGCATGTTATTGTTTCAGATTAATTTATATAATTAATATTTAGATTAGGAAATTTTAGTAGAATATTCATCTGCTTAACGTGAATCTTTTTCGGTTTATGTTAATTTGTATTCAGGTCCCTGTTTACACTATTGCTTATTTGCGAAGGCCTAGCTTACAATTAATCGACCCACTTTTTAAATTTTATTTTATTAATTTTTTGATTTGTTTTATTTTGCTTAATTTTACTTCTTTCCTTCACCACCATTTTAATTACTTCTTTTTATTTTTAGTTATTTAGTATTCTTTATATTAGGACTTATAATTTTTGTTAAAGAGACATTTGAGTCCAAAACGGTCATCAAGTATTGTTGCAGATGCTGATGATTATTTTTCTCTCTAAAGATAACTAACACTTGTAATAGTGTTAGCTATGAATAGTATTCATATACTACTTCTAGGTCCTTCGGGACCTAATAAATCGAGAGGCAACTCTTCGATTTTATTTCACAGTTTTCTGTGATTAATTTTCTCTTTGAAGAAATCAAACACTTGTAAAAGTGTTTGATAAAATAGTATTTTATATACTACTTCAAGATCTTACGGGATCTAATAAATCGAGAGGCAACTCTCCGATTTTACTTCACAGTTCGCTGTGCCTATTTTTCACTTGGAACAAATCAAACACTAGTAGTAGTGTTCGATTCAAAGAGTATTTCACATACTCCTTCTAGATCCTTCGGGATCTAATAAATCGAGAGGCAACTCTTCGATTTTATTTCACAGTTTTCTGTGATTAATATTTTCTTTTAACAAATCTAGTACTTATAACAGTGTTAGAAAAAATAGTATTTTATATACTACTTCGAGATCTTAACGGATCTTCTAAATCGAGAGGCAACTCTCCGATTTTACTTCACAGTTCGCTGTGCCTATTTTTCATTCGGAATAAATCAAACACTAGTAATAGTGTCTGATTCAAAGAGTATTTCACATACTCCTTCTAGATCCTTCGGGATTTAAAAAATCGAGAGTCAACTCTCTGATTTTATTTCACAGTTATCTGTGACTATTTTCCTCTTTAAATAAATCTAACACTTGAAATAGTGTTAGATATAAAGAGTATTTCATATACTCCTTCTAGGTCCTTAGGGATCTAACAAATCGAGAGGCAACTCTCCGATTTTACTTCACAGCTCGCTGTGATTAATTTTCTTTTTGCATAAATCTAACACTGACGGTACTAGATATAAATAGTATTTGATATACTACTTCTAGGTCCTTCGGGATCTAATAAATCGAGAGGAAACTCTTCGATTTTGTTTCACAGTTTTCTGTGATTAAATTTCTTTTGTATGAAATCAAACATTAGTAATAATGTTCGATTCAAAGAGTACTTCATGTACTCCTTCTAGATCTTCCAAGATCTAATAAATCAAGAGGCAACTCTTCGATTTAATTACACAGTTTACTGTGATTACATTTTCTTTTACAGCGTATGAATTTGACTGAGTGCCTGTGTGAGAGATTTGTGAGAATGATCTGCAACAGTAAATTGATGTACCAATATAAAGTCAAATTGAGTTAGATTTATATTAACTATTTGCAAAGAGTCATAATATAATTGAATACTAAAACCTTAATATTATTTATTATTTAATTATTTACTTTTCCAGTTACTTTTTTTCTTGGTTGATTGTAAGCTTGGTAATCGCTAGCGATGTGATACTGTGCAGGGATAGGATATTGAGTTGACTTATTCAGATTAAGTTCACGTATGGTTGATGCATATCTCGACTAAGTTTGTTTAGGAAAACTCCCAGGAAGAACCAGCGATCCAGCACCTTCTTGTGTCGCAAGAAGACTTAGAGCTGGGGAGGGTGTCGTGAGGGCCACTCACACTACCAACATGCAGCACTGATGGTTCTATTCCAGTGACAAATGTCTGGGAGTGCGACGTCCATCAAAATCAAAAGGATCTTCATCAAGAGGGAGGAGTCCATTCCATACGACAGCAGTTGGGCACTCAACGATGGACTTTCAAGTAAGTTTGACTTTGCAAATATATAAATTTCATGTTGTGTAATATTATATACTAACACAGAATTCTTATTCCAGTAAGGAACGTCTTCTTCAAGAGGGTGAAATCTACTTCACGAGACAGCAGTTGGGTGCTGGACTACAAACTTTCAAGTAAGTTTGACATTAATTTTATGAATTTTAATGTACCAAATTTATATCATTGTAATTTTGTTTTGTTTATTATTTTGTACTAACGAAGTTTTCATATTGCAGTGAGCAACGTCTTCTTCAAGAGAGTGGAATCCATTCCATGAGACAGCAGTTGGACTTTTAAGTAAGTTTGACTTTGAAGATGTTTGAATTTGATTATACCTAGCTGTATTTATTTGTGTTGCAGGGGATGTGAATGAACAGTTAATGATAAATTACCGAGTGCGGGTACGGTAAAGTGCGCGTAAAAAGTTATCGAGTGCGTGTAGAGTCCGAGTGCGGGTCGCGTAGATTTCGAGTGCGGGTTCCGTTCGGCAATTTTTGTAATTTCGCGAGTGCCGTGAGAGACTGAATATCATAAAAAGGCGGCCGTATATCCGTCCAACGATCCATCCAGAGGGTTCCAGATGACTTCGATATCCATCCATCCAGAGGGTTCCAGATGACTTTAACATCCATCCATCCAGAGGGTTCCAGATGACGTCGACATCCATCCAGAGGAGGGTTCCAGACGACTTCAACATCCATCCATCCAGAGGGTTCCAGATGCGGCGAGGGCCAACGATGGGACGCTCAGCGGGGCGACTGCTTGTGTGCCGACCCACAAGTAATGCTCGCCGAAGAGGAATCTCCACTATTACAAACTGTAATAGTGGAGCAACTTTAGAAAATTTATTGTGGCACAAATTGTGAACAATAATTAGTGAGTATCACCTTACGCAAGAGTCCTTCCGACTCCAACGATATAGACTGAGTTCTTCTGACTCCACAGACGTTCAAAGTCTTTCTGACTTTTACGCGGGTCCTTAAGACCAACTTAGTAGTAGTTTTTCGCGATCGGGTGTTTTTAGCTTGCCAGTTGCTGTTGCTGCTCAGAAGGAGGGAAGATGCCATCAAGAAGAGATGTCCGAGGAGAAGCAAAGAAGTCCAGGAATCCAAGAATCCGTTCCAATACCACCAACATGCAGCAGCAACCACAATATTATTATGTCGTGGCTACAGAAAGGATAGTGCCGTTCTGGACTGTAGCCAGTCGTTATTTATCGTTCGCTAAGTCGTCGGGCGCGTTATCGTTTTATCGTTATTATTTATTCAACCGCGAGTAAAGGACGATTTAAATTCAAGGAGGAGAACCTCCAGAAATGATATTATTTGTGTTGTATTTATTTTTGGTGTTAAATCTCGGATGAGAGCCTGTGGTGGGTAGACATATGTTTGGACGTAGCTACCCTCAGGTCACAACTGATCGGCACGTGCCAAACTGCTCGTCTCGCGCGGAATAGACGATGCCCATCATTGGATATGTACTTAGGTAGGCTAATTATCCCCATGTCTCCCTCTCGTTAGCTATTTTTGTATGAATGGAATGTGTGCAGAAAAAAAAGCATGAGAAAGAGTGACTGATTAATAACCATATCTTTTTTCACAGGATTAGATTTCAATTAGCTCCGCGTCCCCTCTCATTCGTATTAGGCTGTTCCTTTATCCTTGCTGACTGTGAGTGTGCCAATCGACGTTCTCTTTCAGGCATTTATTGTTTATAATTTGTACTTTCTCTCCACAGGGCTTCAGTAAACCGTGAGTTTTTAATGAAATATTTAAAGAAATTTGCATATTTATAATGTGTGTGTGATGGTTGGGCACAGTCGGCATATCCTTATCCATAAATCGGCACTTCCTTTTTAGGGCGGCATGGCTACTCGTGTAGCGGGTGTGTTATTAATCAAATATTTGTGTTTTTCTTTTTGTTTCAGGTTGCCTTTGACTTTGTTTCGCATTTAATCGTGAATGAAAAACAACGTCATTAACCCGGCCCAGGGAAACTTAATTATTGTACTAAAGTTTCACCTGGGTAATTCCTGGCAGGCGCGTCCTTGTCGCGGGGGTGGGCATACAGCCAATATTTAAATTATTATGCATTAATTAAATTCAATTGGCGTATGGCGAAGTTCTGCCAGGGACCCGCTTTGCACGGGTATAACTAGCAAATGACAATTAATGTTTGACCATCTTTTGATTACAGGAGACACTGGAATACATGAGCAAATCTTCTACTTTTTAAAGTGTAGTGCTGGTATTAATAATACTAAATTACAATCAACTGATTGAGCAAAGAAGGAAGGAATATTTAATTTATTTATATTATTAGTTAAACTGTTTATTTAAAGCTAACAGCCCGCGGATAATAATTTTAATATATCTACTGGAATTTAATGATCTATTAACATAAAATAACTAGGAGCACGTATATAATTATAATTTAATTATATTATTACATAAAAAATAGAAATTGCAATTTTCAGATTACTTTTATGATTTTTTGAGAAATTAAACATTAAATGTTATTATTTAGAGTGACAAAATTTACCAATTAAATAATTGATGACATAATATTATAGCAGCTCTAATGTACATGATTACGCTTTTTAAATCATTAAGATCGGTTAATAACTTTGAGAGCTATACGGGTTTGAAAATCTCTCGCTAAGACGGTGCACCTGTATCAGGCGTAGAATTCAGTAGGCCACCTGTTGCCTAGACGAATGTGTGCCCTGGTGTGCTGCGTGCTGCTAGCACGAGATCCAGGTGTGTAACCGACTTGCCCCACGATACATACAGCTGGCACACTGAATGCAGGGGAGTTAGTGGTGGTAATTACCAGTAGCATAATAGCAACTACGACTTTACTTTATTATTAATATCTTTCATCTTTCAATAATTAATTCTTTCATTCGCAGAAAGTGCGTTAATTTCTTTAAAGCATGTCAGTTACCCAGAAATTTTTCATCAATAATAACGGATATTATAAGGGTGTAAGTTATGCATGCAGAATATTGATACATCAACTCTGAGATTTTTTTCCAAGAAAACACTTATATATATTAATTTACCTTAAACAGAATAAAATATAACATCTAACTGTGCATCACCACACAAAATTTCAAAGCTATAAAACTTTTAGAAGTCCTTCAATTACATTTTTTTAAATAACTTGATAATTTTTGTAACTTTTAATTTACTCATAATCTATTAAAGATAGAATTTTTTTATAATTTTTCTAATTAATATAATTACCCTACAAGTATGTATTTATCCAAATTTGCACTTAAACCAAAAATTATTTCAATAATTTTCATTAATTTACTACCATTAGGATATCCGTAATTCATTATGGCGCTCCGTAGTATTAAGACTAATTAGTTAAAAATAATACGAGTCAGTTTATCAAGGAAGAATCCAAGATTTATATGCTTTTTAAATTTTTTAATTATCTCAATTGTGTCAATAGTTACAACGAGTTAAAGATACACGTGTCATTCATAAGTACCAAAGAACAAATCACCGAATGAGCATTAATGAAAAGAGAACGCTATATACGGCCTCTGTTGCTCAGCGCTGGTTGCCATGGTTACTATGCATGTAAAGGCCATAAGAGCGGCCATCATGGATTTGCGGCAATTTTTTCTACTAATCAATGTTACAGGAGCAAGAGAGCGCGATAATAATTGCATTCCTACTGTTGCCGGTAGCAGCAGGTGCGAATTTGCGCGGGTGCAGTGCGAGCGTAACACCAGTGGCACTGTTTTTTTAAACTTTAAACTCCTATAACTTTTTTGTTTTTTAAGATATCAAGTTGAAATTTTCAGCATTTATTAATCATTTAACGCTCTTTAATATGATGCAATTTTCATCATAAAAAAAATTATTTGCAGAGTTATTTAAAGTTAAAATGTTAATATATTAACTGCTACGGAAAGCTTACAGTTTTCTCATCCATAGACTCATCCATAGACTCAAAGTCGCCTTTGACTTTGTTTCGCATTCGAAGCTAAATGAAAAACAAAATCATTAACCCGGCCCAGGGAAACTAAATTATTGTGCTAAAGTTTCACCTGGGTAATTCCTGACAGGCGCGTCCTTGTCGCGGGGGTGGGCATACGACCAATATTTTAATGATAATTTACTATTTAAATTAAATTAGCGTATGGCTAAGTTCTGTCAGGGACCCGCTGTTTGCACGGGTATAAAAAGCAAACACTAATGAATTTATTACCATCTTTTGATTACAGGATACATTTAAACCACAAAAATAAATAAATGAGTGATTTCACGTAAATTGGGAAATTTATTAAATGAAAAACCAAGTCTTGCGGTTAAATTCAACAGTAGGCGGTTGTTTCTCCGCTTTTTCAATTCCATACCGTTTAGGGGGGTACTCGCGTCCGGCTTCGGTAGCCAGAAAAGTTATAATGGTGAATCGTATTCGCGTGCGCAGTGTGCTCCCGGCGGGGCGTGGAGCATTGGTCCAGTCAACTCATAGGGGGGCGGTCAATCATAACTACCCTTTGCTCCCCTAGATGGAGGTAGTTCTAGTTCTCTAAGGAATATTGTTGCTAACTATTGTTACTAGAGAGACAGTTGCGCTCCAATTTGACTTTTCCCGACTCGTTCGGGAAGACGATCTGAGACAAGGGTCGCTAGGCTTCTATGCCTTTTGAGATTTTCCCCTAGTTACTGAGCCGTGGGGGGAAAGTGAGATACCAAATTCAGCTGTGGTTCTTCCTCTTTGGTCGTGTTCAAAGTTCTACAAGTTAAAAATCTCTCTCTTAGTCGTGAAGTTCTGAGCTCAGTTGCTTCCTAAACTTTAAACAAAGCCAGGAGACTTTGTCCATCAGTGTGGATTATATCGTTAATACAATACAATTAAACCTAATACATATACCATTCCCGCAAGGGATTAAAGGAGTACCTTCTTGATCGTTTTCAATGGTCTCCAAAGAATAAATAAAACTTAAACATAAAGGAGTACAAATCTCCCAACTTAAAAATTAAAACATTAATGATTTCTTTTTCAGGATACTTTATTTTGTGCTAATATTATTGTTCTTTTTCAGCTTGCTAACCTTCTTTCTTTCAGAAAGGACTGACAATTAAGTGCGCGTAAAGATCCAGTGCAGGAGTGACTTGCCATCCAAGATGTGACCAGGAGGTCTTCGTCCAACAGTGTTTAAAGGAGTAACCGCTTGATCGTTTTCAAGGGACTCCACCTTTATTACAATACAATTAAACCTAATACATATACCATTCCCGCAAGGGATTAAAGGAGTGCCAGTTGATCGTTTTCAATGGTCTCCAAAATATAAACTAAAGAATTTAAACATTAAGGAGCACAGATCTCCAAACCAGTTTGTGCGCGGAAAGTACGAGTGCGGGTCGCGAAATAGTTTCATCGAGTGCGCGAGTATTAGACGTTCCATCCAAGATGTGTCCAGCCAATAACCAGAGACAGAAGCCAATTTCCGAGGGATGTCATCGAGAAAACCGTGAGTACCTTTTCATTTTCTTTTTTAGTGCATGCTTCGCCTGTCTTGCTTGATGAGATGAACGTGATTGTGGTAATTTCAATTGCATGTTATTGTTTCAGATTAATTTATATAATTAATATTTAGATTAGGAAATTTTAGTAGAATATTCATCTGCTTAACGTGAATCTTTTTCGGTTTATGTTAATTTGTATTCAGGTCCCTGTTTACACTATTGCTTATTTGCGAAGGCCTAGCTTACAATTAATCGTGAATTAAGTAGCTACCCACTTTTTAAATTTTATTTTATTAATTTTTTGATTTGTTTTATTTTGCTTAATTTTACTTTTTTCCTTCACCACCATTTTAATTACTTCTTTTTATTTTTAGTTATTTAGTATTCTTTATATTAGGACTTATAATTTTTGTTAAAGAGACATTTGAGTCCAAAACGGTCATCAAGTATTGTTGCAGATGCTGATGATTATTTTTCTCTCTAAAGATAACTAACACTTGTAATAGTGTTAGCTATGAATAGTATTCATATACTACTTCTAGGTCCTTCGGGACCTAATAAATCGAGAGGCAACTCTTCGATTTTATTTCACAGTTTTCTGTGATTAATTTTCTCTTTGAAGAAATCAAACACTAGTAGTAGTGTTCAATTCAAAGAGTATTTCACATACTCCTTCTAGATCCTTCGGGATCTAATAAATCGAGAGGCAACTCTTCGATTTTATTTCACAGTTTTCTGTGATTAATATTTTCTTTTAACAAATCTAGTACTTATAACAGTGTTAGAAAAAATAGTATTTTATATACTACTTCGAGATCTTAACGGATCTTCTAAATCGAGAGGCAACTCTCCGATTTTACTTCACAGTTCGCTGTGCCTATTTTTCATTCGGAATAAATCAAACACTAGTAATAGTGTCTGATTCAAAGAGTATTTCACATACTCCTTCTAGATCCTTCGGGATTTAAAAAATCGAGAGTCAACTCTCTGATTTTATTTCACAGTTATCTGTGACTATTTTCCTCTTTAAATAAATCTAACACTTGAAATAGTGTTAGATATAAAGAGTATTTCATATACTCCTTCTAGGTCCTTAGGGATCTAACAAATCGAGAGGCAACTCTCCGATTTTACTTCACAGCTCGCTGTGATTAATTTTCTTTTTGCATAAATCTAACACTGACGGTACTAGATATAAATAGTATTTGATATACTACTTCTAGGTCCTTCGGGATCTAATAAATCGAGAGGAAACTCTTCGATTTTGTTTCACAGTTTTCTGTGATTAAATTTCTTTTGTATGAAATCAAACATTAGTAATAATGTTCGATTCAAAGAGTACTTCATGTACTCCTTCTAGATCTTCCAAGATCTAATAAATCAAGAGGCAACTCTTCGATTTAATTACACAGTTTACTGTGATTACATTTTCTTTTACAGCGTATGAATTTGACTGAGTGCCTGTGTGAGAGATTTGTGAGAATGATCTGCAACAGTAAATTGATGTACCAATATAAAGTCAAATTGAGTTAGATTTATATTAACTATTTGCAAAGAGTCATAATATAATTGAATACTAAAACCTTAATATTATTTATTATTTAATTATTTACTTTTCCAGTTACTTTTTTTCTTGGTTGATTGTAAGCTTGGTAATCGCTAGCGATGTGATACTGTGCAGGGATAGGATATTGAGTTGACTTATTCAGATTAAGTTCACGTATGGTTGATGCATATCTCGACTAAGTTTGTTTAGGAAAACTCCCAGGAAGAACCAGCGATCCAGCACCTTCTTGTGTCGCAAGAAGACTTAGAGCTGGGGAGGGTGTCGTGAGGGCCACTCACACTACCAACATGCAGCACTGATGGTTCTATTCCAGTGACAAATGTCTGGGAGTGCGACGTCCATCAAAATCAAAAGGATCTTCATCAAGAGGGAGGAGTCCATTCCATACGACAGCAGTTGGGCACTCAACGATGGACTTTCAAGTAAGTTTGACTTTGCAAATATATAAATTTCATGTTGTGTAATATTATATACTAACACAGAATTCTTATTCCAGTAAGGAACGTCTTCTTCAAGAGGGTGAAATCTACTTCACGAGACAGCAGTTGGGTGCTGGACTACAAACTTTCAAGTAAGTTTGACATTAATTTTATGAATTTTAATGTACCAAATTTATATCATTGTAATTTTGTTTTGTTTATTATTTTGTACTAACGAAGTTTTCATATTGCAGTGAGCAACGTCTTCTTCAAGAGAGTGGAATCCATTCCATGAGACAGCAGTTGGACTTTTAAGTAAGTTTGACTTTGAAGATGTTTGAATTTGATTATACCTAGCTGTATTTATTTGTGTTGCAGGGGATGTGAATGAACAGTTAATGATAAATTACCGAGTGCGGGTACGGTAAAGTGCGCGTAAAAAGTTATCGAGTGCGTGTAGAGTCCGAGTGCGGGTCGCGTAGATTTCGAGTGCGGGTTCCGTTCGGCAATTTTTGTAATTTCGCGAGTGCCGTGAGAGACTGAATATCATAAAAAGGCGGCCGTATATCCGTCCAACGATCCATCCAGAGGGTTCCAGATGACTTCGATATCCATCCATCCAGAGGGTTCCAGATGACGTCGACATCCATCCAGAGGAGGGTTCCAGACGATTTCAACATCCATCCATCCAGAGGGTTCCAGATGCGGCGAGGGCCAACGATGGGACGCTCAGCGGGGCGACTGCTTGTGTGCCGACCCACAAGTAATGCTCGCCGAAGAGGAATCTCCACTATTACAAACTGTAATAGTGGAGCAACTTTAGAAAATTTATTGTGGCACAAATTGTGAACAATAATTAGTGAGTATCACCTTACGCAAGAGTCCTTCCGACTCCAACGATATAGAGTCCTTCTGACTCAACAGACGTTCAAAGTCTTTCTGACTTTTACGCGGGTCCTTAAGACCAACTTAGTAGTAGTTTTTCGCGATCGGGTGTTTTTAGCTTGCCAGTTGCTGTTGCTGCTCAGAAGGAGGGAAGCTGCGATCAAAAGGAGATGTCTGAAGAGAAGCAAAGAAGTCCAGGAATCCAAGAATCCATTCCAATACCACCAACATGCAGCAGCAACCACAATATTTTTATGTCGTGGCTGCAGGAAGGATAGTGCCGTTCTGGACTGTAGCCACTCGTTATTTATCGTTCGCTAAGTCGTCGGGCGCGTTATCGTTTTATCGTTATTATTTATTCAACCGCGAGTAAAGAACGATTTAAATTCAAGCAGATAAACCTCCAGAAATTTGTGTTGTATTTGTGTTGTATTTATTTTTGGTGTTAAATCTCGGATGAGAGCCTGTGGTGGGTAGACATATGTTTGGACGTAGCTACCCTCAGGTCACAACTGATCGGCACGTGCCAAACTGCTCGTCTCGCGCGGAATAGACGATGCCCATCATTGGATATGTACTAATTATCCCCATGTCTCCCTCTGGTTAGCTATTTTTGTATGAATGGAATGTGTGCAGAAAAAAAAGCATGAGAAAGAGTGACTGATTAATAACCATATCTTTTTTCACAGGATTAGATTTCAATTAGCTCCGCGTCCCCTCTCATTCGTATTAGGCTGTTCCTTTATCCTTGCTGACTGTGAGTGTGCCAACCGACGTTCTCTTTCAGGCATTTATTGTTTATAACTTTCTCTCCACAGGGCTTCAGTAAACCGTGAGTTTTTAATGAAATACTTAACGAAACTTCTAATTATAATGTGTGTGATGGTTGGGCACAGTCGGCATATCCTTATCCTTAAATCGGCACTTCCTTTTCAGGGCGGCATGGCTACTAGTGTAGCGGGAGTGTTACTAATCATATATTTGTGTTTTCTTTTGTTTCAGGTCGCCTTTGACTTTGTTTCGCATTTAATTGTAAATGAAAAGCAAAGTCATTAACCCGGCCCTGGGGAACTAATGTTGATTAAAGTCCCACCTGGGTAATTCCTGGCAGGCGCGTCCTTGTCGCGGGGGTGGGCATACAGCCAATATTTTAATTATTATTAATATTTAAAGTCAATTGGCGTATGGCTAAGTTCTGTCAGGGACCCGCTATTTGCACGGGTATAAATAGCAAATAATAATTAATATTTGATCATGCTTATTTCCTTTTTCAATTATTCATAATTATTAGTTTGAATTATTAGTTTTAAGTAACTGTTTATTTAATGCTAACAGCCCTTTAATAGTTATTAATTTAAATATCAATCGACATACATTAAATAATAATTCGCACTGCATGATTATTATTTTATTAAATTTGTAGCATTGTAGCATGCGACATTAGAGGTGTGTCACATGGTGCGCATTCCTCATGTTTAAGTGTCCACGTGACCGTGCGCGGGTGCAACAGTAGCTGAGTACGGTGATTATCGGCGTTTAGCGCAGTAGCGGGAGTAGCGCACAATAGCGCCATGCTGCGGACTTGGTTTGCTTAAGCAGCATCTTGCGCTAAGTCAGGTGGTACTCAGGCCATCCCACATGACTAAACTACCTCGCCTTCGGCACGTATGTGTGAGTGAATAAGAAATTGTTGCAATTCTACCTATCTCACTTACTCATATTGCAGCTATAGGAATACGTGCGCGCCACCAGCAATTGCGGCTAGGTGTTTTGCTTTACTTAGTGCCGCTCGCACAGACAGACCGCTCAGTGATCAAAAACTTAGAGTCTAATCACTTCTTATACTACTGTACACAGCATTATTATTAAGAAGTTGTTACAAGTCCATATATCTTATTCCTATTGTTTAAATATCTAGGTACATAAATCGCTATGTAGTTTCGTTCGCGTATAAGGCACCAGCGCTGCAGCGCTCGCGCATACGTACCTGCGCTAAGCTTCAGTATCTCGTACGCTAGCTCAGAGTGAGTTGCTCGCGGAGTGTCTACTAAAAATTGTGCTGTGCCGGGTTAATAAATTAAGTGCTAATAAACCAAGTGACAATTAAAATAATAAGTGCGACTACAGAAACATTAATCTGCGTTAATTCTATAAACGATCAAAGTGTTAAATTAAATTAAACATAAGTGCTCAACGAACTGGACATTATCAACGATTTCCTTCGCTCAACAAGGATCAATCAACTCACCGAAGTCTTCCTCATCAACCAGGAGCCAATTACGGAAGAATTGATCGTCAAAACCGTGAGTACCTTTTAATTTTCTCTATTAGTGCATGCTAATTTGCCACGAGGTGCAGGGTTAAACGCGACGAGATCCGACAAGTTTCAGCCGACTTCGAACGGGCACGCACGCCAGGGTTTTTTTAATACGGGTTGTTCTGCGCTATCAGAATCCAATGTGATAACCCCGAAAAGTTACAGTACCTGGACGACAATTTTAACTCTCAAAAATTTTGTTCGTTTTACACGAGTGCGAGCGAGAACAAATTGTTGTAAGTCTACCTGACTTGTTTTCTCCGGCAAACCAAATGTAGCCTCGGTTCGTGCCTATAACAAATACTCTATCGCGTTGCTTTAGTCAGCTGTTCAATTTAAAAGACTTTGAATAATTTTAGCATGCGTTTTGGTTAAATTTATTACAAGTAGAATTAGTTAATGTATTATGGGGTGTTGATAGAACAAATTAATGATTATGTTTTAATATTATTATACACCCACTGACTTTGTTGAACTTTGGTGCAATTCTATTTCGTATTTATTTTGTGCGGTTCGGTATTAAAGCGCGCAGCAACAATATGAATTGTTATATTGGATTTTAATTTAATCTAATAATTTCAGATGAATGCAACCAAGCCATTCGAATTGCCCTACGCTCAGATATTTTACTCACTCACAAATAATTATTAATTAGATATGCTAATTTTGGTCGAATATGTGGATGCATAAAATGTGTTTGTTGTGTTCTAAGTTAATTTGTAGTCGGTCCCCTTTTGCACTATCTGTTGCTTTGCGAAGGGCTAGTTTACAACTCACAGAGAATTAAGTGACAACTTTTTTTAACCTTTTTTTATTTACTTTTATGATTTATATTATTTTGCTTTAATTTACATATTATTTTATCCACAATTTTAATTATTATTTATTATTTTTAGTTATTTATTATTGGCTATAATATGATTCATTTTTTGAAAAAGAGACAAATAGGTCCAATTTAATAAAAGAGACAAATGTGTCCATGGTGATTTGAATTATTGTTACAGATGTTGATGATGATTTTAGATTTATTTATTTATTTATTTATTGAGTTTTGATAGTATGAATGAAGGGTGGCCACCCGAATGCGTGTGTGAGGTTGAGAATGATCTGTAACAATGAAGAGATGAACCAGTATTAGAGTATAATTAAAATTCATGTTGATTACAATGAATCATGTGATAGTTAAATAATGAAACCTTCATTTAATTTATTATTTTATGATTTCATTTCCCCGTCACTCTGGTTCTTTGTGGATTGTAAGCTTGCTTTTTGCCGGTGATGCGATACTGATCCGGGATAGGCTATTAAGTTGGCTTGCTCAGAATAAATGCATTTTTTGTATTTACATATTTCGAGCAACATTAGTTTTGCTTTATAGAATGGTTGTTCATTATAAGTAGTTTTGAATTTTTTATTATTCTTTAAATTATTTGGGCGTTGGGGTTGTTCGGATGTGGCCATCCACTCCGGAGCGAAAAGCAACTCTGAGGAGTCATAGGCGAGATAGAGGCACAGCACAAACAGTGGAAAAAGATCAAGTAAACATTGATTTTGAAATTGTCATTAACTCATCCACTGAAGATTCGTATCATCAAGTCGTCAAAAGTACTAAGGTATGAGATACTCGTTTTATTTACTTTTTGCATCTGACTAACTTTTCTTATAATTTTTAGTAGAAAGATCGTCCAAATCAAAATAATGCGATTCTAGAGGTGAAAACAAAGTTGAAGACTCTCAGCTAAAGATGACAACTCAAGAATGCTATTATCAAGTCGTCAATTATATCAACACAAAACTCTAGGTATTATTTCAAACTTGTCAATTGATTCAATTAGTTAATGTTATTAATATTTTTAGATCACCTATTGAGCGGAATAACACTAATGAGGTTGCAAGTGACAGTACAGAAAGACGCCATAATTTTGAATACCACTGAAACTGAAAAATCATTCCACTGAAAAATGATTTTCCAGCAGAAAGATTGCCCTAATCAAATTAATGTGATTCTAGAGATGAAAACAAAGTTGAAGACTTTCAGCTAAAGACGACAACAGAAGAATGCTATTATCAAGTCGTCAATTACATCAACACAAAACTCTAGGTATTATTTGAAACTTGTCAATTGATTCAATTAGTTAATGTTGTTAATATTTTTTAGATCACCTATTGAGCGAAATAACACTAATGAGGTTGCAAGGGAGAGTACACGAAGACGTCATAATTTTGAAGACATCCACTGAAAATTGATTTTCTGGCAGAAAGATTGCCCTAATCAAAATAATGTCATTCTAAAGATGAAAACAAAGTTGAAGACTTTCAGCTAAAGACGACAACCGAAGAATGCTATTATCAAGTCGTCAATTACATCAACACACAACTCTAGGTATGATTTCAAACTTGTCAATTGATTCAATTAATTAATGTTATTCATATTTTTTAGAACACCTATTGAGCCAAACAAATTTATTGAGGTTTGCAAGGAACGGTACAAGAAGTCGACATTATTTTGAAGACATCCACTGAAAAATGATATAATTAAGTGGTAATTTCCAATTCACGAAGCTATGAGGTAATACTTTAAATATTTAAGAATTGTAACTGGAATTTACTAATGTTTTTGTTAATATTTTAGGTGATTTGTCAACCCAACCAACCAATATTACTGTGGTTGGGACAATGATGCGATTGACGAACACAAAAATTGAATATTTACATCAAGTCATCAATTGCAACTACTTACTGGAGCGACGAAGACAAAAACTCATTAGTTCAGAACTAAACTAAAGAGTGAGCAAATACAAGAAGCTGATCAAAGTTGGAGCCAAATTAACAAACCGAATTGTCGAAGAAATACTGTGCCAAAATGTGAGTAACATTTAATTTTTTCATTATTTTAAATTAACTGCTGACGATTTTGTCAGCTAATTTGTTGCGTATATTTTTTAGGTATTTCTTCATGCCAAGTGATCGTTATTCTTCACGGTCATCTTGAAGTGCTCATCGATATGTCTTGCTCCAGGAATCCAAAAGCCGATTGTCGAGGAATCAATCGAGGAATTGAAGCACTGGACCACAACAATCCAGAAGCCAATTGAAGTGATGTTCATCGATAAAAACCGTGAGTGCTTTTTTGATTACTGCATGCAAATTGGTGGTGGTATCAAAATAATCAGTTTATTTGAATTTGATCAGACTGGTTATTTCGGGAAACGAAAATATTATCTTTGCGCCTCATCCTAAAACGAATTAAATTCACTTATCAAAATTATTTAAAACTTTCAACTATCATAAGCAAGCATAAAATTTATTCGGCAAAACATCAATAAATTAATGATATTCACTGATCAATTTCTAGTTTTAAAAACATAAATTTTAATTTTGACTATTTTATCTGTTTTAGATGAACATCATAAAAAAATATAGCCATTCGAATAATAATTACTACTTGCCAAAGAGCATGCAAAACATTGGGTCGGCCAACAGCCCAGATCACTTAACTTTAACTTTATGAAATTCCTCAGGCTAATTTGGATATATGTATGTGGAGACGGAAAATGATATTTACTGCGCTTTTGGTAATTTGTGCTTAGTTCCCTTTTGCACTATTTGCCATTTGGGGGGTGCGTGTATCTACTCTGCGAGGGTGCAAGTGCAAACAATTATTTTATTTTAGTTCTCTTTTAGTTTATTTTAATTTTATTTTTATTTTATTTTACTTTATTTTATTTTTTAGTTATTTTAATTTTATTTTATTTATGATTTTAAGTCCCGTTTTTATTATTTCTTTTTATTTCTTAGTATCCTTTGTTTTTTATTATTATTTAATTAAGCAAAGATTCAAATCCAAATGTGGCCATCCGAAGATTGGTATAGATTTGTGCGATTTAAAGTTTTTATTTGCCTTTTTTAATTACTTCTTTAATGAAGGTATGAGTGTTTTGCAAAGGGTGGCCACCCGTCTATGTGTGCCTGAGATTGGTGTGATTGGTCTATACCAATTTGAGGACAGGCCACATCAAAAAAATAATTTAATTTATTATTATTTTTCATTAATTTAATTATTATTTTATGATTTCTCCCGTGCTTGCACCTTTGTTGGGTTTTTATATGTACTTTTTGAGTGGTACAATAATGATCCGGAATTGGGTATCACGTTGCCTTCACAGTGAATGCATTTTCTGAATTTGCATATGTATATTTTGATTAGTTTTGTACATAAAGATCTGATGTTCGAATGGCATGACATATCATATGGAAGTTAAATGATGCAACAACAATAAAGCATCTGATAGTGATATCAACTTCCGACTGGATGAGCAAATATTAAGTCCAGTGAGGAAAAAGCGATCAGAAGAAAAAGGTAAATAATAAGAATGTTTTCATATCAGACTGTTAGTTAATTGAATTTTTATGTTTTAGGCATCAGTTTCCTGATCGACCAATATGTCAACCCAACCAAAATTACTGTGGTTGAGGCAGAAATGCGATTGACGAAGACAACAATCAAGTCATCAATTGCAAATCCATAATGGAGTAGCAAAGACAAATTGTCTTAAAATTAAACTGAAGAATCCAACGATGTTTGCCAATTCCATGATGACCCAGAGATTCTGGAGGTTTCGACGATCCAAGATGTTCAAGGACCAGGAGTTTCCAAGGCGTTCAAGAACCAGGAGCCAAAAGCCGGAAGCCAAGGACCCAGGACCCAGTTACCAAGGACTTCGACAAAACCGTGAGTGCATTTTAATTTACTATATTAGTGCATGCTAAGTTGCCATGGAGATAAACTAACAACTTTCGATTTGGTATAATTGGTACTAATTTCGTATAATACTTTCAGATCACTTAAAAAAATCATTCGAATAGCGCTCAGCTTAATTAGTTTATTTAGTCAAATATTCAGATTTGCATGAGGTGTGTCTTTTTCGGTTTAAGTTTACTCGGCATTCAAATTCCCTTCACTTGCGAAGAGCTAGTTCACAATTCACGGAGAATTAAGTAGCAAATTTTTAATTTTTATTTTCATTTATCTTTTAATTTATTTTATTTTCATTTAACTTAATTTTATTTAACCACAGTTATAATTATTATTTTTTACTTTTATTTCTTTAGTATTAGCTGTGATGTGACTCAGACCCAAATGACTATATTTCAAAGATCTTTCGAGATCGATTACTCGAAGAGGCAATTCTGATTGCAACGTCCCCAAGTTGATTTTCACGTTATCTCTATGCAGTACTCTAACATGCGACCATGATGTTAGTTAAAAAGTATTTTTTAATACTTCTACAGGATCTTTCGAGATCTATTTCTGGAAAACGCAATTCTGTTTGCGTCAGTTGTTATTTTCTTATTATCTCTTTGTAATAATCTAGCACGAGTAATCGTGTTAGATTAAACAGTATTTCTGAATACTGCTACTAGACCTTACGAGGTCTATTTCTCGAAAACGCAATTCTGCTTGCGTCCCATTATATTTATCAGGTGAAAATCAACAAAATCAACTGCATTGCACAGGCATCTGTGTAACCAACTCTCATTATATACTAATCTAGCACTTGGTGCTAGATTAAAGAGTCAATGGCTGAGTTATGTTATAGTTGGTACTAAAACATTAATTTAATTTATTATTTTATGATTTCATTTCCCTGTTGCTTTTATTCTTTGTGAATTGTAAGCTTGCTAATCGCCAGTGAGAAGTAGACTTACTCTGAATTTGTACATTTCATGTATTTGCATATTTTAATTCATATTAGTTTTGCTTAAAATATCGGGAAAGAACCAACGATCCAGCACCTTCTTGTGCCGAGATTTCAATCCGCAAGAGGACTTAGAGCTGGGGAGGGTGTCTTGAGGGCCACTCACACTACCGACATGCAATGTCTGGGAGTGCGACGTCCATCAAAACATTTAAATTTTTAAGTATTTTCTTTATCATTTGGCGCTATTCGAATGATATGGTCTGGTCTATCAAGAGGGGCATCATCCATGAGGCACCCAGAGGATTCCAGGCGACTCAGTCCATTCCAGACAGCAGTTGGGCATGGTGCTTGTAGGTATAATGTAAGTATTATACATATCATTGTGGTATATTGCATTTGTTAATAACACATTGTTTTTGTTTCAGAGATTAACGTGTTTTTACAGGTGGCTGGTCCCATTCCATTCCATGATGCAGCAGTTGGGTTTCATCTTCAGGAGTCGTAGGTAAGTCTCATTCAATTGATAACTTTGTATTTATTGTACATTTTAATAATGAATTGTATTTGTTTCAGATGTCATTTCCAGGCTGGTTCCATTCCATTCCAAGATGCAGCAGTCGGGCGCCGGGCCTGAAAGTGTCAAGTAAGTTTAATTCAAAACCAATTATTTTAAAATGCTAATATCTATTTTGTCTGTTTTAGGTGCGCGAGCCGGGAAAAGTGTGATCGAGTGCGCGTAAAATAGTTTCGAGTGCGCGAAAAGTAATTTCGAGTGCGCGATTGATCTTCAATCTTTCATTTAAAATCATTTTTAATTATTTGAGTGCGGGCCGGCATTTTTTTGTAATTTCGCGAGTGCCGCGAGAGACTTGATATTTAAAGGCGGCCGTCGTCAAACCGTCCAACGAGCCATCCAGAGGGTTCCAGATGACATCTTCAGCCATTCATCCAAAGGGTTCCAGATGACATCTCCAGCCATCCGTCCAGAGGGTTCCTGATGCGGCGAGGGCCAGCGTTGGGACACTCAGCGGGGCGACTGCTTGTGTGCCGACCCACAAGTAATGCTCGCCGAAGTGGAATCTCCACTATTACAAACTGTAATAGTGGGGCACCTTTAGTCGATTGCTATCACAAACTGTGGTAGTGATCAAACAAGTTTAATTATATGTGTATTGCGCCAGAGTCCTTCCGACTCTTAAAAAAGGTCCATAAGACCAAGTACAAAGTAGAGTCGTTTTGACTCAAAATAATGGTCCATAAGACCAAGTATAAAGTAGAGTCGTTTTGACTCAAAGTAATGGTCCATAAGACCAAATGTAAAGAGTCCTTCCGACTCATTTCGCGGAGTTCTTAAGACTAAATGAATAGTAGGTTTTTCGCGATCGCGGATTTTAGGGTGCTGTTGCTGCATTCATCAACTGTTAAGTTGATGAATAAAAACTTTATTTACAGGTGAATGTGAAAAGTGAGAAAACAGATGTCTTGAAGGACGAAACTCACAAAATAATAATTGAGAGGACCAGGAATATAACTGATTTATAATTCAAATAATCCAGGAGACCAGAATAGAATAGAAGGAAGAGAAAAACTATGACATACGAGGAGATGCCCAAAACCCAGAAGGAAGTCCAAACATATAGAGATGTCCAGATATCAAGAAGGAAGAAAGTCCAGGCTTCAACAATTCGACAATACCAACGGCAGCAACAGCCAACGTGCGCTATTTTACCGTCGTGGCCAGAGAAAGGATCGTGCCGTTCTGGACTGTGGCCACTCGTTATGTATCGTTCGCTAAGTCGTCGGGCGCGTTTTCGTTTTAGAATAACTTATATCTTAAATTTATATGGGCTTTAAACATTTAATTATCAAGTTAATTTTTCAATGCCCAATCGCGTGATTTATCTTATGTATTTTTATGTATCTATGCATTGTATATTTATGTATCGTGTTAAATCCCGGATGGGAGCCTGTGGTGGGTAGACGTCTGTTAGGGTGTAGCTACCCCCAGGTCACAGCTAACAGGCACGTGCCTTCCCCGCTCGTTTCGCGCGGTTAATAACGAGCCCATCATTGGATATGTGGTTAGGTAGGATAATTATCCCAATTGCCCTTATCGTTAGCTATTGTGTGTGTATGAAGTATGATGAGGTATCATATTAGTAGCATGGAATGAGTGAATATTTATTAACATGTACTTCTTTTTCAGGATTTAAATTAGCTCCGCGTCGCGTGCGCTTAGTTCGTAAACTCGTATTAGGTCAACCTTTTTCCATGCTGACTGTGAGTGTGCCAACCGACGTTCTCTTTCAGGCATTTATTGTTTATAATTTGTACTTTCTTTTCACAGGGCTTCAGTAAACCGTGAGTCTTTAATGAAATATTTACAGAAATTTGTGTATTTATAATGTGTATGATGGTTGGGCACAGTCGGCATATCCTTACCCTTAAATCGGCACTTCCTTTTTAGGGCGGCATGGCTACTCGTGTAGCGGGGCTACTCGTGTAGCGGAGTGTTACTAATCATATATTTGTGTTTTCTTTTTTTTTCAGGTTGCCTTTGACTTTGTTTCGCATTTAAACGTAAATGAAAAGCAAAGTCATTAACCCGGCCCAGGGAGACTTATGTTGATAATAGTCTCACCTGGGTAATTCCTGGCAGACGCGTCCTTGTCGCGGGGGTGGGCATACAGCCAATATATTAATTAAGCTTAATATTTAAAGTCAATTGGCGTATGGCTAAGTTCTGTCAGGGACCCGCTGATTGCACGGGTATAACCAGCAAATCAACGTTATTGAATAGAAATTAAAATCTTATGAAAACAGCAGCTGATTCGTAAACTTTACATGCGGATATAACAAGAAGCGTTCTAGTCATCAGACTATTCAACTAAGCGGATTGCGGATATTTTAGTCACCATTTATTTACACATTTAAATAAATACTCATTGATTATCTGTGATTTACGGACAGAAACTTTAAGGCGCTTAAAAGATATAAACTGTCATAACAATGTTTACTCAATGATTTTCTATTTAATGAATATTTGAAGAATAAGAAAACTGAACATCTATGATGCCGCCAGTTTGAATTTCGTGGGAAATATAGGCATCACCCTCGCATATATGCAACTAAGCGAACAAACAGTGTGTTCATAAATCAACAAGCTGATCATATGTCGCTCGCTTACAATGTCATGTATTCTGTGACATTTAGTTTGTGCGAATTTTAACAAATCTTATCGTGAACATTTGCAGTTATTCTTCGTTTAAACTAGTTCTCATATTGGCACGCGTTGGAGCAGTCAAACGGTAATTGCTTGTTCTATGCATTGGTTCGTTCTTCATGGCCATTTGCTTCAAGCGTTCGGTTAGTTGTGTATTATTCAGTTGCATTCCGTTGCTTCGTGGAATCCCAATTCTTGGAAGCACTTACTAGGTCAGTAGTACAAGCCGGTTATGCACACATGCACCTGGCGTGCAGCTACCAGGAAAGTGAAGGATAATTCCTGGCAGACGCGTCCTAGTTGCGGGGGTGGGCATACAGCCAATATTTTTTTATTATTATTTAAAGTACATTGGTGTATGGCGAAGTTCTGCCAGGGACCCGAGTTGCACGGGTATAATTTGCAATTATGTAGGTATCGTAACTAAGAAATGAAACTAGTTTGGTAACAATTATAATTAAACTCTTTAACTGGTATAGACTGATAGCGCCTTTCATGCGTATAAGTTACGCGACTTATCGCATAACACCAATACAGTAGCTGAGTGTTTACATAGTGTAAACACCAGTAGCTGAGCGTACAGAGCGTACGGATTGATTTACATTTTTATTAATATCTCAGAAACTATAAGAGATATTTGAAAAATTCTTTCATCTGCAGAAAGCTAATTAAATTCTTTATTACATATGATCTAATCATTAAATGTGCTCACATAAATTACGCGTAATAAGCATTAAAAATTAACGTTATTTGCGATATAACATTATTAGATGATTCATTAAGATTTAAATACTTGTTGGATATAAATTTTACATAAACTAAAGTGGTAAAGTTGCTATAAAAGATGCAACGTTAGTGAAACATGGCTGAAATCGGACGTGCACTTTATTACCGATATATTGAAAACTATAAAAGATATTGAATTAGTTTTTTCACTACCAGAAAGGTGATAAAATTCATAATAATTTATCATAGAATCATTAAATTTGCTCATATGGATTCTGAGTAATAATTGCTCAAAGCTAAGGTTTGTTATTTCTTTTTAATCTTATATTAAAATATTCGTTTACTATTAAAATTAAAGAAAATCAGTTGTTGATATTTCATTTCATAGCTTGCTAATTCAATTGGCATGCAATGGCATGGTTCAACAAATATTCTAAATAAATAGAAGTAACATGTTACGAATGACAAGATCGTTTTGAAATAGTATTTGAGCGGCAACTCACCGAACTAAACTTAAATGCCACTGCTCTGTTAACCACAAAATTTTCAGTCTATAAGTGGTACGGTTTTGGTTGGTTTTGGTACATTGTGCGGTCCAATAGTGTCTTCATTAAGAATGTCGCCAACCGATAGTACACCTACAGTAGATAATATTGCATTTGAGCATCTTTATTCGCTAAATGCTTTCGGAAAAATTCCTCTTCATGAATATAAATCGAGAAAAACAGGTCTGACGGTTGTGGTTGCTGAAGTTGATGGTCCTATTGTCAATGGATATTTCTGTCTATGTAAGTATAATTACTATTCATTTTTTGCAAGCCTAAGGGTTCTTTAAATTCAGTGACGGAGGCTTTTGACGATGATGGTTTACCACACACATTGGAGCATCTTATCTTTCTTGGTAGTGAAGAGTATCCAAGTCGTGGCATTATTGATATGCTTGCAAACAGATGTCTGGCATCAGGAACTAATGCATGGACTGATGTGGATCACACCTGCTATACTATTGAGACAGCAGGTCCTGATGGCTTTCTTGCATTGATGCCCATCTATCTTGATCATATTTTGTATCCTACTCTGGCAGTATGTATTGAAGGCATCTGCTACTTAAATATTTTAATGAATCATTTTAGGATGAAAGTTTTGTGACTGAGGTACATCACATCAATGGTGCAGGGGAAGATGCTGGTGTTGTTTACTGTGAGATGCAAGGGCAAGAAAACAGTGCAGAGACTATAATGCAGACAATGATGTTGAAGAAGATATACCCAGGCAAGTGTGGATATTCATCAATAACTGGCGGTGTTATGAAAAATCTGCGCGAAAGTTGTAACAACCAAAAAGTGCGCAATTATCACAAGGAATTTTATCGACCAGAAAATTTAAAGTTAATAATAACTGGCAAAATTAAATGTGAAGATATCTTCATTGCCCTTTCAAAAATTGAGGATAAAATTATATCCAAGGGTAACCAAGGCGTATTCCAACGTCCTTGGCAATCGCCAGTTCCTCCCTTTGAAATTCAGGAGGACATTGTTTTGAAATATCCATGCGATGATGAATGCAATGGTATGTTTACTGTTGCTTGGAGAGGTCCATGCGCTGTAACTGACCAATACACGTTTATGGCGTTAACGCTACTGATGAAATATTTGACAATTCTGTCTATTAGCCCACTTCAGAAAGAATTTGTTGAAATACCTGAACCTTATGCAAGTAACGTTTCATTTAATATGCTTGAAAATGCAGAAACTTGCATTTATTTTTGTTTCCACAACGTTCCAAGCAACAAATTATCTGAACTGATGCCGAAGCTAACTACGGTATTGAAGCGTTTGACGGATAATGAGGAGATTGATATGGAGCAGCTCAAGAACATTACTGAACAACATATCCAAGAATACCTCAGCAGTTTGGAGATGAATCCGCATGATAGCATTGCATTCATTATTATTGGGCACATGTTGTACGGTCACACTAGGGAAGATGTAATTAATTTCTTTAGTAGAAGAAATATACCAAATTAATTATTGGTTTTTAGCTTGAACAACGCACCAATCCTATTGTGGATTTTAAAAAGCTTCTTCAGGAGCCAAAATCTTTCTGGATATCGCTGTTGAACAAGTATTTCGTTGCAGCGAAGCATCTCTCTGTGCAAGGCGAGCCAAGCAACGAAAAACAAATTAATATGGCACAAGAAGAGCAGGAGCGTGTCATGCAGCAAATTAAGAAACTGGGGGAGGAAGGTTTACGTGCAAAGCAGGCAATTCTGCAGAAATCAATTGAATTCAACGAAACTTTACCTCCGGATGAAGTTCTACAATCAATACCAATCCCAAGTCTGAAAAATATAAGCTGCCATCCAATTAAGCGCTATCATTCAAGGAGTAATGATAAAATTATGGTGGACTTGAGTAATATGCCTGTTTACACGTATTTTGATCACGTGAAAACCAATTTTGTACACGTAAGTTTGTTTCGCTCCTGTTGGATTTGAGTTCGCAATTTTAATGTCTTCAATCTCTGTGCACTTTCAGCTATTTGCTATATTGGATACTTCAGGGATATCTGATGAATTCCGTCCATATCTGCCTATATTGCTAGAATCAATATTTGAATCTTCATTGAATCGCGATGGAAAGATCATTCCTAGAGAGCAAGTTATTGCAGATTTAAATGTTGACGCTGTTAATTGGAATGGTATGCTGGGAATGGGTGGCGGCAAGGCATCATCATTCAAATGTGGTGAATATTCGCATACTGCTGTCGTTTTAATTCAAGTTGAAGCATCAAAATTGACCAAGGGTGTCAAATGGTTACGTGAGCTATTATTTGAAACCATCTTTGATGCAGAGGTTTTAAAAATAATTGCAACTAAGATGCTGAATAACGTGTCAGAGGCTAAACGTAGCGGTCGCGATGTTGCCTCATATGCTACCAAAGCGATAACTTATAAGCAAGGTATATCAATTATCTTACTGCGTATGTAGTGTTTCAATTTTAATATTTTTAGGATGCAATGTACAAGCGAATGGTATTTTGCGCCAGCAAGCATTCCTCGTTAAGCTTCTAGACCAGCTAAAGTCGCCCGATGCCGAGAGCGTAATCAAAACGCTCAATTCTGTTCGTGAAATGATAACACATCCCTCAAAGATTGTGTTGTATGGTGCTGCTGACTTGGAAGTGGTTCAAAATGTTCCCGACGCATTGAAGGATATCTTGCCTGACAGACTGGAAAGTTTAAAAGATCCTCAACCGTATGTATACGAGAAAATTGCCTTACACATTCATAACATTACTCTTATAGTTTGAATGCGAAAAATGATTTTGAATTTATGGTGTCGAAGTTATCGCCATCATCTTCTTGCATCATTGGCATGGGATGCTTGGAATCATCATACTTTTATCATGTCACCCCCGCTATTAAGGATTACCACGATCCTGATTTACCAGCGTTACTATTGTATACTCAGTATCTGGTTCAGTGTGAAGGTCCTATGTGGAAGCGAATTCGAGGCAAGGGTTTCTCTTATGGCTATGCTATTCGATTGAGACTTAATGAAGGGCTTATGTACTTGGCCTTCACTAGAGCTACCAACGTTATCGGCGCTTATAAAGAAACGTGTGATATTATTAAAAAACAATTAGATGAGAAGAAATGGGATAAGAGTCAATTTGAAGCTGCCAAGAGTTCACTCTTCTTTGAAACCATATCCGAGGAGAAAACTATTGGGTCCGCTATAAACATGTCATTGCTTGCGCATTTTCGCGGAATTGACTATGCATATAATTGGTAAATAGTATACTGTTTTTTTTTTGTAGCTTTAACTTTTTATAACATTGTAGGAAATTGCTTGAGTCAATTAACAATGTAACGGTTGATGATTTGAACCGCGTTGGAGATAAGTACATGGCAAATTTATTAGACCCCATGCGAGTCAACACAGTGCTTGCTTGCGATCCGTCAAAGGCTGAAGAACACAAAGAAGGATTTAAGAAGTAAATTTAAAACTATTTAATAATTTAAAGCTTATATTATTTCTAAATGTTTTAGGATGGGACTGACCCTTCAAGTGTATTCAAGTTTGGAGGAGAGCTTCTTGAAGACACAGTAAAAAGTATACTTGGTCTTTTAATTACTTTATTTACAAAAAGTAATATCTTTGGATGTTAATACAATAAATGTCTAAATTTGTGCGGTTTCAGAACTAGAGTCTATAATGAATATTAACCAGTTGTGTATGCATTTATAAATATTGCGAATGATTATACAATGATTTGATTATAAACAATAATTGCTGAAATCGTCACGTCTGATGGCACCCTATCTATAGTTAATTAAGTAATGGTAAATTATCAACTAGCACTAGGTATAAATGACACAAACTATTTAAAGGTAATTAATTAATGAAGATTAATAATTTAATAGGGATTGCAGATAGCGTACAATCATCACACTCGAGTCATTCAAATTCGTTTGTTTCGATTTCGATACATATTTGTACGTCTCCGTTATTTCCTTTTTTTATAAGGTCGTGGGTCGTACGGCGTCGCGTCAAAGCCCACGTAGCGATTATTTTTACGATGCTGGAAACCATCAGGACCGGCATTGTAATAAATGACCCGTCGAATACCAAATGGGTCTATGTAGCCGAAGCTGCCAGCTTTGGTGTAGCCAGCGTTTTGTTCTTCGTGGTACGCACGAGGAATATAATATCGGAAGCCATCGTTTGTCACTGAGACACCATTGTACTCTGGGTATTGAGGATCATAGCCGTTACCCAAAAATTGGGGTTGGTTTCCGGGATTTGTACTAGCTGGAAGTATTTGCCGGTTGGGCGCGCGGCCGAAGTATGAGTTGCCGTTGCGGTCGATCGGGTAGGTTGGTCCATTCCGATGGATGTATGGATTTTCGTTGGAGTCGAAGTAGTCGAGAGAGTTGGAGTTTAGCGGTGATATTGTAGATTGCTGATAGGCGTCATAATAAGCTGGCGTTGTTGAAAGGACCGCTGGAGAGTAAGGAGGTCGGTGAGTCGTGACAAATAAATGATCTCTGGATGATAATGGAGGAAATGTTGTTGATACGTATGATGGATTCTTTGGTGAGATGAAAATTGTGCCCGCAGTGGTTGGGATAGGGCTTGGCGCAGGTGTAGAGCTGGGAATAGGTGGTAATATTGTACTGGATACTGGTATAGGAACTGGCGTTGTGGATGCGTATGAGTTGTGCGAAATATCCACTTTGGGGAGATACGTTGTGCTGATGAATGTTGAAGGCGTAACAGGAAGTGGGCTGGGGGTTGTGGTCGTGGTGCTAACTGACGGAAGGTATGCGCTTGATATGGGTGCAGGATGAGATGGGTGCGCGATTGTTGTACCTGCTGCGCCAGGCACTTTCTTTGCTGCCTTTATCGCCTGCGAAATTGGACGGTCGCGGCCAACGTAGACGTCCTTCGTGCGCAGAATGCGATATCCTGCATTGTCTGCGATATAATCCTGAAGACGCAAAAGGCCGTTCGAATCGATCCAGCCAAAAGAACCAACCACAGTACCGTCCTCCAAGCGCTTTTCCTTGCGGTACTGTCCACTATGAGTTTGGTACCGGAAGTAGCGCTCTGGTCCTTCATCCGTTTGAATATGATACTGATCGTTAGTGGGGTCGTTCCAACTGCCGCCGAGTGCCGCGTTGCTTTGAATTGGAGGCAGTATCATTAATACAGCCACCTAGAACAAAAACAGAAGTCAAAAAAACACATTAGAAAAACCCACGCGTTCTTTTGGCGAACACATTATGTATAAAGAAATTTTATGCGACATTGAACACCCATAAATTCTCTGGTGACATAATAAGAACACCGCCAAGGACAGCACGTAATGCGGCTGTAGTTATTGAGAATAGAAAACAATGTGATGCAAATAGAAGCATCGCGGAAAATATGAGTGGATTTGCTAAATATGGATATTGGTTAGCGCGTGCAATTTGTATGTAAATTGCGTCAAGCTATTTATTTCCATCTGCTGACTTATTACATTGCGTAAATATTCATGTTGTGATTTGATGTGGCACGCATCCATCGCGTACTCATCATCATTACTTTATTTGCATCTTAATAACGTTCGAATTACGCACAAGTCAAACAAAAATGTCGTCATTAATGAATTGCTTTGTGATAAATGCAATATACTGAGATGTGGGCTGGTAATTTGCAAAATTGTTTTTCAACATTGAGCAACAAGTAGGTGAACTTAAGAGTTTTACCACACATTGGCCAATTAATTTAATAATTGAAAACATGACTAATATCGAAGGCTTTCAAAACAAATAAAGAAATGGCTTTATTACCTATGTGTCTGGAAACTTTTTATAGACAGGATTACACATAACAAACAAAATTATTTCGAACAACAAACAATAAAGCAATTTATTGCAAGGTAAAGGAATAACGCGCATTTATGAAAAAGGGCATTCGAAAGGCGTGGTTTGACGTTTCGTTCGTTTGTTGGCGTTTTTGCTTTTATTTTTGTTTGCTTCGCTTCGACCATATATTATTGCACAGTTCAATATGTTGTATTGCAATTCGTGGTCGTGCTCGTCCATGAAACGGCGTGACCACGCCAAAGAATCGCGCAATGTAGGCGAGGAAATCGAACATAAACGCGAGCAGATTTCTCACGAGCGCGGATAACACACGTTGTTGCAATCTATTTCTTACGTTACTAATACAATCGTAATAAACGCGTCGGATTTAAAGGAGGATGTGAATTGTAACTTTTACTCGATGTGCAAATCATGCATATTGTAATTTAATACCTTTAACAAGCTTATTACGTTCGTTAATTATGAAAACTAAGCAGGATAATCACGGTTATTATGCGAACAACAAAAGTTCAATTAGTCAGAAACATAAATTTAAATATATAGCATAATTTCATAATTGTTTCAAATTGATTCATTGATAATAAATAATTAGGCACTAATAATATAAATCAGGAGAATGCTAATTTAAATTGCTTAAAGCTAGATGAATTAATGATGAAGAAACATCTCAGAAACGTGAAGAAGCACGTTTTAATGAAGGTGTTAATCTGAGGAAGATTTCACGTCTGCTTAAGCAATTTACACAAGCATGACGGATTCATTTCCGTTTTACTTTGAATTATTTAAATTTAAAATAATTTTCTATTAGCAGTAAACTAAACGTTTATAAACATGTTTAGATTTTTTACATACTTGTATTAAAAGTTTGTTAACTTTCTATCAAAGTTTTAATCAAATCGCGTAAAAACGAAGTGATAAATAATTAACGAAAACACGTTAAGAACACAAACAAAATGATAAATATACATATTTCAAGTGAAAATGCTTTTAGTAAACAGATATAAATAATGTGTTTCGGAATTGTTAATTAGTGACGTCACTCGAGCAAAAATCCTACGCATTTTCTTAAATTTATGTTGTCATTAATGTTCAACTATAACGCAAAGCACTAGCAACATTCTTTGGAAGTATAAGTTAATTGAACATTTTCACTTAATTGTTAATGAAGAATACTACTTATTAATATTCACTATACATTACAATCATAAGCATATGTTTGTTGTATGCAAATACTTAAAAGATATTTAAAGTTATTAAGTATTAGCTTTCATACAAAGTCGTAAAGTGCATATATGCTAAAAATAAATTAATATCTTGTTTGCAGTTAAGGAATACAAAGAATTCTTGCAACGAATTAAGTTTTTTTAAGAAGTTTTAGCCGGTGACAGATTGTCAATTAAGTTATGAAAGGAAAACGAAGTGATACACAATTATATAACAACTTCCTACGTATTAATTTGAATAAAATTATGTGCGTGTAGACCGAAAAAGTAAAGCACTCAAGATTTATAGTGTGAAGAAGTACATTATGGGATTCTGATGAAGATTACATTACACGCTCTGATGATTTAGATTTAAATTTATGAAGCGTAAAATCAAAAATTCGTACTATGATAGATAATCATACATGATAGGAAAACAATATATTGAAGTTAATAAATTTCTCACGATTTTGTAAGTTGGTAAACGCGTTTTTTCAATGTTCTCTAAGCAAGTCGCTTGAATTCAGTTTAAGGTCATTTTCATAGCTGAAAGCATTCGATTTCATTTAATTTCACGTTCGAAACAATGCAATCAGTGAAATGATACAATCGTATAATAATTATGGCATATTACACCAGCCAAAAATTAATTCCTTGTATGTTTATTCATTAAACTGTGGCAGTTTGAAAAGGAAAGAAAGGAAATTTATAGTCACTTTATAATTACATAATTGGTCGTAAGTAAAGAGAGGCAAAGCGAGTGAATAACAAAGCCATTTATTAGGCGTTCCGAGTGCAAGTCTGTTGAAAGTCTTTGAAGAAAGATTGAAGCAAAACGAATAAGTAGGTTAGATGAAGGCGAGTGGACCACATTGTTTCGTTCTTCCTTCATGTACGTTGCATTCTTGGTGCACATTCATAAATGTACTTGCAATTCATATTGTTGTTATTTCACCTAGATGTTAATTGAACAATATAAATTCTTTGTTTTTATCACGATTTAGGAAAAAGCGTTGCTTGGACAAATTAAGAGCAGTTAAATGTTGTCCAAGTTTTAAACTATCACGATAATGTGATGATTAACCTTGCCAGGAATTTAATTTATGAATTTTGTACGTTAAGAAATGTGCGCAAAAATGCGAAAAAAGACTATTTAGAAAATAATGAATCAAATTTCGCGAAATATTTAACAAGCATGAAATGGAATTTTAATGAATAGTAGTTAGGTGAATGAAATGCAAAATTTTATTAGTAGCAGCTAATTTAACATCAGATTTCAATACTGAAATTACCAGTAGAAAGTGAATCAAACATGAGAATGGCAATTCATTCAATAATTGATTGATCCTAATAAAAATTGATATTTCAACTGCACTTAGCGCTGCAATACTAGGAAGTTATAAATATTTATTGAGAAGGTACTTAAGTAAGAATTTAAGTCTAATTCTGAATGCGACTATTTTTAATTACATTATATAATTTCTAATCTGTAAAAGTAAATTGCATTCTGTTTCAACCATTTATACAATTTAAGAAACAATCTTAACATACGGTGGTTTGAACTTAGCATAACGAGATAAAGTTGTAGTAGCCTTAAGGCTTAAGGACAATCGATGACTAAATATTTTCGCGTTTGCAGGTTGTGATTCATAGACGAATAACTTCCATACATGTTGGAGTACTTTCACTCTTTTACTTCCAGCAACACGCATATAATCGAACAAGTTTATACTTAAACTATAAACAGCACTAGCACCAAACAAGCAGGTTATTTAGTTATCTAATTACCTACATTTGCCAAGGAGATAAATGATAAACGATCCAACTTTGAATATTTGTCAGTAGTCGAAAGGACGTCCAGTTAGAGTTAGAATTGATAATTTACCTATATAGCATAATTCACTTGCAATTTTTATTTATTTATGAAATGTATTTTCATATTCGTGAAAACCTTGAACTTATACATATTTCAATGACTTCAACTTATAGATTGTTCAAGAACATTATTGCACTAATGTGTAAAAGAAACACTACAAAAGAATTGAAAGGATTGGGCGGATCAACAATTAAATCATGATAACATCGAAGAAATATTTCCATATAAATTAAATTGCATCTTAAGAACTGCATCGATTCTTGCGCGCGTTCAAGAGCACAATGCGCGGCATGCAAAAAGTATGTAACGCAACTAATTGGCAATTTAAAACAAGCTGAATGCGCATCGTTACGTGCGGTCTTCATAAATGAAAAAGCGACAAGCACAATAAACGATGAAATACAACAATGCGACCAAGAAACAAACGACAAGTCGTTCGTAACTCACGCGCGCAAAGCAAGTTTTTAACCGTCTGCAAACGCATCCAAGTGCAGTATTATTATTATTAATATCAATGATACCCGTAACAGCGTATTAATGCCACCAACTTTTATTAAGTATATTTTATTATCAGTGTTTTATTTTATTGTCATGCAATGAACGCGTTGCATTGTCTCAGTGATCGCACGAAATCATACTTGCTTTTGTTTACACTGCAGCTTGCTCCATAATTCAAACCAAACTTTATTAATAATTTGATTTTATAGTAATAAGAAAGCTACTGACATTGAATAATTATCTATCATCGTAGCCAAGTTCTTAGATATTGAGGTATTATTTAAATTGCTTTAATTATCATTGCATTTGAATTGAATTCGATCTCACTCTGACAAATTTGCATAAACATTATCTTATCAGTTGTACGAAATTCAGTACGGTACTTGCTATCAACGTGTGCATGTCGTTGCACATTTATCGGTGGAATTATTAATTTACTAGTAGCTAGAGCAGTTAACAAGTAGTATACGCGTGTGTTCAACTGGTGGATGGGAAGCCCTAATTTTTCCAAAGGAGATATAGTACCAATTGGAACATATTTCATTTAATCACTGATAACAATTTAAATATCCGGTTTGCACATTGTTAAATGCATTATAATTAATTTATGCTATCAAATTTGAAGCAAGGCGTGCAGGTTATCATTATGATATCATCGCAAAGTGAAATGAAATTAATCACCTAAATTTATTCAACGCATTCACGTTCAGTGAAATGTGAACCAATAAAGGATAATTTATGATCGTTTGACAACACGCATTGGAAACGAACATGGAAGAAATTAAATGACAGAAGCAAGAAGTGAAATTTTACAATATACGTTTTATTAATTTGTATTTTGGTAATGGGTTTCTTTTGGGTGTAACATTAATGAGCTACAAACTGAGCGCCAAAAAGAGAGTAAAATAATAAAGCACACGATCAAGTGGTTCATCAATTAGCTATACTTACGCACGATTCTTGGGCGGTTTTGAGATGATATTCAAGTTTCACTTTTCAATTAATAACGCGCTTCCGTTTCTCTCGAGTGAATAATTATTTATTTATATCGGTTAGGCGATTCAAACGCCGGATATGGGTCATCATTCGACAATTATTTGACTAGTGATTAAAAGTGAATTACAAGTAATTAACAAATAGATTTACAAGATTGTAAAACAATCAATCGAAAGGAGAAAAATCTACGCTTAGTTTCACGAATCTAAAAATACTTATTTAAATTACAATTTGCACCTGTTGAAGAATTTATTCAAATGAATTGAAATTAATTGCATAAGAAGTAGGAATTTTTGTGACATCTTATTATTGGGAGATATTTATTATTGAACATAAAAAGCATAAAAATTTGGAGAAGAAAACACTTTCCAATTTCGTAAGAGTTTCAGAGTCTGTTTTATTTTTGGCAGGACAAGTTTAAATTTATAAATTCAATAAAGCGCCATAAATTACAGTAAAGCAGACGATTATTTAAGATTCTTGATCGCGAATCCCACGTTTTGAACTCTTTCACGACGTGAAACACTTGCCGAAACTGAACACAAGTATAAAAAGCGTTTAAAGATCAATAAACGATCCAAAGCACGAGGAGAAAAAGAAGAAAGTACAATTAGCGAAGTAATTGAAGAAATTGACGAGTTGCTCGTTATTTATAGTTAGTTGTTTGTCCTTATTAGGATTTTTTTTCTTTAATTTGGTATTACTTCAACGTTTTCTCTACACGTACTCTTTCCTCATTGCAGTTCTTGAACGATATTATGTGAAACAATTACCTACATGATTTCGTGATCTTTATTTGCAATGATGAAAGCATTAAGTGCATTGATGAGATGCGAATCAAGCTCAAGTTTATGCGTTTTCCTTGAATGAGGCCGCGTCGCAAAAGTGAAACGATTCTTAATGTCATCAACATTAAAACGTGATTATATAATAATAATGTATAAACGATAAGTATTTTGTCGGTTTACTTATGGTTACTTTAATGAAAGTTTTTTGATTCAGTTAAAAGTAAAACCAACACATGGAATGCGCGTCCTGATAAAGGAATTTTCTTTGGTATTTGATTGTTTCTCATGTTTTTGTTGCTTTTTGTGGATCTTTAAATACTTAATTGCGATTCATTGCAATGCGTTGTAAACATGAATGCGTACCACGTACTAATAAGGAAAAAACAGGAATGTTTTTAGATTTCTTGCGTTTATCTCTTTATTGTTTTATTTGCTGGGTGTTGTTTTAAGAGGCAAGACTAAAATACTTAATGAATAATCAAGTTTAATGGTTACATTTTCATTGAATTATAGAGAAACTATGGCAGGAATGTTTATCTAATGAGTTTTTAAAATTCATTTACTGATAGGTATGAAATTGAAAGACTGAACAATAATTTTTTATCAGGTAATAATTACTTGATGACTTAAGAGTATGACTTAAGAAAAATTACTCACCAATAGAACGATGGCATTATAAGGAGCCTTCATTATCCTTCTTGCTTGTTAATCTAACTGTGAGATATGGCGATTTTTTTTATTGTCCTGTTTAACTTTAGTTTACTCAAGTTAATAACACTCTGTTAGGTTGCTTTGAATAACATACTTAAATAGTCCTTAGGGAAAGTTTACGCGAGTTTGACAGAGTTTGACATCAAGGAAGCAAAAGTTATATAAATAAATGTAGCATTATGCGATAACGATCAATGAAAGTGCAACTGTCAATTAATTTGAAAGAAAACTGCGTATGATGTCCAACTTTAGCAAGAATTTTCAAACGTACACGCGCGAATGTTGCGCGCAATTTAGTTGGAGACACGTGCAGCACGCGAAACGCACCGGCAGCAAATGATGACTGCAAGCGGCAGCAACAGCAGCAGGAGCAGAATTGCCAAAGTCTCCAACGCGCTCGCCACGCAAAAGTAATAGGAATGGTAACGAACGCGGTGATTGCTATCACATTCAAATGAGCTCTTTCCTCAAGCAATACGTGTAATTTCTTTCTGTACTCATTACACCAATTCAATTGATTTCTTCTAATTAGCTCTGTCTAAATTTATTTCCATTCAATCATTAACAGATGCGTTTTCTTCATTAATTAATTTCCAAGTTTTAATAACTAAATTATTATTCGGAAAACTTTATTCAAACTTTTTTAAGCCAATTGTTATCGCACTTTTAGTTAATCAAGTTGTTCTTGTTCGAGAACAACGCACAAGGAAAAATTACATTTCGATGACGAAATTTGATTGCAACACTTATTGCAATGACATATGTAGGTGCTAGAGGTCACAGGCAAATGAGTAACAACAACCAAGAATTAACAATAAGAAGACATAAGAGTGCAAGAATAAAAATAATAACAACGCTAATCAGTTATGTATTTTATGGATATTGTTCAAGGAACTGATCATAATTTACATTCACAGAAAGATATTGATTTCAATTCAATAATAATTAACGTAATTTTAAAACTTTTAGCTGAAAAGTTAAAAAATTAGATTATGCCACAAAGGCTTTTTGGTATTGTTTATATTTGCATATTGAATAACAAACAATCTCTTTGTTGTTGTTTTGATTAATGATAATTTTATTGCATTTTAATTAGGCTATTTCTTTTTCTAACGACAACAAATATGTAACAAGAAAATGGCATGCAAACTCATTAACAATACAAAATATATTTCACTTCTTGTAAGTGAGCACACATGCCATTGTTCAGCACGTGCAAACGAGGCCAACATACAAATCGTATGCGCGTTTTAATGTCACTGAGCGTCATCATCAGCATTGATTGTTGAATATGCATGCAGATCACATTCTGACGAATTCTTGCAATGAGCTCAGCTGTTCAAAAATACGCAAAGCGGAAAAGTAAGTCAGTGTCTTCAAAATAGAAAAGCCTTTAAACCCACTCGCGCGCAATTAAAACACTTCGGAAGTTGACAATTTGCGCAAATTGTAATCAAATGTTACACTTTCATGCCGGAAGTCGGAAGCGTCGTAAACGTTTTTGCTTATCTCTTTTATCACGTGGTGAAATTAAGGAACTGACAAATAGTCATTAGCTAACCACGTAAATTAAATATTTATCAGTCGGTTATATCATTTTTGCACATGTGAATTGCAATATGTCAGCTGAGTTTTACGAAACGAGAGAAGAAATAAGAAATTTGAATTTTGACATCTGCTCATCATTACAAAATGATCATTGTTTTTCTTTTATCTCGCTGGCTGATTATGTCATCCGCGTTTTTGGTTTTGCGTGCAATTCACGTAATACGCAAATTGCGATGCGTGTTTGTTGTGTAAAATTCTTTTCAAATTAACAACAAGTGAGTCACTTATTTATGACAAAGCGTTTGGGCAATATGAAAATTGTTTGTCAATTTTTATCACAAAAAATATTATTTGCCAAATAGTTTGTTAATATTGATGAAATAATTACTGGAATATTCATTGATGGGTTCATTCATACTAGCAGAAATAATTTCTACGTAGTAGAATCAAAATATTTTTGATTAACATCGTATTCTTAGAATTAATTAAAAACCAAGTAAATAGAAGTTGAGGAAATGCCTCTCCAATAAATTTTTGAAATGCAATTCAACCCTCTGAATGAATTATCTATATTTATGATAGTTGAACTACTAATAGATTTATATGTTTTATGCGATTTTAAGAGAGTTCAAAAAAAAATTAATAGATCATTAATAGAAAAAGCAATTAAACAGTTCTGAGAAATGGGCGAGCACGTAGGTATGTTGAACGCTAGAAGCTGAGAACAAAGTGTCTCCGCGATTCAAGTTCAGGACGTGACGGCGCACAAATGTGCAAAGGATTGAAAGATGGCGAAATCCTGGTCAATCACACGCGCTTGTTTTGATTGCTGCAACGCTCACGCTAATTTTTTCAACGACGCGCATAAATTTGCATCAAGAGCAATATCAGAGCAGAGTAATAGAACCGTCCTTGAAAACAAGCAGCTCTTTTATTAACAATAAATAAAAATCATAATACACAAGTCTTTAGCAGAACAGTAGATTAAAATGGTGTACCGTAGCTTTGGGAAGGAGTACCGTAAATTCGCTGTGGTGTTGGTGGTCTTTGCGTTGGCAGACCAAAGAAGCCTTCCGGCTGTTTAACTTCTGGCAAGGCACCATAGACGCGTGCTGGAGTTGGTGGTGGTCCGTAAACTTGAGCGGGAGGACCATACGTTTTTGGGATAACGAATCTGATGACGGTCTGAACTGGGGCGTAAGTTTTCGGGACGCCATATACATTAGCAGGAATGATTGGTCTTTCGGTGGTGGTCGGTGGTCCGTACACTTTAGCAGGGGTGGTGGGTGGTCCATAAACAGTAGCTGGAGTTGTTGGTGGACCATACACAATAGCAGGCGTAGGTGGTGGTCCATAGACTACTTGTGGTTTTTCCGGCGCGGGTTGTGGGTAGGGTGCATTAGGGATATCAAACGAATACTTGTTTTCAATTGGGGCAATTGGTAATGATGCTGGTGCTGGGTAATCAGCTGGTACACCATAAGTCCTAGATGGCACAATTGGTACTCCATAAGAAGTTGAAGGAATTGCTACTTTGGGTACTCCATAGTCGGTGTCCACTTTGAAAATAGGGAGGCCATAAGAGTTCCTTAAGAGAGGTGTTGAATTGGCTAATGCCACAAAGGCACATAAGAGTGTAATCTACAAAAAGAAGTGTTAGTTATTTATCACAAATATTTCACTTTTAACGCACTTTGAACATTTTGTGTTGGTTTTCTAGCTAATGCTTCCTAATGCTCTACTGACCGATTGGGCATTGTAAAATCGCTTTTATATTCAATGTACAAAAGTAATTAAGCAAGCATTTAACACTTTGACGTCGCTCGTATGAAATTTGGACAAAGTTACAAACTCTTATTGAAATTACTTGCTAAATGGTGTGTAAATTCATGCCGATTGTCGCATAAATGATTTTTTAATGTCTTTCAAATGCTTTCACACATAGCATACCTAGTAACGTGAAATGGAAGAAAACGAACCATTAGTGGTTAATTGTTCTTTAATTATTTTATATTTTATTCATTGCTATTGTTCCGCTAGAAGTGAACTGATTGTCCACTCCACGCCTAATGCTACTTTAAATTTGCATTCGGCCAACCACATTGGTATTAATCTTTCATTTAAATAACTGTATATATCTATCAATTTATTGTTACTATTATGGAAGAGTCAATCAACTTTACAAGAGCGAAAAATGCTTGTGATACATGCGCCAAAGTTAGATACTCCTCAAGAGTTATTCACCATTCTTGAGCGCTATTATCTGCTGAGACCCATGCCAAATTTGGTCACTCGTTGGTTGCGCCACGTTAAATAATCGTTGCGATCTGAATCGCGTAATAAGGCACGTGGGCGGCTTCGCCGTCGCCCAGCTGCCTTCGCTTCTTGCGCAGAACGCCAACGAGGCGCCCCAGCAGACTTGCCAAACGACAATGACAAGAAGCAAAAACTCGTGATTTTGCCACTATCACACAATCAGTGATCTAACAACCAAAGAGACATTTTTTGATATCAACAAAAACAACAACAAAAAGCAAATTAATATGCAAATGAAATACAATAAAAACTCAGCTATGAGTGTAGCATTTGCTAAAGAAAATAATACATCATAAAATCAATTAATTGTTGATATAAGCAAGGACTTCTATCAATTGCTGGTTGCTGCCATTCAATTGTCGATTAATTTTATGTAATTGTCTTTTGTTGACATTGATTTTACACAATCATAGCCATTATTAACAAATGTTCTTCATTAAGTTAATGTTGAACATGATTGCGATTTTAATTTATTGTTAGGCAGAGCTATAAAGAAAATCAGAAAAGTTTAATAATAACTGACGTCGTTTAATTAAAATATTGCAAAACAAGCAGCTAAAACAATATTGAGCAATCAACGTATTTTGGTAGCGAATTTTCCAAAAATACTGTGACCTTGCTTTAACAGCGAATGCAATGCGTATGACACAATGGTTTAATTATTTATTCGCGCATTAGTTCCAAGTGAAAATTCCACTTTAAAGACATGTGTTTTAGCGATGTACATGTGTTCATTTGCATTTCAATGCGATGCACTAAGAACACACAAGTATAATTGAAAATATTCTCACTTGCTATTATGCAACTCGCGGTTTGCCAAGTGGATGTAAGAAACAATACGTGCGTACGGATTGGGTATACGACTTTGCCGCAAATCACAAATTACATTTCCATGAAACTAGCAATTTTCTTATTGAGCACCAGGCAGCATTACGAATGCTAGGCTTGCGCCAGTAGCGCACGTCTAAATGATACAAATTTGTGAAAATTATGGGAAACAATTCGAGGGTATTCTCACATTCATGAGTCGCCTACAATGCAACAATTAAACAAATAGCAAAATATGCGTTTTAAATATTTAACAAGGTGAGCTGATGTGATGTGATTTATTTACTTCGTTTGCGGTTGATATTTGCGATAACGAGTGTTTAATTACGTTAAGTAATTTAACGCAACGTTTTTTTAGACATAAATACTGCAGTAGAATCATTTTTTAAATTAATTGAAAGACTTAAACATAGGCAACACGATATTTCAAAAGCATCATACAAATCTATCTAAAAATAACTTTTATTAACGTTTTGTGATTAATATATACTCATATTCTAGCATAAAATCTCATGAATGCCATTTGTAGTATGGAAATTTAAATTGACATTCAATAAGCATCAGTGCGAAATTTAAAAAATGGAATTTCCATCATAACTCAAGCGCAAACATATACATCGCATAAAAACTCGTCATTGCTAGCATATTTATCGCAATATATAAGTCAATAAGTACTAATATTACGGATTATTCATTTACGTTCATCAACGTAAAACTACATTAAACTTTGAAGATAAGTAGTACAAAAGAGTCGCAGTAAAATGCACTTAATTATTTTGTGTATTGCGACGTTCATCAGTCATGGTATTTAAAACTGCATATTTAAATAGTGATCAAGTTAACAAAATAGGTGTGCAATTTCTAGCATATGGTAAAGCATCATGTGACAAGCTTGGCGTAAATTTTTACGACGAATTAAGATGTGCCAAAGGCAAAATTGGCACTGATGGATGTCCTTTAAATTACAAATGCGCTAAGTATGATATTCCAAATGGCAAATGCCGTTATTACAATCGAGAAATTGATAATGGTGAACACGTTAATGGCTATCATTGCAATATGGGATATCAGTGCAAAGCCACAGAAGACAGGTTTTAAAATATTTTTTCATTCATAAAAATTTGTAATAATCATTATAAAACTTTATCGTTGTAGCAAAGGCACTTTTGAGAAAACGGTTGAAGTAGATTGCTTTTGGGAAGATTATAAACCTGGCTGCTATTTTTCGGGTGGATTAAATCAATGCTGCAATGATGTTAAATGTCGTATGATCATGAAATATTAATTGATTAGATTATTTATTAATGAAAGAGTTTTAGCACCATTTGAAAGTAATTTTACTTGTGAAATTGGGGATCAAACTTTCCAGAAAGGCGAATTATTTACGCCTAAAGATACTTGTTGGAATTGTGTTTGCAAAGAGGGATTTACTGGTAAATTAGAAGCTCCTTATTGTGGTAGACGTCCATGTGATATGGAATTGCATTATTCGGAAAGCCTTCTGAAAGAATGTGCTCCAGTTTACAGAGAATCAAAAGATTCGGAGGCTTTATGTTGTCCACATGACTTTATTTGTCGTAAGTTTTCAATTAAAAATAATTTGCTTCCTGTCGGTTTTAATTTCTTATTTATACTCACTTGCAGCTGGTGCATTCGCTCATTTCGAGGTGACTGAAAGAGCAGCAGAAAATAAAAGCGGGCTAAATTGTACGTTTGCTGGAACAGATTATAATATTGGGGATAAATTGATAATGACTTATAAAGAAATATATTCCAATCGTGATACTCAAGTTAATTGCGAGTGTCGCCTTCCGCCTTACATTACATGTATTAAACATATATAATAAGTAAGCAGAGTACTTAATCAAAATGAATAAACAATTAATACCGGCCTTCTATAGATAAATTTTTCTTTAAAGAAACAGCAAAAAGTTTTTTTTGAGTCTAATGCTTGGAAAGCAAGCTTGAATGTTTGAGGCAATTGGGGTGTAACAAATGCGCGAAGAATTAATGACTAAATGACAGACTATCAAGAATTTATTCATCTTTCTAGTGGTGAAAGAATTATTTCAATAGCTGTTATAATTTCCGAGATATTAAATAAAATATAAGTCGCGAATTTCAAGTTATTGGTGGAAGATGCTTGGCGCCACCTGTGATAAACGGAGTGAACTCGTGTAAGCGAAAACGTGGTGAGCAATTTTCTTATAGAATTCACATATGAGGAGACTATGCTCTCCAGAGGTTAATTTTCAAGAGGCTGTCCCGTTATATCGGTACTCGGATATAACCCGGTGTGAATATAAACATTGAAGTTTTTTATGCTTTCTGCTTTTATTATTATAGAAATGTTTCTATCTGACTTATCTGCACAATAATATTTTGTAAATAAATAGTTAAGCTCAAGAGAAAAGATGATATAAAGTTATCAACTGAGAGTATGAAATTACGAACTAACTTGAAACTATTATTACATGCTTGATAAAGCATTAAATTCAATCTACAGTAAAGTAGATTGGAACTAATGACAAAATTATGATTTATTAAGACTTATATTTACAACCAATGCATAAAGTATTACATTTTAAGATGCAACAATTCTTTGACAAAGGATTTCTATCATCACATACTTGCAGCATGCAGCTTACTGGCATGTTTCAACTGTGTCAAGGGATTGTGAACACATTGATTCTTCACCACATTCAAATCTTTTAAATTCAACAACTTTCAAGTTATTTTCTTTCAGTATATCATTGACTGTTAGACTATCATCTAGCAAGTATTCTTGATGTATTAGGCACTTTTCATCATCAGGATTTGCTGCTGGGATATCATTTTCAGTTCCAACTTTTGTTGGTTGCATCCCAACTACATGCTGGCATAGCTTCTTGCTTATTTCATCAATATTTGGAGAAGTATCTTGTGATTTAGCAACAGCAAGTAAGCCACCAAATTTGCCAAGTTGTGTATCATTCTTTGATACACCTGATGGATGAGCATATGCAGCTAATCGCATAGATTCATCTGCTTTGTAAACCAACGCACGACGTAAGGATGCATTTTCTCCAACTGTTCCAATCATAAGTGCTAAATGATCTGCTAAAGTTTTCCCATCAGCAGCTTTTAATGTCTTTAGTTCCTCTGAGGTAAATGACAATTGCACCAGAGAATTTGTCAAGTTGTTTTGCACTGCTGATTGTATACATGCATTAGCTGCAAGATCTACCATAGCGTGAAATTGATCATTGCGAGCAACAAAGTCTGTTTCACAGTTGAGTTCAATCATAGCAGCAACATTTTGGTTACTTAGGACACCAACGAGTCCTTGTGTAGTTTGTCGGCCTTGTAATTTTGTAGCTTTAGTCCAGCCCATGCTCTGGGCTTGTTCTTTTAACCATGACTCAGCCTGAAATATCAATTATTAATGTGTTATTAAATCAGGCCTTTTAAACGTACCTTATTTAGATCATTATTATGCAACTCGAGAGCTTTCTTGCAATTTGCAAATGTGTAGCCAGTTTTCTTCCTAAGTGCTGCTAATGCAGATGTTTGGCTGGAATATAAGGAGCGTCCAATATGCAAGCGCCTAACAATGAAACTTGCAAACATCTAGAACAGAAGTCTATTAAAAAGTTGCTAATACAACCTTCTCGAAAAGCTTATAAACAATCAAATCAGCTGAATTGAACTAGTCTAATCATTAGAATGTCAAGTGCAATTACTAGGTACCTTAATTAATAATGTTACAGTTGCAGCATAAAGGTTGTACACAAAACAATTGGACCAGTTAATAAGCAACACGATTCGGAATTGTGATTGTTAACCTTATATTGCCCATCGGCTAACAGGCGGAAGCACGTATAGGCAACTACATATACTGCTGAAGTTGAAAAGTTTGGAAAATTGTTTTGTAATTACCGCTTCGTAAAGACTATTATATAATAACTTTATTACACTAAATTTAAAATTAAGTTTATAATTATTAGTTTTAAAATTTTTTAAATTTAAAATACAAAAAAACAAGTGTAAATAATGTTTTAAAATTTCAAGTCAATTTTTGCGCTTTATTTTGTGCGCTATTTCAGGAACGGCTAAAAATGCTTAAAGATGCCTCAGTTTCTTTAAACCGCTAGCAATATACACCGTATAGTTTATAAATATTCTTATTCTAAAAAGAAGTTTTATAAAAGAATGATAGAAAATTAATTTAAGCTTCACCTATACGGTTTCCGTAGCAACATAATAATGAACTTACCGCGCAAGTTTTATCAATATTGTTAGGAAGTGTCAAACAAATGTTTTAGGCACTTTTAACATTTGCTTAAATATTTCTACACATTTTTATCAGTAAATAATTATTTCAGATGCATCCCAGAGAAGTGCAGGGTCAAAGATATTATAAGAAGTTGAAAGAGATTAGAACTCGCGTAGAGGCGCGTTATGGACCACTCAATATTCCGAATTACCCGCTACCAGAGGATTTTAATATTGGACCAACTCCTTTATTTCAATTACCTCCAGAAATACTCGTGCCCATTTTTGCATCGGGACACCCCACATACAGGAAAAAGCTTCGCCAAAGGCAGAAAGAAGGTTGCGACTACTTTGCGCATAAATGTATTATTTATACGTATGAGTATTACTTTTAGATGAGATACAAAGACAGAAAATGGAAGCATTCACTGCACTACGTCGCGAACGTCATGAATTTCGAGATCGGCTAGTACGGATTATCGTTGGTCATGAGGGTCCGTTTGATCCCACGGCGCGTGTCCCTTCAGATGATGAGAAGGAGATTTTGCGTTATTATTTCTATATCCGATATGGCATAGACGATAAGTATGTATCTCCGATTGAAGCGTCAACACTTGCCAGGATATTTAAGTTAGTGCCACCAAAATACAAGAAATGGAAGAAGACACGTGAAGAAGTTATCCAAGAAGTGAAGGATGATTTTAATACGGCGGTGAAAAAGTCGATTGTTGACTTTGTTCTTTCAAATCCTTACTTTCCTTCAACTTTAATTGAAGGAATCGTGAGTAAAGAACGCGAAGAATGTGAGCGCAATAGTATTATCTGGAAGCCTAATTACGATTACAATTTTAATCGCATATCTCGAATAATTAATATCATCAATCCGTGCATTGTGGAAATGGTGGATTTATGGTTTTCGAAATTCGAGTAAAGTAATAATATTCATTTTCTTCCTTGTTTTAACAAGATGACTTTCAGCAATTTCCGACTAATCAACGTTGAGGCTTTGCAGGAGCGAAAGGGCATTATTGAACTTGTCGATTTCAATTGGATCATGTCCGATCATATTAAGCGCGGAAAGGAAATGCTTATTAACAATTATTACAAGACAGTAGTCGACATTTTCATCAATGGTATGGCAAAGAAAAAAATTCCAGTCGCACCCAATAAGCTAAAGAGGTTTTTCTCTTGTGTGGCTGTTATAATGACACAAAACATGCAAACACTGTGTTTTAAGTCTCTGGAAGATTTCTATTCATACATAACTGACATAAAGGTAATATTAGGAATAAGTATATTTAAGTGTACTTAGTGTCTAATATCTCTGCGCAGAGAAATCGAGGATTTCTGATTAACTTTGTTTTGAAAGTCAATTTTTTGTCTTTCGATCCACCGTTCAAGCACTTTCGCGAGTCGCTTCTGAAAGTAATTGACGACATTACCGAAGCTGTTATGAGTTTTCCACGCGTGGAAGGATACGTCTTTCCCAATAGTGTAACAAAAGAAGCCATGCCCACTTTAAACGTAAGTTGTAAAGTTTTTGCAAGAAAAATGCGCCTATATTTTAATATCTTTGATTGCAGCCTGTGATTCCGGAAGACTTAATCATGCGCTACAAACAGGACATGCTAAATTTTTTACAAGACGAGCGCATTCTACCCGAATTAAAAGTGCATGACTTTGATGAATACATGCCATTAATTAATGGTGAATGTGCGAATGATATTGAAACATTTTTGAGCGAAGATCACTCATTTGACGAATATTGCGAGAAAATTATTGTTTACAGGGATATAGCCGACGCTATTCCAGTGCGTCTGGAACATCGCATACGCATTGGCATGTATGATATTGACCGAAGTGCATTAATCCTAGATTTGGTGGAAATTGCTACCGACTTTAAGGATCATTTGGTACAACGCATGACTAACGACTATCAGACTGAGTGCAAACAGTGAGTATATACTCATCGTATTTATTATTGAAAAATCATCTCACGTTTATTTAAAAATAGGTTGGGCGACGAGTATGAAACTATAATGGAACGCGCATCAACAATTCCGGATAACACTGAGGAACTTATGAAAATGATAGCGTTTATAGAGAACGTACGGAAAACTGTATTTTCCGAAATGGAAGATCGCTTGCGCTATGTAATGAAAAACATCATATTTCTCTCGGATCATAGTATTTTCACTCCAGTGCAAATGAAGACAAACAATAACACATTTTGGTGGTAAGTAATTGAAATTGAATGTTAGACTAGGATATTAAAATATGGTTTTTAGTTATTTATTGGGTCATCGCGCAATTGACGATTTCAAATATCTTGTGGAGAATAAAATGGGAGAATTTCAAACACTACTTACAAAACGCATTGCTAAGTTTGAAGAGAAACTCAAGTTGTATGCAAGTCTTGTTGAAGAAATGCAATACAACGGTGACTTGGAACTACTTCCGAAATATCACAAGCGCGCAACGCAATTGGATAAACGACTGCTTACCGCATTAGAAATAATTGACGCATTTAATGCAGAGGAAACAGCATTCGGTTTCGAATTATCTCAGTACCCAATTCGCAAACACACGTACGATAAGCTGCGCCCATTTAAGCAGCTCTACGATAATGCCACGGAGTTTCTCAAGAAATATGATCTCTGGATGAACTCCCAAGTTGGTAGTTTTGATCCCGAAACGATCGATGCAGAAGTGGGACAGTTTTACAGAACTATCTATAAGCTGGAAAAGTTCTTCGCTGAAAAACCAGCGACATATAATTTAGCGCTAATTATGCGAGATAAAATTGAAAGCTTTAAAGAGTTTATGCCAATAATTCAAACGTTGGGCAATCCTGGTATGAAAGCACGCCATTGGGAAAAGATTTCCGAAATTGTTGGATTCCCTATCGCCGTGGATGAGAATCTAACTCTTGCTAAAGTCATTGACTATCAGTTAGAAGAATACTTACCCAAGTTTGAACAAATTTCTGAAGCAGCAAGTAAGGAAAGCAATTTGGAGCGCGGCTTGTCGAAGATGAAGGGAGAATGGGAAGGCGTCGAATTTTCCATCTTGGTTTACAAGGATACTGGCACGTTTATTCTGTCCGCTGTGGATGAAATACAAGTATTACTTGATGATCACATTGTTAAGACGCAAACAATGAAGAATTCACCGTACATAAAGCCATTCGAAGCGGAAATTCTGTAAGAAATACTTTACATTAACATAATTTTATCGTTATCTCATTAATATTGCTTTCAGAGACTGGGAAAATATTATGGTATCACTACAAGATATCATGGATGACTGGCTTAAGGTGCAAGCGACTTGGATGTATCTTGAGCCCATATTTTCATCCCCCGATATTCAACAACAAATGCCAGAAGAAGGAAGAAGGTTTACTGCAGTGGACAAAGTATGGAGAGATATTATGAGAACTGTTTCTGAAGCACCTCTAGTATTATCAGTGGTTGAAATAGATAAAATGTCAGAACGATTGAAGAAGTGCAACAATCTTCTCGAAATTATCCAGAAGGGACTCAACGACTACTTGGAGAAAAAGCGTTTGTACTTCCCAAGATTCTTCTTCTTGTCTAATGACGAGTTGTTAGAAATTCTCTCAGAGACAAAGGATCCAACAAGAGTCCAACCGCACTTGAAGAAGTGCTTCGAGGGCATTGCAAAGTTAGCGTTTACTGAAGATCTTGTTGTGACTACCATGAAGTCTAGTGAAGGTGAACTGGTTCCATTAGTGGACATTATCGAAACTAAACTTGCACGGGGTGCTGTTGAAAAGTGGTTACTGGAGTTAGAGATTGATATGAAAAAGTCAGTACATAAAATGGTACAACTTGCAGTTGAAAATTACCCGAAGGTTATCCGCGAAGAGTGGGTTCTTGCTTGGCCCGGACAATGCGTGCAGTGCGTGGCCATGTGCTATTGGACTACAGAAGTTACAGCTGCAATTACAGTTAATGTTGATGCATTGAGAGCCTATTGGGATAAGTCTAATGAGCAAATATCCAAGGTTGTCGATCTGGTTCGTGGCAAACTTAGCACCCAAAACCGAATAACCCTTGGTGCTTTAGTGGTATTAGACGTACATGCACGGGACGTTCTCAGTGATCTTATTGCAGTTGAAGTTGGCAATGTGTATGACTTTACCTGGCTATGCCAGTTGCGGTATTATTGGGAGAGTAATAATATGGCAACGCGAATGATCAATTCGACTTTGATGTACGGTTATGAATATTTGGGTAACACACCTCGATTGGTCATAACGCCATTGACTGATAGGTGTTACCGAACGTTATTCGGTGCATTGCATTTACATCTTGGAGGAGCGCCTGAAGGACCCGCTGGTACCGGCAAGACAGAGACAACTAAAGACTTGGCGAAAGCAGTTGCAAAACAATGCGTCGTGTTTAATTGCTCAGATGGCTTGGATTATATCGCACTGGGTAAATTCTTTAAAGGTCTGGCATCATGTGGTGCGTGGTCTTGCTTTGATGAATTCAACCGCATTGATTTGGAAGTACTTTCTGTAGTCGCACAGCAAATCTTAACTATTCAGCGTGGTATCAACTCGGGCAACAAGAAGTTGATATTTGAAGGCACTGAACTTACCTTGGATCCTACATGTGCTGTTTTTATTACTATGAATCCTGGTTATGCAGGAAGATCCGAATTACCAGATAATTTGAAAGCGCTGTTTAGATCTGTAGCTATGATGGTACCAGATTACGCACTCATTTCAGAAATTGAACTGTATTCTTATGGATTCCTCACAGCTAAACCACTCTCAGTGAAGATTGTTGCAACGTATCGTCTCTGCTCCGAACAATTGTCGTCGCAGTGTCACTACGATTATGGTATGCGAGCGGTAAAATCAGTTTTAAGAGCAGCTGGTAATCTGAAGTTGAGGTACCCGGATGAACGCGAAGATATACTAGTATTGCGTTCAATTAAAGATGTAAACTTGGCCAAGTTCTTAGTGCCTGATGTTCCGCTCTTCCAAGGAATAACGTCTGATCTGTTCCCGGGTGTAATTCTCCCAGAACCCGATTACGAAATTCTTACGCAAGCCGTCGAAGATGTATGCAAAGTAATGAATCTTCAAATGACAGAGTTTTTCCTAGAAAAAATCAAACAGTTATTTGAGATGATTATTGTGCGTCATGGACTTATGCTCGTGGGTTATCCATTTGGAGGTAAGACTTGTTGTTATAGAGTCTTAGCTGACGCACTAGGACTTGTCGAAGAACGAGGTGGAATGGATGAACATCGCGCCATTTATACTGTAATGAACCCCAAGTCTATAACAATGGGTCAGCTCTATGGACAGTTTGATCTAGTATCCCACGAATGGTCAGATGGTATTTTGGCTGTAAGTTTTCGTGCAATGGCCATGTCACAAACGGAAGATCGTAAATGGCTGATCTTTGATGGACCAGTTGATGCAATTTGGATAGAAAATATGAATACCGTCCTGGATGATAATAAGAAACTCTGCCTCATGTCAGGAGAAATTATTCAAATGTCTCCACAGATGAATTTAATTTTTGAACCTATGGATCTTGAAGTTGCCTCACCAGCAACAGTTTCTCGCTGTGGTATGATCTATTTTGATCCAATATCTTTAGGCTGGGAACCGCTCTTAGCATCATGGTTAAAAACACTTCCACCTTCGTTTAATGATTTTGATCGTCGAATAATTGAATCATTATTTGTACGATTCTCCTACCCGTTATTGTGGTTGGTTAAGAAATCGGGTACCCTTAGGGAAATGTGTGCAATGCCGGAATCCAATTTGATGGTTTCTACAATGCGTTTGTTTGACTCCTTCCTGGACGATTTCAAGGACGACAAGTTTCTTGAAAACCTCAACGATTTGGATAAACGTGCGCAAATTGAAGGTTCATTCTTTTTCTCATGCATTTGGGGACTAGGCGGAACACTTGATGCAGATAGCAGAAAGAATTTCAATTTATTATTTAGAGGGTTACTGGACAAGAAGTTTCCCGAAACAACCGCTAATTTATTAGATTTACCAATGACTATAGAGAAACCGGAAAAGCCTTACATTTTTGTCATTCCAATCAATGAAACGGTATTCGATTATCGTTACATTAAAGAGGGAAAGGGCAAGTGGAAACTTTGGGGAGATGAGTTAAATCTACAACCGCCAATTCCGAGAGATATACCGGTGAATCAAATTATTGTTCCGACGGTTGAGACGATACGGAATATTGCCCTAATGCAATACTTGGTGCAGCACGACAAGCCCCTCATGGTTGTCGGGCCAACGGGAACAGGAAAATCAGTCTATATTATTAATTTCCTGTTAAAGAAGAACGATACCAATATCTACAAGGCAACGTTCATGGCGTTTTCAGCGCAAACGTCTGCCAATCAAACGCAAGATATTATTATGAGTAAGTTGGATAAACGTAGGAAAGGTGTATATGGTCCACCAGTGGGGAAAAAGGCAGTGTTTTTTGTCGATGATATCAGTATGCCCTTAAAAGAAACATATGGAGCACAACCACCCATTGAACTTTTGCGTCAATGGTTCGATCATGAAATTTGGTATGATTTGAAAGAAATTGTGCCAATGAAATTGGTCGATATTCAATTTATCGCCGCAATGGGTCCACCTTCCGGTGGCAATACAGTCACCCCAAGATTTTCGAGACACTTTAATCATATTTGTATTGACGAATTCGACGATTCGGTGATGATAAACATTTTTAGCAAAATTATGCTTTGGCACTTGGATACACGCGGCTTTTCGAAGGAGTTTGATCCATGCATTGAGCAAATTGTGAGTGCGACATTGTCAGTGTACAAACTCAGCCGCCAGAACCTATTGCCAACGCCGGCCAAGTCGCATTACTTGTACAATTTGCGAGACTTCTCCCGAGTTATACAAGTAAGTTCCTTTCATTTTTCACCAACTCCCAAATCTCGAACGCAAACTCGTTAAACTATATTCAAACTTGCAGTTATATAAACTTTAAACTTGTATGTTTGCGTGCATAGGGAGTTCTCTTATCCGTACCCGAAACAATGGAGAGTTTGACTGCGATAAAACGCCTCTGGGTGCATGAAGTTTTACGCGTCTACTGCGATCGTCTGATCGATGAAGAAGATCGGAACTGGCTTATAACCACTTTGCATAAAATTAGCAAGGAGTATCTCAACGAGGATATGAACATTATGTTTGGCCGACTTGCCACCCCCGAAACAAAAATGGTAAGATAATAAAACAGGCTATTTAATTTTAAAAATTGCTATAACTTTTATGTGAATTACAGATCGGTGAAACTGAACTCAGAAATTTAGTCTACTGCGACTTTGCAAATCCAAAAGCTGATCAACGCTTTTACGCTGAAGTACTGGATTTGAAAATGCTTCGAGAAATTGTCGAGGGTTATTTGCGCGAATATAACAACATGTCTAAGAAGCCAATGAATTTAGTGCTTTTCAAATTTGCCATTGAGCATTTGTCGAAAATATGTCGTATTGTAAAACAGCCTCGGAGTCATGCACTTCTTGTTGGCGTTGGCGGTTCAGGACGACAATCATTAACGACACTCGCAACCCACATATCCGAATATGAACTGTTTCAAATTGAACTTACGAGGCAGTACGGTAGAGCAGAATGGTTTGAAGATTTAAGACATATTCTACGAAAAGCCAGCGCTACCGATCAGCATGGCATATTTCTATTCTCCGATACTCAGCTGAAAGAGGAATCTTTCTTGGAAGACATTAGCAATCTGTTGAATTCAGGCGAAGTACCCAATTTGTTTCCAATGGAAGATCGTGTGGAGATTTGTGAGAAAATGAGACAACTCGATCGGCAAAGAGATCGAAGCATGCAAACCGATGGAAGTCCGGTTGCATTGTTTAACTTTTTCGTACAAATTGTCCGAGAACAACTACACATCTCTCTTACAATGTCTCCGATTGGTGATGGTTTTCGCATACGTCTACGAAAGTTTCCTGCTCTCGTAAATTGCTGTACTATTGATTGGTTTCAGGTAATTCAGAAATATTTTGAAGTAAAGTTTTATCTAAAATCTGTTTCCTATAGCCATGGCCTGAAGACGCATTAATTGCTGTTGCAACGCGTTTCCTGGGCGAAGTTGATCTTCCTATTAAAGAACGCCAAGTCTGTATCGACATGTGCCAAACTTTTCACACTTCAACAGAGGAACTTTCCAAAGAGTTTTTCATTCGATTAGGCCGTAAAACTTACGTTACGCCAACATCATACTTGGAATTGATTAACACATTCAAGTCATTTTTGGACCGCAAACGACAGTAAATAAATTTTGTGTGTTGTTTTAGCATAAACTAATATTTCGTCCTTTTTATTCTAGGGAAGTTGTGTCCGGTAAACGGCGATATGTTGTTGGCTTGGAAAAATTAGCATCAGCGGCGTCAGAAGTTTCAGTGATGCAAGAAAGTCTTGAAGCTCTACAACCCGCTTTAGAGGAATCTGCAAAAGCTGTGCAAGCAACTCTGGTAAAAGTCGAAGCCGAATCTGCGGAAGCCGCAATTGTAGAGGCGCACATTAGTGAAGATGAAGCAGTGGCTAACGAAGTTGCACAAGCAGCGCAAGCTATCAAGGACGAATGTGATGCAAACTTGGCGGAAGCACTTCCTATCCTCGAAACCGCAATGGCGGCATTGAATACTCTAACACCGGCTGATATTACCATTGTGAAAACAATGAAAAATCCTCCGAAAGGCGTTAAATTAGTCATGGAGGGTATCTGCATTCTGAAAGAGATCAAACCGGATAGAGTCCCTGCTCCCAGTGGCATTGGCACCATAGATGATTATTGGACTCCTTCGAAACGCGTCTTGGGTGATATGAAATTCTTGGAGAATTTGATCAATTTCGATAAGGATAATATACCACCAAAGGTGATGCAGAAGTTGACTGATCAAATTCTGCATGATCCAAACTTTGATCCAGACAAGATCAAGACAGCGTCAACAGCCGCTGAGGGATTGTGTAAGTGGACGATCGCTATCTCAAAGTACGATAAGGTGGCAAAAGTGATTGCACCGAAAAAGATTGCACTGGCAGCGGCTCAAGCCGAATTTCAGCAAGCGCAGGACGAGCTCGATGTGAAACGCGCTCAATTGGCCGAAGCGAAGGCGCGCGTCGCGAAGCTGGAGGAGATCTTCGACGAGGAGAACGGCAAGTATCAGAAGTTGCGCGACGAGGCCGATTTGTGCGCGCTGAAGCTGCAGCGTGCCGAAGAATTGATTGGCGGCTTGGGGGGCGAGAAGGATCGATGGAGCGCCGCGGCAAAGTCGCTCGGCGAGAAATATTTCGTTCTAACAGGTTTTTAACGTCGAATGCAACTTCTTGTTGTGTGGCTGTACCAATGAAGTACGTTTGCTTTTCGAAACAGGTGACGTTCTCATCAGCTCCGCTGTCGTTGCCTATTTGGGTCCTTTCACGATGCTCTTCCGTCAGAAACAGATCGAATCCTGGGTTGCAAAGCTGACAAGCTATGAAATCGTTTGCGCCCAGGACTTTCAACTCACCGCCGTGCTCGGCGAACCGGTCGTTATTCGTCAGTGGAATATTGACGGCTTGCCTTCAGACAGTTTCAGTATTGATAACGGCATTATCATCAAGTAAATAATACGGCAATTTTATCGTGTGGAAATTGAGCAGCAAATATCATGATTGAATATCAGATAACGTAGAGCATTTAAGGGTAAATAGGACTAAATGTATTTGATTTGTGGTGTTACAGAAATGCAAGAAGATACGCATTAATGATCGACCCTCAAGGGCAGGCAAACAAGTGGACCAAAAATATGGAGAAACCGAACAACCTCTCGACGATTCGATTAAATCAACCGGATTACGTGCGCACATTGGAAAACGCAATCCAATTTGGACTGCCGGTAAACACCGCTTACTTGCTTACTTGCTTACTCGCTCGCTATTTATTTACCTCCCTGCTTCTCTGCGCAAACGTTGCATCTATCTAAATTTGCTCCCTGCTCTTCCCGCTGTGACTACATACAGGTTTTGCTCGAGAATATTGGCGAAGAGCTGGATGCGATCCTGGAGCCGATACTCGCACAGCAGACGTTCAAACAGAGCGGCACGCTGTGTCTCAAGCTGGGCGATTCGATCATCGAGTACAATAAGAACTTTCGCTTCTACATCACGACAAAGATGCGGAATCCTCATTACCTGCCGGAAGTCGCCGTGAAGGTGACGCTGGTGAACTTTATGATCACGTCCGTCGGACTCGAAGATCAATTGCTCGGCATTGTTGTCGCCAAGGAGCGGCCGGATCTGGAGGCGGAGAAGAATACGCTCATCATACAGGGCGCCGAAAACAAGCGTCTGCTGAAGGAGATTGAGGACAAGATACTTGAGGTGCTCAGCACGTCCGAGGGCAATATACTGGAGGACGAGACGGCTGTGACGATTTTAAGCTCCTCGAAGGCGCTCGCTAACGAAATCGCCAGCAAACAGGCGACGTCCGAGATCACCGAGAAGCAGATCGATGAGGCGCGATTGGAGTATCGACCGATTGCTATTCATTCGGCGATTCTCTTCTTTACAATCGCCGATTTGGCGAGTATTGATCCCATGTACCAGTACTCGCTCGTTTGGTTTGTCAATCTGTTCACCGCGGCGATTGAGAACACGGAGCCGAACGAAAATGTGCCCGCACGCCTCGCTGACCTGAAGGACTATTTCACGTACTCGCTATACGTGAATATTTGTCGCAGTCTGTTTGAAAAGGTTGTAACAACTTTTTGTTGTGGTTTTGTCGGTCACTTTTCAATGCATTCGTTTGCTTGCAGGACAAGCTATTATTTTCGATTCTACTAAATGTCAATTTGATGAAGTCGCACGATGAAATCGACATTGCAGAGTGGATGTTTTTGCTGACAGGCGGTGTCGGATTGGAGAATAAGAACATAAATCCGACTGATTGGTTGATTAAAAAGAATTGGGATGAATTGTGCCGGTTGTCCGAAAATTATGCAGCATTTAAGTATGACAGGATTTAGTTTAAGTTAAATTGTTTAAATAGTAAAATATTTATTTCAGCGGACTTCGAGATCATTTTGCTGCAAACACTAATGCGTGGAAAGCAATGTTTGATAATGCCGAGCCACACAAGTTTCCACTACCCGGCGAATGGCAGAAAAAAATGACCACTTTTCAGCGTATGCTTATATTACGCGTTATACGACCGGATAAAATAACCCCATCTGCGCAGGAATTTGTTTGCGGTGAGTGACTACTAACAACCAAAATTTATTATCTAATTTTTGTTGACACGTTTCAGAACATCTTGGTAGAGCGTATATCGAGCCGCCACCTTTTGACCTGCAATCATCGTACGCGGACTCACAATGTACGGTGCCACTAATCTTCGTCCTTACGCCGGGTGCAGATCCTACCGCCATTTTGCTCAAGTTTGCTGAAGATATGGGCTATGGCAGCCGATTACACTCGTTGTCGTTGGGCCAGGGCCAGGGTCCGATTGCGGTCAGCCTGATCGATGAGGGCGTCAAGTTTGGGTCGTGGGTCGTCCTGCAAAATTGCCATCTCGCCAAGAGTTGGATGCCTACACTGGAGCGTGTACGTTTCCATTTCGTGTCTTGTTATTTAAAAATTTTCTGACCCTAAGTGTGGATGCATAGATTTGTGAAGGATTCTCATTTGACACCACCCATCCGGACTTTCGGCTATGGTTGACATCATATCCGGCGGAGCATTTCCCCGTTTTGGTTCTGCAAAACGGCGTCAAGATGACGAACGAACCACCAAAGGGTTTACGCGCCAATATAATACGCTCGTATATGAGCGATCCGCTAACGAATCTCGAATGGTTCGAGAGCTGCAAGCAGAGTGACAACTTTAAGAAGCTTCTCTACGGACTATGCTTTTTCCACGCACTCGTCCAGGAGCGTCGCAAGTTTGGCCCCCTCGGTTGGAATAATCCGTACGAATTCAACGAAACGGACTTGCGGATTAGCGTCATGCAGCTGCACATGTTCCTTGACGAGTACGAAGTGAGTTTTGGATTAAGTTTTAATTTTACTTACTTACGCACTTTGCACATCCACAACACACAAAAGCGCGCCTAAAGCCAAAATGACTAAGCGAGGCGTTTTATTCGCTTGCTTTTCTTTGCATTACAGGACGTACAATACGAAGCGTTAAGTTATTTAACGGGAGAGTGTAATTACGGAGGACGTGTGACTGACGATTGGGATCGTCGCTGTCTGCGCACCATTTTAAATCAGTTTTACTGTCCGCCTATCGTGGAACAGGAAAAATACAAGTTTGATAATTCCGGTATACACTTGAAGTTAAACTCGTGACAAATAATTCTATGCAATTTTTCCAATTGGCGCAGGAGTATATTACTGTCCTAATGAGAAAGAGTATGAAGAGTTTATGAATTACACACGTAATCTGCCTTTGATCACGCATCCGGAAGTGTTTGGAATGAACGAGAACGCCGATATCATGAAAGATCAACAAGAGACGGACCTGTTGTTTACCAGTTTGCTGCTTACACAGGCAAGTGTCGCGTAAAATTTGCTCTAGTTTTACGCCTTTATCCATTCATCTCACACTCTTTTAACTCCCATTGCCGATCAGACCATTTTACATCATTAGCAAAAAAGGAAATTAATTTTTCTCTCTTTCAACTACTTTCCACCACTATTTTTATCGCTGAACGCAATTAGGACCGAGTCGTAAGTAAACTTTAATTAGTGAACCTCGTTTGATCTTGGTTAGAGAACGAACGTGTATTCTCGACAAAGATAAAAGTTGGCAAGGAATTACGACGATGAAAAGTTTTAATCATTTACTTGTTCTTTTTTCTCTGCTTGCATTTGTAAACAAATTACAACAAGGATTTAATAGCATGGCAGGTGAGGAGAGTATAACAATTGCGTACTTAATTAAGTTATGCAAAACTTAATATTTTGAGAGTACAATAGTAAATTTGATTTTGCTTTGGATTCTGTGTCTACGGTATGTGCATATATGTAAATGCATTGACACAATAAGCGAACACATGGGGGATGAGAATGCGTAGGAGTGCGGGTAATTACGATGAACCCGCTCATTGTTTATTGACGAACGCGCCGCTCGAATGGGGGATGCTAGTAAAATTTGCATCATTCGCTTCATCCCTTCGAATATTGAAACGAAGCGTGGACCGCTCGATATAGAGACTCTAATCACTTTGAGAGTTTTGGGATTTTTGACTATGCAATTAGAGGGGTTGGCGCTCGTGCGCCGCTCTCATCCCAAAATGTGTTTAGCGGGGTTGCAGCCCTTTTTGAAATCATAAATTCTTTATCAAATCACTCACTTGCATCCGCCCGCAACGCTGCAAGGTACAAAAGAGATCACATGCAAAACTAATTATTTTTGCTGCATTTACACTCACTCCATCATCGTCAACATCATCAGCGAGCGCGCTCTTTGTCATTGCCCATCAGCATTATTATAATTAATGATTCACTCTTTGGCATGCGGTGTGAACACATTCAATAACCCCGAAAGGTTGTACGAGAAGCAAAAAGTAATTGTAATATCATGCGCAGGATGCCCTCTCGTCAGCGTCGAGTGAGAAAACGCCCGACGAAGTTCTAATGGACGTTGCCACTGACATACTCGCAAAACTTCCTCCGAATTTTGATCGCGAAGAAGCAATGGTCAAATATCCCACGTCGTATTCGCAAAGCATGAATACGGTACTCGTCCAAGAGATGGGACGGTTCAATAAGTTGCTCTCGGTTATCCGGACGAGTCTGATCAATGTGAAAAAGGCCATCAAAGGTTGTTTTATTACTTTTCTTTTATTGTTTTTGATAAACTTTGAATGCCTGGGTTTTCTAGGTTTGATTGTCATGTCTTATGACCTGGAAGAAGTGGTTACCAGCATGCTTATTGGAAAAATACCCAAAATGTGGGCAGGGGTCTCGTACCCGTCGATGAAACCATTGGGTAGTTATGTAACTGACTTTCTAGCACGGTTAGAATTTCTCCAGAATTGGTACGATAATGGACCACCGGCCACTTATTGGCTCTCTGGGTTTTTCTTCACGCAAGCGTTCCTCACAGGTGCCCAGCAGAATTTTGCACGAAAGTATACAATACCCATTGATCTGTTGGCCTTTGATTATGAACCACTGAGGGAGAAGAGCTCTTTCAAACCTCCTGCTGATGGGGTGTATGTTTATGGATTGTTTCTGGATGCAGCACGTTGGAATTATACGACTATGGCTTTGGATGAGTCGCTGCCTAAAGTTTTGTACGATGTGGTTCCAATGGTAAGGGGATGGTTGTACCTCCGATGAAGGGGTTATATTATAATTCTTTTGTTTGTTTTCAGATTTGGATGATTCCAATTAAGCGCTCTGATTTAGTGGAGCGACATACTTACTTATGTCCGCTGTACAAAACAGCCGAACGTCGAGGCGTGCTGTCAACGACAGGACATTCGACAAACTTTGTGATTGCGATGATGCTGCCCACGATACGCGAACCGGATCATTGGATAATGCGCGGCGTAGCGATGCTCTGTCAATTATCGCAATAATCATGATTTGCGAGCAAACACTCGAGCTCCAAAGCAAATAAACGCAATTCACTCGCACCAACTGTGCCCCGCTGTGCGTCTCGTATACTTTAATCTTAATATCTCTTAGGTTTGCGTCCGCAATTTGCAATATGAGAAAAGTTTTGACGGCCTCTAAAACCGTTTCTACGTAATTTTTTATCATTACCGTCGTCGGCTCGTTTTGCCAATGATGATGAGGTTGGCAGGAGGAAAACTTTAAGGGGCGCGCGCACGAGCGCGCTGGAATGTAAAGATGAAAGCAATGGGGCAGCATCGCATACAACAGCAACAAACAAACAAACAAAAAAGTGAGCGTGGTGTTGCGGGGGATGAATAGAGTGCACAAAAAAGAAGGAGGTAAAGAAAGCTGAAGGAAAAAGCCACACCAAAAGAAGAAGAAAAAACGTTAACATTTTACGGGGGCGCGCGCATAGCATAATCTGATTTGGGCCCCCGGAAGTCCCCATTATGTAAGTAACGTCTTAAGCTAATATACAGCACGGTTGCCACGGGTAACGGGATCGATGATGTTCACCCCTGTGTGTCGGCGGCGGCGGCGATGTATGCGTGTGTATCTCCTCTCACTCCTGCCGTACGCGCGAAGCACGCAGCGTCAGCAGCAGGAACAGCAAGAGCGAGAGTTGCTGCTCTTCCCGGGGTAACCATGGCCAGAGCGCCAGGTGACTCGCTCTCCCAGTTATGCAACGCACCCGGCGGCGGCACGTTCGACGTAACACCGCACAACACATCAATGGCTTGCGTATGCGATTCGGGACCGGCAGAAATAGCAGCAGCAGCGGCAACGGCGGCGGCGGCCTTTGAAAAGTTTTGCCCCCCAATACATTCACCACCAACACTTGCAGCACAACCAGCAGGAGCAACAGAAATAGCTGGAACAGCAGCTAGGCACACACTGCTGAGATCAAGGGCCTCGCCCAGTTTTCCCAAACGGACCGAGCAAACGACCGGACGGCCGTTGCCTGTTCTCTTCGTCGCTCCGCTGCGAACGCATTGAATGCGGAGGAGAAATTGGAATTCCCTGAAATGCTGCCTGCCTTTGCCGCCTCCGTTCCCATTATGAACTGCTACATGCAGTTTCCCCGGGACAAACGAACAAAGCGACATTGACCGCTTACCATTATTGCGCCGCTTGCAGGGATCAAATTTTCAATAATCGCGCAGACTCTGCTGCGTTTCGCGAAATAGTAATCGGTTTTTAATGTTTTCACTGCTCTGATGGGATAATTCCGAACGCATCAAGGATTACCTTAAAGAGCACGAAAATAAAGGATAAGCAGGAGTTGCCTTCTTAACTTTAAGCGTGAGAACTGTGCAGAGGAGGACGATAAAGGGAATCATAATAAAAATTCTAAAGGGGGAGGTTGCTGCACGTACTTCAAACAAACGATTTGTTTTTATATTTCTGTACGTACAGCTCGTTTTTTCGGTGAAAGAAGAAGGGTCGTCAGGATTATAATTAGGATACTCGTATGCGGCGTGGAAAAGCGCACTTGGCTGAAAGGAATAAATTGTCCTTTGTGCATATTTAACCATCATTTTTCGAGAGAACGATGAGAGGAAGACCGAAAGAAAGAAAGACAGAAAGAAAGATGAGAGGAAGAACTTGCATAAACACCTAATGGTGAATGGCCGAGAATGGTGGATGCTGATGTGAAAAGGTGAAATCTTATTTGACGGGCGGTGAATGCACGGAATTGCAATTTAAACGCGTAATGAAGAGACTCGTCATGCAGCTAGCAAAAGCAAAAACACGCTTATTGGGCGGCGGCAACGCTGCTGGTAACGCCGGCAACGGGAGAGGTGTGTGCGACTGACTTGAAACAAACTTTAGACATAAGCGCGCGGAATGAACGGGAAATGTACAAGAGGCGAGCGTACGAGCGGTTACATCCTTTCATTTCCGCACTGCACAATGCAACGTGCAGATGCAAACATGGTGGATGCAAACGCGGATGTCGAATTCGCAATTAAGACTCCTGACAGCCTTTAATTTATTGTGCGCTCGGCAACAGCATTTTTCACTCGACACAATGATAATGCAGATGGGGCGAAGAAAAATGAAAAGAGGCGTACGACAGCAACGAAGAAGAAAGAAATACGCTATATCTAGATCGAATTAATTCTTGTTCTTTGTTCAACGACGCGAAATCAAATAACGTTCGTTGTCGTTCGGTTTATAAGATACACGATAATGGAAACTCGTCGCGCCTCGCAAGGAGGACGTGGCGTACTTTGACGTAAAGGAAGCGCGCAACGAGCGGCAGGAAGATGATGATGGAGAGGAGAAAAAAGAAAGCGTGAGATCAATGCATCATCCGCTCGAATGCATAAGTGTTTGAGCGAAATTAAATACCATTGTCGCCTTCTTCGTCTTCTTTGACGTCCAAAGCATCAACTACACGCGTGTCCTGTGATGTAACAGAGTTGCACATGCACATGATATTTATATTCATTTACATACACATAAAAGTTGCCTGCAGGAGGCACGCAGCGTGTCAAATAAAACAATTTGCGGGCGGGCCGCTTCGTTTTTTGACATTTGCTCCTCCGCTGCGAGCGATCATGAGATGAAAAAGCACTTCAAAGGAGAGGAGAGCGCTGGCACGCGTGTCCATGTAACGAGAAAAGAATAACAACACAAGGACGACGACGGCAGGGTTGGCGGCGGTGTGCAAGTTGGTTGCAAATTATATGGGCGAAGGAAGGCGCAAACCTCGTGTAGTTGATGTAATTTTTTCCTCTTTCCCGGTGCTCGTGTATGTTGTGCTATATTCGCACGAAATTGCTGCACACCCCGTCCGCGTAATACACGCGCGCATTGATTGCGTGTGCATGCAGGAGGGATGATGCTTTGTGTGCGCGTTAGTCGGATGGTGGTGGCGGCTGGCGCTTTCGGGGATCCCCTTTTTGCAGATCAATATCTAGCCGGGGTGGCTGGGAACTCACGGCCGGTTGCTATGGTAACCAGCTGCTGCGAGACGGTGTGACGCCCCCGCAGCCCGGCGGCTGCCGGCCAGGACGGAAGCCGCCCCCCTGAACGCGCGCAAGAAGCGATGCTCATGGCATCGTCTTCGTTCTTTCTCTCATTCGAAACGGTCGCTCGGCTCGAGTGCGAACACAAGAAAGAAGAAAGCTGGCAGGCAGGCAAGCAGGAGCAGAAGCAGGAGCAGCATCCCTTTGCGCTTAATCGCTTTGCCAGTTGTCGTTGGGAAATTAATTACTGGCGTGCGCGCGTGCGCTCGCCGCACATAACGAAATTTCGTTCATTCTCGAAACGCGAAAAGCGACAGCATGCAAGAAGAGGAGCGCTAACTAATCGCCAGCATGAAAAGCCAAACTTATTCAGTTATTCATTCACGCTACAGCATTCTTTGTTTCATCTCGGCGTTCCTCCATCGTCCTGCTCGATTTCTCTTTTTCTCGTTTTGCCAACGAACACTCTTGTTGCGGTTGCATGCGATGGCAGGCTCGGAATGTATGTGTGCGCGCATAATATCGTCACGTTTCATGAAATTCAATAGCATGATGCGGACAGAAATCAACGCGCACAAGAGTATTTTGCTCTCGTGGTTGTTGCGTTGCCTTCGTGGAAAATTTGAGCAATTCGACGGCAGCACGTTCGTTATTACCCTTTAGTGAAACGTGAGGTGGCAACCAGCCAAATGCGAGTTGCAACCGAGCAGAGCAAAGAGACCATTGATGATACTATGCATGGCTTAACTGAAAGTTAGTAACACTAACAAACAACCAGATTTTATCACTTTGTCTTCTTTTTATTGAATTAAAGCAGCGAATAACAGGAAACGGAAACTAACTACTGACTTGTTCGTCGCGCTATTAATTAATCATTGTCTCGGAATAATTCCTCATTAAGGTGGGATGAGAAACACTTTTTGCATTATTTATTTCTCGTTAAGATGTTCGTAAATAGCAAAAGACGGAAATGCAGCTCAAATCGGAAGCATTTCGTGGAGCATTAATACCCAGTTAAGTGACGCTTACTACCCTCTGCGTTTTGGTTTATTGCCGCCCCCAATATAAACAGTGCGCGCGCGGTGGTAACGATGGCAGGGAGACAAACAGTCGTTTGGACGATTTTATGCGCACGTATGTGTGCTTCTGTATACTTTATGCCCCTCTGCAGATGCCATGAATATTCCATGCCACACCACACATAGCCAAACATTTCGGCAGTGGCGGCGACGGCGGATGCGGCTCTTCGAGTTGAAAGCAGGAAGCTGCAAGTAAAACGTGGAACTACACATGCAAAATACAAGCATAACACTTGCACAAACAGCAGCGCTGTGCATACAACAAGAACCACGCATATTTGCTTCGTTTAAGGTACAAGTGCAAGGCGGCTGCTTCTGGAGGCAGCAGAATGAACCACCAACAGCGAACACTTGAGAACATGGCGCGTGGAACGCGATCCAAATTCCGCAAGCTCAGCATGAATAACATTCTTCAATTATAATAAACCTACAACTTATGTGCACAACGCAGGAACATGTCGAAGACGGGTTTTACTAGTACCAACAAACAACCCTTGGAACTTTGCTTGCGAAACAAATTTACCTTGTTATTCGGTTTCTTTGCTGGCACAACTAAATAATAAAGCATGCTGGAAAATAATCATCGTCATGGCAACGCGACTTTAGAAGGATATAAAGTGAATATAATTCAAGTTTCAATCCCACGACCATATTTTGTGGTGGGTTGGTCTGACACGTGGAATGGAGGAATGAATTAAAGAGACCCTTTTCCTTCACCTTCTTCTTCTTCTGGGATCGCCTTCTTACAAGGAGCAACACTGACAAATGGTCGGTTATTTACTTACTCCTGAAAGGCAGGCCGTTAAGATTCGTTAGGACGACGCTCGAGTCCTTTGGGCTGTGCTGACGTCAGCGTCCTGGAAATTTAATTCGCGCGAATGCGTACAGTCGCCAGGAAAACTTGTGGAATATGAGGGATTAATTAAGAACAACTAAGCCGGAAATAAAATAAATGAAGGTGGCCAACCGAGAAGAAAATGTAGATGAGAAGAGTGTGCGCGCAATTCGTAAGATAAATTTGCGCTGACGACGCAAAAAGCCAGCATCATTATTCACCAACGCCCGCGCATGATAAATGCGCATAAATATCGGTCAGGACATGTTCAATCTGTTGCGATTCCTCTTCCAGTGAATGAAAATATAAGGATAAAGAAGTACTCAATGTTTGGAAGAATGGTTGGTTAAAAACAAAAGTTGTTACCCTAGAATGTCCTTGTTTGATACATTGAACCCTAATACTAAATCTCTATAGGGAAAATACTTAAACGAACGTCATATAAAAATGCCATTTGAATAGCCACATAACATACACATGGCAGGATAATGCTCACAAGCTGAATGATGATAGCGCGATAAATTGAGTGGAAAAGATGCTTCTTCGGCATCGTTTGAGATAAACAGGCAAACGAGCAAAAGAAGATACACAACGTTTAATAAATGTGCAAGGATTTCATCACTAGTTGATGTAATAATCGTAATCAACTTTAGTTTCTGGTAATGAGAAGAGTACAAAGGCAATAATGAGGAAATATGAAATTCTGAGAGAGTTTGAAAGTCCATTAAAAAGTTAATAAATAACTCGGGTGCTCTCTCTGGCAAGTCGTAAACTCTGAAATTCATATTCAATTACACGCCACCGAACTCTCTATTTGGATAAACAAACTTTCGCCTTCGAACGCAACGCAATCAAAACCGAATTTAATTAATGCCCAAAATAAATTCGGGATTGTTTCTTTAGGACTTTCCCTTTATCCTCGGGTGCAAATGGAAGGGATGAAAGGGTACATGGCTGCAGAAGCGAGTCATTCCAAAGTGAACGTTTTTCACTTTTTCGACCTGTTTATTTATTTCGCAGAGTTTTAATTTCCCAACGGAGAGCATGCACGAAAGTAAGATAGATGAAAATTGGGAGTCGCCCTTCTTCTTCCACGACTTTGCACCACTACCACGAGTATTTTTGCAGACTCGCAGCACCGACGAGGAAATGATGAAACGCAAAGAGCGGCACCCCTTGTGGTGCGGCATGGTGGTGGTCCTGTCGGCGGTGTTGGTGGATGCTGCTGCAGCACGTTTGTATCGATCCTGCCAAACGTCTGCCTCCTTCTCGCCCCCGTTCTGCGTCTCTGTTGGGCGGCGTTGCTACGGCAACAGATTTCATCTCGCCAGCCATTGCCGGCGAATGTGTAACACTCGAATGATGTACTCCGCGCGAGAGAGGGGCAGCTAAAAATACGTGCATACTGCCAGGACCAGTATGTGTGCACCACTACAATAACCCTAGTATGCGATGGGGGTTATCTCGCTCATACTCTCGCCTCAGAAGTCGCTTATGATGCCGCGTTCTATAAATACAGCTATGACCAAAAACGCATTCAATGGGAGCGAACTCGATCCTGGGATGCGAGGGGTGAAAAGAGGAATGCAATCATCAGCGCGCGCACACGCGTTGTTCGATATTCAATGTTCAATGCCTCTCGATGTTTGATAACTTTGCGCGAATGGAACCAACCAGTTTGTCGCTTAGCAACGCATTGCATTCCATGCGGAAATAAACGAAATATACTACTTTTTTAATGCGATAAATAGCTAATGAAACAATCGTCAAATATTTAATGGTCTACTGAAAAACAGAAGAAGACTGTGAAGAGTGAAGAGATAAACAAATAAGGCAACTAAACTAAAATTCAATTATGGGATTCTTAATACATTTTCCTATTGTTTGCCATCGGAGGGTGTAGTAGAACATATGCGTTTATATGGAGTAAAAGGCGCAAACGCACTTTAACTAAGGGGCACTAGAGCTTGAACAACTGCGGCTAGCATGCTATAATTTTCGTCGCTGCGAATCGCGCTCGTAAGGGGTGCATGTTTTACCATTCGACCGTCGAAACTCAACACACATACACATCATCATCATCAGTGCTATGTCACCCTCATTATTATTAAACATACGCCAACATACATGAGAAATACACACGCAAATACAAAACTTTCTCCTCTCAACAATGCACACTTTGCGTTCTTGGCATTCGCTCGCTTATCGAGGGGTAAGTGGCCTGCAGTTGCGCATTAACATATTAAACATGGACGCGACATCTGGAGAAATTAATTAATAACATTAATAAGAAATATTCAAGCAATACGCAACCTTTTTTGGTGATGAAACAAAGCCATTTTGTTCGTTTTACGGGGGGGGATATAGTTTATCCGTTGTGGTAAGTCTGCTCTTGGCATTCACCGCGTGCCTTATGGATAAAGTGCACATAAGGGCCAACAGTGAACACTAGGAGAATGACAAATATTGATGAGCACAAAAATATATCCAGGAAGTATATAATTATTATATTATAATCATATTAATATTTATTCACTCTTAATCAATGGTGGGCGAGCGCACAAGCGCGGAGCACTGAACGTAAACGCGCGCAATTAATTAATGAACTTTACGGTTCTAATTGTCGGTTAGTAAATGTTTAGTAGAGTTTTATGTTTATACGCAGGCAGCACGCACGGTGAACGTATTAGCACATAATATCACCACTCGACAGCCATTAGGTATGTGTAAATTTCAACGCGCTGGTTGCTCGGGAAAACAATGATAGAGGAAACGGGAAAAACGCAATTTACGATGAGTCAGTCAGTCTTTGCGATGAATAAATGAGTAACAAATCGAACAAATTACCAAACACACACACACACACACACACACAGAGACACATACACATTCACACGCACGCAAAGAATTTTCCAATACGTATGACGCGCAGCTGGAAAATTGATTTAATCACTTGACTGGCAATTGAACAAAAATTAACATGCGGATTCAAAACGAGAAAGAACACAAAAGTTACTCGCATGTTGTAAGTAATAAGAAAATCGATGTACGCCAGACACACATGTGTATTGTACTTAAGGGTGCATGCACTCGACGCGTTTCCAACTTGATAGATACGCGTATTTTATACGAAAACACTGAAACTTTCACTTCATAACTATAACAACCGAGCAAACAAATAGAGAGAAAACGCCAAACGAAAGCGAAACGCAAATGCAATCACGATACGCGCTCAACTTTTAGTGAGAACAATTTTTAGACTAGGACTGTTTCACCCCCGAGCCACACAATTGTTCGATAGGCATCCGCGCGAATTTATTCCCCCATCAAATACTTTGCGGCGTCTCTCTCGCGCGCCCGCGTTTATTCGCTCGGTGTATAGTTGATAAGAGCACTACCCTTGTGCTTGGCCGGTTCGACTAATGCCTGGAGGCATGGGGCACGTGCTCCCACATTCGCTAAGCATCCCTTGCGCATTCGTCTTCGCTGAGATGCACAATAGGGGCACCAGATTAATGCAATTTCGCTCGACGAGTTTTTGCGTCTCGTCGCCGCGCACCCAAATGAGAGGGTCTTTTATCATTGTGTGATTTATGAAATGCGCGCGCTCGTTTCATGCCAATCTAGCCGGCTAGTCTAGACATAGACAAATTCAAAGCTCTATCATAATAATCGATGTGTTAGAAGCGAAGCGTGTTAGGTTGGACCGGTTTGTGAAACCACCCCTAACGCAAAGGATTAGTTTGCTAGCTGTGCGTATAAATTTAAAATTGAATTTAAAGCCATCCCTTCTCGCTTTATTTGAATTTTGCAATATGATTTGTTTAATGTATCATGCATCCATTCGATATGCCACCCTTGATTGCCAATGACGTCATGGACGTGAAGGTAATTCTGGTTTTTCACGTTAGCGGATTGCATGCGACTTGAACGCAATCAGCTGTTCGGTTTCGTTGCTTAGCCGGCAATGTTTGTAGCGCAGATTTTGTTTTGTTTGTATACACGGAGTGCACACAACGTTTGCGAACGAATTTGCCTCTTATGCACTCTTTGCAGACGGTTTAGTTTTATGGCGTAATTAGTGATTTTATTATGTAATTAGCCATTAGTAGTTGCGGCCGGGGGCTGAGGGGAGCTTGATTGACAACGGAGACAGTTGTAAAATTAACAGCGTCACGCCCCCTGCGGGACTTTCGGGACTTTGCGGTGCGCTTGTCGATCGGATTTGCCTTTTTTCCACCGCTAAATGTTTGCAATGTGCGGCTAATCATATGGCAACCGACGAAAACTTGCTTTGCGAACGCGAATGCGACAACTGGATTTCCACCTCAGCGCCGCTAGTTTTATCAATAAAGCGGAAAATTTATTTTTAATACCTCCAAGGCAAAATACATAATCAACGTAAGCTATAACATTACCGATCAACTAACTACATAAATCATGGCTAAATATAGGACAAATGCGAGTTAGTTAGCAGCTAAATGAAAATGATTTTCGATCATGCAGATATTACGTTTAAGGGATGAAGCAATAAGAATCACAGAACGAATAATATTAATGCGTGTATGCGGCACAAATGTGATTGCGCGCCGGGTGGAAAGCACTTGTAATTCTTCGATTGACAAACAGAAAACAGAAAACTTACAACGTTTTGTTACGCGTCTCACTCATCAAAACATGTTGCCGTTGCACAACAACGAATTAAACATGAAAGAAAAGGGGTGTGTTATCATGTACTTTCCTCGATTACGTTATCTTATCTTATCGCACGCTGCCACGTCGCGCATCGGGTACTTGATGATTCGTATTATCACCGAAAAGAAAGTAGTTATCAAACGCGTAATTATGTTATAATTTATAATTAACAAGGTGATTACACAATTTTTTTTTTAGTTGGATTATTTAATACACTTTTAGTTTTAGATATTATTTAGGTTTAGATTTAGCACTAGGATAACATCAATAATATAAAGTTGGACTCACCACTTTGATAAGTAAAAGTCCTGATTGTTGTTTAAGGCACTCAATCCATCCCTTGATGTGTGCGCGCCGCGCCGGTCAAACTCAAATCCAGCAACGTTAATTAATGTTGTTGTTGGCCGGCCCGATGACGACGACGGTGATAACAAAACGGGCGACTACAGAAACAGAAATCAAACGACGCTCTCGCTTGAAGGGTTGTTGAACATTGTTTGTTGGTGCAGCGCAGCACATTCGCTGATTGTTGCGTTGGTTGTAGGGTTGCGTCGTAAACGTGAGAGAGCTGTCACGTCCAGTCAGTCAGCGGACGACCTGCCGACGCCAGTCTGTCTACCCGCTATCTGGTGCGTCGCGACGGGCGTCGTGCACCCTCACCATCCCATGCGCACGCTTAAAACCGCCACCCCTGGGGATACCACACACATACACGCACACATGCGCATTGCTGCGAACGCATGCATGCGCAGGACCATACGAATGCGCACACATACACGGACGCGCATCATCCCCACCATCGGCGCCGCCGCCGCTGCCGCCGTCGCATACAAACAAGCGCGCTCTCGCCATTGGCGCGCAAAACTTCATTCTCGGACGAAATTTTTTGGCAACGGGGCAGCGGAGCAACGGATGTGCTCCATACATTCGCGGCGCACAGCCACCCCTTCGTGTACGTGCACGCGCACGCACACGCATACGAACGCATGCAAACGCGCACACAAACGGTGGCAGGCGTTTTTCATCTCATCTCGCGTTCATTCGGCCGGTCGTAGTCCCCGTTTTCTCTCTCTCGTTTTTTGTTTAATTTGTTTCTTTCTGTCATTCGCTTTTTTGGTGGTTTTGTTTTGCGTAGCCAATGTTGCCACCCTCGTCGCAATACGAGTTTTATGCTCATACGCACTATTATTATCTGCTCGCTCGCATTCATGCTTCTTGCACCCATTTTATTAACTTTATCATCTCATACCTGGATGCATTTAAAACAAATTTCGCCAACTATCGCATAATTCCACTCTAGAAAATAATAACGAAACAATCAAATTAAATTTGCATCATGCTCCCTTAACAACAACTCTTCGGAAACACACGAACAATGAATATTCTTGCGTTTGCAACCCTCTCGAGTGCAATGGCGACATTTCCGGCGCGAATTTTAAAACGCATTGTCTACAATTAACACACAAGAGAAACGAACGAAACGAAAAGAAAAACACCAACAAATACATGCATCAACTTGTGTTGTTGTAAGTTTATTAGAATGATTTATTGTTACATCTGTTTGCGTGAGGATAAAGTGTCATTAAATGTCGCGAATCTGCGTCGTGAGCAAATAGATTTACGAGCATCTTCGAGAGCGTTTTTATCGGCCGCCCGCCGCCGTGTAATTAACAATCACTGCACGCGTTAGTGTCATTTAATGTGTTGCTTTCTGGTTTGTTGTTTCGTTTTTGGGGTGGTGCGACTGTTTGTTTGGCGTGTCAGTGTGCACACATTTATAGAGAGATGCAAAATATTTACCAATCGAGACACACGTCCAGTTTTAATCACTATGACGACCGCAAGAAAAACGAACACAGCCAACAACTGTCTAAATCCAGTTTTAATTTTTTTCTGTTTACGCTCGCATTGGTCTTGTTTGTTGTTGTTGTTGTTGTTGTTGTCGCAGCGGCGAACGTACGAACGTAAATGACTACCCCCAGCGAATGGAGGCTGTGCTCTGCGGAGGCGGTGGCAACGCTGGCAGCGTCGAAACTGTGCGTAACCTTGCCTCGCGAGTTCAAGGAAGACTTCGCAACCGCCCCACGACGACAAGCATCGAAGTGCGCACATAAACTGCAGGTGCTGCGAATATGTTCTTTGTTCGCGAATATGCACTCGATCAAATGCGCCAGCGTTCAATTGTTTCGTTAAATTGCTTTCCAGAAATACAGGCAAGAGGAGCGTATTTTGTTTCAACAAATAAACTCGTACAGATAAAAGAACGGTGACTTGTAAAGCGCGGAAAAAGTAAGACAAAGAATATTCACAACGATTCAATTCGAGGGTTGCTTAGCAACCCTACAAACCGGTCCTCAGTCAGGATGTAGAAATGCAGTAAAAATCTTCACGTTTCAAAAGGAGTGGCTAACTTTATTTCACTAATTATTATGTTGCACCACTGGAAGGAATTGAAGTAAATCTATGATTTTAGACAACAAAGTTGGTCGGATTTAAATAAATAATAATGACATTTATGCATCGATTTGCAGAATGTGCAAACAGACTTTGATAATAGTATCAAAGCCAAACTGCGTGTTGCCGTGGTAACTGTAAATCAAATAATATTCACGAGTGCATTCCCGCTGTTTGCAATCTATTTGTTTGTCATTTTATCGTGCACGAAGCGTTTCGGCGAAATATTAATAATTGCAGAATATTGTAAAGTGCATACATCGTCCGCCAATTCGAGTGGGATGCGAAGAGGACGAGAGAGTGCGCGAGTCCAGCACGAGGAATACAGGAGCGGACGTGAATATTGAGCGCAACTAATTAATTAGTTTCAGCTCAGCGGCGAATGCATCAACAATACGAGCAGAGCGGCGCAGGACGTTGTCAGGACGACCAATTTTAATGATTCCTCGCTTTCTGCTGCTTCACTCATCTCGATTCAATTACGTAATGTTTCCCACTTTTAACATAGATCTAGAGGAGATATGTGCATTAGAATAAAGTCACTTTTCAACTTAAGTATACAAAATTACATTATCAGTCAGCTGGAAGAAGAATGTCGACGCGACGTGCTGGATTATCAAGGAATGGAAGTAGGGAGCAGTCGGGAACCGTTACGCATTGACCGGGAGCGCGCGCGTGCGGTCAAAATCAAATTTTATGCCGGGTGCATTCATCTAATGCACGAGCAGCTGAAAATAAAAAGCAGTAGCTCTCTAAATTCCTAGCATATTGCATTACCCGTTCATCTTTTGTTACGTTGCGTTATCCCTTGAAGGGAGGTCTTCTACTTTTAATAAAGTACTCCGGGAAAATTCTATGCGCTCATTGTGTATGCATTTTTCCATTATGGAACATGCGATTGCAATATCATTTTTAATCAAATTATTATGTGAGTACCAACAACAAAATACAGCTTGGAATTTGCACTGAACAATTCAAAGTATTGATACACTTGATGGTCATGCGAATTTGAGGGTTGTTCAACTGGGATTTTCGAGTCGATGGCGAGATTCGGGATATTCGGGAGAGTCGGGAATTGGGCTTTGGCTGTTGCATAAAACACTTTCACCCTAGGGCCATACGTCAAAATCAATAGGGGGTTACACCCCAAAATACGCGAATACGAGAACGCGCACACGTGTGCGAAAGGGGGTCCTTTCGAATTTTTCCAACTGTGGGGGTGGGATGATTGCTCTCAATGCATCCAATGCAGGAACGCAACGCATGGCAACAAATCTTTGAAAAAATAGTTCTTCAGTTGCCACACCAACTCATTAAATGTACGTTTGGTAACTTTCATTAACTTTTCGGCCAAGTTTGTACTATCGCGACTTTTGGTCAATTAAAAGACTTATATGCGTACGCGAACCACTGGCCGCCAATTAATCAAATTAACTATTTTAATTAATTATTCATTAGGCGCGACGTGCGCGCCCGCGTTTGATGTATGAGCATGTTGATAATTAGCCAAAGCACAAAGTCGGAAACACGTAGACAACCAACAGTGCGCTTTTACTACCCTCGAAATATGGGGTGTACGTGTGTGCGCGCTTTCCATTCAGCGCTCTGACGTCACATTCCTGGACTGTAGCCATGGAAACCATCTAGGGACATTGCTTGTGTGCGCTTGCTTCCCAAGCGCATTTCCAATACGCACGAATAAACGAAATGCACTCGGAAATCTAAAGTAATAATAATGTTTATTATGAAAAAATGCTAATGTTTCGCATTGCGTGTGGTTTATTGTAATATTATTTCCGTTCAAGGATTCTTCAAGCTACCACGCGCAAAACGCAGCAGCAGTAATCATATTTCATGCAATAAAAACATAATTATAATTTAATTGGGAAACTAGTTTCGCTGGGCTAAAAATAAATCAAGGATGATGTGGAAATGAGAAAGGCAAGCAAACAATGGATACGTATTGAATGGTTGCAAGTGCATTGAGCGCAATGAAAAATCAAATTTATTGATGAAAATTGCTATATTTAGGATGGCATGTCCCGGAATGGGAGCGAAACCGAACGGAACTCGTGCGGGAAGCACGTAGCAACGAAGCATGCTGATTCTGGGAAAAGGTGGATCCAGGAAAAGTTATAGAGCGCTCGCTTGCATCCAGACTCTCTTCGCACACACGCCACGCGTGTACGAATGAATACGCACTGTATGTGTATCCGTTTTCGGATGCTGCGAGAGAGCGGAGAAGAGCGCGCGCGAGATCAATAACAATCAAACGGGATGACTACGCCCTAAACACCCTTTGCCCGGTACTGGCAAGCAGGACGCGCGCCGCATTGTTCGCCTCCCTTGTCGCACGTCGCGCTCCCTTTATCAGCATTCGCTGTTCGTCGCGCCGCAAAAATGCGAAATGCATTCGTCTTCGTCACGATGCGTGTGCAAGTCCAACAACAATTTAGCTCCTTCTTTCTCGACGGGATGCGGCCGCTAAGAACGCGACGGAGAGCGCGCACGCCGTGTACAAATTGCTCATCTCGGTGTTGCGAATCATCCCTTATCTCGAGCACGTACGCGCACCCCACTCGCAGGAGCGGCAGGAGTGCAGTGCACGAGTGCGAAAATCAAACATTGTGTGTCGCTTTTAATGCGGCGAGCGAGCGCCTCTTGTTTGAGTTGCCGCATGAATTAATGCGCTTTTAAATACTTCTCTCACTTGAAGCCCGATCCCGAGTGCTTTTAAGTTTTACTCGCTTTACATTCGCAGACACCTGAAGAAAATTGATATTGAATTTCGTTTCTTTCGGGTTACGTTACGCGGAGTTTATTTTAGCATGCGTGCGTACTTAGTTATATGACGAGTTGCATGAATTATTTAATGAACACGTTAGAACATCGTAAACTTGATGCCGCGTATGAAGCGCGGAATTTCGCGCTGCTAATTAGTGTAATCCAAGCTTAATAAATATTCAAATTACTTTGCTACTTGCAGTATTAGACTGATGATACTAGAATACATTTAAATATATTAAAATTTAATGTATGTATCCTGGGAAATTGCTCCTGGCGGCCTCTTTCAAATAATGACAAAATACTATACTGCTGCTTGAAGTACATTTATGAAACCAGGCTCAGTATAAGTCAGGATGGCCGAGCGGTCTAAGGCGCCAGACTCAAGTGTATAACTTGCCTGTAATTTGAGTACAGGTTGAGCGTTCTGGTCCTCTCTGAGGGCGTGGGTTCGAATCCCACTTCTGACAAACTTTTTAGATTGTTTATTTTATTTATGTCTATTTAGCTAATCATTTACAGGAACAACATTAAACGTTCCGCATTGGATAAATAGGCATTATGTACCTCGTGGAATTACTTTATTCACATCAAAAGTTAGTAACAAATTGTCATGTAATACCGATAATGGCAACTAGATTTCTATATTCTACACAAATATCTTATCTATCAAACGTTCGGTGGCAGCACATGACTGATCATTTAAAACCACCCCCAACCCATGCGCGTTGCCATGGGGACAGCTTCACCTTTTGTTCCCTTTATCACTCGGCTCGTGCAGTCGCTTAGGGGTGCTTAATACAGATATAATACAGTGGCGTCGTTCATTTCTTTCTGATAACAACATACTTATTAAATTGTTTGGCATAAAAGGGAAATACAACTTTAAACAAGTATTATTTAAATATGGGAAGTGTGTGACCTTATATAAAATCAAAACTTGGCTTTGGAGAAGCCCAGGAAAAGTTTTGGAAGTGATTGAATAGAAAAACTTACTGCGCGCCTCTGGAGTTCACCCTCTCAGAGTTGAATTCATAAGGGCGCATCTGTCACATTCGCAGCCACTGAATTTATAAGGCCTTATAAGCCGTGATTGCGTGTTGTTGTCGGTCGCTAATAGTGGCTTGCTTTAACCTAAACAAGAATAAACAAATAACAACAACTATAATAAAGTTGTAAAAATCGTGAATTACTTAACAATGTGTGAAATAGATCGCTCCAAGACGCCGGTTTACTGAAATTACTCTATCGGACTTGTAGAAATAGTATCTACTTTTATTGTGGTGTTTTCGGGAGCTGAATGAACTAATGATGAAATCATTTGAATGCGAATCGTCTTCAGAAGGCGATGAACCAACTGTATATCCCATTTCTAGAGCACTTGGAGCACCTCAACACTGGCTTCGGACTAATGCCGCTCCCGGCTGGGGCTGGCAACCAACAGTATGTATAAAACTGTCATCCATTAGTTTCTCGTGTTGGTAACATGATAAATTTTTAGTCTGCCTCGTCAAGTTTGGTTGGAGGGCCAAGCAGCTCAAACCTACACATGGAAAGTGGATTTCCACCTTTTGCACATCACTCAACTGAAGAAGGCCAAATACCAGGACGTAGAACACCTTTAGGTGCAGTTGGTCTTGGTGGTTTTCAATTTCCAGGGCAAGCAAACATCGGACATGAAGGACCATCTGATGAGAACAATCCAGATCCTCCAAATCCTCCTCAGAGTCGGTTGGTTTCTCAAATCATTATTTATAGCACAAGACATAATGATTGTTGAAATTTTAGTAGTTCACCACAAAACAGGACACTGCCAAACTCGCAAAACCAGCAGCCAAACAAATCGAAAAATCGCCAGGGAAAAGCTGTACGATTAAATATAAATGCACGTGAACGACGTCGCATGCACGATTTAAATGACGCACTTGACGAATTGCGATCGGTAATTCCTTACGCACATTCCCCATCAGTCAGAAAACTATCAAAGATTGCGACACTATTGCTTGCCAAAAACTATATTCTTATGCAGGCAAATGCATTGGAAGAGATGAAAAGACTGATTGCATATTTGCAAGGCACTGCAAGCACTGCAGCAATTGTTGCACCACCAGGATTTGACCTGCAAGGATTTCCTGCTGCTGCCAAGTTCCTTCAGCAACAGCAGCAACAACAGCAGCAACTGCAACAAGAGCAGTCACGTAACAGTGATTCTAGAGCTCCTAATTCTTCAAACCAAAATTTATAAGAGTAGTTCCAAATTTTATTTAAACTTTTTATTTGATACCAGATTTTATTAATTTAAAGACTCAATTCATTGTGCCGAAATTTCTATTGATGTTTAGGTAGGCCAAGAATGCCTATACAACTACTATTAAGCAATACTAAATTTATAGTTGATTGAACGAAACTTATGTCAAATTAATGCCTCGCTGTGATGTGTCCATTAGGAGGCTCGTATGATTTAACTTTTAGCTGAAGCCAGCAGCACGATTAGCGAATTAATTCTAGTCACTACATGGTAGTAATCCTTTTACAATATTAGATATTTTATTACATAATTATTTAAGATATAGGTATATATTGGATGTGGACATGATAGCAGTGATGATAAATTTTAATGTAGACTTGTAGTTTATGGAGAAAAGAATATAATACGAGTGGTGTATTTGTTCAACGTTCTAGATAAAGCAATAAAGCGATCGTGAGTACAATGAATATTCAAATATTATTAACTCCGCCATGTAGAATACATGCCGGTCCTAAGCCCGGAAAAAGGAGGAAGGTTGGGAAAGAAGCAGGGTGACTTCAAACCGTAAAATAATAATAATAATTATGCAGGAGAAACTATTTTTAGATTTCCACCCTGTGGCTTATACCGCTCATCAGTAGGGGGCACTAGAATTTAGTTTAATGCACTTTTTATGTAGTTATAAACATTGAGATGTTTATGCGGAAGAATTTTATATTAAGTATCAAGGCAAAAAGCAAAAAAATGCTTTTAAAACATAAACTTTCAAACAACAACTTTAATGGCGAATGTAATCCGGCCAAGACAGGACAAAGAAATTGAAGATTGTAATAGAAACTAAAGAAGATAGGAGCAAATAGAGAAATGTATCCCTCCTAATTGGGACGAAAAAGTATAAATAATCGTACATCCAAGAGTTTTTTGACATTCGCACTCTTATTACGTAAGCCTTTTGTGCTCTTTGTTACCATTTCGGCGAGCATGAGTGGAATACATGCAACAGCAGGACGACTGAGAAGAAAAAGCATGATGCTGAGACGTCTCGTCCTTTGGTTGTATATGCGAATAGTTTTGATCGGGGTTCGCAAGAAGGATATAAAATGCTCGGGACTGATGAAAAATCCCTACCCTTTGTTGAAGCGGCACAAGCACCCTGAGCGCCCGGTCTGGAGCAGGCCTGTGGGTCACGAAGGAGCGCACACACGTCCTTGGTAAGACGACTCCTTCTAGATGGTGAGTGCCGAGTGAGATGGCGCGTTGAGTGCACGTGAATTGGCGGCGGCGCGCTGCTGGCCATCATCATTACGAGGGCACGGAGACGGGGGGCGGCGGGCTGCGGAGAGCTCGGTGAGTGCGAGCAGAGCAGAGCGAGGCCAGTCGTCTCGTTGCGCGAAACCGAAAAACGCTCTCGCCGAACATTAGATCAAGTGGCGTCGGCGGCAGCGGAGGCAACGTTGGTGCACATTCGCGGCATCTCGGTGACGGGTTGGCGAGCGGGGAGGCGGGGAGGTGGCGATGGCGGTGGCGGCGGCGTCGGTGGTAGCCGTACGGGGGGTAGGAGGAGGAGCGCGCTTCCTGATATGGCGCGTACTCGCTCCAGCAGGTGTCCAGTGCTTATGCGCGAACCTCTGCAGGATCGGTAATCAGTATCAGATATGAAGCGTGCAGCCGGCTGCCACCACCGCCGTTGCCGCCGCCGTTGTCGCCGGAGCGGCGCAGCTCGCTCCAGTCGCTTGCCTCCAGCCGACGGCGACGCAACCACCAGGCGCACCACCAGCTGGTAGGCACCTCTACCAGAGAGTGGGAACAACGTTGTTGCTTCCACTGGCATCCAAATGTAAGTCCACTCAATCAACACAATCTTCTAACAAAGAACAAAGAAACAAAATGCCACATTTTCAATTAATCAAAATAAAACGAATGCATTCACGACGCAATGCAAATAAATCTTCCAACTCGTGCATAATAATTAAATAATTTTTTACAAAATTATGGAATAAAAAATTCCTAGTTCACAAATAAAATTTAAAAAAAAATTAACTGCAAATTCATGTTTAAAATATTTCATATTCATTATTTTTAAATCTGATGCTGGCCAATAATAGTTTAAAGCGGGTACTCTTTGAGTAGAATTTATTATAATTGAACATCATCAAAGTCAACAGGTTTTTGATTTTATTACCGCAGAAAAATACATACCTGCATGTTGAAAATATACACACTCATCGTGCTTTCATTAGATTATGAACTCGTTAAGTGTAATGTGGTGCGTTCGAATTATGTTCCGGTGCGCAATAACGAAAACTTAAACAAGGGGTTAATTTATAGGTGGTTGTTAAAATTTTACGATTTTTTGCCACGCTTTTGCTTTACGGCTTACACGACACATGCGTTTATTTTAAGTGCGCTGAACAGAAAGTTACTGATTCATAATTTAATTTTTTATATCTGACAAAAAATTAATTAAATTGTTTCAACTTTCTATCATTTTTGCATTTGATCTGATAAAGAAATTGATTTTATTCCAATGAAATTCAACTTTACTTATTATTTAATATCGTAATTTCTCTTATCAAACTTCATAATAAAGCATGACTGTTGATTTAATTCACTTTTAGATTATTTAAAGTAAAGTAAATAGAACTTTTGCATTTGTTTATTGTACAAGTTATAAATTTAGTGTAATGTGTGCCAGTAACAACAAAAAATTTACGTCCATCCCGAGTAGGTTAGTGGTGAAGCGAGCGCGCGAGAACGTACACTCCCCCCCGGGGTCGAAGAGCGGTCGTCAATTCCAACCCCGAAAACGTTGGGCCATAATTCTTCGCGGTCGCGTTGTCAGCAAGGCAGCGAGCGCACTTTTTGCGTTGCATGTAAATTGCGCACAGGTGCAACGGGAGAGAGAGTGAACGGTATCATTAACAGCATTTCAATTATGTTGGCAAGCGCATTGTCTGGCTTTGCTTTTATGCGTTGCGTTGCGTTTTCATTCAAATACGGAACTGATCGAAATGAATGCGGATGGCGTACACTCGTAATAATAGATTTTCAAACCCACACACAACACAAGCTCGCATCCATAAGCAGCATGCATGTAGATACGTAAACCAACTACATACAATCGGCTTTCTATCCCGTCCCACGACACTTGAATGTGGATTTCAAGCGTGTGTACCTTCGTTTTCCGGGAAAATCAATATTTCAACGGCGCGAATACGGCCAGCGCGGATCAATATATTCAATTTGCGGCTGTTTGGGGAGCATGTACCGACATATTACGGACAAGACTGCACAAAAGTGCACAACAATCAGCCAGGATCTAGCCAAAGTGCAATCGGTTGCAATCGGAATCATGACTTGGAAGATTTGAATTGTTAAGGTCAATGAGGGAGGAAGTTAAATTGGTTGCGTATAATTAATTAATTATGATCATACGGGTGCAATGAATGAAATATGAATTTATCAATCAGATCGAATCGAGTTTAATCGAATGAGGCGCGCAATGTCAAGGTTAATGGTAATGCGCTCTCTTGACTGGCCATAGTAACACACACAACATGCGAGAATGCCACGCATCTGTCCCACCACGAGTTCGTTCGGTTCGCATGTTCGCGTTTTTACGGTCCAGGGGGGAGCGTCGCGACGCTACGCTACGCGTACTGGTGGTGTAGATAAAATAAAATCGGGTGCGTACCTAACAGGATAAACGCGCAGCAGCCATCTATGCGCAAAAGAGCGGGTGCAAAATGCATTGTTTTTTTATTCATTCATGCGTATTATTGAAAAACGTACAACACTCTTCAAAACATGCTGAATGTTTACGCGCAGCGTGTAAAAGATTGACTGGCATAAGCGAAGGAAGCTAATCAAAAAGATTGCGAATTGAATAGCGCGCTCCGTGGCAGTGACACGCTTTGTTCCGTTCAAGGGTTTTACGCGACATGCAACTTGCCAACTAATAGGAACAAACGAAGAACGCGCGCGCGTTTGTTGTGCATTGCGAATGCAGCGAAAAAGGCGCCTTTTGTTGTTCGTGCAGCTGTGGCAGCGGTGGCGGTGGCGGCAGGTCCGCACTCTCTATTTGTCGACGCGAATATGGCTGCAATATATTCCGTCTATACGTGAAATCAATGTGTTCAGTTGGTTGCCCCGGCGACGGCGCCGTCGTCCTAGTAACGCGTTGCACAGACGCTTGCCGCTGGCGGCGGCAACGGCGGCAAGACATCAGCGCTGCGCTACCGCAACAAGAACAAGTGCAAGACGCCGGGACTTTATTGTTTACAGCCGAAGCGCAAATATAATTAGCGCTCTTCGAACTATACTCACTAGTTGCTGTTGCATTGTTGTTGTTATTGTTGCTGTTGCTCGCGGTCGAGCGAAATTTTTCGCAATCATTTCTCCGTGACCTGATTGTGCGCGCCGCACTAAACAGAGGAGCCAACGCCGCCAATCTCTTTGCGCTTAGAAAACGTGCGCCAACTTTCTAAAAGTCGACCCGAATTGTACCATTTGCTCGTCATGTACCTTAATGTCGAAATAATTGTTTATCGTGCAGCTTTAAAACTAACTTTACGACTTTTTGCGAACGCCCTGTATATTTTGTAATTTACGTTCACGAGTTCGAATGATATTGGTATGAACATGCTCTACACTTGGCATGAACAACGCATAAACTTTGCTAATACACATATACTAGAGAAAAACATGATCTCATTGGCGAAGAGCGAGTATAAACAAATCGCATTAAGGGAGGTAAACACATTATAAAAATTTATTCAAACAATATAATCAAGAATATGCGAAAGTTGATAGGTTTCGTTAACACCCTATATGCGGTTAAATAATATGAAAGGGTGAAATGGGTAAAAGTGTGATGAGCGAGATGGAAAAATTGCAATTTTCTCTTTGACGTTTATATTATGTTTGCGCCTTGCTCCGCTCTGCATTCGCGACGTTCACTCTCCTTCTTGCACATTCGGTGGCGGTGGCGGCGGTGGCGACGGCGGCAGTGGTGGTACATCAACCTCCTGAAAGCGTATACCGCACTCCCCACTCGTATTAACTGGAAGTGCGCGCACCTACCCATGCACGCACATCAACGTGCACGTACACGTGCTGAACACAGGCGCGCGCTAGCAGGTCGGGAGACGGCGGCAAAGTGATAGCAAAGTGTGCGAGGAAAGGGGCGGTAACGGTGCCGGCAATGGACGCTCGACGAAAACGAATTCGCACTCACAAACACGAAGCGCAAAGGTGCCATACATACAAATCAGTTCGTGTTCGTACATTTACCCTGCGCTGCCGCCTCCACGCGCCATTCTAATAGATTCCCGTGCGCGCGCACAATCTACATTTCAAACCGCTTTCCAGGCGTTTCATTCGCGCACAAAGAAATCACGCGTTTTTTTCTTCATTTGCTTTGCCCGTTTTTTCCGCGCGAGTTAACATTGTTGTTTTGTTGTCATGCTTTTTATTACCGGGCGACCGCAATACCTTTTTTTACGTTAACTTAACTTACTATTAATGCGCCATTTTAAATGCAACTCTATGATGTAATTGTCTTGTTAATGAACTGCAAACGGCACATGTGCGTTATTGCGTTCCGGGCTGTGCGGCGCACACCCCCAGAGGGGTTTAGATCAATAATTTCTTAGACGGAAATGCTCGATGCCATCGCGAACATCCCCGGAGTTTAAATATGTAGCTAAACCGCTCACGATAAATAATGCAGCGTCGGATAATGTTTGAAGATGCTCGAATTGTGCTATTAATAAATCACGTCACAAAAAAAGGGCTGTAAGACTCACAGGACAAAAAAAAAGAATATGATACTAACGCGGATAAATGCGCGACGCATTATATCATCATTAACGCAGTGAGCATCCTGTAACTCTTCATTTTTTGCACGCGCGTTTCCGCGGTTTTAAAAAATTAGTTTTTCCGCCACGCCGACCGCGAGCCCCAGCGCCATCTGCGTTGGCCATATACCGGATGCCGAGGGCAGTGGGCCAGCCAACCAGACTGCTTCCCGGGCTATTAGCCAGCAGACTAATTAATTCATGACATTAGGCGTCCTACAGGTGTCAAAATAGTTTTGCGGTGCTGGCACATTAAATATTTAAACTACATAAACTTAGCAATTGATACAACCATGTTAGAAACTACTTTAGGAAATGACTTGTGCTTTAATTATGCAGATCTGCTGGCGACATGAGCATAAAACTTGTGATAAGTCTTAGGATATTTATCAAGTTTTCTATTACGCGAAGAAGGCAATTTGTTCGCTTGATTTGTGATTTTTGCGGCACGTGGAGAGATTGACGACATCAGCATTGAGCGAGCGCGCGCGGGGGCAGTGTGTGAGCGGCACGAGCGAATTCGCCGCTTAATTATTCATGACGCGACCGCCCACATCGGCGCAACGACGCCGCCGGAGCGACGCGATTGCCGCCACCAGCCGCCGCATCGATTCAGCCCCCTCTCTCGCGACCCACGCTCACTACGACCGACGAGCGCATCATCACAATCATCTCTTATTCTTGCTTGCCGCCCCCGCAACTCCTTGCGCTTCTGTTCTGCATGCCGCATTTTTTCCCTCGAGCGTAAACACACAGGGTTTTCCCGCGTCGCGCGCGCACTCCGCTCCGAAAGAGTTGTACGCATTATGGTCGGGTGCGACGAAATCCTGATTATTGATTGTCTAAATGAACAGTTGAATGACAGATAATGAGCTGTCATTGACACGACTTGCTGCCGTCCGTTCGTGCCCGCCGGTTACGTAATCGCGCATTCAAAGGTCATAATGGTTTGTGGTTTTTTAAAACACAATTTGGCACTTGAACAAATTGTTATTATGTCATTATTATTATCCTGGAATCGATAGTTCTCATTAGTACAAGTGGACATTTGCTAAATAGGATGTATTTTTAGGAATAGATAAACACTCTCTCTCTTTATCATATCATAACAGAACTTAATGCATGATATGATAAATGGTGAACATGATAATCTATCAATCCGTACAAAGAAAAAAGCGATTAATTTTAGCCTGCTTGAATATCTGAATATTTTTAAATCGAGAGCAAGTACACACTAGGTATTAGTTCAATTTGTTCACTGAGCGGGAGGCGATGAATTCAAGTGAAGGCAAGTCGAGCGCGCGCGCGCACTTGCTTGCTGACGATACTGAACGATAATAATAGCATCGGCAAAAGTAAACGGTACACGGTGCGCTCTCTCTAAGTACACACAACCAACAACTCGATATTCATATGCTTATGCTCGCAATCACTGTACACACAGAAGTTTCCGAGTGTGTGTGTGTGCGTTTGAATGTGCGCACCTTGTCTATTCGCGATGCATATTGAATTCAACTTGATGATCATGACAACACAGTGCGCATCATCATTCCGAGCCAAAACCCATCCACCGAAACGCAAACGAGTTAGTATTATTTCAATTCATACTCGCCGTGCGAAATGGCAAGCTAAAAAGTAATTGCATGCATTATTAAGGACTCATCGCCCACTTGCGCATCGTTGGGATATTCGCGCGTTCGCATTCAAATCGCCTTTATGGTCACGTCTTGTCGTCCAGAACAATTCCTTCATCGTGCCATGCGTACTTTGTGTTACTGCACTAACTGGGTGCACTACACCTCGATAGAGATAAACTTCTGAAAGTTTTCTTCAAAGCGCGCGCTCGCACACACGCATAACGGGTCTTTGATCTTGCTCGCTCGCCTCCACCTCTCCTTATCCAAACGCTCGCTCGTGGTTGCACTCAATGGCATCATAGCAGAACATCGCCCGACATTGCACTACTCCTTCCTTTACCAAGTCGTCTTGTGCAATGCGCCAAGCCAAACTTCAATCAAAAGCTACGAGCCGCCTAAAAAACCAAAAAGCGATTAATCTATACCTGCAAAATACGGACGCCCAGGTAAACTATTTAAAACCCGGAGGTCGCATGCGCAATGGATGACTGCGCAACATTCTTGTTCTCCTCCTCCTCCCTCAGTGCGTGCGGAGGTTCATCAGGGTCGCTTCGCACCCTTCGGAAACCGGGTGCATTGACGATCTACGCGCCTGTGTCATGCGTTTGTACCTTACGTACGCCATCGGACCTCGTCAATACTAGCGCAGATGTTGGGAATGTGCGCACCGCTTGCCTGCTTATGCTACATAATTATACAGGGTCTTTGTAGAAACTGACTTAATCTAAGCTTAGCATATGATTGCTCTGCACCACGGCGAAGGAGGGGAGGTAAAAGTCGAGTTTGAGACACTTTGTATGGCCGGAGAAGCACCCAGCCAAACGGTTTGAGTGTGTTGTCGCTCTTGCTGGTTTGTGAACGACCGAACACTTTGCAAAGTGAACGCATTAAAGCGGGACGCAAAGGCAGTTTTCGATGTGTATGCGTATCGCTTGCACATGCTGAGCTGTGTCGCCCAGCACAGCATTCGGCTTGGCAGTCAGTCGCTTCGTAGCGTTTCGTGTTTTCAAACGCGCACCGCACACGCTTGTTGTTCAACTCCTCCAACCCAGTGAGTGACAAAACGCTCGGCATAACAACAATCTGAGCAGACCAGTAGTAGTTGTAGTTGTAGGCAGACGAGGTATTGTGCGACGACTGGTTAGTTGGCGAAAACCAAGTACATACAGGCAAGGTGCAGTTCCAAACATATTTGAACGGAGAGAGCGCGCCGTGCGAAAACTATGTGCGTCGACCTGGGGAGTAATCGCGTTCGCATACGTTTGTTGTGCATTAAATAATTCACAGCTGTAGCGCGTAAGTATACATACGTAGGTACTTTGTAAGCTGATCGTCGCTTTCCTAAACTAAAAGTTGCACTTTCGTACCCGTGCGTACGCACGCGCATATTCATAGCATTGGCATTTTGGTTGCACGGCGTGCAGTTGAAGATCCATACTCTGGCCATAATAATTCCAAGCTTCGTTCGCGTACTGGGGAAATCGGTGAGCGAATATTTGAGCTTGCAGCGAACGAGTTTAGTCCGACGCGAGCAAAGAGTGATGTCGTCATTTGAATGTTCGCGCGCTCTCCGGCACGTAACACAAACGTAGGACGCGCCGCCGCAATATCAACAATACTCTCAGTGCCGACCGCTTTCCGTACCGAACGAATATCGTCGTCAGCGAATGCGCGGGGCCACAGGCCGCACACAATCGAATAAAGTAACAAACGAGCCTCAGCGACGTCGACGACGACGACGACGACGAGGCAAGGCAAACGCAATGCGCGAGAGACTCAGTCGAGGTTTCTTCTTGTTACTGTACTCGACCGTGCGCGCTTGTTGCTTGTTGCTTGCTTGTCCGCTCAATCCGCATTGCCTACACGAAGCACCAAATGCGCCTTGTTCTTCTTCTTCTTCTTCTTCGGCTTCAAGTTCAGCAATAACTTACTGCTTTTCTGCATGCGCACACATATTACGCGGAGACAGCTAATAGCCAACTTGCTTCGTGAATTGCGACCGACAGGAACTTGTTCTTTGCGAACAATTTATACGCACTCTGTCTAATAAAATGTTCGCTCTCCGGCTGTGCCAATGAATGTGTAAATATTTATATTATTATCACTTATTTTAAGATAGTATCGCGCGCGCGCGCGAGTGTTCCGATTCGAAAAATATGTTATAGTGCGGTGCGCAAGGAAGATAAATGCGCGCGCATGCGCAACTCAACGCATTTGCGCGCGCGCTCGCAGCCGGAAGTCGTTTTTCACCTAATTGCCGAACCTTGAATTAATGGATATCGCCGTTTGGACTTTGCAATTTACTTGGCGCATAATTGAAAATTCACAGTCGATTTCAACTTTCAACTCGCGCACAACTTGTAAATTAATCTCGTATTTGGTTGGAACAAGAAATTGATAATAATTTATTTATAAACATTGCCGCACTCAGCAAAAAATCAGCTGCTGATTTATTATGCACACATAGGAGCAAGGAGGATTTGCGTAAAAGAACGTAGCCGGAACAAAAAATTAGCAAAGAGGGAAACAAACAAGTATTTTGCGGAGGTGATTAATTACGCGACGCTCGCCGTAGTCGTAATGGCATACTGCGGCAAAGCCAATGAAGACGAAGCGCGCTGGCGCCGGGTGATTTGTGTAAATTATCGGTGCGAAAATGGGACAAAAGCGCGTGCGAAAGAAGCAAAAACCTGCTGCGGGGGTTGCGCGACGCTTTAATTAAAAAACTTTTCTCATAAATAAAAAAGACGCACGCACTTTACTTCCATGTGCTACTTGAATATATATTTACCAAAAAAGCATTTTTGCAACAGTTTTGAACAGATCCAGTGAAACTCCAATGAAAAGATGCGCTCAACTGCGTAGGAAAAGGTAGCATAAACAAATTCATCCTTTGGTTATTTCTAATTACGATTCTATTTTTACTATTATTTTGCGTGCTATCGACGAATGTCTTTCGTTTTGTGCGGCGAATGTGTGTACGTAATGTGAATTTGCCAGAAGCCAAGGACGCTTTTGTGTGTCATGAATAAGCAACAGCAGCTCGGCGAATGGGAGCGCGCACTCGGAATCGGCGCAATTTATGAGCGTTGTACTTGCGTATAAATATAACAGGGAATACAGGGTGCACTATCTTCCCAAAGCATCGCAGAATATACTGAATAAATGCACGAGGAGATTAGATTCTATAAAGCTTGAGTGCGTAAAACTTGACTCGTACCGTTGATTACTGTGCTAATTTGAGCAGAACCGTATTTATTTTCAAGTTGTTCGGTCACCGAGAACGGCTGCGCGCATAATTTCGGGTCTGTTTATTTTGTAATGAAACTGCGATATGACCAAATTGTTAGTTGGGTCGACGGTGGACGTCACGTATCGGGAGCACTGGGATGCAAATAGAAATGAATTAATGATCAATCGAATCCGATGGGACGTGAAAATCCCTTTCTCATCCAGGCGAATACAACAAACAGATGCGTTATCACTCCAATTATAGTTTCATCAGCGCATTGCAACTAATTGCAATGATTAAAGGTTATTTTAGTTTAGCGCGGCACATTGTTCGCGCGCGTTGCACGCACTGAAATAAGTTGCGCTGGGTGGAATTATTAATAAACGCATTATTAGCTGTTTGGATTTGCAGTTGACCTATCCGTGCACTGTAGTTGTGATTGAATTCGTCGGTTGCGCTACTCGGACTGCAACGGAATGTATTCAGATCTCGTACGCGTTCAAAATATTTTAATTCTATATCATACGGTTGAAAATACGCATTACTCATACTTTGCGAGGCACTTGTTGGATTTATTGTTTGATTAATGAATTAATATTATTGTTTTAGAACAATGTCGGATGAGACAAAGAGTGTCGAATTGGTTGTTGATTTCGAATCCCAAGAAGCAGCGTTGATCGCCGAAGAAGTATACAGTATGGGTACTTCAAGCACAAAATGTGATAACGCTGCGCGTTCGAATACTGCGGAGGAGTTTGTTGATGTCTTGGAGATTGAAGAGGAGCGAAGCGTTATTGTTAACTCTGCGTCGGAGACGCTGGCAGTGTCCGAGAGGAAAAAAGAAGAGTTTTGTGGGGGCAGAGCTAGCGACGATGACACACTGAGTATCGCTAGTGCCACTTTGAACGAAATTGTTGACAACGTCACCGGATGTAATAGTCGCAAGCCCGTTAATTTGTTTTTAGATAATATTTTTGTTAGCGATGAACATAACCAGGCCTTGCCTGCACAAAGTACAAACGTCGATTTATCAGAAGATTCTAAATTAATGAACTATAAGGAGCCACAATCAAATGAGGAATTGCTGCGAATGTGCACACGCGAAGCGATTGACGGCGAGGATTCAGCGACTGAGAGCCTACCCGTTGAGGAATTGGGCAGCGAGGAACCCCACGATCGAAGTGACGGATCTGATTCGGGATTAGGATTAGAAATGTGTGACGATCGCCCTACAAATGATCCGCTTGTGGTCTCTGCGTCAGCGCTGGGGGAAAGTGACAGCGAAACGTCATTTCTCGATCGTTTAGAGGAGTCGACGCATCAATGCGATGGTGATAAGGGTGATGAGTTATCACTGGTCAATGCCACCAAGTTGGAGAGTGCTATAGGTGCCATCCTTGATGAAGCCAAGGCAAAGATTCCAATGAAAAGCAGTCTCAAGCGGAAGATGCTGGATGAGCCTGGCGTGTCTGATGACGAAAGCCCCAAATGCAAGAAGAAGCGCGGCATAACATTTGATAGCGTGACGGTTTACTACTTTCCGCGGACACAGGGGTTCACTTGCGTGCCTTCACAGGGCGGGTCGACATTGGGCATGGGTTCTCAGCATTCGTATTTTCGCAAATTTTCGATCGCTGAGCACGCAGTGGAGCAGCGACGCATTCATCGACAGTTATTGCAGCAATTGCGCTCAGAACGGCAAGTAACAAGTGGTTCCGGAATGGGCTCGTCGAGCGATGATAGTGATAGCGACGAAGAACCTTCGGATATTTCAGAGTCGGAGTTAGATTTGGATAATTATTACTTCTTACAGCCGGTGCCGACGCGACAACGGCGTGCGCTGTTGCGTGCGGCTGGCGTACGTAAGATTGATTCGTTTGAAAAGGACGAATGTCGGGATATTCGTACGTCTCGTGAGTTTTGCGGATGTGGATGCAAGGGATACTGTGATCCTGATACGTGTTCCTGCAGCCAGGCGGGAATCAAGTGTCAGGTTGATCGTCTGAACTTTCCGTGCGGTTGTTCGCGCGACAACTGTGGCAACTTGAGCGGTCGAATCGAATTCAATCCCGTCCGAGTACGAACGCACTTTATCCATACGCTCATGCGGCTGGAACTGGAAAAGAAGCAGAAAACGGACGAGGATACGGATAATAAGAAATGGATGGAGAACGAGCGGCTCGCATCGCCGTACTGTACCAATCCAAATGGTAGCAAACAGGACCAAAATGAAACGAAGCATCATCAGCATCCACTGCACCATCAACAGCAACAACAGCAGCAGCATCAAAAGTATAACAACAATCTGGTGCGAGACGTCAATTTGAATTCGCATATTGATGTGGAGCACAATGGAACATTCACGAATCTGCACTACGGTGCTCCGGGGGAGGGACCCGGACCGGGAATCATGCAGCACTCCAATCTACCAACGCGCGAGGATTCACTCGATCTGTACACGTTTCGAGAGGATTGTTACCAGGATGAACGCGATGCGATAAATAATAGCAAACACCACCAACAGCAACATCACCATGCAGCGCAACACCAACAGCATTTTCCATTACCTGTTCCGCAACCTAATTTTCACTTTGGCGCTTCGTCTGAAGTCGTCAGCTATCCGGCCGGTGCGAATCCCTACACACCCACCCCATCGAATCAATACCATAACCACCACCACCACCATCATCAACAGCACCACCACCAACAGCAGCAGCAGCCGCATGCGGCCGCTTACGCTGGCTTCAACGATTTTAATCCGGTTTTTAATCCGTACCAACTCTATCCGCAAGACTTTGCTGTTAGTAACTCCAGTAGCGCACAAGCAATCAACAATTCTGCTACGGCTATAGTCACAAACAATTCGTCGATTAATATTAAATGTCATGAAGCGAGTTCTACATCATCAACAAGCAGCTTTAACAGTTTCGAACCGTTTCCAAATGACCAACAGCCATTCGGCGAGAAGGAGCAGCAGCAATACACCAATTTGAATACGGTTGGGGCCAATAATAAATCGATCGAATCGTTTTCCGACTTGCTCAATGCGCGGTACTCCGCCGGCGCCACAACGCCGACAACAAATACCTCTGCATACGCGTCTTACGAAGATCACTTCAATCATGTTCAGGAGACAACGTTGAGCGATGCGTTGACAAACACGATGACAAGCGCCGAAAAGAACATTGAGAGTGCAGAACATATTATTGTTCAGGATGAGGACATTGGAAATGAGAATTTCGGCGAGATTATTAAGAAGTCGATTGTTGAAACCGTCTCCACGTAAATCGTCAGTTTTATTGGTGCAATGTTTCCCGAAATATTGCTTGCGATAATTTCTTAATTAAATATAGTAAAATTGGCTGATCAATTAAAAGAGCAATTGTATCAATTATGGCAATACTTGGGGGTTACATGCACGAAGAGGCACATTTTGTACATACTCCATAAGTACATATTACCTAAATTATATATGAAGTTAAGTTAATTAATTAAATAAATTCCAATGACGGTCATCGCCGATTATACCCAATGCGAATGATACGAACGTGCGTATGGTGCTTTTCCTTTTGTTATGGCAATTTACCGATGCGTGCAACGCGTTTGATATGCATGCGGAAAATCAATTACTAAGTGCAATTCAAAATTAATTCTAATGTTTGACTTTAGATGTTATTTATTTACTCTTTAAAAGAGCTACTTGATTTTCGGTGCAACTCGAACATGTTGCACTTCTCATCCGCAATGTTAGCTAGTGATCGTTAGAAATATTTAAAAAAAAGATCAAAATCATGATGCGCATGTTGATTTGTAGCATTTGCATTGGTTACTTCTTTTTTAGAAGAAGAGTATTATAGCAAAATATATAATAAATTTAACAAAACCGTCAGTAAAATAAATTATAACTAATAATATTGATACTTAAACAATTATTATTGAATTTATAAAATGATATGATTATTGATAAAATGCAAAGTCTAATTAATTGCTACGTATGTGAGAAACAACCAGCCGGAAATATCTTGATGTGCGGAGCGAGTTAAGCAAGTTAAGAATGGATAAGCAATCAATACGTTCCAATAATACAATTATTATTATTATATTATCACCCATAATTATTATGAAAATTAAATTTATATATTAAAAATGTAGAAAATTGCTACTAGATCTAAAACAAAATGAAATGTTTTAATAAATGTTGTGGAAAGATTTATTTTAATCATTAGTAGGCTGCTGAAAGACGTTAGTTACTTGTCAGATGAAAGTATAAAACTGCCGCGTGTTTTATTATAATTTTTGGTATCAAATTTCGATTGAATATCGTTTGGAATGGTTGTTCCTTGTGATGGTCCGCTAGCCGGTTGGAAGAAGGCGACATGTCAACTGCCACGGTCCAACATTATTTCTTCGGACGCTGCTCGTAGTCGGAAACTAACATTTGCTCCAACATATGAAAAAGTAAGATTTCAAGTCATTGTTAGTTTGTTTTTTATGAGATGTTATTGCGCTTGTTGTTTTCAGGAACCGCACAATATGCCAAAGCTAATATCGAATTTTTATCTTCGACAATGGCTGGAAGAACGCGATCGATGTTATCGCTTTGTTGCCCGTACAAAAATATATCCACGATTGTTTAAGAGAAAGATTATAATTCGAAAGAAAGCACCAAAAATTAAGGAAATACCAATTATTACTTTGAAACGGTAAAACTATTTACTACGCGACGAAGTTACCTATCTAATGGTTTGTTTTAGTTTTCAGAATATACCAGCAAAAGTTGACAGTAACTTATCCAATCTACGCAAAAAGAATAAGACATAACTTATGAACGAAATATTTTGTTATTTTGAAAGTGATTTTAATAGAGAATTTATATACCAGAATTACTATGCCTTTATTATTTATTTACCTATTCCTGAATGTCTTTGTAATGTACAGTAAGTACCTATTGCTGGTGATTGTACATATAACGGTTTAGAACAAATTTCAGAAAATATTACTATAAGTGTAAGTTTTCGAATAACTTTTGTAAGCAGTTAATAGCTCAGGTGGTCAAGCACTTGCTTTACATCTGGGAGTACTGGGTTCGAATCCCGGTCCGGGCAATCTAAATAAATTTTTCTAAAATTTAAATAGAAAGCCCATGGTTACAATAGGTAAAGGCACTTGTACCAAAGACGGATGATCATTCAATTGATGCGCTCGAATTCAAATCGGGCACTTGGAAAATATTCTAAGTCCAAATATAGTTCTGGTAACCGGCCCCTCTAGTATTCGCTGGCGGCGCTGGTAGAGTCTGTCCCCCCCTTAATGATGACGTCAGAATACGAGGTCTGTTGGTAACGAAAATCGGGAATGGGGAGGCAGTATACTGCCGGGGAGCGAAGCGGCGGGGTGGGCCGACACAAGACAATCTTAACGTACGGGCTTCAAAAATTAAAAATGGGGCCCTTGTACAGGGGGCCTACTGGACTTAGAACTAAGTCCGAAGCAGGCTCCCAAGCGTACAAGGAATTGAAAACTTAAATTCGAATTGCCTTTCTCGGGGATCGAACCCGAGACACTCAGATCACATCCATAGACTTTACCACTAGGCTATGGAGCGTTGTTGCTATAGCTAAATTTGATCTTCCCCTTATAGTATTAAATTGAGAAATTGAAACTTAAATATATGTTTCCATTCTCGGGAATCGAACCCGAGACACTCAGATCACTTCCATAGACTTTACCACTAGGCTATGGAGTGCTGTTGCTATAGCTAAATTTGATCTTCCCCTTATAGTATTAATTTGAAAATATGAAACTTAAATAAATGTTGCCGGCCTCGGGAATCGAACTCGAGACACTCGGATCACATCCATAGACTTTACCACTAGGCTATGGAGTGCTCTTGCTATAGCTAAATTTGATCTTCCCCTTATAGTATTAAAGTGAGAAACCAAAACTTAAATAAATGCTGCCGGCCTCTGGAATCGAACTCGAGACACTCGGATCACTCTCATGGATTATACCTCTAGGCCATGGAGTGCTATTGCCATAGCCAAATTTGATCTTGCCCATATAGGCTAAACCTTGTTTAAATTGAAAACTTAAAATTGAATTGCCAGTCTCGGAATCGAACCTGAGACACCTGGATAACACCCGTAGACCCCGACCACTAGACTACGGAGTGCTGTTGTCATTGCAAAATGTAATCTTGCCTATATATGCTCAATTCTTGTTTAAATTGAGAACATAAAATTGAATTGCCTGCCCCGTGGCCGAACCTGAGACACTTAAATCAATTTGAAATAATGATAGCCAACCAGATAGATTTACTTTGTAATCGGATGCGAATTTTAAGTGATTTGTTTCTTAATGTAATCTTTAGCGATAACAAATAGGAATTCAAGTGTTTTTCAAGAATTGGCTGATCAAGTGTTTTTCAAGAAGGCTATTGTATGCAAAATAGGATAATTGAGCACATTTTGAAGTATCTCCTCTGGAAACTCTATAAAACCCAGAAAATTGTGAGGTAAATGAATAATTTATATGAATAATCGAACTGCGTAGTGCTCCGATTTTAAATTACTAAAAAATCTTCTACAATGCGGTCTCAAATCTACTTCTATTTCGTCCTAGCTTTGGCATTAAGCTGTAGTTCACTTAACGTCCCATCTGAGTTAGATCAAGAACTAGAGGAGTTCTTACCATTTCCATTAAATGGAATTGCTCCATTTGCACAGAAACAGGGGTAACTGTTACTTATTTCCTTTAATTATCACCATTGTCTAATATTAATGTTATTAGCGAACGTATTGAAACCATCAATCAAATAACTACCCTTCTCTTGCGTGAACTTCGTCCGTTGATGACTCGCTTCGGATTGGATCCTTTCAATGCAGGCAACAGTGGTATTAACGTTGTGGTAAGTAATGCAGGCGAATTTGAATTTTAGTTTATTCAAACGTATTAATTAGGTTGCAGCATTCAAATTGAAGCGTATTACTGTGCACAGGCTGCCATCGATTCATCGAGCTTCTGATGTTATTGTATATGATGATACCTATAATCAACGAATGACTCTTGACTTTACTCTAGCTTTTACCGACTTGGAAGTAAGACTAACTTGCGCATTATACTTTACTACTAGTAAATTTATGTTAATATAATAATTTATCATGTAGGTAACCACCGATTACAGTGCTTCAGCGTTAAACATACCAATTACCAAAGGAAGTATTAATGCAACAATTCCAGAGGCAAAGGTTGAGATGAAAATCGTTATTAACTATAACGGTCCCAGGATCTACATGGAGGAATTCAAGCTTACTGGCAATAAGGAAATGCAATTGCGATTCTCTGGTAACCTGGAATCATGGTTAATTAACAAAATCACAGATCCATTAACTTTCCTCTTCGGCGGAATTGTTGATAAAATCGCACAAGGTCCGATCAAGAATAGCATTAACAATATGTTGGGCCGCATTAATAACATGTTCATTAAGAAACCGACAACTGATTTTGCTTTCTAAGTAATACTTTTCGAACCATATTTTTGAGACATATAATCATGTACCTAATTTCTTTTGTTAAACCTTTGTAGTAAATACTTGTTAATAAATATATTGTTATTGAAGTATATGGATGTATCGCATACGTGAAAATTTTGGAAACCAAGTTAATTGCTAAGGCCAAGGCAAATTACGTCATTAATTTATCAAGTAACACATGCCATACTATCAGTGCACTACATTGGCAGTTTAACAATAAAATAATTTAATAAATTGTTTGCGTTATTCACGTAATAAATGCTAGTTCATTGTCAATGATTTATCACTTTACATTCGTTAGTTAATCGAATTCAACTGCAACGTGCATATCAGTTTTCTTTAAAATTGCGGGCAATTTGTCAATGATTAATTCTTTCCAACTATTGCATACATATTTCATGCGATGCCTGAAGAATGTTTAAGAACTATTTGTGTGAAATTTGCAACGTAATATTGTTTATTTAAGCTGACGTAAAATAATAAGATGTAGTTATTTCGGTAATTTATTGCAAGAAATAGTTTTGAGTGTGCATTAATACGAAACTTTTTATTGTTTGAAATTATTAGTCACACTAGCTAGAAATCGTGAACATATTTCAATTGATATCCTATCGATTCGCATTGTTACTAAATTCGACGTAGGTTCAACTTAATATTATTACCTACATACCGCATTCGACGTTTGTTACTGCAATATGCTGTTCTGTAAAAATGCGTACGTATTCTGTGCAGTGTTTCTGCTACTGCATGTGTTTGGAAGCTGCAGGATAACGAAAGTAAAAGCGCGACGTATTGGTCATAACAAAAGCATATCAAGTAATGAAGGGTTAGATATAAATCTAATGTAAAAGTTTTTCAACGAATTTATAAGATTTGTTCCAGGACACAGGTGCAAACTGTTAACCAACTAACGGACATAGCTCTTAGACAAATGAAACCGTTGATCAATCGGCTTGATATGAATCCATTTCACGCTGGAAATCAAACTACGAAAGTTGGGGTAAACGACTGCTAAAATTAAACTAGTAGAATATTAATTGCTTAAATTGCAGCCTGTTAAACTAGTATTGACTAATATTGAAGTTTACAACCTTACCACAATTTATCGCATTGCAGATGTTATTGTTTTCGATAGCGCTGAAGACCAGCGAATAACTGTTCGTCTTTCTTTAGGCTTTAATGATTTACAAGTATTTCCTCTATTTTCTTTGTATAACTTTTCTGAACAAACGAATTTTTTAGGTAACAGCTGATTATCGATTAAGGGCTTTAATGCTAGTGAATCGTGGTCATATCACTGCTAAACTACCATCACTTACTGTTAAACTTTTCCTCATATTTGATTATCAAACCTTAAGCGTCCATTTGGAAGATTTAAAAATAAATGGCAATAAACAAATGGATGTCAAATTTTCCGGAAATCTTGAATCCAGCTTTATTAATTTAGCTACTGCGCCCGTGACTTCTATTTTTGGAGGTATTATCTATGATATTGTTCAGGGTCCACTCAAGGACAACATCAACAAGATGCTGGATGATCTTAATGCTGTCCTCAACCAAACAATAGCTTCGATGGCTAATCATAACTAGTAATCTATCAGACAAAATAAAAATCAAGTTTGTGCAATCCACTTACGTTAATTTCCTGTTTGTATTCTTTAATTGCGTTCTAAGGAGCAATCCTGTTTGTATGCAGATATTACGAAAATTGTAATTTTATTGCGAGTATTTTAAAAATGATAATTATGAATGGTTTTGTGTATGTTTTAATGCGTCGGCAAATTGAATAACACGACAAAATTGTTGTTGTGATGTTCGAATTTAAACTATAAGGTTTATATGAATATGTATTACACATAGACTATTTCCAGCTATTCAGGTATGACAAGATTAATACTTGTAGTTATGATGATTGATTATGAATGATTCCTTGTCACAATTCAAAGTATATCTTGAAAAATACACACAAACCTTTTTAATTCAACTATGATGCTTTTAAGAGACCTTAAATTGACTTAATAATTTCCTCAAGTACTCTTTGAAATCAATTCGTATCCTCTTTAACCAGTTCAAATACTTATAGCGAAAATACAATACTAGTATGTTCCACTAATATATAGCAAATGGGAACTTAAAAAACTATAAATTACCTACAGTTCACGAATAAATTAAATAAAAATTGATAACAAGTCCGTGTATCTTTCCAAAGCTTTGTCTGTTTGGGCTTATATAAAGCAAATTTTCCACCCAAATAATTTCCATACGTGAAAATTCAAGTACAAACCAAACAGGTTGTAATATTTATACTATATTCGCGCGATAAAAAATTAATGAGCGCGCAATAAATAGAAGTGTGTAGACAAAAACAATATGAAGTACTTTGCATTACTTGGAGCGTTCTTTTTGGGATACTGTGATTTTTCAAATGCCAGTAATGATTTATCGCATCACCATCAAGAATTTGCGCATAATTTGACTAAAGTTGCTCGGATAAGATCAAGATCGAAACGCGCAATGTAAGTAGTACTTGGGCAGTTTAATACTTTATCAAGTAATCTAAATTTTTGAATATCAGACATATGATCGAAACCACTGATGAGTTTTGCGACCTAATTATTCGAGAAATTCGTCCTATTATGTACGAATTTCATATGGAGCCTTTTAACGCAGGCAATCAAAGCCAGAGTATAATGGGCGTTAGCAAATTGTATTTGTACAATGTTATGGTCTCAAATTTAACGACAATGAAACGTTACGGAAAACTCACAATTTTGGACGATGATGAAATGCATATTACAACATTTAGTTTTAGATTGACATTCGATGATCTTCAGGTAATCATTTCCGCGTCAAAATTCTAATTGTTACTAATATTTTTCATTAGATGAAGTGCAAGTACAAATTAAGTCTTCTATTCCTTGCCGTTCAAGGATTAGTTACTGCTAAATTACCAGGTGTTATGATATCAATGACATTTAAAGTAGATTTCAAATTATTGGTAATCGAATTGATTGATTTTCAACTTATTAAAAATGATAAGTAAGTATATTCATGTTTGATTGCCCAAATGTTAATACATCTGTTGCTCTCTGTTTAAAGGAACATTGAAGTTACTTTCTCTAAAAGTTTGGAGGCCTTCGTGCTTAATATCATCAGTGGTCCGATAGTCGCATTGTTTGGAAATATCATGCTAAATATAGCGGAAGGCCCTATTAAGAATGAAATTAACGCAGTTCTTAAAAACATTAATAAATCATTAAGAGTCGTACTGTTAACGCTTGGTAAAAACAGTATCTCAAACAAAAATTAATATAAGCTTTAAAATGTAATTACGGTCTCTAGAAGTCTTTTATCAAAAATGATATATGTGTTATCAGGATATTCTACAAAACAATGACATCACATGTGAATAAATTTGCAAATTATTTGTGTATTATCATAGAGAACGAGGCAATAACTGTATTTACGTTTTGTATCGTGAATAATTCAAGGTGCGCATGATTATTGATCAAACATTGTTGAATTACAACACCAGGAAATCGCGTAAACCAAAATATCATTAAAAGATTTAGCTAGTACATAACGAAAATGAATAAGCAATTAACTAAAATAGAACAACAACTTTTAAGTGAAATATTAGAGAATACTCTCAACTCGTTAAAAATAGAAAGAGAATTAGCTGAGCGACAAAAGCCCAAAATAAAACTTGATGATTTCATGAGTTTGGATCACGATATAATAAGCTACAAGAATGCCCAGTCATTACTTCAAGAGCTACTCAATGAGATAAGCACTCATGGTACTTTTAATTGCTTGGAAAGATTTGTAACTGAAAAACTAAATCAAAAGGTAGAGCTTGAGAATTTACAACTTGAAAAGGAAATTGTCACAAAGCAAATACAGGAAGGTAAATCTAAACTGGACCAGGAAAATTTAAAGCATCAACATGAAATGGCAACTTTAAATTTAAAGCTGGGCCTTCTTAAAGATCAGCAAGAAGTATGTTAATAATTCGTATTATTATGTACATTATAAATTGCTTCTTGAAGGATGAATCATGGCAGCAAGGCGTGAAATTGAAATATTTACTATCATGGATGGAAGCGCAAAAAGATCAATGCGAAACGAAACTTCAGGCAGAAAAGAAACATCTTGAAAATAGCATTAAAGCCACTGACAGTGCAATCGAAAATGAACATCTAGTGCATGATGAGTTGGAAAACTTCTATTCAATGCGACTTGGCGATTATATTCACCAAATGGTATATTGGGTTGACAAAGATGAGGAAGACATGAAAGTATTTAAAGAGAAAATTGCAAATAAAGAGCGTTTATATGCAGAGCTTCAAGAAAAGATCTCCACTGCAGAGAAACTTGTAAGTCATTTCAAACACAAGTTACATATACAAAATGCCAATACTGTTTTATAGTATGCATCGAGGGAGGCTGAAATGAAAGCATATGAAGAACTTAAAGAAAAGAGACGTATAGAACAAGAACATCTTAATTTCCTAAATGCCCAAGCCACTAAAATTCAAGCGTGGTGGAAAGGCATGATGGTTCGATGTAAACTTGGACCGTACAAAGTGAAGAAACCTAAGGGTGGAAAGAAATCCAAGAAGAAGAATTGATTTCCTCCTTTATAAAGAATTGTTCAAAAGTGGAAAGTCTCTCGCCTTCTATAGTTTATACTTAACCTATAGCTTACCTAGTACTATAAAATATTTACAACTTCCATATCATTTCAGCGTTTTTCAGCACATCATTACTTGGGCTCATTTTATGAAACATAAAATATCCTTGTATTTGAGCAGGACTAACATGTTTTCCAAAATGCACTACTTTATCTGCAAAGTCACAGCCTAATCTTGTGGCTTCAGTATCCTTATAAAAACGCAGGAACATGCGTTCAATTTGACTCTTTGAACACCATCCAATGTGCTCCTTTACATCAACACGCCCTGGACGTATTAATGCCGGATCCAATCTACAATGTAAACAATAATTAGACAAAACATTAAAGCTATAATAAATAGGCAAACCTTTCGAGGTAGTTTGTTGTCATAAACACAATACGTGCTTCTGTACTTGCAACACCATCTAAACAATTAAGCAAACCGCTGAATGTGACACGATTCAAACCCTCGTAAGCTGCTTTTTGTTGTGAGGTATCTTCCCTGGACAGAAAAGCAGCATCAATATCCTCCAATAAAATTATTGTCTGTTGTGGAGCCACACTTAATAAGTGGTTTAATCGATCATCAGTCAATCCTCGTTCAGAGAGGTTTAACACACATATGCCAAATTCTAATTCACCAGCAAGGGCAGTAATGAACGATGATTTTCCACAACCCGGGGGACCATATAACAAATACCCTGAGGCAATAACTCAGATTAATGATACCAAGGAATATATAAATTACTCAGTAAATACCTCGACGATATGGAATCCCACGATCTGTATACCATTGTGGATTTGCTATAAACTCTTTACAATCTGATACTATTCTTTCGCTCACACCTTCATCCAAGACAACTGAAGTAATAGGTCGTCTTTTTCGAGGATGGCCAAGAGGTCTCCACTCACTGCCCATCGCTGAGTACATCACTGTCTTGCCCTCATGAGCTTTAAGTGCCATATGCCTGGCTGAAACAGATCATATTATAATTATTTGATTGTTCAACTAAAATGTCAAAATTATTAACGCTCCTTGCAATTGCACTGTGCCATTTATGCACACAATCTACAAATATCTCAATAGATGCATCACGCTATCCTCTACGCTGGCCTGACCTGATACAACATGAAGACTTTATAGTAAAAGCATTAGAAAAATTGAAACATGAATTGATTGTAGTAAAAACAGACATTCCCTCTGTAATTATTGGATTTAACACATCATCAGATATAAAACAGCCATTGGCTAAAATGGGTCACAATGATATTAAACTACTGCCTTCATTTTTAAAACCAACAGGTAAAATAAAGCGAAAAAGAATTATTGACGTGATGCTCAGTGGAAAGACAAATGAATTACGTGCAATGCCACGCCGCAAAGTCATAAACTTTTTCCCTATAATGGAAAACATTAAGATACCGCTCGAGCAGCAACTCATTCTCTGGGACATCTTTAAGTTTGATCGATCAGTGTTTGAATTAACTGCTGAAGAGCTTGGTAAAGTAGGCAGTCTTATTAATGACATTCCAGAAGACGATTTATACAAAATTAATTTAAACGATAGCGAAATATTAAATTATTTGGGTACCTTTGATGGCTTAAAAAGGCGGAAAGCTGGTATCTTGGCCTATGCACTAAAGAACCGCAATGAAGAGCTATTTGGAACTCGTGATGTTTTATCTTTGAATTTTATCAATTCTATTAAAGGCTTGCTTTGTGGATTTCCTTTACATGACTTGCAAAAGTTAAACAGCACTGATGTATTGAACATAAACAGTACTGTTTTTCATAACCTTTGGGCCTGCACCAAAGATCAGATTAAGGTAGGACATTTAACTAATTATTTTCATGAGAATGATACCTGCATTATATTTCAGTTCTTAATGGATCGATCAAGAGAGAATTTCCATTTTTCAGAAGTTGAAACCTGGAATGATAAAGTTTTTGAGAAATTGGGATTTCTCATTGGTGGCATTGAGCCCTCAGATGTAAAACTAATTGATCCTCAAATTATAAACTTATTAAACCCACAAGTTCTTGCTCGATGGGCACCAGAACATTTTGAAGCTCTCACTACTATACAAGTGAAACAACTCACTTCTCAGCAACTAAATGTAATGCATTCACAGCTATTTCAACATTAAAAAGTGACCACTCACCTTCTTCTAAGATGTTGAAATATATTGATTTGTCCTTGCCAAATGCAGTTAATGTAACCGTTTCCCATGGAACGCCCATGTGCAAATCCAGTGTTTGTTGTTCTCTTGTTCGTTCTACTTTGATCCAAGTAGTCTTGTATCTAAAACGACAAACATTGTTATTGATCTGTATAAACAGTTGTGTCACACATAATCTATTTTCTAAAAGCTCTGCAACAGCATATTGAACTAAAGGTTCAGAATGCCTAAAGGTTGTACTTTTGAAAAACCGCCAAACCTAAGGGGCATGTTTGTGGCACAAACCAAACGTAATGTTTGCATTGCTATTGGGCTATCTATATGTGTTGGAATTTGCTCGAAGATGTATGGTCTCAACCGCAAGAGAATCTATCGTGAATTCTACGAAAACTATGATATCCATGAGGAATTCAAGGAGATAGCCGCAAAGGGTCTCTTTCAATCTGTAGAGTAAACAATAACAACTCACCTGAAGAAATGTGTGCCGATGCTTGGAATAAAATCATATTTTGTCTTTACATGTCCAGTGTCTTTTTGTTCAAAGCTAGTCTCTACACTCAAATGCTGTGTGCTTCGAGCCCCCTTTTGTGTTATCCAGTGTAAAAGCCATTGGTAAGATTTATCTCTGCAGGGTACTTCCAATGTAATCATATAATGCCGGCGAAAGAATATAAGACCTCCTTGTAGTCCTTTACGTAATATTGCAGCACTAGCACCTATCCCAAATAAACCAAAACCGGCACCAAAATACGGATTATCACTTAACGCGGATATATATTCAGTAAGAGTCATTATTATTAAACAATTCTAATTCACAAGCACTAACTGGCACTAACTAAATGATACGACTGACGAGGTTATGTTGTTTCTCCGTATCATATGGTTCAGTGCCAGAGGATCCTCATTTCCACAATAGAGGTCGACATCTGATTTAAAACTTTCAAAGTTTGAATAGCACATCTAGCCGTACTTAGTAAATTATAATTGTAGTTAAAACTAACGAATAACTTGTAGTAACTTAATGCTGGTAGTCGAGAATAACAAGTTTAAATGTTTATTCTTTTTTCTGCGCTGTTTTCAACATGAATACTTACTATACACTGACGAGTTACTTGAACCTTATTGAACCATCTGGTTTATGTAGATATCCATTAAAAGTGTAATTTATTACGAGTAATCAACGAGTAAATCGCATTGTGTGAGTGACATGCAGGGCTTCGTACCCTCTTTATTTGAATATGCATGAACACATCTAGATTAGAATTCGTTTAGCCAGTTGACCAGTGCGCTCTCCAGTAGTTTTTGCCATTCACGCGCATCGCGTTAATTTCCATAACTAATTTACTTGATTAGAATTGATTTAGAGCCGATTGCTATCGTGCACCGTCACTTAATTAAGGAAGACGAGTAATTTTACTTAATGCATCAACATTTACAGTTGATATTTTGTCGGGCAAAGCCTGGGCGTACAGGAAAATCTTGGGTTGGCGAGTTTTGCATTAATGGAATGGCTGGAAAACCTTTCGATAAGTTATTCCAACCTCAACCGAATAATAGTGGCGTGCAAACAGCGTCTGCATTGGGATCACTGGGATTCAGGGGATGAACCATTGCACGTGCTCTGCGCCGAATGAAATAGGAAAAGTCGAAATCTAGGATACTTATAGCATTGTAATACTCGCGGGTGCCATTCCAGCAAAACCCGTTTTTAAAGCCCACGGAATCCATTTCAAATCGAATCTCATTTCCACAACCCTGCTGGATGAATACCAGGAGTGAGAGAGTAATCTAAATGCAGCGTGAAACTGGTCAGGGAACGCGTTTTCGATTCGTTTGTGTGCTGTTTTTGCACGCTTAGTTTTTGCACCATTCACTCATTTCTTGCGTTGCTTCTTCACCATCTTCCGATGCAATCGTGTGTGGCAATCTCTGTGTATGCACATATGGGGTTTGTTTTTGACACTTGTGTTGGTGCATTGAACACCCACGGGTGTTGAGGCTTAATTGAATTTTTTATTATCACATTATGAATAAAATATCAATGTGTGTTCAGTTTCTTCAATGCGTTTCCTAATGGTTTTTTTGGTTATTGATAAAAACGCTTCTCAAACATTTCAAGAATCGATTAGGAACTTATTCTGAATACGAATAAAAGTTAAAATTATATTATTTAATTAGAACAGGAATACAGCAGATATTTGTAATTCATTTCTGCGCTTTGTGGTAATTACACGTGAATGACACGCGCAGTTTTGAGCTGCTAAGGATAAATTAAATTTAATGCAAATAGTGTATAAATAATGCGCACTTTGTGTGTAAATTCGTAAAATTTTAAGCAAATAAAACAAAACACATTGAGGAATGTCCCGTGTGCACATCATGTCAACGTCATTTAAATGTGTATGCACGTTGCATTGTAAAATTAATTAATCAACTCGTTTTTGGAAGGGTGCGAAAGTTGGCCAGCGCAATTCTCTGCGCTGCTGCTGCTGCTGCTGTTACCCAGAGTACTAATAATATGAAACGTAATGATTAAAAATAATAATGCAAATCATAAAAGTTGCATAAAACAATTACCAGTTGCAGTTCAACCCTTTTATTCCGGTGGGGTGTGAAAGGCGAAAGGGTTATGTGATAATGTATGATGCACGGATGCCAGGCGAATTTCGTAATCAAATTAAACAAAAGTCATTAGCGTTTATTTGGTTGGCATTAAAATTTAACTAATATTTCCCAAATTATTACGAATCTAAATTCGCAACTTACATAAAATTCAGCAATAACTTGTGCGAAAAATGAAAATCACACCGCATTAAAATAAGTATCTTATGTGATTAACCAAAGTCTTAATTAAACAATTGAATGATGAGAAGGAAAACGGTGTAGGATTGAAAACATTGAAAGGGGTTAATTTCGTATGAAATGAAGTGAAAACCCCTAAGATCACACTGTTTTGGAGGGCACATCAAATGCATCATCAATTATTCGAGTTTATTTAGCACGCATTTTCCATTCTTCATTTATTTTACTCACCATTTCATTCGCGTTTCCTTTCTTTTCTTTGCACTGTCCATTTGACTCTCTCGCTTACAATGTGTGTGCTCATGACCATGCAGTCATTGAACGTAATGATCTAATGAAGGGGGTCACATATGCAAACAAGCCACATCGAGTGGCACCCTTTAAAGAGCTGCAGGACTTGCGTTAAACTTGTGACAATATAGTTTTCCGGAGGGCTTGCGCACAAAACTCGTGTGCGGGAGAAAAGTAGGGGTGTCATAATATAAACACCCTACAGTTATTATCCAATGTATCAGGAAGTACAAATACGACTAAGTATTTCAGTTGAGCGGAAATAAACAAATGTAAATAGAAGTAAACAAAAGTATACGGCGGGAAATAAATACAAACAAGCATAAACTATTCCTGGAAATACAAAAGGTGAATAAAGATGATTAAAATGTCAAATAAATTTGATAAAACTAATAAGAAATAAGACATTTGTTTGCTTGCTTGCTTTAAGAAATATTTACGTATTCTTAAAGAATCTGATAATTTATCTTGGCTTCCAACTTATTGCCAACACCTCACGAAGAATTTCTTGCAATTTTCTTCCTTGACGTTTGACATGTCAAAGCATGACATTGATTTGCAATAAACTCCAAAGCTTCAAGTCTTTTCTTCCCTTCGAACAATCCTCACTTGACAATCATGCTAAATCGTTTTCCATTTCCATTGGACGTAGAAATAACACGATTTTGAAAAAGTGTTCTAATTCTTCAACGTCTCCCAGCAATCAGACCAAACGCAAGAAAAGTAAAGTTAATTCGAATGCGAGCTTTAATTGTGAAACTATGCTGGCGTATGCTCGAGGAGTGCGCTGAAATTTAGATTGAAATCCTCGAAAAAGAAGTGAATATTATTTGGAAGCGTGCTAATTGGACGCGGAAGCGCTAAAGTTAATGAGCGACATTCGCGTAATTGTTGAATTTCGTCCCGGGCGTGTAAACGAATAAGCGCTAGCAAAGCAGTGAAAAACTGTTCGGCGACGGGAGGTTAATTAACGGAAACGCTCGTAAAGAATTAATCAACGGAAAAGGGCATCGCATAATAACCGTTGCGCGCAATCGTATGAAGTGTGTAAGGACGCTTTACCTGCAAAAAGGATAATTTCAATGCGTTTTACACGAATGTACTTCAAGCTTTTTGTTTTGCATATACCTACCGTTGGTACTTACCCTTCCTGTTTCTATTCCGGTCGTGCGTGTGTGTATTTGTTCATATAAAGCTCGGGGTTCTAAAATTTCTAATTGGACGTCACGCCAGCAACCGGGGGCGGCGTGTGTTTTTGTTACTCTTTAAAGCATCATCATCATCGTCCGCAGTTGGCGTGGACTGTGCTGCAGTCAAATGAGTATAATCTTTACGAGTAGCCGCCTCCAGTGCGCCTCGAAATAGACGCATTTGTATGCGGAATTGCGAAACGCAATTAGCTCGCCGGAAAGAACCAGAACCGGATGGGTATCGTGATATTTTCCTCTTGCGTATTTCGCTGCACCCGGAGAAATTATCTCCGTTGGATAACGATAGAAAAATCTGTTAAATGAACGAAGAAAAAATATACAAAACCACAACTAGTTTATCAAATCTATAAATTAATGAGTTTAAATTAAAAATATTTATCATACAACTATTCATTTCTTCCCTAGTTGCATTGGTGAAAGTTAAGACGTTATACATATTGATAGATCAATTGGATTCGAAACGATTACGCGATAAAGACGATCCCTGGAGGAAAACGGTACTACTGCTACTGCATAGGGGTGGTTTATACAGTGAGTTACCAATACTTTACCTCACATCTTCAATTGATCCAGTAACTGAGTATTTTTTCATAATTTTATAGTTTTAAGTTTCTTAAGAACAGTTTAAAACTTCATCAGTTGTAAGAAATTTAATGAATTTTGCACAATTTTAAGTTTCAGCTTTGGGTGAATTAAGACAAGCACCCAATGTGATGAAATACTTGAACGTACACCTTGAGGGGTGCGTATACATGGTGATCTATTACCGCCACCCAAATATGTTGCATCATCGCCGCCCCCGTCTTGTTGTTCAATCCCCTACATGTCGTCGACAATCGCTTTCGGCTGTCTCTCTAAGTGCACGTTTAAAAGACTCATCATACAGCCAAGAAAATAATGTAAAAAGCAGGAAACATGAAAATAAATTTAATTAACTTACTTTACATTTTATTTTACGGAATGTGCTGAATTTCAGCTAGTAGAAGTGAATCGAAACTGTATTATGCGTTCATGTGATAGCGAGATGCGATTGTACGCGAGTGATAAATAGGCCAACATGTAGAGAATGAAACGACGGAGTGATTAACTGCGTTTGGCAATGGAATGCTGGGCAAGTGGAGGCGGCAGCGAGTGTGAAATCAGTCCGCCAAATTAAATCCGGGACCTCAGATTATTACATACCTCAGTGACTGTTCATAAATATCCGCGTTTCCAATTCGGTGGCGCGCTCACCCCAAGAGTGGCGTGCCCTACTTAGTCATGGACAAATAATTGTCCCGGCGCCCTTTTGCATGACCTTCCATTCCATACCCCACTGTGCATTTAATCACCAGCTAAACATCAATGTTTGCAAAAAGGCATACGACTATTAATAAATAAATGATTAATGGTTCGTCTTATTTATTTAAATTATTTTTAAATACGTAAAGGGTGTAATCGTATAGATCCAGAGCGTAATTAAGTAATGTCATTAGTAAGAAAAAAGCTCATGCTAATTAGTTAGCGATGTGGTCGTTGGATTATAAAACTAGCTAGTGATTAGATATGTAAGCGACGCTGAGAATGGCATTAATGCCGCCTCCAGGGGGCCGTTGTTGACTTGCTGCGGCGGCTCGTAATCATGGTAAATGTTGTAAATACGCCGCCCATCAGCGCACAAGCGCAACGGCAACAACAACAACAACAATGATGATGCTTGTGTTTGCTTTGTTTACGCTGCTCATCAGCGCAATGAGGCGTCCATCACAATGATTCGTTTCCGGTTTTCCCCGAGTTGAGCACACCCTCGGATTATTAACTGATTGGTTTCAAGTTGTGTTTGATTTGCTCGTTCATTACGTGATTAGTTTGCTAAATACTATCGAATTTCATTCTAGTTATTTTAACCACATCTTTTTTTTACCACACAAGTAAATTAACTTATTATTAAACTAAACTTGCGTATTGAATGTATTATTATAGTAGTATAATAATATTTTGATGTAATTTTGTGAAATACGCTTTGTGTATTTCCGGAGTTTAAAGTCCCAGTCACGAAAACACTTCTTCGGTGGCATTCTAACCCTGAACGTCCAGGATGGTAACATTAGATATTACATATTGGTAAGTTGGCAGTAAAATAAGGTGCTCTAAGTGTCCAACTAAAATATGACATGGCAGGGAGAGTCCCAGTGGGAATACGGGGATAGCAGTGGAACAGGACGAGGTAAACCCGTTATATGGACAGCATGCAAAAAACAAATACGGGAATGCGGAGATATGCGATCGCGCTTTTCAATAACTCTAAAAGGCATTGGCGACACTCGTCGCCGCCTCCACTGCCTCCGCCGTCCCATCGTCAATGACCATAAAGTACACGTGCTTCACGAATATTCGAATGTTTCGAAGAAACCACATTCGTTTATTCAATGATGAAATATTCCTCAGGGTTGTATTTATAATTTACACACACACATAAATTCTTGCCACACGGAATATATGGTCAATATTATCATTCCACTTGACTATTTGGCAAGTGTAATTCATTAATTCTATGCTGCTTAATATTAAAGTTAATTTGAAATAATTCAAATCCATCTCTGGTGAAATAACTATCATATAAAAGATGAAAGGTGGAAGCCTTGAATAATATCGATGATTGAAAGACATCAGAAAGTGGAGGACGCCGCCGTCCCCGGTGAAAGAAGCGCAGCAGTAAAAAGGCAACTGCTTGATGAGATGCACCAGGATTCGTCATTTTTACGGCGGTTTATCGGATGAGTCGCGGGGGTGGCTGCGGCGCGCGGCGCTTTCGTACGATATTCTTCTCTCCATATTTTATGCGACTCTCCCATGAGATGAATTACACATCCGATCCATCTAAGCGCGCGCAGATATCTAAACGTATGCGACCGGCCGCCACACGCGACGCTCCGCATAAGCAAATGTCGCCCCCAAAACAAGGACGCGTCTGGTTATTGCCATATTTTACTAGCGATTTGTGCATGCGACGCTGTCGTTTCGTTTCACTACTTCATATTTGTTCATTTCCGTCGTGCTCGTGTATACCGTCGGAGTGACGTTTTGCTTACGGGTTTCCTTCCGGTTCTCTTGCGGCTTCCATCCTCATATCAAAGATGCACAATTTTTATATATCATATATGATGATTGCCAGGAAGAAATCAACTCTGGAATTGAATACAACACGAGAATATATGTATTTTTACTCATCCTAGAGGGAAATATTTTTAAACTAAAGTAATTAGAAAATGAACAAAGAGTTTCTTTATTATTGGATCTGTAAATAATTAAACGTTATAACAATGAATAAATATTGTACAAGTTGTTCAAAGTACATTTACGATTGATATTTTATTAAAAGACAATTGAATAATTCAGTCGATCAAAAAGATATAAAACTTGTTGGCGAAACATGCGCCAAATAAAAAACGAAGCACATTCATAGCATATGTTATTGGATTGGTTATGAAATACCCTAGGAGAACATCGAGTAGAAGGACAATTTTTCCGACGAGATGAAGAAGAACGAATGGGGCAACGAAGAGTAAGGAAATCGTTAAAAATTCAACTGACTCCTTTGACGTTCCTGCCATCTTGGGAACACATATGCAAGGGTTGGGGGCGGCTGAGATGCTATTGCGTTTTAATTCAAACGCCGCACGTATTGATAGCTCATAACTCATGCACGTGCATTACAAGGGTGGAGAACTTTCAAATCCACGTTTTATATTTTCATTCCACATTTTCTCATAGAAACAACAATTCTACCAATGAATTCAACCTTTTCATATTTCAGTTGATGAATTTCTGATGTGATTATTCAAGTGTTTGTTAGTTTGTGGAATGAAGAGCAGGGAATATTAAATGATTGATATAAAATTGAGAAATAAGTGGAATATATTTTAGAACGACTATCAGTATTGATAAAATATCTTCTTATTGACGTCTTCCGGTTCTTCGCGAATTTTCCCTAGTCTGTCATCTTGTGGAGAATATGACTTCATGACTTCATGACATATTCAGAACAGATAAAGCAATATCACTACCGAAACATTTTTCCAAACGTTTTCTTACTCTTTAATATTTGTACGAAATTTAAAGACATCCAGGAAAGTTAAAGAAAATACTCATTTTCTTGTTGGTTAATAATTCATTAAATATTTTTTGATATTTTCAAGTAAAACTTGAAAGAAGATTTTTAGAATATCTGTAAAATTAAAGTTTTTACCCTTTTCACATTTTTGAATGTGAAACATAATGAAAAATTGATTTCGCCCAAGAAATTTTTATCCAGTGGCGCCTCAAAAAGAATTATGACACTGCAGGATCAAGTTACAAATACCTCAATTGCGCATGTTTGCGCATTTTCGGGTGGCGGCCGAGCGAAGAAACATTGTAAAAAATGTTTTACGACAAATCCAGTCGGGCGCTTTCTGCTTTCGGGCGGGATAATGCGCGCGGATAAAGTTGGCGCATATGCATTCGTGGGGCGGCAGCCAGCGTTGCGAAAGAACGTCCGGGGACATATTTTATGTCGCGCAAGTTCCATGCATTAGTTATGCTTTTCGGGTGCGCGCAAGGTCTACGTGCATCCGGCTGCTTGCTTGCTTGCCGCCATGGCCGCCACCGTTGCTGCCGCCGCTTTAAATTATTTTAATAATACATGATTTTCCCTCATGCAAATCTGAAGTGCGACCGTTTGTCTCCCAGATAGTCAAGCTTTAAAGATGCGAATGCGCACTGAACGTTTTTCTTTTGCAATTTTCAACTTTTCCTTTGTGCCTTTAGGAAACCCCAAAAATCAAGTGGTATTTTAGAAAATTCGTAGAAAAGTTTTGTAGCAGTTAAAAATCAAACTTTATGTGTACTTTAAACGTTTTGGCGACCTCAAAATTTGAAGCAATTAGAAAAAATGGAGGCGAGTTTAAATGGTTCTTTTATGTCTGCTGGCGGCTGAAGAAGAGGCGGCAGAAGCGTGTGATGGGGCGGCCGGTTTGACAGGACGGGAAAAGAATTGTATAACAAGTGGGAACATTTCGGAGGTCAGCAAGAGTCAAATAATTGTACACGGGACGCCTTTTTGCAGCAAACACGCGCGCATATTCAATGAAACGGCGCGCCGCTTCCGGACGGAGAGATTTCACCCCAGCGAGCTGTTACGAAATTACTTACCCTTCCGAAGTAGCGCGCCCTCTTCTTCTTCCGTTTCGTACGCCCTCATACCATTCAGGTTGGCATTGTATTTTTAAAGCAGACAAATTGATGCTTATACTTGTTCATCATGGAAGGGGTTTTTCTGTGAGCTTTTCCAATGCTTTTTCCACATAGTGTTTTCAAAAATTATTTTTTATGATAATCTATCATAAAAAATATTGAATACCTTTTCTAGAAATTACATAAAACTAATAGTCAGCTATTGCTTTCTGCGGAAGAATGAAAAAAATTGGAATATAATATGTTATTAAAGCAAAATTTAGTTGAGAAGTTATTGGAAGAAAATTGAAACTTAAAGAAGCTTGAAGAAAAAGAAGTGCACATCTTAACAAGAATGGCTGCTAAGACGACATTGTTGAGTTATTGCGAGTGCATTTCCCCAACCTTTCGGCATATGCTGCCGCCCCCGAAACATGGAACATATTTCCTAAGGTCGCCACTTTGTCATGTCTGAAGTTTAGATTGGATTTTATAATATATGCATGCGAATGCCAGCCGACGGCATTCTCGTCGCGTTTCCGGAATGCACTGTGCGCTCTCGCCGGAAATTCAACGCATATTCCATGATTTCCACCATTCTGCGCTGATTAGAATTTAGTTGAATTTCATCTAAATTATTCACACGTTCGTAAATTTCATTATAAGTTTACATATTTTTATTATTTCCTGCGATCATAAATAATATGTGAAATACTAAGAAATAAAGTCATTAAATGTCATTAAATCGAATTGATTAATCCGTAAAAGTTACAACGAAGTAAAAACCAGAATTATGATCAATTAATCAAACACAACTGTTTAGTAACGCTAGAATAGGTGGTGTAATTATAACACATTATTCATGTTGTTTCGATTGTTCTATTGGTTTTGGTTGCGACGAGTAAATAAGAAGTGAATAATTACACAATAATTCTTTAGCGTCGCGTTATAATTTCGGCCACCCTTTCGCTTGCTGCTTCTCAAGCACGACGAATGCGACCACCGCACACTAGCACTATTCGTAATAGAGTTATTGTGTAAATTTACAAAATACGTGTGCGCAATGAGGTGTTTCATTAGCGGGCTGCTTCTCTAATTGCGAGGAATTTTTAATGGCCTCGTCACGACTAATCTAATAGTGTGAGCCACCACACCGACACCGTCGTGTTTCGTGTTTACATTTCGCTCTCGTTTTTCGAGCTTTCCAAATGTACCTACTGTTTACATTGCTTTGAATAGAGTATTTTTACTTACGGCTTTGCCCAATTTGATAAAGTTGTCTGCTTTGTCAGTTTTTTACTCTAGGGTGCTCAATTTCATGTAAAATTTGATTACCTACGGCTGGTTATTAAAGTTGAATCTACATCCAGAAATCAATCAAGCTGTAAAAGGAAAACTTTAAAGGGTTAGTGTTGGTAGTGCTTGAAGACTGAGAGTGATTTCAGTCGAATGAAATTGATGGCCGTTACTTAAAATCCGAACTGGGAAAAATCACAACCCCTAAAATTGCACACTTTACTTTACCTTCCTCGAACTCATGCACTTTTCAATCTACTGATTGAAACATTATTAAAACATGAAAACGTTTGCTTCTTTACTTTAATGGATGGTTTAAAGTTGAGCAGGACGTTTAACATTTAACCAGTAATTAAATTATTTCTCTGGTGAAAATATGCAGCTACTTTGAATATTAAGAAAATGAAGAAAAAGCCATGATTGGCAATAAATAAATTATATTGGAGAAAACATGTGCATTATAGTTGATGAAAATTGTATGCAAGATATTTATTTATTCAACAGATGCACACACATTGTGATCCAATTATATACGAGTCGGATATAGTCGGATATTGTACGTATGACACGTATCACAATGATACATTGCATACAAATTCGATTTGCGCACGAGTAACGTATTTGTCGCTTCAACATATCAACAAGCAATTCGCCAATCATGCGAAAAATTGCGACAAATATATGAATAATAAAATATTCAGAAATATATCACTCACACAATATGAAATATAATTTTTTATAGCAAGAATTAATTACTATTGCGATTGAATTGAGGAATTATTTGTTTTAAGTGTTATCATCAAATGAAAGCAAATTATTGTCATTGATAGTCATTGAAAACACACTATTAACACATGTTAGTGTTGTTCACATTTCACACCATCAACACCCATGAACAATAGTCCTGTGATTGCCGCAAGGATAATCTTCAAACGGATTACAACCACGAAAGATTGACAGGCGCACACATGCAACAAGGACGCTGTTTATTCGAACGTATGTTAAGCCACCGCTTACAATGAGTGTATTTTACGGTTTATCAGTGATACGCTCCTATATGTGCAATGAATGTGCACTTTATGCTCAGTTTGGCGAAGGGGAAATCAATTGACACCCTTCGAAAATAACCCCCAAAAATACGACTAATAGATTTCGAACCTCAGGCGATAAGGGGCGTTACGCCGCTGCATTTGTTTAAATTATTTAGAGTTGAAATGATATCGAGGATTAATTAATCTAAAATGGTTTCAATGTTTCATATTTTATTACAATATTAAATTTGAAACTAATTCCATCAAAGAGTAAAAATCCCCAGACGGAAATAAATTCAAAAATGCAAATTTCGCTCTTATCGTACCGTAATTAACTTCACACCCAATTTAATTTAACCTCCACGCCGAAAAAGCTGTCCAAACATGCGCACTGAAATTTATATCAAATAATAAAACTCGGAAATGTGTTAATGATTTTGCGTGCATCTACATCTTCATTACTCGTGTAACTCTTGCTTCGTACTCTTTTTGTTTTTCTACATGTTTAACCTTTTGGTGTACGCTGCGTTTGCGTAATTTTCGTATAAATCATCAAGTGTGTCGCAGTTAGACGTGTACAAATATGCAAATGTGTCTAATTGCGTTTCCTAGTTGAAGTTCGAAATAAAAGTTTTCAAGTGCGTGCGCGAAAAAATGCGTGTAATTAACGCACAACCACCTGCGGCGCTTTATATGATAATTATGTTTATAATAATCTGATAAAATGATAATGCTTGAATGTATTCTATGTTTTGTGGTGTTTTTAGTTAGCGCAGCGGGTGTCATAATAAATAATTTTTCATGTACAACATGACATGTAATCATAAATTTTGTCTTGTTTACTTACTTCTCCATTATTAATTTGTTTTAATAGTAATAATTGATATTCCTTTTCGTAAATGCATGGCTGAGGAGTGGGTGTATTCGCGAAAACTTGAATGTGATCGAATGTGGAATAAAAAGTGAAAGCAGGAACGAAGAAATTCAAATATCATGAATACTGAGGGGAAAAGAGTATGTATGATAGTGTTCCTGGATATGTTCGAGGGTGTATTTGTACGTGCGGAGGGCACAATTGCTGGATTATCCCGCAGGTGCCATCGTTCTTCGCGAATGACAGCCGTGTTATCATGCGAAATACTCACATGTGCTCGATTGTACTGATTAAATTCGAACCATTATGCTAAATACATGCGTGTTGAAGTACAAAAGAAGCGCACAACCTGCACAAGAAGAACGCACGAAGAACGAGAGAAAGCACTTTCAACCAGAGAGTTGGAATTGACTTGAAAAATATTATCACGAATTTCATCTTGGCCCTTACAAATTTTATATCGCATTAAACTTAAGCACAATCCATCGTTGAGCTTGAATAATTTACTTAGGGGAGATTACAATAACTGCGTATAAAAAAGGAATTATTTAGGTTAATTAAATTGAATTGGAAATTTTAATTATTAAGGTCACAAACATTTTTTGAGGTTGGTAATAATTTAATTGCAATGTATCGGCTGCGAGATATCAGTTACAATCCATCAGCACGCATTATATAGGCCTAACCCTTTCGTATCTCCCCGAGGTGTCATTCGAACCGGTGACACGCTGCCGCCTCCTCTGCCACCGCGGTTGTTTCTCGTGCGCAATATCCCCATCAGGCATGACGCAATGAAATATCGGCCATTATGCATCGCTGGCGGCGGTAACAGCAACACCATTGGCCATGGCGATTTGTTAATTAGTTTAGCTTTAATTTTAATCAGACATTTAATTACACAAATACCTATAGCTACTTAATCCACGTTAGTGAATTACGCATGATAATGTAAAATTCAATACTTTTTTTGGGTAGCTATAAATTTGATACTTTTTTTACGTGTGGCCCTCGATTTTTTGCTTGTCTTTACTTAGCATAAAATAAAAGACATTACCCATAATTTGAATAATACAATGTCGTGTAATGCGATACGATTACAAACCGGAAAAACCGGACGCAACTTTTCGGAAGGAATCCAATCGAATTGGTATTCATTGCGAGCGCTCAATTCGTATGTCGCGCGAGGCGAGCTATGGATTACAAGCTGACAAACTGCGGAATGAAATAGGAATAAAAGTGCATTATGCAAAGTGTACTTTAAAATACTTTTCGTCTCGTGCAATTCGTCGAATTCAAGCAGTTACCCCGAGGATCAGTCAGGCCGGGGGCAAAGAGAGGAATAAATAGCCCGAACGCATTGTGTTACACGTCTGCCAATGTTATTTATTTATTTGACAATAGGCTCACGTAAAGGAGCGCGTAATGCAATTTACCGAATACTCAAACAGCGATCACTCCACTTGTCTTTGCCTCTTGCCGCCTTCACGCACACTATCAATGTATTCGCGTCTATCGATATCAAGTGAGACGCATTTGGTTTGTAGTTGTGCGAATGAAGATCCTACTTCTTATGCTGATCTTGATGTCACGTCAATTGTAAATGTCGAATCCGAAAATGGATCTTACTGTATATCTCAATTGACAAAATGCATGCAAATTTTGCACATTTTTCCAAGTCACCAAAAACTCGACACTTTTTCTAAAAGATCCGAAAATAAGAAATAAGGTTTGGCTTTAATTCTTAAAAGCAAGTAGTTATTTAAATTTGTGAAGTGTTGATATCATTCGTCAGTAAATTATTTGATTACAAATAGTCGGATGGTTCTTTAGAAAGGTTTGTAAGCATCCTGACAGGATAACGGTGCGGTGCAAATGTCAAGGGTAATGTTAGGACGTCTGAAGATGTTGAAGATGTTGCCATCATCATTTCGCCCGCTGCCAGCAAAGCGTCCAAGAAAAAGAAGATCGCCATGAATTATGCAGATCGGCGAGTTTTTTGCTTCATCTTCTCATTCTTTTCGTGCTGCTCTTGATTCTTGGAGAATATGGCTTCGAGGTGCACCTCTGCTCCTTTGGGAGTGTTTGCCACATTCAACAATACGCCCTGTAAAATGTTTGTTCCAATCTAAAAAAATGACATTTTACGTATTGCAAATAAATATAATACCTGCTTATATAATTAATATAAAAAATGGATGAGTAGTATTTAAGTAATCAATTCCTTAAATTTTATATTTAATCCGCACGATACTCTTGAGGATTACTTCTTGTAGGTACATTGAAGAATCCCTCTTGATGTACTGAACGGTAATGGGACGACGAAGGGTAGTTCTTTGGCGAAATGGCCCATTAACGATGGTCATTAACATCAGAATTGCAAGCCAACATTTACAGCTCGTAATATTTGTGCGTTCCTGAATAATCGATGTGTATTGACATTTTGCTTACGTCCCAGCGCATTTTCTTCCTTGTTTCATGTTTGATAACACTCAACACGACATGAACTCGAAACAACTGTTAAGAATTAGTTTAAATAATTAAGGGAATTGTTTTTCTTCCAGAATAATCCAAAGTTTTCTGATTATGGCGGCATTAGAAAATATTCGTATTTAGGGTAAGAGGATGTAGGATAAGATGACTATTTTTATGATATCCACAAAGTAGATTCGATGTATAGATTTAAATTTTTAATCCAGCCATTGCGATGAAGTCGATTCGTACAAGCAATACCGTTATCGGTTCTGAGCCGTTTTCGTGTATTCTCTCTCGCAAATGTCGTATCAAATTGGCAGTTAGAGTCCGGGGGCGGCGGCAACAGCGGCGAGCAACGTCGTTGATATTTCCGTGAAAAGGCAAAGTTGGAAAGTACGATCGCTAAAATTTAACGATCAAATTTATGGCATCATTAGTCGTAAACTAAAACCATGCATGTGTTGTAGGTACATCAAGGTGGCGCAACAACCACCGCACACAACTTGTTCTTTTCTCTTTGGCGCTGTACTCTTATTTCTTTCGCATTCACGTGTAACGGCCGCTTAAACATGCCGCCTCATATGAGCGCGCCAATTCGTTTCGATTAGTAGTTCATGAATTCGTTATGCGCGGATGGCGCGCACGCCACACGCAAATAATTGCATTGAGTTTATTGCATTCGCCAATCAATTTCCAAGTTTAACTTCTTTTCGAATTGATATATTTATTCAATAAATACCAAAGTTGGAAACACTTCTTTGTGTATCTTACAAAATATATGCGATTAACATTAATTAAAACTAGATCTGTTTCATGTATAATTTAGCTATTAAAGGACTATTTTTATTATTGGCATATCATGTTTTCAATACCTCTGAAATAATGAAATTATTAATTATTCTAGTACCTACTTCCAATGTGCGGAATGCCTCCTGGTTTCTCGGAAATGTAATAGAAATGGTTTTGTTGATGTAATATTTAAACAAACAGCAAACTGCTGAATTTATACTCGCAGTTAGCAAACATTGAACAATTAGTTTCAGTCACAATGAAAAATCTATTTAATCTTTATATGTTTATCCATTTAGCAGAAAGAGAGGCATAAGTTGCTCAAGTTAGTCATGTGGTCGCGTGCAAAACGGTCATTTGACTTCTTCGCCCCCGAAGAGCGAGCGGGCGCTGAGTGTGCCATTGTTGTTGTTGGACGGCGGCCGTTTCATGCGAAAGAAGCGGAATTGTTGCGAGTTGGGCAACAAAAAGAGCGCCCTTTTTGCTAATAACACTCAAGCGTCTCGTCCTCATGCCATTTTGTTTTGTGCGTTGTCTTTGTTTTCCCTTTTTCCTCATTCAGCAATGAAGACAATTGGCGCATGTCATGCGCATAACTCACAATCTCTGTGTTCTTCTTGTAAATGTTGAATCAAAAAATTCCTACGGTTTTTATTTGTTTTAATTAATTTTTTCCCTTAATAATACTGGAAGTCTAAAAATATTACAAGGGTTGTACATTTGACAAAGGATTTTGCTTATATTCAAATAATTACTTGCTTATGAATAATAAACACTCGGTATAGAAAGGCAAAAAATCGTATGATGGACGCGCAGAGACCGACACGTGGAAACGTCCGAACCGTTGCAGATTGACCACTCGTTGATTGTATTTCTCTTGGGATTCGGGCGGCGGCGGTGGCGGCGAACACAAAAGCAGGAACCTCAACGGGCAGCGAACGCTAAACGCGCACGTCCAATGGAATGAATTTTGCTTTTTGTGTGCGTGTGCGAGGCTTTATGCTTTGCTAAATATGATTTCCGCCGATGGAGTACGAAATAGGAATGGAATGGTCAATGGCGCTTCAACGCAACGCAATTCAGCGCGCAAAGCAATGAAATCCGAACGAATTACTACTGGCTTTCAGCACGATGATTTTCTCCACTTTGTGCCAAACTACAAAAGCTTTCTGCTTGCGTATCCGTTTTTTTTTTGTTCGTTCGTACAATTTTTGCCACGTTGCTACTATTTGCAACATACCATACTTGCTTTGCAAATTATATTGCAATATGCAATAACTATTATTCCACCAACAATTGATGGTAAATTAAAAAGACAAATTGGCAATTCTTGCGAATCGAATACATAGGTATTGTTCTAACAATTGTTCGAATTCCATTTCGTTTCAATTTACGTCCTTTTCGGGGGGCGCTTTGCATTAGGAAAAGTTTGCGCGCGAAAAGCAATGAAGGAATATAATGCAGAACTCAAGATGGAGTTTCTTAATCAAATCAGACTCTATTACAAATTGTTGCGAACAGGGCTGGCAGCGCACGAAATTCATTTAGGATTCCGTCGGTGTCGACGCCGAACAGGAGAGCGCCACAGCTGTATGTAACCCATACCCTTGCGCTGCTGCTGCTCCTGCTTCGCCTTCTGCTGTTGCCGCCTCCGCGAGTGCCGAAAGCGCGCCGCGAAGCAAGTTTCCTGCTTTACCGGCCAAGACGACGGGTGCAATCACTTAGATCCATCACCCCGGGAGTGTGCATATCGACCTGGATTCTAATTTATTCATTCGACTCCCATTCATTAGCGCTGCTGTTCCCGAAGCCCGCTATTTAATCATTAATCAATTAGGGACGTCAGTATTTTGCACCTCTTCTTCTTTTGTTTCTTCGCTCGCAAATCGCTCCTTGACTAACTCCTTATAAGTCGCTTTAATTAAAACCCGTTTTTAAATTTCTAATCACACATTTAAGATTTGTTTAATTTCAATACGTTTTCGTAAATTAATGTATTACCAATGATGAATAAATAAATAATCATACAATAGTTGAACGTTCAATGAAAGTTTGACAAACATGGGAAGCAAAGTGCTTGAATATGGAGTGCGCAAAATGTGCGCAGCTCGTGTTGAATTTAATAAATTAATTGTAAATAACGGGACATTGCAGCGTATTGCTAATTATATTTATGTTTCAACAATTCAGCCATTTAACGATGCGTAACAGTGAGTTGAATACATCAAAAATGCATTACAATTCAGTTGGTTAAAATATTACAAGGACTAAAAATACATTTGGTGCACAATTGAAAACTTTTTGAGAGCGAGAGGCATTAAAATGTGTAAATAACTGTTAAACGTCAATTGTTGTAAACAAAATATGTCGAAAGATGTTAAGTAAGTACCCACTACTAAATTGTTGTTGTTTTTTTTTTGTTAGAGTTTGTATTACAAACACGGACACAAAGTATCATGGCATTTCTCGCAAATAATGATAACAATTACGCAGTCACGTGACCCGTAATTATCACTCAACGGCCGGCGCGTTATAGCCCTCTGGAGAGAATGGCGGCAAGCACGTGAACTATACCGCCCCCGCTCACCATTCTATCGAATGCAATGCATTTTCATTGTCGATGCGCTGCCGCCACTCGCAACAGCTCCGCACATAGGTACCACAAGGGCTGTCTCCCCACCGCCTCCTGCGCTTTGCACCCTCCATCTATCAGTAAACAGAATGCACCCATGCACGCAAACTCACGTGCATTCGCGAAATATTTGTAAATATTTTAAATGAATGAAAGTCAATAGACAGCAAATGAAACAACTTGGACGAAGTATTAATGAGTTTTCAATTAGCATTTTATTACACTCACAAATTCTTCGCGGGTCGCGCGTACGTCACGCCGGATAGGATTACACGGAGGCGGCGGCAGTTTCGCCCCACACTGCAAAAGCACTTTGATACATATTTTCATCATCATACATAATCATGACGTAAGCTGATACTTATGCTGAAGTATTGTGTTTCCTTGGATTCACGAAATGATTGTTGAAATAAATACAACTACTGATCTAAATATTCTCATAGAAAGTATGAAAATTGCATGAAAAATCTACGAACAGGAGTAATATAAATCAAACTAAACGTATTCGGTCGAATGTTGTGGAATAAATATAAAACAAAAGACGAGTAAATAAAATAAACGCGGGGAAATAAATAAAAAACAGTGAAGCGAGTCGAGCGTTCGATGGAGTTGGCGGCGGCGTGCGCTTTGGTTAAAAATCAAGGCACTCAATCAGCGCCGCATATAGAAGAAGCGCAACGTACGGGGGCGGCGAACGCCTGCGGGGGGGCCACCGAGGGTGTTTGCGCATTCAGGAGGCGTTTGCCGCTCGCCGTCGTAAATAAAGATATGGCCGCCGCGGACTTCTTTATACTCTATCCGCCGCCGCTGCCGTCTGCGCAACCCGCCAACTTTTCGCATCGTTCCAGCGTCTTGCGAAATAGATTTTCCTAAGATTTTACCATGATTTGCCAGCTTTAACAATAGACCACATTCGCTGCGCTATAAAAGAAATAAATTTTCAGAGGAATCGAGCACATTAAAATAAAACAATTCACCGTGTTTGTTTTAAGTAGGTATATTATTGATATGTATAACGCGTATTTTCATTTTTTGTTTTGGTTTTCCATCATATTTCGGTTTCGTATTTAGTGTCCTTACAATTACAATAATTCTCATTTTGCTCGGTCATTCTTTGGTCATATATTACATTCGTTTAGCCCGTTGCTATGACAACGTATTTTTGTACATTTGTCACTTGTCTCCTCTTCCTCCTCCTCGTCCACTTTATTTTACGTCTTTGTGTTTGTTTGTTTGTTTGTTTGTTTGTTTATTATTTTGTTTGCTGTTTTATCAATATTTAAATACAATTTCGTAATATTTAATTAGATTCAAATTTTACAACAATGATGACACTTGTTCCTTCCCCCCGCATCGAAATAAATATAAATAATGTACAAAAAAGCATTGAATATTTGTTAATTCATCTGAAATAAATAGCTCACAAACTTGGTTTATAGTGGAAGAAGTTTATAAAACATGCTTAGGAGTAATCGAACAAATCGAAGAGTATGTACAAAATTGCACTATCAATTAAACAATTAATCAATTGCGTAATTAATTTTACCTATCGCCTAATTAGAAGTATGATACAATTGTCATTATTAGAGATACGAATTAAAAATTGCACATTTAACACGAGTTTTCAGGTTTCTAATTCTGAAGAATAAAAAACATCTTACACATAGTCATAGTAATTATCAGGTGTGTGTGTGTGTGTGTAATTAATCGATAATTAGCTACTAGTCATAAATAAAATTCACAACATGTTGACGTTTAGCATATTTCATATGGCGTCCTGATTTTTGTTTTAATAAGATTTTTGGATCACAGTGTATTTTACAGTATAAGTGAATTCCAGAGAAATCTAGAATATGTTTTGAAACGAATGCAAATCACTTTTTTATTTGGTTTAAGCGGATTAGATGAATGTCTTACGTCCACGTTTGGAAACTAGCACGAATAAGAGCGTTATTATCGGACGCGTCGTGATTTGCAGCCAATTGCTGTCCTTGCATGAGCAGCCGTCCGTCGGCATTGAAATGCAGGAGTGCTTGCGGCGGCGGAGGTGGCAAGTGCACGAGATTTGAGCGCGCTGTCAGCGTCGTATCGCTGCACTCCTGCAGGTGTTGATGGTGCTGCTGCTGCTGCTGCTGCATGAGTTGATTATCCTTGCAATCGCTGATCGTGTCGATGGCGCACGTCGTCGTGGTGGCTGCGGCGGCGGAGGGATTGACCGGTGTCGCGACGCTGGTGACGGCCGCCGCACCGGTCAGGGGCTGGCACTATGTGACGATCGGCCGCAGCTCGGTGTGCTGCGTTTCCTTGTGTCGGCGCAGGTCGACTTTACGCTGGAATGCGCGGCCGCACAGGTCGCACGCGAATGGCTTGAATCCGGTGTGTTTGCGCGAATGCGTGATAAGGTTCGATGACTGGCTGAATGCTTTGCCGCATACTGTACATTTGTGTGGCTTTTCACCTGTAACAATAAATAAAATATTGATTTCCTCTGCTTGAACATGCCTTAAAAAAATTGTAATGCGGCTGAATATGAGGCTCACATTTTTTTTTTGAGGTCCTTTTCATCGATTTATCAAGCAGATATAAAAGTTTATGTGAGTTTGCGCTTAACGAAGAAAAAGTAAAAGTTATGATTCTCCTTTTGGCGAAATCACGCAACTAAAGGTTATATGTTCGGTTGTGATTATCCTGGAGATTTCCAGCAGGCATTAGATGAGCGCCGATGGCTGTGTATGTGCGTGGAGAAAAAGCGCTGGAGACGGCTGCGGAAAGTCTCACACGCGCTGCAAAGAGGGGTTCCGCCGCCGCCGAGAGGTTCCTATAGCAACGTGCGACGGCGAGGGGCGGTTCTTGCCGCGTGCGAGTAACGGGACGAATCACAGTTTGCGGCAAAACTGATAGCAATCGATAATACCTTACCGCCCTTAGCGCGCGCTGCCTCTAAAGACGTCAGCGTCGAAGGATGAGTGAACGGATACGTGCAAATCCGGCGCAATCCGGACGTTCGTATACTGCTCATAATTCTCGTCTTTATTGCGCGGCAATAACCTCGAAACACGGACACGTTTCACGCATTGAAAGAATATGAATATTTATAGTCAGCTTTGTTTGTTGGTTACCACGGCGACGTTTGTTGTGATGGATGGATGAGGCAAATTATTGGAAATCAAATCGAACGAGAGCGCCACGAATTGAAAAAATGTTCGTACAAGTGAACGCATGCCGTGCACCAGTGTGTGAGCAAACTCACTATGTAAACTTTAATCCAGCCGCCCCTCTCGCGCGCGCACGCGGTTAGCAAAGAAAATATTTAGCCAGAGGCCAATCTAAATTTGGCGTCGCCGCCGCCTGATTGGTTCGTGACAACACTGCCATCGAATTGAGTTTGTGAGTTTGCACACGCGGTGGTGAAAGTGTGCTTGATGAAATGAGTTGACGGCGGCGGCAGCAGGCAACATGCATTCAGTGTCCTACGACTCACCTCCCGCCCCTCACACTCCGCGCGTCGAGTGTGTTTTGCTTGCGGGATTGCACGGAAAAACAATTATGTGGATTTTTCCACAAACGCGACAGCTTTTTATGACACGTCAATAATTTTTCATAGAGTTTTCTCATTCATTTTGATTTCATCTTCAGTAGTTTTATCAAATTACAGCCCGGAAGAAAATCAGGAAATTCTTTCGTCCAATTTCTCCTCGCAGGACGAGAACAGTGTGTAATTTTTGGCAACTGCAAGCAGAGCAACGGAGGCGTGATAATTATCAAGTGCTCCTGTTTACTGTCTAAGAGCAGCACACGACCCTCGAAGCGTGTGCCACCCTCGTGGAGCGAACGCTTCTTCGGAAGAGCAATAATCGTAAATTCTATTAAAACATAACCACGGCGCGCGCGAAATCTGCAGCCATTACGCGGATGCTTCCGGTGCGGAGTCATCTGCTTTATATTATCGTGTAAGCAGCGCTTCGCGGGCGGCAATGGCGGCCGCATGTGAATCTTGGAAATACAAATGCGAAGTGCGCTCAATCTCACTGAAAGCATTCTTGCCGCCCGCCTCCCTCGCTCAGCCATAATATTCAATTATTTACGTATATTGCTCATATAAGTGTCGCTTTTTAAACAAACGATTGTTGCCGCCCTCGACATCGTTTTTTGCGCTAATGTATTTTTGATTTCACCGCAAAGGAGAGACAGATAGTAAGTACCTAAGTGTTTTAGTTTATTGCCTCGAGGCACTTAAATATTTTCCACTAAAACTAAAGGCGAACAATCTTTTCAGGGTTTCATTAATTCTATGCCGTAAAATAAATTATGGAATACGTATTTGTGTAAAAATGTATGAAAAACTAATAAATATGGGAAACACGTTTCGTAATCTGTGTCTGTCTGGAGAAATATCATCCGAAATCAGCGGCGAGTATATAATACTGGACGCATTCCCAAAGGAAAAATAAAATTTATGGCTGATTTGACACTTCTTTGCGAGAATGGCGCAAAACTATCGTCGCCTCCACGGATGCTGGACGTTTAGTGGACAGCACGATTTATCCAGCAGGATTGCAGCCTGAGAGATGAAAGAATCCCGGTTCTCGTGAGACAATATAACATAAAAAATCACAAAATACTTCTAAATAAAAGATGGCATATTCTTGCTTACTTTGTAACAATTTAGAAAATCTTGTTCTCGTTTAATTTTGTACTATTTAAAAGAACTAGAATTCGAAAATATTTCGTATAATTATAGTCCTGAATCGCAGCATGGCAGGAATGTGAGGCGTTCGTTCATTTTACGAGGCAGCGCGCAACTGCCGGATTCTCTGGACGATTCGCCAGAGATTCTCTCGCTGCGAGCCGAGAGAAATTCATAAAAGCGGGAGGACGTGGTCGTCCTAAATAAGGACGCATTGCGATGGCATTCCGTTGCCCATCTTTACGTTTCACATGTTAGCGAATCCTTAATTGTGTTCCACTTTTATCCCGATTTTAAAGTCGCAAATTGCGCAAACATTAAACACTCGATGAATGGCAATAAAATCCTTGCGCTCATTATACGAACGCTTATCCGTTTTTAAATATGTGTAGTTGCCGGAAGAAGGAGCGAAGAAGGACGTGCATTCCAGCATCCCCTTCCTAGTGCACGCGAAGAATTTCAATTTGTGCTGCGGTAGCTGCGAAGACGCGCAATCTCCTCTCGGCTTAATGCTCGCATTTGATTTATGATCGCGCATTCTTTATTGCGCACTTCATTGAGAGGATTTAATAAAATCACCCTTCGCGTACGCTGCCTGCGAAATGGCAACCAATTAAAAATCTGTTTCATATTCGATTATAAATCAAGCGCCGAATTTAATATGGCGTTCAATCAATAGTTCACCGCGTTATTGTCATGAATAGTAATGAAACTTTTAAGAATAATAATGACAGATGGGGGAGAAATGAGTTGTTGTTCAAGTGTTTATTCATGCACCAGCCAAATGCACAGCAGGTTCACTCTTCTTGTTTTTCTTAGTTTGGCGTTTTGCGTTACACGTTCATTGAACAACTGGTAAAGATAAATATTTTCTATCATAATAAAATGTTTAAATTGATTTTGCTTGTAATTATTTAAAGATATTTAAAGAGACATTAATAAATTCAAGAGTTTGAAACTAATTGAAGTAATTGGCTAGAAATGCAATAAATATCATCCTGATACAATAAATCAATGTTGAAAGCTGGCGAATGGGGAGAAAGCAGAGTTTAGTTGCACGAACCCGGAATCTCCCAGATCATGCACAACTTGTGTACACGTACATAATGCAGGAGAGCTGGAAAGGGTTCTCCTTCATTTACAGCGAGCACTAAGACGCGCTGAGACGTGTTATTAATTGCCGGCGTGGCTTACCAGTGAATTATTTACTAATTAGACAAGGCCTGCCTTGCCATCGGGGCGGCAGCGGTGGTGGCAGCAGCGGAAACACGGCAGAGTGGCGGTAATAACGCAAGAGCCATTTGCCTCTTGCGGTCGAGGCGTCTTATAAAGCAGCACCAAAGGGGAAATGCAACCGCGGCGTAAACGACGCGCAAAGCGGTGGAACTTTCTTCAATTGCTTGTTAGCAACTTTTATGCAACCAAAAGTGGAAAAGTTTTAATAGCACCGTACGCTCAGCTGAAATCTGATTATAATTCTTGTAAATTTCTATTTATGTTATTGCAAGTGCGCGCGCGAGTGCTATTGCTGCTGGCGAAGAAGTGGCCAACATTTTTTTGGGGGAGCGCGGCAGCAGTCGGCTAATAAAATTAAGCGAGCAAATGGTCCCGCACGCCACATGCGACCCCCCAGTGTAATCATAAAAACAGCAGCGCAAGGTGGCTGACTACGTGACGTCACACGAGATCAACCGATGATAACGAGATGCGTGCCTGCATATTACGCGCGCATCGGACATGCGGATGCATAATTACGCTTCGTTTCTACGTTTCCTCCGTGCGTCTTTTTCGCTTATTATTCAATTAAAACCAGATACTATCTCGGTTTGTTCTCTTCAAATCCTATTTACTTATTAAGCAGACTGAGGGTTGATTTTATTAAATACAAAAGAATGAAATACGAATGGGTAATAAACTAGAATTAACTGAAATTCTGTTGGAACAGTTTTGATTATTAAGATGAAACGAAAGAAAGCGTTTACGTGATTACGTTTTAAAATATAAATGTTTGAAATTTGTCAAAATACAAACGGCACGCACACTGGGGAATTTTAACAAACATTTCGCCCGGAATAAAATAAAATCTGACACCGAAAATGGAACATCCACAGTTCATATTTTTATGCAGATAGAGAAAGCCCCAAAAAATGCATGCCCTAATAAGAGGGGTACATGACTCTCCCATAAATCCCTCGGGAATGCAACAATCAAGCACGAAAAGTGAGTCAGTCACTTCAGCCAACAGCAGTTAACAAACAGCAACAATATTTGTCGCACAAAGTAAGCACTCATTACTTATTTACTTTGTCCAGAAAAAAGTAATTAAACAATAACAATTAAAGTAATTGTGCGTTATTAGTTTACTTGCATACGAGAGAATATGAAATTGGAGTAAAAAATGAGTCACGTATTTGAACAATTAGTGCGTGTCGCCAATTTCTTCACCCTTTTCAACCCTCATTTGTATCTCTTGTCCATTTGCTTGTTTGTTTTTCATGCCGAGTGTCACGTCTTGCCAGTTTTTGCGCAAACGCGAAATTGTAAACAGTTAATCAGTGACATCAATGTCCGTACATATTGCATTTGCGTCCCGTGCGCAAGAAATGCGAAAAAAACGAGGGCGGCACGTGCGCAAAGTCGCGCTTTGCGCTAATGAGACGTCCGTATTCCAAACGTCACCGAATCAATTAACGTCGCACGTTTGCGCGCGCGCCACTCTCGAGTGTTTCTTATAATTAGACTTTTTTCGCTGGCAATTAAACGCCTTGCCACTTGCCAGAAAGACAAAGAGAATGCCGCACGCCGAGATCTGCGCGTGGCCAAAAGAATCAAGCAAAAAGCAGAAAAATTGGGGGAGGAAAACCCATTTTTAAAATTGCTCGTCGTTAGCTAAATGTAAAAGAGTCGGAATTTGGATAAAATTGATATCATTGATTGTGCAGTATTAGAAAATTAAACCTACAATTTCTATGCTAATGGCCATTCAATATTAACCCTTGTGTAATTTAATTAAGGAGTCATTAATAGTTTCTTGAAAATGTGAAAAGACAATTGTTTGATACCAGTTAAAGTAAGTTCATAAAATATCATCTTCTACCCCGTATTTACATTTGCATTCGTTTCATCCATTAGCTGCACGCGTCAGGGACGGGTGGCCGAAAACACGCAACGGAAACGGAGTACATATGGGGGTGCAAAGCGCCCTTTTCCGGCGCGCACACTTGATGGTCCATGGTGTCAGGTTACAGATAGGATCAAGCCACCCCCGAGGCCGAGGCGCGTGCGCGAGTGCGTGGATTACGAAAGCCAATAATGATAATTATATTAGTATTGAATTGTAATCTCTACTCTCTTATTCATCTCCACTCTCCCGCCCCATTCTCACGGTTATGGCAAAGACAGCAGTCAGCGAACGAGTGTGAGTCAATAAATGCAGTAGCAATAATGAGCAAAGTGAAATAAAGGAATGTCGCTCGAAGGGCACAACACGTGCGCGTATTGAGTTAGATTTATCTGGCGCGCACCCTTAAGAGGGACAATTACTGTGACGCGCAGAGTTATCTCGCACGATTCTAGCGTTTCATCATCATCATACGACTGACGACTGCATCGCATCGATGTGTGCGTTCATTTGGTCATGATTTACGAGTGCAAACTAATTATTAAGCTCAATTGATATTGCGCGTCATAAATTTCGGAGAGCTGCCTTTCACGAAGTATTTCATTAATTTTATGTGATTTCGAATGAGTTATTACTTATTTTAGGAATTGTTTGCTTGATTATCATCTACTGATAAGTCAGCTGACTTTTATTTTAAGCGTAATCAGTGATATAAACAATGGAATAATTTGTAATTTCACTACTGACCTGTGTGAATATACGTGTGCTTCTTCATGTCGGATTTTTGATGGAATCTCTTGCCGCAGAATTGACAGGGATAAGGTCGAGTGTCCGAATGAATAAGAAGATGCGTTGATAGTGTGGAGGATCGCTTGAATGTTTTTCCGCATTGTTTGCACTCAAATATCTTTTCAACGTTGTGAACAGCCCTGCAAAACGATTGTCTATAAGAGAAATTAATTAAAAATTAACTTCATTTCTTTGAAAATGTGTTGAAATAAAAAATATTCATTTATTCAAAGTTAGGGATAAAGAGAGGGATAAAGAGAGAATATAATTTTACCTGTGTTGACTTAAACTAATCTCATGTCCAAACGTCTTATTGCATAGTTCGCAAGCAAAAGGCCTTTTGCCATTATGTGATCTACGCGCATGCACCTCGAGACCGTGAGGGGTTGAAAACATCTTCTCGCATTTGATGCATGAATAAACATCCCCAATTGGCATCATTCCTGGCCGCATCAGCAGATGGTGATGATGTGGATGCACTCCAGCCGCATTATTCATAATATGATGCCGCAACCGGAAGAGTTCCTCAGATTGTGGTGCACTGTGTGGGTATGACGAGGTGGCGGCTGTTGGTGTGGTTGCTTGTGAGCTGCCATTGCTCTGCTGACCACTGGCCATCGCTGCCGCCACCGCGCTGAAGTAGAGTGAGGTCGGTGTGGGAAGAAAGCGCCCGCTGCCGTCTTTGGGTGAATAGAGCGTAGGTGGTAGTAATGCTGGATGCACGAAATTCCTCGGGAGGAAATTGTTGTATTCTTGCGAGGATTTGATCAGTTCGGCAAAGGGTTGATAGAGGTATGAGCGCGTCACGGAAATTGTTTCTTGGTAGAGGTCCTGAGGCTTGGATGAACTCTTTGGATTGTCCGGCCGCAGTAAAGCGCGCACTGAGAAAGTTTCCGAGTTCTTTGCGGGTGTGGCGTTCGCATTGAATTTATCTGTTTCGTTCGAGTGCAGCTCGGTAATTATTGATGGTGATGGGGTGTTAGTGCGGGAGGCAGGTGGCGAATCCACTTCCAGTTCCGGCGAAGTGCTTGGTGATGGTCGCATTGGAGATGCGTTATCACTACTTCTCCATTGATGACTAGGCGATTCGTCGTTGCAAATTGTTTCGTCGTCCTTTAATTTCGATTCGTACAGTTTTGTCATGGTAAGATTGTTGTTGAATGTGTCTTCTTCGTCTTCAGATTTCACCAGTCGATTTATGCCAAATTTAATTCCATCTGGAAGTAATAAATTAAATTAAATTTTAAAACAAATCACAGTTTAGATAAGACATTCTATTTTAATTTAATGAAGCAGTAGAATATATAACTTCTATTTGTTTAAAGTTCCGTATATAAAATTTCGGTATTGCAAGTTCCACGATCCACATTGCACGAGCCTATATGTATTTTAGTTTGTTGTATTGGACGATGTTCTACCTGTACGTAAACAATCGTGTTCGTTCGGGTTGCAGGCCGGTCCTGACATTGCTGCAGCCAGTGTGCGGATTGTAAGCAATATTCACGTGCATTTGGCAAGGTGTTTAGATTCTTAGTAAATTTACCTTGTAAATAAGTAGTGGGTAATTATTAAATTCAGTGCGTGGCTACGAGAGATTTATCGTGTCTACTACCGCAGGATAAAAAGCAACGAGTACAAGGTAGGAGTTAAAGTTATTACTTATTTTATTAGTGTTGTTGTTATGTTGAGGTTATACATCTCTATGACTAGAATTCACTCAACATGTTAGGTAAATTATTCATCTAAGTGATGAGTATACATGAATATTAGTCGATTAGCGCATTCATCGCAGTCTTATGCGTCTAAGATACTATCGTTTTACTCTGGATCCGTCAACAATCACAAGATATAAGAGGCAACAATTGGTAGCATAACAATTGGTAACAGTAAAGAAACAATTCTATACTGTCGAATGGTTATCAGAAGTAATATTTTGCGTTGGTTATTATGCCAAACTCAGTGATATGATTATAGAGAGGTGAAACAACTACTGTGGAATGCAAAGTATGATAAACACTTTTCATCTTAGTATTAAACGTAGGTAGACATTAACAAGTCGGAAGTGTGAAATTCTTATCAGCTGTTCTTCGACAATCTCTTTTCACTCTTCACAGCTGTGAATCATAGCCGAACTAGGTCTAGTTGTTAATGATTCGTAGTAAAAAAAATTAACAAAAAAAACAATCATCCCACTGAAATTGAATGAAAAAAGTAAAGCACGACAAATCAGCAAATTTCAGAGCGTGGAAATAAATGTGCGCACATTAACCCGATCGGGTGTAATGTGTCAAGGGAGAGATATTCATAATTGTCAGTAACAATCCGCGGTCGGGACGATTTGTACATGCCCCTTTCGGCGCCTGGACGTGTTCGGGCTGGCGTGCGGGAGACGAACGGGGTTGAAGCGTGTACGCGTTAATTGAGGGGGCCGGATTGCTCGCACCCGAGAGATTTCCATCAATTTCGCCGTCGCAACAATCACAATTGAAATATTGAAATATACGCGAGCGAACGAACGAACGCAGCATGCGCGATCCGGCTCATTGCGCATTTGGTTACGCATTCCGCATAAATGTGGTGTGCGAGCCACCCCCGACAATTCGCACCCTCGACGGCGCACAGCGCAGCGGAACAAAAACGGGACGCCTATTTGAATAATGCGCATGTGTATTAACGTCAACAAAAAACAATGATTTGTTACCAAGGTTACCATTGACGATTTACCCGTATAAAATTCGTATATAATGTTTATTTGCTTTCGTCTCGCGTAAAAGAACGAACAGTCAGCAACCAAAGAAAAACAGTGCGAAGCTTTCCATGCTTTTTTATGAGATGACAAGTGAAATGTATAAATTGTTAACGTGTAGCTTTCGCAGTCTTTGCCAGCGACGAGTTGTCATCATACTTTTTGCTCTAAAATATTTCTGAACTTTGCCCAAGTAAACCTTGAAATTTATTTAAATAAATTGTAAGCCCTACTAGCGAAAAATTAAAGGGTGAACTCAAACCCTTTTTGCGTCACTTGTATAATTTTCGGATTAGACCAATTGGCATCTTCTGGACACATTTTGCGTCCATTAGAAACGTATGATTATAAGATTGCGACGAGTCTAAGGGATGCTTAGTAGTTGACGATAAAGTAATAGTTTAGCATTTTGAAAAGGGAAGCAATGGGGTGTATTTTCGGCTGCTTAGTTGTTTGAATGCTTGAATACAAATGCGCGATAGTCTGCCTAATTATATAATGGCGGCAATAATTTCGGCACGTGTCGAGTGCGTTAAGGATCAAAGGATTACGACCGGATGCGAAAGGATTGAGTGCGGTCGCACTATACTTACGCACCACAGGTGGTGCTAATGGGTTAACAATTGTATGATAAAAGCAAAATCATCCCCAATATTTCATATACCTAAATAAATAATTCGTATGAATAATATATTTATCTATAAACTCGTAAATATGTGAGGAAAAAGAGCAAAACAATTGAAACGTTCAAGGCGTTAATACAAGCAGTCATCATTGCGTTGAGCAGATGTCCCTATCGTCTCTGTCGCCGCCCCCGCCAATGAATAATTCAAGTGCACCCCCGCGCGTTCGCAATCGTTTTAACTCATTTGACTGCTCCCTTGTACAACTATTAGACGTATTGTCGTTCTTGCATCTTTCATCCCCTTTAATCTTGGCAGTAGTTGCGCTACTGTTTCACTCTGCCTGATTGCCACTCGTTTAAGGGATGCATGAGAAAATCACACATTTTTTCACTCGCGAGCAGCAAACACACATAAATTGCGTCGGCGAGAAGGAGACGAGGTGATAAGCTAGAAAAGCGATCAAGAGGCAAAGATACTTGTAAGGGGTGATGTTTCACTCTTACAGCAGCCCGCTCAATTTGCTAGTTGAGTCGTTCTCATCCCTTGCGTTTGATTCCCCTCTACGATGATGCGTGGACTAAGCACTGAATGCACGCACACACATGCAACGATGTTGAACTTGCTGTGCGAATTTACAAAGACTATTATTTCATCCCTGATAGGGCACGTTGAGTTGAGCAATGGGGAATGTAAGTTTACTTATTTACCAACATGTTGGTCGGCTAAATAAACTTGAAAGGCTGTTGAATTTCAATTTTGACTCGTTTAAACAGCGCTTGAATTTATCCCTTCAAGTTCAAAAGTGAGAATAGTAATAATTTTAACCTTGAGCTGAATTGGTTTCTATTGGCGATTTTCATGTGGAAATTCACAGTTTGACTGTTTTCAAGAACGTGACATTGCCGATAAAAACAAAAGAATTAGACTGCAATGTTGATATTTCTAGGGGGTTGACGATTGTTTGCTGTTTGTGTTTGCTTTCATATTCGTATTTGGAGTCGGGTTTATTACTTTGTTTACTTGCGTATTTCTCCAAATCGTGTCTGTTCTTTTTTGATTTTGTCTTTATTAAGTCGCCAATAATAATGTTGTATAAATACTGATTAATTTATTTCATCAGTAGTTCAATTACGTATGGAAGAAAATTCTTTTATTATGGAAATTAAGTTGTATGCATTAAATATGTATCTGAATTTTTATAAAAAAATCAAAATAATTTTATAGGTTAAAAGGTATTTAGAGAACATGAACGACATATTATCATTTCGTTATCATCTACGGGGTCAAACCGCAAAGTCCTCGTTTGAGTCCTGACCGAACAAACACAGAATCGAGCGTACAAACAAATATCCACTGTGTTTGCATAAATACTGCACGACAGTGCATACACATTTCATTGGATTTCCACGTAAAACGCGAGCAACCCCCTGCGTTTTGTTGTTACTCGACGCCGGTTGTTGAATAACGTTTTGTGTTGTTCAGCTTTCGTGACTTTGCGCGCGCGCGCCCTTTGCGTTTTCGTTGTAATCTGGCGTAAATCTTGAGTAAATTTTGATTTTATTCCAGTGGGTGATTTATCGTAAAACGTTGAAAATAAACAATACTGCTTTCTGTTTGTATGTTACGTGGAGCGGCGGTTGGTTACTGTCACGATTGATGTTGAATTATTTATCAATTTTTTTTACTTTTGTCGCACAATTATTTAGTTCATAAAATTTACTAAATTGATGCCAGATCAAGAGGCGCATGTATGAAATTAGAATACGTTAAACAACCCTTACATTCGTGGTAATTATTAAAAATGCATATAGCTTTGGTTGATCACTCCTTGGACATGAAGAACAAATATAAACTTAAGTCTGAAGTCGGAGGTTTTAGGGGGTATCCCCTTTTCTTTTAAAGCCTGGAAAAGTCGTAGTTTTTCAAGGAGTGCTCAACCAAGGATTAAAGAGTGAGCCTCAATGTGGGTTGAAATTTTCAGTTCAATCTTACCTGTGCATAGCATATGAAAGTGTTGTTATTTTATCAATTACGTTTTCATTGTAACTAGCCCATAAGCACAATCGATATTACTCTTATCCAAATCTATTTTACAGCCGTCATAAAATTAAGCAATTAGACATTCCCCACATGACATCAACAACACGTACAAATCCAACGTTTCAATGGAAACTAAATAATTTGTGCGCTGAATACGCTCGCAAAGTTTATCAAAGCAATGCTAACGAAACGGTTTTTTTAAGCCTACTTTCGATAGTGTTTATTATAATAATAATCCGCACGGCAATCGCGCGATCGATTAATCACGGCAATAAATTTTATCAGTCGCAAAAGGATTAAGCGTTCGATAACCAATTTGAAATGAGGCGTAACGCAAGTATGCCTCGTTTCGAGCAAAAATCCATACGATCAAACGTTTCGCCGTTCGATAAACAAATATTATAGTCAGTCAGCGTATAATGAAACACACGAAAAAGTTTCGTGTGTCATTGTTTAATGATTTTCTCATAAAACGGTTTATTGCCCGACTCTTACTAATAAATTAACGTTTGCTTTTCAGCGGAGATATTAATAAATGCCAAAGCTTAATTTACGGTAATCGATAAGTGAAATTAATTAAATTTTCACGCCAATTTTCAGTTTGTTTAATACACGTAGTAATTATCGTGTCAACATACGTACCCATGTTAAATTGTTACTGATGTAGGTAGGTAATGTAAAGTTCAACAAGTTTCAAGAAACTGTGATTTGTATCAGTAAATTCTTAACATAAATAGATCGAGCCGCATAGGAAAAAATCTCAAACTTTATCATAAAAGAGAGGCGCTCTTTATCACTTGTAATATCTCAAGTATTTGCGATAGGATTAACCCCGGAGCATAATTGAACGCATTGACAATACGTACACACTGAGGATGATGGCATGGCGCAGAAATCAGTTCAATACGATTGAAGTTGATTGCATAATGCGAGTTCGTCTTGGAGTGGCTAGAAATTTCTTCTTCTTGGCGTTGAGGAAAACTTTAAGGAACTCGCGTAAGGCAAATGATGAATGCATATGTAGGTACGATGCGCATCCGATCGCATCGGCAAACAATCGAACGTGTTGTTTAATAGATTAAATGTGATTTACAATCCGTGGAGCGATTCATCATGTTGACATCGATAAGCAGAAATCCCTGCGCTAAGCCTTTGCGTGCTGAGAGCCTTTGCGGCCGCGCCGCCGCACATCTCGTGCGTCTGCTGTACGTAATCCTTCTGCATACAATTTCTCGAGCAGCGTTTTTCGATTTCAACGCGTTCGCCGTATTTCAATGCTATGCACTTCATTTTTACGTATCGATATCTATCAAATATAGAGCCCTGCGATGATTACGTGACGTTTTTATCATTTCGTTTTGATACGCATGTCGTTATTGAATTCGGGCAATAGCGTGACGATAATTAATCAATTGATTTCAAATTTAATTTTTCAAGTAGTCGCTATTATTACCCAAAGAAAACTATTAGGGAAAATTTGACAATCAATCAAGTATTAATCTGTGCAATTGATCATTGTTTAAAAGTAAGTAATTTGAATTGGATTTCAACTTTTCATTTTCCAAGGAGAGAAATGACTGTTCGGAAAAGAAAATATTGAATGTTTTTTAATAAGAAACACATGATAATAAGAAACATATTTTTAATTAATTCACGTCGCGCAATATATAAATTTACGACATGGTAAACATTTGGTGATTTAATGACGTGTATCACATAAAATTCATTTATGCTAATTCGTATTTTGAAGAATGATACATTATGATTTAAAGAAATCTGCTATGAGCGATTAATTCGCGAATCGCACTCGACTGGATTCAAGTTTAATTTGTTGAAAAATGTATAAATCTGAAATTGAATCAATTTTTAATTAAGATTTCATATTTTATGCGAAAACGATAACATTGTGTTTCATTCATCAATTTTACGCAAATTGCATGATTGTTTTTTAATTTGTTGAACATTGCGATATTTATGACAGGATGATGAAATGATTTAAATACAAATTCAATGCGAATTTGCATAATATTTACTGTTCGAAATTTATGGCAACTACGGACTCGTAAACTTTTTAATGTGTTTCGCATCAATCAAAAGTCTCCAAATTAGCAAGGTATTGAATTAAGGCCACCGTCGTAAATTTGTAATAATTTAACCCTTAATTAATCACAAAACAAACAGAACATTATAAAGCACCCCACTCGTGCAGCATATTTTATTTGAGCGATAATCAACCCTATTTAGCGCTAAGCGCATTACATTGGGCGCTTCCTGTGCGACAGGAAACGGAAAGCGGCGGCACGTGTCGACGCTGCCACCCCTTGTGTGAGCGGTCGGCTTTGTAATTGTTCGACCAGCCGCCACTCACCACCGCGAAAGTGTCAACTAAACGCCAATTGCATTTCATTTATACTACAATTAATCGATAGCTCAACTTCTTTGCTAAATATTTGTCGTTTTCATACGTTTCGAAACTCACCATGTCGTTCGGGTGATTGCTCCCTGTTTGGCGCCTGTGTGAGAGGCGTAAGGTACCTTGGGCCGCCAGGAAGAAGAGGCGCACCCCATAAACTCCTGCAGTATGAAGCAAAGCCCGCTGAAGGAAACTGCAGAGGATTTATTTGATCAACACCGCCTCCTGCAAAAATATGAACATTTTGGTTTAATTAGATAGATGGTTAGATCATTACTTATAATTAAAGCACATGAAAAATTGCTGACAAATGACAACTATATGGTGAGCGCGACATGCGATAGGTGATGAAATGCGTTTGAGTGAGATAAATGAGGAAAGCTCATCCTTTGGCGGCGTTGCTAGTCATTTACTTGTTGTTCCTATTTATTACAACGCATTACCCTGTGCGTTAAAACGCGATGCTTTGTCAGTACAACAATGAAGAGTGAAAAAGATGAAAAGTACTTAAACAGATTCGATAATTGACCTTAATGTCGATTTAATTATTCAATGACCACCGCGTTGTCTTCAAGCATGGAATATTATACAAGGTATTACAAATAATATGATTCCAAAAAATCATTAAATTCAAGAAGTTTTAGAATAGATATTCAATTACATCATTGAAAATTATATTAAAGTCAAAATTCGTGGTTTAATTAAACACTCGGTTTAGTTGGTTATTGTTTTAAGTTTATTGTGCGTTTGTGAAATGACAATTCTTAGGATATGATGACATTTGAAGAAATAAGTGTATTAAGAGACGGCACAGGGAAATTGTTTATTGCCGTTTGCGATGATTGGCAATAATGATGGTAATGTTGCTGATGATGATGACGGCGATGATAACGATAATGCGAGAGCAATCAGTGGCGCCTGCGGACAACAGCAGGACGACGGCACCGGACATTCGTTCAAATCCATCGGCGACGCCGAGTCTAACTCAACAAGATTGCATTCTAACTCGTCTCAATTGCCTCATCAACATGATCGCCGTCTTGCTCTCTGCTCTTTGCATTCGCTTGCACCAAATGCATACACGAATGCAATGGAAGAAACGCGCTTCCGATTGTTCTGTTTGGACGCGCAACTCTCGCTAATCATATTCGTTCAATTTACGTCAATCGAATTTCCGATCGTTCATAATCGATTCTATTTTCTTGATACAATTTAATTTAGGATATGATTTTGCATATTTGCTTCTGATTTTATCATCAAAGTTATTATTGATATTTGCAAATAACTAATAGATATTGAAATAATTAAGCAATCGATTAAATAGGTACAGTATTTATTTATTTTGAAATTGCTGAAAAGCAATTATTTTTTCGTCAATTTCAATTTGCTCAATTAAAACGACGGTGACGAGAAATAACGCGAAAATGCAATCAAAAACCATCGAGCACTCGCCAACATCAAACAGAATTGAAAATCCATTCAATTCCGATATAGAAATCAAATTATTTCGAGAGCAAAGCGTACGCAAATTATCTTTTAGCGTGTTTCACGCCGAAAAAGTGTAAATTGTGTCCGGAGCAAAACAATTTTCATCCCCTGTTTATTCACACCCCATCTATATTATCTACCATCCAGTGAGATTCAATTAATTCAATGATTTTCAATTTTTTTCTAAGCGAATTTAATTTACAATGTTTTTGGCAGTTGGGAGAAAATCGGTTAAGATTTACGGTGGAAAGTTGTAATATTTATTGATATTTTTTGCACAAGTGATCCGAGTTGTCGAAATGATTTACACTCATTTTCGATACATAATTGACGAAGAACAGACGCAAATCCATTGCGGAACAAGCATAATCGGCTTTTGCCTTCCATCTAGATGATGAGATTATTTTCATCTTATCATTCCGAAAACGACTTGTTTTTGACTCTGAGCGAAAACCGATTTACCTTGACTGCGAAGATGCCGCAAAATTGATTTTGTTTCATCAATTATTCACAATAAATATTCTTTTATCTTAACCTACAGGGGGTGCAATAAAATTACACGTTTACTAATTTTTCTTGTGTTTAAAATAATAATAATGGCGATAAATGTTAATGCTTTATTTATTTGTTTGTTTCAGGATATTCAACATTTCCATTTGCATTTTCATTCATTCATGGAAAAATGTAAGTACCGTAAAATTGGGATTTGGAGTTTAATAATAATCCATTTTATTTAAAATAAACGCTCGTGAAAATTTTATAACGCTAAATCAGAAATGACAAAAACGCGAGAGGAAGTACGTTTGTCATTTTCTTGATTTTGATTAAGTATTGTAATAGATTCGTCAATGAATATGTTAATACATTACTGCTCAGTGCGTTTTTCAATTAGTAGTAGTTTTTGTAAACAAGTGCATTCAACATGCGCCACGCACATGTACGTCAATCCTCCCTGTGTGAAACTGTCACGTTAATGCCAAAGTGCGTAAGTTACATGTGCGTAAAAACAGCGTAATAAGAGCGTATTATATGACATTGCTGACGATGGATTGAGTATGCGTTTGCGGCGAGTGATGCGCACACATCTGTTAAACACTCATTGTTTGCCTCCGTCCGGATGATTGCAAAAAGTGGCAAAAACGCGCAACATTTTCAAGACGCTCCGCTCCGCTCCAGCTATTGCGTTTCAATGCTTTGACGCCATGCGGAGAAAAAACAATTGAAAAAATCACTTCGTTCATGTGATTTAATTCTGCTCGGTTTTATTGCTTCAGAATGTTACAAATTTTAATATTGCCATTACTAGATTACGATTTGTTTTGCACTTTTCAACAAATACAGCAAATAATCAAATCCGTGCTTGCCTATTTCAAAATGAATTCTAATAATTGGATTTCTAAGTACTATTTACGATAACTGAAATGTCTATTGCCACGAAATTAACAAGTAAACTAATTAGTTTAGAATATTTAGAAATTGGTAATTTTTAGACTTTTTTCAAGAACAAGTGCATTTGAACCCTTGCTTGTTTTGATACGAATAATGGTACAAGAGTAAATGATTTATATTTGGACGTAAAATAAGGGTGGAAAACTTACCTAGACGATTAGGTGTGACAATTGTGAATGCACTGCTGCCCGGCGGACTCGCAGGCTCTGCATCCGTATTGTTGGTAGGACTTCGCGTCGCATCGCGCACCGCACCACTGCTGAAGTCCAACGGCATTAAATTGTGTCCCAATTCCATTGCCATCGCGCAAAAGATAAGCAAAAACGCCAAACAGAAATCAATCAGTCAACAAACAAATTGCGCGTGCGAAATTCAAGAAGTCCTTGCACCACGAGCGAATACACTTGGTTATCCGGCCGCCGCGAAAAACATTTCCAACATGTCGGCGCGTTTCAGCAGGACTAAACTGCACTCGCACTTTTCTCGAGGACTACAACTTGATGAATGAATGCAAAGCGTGTAAACGAAGTGGTTGAAGTTGTTGTTTATCGTTGCTCACGGGCCAAGAGCAATGAGAGCAGCAGCAACAGCAGCCGCAGGACGACGTTCCTGCTCGGCGCGCGTGATAACCGGGAATGATAGTGGCGCGCGGCAGCTGCCGATACGCCTGCCCACCGTATGGGACGCCTGCGTTCAGCAGTTGTGGGTGGGATTCGCCTGCTGCTGATTACACGCTGGCGACGCCTACCAAACGCGCGATAACGCTATTCTCTATTCCAGCAGGAAACCCCACACACAGGCACAATTATCTTATGCGCGCGCGTGAATGTAAAGAGGGAGAGATTGTTGTGTTCCTGCTGTACTCAACCGAATTCTAAAACACATGCGCAACTCACAAATGTATTCGTACTTACTTTGCAAATAGTTGATTCTCAATCGTTTTGTTATCAATCAAATAATAATTAAAACTTTTATGCTTATCTACGCCCTGCTGGAAGATAAAGTCTAGTCTGGACTAATATGAAAATTAACAAAATAATCCAAGGATAAATCCGCAACAGCAATCTTCACTTCATTCGCGCATCAAGGAGAGAAAATCTTTTGATGTGCTTTGCCATTTTTCCAACGCGATTTTCTTCGCTTCTTCGCAGACAGACAACAGACACATTCAGACGCTGTCTGTCTGCTGAAAGAATTGCGCGGGATTGCTTGCAGGATTTCTTGATTTTTCTCAAAGTTGCGCGGCTTTCATCATCTTTAATCTTTCACGCTTCTTTTCAGCAGGGATTAAATTGTCTCAAAGCTTTGAATTTCGCGTCGGAACGTGAATAGAAAATGTTGAAACAAACTTTCAACAATAACAAAAACTTCATAATAATGACACTGCAAATTTTTGCAAGGATGTTATGCGTTATCTTAATTTTAATTTGCCAGAACTCCCGGTATTTGATTGATTTTGTTGCAAAGTTTGAATTCATTATCATACATCATGCTCAAGGATTAAGGGAAATCTATTTGATTGAGGTGATTAATAACTAAGTAAATCCATATCCAAAAAGTGTAATTAATTAATTATTTAATTAGCGCATGCATAATGCGAAAATTAATGAAACCACCACTGTGGAAGATACGCGAAGAACACTTCTTGCTCGTGAATCAGCAATTGTAATCCTGTGGGAAGCGCGCCAGCCAGCAGGAGCATCCTTGTCGCGTCATCCCCATTGTATGTGTGTCTTCCCAAGTCGCGCACCGTTCGCCATATCTCTAATTGTTGTCCGCCTAATCCTTATTATTGTCTCGCGCGACGCGCTGCCAAAACAGCATTCGGGACGTCATCGTTCCTCAAACAATATGCGCGCGCGTTGTTCTTCGAATGTGTATGCATGTGCTGAAGCGGCACCACGCCGCGAAAATGTATTTTTCTTCATAAACTGTCATAAACGTCAGCGTTAATGCTGAAATTCGTGCGTAATATGCGGCCGGAATTCCATTTGATGCGCTCTTTATCCTTTACGCAGAGGGCGCCTGCGAACAAATGTAGTTAGTTTTGAGTGTCGCAATGGGAATAATTTTTGTGTAACATGCACACGGCTCGCTCATTTATTGCTTTTCTCTGTACGAACGTATATAATTTTTTCCACGTTTTTCGTACAACTTAATCCGCTTTTCTTTATCATTTTCAAACGGTGAGGGGCGCTTACCCCGCTTTTAAAATGTAAATAAATGTAATTTAATACTTCGTAAACAATCGCTAGACTTACGGCGAGGAAATGGGCATTATTAATGGGAAATTACGTATATATTTAAAAAATTATTTATTTAAAACAACAGAATATCCTACTTCAGTACCTGATTATTTTTAAATTTGCAAAAGCAGAATATATTAGAAGGTGGAGTGGTTGTTGAAATTACATGGATTTCAATTGATTGGGAAACGTGAAACCAAATTCTTTTCCATGTTTTAAAGTACATTCAATGATTAATTTCGGTACTTGACAACTATCAGCAACTTGTCCAATTTCCTTCTCGCACACGTCAAGCATTGCCTTCATTTTTTCAATCTTGTCCTTATCGTCCTTCAAGCCCGGAGTGAAGAATTCCACGGCCCCCTCCTTATGCAATTTGCCCTCGTGCATTATTTTCCCAGTGTTGAATAAGCACTCCAGCATGCACAAACCTTCGTGGCTTTTTGGCATTTGATGTAATTTCAGTGCTTCCACATCTTCATCCTTGGCGTTTGCCTGCTTTTTGCAATCGTTGACAATTACCATTGCTGCTTCTTTTAATGTATCCTTGGATACTTTTGACTCTGATGGTTTTGCATCATTATGCGTTATGCAAAATACACAAATTGTTAGAAAAACAAGCCCTGAAGATAATTAATACATTTTAATTAAATTCGTGGTTATAAATGCAAGAACTTTACCAGTTTTTAAAGACATGATATTTATTGAAACTCGCAGACGACTTTGACGAGTATAAAATTACGTTTGGGCTTTTATATGATGATTGAACAACGCGCTTGTGTAATTTGCAGATACGGATCTCATTTGGAAATTGCAATTCCGGTCGAACGATGACAAAATTATTGTCATTTGCTCCGAATCAAAGTTTCCATACCGTGTTTTTCTAGATCACAATTTATGCGCTTATTGCGCGTGCAGAGTTAATCAACGTCGTGCGCAATTGTACATTTGTTGTAAAATATATTTCAACATTTTAATTGCCATGTTTAGAGTGTTATTTTTTGTACGTATCGTAAAGAAAAATTGTGTTTGATTAATTTTGTTTGGAGTAAATGTCAATTGAACGTAAATCAATCCGAAAGCATAATTGAATCGATTGAAATTAATCAATTGAATTGTAAGCGTTTGATGGCATTTGGGGTAATCGTTGCAATATGGATTAAGGGTTGGTCAGCAGCACACGCACGCTGGCAATAAATCAATTAAAATGCAATTAATAATGGCTACGAAACAATAGACACATAATACAAGAAATTTATTAAATGATCTTGGAATGTAACAACTTTATTTTCTAGTCATGACTTTCTGCAGTTCGTACAGTGATCGTAAATTGAAGAAATAATTGATCAATATGAAAATTTGCAGAAATTTCAGTTTATAAATTTACAATTCCCATTTAATTAACCATTAGATTAATTATATGTACAAAAAAGAGAAGAAACCGGGAAATTACGCTATGGATCATTAAATGAAAGTACTAAAAAGTACAGAGTTACAAGTTGTAAGTGACACCCTTAATGTTAATGCATTTTAATTCATATTAATTGCATTAATTTTCGCCGAATTAATGACATCACCACGCGTGCACATGCAACTCATTGCTCTTTATGTCGATCAAGCGTACACACATCTAATCACTTTCTATTCCATTCGTACTTAATTCGCGTGCGCACTGTGTATGTAATATGCGATGGATAACGTGATAACAAAATAGTCAATGTATGAGCGTGCAACATCATCAACGGAGGAGTGAATGCAATATCTGTCGCTCAATTACGGCATCATTTAATTAACTTCGAACTGATTAAATCGCATTATGCACGTTCCTTTCGCTCTTACACCTCGATGAACTATTTCCATCGATTTTGAGCTATACGAAAGCTATACGAGCTATACGAGCTATATTACTTGATAAAGTTTTATTTGATTTAAAAGTGTATTAGGTGCATTACATGCAATGATGAAGAATCAGGCAGGAATTGCATAAATTTGAGTGGAAAATGTATTTAAAAGTAGCGGAAATTATGTATAAGCAAACGCAAGGGCTACCCTTGGGAATTGATGAGTGGTAAATAACCAACTGATAACGCACGCCTTCCTGACACAGGAATGACAGTGCACTGCATTTTGCACATGCATTTCCCTGCAGTTTCATGCGTTTTTCCTCGCTGGCCGCACCTTTGTAATCAATGTGCACGCGCATAAATAATGATTTTTTATTAGGATGTATAAAATCTACCGCTGGTATTTGCTTTTGTGTTAATTATTTTGTTCAATTAAGTCATTAACCACGGAATACATTCACTTTTTATTTTACTGCTTTTACCTTATTAACAACTAATATTTACTTGTTTAGTGCTTTGTGAAATTATTAAAAACTCACTCTGCAAACTCCAATCAACAACACTTTTATGAGATTGTTAATTTCAATGCAGCAAATTAATTAATTACTTTATACAATTTTATGTTCTTTAAGAAAATCAGTTGGAGTTGCCTTAGACAACTTTGGTAGTTAAGAAAGTCTAGTATTGAGATGAATTCAGTCCTCAGTCTTTGAACCCTTAGTTTTTCGTTGCAAATTCCTCTTAAATGTAATCAAGAGCACTAAGCGTCTTTGTGCAATCTGGAGATTATACTGACAGTCATTATGATTAAAGCAATTTCGAGCGTCCACACATTTTACCACTCTTCTTCCAGACGACCAACCAACTCACCACCCCTTAACCTCTCATAGTCGCTAAAGCAGTTTGATGGCGAAGAAGTAATCTTGGCGCAAGAGCATACTATAAATTTATACACAATCAACTAATTTGCCCGAGTTGTTTCGTTCTTTATACGCGCAGACAGCGTAAATAAAGCTGGAGCAACGCATCTGTGATTGATTACACTGGGCATTAATTATGAGCGTAATTAAATTAATATAATTTGGCCATTTTTTGCGTGATTGTATTACGTAATAATGAAAGTATCTCTTTTTGTTGCAGGATGGCGCAGGATGTGCAAGGGATGTCCGTTTACTTAATTAAAAGCGGCGGCAATGTTTCAATGTGTCCGGAAGTGGTGCAGGCGGCAGCACAGCGGGAACGGCAACAGCACAAGTGTAAGTAGTGGAATGAATAAATGTGTTCGCATCCGAATTAAGTGGTCATCTCGTTTGGTGTTTGCTTCCACTATACTCTTATACGTGGCTCCCGAAAATAAACTGCACACGCTGGACTAAGCTTACAAGAAGTATTCGCTCGCGCTTGTAATTTGCTTCGAATCAAACGGAGCGTTGCATCAAAATTACTTCTTGTTTGAGTGTTTATTGTATTTGCTTTTTCTTCGGGAAAATATTACGCGTTTACCAGTAATTTCGCATTACACTAAGAGATCATAAAGTTGCTCAACTTGGCTATGAAGAAATAAGATTTGAAATAATTTTTCAAAACAAAAAAAACGTGAATTGTCTAAAGCAATTGATATTTGTACATTTTGATTTACGATTCGGTGCGAATTTACAATGAAATTGAATCGTATTGAGCGCGCACGATTCCATCTTTGTTTCCCGGAAGAGCGAGGAAAGGTGGCGAACTGGGGTGGTTGGTGGCAGGAGCAGCAGCAGCAGCAGCAATCGAGGCGCAAATTGAAGAATGCGGCACTCCGCACTTATATCTGTGAATGAAATGCTATATTACGGCGGCGAGTCATTTTGGCTGGAATATAGAGAATTGAAAGAGCGTTTATATCATTCATATCCGCGTATACGAGGCATGCTCGCTGGCGGGCTGCGGCGGTGGAAGAGCGCGGAATGGCGGCGTATCATCCGGTATTGTCGATTCGGCAGCGATCTGCGCGCCGTTTCATTTGCATTGCAAACGGGCCGCTCGCACCGGCGAATAAAAGTGGAAAACTTGGCGCTCCGCCGAAACGGGGCCCGTGGGAGCCTCGAATCGGTTTCCGGGTTTAGATTGAGTGAATTTCCCTTACCACCACCGTCACCGCCATCGCCATCGCAGCCGCCCCCGCGCACATGCACATATTCATACGTATAAGAGGTGCAAGCGCTCGAACGGTATTATCTTTTTTTTACGCACGCTTTAAACTTCCCGATTTGCGCATTTCTTTTGTAATACAATATTGTCGCGATTAATTCCGTTCTTAATTTAGTTATAGATTTACTTTCAAGCCTCATGACAGTCTTAGTATGCTAATACGCGTATCGTTTGTATGATTAATCATACGAAGTATTTTTATTACTTGATCTAGATTTTCGCTTATGGCATTTATTAAAGCACCATGAACTTTTCTCGCGCGTCGCGATGTCACGCAATTTAAAAGCAACTTGGAGTGCTAAATGTCAATTAAGCGTAATGACTTTATGAAATCTTTCGCATGAGATTCGCACGCTGCAAGCAAACGCAAGAAGAAGGAGCGCAATGAAACGTTCAATTCTTTTAACAACGCCGCGTCGCGCGCTTTCTCGCCTCTTTTAACCAAATGAAATGACATCATGTCGGCCAGATGCGCATCTTTTACTTGTTCCCTTCCTATTTTGAATTAAATTCAGTTTAATGCGGACTTAGTCATAGAAATCTTGAATTGTTTTCAACTAGAATTATTACTTAAATTGCAAGAAACTTTTAAGACTTTTAATTAATGCTATCCTATTGCAATTTTAAAAGTTCTCTACTATTTGTGATAAGCTCAACAACTCGCTTGATTAATGCACGTATAAAATTGCATTTTATGACTTCTATCATAGTACTTTCTTCTATTTGTCCTCTTTTTCGACGTTATCTGCACATTAATTTACTCAACAATAACCTCCAACGAAGACTTTAATGTGATTTGTAGCTCTATTTCTATTTTCATAACCTGAATCGCTAACTGTCGTTTGTTTAGCAATTTTTCGTATAAATTATTTCTATCTTTCCACGATTGCTCATTACGATAGCGCGTAGCAGCGTTTAATCAGCGACAATTTTTCTTCATTTCATCAAAACAAGTTCCCGCAGTGAACGCAAACATCTGCTGTTCCTGCTGTTGGTGCGTACGCCACATAAAACTAGCAATTGCGTTTACGCACTTTGCCAGAAAGCGAACGGGAAAAAATCCAACCGGATACTTGGCATCCTACATGATGGCTAGCGAACGAAATAGAACGAGGAGAGGCTGCTGTAAAAAAGCGCTCCCTAATAGCACGAAATCGACTTGCATATGTGGGCACTCACTGGTCGGATTCATTAACTGTATCAATTAGCCGCGCTCAGTAATCGCGCGCTAAATGAATTTATTTGACGTCATCCGTATGCGTTCGGCGTGTCTTATCACACCATCGAAACGCGACACATGAAGGTATCGCTTTTTCTTCGCTCCCTAGCTGCTGTTGTTTTATTTTTTGTTTGATTGATGTTTGACGCATTTATGCGGGATTCGTTTTTTAATGGGCTATACATTTTACTCAAATTATTTCGAGCTGATATCACGATGTGAAATTAAATTAATGAAATTTGTATTTATGTATGGTATTGAATATTTTTTAATGTTTTTTATTTTGTTGCAGGTTTAACCAAAGGATTTAAACGTGAGTACCCTATAATGGGATTGAATTATGGGTTAAAAGTAATGGAGAGCAGGAGGATAACTTAGAATAGTTGAATTCGAACTCGAGTGAACCATGAAATCAATATTAAATTCACAATTAATTTGCATTGATTTAGCAATCAATTGCTGTTGACAAACATCTGTTGCATTCAGGCATTCGCGTTCATTGAAGGCTCAATGAGAAATTGTTGTCCTGCTGCCATTGGCGAGGCGCATAAACCGCATACACGACGACGATTTGTTGTTATTCTCACGCTAATTCATTACGCAGCGACACTTTAATGAAGCTCGCTCGACGCTTAATTGTTCTCATTTAATAATCAAGCGCATTCGAATGCCGTTTTCAGCTTGCTGCGTTTTGTTCGCGTGCATGAATGAAGTCAAAACGCCGTTGATTTCTCTCGGCTGCGCAAGGCAATGAGATCATCATCCGCGCGTATCCTGCCTGTTTTGCGCAAAACAACAAATATAACGATGTGACCTGAATTAATCAAACTTTTCATTCATTTTCTAACTCTATTCGCAATTGGCGCAAGCAAGTCCTAGCCAACATTATGAAAAAGGTCAAAGGACTAAATAAAAATCTGTAATCTTGCTATACTTAGGTTCAGTAAGCGACAGGATAATCTTTTGCAAGGGTTGTAAACGGTCAGGATCACGACATAAATATAACTAACACATCTGTGATCAGGGTTTAAATATCTCACCCTAATCACGCTTAAACCTAAAGAAACCACTATTTCATGAAAACTTTTTTGGTTCATTAAAAAAGTAACTGCTTTTTAATGGCAGATCTTAAGACTCTTGTGCGTTGATGATTTAGCAACAATGTTATTGATGATTAAATTACATTTTGTATAAGTAGTCTTAAGTCATTGATGAAATATTTGCAGCAATTGGCGTGAGAACGCAAATCAATATTCGCTGTTCATCGACTCATTGATTCAATAAAGACAGATGCGCAATTCTCGTAATCATGATTGCGCATCAGTCATAACAATAAATTTTCAATTACACGCACCACGTTTAAATTAGCAACGCATAAACAATACAAGATGGCAAACAACAAGCAAGAAACAAACGGCAAAACAGATAAAATCGAGATAAAAGCCACGCGAAGAATTTATATCAATAAATAAATATTATTATTCTTGTGTCGCGGAAGAGTTGCCGTTTGTTCGTCAGCTTTTACTTTGGCGCAAAATTTACATGAATTGCGCGAGCGCGCGTATTTATGTTGAATGTTTTTACTCGGCTGGCTTTCTTTACATTTTGAATTCAAATGAAATTTTCTTTTTATTTTCTTAACATGTCGCGCATACGTAAAACCGTTTGATGTGCTTGCCTCCCATCGCCATCGTCATGATCATTATGAGCGCGCGCCCGTGTGGCTCTTATCGAGTGCAAAAGCACTGCCTGCGGTGATACGACAAACGCAAACAGCCGGAGAATTAGAATGCGCAATGTGGTTGAAAGGGGTTTGCCCTCTCATAAGGGTGGGCTAGTGATGATGCACTCTGCGCAGCCGTTATCAGCACACGTTATCTAAGTTGCCTCTTCTTTGTGTGCCGTCGCAAAAATATTTATGTTGAGACAATTGCGCGCGCGCGCGCGCTTTTTCATAAAAGGTGGGGGCGTACGTATTATTTATCCAAAGGGGTTGACGTATTTATAACGCATCTGGTTACATATTATAGTTATAGTTCCATCAAGCAACCCTGTTATTATGCGCTGAAAGCACTGAATACTTTCGAATAGCACTAGGTAGCAATGCGCTTTTAATGTGAGTTAAGTTTTAGTTGTGTGCTTCAGGCGCGAGTTCCTGCCGAGCGCGACTCGGGAAGTATCAATTAGAATTTGCCGCCTCCGCAATAAATCAAGTGATAAATAGTCTCAGCTTGCGCTTAAGTGAGTGGCGAGTGTGTCAATTGACGTGGCGCCTGTCTTGTTGTCTTCAACACCGCGGCTTGCGCGCACACGCTTGATCGTGTGTTCCGCTTCTTCATTGCGCTGTCAAATGACATCATTCGTGTCATTACGTCCACGGCAATTTACGTTTTTCTTTTATTTATTATTCGTTACACACTCTCATGGGCAGCACATGTACGACACCGTGGAGTAAAACACACATGCGATTGTCCATGGAGGAAAAAGTGGCATGATTGATCACTGGTATTGATCAAAAAATGCGCGAGTAAAAACGGCAATCAGTGTAAGTGCCAAATTTCATAAATATCGAGAAGGGTCTCGCGCACGTGCGAAAAAGCCAAGTTGGGAAAAATCTGTTTGCAGTATCACAGCGCGCGCAATTTTTAATCTCTGTAATGGGCATGCTGCATCTTCGTTACCAGCGACATTTTTATGACGTTCAACAACAAAGTTCAGCGTTAACTTGGACTTGATAACATCACACAGCACATGCACGTGCAAAATGCCTATGTATTTTACGCTAAGGATCAGGAGCGCACTTGTTTTATTTGAATTGTACGAGATGCTTTAACACTACATGCGCCACCTATTCGGAAATGGAGTATTTAACTTATTTAATTATTTTTTAAATATTTTGGGGCGGATTTGCTTGTAATTTGTTTAATGCATTGGTTTAAGATATAAATCGTGCGTCAAGACGGCACTGTACGTACGTACTCAATGAACACGTAATTGCGCATGAGGCAAAGGGACCAGATTCAAGCGAGATCAGGTGTTGTTCCAGCCGAAAAAGGCTTTTATCCCGAGTGCAATAGTTTTCCGCCGGCACAAATCGGCCGAGGATCGCGCAGACAGCTCTAATCTTTTCCTCTTGGCTCGTTCGTCCAGTCAGCGCTTATCAAATTAGTGTCGTTGCTCTCGTCTACCTAAAACGGGAACGGCACATTCTATCAAAGATGTTTCAAGACGATGAAACGCAATATAATCAGCAATCGAGAGATTTCAAAGTAGTACAACTTTTTGCTTGTTTCATTCAATAAAAACAGCGTTACAGCGATCGATTTCACGTTGACAGATTTTGTTAAGATATGAATTGAAACGTTATTTACATTCATGCGCGCACAATGCAAATAAATACATATTTTCGCTAATTTTTAGATGAAATTCTATGAATTTTAAGCAGGAAACAGGATACAGACACAAAACAGCGTCAACAATTAAAACTGATTAAAATAGTACAATTTCCACTCATTGAGACTAATCAGTAATTTACATTCATGAAATTCAACCCGTTCGTGTTCAAGAATAATGCGTTTTGTGTGTGCTTTTTCGGAGGGCCGCAGTAATTATAAAACAATGTTATTTTCAATTGAATTGATTAACAGAACTGAGTAATGATCTGCACTCGCGCTCGTATACGCATCAACAGAAAAAAAGAGTTGCTGCTGTCGCTGCTATTGCTAAGAAGCCGAATGACAATGATAATTCTGCTTGATGATCTTGATGACGATGATGATGAGGATGATGATCGTGTGTGCGTGTAGTTTTATTTAATGAAAATCATTGCCCACATATGTGTTGCGCACTTGCTGCTTGCTTAATTGCGTTTCTCCAGCATTTACGATAATTTCGTGTGGATGTGTGCGAGTGCGCTTTGCCGATCCGCCCGCCGTTTCGTAATTAATCCCAATTAACTGTAACGATTCCAACAAATTACGCTTTTATACTTTGTGATTTGACTCTTCTTCTTTGCGCTTACGCCAGCGCTTTTTTGTTCACTCCTCTTCAGCGCGCCGGATCACGCGTGCGGCTTCAATTAATTCAATCAAATTTTATAGTTTTACGTCAAAAATACAATGAAACGAACTTTATCCTACTTGCGACCAATTAAAATTCATCGAATGAATGTGCTTTAAAATCATGAGAATACATTTTTGTTCAGTTTTCATGAGATCTATTATGATTACTAACTACACTTTATTAAGGCAGCAAGATGATGATACGCAGTTTAAACATTCTTTGCTTAAAATGCATGAAAAGTTATTGATGAAGAAGTCATAAATCAAAGTATTCGATTCAATGATGCAAAAATTGGTACACATAGTATAATAATAGTTTTTGAATGAGTTTGTGAATATAATGCGTGTTTATGATGGGCTTGAGAACAGACAGATGGAAAGTGCGCGACGCACAAGATGCACATAATGACAGTCATAGTTTCATGCTCGAGGGCGTCAGCGCACCCCCGAAAACGGCAGCGAGATTACGCCATTCAAAACCCTATAATTGCGCTGTAATAATTATTATATCGCCGCATAATAAAAGTTGTTTGTCAACATGGATGTCATTCCGGATTATTATGTTATTATATTCGTCTCTCGCCTAATGACAGTGCGCCGTTAATCCGAAACACAGAACATACAATGGAAGTGATACGCATTGCTATTTTTGACAAATATGCGCTTCATGAAAATATAACTGAATTAATTAATTTTACCCTTGCCTAACACATTACTTGACAATTTTATATGAAGGAAAGCTGAAAAATGGTATAAAAGACACAACATTAGAGACAGATTATTCGAAATCAGATGTTCGCATTATATGAGAAAGATAATGGACTAAGGATAGTATAATAGGCAATGTAATAAAGCAATGTACAGTAAATAGTGTGTTTTATTTCCTCCTCTTCCTTAGTACACGTACAATTCGGGTGTAACACTTGGTGTAGCTCCAGCAATTGGTTCATGGATCTCAGGTTCGATCTCCGATTTTAAACATTCAACATTCAAACAACTTTGAGACTACAAGGGCAAGATCAAATTTAGCCATTGCAACAACACTCCATAGCCTACTGGTAAAGTCTATGAATGTGATCCAAGTGTCTCGAGTTCGATTCCCGAGACCGGCAACATTTATTTAAGTTTCAGCTTCTCACTTTATTACTATAAGGGGAAGATCAAATTTAGCTATAGCAACAACGCTCCATAGCCTAGTGGTAAAGTCTATGGATGTGATCTGAGTGTCTCGGGTTCGATCCCCGAGAAAGGCAATTCGAATTTGAGTTTTCAATTCCTTGTACGCTTGGGGGCCTTCTTCGGACTTATTTGTAAGTCCAGAGGGGCCCCCGGAGCGTACAAGAGCCCCATTTTTAATTTTTGAAGCCCGTACGTTAAGATTGTCTTGTGACGGCCCACCCCGCCGCTACGCTCCCCGGCAGTATACTGCCTCCCCATTCCCGATTTTCGTTACCAACAGACCTCGTATTCTGACGTCATCATTAAGGGGGGGACAGACTCTACCAGCGCCGCCAGCGAATACTAGAGGGGCCGGTTACCAGAACTATATTTGGACTTAGAATATTTTCCAAGTGCCCGATTTGAATTCGAGCGCATCAACTGAATGATCTTCCAACTCACAGTGCAAGACTCAGTATATACGAAGGAAGGGGTGCTGTTTTAAAAATTCTTGAAAAATTCGACTGAGACGTGTGCCCGACCGGGATTCGAACCCAGCATGCTTTGGTTACTGCACAAGTGTTTTACCACTATGCCACCAACTGTCTTACTATATAAAATTTAAAACTTATACTTCTGGCAAATATTCACTGCTGTTTCGAATACTTGTTTTACCTTAAATCTTTAGACTTAAAATCTTATGTGTATATGAGGTAATCTTTGATGATTTAACGCAGGCAGCATAGAGCTAGGTAAATAGAGTATCTCTAAAACCTGATTCCTCATTGTTTCATCCCAACTGTTAAACAAATTAGGATTTGTAACTAAATTCAATGATTTTGTTTAGGTATCTGATCATTATTCTTGTATTATTGAAGCCAGGAACAGAACTCGAGGCATACAGAACTATTCAAGTACTGGATTTTAGTACTCGCTTAATATATTCCAATATCATTACTAATGATTTATTTCTAATTTAAATGTTTTCACAACAATGTAGCTTGGTGTCCCCATCTCATAACGTTCTTCGTACTATGAATATTGAATAAGTAAAAGCAATGAATTGAATTAATTTTAATAATTGTATAAACATAATGAAATCATTAATAATCTTGTAATAGAGCAGTATCCAAATTTAAAATAATTAATTTGTTCATACTGTAATTGAACAATCTTTCAAAGGGGGCGCTTTTACTTGTAACGAATATTAACTCAATGTCAAATGCAGTCGGAGGCAAAGTGAGTAGTTTGAAAGGTGTGACGGTTATTGTTGTGTGGTTAAAACCGCATTTTAGTGGTTTACATATCTTTTTATTAATAATGGCATTACAACGGTACGTAGTAGCCTCTGTATATGTAAATTCTTAACATCCTAAATGTAGTATTATACAGAATTAATTGTTAGTGCCATGTCCATTGTATACAGATGATTTGTGACTTATGGCCAGCCTTGTATTACATTAACTTCTTTGCATTACAGGAACCAAAACAATGATTGCATGGCAGCAACCAAACAGAAAATTCTGGGCATAATGGAGAATAGGCTCGTGGATTGGTTTAACATTATCAACTCATTTGGTATGGATTCTCATCATTACCAAAACTGGTGTGACCAGTTCGTCGAAGAAATAAGTGACACAACCACTGAATGTGTTGCAAGTGTGGCACAAAGAAGAGATGCTCTATTGAGGAAAATAGAATTGCTTCTTGAGAAGTGCCAACAACTGTGCAAGCAGCTAAGCATTAAGCTTCCACAGTTTGAGTCTTCTGCAGAAGGGCTTTATCAAGATGAAGCTAACTTGATCAAACATGTTACTTTGTATGTATAACATTGTTTCCAGAAATTCAATTTATTATATTAATGATTTTTAGATGGCAAGAAGAAATAGATAAGCGAATGGTTGAAGTAGCAACTATTAAAGATGAACGTGATGCACTATGTGCACAGCTCACAGTAAATCCATTCCACATTAAAGAGAATCCATTGCCCAGTGAGAATGAACTCAAACATTATAGACAAAATATTAATGAAATGGAAATGGAAAAGAGTAGTAGAATAGAGGAGCAAGCAAAACTCTGTGATCAAATTGTGTTAATAATTGAGAAAATTCAATATCAGCCGAGGACAGCTTTTGAGCAAGATCTTGTTTCCAGAAACAATAACTCTGAGATTAATGTTACAGCAGAATATATGACCCAATTGAGGAACTTCCACAATGAGATATCAAACAAGCATGAGTCAATCAAAGTTGATATTAAGGTGCTATTAGAGCAGCTTGGAGATTTATGGAAGATTTTGGAGGAGGATCCTACTTATTGCAACCAATTTGTTGAGAATCATAGTGCTATTAATCTTGTCAATCTGGAAAACATTAAAATAGAGCTTCAACGTTGCCAGGAATACAGAAGGAACAATTTGAAGGTATGTTTATCAATACTTGCTATAATTGTAATTAATGTGTTTGTTTTCAATCAACAGAAGTTTATTGACGCTCTTCGAATTGACTTGGTCCGTTTATGGAACGCGGCAGGTTTTACAATTGAACAAAGGGAGTACTTTAAATCAATGATTAATGATGAATTTTATACTGAGGATCTGCTAACCATTCATGAAATGGCAATTAAAAATATGAAAGAATACTTGAAGAGGGTTGAAGATATTTTAGAGTTATTGAAGAAACGTGGAGAATTATATGAGCAAATGCAACTACTGGTTCAGAACTCCAAGGATCCAGATCGTTACAAAAACAGAGGTGGCCAATTGCTGAAGGAAGAAAAGGCACGAAGAGCAGTAGCAAAGAAGATACCAGAGATTGAAGAGAAGCTTGAACATCTTGCAGCCCAATATGAAATTAATAATGGCAAACCATTCTTATACAACGGTGAATCTATCAGCGATTTGATATCAAGTTCCCGCGAAAATATGGAACAGGTGAGTTGGAGTTTGTTGACATGTATTTTGAAATATTGAACAATAATTGGAATGTAAATCATCGTAAATTATGTGCTGGTATTACTCAAGAAGTGCCATGGATCGTGCGAATCTGTTAGATTATATAACTTCTTCAACAGACACCAAAACTAACTTTAATCGATGGAACGACGTCATTCGTGGAAGTGCAAATATCGGACCAAGGCAATATTAATAGCAAGACCGGCTTGCTCATCGAACGAACACCGAGACGTGAACCACTGAAGGAGCAACCTGTTCAACTTACTTTAGCAGAATGTTATAAAGTTACTGCCAAGGAAGAATTAAATGACATGTGTTTAAATAAGTTCGGAATGCATGTAGTAAAAAAATTAAGCGGGATGTCTGCAGACCAAAGAGTATACGCAATAAAATCTATAAATCTTATTCTTCAAAAAGGCGAGACCGGGAATATCACTGATAGTTGTAATAAATCGCGACTGTTAAATAAACCGCGTTTGAGAGTATAATGCGCGAACTTATAACCAGCGATGATTAAAATATTAAAAGTGAAAGTACCCTTTATGTAAATTAATTTGTTTTTGTTAAATTTTAGGAAAAGAAGTTGTTGTCTAGTGCTCGTAAGCAAAAACGCGAGCCGATATCTACAATGTATAGATCTGTAAGTCGAGCAGGTCAATATGGTCTCCTGACTCCACAAGCTTCTCGCTTAAATATTCGGTCTCCTTTAAAAACTCCTAAGACAGCACCTGTTAAAAGGGTCGTTAGTAGACGCTCTATTTCTAAAGCAAAGCTACGATATTCCGCAGAGAAGAGAAAGCGAATTCAAGCATACCGTGCTATGAATGCTACACCTTCGAATGCGGTCGATGATGCGGATTATTCTAAATTTGAGGTAATTTATGTCCATTATTATAAGACAATATTTCATTAACTGAACTGTATTTTAGGCTGACTTAGCTAAGAAGCAGAATTCCAGGAGCACAATAAGTGTTAATAGTCCCCATGTGAATGGTTTACCCGGATCTAATGTGCTGAAAACACCACTGTCTACAAATACACATGTGGATCTTCCAAAAGGAGTGAAACTTATATTTTAAATTATTCCATATTACTGCAAGAAATATGTTTTTAATTTTTATCACCTAATATATTTTGTACTTACCCAATAGATGTAATGCTGCTGCAATAAACTGTATTGTTTTTAATAATATTAATATATTATTACTTTAGTATAAGGATTAAGCTTGATTATGCCTTTTGTTCCAAACTGATCAATTTAACATGAGTTCTGAAAGATGCAAACTGTTTAAGTACAATGAAATTACATGTTATTTATTAATTTAACTCTAGTATATTCAGAAATTGAAGGTTTAATGTTCCATAAATAAAACCTCACTGTATCAATGATCACTATATCATCTTTATCATCACATCGTTAGTTTATCCTTAATATTTATTTGTTTTCATAAATAATCATATTAAAGAATAATTATTATATAAATATATATATTATATATGTCACTCATATATATATAACATCCTTATATGAATATGTTATATATATATAAACAAATCCACCAATCCAATAACGCAAGTTGCCTCATTAATCCAGCTTTCATCGTAATTTTGTTTTGTGGAGTTAAACAACAATTGTTGTTCGTTTTGCAGGGAATGATTATATGGCACACTATATAAAAACAAATTAATTTATTCTTGTTTGCATTATGCGAAATGAAAAGACCGTTAAAATTTAGATCAAACTTGTCTCATCATTGTACCATTCGAAATTATTATTTAGTGGCCCCAACTTAATGATATATTATATATTTTGCACATATAAGAATGTTATATTCAATTAATAATACTCAAGAATAAATAATTGTTTGTTGAATAATGCGATTTGAGTGTGAACTGCATTATTAAGTATTTATTATTTTCTATTCGAAATTATAAACTAAACGTTTGTGATGTTCAACACTTGGTTTTATTTTAAATGCCTTGAACATTATAAAAGTATCTTCTCTGTCTGCGTACGTGTCTGGAAACACTTGACATATTAAAATTATAATAACAAGTAGTAAGTAAATAAATTCATTTGTTCATAACCGATATATCGTTTAGTTCGTGTTTAGTATTATGAAATATAATTAATTCTTAATTTTCTGTATAAGTTGTATAGCATTAACATATATTCAATTCTTCTAAGTCGTGAATATACAAAAATTTGTCATAATTTTCATAGTTTAGTTTTATTCCTCTTTGTTTGCTGTTAATTCACTTAGGTGAAAAATGTATTGATCTTTTATATTTCGTTTTGCATATTAAGTCATACCTATACTTCAAAAAGATTTCAAATATCATCATATTTTACTAAAATGTTTTAAAATATCACAAAATTTTTGTTGATTATAAATGAAACGTCAGATGAGCCCCTATATACTTCTCAATCTTTTCTTTCGTCTTGAATTAATAACTTCATGAAATATTTACACCATAATTATCAGTTATCATAATAATAATAATCATCATTAGATATATAATATTTTACAATGTATTGTATTATTATCGTCAATTAGTTTATATATTTATATATAATATATATTTCAAAGTTTTTTTTCCATCTCATATTTATAGTTAGTGTTACTTAAATAGATTTTATAGTACATAATATATCTATTATTACAAAGTAAAGGTGGCTCACTTTCAATGATTTGTTTTAAAGTTCACTCTGTCATCAACATCTCAGGTATATTATGTGTGAATGTAATTGCCGATGTTCGTTATAAATTACAGTTAATATTCGTAAGGTTACTTCTTCAATTCTTTTAAAAATATGTTATTATTATTAGTTTCTCCATTTTGTTCATTAAGTGTAATTTAGTCTTCTAACAAACAGCTAGATCTCGTTATTAATTTACTCTTTTCATTTTGTTCTTTTGTATCATAGACGGGCAGACTGCTATGATGACTGGGACGCGCTTATACTTGTGCCTTAAGTTACATACAATTTTCCTATTAACATATGCGTCTATGTAAACTATGGAAATGTAATAAAAACTTATTATGCGGTATTAAAAACAGTACTGATTACTAAAATTATTTGTAATATATTGCATAGTATTTTGATTATACGTTGTATGTGTTTCGTGTTTTTCTCGTCGGTATTATAAAATTATAAATATACCGCATAATATTATACAAGTTATTAGCATGTGGGACAAATGAATTTGAATTAATACACTGCGCAAAAACCGAACTAAAATTGAGGGAGTCTTCTTCTAAGTCACAATGAATAGTTGTGATGAGTGTTATTTTAATTATCACTCATTACAATTTAATGGAAGCCAAATATATTCTGCCCTCGACCGTCACAAAACATTTTCTTTATGTTTGATTGCATTTCCGATTTTTGGTGTTTCATTTAGATTTCATGTTACATTGATTAATCAGCGATAAGCGAGTTGTATCATAATAGCGGCCGACTTGGAAAATTAAAGATGATTTGTCTTATTCATTGTTCGCAGATAAATACGGATGCGTTCCGATTTGTGTTTGTTCTTAAATCAACAAGGGTGAAATATACAGCCAATGCCTGGTTTGTTGAGAGAGAAGCAAAATGTTCGAAGGATATTACGAATTGATTACATTTCTAAAGAATAATCTAAAGCCTAGGACAACATGTATGATTATATATAATTCTAGTCTGAAAATATTTCTAATTAACTGTTACTTTATAATATGGTACTATAATAATAATCATAATAATTGTGTAATTTGCCAGACACTACTAATTAGGGGATAGTTTAAAAACGCTATTGAACTGGTGTTACTTGTACAGCCCCAAAATTTGTCTACTGCAAACTTTGAATGCGAAAGTGTCCGGGATACCAAGATCAACGAGTAAGCAACCAATAAATTGTATTACAACTTGCTACATAGCGCATCAAATATTTTCAAGTGCAATTTTTCGCTTATGTGTAAAGAAAAAAAAATTAAAACGGTTATCAAAGCTAGGTAATTTCGTTCGCCAAGAGCCGGTCCTCCTTCAGTGTTTTTGTTCTTCATATTCATTGTGGCATATATTTAAATATTGTATATATTATAATTTGTTGATTAATTAAGATGGTACTTTTATTGTTGGTATTCAAAGGGAAAGACCCGAACAACTTACTTAATAATACGTAACAAGTGTGTTATTATTTCATATTTATATAATATATTTCGATTTTTTTAAGATTTTTCTTATTTTGTTCGTTAGTAATTAATGTTCTTTATAATAATCATTAATTAATTCATTAGTAATTTGGTTAGACTCTAATTTTAGACACTATTATTATTAGACGAATAATAAATTAACTCATTTAGTTATATATGCGAGTTTCAATATTTCATTCAATATAATAATTAGGTGTCTGCGCTTGTCTCATCTCAATTCAATATTTTTTTTTTTGGGAACTTATTAACTATATACAATTTCCACATGCTCATTGCTGAGTCAATTTTCTTGTAATCATCCTCATTGTGTTGCTTTTTCATCTTCTTGTTTCCTTTTTTTTATTCAATAGTGTATTATATAATTATTCATAATTAATAATAATTGTAAGAGAATAACGAGGCAATACAGCCATCATTCATACATACAAACCACAAATTTAAATACATTATCACATCCAGAACTCCATCGTAAACCCCAATTTAGTTTGTCATTCTAATTAATATAACCCCCGTGTATTTGAACAGACGGATTTTCTTTCTATTGTAAAACGTTAACAAACATCATTAGGATACAACGTGCGTCTTGATCTTTGCTATTTTTTTTTGTTTTTGTTTAAATACTCCACCTCCGCGTGTCTATCCTCTAAAAAAATGCTTATCAGGAACACTTCTTTACAGACTGTGGATGCAAAAGTATCCTAAACTTGTACATTAGTTTTTATCCTGTCTCCAACATACTGGTTATCGATGATTAGGAGATTACTCACAATAATTAAATATTCAAATCTTTCGTCTTGCTTATTTTTGACTAGACATAAAAGTCTGCACACGCGCAAAAAATTAAAAAACAACTAGAAACTCTAGAGAACTAATCAATAACTTCGATGATAATCAAATACCCATGAAATAATTATTTCCCTAATGCAGACAATATAATCAATCAATCAATCAATCTATGTAACGATAAATTTAAATTTCAACTTTAACAAATTTCGATTTGATCGTAAAATAATAACACAATAAAACATTACATATTGTAATACAAGAGTTCAGCTTGTACAAATAGCTAGTAATAAACAAATTACATACAAACATAATCACAGCAAATAATAGTGTAAAATTGAAATAATCACAAATCACAATTGATGTTCTATATACCATTTCGCTTTTCTTCGTTCGTTACATTGCATCATTCATATTCAGACTCAAAAACTATCATTATCATCCTCTTCCATATTATTATCGGAATCAATATATTATCTTAATTGTCATACTATTACTGGTAGTGGATTAATTAGTCATACGTTTACTGGGACGATTTGTTTAGAAAGTTCTATGAAATGTTTATAGTTATACTTATTCATATATCATTATTAATATTATTATTATTAATTACGGGGTGGCTCTGTGTGAGCCCAAATTAGGGCCGTTTATTATTTCGATTCATTAGTGTAGTTATTTGTGTATTGCATCAATTAGGTTGAATTTGTTCTTTGTATCTTTCATTATTTTTTTCTCTCTTTCGTTTAATATAATGGTTTTGTATCTTATATAAAATGTTATACCGAATATGAATATAAAATTATCGTTATTATCTTCATCAACCCTTCTTCTTTTGTATCATTACCTTCACTCCAACTTATTTAGGTTCTAGGGCTTAGATAGATTCTCGAGTTGTGCTCTCTACCTTTCTTTTCTCACCATGCATACACAATTTGTTTTTACTTTTTCTTTAAACATTCGCACCTATTTCTTCATCAATTATCATCATTGCTAAATATATAATATATTTTTTAGTAATCCTATATCTAGTTTATCATCAATCAAATTTCTTTATCATTATTATTAATATTTTGTTCATATCCGTCAAGATGAACTAATCATTGTATAACGTAAACATTTTTTCGTCATTAGATGACTGTTGTTATTAGAATAGTTAATCATAATAAAATATTATAATATTCTTAATTAATTCATAATTAAAAAGTCTTATAGGTATATATCAGTAATAACCGCTTCCTCGATTTAGACTACAACACCATCATCATCATTTTGTGTTGTATTTTGTTTGATTCACAAATATATTTATATATATAATTTTAAAATATCAATTAATTTACTACGTACCGTTGTTCAATCATCAATGTCTTACCTAGGTATAACTATAGTTTAGTGGAATCGATTTTCAAAATTACCGATTCGCGTCTAACAGACGCAATCCTGCGTCAAAAGGAAACGGTTCGGCTGTTTTGTTATTTTGCTTTTTGTTTGTTTGTCAATTTGTATGTCGTTGTTTTTGAATCAAAAATTGTATATCGAAAGTTTGCTAAACATTGTTGCGGCATGGCAGCCGTTGTTCTTTGCTTTGATTTTTAGGGTTGCTGCAAGTAGGAGGCAAGGGCGGCCATGACGGGTGCGGGTGGAAGTGCAATGGGGATGTGGTAGTATTTACAAACAGGACGCGTGCATTGTCCTTTAGCAGCGTCCCGACACACGGCCACGCGCTGATCCACCACTTCCACCCCATCTCCTAAAACACAGAGCACTCATATAGACATTTGTTTAAACTGACGAAACAGACATACCTTCTTGTATGTGAATAAACTTGCAGGCAGGACGACTACACAGGCCACGATTAAAATCTTGGCACACCGGGAGGGTGTCCAGTAACTGTAAAAATAAATTGCAGCATATCAATAACCGTCCTCCGACTGTATTTAAACTCAACGCCAAGTTAATGAACATATCAAATAATTAATTAATATAAGACCTGAGAATAGGTACTGATAAATTTATCAAGTTTTTTTTTTGGTTGAATAAGACTAAAAGACAAAAATCAATTCCAGTTTAGAATAATCACAATAGGAAATTTGCTTGTTTAGTTTAGCAGTTCGAGCAGGCACTAATTAAAATATTTATAGGTGGTAGTAAAACATAAATGAGAATTAGCTTTTCGAGAGCTTAGCCTAAAAGCGTTTCTAATTAATTTTGCATAAAAATCCTCAACTAAACATAAATTAATTCAGGGAGAATTTCATCGCATGCCAAATAAGTTAATCAGCTATAACAAAATAATGAGCAAACATTCTGCATATTTATAAATACTATATATGAGAACATCTTAATTTGGTCAACGCATAATCTGGAATGGAAAATTAAAATGTTGGCTAGCAACTTAGAGAATGAAATGAGCAGAATATATTATAATTAATTTCAGACATATACTTGAAGGCCAAAACCAGACAGACACTAATTAATGGTTAATTTCGTGTGCGTTTTTTAGCCGAAAAGAGAGAATGTTGATGGCTGTATTGCAAAGGGCATGCAGAATGTTTGAGAGAAACATTAAATTAATATGAAAAAGGCAAAGGCGGCGGACGGTCATTGCACGAATGACATTGAACACTTCACGGAACAAGTTGAAAATGCCTTTTAATTTTCCTAAATGAAAATGCTATTCTTTCCTCATCATGGTTAATTGAAAGATTCTACTAGCAAAACGAATAATTATATCATCGGAAATTTGAAATAATAAAATAAAGGACATTAAACAGAAGCATGTTTTGCAGCAGATTTTAGAACTCAATAATATCTAATCAAAATCAAATCAAAGACAAATTAAAGCATTGTTTGTTTTGCCTACTGCATAAATTTTCAAATAGCACGCAAATTTCTCAAACACTATCACTGTCTCAACATCATCATCTTCATCATCAATTGTCAAACGAGATAAACTAAACAAATTGAGGCGGGGAACGTTAAGATCAAAAAGCTGAAAATTAAATATAAACTTGGTAATTGGAAACAATATTATAAATAAGTAGTAAAAAAATAAAAATGCAACTGGCAAACAGATTGTGATTAATGTTAGTTTGATTGAATTAATTAAACTTTGAGGATACTTATAATTACGTAGCAAATAAATTAAGAATCAGTCACAATATGGTTGCAAATTGTGTGGTAAATAAAGCAAAATAAAAATGGTGCACAATATTTAAATTGGCGGCAGCTACGCATCTATACATACACATCGAAGATATTTCTATTGTATGTACACTAATTAATCATTTGAAAACTTTTAGTAGCAATAGTGATAACGTCTTTTCCAATTCGTTTCTTAAAGCGTAGGAGCAAAAAGCGTTCTAAATCATCTCATTGATTGGACTCGCAATAATACAATTATTATTGTTATCAAAGAGATAAGAGGGCAAGCCGTGATCCAAGTGAAATATTGTGCATCGTACTCGTTCATACTCTTTCTTCAATTATACTTGCTGGCTGTACTTCTGTTTGTTTTTCTATAATCACTCTGCAACATCAACGTGGAGCACCAGCAGCAGCAGGATGTACATGTGCGCGTCTCTCCTCTAGCTGATAGTATCACATACGGGGATGCGGTTGTACAGCGAACAGGTAGAATCAAATAAAGTGAATACCTGTCCATGTTCATCAGTGTAGATCACAAAAGGGGCGTTTTGGGGCACAGGCTCACCATTGTCTAGGGCCGGCGACATGCAGAAACCAGCAGTGCAGCAAGCCAAAGTCATCGCAGCCAAATTCAGCATTACGATAACGTTACAGCAATAATTACGAACCCACCGTACACCACCAAAAAAATATAAATAAATGTTTCGTGTGTGTGTGTGAGATTGATTGCGAGTCGTGTTGTTGATTGGATAATTATATTATGTTGTATTTTTATCGTCGTTTGGTAGCAAGTCGCGCATTATATTAAATTGCAACATTAATTTCAATGCGAATAATGAATGATAAGTTGGATAAAGTAAAGTAGCATAAGAACGGTGTAACGGTGGGCAAACCCAAAACCACAAGAATTCACGCACAAGTAGATTTGTTTATATAAATGTTGGTTGTACAAAATAATCGTATTTGTTGTTTATTGTTGTTGTTGTGCGTATTTAAAGTGGCGTGTTTCGTATTTGAGGGGTGGTTTGTATGTATGTATGCGAATTGGTGCCAAGTATTCGAAGAGAGACGGAGAGAGAGCAAGTGGCATCAGTTTGTAAGTACATTGTTAAAGTTTCAAGTACGTGGTCAGTCAATAAGTGGATAGTTATTGTTTGGTGTTTGTTTAAATGGCAAATATATAAATAGTCAATAATGGTCGATCGTTGATTTGGTCAATTATCGAACACCATGAAATGGAAACATAAGTGGTAAGCATGTAACAAAGAAAGAAGCAACAAATTTCAAATTAAATCTCTCATCAAATCAATCACTTTGACAAATAGTTCATCACCATATCTTATTATCATACGTAGCAGCAAAATCACTTGTCACCATCATACAAATACGAATAGAGAAATATATAGAGAGAGAAAAATGATAGAACACGACACACTCCAATAGATATAATAATATTAAGAGGCAGCTACTAATTCGCAACTCTTATCAACTACAATTAGATAATCTTCTGAAAAAGCGAGAGAGAATCATGATGATCAATCACATAATATGGGCAAACTGCATGTAAATTGTACGAATGTAGGTATGTGGAACATAGTATAAGATTAGCTGCAAAATTAAAGTCAATCAATTAATCAATAAATAAAAGCAACAATTAATATTTATGTGTAACTGTGTGTTGTTTCAGAGAAATGCGGGTTCCTAAATGTGTGCACTTATGAAGCAAAGAGATGACAGCGCATTTGGTCATCGTCTGTATTGCCCAAAAGAGATTTGCACAAAACCACCGCTCTTGGATGAATTGATAATTTGCGAAAAGCATGTGAGATGTTACGTTTATTTGTTTAGTAATATAATGTCGATCTAGAAAATAAAAATAGTTTATTAAAATTAATTCAAAACAGAAAAAATCAAAAAGCATATTAAGTATTATTATTATTAAACCAAACATATAAAATAACGCAGTCTTGCGCGCAAAGTTATAAAAAAAACAAATAGAACAACAAAAAAACGCTACTTCGTCAAACTACTAGATAGAAAGCACCCCTTAATTCGCTCGCGCTTGTGAATTACACAAATTACTTCAATGCACACACGACGATACCCCAATGCAAAAATACAACACCTACAAGGGTTAAAATAAAACGCATTTTGTACTGTCCGCCTCGCTCGCTCGTGGCATTAGTAGAAGGATAATTATTTGCAAAAATGGGTGCACACACAGCTAGAGTTATATTATTTCATCCGGCGCACAATGAAAGCAGCGAGTAATTGTAAAAGCGTTTCTCTCTCTTCGCTAATAATCACAACAAACAAACTAGCGAACTAACTGACTGACGTGTAAAATCTTAAAATGCGCACCTAGGTCAACGTAAACAATTGAAGCGTTCTTTAGCATTTAGTTATTAATTTTGGATGATTAATTATCGTGGTGGCGGCGAGAGCGAAGAAGATAATTGTGCGTAAAAGGAGCATCTTGTGTGGTTGTAGTGTGTTTCGCATGTGTTAATCATAATTACACAAGAAAGACTAACTAATACGCCCTCACGAATAAGACATCTTCAACAAATACACCGCCAAGCAGCGAACGGGAGATTACAAAATACACAAACCGTGTGTGTGTTTGGTGGTGGTGGTAGAAGAGAGGAATGAATTTTGTTTAAAGAGTAGAAAGAGAGTAAACAAGACGATAGAAAGATAAAGGCGGCAACGATTATTACATGGTTCGAAGAATAAACAACATAAGCGAGAAATGCGCGCAACAAGTCGATTGGCTATAAAAAACTGCTTGACGCACAATCGCAATATGAACGTAGTACGTATGTAACAATAAAAATACAGTCATAAATAATTATTAATAAAACAATTATCATGCACTTTCAAGCATTATTATTACAAATAGTGGCTGGTGAATAATAATTCTTCATAAACAAATTACAAACATACACCTCCAAGAAATATATACGTTATGTAAATATACCTATATATCATTCAAATTCGTCGCAATTATTTTAAGATAGTAGAACAAATTTCTCTTCTTTAATTTCTAACGTTTTTTTGTTTGGTTTCATTCAATAATGTTTTATATATATATATTATATATGCCTACAAAGTTGACTTATCAATAAACTTCCACATTTATGGGTTGTTCTTTCTCACTTTCAATCTTCGTAACTCATTGCATTTGCTCGCAAAGCAATTATCATCATCAATATTATTATCAACTGGGTAGAATTATTTAAGCAAGTATTGTACACTAGCAGCTAATTGTTTAGGCGGTCGTTTTTTTTACAGCTGCTAGCCAGAATTGTGAAACAATAATAGCAGTATTGAAAATTATTAATTAGCAAGTACTACACAGTTTATTATTACCCCAACAAACACCACTTAATATTTACTTATTATTCGTGTGTTGCATAATCAATGCGCGTGTGCGTGTAATAATATTTTATGGTGCTCATCATAAGTCAGCTTCATTGCTCGTTTGTGTCTTGTTAAATAGTTTGCAAAGTAAAAAAGTTAGGTGTGCTGTTTGTTTGTTTGTTTAGTCTTCATTGATCAACTGCCCGATAATGCATCCGTACACTTATAAGTTAATCATAGCATGGAACAATTCAAGGCACAATCAATATGCATATAGATTGGGTAAATTATGCATATTTTGTAATGTAGTTATTTTTAGAGCCATCATCAGGCAGTTGACAACAATAATAATATTATTAGGTCGTTTGTTCAATCGAAGTAGAAAGCGCCTTTTATATGTTCGGTTCGCAGTGTGATAGGAAAAAACACAGAATCAACGTGTTGCTCGTTCATCAAGTATAAGTTAGTTTCATTCGTTTTTACGATCTACCAACAACTACTGTACTTATCACAACATTTCGAACGCATTCAAAACTACACTGTATTATATATTATAGTATGTCGATAGAATAATAGAATACTTTCCGTATTTTCTGTCCGTTAAACTACGCTTGATAATGAATGAGGTGTACCTTTATCATTTTCAGATATATTATATTCAAATAGAAGTATATAATTAATATATTCATGATTTGTATTTATATATATTTAGTTATTATAGTGTTTATGTGGTATTAATATTAATAGTAGTCACATAGAGAATATTTATTTAAATTTATATATATATTGATAGATACTTTAATAGAACTCTTAGGACATGCACGCCTTGTACTAACTTCTTGTTTGCATTAATCAAATATGCATGTGGCTCGTTATTTTAGAATTTCAGCTTGTTTGAACGAAATTATTTCATCGAGAACACGAATAAACGCAAAGGTAATCAACTAAGTTCGCGTCAGTTATTAATTACGTCTAATTATGTCTGATTCAAATCGTCAATTCATATTTGTGCATCGAGATCAATGATTGAAACCCAGGAAGACTCAATAGCGTCCAAACTAATAACGCGTAAGTTGTCGCCCTTAATGTTAGCATATTGTATGTACTACTACATGAATACAAAACTAATTTCTGATGTATTTATAATAATCTACTATGTAGTTAGTAGTCTAATGATTAGTACTACCCTCTTAATTCGTTATCACTAGGTTCGAGAATTACTTAACTACACCCTCCCAGCAAAAAAACTTGTACAAATAAGGAACTAATAACGACAACATTCTTCTTCTCTTGACTTACTTTCTACTTGCTTGCGCTTTTAGCAAAACTCTAAAATCAAACGACTACCATCAGTTTGCACGTGTGTTTGTGTTGGTGTGTTAGTGTGTGTGTGTATACTTTGTATATGGGTTTATCAACTTTTACTTTAGGCATATATAGATCCTATCAATATAATAATAGTTTCAATAGAGTAATAATAATTAATAACTCTTTTCTCTTGATAGATAAGATAGAATACTCTCTAAACCTAGCAACTAGATCTCATCATGAAAGCCAAACACAGTTATAACACAAACGCTTACATTAAAATAATAAAAAACTCCCAACCCAAAAAGAGCTGAGACTGACCCAATGGTATAAATAGCATGAGATGCATAAGGCAAGTTAACGGTCATCATTGTCAATAATAACAATAATATTATCATGCAGTTTGAAATACATGTGGAAATGTACTAATAATATTTATTAGAAAGTATTATATATTATAATTCATTGTCAATGGAAAGCACACCTCTGAACACTGTTGTAGCTTGTTTGCGTTGTTTTACTCGTTTCGTTCGTCGATTGCAATTCAAACCAAAAACAACACAAATGTGTACACAATATGCGTGTGTTGGGTGTATTGGGCATGCAATTGATTAGCCGATAGAGGGTGATTGATTGATTATTAATTATTAAGAGTAGTCATTATGTAGAACTGTTCGTTTCATCTCTTGCAAATAACATCCCGACCCGCCCCATCGCTGGATTTACATTCAGGGTGGTAGTAAAAAAGCAAAAAATAGGCACAAAATGTAAGCAGTAAGTTTCATTCTCATAGGCGCCTGATGTATACTCAGCAAGCAAAGTTGTGTTGAGTTGATAAAAAAAGGAAAGCTTCTTCTTATTATTACAAACAAATTTCCTAAGTCTATTTATCCGATTTGAGCGGCACGCACGAATGCAATTTGCGTTTCTCATTAAGGGGGGTAACCTACCCGCTACCTAACTAACGTTCGCCTTATCGCGCGGCCTCGTTAAATCGTTGTTCGGCACGTGAGCGTTTGATTATGATAAATTATGAAAGGATATTGCGCGCGAAAAAGTTCATCTTGCTGCTGCTGTTGCTACGGCTAACTAAAACTAGTTCAACATGGTATTTTTCAGTGTGCTTGTGTTGCGTGATTTCCACGACGTTTCCTTAATACTTTTTTCATCTGATTTTCTTTCTTTTTTCTTTAATTCCCGCTGCTCGTGATTAAAAGCGCGCGCGCGCGTTCCACGGCCGGCCTACAAACATCTTTTTGGGTCAGTTCACATCTATGTATGATACCATTTCTCTTTCGTTTTACTATATTCTAATCAAACTAAATCAAAGAAACAACAACGAGCGAAATGTACTTTTAGCAATGGTCTTTGCTCTAGCCGCATTAATTTTCTATGTTATCGTACAGAAACATACACATTTGTAATATGTATAGCGTTATTAATTAATCATTTATAAGTGAATGGTAGGGTTGTTTTTCAACATATGGATTCAGAGAACAGATGGCACTTTAGTCAAATGTAACAAATACAAAGCAAACCCTTACCACCCAAAATTACCAATTTCTTAATAAGTGTAGTAGCTAGCAGTAGTAGTTACTCGTTACTCATCGTCACTATTTCATTGCCTCTATATAGCATTTAATGTATAGACGTAGTAGTAATAGTGGTAATAATATTTTATATTATTGTGTACGCTAGGGCGAATGACTACTAGCATGCAATCAAAATTAATTCGATTTTCAATTAGGCTCTCAGAGAGATAATAAACAATAATAATATTAATTTAAAACAAATCAAATAGTATTACACACACTGAATAATCATAATAATAATTATAATAGTAATAATTATAGGAGGACGAGAGAACGTGTGGTCAACCGCCACCATGCAAAAGTTTCGAAAAATTACAATAGTAACACACTAATAAGAGAATTCGATCAAATACAAAAAAAAAGTTGGTACGCTAAACACGACGACACCACACATTACTTAAATAACAATCGAATATTTATATATGGTATCTATATATATATATAATGGTTTCTTTGTATATAGTTATAGCGTCAAGAATTGGTTAAATCTATTAATAATTTCAAGCCCATTTTTCTAAGACAATAATGGTGGTACTTAATGTGAGTGTGTGGTAGGCCAAGGGAATAGATCATAATTTCTTCATTGTTTTCAATTAATTGGGATCATTAATAATTGTTGTTTTCTTGTTTTGAACGAATGCAATTATAACGCTGGTGCAGGGATATCACAGAGTCGAGGCACTCGCATCTTCATTCCGCCGGTCGGCCAGCGCGCATTTTCATTTGCATTATTGCCGCCCACCGCGCTTCTTTGTCAAGTGGTGTCGCTAACACGTAGCGCGCGTGTTCTTCAAGAACTTCAATTTTGACTAGATCAACCGTCGATATCGCTTCCACTACTCGTATTATTATAACCCAAAATATAACATCTCTCCATCGAAATCCATCAATAATATTAATAAACTACATACATTAAAATCGATCAACATTTATAATGTTAACGAAGCAACAAACAAAGACCGTATATAAAACGAAATAAAAACATTTTGCAGTTTTGTAACACGTATCAATTATGATAAAAATAATTAATTGTAAACTAGTCAAAACTACGGACTAAATAAAGCGATTGACTGATTGCGTGCGGGTGCGCATTTAAGTCGTCTTCAGCTTTTTGTACGGGGGCATCACCACGTTATTGTTATTATTCGCCTGCGCGGCGGCGGCGATACTGTTCGTGGCGACGACGGCATTTGTCATGGTCGTCGGCGCGACCGAAACTGGGTATTGGGCGGCACTCAGGAGTCCAGAGGCCAGAAACTGATGATTGCCCACTGTGACGGCCGGATAGGCGGCGGGCCGCATGTATGCATACGGATTGATAAGCGGTTGTCGCGAGGCGGCCAAGTTCATCAGGTTAGCTTGAGACATGGCTGCAGCGTACGGATGTTGCATGCCAATACTGCCCATCGTGGGGTTCGCGCCCGCGCCGGCAGCGAGCTGCATCGGATAGCGTGGCATTGAGGCAGCAGCGGCTGCGGCGGCGGCAGCCTGTGACATATTCAGTGCCGCTGCTTGTTTGTTAAGCGCGACGCCCGTATAGCTCAGCGGGTTTAGCGCGGCGGCGGCGGCCGCTTGCTGCTGGCCGACCTGCGCCAACTTGACGGCTTTCGCGTAGTGCTGCTGAGCGACCTCTTTCGCAATGGCGGCCGGATCGCTCGCGACTGCGGCGACAATGTTAGTGGCGAGGCTCGGCACGGTGACGGTTGAAGCGGTTGCCACCGCCGCCATCGCCGCCGCATTGTGGTGCGGCGTCGTGGCGGACGGCTCGTTCTCTGGATTGCATGTTACTTGCACGTGTTGGCTGTGCGGCGGCTGTTGGGTAGCGGCGGCAGCGACTACGGCTAATGTTTGGGGATCGCTAGCGGCGGCAGCAGGTGGAGAGGCGGAGGAGGTCGCGGGGGTTTGTTGCTGTGTCAGGTTAGCAGTGTACTCACATGAGACGGGCACGAACGGTTGCTGGAGCTGCATCAGCTGCTGGTAGGTGGTGGCGTTCGGCTGATAGACGGGCACGCCGGACTTGTCCGCCGCCGGCCTCTTGTACGGCATCATTCCAGCTGGGAAGGCCTGCGAACACATCACACACACGTTCATCAGTCGACTGTTGCGCTCAATCGCATCATTAAATTAGTTTGCTGCTCTTATTTCTTTTTTAGCATTTGCATTAACAGACTTTACGAAGCATTAGACAAGAAGCGCACGCACACACAACAATAACAATCTAGAATCAATCAATCAATCAATCAATAAGAATAATCATAGCAATACGAATCAATGCAAAACTCCATTTGCGTATTGGCTGCTGCGTGCTCCGCGCGCACACAGGCAAGCAATTTGCTTATGTACCCCATCATCACAACATCAAAATCAGCAATAAACATCTGATTGATGCGTTGTTTCAGCTTTGTATTGTAATACAAACGAAACCTGGATTTTGGGGGGGTGGTGGTTGGTTGGTTTGATGATGGTAGTGGTGAGTGGCGGGTGGTTCGAATTCAGCCTTGCCCAAAGATACTTACAAAATTATCATAATAAAAAGATCCAACAGATTTGACGTCCATCTGAAAAATGAAAACACAAGTGCGATTTAGTCTCAACGCAGTGGCCAGCGCGCAACTTTTTTTCTTTCAAAGTTTGCCGAGTAAGATACAACAAAAAGTGTGGTTTAATTTTTAAAAAAAGCGGAGTACAATCTCAACAGTTAAACAATGTAGTAGTAGTAATAGTAGTAGGTGGTAGTAATCTCATCCTAATAACAAAACGCAATCAATGTATACAACAAAACAAAATACAAAAGTACTGTAAAACAACGAAACAACAACGAAAAAAAAACAACAATAATAATTATAATATTCAACTATTTGGTTACTCAACATAAACGTATATCGTCATAAGAAGAGTGGCATAATTAAAACGTAAAATAATAGGGGAGAAATAGTTTAGTACAATTAAAAACGAATAAAAATGCCAAGGCGTATCGATCACAGCCTTGGCGCGTTGACAAACGAACAGAAATGAAACGAAAGAAAGTATAAGAAAAACCAGTAGACACGTAAAAAAGTTACGACAACATCCTCAATCAATTGACGTATTTTAGATCGCTGTAATTGCAGTTGCTAGAATGTTGCGAGTATAGTTAATTAAAACCAGCAGGAATAATACCATCTCAGCGCACTATCATTGCTGCTGCTGCTGCTGATACTTTCAATAAATATATGTTACAAAGCCAATTCGCTCGCTATCAATCAAACGTAGTATCGTAAGAAATCAATCAGAAACAAATAATTTCCCATGCACAGATGTAGTAAACATTTATAGAACAATTCTGGTTATAAGTACGTAATTAGAACAATAATAAAAGAGAAGCGAAGCGCTCAGGTTCACTTTGCGAATTGCAATAATAAGCCGAATATTGTTTCGAACCAAATTAAAAAAAAAACCAGTGAAAATGCATTTTTTTCGTGGTGAACAAAGAAATACGAACACAAAAACCTGAAGGAATTTTTGTTGATATGGCCGTAGTATATATAAAATTTGAAGCGAAAGCCTTTCTCTCTCACAACATGCTAACAACTCAGTTTAGGTAGCAGTTTGCTTCGGCACTTTGATTTATCTACACACATTCCCTGCCACCCCATGAAACTCTAAGAGAAAAAAGCACAACGAACAAAAATATGACGAATTGTAGTAAAAAATGTGAGCGTGCGCGTAGTAAACAAATAATCGTAATAAACTCACTCTTCGCGCAAGTGCGTGGTGGAAAAGAAAAATTGACGCGGAAAATTTCGAATGCAAACAACAAATATATGTGTGTGAATGCGTGTGCGAATGTATAATAAACAAAGGAATGATAATATAGAGAATAAAAGCGGATAAACACACGACGTATAAACAGAAATAAAAAGTGCCCATAAAAAACTAGAGAGAGCGATGATAAACGAAAAAAAAAAAGTACCTCCAGCAGTTGGAGTTCATCTTTAGCAGAAAGCACGATCACAAATACAAAAAGCCCTGGTACCTTTTTTCTTCTCTTCGTTTGATGGCACGCGTAAAGAACATAAAATCGCAAGAAATAAATCTTTATCGTGTGCTAATTTCGATTCAATTTTCTTCGTTGATGATATATTTACTCAAGTGACTATTGCAAAACCGCTACCTCAAATAATTTTCAGCAGCGCGAGCATTAATTATTGCACTTGTGACTGGTTAATTAAAAGTTAAAAGCCACGCGCACTACTCATACGTAATTCACATTGCACGTGTAAATTATGTACGCACACAAATAAGTGAAGCTTTGTACGAGACGTACAAACAAAAATGAAAATTCACACATCTCAGGAAAGAAAGAAATATTCAACAACCAAAAAGAAACCGAACGAAAAATCCAAAATATTACACATCGATTAGGTGTATAAGTAAGTCAAATGATAGTAGTAGACGTAAATCAATAATCATAATCAAAGAGTGACATGCAAAAGCAAGGCGGTACCAGTAATAGATCTGTGTCGGCGGTGCTAGGCTCTCGCGGCCTCTTCTTGCCTATCTCGAGGGCGGCAGCAGTTTGTGGCGCCAGTAAGGGCGATACCGCAGCGGGCTATTAGTAGCACAGCAGCAGAATTTGTTTTTGTTCAGCAAGACCACAAGCGCATCCGGGATAATAATAAAACAAAAAAACCAGCACTAAATTAATAAACGTGTCATCTCTTTTATGATTTCGAAGACAGATGAAAGAAGATAATGTACACAACGTGAGCAAACCATAATCGAGAGAGAGACGACACACAAAACAAGTGGATCATTTGCGATTCTTGCACTTGCTCATTGCATCACGAGCAAGACGAAACAAACGAGTGCATCAATCGCAAATACAACGCGATGATGATGATGACAAATTGCAAATTATTGATCGAATTTTCAATTTTCCGCATAGAACAATTACCGCGCTCGACGCAAATGTCAAACGGTCGCAACGGATGGCTAATTGAAAAATATGTACCAATAGCAAAAATTGAAAATCCGTCCGAATAAAAAATTGCAACGAATATTTCGAGAATAATACACATTGTTCCGCGAATGCAAAACCCGCCGTGTGAATAATAACCGAACAAATAGAAATAAATATCGCGTCGCGTGTTTTCATGACGAAACAATGTATATTTTATGATGGCCATCAAAACAGAGACAATGCATAGCAATAAAAAATATGCGCACATATCAAATATAGGTATTGGGCAACCAGAGAGACGACATAGAAATCGAACCTAAATCCAAATATCAATTAAATATTCATTGCATGCATATAATTAATTCGTCGTCGCACTCGATTATAATATTCGTTCAAAACATGAGCAATAATCAGAATTGGCTTGCCAAGAAAGTCATGACTCTAGATTTACCATTGCAACTTTTTCGCCCCTCCAAGCTGACCAGGGGTACCCTCATTCTTTACTACGCCATGACTTTCTCAGCAACCCGATAATCCAAGAGATAATGCAGACAAACACACGCAGATCACATCGAAAGCAGCAACACATATGCGCAAGTAAGTAATTAATTAGAACGATAATTAAAAATTAAGAAAATGATAATCAGTGAAGAGAACTTCAATTACAGCTCATTCATAGAAATGATTTGAAACGCGATTTCGTTAACGCAAGAAAAGAAAATATCAAAAAGAGAAACAAAAATACACATTAATATAATGAACAACACCTGCAATTGATAAGTTATTAAACAATTACACGTATGTAATAATAGTAGACATTATGTAACGAAATTATGCGTGGAACATACAACAAGTTTTACGTAAATATCAATCAGTCAGTCAATCAATCAAGAAATCAATTAATTAGTAATTAGAATTATGCAATGAGAACAATAACAGTAATAATTCATGACGCAATGAATCGAACTTTGAATCTCGCACGGTGTGCCCAAATTGTCCTTAATCTTCCTGCAAACAAGCCCTTCCTTCTCTACATCCTTCAATAACATTATAATAATAATCGCAATATTATTACATCAAATTGGTTTAAAGCTCTCGAGAGCTTATTCGAAAATCCGCAAACAGGATACGTAACCCAACGCTCGAGTGTTACATTTGTTTATACTTGTATGTAACGTGTGTATTATATTTATTTATAATATCAACAGTACGAGTGCTTGAATCGGATTGGTATAAATTTTCATGAGTATGTACATTCTACTCTAACGCGAACAGTAATTAGATCAAATGGAATACATGATAACATGATGTAATTGACAATCGGTCAACTCTGATTATCATTCAGATTGTTTAAACAAACAATCATTGTTTCAATCAATTCGTATCGAGTGTAGTTGCTATTATTGAGATAACAATAGACGGTAATTTGGTAAATCCGGACAAGAACAAGAGCTAAAGAAATCGTGTGTACGTTTAAAATTTCGTCAAATTCATTTTGTCCCTAAGTGTAAATTGTTTTTGGTATCTTAACCACTATCAACTATTTAGAGATTGATGCAACAAACTAAAAATTAGGAACAAAAAATGCAATAAGAGAGAGTAGTAGCTAAATAGCGCAAACGTGGGCTTGTTGGCAGGATACAAGAGATATACTAGTGGCGGGGGGTCGCAAAAAGAGAGCCAACGCAAAAGAGATACACAGCAGGGCGCGATTCCATGCTTGGTTGTTGGTTGCTGTTGCTGTTGCTGCTGCTAACTTGCTTGCTTGCTTGCTTATTTGCTATATATTCGAGCGAGCGATAGAAGGATTGATCTCATCTTACTTGAGAGTTTTGCTGCGCGCAGAACAAAGCAAAGTATTATTTGATATCATTATTTGTCTGTTGTTGTTGTTATTGTATTTGTTGGCCAAATAGTGATCAAAGAGACGAAACAAAAAAGTATACGTAATTCAAATTTTGGAAAATAAGGATCGATATTCAATTGGTAAATGAATTAATGATTTGTCACAGCCGCACTTTGGGTATGCTAACATCATCACTATTCGTATCCTAGTCAACTACGCAAAACACAAAAATACATCGGAGGGATATATAATAGAGTAATTAATGCCGCATATATCAATAGATAATATGACGGAAGTAGAAGTGACCCACCACCTCAGAGCAAAAAGTCAAAAATGTACACAGCCACACACTTCATTGCATCAGGAATTTGCGTTAAACTCAATTGAATTTTCTAGTTTATCAACATTATTACACTAATTTCTAGTCGTTCGTGTTTGAACAAATTTCGCTAAGAAAGTACTCAACTAAAATGCTATGAGTATGAGGAGAGAGAGAAAGTATTATTTTAAAAAACTTCATACACAAGTACGAATACAAAAACTTCAACTATAAGTTGTTAAATCGAAATTAATTTCATCAAACTCTCTCACAATGCGTTTGCAATTTCAACTATTCAAGCAGACACAAGATCGAGTACAATGCGTGTATGTGTGCGCTGGGAAACCGCACAACCGCTGCTCAAGTAGCAGTTGAAGTGCAATCCTTCATACACCCCCGGATGATCATCAAACGCAACGCGAGAGAGAATGAATTAGTTGATGTGTGCGCGCAGAGAGAGCGAGCATATGATGAGATTAGGAGTTAATTTGCCATAAACGAAAACGCAACAAGAAACGAAAAACACATGTACACTAAGAGCAGATTAGCTGGTTTTAGCAATAGGTATCAAGAAGTACTGGAGGATGAGGGAGGAGGTGGAGGACGGCGTCGAGGAGTAACAAAAACTGACGAGTGCCAGTGTGTCTGCTATCATTTCCACTCATTGCGCTCATGATTGACGTACTGAACTGATAAGAAGCAACTGTTGAAGGAGAAAAACTAGATGAAAAACGGACACAAAAATTAACGCAGCAGACGCAAAGGCACACTCTCTCTATCCGGGAGGAAAATTGATAACCGAAAAGTGGATTACGTTATTGTTGGGTAAAAATCATATCCAACTGAAAAAAAAAGATATTGGTATAGTATAGGAATACGGAACAGTATAACTTGTTATCAATAATCTACTAGTCTCTACGATAGGCTATATGGTACTGATAGCTACGTAGATATTGAAAAAGTAGGAAACTACTGCAAAAATACAACCAAAAAACAACAACAAAACCAAAAAGACTACTAGATAGAGAAATTGATTTTTTATAAGAAAGAGATTATTAAGTAAGAACAAAGAACAGCGAGCGTGCGCCCTAAGAATGCGTAGCATACCGCGCTAGCCCGCGACTGTGCGGCCTTGATTTGGGCTTGGAGGTGCAGAGGGGGGTGGAAATAGCGGCAGGGGTCGCGGTTGCAGCGGCCCTTGACTGCATCCATGCAGACAGTGACAGTGCCGTCCTCGTTGGCCGTCACAGAGTCGGCGGGATGCGCAAAGCGGCACTCAGACTCTGCTCGCTTGCACGCCCCGCGTTGAAACTCGCGGCACACCTACAGCAGACACCCGGCTCAAGCCACCGCTGCAATGCGCCGAGGATGCCCCACCGGCGGCGAAACCCCGCGTACCCACAAGTCGGACACGCGGTGGTGTGGCGGCGTGGTTGTGCCGCCTGGGGGGCACCCCCGGCATCATTGAACTTGACGGACATGCGCATCTCCAACTAAACAACAGCTTCTTGCAATATAGATATATATATAAACAATAAAAAGAGGAATATACAAAACACCACCACCAGCTCTTAGAGGGGGCTATTAGCTGAAGATGCGTATGCCTCCACTAGTTACAATAACACTACAGGGGAGGGATATTATATTATATTAATTAAATATTCAATATATGTATCAATTATTAATGGTTGGTTGGTTGCTAATAGACTATTTCTTGTATTTGGTAATATGTTCTATCATAGACCCGTTTGTGGGTCATGTTCATAAATACGAGGGGTGTATGTGTAACATCTATTGAAGAAAATAAAAATAGGGCATCCTGTGTTGTGACACGAGTGAATAGATATGTGAGAATTGCTGTTGTTTGTGTCGACATACAATTTCAAATTTGTGTAAATTCTTTGCATACTTGCTGGCTAGCTAAATGAAACAGCTGCTTGCTTTGCGGCTTGCCACAATTGTATTGAAATATGAGCGAGGGACGGCGAATAATTTTGAAACATGCTGCTCCTCATTCGTACGCAATTTTTTGCAGCATGCCTGGGGAGGCGGCGACTGCTAATGTAGCATTAAGCCAATGAGTGTGTAATTGGCTCAAAACTACAACAACACACTGCAGCTCAAAGTATTTGATAAGCACACAGTTATGTAAAACATTCTCTCATTATCAACAAGTAGGGTGGGTGAGCGAGTGAGGCTCGCTCGCTCGTCGAAAACTCATAACAAACCATAAACTCATCTCTCATTGCGCGAATTGTTTAATTATTGTTTAGCAACAGTTTGCGAGCCAATACCGAAACAAACGGTGGCTAAAAAGAGATAATTAATTAATTGAGAGCATCATTGCACACCACAGCCAGCGAAATTGCCATACGGAGAGGAGCAACAAAATGTGCAAATGGAAATATAGCGCAAAAAAGATAGGTAAATTGTATGTACAGCACAATAATGACTAAAGTGTAAGAGATCATAATATTTACAGAGAGATAGATAGAGATATAGAGTGATCAATCTACGAATAAATTGGTTGGTCTTTTTTGAGGGGATTGATAATAGAGATAGAGTAAAGAGAAGTGAATATGCCTACAATAGTAAAGAGTAATAAGGTGATGAGGGGCACTAGTGTGCAATTATTTTGTTCATGTTCTCATCGTATCTCTCGTGTAGTTTTCATCAAACATTGAGAGTTTAGAAAGTGAAGTAAAGTCACAGCTATTAAAGTGTGTTTAGAGACTAATTGTGTAAAAGTATGCAACGCAACACGAGATATAATAATTATAATAATATGTGAATGAAACGCCAGACAAAAAATTTGGACAATAACATTTTCGTACGTGAAAAAGACATTGAGAAAACTGTTATTAGCACGTTCATTATCAATAGAAAAAATAGTAAATTAACAAAACAAAAACCAAACGTGACAGATCTTGGGAGCACTGAATCAAATTTACCTCCCAGCTGGCATCGCAAAAGTCGGCAATTATGCAAATAAAACCTGAACAAAAACAGATGCAAAAGTATTAATTTTGCATTTGAATTTATCTGCAAAGTAGCAAAAAAATATATATATATAGTTGGGCAGAGTTTAGTGATGCTTAAGTGTCCTATCTCTTAATTGAAACCGACGAACGCGCATCGTCGTTGGTTTTATTACTTTTACGGTTGTCGTTGAAAGTCCTAAATTTCTCGTTAGATAGCTTCAATTCTAATCAATTAAAATTCTGACAACCATAATACGCCTGGCCTGCATATATGCAGAGTATTCCGGGACTAATGCGATAGGAGACGAGGTGGTCCGGACTTACCTCTAATCTATCGGAGCGAGGCATCTTTTGCTGTGCGACGACCGTCTGTGGTACGACGCCTAGAGGCGACGCAACTCCTGTGGGATCAGGTCCCATAATTGTGGGCATAATCGGACCGGGCGCGTAGTACGGACTGAAGGTGCTACCCACTTGGGGTACGCCCGTAAGGTACGGATTTGCCGCCTGCAATGGCCCCATATTATTATTTTTGAACGCAAATGGGATTAGTTATTACAATACATACCACTTGAGGAACTTGCCCAACGATCGGTTGGCCGGGCGTGAGGCCCATCTGTTGTATGAGCGCATTCTTCAGCGCCAGATGATTTCGTCCGTTGATGAGAAGTTGATCCTTGAGATGCTGTGGAGGGTGGAAATACTTGCAAGGGGGCTTTTCCCTATTACACCGGCCCTAAACGAAGCGAAGACAAAAAACGAGGTGGAATTAATAAGTGTTTTAGCAAAAGAAGTAATAAAATTGGCAGTTTACAAGTCATTTAGCGTGGGTACATATGTGCGAGTGTCATCTATTGTAATGATCCTCAATTAGAGTAATGGCGCACTCGATTACATCTTCGCAGATAGTCAAACATCAATAAACGCGCGTTGGTGCTTTCATCACAAATTTCTGCACGGGCATTTTACACTCCTCGTCTTTTAGGTGATTGAGCGTCGTCAACACTGACAAGAACCATCGAGTGCTTCACACCCACCGCAAGCATCAATGCCGAACATCCCGAATCCGGTGAGGCAGGAGCGCGTGACGAAAGCGCAGCGCATCGCATCGTTGTCGCACACACATCAATATATTTCCTTCGTTCCCGATCCTGACATACGGCGGCGGACGCGCCAACCGAAAAAGGGAGCGCGAAAAGGGCAAACACGTCAGTTGCGTAATCCGAACTTGATGCTATCTTTCAGGATCAACTCCAGTCGGTTGAATCTGAAGTGCAGAATGTAATAGAAAAGTCGTGACTACTTTTGCTCAACGCCTTTCGTCTTTTTTACAGCGCACGCAAAACTTTTCGCTCCCTGTCATGCGTGTTGTGGTGGTATCATGATAACATACATTTAGTTAAAATAGGACTGCCAAAAATGGTTCTTCGTTCAGGTGATAGGTTACATGAGGGAAAAGCGCACCGCAAATGAGATGAGCAAAGAAGATTGGCTGTTTGCGTATGCGTGCGCGCACACATCTTTTCTCTTTGCCGTCTTTGAGCGGACGTCAGCCCGTGCTGCTCCTGCCGCTGCCCGGCGCGCCATCAAGCAAGCAATCTTCCGGGGGCGGAATGAATCTTCGCTTAATTTTCCAGCCGGTTGGACCATGCAGCGCAGCAGTCATCCCCCAGGTTGTGGCGCGCTCGTTCTACCTCGTTGCGTTGTGCGCCTTTTAATGTACCGCGCAAAATGATGACTCCAGAAGAGTGACACTTTATTGTTATGGAACGACAATGCAAAAGAAATTCAACGAGAACTAGGAGAAAGAAAAAACAATTAACCGTAATAAGGTTACGGTGATTTCATGTTTTACGGCGCATGCAAAACGATTTCGGATCCAATCAAAATATTTTGATAAAGAACATTATACTAAAGCACATTTTCGTGATAATATTGCTAGCGCAGATTGGACTTGGCTCCACCGAGTTTGGACAGTGGGCGATGCGCGGCTGTCGAGAGAGGGAACGAGTTTATAACGAGCAAATTAACAAACTTGAACCGCAAGTTGAACGCAGGAAGCTGTTTGCCTCTGATATTGGTTAGATCAACCCAAACTTCTCGCAAGGCGGCCGACACCACTACCGCCGCCTCCGCCGTGCCGAGGGCGAAGAGGAAGCAGTTGAAATTGAAGAGAGCACTATTCGCGCGCGCGATGATGATGAGCGTGATCAGTAACAGCTGATGAATCATAACCGGTCTGAGTAAAGAGTGGAAGCTCTGCTCGAGCTTGACTAGTGAAAATATTTACGATACACACCCGCGCTCAGAGGATGTGAAACCTGTAAATAGATTTTGCACAACTCGGGACGAGTTTAATAGCAGTTTGGCAATGTTGGTCAATTACCAGATGTTTAGCGAGTGTCTTCGAATTGCATATGCATTAGAGTTTCGTACTCAACGCAATCTATCCGCACCGCATACGTCATTTCCTCTCTCGTGACCGTACTTGCAACGACAGCCGAGGAGTTTCACTATAGCGGAAACCGAGCAGTGCACACGCCACCCATTTCCGGCGCACCACATGCGCGCACACACTGATTAGGGCCGCGCAAATTAAACCAAAATATTGCAGTGCGGTCAGGGAATTATCAAAATGCACCCAGGAGGAAAGATATCAATCGCACGACATCCCTTCTTTGCTTGCTTGAGCCTTTTCCGTTGTTTTATTTTTAGAATAAGAATGTAAGTAAGTGGTGCGTACGATTCGACAATGAGGCGACCCTTTTGCGAACGGCCTCGAAAACACGAATTCAACATGCAATAAATTCACAAGCTATTAAATTTGCCCCATGTGTGTGCGGGCGGCAGGAGTTGAGGTAGACGAATAGACGAGGAAGAAAAAGGGAATGAGGGAAGGATGAGCGCATACGGCAATAGGGGTGTGAGAGCGGTGGAGGTGGTGAACCCAAGTGGTCGACTGTTGTTATATAACACGAGTCGCTCGCCGCCCGCCCGCCGGCGTGTGCATTTTGCGCGCTCTTCAATTTTGGACCCGAAACCTGAAAGATTGTAAATCCGCAAAATAGGTTTTCTCCTGGGTGAAATTCCACACCGCTCAGAGGCAGCAGCGGCGCGGTGGCCGCCATCCAATGCCGAGCTCCATTTGTACCTCTCGTGTCGGAAATAATTGTGCGCGGAATTTTAATAAGGCGCACCGAAGCTCGAACACGCCGCACTTTACTCCCCCTTTTGCCGCCGTCGTGGCAGCCAGAGTGATAATCGTTATAGACGCGCGGCTCGCCTTGTTCGCCAGCCAAAAGGCAAAGGAGGAACTTCCGCGTGCCCCAACTTTACGACTTTCTTGCTCTCATCACGCATTTCGCTCGGCGCCGCGAAAATTCCTGCATACATGCATCGCTGATGAAATGCACCCGACTTAATCGCAAAGTTTCCGCCGGCCGCAACGCCAACGTGATTTTATAAATAATCACTTCCTAGACGGTGAACCGACTGCACTCCTTCGTCCGCCAGTAATATGCATCGAATTAGAATAAAGCATTAGTACGAATGATTTGGGCGAACTAGCAATGCAACCAGCCAAGCAGCACTCCTTTAAAAGCGCCAACTTGACAAATTCGTAAATAACAGCTAGCAAAAGACGGAATAAAACGAAGACAAAAATTTAATTGAGATTGCTCGGCTCACTGCTTCGTATCGATTAAACCTCCTACCCACCAACCCGTCACGGCGTACCGTTCTACGAAAAGAAGGAGTAAATTTATCAGAAAATTGCATACGCGATTTAAAGAAAACTGTTCGAATTTACAGTGCTGCTTTCACGCCATACTCTTCGTGCCGTGTTCAGGGTGTGAAATATATAACGGGGTGCTGCCTCGCATCGTGTACATTTTCATTACATTACGACACACAGCATTTTCCCTCGGCGTTCCCGTTTTGTTAGCAGAGTGCGGCAAAACACCGTTCGACACTTCGACACTTGCTGCTGTTTTGTGGAATTGGGAATTAAACACGAAAGCAATGCGCATCCATTCTTCCATTACGAGATTAAAACGCGAGCGAGTTTGTTCAAATATTTGTTTATGACTATGCTCACACTGATGATGATTATGATGATGACGCATATATTGTGTAATACGACGACGGTGACGGCGTTACGCACCCCTTTTTGCGCTTAAACTGTAATTAAATGCACTTACGGATATGCGTATGCCCGTTACAAGTGGCAGTGCTCTCCAAAGAAAAATAAAGTGAAGACGCATTTGGGAGCGACGAACCTAATGAGTTGTGTGCGCGCGCGAGCTTCCCATCAAGGATGGATGGATGGATGGATGGTTGAATGCGTGAGCGAGCTGTTCGTACAGCGCGATGCGACCTTTTAAATCCCTCGGGGCGAATTTCATATTAAAAGCGCGCCGGCTGGCTGCCTGCCCGCCTGCGGCTTTAATGCATGTATGGCGATGATGGCCGCCATGTGCATGCCGCCGCCACCGCTTGGCATTTTAATTTTATTCATGGCATTCCCTGGAAATGTCACTGGGACATACTGGACCAAGATAAAGCAGTGCGTATGACCTTATGTGTTGATGACGGTTGATACGCAAAAGGGTGAAGACGAAGAGTTTGAGCCCCCCTTCTAATGCGCGTACGAGGAGTGAAAAAAAGTCGACCCTTGATTAAATCATTACAAACATACTTCAACCGCTTGAAATATCCGCTTTACGCAAAATAAGGGCGAAAATATGATAAATTGTAATGTATACCCTTCCTTCGCATTCAGTGCGTATTATATTACAAAAACACTTTGCAAATTGCGTAGGCGTTTGAAAATTTCTCGCCACACAAGTTGTTGATTTACTAAATTGATTTTAGCGAGCATTAAATCGCAATCCTTCCTGCCAAAGGGTGGTGAAAGCGCTCACAATTGTACAAATACGCGATGACGTATTAAGCAACCAAGTCCCCCCCCAACCCTCTTTCTTCACCGATTGAACCCACGGCAAACAGGAAACTCAAATGGTTTCAAGCGTTAGGCGCTGAATTGCAAAATAAACAATCATATTTGCTAAACGTTTCAAGGGTTGATCCCGTTAATTATACATAAAGCGAGTGAACTCCGAACAGGGTAGTTACTCATCGCATCGCATCCCGCCGTCATCCCCACATAACACCGAAGGAGTATCGCAAGCGAAGCGCCGCCAAAGATTTCCATTTCGAAATTGATCTTCCACCCTTTCGATATTCGGAGGGCTTTCGTGCACGAGCGCGGATCACATTGATGGTCGTCGGAACGCATTTGTTCGCTGTGGTGGCGGCGGCGGCAACAACAAGTTGAAGCCATCCTGAGAATAAGTAACTCTCGGGCGCGCCGCAGAAAGCTGCCCGTTTTTCCCGTTCGCATAACCCGTAAAGTGTCCATTTGCTTATATAAGATCATTTCTCTTATATCCCGAGGTCGATGCGCGACGTCCGGCCGCGTTAGGCCAACACCATACGCAAGAGAGGATTTCTGGAATGGCAGGCAAACAGGAGGGTTGCCCTCGCATGCCAATACCGTTTGGATGTATGTATGTCTGTCTGCTATGCTGTCCTGTCCTGTCCGCCACGGCCGCCCTCGCTGCAGGGTGGCTCGGGGAAAAATAGCACTACTTAAAGCATGACCATCACGTACTGCACGAGAGGAGATGTATCGGATTTATTCCCGTACAACACAGCCTGACAAATGACTTCGACTCCCCGTGCGCTATCCATCACATTTTTACAACTCTTCCTGCCCGGCAAGCGCGCGCCCGCGTTCGTACGCCTTTTCGCATTCCACATTTGTGCGCTGCGCATCATTTTTTACGATTTTCTCTTCGCGCTCGTCGTTCGTCTTCATGCATTTTCAAATGCAATTCCACTGATTGTCTTTTTTCCATTCTCTCAATCTCCACCGCAAGCAAAACAAAACCATTCGTTCGCAGCACAACGATGCTATTACATTTATTAATATTCATAAGAACGGAAAATACCCTCACATAATTCGCGCGATTCAAAAGTGATCCAGAAAATGCCGCCCAACTCATTAGGATCTTTTTAAACGACACGCCACCCAGCCATTCGGATTCTCTCTTTTCATCTCAGCGAAACTTTTTACTTTTCAGCTTGTGCTAGCATCAGCAAATAAAGATTACACTCGTGGAAAAGGTCAGTCAGCCATCGACGTGAAGAGAGAATAGGATGACCGACTTTTTCCTATCACAACCAGGAAATTGAGTACACTTTTCAACAATACGAGAAGCACACACCACCCGCCAACGGAAAACCCTCCAACTTTTCATTCGCTCGCCTTCGCCACCCGCCACCCATATCACGCCGCTTGCGTACGGGTACTCTCTCTTCACTTCTTGATGCAGCAATTGTTATCTTGCTCATAACACATTTCCTCGATATTAATATGTCAGCAGGCATAAATGCACGCGATAAGCACATGCGCAACCGGAAATACCAAGACTCGGCCATTATCTCATGCATCCATCCATCCATCCACGGCTGAGTCGGTGCCGCGGATGAAATGTGAAAAATTTAAATAAAACCCTCCGCCACCATTCACATCATCGCATCGCATTGCAAAACTTTCCGCTTCGAATGGCGGGCGATAAAAGAGCAGCGCGCGCGCGACTCGTACTGGACGATTCAACAAATTGCGCTTATTTAATTAAAATTCAAAATTTAATTAACTCGTTGCCTTAATTCGCCCTCCTCGCGCATGGAAGGTCGCCCGCCGGCTCGCTCGCTCATCCTCCTCCTCTTCCTTCCCATTTTTCATAATGCGATTCATTCGCATTTCGGTTCAAACAAACTTTCCGTATATCCGCCCGTTCGTCGTCCTGCATTTTGCGCAAAACACTGACACCGACTTTTTCCTTAATACGCCCAATTATAAAAAAAACTCTAATCGCTAAATTATCCAGCAAAATGCAAGCCTTTGGCAAAACTGTTAAGAATCCACGACCAAGGGGGGCGGGTGGCCGAATTAGAGTGAAAGTAATAAAATTTCCGCCAAGGGGAAAATTATAATAGGTGCGAGGTTCTTTCAGAAAATGAAAGGACGCAAAATAGCAATGCGCGCGTATTATGAGACAAATTGTCCGAAAACGGTGCAAGGGTCAAGATTCTGGAATGTCAGATTACAACACAACGCTCGCCAACGACAGCGGCAATGCCCACGGCTGTGTGACCGTCGAGGAACATTTATACGCATTCCTTGCGAGAAATGCGCGCCATTATCGCGATGCCTGACATTGTCCTGCAATAATTCGCGCAATTCTCGCGCCGCCACCACCGGCAGTATCATCATCACACGGCTGGCGAGCCATTGAAAATGTGCGCGAGCAAATGTGCCGTGCAATGCGATGACGACGAGAACGACAACGGCGGCGACGGCGGCGATATTCGTCGCAAGAAGCCAAACGCCCGGCCGTGTGTAACGGAGGAAAATTAACCGCACGCCATGAAACTTAGGTGCTTTCGCGGTCGCACCGTCGCCGAATAAATGGGCATAATTTCACGGAATTTCGTTATAAACTTGGCTACACAATAATTTAAACCTAATAAAGTGCTTAATCGTTTAAATATGAGCACGGCCGACGTCGACGCCGGCGCCGGTGGCTGTGGTGTTAAGCCGCACACAGCCGTTACCGCGTGCACGACTCCCCAATTGCCCGATAAAGAACACGCCATTCGAACGCACACGAAAGTTTTCAATTAGACAAATTAATTGATCAATTTCCATAATTGCAGATTTCCCCGGCGAACGCACCCGCTCGCTTTCAAGACTATTCTCCTCTTCGCTCCTGAACAGCGCCCGAACAAGAAGGAATACGTTCCTCTCGCAAAAACCGCAATTCGCAATTGTAATTCCATTGGGAGCGACGTCGGTGCTTGGTTCATTATATTACCACGGCGTTTGCAAACTTTACAAACAAACAGAAGAGCAAAAAGAAGCGGTGGATCATCGTTTATGAAGTTTATGATGAGGCAATAGGTAGCTAGCTGGATATTACAAAATACGAGTTACCATCGCTACTTAGACGCTACTCTCCATCGTTGCTATTCCAGCGTGCAAATTGAATGGATTATAATGGAATTTTCATGTCGGTCTTGTTTTCTATGCGGCCCCCACGTCGTTGTTGCCGCCCACATTTTCGTTATTTATCACCGAGTGCAAATCACATCATTGCGCCGAGGATGGCTAATGCTGCTTGAGCTTCTTCAATGATTAGAAAGCTCGCATCGTCCTCCAACCGCCCCCAAACGAACACGTACCCCAAAGCTACGAGGCAAGGCATACTAAATTGTAGGCTTGAAAAACAGATGTTTGATTAACTTTTGTCCCAAACAATAGTGACACCGACGACGATGATGACAACGGGGAGAGAATGAACGAAACAAAAAGGGTGATGGCAGCAGAACAAATCTGTATTAATTGTGAAAGAGGATGATGATGGTTTTCATCCCCAACTTAGACTTGCGCTTCCTGCTACTGCTCTTCCCGGAATAATGCAAATAAATTATTATGTAATACTAGCCGTCAGGATAATAATTAGGTGGCTGCCGTCATCCTGCTGCTCATGAACGCTCGCGCACAAGAGGACGGTATTAATTTCATTAGTCGCACAAGCGCGGCTCATGTTCCTCTTGTTCGCCCATCATCAACATCAGCAACAAATAGAAAATTAAAATTACTAAAAGCGCTCAAGTTAATAGGACAGCGCCAGCAACCGAGGAACAATATCCTTCGGTCTGCTCTTCGGCTCTGTAATAATAACTTTCATCGCGAATGAAGCAAAGGCAACAACTATTACTACGAACAACGCGGTTAAAGAAAATCAGAAAAAGGCCAAATGCAATTTTGAATAAACGCAACGCGTTATTGTATTGCCTTGGTCATTTCGAATGGGCTCCGAGTCGATTTATCCAACTGCCAGCGAACGCATCGAATGGATGTGTAATGGCAAATGGTGCGCGTACATCGTTAACGAAGTGGGTTTCGCCGTGCAATGAAATAGCAGTTCGCTGCGTGTGTTTTGCAAGGGCTGGCCTGGCGATAGGTTTGCAAAACACAATGCTCGGCTGCGCACAACAACGTAAAGTTGGGAAAAGTACACGACGCGTACGTTTTCGGCCGGAATTTATCGTTATGCTCGTCGAGGACGACGCTTTGCTTGGGAGGACGATCGTCGGCAACGACTACCACCATTCCTGCGCCTGCCGCTACCGTTGCCGCCGTCGCTGCTGCTGCTGCTGCTGTGAGACGATAGTTTCGTCGGTGCGCAAGGGCGATCCTCTGGGGAGACGTGAGTTAGCTACGTGGTGCACGAACTGCCATCCCTGTGGACCCGTTTACCTGCCCAAAGACTGATTGGGAAGCGCGCCAGCCACCAACGCCGCCGCCGACGCGTAGCACTTCTCTTTGCCGAACCGAGACTACTGCCCCCCTCAACGAATGGAACGAACGAACGAACAAACGAGCGAGTGAAAGAATGTATATGGCCCGAGTGCTCGAACACGCGAGAGTAAATGGCGATTCGTTCCTCTCTACTGGGACGCTTTTCGCTTTGATCACTTTGCGCGCACAGCCAACTCAAATATGTATATGCGTATTACGTGAATCCACTCTTTTTTCCCTCTTCTTTCCAGTGTGTAGGTATTTTAATCTCGTACAAACAAAATCGCCTGGATTTCTCCGCATAAATCTCGATTTCGCTGCTTTAATATCAAGTGAGTCAAGTGTTTAAATTAAGCATATTGTGGCAAAAGCCGACGCGAATGTGTGCGTTAATTTTGTGAGCGTTCGGTTCAATTCACAAACCACACATTTAAAGTTACAACTTTCTCTTCGGATAGCGTCGGAGCAGTCAGAGTGCGAAAACTCTTAGTTCCACTCTCGTACCTCCGCTGCGCGCTAAGAGTGCAAAACCGAACGCGCTACCACTGCCGCCGCCGCTGCCGGAAAGATCCAATTACATTACATGTTTCCGGGCGGACAAATTATGTAAGATGGATTGGCTCGCTCCACATGCTTTTCTCGGGCGGGCGTGCGGCGTCGTTTTCATTGCACACGCTTTGAAAGCGCCAGCAGTGAGCTGCTTTTCAATAAACTATTCAGGCAGGACAATTTAATTCACGCCAGCCGGCCACCAACACGCCGCGCTTTATTCCATTCAATATTTCAATCACAAATATTATTTATTTGTGCGTTTGATACGCTTAACGCCGAGATAAAAATACGCATTGTTGCGCTCACGCCTCGATATATTTCATTGAGTGGAAACTTGTTACTTCCATGCGCGCTCTTTGTTCGCGGCAGCGGCAAGGGCGGCGGAAAAAAACGCGCATCGCGAGAAAATAAATGCTCATACGATGTGTGTGCAACTCCCCGAGGAAATTTGCACCCTCTATATGCATGGCGAACACCGGAAGAAACGTCCTGTTTTTTCGCATTCACAATGACAATATACATACGAACGACGGGGCAAAAGCGCAGAATTGCATTCGGGAAAAGACTAGATCGGAAAAAGTGCTGCTCAAGCAGTACCAGCAGCAGGTCGAAATCTCAAGTTCGTCGATAGAATGGAAAATCTATTTATAATACGCTTTTCCCCATGCTCAAAAAGCCCGTGACACAAAAACAAGCAGCAAAACTACACAGTTTTCTTCACGAGTACGAAAATATGCTGCAGTTGTTGGAAATTTTTAACTTGTAAGACTAAATTATGCCGCCTAATAATTCAACGGCACACGCATACTTTATGATGACCTTCCCTTGATATAGTTTCACGCAAAGCTAGGCTAAAACAACCCTTCGCAATGGTGGCGGTGGTGGCTTATATTAAAATACGATTTCAATAGGTTTTATATCAGCGCGAGGAAAAAGTTAAGACACGGCCGAAGCACGTTAGAAGGCACGCCACGACTTTGGCAAGTAATAAAGTGTCATTAAAAAGTTCGCGCGCGCACCGCCACGGCAAAATCCGGCATACTGTGTATTGCCACCCCCAAGTAACCACCCACTCGAACAACTCGTACCCATGCTCTCAGTGTAATGTCAACTCAGTCGCACGCTTCGGGGTGTTAAGTAACCGAACATCCAACTACAAAAGCGAGCAAAAAGTCGTTTATCTCGGGCTTACGAATTCAAGCAATGTCTTTTCGTTCGTTTGGCTCTCGGTGGCGGAAAAACTCGTCGAGCACGACGAGGACGCGAGCGATGCCGCCATGAAACGACTTCCCAGAGGAAATTAGCGCAAAACTTGAAAATAATAATTGCACTTAGCCGCTCGCGCGCGCGAGCTCTCCACTACGCTTTGATGATAACTATTTTCGTCCGCTGTCGGCGGCAGTGGCGGCGGTTTCTTCACGTACCGTGTTGATTGCGCAAACGTACTTGAAACACCCTCGGCATGCTTAACAAGAAAACGAGCAAGGAAAAAATACTAATAAAAGTAGTCGTTTTCCTTCTTTATCGTCGGCGCGCAAACTAAGTCGCTCGCTCGCATTTCGCGCTGACGATTATTCCTGGAACGTGTTCGCGAATATTCATAACGTCTCCCGCTTGGCGGTCGGGAGCGTTGAAAGCTATGATAAACATTGATAAATGGGCGTGCAGTTACTGCAATTGTTAAAATATGAATGAATGGCGAAAAAGTTGAAAAGACGCCACCGCGACGACCATCATCATGATCATCATCATCATCATCGCTGGGGGTGCTGTTGAATTGTTGAATAGCAAGTACCCACGTACAATTCTTCGTTGGAGATTTCGCGGTGCAGGGGATGATAAAATTTAATGAAGCACGTACGGTCAAGCACCACCTTTGCCACCTTCGCTGCGCTTTATAATTACATAAAAAGATGCAAGTTATTTAAATACTGTGCGCGTGTCGCCAAAGGCTTAAGTTTAGGTGCCGTTAAGTTTGCAAACTTTCAAGAGTCTCCTCGTCTCGTCCCATGCCGCCGGCGTCCTCCCAACCTCTTTCCTTACCGAGGATGCACATAAAAGTGTTTGAAAGTTGTGAAACATTGCAGACACGTGTCTGGATAATGTGTAGAACGCAAACATTTTTTATTCCTTTTCGCATACTCACAAATATGTACCCAAACGCCACGATCAATTTGACTTTGCGAACGCAGAAAGAACATCCAACTTCAGCTTACCTAAAACAAAGAGACACCAATTATTAAAATCTATGTAAATCTAAATTCAGACTTTTATCAAAATATCAATCATGTTTCTCGGCGTACACAGATATAAAAAAAATGAAAGATAAGATGGCAAACGTTCGCAGCGTAACGGGTGCAAAACGATGGAGGCCAGAGGTGAAGGAATTTTATTACATTCGCATGCGTCGCGACGCCTTAAAAATTTATCTCAAATGATTGACGTATTATAAAGCTCAACGATGTGGAATATGGCTCATGGTGCACCCGCCCGTTCTGATCGTCATCTCGCTGCCTCTGCCGCCAAGCCGTAGCCGCCGCCGAACGAGCAAGTCGAGAGAGAGTGCATATAAAACATCCCTCATTCTTCATCATTCAACACGCGGCGTGCGCGCTCGCTTTACAGCGCTTTTCACCATATTCCAGATAGCTCAATTTTCTCGCTGCATTCAGCATTTTATCTTTGCGCATATCTGCTCCTCGTCCTCGGCGTCGTCGTCATCGTCAGTCATCATCTGCCGCCCGCCAGCTTAAGCGCTCATTATTCGAAATTAAATAATTAGGAGCTGAAAAATTAAACTGATGTAGTAGCTGGCGAACGGAAAATGTACCTTTAGTACGCTCGGTGCGAAAATGTGATAAGATAAAGTTAATGAAGCATGAGCGCATACGATATTAATCCACTAACAAAACAATCTCAATCTCCGCACACTGTTCGCTCGCAATCGAAATGCGCGCGCCATACGAACGAGCGAACAGCCAGTTATCGAACAAATAAGGGTTTAAGAGGTTTCGAGTGCTTGTACGCCGCCGGAATGAAAATATAATGGCAATAAAACAACGGCTGCCGTTGCCGCCCCACAGCACGCCGCGATTTCAATGTTTGAGCGCTCGCGCTTTTTTCCGCAAACAGTGCCTGCCTCCGCCGTGCACGTTTTTTTACCTCATCGCTGCAATTTTCTTCTCTCATGATATTTGAACGAACGAACCAACAAGCGAATTGAGAAAGCGGTGATATCGTTCGTGCGAATCAAAGTTCCACGTTTGAAAAGACGACGGCTACGACAACGTCGAAAATTGAGCGGCTAATCTCGATTTACTATCAGTAATCAAGCGAACGGAAGTCGAGTAGCAAAAGGAGATAACCACTACACACATTCCCTGTGATATGACCCGTTCCTTATCCTGTTTTTCTTCCTCAACTTCTCCCCAGAATTTCAGCAAATGTTTAGCATATGCGCACCGAGTGCCAGACGAAAAACGTCGATAGATGTTCGTCAAAGATGTTAACAAGTTACGATGAGTTAGACGCGATGCGTTCTGCGCTCTCTACCGCCGCGCCGCCGCCGATAATTGGCCGCGCTCCCAATTTTCTGGCTGGCAGCCAGCGCAGACTTAATGGCATGCGATTTTTCATATCTCACAGCAGCCGCCCGCCTCATCCTCCTCCTCCTTCGCTCGGTACTCCAAGCAATGTCGAACGACATTCAGCACTAATGCACATGCAACTATAATGCGACTGCAATATAATTGAGTGCAACTGCCAGCGCATAAAATGATAAAACAGTCGAGGAAAAACACGCAACGCGCCAAAATGTTAAAAGCCACACCGACCCCGGCCAACGGTATAAATAATGTCTTCGTGTCCTCTCGCGTATTTGTTGTTGTTGTTGCTTCGTTTGTACAGCATACAAGCGTTGAGTGAAAATAATTGCATTGCGCATCGCGCACCGAGTAAATCTTCTTCTTCGTCTTTCGAGACTCGTTTCTTGAGGGCAGAGCATGTTTGACTTAACAGAATGCGTTGTGCACACTACTCGCCTCGGTTAGATACAAGAGACAAGACATCGCTTTGCTTGATGGGTTCGCATGCGGTCCGGGGGCCGACAACGACAACGATGACGACGACGACATTGTATTGTACTCTACTCCGTGCCTCATGACATTGACGTCGGCGATGACGCTCCATTGCGTTGTGGGGGCAGAGAGTTGCGGTCGTGGTTCCTAGAGTAGTAGTACATTTCTTCGTCTTCTTCCTTCTGCACGGCGTGCGCCATCGTCGTCGTTGTCAAGTGACAAATGATGCAGAGAGACAGCTCATAAGACGCTTGCTGTTTCGGTACAAGAAAATAGCGCACGACTTGCGGCGTTCAAGTGAGTATACATACAGTATCTTGCTTTTCCCTGCTTGCTTGCTGGCTGCCGCTGTGAGTGATTGCCGGACAAGAAAGCCCTATCGGTTAATCTTTTATGTATGCGTTTAGAACGTTCTGCGTGTTTTGCGCGACAAACTGAAGGATATTTTATATACTCCGACCGCATAATATATCATGCCTTCTTATAACGCGACCGAGGTAATGTAAAGCACATTTTAATTAAGCGCATACGACACAACAAACACCGCAATTCCACTGTAATCTTTCTAGCTCACCTTACGTATGATGATGATATCCAATGATCGATATCGTAATCCATTTAATCCCAATATTAAATATGTATGTTCGAAGATTCACTGATTTTACTTTAGTCACTACTATTGCAACTCAACGCGAGCACATGCCACGAGGCGACCGCGAGCTATACTGAGTCAAAACGTGGTTGTGCGAGGCACAGACACGTTCGAGATTTGCAACAATTTTTGTTTACCTATTGTACAGCGCCTTCAAAAATATTTCAACGCGCAGTTCGTCAATATCAGCTGGTCGTAGCAACATGTGCCACTTTCAAAACAATGCATTTAAATGACTAAAAATTTAAAGCCCACGAAATAAGTTACGGAAATCGAAGTTTTTTATATTCAAGCAAATCAAAATACGTAGCATGCATTTAAAGCGTTTGATTCCTTAGCCGCCCCATATAGTGATAGATTGACGAGCAACGGGGGCAAGCGGCCACTTTGAGTGCACGTTGGCGGCAGGCGCTAGTTCGATGACGAGGAAGAGTCGCCCGCTTGACGGCACGCTGGCCTGTTTTTACAATCGATAGGACATCACCATGCCAACGACGCCACATGCGTCGCAAGCACGCTGAGCATTTTCCACCTTCACTGCCACCGCCACTATCCGCTCAGTTGGCAGGACGCGCAAAGAAGCAATAACATAATCTAACCCGGGGCCGCGCTACTCATTGCCGAATTGCAAAAATTTTCATTCGTTTCGCGAATAGTACACAAAACTTAAAAGCGAAATTATTGCATTTAACTGTGCGACGCCCGCCTCCGTCGATTATGAAAATGCAAACTTGGATTTGCATTTTGCACGCGCGACTGCAATTACACGGAAGAGCACGGAATTAAATTTGAAACTCATTAAAAACGAGCGCACTCCATCCATTCGCGATATCTCCTCTTCGACGATGGTGGCAGTGGCAGTGGCGCGAGGCGGATAAGCGCGCGAAAGCACTATATAAGTTATTAACGATGCGCCACCGACGCCGCCACCGCTGCTTTTTCGATCGCGCATGAATGATGATAACCACCCATTCTCATCGGCAACTTTTTATGGCATTATAATGAACCTCAATATCACACCACACGCATACGAGTTCAACTTCCTCCTCGTCTTTGTTGGCGCATTACAGGACTATTAACACTTTTCGTACTTGCTGAGTGCGCGCTCTTAATGGACGGCGAGCGCTAAAATAATTTAGAACAACGCTCGTCTGAATGACGAGGAAGCGAACGAGGCGTTAATGCGCGACAGTTGCAGTTGTGTTATTTGTCCACTGCCACCACTGCCGCCGTTAGCGCCGCCGACCGCGTGATATACGACGGATGATAAAATGCATTCCCGCCGCAATGTCGCCGGCCACAATTGACGGCGTACACGCATAGCGTCATTACCATAATAACGCAAGCGCGAAATTGCCATTCACAATGAGCAATTTATGCGCGCGTTGTTTGACGCGTGTGCGTTTTATTCGCGAATTTACCAAATCACGAATCTTGTTCGCATTGTTCTATTGCGCGGCAAACGCATTTAGTTCATGCTCTAATATGATTGAGAAACGTAGGCGTAAAGTGTCCTGATTCGAAGGACGTCTTGCAGTGCAAATTGCCAATTAAGACAGAGTCGCACCAAAAGCAAGCAAGCAAAGTGAAGACTAGCATAGAATGGGGAACATGAGACACTAGCGTTGCAGGCATGAATAATCGACGAGATTTGCATAGAGCAAAGCTTGAAATTTTCGAATCACACACATATGCATCCGCTTGCACCTCAAAGTTTGCTTCCTCTGTTTCTCTCCATCATCATCATCATCATCATGACTGGCAAAGTGCACTTGAATATGAATATTACGAGTGAATGCAAGGATAATTTGACCTGGTTTTCAAACACCTCTGATCTCTCTGAAAGGAGAAACTAACACTATTGGTTACCGCTAATATCCTTTGAAATTCATAGCAATACGAGCTGAAATAGTTTGTCCTAATCCACCATAAATTCTGCACCACGGTAAAGCAATTCGATAAAAAGTATGTGAGAAAAGAAAAACTTAGGAGCAAAGAAAGACAAAACGAAAAAGCGAATAAAAGACATTTGCCAATGCAGCAGGCGCAAAGAAGTGAAATTTAAGCGCGCCGCACACCGACGACGACGACGCAAATTTACGGTGTACATTGCGATTTATGGGTGAGAATTACCGGCGGGCATTCCTCGAATGATTACAAATGCACCCGCGCAAAATGCGCCTGACACGATGGCGGCTGCGGTGGCTGTTGCAAAAAGCAGCACGCAAAATGAATGAAAACGCAATGCGGAGGCGCTGTCGTATCATCTCAAGCGCGCGGTTGACGCGCCTTAAGTAAAAATTATGAAGATCGCGCGCGCCGTTGCCTCTCCTGAAATCGTCCCGACTTCTCATTACATATTCGCCACTTTCCTCGTGCGCGCAATTGCGCAAATGTAAATCTTGTTGTCGACGTGTCCGGAAAGCTCTTGCGCGCAGCACATTCATTACATTAAAACCTATTAAGGTTAATTTCTGGTAAATATAACCGACGAGCGGAGCACAAGGCAATAAAACAAAGGTTGGCCTCCTTCCAGAGGTCAACCCGGATTCGAAATAAAGCGCAAAAAAAGGAAAGAGGACGAGCGAACTAGCTGGCTAATGTGGGGCCGCACCGCGTCCTGGGGTTTTATAGCCAATTAATCCACTCGGACGTTCGGACGACAATTTAGTGTTAAAGGGCGGCGGATTTCATGGGGAACGAACCAACGAACCCGGAACGCACGCACGCAAACGAAGGCTTGGCTTTGCTGTCGCGGCATTAAGACGTTTCCGGCAAATCGTAAAAATCCTTGCGTTCGTTCCTGTTTCGTTCGCAATCTGATGCGACATAAAGTGCGCCATTCAGCCCGCTTATTCTAATTGTTGAATTGCGTTGGCGTTGCAGGCGAAGTGCACTTACCGCCCGCCCCCTTCATTCGATTGCATACATTCATTGCGCCGTGCAATGTGCGGAAAAACACAATGTTCTACGTAGTGAGAAACAGCAGCGACGGCGGCGGCAGTGGCAGCGGCAACGGTGTGCGTAAAAACGTGTAGCTGGGGCGGCTGCGAAGTGATGCTAAATTAGAAAGAGGCACGTCGTTGGAGATTACTGTCTCTTGTGTAATTTACTGAGAAAACAAGGGTACAATGGTACGGCATCTTAGCACGTAATACTATCGCGGAATGACTATGCAGCCACATAAATAAAGCTTGGATTCAGCACAGTGTACGCTGATGGTGCTGCTAGTATCATTGCTACCACCGCCAACCGCCGCTGCTGCTGCCGCTGCCACCCGCCTGGCTTCAACTTTGCACACATATTCTCTTCCTTCCGTCGACGTGCAAGAAAACGCGTTAAAACGCCAAGAGCGCGCGAGCCGCGGAAATTTATTACGCATCCCCTTGATATTGAACCGAAGAACACACGACTGCTACGGCAACTCGAGAGACCAACCAACCAGTTGGACCGCATTAATAAATTCGCAATAACTCATCATAAATCCAAATCGTTCTTCGCACGCTTGGAGGCGAAGCAATAAATTCAATCATCGAATAAATTCGCAAATAGTTGGCAATTAGTCTAAAGTTCATTCTCAAGTTGGGCGCAAATCCCGGCCATTATGTTTTCGTGTCCTGCGACCGTGCACAGCGCCGCGTGTGCTCTCTCGGAAGTCCTCTCTTTGCGCACAAAAGATTTTAAAGCAATTGCTGAATAAATGGCTGCTCGTGGGGTACAAAACACACACGCTGCTCGCGCTGCCGCCACCGGCTGCCCGGATATTGCAATATTTCCTCGCCGGCTTTTCACGGACTATCGGACACCACATAATGTCGAAGAGCATTACGTTGCAGCCGCATGCCCAATTATTGTAAAGTGCAAAGTTTCCGGAACCACCGCCACCTCGGATGAAATGAAAGTTTTCTCAAACAACACTGCTCATCTGCTGCTTCAGCCACTTTCCTCCTTCGCTGTGCTCTGCTTCTTCGTCTTGCTGCTCTTCATCACGATTTAACCCTTTCGCTTTCTTGCTTCTTGAGCGTTGTGCGCACTGAACTAGCTGGCTGGTGTTTGCTCCTTCTTCAAACTTGCACAATTTCCAGCTGAAACAACAAGCCGCGCAATTTTCCAGCGTCATTGATTCAATTTCGCGGCTTAAACATCTGTCGAATGCGAATCTGCCGCGACAGCCGAATGAGCACAATAACGAAACGAATGAAAATTCACCGTTGCAGTAGGCTGTCGCTGCCGCCTCTTTTGCCATGTGATGCGCGACAGATAGATGAAGCCAGACAACAAGTGTCATAAAAGTTAGATTTTCTCGAGACTCGCAAGGCGTTGCGAATGAAATAAGCTGAATGTCAAATTCAACGCCTGAAACGCGCCATGTATTCGTTGAATATATGCAAAGAAGTGTGGAGGAGAGGAGCGCACCGCCACAACCGCAGAGCCCGCACCGAGTTGAAAATGCGCGTTTTATCATTCAAAATGCGTTCGCGTCTCGCCCGCATAGCCATAGCTGCGCATGCATGCAATGCTGATACGCTCAAATGTTATTGAAATTCGTTGGCAAATGTTCGATTTCAATATTGTACGTGTACGTGTGCGTTGCGTCAAAGTCGACCCTGATGATGATGATGATGCCCTCCTGCCTACCGCCGCCTCGTCGCTCTCCTTTTTGGCGGCGTGACGGCAGTGTTCCGGCTGATATTACCATGCCGAGATGAAGAACGAGCGCAGCGCGAGGGAATGCAGGTATTTGGTCCGCAAAGAGAGGGGAAGATTAAAAAGTTCAACTTCGACGGCGGCGCAAAGTATTGAATTGCATCGCACGCGCTCACATTCGCCACCGCCGGCTGCCAACATTGCATCACACAGGGCCGCCGAGTGCATTTCGCTCTCTGCGCACGTATCGCATGCCAATGCAGTCGATTATAATGCAGGCCGCCGCTTATATTCAAACCGCGCAATCGCCGAATGGGGAAGTCAAGCGCTAATGTTGCCTGCTTACTGCTGCAGCCCCCCGCCGCCGACATTAACGAGCGCTCACGAATAACGCAACACAACAACACATCGGCCGAGGCGGCTGGCGCGTAGTGGCAGTAGAGGATGCGATAACAAAAGGGCCCTATTACCCTCATAATTAAGTACTCTCAAGCGTGCAACACTTCTAGTTTAGTACGCTGGCTGGTACGCCAACAGGGACACGCCGCCGCCGAACAAAACAGGAGCGCGCGCGTACGCTCGCTCACAAATGATAAAACTTACGCAAATTGCTTCTTTTCAGCCGCACGTTATGTAGGTAACGAGAAGATGAAGTAGCACGTATAACTCACCTGGAACAAAGAGAACATTTCGGTTAGAAATCAATTTTACACTAAATCAAAAAAGAATGTTGTTATTCATCTAATCGACTTTTAATTGCTTCCTGTGATGATGAACGTTTTCATTCAATCATGCGGCACAAATCAACAAAAAATCGAAAAGTGGAACGACGTGACCCTTCCAAAAAAACGCAAAGAGATGAAGTGGAAGGATCAATGATAAACATCACCATACGACCGGCCCGATACCGCTACTGCTGCTGCTGCTGCTGCTGCCGCCGCCTTCATCATCATCATCCATCCGCGGCAATTTGCAACACGCCATACACACGAATATCCAATTACGAACTGGATTATTTTCATGATGAAATTCGAATTTTTCCCTTTTCCTCATACAATCAATCGCGAAATATTCACTCACTCATCCAGTGCGCCGCAGTGCAATTGCTATTTATATCAACTCTTTCTGATATTTGCGGTTTTTGGCAGTATTGCAACTGTCGCATGCACGCATTCACTGCATCTCCGCACGTACACCTGTCAAGTGAAGACCGACGACGATTGAATCAAGCATGCACATGCCTAATGCAAATACACAGTGAATTTCAATTGAATTCTATGGAAATTTTCCCCGCATTCAGTCTAACGACCATGCACTGCATCTCGTTGCTGCTGCTGCTGCCGCCGCCGCCGCTTTTGTTGAGAGAAAAGTTTCGTTTCGTTCGCAATTGAATACGAAACGAAATGCGAGCATGAAGAAAAAAGGACGAAAAAATAAAGCCAATGCAAGAAAAGAGGGCGCGCGTACGTTGGCAACGTGTCGAATTGATTGTGCTAAAAGTGTAAGCACCGGCCGAGAGTTTACATGAAGCGGCGGCAGTTTACGCACAAACGAAGAATAAGGGCAAAAAAGGGAAAGAAACGCAAAGGGCGTCAAGTGTATTATAATAACGGGATTACGTTAGCGCCGGAGGACGAGATGCGCGTCGTTTGTTTGGTCATGCATTTTTTCGTTTTGCTTTTGTGCACTGCCACCACGGTTGCCGCCGCCGCCGCCACCGCTTTAGGGCCGGGTAATTTTAAATTTATGAAGAGCGCACACATTTCTCCACCTTCCTCGTACGCGCGCTGCGGCGGCGAACACGACGAAGCAACGTGGGAATTCCCGTTTCGTCCTCATCTGTTTTTCTTTCCCGCCGCTCAAGAAAACGGCTGTTCTTCGGAATGTGATTTAAAACTTTCATAACAACCATCGCGCCAACCCCCCCCCGAAATATATGCATGTTTTGATATTAAATTTACGCTCGCCAATAACACAAAACACATACGCGACGTGCAGGAAAAACAACAGTCGAACAACACGAAAATGAGGAAAATAAAGAAAATAAGGACAATCTGTACACGACTCACGTCCAAATAAAAGCGACAATATCGCTAGATTTATGTCGTGCGCATCGATACATTTCGTATCCGCAGTTATTATCATATTTATCTCTTCTCCTCGCAAAGCGATATTAAATCGGCAAAGTGTTTCCTGCTTTGCGCGCACGACGCAAACTTTCGATATGATCTCGCCGGCGAAGAAGTGTTGCGATGCGCAAAGTGTGGTACTTTTCCGAAGAAGTAAATTCTTGCTAATGTCCTTCGCCCCTCAAGCACCACCACGCTTGAGGATACATTGCCAAACTTTCTGATAGTTCAATCTTCTTACGCTCGCACGATTTAGCCTCCAAATCCTAGCTCGTTTCTAGTTTTATTTATCTATTTGCTTTATACTTTCACTACACGATATGAATACAAACTGTAGCACAAGTGGCAGCATAATAAAATTCCTAGACACGTCCGCCTTAATTTCTTTTGCATGTGAGTTAATTCGTTGAGCAAATTAGAATGCAACGCAAGCAAAAAGTGCACTTCGAAATAATACCCGAGGGAGTCCCGTCCGAATTCTTTTACTCGTCCAGGAGTGGAGGTGGAGCAGCGTGTGTTACTTATGTAAGACTCGCTTGCAACTCCTGCCGTAAAATAAGAAGCAAGAAAACAAACTGAACTAAACGCGGAATTACATTTTGCTTTTTGGCTTTCTTTGGCTCGGCGATCTCAGCTCACGAACGTTAAGCAAATAAAGGCAAACGCGCGCGCGCTCATTACTGCAGGAGCGCATTAAAGACGGTAATTAGCGTGTTCTATTGCCATGCACAAACAACTTTTTCTTAGCCCTCCTCGGAATAAGCGTCGTCGTCGCGTTTTCAAGTGTGAGCAGCACGGCCAAAACGCTTGCTTCACGACGAGGCAGTTAAGTCTGGCGGCGGCGGCGTCGAAAGAAAAAGATTCGCATTTTTGTATGTTTTATTTGGCTTGCCTGCTGCTTGCTGTTCGTGTTGTATTTGGCAATATGCCCTTCCTGCACATCTCCTCTGTTATTTTCCGCTACCGTATTTGCTTCTTCGTTCGACTCGCATTTGGCCGTTGCGTGCTTGAAATCCGCAAAATTTATGTGCACCGCGCGCGCGCGCACACCGAGAAGAATTTGTATTAATCTTGGACGTTGCGCCAAGCTAGCGCCCAATAGCAATGACATTTCTCTACCTTGCCTCCTTTCTTTGCGTGCTCACATTCATTTGCAGCGCAAAAACGAAGCAAAAAATACAATTAAAAGGCGGAGGCGGCAAATGCTTCGTGTAATGAGAATGGCCGAAAAGTTAAATGCGGTTACATTAGTTTCTTTTTTAATCTAAAAAAATCGTAATTTTATTAATGCAAAAAGTCATTAATAAGTCACACGATATTGTAATTAAGCAAAATCTCAGTATTACCATATAAATAATTAAATTAGTATTAATGCGCAAAAAACCTAGTTTTTCTACAAAAATTATAGATCAACGATAAGTGGAAACGCGCCCTTTTTAACCCGTTACCAGTAAAAATGATATTCACGACGAGACATGTAGGTACGGACAACTTTTTAGTTATAAGTGCGACGACGTCATGACACGAATGAATATAACGCTTCGTTGGATGCCAGCATGCACGAGGGAAGATGCGACGCTGGCACCGCATAAAACATTATTAGAAAGTTCGGCGAGGACTTATCGTCCTGACGACTACAACATAATGTGCTCTATAAAAGCCATTTTAAAGTTTCGAAAGGAAATCAATGGCGAAAATGCGGATCGTAAAATCTTCGCAGATAAATCTTCAAGGATCGCGCGAGAGTCTCTTCCGTATGCAATATGTGCGCACATATCGTGCGATGCGCGCAAAATTCCAGCGTATTTTGCACGAACTACAAGAGCATTACGCAAATGGCGTAGGAAATCAGGCGGCGTGGTATACATGCACCAACATCGCCATACTGCATTACATGTGTGCTTCGTTGCCACCCCGCAGCGTGAGTGCAAAGTATTTCACTTTACGCGAGCAAGTTCAAACGCATAGATATGGATATAGAGGGCAAAACTATTACCATGCCGAAGAACACCACCAGCGTCTTGTGCCAAAACGCGATACTCAAGTATGTTGTCGTCGTCGCCTTGCACCACCACACCCTGGCGGGCAATGTAATTGCGCAATTAATCATTCTGGGTAATAACATGCCGCTGCCTCCGCTGCCTTCTTCTTCTTCAAGGCGTACTCTTGCCTTGTTCACGAAGACAACGTGCGTGTCCCCCCCTCATCGTAGTCATAATTAAGAGCGCACTACATTATAATTATTATACATTGAGCGCGTGCACGTTCCTTGTTCGGCGCACAAACGACACACAAAGATATTGGCGGCGGCATCGTCGTCGTCGACGTCGTCTTACGGTCTCCATATTTATCGAAAATGATAGCGATGGGCGCAGCTGGCGCCGAAAACATTTCTGAAGCAGTCGTACGTAGCAGCGCGCGCTTATTGCCGCCCCCCAGTTCTTGATGTCTTTGCACAGCAACATTCTTCCAAACGACCAAAAACGGTAGCCGTGTGCTGCTAGCAACCATTCCCCGATCCCATACCATTCCATCCAAACTAAACCAACCCGACGAGTATCATCATCATATCGCGCGCATCGCATTCAATTCGATTCACCATGCGAGGCGGCGAATCGCGCAATTAAATAACACGACCGCCCCCATTGCTGCCTCACCGAGTTTATATTGGATAATACATTTCGGGCGCTTAGGAATTCGGTAATTTCATGTGGAACGCAACGCAATGCCATTACAATTTGTGCGCTTGCTCCTCATTTCTGGCAAGCAAACGCACGTACCAGGAACAGCAATCAAATCGCATCGAAATTAACGCATTTCATTTAATAAGGCGCACGTAATATTTAACTCGACGACGCGCGTGATAAAAGACATTTCCTTAACGACAATTGAAATACTTTGAGAGTACGCGCAAAGTGGGAGCGCACTTTCAAATCGAAAACGAAGAGGGATTCCAGCGTAAAAGTTGAACCAGTATTTGAAATTCATGATTCGATACTTTGCGGAAACTAAGTAAGTACGTAAGTAGTTTGAAAAGTACTTAGAAAAGTGACAATAACGCGTAAAATAATGCGGTAATAAAATACTCACTATACATCTAATTGTTTCAAAGCTATTTTGCACCTAATAATTTTTGTATCTTTGCTAGTTATTCATTTATTACTTATTGGACCCGATTGTCTCTTATTTAAAAAATATATTTATGCCAAAATAATTCTCCTTTATGTATGAATGTAAATAAATAGTTGCGATTCAGCCAACTATGTCGTAAAACATAGGAGTAGCTTGTATGAGATTAGCGATTGAATGGATTATAGTGCGACGACTAAGATAGTTGGGGATTAAGTCATACGCGCAATTCGTAGTCCTTCTCGTCGTGAATGCAAAACGCATTTGCTTTTAAAGCAGATTTAATTTGCCCGTTTGCATTTACTCCTCGCATGCGCAGCGAGCGCGCTGAGTGCATTTTGCATTCAATAACACTTGTGCGCTTCTCACTTTGAACGTCGAGTGCTAGACGAAACAAAAACTAAAAGCAAGTGTTAAGCGCTTTAAGTATCCTCGTGCGACTTCTGCTCGCTCGCTGTCTCCGCCAGCTTCAACAAACACGCGACAAACACGCCAAACGACGACGACTCGACTCGTCGTCGTATCATCAAGACTTTCAGTTGCACTTCCTCGTAGTTTTCGTCTACTCCTCCACCGCCAACATGCACCGAGTCAGCGCGACTCCGCCGCATTGCGAATGCAAAGAAGAGGCGCGCGCGAGTCCTTCATCGAAGTGGAGTTGATCGCGTGGGTGTCCACCCAGTATAATTGCGCGCACCGCATGCAGCGAAACATTAGTTTCGAATTTAACTACAACATTCTCGACAATGATCTATATCGCTCGACAACAGACACGCCAAGACAAGACAACCGAAGGCATTCAAGCGCACTGAATGAGGATACGACCGCGCACCGAGTGAATTTACTTAGGCAGCGTGTTGCTCATCTCATCAGTGAGTGAATAGCGACACAAGAATAGAACAACGTCATCGATGTTTGATACTCAGACCGCACAAGTACAATTACAATATACTCTGCAATGACGACTGTTAGTTTAAACTAACAATATACAAGATGTTCTCATGATTTTTATTTCTCAACCCATATCAACCCATTAAAACTTTTACTTAAACCGCTGTCGACTCCAACACCATTTTCTTCGTCAACGATAAATGTCTATCATAAAAAGTTATTGTATAAAAAAATTAAAATGGCTGTATTTTAAAGCCGAATAAACTCATTGTACACACGCTTCTCAGTTAGACAGACATTCACTCGTATTTATTTCCCCATTGCAATGCGCGCAAATTGCACAGTGTTCGACTATTTGTTGGCTGGATGCGAGAGACGCAAATACGCGCATAAATATGAAGGCGAAACAAACAGAAAAGTAATACGCGAACAACGACAGAAGCGGGAGGCGGGCGGTGTGTATGGTTGGCGGCAGAAGCATAAATGAGCCGGCTCGTTTCGACGTCGAAGCCAAGCTTCGTTACTTCGTTATTGTTTATCCAAACACAAAGGGCGCGAGCGCGCGCGCGGCGCACGACTAGCAAACACAACATATAGCCGCCTCTCGCTGAGATAAATAACCATAAAAAAGCACTAAGTAACTAATAACCTAAAATAACAAGAGGGGACAAATGAGTTTCCCTATAATACGCCATATCCCTTTACATATTTCTATTTTTGCATTATTCTATGTCACCGTACCATATGTGAAGCAAACAGCGACTAATAAATCGCAAAGATTTACTTTCGTTCGTTCGATCGTGCCGACTAATTTAACGCTATTTTCGAGCTTATTAGCGAAGTAATTAATTTTACATATTCGACTGCTATATAGAGGCACCTATATTTATTTCACTTATGTATACCTAGCAACAGCGTTCATTTAAATTCATAGCTATGTAGGTATGTCTTGCTTAAAGGGGTGGAAAACGTAATGAAAATAATTTACCCCCAAAGAGAAGGCGCCCGTTGCGTGCAGCGCAATCGTTAGTCACACGAACGTGTGTAATAAAACTGCTTAATATTGTTCCGAATAGCATTAGCGACCTACTTTCACCGGCTGTTGGCTGCAGGCCGTGTGTTCGTTCATTTCTTCCATCGTTCGCCCTCGCGTTCGTGTGCCGAAACACACCTTTTACCAAAGAGGTCCTAAGTGAATCCTGACATGCCTTGGCTTTTCCTAGCCCTCGGGGCCCGACGCGCGACAGCAGCCCACGCGTATCACAATTTCCTTCCCTGCCCCCGCCCCCTGCGTTTCGTGCGCGTGCGATTTCCGTATTTGCCTCGGCGACGACAAAAAGTCGACGAGGGGCGGCGGGTGTGAGCGCGGCGGCAGTGTGATAAGAACGTCTTTGCGAAGATTTGCAAAAATAGTACATTTTAATCTACGCTGACATTTCGCGTGCCAAAGTGCCCTGAATTAGGATTAGGGAAAAAAAGGACGAATGAACTTTATATTGATAATAAACGTGAGTTGTGGTTTTACGTTTTAGCACGCTATAATACCTTATCCCCTAACGTCTTTTTAACGAATTGCCTTAAATCAAATACTTTAGCACAACTCTCCTTCGTTCTCCTAATCAAAACGCGAACATTCCAACATTATTTTAAACCTGCACAGGCAAGGCCAACGCCACGATAAATAAATATTCGCTTAATTAAGTAAACAGCAATAAAAACGAGATAAATCAACATGAAGTAAACCACGATTGCGGAAATACTCAAAGGCTAAAATTACTTCCTTTTAAATGTAAAAAAAAACGGAAGAAAAAATTGATCACGAGTAAATGTTATATTTATCCAAAAGCAGACGCATCGTTAAATCAACCTGAACATCCCCACGCTTTCATTTCCACCCCTCGCCCACCCGACAAACTATTCACATGCTCATCCTTTATTCAATCGATGAATTGGTGGATGGCATTGTCTAAAAAAAGTGTCATAAATGTAGATAATTTATACATCCGCTGCTATAAAAACGTCTATCATCAGATTAGAATAAAACTAAAACGACGATGATGACGTTGATGATGATGGCCATGATAATAACAACAGCGCCAACCAAAATTACACGCGCGAGCTAAACAAACAAGAAATGAAAAATATGCGCACGCCATGCAACACGTTACACGATTTTATATTTTGAGCAAACATTTTCGGTTTCGAAAATAATGCGGCGCACATAAATTATGGAATAGATTGGCGCGCGCGCGGGCGCACGTTGGTTCGCGAGGACGACGGGCGGCAGGATGGCAGTTAATAATAAATTAACGACGCAAAATAAACAAAAGCGGCAGTTGGTAATGTGATACTCCCCGATGCACAAGCAAGCACATTGCAGGTGCTGGTGGCGGTTCTTTCACTCGTATTCCACCTCCTGCCGCTTCACTTCCTGCTCCGCCCCACGGGCAAGCGTTGGTTAATTATGTCAATAAAACTAGAAAATTATCTGCCATAAAGTCATATAAATTTAAATGCGCGCACAATGTTGTTATTGTTGCTGTTTAACTGCCGCGTAATTTTACAACGTGTATCATAATCCGAGAGGGTTGTGTTACACACGCCCGCCAAGCGTGGCGGTGGCGTAAAAGAACAAAACGCGCAAAAAAAAAAGAAGCATATGCAACGCGCGAAAGAAAGAAAACAAAGGGGTGTACGTTGTATAATGTCCTCGCCGGCGGCAACAACGACACAATGCGGCACACGCCGGTTTTGGAAAATTAAACAGCCCCGCGCGACCACCGCTGCCGCTGTTGTGTTGGCGAAGGCGGCTGGAGGCCTAGTGTTTTGTTTGCCTGCGAGACGAGCGACTCGTTGACGCTGTACAACAAAAGTGTGTTTGTTGCAAAACGTGTGCACAAACAGCCGAAACGTGCAAAAGCGGAGATGAAAATATAAATTACAAATATATTGCCGCCCAACGCAGTTAATTAACGCTGTATCACAACCGCCACCGCCACCGTTGCCGAAAAAAAAAAAAAATATAAGAAAATAAAAACCGCATAAATGCGAATTACTGTTGCATTTTTCAGTTTGCAACGGAAACAAACCAACGATTTAATACAATTTTTCTTCGTCTGCCTGAATCTGAAATACTTTCAGAAACTTGTCCTTCGACTAGTCGTACAAAACAACTATTATAAATTAACTGCAACTCAATTAAAACTTTTTTCCAGCGCAACGAATCCCCGTTTCGGGGGACGGTGCAAGCTCAAAGATAAAATTTAAACGAAGTTGGCTGATTGTTCGTTCATCAGCGAGTTCATGCACGTCGTCACCGCCGCCGACTGCGAGAGATAACCGGATAAAACTGCAAAGGAACTTATTTACTGTTTGATGACTTAATTTAAGGGAGGCGGCAGTCAGCGCAGCGCATACAACAACTAGACGAAACGCAAGAGAACGCGGCACAACTGATTCCGTTTTCCGTTTCGGGACGCGCGCCCGCTGCACGACGGAAGAGATGAAGTGGGACAAACAAAAAACGACACGCGACAAGGGTATACATTTTCCGGGGGCTGGTGCCGCTTGGTATCAGGTGGCAGACAGTCCCATTTAGGGATAAAGAGGGTTCACGTGCGTGGCGCGCTCAGCGAAGACATAATCAGTGGGGTTGATGTCATCGTCGTACAAGCGCAAGGTAAGAAGACGTGTGCCATACGTCCTTCTCGTGCGGCACGTGCCACTTTTTGCACCCGTCCCAAATCGAGATGTTACCTCGTTTGTCATCACACAAGAGAGAAAGTTACCCTTTCGTAATTGGATCGACATTAACTTGTTCCACTCTTAAGGCAGGCAATAAAACCCACAAAAAACACAATTATTTATCTCGCTTTAAAATCCTCAAATCCTCAGCTTATTAACTCGCCGAAATACGAGTGGAGGACTCATTTAAAAACAAGCCTTAATAGCACCGAGATTCGTATTCGCATTAAAAGAAGGCGGAAACATGTTCAACAAGCCCTCAAAAAATTGGCAAGATTTGGCGCCGTGCGTACGAGTGCCCACGCCTAAGGAAGACGGAAGAGGAAGTTGCAACATCTGTTCATTTATAATAGTGACGGCGGCGCTGGCGGCAGCAGCGGTGGCGGTAAAATGCCATACATAATTTTTGCAGAAAGCCCCCGTAGTTAGCGAGTATATATACGAGCCGGCATTAAAATGCTAATACGCGGACGCGAACGGGGAAAATTGTGTCTATTCTTCGGTTCGTTCTTTCACTCTTACTCACGCGCTGGCGAAAAACCGAGGAAAATGAGCCTGAAATTGCACTCCCGCTCTTCCCGCTCCCGCATTGCGTATCGAATGCGAGCGCGCTTGTAGCATTTAAGTTTAGCAAATTTGCGTAATTTTACATGGGATTGAATTTTTCGTGCGAGTGCAAGAAAAAATAAATAAATTCAAGAACGAGTCAGCCAACCAGCCAGCCAGCGAGGCAAACAAGTAAGAAACCCTTAAATCTTACGCCTCCACCACTTTCGCTTACTCCTCACATCCACGAAAGGACGTTAAAGATTTGCATAAAATAATTCCCTCTCACCTCGCCTCTGCCTTTCCTTGTCCGAAATAAATGATAACGAGCGTTGAATTTAATGTTGAATATGTTAACGCGTAATGTGATAAACTGACCAAGACTTAACAGGGGCTGAATTTCAACTCATCCTCTCCCTTTGCAGCGCAATCAGAATATGGTGTAAAAAGCTCTTTATTGTCCTCGTATGGCGATAGGGGTTGCATCGTATAATTAGATTTGCCGCACAGTACGTACGGTGATGAAGAACGCCAAATACTCATGCATGGTCTGTCTCGCTTTGAATGAATGTATGAAGTTTTATAATAATGTAATGCGCACTGTATGTATAATCGGCTCATAAACGAATCCTCAACCATTAAGAGATACAATAATGTTCCGCATAAAAGAAGAGGAAGAGCATTATTCAGACCTCTTCCTCTTGAAGCTTTTGTTGTTCGCAACTCGCGCAACAACCCTCGGAGCACGCATAATTGCGTTAGGCGCGCATACGCGCATCATTGAGTAAATTCAAATTTATGATCAAGTTGACGAAATGAAGTTAAAACTAAAAATCAGCGTTCCCTACGTCCTCCCTCCCTCTGTGCGCGCTTCTTTGTGTTTCACTGCACAAAAACTTGTTAGTAAATTGAGTAACATTTTCTCCGCAGTGCGTTGCTTGCGTATTTCAATGCGGGCAGCGGGCGAAAGCGCGACAAGAATGCCATCATCATCATCATCATCATCATCGTGAAACGCGACGCTATTGTCATTGTCGTTGGTTCGTTCACTCGTATATGCGTTTTGCCATCCATTCGGCCGCGTACGTTATGTATGTATGGCTTTTCGGAGTCAAATTGGTCGAGATTATATCAGCGCTATTAATCTTTCGAATTGTCGAGGGGAGACTCGTTCGTTCGTTCGTTCGTTCGTTCGTTCGTTCGTTCGTTCGTTCGTTCACTGCCTGCCTGCCGCCGTCCGTGAGTCCTCTTCTGGTGCAATGCAGCGAGTTGGGCTTAATTTAAGCAGCAGTAGCATTCGAATTTCAACTTTGAATTGCATATTCATTCCTGCTTCTCTGCTTATCGACCCGAAATTAATCCATGGCGCTCTCCAAAAATACACGTGACAATTGCGCCAAGGGCCATTGTCATTCTTAAATCCGTCAACGAATTTTCTTTGTTCATCCCTTCAAAATATTCAAATAAGCATTCAGTCCGAAAGTCGCAGCGTTTTAGTTTCGTATTGAGAAAAAGAAGAGATTTTAATTCAGGGCAAGTCGCAAAAAAAAAACTCTTCAACGCACAAGTTTTTGCGCTAAATACACTCAAGCAGTTCGAGAGGCGGCTCAAGCAGGTTTTTCAATCGTAGCAGCAGCAGCAGCAGCAGCAGCAGCAGGAAGCAAACAAAAACAATCGTAAATCACAAACACGTGGCGTTTTACTACAATTACATTGACAATAAATATAGGATTGACGTTTTCCAGGCGGCTGGCAGGCAGTTGCACACGCGGTGTTTCAAACTTTTCCGCACCTCGCCAGCGATGGCATAACCGGAGGCGGCAGACCTGCACCACTTACGTTACCGTTTGCGCTTTTTGCGCGTGTTTCGCAATGTTTCGCTTAAAACTCCTGCGACAAGCCGAGGGAAACGTCAAGGGGCGCAAAGCAGCGCGCACGTCGTAAATCTCAAGTTAAAATTTCAAAAGAAGCACCAAGAAGAAACACGGGCAAGGCGTGAAAGCAAAACGCGCTTAATTCACTCGAGTCGCAGTGTGTGAAAATGCGAAAAGTGGAACAGTTTTACCACTTCTTTTTTTGTGCCCTATAGTTGACGGCACTGAGTGCAAAATCAGATTGTGTGACTAGCTAACGTTCGTCCAAAGTTGCCGCTACCCGTTGCCTGTTGTCGGTGGCACCGCCGACTGTCTCTTGCCCATTATTTCGTCAATGACTGTTTCAACATTGGGATAATAGCGTTGCATCGTGCGGACGAGACAAACAACAGCAGCAACAACGGACGGTGGTGGCAGCGGCAGCACGATGAAAATGGAATTGCGGCAAGGGCGCACGCGAACGACAGTGGCGACAACGACGGACGCGCTCCTATCCGATTACAATGCATAAAACAATACAGCGGGATAAACAGGGATTCCGGAGCTAACGCAAGCGCGCGCATTTTCGGATAACGAGTGAGATAGTGTTATTAACGGGCTCCGGCTCTCTGGCATGCCGTGTATGGCAATTCGCAGTGTCGCAGTGGCGAGTGGGAGGGCGGCGAGGACAGGTAATCAGAATCGGAAGCGCAGCCTGCACGGCTGTTTGCATTCGGCGGCGGCGGCAACGTTGGCGGCGGTGTTCGTCCGTCCGTCCGTCCGCCACCCAGTCAGGAGACAAAAGCTTTTCATGTGACATATGCTCTTCGCGCACATGCGCATATTCTATCTAAACGCGCAAATTAAACCGCTATTCAGCACCGTTATTATCATTGTTTCAACAGTTTCCACTCAGCAACGCCGCTGCCGTCGCCGTCAGAGTTAAAGCCCGAACGCACGCACACGAATCCGCCAAAAAACCATTCTATTTTTATTCAACAATTGCAATATTTCGTGCCAGTCCGAAAAGTTCACCGTAAACTGCATTATCGGCCGCGATAATACCCAATGGGGCGGCGAGTGTGCGATTGGGACCGGCAGCTGGCTGCAGTGGGCAAATTAATGTGCAACGGGATTTTAAACAAAACTTCAATTAACACCGCATCGACATCGAGGTCCCAATGGTCCAAAGCATCGCAATGCAACGCAACACACATTCACACAGAGAGTAGTTGCACTTCCATCCATCCGTTCGCGTCCATCGCGGCCGGTCGAATGCACGCGCTGAATATTAATATGCTATGCGTTTCGCTCCGTTCCACCATGTGCACACACTCTGCGAATGGCTGACCGACCAACCGACCGACCGCCACCAGTGCAAACGCAATAGTCGGGGACAAATACGTGAGCTGTGCGTAAATGATTCATCTGTGATTTTGTCCAATTAACGAATAATTCAACTGAGAGTTCCTGTAATTTTGCGCCAGAGTGCAGCGCGGCGTGCGGCGACGATGCAACAAAATAAACGAGCGAAAATTTATAAAATAATCAACAGACAAATACGTTTATTGCGTCGAGCAATTATGTAAATGATGTGCATACAATTTCCGCGCCTAATTCGACCAACTAACAAAATTTCAACTCGCCGTTTGTAATTCAAGAGATCATTTTGTTTATAAATAGCTCGCGACTACTAGCTAGCAATTATCGGTATGTCATCTTTGCCTGCATGCCTTTCTATCTCGCGAGCGCCTGAGTGTGCTCCTCATTTTTTTTATCATGATCATTATCCACTTCTCTACAAATAAGTAAACATTGCTGCTGCTATATTTGAATTCGGAGCGCCGTTGCCGCCGCCGTCGTCATCGTCGTCCTTGTTTGTCATCGATAGATAAAGCGTGCACGCAAAAAGACGACGACGACAACGAGGAGTACGGCGAAAGGAAAGACGAAGCAAATAAAGAGCGTCTCTGTATAAACTAGGGCTTTATCTATCTAATATCGCTACTACGCACACGACGCGTACGCAACCGACTTTGTTCTTCGGCTCACTGGCAGGAAATATGTTTGTACAAGTTGGTTCGCTACTGCTACTTTAGACGACGAGTATCAAATTCCTCTTACGCCGATGACGACGACGACGACGGTGGCGGCGGCGACATTGCGCTGATTTTCAGTTCACTTCGAGATAGATGGATAGATATAAAGTGCCTGCCTGCCTGCCTGCCTGCCGCCTCTTCACATACATGAATGGCGCGCCAAGTTGTTGACGGAATAAGGGTCGACGAGAGATTACAGCGCAACTTTCCAATGAAATGGGGGATACTTGAATGCAAATGTTAAAAATGAATATGACAATTCAACTAGAGAAATTAGAAGGATGGAATATCTCGTAATTAAAATGATGAATGAATATATTTCACGCTGGATTCGCATAAAAATGCATAAAATTATCAAGCATGCTCGGCTGGACACACTCGAAGCCCTGCTAATGGAACAAACCTTTGGGCAAGCAGGCCGGCCGGCAGTGGGTCCAGGGAATAGATTATTAAATAGGAAGTTCCAGCAGCGTGTATGACGTGCTGCTCAGTGACTGTGCGACCGCATGAAAACGACGAGACGAAACGAGAGACGAGAGAGGCGCGCCCGAATGGAATATATAAAAGCCTGTCTGAAAAGGACTTAGTTGGATTTATGCGCTGAAAACAGTTACGTGGGATACGCGAATGTATATGACCTAACCGTCGGCCCTCGATCTCTCTTTCTCTTTGCGTGATCCCATATCCTGCCGGTATGCGACGACAACGACAACGACGACGTCTTTGCACCGAAATAACTCAAAGCGTGCGCATGCAGTGTAAAATAGACTTCATCCGCCAATCTTAAACTCTTCCTTTTTTCCTCAGCTGCGTGTGCCAGCGCACTTTGCTCTTTTTCCGTTCACGGTTACCATACAATACGCCTTCACATTCAGCCTACACGCGCGCCCAGTACACGTTATTGCCATTTTGTTTCGCGTGCTGCCCTTTTCTTCGTTTTGCTCGTCGCCTTAATAACATGCAACTCGGCAACAACAAAAAAACGACGAGTTACACTATGCGAGAGATGACTATGAGTATGGCAGTCGTGCGGAGAGGCGCGCTTAAATCGTGCGCTCGCACTTATCAAATGCATAAACGAATAAAGGCGAGAGCGCGGCGGCGCCAAGGCCCAAGACCGCAATTACACAGCATACTTGCCCCGTTCGCTCTTCTCAAATATCATCATCAGCTGGTCGCCGGTCGTGCAAACCTCGCGTGCGAGCATTGTTCCGTCGACGGCGGCGGCGAAGCGCTCTCCGAGGCCCTCTTAAAAGGGCTCCCGCGCTGCAAATTATACTTAACCCCTAAATTCGGACCGCAAACTTTGGTAAGCTCGGGGCAAACTAATCTTGAAAATATTTTCATTTTCATATTACACACGGACGTCGGCGGTGGCGATGGCGGCAAGGAGCCCGGGAGTGAATTGCAAAAATGTACAAGTCTAGTTAAATGAATGTTGAGCAAGAAGTAAAATAACTTCGTACGGACGGAGAAAGCCACTAGGGGCATGGGGGTGGAAAGGGCTGGGAGAACCATATATAATGCACGCGATACCCGACTGGGGAGCCATGCATTAAACCTCATTACGACGGATATTCGCGCCGCCGCCACCGAGTATGTCAGTTATCACCGCTGCCACCAGAGAGCCAGGTGTCTTGCGGGGTGAAATCACAGCCGGGAAACGCGAGTACCATAGCGGGAAAATAATTACTGCGCGCGACGTAACTTAAGCCTGCAGTGCTTACGCGCAAAAATAGAAATTTAAGCCCTCTTCTCTTCCACCGTTCCATTCCGCCAGCGCGTCACATTACTGATAAAAAATGTATTTCCATTGCATACAAGTCCGCAAGAAAATGATAACTGCAGTCGAGTAGCAACAGCAGCAGCAGCAGCAAAGGAAGAATACGGTCATAAATTTGCATTAAATTCTGACAATGCCAGACAACGAATGAACGAGCCAAGCAAGACTTCTTCCTCTCTTCAATAAATGTTCAATCTGCCCCCCCATCTACACCGCCCGCAGAAGTGAAATCGTATTAATTTAAGACTCTTCTTCGTGCAACACGCAACAATGACAACATCATTGAAGACGACAAAAAAACTTCCAACGACAACAAGCATCATTTACAACATGCACTCTCACTCACACTTCCTCCTCTTCCTCTTCTCCTTCTTCTTCGTCGCGACCGCCAAAAAATATCCAAGCAGCGAAAACTTTTTAACCGTCTGGCAATTACGAAATGGGGGTCCCTCATAATATATACATTTCTGGGAGTCATTAATGCGCATACTTTATGTACGTGTCTCTCCTTCCCCTCCCTGTAGTTGAATTTATTTTGTGATGCACTTTGTATCTTTTTGTCTTGGCAAACTTGTACCGAAATGTACGTACAATAACATTACGTCTACGTTTACGTTGCGAATGTGTTGTTGCTGCGGCATGTCGCGCATTTCTGCATCAAACTTTTGTCGTTTCGCATTCTTCGCGTGCGGCGCATGCATACATTTACGAAGCAAGCAAGCAAGCTGTAAGGTGTGTGTACGGTCGACCTTCTTCTTATCTCGACTTTACGAAAATTTGATGCGTCTTCCTCGTCTGCCTCCATCGTCTACACAGCGCGCGCGCTTTATACGATTACCGCCGACGCTTGCCTCCGTCTCGCTTCACGTTATCCAAGAAGACGTGGACAGCGAGTTGAAAGTGTGCTTCAAGCGCGAGATTATAGTTGACACTCGCAGCCGCAACGAATCCGCCAACCGTTATATTATTTACGCGAACGACGCGAACGAGCTGGAGGAGTTGCGCCTCGCCTCGCGTATTTGCGCCGAGTAGGTATATTAATTATTAACACGCGAAAAAGAAGTCGTTCATCAGTCAAGTCAAGTAAAATACGTTTTCCTTACCCCCTGCCTTCCTTCATCGATCACAAATCAGCGCTTCGTACGTTATGACATCAAATTGAAGTTAAACACTCACCTGAAACAATAAAAAAACAAATAATTAGTTTCGTCATTATTTAATCGACTTTAAAAGCCGTCAACTTTGTAAATTATGAATTAACGCGCAATAGGCGATGAAAGTCATGTCGGAATTAGCCGCTCAGCAGCAGGAGTATTTCAATAAAGTTTATTTTAATTCGGGAAGCAACGAATTGCACCTGCCTGTATTTTACAGCAGTGCGCGGCCGTCGTTGGCCGGCGATTAAAGTTAACCCAATTCTCGAAATAGTCGGTGCGTTTTCAGCACTGCCAACGAACGAATTACACCGTTACAGCATTCGCGGACGACGACAGGTGAACGAAGATATTTCGCACTTGTGAGATAAATACGCACGCGTAAAGAGGAAAAAATATTACTTCACTCAAAGTTTAACACTTTATGCCATTCTATTAAGCAGTATAATTTGTGAAGAAGTGGGACTCATTATTCAGAATTCAAGTGACTGTTACGACTTATTTCCTTAATAGAATTAAAGAGAGATCGGTGCGTTTTCTCATCTCATCAAACTTCTTGGCATGCAAATTGCGGCCAAATATGAAATAAATGAATACATTAGAATACATTCATTCGTCAAAATGCGTAATTCAAGTTGCACAAGATTAAACGTCAAATAGACGACACAGCTTCTAAACGCGTGTGCAAATTTTCGTGTCTGCCATCGCGGGTGATTCTGACACGTTTTCGTGTCGTGAAGCAAGCATAGTATCAATCCAAGAAGTCTGCACACGAAACATGCATGCCTGCATGCGCTGCAAGTAACTGCTTTGAATATGCTAATAGTTAGCGTTCAAGTTCGCGTTAATTGGTTTGAGGTGTTAAGTGGCGCGAGATGGTGCAAACACGATTAGCTGTTGCTGCCGCCCCGCTCGCCCGCCACCGCTTGTACCGTTCGCTCGTTCGCAGCGAAAGCAATACTTTCCGCCGTGTGCACAGCTTCCACTATCTTTCTCTTCTCTCGCACGCTTTTGTCTGCACACACATGCCAATATTTATACGTATAGGTGTATGAGCGGCTATGCCTGTATGCGCATGCATGTGGCGGCAGTGTCTGCCTCCTGTCGAGCTTCGCCTGCCGCCTCCAGCTCTCTCCGACCGTTGCATGCGCCGCGCGCGCGGTATTGATCTTATTAGCTTAAACCAAATCCCGTTAAATGCATCGTGTCGAAATATCTAAAATCCGTGCTTGTTGTCTCGCATCTGGTAACATGCATATTACCGGATTCAAATTATACAATTGTGTACCAAATTAAATACAAACTTTTACTACTTTTTCGTGCGCAAAAACTAAATAAAATTTTTCCACGGCTGCGCCAAATTCAAAAACTTATTTATAAGATTAAGTCACTAGTGGAACTTTGTCAAAGAGTTTTATACGTCCAGCAAAGAAAAAGAAAATATGTTAGCGTGCATGACAAACATACATTCGCTATCGCTTGATATTGAGACAGTCACGAAGAGACGACAGACACACCGGGCAGCGAAAGAAGAGAAGAGCACGACGAGAACGTGCTCAGGATGGCAGAACAGAGGATGGGATAGCAAGCCGTCGGGAGACATTACGCCCCGACTGTAAGCATCGTAACCAAATAAAGAATTCAAAAGAACAAGATGAAACTCTTGCTGCTTCTTTGCGAACAACCAGTCCGTTCGAGCGCCGAGTGAGCAATATGTGGATATGAAGACGACGAAGTGGTAGGAGGGAAGCAAGCAAGCAAGCAAGCAAGCAAGCAAGCAAGCAAACGAACGAGGTACAGGACTCGGGTGGCGGCAATGGTCCTTGCTCGCGCGCGCCAAATAGACCTCTGCATTGCAATGCACCGTACTGCAAACTAAAGTAAGTAAGCACACACACGGCAGGCGAATGAAACGAAATTATAATATAACATGCACAGCCTGCTTGCTGGCCTGCTTGCATGCATATCCAATGCTCAGCCCGGCTTATGAGTTATACAGAAAAGACATTTCTATGGCTTACACGCTCGTTCTCGCTCGCCCCTGAAACGCACACACCGCCACATTCGCAAGGGGATGAAGAAGATATCATAAATTCCTTCCGATGCGCATGCAACTTTCAGTGAATAATACGAAAAGAATACAAGTTTGCAAAAGTGCTTTCTCGCGTGCAATAAAATTTATGAATATTTACAAATTGCAAAACGTTAATTGAAAAGCGAGTCGGTCTCAAGAAAAAGATGACGGCGCCAGCGGTGGCGGTTTGTTTGTTTGTTGGCCATTTGTATGCCAAACTAAATATTCTTCCAGCATGTAATCGCCGCAATTAAACGAAGGGACACGCGACAAAGATTTAGTAGTGATGCAAACGAACGAATCGCTTAGCTTGAACCGACAAACACATGTTTGCCAAGCGCTCACCTCGCTCGGCGCTTTGAAACAAAGTCTCGTACGGCCGACACACACCCACACACCGCTGAAGGGTCAGTCAGGACAATGGAGTTAATTCACAAACGAGCGCGCCGAGAAAATTTAAAGCAGAAACCTAGGGAATAGTGAGCAGCAACAGACGAGCACGCTGCTCTGCACCAGAGAAAGAAATCCAATTAAGCGACAGGCCGCGCACCAGCGAGCGAGTGAGCTCCGCAAAAAAAAAGGACGAGGACGAGCTGCTCAGTGCGCTCCTCTGCGCGTTACCAGAGGAGAAAACACGACGAATGCTACATGGAGAGAAGGCACTTTGGCCGCCAAAAAGACAGACGCACTACTGCACTACCACCACATCCAGTCAGGAGAAAGAGGACGAAAGAAGGCACGTGTAACGGACGAAGGAATGAACGTACGTGCGCATTTCTGATGGGAATACAAAATGCTTCCCCATGCAGTGTTGTGTTGTGTGCACGAAGACTGCACACTGCATATCCTTCGTCCTCTCCACTCGTACAACCCCTTCCCGGCTCTTCCTTCCTCTCTTACGTTTCGAGGTTGTTCGAGACGACTTGTGCATACGAAACTATCAATACTTATTGGTGCATTGCAGTTGCAGCAATTTTCAATTTCGAGCGCATTGTCGATGTGCATCAACTGTGCTCCGCCAACTTTGCGCACTGGAATACTGAACACTGCGCGTCGAGCGCACAAAAAAAGAGAGAAAATTGAAAAAAGCCAAGCCGCAATAATGTGAAATATCGCGAGAATAAGAATCTTTCGCTGGAATGCAGCGAGGTGCTGCATTTCAATTGCACTAAAGTGAAATAGGTACAGAATGCAGCACCAAAAAACGCGCAAAACAACTGCGGAAAAGCGGAAAAACGTTAACATCTTGAAAATTGCATACAAAATTGCGCGCAAGTCCGCACAGATGGCGCCCCCGCAATTAATTAAGCCGCCCCATAAATCAAGCGCCACTTTAACGGGCCCCTGAATGGCGAAATTAAAAATTCCTTCATAACTCATCCACCGGCGTGCGCGCGAGAGACGGCAAGGTGTGCCGTTCGTACTACTGCTATTTTAACAGTAGGCACTTCCGCTTTTTTCCCTCTTTCCGGCCACCGTTATCAAACAATACACGTTGACAATACGCACTCAAATGGGAAATTCAACTAGCGAAACATTTGTTTAAATTTTTTCAAATTAGAGACAATTTTCAACTGTATTTTCTTCACCCTTTCCTTTCTTCCCCCTTGTTCTTTGCACGCGTGTGCAGAATGCAATAATACTGCGAGCGCGCGCGTTTCTAATTTGTCGCTTCGCGATTCACATCACGGTCGCGCTGGCGGAAACTTAATTACAAACAACAGCTTAATTACCAAATACAAGAAAACTACTCTCGCCTTGTCTTCGCCTGCATGCAATTGCACTGTTTACTTGTCTCCTTCGTCCTTGCTTCTTTTCTCATTAACAATTGCGATTGAGCACGAATATAAACAAACTTCCACCAAGATAAATGATAATGCCGTGTGTTCGGTTCGTTGCGTGCGCCAAAATAACAAACAAGAAATGACAAATCGATAACAATTTTACTTTGGCAAAACGACGCACTGCTATAAATTTAAATGCGCAAATGACTTTTTCCGTCAACCACCACCCTCATGCTCATGGGAAAAACCTTAAGTTGCTATTGATAAACTTCAAGGTTTCGTGGCGGCAGCGCCAACGACGACGGCGATGGTTGCATGTAATAACAAGTCATTGACATTGAGTGATTGACAACGGCGGTTGCTTGCTTGGTGGTTGGCGATTTCATATACGCTTCTTGTTTACCGAATATCGCAGCAGCACGCAACTGCTGCGAGGGGGTTGGTTGGTTGGTTGGTTGGTTGGTTTTTGGCGCTTGTTTTTATCCTTCCACTACACTCCCCCGATGCAAAACTTGCGCATGTTTTTGATTAATGTCTTTCTACGAAAGCGGCCGCAAAGGCAAAGACACACAGAACAGCCACCATCCTCCTCCGCCCTCCCACAACTGCTATGAAAAACTTCAAGCGGGCCGCGAATAAAATTCATAGTCATAGCGAGACTCAAATATTGTCGGCGCACAAAAAAGATGGGGCGCTGTTATACGTAATATCACTATTTATTATTGCGCTCGATGTTCATACTTCCTGAACCGCATTTCCGGTTCGTCGATTCAAAGCAATTACAATTCTATGACTATGCCCCCCGACTTCCAGCTTCAAGTGTGTATATGTGCATGAGTGCAAGTTTTGATTCTCCCTTCCATCCTCGAGGCTCTTTCAGGGTTGTTGCTCACTTGTGCGCACCAGTCAATTGTATGCACTACCACTATTTTGCGATCGCAATTTCTGAGGGTCGCCGCCGGCGAAATGGCGAAACTACAAACAGGCGCGCATCAAGTAAAGACAAAAAAGGAGAAAAACTACAGCGAAGAAGAAAAGCAGAATAAGAAGCAGCAGCAGCAGCAGTAACGTCAGGCGCGATTTCAATGCACGTCAAGTCTGCCGGAATGGCCGGCGATTACCGACCGAACCGAGGAGGACACACTCCTTGAGGGGCGCTCACTGCTCTCTCCCATCTTCGTGTCCTGCTCCTTGCAGGATCGACGCATTGCAGACGTTTTGTTCAATATATATGTACACGAAAAGAATGAGCAAGAAAACCGTTCACGTTCGACATTCGATGCCTGTTTACTCACACATGTGAAAATACCGGTTGTGTCAAAATACATTTGCTTCTTCTTCCTGCAATGTCATCCTGAAAACTATTGGGTACGTTCACCTAGACACGTTCACGTGTCTTCTCCATCGAGAGTTGCACATTTAAAATTAATAACTAAACCGCCAAATAATATCTACTTAACACGATATTGAATTTAAAGTCCTCTTCGCAAAGTCGCTTTAGCCACATTTGGCAAACGTAGCGTCACTAATGCCAAATTCATTGTAAAGCTTCCTCCTAATTCCTAATTCCTTATTTCTGCTTCTCGTAAGCGCGCTTCCTATTCTTATCGCGCGCAGCCAAGAAGTTTCCATTCGGGAACGATAGTGAAAGCTTCCCATTCGGCATGCATCCGCACTTCCGCCTTAGAAAAGAGGAAGAATTTGTGGCGCAACTGAGTCTCGCACGCGTTTTGTGGGAATTTGAGAGGGTGTATAATGCAATTTGATTCGCGCTGGAAAATTCGGCGTCTCAAAGAAATACACGTCGCAAACTGCATGTAAAGCACTTACACTCATCCCTCGCCGCCGCTGCATTCAAGAAGCGATGCGACACGACATATATTGTCGATGGCGGCAGCTATGGAGGTGGTTGTCATTGTTGCGTACGAAAGCAAAAGCGATTGCTACGCTCGAATGCGCGCACAACAAATATACACAACGCGCGCGCGTATTTTACTTTTACATTAGCGCGATTATCTGCTACACGGGGTGGTTTTCCATGAAAGCACAACACAAACCAAGACGCGTTAACTACTTAGAGCTCGCTCGTTGTATACAAATAATACAAATGCGTAGCACGCGCTGAAATAAGACGACGAGACCGAGGATGAAGAAGAAGAAGAAGCATTACAAACGCACCTACCTACCCTTATAAAATAGGGCGACTTTCACAGCGAGCGCACGCGACAGGTATTATCAATTTTATTTATACTCCGCGTTATCGGCTGAGCAACTTGTCTCCTTGCGAAAAAAGGAAAAATCCTCCATCCCACCCTCCTGCTTGTCTCCTATTTCGCATTCTTACGCTATACTAAACAACCGAACCATTCTTTTCACGTTCGCTTTTAATTTCAGCTAAAAAGAGATACCGCAGCAAAGTTCATCGAAATGATTAATTAAGCGATTGGAACACAGTCGCTTTCGTTGCGTCGCAGGTCGGTCTATAATAATATTAACTCCGCAGGAACAATGGAAAGTCAGTGGCACGGCACGTTCGCGTGTGTTTGGCGCTTTCGAGTTGCGTGCGGATCGATAGGTTGGCATGTCCAGAAGCAATGGTTATACGGTTGATATGGGGTCGAAGGCGACAAGCGTCTAGACTCGCGGACGCCAGGGCGGAGCGGCGCCCGGCAGGCAGCCCCACAAGGAAGGAACCATCACGACCACCGCCGCCACCAGCAGCGTCAACGCCGCAGCAACACTGGCAACGCTGTGTGTGCTCCTGCTATAGTATGCCACTAGGTCATCGCATCGCAAATCAGCCGAGAGCCTGTTTAACGACTAATAAAATGCGCGCCGCGTGCCGCTTTATTTTCAACAACAACACCAGCTACTAAGCGGAAATGACGCTAAAGTAATTAACTAAATAGACCCAGCTATAAACGCATACGCGTCCTCCTTAAATATTAAACCTCAAAATTTTACATAATGCACCAATCACTCAACACTCGCACATAATACCCAAGCGGCGCGCGCGCGCAAGTACAAGTACCAGCCGCCTTCACTGCCTCCACGGCCTCCAGTAGAATGTTAGCAATGCTCAAATATTTGTACGAAAGCTTTCGGTAGAACACAAAAGCCTCAAGCCAAACTACAAGCACTTTGTGCGCATTTCAATTCATCATGCATCTATCTCTCCTCTCGTCTCCTCTCCTCTCCACTCCATTCCATTCGCCATGTTCATATTATCAGCAGTTGGAAATAATGATAACAACAATCGCGACGACAACGACAATCATGCTAATCATAATAATAATAATATTTTGTTCATATCTCCAAATGAGGGGGCGGCTCGCAGCGTGCCTCATATTGTCGTTTCAGCGAGCGCAATGATAATTAACAGGATGAATTAACGCGGCTCGTTGAATACGAGTGTGCTTGCTTCGTCGTCGCTTGCTTGCTTGCTCGTGTAAACATGTACGATAGATATGTGGGTCGGATGACAATCACGCAAATTCGGTGGGTGATGACATCAATCCATTGAATGCGTGTCGTATTACAAGCACTTCGTCGTAAACAGCCAACATACACGAATGAAAAACAATTGGAAAATGTAATGCCGAGCGCCGCTCACATTCTGTATTTGTATTTTTCTCCGATTGACTCGCTTGATAAATAACTGCGCGATGCGTCATCATCCATGCATCCATCCATCCATCCATCCATCGTACACGTACGTACGCCTTGACCGCGATTACATCATTCGAGAATATCGTGTTCGAAAAGCGCATTTTTCCATTAAAACCATCATTACGCGATGCACGCACCGACTATTTATATTTATACGTATCTGATGCCTTTTAACACCGCATTGCGCGCGAGTGTTAATAAGCACGCTTACGTCGGTATTTTCGAAGCGTTTAAATTACTATTATGCCGCGTTCAATAAATTGATGCAGTCATAGAGATAAGCGGTGTGAGAGAGTTATGCTCAAAACCGCAATAATGCTGCAGAAGAACGAGTGCTATTCTTCATCATCATCATCATTCGTGTTAGCTCTTGTTGTTTTCTCACGAAGGTAAATGTGTTCAAAGTGCAATTTCTGAGAAGTGATTCAATGTAATTAATAGTATTGAGCGATGAGAAGATCAATCAGCTGATTGGCGACGAGCCGAGCCGACCCGACGCGTGCGGAAGTCAAGTGGCGGAAATTTCGCAAACTTTATAATGCGATATTAAAGTTGTAAACTTGGATTTAATACGCTAATAAATTGGCAATTTTAATTCGCAATTATGTTAATCTCAAAAAGTTCATAACCTCGCCGTTCCGCGTCGAGCGAGGAGCACCAGCTGCGGTCGTCCTCATCCTACATCCTTCGCGCGGCTAATACCCCGACGCGAACCTCTAACCGAACTGAACTCAAGCTGATGCTCTATAAGACTCTCTTCATCCGCCGTTCGCATTTTGATTATAGTGGAGTCGGCGGCGGCGGCGGCGGCGGCGACGGCGACGCGCAGCACAACACGTACGTAAATAAGATGGGATAAGACGTGATGCGCGCGAGTGGAGAGTGCGCAAGCAACCGCCACCCCGAGCACATTTTATAGCATAAGCAACATTATCTATAACGCAACACACATAAAAGTGGCGTTTTGATTAAGCGCGCATTGTTACAGTGTAGTCACTCCTCTCCTCGCCTTGCTTCGCAAATTGATACGCGAGCGCGCGAGAAATTCATTATTCATGATATAAATACGACGGCGACGAATACGCGCATACAAGATTTGCTTTACGGATGATTAACCTAGATTGGCTTCATTTGGCTTCATTCACTCTCACTTTGCGCGCTCCTCGCTCATTGAATATACGCATTTGCAATGCGTTATCGAGTCGAAGATGCAGAAGAAAAAAAAAAACGTTGGCACGATGAAAAAATGAGAAGCGCGCCGCATGCGCAACATTCATCTAAATGTCAATTTATTCAAAACTCGTTCCGACAAAAAGGGGCCGCGAATATATTTGCAATTGCAATAACCGTATATCTTGCCCCCACCTCCCACCCCCCTTGCCGCTTTCTCAAAAGAAGCGAAGACACACGGCGGCGGTAGAGGCAGCGGTGGCGGTGTTCGTACGCTTCGAAGGCCAAGCGAGCAATAACGTATATTCTCGGGCTGGCGATGCTCCATTCTGCCCATAGCTCTTCTCTTCGCTGTATTCCAGCCGCCCCCACGGTTCACCTGCTTGATGTCAGAGAAGCGCGATATCTATTGCCCATTCGCTCTCGTATTCGGATAGTTTTAGCATTTGATTCCCAAGGGGAACGTGCCCTCTCTGCACCTGATAAGCAACCATTCGAGCATTTGAAATTTGTTACCTTTTCGATTCCCTAATTCAACCCTACGCAACCGATTACAATACTTTACTCCTCAAACCGAAAACTCAAAGTGGGTAAACGTTAGTTAACTATTGAAAAATCTAAACACGCGGAAACACCGGCAAAAAAATCATCTCTACATTAAACTTCCGCCATCACCCTCAGAATCCCTCTGGAGCAAACGCATGCCTGCTGTCGCACTAACTCACCAACCACCAGCACGCGTCACGCGACGAATTGTGCGCGCTGCCACTTTTAATTAAACTTACGTCGACTTTTCAAGAGTTTTGACATCTCTGCGCCGGAAAATTGAAAAGCGCGCGCTTTCAACCATATGCTGTCGGATTTCTTTCCGTTTTCCTGCTCTCGTTTTGGCGGCACGAAGGCCAACCTTCCTGGCTAGGTGGTGCAGAGGTGCTTGTTGTGTCCCCTCACAAAATTTCACGCGAATAAAAAACGGCGAGTGGGAAACAACACGTTACGTCCGGCCACAAAAAAGAAATCAATAAGAGTGAGCTCAGCCGACCGAGCCAGCCAGCCAGCCGCCTCCACTCACTCTCAGCTCAACGAAATCGGCGGTTTTTACGCGAGGGTCGGTCGTTTTTTCATTGCGCACCCGCACACCAGCACCACCATCACCGCGGCTGCCGCCTATCACTGGCAAAAGGTTGCGATTAAGCGTGCCGCAATCATGAATAATAAAGATTCAATTAGGTTCAAGTTTAATGAATTATCGAAGCGCATTCCCTCTCTTTTTCCACCGCCGCCCGTCCGCCCCGAGGAGAGGAGATATAGACGAATGCCGGTGGCGTCAATGCGACGTACTCACGCCACGCGAGGCGCTCCTGGGTTATTCATTGTACGGCGCGCCGCCGTTCGAGTTTTACGAGTGTTTTATTGCGCGTTGCGGAGGCGTCAGACGCGCAGCCTGCCGTACACTCGAATATTTCCGCTTGGCGGTTGTAGCAGTAGCAGCATACATGCATGCACATTGTTTCCTACACCCTCCGAAACCGACAACATTAAAACCCAAGGCTTCGCGCGCGCGCTCGCGCTCGCACAAAGTTTGCGATGCCACATACATTACAACATCGGGAGCGGCAGCGATGGCGGTAAAGCTCGCCGCTCCATTGCCCACCGCGATGCGTGTGCATAGATTATTAGGCCGCCCGTGATAGGAAAGAGGGGCTCTCCGCGTTCCGCCGCCTCGCTCGTATAACAAAACGCAAAATTGAATTGATATTGTCGGCGCGCAATGTTGGCGGCAATAAAAGGCGATCTTGATGATCGTAAAGCGTGTTGTAAAACCAGTCTATGTCTTTCTCTGTAACCGCAGCCGCCGCCACCGTTCTGAATGACAATGGCGTGCCATACCACTTGCCGGAAATGCACTCAACTCTCCTCCTCCTCTTTCGTCGCCTTTTTTAAATTCACATTCAAAGTTTCCTTTTCTTCTTGATTGTCCCACCGAATTAACCTTCATGAACCGGAAATATCCATTGAATGAATACCAAAAATATACACGCGAACGCGTACGACGCTAAATGAAAATGTGAGGCGGTGAATTACTTCTCGAGTTGTGTTTAATTAAAGACACAAAACTCCTTTTAATATCTTAATATCCCGTAGCACTTTGTTGCCGCCTTCGCCGCGTGCAAGCACTTCGTGCAAATACTGCGCTTTGCACTATGAATTACTAACATAGTCCATCCGAACAAGCGTTCGTGCTCACATGTAAAATATATGAGCGCATTGCGAATGTATTTGCATTCGCGCTGGAATCGCATGAATATTTCATAATAAAACTCGTTCGTTCGCTGCGCTCGTTTCAATTGTATGTATACCGCCGCCGTCACCGCCTTCAGTACCGTGTGTTGTGTTCCTGTTCCGCATTGAATTGCTGCTACTAGCGCCGCCGCCTTTCGACTTGTACCATACATCCCGGTACGCAGCGCAGCAAATACATGCACTTTGTTCGCCCTCAAGACCTACAACAACAGCAACAAGCGTGTACTACACTGCCGTGTGCTCCAGCAATCAGGCTCTCATTTGTTATCCTAGCTGTTCACTTGTGTTCCAAGAGAGTTGAGCGGAAAAGCGAACAAACTGTTTGCTAATTGTATAAATAAGCCATATATGCATATTATTATTATTCGCTACGTAAATGAATTCATAAAACAAACCGAAAACTTACTCGTAAAAATGCAACATCACGTACGGCTCAATTCAATTCAAGTAAATCACAGACCGGAAGACGCATGCATACCTACTGCCTGCATTTGATGCAAAACTACCAATCGCCAATTGCATTTCGAGCACTAAAAATACAATATTTCATATTTTATATTTCATTCGCGTTCGTGGCAAATCAAATTATCCGTGAAATGGGGCCGCATCGTAAATAAAAGGAATTTTATTCGCAGGGCGGCAGGAGCGAAAAAAATGAGGGTGAAACATAACCATATCTCATCCACCCAACTCATAGTTGCAAAAATTCCACTTCCTTGTTCACCTTCTACAGCCAGCAAAGGTGAAACTATATCGTAGAAAGGTATAAAAAAAACGTGAGTCACGTACGCGTGCGCGCTCGCACCCTGCGCTCCATGGTACGTACGGTGGCGGCGTCGGCAGCGGCAGTTCGCACGCAAGGAGCATGTATATGCAAATAGCCCGAAGCGAAATTTGAAGTTATGTGTCATAGGGTAGTAATGGAGACGCGCAATTCCCTTTATCCAGGCCATAGGTTCGCAAATACTCCCTCGAGCAAATATGTTGGTCCTATTAGTGACGTCATTACGCGCAGATCAACGTTACGCCCCCGCTGATGATGATATTAAGTGAGTGAGCACATTTATGGCGTACGCGCGCACCTTAGAACGCCGCCGCCAATGACACACATTTCCGGTGGCTCTTTAATTGATCGCTAATGAATATGGATTTGCTTCGAGTTCAATTTTTCTGCAGGGGTAGAGCATGGAAGAAATATAGTGCTTGTCAATTGCGTCCCTTAAGAGCTTGAGGGGCGGTGGTGGGTATCATCCGCTATCAGCAGACATTCATTCGTGCGTCAACGATATTGCCATCGCCGCCACCGACGATGGCGCCTTCATTGCATAGTATGTGAATTAGAAATGTTTAAACGTAAGCGGCGTCGGCGGGCGAGCCGGCGAAATTTATGGGGAAATTATACGAATGCGATAGCGGGCTGATAGTCGTGTGCGCACATTGCTGTTGGCGACTGCTTGTTGTATATACGTACGCAATAACGCGAAATAACGTCGGAAATTGGGAATTTTGCAAAGAGATATTTTTAGCGTTCCGCATGTGCCCGTTTGCGCGCGATGTTATACGCTATAATGCGATGCGATGGTGGCAATTCCCGCAAATGCATCTTCTTGCGCGTCCGCCATTTACATTTATTTGGGTGCCGCCTTCGAAAAAATAAATAAACGCGCAAAATATTTTGAAATTGCCGCGTCGCGCACAAATATACGCATAAAAAGTCAATGGGCGCGCCGGCAGCGTGGGCCGGCGGCGGCACGGTAGAAAAATATTCATTGATATGCGCGTCGCGCCGCGAGACACGATGAAAAGTTGAAAAAGCAACTGCGACTATAGCACGACTGCAGAGCAATAAAAAAGTGCCAAGTATTCGACAATTAGTTTGTGTATTCATGTCTCGCCGTAGCCAGCAGGCCGCCCCCAATCGCACTCGGTGTGTGCCTGTTGTTGTCCGAACGCGAAGCACGGAATAGAGTGAGGCGGCAGCAGCGCGGTTTAGTGACACCACGCGCCACGTTCCCGTATTTAAATGAAATGCGCGAATTTTATTTAATGCAATTTCAAGGGACAGCAGCATTACGACGAAGAATAAAAGGCGAATTTCCGTTTCGCATCGAGTGTAATTCTAACACTAGGTGTTGTACTTTTGTGCCATGCATGCCGCCTCACTGGTTGGTTGGATTAGCGGTTACGAGCGCGCAAGCATCACACGCCGCCAGCCACGCAAACAACAACACGAAGAGCAAAAAAAAAACAGCGGGCAGTTGTAGTAGTAGTGGCAGTGCGAGGCACGAAACCGGGAAAAAAGGTAACGCAAATAAAACCGCGTACGCGAGCCATCCACGAGAGAAGAAGGCATTTTAATTCGATTTTTTCTTCATACCACTACGCTCGTCCTTCCATTCCGCCACCATTCCTGCGCGCACGAATTTCCCATGAGGATCGCTCTCGCATCTAGCATTTGCTATTTTGCTTCCTGCGCTGCTACGGTCGCAGCCGCCGCCGCTGCGAGGTGCAAAGAACGAGAATGAGGCGAAAAAAGGGGTGGTGGTTCGAAGGGCAGCATTGCCGCAGAAGCTAAGGCACGGAAAAAGAAGACACAAGTGAGAGACGACTCCGCACAGTCTTAATCGAAAAAGATGCGACAGTTGCAATACGTACTGAACTGAATTCGTCGTGTAAAGAATCGAATCAGCATAGTGAGCCGGCGCGCCGTCACCATCAAGTAATCTTTCTAATCAACGTTAGCGCACAATCACATCACGCAGCGCATAAAATGCCGTTGCCAACATTTACCGCCCGCCCCCGTTTCGTTAAACGTTGGTAATAAAAATAAATAACCCAACAATCATCATCATCAGCGACAACATAATGTATCAAGTCAATATCAACATAACACATCTTTGAAGATTCGTATCGCGAGAGAGTGCTGCGCGCATTAAAGAAATCGTAAAAATTCATATTTTCTGCGTCGTTAGCATGACTGACGTTAAAATTGCTCGAACCGAATGCGATAAATGTGTAAACAATAAAGTTTTATTTTCGTGTTTCCGGATTTGGATGCGCGTGTACCGGGATCAAAGAGCACTCGTGCTTTGTGTGTACGTGAAATAGAATCTGGCGTTGCCGCCTCCACGCCCGCCTGCATCCAGCGCTCGTACAGCAAATATTGACAAAACTTTTATGCTTGAACCCCACGGCCGTGCCAATGATGATCACGCCGACGATGACGACGACGACGCCCGTGGTGGTGGTGCTGATCCGGGCGCGTTTGGTTGATTTCGTGGGTGTGCCGCCACCCAGTCCCGCTCCCTCATGCGCAACCCTTGCGTCTCTTTTTAATAATTGAAATTAACGACGGTTTTATCGGCAGGAACGTTATTACCGCCTCCACACCACGGCAGCGATCGCGCGTCCGAACGCAGTAAAGATAAGTGCCGCATTAAGATGTGATGTAACACCACCAGCCAGCCGCCACCTCCATTCTCTTCGTCACAATCGTTGTTCGCGAATCGTTTTCCGCAAGTGGTGAGTACTACGAATGATTCGAACCGTCAAACCGACAAGACGCGTTGCATTTATGACAGGGGATGTGTGTGCATCGAACGCTACACTTGCCGCTGCGGATGCCGCACTTTGCACACGCGAAACAAGTTAACTCAACAGCGAAGGCGACGATGAAGTGCATTATCAGTTTCGACGGGCGGCAGCAGCCAGCGCGTGCTGCCACCGCCATTCCCCCATCCCCAGTTGCGCGCCCGACCGACAAAGTTCAAACATGTATAGCCCTCGTAAAACACAAGAGCTTTCTGCTATTAATACCCGAGCGCGTCGGGATCACGTTCGCCAAATTTACCGCGGCGCATGCACATAATCGGAATAAGTGTGTGGAGAGCAGCAGCAGCAGGAGCGCATTTTCCTACCTACAGGGAGCCAAACATCTCCCCAAACCCGTCAGTTAACCGCCCACCACTCGTTGCGCAGTGCCAAACAATGTTTTTGATAAAAACCGCCAACATTACCAACCACTACGAATAGTAATGACACGTGTACAACAAAAGATCATTTTGTTTTCATTAAATTATCCTAGCCGAATGAAATTCAGAAATAGCTAAAACTTGACAAGTAGGAAATCATTACGCTTCGCTTGGTGTGTTGTTAGTTCGGAAACGGACGTTAGTGGTGCAATCAGTGTTTATTCGCCACCCTTGCACAACAACGCGAATATCGAGGCCATGCCTGAAGGGAGGAAGACTTCATGATGGCCCGCCGCTCACAATCTAGTATAGTGTATTAGTATCACTAGTGCGGTCGAGTGTACATTCCGAAAACGCGCAACGCAATCTGCAGCAATAATTAAACAAATAAACGATTGCCCATTACAACACACGCTGCGCCACCGCCGCCGTTGCCTGCTCCCTCGCGCGGAACGCCAAAATCAAATTGCTCTAATTACACCGCAAAGAGATTTAGCCGGATGGCCGCCGACGGGGTGTGTAGCATTCAATGTTACGACTACATTGTGATTTTTGCCCGCTGGCGGCCGGCGCGCAACCGCAATTCCAAAACTTGTCCAACTTTCAAAATTGCAAATATGCAATCGATTCATTCCCGAAACTGTTACCCCACTGCGCATTCACTCTATTAGTTCAACATGCTGTGTACATGCTTCGCCGATCCGAAATTTGTTTATTAAAAATGCATTCAGTGAAGACAATCCTCACTCATCACCAGCCAGCCCAGCCCAGCCCAACCACCCACTCCCTCAACCCAGAAATCACATTTGAACTAGAAATGGGGGGAATCACATTATTAGATGCAAGATAGTTTGGACAGATAGTCGATACACAATCCGGACATTTCGTATTCTATGATTACCACCACCGCCATTGCCACGGCTGCTGCGAGTGCTAGCTAGCCATCGCGTACGTAATGTGATTTCCACTCAAGTCTCTCTTCTCCTTTCTCCTTCTGTATTTCTATCTCGACCACAATAACCATTGCCACCGCCGCCTCCTCCGATGACACAACATTTATTCCCCTCATTTTTAAGCACGGTGCGCAATCACATTCTGATATATTTGACGTTTTATCGCGAATGGCACATTTTCATTAAGCACATTATAAATCAATTTCGTCATATTCTTCATAAATCCACGAGCAGAGCACTCTGCGCTCGCAAATCTCGAAACCTCAACACGTCGTGATAATAAAGAAGGATTTGCCGTCATGCCCGCCTCCTCCTATTGCGCTGTTCACACATACGCATATTTCATCGAATGTGCGGCTCCTCGCTTTAATTAATCACTTAACATCAACATTGGATTATCTCAATCAATTCGGGATTGATGCGTGCGAGAGCATTGCATCGCATTGCATTCAAGGGGAGCGAACACAAAACGATTACCTACCACCTCAGCGCAACCGATGGGGGCGGCAGCGAGCAAGGACAATCGGCAATGCGATATCGATATACACACAGCAGCGCCACGTCAGTTCATTTCAACAAAAGGAGGACGATCGTGCCCGCCCGCGCGCGCTTTCGTTCATTATTATCATCACTAAATGCTTCAAGTCCGTGAAAAGTGAACGAATACACTCGCACACATATTTCTATTCAAGTGGGTAGTCGAAATGAATACGGGGCCAAAGCCTGACAAACTGAATCCGATTTTCCGCCGGCGAGCAGCGGCGCCGAACCGAGAATTAACTGCCGTCTCGCTGGAAAATGAAACTTTCGAAGAACGCACCACCACCACCACCACCACCATCACCATTCCCGCCGCCGCTACCGCCACGCGCACGTCCGTTGAGATTTTTGCTATAAAGTAACTTACTTTACAAAGATTTTCTTTCTTGCTTTGCGCCGCATTACGATTACCTCATATTTATAGAGCAACTTTTAACTTTTCTTTCATTTTCATTTTGCACATTTTTTCTTTATGCTTTCGTAATCAATAACCTAGAAAAAAAGGCGCGTATGGGTTGTTAGGTGGGATATAAAAAGATAGAATAACGCGTTACGAGCTCGCGTGTTATTCCTGTTGTTGTAATCGTAGAAATATCCGCAGTAATAATGTAATCCCCAGTTGATAATTTTAAGGGCTTCTCGCGTAATAACCGTTAACCGTTAGAGTACGCGTAGGCTTTACACCCCCTAAACATGCACACATGCGCATATAAAGTAATAGCAAACACACTGAGTAAACTAATGACTGACGCTGCTACCATCGCTCCGGCCCCCGCTTGGAAAAAAAAATACATAAAGACACGAATATAATGGCTCGGCCCGCATTTTGCTTTTCGTTTATCGCTGCTTATTTCTTTGTTTCTCGTATTTTTCCGTGTGCGCTTTCCTCTCGCGAGCGAGTAAATACATCAGAAACGTTACGCGCGAATGAATAAATAGCGAGTGTATTTGCACGTGCGATCCGCGGTGGCGGCGGCGGCAGCTTCGAGTGCTGCACAAGGGGGCGCTGCACGCGCGCACGAGTATTATAAATAAGGGATTCCCGGATAAAGTTAAGCCGTTAAGAGACGTTTCGGTTCGGTGTGCGTCTGAATTATGTTCTTATATTTCGCCGAGCGAGCGAGCGAGCTGGCTGGTTGCTCGCGCACCAGCTTCGCCGAATACATTTCGCAATTAAGGTAAAGTTGAAAATTTATACGTTTTAGCTGGCAACGCATTCTCCCTATTTCAATCCTCTCACTCGCGCCTCCCTTACGACATCGAAAACAGCGACATCTGCAATCCTCCAAGGTCTGTCTACGCACCGGAAAAACGGAAAAAATCGACGCGAAAACCGATAAACAAAATGATATTCCTTTAATATTTTCAACGATAACTCTCGATTTAAGCAAGTCGCCGGAAACTAAATCAACTACGTGTGTAGTGCGCTAAATTCAAGTACCTATTTACAACGTCTAGAGTTGAATGGATGTAATCGAAATTTATGTTACGACTAAAGGGTGCGCACAACATTGCAATTGCAACACAACATTTCGGGATGCTGGCGACGTCGGAGGCTCATTTGGAATTCGGTTATGCGTCTAATTGCCGCCTCGCGAGCATTTTTACGACTTCATTAATTCAAGTGCGCTTTATGATACAAGTCCCAAAAATGGGGTGTTGAAATTAAAGTGCAGATTAAAAAGCGCGCGCCGAAAAGCAATTGAACATCATAAAATTCAACCATTGCATTTTGTTACAAGAAGAACTTTGCGCACTTAAGTAGCAAAACTGCTTTTGCACTTTACGCGCTTTCGAAATAATCGCGCGCGCACGCGGGGCGCCTGGATTTGCGGCTGGCTTGTGCGCGGTGAGCTATTTAAGAGTTTTAATATAACCGAGGAGCGGAGAGGCGCACCGCGCGAAACAAATTAGAAGCACTTAATCGGCCATTGCGGCAAATTGGCGAAATTTCGACGCAATAAATTCGGGGAGCTTTACCTTCTTATCTCCGCGCATGACTTTCATACCCCATCTCATCACGCCGGGCGCTTATTCTCACCCAGTGTAAAAAAAAATGAACACATACCTGAAACAATCAAGAAAAAACATAATTAGATTACAGCTCATTCGAATAAATTTCGCGCAAAAATACACAACGTCAACTTGTTGGTTTTTGTTGCATCGTCGCCAGCGTTGCAGATTTCTGTTTTGCGGAATTACCAAATGATAAAACACCGTGTGCGCTGAGAGCGTTGAGCAAAAAACAAGTTCATGAGCACGAACGAGCGTCCGCAATTAACAAGAATAAATCACTTTTTACGGTAATGCGATTATCAGCACTTTATGTAAATAGCCGTAAGCGCGCGCGCTCGCGCTCTCTGCACGCAGAGACGGCGGCGGCGACCGACCTATTTTCATTACCAAATAGCTACTTAACTAAGCCCAGTAAAGCTTCGTCCCCTGTCGTCGCACGCTCGAGAGATCGCTTACCAAAACGGGTCTTAAAGCTGCAAGGCGCAAAGACGAGGACAAGAGCAAGCAAGCAAAAACTGATGATGCATTTAAGTCTTTGCTTTGCGTGCAGCATGGAATGAAAAATAAAACAAGGAAGCGAAAACAAAACACACGTCTGAAAACACAATTACACGTCAGACACGCACACGTCACTGGAAATGCAATATTCGCCGCAGCCGCCCCCCATTCTCTTGATGCCACCAACTTCATTCGTATTCCGGCAGCGTTGCTTCCTTCTTCGCGCAGTGAAACCCGCAAAAAGTGGTTTAGCTCTCGCTCGCTCGAGTTGAGTCGAGTCGAGCAATTGACGAAAACGCGCACCTCAGCAGTCTGGCTGCCGCCGGCAGCGGTGGCGGCATCATCAGGCACATATTAAAACAGTGGATATGTCAGGTGCATAGCCGACTCCTCCTGCCGCCAAGTGTGACATTTATGCGGCACTCAGTCGAACGACGCGATATATTCATGCGCTTCCTTATTTGGCCGCTAGTCAAACAGTTAAGCGGCAGTCAAAATCCGCGCGCGCAATTTCATCGTGAATTATTGAATGTAATTTTAACTGCCAGTACTGCGCACTTGCTAGTTCAATTCTACTGCATTAAATAAATCACCAACTCCACCGACACCGCCGCCACCGTGACCGCCACCCGAACAAATGCACGCGCAGCGATATTTAAATTGCTATCGCGAGCGGCGCGCGCCAAGAATAACAAAATACCAACTTTCCTTCGTCCGGCGCAAGTGCGTAATTGGATGATAAGATGATGGCACAGATATGTAAAGACGATAAAGCGTATCAGGGTATCATTGATGGAGCAAACGTAAGCAGCTTTTTGTACTTGAGACTTGTCTCGTCCTTTTCCTCCCCTTTCTTCTTCTGCCTCATTTTCGACCGGACACGATCGAAGGAAATCTGAGAATGCCAACCAAAGAACGAACGAATGAAGCCCCAAATAGTTTTATTCGAGTCGAAACGATGACTTTGCTTTAGCTGGCAAATACTCCTTCGCCGCCGCCGCACTTGAAATTCATACGCATTGAAAGCCAACTCACACTAAAACCTCATATACGCCCGCGCCGCGCCGAGCGAGAAGCGGAGTGAAAGAGGAAAAAGTGAATGCCCTAAAGTTACATTTAGTGAAACTATACAAACGTCCCCAGCAATTCGGCGAATAGCGAATGCGGTTATCGTTTGCGACGAGGAACCGAGCAAATTTTCGAGTTTATTTCCAAACACACGAATAAAAAGCAAACTTAATCCCAGAAACAAAACGCGCGTACTGTTGTTTCTCCTCCTTTTTTTTAGGATTCGTTGTGCTTTCCTCCCCCCATTCCCGATGTTGGCTGCAATATTTTTTTAACGCTTCGAATGTGTCACATACAGCCAGCCGACATGTATATATGAAAAGGAAAACATTTACCTATTACCCTTAACAAAAAAAAACACAACATGCGAATACACGCAGTGAGACTGAGCGGGCGCGAGTGGAGGCGGCGCAAAAAGATTTCCAAATTGATAGGAGAGTAAAAGTTTCCTGGATATAAATCAACGTCATCCCTTTTCCGTTCGCTGGGCTGGATATAACAAAGTTTCAATTTCCCGAATCGAACAGACATTAAGATTTGATTTGAGCCGGCCGTGCGCTTCGCTGGCGCTGCTGCTGCTGCTGCTGCTGCTACTCCTGCTGCTCTTCCCATTCGCGCAAAATATACACAGCGATGCGAAGAGACTTGCTTAACAAAACGACAACAACGACGAAAAGCAGGACGCGATGCATTTGCTATTGAAAAGAGTACCTCACTCCATCGACTCAGCGAGATCCTCTTTCAATACGCATGCTTTTACAATTCAAACCAGAAGTTTCCTCTCTTCTCGTTCAACAGTTTGATTCTAAAACTACTATTAAAAAATCTACTTATCGATTAATTACGTAAATGCAACCTCATGACTCTATGAAAACGCTTAAAATTCGCGATTGAATATTTAATCGAATAAAAGTTGAAAATTTAAAATTGTGGAAAATAATTTGAAAGCTTCTGTCTTTTAAGTGTAACAGTCTGGCGTATATTGCAATGGAAGGCAGGAAGACGACTTCCTTCCATGCTTTCAATGTTACCGCCAGCATTGCCGCCGCCAACGAATGAAAAGGCAGCCGTACGCGCGCACATACGTGACGGATGGAAAAGTAGATATTTTCTGGCGTATTGAACATGGAAATGAAGATTTGTTTCCTGCTTCTCATGCGGAACGTAATACTCGTATTGCGCGCGCGCCATACACCCTGTCGTATTTCACTCAACATCAATGTGCTTCCTCTTTCATCCCCACACCGCGCACTGCAACCCCAATCGTCATTCCAGCATCGTCGTCTTGTGCAAATGTTGCATTATATTGCATGTTGCAAAATCGACAAGAATTGATACATCTGTAATAGTTGTGTTTATGCGAATTTGCATAAATTGAATCATCATCCCTTTATGCAGGACGTGCACAAATCGATGTCAACTTAAGTTGAAAATTCGCATTTGCCATTTTACTTCTTATTATTTCTTCTTCGCGCATTCCCATGCAATGTGATACTCATCTTTGAAATAAATAGCTTTATCGTAAGCTCAACTCATGCATCGTAATTTTATGTTGTCTGACCAGTAATCCTATTTTCTGCTGCCAAAAATTGATATGCAAAACAACAATAAAAAAAAGCATTGGCACAATTCTCAAATTTCATACGGTATTATGCCGTCCATTCGTTCTTTCGTTTATTTGACTCTATTGAAAATTGCTGTTTGCAAACTCTGATATCTCGCTCGAGTACGAAGAATCGCAGCACAAATAGCACAGGTGGGGTTCGCGTTATTATTCAGTTAGCGGAGCTTAGCGGGTGCGACGAGTACGCGAACGCGTTCGCCCCGAAAAAGCGGAACACACATGCAAACGGAACACGCCGGATATAGAGTTCATTACGATCGCACGACCCCTTTTCGCATGAGCCCCGTGTGAATATTAATATCGCAGAACCAGCACCACCACCATCACCGCCAGAAGCCGTACAAGCGTGTCACGCTTTGCCAAAAACTTGCAGCCGAAGCAGAGATGAAAGCAAACACAACAAGTCTCGCAATTCCGCGTTGAAAACGCAAACAACAACGGAATACATTCAAACATAATTAATTACTCCTCACTATTAAATTGCATTCAATCCAATTAATAATCTATTTTGATTTGCGTCGAATGCGCCAAATGTTTTAATTGCCCCAGTTATTTTTAATCAAAAACAAATCACGAAAATCTCTTTGCCTGCTTCATTTATTATTTACCGTAGCATTCATTATTGTTAGTTAACTGAGAAGCAGGCAGGGCAGGCAAAGCAAGCAAGCAAGCAAGCAAGCCGACTAAAGAACGAAAACTTGGCAATTAGATTAAAAAGGAACGCGAACGAGCGCGAGTAAGCAAGCAAGCGTGCATTCGATTCGGCAATTGCACGCTCCATCTAGACGCATGCCACGCGGCGAGCACAATACAAATCGAAACTAATTAAAATACGCTCACGTTCTGCACCACGAAGAAGCAAAACACACGCACAAACTTACTCTTATTGCTTCTTGCCCGCTGCCTGCAGCGCCAAAGCAAGCAAGCAAGCAAGCAAGCAACCAACCAACGAAATCGCCAAAACACTTTCATAATTCTTCTACGCTCTTTTACTTTTTGTTCTCTTCTCTCCTCGCGAATGCAAAACAAAAAATAGAGAGGATTGAGGCGAGTATAAAAACGTGCTCCAATCAGTCGACTTTTTCGCTCGTTCGCTTCTCTCGCGCATTGAGTGCTTTTTTTTATAAAAGCATTTGTATGTTTTGGCACTTTTGCCGATCCGGCGAGCCGCCCAACCCCGAGGCAAATATATATGTCATACGTGCCAATGTGTGTGCGAAAAGCAGCGCGCCGGAAAAGATTTTCTCGGCCAAACGCGCCCGCGTACGTACTGCTGCCACTCTCTCGGCCGAATAAAAAGCGGCAAATTGTCCGAGTGAATTAAGATCGAAGAGCCCTTGCGGCGGCTAATGTGTGCACGCGCGCGCATTATTGCCGCCCCCCTTTAGCTTTTCTCACGCCGAATACGAATTCGCGTTTCACCTTCTTCGTCGAAGTAGGTATTCTCGTCCGACACGTAATTAAATGTACATAGTCGTTTAGCGTCTTGCACTTTATGAACTGACTGACATCTGCCATTATTATTATCGCCATCAAACACCAAACAAGAGTTCTCCCATGCGCGGAAAATAAAATAAAATAAAATAAAATAAAACGAAATAACAGCGCGAGAAAAGTGTTAATTACGTTCCATCTAAAACTAAAGCCGCTTTTATTATTCTGTTTACGCAAACATTTTACGGCATTTTTCTTACTTTCTTATTCTGTTGCCACGCCAAGAAAATCTGCAATCGTCGCAAAGCGTACGCACGCCCACGTGAACGTGGAGCGCGGTAGTAAATTACTAATTTGAAAAAGTAAAGCAGGCGACTATAAATTAGAATTATAAAGTTGCCACCGCTGGCGTCGTTGCCGCCGTCGTCGACTACGCAGCGCATAGACATGCAACTATGCTCGTTCGCGCTAATTGAATTACCGCGTAAAGTATGAGGGGTTACGCCATCCCCATTGCCACCATCGCCACCGTCACTTCCAACAATGCGCAAGTATTTGTATGAATTTAAAACGAACTTTTACACAATATCCCCCGCCATAGACTCAATTACTTCTAGTTTCCAATGCGCAATAGCTACTTACTTAACTCGCGAATCAAATATTACACAATCAACAATTACGCAAGATGGCGTACGTCCTCCCTCTTATTGAAAGATAGCTACGAATAAGACGAGACATTCAATGAATACGCCATCATCATATCGAGCAAACTTGCGCACGATGACGATGACGCTCTCTCAAAGAACGTTAAGTAAATACGGCGCCTGTCGCTGCAAGCCGGGACCGGCAAGTTTGCGCGCTGACAGCGTTCGCATACGTCGAGGAAGCAAGCCCGAAGAGAAAAGGAAGCGAACGCAAACGCGAATAACGCGAGCGTCGCCGGCAAATGCACGGGCAATCGAATGCAGGCAGTTATTAGATTTCCAAGCAAACAGTTCATGAAACAGCTGCGAGCTGCGCTTAAATGGCCCTGCACGAATGAAGGAGCCGAACCGAAGGAATAAATGTCGGACGAGTCGCGCGCGCGAGCGCCGTTTGTGTGCTCGTGCTAAAAAGCAACGAGCTTCCTTCTTCCCCGTTTTCCCTTCTGGTTAATGGCGCGCATTTGCGCCCCACAGCGGGGACGTCGCGGCGCCTCACCTATCGATTGGAATAGAAGCTGAATCAACACACACACGCACATGCATTAACGAATTGCTATAAAACTAACCTGAACTGATCGGGAAAAAAGAAATCGGCAAAAATTCATACTTATAAAGCGTGGAAAAGAAAAATTGACAAAACGCATCTCACTGCTCATTATAATAGCACTTGTAATGCGCCTCAATGGCTAACAAAGGGTTGTTTTCAGAACCAACCAACCAACCACCCTCTCCTTCTCCTCGCCGCTCAAGTCTATTCAAACATTACACGCATATTCATTGCTCACTTCGCCGCTTAAAAAACTTTTTCGCTCAATCTGTACACATCATGCATGCACGAAGCGCGCAATACAAAAGCGACTTGTTTGCGCGCACTTAAAAAGCGCGTGCGCCCGCCCGCCTTACATATGGCAAACGAGAAAATGAAAAACATCCCCCCACAAAAGAAAAGTCATCATCATCCGTTTCGCCAACGTCATACGCATCTGACTATTTATCATTCGCGGAAAAGCGGAATGCAACTATGTACTCCTCCACTGCTTTATGTTTGCTCACATTTCCATGCGCCACGCCATCGCCGCCCCTCGCGTTCGTTACATTTCAAGCACGCCGCCCCCTCACTCTGCGCAATTTTCATTTATTCGCACTTACGCAACTATAATTAAGAGGATAATGGCACGAGCTTATTATGGATTGTTGCTCCGGCTCGTTCGTTCGCTGTGCGAAAGCGTCGAGCCGTAACCTTTCACTGTTGCTGCTCGTGCGCTCTGCCTTTTTGCATTCAACCGGAAAGGCCAATGTTTTTGCCTCCGAGTACTAGCTGAAGAACGTGCACGGCACAATATGATCAAATCCTTATTGGTACCACTGTGCACCACTGCAGAGAAATTACAAGAATGTATTGCAGACTTCAAGAAACAATACGATTGGATCGTGTTGTATAATGAAAGAAGCAAACTGCAGATCGAGAAATGATGAGGCGAAATATTTGTGAAATTGTTTCAGTGCAATGTTCATATGAGATGTAATTACGCGAAATCAAATCGCCGCTTGGAATTCGTAACTAATCCTAATAAATCGTTGTGCAAAATTGTTTAGTCCCACTGTGCGCCGTATTGATGCTCATAAATTACGATTATTACATTACAGCAGAAACACACAGACGAGATGTAAGTACGTAAGTACCTACGGCTCGGCTGTTGCTAAGCCGCATTCGCGCAAAAGTGCAAGTACAAAGAGATTGCGCTCCTTCGACGGCAACGACGACGACGGCAACGAAGAGGCAGGAGGGCGAAGGTTAATGATCTCCGATGTGTGTGCACGCGCGAGGCCCGCGAAGAAGTCGCGACGATGAGGACCAGTTCTGCACGCGTTCGATTTTCGTCGGTTCTTGCACACCATATGCGCGCAGATGGCTTAAGTCATTCCTTGATTCGTCGGTGCTTCTTTTATGACTGTTTTTCGACTTGAAATTGAAATTTATGCAACAAGAAAGCCGCTCAGACGCCTCGCAGCTTATTTATTCCTCGCTGCGCATGCATCATGCATGCATGCGGAGACGGCGTCTGCGAAGGACCAATCTGCGAATCGATTGTCTTTGCCTTAAGTCAATAAATCCATTTGCGAGAGAGCGTACGCGAGTTCGTTAACTGTCTTACTTAGTGTCTCCTCCCTGCCTTCCACCTACCAGCCAAGCAAGCGAAGCGAGCTAAATATAAATTGTGATAAATCTTCACCCACTTCCATTCAACACTCCTTGCGCCTTCTTAATAACCGATACAGCCATGATCTATATTTAAACGCACGCGCTCATCGAGAGCGTCGTTTCCCTCAGCGTTCGAAGCAAAGTAGCGTAAAGGTGGAAAAGCTTAATAAACAATCAATTATAGGCGCGTAGCACGCAATGCTCTTTAGTACGACGACGACGATCATTACGCATCATTACAATACACTCGTGCACGCGCTTGCAAATTACACGACGACGAAAACCAAGAACAAGAAGAGCAAAACTCTAAATGCATGCAGGTGTGTGAGTGGCGGCCGTTGCTACAAATTTTGAATACTTCTTCTTCTCCTCCTCCCGTTTCTCTTCTGGTTTCTTTTTGTTTGGCGTACAGAAAAAAAATGGAGTTTTTCTTCAAGTGCATCTGCACACACGCGACGCAAACGAATATGTTCGCGGTGGTCAAGAATGTGACCCTCCATATGCGCGCACATTCGGCGCGTCCAGGTTGACCTTCCCGAAGACCGGTTCTTCGTACGTCTCCTGACGTTCCATTCGCAAACTCGCGTCGCCGCTGTGCTTTGTGTTTGAATCGCATTCGCGTTGTTACCTTTGGCGAAATTCTAAATTTGTATCATCTTTAAATCCGCGTAATTGCCACTGATTACTGCAAAATTCCGCAAGTAATAAAGCTGAAATAAATAGGAAAATCCGCCTTTGAAGAAAAGCAATTTTGATTGCATTCTTCTTTGAACGTTGAAAAACGGACGTCCGAGATTCAGAGTGAACCAAGGTCGCGTATACTGCACAAATGCGAAATGAGAAATATCTAAGTATGAGGCAAAGACGACGACGACTACTATGTAAATTCACCGCATGTTGGAACGCGCGTTTCCTCGCTGCCTTTCGATCTTGTCCTTTTTTCGAATAATATGTGCGGGTTCTGTGTTACTAGGCTACGAATGCCAACGATAATATTATTATAATATTGCGGTGAATCGCGTCTCCTTATTCAAACACGCACGAATAAAAAGAAGTAAGCCGCCAGCAGCTAGTCGTCTCAATCTTCCGCACTTTGCTGCTGATCGTAATTAATTAATGAATGAATTCCATGCGCGTAATCAAGTGCGCTTCCTGTTCATAATTCTCTTTTTTACACAATCTCTTCATCCAATATCTCGTTTTCTTTTTAATGGTTGTCCAACCGAGTTCTCGTAAATTCTTCCCATTCACGTTTTATAGTGAAAGTCAGTCAAATAATGATGAAAATTCGATATTTTGATCTATCAGTTGTCACAATTAGTTTTTGCTTCATTTCCGTTGGCTATTTAAATTATTTCCCCATCTATGCGCTGCATATCAAAGCAAATAAAACGAAACGCGCAACGTATATCATCGCATCTGTAATAAAAACAATAATAACAGCAAAAAGCTGGCTATTCGCTTGTCGCATTATAGCGCGCCGCGGGTGATGCGAATTTCGACGTTGTCGACGGCGGCGGCGACGGCGGCAAAATGGAAACAAAAGTTTAAACGTGTGTATAGCAAGGATTGCTTGCTCGCTGCTTCATATTTTTGCCCGTCATCAATTTCGATCAGGATATATTTTACGCGAACCAAATTGCTAGCTCGCGCGCGAATGGTTAAAATTGACATTCGAAAATCGTTACAGCTATAATTAAACTTAATTAATATTTACTCGTGCAGTGCGCCAACAATTCAGCCGTCGATTCAAGGGTGGCAGCGCGCGCGCGCGCGAACAACGACAGGGGGTGAACACGCTGGAAAATTGCACATTAGCCCGATATAAATTGCCTTGTTGCGCGCGAGAATTTAAAGACTTTGATAACGCACTTCGACATAGGTATAAAACAGCCAACTTGAAAATGATAAACGATTCAAAGCGTTAGTTTTCATAAATTCACGAGTGAAATGCTAATAAGTTAATTTATACTAAATATTTTCGCGATTACAACGCGCCCGAGGCGTGCAAACAATGAATCGAGTTACGCTTAACAAGCCGCCTCCGTAATATGCATGCAATGAATTCCTCTCTCGATGGCATTTAAGTGGCCGGGGCTGTATGTGAAAAATGCTTAATGACGCATGAATAATCGGCGTGTGTGGAAAAACGATTGACGCAAAGCAGAGCGGTGGCGGCAGTGGGGCGGGCGGATGAAGTGCAATAGATAAGACAGTTTGAATAGGATCTTTGCAGCCGCCCCCCCGACACGTATGCACGGATGCTTGAGCATCATGAAAGCGCTCGAGTGAAAAATGAAACGAGCGGCAGGCAGTACGTGTGCCTGCTGGACGGCGGCTGTTCGATGAAGAATGCGCAACTTGAAAAATGCAAAATAAATCAAAGCGATAAATCATTTTTCCGCAAATATTATGATTTTGTGACAAAATGTACAACAAATAATAATGACAACCCCTCTTCCCAAAGCAAAATTTACTCTCGCTTATTGATCGTAAAGTTATACGACTCTTTGCATTTCCGTTTAGCCGCCTCCACCGCGTTCGCATTAAAAAAAAGTGTATCATGAAGATTGCGATATCAATGCCTGAAGCCTGGCGAATGCAATGAGTGCACGCTGCAATAAATCGACGCGTGTTTGCACGATATTGTGCACTCGACGCGAACGTGAGCCCGGCACTAATCTGGTTAATATCGGCAAATTTTCAAACGACAAACTCGAAGCGCAATTAATCTCGCCGAGTTACGAAAATAATTCTTGGGAGAAACACACAGCAAAATTTTTACGTTTAATTGCTCAACTATTCCATTATTCATTACGTTTTTTCTACAAGTCTACGTCTAATTATCTAGTCTGCTAGACTGACTCGAATGTATTATTCATGATGGCCGTTTTATTGAAATTTGAAACGTAATAATACGCAATAAAGAAATTTCAATTTTTCAACAAAGCGTTTATGCATTGTGAACGCTTTGGTGGCGAAATTAGGCGCATGGAATCGAGACACAAACCGCGATTAATTAAAGAGCCACTCCGACATAATTAACAAACTAGAGCGGGCGCAATTACGCGATTAATAAAACGATACGCGTTCGCGCACAGCGCTAATTGATACGAAAACGCGCTCGCTCACTCGCTCGTTCGTTCGCTCACGAGGAAAGCGACGAGCTTCGCGCAGAGTGACAAACCCCAGAAGGCATAAAAGCCGTCGACGACGACGACGACGACGACGACGCCGATGAGAGCGAGCGTACGACAGCATTCGCGCTTTCTTGATGAGTACCGGCTGAAGGCTGGCAGCACCCTTGTTGCCGCCACCGCTGCCGTTGCCACCACCAACTACACACCTACACGCTAATAAACGGAAATGTACAACGCGTCAAAGGCGTACTACACTGTCACATTGAACGCGGCGAACGAGTGAATGAATGTCTGTGGCTGTGGAACAATAAGTTTGATGCTTCCTAATTTGGCGATATATCAAATTATACGTCGGAAATATAGAAGGCGGCTGACAGTGACACGTATTATTCGTATGTAATCTCATCAAATGCGCTCCCTCCTCCTGCTGCACAGATTATCAATTTTAATGCACCGAAATGAGCGCTCAGAAAACTCTTCTCCTCGACTCACGTAAACAAATGATTCACACGTTTTATAAATTATGTCCCCATTCAAAAGGAATTTCAGCGTAGGCGTCGCGTCGATTGCTGAGAATTAGCACGTTCTTTCAATTATAAACGACTCGCAGACGAATCAAATGTAAAAATAACGATTATAATCCGTGATGTAATTTACGGCAGAGGTCATCATCAACTATATTTCCCAAAAAAGTTGGTGTTTTATCATTCGCAATTTTCTTTCGGATGAATCCAATTATGCATCGCGTAAACATAGACAAATAATGAAGACGTAGACAGATTGAAAACTCACCTTGATACTGTCGTAGCAGGCGGTCACCCTTCCGTTCTGGACCTCGACGTTGGCGGGCGGATGGGCAAACTTGCACTCCGTGTCCGGCCTCGAGCACTTGTTCCGCTGAAACTCCCGGCAGACCTCGAGCTGCAGCCAGCGGGAATCCTTACCGTTGAGTAGATTATTCATGTTCACCATAGCCATACTTCCAAAATTCGCGCACGTGCCACGAGTTGATGATAATACTCAATCAAAGTGTTCGACTCTCTCGCGATGAATTTCTTCACGTTTCTCGCTTTCTCTCGGATATGCACCGAAGCAACAACTGTGTTCTTGTATCACTTTGCTCAATACGAATTATGCGGAGTCAACCAACTGTTCATTGCACGTTTTCAATACACCGAATTCGTTTTGGCGTCGTAACTCGTAAATTTGTTATTATTGGTTGTCGTGTATGGTTTCTGTTGTAGGCACAAGCTGAATGTAGTAGTAAAAGAGTTATAAGAAAGTTGCGTAATTTGTGTACTTGTTTGTTTCGGTTGTGTTTGCGTGTTCGTGTAGGAGATGTGTTTCGAACACTCAACGTTGACGACGACACCACAAGAGAGAACAACAACGAATGGTTACGCGTTGAAGGCGGCGGCGGCTGCTGCTATTGCTGCTGCTGCTGCGGCTGTTGATAGTAATGCTTGGGCATTGGTTGCGCATTTGACGTACACGTGAAAGATGCGTGCGCGTGTGTGTTTTGAGTGTGGTGGTTGGTGGTGGTGAGCGATTGACTACTACTTGATTTGCAAATAGAAGAGACAACAACAAACTGATCTGATCTGGTCTGGTCTAAGTCTTGGTTGGAGATAGAGAGAGAGAGTTAGAAGCAGGAAGGCGAAGCGAAGCGGCTTGAGATAATGGTCTGCAGTTGAGAAGCTAGCGCATTGTTGTCGGCCGGTACGAGATTCGTTGCGACAGGCGGCGGCGGCGACTGCCCCCTTCTGCTATTTCTTGATTTCGATATTTTTATTTTCAGCCTCGAGGGTGTGTGTTGTGTTTGATCTATGTCGATGCACGGCACGGGCTTTAATTACGGATCTGTAACAAAGAAATACATTCATCATTAGTTTACATAATAATTTTAATTATTTACATTCCGCGCTACACTAGTCTAAAAACACTTATTTATTCAATTAATCTTGAAACTAAGAATTCCGCAAAATCTATTTTTTCCGTAAACACAAAAATAAAAATTCCACTGCTATTAATAAATCCCCCAAACAATCATCATAAAGTGGCGTATTTATGAAAGTTTTAATTTATTTTGACTCAAGTTGTCAATTGTTTCATTTATTTATTCATACTTTCCCTGCCGTGCTCCTTTCGCATAATTGGCCAACTTCCAATCCGCAAAATAAAAATAGCGAACGCCATCGTTAAATTAGACTCGTAAATAAAAGAGGCCCCCGCGCACAAAGAGCGCAGCGCGGTTTACATGATGATATCATTGACAAGGTCGCAGAGCAACAAAACCGCCGCATTGGGAATTCAAAACGCAACAGCCATCGTGCAGCTGATGTGCGAACAAAACAACGAGGCGTGGGAGGCGCCCGCCGCTTACATAACGTATTATACTTAAAAATCATATCTCGCTCATGTGTGTAAATTAACAAATTACCATTGACACGTACGTACGTAAGTACAAACCGTCCGTCTATCCTGTTTATTTACATTTAGCGTGCATGTAATAATTGCCATCCGTAACCGCACCGCCATTGTCTCCGGTCGATCGTAAATCTATATTTGGTCAACCGCGCGCCACCTTCTTAATCGAGCACCAAGGATTTCTCCAAACATAACGATGACCAAATATTAGACTATTTCACACTCCCCGAATACAACAACACCAAAGTCTAATCCGCATGTTCGGATGAGTGTTTAAGTCATACGCCGTCCGTAATTGTTTAAGCTCGCCATATATACAAAAAAAAAGTACATTTGTATCGAGTGATTTATAGATAACAATAAATATGCGCTCATTTTCTATTGTTTGCTGCTTAATGTTTTGTCTATCTGTGTATGTCAGCTCGTCTCCTCGCCTCATGCATGCATAAAAGAGCGAACACGCTCGTTAAACAAATGTGAGTCACAAGTTTGTGAATAATTAATGAAGCGCGACAAGAGCGCGAGCGACAACAATGCTTGAGAATACATCGCACATACTGGAAGCGAAAGCGAGACACGAAAGCTTCAAAACGCAATCATACGCTGCTGACGACGACGACGACGAGGACGACCACGATGATGATCATCATCATCGCCGTCGTTGTGTCGAGCAATGTTGTAAGACACTCCACATGTTCAGCTTTTGAGATAAACGCCTGACTACTGCATGTTACCACATTTTACTTATATAATAATTGTCAATTAATATGCTAAATCAACCTAATATCATTTCCTCATCGTTCAAAAATATGAAAAATTTTCGATTAGTTAACTAGGTCGTTATATCCGCAAGCAAGTGACTTGTAAGTCGTTAAATAAAGAACATTCAATGTAATTACACTCGAAAAATGCGTTCTTTGCGTGTAAGTAATTTTGAGTCATTAGCAAACTCATTTTTGGTGGGTTCTCCATCCAAACCAGAACACTTTCTTTCGCTTTCCATTTCACTTTTCCATTGTACATTTCCCGATATTATATGTATTTCTGGAAAAAGCATTAAAACCTCTTTCGCTTTTGTCGTCGCTCATTACTCGCGTATTTTTCCTTTCTCTCCGTCTGCGCGTGAGTTAATGTCAAACGCGAATTTTTATTCTTTATTAAGACATTTCCACTATGCGTTCGCTCATTTTGTGGATTATGATGTAAATCAAAAGCACTACTAAAAGGTAGCAGAATGAAAAGCCGTGATAAATCAAAAGTTTCCACCGACGCGCGCATAAACATTGGTAGGTACGTGAGCGCGCTCCACACGCGTTTTACGCGACGGCGGCGGTCGCGGGGGCGAGTGAACGAGCGATGAAGAATGAAAACATATAAGACCATGCACGACGGTTCGCGCAAAGATGATGGGAAAATCTTGTATGTTGTACGGGCGCACGTTTTCTAACGCTAAATAATTTCATTTCAAGCACTTCTTTCAGTGGTTAGCAAACTTTTTGTATCCGCGCTTCTTTTATACATTTTCTGTCGATTCCTCAATTTCTTGAAGCAAATTGTAATTTATTGCAGTTTGAAAAGAATCAAGTTATATTTTAGACTTACTACTTCTTTGACTAAAGACTAAATCTTCGATTTCTTCAGGAGAATGCGAAAAAGTTGGAAATACTTTGGAAATAATTCAATAATCAGTACAATTAATCGAATGAAAAAACATCTTTGCTGATCACACGCAAATGTCAGAATCGCAATCACCGAACCGAATCAAATACAGGCGGCAGCAACCATGAGCAGCTGAGCGGCAGTGGCGGCAGTCGACTTGGCTGCAAGTTCAGCGGTGGCGGTCGTGGCGGAGGCGGCAGCGAGCGTTACGCGCGCATGCATAGCGCTATAGATTTGCGACGCATTGTTGTGTGAAATTGGATTTTGTCATTTTAATTATAATTTTATCTCGACGATGATGCTGCCTGCTTGCTCGCTACATACAGCAGCAGCATCAGTTCATACACACAGTGTGTCTGCCGTATGCGTAGCATCACAACGAGTTTGTTGTTATTCAATGCCGCCAATGTATTTGTTGCTGCTCGCACACGCATATGTGATTTTAATTAAACAGCCAGAGTTGTGCTGCCTGCTGCTGCATACGCATCACCAGATGTAAAGCAAATTCCAAACAATACGATCATCATCATCATCATCATGATGATGGTGATGCTCTCCTCTTCGATTGTCATAGAGCAAGTCCAGATAATGCCAATAGCAATCAGTCGTAATGCATGTCAATAAAAATTATTCGATGATTAACAATCATTTAGCGTTATTGGCTCATTCCAGTGTGCAATTGCAATTCATTGTAATATGCTGCTCCGCCCATAGCACGCATGCCAAAAATATTCGAGTGCAACTCTTTTTTTATGCGACAATAAATTTTCCGCGTTTTATTTTTAGTGCGTGTTATAGATTTCCAATTTTATTAATAAATAATTTGCAATAGTCCATGTTTGTTGTAAATAAATCATTTTTTGTTGTTTAAACTGATAAAACTTTATCTATTATTTTACCAAAACGTTAACTCTCTTCCTCTTTTAACCAATAATATAAATAAAATCACATGTAAACTAACTCGCTAATTATTCTAACGGCGCAGCGGCTAAATTATTATCAACTAAAGTATAAATCTTAGAGAAACACGGAAACAATTAAAAGACCTTCAACGACAACGCGAACTTTGTCATCTTAAGCACTAAGACGACGCGAAATGAGTTAAGAGTGCAGGAGAGCATTTTTAATACCTTCATCTTCTTTGCCGCCTCCTTTTCCTATACGCCTGCTTGCTACTCTTCCAGCCAATTCCCATTTCACAATTTATAATACTCCTTGATACACTTCAAACTTTGTTACCGATTATATTTTACCCACTGAATTTTTGACTAATAAGAGATTAACGCAAGAAATGAACAAATATTGTGGGTGGCGTAATATTATTCATCATAAAACTAGATAAACTTGGGAAATATGAGTAATTTTCAGAGAATCATGTTAGTTTGAGCAGAGAATTTCGTTGGTGTTGTTCATTTTTGTGTCGTATTTATAACACAATTTTTTCAAAGTGTAATTTATTTAATTTACGATATTAATAGCTTTTGTGTAAAGTGCGAGCTATTTAAATAGTACGCATAAGCAGCACGTGTGGCACGTGGGTGACTGAATACATACATCGAGCAAGCATGTAAGTAGAGCCTAGCAGTAAAAAAATATCTAATGAAAGAATTCGTTGTCTCGCAAGCTATTTTCGAAAAATTTATATAGAACAAGCAAAGTAAAACACGGTGAAGAAACGACACGGAACGCTTTGAATACCTTAAAGTGTTGGTTTGCTGTAATGTGCTCACAATTAAAGTAAGAAGAGTGAGAATGCGCTTGTTAGGCCTTCTTAATATGCAGTTTAAAACTTTTACAGCATTTTGCTGTTTTCGAATGTTTTTTACACGTACGTACGTAAACCGAGGAAAAAGCGCATTTAAAAAATAATCCGCCTGAGTAGCATTTGTATAATTGCGAAGATTGTTAATGAACTTATAATACGAAGTACTCAGCTACTATCATAAAATTATTTTAAATTCATTTCACGCTCAATTATTATCAAAGCATACTGAGCAGTAGGTACGTACTACAATTCATTATTAAATTATATAATAATCAACTTTTTTGCGCTCGCGAATAAAAACTCGTTAAGAGCACACTCGCACCGTGCGCTGGTGGTTCGGCTGAGTTTTGCTGTTCATTCGATGAGAGCAAACGTACGCTCGACTGAAGGAGTCTTGTTGGTGCAAAAGCAGCTTTTGCAATCGACATATTCGCCAAGTTCGTTCGTTCCGCACACGTTTCACACACATATGCACGCATCGCAAATATTCAAACTCGGCTCAGTTCACCGTCGCGCGAATCTAAAGGTAAGTCTACTCTTTCTCCGTCAGCAACGTGTGCGCATTACACCATATCGACATAAAATCGTATCCTGCGTACTCTCTTCGTGCACACACACAGTACACACAATTCGTCAATTGCATTGAATATGAAAACATTTTCAGCGGTGCGCAGTGTGTTGTGCATCACCAGCAGGAGCAGCAGCAGCAGCAGCAGCACATACACGCTTCTTTAGTACACTCGACTGAGTTGACTGGGCACACGGTGAGTTTCGTTAAGCGTACATACGCGAGAGCTGTATGTGCTGCTCGAATCCAATGCAATTCAATGCAATGCAAACACAACAACAAGAGCGAGCTAGTCTAGCCTAGTCCTAGAATACACACTCGCTCGCAACTCATTCGTTGGTTCGTTGGGCACTCGCTCGCTGGGCCATGTTTGTACATGCAGCGCAGCGTGGTAATGCACGCCTTTGCCTTTGCTTTAATATCACGTCGGGTTAATGATTTAATCCAAGGTTTCCTGTTACAATCGCAATGCATGCGAGTGAGCGACCGACCGAACGCGGAGCGCGAGCGGCGCGACTTGCGCCAATTTGAAAACCGCGACCAGCGAGCGATAGCATTGTACCAACAAGCTCTATGCAATATTTTTTGCGGTCAAACGCATTAACTATAAAATAAAATATCATTCTTTATTGCATACAATTAAGTAAGCTATTACGTTTACTTTCAAATGATATTTTCGAAAACAAAGAGAACCATAAACTCTTGCACGTATAAGTAAAAACTTATTTCAAGCATGACTTGAAGTAGCTTTAATATTCCTTAACCAAAAATGCTGTAATAATATTTTTTGGTAAAACAAAATATTCATTTTTTATCTATTCACCCGATTAAAAACTATGCGGGTAAAGTGTTGACTGCCGTCTAAAGCACACGCGCATTCAAGGCAATTAAAATATTTATTATTTAATTGAGGCTCTTGCTCTCGTATTGCGCAGTCTTCCACGTCGTGTCCGCCGCCGCCGCGCGTATTCATTCATTACAGCTACTCCACGTACGTACATGGAGCAGCATTGCCGCTCCCGCAGCAGCCGCCAGCACTCAATTGCTTCCTCTTTCGACCACTTCCACATTTTTTCCTCTTCGCCAGCGAGGGAACAATTAATGACACGATGAAAGCAGCGCAACTCTTATGCATGGATTTTTTTTTTGCTGCTGCTGCGCGTCCATCTATCCTGTATGGATATGGCTATGACTATGGCGCTTTGATGGTCGAACGCAGCGCGAGCAGTACGGAAAAAATAGCTTCAATTAAATTAAAACTGCGTGCATAGATCATTTTCATCGCGTGCTGAAGTAACTCGAGCTCGAGCTGCGGCATGAATATGAATACGTATAACATTTTTCTGCCACCGCGTCGGCCGCCGCCGCACTAATGTAATAAAATAAATAATAATACAACATCCAACCAACTGCTCGCGGAATGAATATATGATATGCGAATGAAGCAATAAGCGGGCAAACGACCAAACGTTGTTATCTATCAACTACACGCACGTACAGTCAATATTTGTGCACCTACGGGACGTGTTAGTGAGTGTCATAGATGGAACGAGTACGTATACGTGTGCAATGACAAATTAATATATATTTTTATACCAATCATGTGTAAATAAAAAACGCTGATAAAAGATCATTCGCAAATTTCCCGGTAAAGTAAAATATGATGCATAATCTGCGCATCCTTTCCTTGAATATTCATGACTTTATAATGCACCGATAAAATTATAAATAACAACCATCGTAAAACATAGTTATGAAAATTAAATTTTTAATATCATCCACTTTATGAATGTTCGTTCCTTCATCCATCGTAAAAAATTCCCCTCTCGCTGCGAGCGAATTTTGCGCGTCGAGTGTGTAAATCAGGTAGGAATAATATTGCAATATTGAATCAGAGAGAATGCGTACAGCAATCAAATAAACGTCTTGCGCAAAACTGAAGCGTACGACACGCCAAAGATAACTCGATACGTCGATCAAAGCACCCTCCTCCGCGTTGCTGCCCGCCGCCCCCGCGTGCATGATTTGATTGACTCGAACGCGCTTCAAACACACTTTTCGTAAAACGCTCTTTACATATTTTAACTTTCAACTTCCGTCCGTACACATTACATTGCATTATACACTCAATCTAAAAATAGGACGTTACATCAACGCGTTTGTTATTACTGTGTGTAGTAAAACACTAACCGCGAGCGCAATGCAATCCTCCTAGTTTCGTATGACTTTTTACAGTCATGTTTTTCAAATAGCGACGACTGCCAGGCAAACCAGAAGTATTGGTGATTCGTTTAACATTTAAAATAATGCCGATCGAGGTTACGGCAATAATAACAACAACGACTACCGAATTGTTAATATGAATTATACGAAATGATACGATACAGTCCCCAAGCGGGCGGGCGTGTGGTCGGCCAAGCAACATTCACAACTATTACTCATATCCTTATCTTTGCGCCTGCCTTCCTTTGCCCGAATGCACACACAACGTATGCGAACGAAACGCGTACAGATAGATAATGAATATGATGTCTCGCTGTACGCGCGGTACGAGAGAGGGAGCGAAAAAAGCAATAGCAATGACAACATACAACGCGACAATATTCAACTGTGGCAGTTACGAGCGATAATAAATTTTTGATAAAAATACGTAAAACTGCCGCAAGACGTCGACGCGCCGCAAACCAACTGTCGCGTTGTCCCCGGCTCGCTCGAGCGCATCCGTCGGACGATGCACGAAATAATAATAAATTTTAAACTCGCAATGAATGTACAATTCATGTAAAATTAATATGGCAACTAAAATATTAATAAGTAATGACGATAAAGCACTCACACTTTCGCAATTCCTGCACTCAAAACTTTACGAGACGAAAGAGTTGAGCTGGTAACCGGAAGTAGTACGTCGTTAGTTGTAAAGTCTTCCACAGGTCCAGAAACTTGTGTTGTGATTGCAGGTGTAGTTTTCCAAACAAAACAAAATTGCGCACAGAGTTAATCTCGTTCGTTCGTTCGTTGTAATAAATGCAAATTTGTAAACTCGCGTATTTCAGCGTCGCTTCGATAAATAACACCAAATAACCACTTTTTGTCGGGTCGACAGCGAAGGCTTTGCGACTTCAATCACTGAACGCGGCTGATTTAATTTATTATTATTTTGCTTTCGTATTCATTAAAGAGCTGTAGATATCTCTTGCGCTAGTTGTTGTTGTTTTTCGACAAACTTTACTTTTGCGGAGACGACGACTTGACGAAGAGACAGAGAGAGCGCAAGTACCACACGGGAGGAGCGCGTACGTACGACGTTACTCACTTGCTGTACGGACAGAGGAGCAAGTACTGTACACTCGCCTCGGTACAGAGACACTGACTGATTTCGAAAAGCGGGCAAGCTAAGCGGTCTGGCGGTAGGCAAGGGACTGACGCCGGAATTCGCGCACCAGCACCGCGTACTGGCGGCGGATCGCCGAGCGCTCGCTCAAAACCGCCTCGCGCGCGTTCGCCGCGGTGGCCAGGGGGGGCGCGTGCGCAACTCGCATCCATCGCAACTTACCAACTCGCGACCCGCGACTTCCAATTCGAATAATCCGCGATTCGGGCAATACCGAATATTCAAGTGCTATTATTCTCGATCACATGCATTTCATACGTTCTCAATTAAATTGATCGAAATCATAACATTTATCACGGCTAAAAATAAACGCAACTAATTAAATCTCTCAAACTCATTCGCTTATAAAAATTTCATCAAATCGAAATTAAATTCTTAATCAATTGTTTTAATATAAAAATTCTCCACTCCTAACATAAATGAGATTCTTAAACTTTTTAATTTACGAAAAACAAATTTCCAACTTTCATATGTTGCAAAACCCTGGCGAAATTTGAGCAAAACGCTAACGAAATATTTGACTTAGTCATGAGACATTTTTAATTGCAATAATAATGTTTCACCAAGATAAAAAGACAAGACTTAACGATAAGTGTTAGACACTGTGTGTGATAATGAAAAGACTCAGACAAAAAGTCAATACGAAAAGCAAAACCTTCGCGAAATGTGTGTGCGCACGACTTAAGCGATATTGCAATTAAATTTATTATCACATTTTTATTTATATTTGCTTTGCATTTGATAATTCGCCGCTGCTGGCAGCAGTCCGCCCGCCCGCTCGCCGGCTTGCACACGTCGATGGTGATAATGCGAGAAGAAATTGCATAATTTGCGCGCTCTGTTACCGTGCAAAATTTTTAATTACATTCGCCGTTTTAATTAAATTTTACGATTGCGCGTCGTCGCGCACCAAAAGCACAATACGATACACGCTTTACTTATGTGCTTTTCTGTGAGCCGAGAAAAAAAAACTGAGACAGTTTGGAGCAAACGGCGATTATATTTTTTATTTATGTCATATTTGATTTACTTGCTGCGCTTTTCTCAACGCCTGTTAGATGATGATTACTATTGTAATTAATGAGATTTTATATATGAAATCTTCACTTCACGCCGCCATAAAGTTTTCAGTTTTGACAATGTACAATAAAATAATTCAAGCGGTGCTTTCATTTCTAAAAATACATGACATCATGACCGTGATAAGAGCCATAGCCGCATTTTTAATTTTCATACTCGCTGGATGTGGTTGGAAAATTGATTAGATTACGACAATCAAACAAGTGAATAAAATTATTTACTAATTGTTTAGAACAATTAAAAAATTATTTCAATCAAACTAATTCAATTTCAAGCCGGGCAGCGGATTAAAATGTAATAAAAAATGTTTTTGCTAGAAAACCCTTATTTTAAAATTCTCACCAAATTTTCGACGCGTGCATAAAACGTGTGGTTATTAAAATATTCTCCTCTGTGTTATTATCAAATACGAGCAAATAGATAATAAGATTTTGCATAATTTAACTATTGTTATTGAACGAGGTAATCTGGCAAATAAGCCGGCAAACGCGCAATAAACGCCGCGCGCACGTCAGTATACAGAATATTGTGTACGCGATGAGTAATTGTTTAAACTTAGATTAAGGTGGGTTTTGCTGGGCGAGATTAAATTGCGCTCGCCATGCATCTCTCGACACAACTTTATATTGCGCGCCAACGACCATGAATGAGTGCACACACAAGAGCGGCGGTGGCGGTGGCGGCGCCGACGGTGGAAGTAATGGGCGCGAGAGCGAATGCGACACAGCGGAGGCGGCGGAGAACCTCTGCACGCACACACACAGCCGCACAACGAATTGCTCGAATATAACTTGTTGCGTCTGTCACTCGCATTTGCAATCGCAATGAATGTATGAGGAGAGACGTACCGAACATATTCGCGCAGCGCACAGTCATCATTGGCTTTATCGCTGCCGCCGCCACTACCGCCACCGCACAAAAGAAAAGAAATCCTAGGGACATTTAGCGCCGCAAAAAAACACCGGCAAAATACGTGCGCCGAGACAATATTTCAACGCCTGCTGCCATTTCAATTGCTGAATAATTCCGCATGTTTAGTGAACGCATCCGTCGTCCGACAATAATGCACTACAACTGCATTGTTTTGTTTACTCGTAATTGCTAGCTTGCTAAATACCAAAACGTAATTTTTCAACCCCGTCTAATAACATTTTACGATTTTTTTTGCATAATAATAAACTAAACCTATTAGTAAATTACTCCCTCCTTTCAGAGTAAATTAAAAACGAAATGTTCTATGCGCTCTAATGATATTTGCTACGAATTCCTCCCGTCATACTCGTTTCACTAAGGAGTGAGACTAATAAACGAAACTAAAACAAAAATACAAAAAGCGAGAACAAACTTTATACACTCAACTCTGACACACAGAGCGAAGAGAGATTTTTAAACTTAAACTCCTTGTTTGACTTTTACTTAAAACTACTGCCCGGCACATTTTACAAGTGTATTTAGAGGAATGCGCTGCGCATGAAAAACAAAACAAGAAAAAGCGAGCAAAAAAAAAAGGCAGGAGGAAAAACCTTCCTTCTCGGCTGATATCTAACGCGTCGACGAAAAGTTGAGCTGATTTTTAAAAAGGCTTTTCACTCGTCTTTCTTTGCACGAAAGAAGATGACGACGAGGAGGAAGACGAGGACGTGAAGGGAGACGAGATGAAAGTTTGCAGCTTCAAACATCCCCCTGTTTGAAGGTGAATTGTGGATGCTGGACGTCGGGCAGCTGCCCCTCACTACGTAACTTGATTGTCTACAACTGGCGGGCAAACTAGGTAAGTGCAAGAGGAAAAACGCGCGCGCGCGAGAGAAGCCAACCCTTCCTTGCTCTTGTTGCTGCATCTTTGAATCGAATGCGCGGCGCTGATTTTCAAAATCAAGTTAAGTGTTGTAATAATAGATAAAAGAGAGAATAAAAACCCGTAAAGGGTTGAATACGTATAATTGAATTTAAATGTTACTCTCACACTGTTTACTTGCCAGTGTGATCGCAACATTAAGAATTCTTTTCAAACCGAAAATGCTAATTTTTAAGTATTACAACTTACGAAATATTTCGTTCTCAAACAAAGTTCACACGTATTATATTCGTGGAAATATCCTCGAGTTTCGTGAGTGTTAATTCTTTGTTTCTCATAGTTTTCAACATACTTTCTATGCGTTTACCGATAAACGATTCGGAGTTTAAGTGCAATCATAAACGCACATACGAATAGCAATAATGATTTCGCGTCAGTAGAACATCAAACACGCATAGTTCGTTTTTTCTTTTGCGCTCATTGATAGACTCGTTCGTCGGTTCGTTCGCTCGTCTTAACCTCTAAATTTTAAGTGCATACCGCAGCAGCCAAACGATATTAGTTATTGCAGTGTGCACGGCCGAAATGAAGCTCATTTAAATCGCAATTTAACAAGCCATTAGGCATTAGAGCAATCCACTTGTGATCGCTGCACTTTGCGCTGCGCTGCGTGTGCATTTCCAGGGAATGAGCGAGCGAGCATACTCATCACTCGGCCCACTACTGCTAGCTGCTACATGCACTCCACCGCTTGCTCTCTGTTTCTCTCGTCAGTTTTTCCGCCGGCTGCTGCTGCTGCCGCCGCCACCGCTGGAGCAAGTTTAATTGTTGGCTTCGAGTAATTGCTTTTAGCCCAGTTTGGCGTACGGTGCAGTTTCGGTAGCATGTTTTATGCGCACTTAAAAAATATTTTAAAGCGCGCGCTCCGCTCGCTCGCAAAGCGTTCAATGAGCAATTGTTAGAGATACCGCCGCCGCGGCCGCGCTATTGCTATTGCTGCCGCTCGCTACTGTTGCAGGCGTGGAGCGGAAGAAGCAGTTGCTTCAACGAACGGCAGCCGCTTTTTCCCATTAAAATAATTAGTTGTGGTTTTACATCTAATTAAAACGACGTGTACCGCATGCGCTCTTATAATAAACACATTTTTTTCTAATTTCATTCCGACATTGTGCATTTAACGGTATTTTATTTCTCGTAATACCTATATTATCTCGTTTTTTTCTCTTCGTGATATTAAACGCTGAAAAATCTTTTACACTAATCGCATCACCAAAAAGATCTCAAATTTAGTAATTATTCTCCTGTCAACTTTGAATATAATATTGTACAATATCGTAACCGCACTGATTAAAGCGAATAATACATAATTTCAAATCATATTATATGCCCTCATTTCGGTTATTAGCATATTAAACACATAATGTCCCAATTGGCAATTAATTCCGACATACGCGCATGATACTTAGCTGCGAATAATTAGCAATTAACATTCAGACGCGACGAGCATTACTACTTTAGATTTCGGAATTATATCGATGACGTAAAGTGCCCATTGATTTATTGCGAGGCGAGCAAATTTTATGCGCGCTTAATAATCTTGCAATGGCTGTCGTCTGCTGCTAATAGCAATAAGCAATCAATCTCATTAAACACATGTCAAATGCATCACCAGCGACAATTCAACTCGTACTCGACGCCAAATGACTAAATCTGCAACTTGTGGCAAATTGAATTTATAAAATCAGATATTCTTTGAATTTTTGCGCTGCAGAACTCATCGCAAAGAGCAACAGCATAAATAAACTAAAGTGCAACGCGCATTTTCATCACTGATTTATGACTGAATTTTCCGCGATCGAGGAACGCGTGCGCTCTTGCCGCGCATTATTTATTTATTGCCGATAACCAATAGGTCGTTGTTATAACAATAAATAACTTTATAGACTCTTTGCCTGCTGGGGGGCAGCAGTCGACTGCTTCGCGTTGGCATTATATAATTCACTCGTTTATAACTCTTTGTATTATGCGCGCTGGATAATAAAACAGAGCGAGCTAAGTGATTTTCGCATTCGTTCATTATGGATTTTCATAAAGTTTGCGTGCTATAACAATGCCAAGAAAGGGTTAGTACGAAATCCTTTTTCAATTTCAAGTCGACTTTCAAGATTTCTCATTCGCGCTACAATCCTTGTTTATCAAAGTTAAGTTGCTTTTTTGATAGGATTTATACTTAAATCATCATTATATTATTTTATACAAGGCGTTTCAAACCTTCAAACTAATTTTTGCCATACTCGATATAATGCCCAGCAGATATAATCATCATGTCAACACAGACTTAACAATTTATCCTCTATAGAATGACGTGAATTTATTTATCCCCTTATTATCAGTAATAGCAAAAAGACCTACTAAATTTCATTACTCAATAGTAATGAATATCTCAAGAAATGAATGAATGTGGTTATGACTTTGTATTATATTCCACTTTTAGTTACGCGTACATAGCACATAATGATCAACTGGAATTTCCTTTTATGGCTTCAAATACGAAAGTCACATTTATACGCTCAACTTCGAATTTCTACAAAGTTGCCTTGTACTACTAGGCTGTCGCATCGTTCAAGTGATTTGTACCGAAATAAGAAAATGTCACGATAGTTAATAAATCACGTCGCGGCTGCATGCGCAACACTTTGCTCCTTCTCCGCAGAAAATGCGCCTGTTTCGATACGCGTCATCGCTGATGCCATTGACGAGTTAATTGAATATTTCTGATATTACATTCATATTTTACCAAAAATTCTAATTTATTCCTTAAATTAATCTCCAATTTGCATAACTTGTATGCAATTAATGAATATGCTAACTGAATCCAGCCAATAATGTTGTAATCAGTTACGACCAAATCCGTATGCAATTTAGACAAATGTCTAAAAATGTAGAATAACTAAATAAATAACGAAATTGATTGGACACGCTTTCACCGCAAGCAGTAAGGCAACAAATTGCTTTACCATTCAAAGACTTAAGCCAAATTACTCAAATCCAGGCGTTTTTTTTTCGTGCTTATAAACGCCGTTGATGAAATGATTTTTAAAGTGGATTTCGCATAAATTTGCGCTGTTGAATGACGAAGCAGACGCTGTGCAAAAATGCCATATAATGAAACACATGCTGTGCGCGCGCTGCGATGCGATGTGATGTGATGGGATGCGAAGCGATCGAAGAATGAATGTTATTTTCCTATGATAATATTTGTCTAACCTACTTTTGCGCCGCTCATGACGGCGGCGACGAGACGCGAAGCGCAGCGCACTTTTCCGGCTAGCCGATGATTGTTGTATTAAAGCACGAACGCGAAGCGCGCACGAAAAAATCATCAGCGCGCCCGCTATCTCGCACACACGCGGATGAAAACAATAAAACTCGAATCAAACGTAAATCGTGCACTACTCTGGACTCGCGCGTTTATTATTCGTGATGCGTGTTGCATCAAGCAGCCGCCAAACGCCCAGCACACTGCCGCCTCCAATCGGCCGAGTTTAAACAGCTGAATCGAGCGCTAACATAAATATTTTATGTTATATTTTCTATAAAATCAGATATTTATATGATAATAATCGCGTCGTATAATTTTACATCGTCTGATGATTTTCCTTCCAGTCCGCGTACGAATTGTGAGTGCGTGTTTTATTAAAATCCAACCGCATTGCGCAAAATGTCTTCGACCTACTTATATCCGAATATTTTATGTAGTAATCGCATGATATTTAATATCATATTCAAATATTCAATTGCTCCATGATTTACGCAAATAATAAATCGTACGTCCCAATGATTCAATACAGGAAAAATGCAAATAATCAATTTTCAACTCACCATGAAACTTTGACGATCGACGAAATCCATCACAAGAACCAGCAATCAGATAGATACCTGAAACGAAATAATAACAGCAATTAGCATTTGATTGCAAAGCAAACAAGTTTGATAGATAGATAAATAAATAAACAAATGGCAGAAAAGACGCGGAACGAAGAACTTGCATTGTCAATGATTGCTGCTTATTTAAGAAAACTTTTAATAAAACTGCTCCTTCCGCTGTTACCACCCCAACCTCTCCTTCCTATCCGCGCGGAGCAATTGCACAAAAGTCGCGGCGCGCAACAACAACAAGAACACCAACAGAAAGAGCAGGAACAAGTCGCACTGCCTCAAGATGCGGAAAAGTCGGGCGGGAAATAATAAAATATAAAGAGGCGCGCGCGCGCGGCAGGTAAACTTCTTATCTCTGCTTTGAAAAGTATTTACAAGACACGGCAGCGAAATGAAAACAATACTCGCGCAACGCAAGGACGAGCAAATCGCACAGATGGGGAATGCAAAACGCTGAGGATGCAACTGCAGGCGGTGGCGGCTGCCGCTACCAACCAGCGTAAACTTTGCAAATAGAATTATCGAAGACATTTTGCTGTAAATCTCTGCTGCTCAAGCGCGCTACTGACTTAAATCTTTTCATATTAAAACTGCCAACTGAATAAACGCCTACGCTAATAATTTTATAACTTTTCGCTTATAAAAATTACGTAACCATCTAATAAAATATTTAAATTTAATTATATGAAACACTAGCATTTCTCAAAAGTATTTTTAACAATATTTCACCCTGAAAATAACGCAATGTCCTTTACTTTTGTCAGATAAAAGAAAGTAGAGAACGACTATTTTCCTTTGCTCAGAAAGAACGAACGAGCGCCTTAACGAGTTTCTTATAAACTCCATAATTTTTATAGATTATTGTAAATAGGCAGCAATCGAAGAAAAGGGGTCTTGTTTTATGCCGGATGTTTTCCCAGTTTTCCGCTTTGCGAACGACCGCTGTTTTCTCAACTCTTAACTGGCGCGCCAACTTATTTACGATCGCAATTTTATTGGGAAATGAGCGGCAAACGTATGCGTCCCACCTATATGTAATTTGCCCGTTCAATAAAGGGGTGAGCTGGCGTTGCGGTGGTGGTGGTGGTGGTCGTCGTCGCCGTCGTCTTGAGGTTAGCGAGCGCGAGCACACACAGTTTGGTTATTTAGTTGGAAGCATTTAGGTATTTAGTTAATGGCAAACTAACTCAAACGCAGCGCTTTTATAGCAATTCGAGTTGTAGTTAAGTTTTTCAGCCGCCGTCCGGACGCGGTGGGAGGAGGGGAGCAATTTGGTGTATAGTGTGTGTTTTCGTCAAATTTACGACGACGACGGTACCTTTCGGTGCCATTGCCGCCCCGTGCAAACAAAGACAATGCGCGCACAAAGAAGACGTTAAACAACTAACGAACTCAACTTGCAACTAATTCATTTAGTTTTACAGCCGAATTTACCTTCTTATCATAAAAGCGAACAGATTGTGCTAATGCTTTCTTTATTGTTATGGCATTTGACACGTTTGATCTTTATAAACGACAACAAGTAAATAAATTTCATAGTAGGCATAGGTGCCAGCCAGAAATGTAGCAAAATCTGATTAGTAATTAATTTTCTACTTTCAGTCTGTTGAAATTAACAGAAAAATAATTGAAAATTTGCGATGCACGATTGCGACCGGCCGGGGAATAAGCTCTGATCGAATATTGATTAGGCTAATTAATCACAACGGCGGCGAATGATTCATTAGCGTGTGAGTGAATGGGTACACAAGTGCGCAAATGAGTGCGAGGAATTGACTCGCAAATGAACAAATCGCCGAACAGCCGAGCGACCGAGTGTGTGAGTGAATAGTGTGCGTGCGATGTAAAAAGCATTCATTTCAACGCGCATTTAATCGATTTGATTATTATAATTATCAGTCATTCACCCACTCGTGAAATAATTGATTCGTTCAATAAATAATTTTGTGAAATCAATTATATAATTGTTAAATATCTTTCTTACTGCATCAATTATCAATCAATCAATATTATTCATATGACTATTCATTAATAGTTAATCAGTATGTAGTGTAATTGCGGTAATAACGAGCGACTTGTTTCAGAACACATCAAAAATGCGTTCATCTCAATGCGAGGACGAAATTTTACCGTTCCTTCCTTATCCTTATAACCGACATGTAACCAGATTGAATTGAATGCATAATTTATATAAAATATTCGCCATGAATTAAATGCACTTAAAATAAATGCACAATAATAATATTTTTTGCGATAAAAGCGCAGATAAAGTTATAAAAAATAATCGCACATAAATAAATTGAGAATGAGGTGATCATAATACGAAGCGAGCAAGTTGTATAAATTACGATTTTTATAGCTGTTGAATTTCCAGCTTCTCCTACCTACTACAACAAGTCATCACATTAGTGTCATTTAACCTTTTTATGCGCGCAAATTGCCGCTGAAAATTGCTACGTAGGAGAGATGCGAGCCAGCTCTCTTGCGCGTGCGAACGCACGAGTGATTACCATGAATTGCTCTGCACGCGTTTTCTGCGCTGCTCCTCCACAGTAGTGCTTGTTGTTGTGTTGTATTTTGCTCGTCGCGCAAGTGTATTATGAATGAGTGCTATTACAATTTAAGCCAATAGTATTTAAATTGTCCGCGCGCAGAAAATTATAATAATAGCAACATTTCCGAAGGCGTATTCCGCTCGCCTGCTCGCGTACGAACGATGACAATCACAATTTTTTGAGAATTGTTTGTATAACTCATTATTATCCGCTTACTTTAATCACACTTTACGCAAGTCACAGTGCCAAAATTTGCTTCAGCAGCGAATCGAGCTAATTGCGATATTCAACAATAATTAATTAAGTCGGTAATAAAATATTTAAACACTCGTTATTCATAAAGCAAGTACGTTTAATTAATGAAAGTCTAGATTCATATCTGAGTGGTATGAGTAATCTTATGATGTATGTAGTAAGTACAAAAAAAACATGATTATTGTTTTTATGACCGTTAAACGTAATGTCTAATATTAATACACATAGACGCATAAGAAAATGGCAATAGATAAAGGCGTAACGCATTAAAGGTCGACCGATTCTAATTTTTCTTCTCGCGTCATCATTATAAACAATTGTTCAATGATACGATACGTTCACATCGAAGGATGATGCCAAACTCTATGAGCAAATCATCGAAATGACTTCATTCTAGCAATAATATAAACTCAAGTCGAATGAATAGTTGTTTGAATAGATATGAATTTCAAGAAATGTCAGTCAGTCGAGTCGACACACTCATGTGTTCGTTCAGCCTAGATGCATGTGATTTAAGATACGAAACGACTCATTAAATGAGTGATTAATGTGAGAGGCGAAACTTGTGCGTAATATTTTAATTCAATTATAATGTTGTAGGTGGTTTTATCTTGCTTGTTTTGACATCGTTATTCGTCGTAATAACAATAGTTATTTATTGGAATACTTAATTTTCCTCTAATGAATTAATTGTTATGTAAATAATGATCATATATCAAATTCGCGCAGGAAAAGTAGACAATTAATTAGTCTTGTAACCATCATTACTTAATTTAAGTCAACAAAATCCCAATATCGAATTACTTATCATATAATGTCATTAATGATTCGATGAAACGCAATCAATATGTTTTCGCATTCGGCTGGCCTTGATTTCAAATTAATTAAAACACTGGAATAAACTCGAAATCAATGAAATGAATGTCATGTTAAATTATGTTCGTATCCATTGCATACTGCTAAATAATTGTCAACCTGTATGCACCTTCAGCGGAATTTATTCATAATATTAATATTTGAATTTTGATATTCCGCATCTGCCAATTAAAATTCATTCATAATTCATCAACCCACACACGTTACCACTTTTTCCGCTTAAGTAACCATCGCCAATTATGCATATTTCCTCTTATTAAATACACCATCAAATAACCAATACGGAAAGCAAGCAAGCAAGCAAAAACATTAGGAGTCTTCTTTTTGCCCCTCGTAATGCTGACCTAGATTTCTCTCCCGATCAGCTGATTACACTGCGGTGTACGTACTTACTACCGCCCCCCTTATGCAACTGTAAACTTAATCATTGGACAATCGAATTGTGAAAGTGTGCCCTTGACTACAGTACCACTCCTCCGTTATAAACTTTAAACTTCTTCTGCATTTGCATAAGAATAAAAACTGTTCTTATAAATATCAAGAATTGACTTTTAAAAATCGAAACAGTTTCAAAAGTAATATTTAAGTCCATCTGGCACTCCCTATGAGACGACAGTACACTACCGCAATAGTTTGAACCCTTTCATTATCAAAGGGGTCTTATCGCGCGAATTAGCAGGAATATTAGCAGGAAAGGAAGGCCTGCTTGGTTGCTTGCCTGCCAGCCTAGCCTGCTGGCCGCATTAGTGATATCCATCCCTTCAGTACGCCAAGTGCGATTACATTTGATTACATCAGGCGTCCGCAGAAAATGTGTTTGTGCGTTTCTGTCATTATTAAAATTACAATAACCCTATGCTGGCTGCCGCTGTTTGCTTCTTTGTTACTTAGGGTAATGAGTGCGACAAAAGCTCGCCTGTCAAATGCAAAAACAACTGCTAAATGTCTTCATTTTCATTATTTCCTTAAAATATATATTGCAATTATATATACCGAATGTTTATCAGTCATTTACGTTTGAAATAAACAAATGTCCGCATGACGTACATTTTAAGCGCAAAAGAAACCCAGAATACGCGCATTAGATTGTGAGCTATTTAAACTATTCGCAACGTACTGGCGCGGGGGTGGGTGAGCACGCAGCATGCGAGAGGTACATTGTAACTCTTCCATGTGCACTCACACGTATGGCAAATCCCCCAAACGCCATTGAGAGTGAGCCACCCCCGGATGAGATAGTGACATGGGTTGCATCTTGTATAAGCACTAATTCGGCACATCCCTTAGCATACATACGTATGTGTTCATTTACACATATGTCCAAATACAAAGTATTCCCAAAAACTACCCTTTACTTGCCAAAAATCGCTGTGATTTCCCCCCTATGTTGCCGAAACGCCCTTCAGATAAATTAAAATTGCAGCCAAACATCTCAATCAAACAACCGTACGTGTTCAACACCTTGTATAAACATTATAGAGGTATCTGTTAATGGCTGGTGGCTGTAACACAAGTACCGTAACAGTGTAACAGGATGATGGAGCGGATTAATCTTGTTCACATACCATATGAAGACAAATATTGCCATTATTCGGAAGGAATTCGTGCAACGTTTCATTGTTTTACCGAACCGACATGCTGCCACCACCCCTTCCGCATTTCCAAGAAAATCAAAAGCGTACGCCAAACAACTTGCATCCACATCTTATGATTAGTGGTGGCAAAATATTCGCTTTGTGCTATAGGATAAGTGGCACTTAAAATGGGGTGGCTTGTCGCGTTGCGCCACTACTGACTTTGTTGTATCTTAACACGTGTCCTGGCCTTTGGCCTAATTGGCCAACCAAACTAACTTCTTGAATAGTTTCAACCCTGTCATTACGCGTTAATAGTGTCGAGGAAACAATCACTTATTACGCGGCCTTCATTACTGTAATTCAATCGCAAACAACATCTTCGCATCTTTGAAAACCGGTTTCATGTGCACAACATGTAAATCCGAAAATCTTGGCTTGCAATGACCAGTTTTCTTTTGACCACACTCTCGCTAAGGGTGCGCGAGATGACTAGATGAAAGACCTAGTCAAACAATGAAATTCGAGCGGTTTTCTTATGTAAATCTGATCATTTTTATATCGAAATTTAACATTATAATACACGAATTTCTCAAACATCGCCGCATTCGCCTCGCTGCATTCTAAGCCGTGTGATATTATTCAAGCGGTCACAAATATAAATAATGCGTTTATTAATTAAAATGCATGCGATGCAGCTGTTTGCCAGTATTTAGGCAACTGACGGCTATTAATGATGGGAACGATTCGAGCGCACAATTTCCAACTTTTTGCCCGACTTTACGTAAATCACCTGTCCGCCGACAACATTTTCGCGCATCGCGAATATCCGCCATGAAATACACTCATTCTTTCGCGCGCTAAAAATACATTTGCCGTTCGTTGCTTGCCGGCGCGTTTGCGTAATGCGGCAATGATAATATTTTAGAAATACGGGCGTCGAGTGAGTACTTTACAACAGCATCTTTGCAGAAGAACGAGCGTGCGTGCGGTGCGGTGCGGCTGCTGCTCAATGTAAAATTATCACACACTAAACATCGCCAAAATGTATGATTTTTAAAAATACCACAAAACATCCGACCATCGCTGTATGAGATGATTCCATGCGTATAAAATCACCAAAGCACCAAGAGTGAGTCCCTACGTAATTGCAACTTTTCAGCCAAATTCAATTTCGCTGCAACAATATGCAATAAGCGTAATCTAACCATAAACCGAATGAAATATGTTGGGCGCTTAATACGAGAAAGCTTTAAACTTTAAACACAAAGCTCAAATGTGAAATCTCGATTTTGTTTTCGACGTAATCGATTGCGTCTGCGTTATTTATTTTTGCAATAACTGTACAGTAGTGCGCCATTGTTATATGTCAATAGCGTATCAAAACGCATTTAACCGGATTTTGCAACCATTGCACAGTCCAAGCAGTAGCTGGGCGTAAAATAAAAAACAAACACCACGTTGTCCGACGCCAACGGTGGATAACAAAAAAAAAATAAACTAAACTAACGAATCAGCCGGCCGCACGCGCGACCAGCCAGTGTAACCAGTGCGCAAAAACGAAAAGCATGTTATATCACTTACGCGGTGAGCAAGAGCGGCAAATATATATATATATATACGGGACGGACAATCGATGGATTTTGACTCATAGTATGGCATGCCATGCCTTTCAATAATTGGCACTCTTGCCTATTTTGTAAACATCAAACATTTGCACACACACAGCGACTGACGTTTATCCAGCTATTCGCATTAACAATCCGCTACGAAACGTGTACTCGATTGTCATCGTCAGTATTACGTTACATGCGACGAGACAACACCTTCGAAAGATGCAAGAATTTTGTTGAAATTAAATATTTTCTCACTCAGTTACGTTTTAAATTACAGACAATAAGTTCTCACTATCACAGCCATTCAATGTTGAATGCCATGAAATTGCAAAAAAAAAATTCATAAGATAAAAGTATGAATTTTTAATTTTTGACTCAGATATTTCAAATGTTGATTTATCCTCCCCTACAGCTAGAATGTGTTGCGGTTGAAATTAATTTTTATGTGTGAATTCACTCAATAATTATTATTCATCGAAATGACTTTAAGAACAAAGACTACGGGTTTTTTCCTTCATTCGGCAATGCAGTCGGCGGCGTTGGTGCAGTTGCCGCCGCCTGACGCAAAGAAATATACAGCTGGGCGAATGCACAATTGCATTGTGGGGCGCCGCCGACGCCAGCCATGTAGACGCCGGCATATGCGTTAAGAATTTATGTGAGCGGCGCGCCGCGTGCATGTCGCCGCCGTTGCCGCCGCCACGGCTTGGCTCGCCCGCGCAAGACACCACACATACACGCATCGAACGCCATTTCGCTATCTGGCGCGCACCAGTCTACTTTATTAGTGACATTAAGAGGTTTATGTATACGGAAATTTTAATAACAACCAACAAACGAATGCATACGCCGCTTGCGATATAAGATATTAGATCTTGGCGGCGAGTTAAGCACACGCTCGCACGCTGCATGCGCGCCGCCTCCAAAAGTCGCACTCGCGTCTCTTCACTTTGTCTCCTCCGCAGCCGTCATCATACTCATGCATTTACTTTGTATGCACTCACAATGCAATTTGAATAACAAAACGACCGAATGACTCTTGTAATTATTACAACACAAATTATCTGCTTTATGTCTTTCATCTCCATGTTCTGCCACGTTCCGTCCATTAATAAGGAATTACTAATGCAAAATATATAGGTCAATAAACCCGCAGCAAAATTCTCAACTGCAGACCAATTTGCCAATTTTGAAATTACAACTAGCAAATTTCAAGCTCAAAAACGTGTTTTAAACGTCCACTTAATCCTAATCCAGAAGTCATAAAAATTCCATGTGCAAAAATTTGTTAAATGCTACTTAACTGCGCTCAACACAACTGCTAATTTTTAATCGTCCGCTCAGCTAGCTACTGCGAATGACAAAATGATGCGTTAATCGCTCTCGCGCCTGATGATTGCGAAGAATGTACATGTTTTCGCTGTAAAAAAAAACCGCACACATCGCACGATTGTATCGTGTCCGTTTGCATACACGTTGAGAGTAGACTAAATATAGTCGTGGTTGTCGGCGTTGTCGCGCGCGAGCCGAGCAATATACATATGAATGTGGCATCATTATGAGTTCATCATGAGCGAATGCACAATAAGGTCAGTCGACATTTGGACTCGTTAGCGGCGCGGCCGCGGCTCCGATTGTTGGCGGTGGCGGAGGCGGAGGAGGAGGGCGGCGCGGCACAAAACGCACCGAAGCATTGAGCCGAACAACAGTCCGGCCGCATATTGTCGCGTTGCCGCCGTTGTCAATTTCGTGTATGCGTTAACATTATACACGTTATATTGTTATACAGCGTACGTACCGAATGCAATTACTTACGTCATGTGCGCATATTGAATTTAAATGAGATTTGCATTCAAATCTTGCTCGTATGCCAAAATATAAATAAAATACAATAGGTTTCATTTAAAACGCCAATAAAAAATACCCAACACAATCGTCGAACTTCTTCTGATTCAACTTAAAATTTCGTCATTTCAGGAATGCATCCTATTATCTTGCTATTACGTTATGAATGAAAGATTTGTAAAAATTTACTCACGCTTTGGCAATTAGACATTAGGCAGGCCTCTCACGAAATTAATCCTCAAGCATTGAACCTCACCTGCAAATAAAAGGAAAAATCATTAGGAACAAGAAAAAACACTTAGGCGATAACTTGAAAAACTAATTGTAATGCTCAAAAGCCATACAGAGTCAAGCACGAGCAATAAATACGCGTCAAATTTTAAATTATTGATTGACAAGCGATCCGCGATGGCATCGTGAACATATGCGCATGCATCAATTGAACAGATGGCTAAATTATTGAAATGCATAAAGTGTGTTGTTATTATTCGTCATCATTTTCGATTGCAACTTTCTTATTTGCTTATCAATCTCTTTTTATTGTGCGTCGGACATAGTGTGATTTCGTGTTTGACCATATACGGTAAGTAAAGCCGCCTTAAAAAGTTCCAAACATTATTCACGTTAATAACGAAGCACCGTGTACTCGATCCGGACGTACGTTACGAGTTTAATCCGTAAACGATGAAAATGAATGATGACACTTTTCCAAACAAATAAACAAACAACGCGAGCGCAAATCCGATGAGGCGTGCGAATTGGGCGCGAGTGCGTTATGCTATTTATTATTGATTGCAATTTAATTAACTGAATGTAATCCTCAATTATTTCCGAATTAATATTGAACGCCGTTAGAGAACGAACGAACGAACGCGCGAACGAACGAGCGAGCGAGCGTCACACGGGAGTGAGAGCGAATTAATAAACATGTGGTCGGCTCGTCTGAGTGTTTTGTTAATAAATTGGCAAACTTGTGACGCGATGGCGGCAATACTGCGCTGCGCACTCGCTTTTCACAGTCCGACAACATTAACTGCCTCCCGCGCGCTGCTAACGCTATATTGGCGTGTTTATTGTATTTGTGTTTATAAGGAAATTGAATAATTAACGTTAATTGTCCAGCTGACACATGCAACCAAATACGAGTCTACAGATTCACGCTAATAATGTTTGAATACATCATCTAAAATCACAATAAGAAATGTTGTCGTTGAATATTTGATAAAACATTAATTACTCCAAACACCGTGCACTCTGAATGTTCTTTATACATACTTCATTATCCCATTTCAAACTCGAATAAAGCAAATACCAAGCATTGATCCTCAATATATTAAAACGCACCGCGTATTAATTCAACGCGAATTAGTTCGAGAGCACTGCATTAAATTCCACATTTACCGATACGCGCGCTACAATGCATATCAAAATCAGCGATGAGATCAACATTGGCGCTCGTTGGTTGGCTGGTTCGTTGGCGGTGGTTGTTGTTGTAACTTGCACAACCTGCACCAAATTCGCCACCGCAACGGTACGCAGCGCAAGCGACGTGTGCACCAGCCTAGCAAATGAGGGTTATAGGTGGCAAATTATAGGTGCAAACTTCACCTCGAGGGGTGATTACAACACTCCCTCCTCCCGCATTACCTCTCGGTGCACCCACCACCTTGTGCATAGTTCATTATTAGTTTAGTTATTTATGTGGTTTTTGTTCAATTGCATTCATCGAAATTACATTCGTGAATTTTCCAAGGGATTAGCACCAATTCGTTCAATTACGAGATAATTTAATTAAATTCCACTCGCATAATTGATGAATTACAAACAAATACGCTCACGACTCAATTTACAGTCGTTTAATTTTCTCCTAAAAATCGCTTCACTTTGTGATTTAGGCTCAAATGCGCCGTATAAAAATTTAAATATTTTCCGAGTGCTTGCGGCGTTTATGAAATATTCGTTTTTAATTTAATTAATGCAAAAAGTGCGTTAATAAATGCCCTCGGACTCGCGACGGTTGACGGCGATGAAGTGCTGCGATTTAGGGTTAGATAAGGCCCATCATAAATAAACCACGAACGCGTGCGCGCCTAGGTATGAAACTTGAGCGAGCAGCACAACTCCAAATTCGCTTTGCGCCCTTAAAAGCGCTGTTCCCGTGCAGCACAGCAGCAGCGCACAACTAAATTCACCAACTGCTTTCACATTAGCCGAATTAAAATTGCAGGAAGTCCGAAAATAAACCAGAAACAAGCAAACAAGCCAGCGAATGCTTACGCGCCAAGGACGCACGTACACCCTCATTACAAATTCAAAATTAAATCTTATCAGCTGGCTTATCCAAATACTGTGGTTTTCATCAATAATGACGTGGATATTAATGATTTTTCGATTTTATCGCCGTTTCACAATTTTTCCATTGAATATTAATTTGTCTATGGCAATTTTATCCTCCCATTACCTACGTCGTTATAGCCGAAATTCATTTCTATATTTTTTCTTCGCAAATCTATTCTGAAATGCTAATTTCACGCCGGCACTTGAAACTAGCGCAAAAAACTTATTGATAAGTTAATGAAATGCGCAAAGCAGCCGATGAGTATGCAAAACGAAGCAGCGAGCGAAGAATAGAAGAAAAGAGGCGCGATATTTATGTCGAACAGCATAATAGAACGAAATAAGCATGTGGTAAATAGCATTTGGCTAGGACGACGACGACGACGACGAGAGGAAGGACAACAATAAGAACAAAGGAAAAACGCGCGCTCGGGCGCGTCTCGAGTCTAGGAGAAGGCGAGAAGCAGCATACTAAATAAGCAAAAATTCGCTGGCTGCACTTAACGCAATCAGACAATATTGAAATGAATTGAATGGAGGAGAGATCCAGCAACGGCGCGGAATTGGAAAGGTGTTTCGATTTAAATGTAAATGCGAATAGTGCACCAGACGCGCGAACGACCGCCGCGCGCGTGCTCGCCGCAGCATTTAATAGAATAACAGTCGATTCAATGAATTGCTAAAAGATGTGATTGAATAAATCAATGCGCAAATTCGTGTTTGTCGTTCGAAGCGTCCGCTCCTTTTATTTTTTTGTACGACCAACACGCAATGTAAACAAATTATCACGAATTTTCTGCGATACGCAAGCAATCAAATTTGCATTCGCAATTAGTTCCTACTTCGCGCGCCGGCAAAATAATTATGTTACCAGCGCACATACAATGGTGGCGCATCACTTAACTCAATTAGATAAACGCTATTGAGTTATGGAACCGCGTGTTATGCGCAATGCATTAACCTAAGAACCCGAAACCCCCATCGCGTACGTGCATCGTAATCACGCGCAAATCCCATCAAGAAATTGCCAGCAAAGGATTCGAAATCGCGTAAGAGATGGATATGTACAATTTCAGGCGCGTGCACTACCTAGTGCCAACTTTACCAAACAACATATCATCCGACTAATAAGCAAAATCAAATTGGCATCGCAAATATGCACACGTTGCCTGCCGCCGTCGGGCGGAATGCATGGACGCGACGCATGCGGTGCGAATTGAGACGGCCGCAATGATTATCAATCCGAATCGATCATCATATGCATTGTCTTGTCATTGGCATACGCGTATTAGCGAATATTCACCCTGCGAATACGCAAGGGTGTTGTAATTTTCCAACGACGCGTGCAAATTATTACGTCTAATAACAAACTGCTATCTTCGTGTCAAATTACTATAATTTACTCATTTATATTCGCATTCATTCATTCCTTATTTTACACGGTTGTCATATTCTCCACACCTATTCTTTGATTGACACAATTTCATGGGTCTTTTCTGACTTTGAATTGAATAGAATTAATCAATATGATTGTAATCCATTATCTATCTCTCCTGTGCAAATAATTTTCCTTAAATTGATTGATTAACCTTGTCAACAAGATAATTCCCGAACGATATTGATTTCCCTCGAAAATTTCAAGGACACAATGCCTAGGCACACTCGAAATATCAATAGTGTTCATCGATATAATTGACGAGACAACTCATAAGTATGCATTGCATTTACAATTTGTTAATAGACGCTAAAAGCACGCACAGAGGGTGCATTCATTTGTTCAGCAAGCGCGAATAATGCATCGCACATGTCACCTGACTGATAAGTAGATCACAACATGCCGAATGTCAGCGGCGCGCACTAATGGAAGTAATAATATGCTGATAACACGCGTGCACTCTCGCGCTACCGAATTGCGTATGTGGTTAGCTGGTAACTTCGATGATGTGCCGCGTTGCGCGTATCGCAGCGACGCATCATCGATCATTGCATGTCTTGTTATTTCATGTTGCACATCTCCGTCCGTATGCATCGAATGCGTTTCGTTGAAAATTCGATTCGAACCGATCGGATTGTGATCAGTTGCCAAAACCGCAAAATGCCGGATTTATGTTTAGACTTGAAATAATTTACACTTCACAACAACCATCATTCCATTATTGCTCTTCGCGATAAAAATAATGACATAAAACTGCCAATTTACCTCGTTATATATCATAAATAGGTGCAGGACTATTTGTTTTATTATACTAGTACGAGAATCAACGCTAGCGCCGCCTTTTAACACAAATGGTAACTCGTGTAAGGAAAAAACGCAAGACTAAACTCGTCACACGATTCGCACTTAAGGCGACTCTTCACACCAGAGGAAATTTTGACAAGTACTGCGCGGCGCATCTTATCGCTCAAACTCGAGGTGTGAACAACAACATTGGTCATTTTCGCGACTATTGAAGTATTTTACAACATTACATATTTCACGCAATTAATTGTTGACATTTTAATTGCCAAACATAAATATTCCCCCGCTCAAAGTCTTCACTATCCATTCCTAGAATGATAAACTCGCCGCATCGATATAATTGGCAATTTCAATAAATACTCTTTAACATTTTCAATTAGTTAATTACTTTCAAAAGCGTTTATGCTAAACTTTACCGAATTATTTATGAACGTCATAACGCGTTTCACATTTACGGCGGCGAGAAAAGTAATTGTGCAATTACGCAATGAGATGAATCATATAATACGCTGTGTATTGCGCTTTTTTGCCGCTGTCCACTCTTCTTATACGGTCCGTCCGCAACAAACAACATAACGGCGCTTGATTTTGTAACTTTCTCTTCCCTCTTCGGCAAATACGCTCGAAGCGCTGAGCGCTCGCTGGCTGTCAGAGATTAAATTGTAAATGTTAAGCACGCATACGCTTCATTGTTCGCCTCGTCGCTTGATGATGTTTAGTAAATCAATCGGCTAATGAGCGACCGGCCTGGGATTCTTCGCGCACGGCTCATTAGCGGCTGCAGTCTTAAAGAGAAGGTGTTTCGCTCGCGCACGAAGCGTCGTCGCATCGCAATGACATGCAACATTTTTCGCCGCACGTATTGTTTTGGCGCAATGCCTAAGTGAATCATAAATTATTTTCACTCGGACAATAACTATGCGTGCAGCGCGCATAAATACAATATTGTTAAACCGCAACCGATTAATTTCGTGAATGTGCATACAAGCTATTCTGTCCAATTTTTTCATAATTTGTGTTCCGTTTCACTTGCTACAACATTGTTTGAAAATACGATGGCGTTTGAAGTGAGCGACTATACTTAGTAACGAAAATAATCAAAAATAGAACTAGAACATCATCATCATCATCATCAGCATGCTTGAATCGCGAATCGTCCAAAATTAATAATTTCTAACCTTCTTACAACACCCGAAAAAATAACATAAAAACTACTTGAATTCCTCGTTTTTCATCATGTGTTACTCGCAAAAAGATGACAATTAAAATAATAAATTCTCTGGCTTACACGAGGTCAAATATTATTTATACGTTCACTTCCACTCGTTATGTTTCTAGCGTGTAAATCGAGGGAGAGTGAATATTTTTTTAGTTGTTGTCAACGTCAACTTCATAAAACGCGTCTTAAAACATGCAAATTCAAATCAGTGTTCAACTTATTTCCTAACTAAATATGCATGTGTTTTACGTTTTTGCCACGCGCCATCCAAAGCAGCCGCCAACCAGCCGATGCAGCGTGACACACATCAGGCGAGGGAGAAAGAAATTATTTTGTTGCGTGCTTGCGGCGAATATAATATTCATGGGACGTACGCACACACGAGTAATGCAAGTGTCATATTCACTGCTCGAACGCAATATCGCTTTATGTACTGTCACAACATATCCGCATGTAGTTAGTAACTTATGGCTTGCGCTTTTCTTTTTGCGCCAGCCTATTCGCAACGCATTTACGTATTCGCACGATAAGCAGTAGCAGCACTGGCAAATTTGCACAAATGTAATTTGCACGCATATTTGAATATTCGACACGATTGATACGTGCGTATAAAGCACAACGAATGCAAAAAGAGATTATTCCAAATATTGACAATCCATGCCTGATTGCTACTTGATAAGTTCAAATTTCATAGAAATATTGCAATTTGCCAAGTTGCGATTAAGTTACATGGCAATTTTTTGCGATATACAAATTCCGAAACGTCATGGATGATTAATTATTCCTCTTTGTGCTAAATCATTTAAAAATAGACTAAAAACCTAAGCACACTCATTGTAGCTATTTAAATTCCACTTTCCAAGCAAGTCATAGATTTTATCCTACTTTTTCAAAAGTTCCGAAGAATCGTGTAAATGTTTCTGCAAATAAATTATTAATTTTTGTGATAAATCACTCAAAAATGAACTACGGTCTAAAAGCAAATCTATTGCACCGATTTAAAATGCTACTTTAGCACAATACGGATTGAATTTGTTCTCATTGGTAAATTTCGTTTGAGCATGGCGGACTATAAATTAGATTCTGCTATGGGCAGCGCGTAAAAATACACTCTCGGATAAATTTTTCTATCAAACAGCACAGCCGTAGTAGCAGCCGTCGATGGCGGGCGGCGGCTGGCAACATGTGTAAACTAAAAGTTCAAACGTGTGCAGTGTGCGAAATCTACACCCACCGATTCGGCAGCGGTGGCGGTAGGCAATCGACGAAAATGAAAAGAAAACGAAAGTTTGCAAAAGTCACTACAACATCAGCTCGGCGAAAATGCGTTCGTTCTGTTGCTGTGTATTTCGTTTGTTCCTTCTTCGGTCGCGAGCTTCACCTTCCCCGCAAGTTATTTATGGCTTTTCGTCGAGATTAATTGTTCTTGGCACCGAGTTTTGTAATTTGTACGCGAGTGAGCGAACGCAACGCGGCGCGCGATCAAAATAACGAATGTTTTCAAAATCACCCACACTCGCCATCAAACACACACCGCGTGTGTGGCAAAGGCAACACGCCATGCCATGCATTTCCAAAATTTTCCATTGCGCGCATCATTTACATAATACAAAACCTCGCAAATCTTTCATCTTCAAAGCGTGCGCGCGCATATTTGTAATTCGTGGTGCATCATTTCCACCTTTCCACCCACGAGCCAAATGTGAAAAATCAATTGTAATTCGATCAATGCACAAGCTCCTTTCCTAATTGTTCACGAAGCTCGCGCGCGCGAATGTAACGAATGTAATCGAGAATTAGTGAAGCGTTTGCGATGCTTGGCATTCCTTTGCGCTCGTCGCTGCGGATAAAATGTCGACGCACAGCAGCAGCAAGCAGTATGCGTACGCCTTTGATTTGTTTATTTTGTTTGGAAATTTAGGGAGATGAGAGAAAACGAATTCTCTCGTCCTGTTGTAAAACGCTCCGTATACCGACGTCTCAGATGCAGTCGAGAAATTAGGCAAACGCCAGCGCCATGCCGCCGTCGAATATATAAATCAGCAATTCGTATTTATTTCGTTTGTTCGCAAACGCGAGAGTTCCTCATTGTTGTTCTTCCGTAATCGTTCATCCGCATGTGTTTGTATTAGATCCAGACGACTTTGCTCCGGTCGGCGCAAATAAGCGACGACAGCCAAAGAGACGGGCGAAAACAAGCGCCGCCGCCCGCGACAGACAGACAGACAGTACGTACGAACGTCGTAATTATTTACATTCGCTCTCTTAGGCCGTTTTCCGGCTGGTTTGCAAACGTATTACCGGGAGCAGCACGAACAGCAGCAGCAGCAGCAGCAGGCCGCCGCCAAACGAGACACAAGGGGCTCTTGCGACTTGGAAACAAAAATTTCATTATGAAAATCGCAAACTCGCTATGCGACATCGTGTATCTAATAACAGCAAATCTCCATTAATTTTTAATTCATTAGAGCAAGCAGCACAAGCAACGTGCGCCTCGGTAAATAAGAATAAAATTAGTCTGTCGCCTTCCTCTGCTGTTCGTGCAATTAACGTTATAAGATTTGAATAAAATTCAAATTCCCTCCAAGTGACTTTTGTTTTGCTCTCGTTTGTTATCCAAACAATGTCGAAAAAAGTATGATTTTAGAAAGGCCATTACGCTCACTACGTATTCAATTAATGGCTGAAAAATGACTCAATTTAAAAAGCGCATATGATTAAGCACAAACACTTCTTTCGTGCGTCTTTTGCTTGACGTCGTCAGCCGCTGGCTTTCTATTCTTTGCATCCTAGCTTCATCTCTAAAACGTACTCGTCATAGATTACCTTACATGCCAATGTGCGTCTGGCTGTCGGCGATAAATTAATTAAACCGCGTGTATTCTCATTCCTCTATCTCTGCCTCGTTCGCTCGCTCACGCCTGATGTGCATCTCTGCATAAACCAGTTGCCTGTTGTTTGAACCGCGCAACACGCATTCGTCATCATAAAGGCAAGAATGCAATATGAGTTTCGAGTGTGCCATGATAACGATACAATGAGAAATCCAATAATAGTAAGCGACCTGATCTAGCAACCATGTTGTTACTAAACGAACAATCTGATATGCTACAATATCAGATTGCTTATGCAAATACTGAAGGATATATACCATAACTCTACGTCGAGGAAATGCACTGGATGCACTGCTCCTGCATCAATAAACAATGATGGCGATGCTGATGTTTGAAATAATATGGTTGGTACTAAAACATAACGAATGAGTAAAAGAATATCATTGGCCGAGGCGCTGGTGGTTTGCTGCATTTACCAAATATTAAAGCACACACGTGTTGCCGGTGTAATTGCAATTTAATGCTGACTTTTATCACTAAACGTTATGCCGCGATGAGGTTAGGACCGCGCTGGAGTTCGCGCGGCACGCTACTAGCAATAACAAAAACATCGTGACTGCGGGGCCCGCGCACGACGCGAAGCGTTCAACTCTGACACGATTCCCTTAGCCGGCAGAAGCCAGCCCGATCACCGTCTAACAAACGAAACACCTCAAACTGGCAATCGTTTACGCTTTTGCACAATAGCCATGGCTTTTCCTTATTACCACGTTGGGTGTGGAGAATCATGCACCCAGCAACAGTCTCGCGCCCCTTACCGTACTGTGCGAATCAAGGTTGACAGGCATAACCTCACTTGCTGTCGTTGCCGCGCCGACGATTGTGATTCGTATTTGCAACGCAGGTAGACAATACACAGGTTAAGAAAACGTTTATTTACCTTCAGTAGGGCTGTTGTAACCGCCTTCTTGCCATCCACGCTTCGTCGATGCACTGGCGTATGCGAAACGTGGTGCTGTCGATTGTTGTGGGTGCTGCTGTCTGAGCGTCCTCTTCTCTCTGGGGGATTTCAGCGGATGCTAAGCGGGCTGGCGATGGGATCCTAGGCGATGATTCTCACGGCACACATCTTCGGCGAGCGGGCACTGATTAGAACCAAATAAAACTCGAAAAACTAAAGGTTGATACACTAAGCAAGCGAGACGACGCAGCGCTGTGAAAGCAAGCAGCTGACAGGAAAGTGCGGCTAGAGAGCGCGCCATTCGGCTGTATTCGTGGGTGCGCGGTCGCGGCCGTGCGGAATTGAACAAGTGGCATTCACGCGGCTGGCGCGTAATTCAAACGTACTGAATTATTGATCACATGCACGCTACGACAAAGGACTGCAAAAGGGCACTTATCCGCTCAAAGCATTAATATTCCCCATGATTCCGATGAAATCTGCAACAAGAGAACAACACAACTTAATTAATTGCTACATGCCAATTGGACAATTACAAAAAGTGAATATGATCTCAGCAGCTGTCAGTGAAAAATGCAATTTATCTGCGGTGCTCTTGAATGTTCCCACAATTAATTATTCGCACTCATGCATGGCATTTGTAAGAAGCACATTCCGATCATAACGCGCGCGAGAGGAGTGATTTGTTCGTTTTGCATGTGCATTTATTTTTAGTCATTGCTTTTGCTCAATGGCAGCAAAATCCCGCAAATGCTGGGCATTCCTCCTTCACTTTTTCTACATGTTTTTGCATCCGCACCAACGCAACAAGTAAATATAATTATCATTTATTAAATAACATGTGAACGCACTCAATACTCATTCTTTTCGTTTGTTTTAGCTGAAACTTCCCCCATCATTCGAAGGCAAAGTGCGCAAAATAAGAGTCGAATATTAAATATAGAAGAAGCACAGCTGGCGTGTCTACGAATGCACAAAAATCAGCGCATTCCAAAGTAGAAGAGGCAAAAGAAGTTGTATTTGAAACGCAAAGAAGGAAGAAGATGACGCAGATTACTTTCGTTTATTAATAGCAAACTGTTTGATACGTATTTCTATTTTAACTACGCTCATTCAATGCATGGCTATGCGAAGATGAAAGAAGCAGTCAGTCAGTCAGTCATATTTGATTTGCGCATTTCGAATGGGATTGTTAATTGTATTTTGCGCGCCGTGTATTGTAAACAAAGGCGACGCACCGCACAATGATAAAATATCATTATGAATCATAAGTGATAAGTTTTGCAATGAGCCATTAAGAAAGTGAAAACAGCCATTATATATCTCATGTTGCAGCAGCATGGTTTAAAAGGCATTTACATTTCAATTGCTGTTCGATGTAACATTAACTTCTTGCTGCTTAATAATGTTGTTGTATATTGAACAATGCGGCTGTATTTCTGCCGCCCCAATCGATAAAGTAGAAAATTATTATGCATGGGCACACGCACGCATATCTTGCGCATAATTCAATGCACATTATGGAGCGCACAAGTCTAGTTTTATGCAATTCATAGACTGTACTTAGTTTGACGAATGCATTACAGGGAGCTATTGTACATAGATTGAAATATTTAATGCACAAATTGCATATGCAAAGTTTGAATAAGAAGTTAGGGCTTTTCGCGCAAGCGTCGTATGATGATTGTTTATAGCTGGAAGCAATTGCAACTCAATAGAAATGAAAAATTACATTCACAATTTGAACGCAATTTCAATTTCATGTTGGAACGAAACGTGCATCGCATAGATTTCAATGCGGGCAATGTATGTAATGAAACAAGTGTATTTATAAAGTCAAAGCACTTGGAACATGTTCGTTCGTTTGCGCGCAAAGAAAAACAAGGCGCAGAATGTGGAGAAGGAGGGAATTTTGGCAGCGGATCGCGGCTGTCTTCAAGTGCACATAAAATAATATTTTCGGTTCTTTCCTGACACCATGTTGTTGTCGATGGTGTTTTAGTTGCTAGAGCTGGCTGTTACTTTTAAGTATGCATAGTGTCGCATCGCAACTGTGGCCGCACATGTAAAAGTATTAATATTGTTTACTACTTAGGCATAATTCAATTGGAGGCAGCACGTGGGCGGCTTATAACGAGCAGCAGTGCACTCGTAAAGCACGATTCAGCAGCTCTGCACGTCGCGCGTGTGACGGCGAAAAGAAGAGCTGAGAAAATACACACGTATGAGAGATGTTGAGGCAAAATCCAAATTTAAAACATTTCTCTCTATCTATCTTCTGCCAGCCAGCCTGCCTACCTACTTTCCATCATCTGCATAGCGCATACAAGATGTTCGAGAACAATTTCCACCCACATGCAGCAGCAGCAGCAACACGCATGCTTCTTTGTATTCGCGGCGTGCGCGCGTGACGAGGAAATTAATTTCTCTTCGCTCTTCATTAGTTTTCACGTGCGCGCGTTCGCGTTTTCATTCGCTGTCTAATTGTTGCTCGCCCGCCGCCGTTCTATTTTTTTCCTCGCCGCACATGTGCCCCGTCTGCTTGCCATTATTCCGTCCGCGTGCTCTCAGTAAAAGTGCAAAATGTACAAGACTCATTCGCTTGTCATCATTAACATGACTGAAATTGGTTTATTTCTCGCGCAAGAAAACTTTCCGTGTCGTTTTTCGTTTTTCGTTGCGTGTGGTTACATAACACACAAACACGAAATATTTAAGCCTTAATATTTATGCAATAGAAAGTCAATGAATTTATACGAAACTAAAAGTCAAAGACCGCGTAGAGGTCATGCTAGAATATGACTAGTAATTTTTGGCAAAGCACGAGAAAACTCTTGTAGATTATTGGCTGGTGGAATTTATTCATAATCACGCATAACATATAGAGGAAAATGCAGATTTTCATCAAGTGAAGCGCATGGAAATGAAAATATTGTGTTTTTGACTTTTAGTATAATTTTTCCGATTGAGTACACACCCTCGGTGCACGGCTCATTAATTTACTATGTACTTGTTCGCATGTAACATACAAAAATTGCAAGAGGGCGAAGCATACACAACTCATCGTCGTCCATGCAGAGATTTCCCAGAATGTGGGTGGGTGGAAATGTTGTGCTCACGAGTTGCACATAAAGTACAGCAGTGAACTTTTTGTTCGCGGAAAATATATGAGTAAAATCACTGAACATGCAGACACACAGAGGGTGGAAATATTAGATGCCAATGAAGTGTAATCATGAGCTTAATGTTCTTCAATTCATTGAAGATTCACGATGGAAATTGCATGAAAAATCCAAATGTTTTCATACATTTTATTACATAGTTGTTATTGTTTGTCAAATTCCAGCGGTAAATTTATTAGTGATCAACACGCAGCAATAAATTTTAATTAACACAAGTACGATTCGTATATTTTTTGGATAGATTACATAATCAATGCAGGAAGCCACAATAATCAACTAATTAATCACCAAATAGTTACTATCAGCATACATTAAACCGCGTTCAGAAATTTCGCGGCCCGAAAATATATTATAATTAATTAATTTTCGAGACCGGCATTATTGATGACCGCAAATGTATTTTCTATGATGTTGTTGATTTTCACAAACGTGATTTATTACTCGCCACAAATATTTCACGCATTTTTCTATTTTCATCGTTTGTGAAAAAAAACAGACTTTAAACTATTAATTGCTAGCTTTGTCTCGAAAGTAGTTTGCTAAATGTATGCAATGAAAGAAGCAGAGTTAAGTTGTTAAAGGGTGGCAAAGCAAAGGTAATTTGCAAATTGCCATCTTGATTTTTCGCCATTTGCGACCATTCCAAGTCGTTGCCGCCGCTTTATCAAACTATAAACATTGATATCGCATGGCGCGCAGTATGCGAACGAGCGGAACGCATTAGACCGAACGGGAAAAGCGTTTTACTCAGTGTTCGCGAAAATAAATGAGATCGCAATAGTGTCGGGCGGCGGCGCGATGCGTCGTCAGGGCTGGGGGGGCGGCAGCGCATGGGCACGACGCGATAGGCGACGCCAATTTACATTGAATTTCAACATCTTAAGACGATTACAATCTGTAATTTACTGTTTGGGAATTAACACAAATCAGTTTTCTAATTAGAGCCCCGGCTTTAAGCAATTGCTCCTCGCGTTCCCAAACTGCCATCGGGAGCGGCACGTAAAACAGAAGCAGGAGCAGGAGAAGGAGCGCAGGAGTATTTTCTCATTCTCCTTCTGATTCCGATTCCGAGCGCACAAAATGTCCGCATTTCCAATTCGATTGTTTGTTTGATTATAGTGCAATATGAGCTATCAATGTGCGGTTAGAGTGCGAAATAGTTTTATAACTACTTCATTGTTTGCATTTATTTGTTCGAATGCGGCAGGCAGGCGCGCATGAAATGACGATTGACATTTATGATATTTGTGTTAAATTCCATTCAGCGGCAACAAGCTATGAAAATAATTGGAATAATTGAAATGCTGTTGAGCGCATAGCATTCGATTGCAATTCATGCACTGAGATTTTATTTGAATTTATTTGGCCAATGTTTAATTGCTAATAAGTATGCATCTATGATCATTTATATTGAATGTGTATGCATTTTGTAATAATTATAACACAATATTTGGCTTTGTTCATATTCATGACTGATTAATCACTAAGTAGGTACTTGAATCAGCTCATGTTTTAGGTAATAGCGAAGTATTGGATGCATTGTGCGTATTGCTGATATGATTGTACAATAAGTATGTTAATCAAGTACGTGAAAGCCTAGAAATGCCAATGAAGTATATTTACAGCAGGCGGCAATTTATGGATTGATTAATCGCATTTTGATTGTGTCTCATACGCGGAATCGAGCACGCCATGAAATTGCACGGCAGCGAATGCTGCGTAGGCGTTTCGCGGCATGTCTAAGCGTTTAATTTACAGCTGTACATTGGAATTCAATGTAAAATCACCGCGAATACGCATTACTAAACTTCCTACTTTTGTGCTTTACACATGTTTGCACGCAATTGCAGAAATAAGTCAGAATTGCAACGAATTTAAACTCGTGTGTTATTTTAATCAATTTTTGTTTAGACCCCAGCCGTATATCACGAGTGTGGATATTAAGTACAGAAGGATGAGTCTAAAATAAGAAAAGAAGTGTACTTGAATGCACTTATGCATTCATCGACGAAACGACCGAAAGGAATATTCATTGCTGTGTGATTTATGGAAATAAATAACACTCGCACCAACAAGAACTTGGATGAAAGTTCTCTTGCTCTTTGAGCTTTTTGTTTGTGTGCGCGAATTGATTTCGTATTAAATATCTATGCATCTCATATGTGCATTGCAAATATTTCCTGGACGTGATTTTCCAGTGTAAAATAAACGAATTTCATGCCAAATAATTGATTCGCTCCGCACAATTTTCATGCTCACTTAAATCTTTATATAATTTTATTTCAACCGCAGTGCGTATGTGTTATATGCAATTTTAATATGCAGATGCATTGAGCATGATAATCAGAGCCGGCTTAGCCATACGAGTGGAATAATGAGCATTTGTTGTTACTCAACCAATAAATCCTAATTAACTGCTGCGAATCGTAATCGATTTTGTAATTGCTCTGCATGTGCTATTGTATCAGCTCCAATTGGATTAGTTTATGAGTTGTTTAATATACAGAGTGATGATAATAAATACCTTAAAACCATAATAATGGTTGTTTTTCATGTTAAATATGGCATTGTTATTAAACAATAATGATATATTGCCATATTATTACCATTTTTAGCAAATTTAATGATGTGTGTAAATTATAAAACGTAAATATGCGAAATTGATGGATTATGGTGAGTTTTAAAGCCAGAATGCGAGGTGAATTTAAGATAAAGGTTGCAATTTATGTAAAGTAATTGTAATTGTATGAGAGGAATGTGCAAATAGGTTTTTCTCGTGAACAAGTGCAATTTTGCTAAATCGTAAACGCGCATGCATTATTTTTTCATTTTAGCCCGCGCGTGTTTGTTCTTCTGGGTTGAATCTTCTAGCCGGAAAGCAATTCCGCGATCGCAGAATAGTTTTTCGCAAAAGGGCGATAAAGATTCATTACCGACACGCTTGAAATTCCGGTTTCGTGCAAATTGCCACCTTTACCTTTTCCCTTACTTGTCGTTTTTCTTACTTTCCTCCACTTTGTACCTAGTGCTTTGCCAGCTCTTTACGTTTTTACACACTTACGCCATGGCCGAAAATAGAGATTGTCGAATTTTTGACAATGCCATGCCAGCGAGCACACGAGTGAGAAACGATTGTGCGGCGTGTGTGATTAATTCACGTATTAAATTAATAAATTATTTAAATCGGCGTACGAAACAACAAACGAACAGGTTGCGAGCGTGGGCGAAAGGCAAAAGTAATTGCATATTTCATTTTCAATGAGAAAAGCACTTTATGATGCATGATATTCGGCTGCCGTTTCTTGCTCGCTATAAAGCTGAGCAACATTGAACAATTCAACAGCGCGCGCCCGAACATGAACCGCCGCGCGCGCGCACCGCTTTTTATTTTGGGCAATCGATTTCGTTGCGAGCAACAAACAACGGCCGAATTGAATCGAACAATAATCGCATATGCTATAACAATGGAATTGAACACCGTGCTGCGAATCACTTTGAATCGCTTTTTGGCGAAACGAACAATTAACAATTAAATTACTTGCGTTTTATGCAGGCACGCTTTGACGTCTTTACAACTACTAGATTTAATTGTTGCTCACAACAGTTGCTTCGCTTATAAGCGAATGCAATGCAACATTGCGCATTGCTGCAATTGGGAAATCTTTGACATTATGAGTGATGTCTTTATAATTGTTGATTTAATGTTTGGCTGCTTTGAATTTCTCATCAGGTTGCTTCTTTTCAAATTGTTATGAGTGGGTTATGTGCATATTTAGTGGGTGTAAACTTTCGAATATTTAAATATCGCTTCTTTGGTCATGTCTGACCATGAATTACTTGAGTTAAAATTCACAGCTGTTTTCACATTAAATTCGATTTATAAATAAGTCGAAAAATCTTTCATGGGGAGTAGTAATTGCGAAAGCAACTTTCACAATTATTTGTAAGTAAAATGTAATTTTGAAAATCCGATGTTGGAATAAAGATGTAAGCAAATGAATTACGCACCTTGGCGGTAATAAATTACAGGAGGAACGCTATTTAAAACACTCTTGGCATCGCGACCGGCAATTGATCCGTGCACATCTATCACGACACCGGCGTCGCGACGCCGCATTGCACAACCGCGCTCACAGTTGTTGGCCGCATTCTCGCGAATGAATCGAATGACGGATGCGCAATTTCATGCCGTAAAAAGCTCCAAGTTAATTAGTCAATGCTTCTAATGAAATTTACGCAAATTATTGCAATAATTAAGTTCAACATTGGTTGTTAACTCGTTGATTTTTGATGTTGAAGCATTTGTTGAAGAATCATCCAACGTTATAAAACTATAATAAAAATTTAAAGTAGGATTGTTTAGACATTCTTTCATCACACTAGAAAATTTATTGCTGTAAGGTATTGACCTCTCTTAAGCTAACAACCAACATTCATACGTGTTTGTATAAAAATGCGAACGTTGTTGCGTATAAACTGCGCGCGCGATGTAAACAAATCTGCTGGAGACTATAAAAAAACCAAGTGAAAAACGTTTTCCATGTGTCTTTTGTTTGCATCGTCATCGCCGTCGTCGTCGCCGCCGCTGCCGCCTCCAAGAGAGCCAATCTTGCCGGCGAACAATAAAATTGATGAAGCCTACTTTTACAGCCGTCTCCTCCCCTCTTCTCCCCGCAATTTGCTCGGCGCTATTCTCTCTAATACACTCGCGCAATATTTACACGTGTAATGAAAACTTGCCAGCAATTGAGATTGATTAATCTGTGATTTTTATCACGCTCTTAAAAATATTGGGTGTTTCAAAATGCATTCATTAACAAATAGTAAAACAAGAAGCGAATGCATAAACTTCATAACAGTGGTAATCACATAAGACGGTCGCATTACGCTTGCAGGAAATGTTTGCGAGTTGAAGAACGAGCACAAGTAACACATCTTAAGCGCGGGGCGGCAAACGCGCACGTCATTCGAGCGAAGGACGCGCAATCCGTCAGATTAAGTGTGGTGGCTGAGATTTCGGTTGTTGTAAGTTTTAACAAACCACATGTTGCAGTTTCCGCTCATCTTCGCGCATGTGCATCTTGCTGCTTTTTGTCGTCTTCTGCGAGCATGGTTGGTGTTGGCAACTTGAAGAGCGCCTCAACTCGCCTGACAAACACTTGACAGACTTGAGCTAACGATGCACTCGCGCGCTCCTCGTGGAGCAAAAAGGACGAGGGCGCCGACGAGAGACAATGAATGTTGTAATGGGGCGCGTTTGCGATGCGGAGGCGGCGAACAAGAAGCAAGCATGATGAGCGCATTGACAAAGACAAAGACGCGCAACAATGCGAAATGAATGTGTGTTTGTGTCTTGCACTATTTCGAAACAAAAACAGGATCATCCGTGCGCCACGCTGCTCTCTCGCTCTTTATCTTCACGAAATGTTGTCTTCAAGTCTTCAAGTTCATTCCGACGAATGCAAACTTTTACACGCGCGCATGTTTCGGTATTTTGTCCTCTCTTTATTACTCCGCTTGAGTGTTTACCTTCTTGTTTTACGTGATGTTTCATTAGATAAATAAATAATTAAAATTTCACTCAATCCAAAATCCGTAGAAAAAATAATACCAAGAGCTGAATTAACATAATTATAGTTTCATGGAGTGGAACAAAGAAGGGCTATGGACAGTGTCCCCAAAGGGCGAAAACAATCTGGAACAAAGGGTTAACTTGCCGGAAACCCTTTTTGGGGCGGCTGGGGAAACCAAAGTGTATGTGTGTATTATTTTATTAAGCCGGTAAACTATGGTCATCTCTAAGACAGCGTCCGGCAGTACATAATTTGGGGGCGGTTGAACAGCTCCACCCTCGTACTTATTCACTTACTTACTCGCCATCGCCATTACCACGGCTGCCACCACCGCCCAAACACCCTTCATAAATGCCATCTTATGATCCATGACTACGCACAGCGATTAAGTGTATGCTAAATATGCTTTACATACTAATTAGTTTAGGTCCACTAAAACTATGTTGTTGTATTTTACGTGGTTTTCATGAAATAATTTTACATTTTTTACCCCTACTAGGGGAATTTCACTCCTTAAGAATGCAAACATTCAGTGTGGAGCTAATTAATAATTCAGGAGTGCTCGCGAGTGCGCATGAAATGAGGTTGTTTGAGTTCTTATTGCGCTAAGAAATTGAGGCTTCTTGTTTTCCTACATACAATTTGCTTGCCGTGTAACCATTCGAAAGGTGTAGCAATGCTCCAGTCAGGATAATAAAACTGAAATTAAGTTTTTATTGTTCGCTTCTTTTTCTGCAATTGCTTTTTAAGAGAAGACTAAGTTGTGAAATTTTATGTGGGTCTAACACATTACGTTTTTACGCCACTTGAATGAGATGGAACTAATAAATAAGCAACTAAACGTCGAATGCTTATTGGTTATTAATATTTGGCATTTTCCGGAAAAGTACATTTCATTGGAATGCAGATATTTCGTGGCGCTTCCGCTTCTTCGTGTGCAGGTGGAAAACTCGTTGGTTTGCCGAGAGGGAAACTTTTGCGATGCAAATGCGCGTCGCATCAAACACGCCAGAAGTCCTGTTGCAGGAAAACTTGAGGAGGCGGCAGCATCATCAGTAAGCAGTGAACGAACGATGCCATCAGCAAACGCACACATCTCTCGGATATTTCATGCGCACGTACGTATACGAATGCAAACGTATTGCCGCCTCCCGCAAATGCGTTATTGGAAAGTATGCTAAAGTAGAACTTAAAACTGCGGCGCACATCGCAGGAGCAAACTTTTCTCCTTGAAGGTGCCTCAAGATCCTGCACGAGGACCGATCAGCGTATCTTTACTCGTCCAGTCACGAAAAAATATAAAACTCGTTTTCTAATTTTGTTAAGTATAAATTTTGTTAGAATCTTTCCTAATCATATTTTTAACTAACTGCCGTTTCTTGCCATATTTAATCGAAAACTAAATGTCTTCGAACTTTGCGGTTATTTGAAGGCAAACTTGGACAAATTTGATATCAGTATCCAAAAATTATTAGGTGTGCTTGGTTCGCAGCTTATTAGTAATGCTCGTGGCGCAAACGCATGAAGGCGGCGATGGCAACTTTGTTGATTATTACGTAATGTATACATAGTCGGGGAGGCGGCGTACGTGCCGGCGTATCAAGTTGTTGGCCGCGTTTTTAATAGGAAAATTCGCCTAATTCGGTATTCAGATCGAGGCGTGCGACTCGAATGCGCGTATGTACGCGACATTACTTGTCGCCATTGGCGGCGGTCGCGTTTGCATTGTAGCAAAACTCATCAAATTTGAGGCGCGTGTTGACAATGTTGGATTATTATATTCACAACCTGTGCTCCGCACGCCGCGCCATCTTCGTGATAATCTCATCTTAAGGAGATACGGAAATTCGCTCAGAACTTTGATCATCTCGTGAATTATGATGATGATACACCTATGCGATGAATACTAAAACGTCGACTTCACAAGTTCTTATCGCTGCTGCCGCCGCCGCCGCCACCGCTGAGCTCAGCGCGGGACGTGCATATTCCTCTTGCGTTTGCCGACGAGGGTGGCTACTGCCGCCACTTCAAGGAGGCGGCCGCAGACGTATTACTATATATGTCTTTGCACATGAGCTCTGCATGCATATTACGAATGATGACAGGCCATGCTGATGCATCAAATTTATATTCGACGCGTGCGAAGCTACAATTTTGCGAAATATTTACCGAAAACTTTCAATTGTATCTCAATTAGCCTTGGCTCAAGAGAAATGTTCTAAATGTTGCAATTTTATTTATTAAAACAGCTCATTTATTTCATTTGTACGAATAGAGCAAAGAAGTAAGTACTAGTGTTAGATGGACGCAAGTATATTGCTAATTCGCGTTCAAATAAATCAAGCGTAATAACTTGAAAATGCCGTGATGAGTCGGTGTAATTAAACGAGCGCTCGCGTTGGAAATAGAGAAGGCGCGCGTCGGTGCGTCTGCGTCGCTCAAGGGGCGGCTGAGCAAACTTGAGAACTCTATAAAACGAATTTATGTAAGGTCATTTGTTTGGAAACGGGGCGCGTGACGCGCAAGACGGACCCGCCGCCGCGTTGCCGCCAACTTGTCGACAGGGCTGTGCGCCGTCACGAATAATTCCGCGTTGCCTCGCCGTCGCTTGTGTCGCTCCGAAGAAGGACGAAAAAAATGCACGCGCTGCAGTCGAGCGATAATTCATGTTGTTGCGACTTTTGCATGCGAAAACTACAACGAAGTTAAATTGCCGCCTCCGCAAATGCAACTACGTAGAAAATACTAATTCGTTTCCGACACAATTTTTCTTCGCGTTCCTACTTTACCAATTTCGCGCCTCCACTCCTTGACTCACAACTCGTACGCATTTTATTAATAAGCGAAAGATTTATGCGCAACTGCACTATACACAAATCGTATTTATATATCGAACAGGCCAGGCTGCTCGTCGTGAAAGCGAAAAGTTATAAGCGATTAACTAAAGTAAATCAGAAGATTGTGCGTAAATTTTATTTGCCTTGCAAGGATGCGTAAATCAAATTCACACCAGAAATCTAATAGTTTCCAAAAATATGACAAACAGTGCTTCAAATCGCTCTTAAATATTCATTACACGTAATAAAAATTTCCTCTTCCTACGAATCTCCAGGATGAATTTAAAATAAGTGAAGTTTCTCTAATTTTTTTGAATTTTTAGGGATTTATAGTGGGATAGCTCTAGAGGATTATGAGTAACTTTAGAGAAATTGACCACTGTGTGATATTATACGATAAAATGTATAAAATAATTTTACACGGTCGAAATATATTGCCAACAAGTGCATTAAACGGCTCTCCGCCATTTGCATAATTCATAAATCAAATCGATTTCCACATAAAAGCGCGTTCGCCTATTTTTGTATCAGTCCGCGTCGCGTACGGCTCATCATATTTAATAAATAAGCGAATTTATACGGGCACGCGCGCGTAACATTATCCTGTTTACAATATTATGTCGTCCGATTTTATGAATTTTTGATGCAATTTTATTTTTGACACTGCTGTCGCATTTTCCACACTGCGTTTTGTTCAGTTGTTGTTGTTGTTTGAGTGTCATTTACGCAAACATAAATTGTGCAAATTATTTGCCTATTACCCAAGCGTTTAGTTTCAACAGCGCGAAATGTTTTGCTCATACATTTTAATTGCCAATGTAATTCATAAATGTCCGAAAAACTATTTAAATTTCACGCGAAATTGTATTTTCTGCAAGATTCACTCGGGAAAATGCGGGTATTAAATAATTTAGTGTTAGTTAAAAGCAAATTTAAGTTCGACCTTCCTTGGAAGACTTGACTAAGCTAATAAAATAAGGTGCAAAAAAGGGAACAACGCATTAAGAGCCAAGGACAAAGAACAAAGGACGAAAAACGGTTGACATTTAACGCTGCGTAATAGGAAAATGATCGTGTGCTGAATACGGTGACTTCTATGCATAGAAATCACCCTGATTTTCACGTTTCTTCTTTTTCTTCACCATTTCTTTGTGAGATTTTCGCCTCAGTTTTCTTTTTGTTTATTCCTCTATTTTCACCACGTTTTCTTCCAACCGTTTCTTGCCAGTGGAAAGTATACTTCTTAAAGTTTATTTATTTTTTAGTTATGATCATCTCGACTGAAAATAACTTGTCTATTATTAAAATGCCAATAAAATCGACGCATGAACTTTTTAAGAAACACACATAAATAAAAGTCAATAACACGTCAATAGGTGCTTAAACTTTATGAGTGAATGTATAGAAAATTATAGCAACACCTTAATATAACTGTACATTTAATATGTTATCAAATGCATAGTGTTATAATACACTATCATTAGTTGAATATGGTGTTATGGATTTATATTCAAGAATTTGAATAAATTTACTTACTAAATTTGCTTTCATATTTCAAACTATCCCACTAAAATATAACACAAATGTAATATTTATTTGAGCTCTTAATATGTAAGCGAAGTGAATCTATCGTCTCCATCGCATTTATTTATAAGGAAACAGCATACACTTTCAGGTTATTATTCCAGTTCGACTTAAAAGGATGAATTAGTAAACGTATTTGTATGATTTGTTCATTCAATTGTGAAAGTTTCCATTAGACTGATGGAATTATAGTCGCTGCTATTACATTTTGTGTGCCTTGCAAAAGGAGGAGACGAGAAGATTGGATTATAAGATAAACTTTTTTACGCTCATCTTGTTTTATCCGAATATGCTTTTGTTCAGTTTTTTATAATATTTATTCGCCGCCTCGAAGTGAATAAATGTTCAACGCATTTGGCAAGAATAATTACTTAACCGTTATGTTTATACAGTGATTAGTTGATTGATTGATTGTTTATTAAATGGAACTCAATTATTTTTAGTTCAATTGCGTGCATAAAATATTAATGATTATCATTTATCCATGTTATGCTTATGTTTAATTGGCATTTAAACTAATGATAAACTAATTAATACATCAAAACTGCTGAGACTTGATAACTAAATGGATTTATTATTAAATTATTATTACTTAAAGGCTTGAAATGATTTGCTGGAAAAGCAAATTTTATGATTTCTCAATTCTGGAAGTTTTGGCAAATTTCTATGTCAGTATTAAATATTCAATGGCATGAGTCAGCTCGTTGCTTTCTCAGGATTTTCCCGAATGATGCACGAATATCCTTTTTAATATTTGGTTGCAAGGAAAATCAAATCCAATCTGGATGTAATCAAGTGACTCACAACTTTTATAGATCACTAGCGCGATGAGCTATTTGCGAAACGCGTGATAGGCGGATAAAAGACGTCAATAAACTAATTAATCCACACGGTTATTGGAAACAAGCAGAAACTGATGGCACATTATTAGTTAATAATGCATGATTAAATTGTTGCGCACGTAGGGACAGAAACAATAAGCTCGGGCGAGGCGGCTATTGTGGCCAACAAATTGGAAAAAGTGGCGCAGTCAATTTTGGATTTCCTTGGCGGCAGCAGCAGCGGCAGCGGCGGCATATTGGCATGCTGGTGCCGCCACCTTAGCCACAGTGCGGCTCGCATGCCGCGCCATAGTGATAGTGGCAGGAGGGCGAAGAAGACGAAGAAATATTGGCGCTGAAAGGCGAGTGAGCTAACACAACAGCTGAGGGATCAGACGCGATGCAGCGCTAAATAAATAAAGTCTAACCAGCTGCCGCCAATTTTTCTTGCTTTCCTCCGGCCGGATATTCGTATTCGGATTGTATGGCACCGCATGCGGTTGTTGCCGCCTCCGTGTGTGATATTTGCCCATTCTGTTCATCATCGTTTCGTTTCTCCAATCTGACATCACGACACGTACTGATATCTTCTTCAAATATTATTGTGTATTTGCTTTTATATTACTTTTTCATCAATACATGCATAAATATTACTTATGCTCTCGACTTAAGTAGGATTCCGCATAGCTATAGCCATCTATAGACCATTTTGTAAGTAAATAACATTACTTTAATTAAGTCACTGCATCAGTGGATATTACATGAACAAAGTAAGTGAGGGTAATAAAGTGAGTGGCTAGCGTGTTTTTAAATGATGAAATGCGGAGGGAGAATGTAAAAAAAATGTTTAAAACATTTTGCAAAGGACCGAATGGTGTTTTGTGTATTATAAAGGCGCATAATTTGTGCGTACAAAGTGCGCGCCGCCCCCCGACCAACTAATACACCTCGCGGTCTACGTGCCAATGATGCACTGTATGGCAGCGGCGCCGGTGGAGGCGGCTGCGGCGGCTCGAGTACATTCATGTCGCTACATTGCATCTCTGGGGGCTCATAAAATATTTAAAATGCGTACATATTTTCCCATCTCAACGGCCTCTTTTCCATGTTGCCCTTTTTTTCTCCGGTTGGCGTGTTTTCATTTGCAAACGGTTTTTCCAATATGTTTTCTAAATTACCAACTAGTTTTTCCTTTCTTGCGAAGCAGCACAAACTTGTAAAAGATGAATTATGATCGAGTAATAAAGTAAATGAATGCAAGAAGCAAAAAACGCGTTGCGTAAATCTTGGAGTGAAACTGCGTGGCAATTAAAAAAATACGAATTGCGAAATAAAACGCGGACGCGCGACATAAAAATGTGAAAATATGAAAATCTCATTTTAATTCGTCCGCGATTGGCCGAGAAGGCATTTAATAATACTGAACTTATAAAAGTCTTAGGCGAGCGCGTAATTGCCGCTGATTTGTGCCTCCGGCGGCGCGGCGAGCTGAAGGCGGCAAGCATGAAATTGTCAAGCAAAGAGCGGCGCGCGACGACAATAAAAAATCTGTGACATTGCGTTTAAGACGACGACGGGCAACAGCTTGAAAGCCAATTCTTCACTGCATGCTAATAATATTTTTAATGCCCTCTTCATCACTCATTCACGTGCTAATTATGCGCATCATACTTTTAAATATAAAGTTATCAAATTTAAGGAAAACTTTATTCGCCAAATTTTATTTTCTACTTCTTCCATTTTTTTAAATTAATGAATAATTCTATATAAATTTTCTTTGTGAATTGAGTACTTGAATACGCAAAGAGAATCTCTTAAAATATTTATCAATAAATAAATTTGTGAAAAGAAGGCAGTAAATGTAAAGAAATTGGCATAACATGTCGCACATAAAGAGTTGTCTTTGCCGGTGGAAAAGATGCGAACAATACAAATAAAGCAGAATGAAAATGGAAAGCGTTAGAAAACAATAGCATTTTGTGCGGACGCATCGAGTTTTCCGCGCACATTCCGCTAGTATTTTTATATTTGACAATAACAGTTTCATTGCACCCCAGTAAGCGTAATGGCAGAGCCACACCGGCACCGCTACGCCGCTCCCAGTACGGTGGCGGCAAACAACCGCCAGCAGACAAATACGCTTTTTCAAACATTTATATGCCACGTATCCCTTGAACTTTTTTCGCCCGCTGTTTGCTCAACTGTTTCATGCGTTAAGACATTACTCCTGATGAAAATAAAAGGCGACATTATTTTCTTCATAAATTATTAATAATTCCAAAGTCCTTCTTTCTTATATTACTCATTGTTTTAATGAGAAACATGAAAAATGTAAAGTTATGTAAATGTTCCAATCATTTTTTTCGCCTGCGTCCTGATGATGATGACATTTCTTCATCCAATCGTATTATTTATTAAAGTTCATTACGAGAGTACGAAACATATTTGAATGCAAATAAACGTAGATGGCATATTCATTAAATCGAAGACGCGAAATAACAAATTTCTATTTTGCATTACGTCGTGGTGAATTGCGCTTTAATTATGTTGCGTAATTAAAAATGCGCGACGCATCGCAAAGGTGCGCGTCGCACGCGTGCACACCGCAATTTTTAATTAATCCGGCGCTGCCGTATAAATCTCAATTTTTTCTTCCTGCTGGTGAATTTTTTTCCTTCCTGGCTTTTCCACATCGCATGCATTAAGACCTCATCTTTAACAAGAAGGAATAAAATCTACCAAGTGATAGAGAAATTCACCATCAAACTCTTAAACTTCTCAACACCTCTCCTATTTTTACCAGTGTATATCTGCCTTGAATAAATACTTCTTCTTACTCAAAATTATTAATTAATTACCATCAATGCTCTGCGTAATTTTGCAAAAAAGTTTGCAATTATTATTTGTGATTATTTTGTATGGTGAACATTCCAAAGTCCAAAGTGCATTTCAATGCAATGCCATTGTCTATTGCATTAAAATGCAAATAAGTTGCTCTTGACGAGCGCAGGGGGCGGCAACAGCACAGCACGTCTGCATGATGAGTGCGGCGCGGTCGAGGTGGCGGCGGTGGTTTTTATGCTTCTGTCACTTGCGTGTCAAAAAGAATGTGGAAGTTTTATTAACAATGAAAGAATTTAAATTAGAATTACGATCGGTCGCTTCATCAACGAGTCTTGAATTACTAATGAACAATAAAATGCAAAAATTAAAGAAATTTGCCGTTTCACTCAAATTCATTATTGAAATTTTTTAGCAAGTAACAGGAAAACCAATTTCTATTATAAAATATTTATAATCACCAACAACTTGTGACGTGTAATTTTATTAAGTTATTTTTTGTTTTTCAGACTTAAAGAATTTTCTTGTCGTAAAAGAATTTCTTAAAATAATTCTCTCAACTTTTTCATCAACAAAATATTTGCGCTCTTAAATTGGCATTTTGTTAACATTTCGAGACACTTGAATTTTTCTTATTCACCTCTTAATACTCGGCTCGCTTCTTATAGTATTTTGTACTTTTCTAGTGTTTTTCCTTTTGTGCTTTTCCTACTCCTATTTCCATTCTTAAGCAGACGAAATGCGCCATGCGTATTCGTCTTTGATAACTTTGCCGCCACTGCCCTTTCTTCTATCTCGCTGTTTAACTGCAAAAGCCGCCCTCTTATTATTTTTGTATATGAGATGTGAATGTGCGTCCTCTTTGATGCGACTTTTCCTCTTCTTTTTCCCGCCTCGTGCGGCAGCAGCACATTTGAGACTTTTTATGTTTATTGTGTGCGTACATTGCGCATCATTTTCCGCGGAGGAAAAGGTATGAAAAACATTTAGGACACGTTTATCCGGCGAACGAACCAAGTGTGTGGGCAAAAAATGACGAGATGAAGAAGAAATGAACAAGTGGAAAGTGCGGATGAGGAAAGGTCTCAAAAGTTACACGGCGAATGCTCGAGCTGAAGCAAAAAAGCGTAATTGCGTATGAAATACCACCAAATATTACACCCCAAAAATTTTCCTAAGTAATTTTCTCTCTGCTCCTTCGTTCGCAGGAAATGTTTCTCGTCCGTGTTCCGAAAAATGCAAAATGTGCATGAAAAATAATTCAATTCTTTTGTTTTCCATAATACTTAAAAATTCACAATTTCCTACGTATTGTTTTTCCATTTCACGTTTTCAACAAATAAATATATTTTGCTGCGATTGCAACAATGAGCAAATCGAACAGTGAAGGGAGAAATGGCCAAAGAGAAGTGGTCGTGTTGGTTTTCTTGCATGGAAAGATTGAATTTTCCGGCAACGGTTTTGTTGCACTTCAGCATTACTAAGTTTTTCTTGCGCGAGCGTAAAGAGAAAATGTTGTTGAAGAAGAGGAAGAAAATTTGTGCGCCATGCGCGGTCGCCATAGATAGATAGATAGATAGATAGATGGATGGATGGATGGAAATTCCATTACGGTATCCTTGCCCCATTTTTATTTCAAACTCCAGGCAGCCAACATTCCTGTATTTCTTTCTGGAACTCTCCTCTCCTTTGGCGCGGCGCAAAGTGAAAGAAATACGCGAAGACTAAGAGTTGCGTGGCGCGCACATAAAACGAATCTTTATGGATTTCCCAGGAAAGAAGAGACGAGGAAGACGCGCAGCGATGGCAGCGCGTCGAGACATACATTTGAGGAGGAAACCTCAATGTTTTCAATAAAAATGCCCAGCCACTCAAGGCCAAGAAATTCTCTTTGTACGCGCAATCTTCCCTATTGCACTCTCTGTAAGAGGAGTCGAGAAACGCGGAGCAAATAAATTCTGAGGTTAAGGTAACATTACAAATAACCAATCCATTTTTGCAAAATAGAAAAAAACCGAATAAATGATTACACTTTTTAAATATTTAAGATTTCGTCCTGTCTTAAAAAGAAGATGCAGAAGCGAAATTTTTTTTGTGTGTGCTTCAAATGTTATCAATTTATTATCTGCTAAGGCAATAATTTAAATTCACATCATGATACGCGTAACTGAGTAATAAATTTCATTCTTTTACTCGAAATTAAATTCGACAGATGATGAGGGTCAAGTAAAAGTGAACGTCCAAAAAGCATTACCATTTTTATTTTAATGCCATCCAAAGTCTTCGTTTGGTTCGTTTAGTTCAATGGGTCTTTTTTGTCTGGTCGGACGAGTGTGCGGTCAAAGAGTGCGTGGAAGAAATAAAAATAAAACCAAACGACCGAATTCTACCTTTATTGCCCTTGATATTGAATTCCCGTACTCGCGCGCATCCCGCATCCCTCAGGGCGAACGAAAATATTGAATTCAAATTTTTATTGTGACCCTAAACGCGCTACTAAACCGTATACTACAATGTTTATACTTTTTTTTTGACGTAAAACTTATTTAGCGAGGTGTCTATACTGACATTGCGTAAATAGAAGTTACACAAAATAATGCTAACTTTGAGGCGTTATTACACGTAATCTGTTGAACCAAATTGAATGGTTTATTGATATAGTATCAGAAATTTAATTAGCTTTCTGATGGTGAAAGAATTACTTTGATATCTCTTGTAGTTCGCGAGATATTAATTAAAATGTTAATTGGTGTATGTTCCATAAACTTTTAAACTTTAAAAACTCAAAAATTGATGACATGTACTTGATAAGGTTTTTACTAATAAATTTTTGGAATGTATAAAAATGCAATTTAAAGTCACAAATAATCATTTGCAATTGTTTAATTTAAATGTTGTGAATATATCAAAGTTTTATTAGCATATATTGCATATTGCTATTGACTTAATTTATTTTGTACAATATTCTATTAAAATTTAATACCTGCAACTGGTTTATTCTGTGTGTTTATTTATTTATTTATTCAATAGCTATGTATATTTCGCGATACTTGCGATTGCATAACACAATCGATTGTTTTAATAACATTGAATCAAATAATAAATATTTTTATACGGCACGTTTGTGAGATTATCTTCCAATTATTATTTCATTTCATTTTTTGTGTATGTATTTTCATGGATTCTTTTTTAATTACAACATGAAATTTGCCTAGTTTTGAGCAAGGTCTGGTGGATAGTTATTGCTTGTAAACGCGGATGAAATGAGAGAGCAGCTCATAAAATGATGATGAATGCAAGGACTAGAAATGACTTTTGCATTATTAATGAAATTATCCTTGAATTATCCTCACAATTAGACGCCACGGGTCTAGACATTGCATTTATTATTGTTTGAGCATAACCGCAAATGGACGAATGGACCCAGACGATTTATTATTTCCTTGGAGGCGGTAGTTTAATGTCTTGACATAACTACTCCTCATGGAGGGTTTAAATATCATTGTTAACTACTTTTCAACTATTATTATCAATTAATTCGCATCCATATTATAATTTTCCCCAGAAATTCATATTGTTTATTCAAATCAAGCATAATCTAATATTTGCTATCTGAATTTAGTTGATAATTGAAACTCCCTATAACTATTACTACTAAATCTATTTTCCAAATGTGTCTAGCCAACTGAACTGTGATTATTCATAGGGTACGTTTGAAATTTTAATAAGTAAGCTTTAAGGATAATTTAATGCCTCAAATGTGCTTATCATAAAATTATGGCTTTGAGCTCAGTAAGGAGGAAACATGAAAGAATTAAAAATAGATTAGAACGCTGCTTATAACACTTTTCAAAGAAGTTGTATGAGTATTTTTCGCACGTATCAGTAACCGCAGTGTTATCAGTTTATTTAAGATATTTGGTGGGTGTGCAATAGAAAAACATCGTGCGGCGACGGCGGCAGCAATGATAATACGAAATAATAACGCGGGCGGCGCGTTTATCTATTATGGGCGTTCTTCGTGCATTAAAACTTATGTAATGCGTTTGTAATACCGGCGGCAACAGAAAAGGTGGTTTGCAATGCCTTATCTTAATAGTTATGTGTGTGCTCCACACAGCGTGTGTGCGAGCCAAGGCGTGCGTTTGCATTCACTTTTCAACAGCCGCTGCCGGTGGCGTTGGCGGTGGCAGCGTCAACGATGATGGCACTGAATGGCGACGACATTGAATGGCTGCTGCTGCTGCTGCTGCTGCTGCGGCGGCGGTAATTTTGTGGGTCGCCGGGCGCTGATACCAGATGTAGCAAACCGATGCGCAGCATAATCGAGTGTTACATTACACAATTGCCGCCTCCCGCCGCACACTCTGTGCCGACATCTCGTGCTATTCGTACGGATCACACACAAAAGGCGCAAATTCGCTTATAAAGAAATGCTCAAGAGGAAGCAGCGAAATGATAAAGAGTTTATGCTTGGCGTGTGCTTGAATTGAACGGCGTGCGATAAGTTTGAAAGCTGCGTAGCGCAAATGGGGAATTAATCGAAAAATTGTAAATTTATTGCGGGCGGAACGCAATACGCCAATGTTGATTCGGGCGCGGAAGTCGTAGATCATTCGAACGCATATGCAAATGCCGCACATTCATCACCGCCCCCGGGTTGCATTTGCGCGCATTGCAATTATCAATGCGTTAATCTTGTTCAAATAAAACGCACCAGCAGCAACACCAGCAGTTTGTTGATGTTATTTTGTTGCAATGAAATGTAATAAATGCAAGTCCAAATAACTTAGTCGTAAAAGCAAGTCGGAAAAAGTCTCCTCGACTTCTTTCCCGTATCTTCTTACAGTCGGGAAGAACATCCCCTCGTCTCGTTATTCCTCACGCAGTACAGCTGTAAACTCGTGCAACTCGCGTTATAAGATGGCAATTGCAATAAGTTAATATTAAAGTTTCGGGACGAAGTTCGTCTAATATGCTTGTCACGAAGGATCATGTCCTGCCGCATTATCCACCTTTACTCAAGAGCAGCGCAAATACCTTTCATGGCGGTCATGTACGCGCTCTGCGAAAAAGTTTAACAACTAGTTGAAAAATCAAATCATGGGAGATTTTATACCCTCACGTTGTTCACGCAAACGACGACGAGGACGTTCAACGAATTTTGCAGTTATACAAATGTTCTCAACTCGTAAAAAGTTTCGATAACTAATCTCATTCGTTATAATCTTATTTGCTTTCTCATAATAGCTATTATATTTAAATATCTGCATTTTTAAGGGTTGATTTGCAACAGGGAAAAGTATGAATGCATGTACGATCGATGCAGATTTAATCCAGTGTAAGTAAAAGTTATCTACGGGATTGAATAGGATCGCACTATCAGTATTGCGTCGCGAATGCCGCCCCCCGAACCAGCCAGCCATTTCGCATGTGTGCGCTCATATCTCGTAGCACATGTGTGTTTTGCACAGATTTTCCACGTGCACATTCACACCAAATGTGTACAAACTTTCAGTGTGTATAGAAAACTGGTACACTTTTCCAACCCTTTCATAGAAAAATCACTTTTACCTTACCATTTAATTTCCTCCTGATTTTGAGGCAAATCTACTATTATGATTGCTTCCTAAGGGGATGCAAGGTACTTGCAAATTGATTTTTGAGGTGATTTGATGATTTTCTGTATAAAAATGTTGGAATATTGTATAAAATGCTTTGAGGCGCATAATACAAGCGCAATTTGTATTGAGAAGTTTCAGGATGCTCCAGCGCTTCGTTCTTTCTATACGCAGCATGTTTGAGTGAAAGTCCGGAAACTCCGGCGAGTCCGGATGCGAACGACATTAGATACTCTGCACCCTTGATATTATTAGATCCCGTCTGGAATCTGCCAATATATACGCCGTGTGTGTGTATATACAAAAGCGGGCAAAACTTGAACAAAACTATCAAACGATTTAAGCGAGTTGATCATCGAACAAAATTTTCCAGCTCAAAGGGTTAGCGATGAAATGTTATTAAATTTTCGCAATTATTCTCACTGAACCTTTTCTTGGGGAAATTCATTTGTCAACCGAATATTTCATACAAGTAATTTAAAAAAATGCATTAATATTAAACAAGCAATTAAAATACGTGTTCTTTGATATCACAAAGTTGTTGTTGCACTAGTTCAAGTTATAAGAACTAGCTGAGCGCAGAGTTTCCTTTTTGGCACGCGTTACAGTGAGGGAATATTATATGAAATGTTAACAGCTTTTGCAAGAGTTCCTCAACGGACGGCTAACAAGTTGAATGAGTTGACACACTCGGCGCGAGTTGTGACAAGACGAGCGACCGAAGTTTCATCGACTTTGCGGCGCGCTCTTCGCGCAGCAAATTGCGGAAATATTTCAACTCAAAAGCGCATAAAACCAAATGAAGCACAGTCGCGCCGCTAAATTTGATTACGCGCCACGCTGACAAATGCACCGCGCGCAATAAATGTTGCGGAAAATTTGCAGCGCTTTCTAATTGTTTCTTTTTAAGTGGCGCGAAACACTACACGCGGTCTCAAGAGCTCTTGTTATTGTTGTTTCGCCGTACTAAACGAGCGCCGAATAAAAAGAGGGCGCTTTTAATGAAAGTGCACGCGGCCTGCGCCGAAATTGAAATCATTCGCAAATTTGACTAGAGTAATTCGGTGTGTTTTCGGGGGGCGGCGGCGGCGGGCGAGCATATTTCAAGCGTTTTTACTGCCAGTGGCGCGCAAATTGGCGCGCGCGCGCCAGAAACGCGCAAAATTTAATTAATAAAACCAATTTGCAAATTGCGCGCACGCTTACTGTACGTGTGTACTCGCTCGCCGTTTGCGGCAAAGTTGCACTCTGTAATTCTTAGTTTACGGCGGCGCACACTGCATACGTAGGTACGGGGAGGCGGCTAATAGCGACGGCGTAATGGCAACAATGCCAACATTGCGTACGTACGTACCGGTCAAACAATAAAACGTGTTTTGCGGCTTTCAATTGTGAATTATACGTTTAAACGCAGCGCATTTGTGGGGGGTGCGCATTAGAACATGGGCGAAGACAGCGGCGAGACTGCGTTCGGGGGTAACAAAGACGCACGCCAAGAAGAAGTTGAGGGGGCAGCACAATTGAGTCGATACCGGGCAGTTGCTTCTCGCCGCACGAGAGGCGAAAACAAGCTCGTAAATCCCGTTTAATGACTAAATTGCTACTAGTATACTACTAGTCTATGCGTTAATGGGCGGCAAGGCTAATTCCTCGCCCGCCTCCACGTCCAACAAAACTTTTCCTCTTCGCATTGCTCCCTGCTAAATTAACCTTGGAAATCTTTACCAAAACATTCACTCAGGTACCTACGAATATTTCTGCTCGCAAAAAATAACAATGAAATAATTAATGATTTGACGCTAAAACTTAAACGTCAAACTTTCCGAACAAGTTTTCTATGATTTGTCTTGAGAAAAACAAGAATACGTGCATCCTCTTCACTAATTGAGGTAATAATGAATTAAACGCGCCCTGCGCAAACATTCGAACAATATTCTTGCGGTTGTTATTGCATGTGTGTTGGTGCGAGCGAGGGTGTGCGGTTGCGCATGAATTGGCGGCGCTTTCCGCCTCCGATGAAGCGACTTCGAGGTGGTACGTAATTACAAACTTTCCACGCGCTTGACTTCTTCAAGAGGACGCTTCTGCCGCCACTGCTGCTGCTGCTGCCGCCGCTCCCGACGTCGTCCGATATCCACTTATGGCTGCGCACATTCGGCAGCAGTAGCAGCAGCAGCAGCAGTGGCGGCGGCAGCACAATACGCTCATATCCAACATATTTCATCTTGGGCACCAGCCGTAGGGGCTGCTGAAACTTTCATATTGCTTATGAACTTTGCGCGTTATTTCACATATAAATTAAAAATGTAATTCAAATTATAAATTGCACAGCTTACTCTTTAGTTTCACCATTTGAAAAAATTTCGAAACTATTTCAATGATAAAGTATTTCCAAGGGGTATCTTAAATATTAAAATGGCAACTTGTCAATTTGTGAATCAGTTATTTCGAACGCACTTACATACTGTACGCAGAATTACGACCCTTGTAAAGAAAAAGAAGAATTTGAACGCGACGAGGGACTTAATTTGTAAGAAATATTACATCCTTACGTGTTTATCGCACGCCGGAGAGCACTTGAGTCCGGGCGAGTCGGGGTCCACTCCGGGCGCGGGCGCTTTTACTCTCAACTAATGCATAAATTGATTTATTCCACCAAAGGATATCCATCGCTTCCATTACACCGCCTGCCAGCCGGGGATGAATTACCATCGGGTTGCGTGGCGCAAGACGACAGGACGAGCAGCAGGAGCTGGAGGAGGTGGAGGAGGCGCTGAGCTCTCCTCTTCAACGAGTGTCCGATGTCCAGCTGCGCAAATGCGATTATGCACTTTATTTGTATGGATAGACTATTGTTGCATTGATGCAATTATCCTTTCTGCGTTGTCCTCTGCGCAAACAATTGATTTAATTCATTTCCTCTTTGAATTCGCTAAGTGAATTCGATGGATTTGGATTGCTTTACGTGTTTGGACAATGAATGATCTTGATACAATAACAACAGAAAATTTAGCTAGCCATTTTCCTGCTGAGTCGCAGAAAAAAAGGTGAAAAATTAAAATGATCCTAAACGTTGGAGAAAAGCGATGAGTTTGCAAAATTAAATAGCAATTTAAACGGAATGCCCAGTGTTGTGCGCCATTTCGGAAAAGTCCAGGAACTATGCCCTTTTGACACTTTAGCGTGCGAGTCACGTACTAAATAAAGAAATATAAATGTATTTTGTGTACGGTCTTGAAGCGCGCCCGACGTCTTCCGGCCGTTTCGCGCTGATGCAAGAGAACCGCATTTCAACCACGAACACATATCTTTGCGGCGCAGCCAGCCATTCGCCGCCACCGCACACAAATATATGCCGTCTCCGACATCTTCAGCTGTGCACTCACACAGCCGTATCAAAGAGAGACGCGTATGAGAATGGTATTTATAATAAATTTCATTTCGATTCAATATAAATTGATGCAATCTCGGAAGATGTGCGGTTATGGCAGAAGCAGCAACGGGGCGGTTTCGTTTAGGCGCACATGTTCCGCTTCGCCGCCTCCGCATATGTGAGTGTTGCGCGTGGTGGCAGAGGTACATATTGATATGTATCAATGTATTGTGTCGATTGCATATGCATTCAAGGAAATTCTGCAGCGCGTTCTATGAGTGCGCAAAACGCAAAAAAGGCAAAGTTGGAGGACGTGCAAACGTCGAAAAGTGGCAGCGCATAAAGGACGGAAGACGAAAATTTCCTATTCTGCGTATGAGCGGAAGAAGGCAAAAAATGCGTGCGAAGCGAACGCGAAAGATCCGCAAATGATTGTTCATTCATATGTAGATCCAGTACGGTTATATTCATTCGTTCTTTTTAGCGAAAAGCTGCGATAGATTTGCTTCCAATGTGCCTTTCTCAATGATTTACCTTTATTTAAATAAACCGAGTGTGATAGGAAAGTTTGCAAAAATATTATATCCGGCGAAATTTCTGATAATTAACTTTTAAAACATTGCTTTAAAATATGATGGGATTTTGTTGAAATGTTGTTGGCGTTTAGAATTGAACAACTAAAATGTGATGTACGTATTAAAGTTAAAACCGGAAAGCGCGTGGTCGAATTATAGTGTGAGTGTTGGAAAGCCGCCTCATTCGCGATTCCGGTCTTGTCGAAGTAAAGTCGCAGATGCGATGCCCAATAACAAGAGGAGACGGCAGCCAGCGACGACGGCGGTGGCGGTGGCGGTGGCGGCGTTGTCGTCGTCATGCATTTTTATTCCCCTGCTCTCGCGAATGTTTTAAGAAACGAAGAAGCGAGCGAGGCGAAGGTATTAAGGAAGAGGCCGACAAAGCTGAAAAGAATAATGATTCTTAATTTTCATTTCGTTCCTATACGCGCCGCCGCCGACGTGACCAGAAACGCAAACCGAAAATATGTCATGGGGATTTTACCCATACGCTTCTTCGCCCTTCTCGCCGCTTCTTTTCTTCTTTTCGCATCTTCTTGTTCTTTGCCATTCGCAACGGTTAGTTATGTGAATGCCATGTTGCCATGCTATCTCTTTATACGCGTTGTCTCGTTGATGCCAACCGCCATCCGATGGGGGGTTGGCGGCAGCCACCGTGCCGGCGGTTGACTGCTACACGTACACACATGATGATCGTAGGTGCCGCGCCACTCACGCCTTCAACTTCTTTTCGAACTTTGCGCCATTTGTTAGGAAATTCAATAATGCTGTACTAAGTTGTCATCCGGTCGAACATCATCGCTCAACGTGAATTATTGCTTTGTTGCTTCAACGCTCTTGTGATCCAAACGCCGTCAATGTTGCTATTGTGTCAACGAAGAGGTTAGCTTTATAATCTCTCAAAACTCGCATCCGCAACTAAATGACTTAAATCGTTAAAACTCACTAAATCTTCAACTTATTATGATTTATCATCGCCATCCAATAAAATTATATTTTAGTAAATTTACAATTATCATACTTTTGATCTCCACGGAGAAGAATAAAACTTGGAGTTTTTGGTGCATCAAGGATCATTTGTTAAAGAACTAATATTGCGCGACGCATCCTGACAGGAGCCAGAAGGACGCGTTGCAGTCGATTGAGTGGGATTCAATCGATTACTATCGCCCACTTGTGCGCGCAAACATTAATTGTGTTCTGCTTTTCATTTCACCGACTGACGATTCTCGCAATGGCTGCAATTACACTCACCACACACGGGCCGGGCCGTTCAATAAGGATAATAAAAACTTGGCCGCGAGATGAAAACAGCCCGGAAATGAGAGAAAAACTTAACGATCTATCATGCTTCGTACAATTCGTTGTTGTACACGGTCGTGCAATTAATTTCAACCAAAAATTCCAAATTCGCAACAATTCAAGTACTTGCCTTAATTGCACTTCATATTCCTGTGAGTACTTTACCGGTTAGCCTCATTTAAAATAAATGCATTTGCGTTTTTAACGGGTGAATACGTTTGCAATGTGTGATAAGATACAGGACGACTGATTAAATATTCATGTTTTGTGAAATATGCTTGTGCATTATGCGCAGCTGGGAGTGAATGCAGTTTCCTGCTTTTCCAACCCTGTTTGTGCACATGATGTGAGACGGTGGCGGCGGCGATGGTTCTTATCTGGCGTTTGTGTGTTTGTGTTTTGTGCACGGCAGCGTCGGCAGCGACGGCGAAGCTGACCCGGCACCTCTAAAGGATTTTGAACCTTTTTGAAGACGATGCCGCAGCACACTCTCGACAAAGCGTCATGCATTGTGTAAACGGCTGTGGCGGCAGCAGCGGTGGCGGCAAACACACCGGCAACGTTGTAATGTTGGGAAATGGCAATTGTGTTGCATAAGCGCACAAAACCAGAAGTAGGAAGGCATTAAGATGCACCGGTTTATTATGCATCAAAACGCATTGTTGTTCTTCCGCCCTTTGCGGCAGAACACCGGCCCCGACCGCACAACATATGCCGCAAGACAACCCCGCGCTAATTGAGTGGAATCCTCCCGCAATTTATAAATGCATTAATTTTTATCAAAATAAATGCTATTATGCAAAAGTAACTCTTAAAAATCCAATTGCATTCATGCATGCGCAATTGCAATTCGGAGTGCGAACCGATGTGTTTGAATCCCGAGGGAAATGCGATCCTCCCGTTGCAACCTGCCAGCCACCCACACTCCCCCGCATCCAGATAATGCAGCGTTAACTCGCGCTGTGCAACGCTTAAAATATTTTATTTTCCTTCGGCTTTTCTTGCTTCCTTTTCCTCTTTTTCATTTCCTCCCCGCGCGTGTGCTTGCCTGTTTTTATTTCAGTTTATCCTGTTTGTTTGTTTGTTTGTTTGCCACGCGTGTTTAGCCCCGCTATTCATACAGGACAAGCGCATTTAATCCTTTTTATATAATATGATTATCTTTAAATTTTCATTCACATATTTTCATTTATTTTTCGCATGATTTTCGCGCACGTTCAGTGCCTAATTCAGTAAAACTTTTTAGCGGGATTAAAGCGAAATGTATGCCACTGTATATTGGATTGAACTAAATTGTCAGAACATAGTTTATTTTATTTGGCATTTTGTGCAGTTAAAGTATTGAGCAATCCGATTCGATTTTTCGATTGCGCGCACCGTACAATGCTTTGCACTTTGCACGTAAATTGGTTCATTATTAAGCCTTCATTGCGCGTGCACGTCGTGTGCAACTTTAGCTCCTTGTGCTTTCTTACTTCTTCTTAGTACGACCACCATTAAAGTGTGCTGCTAAATTAGCATAAATTAAAAGCAAATTTTAAAGGGTGCATACAAATTTTGATTGATCAATAATTCTACACAGCAGTACAAAAACTTAAGGTTTAAGTTTTATTTACGGAAATATTTAGAGAAGTAATCTTCAATTTTAACCCTTTATTAGTCGATTATTTAGCATATATATCGATTTGCAACAGAAGCGAAACAACAAATTAATTTGCAAATGCGTGCCGTATATTTGCGCATTGTTATAGCGCAGGAGCGTAAAAAAGAAGATGAGCGTACAGCGCACATGCAGCGCTATTAAAACGAATGAACGCGCTAAAACACTTCATTGCAATTCGCAAATTTGGCGGCGGCCATGTGTGTATGCGTGCATGCATCAATATGATTCAAGGGACGGCATCCGTGGTGGTGGCGAGCGCAGCCAGCCGGGGACGGCTATCACACGCGCGCGCGTTTTAATGCGGATTTGACGCTCGGTTGATCACATCGCGCTGATGTTCATTCCAACAACAAGCATACCAGCGCTTTTCCACCGTTGCATTGATTGATTTATTTTCATGCATTACAAAATGTTCTAACAACCCAAATTTGCAATATTTTTCTATTGTAAATTACCGCAACATTTAAATAATTATTTCACAATAACCAAATAAAACTAAAAAAAGTTATGCAAATTTATTATTCACGTATGAATGATGTAGGTACTTTCAATTCGAGGCATGCATCGTTTTAAGTACTTACTAATGTTGTGAGATTTATAGTCAGAGGTTAAATAAATTTAAACAAAAATTGTAAACAACCTGATCTCAAGAGTTATCATCCTGAACATCAAGATCATCATCATCATCATACGTAGACCGAAAGCACGAGACTCAGGATATTTAATGTTTATCCAATATAGCCAAGTCGCATATGTACTTTTCCTTTTGGCATCTCGCTCTTCTTCAGTTTTATATTAGTGCTCTGTCGCTCTTGACGTGCGCGTGTAACCAACATTGCATTTTACAACCTCTTTTACATGTTTCGACGTTTTATGCGCTTTGCGAATTGACATAAAATATATATTCGCTCGCTTCGCAAATAGTTTTCTTCGATCATGCTCGAGGCTCGTTACTTAAACGCCTCCGCATCGTTCAATGTTTGCAACAAATTATTCGACAAATTTTATTTCCACTTACAGAAGCCGTAAACCAATAAACTATTAGGTACCTCTTGGTATCAGCCAGTCAACTACTAAATCCATCATCAAAACTTGAAATTTTAATTAAAAGTAAGAATTTCCTTCAATTTTTCTTGTCTCGTCGAGAGATTACTTTTAAATTCTTCGACTCAAAGTGAAACAAATACACTAATAACATTTCTACAATTTGGCGCAATTTGCATGCGCGCACCGAACGTGTGGCTTTCCGCATTCTGACGCTATTACAGCCGCCCCCGACGGGGCCCGAAACAAGCCATCACGCACATGATAAAGTGTTGCGGTATTGTTCGCGCGCTTGCGCATTGCATTGGCGCATCGCGTTCGCCAGTTGTTTGTAAATAATGCATTTAATTAAACGCGAAATAAAGTGATTCCCCATTGCACTGATAATAAATAATCCGCGCGCGCGCACTCTCACTAAACGGACGAATGCATTTATTAATACGTCCGCCGCTCCCTCCTCTCCTGCGGGTATTCGCGCATCGTCCTATATGCACAACCGACCGTATCTCTCTATCCGTGTTCGCAAATTGCACGAATCTCACTCACTCCCTGCACTTGCCCTGTTTGCAGAGCATTGCTCGACAATGATCATGACCATCATGCTGCCCTCCAACCCTTTCTCGCAATGCCATCAGTTGCCTCTCTCTCGCTCTCTCTCTCTGTGCGCCCGTACAAATAAGCAACAAATCACCGAATAAACAAACACATTGCCAAACGGCTCTATTTGTTTATTTGTTTTTACCTACTACCTTTTGCACCTATTAATATACTTGTCAGAATAATTCACCTAATTTCGCATTTATTTCAGTACTATAAATAATATTTGCTCGGCGTTCAAATAATTATTTTCTTGCACTTCATGTCGCACTCATAAAGTTAAGAAAGTAATTTGCTAATGTTTTAATTACACTCTGCATTTAGCCATCTTTGAATAAGGGTAGAAAGAGACTATGAGGAACACGGTAACAATGCATCAATTGAGTCAATTGTGGCGCGTTTGCGGTTAATTAACAATAACCCGGTGACACAATGCAATTGCACATCCTTGTTACCAAGGCAACGCGCACAGACTCCCGAATTCTCAAGGGTAACTTGGCAAATTCCTGCGTTCCAGCTCATCCCTCTGCCGATTTGGATAATACGTGTTTGCAATTACTTTGGATTAATATTTCTTGCCTTAAATTAATGAAATTACGAAATATTATATATGCCGCATATTTTCTGATAATTATTTTAAACGATTGTTGTATACAACAACTGAATTTCACGTTAATTACGTGAGACGTCCAATCACATTATTGGTGAAGGGTTAACGTTAGCGTGCTGGGTCGGGTCATAAATGTTCGTACGTGTGCAAGGGAATTAAGGGACTTAGGACCAAGACCAACACTGTGTGGAGGGAATGTTCTGCTGATACGAATATGTCCGTTATGGCATTCCCAAATGCGTTACGCTCCAATACCAATACCAAGAAATTATCGCACAGCACAATGTTCAACTCCTTTTTGCATTAGATTGACTTACAGCGCAATAGAACTAATTGGGAATGAGTATACGCATATGTCAAATGCATTCGGTTGATGTGCAATTCGAGAAATTTGCAATACGTGCACGTCACATGCATTACTAAATAATGCACACGCATCAACTGATCGATTAATATACACCTGCAAATTCGGCACAGACATGGAATAATTGACGATGTGTAGCTTAATTATTTATACTATTTGAGCCGTTCATATTCCTCGTTATCTTAAGTGACACTCACCGTAAATTTAAATCATAAAAATAGCATTGTTACTCACCAATTGGATGTTCCCTCAATTGCGATTGAGAATCTGTAACAAACAAGCAAGGCATTAAATAATTAAATATAATAAACATATTGGAATTGAATAAACAACGTTGAATAAACAGGTGCAATTAAATTAATTCTATGCATGTTATATGCCAATCTGCACCGCGACGCGCTTTGACGTAAATATGCCTTCAGGGGTGGCAGTGCGACGCCAGCATATCACTCGATATGCCTCTGTCGGCGTTCGCCGCCCAATTCAGGCAATCGGCAGCGCGTTTCGAATTAATTGCCATTTAACCGCAATTAATTGCAACAATAATACACATTCATTGTCTAATTAACTAATGTGATTGACAACACTTTTCAAAACTCTATTTTCCGCTAGAGTTTTGTTATTTCAAATTGAAGGTGGATATTATATTTATATTTTGTAAAAGTCTTTTGTATTTTATCGAAGAGGAATGTCATTTATTCTCCGTTGACATTTAGTTTATAAGTCAAAAGAGTTGAGTGTATTCCCTGCTGGCTGTTCATTGTCAATGTGGCACGCACACCACGTGTAAAAAAAGTTAAACAAGTTGTGCTTTCTTTACTCCTGCTGCTTGTCATTTATTTCTGCAAAGCCTTCGTCGTGTTTCACTCGTTCGGCTCGGACACAAAAGAAGAAGCGCACAGACGGCTGATAGTGTATTATGTTGAAGAGCGTAACATTCCAGAGCTGTGTAACTGCTGACAAACAATTTTCAGGAATATTGGCCACGTGCAATACTCGTAGCGAAACGTGCGTCAACAATGCGTTTAATATCGTTTCATCTTTCGGTTATGTGCGTTATGTTCGCCGTCGCTCGCTATTCAATTTTCTCATTGCTCCCTTATCAACTATTTATTTATACGTGGCGCTCTTAAATATATTTCGCCTGTTCTTTTCGCTATTGTGAAAACGTTGCGTAACGAGTTGTAATGGAAAATGCACAATACGGCAGATGTGAAAGCGAAATAAAAAGCGCACGCCAGCGCAAAAAAGTTGGAATGCGCGCCGAGCTGGATTGAATTTTTCATTTGGATTTTGTTTCGCGTCTGCAGCGTGCGCACGTTGTGATTCCCATCCTGCTCCGCGTGCACTCTAATCCTTTTAATTCGACAGGAAATTTCATCAAGTTTTAATTCCAATTCCGGATTATCAACTGCCAATGATGATACTCAATGCCTGTGATCCAATTTATTCAATCATAATCTCATTCTCTTTCACACTCATAACACTTGCTTTTTTGTTCATGCACTTTTTCAAGTGAAATTTCCAAAATTATGACAATTGTTCGATATAAACGTAAGAGTGGTAAAACATGAAATGGCGTTCAGAAAGATGAGATTTCGTGCTTTAAAAATGTGTGTTTGGCAGTTTTGCGAAATGTTTCATTTGAGTGGGTAATTTATGAAACTTTTATTTCAACTTTTGTGAAATTAGCATTGCAATGAAATAGTTGTAGTTAATTGAATAACACATGCAAAATGTGCATATGCAATTAGATTGCGCCAATTGAAGAGTGCAGCAGAGTACATACATAGTTGGTGAAACATTTGGAGGAATGAGCAGATAATAAATTTACGTCAAAACGAGTAAAATAATTACAAACGAAACGTGTCGGAATATTTTAAGTTCTGCGGCAATATTTTAATGCGACATAGCACGTACCATCCGCCGCCGCCGCCGACGTTGCCGTCACTGGACGAATTTAATAGTTAGTGTTGGAATTGAGTTTGTGCCAAAAGTCCTTCTAGTAAAATGCAGTTCACTAATTCAGCGCACTTTTTTCTTCTTTATTTGCCTCTACTTTACTGCACTTTATTTGTTTTCCTGTTTCAGTTTCGCTTAACCCGTAATCCAATTATTATTACGACCATTATGTAATTGCGCGCAAAATTCGCTGATTAATTTCCTACCTTCTCAAAGCGCAGAATAATTTTCTTCAAGTTTTCTTCATTAACCTTTGTCAAAGATTGATCACGTTATTTTTCTTTCGTTGTTTCTTTGTTTTACCTTCATCTAATATCAATAAATAATAAGTTATTGCTTAATCAAAATTCGCATTAATTAGTCATAGTATGAAGTAAATTCCTGGTTAAACTATTCATTCATTAGTTACTTTAGTGTTTGCAAATACTTTGCTTTTTAATCGTGGATTTTATGATTATTTAATGAGACTTGTTGCATGAATTTTGCAATTTATTTGTTTGTTGGAAACATCTAGTATAGAATGATACTAAAAATGAGAAGATACTGCTGGTCCAACATCGTAAAACCCAATAGAGTTTTACGGCCTACGCGGCCAGAAGTTTTCCCAACACGCTAAAGCGTTGCAGCCTTTCGCGTTTGCGTTTCGAATTTTTCCGAGCGCGGCGAACACACGCGCCTTTTTTTCTTCCCGTTTTTTCCCTGCCCGGGAGTGATGTTCAATGTTACTGCATGCAGCTGTATACATACGTAAATAATGCAAATATTTTTTTGCCATTCGCCAAGGAAACCTGGATGAAAACCAAACCAGGAAAGGCAATAAAAGTTGCCAATAAAACTTATTGAAACCTTGCACAAAATTCCAATATTGAAAAATATAAATACATCTGTTAAATACAACAACTCATCCAATGAAAATATATTATTTTCTTGACAAAACATGTCTGATTTTACGCGAATGAATTTAATTTAAATCAGCATGTGACTAGTTTGTAATTTATTTTAATTATTCAATATGCATTTTCTCATTCATGCGACGCTAAATAAATGAGTATTAAATGTCTATGTACGTATAGAATATTTTGTATGACGCATTTATTACTTTTAATTATGATGCATGTACTTCACTTCAGCCGAATAATATTAACAAATTGCCATGTTGCATCGTGCTTATGCGATACTAATCCGCATGTTATTTATGATGACAGAGAATGTGAAATTTGTTTATTAATTAATTAAAATCTGTTTTAATCACCGTGAATATTTATTTAAGATATTATCACATTAAATTTACCAATTTGCAATTTTCATTAGAATTCTTTGAGATAGGTGAATTACGAAAGTACTTAACAACTTATTCCATTTTTGGCTTTCCTGCTTTAGTCATAACCATATAAAGTTTTTAGCAATTATCAATAAACAAAATAATCAAATATTAATGAAACGTTTAATAGAGTCGATTCATATGGTGCGAAATGATATCCGATTTGGCGTGGAAATTTAATCACGCAATCGTGCATGCTGCTCATGATATTAAAACGTATAAAAGTCGCTAACGAAGCGCATATTTTGCATTCGCATTCGCATTCACGTTCCAATGTGTTTCGCACATTCGGTAAACGCATGGCGCGCATTTGAGGGGTGTTTTTATGAATGATGAGCATGTTATTTTGCATAGTTGTGGAATAGGTTTGCATAAATACATAGGCGAAACTATTTATGCATTGTGCCGTGCCGGCTGACGCATACGAATCAGCACGCGTGTGTGTGTGTGTGTGTGTGGTTGTTTGTGTTTCGCGTGCAAAAAGCACTATTGTATGATGATGTCCGATTTAAAATACGAAATCCGATGGCGGCGCTTTATACGCGCAATCATTGCGAGCGCATGGCATGTTACAAATTATGAAAAGTCTATAGAAACTGTTGCGGCAAGCGTTGCGCGCACCGCGGCTCAGCGCAAACAAATATTTTAATGTGCACTTTTCACATTATTCGTATTATTTCCTCATTCATTGCCAGCATCGCTCGCTCGCTTTTCATGCGCTTCATTCCCAACAATGCGTGTGCACTTTGCTTGTTCCATTTCATTTTTACGAATGCCATTCAACCAGTCAGCACGTGCAAATTCAACGTGATTTGTTTTCAAAACTGAAAAGTCTATATGCATGTGCGATTGTAAGAATATTCTTGGTAATGTTTTGATATTTTTTTACCTCAAGTATTGTTTGTTTCAGTAATATTTCTTTATTTTAAATTCCGATATTATTCTAGCCTTTAATGGGTGAGAGGCCTTAGGAAGTACTCGTTCAGAGCACTCATTCAGATGATTTGAAGTAATAGAGTAAATAGTGAAATTTAATAGAACTATTCGTATGGATTGGATGTATTTTTGCGAAATGAGTCACGTATTGGCAAGCCATTGAGTTGCCTGCGGTCCCTCGCCATCGAGCTGACCGAAGCACTTAACTAATGAATCAGTGTGCTGCCCCCGGAGTGGCCTCGTAAACGCTCCGGTCATTACAAGAGACGCCACTTTACTCGTTAGTCTATATTCGCCTACACACGATACATGCGCTGCTGTAGTGCTCATGATTTTCTTTAATTCAAACTCCTTACGCTCAGTTTCGTTAATGTTCCCAGTGAAATTGTCTTGCTCCACTATTAAGGGTAGACTTGATGCTTTGCATGGGAAAAGAAATTTCACTGGAGCTGAAATACAAGTGTTTTAGAAAACTATAAAAGTGGCAAAAAATATTGGGCCATTTCTTATTGATATATTTGATGTATACCCATATAGATACTTTCGTACAGATGCCACCCCCGCTGTGAGGCGGTTAAAGTAACCTGCCTCGATGAACCGCAGAAAAGCACAACATGTTTGCCGAGGAAACAGCAGGCAATCCTCAGGAATTGCAGTGTCATTCAAATATTTTTATGGCGTTTTATTTCCTACAAGCTTTTCCAGCGCTTTCCATTTTGCTGTTTTAGCAAAGATCTTTTTTTGTTGCGCTCTATGATTTTGTATTTTATTCCTTTTTATTTCTACTTTAATAAAGTCTTATTCCTAATACCTTGCGAATATTGCACGAAAAACGAGCAATGAAATGTAAATTAATCAAGGAATAAATCATCTTTCAAGGAGCGAAATTAAAAGATGTTAAGCATAAATCAAAATAATAATAAAATTAGTCTTGTGTCCATCCAACAAGTGCATTAATCTTTCGCGGTGCGCTGATAGAGATGAAAATGAAGGAAATGAAGAAATTCTAGAGGAAACGATTCGAGAGAACATGCTGAACGACGTCTTTGGGAATGAAAGCAAAATGCATAAATCACAAACGACGCCTGCGCTCTTATAATTTAATTTAATTAATTGCTTAATCCGTTCTTGCGGGTTGCACTTGGATTAAATACTACGAAAGTCTTAAAAGAAAAACTTTGACATTGAAACCAAGTTTTAATACCATTTGACGATGTCCTAATGTTTATTAAATTATTAATAACTACGTTAATCCGTGTAAAACCTTTCAATACGTAATCAAATCATCAAAAATATTCTCTAGAGTATTCGGTAATAATTTGCTAATTGTTTGTTTTATTAATGAAATTCCGTAAAGTGCAAGAAAATAAACAAAAAGCGCAAACAACGAAAAAGAACAGATGAATTAATATCAATAAGAAAACTTGAGGAAAAGTTTGCGAAATTCTAATCTTTTACTTATTTCTCTCATTGAGCTTTCACTGGCTTGCAAGGGAAGGAAGGGCTAAAGATGAGGGCGGCATTAGATATAGAAGAACATAACCAAGTTTGCACATACAACCCTCGCGCAAAACGCAGGAAAAAAGGGCAAATCGCTGATATAATACAAAGTTATAATTAGAATTCTTTCATAACATTTGCTTATGGTGCATTTTTGTTTCTTAATTAATGCGTTGAAGAAGGCTCATGAGATTAATTCGCAAAGACGCCGTAATTAATGAATTACTCGAAAGGATTTCGACCTCTTATTTACCAAACGCTCTAAGGAGCAAAGCTTTATTCAAGTGTCATTTGTCTACTCCTTATTGAAGGATTATTATTAAACTTTACTCTCCAATTAAGTAAATTTCTTGTGGCTTTTAATACAGTGAAACTTTAAATCTCTTGTGCTAAAATTATAAACAATTTGCCATTTTTTGAAAATAAAATTACGAAAAGTGTAAATGGTGCACGTCCTTGTTTGTACTTAACCTAGAAGACGGAGGCAGTCTACAAATATAAGGACACGACATTTGTAGCAAGATGTTCCACACGACTGGGAACATCCTGGTCCCCGTTGGAAATGCGGAACATAAGCAGTTGTGTCGCGTTGCGCGAATCGATTCGGGTGACATCTTGTCTTTATGGACACCTCGCAGGAAACGCGCACCTAGCGCAGAGCTCTGATTGCTTTTCGTCCTTTGCTCTTTCCCGCACGCGCAGCATAACGCAAAAGAAACAAGAACAGTCGTACGAATGGTGGCAAGGAACCATACAAATAGGAAAAAACGTCACTTGTTTGTTTACGGGCTAAATTACAACAGCCAAACTCTTTAGGGAGTGGAACGCGAGTGCTTGGTGTGCATTCAAACTCGTTTTTCGGCAATCCGCATTGTGGCCGAGTTCAAAAAACTGCCCTGACCTTGGCGACTCGAGCTCATTTATAAATGAGATATCATCGAATCAGTGATAACGCAATTTTGGCTCCTTCTACATTATTCAGCGCGGAGGAGTGCCATCCATGTCTTCATCTTTATTTCGGTAACATACTGTTCCAAAACCCGATTGACTGTGTGGCAATTGTGTTTCTGATCCAATCGTTTGTCCACTGCATTATACAAAGTGTCGCAAATATCAGCCAAACATCCTCCTTGAATTTACCAACGATTACGAACATTTATTATTCTTTTCCACGAAATTAAGTAATGTGTAATTTGGTGATATCATTTGTTAATTTTACGAAGAATGAGATTGAAAACACTCTGTGTGAATATAAAATATAACGACACACACGATAACAATGGCCTTGTAATAACATAACCGGACTTCATTCCTTTCATTCGTCGGTCATTCCCGAGAATGAGCCAGGATGGTTGATCTTGATTGATTCCCAATTTCTCGGGATATGTGTGTTCGCGTGTTTGCCGCTTGGCGATCGTCCTGAATGACGAAAAGAAGTAATCAGTGATTTTATTGCTCTTTTAGTTTTCCCCCCGCTCTGAGGAAGGACAATGAAGAAAGTTTTTCGCTCGTTCACGTCTGTGACATCATCATATTTATTCCTTTATTTATCACACGAACTAGAAGGTTATTTGCCCGATGGGGTCACGTATCGCATCAGCTTCACGGATGGTTAATTAATTAATTAATTTTCGGCATTAGTATAATTGCGTGTGAAGTGTTTGCTCGCGTATTAGAAAATTCAGCGCTAATAGCGTTTGTTTGTTCGGGATAATAACCTCAAGTAAACACACTTGCTCCGCACTGTTAACGCGCGCTTTCGGGTCGTTCGAATATGATCGGATTTATTGATATGATTATTGCCCTTTTATGTTCTCTTAATGTTGGGTAACAACGGCAAAAAGTCAATCTCGGATATCGTTTACTTTTCTACATGCTTTTTCCATATATTATTATTACACGCCCCGCCTGAATTACCAGTGAGTGATAAATTCCTGCTCGTAAAAATTCATGCCTGTTATTCTATCAAATTTTTCTATCGCCACTGAAATACCAGTCAATTACGTTATCAATTTATGGAGCACATAAATTTTTACAAACATAATTTCTATATTGACATATTGTTAATAATAAAATAATGTTTGCAAGTAATCACTTTTTACTTATTTGTTATTAAGATAGCTCCTGACTTTTTTGGAAAATTCAGCAAAAAAAGAGATTTTAATGCGACGACAAGTCGACTTGATTTATTTCACGAAACGATTCTAGTCCTTCGAGTTATCTGACCGACAACTTCCTGCTTCAAGTTTTCACCCCTTTTCTACCACAGTATTCGTTCTCTCTTCGTTCGGCATTTACAAGGGAAGGAATAATATTCCTTGAATTTATCCAATGCATGCGCTGAGAACAAATGAAACAAAAAGCTTTTTGGAAGAATTACGAGCAAAGATTTTCCAGTAAATGCTTTTAAAAATAATTAAATTTCTAGTTTGTGTGGTCGTATTAAATTCTGCATTAAAGAGTATCTAGTGTGTCTAATTGTTAATGAATAATTAATTTCAGATAATCAGCGAATGAATTAATTAGCAAACTAATTTAATCTAGTTGATAAATAATTAATGCAGGTAATAATAATATTTGTAATTGGACAAAATGTGCAAATCGAATGCCTGGCGCTAACAGGATCAGAGATACACACGTTGCACGCGCATATAATGGGCGCTGCGGTTCGGAGGCGGCTATCGCACACTGAACGTGGACGTTACCAGATGATGGCGAAGCAATGAGGCGGCGCGCCGCTCATCATAAGCGATGCGCTCTCCTCTCTCGCGCGCAAAATGCTGAGTAATGAGCTTGCAAGTGCTGCAGTTGCAACTCGACCGCCCCCTGTTTTCCAATACACACGTACGTACCACCTCTGTGCAGCGCCTGCAAAGCTTGCCGCAGCAATTGCATAGCGCCGCCACCATTGCCATCGTTGCCGCCGTTAAAGTAATACACGATTTACTCTCAGTTAGTTGGTCATACATACACACGTGTGCGGCGGCGTAGGGTTTGATTGGATTATGTTCGAAATGCTTTTGCAGAATTTCCAAATTTGCTTCAGCCACCATAAAGTGGCTTTCGACTGGTGTTTTCAGGTAAATTAATTAAAGAAATGCGCACGAATGACGCTGATTATGAAAGGGTGTAAATGGATTTAATAATTAATTTATTTATTATGTGTTAATTATCATCAAGCACCTTCAGCAGTTTCAACTGTAAAATAATTTTTTCAGATTTAATTAATGATGCACATTAATTAGCTGTGTTTTACTCGAAACAAAATAATAAATCATAAGGAAATTTCATTATCGTCAAGTGATTAACAAATGAGTTTAATATTTATTCAAGTGCATGTTGAGTACACATTTCCTGATTTGCCTTCGCCGTTTTTTTCCGTTTTACCCATTATAAACCTATAACGTTTTTGTTCCGAGTGAAAATCCCGCACGTTTTACGCGCACTTTGCGACAATATTGCGATGATAATTACGCGACAGTTAAGATCTAATGCTCGCCGCGATAAATCATCGAGGGTCGGCGGCGCCAGCGGTGGCGGCGGCGTCATGCCAATACACACAATGTGTACATTTTATGCATTTCCATGTTCATGCATTCGCCAACATGCGTCAATAAAAAGTGGACGATAATAAACGGGGCTTATGCATGAATACAACAAGAACAACACGCGAATAAAAAATTGTACTACATGTGCGCATGCATGTGTGTAAAATCGTAGCAATCAGGTGGTACACACACACACTCACACATCGCGAATTTCAGCCGCCAAACGGGCGACAATTCCATACTCATCCGAGAGTGTATTCGTGTATTAAATTGCATGTGTTGAGTTTATTTGCTTCTGACGTCTCTTCCTGCATGTTCACATTACGTGTGCGTGTGTGTGTGTGTGTGTGGTAGTCGAGGTACACGAATGTGTGCATGTTCTTTGTGTATAATGTCGAGGCGTTCCGACGCCCGTCCGTCCGGCGCCTATTACAGATGATGACGGGTCGATCACCACTTCGACCGCCGCTCACATGTACGTATGTATTCTGCTATTCATACACGCATCTTGCGTTAATATAAGTTAAGCAAATCAACGTCACTCATGCGCCCTCTTACTGCAATTGTGGAACAGCTGTTTATTTGTTTGTTTTTAATTTAATAAAACAATACACTACCACCGCGGTGCACCGCGCCAATGCGAAATGCAATGCGAAATGTTTCCCTCCGTAATTACGCCATGGCAAAAGTTAAAAACAAAAGAAAACCAGGTGTTTATATGGCGCGGCTTACTTATTATTACACTCAACTTTAATTTATCTCGTATTCGATCAAATGCCTTGTAATTTGACTACTGAGCAGTAATTGTAATAAATGACCGCATTGCGGATAAGATATTTTACACACGTGGAAATATGAATTTCTATGTGAAATGTCATAACCCATTTAAATAACTATTCTGTTTTTCCAATAATTGTTAACCCCATTTCATAAACAAAGCGCCTTTGTCTTGAGATGTTTAATAAATTATTGCTAATTGCAATGCGCGTCGCAGTTGCTAAATGACTATTGATGAATACTTTATGATCATTCCACGAATCGACGGCTATGGACGTACGCGGAAAACGGGGGCAGCGTTTGGCGAATTTGATTAATGCCTTCTTTCGGCCCATCGATTTCGGCGTTCTTTGTGCGCGTGTGGCGGCAATGCCGACGTCGCGACGGCGATGGCGGTTTGAGGTTTATGCTAAGTTCGCACTGCAGTAAAATCTATTTTATGCCATCGGCCTTCGAACACACATAAAACATCACAATATTATGCTACTAGCAAATAATAATTTTACGGCTTCGCTCGCAGCGCAAATGGAAATTAAAAAAGACGCCGGAAAAACTAGGACATGACTTTGGCGTGTGCTTATGACGATCGTTAGCTTACGACTCGGAAATGATTGTTTCAAAGACTTTGACTGCAATAACTGTTAAATTATTTACGTTGATTTTCATACTGATTATTACTGCTTAGTTTATACTCTTTTTAAAACAATTTTTCCCTTTTAAAATTACAGTTAATTCATCGAAAACAACAAAAGAAAAGTAAATTGTTTTGATACGTTTTCAGTAGATGATAAATTAATCTAATGTTTGAGAAACTTTCACCACTTGATCAAACACAAGTTACACTTGTTTGTCACATAAAAAGTGTTTGCAATAAAGGGAGATGCGGCTGCAAAAAATTGTTTGTACGAATAATTGAATTTCGTTCGTTAGAGAGGTGCTCACATCGAGTCTGTGTGAAATTATGAGAACTATTTAGTGTGAAATACGGCTATTTGCTTAGTTCAAACGACTTCATACTCCAATTTAATAAAAGCAGCACTTGCGCCTGCTGCTTGTTTTCTCATCCGGCATCCGCGAAAGCGAAAGAGAGGAGGCGACAACGATTGCAACAAACATTCAACCCGAACCAAACCGCGCGCGCGCATTTCGTGGAAAATTCTTGTCGGCGGCAAATACACGTTCGTTCGTTCGTTTGCATGCTGGCGGTAGCAATTGCTGTGCATTATTTACATTGCCGGCCTCGATTGCTGTGAGTGCGCGCGCGCGCACGCGGAAAAAGTTTTTCAATTAATTTAATGGAAAATCCTTTAATTAACAACCACAGATAAGATTCGTGCAGCGGCGGTAGCGGTGGCGGCGTCTGTGGGACGCACTCGACCACCCCAACAATTGCGAGTGCGATTGCAATGAAAAGTTCCCGGACGTTGAATAAAATGTGATGATTGCAGGAATGCGATGAGCGCACTTTAAAAGACATTTTATTGCCAATTTATTGAGTATTTCAAGAGTTTAAATGTACGTACTTGTTCCGGATTAGAGTCGCACTTAAAAACTAATTAAATTAACCAGGAATTTGTTTGTTCATTTATCCATTTAAATAATTTCTTGTTTATTGACAATAACAAAGGTAATAAACACATTTTAATGTAAATTTCATCTCCTCCTTGATATGAAAATAAATCAAGTTGCAAATGTTGGAAATACTTAAATAGTTTTATTGATTTATTTGCGCATAGAAAATTCCACTTGGCATGAATTTTGACATTTATAATAAGTGGTAGTGGCCTACTTTTCATATTTCTTTTCGAGCGCACTTTGCGGCGCGCTGTTTTTCGGGGGTGGGCGCGCTCGCGCTCCAGTGTTGAACATCGATAATAAACGTATTTTAATATTTTAGGATCGTTTAAAACGAGATTGCCAAACTTTGGGCGCGTTTTGCGTGCGGCGGCAGCGTTCACTCTCATAAGTTTGCCTTTCGCATCTCTCCAAGGGGCATAAAAGTTAAGGGGGCAGCGAGCTCCGAAATAACACTTGCCCTTTTCGCACAAACTCAAATAGAAAGCTTTGCGAAAGATTTCTTTTCAAAACCTCAATATGTTTTCCCATAAATGGCTAGTATTTTTACTTGTCTATTTTCTTCCTATTTAAATGTCATCAAACTTTTTTATAAAATGTATAATTTGATGAAATAATATACCCTTAATGAATTATTGTATAAATAATGGCCACCTTTATTGACACAAGTGAATTAAGCATCTTAAGAAGTAAATTAATGAATTGTTTCATATCCGCGCCGAATATTACGAAGAAGGGGTTGGAAAACACGTAGAAAATTGTATACACTTTCCTTCCGCAAATATTTACCAACGATTATGGAATATAATAGTCTCCGCAGAAATAGTAACGAGCAACGAGGGTTGCAACAGCCCCACACACGTGCACAAATATGCAAGTGCGAGGGCAGGCGCAAATATAGCGCACAAGTTGTATGTTATAAACAAGGGGCCTGCCGCCGCCGTCGCGCTCATCTTGAGCAAGTTGGCGACGATGGGGCACCGCGGGGTTAACGCGACGCGCTGTGGCAGCGGTGGCAACACTGGCATGCACACAGCTAAACAGGGAGTTCACTTTCCGCACTTCTTACGTACGGCAGAGCGGTGGCTGTTTGTGTGCGGCGACGGCGGCGGCAAACCCGACTCGTAAATTTGGCCTTCCTTACGGCCCCAGCGACCTCTAATTCCTCCCATGTGACGCGCGACGTGTGCTTTATGTGTTTGCGTGAGTGCTCTCGCTCGTCCGCGAATGTCCACAATTGATTCAACCTCCCCACACCATCGCTGGCCGCCTCTTCGCGTGCTCCGTGCCACACGTACGTCCGTACGCAGCGCATACACATTTGCCGCCCCCTTGGCGCGGGCCGCAAGGGTGAGAGTGCCTCTTACTTCGAAAACATCTTTATTGCGAAACAGTCTTCCGTCGTGCACGCGTTTCTTTGCGCCAAAGAAAATGCGACAACGGCCAACAGAAGAAAAAAGTTTTAAACTACAAAAATCCATTTGCTTTACAGCATGCAGACTACTTACTTATTTTGTTAATAAAATAACGCAAATAAACCGAAAATATTCTCCCAAAAAAAAAGAAAATAACTCCACTCGACACTCGACATATTCGGCAACAGCAAAGTAATAAAAAGTTGTAATATAGAACGTAATTTTGCACTGAATTATGCAAATTAATTAACAAACTTAATTTTACACAAAATTAAATCTCCATTGAATATATTAATAATTGATAATTAAATTTGCGCATTTAATGCACACGACGAGTAATAAATAATTAATTCACTGACATAATTGCATGTCTCTTCTCCTACGCCGTATAATAATTTATTTAATTTATTAATACGCGAATTGCTGCGTTATTAATTAATAAATATCCATGAAAGCAAAAGCACAATTACTCGTAATGAGTGTTCATCTCAGTCGCTTCAATGTCTTGTTCGAAAGCAATGATAAAAGCGAGTGTTACCGCCGCCGGGGCTGTTTTGTCGAGATGGCATGTCGTGCGCATCTGTCGGGCCTAATATTGCAGAAGCGGGTGGTTAATTTATGGCAAATGCGCTTATCACAAACGCATGCGCAAAATGAAACGCGAAATGTGATGTTTTGCTCAGCGTTTCAATACGATAAAGTTAAGCGCCCATTACCAGCAAGTGATGCACGAAACAATATTACAAAATTGTATAGTTATTGCCAATATTTTTGGTTATTTGTTTTTGTAATTGCCATATAAAAATTTACTAGCTTTGTTTACGTTCTACGTGAGTTTTTCCTTTATATCTCTGTTAATAATCATATTTTTCAGCAGTTTTCTTTCATTTCTAAAATTATCATTTAATTATCAGTCGATGAAAATAATTTTTGTTATGAATTTCCAAGAATATTTAGTGTTTTTCCACTATTTTCTCGTATCATTCGTGCAATAAATGCATAAAATTTAAAGTGCATATACGTAATGTGCGTGCTTGCTGATAATAAACATTTCAGTTGTACTACAATCGCATTGTCAACGACAAGAATGGCAAATTTTGTTTCTTCATTAAATGCGCCAACAATTTTTCTCTCTACGTGTATTTATTTTCCGTATTCATCTATGGGGTGATAAGCATCATTATAGCTGCGCAAATATTTCATTTACGGTGTAATTGCATTTCAACTATTTTTATGTGCTGCTCGTTTTGTAATTAATCGTTGTTTTTGAGCGCTTGTTTTTGCGCGGAAACGTTTCACTGCATTTATGAAATGAAACATTGAAATGAAACGCATTTCGACGAGTTTTGCTCGCCGGCAGATAAGAGCGCAGCGTGCACGCGGCGAGGAAAAAGCAGCAGCCGCCACTGCCGCCGCCGCCGCCGAGCGAAGGGGCGGCCTTGATTTATGGCCAACTTCTTGAATTAATTACTGTGTAATTCTCTGCGCAGCGTCGCGCATACTTCGTCTTGTCTTCGCGTTGTCTTTGCGTCTGTCTTCAACGCTTTTTCTTCTTTCGTCTGCTGCCGCCGCCCGCGCTCTCACGATGTAAGTGAATTTTGCTTTGTTGACAGACGAAATGGCTTGTGCTAACAATGTGCCAAAATGCAGTTTGTTTGTTGTCAATCATGTGCGATTCTCACTTAAAACATCTCGACGAAAGTAATGTGGCATGTTTTAGAAAAAATTAAATAAAGTTTGTTTACTTCCCAAAACAAAAACAAGTGATTTTTAACAGCTGAAAATGTATATAATCTTTTCAATCATAGTGAACTTTTGACCCTCTGAAGTGGCATAGCAATTTTCTTATTTTTCGTAAAAGTTCCACCCCTTTTCTTCCAAGTTGTCAATGAACAAATAAATGTACTCCTCATGCAAATTACAGCGCGCATTTAATTTTAATTAGCATTCTAAACCTTTAGCCTTTGATTAAGACAAATCGTTTCAGTAGCACTGTCATCAGGAGACGTTGTTACGGTAGAGCATCCCCCGCCTTGAAGGGATGAAAGTAAATTAGCAGGATAATAGGCTGTGCAAAGCTTATAAAACGTTCGTGCCCTTTGATTAACAAATCGCTGAAATAGCCGCCGTTTCGTGCGTTCGTTTCTTTTGTCAAAAAACCTTCCCTTCTTGGCGTAACGTCCGAGCACTTACAAATAAGTAGAATGTCGAGTGATACTGTGTTTGGCTTTTCGTCTTGAAAGTGTACTGGCGCGTTTTTGTTGCCGAAACGCGCAAACAAAGCGCGCTCGAATCTGCAATATTTGTGGTTTTATGTACGGTTTGATGGTGAAAGGAGGCGGTGCAAGGTCCGCTGCTGTCAAGGGAGCATGGGGGGAACTAGGGGGCGGCTGTCCGTTCTTCGCCGGCAAACTCATTTGCATCGAAATGTCTGCCAATTCGGGCCCGTTCATCGGAAACTTATGAGCTAAAATGCGCGTCGTAATCCTGGTGTTGCGCCCGCGCCGAGTCGAGTTTAAAACACCACTTAACATGATACCGTTTATTAGCTACTCTTGCTTCTTGCAACGGGAAACGAGCAAGAAACGCGCCAGCAAAAAACCCAAAACCGCTTTGCGTTTACAACCGAGAATTTGCAATATTATATAAGCCAAACTTCAACTACAAGATTGTCAATGATATGTTTAACAAAATGGTGCATCTTATTGATTTTTATAATAATTTTATATTCAAGATATGAACTTTTAAATTAAATATCTAGACGTCGACAACATATGACATTCTAAAATTGAAAGAATTGTATTCGTGGGCTGACTCAGCAATGCGGAGGAATCGTGTGACGTGTAAGGTGTGATTTTTCACACCTCTCATATCACTGATTATCAGCAGCAATTAATATCTTTAATCCAAGATTATTATCAGCTACTATTTTAATGAGGTGTGAATTTACTGCATCTTTTTTTCACACCTCTGCTTCTTATCAATCAACAGTTATTTTACTATACATTTACACACGAAACGTCTCTTTCATTCATAATTTTTTTTACTATTGCATTCGCAAAATATTAAAATCTTTCATATCCTATCTGTCATACAGTGATTTCAGCTGTTGCAAAAATACGTCAGGACTTTGAATAATTAGATAAGCAAATGGAGTTATAATTATCCTTTAACTGTCCTTGAAATTTTAATATTTTCAATTTAAAAAGTCAGAGCCGGAATATTTTATACGGGGAAGAAAACAAGTTCTTCGTAGGGCATGTTATCCCGGTTTTTGAGAGCACATCGCACAAGCCAGTAAAACTCTGAAATTACGTAAGTTTTATAAGATACACACAGGGAGACACACGGACTCATGTTTTTTTCATCGCGGACCGAGCGCATCGTACACAGCGCCACTAAAGAGACACATAACGGCCGCTCATAAAAAATAGATGCGAAATAAATTCAGTTATCTCATTGAACTTGCGCTGCCATTTCTTCTGCCCGCCTACACATCGTCCTTGTGGCTGCGCTGCGAGCACAGCAAACAAAGGAAATTACAAAGCAATACAATAATAATGCACTACAAGAAGGACCTTCGCATATGAACGAATTCTCCTCCTTTTTCCCCACTGCATCTTCTCAGCAATTTAAATCCAGGTACCTATTCCATCCGCCTTAAATAATACATAATTTGTTGAATACCATTTATCAAGTTTAATTTCCCTCATAATTTTATAGTTTATTACGCATTAAAGTATTTTTTACTGCACTTTTATTTAAAAAGTTCATGTAGAATTTGTTTCATGATTAAGTATATTTCAGAATTATTGTTTGCGTGATTAGCATACATTTCTGTACGAAATTGTCATGCATATTGCGGTCTAATAAATGCCCTGATTGTTCCATTTACAGCTGCTCACCCCTTTTCGTCATAAACCCCACTAATTCGTGCTTGCACTCCTTTGCTTCAATAAAGACAAATTTCGTACTTGCATATTCAATAATTCGCGCATGCAAGCATGGCATTGCAACGCCGGATATCCGGTGTAATAACATATATGCCACCGTCTATAGGGGAGCACAAACTCCACCTTTGAAATACAGACAACTGTGTAATTTGCCAAGTAATTCCGCATGCGATTCACAACATGACGTCATCGTTTTTATGTCCAATCTCTCAATACTTCATTAGTTAATTACTCATTCGTATTTAATATTTTTTGCATAAATGAATAACGCCAGAAACGTGACAACAAATTTGCGATAAACACGAGTGACATGGGGGGGTTGAAATGCAGAATATAGTAATATCACATGTAAACAGAATTGATGTGTCGCTTGTCGCAATAAAAAAAAGGCACGGGGCACGCGCATAAATATTTTATAGTCGAGTGTCTCGTTTCGGGCGACCAATTCATGAATCATCAGCGTTTTCGATATGCCCTTCGCGCGGCGCTCGGGCTATTAGAACGACATGAATCACCCTCGTTGTGCGCCTTTTTTGCGATCGCCCATTCGGCCACGTCGTTCGTGCGTTCCCGCTGGAAGACGGGGAAGAAAAAGGGTAAAATTTAATGATGCCGTGCAAAAGGGGGCGCATTTGGACGTATGTGCAATTTTCCTCGTATGCGAATTGATATTATCTTCTATAAAAGTCACATTCGCACCAAGTTTATCATCCGTGTCGCGCTCTGTCGCCAGTGCTTTAAAAACGCATAAAACTTGCCACCGCCAACGCCAACAATCTATAATGTCAAACGCGTTTTTACGTGCGACTTCAATTTATACTACGACATTTTTATGTCCACCTGTCTGCCGTTCCCGCGCCTGCCACTCGCGCTACGTGCACGTGTATTACCATTATTGTTATTAGTTTGCGGGCGGCAAACATGTTTTCTTTTAATTTAATTTTACGTCTCTGTTTCACTGCGATAAGGACTGAATGCAACTGTACTTAAATTTTTCTTATTTTTGGCGAGTTTTACAACCTTTTATATTGTTTACTAAGCAAGAAAATTAATATCCAGTCTTTTATTCTTCAACCCTATTTTCCTTTAATAACTTTCCCAGAGTGTCATTTTATGTTATATCTGAGTGACAAACAAAGTTCAAAAACTGTTTGATAAGAACTATTGAAAAATGTTGGATAGAAGTAACCAAAAGGACGAAGGCTAATAGTTTTGGTAGTTCTTACGCCGAAAACGAATTAAATAGCAAACGTGTCGCTCGACGGCCGGTGGCGGCTATTATAACACCCCGCAACACCTACACACGCATATATTTGGCGGCATTCGGTGCTCGTTGGAAATTTGGAGTCGCACGCCAAGCGTTTGAAATGCGTTCATTCGAGTTCGTCTCGGTTTGATAGGTTGTAAAAGCCCAGGGTGCCGGAATCGAATGCCACTAAATTTCATGACCCAACGTACGAAGGTTGTGTGTAGTTGCTCAATATCGCTTAAGACTGTGTACAACACATACGCAATGGCTCTCCATCTCGATTCCACGTATTTTAATGCATATAAATGTACGAGAGTCGGAGAGAGTTGGCCGAAGAATCATACACATTAAAATGCACTGCACGTATTTGCCATATAAGACAACTAAATAATTAACCGTCCTGTTTAGCGAGATGTGCTGTTTTCATAGCATGCCTTACCCACCACTCGTGTGTTGGATGAGAGTTGTAAATTTCCTTGTGTGTGCGCTATACGTGCGCAAATGAATGTCTAAGAAAGCAATAAGGTGTTGCTAGTAATTCCCACGAATTTGGGTTATGTTAACAAATCGATTTCGTTTCATGACGCATTTAAACCAAAAAGTCTTTAAGCTAATCCCATTTATATCTGCACTTAATATTTGCTAATTTCCCAGCAGATAAAATATACACAAACATTACATTTCGGCCGGGTGAAACACACTTAAACCTTGTTGAAACTTGTCCAGAATAAACAAACCCAAACGCACCAAATTTTTACCTGCGGCGTGCAATTGTTGTAATACTTCCAGGCAAAAGTGAGTTGGTTACACGTATTGTTGCTCGACGTCCGTGAAGTTCGCCGTACAGTATATTAACGCGTGGTTTTACCGATCGTAGTTTTCAATATCTTACAGTAAGTAACAATTAATCAAAAGCACATACCTTAATCAACTGCTGGACGATGTATTAATCCCACGGGAGGTAATTCCAAGTGGCACACGTGGAAATAAATCTCATCTAATCCATGATGATGGTACGAAGGCGATATTAACCCAAGAGGAACCACGATATAGTCCGACACATTAATTACTGATATTACGCGTATGATAATGAATTTCTTAAGATTGTACCGAGTTATTGATCACACTTCAATACGCACTGCGTGTTAAAATTCGCAGCACTAACACTAACCAACAAGCACTTTGACCGATTGTTGCTATTCTAATCCGAACGTCGACGAGCAACTTCGTGTCAAGCAGCAAAGAGCGCGACTTTATTTGAATATGAATTGCACAAAATTTAAAATCTACGCATGAAGTCTTGATAATGATGATTAATCACAATAACTGAACATCTACATTAATGTTCGAAAAACATTTAATTTAAATGGATTTCCTATTCCAGAAAATATGTAAATATAATGAATCACCGTGAATATTATTGACATGTACAATAATGGATCATATGATAAGCTGAAATATACTATATCCGAACGTCACTAGCCGTAACGTGTACAGTTAATGATGTAATGGTAATTAGTAATTCAATATCATGTTGACATTCAATTAAAGCCAGCCGCGTGGTGATTTTAAATGGTAACCCAACGCTGCGCGCTGTCGAAGAATAATGCGTGCATGTTGACCGCGGTCGGACATGTTCAAGTTGATTTTGTGCACACAGGCAGCGAGTGAAGAGGAACACAGACCCCTTGTCGGGGGCGGTTGAGTTTAATTAGCGAATTAGGTGTAGAATGTCTTTGCCGTATGCACGAGACGCGAAGAGAGCGAATTCGTGAAGGTGTGAATAATTTAATTTTAACGAGTAACTCAACCTACAGACATTGTCAATTGCAGCACTTCGTTAACGCACAGTAATAAATTGCTCTGGATGGCGAGTTGGCGTAAAAGTGGTTTTAAGAATTGCGTGGAAAATTCATTTATTTCTCAAGATTTAGCAGATTTTCGTTGTTGTTATTTTACGCGCAGGTCACAATTCAAAGGTGAGGAATAAAAGCATTGGACTTTTATGGTAAATGACGAAAGAGGAGGAACATTGCGGAACGGGTGCGCGAAGAGAAAAAAGCGGAAAAACCATTTTGGAGGGTGAATGACGATAGCCCGTAAAAGGTGTTCGCTGGCGACGCGCAGATATTGGACGACGAAACGGAGGAAAACTGCTCGGGAAGTTTGCGCCGCGCCGAAGAGACGCCGAATTTGCGGGCGCAATGAAGAAAGAAAGAAGGGCCACTTCTGCGGGACTTCGGCACGAACGCACAAGGGTATAAACGTTATAAAATGGATCATTTACCGGTGTTTCACTTGAATTAAAGTTACACGACGCGCTTTCCTACCTCGCAGAGTGCACAATTACTTAGAAACAAACCGGAAAACCGGGATAACTTTTAATTTTCAAATTAATACATTTATTTTTAAGATTAACCAAACATAAAAATTTAAACAATTAAACTCTTAAAGCTCAGTACAAAATTTAATTTAATATATAAGGAAATAAACCGCTAGCTAAATTAATATTTGTCTTATTTGTTAATTAATAAACACGTTGACCCGTCGTTTCTTTTAACACGTTGATGAAACGATAGCAAGATTAACATATTCGCACAACGGCGGCGCCTGTTTAATATTCAGTGCATAAACAGTAATTTATTTTCATTAAAGGTGCATTACGAGCGATGCAATCTGCTCTAGTTGAGCGCACCCAGCGAGAGAGCGAGACGAGTTTCCGCCAGCTACTTTGCACTTGAGCGATAAAACACAGCGTAAAACATGCGTCGGACGTGCAATTCGCAATCAGCGGGGGCGGCACACGAAGCGCGAATCGAGTGTGTGCTCCACATACGTCTTTACGATCTGAACTCAATGTAAAAATGCGATTACATTTTGAGCAATCAATGATTAATCATTTTATCATCAAAAAGCACTTTATAAACTCGAAGGATTACAATGATTACAACGGCTTAACAACATCAATGTACGATTCAATGGCGCTCATTTTTATAAATCGCTGTAATTAAATTGATAACAAAGATAAATAAAGATAAAGGGCAAAGTAAAAGGAGAGCAAGTGGATTTATATAATCATGATACGAGTATTAATATTAAACAAATATTATTGAAATTTCTACCACAGTTATTTCTAGATATCCAATGATTACTCTTGTTTATTCTTAGAATAAATCATTCAGAAAAATTTCAACTAAGTAGGGATGTTACCTAAGTGTCATAATAACTTATTCCCTAGTGGATTACGTAAAAATATTAATGATGACAAATTCTGTTATCAAATAGTTTACGATCTTTTGGGCTTAAATATCTTATTATCAGGTATATGGGGAAAAACGATGAGTAAATAAACATGAGTATTAATTAATTGAAATTCATTAAACTAGATCGAAACACAAAGCAATTTAGTCTAAATGCTTATTAGCAAGCTAACATGATTTTGATGCATTGCATGCGAGTCAGAACAAGCAACTGCAATGCCGAAATACCTTAGATAATCGCACTGCGAACACATACATTTGACGAGTTTGGGGCCAAGTGCAGCAAAGCACATAACACCGAACCAGATCATAATCATAAACTGTTATTCAGGTTGGATGCCAACCTTGCAGCTTTGCAGGTTTCAAGTTCCTGCTTACCCACACATTGTGCACTATGAATATAACACATGCACACAATACAAACTCATTAACAAAGTGCAGTCGAATTCAAGTTCAGGTTGCTATTTTGCATCCGATTGCCCCTTGGATTATTTCCCAAAAATAACAAATCACAGACAGACAAATGAAACTACTCGAAAACCAATCAATAAAAATCCCAACACGTAAAAGTAATCGTTAATTACGTGATCAATGATCATCGAATCTATCAATTCATTATCTGACTGTTTTTAGCTATATGACCAAAAAATGAGAGACGCTTCCATTAGCTCTAAGAAAAATACAATAATTAACAAATGATTTTATCATTGATTTTGTTTCAGTATGAGTATCTGGGAGCAATTTCTTATCATCTATTTGCCGTAATTTTTACACATTGAGCAAAATATAAATTGAGAGTGGATTGATTGCTCGTCACATTTTGTTCGTTTGAGTCGACTGAAGTGCAACTCTGGTGCAAAATGAAGTTTGTAGTTTTATTTACCCTTGCAATTGCATCTTTTGCAATTGCCGAGGAATGCACACCGGAAGTATGTAAGATCAAGGATGGTTGTGTTTGCACTAGTACGCAATCTCCAATTGATACCGATAAAACACCACAGGTAATTAATACAAGTATTCCCTATTTTCGCGATTCACTAATAAATTAATTGCATTCCAGTTTGTTGTATTGTCCATTGATGATGCTATTATTCCAAGCCAATATCAGTATTACTACAAGAAATTGACACAGCTCAAAAACCCCGATGGTAATCCGGTCAGTGCCACATTCTTCATCCCTCATGAATACACTGACTACTCAGTGGTAAATGAGCTATACAACGCCGGTTTTGAAATTGCTGACAATTCCATTAGGTACGACTCGCAATTTTAGTTTTCAACCGATAATAACCAAGACAATTTCTGTAATTTAGCAAAAATACTGCAAACTACTGGTCAAGTGCTACCGAAGAAACTTTCATAAAGGAATTCCAAGGTCAACAACAAATTATTAGCAAGTTCGCCAACATCCCGAAGGGCGATATTCTTGGTGCGCGTATCCCACAATTCCAATTGGGCGGCGACAAGCTCTTCCGGGCTTATCAAAAAGCTGGTTTGCAATACGACAGCTCCTGGACCACACGCTCCAACAAAAAACTCTTCCCGTACACCTTGCACTTTGACTCCACGCAGGATTGCCTAATTGGTAATTGCCCAAAAGAATCCTTCAAGGATATCTGGGTTGTTCCAATCAACAACATTCAAGGAAACGACACCAAGGAATGCAATGTCCTCTTCTCCTGCAACGTAGAGTAAGAAATCCCTTACATAACTTAAAATACTCTTAACATTTAATATTTTGTTTATGTCAATAGTGGCACAGCTGAGGAAATCAAAAACTGGCTTCTTGAAGAGTTCAACAAGAATTACGCGACCCGTGCTCCATTCCAAGTCCTAGTTAACTCAGTCTACTTCCAATTCTTCGAACATGGTCAAGAAGGTTTCTACCTCTTCCTTGAGCATTTGCAAACCCTTAAGGACGTCTTCATTGTCTCTGATCGTCAACTCATCGACTGGATGAGAAATCCAGTGCCTGTTGAAAACTACAAAACTGTTGTAACCAAGCATAATCAACCATGCGTACGTAAAACTTGCCACCTTAAGAACCTTGATGGTAATGAACGATGGATGACAATTTGCACAGAATGCCCGAAAGCTTATCCATGGCTTGGTAATCCAGAAGGCAAAGCTTAATTCTCGTATTGCAAAAAAATGTAAAGATTAATTAATAAATTGTTATCACAATTTAATTCTAAATATTTGCCGTCGCTGTTAGAGTATCTAAATGTTTATTTTGCAATTGAAATACTCGCTTGTGAAGATGAGTTGGGATTAGGATAGGTTGGGATAATGAATCGTTATGGTCAGGTGCAATCAGGTGAATCGGTTTAGTTCTGTTCAACCACACATTACTCACTTGGACGTGTGGTTTATTATCTTGTCTTGCTTGCTAATCTTAGACGACTTGACGTTTTACTGAATTACTACAATTCCACAGTTTGTATTGTTGTTATTCGAATAATTTGAGGAATCTGCGTTTGCGAATTGAATGTTGTTTGAATCATACACATGATTAAAGTGCAATTGAAATGCTCAGTCGAGCAAACCGTGTACAAGCTGCAATGACAGGCAAGTGAAGAAGCGACCCAAGTGAATCTGACTGTGTTTGACAGCTCGATCTTGGCGGCAGCGCATGCATACGTGGCGTGAAGAAAGCGTTTTGTTCTTGCAGCCGCTTCGCCGCCGCCTCCGGGCAATTCCTTCGCATTGTCAATGCCGGCGATGTTGTCCCGCCAAAAAGCGATTTTTCGCCCGCGCGTTGACATCTGCACGATTGACGCATGTAATTGAACATTTAAATTAAACGCCGGCATTGCATGCAAATGCAAATATTCTATTTTACAATCGATTTGATTCGATCTATTTCATTGACAACCGCCGCAATTTCCATTAAAACCTAAGCAATTTCGTATTCCCGCAACGTGCCGGATGCTAACGCATGTTCCTCGCGAATGACAAAAATCACAATTCATACGCTCGCGAAGCAAATCCGGGACGTGGCGCTTAGATCCCAGGTCCGGGGCGCATGCACGAAATACGGCGACGCATGCTAAAAAAGAAGCCGAGCTGCGACGGGAGAGGTGAAGGATGTTTAGTCGAAAATTGCATTTGATTTTGATGTAGAGCTTTATAAATTTCAGCTCTAAAAGTGAGCCTTGCGTATTCAAATAGAATATTAAGAGAGTGGCTTCCCTCGCATACTCTTTGAGAAACGATAAGCTGTTGTGACGTTTCGACCATAAAACACTTCATGGCAAAATGTATTACAGAACATGAAATGCAAGCAAAAATATACAAAAGTATACTTATTCTCGCATTCAAATGCAGCGGATGTCCATGATAAAAGGTATAAATTCAAAATGTGAATGGAATTTTGTATATGCAACTGCATGAATTGCAAAACTGTCGAGTAAGGCGTTCAATGTCATTGGCAGTGAACTTTACTTTTTCGCATCAGAAATATAAATGCAAAACGCAAGTCGTTTGATATTGTTGCGCTGTTCAAAGGAGAATATCTGCCCTTTTTTGCGCACTATTGACTGCTTGTTCTATTGTTACATGTCATATTATTTGTAGGTAGACTTTAAGCGATCAACTTTCAACAAAGAGAGATCAATTGATAAAAACTTTCAGCGGGAATTCCCGTACATTCTGCTTCGCGTTAATGCAAGTCATACATAGAGTAGTCCCATTGCAATTATCACTCTGGCGATTGATAATTCCGGTCATACTTGCGTTGGACGCTTTCCTTTTCATTTCTTTCATTCCGGGGGCGGCCGCACGGAAAAAGAAGGAATGCTGGACGAGGACGAGGACGATGCGCGACACGCCAGGATGACTTTGTATTAACGGCAGCGCCGAAGAACACGGTTATTTCTTATTCATGTCGAGTCGTGCGCGCGGCGCGAATGCCAGTTGTCCTCAGGGCGGCTGCGAGGGGCGGCGAATAGGCGAAAACCTTTGGCTTCTAATCAACCGGAATGGAAATGAAATTTCGCGCCGTTCGTATTGACTTGGGAGAGGAAATAATTGCGTGGGGACACGAGAGAAGAAAATGATCTTCTAATCTTATTTATTTTCACGCCGTGCGCGCCTCCACCGAGAAGTATTGAGCGCACCGAGAATAAAAACCTAGATGAAATTCTTAAGCGAGGAAATTCCCACTTAATACATCGATTTTCATCCGGTGATCTTATTTTGATAATGTAATGATTCTGTTTTACTTGCCGCCTCCAATAATGATACTGAGTAAGGAAGACGCGTACGTAATGAAATTATTTTCAGTTATGTCACATAAAAATATTGAATTATTATGTCATAAAAGTGAATTTTATTTTGGCGAATTTAAATCAATTACAACATCCACATCCACATCCGTAATTGCAAGGACGAGATGGGCAATATGAGGGACAAAGTGATCTTTGCATAGCACAATATGTAGATGATGGATTTAATCCACAAAATTGTCCTTCCGATATCCTGAGGTTTGGGGTTTGGATGCTGAACGGTGCCAATTTTGCTTTGTAGAAAGTTCCACAAACGCACCACGGCCTTGGGACAAGTTGTAAAGCGCCCTTAAATTAATAAATTAATTATATCATCAATAACAATCAATTATTTAATTGATAAAGTAAACTCACCAGTGACATTTGCACTGCCATCAAGGATAAAACGAAGATTGCAAAGACTTTCATGATGGCGACTTTTTCTTAATTGTCCACGAGTGTTTCATGTGCGAATTGCTTTTATAAGCAAGTTTGTTTAATGTTTGTAAAGCACGGGAATCTAGCCTGAAAAATATTTTGATTTAAGTTCTTTAATAATAATTAGGTACTTGTGAAATAATGAAACACTCGAATGCACAATTTTGCAATTTCATAACACAAAAGCAATAACTAATTTCTTTTCGAGTACGTATACATTGAGAGAGGTATAACGTTGGACGACGGCAATGGTGGCAGCGGCGGTGAGGCTGCTGCCAACGAGATTATCGCGTTTTGAGTGGTTCGAATGCAGTTAGCCGCCGATGGTGCATTGGCAACACCTCAAGAACGTTGCCACCGCCGGATAGCGGAAGCACAACACGTACCATGTAACAAGTTGGAAATTGGAGTGCGTTATTTTTCTCGTCTCGTGCGCATTTCTTTCAGCATTTCTCCCGACTGCAATGCCACCGAGCAGCGGGGATGCGGTAATGCGAACGAACGCCCCATGGACCTCGAGTTAATAATCCGCAGCGATAAATAATTTCCGGCTGCGGTTAATATGAAACTTTAACGATTTTAATAACACACATTTATACTCGCAGTGCGCTTTAAATGTTTGCATTTTTACTCGCGCGTTCTTTGCACGTTCTCAGCCGTTCGTCCGTTTTGCAATGTTGCAGGACGAAGCCGAAGAAGAAGAAGTAGAAGAAGAAGGGTCGGTCACTGAAATGCACTTGCGCATTCATTGTATTGTATTGCGCGCTTCGTTTCATTGCATTTCATTGCAGTTTGCGCGTTTTACGAGCGGCTTTATTAGATTTTCTGATCGTTAACATAAAAGTTTGCAAATTTATTTAATCGCGCCCCGTCTTCTTGCGCCAAGATTAAAGAGTTGTATATGAGTTGAATATTGACGTTGAGGGTGGCCCGTGAGGAGTGCGTGCGAGAGGGGCGGCACATCCGAGGAGCAGGAAGACAAATTCTTATGAGGCAATTTGTATTTTGGGCACGTTTTTTCGCCGCTGTTTGAGCGCAAAGATATTTTTCCTCTGCATACATATTGATTTCATAACCGTCATCCAACAATCGATTATTGATTTCAATAAATTTCGATTTGGTAAATATTAAATTCCTGTCTATTTCATTCACTTTTTATTAAATTACATCGACAAATTTGTGCGGTTATCGCATGTGAATTAAAAGTATTTTTTGATAATACAAGTAAGCTTTATTTATCAAGTAGTTGCACACGTAGGTAATGCAATAGCAATAAAATGTCATTAACGTCGTATGCAGTACATTTATGCATTTGAATGTGTGCAGTGCATTACTGCAATATCGCGCATCTAATGACTGATAATAATCACGCACAAACCGGGGTGCTTTTCGCAGGAGTTGGCCCCAACTTTGCGAGCGCAAACGCCCGAATACGAATGCAGACATAATTCGATTTGTGTTATTATGTTATTATTCCTTCCTTGCTGAAACGCGCAGCGAGCGGCGGCAGTGCGCTAAATATAGAGACATTGCATGTGCAAATGCAGTTAAAACGTGCGCCTTCTCAACAGATGCAAGGGTGAAATACTTTGCGCAAAACTAATCTACGACTCGCTGTCTGTCGTAAAAAACAGTTGAATGTTTAAAGCTTTGAATACATCAACATATAGTGAGTGTTTTATTCAATTTACACTACAGAAATTGAAAGGAAATACTATAATTTATATATCTACTCATATAATAAATTATTTAGCATTAGAAAAATATATTTTTAGTACATCAGGCAAATTTCCGTTTGCTATGAATTTTAATTATTACTTATCATATAATTCTGTGTAATAATAGCTCATAAAACTAAAACGAAAATACGATGAATACATGAAAATAAATTGCAATAAAAGTGCTGCTTTCGACATCGTAAATTAAATTAACTCTCTTCTAATGAGACATTATTACAGCACTATTTTTCTAGTTGCCATTGGAATTAACGTTTCATTGTTTATTATAACTATGTTTAAGTTATTTTTAACGCGCACGTTTCTACAACGCGAATAAGTTTGTATGGTAATTGTAAAATATTTTTTCATTGTCGCATTCGGCACATATTTGCCAAAGGGAATATCACATTGGAAATTGTCATGATTGTTGTATGTGTGTGGCGTTATTTATTCGAGTCAGCTAATAACACATTGCGTAATTTGATAAAGTATTATAATTACAGCGTTAGTATGACAATGACCCTATTAAACATTAAAATATTTAATGTTTTCAACTCCATTATTATTTTATGAACATGTTAATTATTTAGCGAGTGATATTTATTGTTGAAAACTAGTATTTTTTAAATACTTTTCTGGTTTTTGCCTCTTTGATTCTAATTTCATTTGAGAAACTTGCATGAGTCATCCTCATATTCCAGGAGATGCTTTACATATATGTAAGTAATAGTGTGCGCAGACATTCGCAAATCCTGGAATCCAGGATTAGCAATTGTGTTTGTCAAACTCGCATTGCGCAAAAACGGGTACTTTATCACAACTCCCATATCCAGATTTTTGCAATAACAATTCACTCATCGCTCGAACAGTGCGCAGGCATTTCATCTTCGTTGAGCATGCTTTTTCGTTGGTACTCTTCTGGCAAAGTGCCCTCTCTGTACATATCCTTTATCCACAGGATGTTTAATGCATTTGATAAACTCTCAAATCTCTAGCTCAGATAACTTGTCAAAAATCCCAAAAAACAAATAATAAATGAATAACTTCGGTCACTTAAATGATATTTATTTTTAATTTATCTACATTAATTAAAATCTATTCTCTTATATTTAATAATAAATCTTTCTGGAGATTCATATCAGACTTGTAAGAAAATTTAGTCCTGAGTCCTTTGTCTAAATTGTAAATTATTACTGAAACACTTTATACAAGGACGCAAGTAAACGAAAGGACACCGAAAGTGCATTAAGTAAACGCGCAAAATTCGAGCGGAGACAAAATGGTGGCGTGTTATCCGTTTTGAATGGTAATACGACGAAACAATAACAACAACAACCACACGATTTATTGCTTTGTTTATATGGGAATCCAAGCAATTAAAAACACTATGAAAACACAGAAAATGAAATGGAAAAAAACCGCCAGCAAAAAATGCGAAAGCATATAGGAAAGCAATATCGAAAACTAAATTATTCTTTGACATAATATTTCTTTGTTCTGTGCGCAAACGCAATTGTGTATGCATGTGTTGAGAACGCCAGCACACGTTGCGGAGGGTTGTAAAAGAGGCGCCGCGACGTCGGGCGTCGGCAAACAACTTAAACGTACCTAACAATCACTTATATTATAGTTTATTAAACTTGTTCCCCTTTTATTCGCTTCGTTTTCAAAGTGCATGCTTTAATGTGCAAGAATATTTCATTGTTTCTTGCGCGTTTTTATTGCTACTTTCTAAAATATGTTTAAAAATCGTGGACATGTATGCAAATTATAATTGCAATTAGTAAACAGCAGTGCTTTCTCTTGACAGCGACGTACGAAACGAGGGACAAAACGGCCTCCAGCGGCGGTGCTGCTGCACCTTTTTAATAAAATTAACTGTAACTAAATCCTTTTATAAATTTATTACACGCCACTTCTCCCTAATTAAGCTAATTGAACTACATTCAACTCGGAACGCAGACGCACCAGACGAAAGCGGGCAGCAGTAGCAGCAGCAACGGCGACGATTTGGCCGCCTCTCAGCCGGCTTCGTCGTCGCCGCCCCACATCAGCCATTTACGCAGCCGAGCTAACCGTTCGCAAACATATTCCAACACAACGTTCGCGCGCTCGTACTCGCGCTTCCCCAATATTTAACAACACAAGGCCAATTGCTGTTTTATTGCCCTTCATAAAATAATGAATTTATTTCCCTGCTCACAACTTGCAAGCGACATCTACCACCCTCATTTACTATCAATAATTTAAATGTGCGATACTTAATATGCGTAATGCTTCAATACTTTTCACAGCTTTGTACTTAGTTTGCGAGTAAATTAAGATGACAAGCACATCCAGTTTTAATGAATTAAAATTAAGGAAGCGAAAATAAAAGAAGGCGATGTGTGCGTTTGAGAATATTTCATTTCGCTGCGTGAGCATGATGGAAAAAAGCGGCGGTTCGTGGTTGAAATGAATTTATGATTGCTTGCTAACTTTTTAAGTGACTTCCGGTATTATTGCAATGCCGCCCCCGCACCTATCGCAATCGTATCATGCACCGATGTAATCGTCCCCCTTTCTCCACTTTGCGCAGCGGGACGATGAGGGCAAAAAGTGAAGGAAAAAAGCAGGAGTACGTGCATGAAGGTAAGGAAGGCATTGCACGTTCGCTTCTTCGGCGACGCCGCCAACGCCGGAGCAAAAACGAGCGCAAGGACACGGGAAAGACGAGAACGACGACGGCGGCGAAATAGGAATGAAGGAACTGAGCAGTCATTGCAGGAGCGTAAGATCTCTTTTTAAATTAAAAAAAGAAAGAAAGGAAGAAAAAAGCACAGGACGAAAGGACGCGTTAGGTCACGAATAAATTAAGCCATCACGTGAAAGGAGCCCCCAACATTGCTGTATGCAATTTCTATACAAAGTGTTTACGAAGCCATTGCATAAATCCGCAAAAGAACAAAATATTATTTTGTTTCAGCAATTCCGCGCAGCCGCATTATTTATTTTAATGACTTTCGGGAATTGCGACGAGGAAATGAGTGTGTGCCAAGAGTCGTCTAATAATTTAAGTAATTGAAAAGTTAAATAACGCGCAATGTGGGAAATTGCTTTAGTTGCTCGCTTTTTGCGAATCGAAAATTGTGCGAATGCCAACGACGACGACGACGCCTCATTCAAATTCACGAGCTCGTCTTTTCGGAGTCACTTGGAAGAATTTACACCGTGAAGTAGAAGAAGAAGAAGCAGCAGCCTATTGGTTATACAAAGTGTTGTCAATTTTTTTACTCTTAAAAAATTGAAGAACTTTAAAATTGACTTAAAGATATTCGAAATTTAAATTTAATCAAAATCACTGTTCTAACATAGTTTCAAGTTTAAATTTCATAGAGTGTTAATGAATAGATATGCAAATGCTGGAAAATGATGGTGTTGATGAGGAAATTTCCTCGTTTTTCCTCGTCTGGTTTTTCATCTTATTGTATATGCTTCCTTCTTGGTTCGACTCTTGATTCTTGATGGTACTCGTTGCATGTGGATGCCACCCACACGCGTTACGCCGTCTCCAGATGCGCCATTACCGAATGCTAATTTCTAATCGATTTCCACGGCTCGCACATTTTCATTTTCATTTTCCATGGGTGATAAGTTTGCTTTTTTGAGGCAGCGATCTCATTAATTTTAATGAAATTCATCCTCGAAAGTATACACATTTTCTTATATTTTACTGAAAAATATTTAACATTAATTAACTTCAGGCAAAATCCTTGGTGCTGCTCGTTCACAATGTATCTTCAAAGTAAATTGCTCTTTGTTATAACAAACAAGATATTTAAAAGATAGTTACATTGTTAAACAAACTCGTAGCGATATAAAATAAAATGTACGCTCTTGGATAGTTGGAATTTGAATAAAATGAGACTGGAAAAGGGAAGCACTTGAGTCGTTTGCGTAAAATGCGGTTCGCGCTTAGCCGTATGGCGCACGTTTTCCGCCTCCGCCTCTGACTCCGTCGACGTCTGGCGGCGGCGGTGCAACTGCTGGAAATATGTAAGGGAAGAAGGATGAAGTAACAGCATTATAAATACTCATAAATTATCCAGCTCGGCGAGCAACGCGCGCGCGCGCGAATATAAGGAAGAGTTATTTCAGCTTTTTAACTTCGGCTGGCGCGCGCGTAATGGAAAAAGGAGCGCGAGGCGCGAATGCAGGAGACATTTGCGTTATGTATACTGATGATTGAGGCCCAGGATCGCGCCGAATGCATACTAACTACGACTCGTTCAACCCCAACACCGAGTGCTTGACTCCAGCGCCTTGCTGCTCTCGTCAGCAGGACGAAATAGTTTTGCATCACTTGGTACCACCGCCGAATGGCTTTCCAAAGTCGGGCGTGTCTTGTATTAGTTACATTGCTGGCGCACAGACAGCAGACATCTATCTTGCGCGCCGAAAGAAGGCACCAAATGAAGTTTCGTTCTTCTTTGCTGCAAGAAGAAGAAGACTGACGTGCAGCTCGTACGTGGTCTTGTGCAAGCATTTTTGACTGCGTGCTAAACAAGAATGAGCAGCTTCCAGCACATATGTTGAAGGACAAGGATGTAACAGCTTTATAACAAGTTAAGACTGAACATGCTCAACGAAACAAGCCAACTTTTCTCTATTTATTATCCTTGCCTATTTTATTAAACTCATTTAATTAAACTCATTTATTAAACTCATAAGTACTAAAATTACAATATGCTTTAGCATGAAGAAACCTAAATATTATTCAGTTATTAAAAGGACTAACAACATCCTTGGTACGTTGACCTTCGAGTTGGTTTACAACCACTTTTGACGCGTGGTCCTTTAAGATGAGCATATAAAAATAAGGAGCATGGATACGAGGACGACGAGCAAATAAAATAAATGTGTTTTTATTACGATGATGCCCGCATATGAGGATGCATTACGCATTAATATGAATGTTGCACTGCGAAATATACACGCGCGAAATAAAACCTGCGCGCTGGTTGATGGCTTCTTCTTCTTCTTCATATGCGCCCATGTTTTTTCCGCGCAGCTTCCATTACACTTGGGTATACGTTTATACGTCTTGCGCATGCTTATGTCATTTTTCCCCATTTTACAATTACACGCCAAGGGTGTCGTTGCGCAGCAGCGCCACCAAAATTGAAATATTAATTCTTAAGAAGTGTCTGAGCATCATGGGAGCGCAGGCCGTAACCTGCCGAAGTCAATAAAATTAAATATTTACGGCTCGTGCGCGCAACATCCACCTTTTTTCGCTTTTATTTGCTATTTTTACGTCTATTTGCGTCTCATTTCGCGCAAGGATAATTTGAAATTTTTATACCTCGTTGCTGGTATTGTTTGTATTGCATTTGGCGTGCAATTACGCAAAATGCACCACTCACTATTGAAGTGCACGCTGCACGCTGCTCGCGTTCGCGTTCGCGTGCGTTCTTAGGAGATGAAGGTATATCAGGTTGCACAGGCTGGCGTCGCCGCCCCCCAGTGAAATGACGAACGAATGTTTTATTAAGTTAATGCCGTCACGGCCGGCACTCGGCACGAAAAAGACGTTTAGTTGATCTCGTCCACTAGGTTGGCAGTCACGTACGCGTTCTAACTACCCTACGTTTTGCAGTTACCGCCGCCGCTCACTTTTCTTCCCTGCTTCCACCTTTGCCTTCCTGCATTACGTCGTCCTCGTCCCCTACCCAAGCGCTTCAACTGCTTGTAATAGCTTTCTTCCAAACTGACCTCAAGCATTTGCCTTCCCTTTTTGAGATGCAATCTATTCTCTATCAACTTACACCCCGAGTTCAAGACGCCCGCGTGGTATTATGAACAATGTTACAATGTTGAAAACTTTTCCTCGTCAAAAGAAAAACAATAATTTAGCATAAAAATTTCTAATTGCCCAAGTTGTGCGGCGCTAGTTGTAATAATTCTTCAAAGTAATAAAGCAGGAAACAAGTAATAATTTAATATTCAAAGCTTGTACACATGTCCTCCTCATAGTTTTGTTTCCTGTTTTCACGTGGCATTGGCGGCTGCTTGCCGTGTCTGTCCTCCTCGCGCGCTGGCAGCGTCTCCGTGTAATAAAATACAGCACACATCAGATAATTTCCTGAAGGATTTACAAACATCCGCAATCGTAAAGTTATAATCCTGTTACGTTAGACTTTCATGTATCGGGGGCGGCGACGGCGGAAACAGTTCTTTAAGAGGTCGGCGTGTAATAAAGGCATTGCGAGTCGAGTTGTCAAGCCGAAAAGGTTCACCTAAAATTGATCTCGAATTTATTACCCTTCCAATGGCGGGACACAGCAGACATGTTTACGACACGATACCAATATGTACAGTGAACAAGTGAGACGGCGCGCGCGCCGCCGCCGTCATCGATGTCGTCTTGTTATTACGGTTATTGCGCCAGCACTAAGGGGGGCGGTCGCGGCGGCGGCGGCGGTAAATTTAGCGCTAGAGTTTGCCTGCAAATAAACCGATTCTAATAAGATGTAGTTTTATGTTAACGGCCTCGCCTCGTCTTGCCAACTTGTTGGTGCGTTAAGCTCTTCGCGGATGTCTAAGAACGCAAAGACGTGACATTTTCCATCCGCAGTCAACAACATCGCGTCAATGTCGCGTCTGCGAAATGTCGTTAACGTGCGACAACTCGTGTAAAATTTTCTTTTCAACGGTTTAAAAACGTTACGTTGTACTAAAACGAATAAGGAATTGGTTGTAAAGATGGTTTTAAAACTTGGAAGAATAAACTTTTCAAATGAAATATTTCATGGACGTAAGTAATATGTAACCTACTTAAGCAAGTCAGTCGGGTAGTGCGAAATTAATTAAAACATAATCATGTACGTGATTTGATAAATGTGCAGATGCGTTTCATTCAAATTTAAATTCACACACGTGTGTGCACAAGGATAAAGGATCAGAGCGAATGATATATATATCTGTGTGTGCACAAGGCCAGGACAGGCAGGCTGGCTCGGAGAGAGATCTAATCGGAACGTGTGCGGACTGACGAGGAGGCTGCGCTCTCTTCGGCGTGCGCTGCAAACGCAATATCGCGAAAATCTCATTTGCGACAATAATTTATATGTAAATATATCCTCGACGCATTCGTGCGCCTCGTATTCGTGTTGCATTCCAAGATTTTCTAATATGTTTATTTTTTATGCATGCATACGAGGCTACTGCGAGTAGTGCGCGTTTTGCTTTCATCTCCGTAACAAGGATGCGAAGAACAAGCAATTGTCATACATGCTGCTGTTGTGTTCCTTCTTTGGCGCTTCTTATTTAAAATTTCGCCAGCGGCGTGGCGCGCATATTGCAGGCGTGCCAATGATAAATCTCTGCAACACATGCTCGGATTTTTGTATATTTGTCGAAACAGCTAAATGAAGAGATTGCCAAACGGTCCGGGCGAGAGGAAATAAACGCGTCATAACTATTTCTTCTTATTCCTCACATTTTTTCCTTGTTTTATTCCTCAGCATGCTGCTTGCCAAATGCCCCACACAGCTCAAACATAAATCTTGTGACTTGTTTTAGCCTTGTACTGTACTCGCTTATAGACTAATTTGTACAAAACTTTTTGAATTCGAATAAGTAGTAATTTTTAGCCACTGAAGGAAGTTTAATTAAACGCAAGGACTAGTGGTATAAAATAAACGTTAAAATTAAATTAAAGCGGAAACATGTATCATTTTCCTCATTTTCTTAGCGCCTATTACGTTCGTCCGCATTGCGAGAAGGTGAGCCAGCCACGAAAGGGCGGCAAGGTGGTTGCGGATGGTTGCGTGGTTTATAGTTGGTGTCCGAAATAGACGCGAAAGAAATGAGCTACCACTGCGCTCGTAAAATGGATAATAAGCCATGTTTACGACACCTGAACGTCGTAAATGGCGTTCTTATTGCATGTCTTGTCACGGCCGCCCCCCAAGTTGCTTCCTTCGCCAAAGAGCAGAAAGAACCACAAAAAGGAAGTCGTAGAAAATCAAGACTATCCATCCCATATCCTTTAAGATATACCTGCCTTCATTTACTAAATTAACTTGTGAAATTAATTAGGTGCTTATATTTAGCCATATAAGTGATACTCATTTTATCATTTATTAAAGGTCTAACATTACCCGCCATAACCCCGGTTGTTACAGTATTTGTTAATGTCATCCAATACAATTCCACACAATTGGCTGATCTCTTATTTCTTGTAAATCCATGATGGCCGCTCTTATGGCATTTACATGTATGGTAACTAAGGACTCACCAGAGCGTCCTTAGCAACGATGACATAAGGATATATTCCGTGCTCTGTTCTTCAGTACTAATTACTTTAAGTGCAAGTTCTTGTCACTTAAAACACATAAAGATCTGTAAACAATTCAAACTTTTAAAGTAATTGAGGTATTTCATTTTTCAGAATATCGTGTATTGTAACAGTAGGTATATAAATTAATTAATATGATTAGAAATATTTGACACACTCACATAACATTTTATTATTTATATTGTTCACAGTTTGACAATCACAGTGTGCGTTTATTTCATATTGTCATATTAAAATATACTCGAAATATTAGTCAAATGGCACCTTTTTGAAGCCCAAAAATCGAATCATTCGTGGCAGTACCTCTCAATTTATTTTATCAACCTATTTTTTTACTCATATACCAAAAATTGCGTTTTGACCGCCTAAACCCGGAAAATCCATTAAACGAGGAACCAGTTTAAACAGACTGTGGCTTTTGACCCGATTGACAATATATAAAGTAAGAGAGGGTAAATGTGCGTGAATGATTAGAATGTTTGGTACAAAGCCGAAAACCGACATACTGGCGAGTACTTCGTCGGTGGAGAGTTTGAAACCCACACATGTCTTTTACGTATGGTACACCGAATTGTGTAGGCGCGCTGGCATGGCCACCCTGAACTACGTCAAGCCGCCAAAACTGAAAAATGAGAACGTTTTGGATTTCGCTTGTGACCGCATCAAGCCGGAGGAATGGGTACCGCTGATCAACGCATTACGGTTAGATGAGAGCCTACACGTTCTTGGTATCCATTGTCGAAATCGTTGCAAGTTTCTTTTCGAAGTCGATACGGAGGAGAAGGTGAAACAGATGAAGAGACGCGCTGGATCATTGTTCACCACGTACATTTCGCGGGCGCTCTATAGAGCTCTTGGTAACTGTATTAAACGTAATCGAGTACTGACTAGTTTACAACTGGAAGGTGTACCTTTCTACAGCGGCGATGTGGAAACACTGGTTGATGCGCTGAAGAAGAATACAGTGATTAAAATCTTATCTTTGAACTATACAGAAATTGGTGATCTGGGCTGCCAGACGTTATGTAGGGCGCTGCAGATGATGCCGAATATCGAGGTGCTAAATTTGTCCAGTTGCGGTTTGGGCCCGAGTAGTGCGCAGAGCATTGCCAAGGTGGTCAGATGCCAACAGATTAATCGGTACTGCGAAAGCTGGCACAACTCATTGCGCTACGAAGATCCAGAAATTGCAATGATGGCAGGGCTTAAACGAATTACGCTTAATAACAATCCGACTATTAGCGACGAGGGTGTAACTTACATTCTGGATGAGCTGGATGATGATTTATGGATCAAGGCGTTAGATATGCAACGTTGCGGTGTCACTGAGAATGTTGGTTCGCGTTTGGTTGATGTGATCAAAAATAGCCGCTCACTATTGATTGCAGACTTTCGAAATAATGATCTCAGCCCCAACACGATTGATTACATCTTTGATCTGCTGAAAGACAAAGCTGATAATTGCGGTGGTAGTGACACTCAATTCAAATGGTGTTTCACGTCAAGTACATTACGAAGTAGTCCTACTGTTCAAGAACTGCCATCGAATTGTAGCATTTTCTATCCGGCAGGTAAATCAAAGTCGATGCCATATAAGAACTCGTCACAGCAAATCATTGCACTGCGTCGAAGTAAAACCGCAGCAACGATTACCAAGAACACGAGCACGGATATGATGGACCGTTATACGAGACATATTGTTATACCAGGAGTTTCAAATATGGTTAATAAACATACGAACCATGTCAATAGGAATAGCGATAATGTTAACATGCAAAATAGCCTAATGTGCCTTAACGACGAGCTAAAGCGTGAAACGCTGCGACGAATCCAAAGCGAGGAGGAGAACAGGCGATTAAAACAAGAGTTGAAACGAATCAAATCGTCAAGTCAGGCGCTCGCAAAGGAAAAGACCATCAAATTCGATGCGCTACCAAAGAAGAAGCGCGTTGTTAAGCCCAAAAATGGGATGCGCAAATCAGCGTGCAAAGAAGCAACGCCAACTAATAATAATCACAGGAATGGTTACACAGCTAGCAATAAGAAGAACGACAACTGCAATAACTTAACTAACAATTTTTGTTTAATGCATAAGGGTAATAGTAGTAGCGCGTATCCAAAGGTTGAGTTTGTCTTTGACCGAATGAATAAGCCGTGCAACATACTGAAGAATTTGATGGCGTCGAAGAGATCATCAAAGCACCGCAATGGGGCCACTCAGGAAGTGAACGCTGACATGGTCAGCTACTTTCAGGACCTGGTGGAGGAGTGCAAGAAGCAGTGCGACGTGGGTGCCGGCGATGCCGATGAAGCGACCTCACAGGGCAGCCAGGCGTCTCTAATTCAATTTGTGCGAGATCTGAAAACCAGTTCGGGCGGCGGTTGGAAGACGGCAACGTTCTTGCAAAAGGTGCACTGACCACGCGGAACCCACGCATGCGGTACTTGAGATATAAACATTTGCCTATATGCATAAGGCGCAGCCTACAACTATGTTTAATATGTGTGTTAATGGTATTGGAGTGCAATCGTGGACGGATGGTGACAATGTAATGCTGCTCTCTGTGCGTAAATGTGTGGGCTAATTATACAACAAATAAAACAACCAAATTAATGTCGATTTAATAATAAGTAGAGCATAAGTAAACGTTATGAAGCGAAGTGAGAAATAGTTTGCTAATAATGTCCTTGCATCGCTATTGCGCGAAAATTTATCGTAGAGAGTTTTAATGGAGTTATCTTTTGGGTGGTTTTTTGGGGAGGAAGTAAAGATGATAAATTTTGATTGAGTTTTTCTGGCTCAAATCCTGCGCTCTTCCTCCCGCTTCTGCTATTGCGCGTTGCTGCAAGTGAAAAGTTTTCGAATTATAAAAGTGGCCTCTTCTTCATTTTTCATACTTCATATATGTGCTCGCGCGCGCCAAGAAGTAAGTAAGCGGTGTTTGTTCTTCTTCTTGCGCGATCACCGGAAGGCGAAAGGTAAAATATGACGGGGGCAGCGCAAGAGGACGCGCAGCAAAGTTTTTTCCGTTTTTTGGTCTTGCAACGCAAATAAATTCCTCGTTTCTTGGGCGCTTTTCTTGTGTTTTTGCAGCGAGCGCCTTTATTTAACACTATATAGACGAGGGATAAGAGCGCTGATGGCAAGCTCCTGCTCTGCTCTTCTTCATTTCGTTTCGCCAACGTATACGCTTTGCAAGTCACGTACTAACGAAGTAATGCGATAAAGGCGTCGGCGGCGGCAACGGCTGCACGAAACGGCGGCCGGTTGTGTGTGCGCTCGCATACGCGCCTAGTTCACGTGCCATTGCTGCCCCTCTGCCGCCCGACAATGAAGACACTATCATTAGTTTCAATCAACATATTAATCGAATTTGGACACCCGCCGATCCACGTTTCACCCTCCATTACTTTTCGATTCAGTTGGCTTGTCACTTCTTCGGGGTGTTTCCTCAACTCGCATCCGCTCAAATAAAATCCGACCAACTTTGCGCTGTTCTCGTGTACCGAAGATTTCTAATAATGATTGCAATCCTGATTGAGCGTATTTTTAATCCAATCTGAAATAGACAAATCGACTTGTGATAAAGAACTTTGAGACGATGGGCAAAATCCAATTCAATTCGACTGTGTAATAAAATAATTTAATTTTCAATATTGCTTTATTTATGCGTAGTTTACCATCGAAATCATGTATTTGTATTCTTTATTCACTCAAATATGAATTATTTATTTATCGAATACATTCGACTAGTGAAAACGTAAACGTAAAGTTTCCTTCCTTGCTCGTAAACATTGTGCGCAAAAAATGTACAAGGAAGCAACGTACTTTCGAGCACATTCGCGATTCAATTTGCCAACATTTTCATCTTGTTTGCCGGCCAGCAACAATCCGGGCGATGGCTATCCGGTGGTCGTAAAAAAGATGAACGCAATAAGGTAGCCGCCCTTCGCCAAACTTTGCGCACTTATTATATGCGCGCGGACAATCTATTTATATGCAGATCCGGACATGGCACTTTCGTTCGGCGTGTGGCTTGTTTGTTGTGCGCTCAAAGTAAGATGTAAGATTTATTAATTTGCATATTCGTCGTTGACGACGACGTTGTCTGCGTTTGAAGTCGCGTGCTCTTGAAGCAGGCATGCTCCTTAAATTATTCATAACATTGTCACCCTTATATCTCAAACATATCCACTGCGAATGAACGCGAAGGCATAACTATGCAAGTGGAGTATCCTTTCATATCACGACCTTCATTTCGGATTTAAATAAACACGCGTTGAGGGAGCAGCACGTTCAAAGCCAAGAAAACGCAGCATCAAATTCAGATCTGCTTGATATGATTTTTCTTCCTCGGTCTTTCCTTCGGCCTCTCTTGACGGACGTTAATAAACGTCTATTTGCTATGGTGCTCTTAAAGCTCTTCCTTCGTTTTGTCTTAACGCATTGACAACAAGGGAAGACGCGCAACCACAGAGCACGTACTGCGTTACTTTCATTTCATTTTCGGCTTCTTGTTGCTCAAGCCCCCAACGAGAATATAATAGTCGAGCCAAGTAAGTTTAACGTCTGACAAGGCTATTGCATTATTTTTATTTGCACGCCGAAGTCACTCTGGCCATCGCTGCCACCACGGCTGCCTGCTACCGTAAATGTTTATACCCACCGAATAGTGCATGGCTTGGTCTTCATTTTGCTCCTCACTTCCTCATATTGCCCGCCGCCCATTGGAAGAACACATCTTGCGATGCGCCAAAGACCAACCAACTTTCCTGCCATCGGCCATAAACCAGCATGAGTTATTTATTACAGGAACATACGTACCATCCCTTAATACATGTCCCACGGGAATCTGACTTCAAAGAACGTTTTTATTCGTTTATGTATCACTCACGTAAAAACACCACTGCCCCTGAAAGGATCTCAACGAAATTAAGTACTCTTTTATAATATACCTCACTTTATAAATATTATTTACAGCAATTGCGAAATATATTCAAATAATACTTAAATAAACATTCGTAACAAAATTTGAAAAGCTTCAAATATAGTTTTAATACTGCTGGAGACCTCTTATTTTTCAATGAATTCAGTAATAATTTAAATGAATTCAGGACACGGTTCTTCCAATGGCGTTGAAATGGAGATTGAAGAGGCAATTTTAATTTGAATTTGTTCTAAAATTAGAGAATTATCAATCAAAATAGTTTGTAGACATTTGATGATACATACTCTTTTGATTTAACAATTGTTCCCATAATATATCGTACAAGACTTTGTACCATTTGTCCTTTATTTCAACTGTGTCTGCATACAACCAAAGAGTCTCTTCATATTTCTTACTTTTATAACATTCTATTCCAAGTACTGTTGCTGGTTTTGCTTGGATAACTAGGGCTATCTCATCAATGTTTATAGATCGACGAAAAATGTAGTTATTGGCGTTTTTCTGAAAACATACGTATAATTATAATAAAGTTAGTACTTCATTGATATAGTCTTACATTGTCAATGTCAGCCAATATAATTTTTAATTGATATAGAAACACAACGATGTCTCTTCGGCATAATTTAAAAGAATCTCTCAACAAAAGCTTGCCCGTTTTTGCAATTCCAAAGGGCATTCCATTAATCAAATCTAATTCGATAATGTTATTGCAATTTATTAATGTGTTATCAAGCATTTGAATTGCATCCTCTATATGAACCAAGTTTAAATTGCTTTTCTTCATTTGCTTTTGTAAATCATGTAGATACAATTTATAATGTGTTAGTCTCCTAATTGGTTGAAAAATATGGTCCCTAAATTCTGTTGGGTCTGATAAACTTTTTCTTTGGCTCTACAAATGATTGTGTTATAATCAGTAGTAAATAATAATTCTAGAAGTATTACCTCTATGGCTTTGTTAAATTCCTTTTGTGCTTCATGAGATCTCTTCTTATTTCGACAAAATAAAGTATATCTGTCAAAAAGGTTTTTCTAAATACAACAAAACAAGTTACAATACATTTTACTTAAAGTTGTTGCATTTGTTCACCTTGCGTATAAATTGTAAACCAATTTTTTCATAGTCAAACTGAGTTGATTTGAGATCTTCTAAAAAGGATTTTGTGTCATTGCAAATCTTTTCATAATTTGCGAAGATCAGTTTTGTATTAGGAATTCCAATATGTGTTTCCAATGACTTTAGGTACTTGTTTATAACAAATTCCATTGTACTGATATAAGTCTCCTCAGTGGTAATGAGCTGATGAGTTATGAAATCTTTTCTGCAATAACAACATGCAATAAGTATAAGAGCTAATTGAACTACTATACTCACTTATTATCAAATTCAAGCACACTGCTTTCATTATCATCCTTTAATGTAACAATCGATACTTTGGTTCTTTTGCGGGATTGTTTGTTGTCATAAATATACTGCTTCTTGTAGAGCAATTCATTTTGAGTATTGGTAGTTTCTGATGCAAGTATATCAGTTTTGAAATCCAAAACATTGGCATAAACTGGCCAATATTCAGTGAGTTTAACACAAGGATTATTTTGGTCATCATAGTTGGAATCAGAATGATCTGATGTTGTTGTTATAGTTCGATTTCGTGGCGGTAGAGGCAGTGCATCGCGTTTAGCGAGTTGTGTACCGTCGGTGCTAGCGTTGTTTGGGTCAAGTGTTACTTTTCTGTTATCATAAATAGAGGTAAGAATTATTTATTATTACCTATACGCCAAACAATTGTATCTTTTAAAAGTAGATACGGTGATACTCACTCATTCGAGACGTTGGTAGAGAAAACATCGTCATCTGAATATATCGACTGGCGGCTGATACTTCCTAACCTAAAATGTGGTGAGTTTTATCAAATTCTTATCTTATACAATTTTTGCAATATCTTACGATGATATAGTCTCACCCGATGTGCTTATTGAGCTTGTAATATTGTGACTGGGTAACTTGTCAGCGGATTCATTCCATAACTTTAAACTAGAGCTGTTGCTCCAGCTTTGTTCGCAGCATGGCCAAATCATGGTGCTGGTCCAAATGCATTCTGGTTTAATATTTTCAGTACAATCATTCAATTTTATTGCATGATTGAGTTTAGATACAGATTTCGTTGTACATATATGTGATTGATCAATTGTATCAAGACTATCAGTAGGTTCATGTGTAATGTTTAGACGATCACTTAACACTATCGTTGAACAGGTGTCTGATTGATCAATACACATGTCTTGATCTGCAGTTTGATTCGTATTGAAGTTTGCTGCTATGCACTTTACTTTATTACTTGATAGGCTGGCACTTTCACTTAGATCGTTTATTTCAGTATTATTTAAAGGAAGGTTTGAAACCAGTTCTTTTTTGTTTGCACTTTTCCAAGACACAATGCACGATATTTTTTCTTTAAAACTTTTGGCCTTCACTTCTTTAGCGAGGGTTTTGTGTCGCGTTTTCTTGGATTCCATATGAAGAGTTTCATAATGCTGAACAAGATCATTCACTGTTTTACGTGCAGCCATAATTCTCAACAGTCGAAACATTAGAATTCACTTCAACCGATTGATTCCAATGCTAAAATATTTCAAACTACAAATTTCCCACTGTCCTCTAGTAAATATATTTAGTGTTATTAGAATACTATCTAATCATTACAAGATTATTTATTTTCAATCTTTAATACAATTCATTTTTAATACAAGTGATGCACATTTATTTGCGATATCAAATTTATGATATAGATAAAACCCAAGATACACATGTGTACTAAACATAGACACATTCATCGCATAATCAATTAGGCTGATTAATCAACATTTAGTTTTCTAAACGAGCCTTCAACGCTATCCAGTCCGAAGTATTCATGACTGTTTGTAGGTTTACCCGGCCGCAACTTTTCATTGGTGCAATACTTTTCATCCTCTTTAAACCACTTAGCGTAGCTTTCAACCTTAGCTTTCCACTCTGTTACAATTTCTTGTAATTCTGGTCCATTTCCTCCATATTCTTTAGGCAGTAATTCTTTGGGGACTGATTTGTAGAATTCAGTCAAGTCCTTTGTGTTGTGTGCTTGCATCTTAATTTATATATATTGAGTTTGATATTACTTCAACATTCGTATACATACCCTGCTTTTCATTTTCTCATTGAGGAATGGCTTAATCATTGAGAAGACGGTTTCAAAGAAAGACGGAATGTTTAGGAAGTGCATACCTTGAGGCCGTATTGGATATCCTTCTTGAAAAAGTTTCATAGCTTTCTTCATCAAAATGGGTGAAGCCATATGAGCCATTGTTACATCACTCATGTCCTGAGCCATTTGCGCGCCACAAATAAGAGTTTGATCACACTCTTGCATGATGATATCTTGAATCATTAGATTGGTTTTGAAGACATCTTCAATCCTAACTTTATGTGGATCATGAACACCACTGCGGAATAACATAATACGAGGCATTGTTGGGTCTTTTGGTAAAGGCAACGGCAGAAAAACACTAAAAGTTATATTAGATTAACATTATATGAAGTGTCCAAATTGTGGCAGTACCCAGATTTCAGAACTTCTTGTATTTCTGGAGCAAATGGATCCCTGTTCTTGAAAAATTCTGGCAGCATTCCCTTCATCGTATAGAACGTTTCAATCTTTTCTTTAGTTCGTTCTAAACTAAATTTGCAACCGCGCAAGAAAGCCAATAAAGTTTGATCGTCTAAAATGATCGGAATTGTACAGTAAACAGCCATTTAATGGAAAGCATAACTAACCAGTTCTTGCATTGATGTACTTTTTGTGTTTGAGCCAATCTTTGATAGCTTTAATGTCATCTGGTATTCTGGCCACATCTTCATTAAGCACTTTAATAGCTTTCTCTTGAAGCTCTTGCGATATCTCTCTTACTTTTGCCATACTCGCTGAAAACTTGAAAATGTTTGACAACTTTGAGATTTAAACTCGTTTATCACAGCGTACACTGTATAGTGCTGTCTCCAAGTTGTGCAAGCATCGATATTACATCAACTACTTGATCACGATTAGATAACACGCAATCAAGTAAAATTTATTGCTAAAATTATTTGTTTAAATCCAATGTTACGAAATTTCAAGGATGTGTGGGGTCACAATCAATTCGAGTATATGTACAATATTTATTTACAATTAATATGGCTATACAATTGAACTAAATTAAGTCTCCACAACTAGAATTTATAACTAACGCACTAAATTATATCACAACAAAATAGTTACAAACGGCGAAATTATACAAAATATTCGTATAAATCAATTAGGGTTGTGTGCACTTATGAATAAAGCCCAAAAATTATTTTAGAAAATGCACTTATACACTTAGAAAACAAAACAAGTACTTAACGAATTTAGGCTTACGTACCTATAGAAAATGTGAGTCTATGATTTAGTTTGATATAAATTGCTTAATTTTAGTATAATATAAATGACTATAACGTTTAAGATGCTGCTTCACGTAATGTTAAACATTTATACATTCCTAAGTTTGTTTGAACATTTCAGTAATTACTTATAAATCACCCTGTTTAATACCGTCTTATCATACCAAAAAAAAAAAAGAGAAAGAATGAAAACAAACTGATTAATTGTTCAACAACAATTTTCAACAGTTATTGTTTGGCCGGTGCGTTGCTAACCCACTAATGATAAGTTAGAAATCTTCGAAGAGTTTCAAATCAGAGCCATCCAGACTTTTACCGTTCTTCCAGTCGGTTTCAGGGTATTCATCAAAATTGCTCGTATCCCCTTCGTACGTAACTTTGGGCACAATCGGTGGCTGTAATAAGAGGCAAGTTTTAATGCAACAAACAATTAACAAACATAAAACTTTCTTCACTTACTTTGGACGCTCGCGAATAAACATCATGCCAGTCGATTCCTTTGAACCACCGATGCCTTTTAATATCGTCAGCACCGCTCTGAAATAATAACGCAATTAAAGTTTCATAGTTTGATATTTTTAGCGTATTTCCTATATACCTTCATGTTGCCCAGTCGTTTTGTTCGGTCTTGAACCAGCAATTTTTTGATCAGATCTTTTGCCACGGGATCGATATGTTTCGGCCATTCGATTTTACCGCTCAGTATTTTCTCATAGATGCCAAATGGATTATCATCATAGAACGGTGGAAAACCGGCTAGCATCTCATAGATTAAAATACCTGCAAATATGAATTTCTATTAATAGCGCAAATTATATGTACAACAGGAGGCCGCGCGTTCGTTAACTTTATCAAGAATTACACTCACACGATTGTTATTCGATTTAATAAATCGATGTCAATTGCATATTTTATGCGTGCACTCACTCACTCGCTCACAGGATATTACAAAACTCGAACGCCTTTGTAATTTCCACGTTGTTACCATAATTAATATTTATGATGGACAATCGCAGCTACTAATTTATTGAGCTTACGCTCATTCAAGCAGTAAGAAATTGCTAATTAACGTTCGTTAAATCACAACAAAAAATCGAATCGCTTTAAGTACACGCTGTGCGCGTTCAAGCAACTTGAACAATTATAAAATATGATGAATTCAATTAGCACTAATACTGGATTTGCATGTAATACGAATGAGTGATCATTGAGATTTATTGTTTTTAGGTGAACGCAACAACAAGGATGAAGGTAGAATGGAGGTTTACATACCTAATGCCCACCAATCGACCGCCTTGTTATGGCCCTTACTTTGGATGATTTCCGGTGCGAGATACTCGGGCGTTCCACACAATGTCCATGTGCGATCGGTGAGCTTCTTGGCGAAACCAAAATCGGTGATCTTCAAGTGACCGTCCTTATCCAGCAGGAGATTCTCCGGCTTGAGATCACGATAGACGATGCTCCTCGAATGTAAGTACTCTAGTGCTAGAATGATTTCCGTGCTGTAGAAGTTTCCGGTTGACGTGCTGAAGCGGCCAGCATTGCGCAAATAGGAAAATAGTTCGCCGCCGCACACGTACTCGAAGAGCATGTAGATGCATGAATCATCCCGATTGCACCACAGCCTAAAAGCACGCCAAAGAAATTAGAAATGCAAAGTATTCGTGTAATAAGTAACGAGCTCGTAGAAGTGGCTGGCGTGTAGCAGTAATATTATGAAAGAAGATTGCTTCATAGCTTTGCACTCGGCGGGCAAATTGAGTGTTTTCAGTAAAAGTCAATCAAGCGTGAAGACGCGCAGCTACTACTTTACTTTTTTTCGTATTAGACATACGCATTCCGCATGAATGTATTTACACATTGATTCGATTATGTAAAACGCGTTTGAATGACTTAGTTATATCATTGAGGTCGTATCGTTTGCAAATTGGATTTTAATTGCACGCGCCGTGGGAATATGAAAAAAGCACGCTTTAATTATTCAAAGCGCTGCGTGCAGTATATAGGTACACCATTATAGAATGGTCATTTGCTTGAAAATTGGTTGCGTTGACGGCAAAGAGTAATTCGCCTACGGCAGGCTGAAAAAAGTCAAACGACGCTTTTTGAATTTCTGCCAAGTGCATGCAGTTGAAGTTGGATCGCGTGAAAGTCGTTCGAGTGCTCGCCGCCGTCGTTGTTGCATTGCGTAAATTGCGCTTCTTTTCCAGCGTTGGACGTAAAGCAGTTTGAAAAACATTTACAAGCATTTGCGAAACAGTTGCGCTTATTTATCGAACATGCTCGCTGAGCGATTTTTAATAAGCCTCTGACTCACCGCGGGTGTTGCGATTTATGTATGAATATTGTTTGGCGGGTCCAGAAAGAACGGTAAAGAAATGATTTCACTTATGAAAAAAGAATTCAATCTTTGAACAAACTCGCATCACGTTTAACATTGAAATTCGGCAATAAATTGCGGCGCGCACATAAATTTTGCGATGCCGTTTGAATTTAGATTTACATGTAGGTGGGAGAGCGCGCTCCTTGTCGATGCGCGATTATTTGGCAAAGTAGTTTAATTTAATTTGGGTTTGTTTGCGCATTTAATCCGAACAGATGCAATCATATCGAGCGAAAGCAACATGAACATATAAATAAACTGAGAAGCAAGTTGGTGTGTGTTGTTGCATATTGCTTAACGCGGCTTAAGCGATTATGTTTTTGTATGTATTTATACTCAAACATTATGTTGTTACTTCAGCAAAAACTTTCAGCTTCTGGTTGTTTGAAAATAATCGCAAAATATAGCAACGGCTGTGCTTTATGCGTTTTTACTCCTGAATTTTTATGCGTTTTGCTAGAGCGTAGTAGGTATTTTATTGAACGATAAATTTGTAATTAATTAAACACAACATGGAAGCTCCATAGTTTTTAATGATCATTTCCGGCGTTTTAAGCTCATGAGGCACCAAAGGACTTTCTCTAATTAAAAACTGACGCGCACAATTTTCTATTATGTAAAACATTGATAGTTTTTTAAATGAGCCGTTGAAGTACGAATTGAATTCACATTTATCCATTTCTTATTCTCGACTTTGCGCCGTACGGAAGTTCAGATGGAAGTCAGAAGAACTCGTTTATCGTGCCAATCGCCGGCGGCGATCAACCATCAAATTTGCGTCGCCATTATCAACCGGCAAAACTTGTTTAAAAAGCAATGTTAATATTGTTCTTTCGTTGCGCGGGACACTTTCACATCAAGCTCTCAAGATCAACACTCGCATCTCTTCTTGATCTTCTTTGCGCTTACACAGAATTTCTCCTCTTTGGTTATTCATTCGAAAAATGTTTGAGCAGTCCGTGATTTACCGCTTTGGAATATTCAGCTGCGCATCTTTTAGTTTGATTGCAAAATGTCTAGATTTGAATGACGCTAGAGAATAAAATAAACTTTCAAATTGCAAAGTGGCGGCAGCAAGCGTTATAAATATTGCTAAATTAATTATGCAGGTCGCACTGAAAGATCAATAAATTACACGCGCATAGCCAGACGGCTGACAAGTTTAATTCAAATTTATTCATGTATGCATATTTAATCAATATTTTTCATTCAGAATCACCACTTTTCCATTAGGAAGTTTGGTGATTTACTCATTGAAATCCAAAATGTTCGTCTACCTACATAATTTTGCAAACAATACACCTAGCTAAAAAAAAACTATAACGCAATAGCGTTAAACAAAATCTGGGTCTAGCACACTCGCTTTCAATTCAGTAATTAGACTTATTGATCAGTTGCAAACGCATTTATCGATCGAATGAGTTCACCGTCCTCAATTTCTTTCTTCAAGAGTCGTTTACACGTATTTAATCATTGAATGGCTTTTACACAACATTGTCATGCATGTACACAGTTGTTGATCTCATGCATGTACAGAGTTGTTGATCTCTTGACTTGCAGCAATGAAAAGTTTGTCTTCTTTTAGGCAACATTTCACAAGTTGGCTGGGTAATAAATCGTCGGGTCAAAATTGCTATCTGGCCTCTCTCTGATGAGGCAGCAAATTGCAAGAGCATAAGTTCAATGTCCAGTGTTAATGATTCACTAATAGCTGTCAGAGTCTATAATTTGCAACGTGTGTATAACAGTTACATTCGCCAATGTAAACTATTGCTAAATTAACGCGCATGTTGGATCCGCGAGTTGACTGACTCATCCGCGTTTGTATATTTTGACTAGTCGTAATGAAACAATAAAAATAGGATCATGAATCGAATCGACACGTATTAGCCGGTGATCGATTTTGCAAAACATGTGTATGTTTGAAGAGATGTTTTAGAGTTTATTCAAATATCAAGGCAAACGCTCTTTTCTCGCGCACATCCAAACTAAGAATCTTGCTGATCCTGGCCGAGGTGCTCAACTCCTTTATTGTGGAGCAAACAAACACTTGCTTGAGGTGGTACATGGCGCGTAGACAAACACAGTTGAAATTGAATAAAGCGCCGAGAGACCGGTGAAGCAACTTACATGTTGACGATGAAAGGATGTCGAATTTCCAATAAAATATTCTTCTCGTTTTTCACGTGCTCGACTTGCTTGAGTCGAATCACATCAGCGAGATTTAATACTTTCATCGCCGAGTATTCGTCTGTGGATTTGTTTCGACACAGCAGCACGCGGCCAAACGTTCCAGTACCTTAAACAAAAACCACAAATCAAAATAAACGACAGACATGTTGCACAATTTTCGGTGATTATGTATCGTTTTACGGTATTTGCTCCAATTATTCTTAGCTGAAATTGTTTGCAAAGTGTAAATAACATCGGCATTGCAATCCGCGGAGAGAAACGCAGGTGGTTTTAAAATCTTGGTGCAGCTCTACAAGATTTACTCTCATATTTCGCATTTCATTCGGCCGCTGCCTAAGTTTATGCATGGCAAGCGAGCAATTAATTGGATTTTCTATAGCATCGGGAATAGCAAATTAAATCTGACGTTGTGGAACTCGAGACCTCAACGTAAATTGAGTTAGAACAAAATTGCCATTTAATATACACTTTTCATAAAGTACCTACTAGGTAGATAAACATAATGTGTTGACTCTACGAGTTGCTTTGTAGGTAAGCACGTATTTTGTATGTAGGTATGGATTTTTGCAAATATTTCGCATTCGTGATTCCGCGGTGGAATGTTGGAATGAACATACGTAAAAATAAACTGCTTATCATTGTTAGCAGCACGCAGAGAAATGAACGTCAAAGTGTGCTAGTAGTACCTACGTTTGAACTACGACAAACAAGAGTTTTACGTCTAATTTGTTTACGTCCAAGTTTACAGAGTGATAAGAAAAATTCCATCAAGTCATTGCATTGCAATCGAAATTCCTTGCTAATGTTGCCACATCCAGATATGCATTCTTAAACAATTCAAATTACCATTGATTGTGCTTCAAATGACATTATTAAAAACGATAATGCAACGTGAGTAATTTTGTTGAGGTGCATGAAGAATCGTATTCATGATTCAAGTTTCAATATCTTATCAATTTTATAATAACTAACTTCAGAATGCCATAAAATTTCCATAAATTTTTAATCTTCTTGAATACTAATACGCTTTGAGTAAACTCTATTAAGTTTTTTCGCAAGTGACGAAAACTATTCAAAGAGAAAAAATGATTTGGCATAATTTGTTTAGCTCTGCGAATTAAGAGGTGATAATGAGGAAAATGCGTTATTTTTAGTTTGTAGTTCATTTAGTCGTCAATGCGAACGCGGCAAAGTCATTAAACTTGCGTAAAAATAGTCGTAATGAAGCAGAACGTCTATTACATTAAGGTATTGAGCATTTCTTGGAATATGTGTGTAGGCGATGCCTCCGTATTTGAATTCCATCCACACTTGTTCGACATTCAAGTCTGCAAAATTGTGCAAAGAAGCTGGCGTTTTGCGTGTATCAATTCGAGAATGCATGCTACATCGCCTTTATTATTATTAGGCTCATAGTCGTAAATATAAATGCATAAACAAGCTTGAAAATGTTGCACTTACAATTTGAAGCAAATCGCGTCCAGCTGAGAGGCAAACGACTCTGCAGTTAGAGTAAGGAAATATGTTTGTAATGGAAACTTATTCATTTTGCATTTGCATGTTTTTGTTTTTCTGCGCTTTGTAGTAAAATGTTCAACGAATCAGCGAAACAAAATGTTTTATTATGATGGCTGGCTGTAGAAAGTTGGATGGAATATCAACTGCATCAACGTTTATCTACGTCTACTAAACGACAGATTTAGTATTTGTGCATACAAAAGCATTTTCGTTTTTTTTTGCGCAAAACACACTCACTTCTAAGAAAATTACTGCAAACGCCGAACGAGAAAAAAACGTAGGTACGTACTAGAAGAACTTTTTGGCGTGCGTTCAATCGCAATAAACTATTAACGAAATAAATCAAAACGTCAAAGAGTGTCAACACAAAAGACGTCATTTGTGTTTTGTTAGATGGTTGAAGTAGATTGTAAAAAAAATTGTTGAAAATAAGTTTATTGACTTTGGAAAGGCTCGTCTGCGATGGATATTCAAAAATGCGTTAAAATACGAAGAAAGTCTATCGTTGAATGTCAAGACATTGCAGTTGTCTTGCAATTAATTTCACACGTGCGCTTTGCAAATTAAAATATCCATATTATGAGGACGAATAATTTACAGATTGAAATCTTTGAAAAGTTGAAGTAATCAAGCGCGGCAGGTTTGCAAAGAAAGTTGGCACACGCAACGCTGGCAACCAGCGTCGATTATGATGGGATCGTTTTGCTAAAGGAAATAATTATTAATGCGCGTATTTTTTCGCGAAACTATATCTACACGCTCTTGGCACGTTGCGAGACGCCGATCTCAGACAATCTCTCGCACAATATTCGAAATTAAAACACTAGACTGCTGAGATGAAAATTATTATTTAACGCGCCACGATCAAGCTTAATTGATGATGACAGTCGTTAGTAAGATTTGCATTTAAGTGCGAACCTCATGACTAATCAACTTATTGTAAATAAGGCGCTTATGAAGTATTCATAAATATTTCATGTTTAAGTGAATCCAACTTTAAAGTCGCTTTTTTCAAACACCTGTCTTTAACAGTTGTGTTTAAAATTATTCAGCTAATAGGTTTCTAGGTCAATCATTAAAGCTTTTAGCATTTAAGTGAACACATCAATTAGCAAATAAAAAAAATGAGAAGAATTGTTTCTTCTCTTGCGTGAAGAAATTTCAAACGTATCACCAATAGTTATAATGTTGCGGTTGTAATCTCATCAAATTTCTCTCAATGCAATTGAAATTTAAAAAAATGATTCGTCTACGATTTAATGAGTGAAATTACGCTAATCGAAATTTCTGTATCAAGTATCAAATTTCAAGTTCAGGTTCACGCACGTCGTAAATGTGTGAACCGCGCACACAATATACAATGTGCTGTGAAGTAAAAGCGAACTGCGCGCAAATTCATCATACTTCATGCAGTTGTAAGCATGCAACATTGGCAGTGTGTAATTAAACGACGCAATTCATAATGTGGTAGTATTAAACGTCTAATTATTCCTTGTTGGCAGCAACAGACATAGTATGTGTGTAAGAATGAGAGATGCTTAGAATAATCAGCGATTACTAACTTTCACTCGGGCAACATCATCATCATCCAATCATTTCTCTATCAGGCGCTGATTGGTTTTAATGGCAAGAGTTTAATGCAAAATTGCAAAGGTATGCATTGGAAAATTACCATATTCGACTATCTATCTATTGCTACTAAAAAAATGCATAATCAATTTCAATTACAACCAGGTAAAACCTTAATTAAGCTGCATGACGCACGAGATTTATTAATGCATCGATAAAAATGAGTGAAATTGGTTCGCATACGATTAATTATCGAGTAATTGAATGCAATTTTGATGGGTAGAGTAATAAGACTATGCAAATTTGATAGAGTGACTGAATGAACATAAAATGTTGCATTTAGAGATGAGTTTAGCTGGCACGTTAACTATTATTGATGATTGCTACTTAATTGTTGATAGTTTTTTTCGTAACAAACCGTGGCATGTTTGATTGACTGAAATGAAAGTAAACTATGCATGCAAGCATATTTTTTCTCATTTCGCTCCGGGCGAAATTACAACGTTATGGGATTATTAATTAGTAACTAGTCAAGTTTAAAAAGTAGAAATGACTGGCTACTGAAATAAACTTCTTCATCTTCGCTATATACACAAATTTAAATGTTAAGTATACAAACGGGTTCAAGTGATTTATCATAACATTCTCGTTGAAATGTATTCAGGCAAAATATTTATATAGTTTATTAACAAACAAATGCAAATTGATAAATAATTATTTCTAAATTGAGTATTAATCGTTACGCTTTTAGATTTAAATGCACAATGATTTGAGTAAAATAGTGGTATTGCGTTGTAGTTCAATATATTTATTTATTTTATTTTTCATGATATGGAAATTTTTAGAGCTTTCCAAATGCTAAACAAAGGGGAAATTCCCAGAAGTCTAAACGAATAAACATTTTTGTTTTTCATGGATAAAACTGGACTTCGAATGACGATTTTGAATGATGGATTTGATAACTCGTTATCGTATTGCATTCACCGCACAATTTGAGGTCCCACGCGCATTATTATCATTAAATTCTTTAGAGTCATTAACAGTAACCAAGAAGCGTGTAATTATAGCCGAGTATAAATTGGAGAACTGGATTAATTTGAGCCAATATACGACTGATAACAATTATAACAAAGCGAAAAATGAGTGCCATTGACAGCAATAGTGATTTGACTTCCTGCTGAGCACGATCCAAATTTTATTTCATCATTGGCACTGCTATAATTATTCAAATCAAATTATTTATTTCTTTAGTCGGGAAATTACAATGCGCACTTGGTAACATAATTTATCACTCACTTCCTATTCCTCGTTCAACGTAATTAATTAACTGCGCAAAAATGTCTGGATGAGCTTTGTGATTAATAATGCGCTATTTGTTGTTTTATTTATCGGCCTGTTATAGATAGGTAGTTCACAGATAACAATTCGTAGAAGATAATCACAAACAAAATATTGTTTTAGAATAATAGTATGGAGGTGTGCGTAATTTACACGGAAAAAAATTAGTGAAAAATTCCACATGTGTGGCAAGGCCTCCTCGTTAATTGTAAATAACAATATGTATAGTTTACATTGTACGTATAATGTGAATCACCTTATACGTATGAATTACGTGTAGCGCGATGTAATTGTTGTGGAGGATACGAAATGTCTCTTGCGATAAATCGTATGACGGCGTCAGAACGTCTCGGGTGTCTCAGCGTTAAAAATATTTTTCTTAACGTAAAGTGAAAAGGACTAGATTAATGTCTCGCCCATGCAAACTCCCAGGCAGTTTGTTTATTTTCGCCAGCGTGTGACGCGTTTACAAACGGCCTTATAACATATTTATACACAGAGATTCGATTCCGCGTGCGTCTATCATTCAATATACTCGATTCGCTACTGTTTCTCTTTTTGCGAACGCGGAGAAGAAATAATAAAAAAAAATACATAGTCGCAATACGTGAATCGTACGTGCGCGCACGGAGTGCACTTCAAATGTATATTAACATGAGAGTCATAGTCACGGACGCGCACATTTTGCTCAAAATTTGCGTCAAATGGTTTATTTTCGTACACACAAACTCTTAAGTTTCATTTGCACATATAGGCACGCATGCATGTTGTATGCGTAAAAGAACGAATGAGTGGTAGCAGCAGCGACTTGGAAAGAAATAATTGTACATAAAACAAGTGTGCGAATGCAGGGCCAATGCATGTTGAAACATTGCACGAAGCACGCCGTAAGACTGTCATAATAAAATGTTTGATAAACAAGCAAATAATATTTAAAACCGTCCTGATGCACTCGATTATTTATTTGGCGATAAAAAGCGATATTCGATTTAATTCGACGAAATCCTTCAATCGGTATTATGAACAGCGATGATAAAAATCATCAGATAATTCATTGTGCTCATCATCGATGGGCACATTTTTAATCCGCGATGGTTTTTTTCTGCACGCTTATAATGCGCCAGTTTATGTTTGTTTTCATAGCACGTGCTGTCTGTGATGACAGCGCACGGATTCGATTAAGTGCACCGTATTATAAAGTTGAATTTTTGGCAAATGAACCGCACAGATTTCTGATGATTTATATTTCACGGTTTAATTTATAATATTTTCACATAACAATTTTTATTTTTACGCTGCTTTTCATTTTATAGTACCCACCTACTATTACGATGTAATGCTTATAAAATTACGCAACAACTATTTATAGGTGTCTGGAATTAATTTTAGACAGAATTCTATAAATTATGAACTAAATTTTTCAAGGTGCTGTTTTAATGGTATTAATTGGGCAACAATTATTAAATTGGATATTACATGGCAGTACAATTAGTAAATTGTTTCTACGAAACGATACAAAATTATGTTACATTTACAGCATTTTTTTGTGCACTTTCATTATTATAGTGCAATTCCAGGAGCTGAGAAAATTGCAGCTGTCAATTATACTCTCATATAATAATAGCTCGACAAAAGTGCTAGAGCATTGCTGCTGCCATTAGCGATCAAGTAAATGTCACTTAATTTAATATTGTTCATTAGGAATTATATTTGCTCTGTTATTGCATTGAGCAATATCATGAAAGATTGCTTTTTGTTTTGTTATTGAATGGTCATTTCATACTTTCTCATAACTGCTATGTTATATAACGCAAGAATAATATTACTCCAAGTGGAAAAAGCAAAACAAAACTGCTTTATTTCTACAAATAATATTTTTAATTCATACACGCGTCGTACACAGCGAGTTTATCTCATAAGGCTTCAAAATGTAATTCAACATGTGGCTTATTCACAAGTGTTTGTTCCTGCTTTTCAAATCTAATTATACAAATGTAATCTATAAGCGAAGTAAGAATAAGGTCAGTCGTCGACGTAATGGATAGACGATATTAATAGAAACGACATTTGCTGCAATAGCCGAAATATAAGAAACGCAATTCTTATGTTTAAAACATGAAAAGAAACACAAAACACCTACCTCCAGACGGAACATACAAATGCAAAAAAGTCAAAGGCAATTTCACATGCGCATAAAAATGAATTTGTAGTCTTGGAAGAATGATATCATTGCACACGTATAAGTCGCGCGAACAAATTGTTTATTGAATTGCCAGTAAGATGGAAAATGAGCTAGACGTATGACCAACTTAGCAATAAGTCGAGTGCGCGCTTGTTCGCATGCAAAACATCATGTGGAAATATACGTACAAACGAGTATGTATGAAATTATTAATTTGGGAAGCTGTGTGCGCGCGCTGGCTGGTTGTGGCTGAGAAGACCTGGAAACGATAGCGCGACATAAAGTGGAACGGCTATTTCGATGCGCGCAATTTTGAAGAGTGCTAAAGATCTAGCACGAGCATAACTAGTTCTGCGGGCACGGAGATGCAATGCATTCAAACTTTTCTCATTATACGCTCATTCATCGTTTGCATATTGAAGTTGGAAAAATGCGGATGCATCGCATGTAGATTGCGGAATTCACGGTGCGCGCGTTCCTGCATCTTCAATTTCATTAAAAGCGCATTGAGAATACAATAATGGAAGGCAAGGCGAAGCAAGGCAAGGGTCATCATGACCTGACCTACGGCAATTTCACAATTGGGTCACAATCTGAAGGTTTTAAATGTTTATAAACTCAATCGGCACATGCGTAATAAAATAATATAAATTTTATCGGCTGATAGGTAGCAAAACTAATTGCTATTATTTGGCAACAGTTTGAATGAAGCGCCGACTGTTTATGTTACATTGATATCATAAACAGTTCGGCTGTGTATTTTGCGATGTGGTTGCTTGTTGCACCAAGTACATAGGTATTATTTTAATGTGAAATAATATCATCCAGCCAATTATACGTTGACTTTCGCCTTGAATTCCCGTTTGGAGACATGGTATTTACTTTATAATCTGGCACTTTATTTAACTAAGCCTTGTTTGCTCTGAGCTACGCATGATAATCACTTAATATGCGTGTAACTTGACAAGCTATTCTCGGTGTAATTCTTTTGTCAACGCAATAAATTGTTAAGCAAGAGCAAAATTAATATTTTACGACAGGATATGTGAAGAGGGCTCCATGCGAATTGCTTCCTAGTTTTAACGTTCGCAAATTTAGAACTTCTTGCATAAGTTTGGTGCATAAATTGAGGTCATTTTCATCTTCGCTTCACCGTGTTACACTTGCAACTCGCTGGTTTATTATTAGCGTCTATTACGATCTTGTCGTGTCATATGTTTGAAGCTTTGGTGCAAAACGTCGAAGCTTATGAACATGCTTTGGCTCATTTCGGTTCGGTGTGCGCGTCTTCCTTCAAACACTTCTTGCATTACTGTACGTACGCACACGTTGACCGCGGACGCTGCTGCTCGAGGTTGGTACATTGATTATCATGTCCGCGCAAACAAAGAGCTTCGTTTCGATTTGAATGACAATGCAGTGACACGAAACCAATCGATCGATTTTCAATGAAGAGTTATTATCATCGGAGATGTGAAGTGTGTCTGAAGTGTACGTAGATGAAATAGAACAAGTACTTGGCGCGCACAACTCGTTAAAAATACTCTTAACTTACCAACGGTCTTAATTATTTGATAATCGTCAATGTCGTATCCATCCTTATCATCTTCGGAGTACTCTTCGGTGGTGTGGGACGAATTTAAACTGTCGGTGCTTTCTTGACGCGCACGATACTTTTCCGTAATTTTTGACATTTTGTTTAGCACCTATTAAATAAAAATTGATAGTTTGTAATTGTGAGTTCACAATGCTTGTACTGTAAAGTTGTATGAGCTTTCCTCGTTGAAAGATCGAACGCACAACTGAGTGAAAAGTGAACGCGCCTTTCGCGGCTCACCGTTGATTTCAAACTGACTTCGCATGTTGCGATCGCGCGCTTGGTTGTACGCCTGATTCCCACTTGTACCGAAATAGCGCTCTTTGATATCATTCTCTCGCGTTAAAGATGCTTGCAGATATAAGTTATGTTTGAAATATTGGGCATTTAATGCTGGTTAATGAGGATAGCAAATAATATCGTTAGTCACATTGCGTGAATATCTGGTATTATGAAATATTATTCATTTCACCCACAGCAAAGTTATCAGTTAGCAATTCTCTTTCATTTAAGCATGTTCTTCTGTATGTTTTTGATCTTCCTGTAGGCTGTTAAATAATTTACTTTGAAGCATTTACAGTAATATGGATTACAATGCAGCTTACAATTTAATTTAGCTTCAATGAAAGAATTGATTGGCAGGTTTAACATAGTTATTTTTGAACCAATACCAGCGTTTAGATAGGCTTCCCATAGTACAACCGAAAGAACATATTCAAAATCATAATTGAGTTCAAATTAGTAATGCTTTATTCAACTATACATACTTACTTTTTCTTATTTTGCCCTGAAGATTTATGCTGTTTAAAACACTCACATCCACCTACTAGGTATCTTTAAAACTTTGGAAATGAGACAGATGGGTATAATCATATAAAACAAAGCATTGTATATGGGTGATAAATGCATTTATTATTTTAATATCTCAAGTACAAATATGAACAAATATTATTTCAAACATCCAAAGCGTACAATATGACTTAGTACCTTCATAGGTAGACCGTGCGTTGCATCCAACTAGTAGTAAGGAGTAGGTAGTCTTGTATCCTCGAAGGAGGCAATTCAATCTTTAGTTTTCAATATAAACAAGTATTGAGCATATACAGGCATGACCAAATTCAGCATTACACTGGTCCGATATCCGGGACAGGCAATTCAATTTTAAATTTACAATTGAAACAAATTTGAGCCTACATAGGCAAGATCAAATTCAGCTTTACCAACAGCACTTCGTAGCCTAGTGGTGAAGGCTATGGGTTGTGGTCTGAGCGTCTCGGGTTCGATCCCCGAGAATGGCAATTCTTATTTAAGTTTCAATTTCTCAATTTAATACTATATGGGGAAGATCAAATTTAGCTACAACAACAACACTCCATAGCCTAGTGGTGAAGTCTATGGAAGTGATCTGAGTATCTCGAGTTCGATCCCCGAGAAAGGCAACATTTATTTAAGTTTTAATTTCTCAATATAATACTATATGGGGAAGATCAAATTTTGCTATAACAACAACACTCCATAGCCTAGTGGTAGAGGCTATGGAAGTGATCTGAGTGTCTCGAGTTCGATTCTCGAGAAAGGCAATTCGAGTTTGACTTTTCAATTCCCTTTGTACGCTTGGGGTCTTCTTTGGACTTAATTCTAAGTCCAGAGGGGCCCCGAAAGCGTACAAGGGCCCCATTTTTAATTTTTGAAGCCCGTACGTTATTAAAATCGTTCCAAGTAAGCCCACCCCAGCTTCGCTCCCCGGCAGGTTGCTTGTCGACCAGCTCGGTCGCTGTCCGACTAGCAACTGCCTCCCCATTCCCGATTTTCGTTACCAACAGGCCGATATTTTGACGTCACCGCCGAGGGGCGGTACATGCACTACCAGCGCCGCTACAGAATAGAGAACTATGTTTGGACTTAGAGAAATATTTTCTGCTCTTTATTAAATTTCTCGAAAAATTCTATTCAGATGTGCCTTGACCGGGACTCGAACCCGGGATGGCTTGGTTACTGCTCAAGTGTTTTACCACTGAGCCACCAACTGTCTTACTAAGTGTAAATTGAAACATGTACAAACCTACATATGTTCTTAACAAATTTCAAGAAACTGTGGATTTCCAGTTAAATTCTTGTTTTTATGCAAATTTGCGCCACAACTTATGTTCTCTGGCTACCAGGTATTCAAACTGGTGTGATTGATGGAGATGTAGATATTATTATATTTCAACCCATAGAGTTTTGCAATTCTTTTAAATTTAATATTTTTTCAGGGTTTGGCCGCTGCATAAACCAGCAGCTGGAGCAACAGCAACCACTCGTTAATTGATATGATATCGCAATCAATCAGTGTCTTCAACCCTGTGCCAAATTTAAGCTCAAATTGCTTATTAGATTCCTAGTTAGCCCCCAGTTCTGACGAAATCTAAAACCAGGCGAGTTATATCAATTATGGAATTATATTGGAATGAAACTATTAATCTAAACAAAGCAAATCAAATAATATATTTTATTTATTCAGAAACCAAGCCATTTAAGTGTAATCAGATTTGCCGGTGAAAGAAAATTTAAAAACTATTGACCGATTCTATGCAAGGCATCATGCCATCTTGTGGAAGTCCTAACACTAGAAAATCCATCTACTTTAGAAGGACTATGTACGCCGTATAAAATCATGTTTATCTCAGTTTATCTTTGAGCTCCCATGTTACAAGTAGATATAATTGATACTGAGATGATAGTAAGCCATTGGACATTCATTTAAATAGTGAGAACCTGGTGCTTAGATAATATGTAAGTAACAGTCTATTATCAGTCAGCTTATTGCCTTATTTTGTTTTAGTAGCGATCTTACAATGGACGATCAGCCTGGATTAGATGTTGTTCATAAATATTATAATGGTGGCCCAGTGAGTCTTGATATGATTGAGAATAATTTGTATTTGGGAAATCTTACTGCAGCAACTGATGTGAAGACTCTTCAAAAATACAAAATTACTCATATATTAACAATAGACACATGTCCTTTGCCACGTACTATATTGGACATAAAGTATATAACTACAAAATATATTCAACTCTCTGACTTACCAAAAGAAGACCTACTAAGTCATTTTGATGATACATTTGATTTTATAACAACTGGTATAAGTATTGGCACAGTATTTGTACATTGTTATTTTGGTGTCTCAAGAAGTGCAACAGTTATAATTGCATATTTGATGAGAAAATATGAACTGACATATAATGAAGCATTTGAGAAAGCTAGAATGAAGAGATCACTGGTTTATCCCAATCAGGGCTTTGTTATGCAGCTGATGTTATATCGAGAGATGGGTTTTAAAGTAGATAAAAATCATATGAAATACAAAATATTTCGTTTGGGAATGGCTGCAGACAAAGTTAAAAAAGCAAGAATATTGCCACAAGACTACTTTGATTTGATTAAACCGGATCCAGGCCTCACACAAACCCAACCCGAGCCAAATGTATATCGTTGCAAAAAGTGCAGACGAGTACTAGCTGGTGAGACTAACTTGATTTCACATATAGACAGAGCACTTGCAAATTCTATATGTACAAAAACATATTTTCTTGAGCCTCTATCATGGATGGCTGGTATTACACAAAACACACAAGGAAAGTTACACTGTCCTAAATGTGCAAACAAAGTTGGCTCATTCAGCTGGATTATGGGGTGCCAATGTCCCTGTGGTTGCCAAGTTGCTCCAGCGTTTTATCTCTGCCCTTCCAAAGTTGATTGGACTAATGTTGTCAAAAATGTTGAGTGTACAATATAATTATTGTACTTGTATATATATATATATATTGTACCTTATTAATAAGAAAAATTGCCCCAACTGAACCGCATTGCTTCCGAATATTTTATTTGTACATTTGAGAAATCAAAAGAAACTTTGATAATATAGTTATATTGTGAAAATGTTCTAATTTAATACTTGTGATTGATATTGTAATGTTAATAAAAATATTCTCCTCTATATACTATCATTATTTATTCAAAGAAAACCTAAACAGTTTTTAGGCTTGAAAAGGAACAAAGCATTTATTAGCAATTTGTATTTCTTTTTTGTAAACTTTTTGCCAAGTTTGTATATTGTAAAAGTTTGCTACGTATTAAAATTTATCAATTGTTCTAGTTTCATGTTTGAAACGCCAATTAATGGTTTTGCGCAATTAATTTCTACAAGTCATCAAATTAACTTGGAGAATTTACCGGCCACGTATAATTTGATGAAGTTGCCAACTACTTTTTATGCTGATTAAAAATTTACGCAGTGACCCAATGAATATTTGTCGTTCAGTTCTAGTTAGTATGTTGAAGAAGTAGCTGCGCATAAAATATAATCATGCTAAGAATAAGTGTAGTAATTAGTCTAGTAATATTGCTGCAACTTTGTCTCTGGTAAGTTATGAAAGTTCATAAATTATTATTATCTAAAACTGCAATGCTTTTGTAGTGAGCAATCAGTAAATAGCAAATATGCGGATAATAGCGACTTATTAGAGGCTTCGAATCACGGCCACGATAAAGGGTGCACCAATAAGGAAAAGCGGTGTCATGAGTGAGTTAGTCATTAATAATTCGAATCAATTAATTAATTCAATTGCATCCTTAATTCAGATTACAACTGCCGTATCACAACGGCCTTCTGGGCACCGCACGCAACTCGAAGCTCCTGCCGTCGACGCTAAAGCGTCGCGACGTACTAAGTTCTTGTGCAAACTGCAAGCAAATGTTCTGCCAGAATAGCGATTGTAAATTGTGTCGGCATTTCTGCGACGCCGACAATGCGCAAATTGCGGAGCGCTCCACCGACGACATTGTGCGCCTCGCATCCCGCTTCAAGCCTGATCATGAGGAATCAGAACGGGCGTCGGGCTTGACTGAAGCTCAGGAACGCTATTACACGGTTGGTTCATTTGGGCCCGGACCGAAGCAATCTATATTGGCGAGGCTCTTGAACATTCCCGGGAATGAGCAATTAGACCGCCTCATTATTCTCGCAAAGAAGAAATCTAAGAACAAAGCCGCTCCCGTTCCACATCCGGTTGTGATTGACACCGCACATGTCTTTACCACTAATAGCGACAAACCGGCCGAGATTGGTTTGGAATTGCATAATGTAAAGGACGATCAACACGAAAGTATTGATAATCTTACTAGTCAATTAAACAAAGAGCTCGATGCTGCTATTGAAAAAAAGAAACAAATGCGCGGTGACTCTCATTTGACTCCTGAAGAAATTGATAAAATTATTGAGCATGTCGTTGATCAGGTAATAAATTGTTTTATACAGTTAAACAATTCATGAAAAGTTTAATAATTAATTCCTAATTGTTTTAGAAGAAAGCACACGCGAAAGTAAACGCAAAAGGTATTTCAGTTAATTTCTTTTGAAACTAATTTATTAATCGAGTTCATTCAGAAATTGTAGGGAGCAGATTGGAAGAAATCAGTAAAGAGCGCGAAGTTGATGGCGAACTAGAAGACGATTTGGAAGGCTTAAAAAAGAAAAAGAAGAAAACGAGTAAGAAGCACGGTTTCATTGACGATGATGATGTGCTTGGAGCAAGTCCAAATAGAGAAGAAATGGCAGCGCATCATGAATTGCTTGAAAGTAAACACAATTTAGATAACTCTGATTTAGACGCACTAAAATTACAAGATGAGTTAATCGAAGTACAGCCGCATAATATAAACGCACACGCTGATGAAGATTCCCTATTAGGTACCTTTAAAAAAGGAAAGGGATATGGCATGAGTAATGGTTACGGTTACGGTAAAGGTAAGGGCAAAGGTTTAAGTTTAAAAGGCAAAGGAAAGAAGGGAAAAGGTGGATACTACAGGGAGAACGAAGAAGAAGATTTTGAAAGCCTAGTAAATCACCAAGATATAATGAATGATATGGAAGATGACAATGATGATACACTATCCAATAAGCACGCAGAAGGTGTAAATTCTCCAGGTGTTGATGATGATATCAATGGGGATGATTCACTCTTAGGTACAAAAAAGAAAATTAAGGGCGGGTACGGCAAAGGAGGCTATGGAAAATTTAAAGGAAAAGGTAAATACAGAGAGAATGATAGCAATCCAGAAGACGGAATAAATGAAGAAGTATCAAATTTGGACGATCATAACTTGAGAAGCGCTGAACCAAATTATCAGCCAAGTTACCAATCAATATTTCCTTCGCCAAACCAACAAAATTCGCAATATGCTCCTGCGCCAAATAATCAGCAATACGAAAGCAATCCACCAGTATACCAAGAAGCAAATGGTGAATATTCTGCGCAACCTGGCTATCCGCCAGTAGAGTCTGCAATCTATCAGGCTACTCCTGCTCCATATATGCCTCCCGCCGGTCAATATGAAAATTATTATCAACCACCTCAAATGCAAGAATATGAAGCGCAACAACAATACCAACAATCGCATCCTCAGTACGCACAGCCCGCAGAAACGTACGACGCGCAACCTCAACCTGGTTATCAACAACCATTAGCATCTTATGTACAACCGCAAGAGACTTACGAACAGCCTCAAATGGGTTATGGACAACCACTGAATCAATATCAGCAACCACAGGAAATGTATGAACAACCCCAACAAGCAAACTACCAACCACAAGCACCAACGGCTTACCAACAGCCGAAACAAGAGGTCTATCAGCAAGCTCAAGAACAAACGCAACCGCAAGCTGCATATGGAAATGCAAACAATTATAAATCAGTTGAACCGGAACCAGAAGAGTTGGCAGATGACGAAGAAACGCCACAAGTTGCTCCAGTTGATGAAGATACTGTAGGCAGTCCGGCTGTAGAACTTCCTAAAGAATCTTCAACTTCACCACTTGAACATATTATGAGAAACCCTAAGAAAATTCCCGAAGATCCAACGTTAAAGGCAAATTGGTTTGAGAACGAGTACAATCGTTTAAGAGAATGGGTAGCTGATAGTATGTCTGCGCGACATTCAGCAACACTTAAACCAAGAAAAGAAGATCTCGTTACCAAGTTTACCAAAGTTATCGAAAAAGATTTGACCGAAGGTAAAAATTTGACCACGTCTGAGAGAAGAAGTTTAGACAGGAGGATAGCAAAATTGGTGCGTGATAATTTGAATGACGATGATCCTAAAATGGCTGAATCAAAAACCCATAAAAGGTTAGATAAACTCGAAGAACTTGTAGAAGAAGAAGCTGATGTTGATGATGACAGAGATACTCCGGTAGGATCTGTAATTGATGACTTAAGAAGTCGCATTGCACATGACAAAGAAGAAATTCCTCCAGCGAAGAAAGCAGTTCAACATTTAAAGCATAAATTACGCGAATCCTTGGATAATTTAATTAATGACAAGCCAGCTGCTGAAAGAAATTTGAACTTAATTGATGTGAATAAGCATAAGTCTCTGAATAAGCCTCTCGTACCACATGGACCTCCAGAGAAAAAGCCAATACTTGATTTACAACACATTGTTGATGATCTCAAGTCTATGCCACAAACCATAGCCGACAGTGCTGGAAAACTTGCTGATATGATTAAGTCAAATCCAGAGAAAAACCCAAAATTAGGTTCACGTTCTAGCATGGCCGATGAGCCAATTGTAGGAGAGAAGAAAACTGAAGAAAAGACCGCAAATGGCGATGAAACTGTGGGATGTTTAGAAGATCTTTTAGATAAGAAAGATGATTATGGTGAATGGCATATGATACCAAACTATGGTCATAACCATCATGGTTACGGAGATCATAACGGACATCATGATTCCTATGATCATGGACACCATCATGACGAGTATCATGGTCATGATCATCATCACCAGGGATATGATGATGGGCATTATGGCGACGACCATTACGAACAGTATCGCGAATCTGAAAAGAAAGATAACGTGATAGAAAATTTAAATAAACTATTACATCCAAAACATCATCAGAAACCAATTGAAGCCATGCAAAGAAGCGATGAAGAAGGAGATGAACCAAGTGAACCGCCTAAATTATCTGAAATCGTTAGAAACTTGGAAGAAAATTTAAAATTTCCAACGTTACCACCACTGCCAAGTCTAAGACAAAATGATCGTCACCATAATAAACACAGCAAACCACTCTTGCCAAAATTAGAGGTGAACGATGAACCAATTGATCCTGAACAACAGGAATTTGGCCAGCCATTACCTGAAAATCCTCAAGCTGATATGCCTCAATTCCAAGATCAACGCTTCCGTGCGCCTTTGCCACCACCACCACGCAATCCCCAGGAAATGCTACCGCCAAATATGCAATTTCCCCAAATGAACAGACATTTCGCGCCACCATCTCAATCTCTCGTCGGAGCTATTCAACAAAATCGACCACTACCATTTAACGACTTGTCCCATTTTGGCAAACTAGTTCCAGAAGCTGTGCATGATCGTCACTTACGTGATGTGTCCGAGCACATGAAGAAACATCGCATGTACTTTGTGGGTGATGGTATTAAATTGCCATTACATATGCACAAACATGAGGATGGTACTTTCCACTTGAGTGTTGATTTAGAAAAGTTATGTAAATGCAACGTAAGCGACTGCGCCAGAGTCAAACCGGAATCACCTGCATTCGTAAGCACTCATTCCAATGTAAATGATATCGATATGGGTGAAGCACCTTTGCAAATGGTGCCTAATCACATAACCATTGATGATGAAGCCGACAGAGAATTGGCAAAACGCAGTCCTCGCTTCAATTATTACGACATCCAGCCGCAATCGGCCGATTCCCCATTGCAGGATAATGAGGCGTTTGATACCATAAGTCCCATTCGGAGTGCGTACAAGAAAGAATTAGAGAAGAAGCTTGATAACTTCAATGAAGATATTAAAGCGTATTATGCGAATGAGGAGAAGATAAAAAACGGGCATTTGAATAAGCAGGATTTACAGTCATCGCTGGAAAAACGCATTAGTCTCTTGAGTAAAATTCTTTCCATGTTGAAAGACATTGTCATTGAAGATTAGCTGATATTAATTTGATTTTCTTAAGATTTCATAATTTTTGTACTTTTTTATAATTCTTCTTATTCCAATGAATAAAATAAATCTAATGTACCTTTGTCTAAATAAAATAATTGCAATAAACCTCATAATAGACACGTCAATGTCATAATTATAATTCTATGGCATAATTATAATTATGCATTTTACGCATTTATCTCTTCAGTAACTCCTTTTACGTTGAAATTGTCCTTGAAAATTAATTTTTAATTTGAATTACTATAATTTAACTGTGTATTATTACAATTAATTGAATTAACCCTCAGAATTCGACACCTCACTGACAAAATTATAACTAACTGTGATATATATAAGGGGATCGCCCGCTTTTCGCAAGCGTATCTGACTTTGTACAACTTGAAAGAGTTCAAGATCTGTTCTTCAACCCCTTATAAGTTGAAAATATCTGCAAGATGAGCAAGAAGTACATTGTTTATGCTATAAAGAAGAAACTTGCGGAGGAGGAAGAAGCGGCTCGCAAACGAAATGAAGTAAGAGACGACTTAACGAGAAAAGAAGATCTATTTGTGCTCATCAAAGTGAAATATCGACAACTCTTGGGTAAGTAATTGAATCTAATCGAAGCCTCTTCGCATCAGTTGTAGGAAAGTATAATAACAAGTGCCTTCTATGTTGCAGAAGAATCAAAAATTCCAACAGAATCGCCGGACGAATTACCACCTGCAGCGCGGAACAACGAGTTCACCGAGCAGACGTTTTGGAAGAAACGAATGTGCAAGGAAATCAACATAGCTAGCGAATAACATACAAACCTTCGCATACATGATTCCTTACCCTTGGCTATCTCTCACTGGACAATTCTATACATGGCGTCATGCAAAAACTACGTTGGCGCTTGTTACTTGAATAATACATAGTACAAGTTGCATTCGGCGTTAGTAATCTCAGCATTGCATCTGCGTTCACCGGATGCATCTTTTATATAACTAAAGTTTCCGGTCATGAGCATCCACATAGCTCTACCGTCGTTGTTAATTATTCATGCTCGGAGAAATCTCCATGCATGACGTTTTCGTAGGACCACGAAAATAATACTGAACTTTGCAAGGAATTTTGCAAAGTATTTTTTATCTGGAAATCCAATCCAACGACGCAGGTGTTCGATGAATATAAATAGGTATTGGATAATCAATAGAGTGGAATTTTCTATTTGTTCGTATTTCAACTTTCTCCTATTTGCTTCTGTATATATTATTACGCGTTTGTTCTAAGGGTTCATGCGCGCTGGGGAGTTGTTTGCATACGAGCTTCTTCCTACTCATGGCTGAATTCGTTTGCATCTTGTGCGAACGGCATCGCAGACTACACAATGTATTCGTGACATTGATGCCGCATCAGATTGAAGTTTATGAATAGTAAGTTGAAACGGGTATCGCGCATCGAATTGATGCCTATATAACACGATGCTTGAACTCATGCCGCCTTCCAGAAAGCCAATTTCGTTTCCACTACGCATGGACCGAGTGTGTACTTCCAAGCAGAAACACAAACGAAATACAAACGGCATAGGTGAGCTTATCAAAATTGCATTTGCAATCTTATCCGTCTAGCGAAAAATTTATAAGGCTATGACGTATTATATTTACAAATAAACGAGTTTATCGAGTAAAAATGTCTCTTCGTCTATTGATTTTATCCAATCAGCAATTTCCTGTAATATGTTTTGAGATTTTGTCGCAAATACAAATGTTCCTCTAGGCCATTATATTGCAATTGGATACAATGCAAAGACACGGAACGCAAGGACAAGAAGTACCGGAACGAAGCAAGAAACTGAAATGCGGCTGCTACGGCAAGAAAAGGACATGCTGAAGGCAATCCTTCAGGATTTACTGGGACACATAACGTATGGATTCATCTGGTGAACCCCGATCCCGCATTCGATTTGTTAAAGCATCAGGCATTCGCACATACACGCTTTTCAATCCTTCAAGCTTACGCGACGATCGGATGCTGAGATTCAGCAAGGATTAGGGCTGCAATGTCATTTATAAAATTTTGGCAAGTGCGCGTCTCGATCTCAAGATGTTTTCGCTGCCAAGAAAAACTAATTTTCTGACTAGAACATCAATTATCCTACATACAAAACTGCATTCAACTAAATTATAAAACTGAATACGAATTATATAAAATTGATTTTGTCTCGCAGAGAGCTAAGAATTTCATTAAGGTAATTTTTCTCTGTACCAGCAATTAATTACTGTAAATGCACGGGCATTAAGCAAATTGATTTTTAGAAAAAATAAACGACTGCGAGAACCCGTTGGAAAATAAATCACTCGATCGCTATCGTTAACAAATGGTAAACGTCCACGTCCAGTCGCGCTTTTAAATCTATCGATTTTCTAATTACCTGCATTCCGAGTTTGAAAAGAAAATAAATAACCCTTCGTACTTCTTCACTGAGTTGAACAGCTAATAAATCAAAATGGTCAGTTATTACTTTTCGATGTATTAAAACTTCTTTCATTTAAGTTCATGAAACTTTTTGCTTTTACCACTAATTCAAATATATTATAGTGTTTAACCGAGAACCTAATCCAGCAAAATGTACGTATAAAATTGTTAGTATTGTCATTCAAACCTGTAATTGAATAAATACCATTATCTTTTATGACTGGCAAGAATAATAACGAAAAAGTGATAGTTATTATGCGCATCCATGCACGCATTATTGCATTGCTTCATATATCATGCTGACACGCACGAGCATAATGTCAACCGACATATTGCGGTCATCTAGCGCAAAATCGCCACACCGAATGGCTTTACTATTCCGTTCGCATAGCCGCAGCATTACGCTGCGTCCTAGGATAATGCAAATGCATGTGCGTTGAAATAAGCGAAATGTGCATAGAACGATCATGCGAATCATAAAGCGAAACGATTCGAAGATGTGCAACGCGCTCATTATTGCATGGGAAAACCACACTTAGGGATTATCATGATTACTTCGGTAATAAATTTTAATTGTTATCGCCCAACGCGAGGCTGGAATTATACTTAAATCGATGATAGTAACTATGAATTCAATTGGATCTCGCGATTCAGAAAACGTGCATTTTTATAAAATTGAAAAACTAATAAATCCCCTTTTTTCTCGCTGAGCGTTGTGATCAATTGGAGAATCACAGGCTTATCTGATTTTAATTAATGCGCGACGCGCATTTGCAATTGTAATCCGCAAGTATGCGCTTTTCGCCTACGCGTTTGTTTGCGACAATTCACATCTGTGCTATAAGCAGTAGTAGTAAAACTGGGTTAACTCTTACGTTTCCGCCCTCGCCGTTGTTGGACGCGCAAGATATATGAGGTCCCGTTGCTGACGCTCGCCTGGAAAGCGGAAAATGTTGTGCGCGATGCATTATGTTGCCATTGCTCCAACAATGATTCATTGTGTTGCAAAGCGGTGCATGAAGAATAAGAACGTGAGATTGTCCTCGGATTCGCCAAAGTCGAGACGGCAGATGCACATAAAGCAGGATAAACAACAAGACAATGCTTTTGATAGCCACTGTATGCTGGATTTATCTTGACGTGAAGAAGCTGTTCTTCTTGTCCACCTATCAAATTAAAGCGCGCCTTCTTATTGTCAATGGATTATCGTCTATTCCGTGCAGAAACTTTGTCTAGCACTTCTCCTAATGCGATTATTTATTAATATAATCAACTTTGTTCCATCACAGTTGATGTAGTTGAATTTTTCATTTATATTTTTCTATTCTATATCGAGAATTATTATGTTCTCTTTCATTTATGTGAAAAGCTTCATGCTTTTATAGTTGTTATAATTCTAGTTGCCTTTCTGCATTTCATCAGCTTTTCCAACAACTGCATAGCGAGCGAATCCCAATGGATTTTTAAATTTAAACGTACAACTTGCATCCAGAGAATCCGGTGTTGCTCATTCTGCATTTTCCACGAGAGTTTCATAGATTTATGAGAGAGAATCTCCTTCCGACGCTCGTTATTTTTATGCAAACATTATCCTGTGTTGTTCCGCTTTATAATATCATTAGTCATACATGTTTCACGCAGAGCGCAGATATAAAACAAAATAGAGCATTGAAATGTTACGTATCCACTGGAGAGCTGAATTCAATGCAGCATTCAACGGTTTTTAAATATATTACGCCTGATGGCAGTTGAATGCATTCGGTTCGTTGTTTGTTGAGTTTGAAGTAGATAATTTTTATCTTTCTGCGTTTAAGTACCGTGCTCGCGTAAGGCATCCGCGCCATAAAGGGCAAAAAGGGGTCCTGATAACACGCACAATTTTCTTGGCTGATGCTTGGATGCCTTCGTACATTTAGGAAATGGCCCTAAAGAAGTTGATATAAAAGCGTTCGTTCAGTGGCGCTGCTGTTTTTCCACTTTCCAGATGAAAAGTTAACTCTCAAAGGGGAGGAAACGCGTGCATTAGTTTTATTGCTCATTACAGACATACACACTGCCGCACTCTGAAACACGCTTCTGCCACTTACAGTCTGACTTCTTATTAGATGAAGCAACAACATCAAGTCTTGCTTGTGTGCGTATTATTGCCATTCATAATTCAACGAGTGCGACGTCTTCCATGTCTTCTTCGCACACGCATTTCTACTTATGTGCGCCGTTTTTACTGAGCAATTAATTCAAAACAAGTCGCAATTAAAGTGTATTTACATACGGGACGTCGAATGAACCAACTTGAATTCGCTATTTTTGGATAGGTATCCAAATTAATTGTCAGCGTACGTCAGCGATAAAAGTAATGCGAGGGTACTTAATTAATTTCACTTAAATGCCTCATACCTTTTAGGTCATTTAAAATAAATTAGCAATATATTTGCCCACACATTTATGTCGTCCTGAATTACACTTCTAAATAGAAGCAATTTAGTCATTAAGGTCGACCTTCTGATACTGGTGTTGCGTCGTCCTGTCGCGAAAATGAAGTAAAATTCTGATGTATAATGTTCACCGATTTGGGGCAAGTTTCTGATGATGATTGTTCAGAGTCATCAGCACATATACGAGCGTGCACCCTCGATAATCGCATTAAACGCCAGAAGCAGTCGGCGCGTGGAATAAGCTGATAGATTAGGAAAAAGGGATTAATCAATTCGTAATGCCCTCCTCGCCTTGGCTGTGCGAAAAACAATGCCGCATGCAATGCTTTGCCATAGAATCTCGACCTAGGTCGTTATTGTTTCTCCACGAAAGCAATTATCATAACTAAGATAAAACGTAGATCGTCTATTACGAGGCAAAAATTCAGTTAGGCAATTCAACGCAGGATTCTGAGCGGCTGCTACGTATTATCAATTAGGTTGATACAATGCCGTAATTTTCTGCTGTCGCTACAATTCACCTCGCTTCTTTCTTTCACACACGTTCTTCGTGCTGAAATCGCACAATTGAATAATTAAATTGAAAATTGCACTAAACTGCTTGCTAAAGTTGAGCTGGCTGAACTTTGCTTTACTTCCTCAGTTCACTGGATTATTCGAATTAGCATAATACTTACATGTTGTGTTATACTTATGCAGAAAGTTTGCAGCACGTGTTTGCAAAATAAATTCAATACTTGAAAGTTTTGCTCAATCCTCCCATTGCTGGAATATCCTTCGCAGGAAGTGTTAACTTATAAACTCAAGATAAATACAGAGAATTCAATTCAAGAATTCGTCAACTGCAGAGCATAGAGTTATCACAACTGTAACCGAAACTACAAAGAATAATGTAAATCCCAGCCAGAAAATCAAATCAAATATTTATCCAGGCTTTCTCTACCTCAATATGACAGATGATGTCCCACATTCTTGAAAATTTCTCTGGATATTTATTATTTACAATATCTCTCTAGATCTCTTGATATTTACATAATTTTTACATCAAATATTCATATATCCTCTCTGTTGTGTGGGATTGTGTTGTATTGTGTTCTCTCGCTACCTCTATATTCATATAATACAATACGTAATTCATCATCAGATAGCATTCGCAGCATATATTCTACGTTATAAAATCTCTATGATATCTTCTTTCTTCCGCATGTTTCACATCACAGGGATGTGGTCATGTGTTATCCCAGAAAATGTGACAACAAAGCAATATGTTTTTCACTCTTCCATCTATTATATTTACAATGTTATGCACATAGATTTACGGTTAGACAAACATGGTTATTACATTACCATGAAGTGTTTGTGGTTGTTGCACAATGTCATGCTCTTTTGGTGTGTGCTGTGATTACGGGGTGGTCTCGTATGACAAAAACAGTGATACGAAACAGGGAGAAAAGGTCACTTCCCCGTCCAATATGTATGCAGAAATTGTATTTTATAACACAAATGCGGTTTGCTTGTGGTGATATGTAAATACGTTATGTGAACGTAAAATGCACTTCATGATGCGATATATGCGTAGATTGAGAGCGCATCGTTTGCCTGCTTTATAATATAATACATCCACAAAATATCATGTGCTCTCCTGGTTTCATCCCCTGCAAAACGGCGTAGAATGTAAAATGCAAATTTCAGCTGAAATCTAGTTTGCCACGAATATTTATCGTTTGTAATATGGTCGCGTATATAAACTCGGAAGCAAAATGAAAAGATAAAGAGTGCCACGTCCTCAATTACATGTCATCGTATCTCTAAATTAGTATTCATTTACTGTATCACGTTTCACCATTCAGCACTTTCTTTTTACAATATTACTTTAGTTTCATTATTAAAATGTTACGAGTTCATCTGAATATGAAATTGGTATTGTCAAAATTTACGTGCGCAATCTCTTCAAAGTATTAACAATTTAAAAACTTTAATCCGATCAGGAAGTTATATGTAAACTTATAATATGAAATATGTAAACGTGAAGAAGTTCGGATATTAAATTCGTGAAATATTGCGAATAGTTGCATTTTTTCAAGCTATAAAATGCCAAAAATAATAAATATAAACTTGCTCATCGCTCAACAGCGTTGCGCGTTGGCGCAATATGAAAATACCGGTGGTCGCTCACGGCAGCAAATGGGAAAACTCATAAAATAGAAATATCATATTCAAGAAAAGAATGCGAAAAATATACATCCTACGCATACTGCACACGCAGTGGATGAAATGCACGAAATATCCGGTGGAGGTCTCCATAAACCACCACTACCACTAGCATCACCACCGCCAGGATAAACGTGTCGAAAGAGTGTCGGATGCGGGCGCAAAGTACCTTCGCTTCATCCCACTCGCGTATTCGCGCGCTCGTAGGTGATCCTTGCAATGCACACGCAGGAACTGCGTACGAAAAAGCTGGAAGAATGCCATAAATTTAAAGCGCGCCTTTCACTTTTCCATATCGCGCGGCGTGCTGCGCCAAGAGCCCAGAGAGCAAAGGCAAAAAGAAGGTAGATTGCCGCGTGAAAGAAATATGAAACGGGACTCTCTACACTTGCCGAGTGCTGCTTTTTGACGATGCGATGGTGGTTTGTTGGTAGCAAACGTGCTGCGCATATGCAATACCAACTCGCGGTTCATGTCACTTTTATTAAAAAAGATTAAAAATTATGTGGGCAATATGTGCGCGGGCGTTTAATTAAAAATGTTCAACGAGGACACGCTGTTTGGACATTGTGACACTCTTTACCCCAGTGGCTATACACTCAGAGAACATAATCCAAAAACAAACTAGTCATGTACGCATCTAAAAAGAGAAACCATAAAAAATACTTGCCAACAAAAATTGGAGTTTAATTATAAAGTGGTAATCGCCCTGCTCGTTTTCCCGCGAATGCTTGTCGTTGCGGCTGCAAACTTTCCCAAGCTTTAACAGCGACATAAATCTTAAGAACCAATTAGTCTGCTTGCTCTTAAAATGTTCACGAGCTCGTCTGCGCTGTTTGTTGGCTGATGGAGTAATGATATGTATGTGTGTTTGATGATATTTAAACACCAAATGTCTAAACCCTAATAAATTAACACAATCCATTGTTTCGCCTCCTCATTATGTACATTTCTGGTCAGTGTGTGTATGCTTACTTAGAAAATTCGTGAATGCCATTCTCTTGTTGTTGCTGTTACCTCCTGAATTATTGCGTGGTGTTGTTATCCCGCACTATGCGCTGCAATTTGGGCTTAGACCGGATCCGGACCCGGCTCCCACGTTAATAACTGCAGACTGGTCGACTTGGCAATTCCGGAGGAATGCCCAATAATGTTTCGAGCCTCGGCGGCAATGTGCCCGTAAGACGGGACCATTGCGTTCTTCTTCGACTTGATCGTGCGCGTGTACAACTTGAGAACTTGACAGTTGCACGTCACCAGCATGGCGACAAAGATGCCCTGTAGTCCTTGCCCAACGTGGTACGCAATCCATAGCGGCTCCGACTTTATGAACATTGTCAGCGCGCCAAGGACCATCACGGACGATAGGACTATTGTTATCTGTAAACGACACACATCGTAGGTATCATAGATCGCAAGCAATTTATATTACATCTGAAGCACTCATTATTGTTATCGATAATAACATCGTTGAGGCAGTGTGTGTGTGTGCATGCGTGTGCGTACATACCTTTGTGAAGAGCACGATTTGCAGCGTGCGCTTCCTACGCATCTTGTCACGTACGCGCTTATCCACCTGCATGCTGATGACATAACGCGAAACGACGGCGGCACGCAGCAGGTACGAGAACGTTATCAGGACGATCATCGCCACCGGAACCAGTAGGCCGTAAATGAAACCATTTTTATCGAGAAACCTGCAAAAACAACCGTCACCTTAATAAATCGTTGTGCAAAGAGTGAAAGCGATCTGTTTGCCTATTATCCTTCGAAATGTATTTATATCGCGCAAATGTTTGTGGGCGGCGACGGCGGCGAAGGAGATACAGCACGCCCCGCAGGCAAACTTATCACCGGATGTTTAATTAGTACCCTATACAATTAAGTTAGAATGGCTCGAGATTTTGTTATTATGTGCAATCCTTACGGGCGGCCGGATGGATTGTTGGGTTATTGCCGTACAGTTTGTTTGCGCAAGGCGGCGGACCAACAGGCCGGGAAATTAAGCCGCCTGATAAATGAATTTTCTTCATCCCCCATTAAGCACCTTTGCACCTGCCGTGTAATCTTCCAAGTTTGCGCATCCCTCCCGAAACAAGTTAAAATTTTGCGTCTTGCGGAGAATCCGACAGTAAGCCAAACTTTTACTCGTAAACTTTAATACGTTTCACATTTTCGTCCTGCTTCCTTCAGCATAATCATTCTCCTCACTAAAACGCAATATGTTGTCGTTTAAGCCGTAATAGTTTCATCAATATTATTATGCAAATAATGACACATTTTAATCAGTCTATAAATATGCAGCAAGCAATTTATCACTTGGCTAGAAAACACATATAAGTATGTATGTTGGTTGTTGGGTCAAATAAATTTTTAAGCGCACTTAAATTGAATCAGCAAATTTTATGGCACATTTCATGTCAACGCGTTGGTAAATAAAGGTATGCGAACACACATTACAGCGCGCGTAAATTAGTAAAAGTTGTACCAAGTGCATTAACAGCTTGTACACGCTCGACGGGCGGGCGGCGAATGAGTTTACGACAAACTGTATAAACTGTACGCGAAATGCGCAAATTATCGCATGATAGGGGCTCGTAGAATGCGCTCGCTATTATTACGATATGAGACTCGCGTACAACAGCAAGTTAATTTCGGAGGATTTCGTAAAGCGTAATTCACGTAATAAACATGTGCGTACGTGCGCCGCGGCCCACCGCCGCCGTCGCTGCCGCCGTCATAAACACCATGCGCTCGTTCGAACTCCGAAGAACTTTGCCAACTCTCTTATACGCCCTGACGTATAGCGCACACCACGAGCAGCGGATAGTATACAATTTCGCGACGAATTTAACATATTCAAATTAAATGCGCACAAATCCACTATCGTATCAAGAATGTGGAACAATGCAAGTGAAAGTAACAACTAATTGAGAGACTGTATTACGCGTATGATGAACATGCATGAAACAGCCGAACACGTACGACTGAATTGGTTATCAGAAAACAATCAGATAACACTCCGGCCAACTTGCGGTTAATTAGCGAAACAGGATAAGCGCTGCGCGCCGCTCTTATGCCAATCGAAACAGGAAGAGCCGTTAAATTCCCATTAACTCAACACACGCGCTCCAGTACTTCCAGCATGGATTTGAATCGGCGCAAAACTTTCGCGCAAATTTGATTGAATTAACCACCCCTGGCAAATGCAATTGTCATGTCTCAAGTTGCTAGAAACTTCTTCAAATACGTTAAAGCGTACGAATTATTAATAGCTTTTACTAAAGAAATTAATAATAATCATTTACAACCAAAACTAAATCGAAATGTTCCACGCAAAAGTATTTTATCCTTAATTCAAATCTCATTAATTAAATTACAAAATTCGGAAAACCGCAGTGAGGGAAATTTTCCTGCGGCTTGTGCGATTTGCTTTGATCTCCTAATAAATGAGTAAAAACTCTGATTCATTACCAACTTTTGCGCGCGATTCAAACGCACTTTCATTTAGCATTAGATCTAAACTTGTCACAGGCAGCTTAGCGCGCTGTACGAGTTTCGCGTTTTTGCTCGTGCGCGTAAATGCGTAAAACTTTTTTAATAAATTTTTTACGTGTGTCGCTTTACCAATGCCACGCCGCCACCGTCTGCAACCAGCGCGGCCGCCAGCGCGCTCAAAGCGTAGAAATGGAAATATGAACACTTTTTTGTAATTAAATCCGCACTTCAAATGCAAATTAGTGCAGTCGTGCGCTCTCTGTGGACGATGAAATCTGCTTTTTATTAACGCATTATTTTTGTTGCTTCCATCACAATGCAATTTAATCTTTATTAATTCAAGCGTTGGGATTTAAACTTGTGACAAATAACTGCTGCTGAAACGTTACTGTGAATGCCGCGAGCATAATAAGAACGAATGAATGAATGAATGAATGCTTTGCGGTGGCGCGTGACGCCTTTAATGAATTTTTACGCGAATTCTTTGATGAGTCGAAATACTCACCAACAATTGTGCACTTTGAGACTCGCCGTGTCCATCATCTTCCCTGCTTTGTCGTGGTACTGGATGAGGATGCTCGCCGTGAGGAAGACTCCGGGCACGCCCCATGCGAACGCCGAATATCTACGTGTGCAGAAAATCGGAATCGAATTAATATGTGGCGCAAAGAGGTGCCAAGCGACGGATGCGGATGTTGCGAGCACTTAGAGGGATGCGCACCGAGATTGCTTCTTCGCCTAATCAAATTTGTGTTCGGCTTTTAGCGATGAATTTCGCACTCTCGCACTCTTAACTGTCTGATGTGCTACTTCTATGTTTCACAATTGTCACTGGCTTTCAATAGTCCATATTTTCTTTAAATCGCAAGTATTCGAAGCTGTGGTTCAACTTTTTTTATGATGTTCGTACTCATACGATTTATGAAAACGATGTGAAAAACACTCGAAAGCAAGACACGTTTTGGTATGCGCGTGTGTACGATATATAAAGATTACATTCGTCACAATGCAGCGCAGCGCGTAGTGCAGAGAAGAGTTGGTTCGTTTTAAGAAAAGGATTACGGTCCATAAAAGCATAACTCGTCAAGCGTAGTCGGTAGTGCGCTTAATGTCCTACACTTCGTTCTCTCTTCACGCCAACACACTTGACTAGGGCCCTGCTCGTCCTCCTCACGTTTCTAATGCACTTCTCGTCCTTTTAGTCCTCGATCTAGTGCCATCCGGCGGCGCGTCGACTATCGCACCATTGCGCGTGATCGATATTTATGTCTAATATTTATGACGGCACATAAAATGTAATTCATCGCTGTGCACGCATCCACACACACACACACACTCATATTATCCTGGGCTGATTTATGTGCGATCGCAGAGCCATTGAAGTCGCAGTAAAAAGCAGTCAGCCGTCCGGCCTCGAGTGCTATATTTTTATTCGCGCCATAACTCGTCCTCAAAATCCAACGTATGCGATGCACCCATCTCGTGGGAATTATGCAAAAATTATCAACTCTATGGAGTGTAATTTCACGTTGCACGCAAAATATTATTGTCGGGACAACGCACGAACGCAGCAGGTATAATGATCCCGTAGGAATTCTTTGCGGTGACGATTTTAACGAGATATTTTTTACTTGCCGCCAGCGATGGTGTGCCATTATTATTTATATCTCGATGTTACAACATTCAGCATCAGCTAGCGCACCTTTTCACCTTTGTGATTTCGTTCTCTGGCAATGTTTGCGCTTTTTGCTTGGCGTTTTGTTCGCGAGCAGCAACACTGAAGTATTCGCGAATATATCAGGTACATAATTTTTGCATTTGGCCCGAATGCGCGTTTATGAATGGGGTGGAAAATGAAAATATGGGTCTCAGTGAATTTGCATGTATTGTCCTCGATGCGGGCATGTGCATTAGTGAAATACGGCGTACAATTCAATGAATAACTTCGGCGTGCGCGCACAAGGGGCGCGAATATTTAAATAGGCACGACTCGGGCAAATATAGCGTTTGTTGTGCGCGGTTTGAGTCGGCTGCCGTTTCGCCCTTAGGGTTGTCTAATTAAGCCGCGTGCGTCGCCACCGCTGCTGCTACTGCGGCCGCCATAGTCCTTGGCAAACAGAAGTTGAACGCCAGAGAAAAGACTCCTTCCAAAATGCGCTCGCATTCTCTCTCAACAAAGTCTCGTGTCACTTCATAAACACGTTGCCGAACGGCGCGCACAGCGGTTTTAATGATCCAGAAAATTGTTTAGCTTGGTTTACCTCAGAGTTGCGTCAAATATAATTGTAAATGCTTGCCAAATCCTATTCGCGAAATTCTAATCGAATAAACTGCTTAGACTCACCTGAAGAAATGCTTGCCGATGGAATTATCCGTAATTGGTACCAAATTCAGATTGATCGTGAATTGCGAGTACATGTGATGAGCCATCACGAGCATCCAGCAGAACACACAGAGACGAATGTAATGCAGTGAAAACGCCAAAGAGACGCACAATTCGGGATCCTGCAAAGAGATAATTATTAAGCATGCTGTACGAACAAGCGAGCAGCTGGTTTGGACCAGGTAGCAAACAGCGTCGAAATGGCATTCTAAGAAAACCATTAAACTTTCATTAAAATCGAATAAACAAGGGTTCAAAAAGTTTTAAATTGAATGTAAATATTCGGTGTGTGCGTGTTTGCGCTCGCTGCGCTGCTCCCCTGACGCTCGCGAAACTTCAGTAAAGCTAACGCTAGCGCTAACGAAAACCGAATTTCGCCAATTTTCAGCCAAGCAGATTACCGAAATACGTGATTACAAGCGAACGCAAGCGAGCGGCGATGAAATAAAACCTAAGAAAGCGCAAAACCGAAAAGAAGAATTCAATTACGAATGTAAACCTGGACGAAATTTCGTCGCATCGCGAGCACTACGGAAATAAAAGAATGAGTGCATTCTCTATACTTATCCTTTTGTACTGCCTAGCAATCCACGTCCTTCACCCTTCTACTAGCATAGCACAGCAACTGTAATCTTTAATTTTTGTCCTCGTCTACTTGAATATAAATGCGAATCACGGCATGCGCAGAGAGCAATGCTCTTTGCTCATATTTTTTATCTGGCTATGAGCAAGCAGAAATGTATAAGAAAATCGCCCGTGTATTTGAATGGGAATTCTTTTAATGCGGAATTAATCCATTAGGAGTATCCGCTCCGAGTGGATGGTTCGTTGGTTGGTCGGTCGTTCGTTTGCGAGTAGAAAAAAATAATGGAAAAGAAAACGTTGAAACGCAAAAAAGAAAAAGTAAAAGAAGCGACGACGCACACGTTCGCACCGCTAGGTAAAAAGATTGCGCGCTGATATATAAATACGCAAAGGTAAGGGATATCCCCGCAGGGATGAAAAGTGTCCCGAAATCAAAAAATAAGATTAAGCTTTTCAGCAGCGGCACGAATTCGTTGCACATGCGTTCTATGAACGTTATTCCTGTAATATCTGTCGAAAATGCTCCCTGGAGGATTTCTGCACTTGAGTAGCTTCAATAGGCCACAAAAGCGCTTCGCACCTTCAGCAACCCTCGCAAATCGATTGAGTACACGTCCTTTTCCATTCCGAATGCGTTTTCGGTGATGAATATTGATATGACATATGTACATACATATGATTTGCACCTACAATTCAAGATCGCAAGTAAACTAAGCGATGTCAAAATATTAATTTAATTTAATACATTTCTTTAGACAATTATCCTTTCCAAAAGGTTTCCGTCGCCCAATTTGATAAGTTTTAAACTTGTAGTTTGATAAGACGATAGGTTTTACGCTTTTATCCGCTCTTTTTGTATTATAACCAATTATCATAAATTTTCATTTTTATGAGGTTGAAAGTATACTAATATTTTCCATACAATACCATCAAGGAAAAAAGGCAAGACAATAATACTCCGGTTCCCTACATTTACTATTATAGTGTAGTAAAAAAGCGCCTTGCGCTTTTTTCCGGCCCGCTCATTTTTTGCTACATATTTTCTAAAGAATATGGCTGGTAGGCAGTACTCATTTTTCTGAAAGCTTCTCGTGTGACCTTACACCTTGCTCGTTTGTGCTTTTAGCTATTCAAACGCGCATTTCTTTCGACACGATGAAAGAGGTGCTGGAGATACAACAAGTATAACGATCGCCTTGTACTTTCTCCTCACACACACACACACCAGCCAGGTGGTGGCGGCGGCAAATAAAAGTAGAAAATAATGCACAAATTGTGCACGCGATGAGTGCGTTGAAGGTGAACACGACACACAACGACTTAATCGCACAATGTGTCTTTTACCGTCCGTTACAGCACTCTACGAAATGAATTCCTGAATGCGGCACTACAAGAATGATTGTTTGTACATAAATTGTGGTCGAGTTGGCAAGAAATAAATTTGGGCAATTATTGTGCGCGATTTGTAAAGTACGCGTGCTGGAATTCGATTATGTTAAACTTAGATAATCGAATACGAATTGATGGCCCACTGCTACATCCATTTTGGGCCACTAAACTTAATGGAAAATTTGATTCGATAGTCGGCGCATTCATTCGACCAGCAGTTTGCGCCCTTCTAAGGCGCCCTCTATAATTCTCCATTAGGCGCATATGGTTTCGCAAGCAATTTCGTCCGGACGAACAAAGTTTACAAAGTCTCTGCGCTCCCGTTCTCTATCTATCTCACGCGCACGAATGCCAGAATGTGAGCAACAACTTGTGTTCTAATGTTTAAGAAAGCGAACGCGACGAAATAGCAGCCTAACCAAGCGCACCAGAGTCTTGAATCTTTATAAATGTAGATGCTAGATAAACAAGACGTATTGAAAGAACGCACGCCAAAATAACGCTGTCTGCGTGCCACCCTCGAAATGAATAAAAAAAAAGGGCAAAAGCGCGAGAGGGTGGAAGAAGGCAGCAAGGCAAACGCGGGCATTGTGAAAATTAAACACGATAGCGAGATCCATCGAATATGTCAAACATGATGCCAATAATGGCGTGTCTGAAGGGGCGGCAAAGAAAGTTAAAGGTAATATAATGCGCGCACTTCGGAGGGCATCTTTTATGCAAGCGTAACACGCATGGCTGGCAGTCAAAGAAAACGTCAAATAAAGAACGAACAAGAATGTTAAAAGTTGCACGGCGTACGTTGAATACACGTCCGTGTCGGATAAAATGAGACACTGCCTTCAAAGGTGTCAACTTTGTACACATCAAGAGGAGACGTGTTACCAACACCTGACTTTTAAAAATTCGCCTCGTATGAAATTTCCTTAGTTAATACTCGTATACTTATGTAAAGAGAAATTGGATACACCCTTAGTAGAACATGCAGTCACAGGTCAATAATTATCGAGTGTTAATTGACGATGGTCTATTGATCGTAAACGGCAATTTCGCATTTAATTAATCGACATTACCCGCCCTTATAATTAAATCGTTTGCGCGTTGACAGAAATTCAATAATAGCTATAATAGTGAATGCATCCAATATAATTTCTAATTAGTTATTCATTCACTCTTCACTAATATTGCACAAATGCGACAAGCATTAATCAAGATTATTTCAAAAGGGGGCCGTAAAGAATATTGGAGAAATCGCTAAAATAACCCTGAAATTACAGACATTTCCTTCGAGTAAGTGCTATTGCGTACGCTGTAAAGTCTCCGGCCGCGAATTCAACGAAGCGTACAATTCCTGAAGAGGATGCTTAGCTATTTGCCTCCGACGCGACGCGACGCGATGCGCGCACGCCAAGGATGAAATGTTTCGCTCGACAATACGTATATACAGTATTGTGCACAATAATGCACATTCACCGACACTTTCACGAGTGTGTTTTATAACCGTGTCTCGCATGGGATGCGAATTGAGTCGTTGAGAGCGTCGAGTGAACGCAACGCCGAGCTTGAATTAGTTGCCTTTGATACCTACATCGTAAACATCAGGTGTGCTTAGCGAATAATGTGTCTAGCGCATATTCTCGACGAGTATCAAAAGAATTTAAGACTTGATAAGGCGTAAAGTGAAAGCATCTCTTTTTCACAATAATTTGGCTATTTACATGTAACTACCCATACATGCAAATTGTTCAAAATGATTACACGCAAATTGTTTTCAAGAAAATCCTGAAGAATTAATTATTTTACGAAATTCCGCAAAAAGTTAAATTGTAATAATTCATCATTCCTACACGGAAATGTTATCCTAAACATTTTCGAAATTTCGCAGCAAATAATTTGAGCCGTTCAAATTCCTGATCAAATAATCCATTCCAATTTAGCAAACAACGATAATATCCTCAAAATAAATAGCCTATTTATCCAATTATAGCACACATATAATCGAATATTAATGAGATGTGAACAGTAATAATATTCATCCCCGGAATGTATATGCGCGAATGCAGTAAATAATGATTAAATAACAATAATTAATTCAGGAATGGAGCGCATCGCAATTGATGGTATGCAAATATCATAGAAAACACAGTGAAATGCAACTCTACACTACTCTAACACATTCCAAAACAGCAGCCGTAGCGGCGGTAATAATTTAATTTCGCGTACTTAGCGTGCAGCAGTGAAATTCCATTAAATTTTATCATCATCGAGCGCATTATTATTATTTAGTTTACGTTCGCGCCGCATTGTGAAAATATTTTCAGCGGTAATTAATTCTATTCATTTTTAATGCTACTGCACCAATCAATTGCGCTTCTATTTATATCCGCAACGCGGGCGCTTGCTACAAAATCGTTTTCCTCTTCCACCTTAATGATGCAGTGTACGAATCTTGTTCTAGCTCATTGCACACGTTACCAGTTTGTTAATAATGCATATAATAATAGCATTGTCCCTCCGGATAATTTGCAAACGGACGTCATTCTATTTACTCTCAATCGAGTGCTACCGTATTATTATCCAATGCGCCGAAATTTCGTACCATTTGACCGCATGTAAATGACATTATTAATCTTACGTGGTGAAATTTCGATGCACTCTCAGTTTAGACGCATGACAGAGTCTGTTGTTAATCAAACTGATTTGCAATGCAGATATGATCAGAGTGTATCTGTTAATACCGGTGCTGATGAGCTATTCAACTGTGACAACACTGGCGGAGGTGGCTACATCATCACCATCATGCCAGCACGGCGCTCCAGCGGCGCAGTCCGTTTGCCGTGCATGTTTACATTTGCGCATTCCATGTGCTGAATTCGTAACGCACGTGCACCCGTATCCCGGATTTGGTCAATGCACACAACCCTTACAAATTTGCGCACCCAAATGTCTTCAGCGGAATACGTTATGGCATTCATCACGAGAAGAGATCTATCTCTCTTTGGCTCCTAAGAAGTTTCGAACTACGGTTACAAGGTGTAAGATTATAAGGGTGGGACCTTGAATTCGCCGAGCGGAAAAAAATAAGATTACTAGCCGTATCAATGAGCACGTTAATTGGAAAAGTTTAAATTGTAAACTTTAAGCAAACCGCAATATAGATGCATAGCGGATGGCGATTGCGATTCGATTACGCGCTGATTGCTTCCGGAGATTACGGCTTGTGTCCTCGCTGCCTTGGACATTTGCGAGTGCAATCGCGATTTCCGGTCCCTTAATCCCATTTAACACTTGCGAAAGCAAAACTAATTTATTCACATGACGCGCCACGGCCGCCCTTGGCTAGGGCTCCGCTCTCAGCCTCATCCGTGCGTGATTTATTAATAATCTCAGTGGCGAGCCATCGACGCAATAATTGAAAGTGCAAAAGTGGTTTGACTTTACTGCGCACAGCTCCCCCTTCATGCAAGATGAATGTGGACACCAGCTGTGTACACTTTAAAGCGCATTTTGATTGCTTCTTTAACTTGATTACCACATTGATACATGCGCCACGGCTACCGCCACCGCTCCGCGGCCCGAACAAACAGCAAACCACCTCCGCCCCCATGGAAACACGAAAACTTTTCCCATTGATTGCTCATTTAAATTACAAAATTGGGGCCGCGCGGATACATGCCAAATTACATTAGGTTCATGCCAAGTTAAATATTATTGCTTCTCAGAAACCGCGTGCGCACAGCAGCAGAAAGCAAAGCGGAAGTCGTTTACTTTTACATTTACAATGAACGTCAAAGTGCCCCTTGTGGCTAAAATAAACGAAGCTTTTCAATAGCTGAAAATAAAAAGAGGCGAAAGACTTTAACTGAAAACACAGTGAACCTGAATACGCGCAACTATTAGAAGATTGCTGAATATAAATGAAGCCGAATTAGCATAATCGAAAGCGTCCTTCGGTACGCTACGCAGCGGGCGGGACGAAAGAGCAAGAAGTGATAGTGCGCGAGAATTTGCAATTCTCTTTATTTAGGACACACCGACGGCGAAAAAAATCCCTCGGCTGTGCGTTACAATCCCCGGTGATTATCCCACGTGCACTTTGCGTGTGCATTTGCAATTCGTGGAGAATTAAATGCCGCCCGCTTTTTGCGGCCGCGTTTGGCGTGAAGGAAAAGGAGACGAACGCGCCCGGTGATCCTGACGATGCGGGAAAGTGATTTAGATGCCATTGAAGCTGCTGAAACTTTTATAGTTGCGCATTCGATTTTTGCCCGATCGAATTGAATTGCTTGCCGTGTGGGCGTTTAATGATAATGGGATTATAATAAGAGACCAGCAACTTGGAAACCCGCATTTCTAGCTTCGAAAATAAATCGCAATGAAAATATCAAATTGCTCAATCTCACAAATTACATTTAGTCCATGAGTGTCATTTTCATTTTAAGAAATCATGTGTATTTTAAGAAATCATTACAATTATTTTTAGTTTTCTAATGGAAAACTTAATAATTCACCTCGCCATTGAATAAGACTACAAATTTGATTTTCATCATTTATTTGTGCCGAATCTCGTTCCCTGGCTGTAATTTAGAAAAATATAATTACGCAATCAGCGCACGTGCACCGTAATAATTGTTAGCGTGATATTTAATTAAAACAGGCATTGTATCCGCGTCCAATTAAATGGTATTTTTGACGTATCGTTGCGCGGCTGAATGTCAAATTATTTTGACGATATCGTGCTGTCTCGCAACACGATGAAAAGCATGGAGAAATTATGAAAGAGGCGGCGCAGCTGCTCGCGGGCGCTGACGATCGAGATTAATGAACATCGATAGCGTGTACGCGCTGCGGTCTGTGATATTTATTATATTACGCGATATTCATCGTTTCAATTAAAACGAAATGAGTTTTCTTCCAACGTGTGGTTTATAATCGAAATTTTATATATACGTGTATGAAATGCATGGACAAGATAAGCACTACGTACGCGGTTGTATGCCGTGACATGAAAAACAACAAGGAAAATATTGGTTGGAAATTAATTTCAGTCGAGTGGGCCGCGCATCGCCTGCAGTCAACATCGCAATAAGAATAAAGCGCGGCTGAGGAGGAAAATAGATTGGCGGTGGCGGCCGCAGTCGCGGATGGAGGAGGTGGTAATGTCGCGCTTTGTTTTGTGTTGTCTGCACTGGCTGCGGCGGGGCGCATGCCGGAAAGGCATTAAACGTAAATTGAAAATGTTACACACAGAACGCACGCACAACAAATTGTTTTCGACTTTGTGCGGGCGTTCAAACAATCAACAATGTTTTTGGCGGTAGGCGTGCATATGCTTTGCGCAATTTTACGATTTTACAACCTTTACGCTTCAAGACCTCTAGGGCTAATCACGTTGGGTCTTTGTGCAGAGTAACAAAAAAAAAATTGCGCGTTGAAATTATTTTGCATATTTTATGTAGGTACGCATGCCGATTTTTTACGCATATTTGTATTAAATTTCTGTTTACTTTAATGTGAATATTACGAGCGTCGAACGCTTTAATCACGTTTTTATGTATCTTTGATATTTTTTTATTAAAAAATTTCATCGCAAGAAGAAAATTAATTTTTGCCACGAGCTCTTTCGTCTGGAGCAAAAATGCTTTTGATATTTTCAAATCATAAAAGTCGCTCGCATTATCCGAAAATAAACCCGCATTAAAATCGCATTTTCGCCAAAGTGAAAAAGTGCACAAAGCGCAATTTAATGAAATAATAAAACGATTCATCAAAATCCATGCTCCTCTTGGTGAGTATTCAATTTATTGGCGCATCAGGCGAAAGTAGATCAGTCTCACGCAAGAGTATGGCTCATTGACGTCTTTTTCTTCGTTTCGTTTCACTTTAGAGCTCGCCGCTGCTGCCGCCGCTACCGCTACCGCTACTAGCGCGCCGCCGCCTCATTTATGGACCTAATTCAATTTGGCACGTGCGCGTCGAACTAAATTCGCCGATTTTCCGGCGGCGTGCGCGCATTGCGCCACGATGCATCGCACAATCGACTACGAAAAGCATCGTCGAGGAAATTAATTATACGCGCGCGTAAAGAGCGTACGTACTACGCTGGTGCAAGTTGGCGCTGGCTTTAAAAAGAAAAAGCGACGCGAACGCATACAACTGTAAGGAAATGAGCGACTTACCGGTACTCCGCCAACGCCAATCACGTAAAGTAGTTGGGTCATGAACAACGCTGCCAAGAGATTCATCAACGTCGTACCGGCGAGGTTCCGAAGATCCGAGAACAAGCTGTAAAAAAATAAAAACACTTACTAAACATTGTACTAAATAAGAAACAAGCGAGCAAAAGAAGACACCTAATTAAGAATTAAGCTTAATTAATGTTTTTCATTCCCCATTCTCGTATTTCTCCAGACTCGTATTTATTTTTTCCCCGTCTAATATTTTTTATAAATAAAAAAATTCTTATCATGCAATATGACAAGCTATACGTAATTAACACACGACTAGTGTCATAGGAATACATATTCCGATAATTTGTAAACGTCCAAAGTTGTGAAATTATGCAAACGCTATGCATGTATGTATATCGCCGAAGGGTTGCTTGCTAAATTCAGCGAAACATATACTACACCCGCATAGCATAGCAAACAGGACCACGACGTCCATGCAGAAATGACCAAAATTATTCACACATATTTATGATATTTAAACCGCCACAGGGGGAGAGGAAGCAACGCAACCCTTGCATATATTCATAGTTTTCAAATGCTGCTTTCGCATGCAGCAAACGCAGCATCAGAACTGACCGAAAAAGTTCGTTTGAATTTATGATGAGCAAAACCAAACCGCCAACAAGCTCGCTCGCTCGCGTTCTCTCTTAAAGATGAATACGCTTATTGCAACCTCATCAAATACGCCAACCTTGTTTAATACTTGATACATTCCACCGTCCGAATCCAATCATCCCCCTTTGCGTCGCCCACTTTACTACACATGTTTCATAATTAAAACGAAAAGTATCCTCGGCTTCAAATTCATTTTATAAATTCTTCTGTTAATAGCTCATTGAGATAGGTATGAAAATATGAATAGGTATGTAAATATTCCACCCTCATTTCGTGCGCACTTGAGACCGTTGGAAAATTAAATTTTCACTTGACGTATGCTCATAATAAATTTATTAAGGTTTCTTCCATAGGTAGGTGCGTTGTGTTATGACGTTGATGATGAGGCATTGTCGACTTGGACGAATATATTTGATGCTGAACGAAAAGTTGAATTGAGTTATACCGGAACGAAGTTTTAATTAAATTAACAACAAATTGCAAAATCAACCACGCATACAAACGTTGTATGCGTGTGCTGTGCATCCTGGAACAATTCCATCTATGAAGCCATTAAATATTAGATTTAATTATCCTTCAATTGCTATATATATATTTTTCAAATATCAATTTGTGCTGTACGTTATTTTGTATCTATTTTCTCGTGAAAAATTTAATTTGCCCATGTGTCAACAGTAATTAGTTATAATTACACCATAAGCCCGTGTAAACTGAAATTTATAAGAGGCCTAATGCCGCTCTCCCATGTTTGGAGCACGTCCGCGCGCAAAGTTAATTAACCAACCCCCCCACTGTAATTTTCGTTCGGCGGACTGAGAATGCTGTCCGAAAAATCCACAACAAATCGCATCACGTGCGCGTTTCCGCATTATTAATGAAACAATTTTTGTAATTAATCCAATTTTTCCGCTCGTGCTGGCTGCCTGCTCACAAATCTCGCCCGCCGCTCCCGGGAGCCGATTAGAGCGAGTCAAAGTGCACACGAAATGAAAACGAAACACGTCGCAGCGTAAGAAAGACGAGCGGAAAACGGAAAAGTAGAAAAGCATTGCACAACTCCCAAGCAAGTGGGAGGAGAGAAGAAAAAAAAGCAATTACAAATGTTCCATCATTTCATAACATTTCGCAGACCGAGTACCGACCGCCGCTCTTGCAGGAAGAACTCATCAGGACGATGGGGTACATTTCTTAGCGGAACATTTCGCAGCTCTGCGAACATTTCCACTCAATTTCACTTCGGGTTTTGCTCCCATCGTCGATTATAATTGCTCATTTTTCATTGCGCATTTCATGCCAATATCGCGAAACGAACCATTTTTCTTCAATTTCATATTACACTTTCTCTCCATTTTCACATCGCGAAAAAACCCAGCGCGCTTATACGTAATGCCGTAAAACTCGTGAAAATCCGATTTTCCATTGTATTGAAATTGATAATTTTACAATAGATATCAATTAATAACATTCTAGTTAAATTTGAAATTTGATTACATTGAAAACCTATTGAATTTCATTTTTGTAATAAACTTTAAATTGTAATAAGCTAAAATCAAATCAACTTGATAAATTGATTAAAATACAGCGAGTTCATAAAATGATTCTCATATCATTTTCATGTGTATTTTGATACGATGAAACTTTATGTAATCATTGATACCATAAATAATACCGCGAATAAAATATAACAACAAATATGTTGAGCAAATATTATTTCCATCTACCTATAGTAATTTCTCGGTTATTTGCAACAACACATCATTAAAATTGATTAAAATGAATTGCTATAATTTCTAAATATTAACGAAATACATTTGCATATTTCCATCATCATTAAAATTAATAAAATCCTTTGGAATTAATAATAAATCAAATCATGTCTGCTAATGCGTTAAAACCTTCCTGAAGCGGAGGAATATTCATTTTCATTGATAAATTATTAATATTCTACCATGAAACATCCCTTCAAACTCGGTGAGACTCAAATAAATTTGAATTTAATGACGAAACTTTATTATTACTTTTACGTCGAAAAAAAAACGTAAGCAAGAAGAAAAGTTTTCTGAATTCCATCCGTCTACTAAATAACATAGTCGTACTTGAGAATAAAACAAGCAAACTAACTAGGCAATAAGTTAAGCACCCCTAAATGAATAAAATATCCATGCTATCTATTGCAGAAGCAAAAAAACATGCCCAAGAAGAAGTAGAAAACTCGCAATAAATTTCCTTTCGTGTCTATTCGTGCAATATAAATGACTGACGCACGTCACTGTCAAAACTTTTAGAGTCCTCTAATGGGTACGCACCCGTATCGCGCTTAAAAGCCTCAAAACCACCAATCAAACAAGCACGGAAATCAATTCTTGTCGTGCTGCCAATACATAGTTGAGAACTGAACGCAAAGTCCAATTCCGAACACAAGTTTGAAACAACATTTATTATCATCGAAGTGCCGCGCACTGCGTACGCAAAGTTCACCTCTTCCGTAATCACGCGAAAAAGCCGCCCAACCACCACACCCGCCTTTAGTTGATAGCAAACAGAATGAAAGCATAATTGATTGATCGTGCACTCACATTACAACTTACACGCCAACTTTTAGTCAACTTTTAAGTGAGTTTACTTTAATAGCGCATCTCGAAATAATAGTTGAAATACAAAATCATATTCCAGCGAAAATTTTACCGAGCAAAGTTTCCGCTGATTGTGAGTGCGATCCTAGCAAAATTTCTATGGTATAAGTACATGTTAATTACGGTTATTAATTAAGCAGTTCCTCCATTCGCGATAGATGCGCATTTACGTAAAGACGTGGCCTGTTAACGTTGCATTGTCATGTAATAACTTGCGTTGAACACAAGACGTTGTTCGGTGGCTTCCAACTTAATTACCTTTTGAGTCCATGGCATTGACACAAAGTGTAATCTTAAAGTATTGACTGTAATTTATATTAAGTGCTTTAGCAACACATGATCGAGTTGTTGAAGAATTAATTGTAATTTACAGTTATTAACTTCCTCAAATGCCATCAAAAAAGTTCGGTTTTCGGGCATGTATTATGATTAATAATTCACTGAAAATTTAGTTATGGAAATCTGATTGAATTGAAAGCACTCTAAAACATTGTGAGATAAATCGTTGCATAAAATCGCAAATCATAAAGAATCAATCATCATCCTAATGGAAATCATGCAGACCTGAGGATGATAAATGTAAAATTCAGGTAAGTTGCTCTGAACTCAGATGCAGATGAAAAATCATAATTTCTGGGTAGTGCTCAAGCGAGTATAATATTTCATCGTTCGCGGAAAAAAGGACGAACGCTCAGAAAAACCACGTACGTAAACTTCGCCTTTTTTACTGCTGTTGTTGTTGTTCGCTCAGCTTTCTTCGCATTCTACAGTCCCCATTATTGTTGTTGTTGTTTTCGTTGAACATTTGAAAAATTGTTCGCAAACTTTACACTGACATGTTTCCCCCTCGAACCATTTGCACTCGAGCTTAAACGATAAGCATATTTCAAATGCGCCTGCATTGCAATGTTGCTGCTGCTGCTGCCTACAACCGCTTGCCGCTTACAAAGGGCTGAATGTCGTATTAAAAATGTACGAATAAACACCCAGCATACAAGAACGGTGTACATGTGTGCTGCTTCTTTACGAACAAATAAAACATGTGCGTTGCGGCCTCTGAAGATGCAGGATAATGGAGTAGAGTTGCAAAGAGTAAAATGTTGCCGAGCACGGATACTGGAGCGAAAAACGCCAAATTGACCTACGAATCGTACGTTCAAGTATAGGAAAATGGAACGCAAGTGCGTTGAAAGCTTCACGCTTCCTTTCTGTTTATATCGCTCTATACGTCTATTTATTTCGCCGTGATGCTTGCAAGTCTAAGATCAAAAAATATTGCTGTTACTTTCTTGGGTTAGTAAAAGCCTTTCACAAGATTTCTTTGAAAATTCAAAAAATGTCTTTAAATTCTATTGTTGCCAATCGACCTGTCTTCAATTTTTAATCCCGAGCTGTAATGAATATTTAACGAATCCAAGTTATTTCATAAATTTCATAAACTTTTATAAGTTGCTCATTCATATTTCAATCGTATAAAAATATGACTTTGACCTAGAATATGATCTCTTCACGTACCACAGCGAAAATGACTAGGATTTCAACAAGAAAAAAGCTCTTACATCATGCCAAACACGTCCGCAGTTTATTATAGCTTATGACGTGTTAACTCTTTTTTTGCGCATTCGCCTGCCCCTGCGTTCCACGCTTCGATTATGTGTCGCGCACTAAAAGCATTCACCCGTTTTGACAAAATGTTATGTTAATTAAATAATCGATAGACATGTCAAAATTGCACTCGGGGGGGTGGTTGGCTGGACGACTGGCAGCAACACTCGGCCGGTTATAAGTCATTAGGCCGACTCATATCGGCGCATGTCAAATGCAGTGACACTTAATCATTCAAGGTTGGACGTTGCGTCATTAGCAGAATGTCATGCAGAAGAAGAACAACAAACAACTATGAAAGTGACGGAAATGCATATAGCTTTTACGGGAAATGCATTATCATCAATTATTTATGCAATTAAAAATTACGATAAAAATTATCCGCATTTTCCCATCTCACACTCCGCGAAAATAATTTGTAAAGTTTTAGATTGTTTAAAAGTTTTAAGGAAATAAAACTTATTACCTGAATGAATACAGCCTTAGTCTAAATAGTTTTATAATAGTTTCAAAGCTGTCAAATAAATCGTCGGCGGAAAATCTAACAGAATTGGCAAATAGTACAACGCGCGAAAGCAAGATTTATCGTGTTGTGAATCGCAGTGCGGCGGGCGGCACTATTTGTATTGTTGCAAACATAATAAACACTCGGACCACGCGCGGCTCCCACTTTAAGTGAAAAACACTACTAGAACAGGATACAACAACCTGAAAGTGTAGCCCTCCTGCCACCATCGTACGAAACTCTTGTGTGTGAACGCAATCTGGTGGGAGTTGACAAATGTCCTTAGAGTTTCGTGTCCGTATCGCGCACTTTACGCGTTATCCTCCCAGTCAAAAGCAACAACTTTTTTGCGCGCTATAAACACGCTCCACAAAAAAAATTCGTTCGGGTTAAACTCCCTCTCCAAGCATTGTTGCAAGTATAAACTTCCCGAATGATTAATACTCTCGATAGCTAAACTTTTTTTTGTCCTGTGCGCGTTGTCCGAGCAGAGTAGTAAAAGAAAAAGGCGACGAAAATGCGCTGAAAAATGATATTCGTTGACGTTTAATATCTCCAGTTTCTAACCGGAAATTGTCTTCGAATAGGTAATTAATAATCGGCATTGACGCTTTGCACAAGTGCTTCAAACTTTGAGTTGCACGCCAGCGGGCAGGAAACAACAAACACCGAGCCATAAGTCACAATTAGTGTTGGCGGCAAGAGAGCCGGTGGACAACAAAACGAATTGTCGCTTTATTATTATTTACGCTGTTGTACGCTGCGCTGGTATTATTTCAGCGCGGAGATTTAGTTAATCGTTATTTAATTCCGCCGTTGGTGTTGTTTTGTTTCAATTTTTAGCAATTCCGTGTGCGTGCGTGCAATGCAAGGTGGTGTAATGCAATAAATTACAGAGAGCGTTGTGGTTTCGCGCTCAATAATACGCGTTGGCGTGCGATTGCAAGCGCTGTGTTTGGTAATTTCAACACGTCTGCAAAGCTAAATACTCTTGGCAATAAAACACAATCCGTGCGCTACTCAACCAGACCCAGAAAGGGATTTCAAACTATGTCTGTACTTTCGCTACTCTGCTTGTTGCTTTCCCATTCGCATTTGCAATGACGTATCGACTCACGTAAAGTTATTTGCTGGAGAAGTTCAATTGAAATAATTATTGGTTTTCCGTTTGAATTATTTGAGTTTCCAGACTCCAGAGCAGCAAAACAAATAAAATATAATAAAAGGCAAAATATAATTTTATCAACCATGTTTCCCCGTATGAAATTTTATATTTAAACTTTAAGAATAAGGATAAGTGAAAAGTTTTGAATTGTGCTCGTGGCAAGCAGGCAAAATACCGAAAAACTTTAAATTCCACACAACTTTTACGGCTCTTGAGGAACGCCTAACGGATATCAGAAGCTATACATGACGTTTAAAACAACACATTCCCATTGTGTGTTATCTGGAAACTCGCCTAAAGTTATTAACTATATTCCGGGAAAGCAGCGCAAAAAAGAGGACGACGAGTTGACATAAAATTTGTTCAGAAATGCTAAACATGCCATAAAATGCAACCCGCTTAAAAGCTTCGTCTTTTCAAATCCAACTTTCGGCCAATAAAACGTGGTCGATGAGAAGAGGAATTATTCCAAGAAATGGCAACTTCCCGATTCACATGGAACGCCCGACTTTTTAGAGAAGCGCGCGTCGCAGCGTCTTCAAATAGTTCAAATAGGATCACTCATAGGTGGGCGGCTTGCAAGCCACCCTTTTTCGTGTTCCCCATATGTATACACAAATACGGCGGACTCGTCCGTGTGTTCTACTCACAGTGAGTGTGGTGGCTGTGGCGGCACAAGCGGGTTGGAAAAGTTTGGTGGATATGTCTTCTGCTCTTCTCCAGCGAACGCGAACCTTTTAGGAATTTTGTCATTACCCATTCACGTGCGCGTCTCGAGGATATCGAGGTTACGATGTCGTGTGCGGCGCATTGCGGACGCGTCTTTGCTACCTAGCGTACAATTTCCCATCTCGTCAATGCGCACCACCGCCGCTGCCGCTGCCGCCGGTGATGTGATTCTTGTTTTTGTTTGTGCTCAAACGTCACCCGTCACAGCTCCGGGACAAGTTCGAATCTAAGTGAAGCATGAAATTTTTTACGTGCGTGCTGATACGACCGATTTATGACTTTAATTTGGGAAGAATCCCACAATTCGCAACGCGAAAAAAACTCGAGGAGAGATTACAGACTCTACTCAAAGATTGAATCAACTTTTTTCCTCCTCGCTTTTCATACAACTGCTACGTGCAAGATCGAGTTTTATAGATTTATCTATTTTTCTATAATTGAATTCAACGAAAATATCTCCAACCACAATTGATAGCAAAATAATAGACAATTCATTTAAATTGAGAACATTCTTTATGCGAAACAAAATTCACAAATCCAGAAATATTTCCGAGTTAGAGTGAATATCCGTGCACGAAATAAAATATGCAAATCCGTTGCTGGCTGGCAAAGGGATGTAAATAACAAATCGTCCTGCTTTAGCAAAACGTACACATGTTTCGCAAACATATGCACGAGAGGAAATGGGGATGCAAGCAGAACAAACAGTCCGTTGGACTCCGGGCGCTGAAGGCTAAAAGGGAAAATGGCAAAACACGCTAAAACATTGGCAAATAGCCGGCGCATGCACACTTTAAAGCAATGCACCACAGATGCACCGCCACCGCCGCCGCCATCGCTTCGCGTAACAGTCGCGTGTTTAAAGGAGAACAAAACGCTCGCTGCGCACCGCATAGAATGAGTTCGCATAGTCTAATAAATGCATCAAACGGCATCCTGTGCGCCACCCCTCCGTTTGCCTATTCTCGCAGCCAACCTATACCGCAACCACAATTTCAGCAAACTCATTTGCAATCGATTCAGACGCAAAGCCAATCGTTTCGTTTCTGTTTGTAAACAATCAGTAATGTAATTCCATCGCAAGCAAAAGGAAATTAATTAAAATTGAAATTGGTTCAAACTACTCCATTACCAACCAGTTTTCATTCCAATATCATATACTAATTACCGCCATTATCCTTCACGTTGTATTCATTATCCTTGAAGTGGATAAATAGAATGGAAATTATAATATTAAACTCGAAAGAAAAAGATAGAATAAGTGCCTAGATTCACAAGTACGTAGGAAAATAAGCGTATTCGGTCGAGATGTATTGCATTGCGATTTCGTCACGTCCGCGCTTTCCGCAATTGCGAATCGCAATCGCAATTGGACACTCACCGCATCGTCGGCGCTTTGTTCGTTCGTGTGCTCTTATGAATACACTGAATAGACGTAGGCGAACGAAACAATACGCAAGAATTGCGCATGCAAATAATGCGCGCACATCAGCGTTTCAAGTGCTGTCCTTGCAACCTGTATTCAGTATTCTTGCACTTCTGCTACCTTCAGCTATTCTCACGCTCAATGCATTATTACCATTATTTGCATACTCAATTATTATACCGTATTCTATATGGATTGCTAGAATAAACATGCCTCTCCCTTGCTTTACATAATAACAACAAATTCCCAATTCCTAAAAGCAATTGAAATCATTCTTTTGGTGAATTGCACATCCAAATACAATTCGTAATTATTAATAAACAACCTGGAATTATCTTTCCTTTACCGTGCTAGAAATTTACATTAAACTTGGCAGAAATTCTACTCGCAAACTAATTGATATCTACGCTCATAAGCGCACGCCTTGAAAGTGAAATAATCATAATTAAGAGCCGCTTCAGCAATTAGATAATGAAATAAATGCGTTAATGAAACGGGCGTTCATTAGCAATCCGAACACGTCGAAATGCTAGCGCTAAGTGCCTTGCGTAAAATGATTAAAGCCTTTCAGCAAACTTGCACACGCTAACGACGTTGATGAAACGAAATGCATCGCTATATTTCTACCTGGGCGCACTTTTACTGTTGACTTTACATGTAATTTAGAATTTATGAATCCGGCGGAAAGAATGCTTCACATTTCAATGCAATAATAAAACGACGAGACGTGCAAAAAGATATTACATAAAGATGAATTTTCACGAATCGTTTAATGAGACGCAGAGTTCGGCGTCGACGGCTGTGATAAAAAACGAAATTGGAGATGAAAGAACGGTGAACGGTGAGAGATGTGCTAAATATCATATGACACAAACGCATTTGATGGATCGCTAATGGGCTTAAAGGATTGCCGCCCGAATGTCAGCTTTTACATTAAAATTACATTTGCCCAATGATAAAACATGCCCTAGAAATGCAATAGTAAAAAGTGCACTAAAGCATAACCTGTCTGTATAGTTATGAATCGTAAAAATAATGGCATAATAAAAATTATTATACTTATTCCTCTTCAAACGCCAGATAAAACCCGCATTTATTCGCAAAAGTAGCTGTCAATTAATTTATAATAGAATACGTTAATTAATTATGATTCTTCTGCAATAATTATCCCGCGCACAATGGGCAATAAATCAAAACCCTTATTATTGACAAAAGTGTCACCTTCATTGTTCTAATACCTAAATCTCCAAGGTACGCAAATCCTCCGCATGTAACAAAATTGAATCCTGATTTATCCTTGAGCGAAATTTAAGCCTCACCGCTGCGCCCACCTAAGCTCCGTACGTAAACTTGTAAAACTCTCTGGGAAATTTATTAAATCATTTCGGCGAAAAAATTTCGCGCGCGCGCATTGTTTGAAGTGAGCTAAAGCAATTTCTTTGCGAGACAAGGTCAGACAAATAGTAAACTTTTTCGGCGGGCGCTTCTCCTAATTTAAACTTTTAAACTTTTTCCGATATGCATTGCGTATGGCTCGCTTCTCTACATATCCATGCGTTTCCCACCAACCATGCGAGTTCCCCCCCAGCTTCGTTTCGTATGCGTCACTGCGTTGGCATTCTTATTTAAAAAGCAATTCGTTCGCGTTTCCAAGTTGCCCAAATCGAATTTACAAATTTTCCAAACCGCACCACACACAGACACATTCGCAGCGCATCTGCATAAAACGTTCAGCGCTTCGACAATACAAGTCGTCGCGGCTGTTCTTATCCTTATTCGCCATCTACATACGTATCCGCATCCCTTATTCTTGTTGCCTTATCGTGCGGCATATCATGCAATATGGACGCGCTCGTGTGGCGGCAACGCTGGCAACGAAGAAAGAAGAAAAGGCGCGTGACTAGAATTATACGCTGCGTTGCGTTCTCCACGAATCCCAAAGGTACGAAAAAGCACAAAGGCTGCAAACGCACATATTTCGCACTAAATTAAACTTAGCGCAAATGAAATTATGATAAATGAGATAAGTTTATAAACATTTACGCAACTTATTAGCTTCGTAATTTAATACTTCATCTAGAAAAACCTACCAGCCATTCTTTATTATTTCATTACGATAAAATACTAATTAGCTTCATAGACTGACAGGGATTTATTTGAAATTTAAATTAATTTAAGATTAAACCTTCGCTATTCCCTGAAATTATTTTTAATGAAAATAACACAAATTCATTCTGATCAAAAGAATGTTCATGGGATGAAAAACGCACCCGCAAGGTAAAACATATCACAATAATATTTTCACCCCTGATGTGTTTTTGGGGGTTTCTTTTGAACGCGTATTGTACATTTGACCGGCCGCATTACCATTAGATCGCCTACGCCCCCGAATGGGTTTTATGTGCGTTTTTCGGTACGCCGCGAACCGCTCTCCTGCGGAACGTTTACGAGGGATGAATCCACGCGCGTATTGATGCTGCTACATAAACAGCGGTGCCCGCTTTCTAAATGGAAATTCCGCCGATACGTTTACCGTAAAGTGCTAATATTTATAGATAATGGATGCAATCATTTAGCAATATATTCCGCTATTGCTGCTAAATTCAAATTCCGGATCAAATTTATTTCCATGCCGCTAAAATGCACATTGCTTGCTGCGGGCTATTCAATCCCGATTGCAATTGTCCAATAAAACAAAAATGCATTTAAATGCGACATAATAAAACGGTGAACAAACGCCGCTAAACTTTTATTATTCGCGAGGATTTAGTCATTTGCGTTTTATTGCGTATCTCGTATAATAATAATAAAATTTGCACGTATTTTGAACGCTTATAAAATGTTTACTGCAAACATTACGCTTAAAATTATTCGAAAACAATAGCGCAATAATTTCATCGAGCATTCGGCAAATTTTAATTTGAAATTTTAATCGCACCAGCAATAATTCACACGCGAATATTAATAATGACTATTCGCTTGGCACAAAGTGTTGGCACAAACATAAATTATTCCAGCCAGTTTGCATACATTGCCCGATTGCATACATGAATTTTAATTCCATGACGAAAATGCACTAATGCAGTAGATGCAAACGAAACTCATAAATTACAACAAGCTCTCTGCATCATTTTCATCGATTTTTGTTTATACTTGTTCGCTGTATTATGCGAAGGCGTTACAAGCCCTCTACAGCTCGAAGGATAACTGCGAGGAAAACATTTCCGGCAATGCGCACTGGCGAGCGTTCAAGACGCTCTTCTCCGACGTCGCTCGTTCTCGTTTTGGGGGTTGTTTTTGGCAATCATCCAGCGCATTGGCATCCTACACGCTAGAGAAACCAGGCGCAAAGCGTGCCGCCGACCACGTGCATAGATTATCTCTACTTGATCATCGCCAGCGTGCGCAATGAATACGTAATGGCAGCTTCGTTCCGCGTTCGCGTTTTATTCGATTGGATTGCACGCGCCAAGACTTTTTTCGTTCCGCTTCAGCCGCCTTCGAGAGTTACTTAAAACTTGTTTCATTTATTGAATTTACATGCGATTAAATGAAGCAATATCCAAATTGAATTTCAATACTTCGCCTGTGTCAATATTTTTTCAACAATTCCAAGTCGGTCTATTCTTTTGCTGAATTCAAGCAGAAATTTCAAATTTCCATAATTAATAATAATACAATTAATTAAAACGTATATTCCGTCTTTTTTTCGTTGCAAAGCAACAAAAAAATTCATAGAGACGAGAAAAATGACAAACAAAAACTTTGGTTTGATAAGGGTGCTTGTTGTTTTCTTGTTGCTCGTGTTTCTTGTAAGTGGTTTCTTGCCCTTTTTATTATATCCCGAAAACCTCACATCTAATCGTCTTTCTATTATATTCCGTTCTATTCTATTATATTCAATTTCATTAAACATTCCCTATCAAAATCCATTATCATTGAATAAATACGCCAAGCATAAGCATGCTTTGCTTTGCTTAACGAGTGCAATCGCGCATAAACAATTACGCTTTTTCGTGTTTGCTATCAGAGGAAATTAGCGCACAATTCCGCGCGCATTATTTAACCGGCTACGCAACTTTTAATTGAATTCGCACGGCCCCTGACATACAAACAACACGACAAAAACAGCGCAGCTGGATGTAACGCGCGTAACGTGAGCGCGGATGTTCAGCAGCACTTCCCGCCGAACCCGGAAACAACCGGTCTGCTGGCGTTGCGAGCGTTGCCGCCACCGCTGGCCGAGACATGCGAAGCGCGACGCGTAAAGACAACCCCGTTGTACATCTGGGGCCTGTAGAGCAACAGATGCTTTCACATTGTACAGCCTCTCTGCATATTGGATTACATGTACGGGAGCGGCGGTTAGAGCACATCATTAGATGTATTTCCCGCGTTGGCCGTATGTAAAAAACGATGCAGGGACGAGCAATCAAAGTAAAAACAACTTTAGAAAAACACTACAAACGGAAAAAATCTCTCGCTCTTCCTGTTTTGGTGTTTGTTCGCCGTTATTGTTAGAAGCAACGCAATTTCAGCATCCGCTTTTTACTTGTTCGTCAACAAAATTTATGCATTTTCATTACAACTCTTTGATTTACTGCCACATGAGCTTTCATAGCGCAAAAACTTTCCTGCCATAAATTAAAATGTTTCATACAATTTCAAATAAGTGAATAAAATTCAGACCACAAATCCTCTGACATAAATAAGTATTTACTTTGCGTAATACTTCTTAGCTGTACAGCTGTATATAAAATGCGTGTATGCCAAACGTGTATTTTATTTTTTATATTGTATAATATTGACTTAGCGTGGATTGTCCTCAAAGGACAAAAGAATGAAAAGCAGCGCGTGTAAATTCGAATGCAATCACGTGGAATCATTGAGTCGGTTGTTTCGAGTGCGATCAATCGCCCTGAAATCGAATGCGTTTCATTGATATCCTACCGGAGTGTTCAACAGCGCACACGCTTTAATTCCAATTTCGTTTTAGGGGTAACCGTGCCATCGCTTTGTTCGACGTGCATGCGAAGCGTTTATATTAAACTCGTCCTTGACGTGCGCCCGCGCGTTCTCCTACAACAACAACGTTGTAGATGCGTATAATAATTTCGTACCGATATTCGGGACCGGTGCGCGTCCGGTTTGCCATCAATATCCTGGCCGAACCGAATAAACCAACGCGATTATTCGATGGAGATGACAGTTCAAGAGTCCTTTCGAAATACATTTCCGGACCATCTGATCATACTACAGTGCGCTAGCTAGCTATTCAATTTCGCATTTCATTAAAATCTCAATGAAAGGATAATTCTCATTTAACGTTATTTAATGTAAATAAACAACGGATTCATAATTCAGCTCAAGCGCTCATCAATACCGAAATGAACTCATTCATTAATTAGCAAAACGCTGCAATGTTCGTAATTAATTAACTCGAAACTAAATTAAAGTTGGATGCGCGTTCAAGAAGCCGGCGAAGGAATTCGTCGAGTAATTACTACTTTTTCGGGCGCACTCACGCGTCAATCGTTAACGAAGTCCTTCGGGAGGACGAAAATCAAAAAGATCGTGAAGAAGCGCACACGAGAAAACCAAACCGCATCCGGCCGCCGCTGCCCTTGCGTTCGAGTTAAGCGCGCGCGCGTTTTAAAATAGTTTTCCAACCGACAGCGCAGCAAACACGCCAAGATTGCGGCGCTGCCGCCACCAACGACGCGGATTAAAAGCCACTTTCCAGCAGGACTCGTCGGCTCGCGTTTGCTACTTCTCTAATCCACTCACCAAGTTGGACGCAACTTTGAAAATGCAGCACTAAAACTTCTTCGCCCGTTTTTCTACAACTTTTCTCAAAAGCGCCTAAACGTACTTTCTTCGTCGTCGCCGTCGTCGTCGTCGTCGTAGCAGGCAAAAAAGTGTGTGCTTATGTTGCATGGAAGTCAAACGTCTTCGGCGCTTGTGTTTGCTTAATGTTGCGAAGGTCAAATACCGAGCAAAAAACATGAATTTACACTCTGATAATGCACGCTGGCGAGGCGTAGACTTTGTTTAAAGACTAGAAGTTTGTCGTTGACATCATGAAAGGGTAGCAGCGCGCGAGCGAGCGAGTAAACGCAGCGTTCACCGTACGGGGCAACGTCTGGGGAATATGTTGTAACATGATAAGAAGAGTCAAATTATGTTACGTGAAGATAAAGACACGCACGGGGACTAATTAAATGTTTGATGATTATCATTCGTACGCACGTACGCCGTACTCGTAATGATGAATTTAATTAACTGAGCTGAAGTAAAAAATTTCAAGTGAAATTCAACGCCACTGTAGTAAATCAGCATGAAATTTCATTTGTTCGCTAAGTACACTAATAAACTAATTACTGTAATTGTGAGCTAATTAGAGATGTCAATATTCGAGAGGCAATTAATTTTCCATTTGCGCCAGCGTATATAAAATTCATTAAACTTTAATCGCCTCTATTCGGAAAAATTATTAATATTAATCGAATTTGCGGGAAAATAATTAAGCAGCAAATTTCAATTTTCGAAGAATTGCACTTTGAGTGCAGTGTTAGTCGCACGTGGCGAGGGCAAAAACGCAATTTCCAATAAGAAGTATAATCGAATGGCGCTTGCCCGATTATGAATAACGCTCGGTGGCGGGTGTTCGCTCGCTGCTTTCCAATGGCTTCCTGTCGAGCAGATTTTCTTATTTCCTCTTCTAGATTGGAAAATTCAAACGTGCGCATACACTCGCAAGATGCGCAAGTGTCGTGTAATATTTTTTGATTTTAGTTTTATTATTTCGTAATCGAATAATAAAACACTTCCAAACTATTTACCCCGTCAATAAACCTGATACCAGATTTTTAAATTATTTTTCACTATAAATTATAGCAAGATGAGAACGGATCTCAAACTTAGCGAAAGTTTTATTAGTTTTAAAGTGTCGAATAATAAGAAAATGAATAATTCCGGAATGAAAATACGACAAAATAAATTTAATAACTTCCTATAGAGTCAAGTGAAAGTTTCACAACTCGAATGAAGACGAAATCTCGAATTTCGAGAAACTTGGTGCATTCTATTTGCATCTCAATTGAAATCTCACGCTCCATGACACTGCATTTTGACAAGAAGCGCTGTTATTTGTTAGTTTATCCAAGATTGCGATGCATGCGTAATTGACGCCTACAATTAACATATGCACGGTGCGCCATGTTAGAGCCCATCGTAATTTGCAGTAAGATCGACAAAGTTCATCAAGAAACACGCATAATGAGCGCCAGCGAGTTTTCTCAATTTGCGCAGTACAAGGCAGCCGCGTCGAGGATGAGATTAGAAAACTTTGGCAAAGACTGAGCGGCGCATGAGAGGCGGAAGAAGCTTATGAAGAGGTATTTTACGAGGCCAAATCCGCTCGCGAAAATCGGACAACAAACACGCACCAGCGACGGACGATTCAAAATTAATTTCCCGCATTAATTTTGCACGCAAAAACGATTAGATCCAATTAATGCTCTTCTCTTAAGCAGCTTCCTCCGGACACATTTATAAACCGTTTGCAAAGTAATTAAATTATGCAAATTTACGCGATGGAATAATTTTTTTAAATCCGACAATCCGCGTACAGAAACTCGTATCTAAAAAAAGAGAAGCTTGCACATCGTACAATATTCCAAGTTATTAAAACTATAAAAGCTCCACGGCGCTGTTAATTAGTTGGTATACTAGATGAGAAACTAGCATTGAACAAGTAATTAAATTTTCGATTTGGTAAAATGCGCGTAGGTTTAATATTTGCGCTGCGCAAAAGTTTAAAGTTGAACGCGTGCGCACAAAGTCAAAACTTTAGCATTAAAACGTCACGTTACACTAGGAATATTATGCGCGGTGGCGGAAGCGATGATAAATTTAATTAATGCAAAAGTTATGACTGCGCATGTAATTTCATAAACTGTTTTTCCGCGGTGGCGGCGAGACACACAACTACTGCGTACAATATAGTGCCAGTTCCTGGCACCCGCCAACTCCATTATGCCTATTATGCGTGCCATGCTTCCGCCAGCAAAAATAATTTATATTAGAATAAAGCAAAGTTCCAGCCAAACAACAGTTGCAAACCCTCTTTCTACTCATCCGCAAAGTTGTCGTCGTCGTCGTCGTCGTAATCGTGTCATTATTGTTCATTTCCACGGCTAATTAACCGCGCAAAGTTTGTAAAATATTTCATTAGGCGCTGACTGTGTGCTCAGCTAGGGTTAATTAATTACGCTCAATGAATAAACGGCACACACATGCTCAATGTGTGCGCAATAAGTTCGCACAAACGAGCCCATAATTTGCGTCTATCTAATGATATTTTGATAATGCATCAGCACGTTGGTCACGCGATATGAGAATAGGGGTGCAGTTCTTCTATCAGGAAGGCAATAAACTGCCGTTCGCAAATAACGTCACCGTATCAAAACTTTTACGCTCCAAGGTCTACCGCCTTACGCATTTTCTAACAGCGATCTTGATTTTAAATCTTCCCACTCACTTTAGTAAGTACGCAATTGTGTAAGTGGATTTTGCACATTTGCCAAAGAAGCAACAACTAAACAGTGTTGTTAGCACATTAACGCCTTTTGTGGCCCCGCGCAGTGCGTGTGGTTTCTGCAAAAGGTCAGATTAACCCATTTTCTATCCAACTAACGTGACGTGCTGCACTTTAGCAACAACTGCGCGCCGCCTGACAATCACCATCTTCGCAAGAATGCAAGCCTAGCGCGAAATGCCATTAGGATTTTCAATCACGTCAGTCGCCGTACATTTACACTTGAGCTCTCGGCAGGCTTGTGTTTCATTTTCGTTGCGTTTCCTTTTCGCGACGTGCAATAAACAAACACACGGCAAACACGCCAATCAATTGCGGCCCGCCCTAAAATAACAACGGCACGAGCCGCATAATCATCATGCATAATTAATTGCCACACAATTTCTCTGTCGACTTTATCATTGCGTACTACGTACGATGTACAAACACGGTGTAATTTTAATAAGTGCACGTTTCTTGGTTGGTTTAGTTGCCTGCGCCGCCCCTCGTGTCAACCAGTAACGCGGCATGAGTAAACTTTGCGCTCCTTATTAAAACGCGTGTGCTTTCTTTCCGGGCTTCTCTCAAAATAGCATGAAACGCACCTAATTATAAATTGCCCTGAGTGCAGTGGAATTTAATTGTTTAACAGTCGACATGCGTATATCAGAAGACTTAGCAAAGAATGTTTGCGCTCATTTAATTTTCTTGCTGGCTCTCCCCGCACGTAATCAAATATTGTCTCATTCATTCATTTTCCGCGTACGACTATTATTATTACTAGAGCAATCGATTACACAAAACTTAAATTGTTCCCGTTTCGGAAGCGCGGTGTCCAATCGAACCGTAATTACTGCCTTTGAGGCGCGCAGCGACGCGCAATTTAATTATTGTATCACAATTTAATTGATTGCCCGCTGGTGATTTCGCAAATGCTCCTTTGATCGCGGCAAAACCAATCGCCCGAAGGATTCCCATTGAGCTGCAATTGCGCCGGCAAACGCAATTAATAACAATATTGATCGGAACAAGTGTAGAATCGTTTGATTGAAGTATGCAACGTTCTTATAATTCCTCCTCTTTTTTTCCTTCGGGCTGGAACAGCTCGCTGCCCACGCTGATTGAAAAACTCGCTTTGCCAATGGCACGAAATTGAAAACTCCCGAAGAAGAAGCGGAGAGGCGAGTCCAGCACGATCCTCTATCGGCGCGTTCGCGTCCAAAGAGGCAATGGGAAAATAATAAAGAAAAGACGAGGAGCGGAAGCTTAATTTAGTCCAGGAAATGACTTACTTCATTTTCCTCGCGCGTGTTCTTTTCGTTTTGTGTCCGAGGCGTGTTCGGCGAGCATATGAATCAGGATATAAAAATATATAGATGGCCGGAACGGGACATCCCCCGAAAAAAAACCTCACGATATGAGGTCCGAAATAATGATGTAAGAGTGCTGGAGATTTCCAGAGATGGAGATCCACCATACGCTCTCTTCCCGTATCATCGAAAAATTCGAAAAGCCCACATCTCTGACCAGCGTATGATGCTTAATCGAAGTGAGCCGCTGCGATTTCTCCAGAGAGAGCGTCACGCGTGTGCGATAAAAAGGACGTCAAAGCGTGCACTGAATGTCCTTTAATAATAGATGTGATATTGATTTAATGTCCTCGGATAATAATAGCGGAAAAATGATATCATGGTTCACGTAATGAAAATAAATAGCGTAGATGACAAAGAAGAAGACGTTGCTCAATAAACCCAAGTGAAGTTAATAAAAACAATAAAACCATTCGATACGTATCTCATGAATACCAAATAACTTGTTGATTATTAACTGTTCCTTCGTTCGTTCGTTCGTTCGTGTCTCTCTGAACATCAAATCCTATGTTGATTTTCTTACCATCCTTATCATCGCTGATGCTTGATAGCAATTGTTAACAAGCTTGTATAAGTAACCGCGTAAAATATGAAGCTCTCTAAGGCATGAAAGGTCGTTACGTAAGTGCACGCGTTGATTGCACAGGCCCTTTGGTGGGTTACAGCCTTGCCGAAGGAATAAAAGCGTTCGACGCGAGCGCATAAAATGTACTTTGAAAAGCACTCACCTGTACGTTATGAAGGCGAAGACGAGTCCCACTAGTGAAATGCTACTGCCGAGCACGATGAGCAGGCTGAGAATGCTTTCCTCGGATAGGGCAGGCTCGAAACCGGAGCGTGTCAGATTCGGAAAGCCATGCAGACGTGCCGCGTAGAGCGTCTCCATCCTTCCTTCTTCTGCGTGCGTGCCTCCGATGCCTCCAATTTCCCAAACGTTCAGAACGCAACCTGCAACAACCGGAAACGCGCCATCAGACACTACGACAACACTGTGCGCAAATAAAACGCGTGCTTGCGTCTCAAACAATAAAAATGTATTATACCCCGCACTGCAAGGGTTACCATCGCGCCTCCTCGCACGAGGACACGCGCAAGTTTAAGAGTAAACTCTTAGGGAGTTCAATTTCATGTCTCTCGTCCCGCGTCGAGGAGGAATTGCTGAAAAGTGGCAAACGCAAATGCCATTTCGTTCTTCCTGTGCCGGTTGCGCATAATAAAAACGATAGGTGTGCGCACCCCACGTGCTAAAACGACCAACAAAAGCGCACGTAATGAAACCGGGCATTTGCGCGCAAATGTACATCTGCGAAAGGAAAAAGTTTCTGTACTTTGCAAAAAGTCCGGAAAGTTTACGAGCACGTTTTATGATGCTGCGACCTTCCGCTACAGCCATACTTTCCTCGGTAATATTCCGCCTAAAATACATCCGAATTCGACAGTTACCGCTTCGCGGAATTCTCAAACAAAAGCGCCTTTTCTCAAATCGCCTTGGAAGGAATCGATTTGATTTAATTATAGATTCCTAATTATTGCAGCACGCCAATGCGAAATCGTACTTTTCAATCAAATTAATGAGTGCGCAGTGACAAGAACGCAATTAGAAAAAATCAGCGTGCAGATTGCAAGTAAGGAAAATTGCCCTTAATTGGAAGAGATGATTGTGTGTGCGCCCTATACGGACAAAGGAAAGTCGACGCAATCAGGTGCCGAGCAAAAAAACGTGGAAGCTTGCGCTTTGTAGTATTGGGGTTTGCATTTTATTGATTTTTATAATTGGCACTCTTCCTGCGGGCGTGAATTAATGCGTCAAAAGATTATCAGCATGCTCGTTCCATTCGCATTTCCATATTTAATTGCCTTCGTTTGTCCGTAAACAAAAGAAGAAAGCCACAGTCAAAGAAGGCCTCATACTTTTAATGAACTTTGTCATTAATAGTATATTCTTTCTTTTGTTGGAATATTTTCTTTTGCCGCTAATAATCTTATCATTCTTCGTCAGTGTATAGCGAGTCAATTACGTTCGAGATAGTCTTTAAAATCGAGAATAGTGTCCCGTACTCGTGACATGTAGTACTCGTCCTTTTGGAATGCGGTCATCAGTGGACTGCGATCCTGCAGGATGATATCTTCTCGCACGAAGCTGGCGAACAATTCAGCAAATTGCTCACGTGGCACGCACACCATCGGGATAGTGATACATGCCAACACGATGGCGAACAATTCGACCTCTTTAAAGCTATCAATAAATTGCGCATACGTGTACACCGTGTCGGGATCCACATCATTCTTACGTAGATTCTTACAAAATTCGTCAAAGTACTCTCGCTTCAACGAAGCTAGATGTTGCGCTCGAAATTCTCGTGTGGTATGCAAAAGTATCACCTCCAGCACATCGAATGCAGGTGGCATATAACGCACCATTTGATAATCGATGATTTTCACGTGGATACCACCCTTCTCGCGCTTCATAAAAATATTAGCCGCCCACAAATCACAATGGCATATTGCGTTGCGGTATCTTTGAGATGGACGCGTTCCCCATTCAAACTCCAGCCACAAACGCTTGATTTCCTGCTTGAAACTCTTGCCGTTCGTGAGCTTATCCACTTGGAAGACGTCCGCAGCGGTCAAAAGTCCCTTTTCAACAGCAATATAGTACTGACCGATCCCGTACAATGACCGGTCGAGATGGTACTCATGAAAAGCGTTGGGAAACTCCTCTTGGACCGATTGAAACTTGTGCGTCTTCCGTCGCTGGCGCTCTTCATAGATAATTGTTCCGGCGTGCAATCCGGCAAGCGTTTTTAGACTGGCCCGGACTTCCTCGTAACTCGTAAAGCGTCGCGTCTCAGACACTTCATAGCGCGCTTCAGTCAAATCCTCAAGCACCAGGTGCGATGCATCCGAGTAATAACACTTCGGAACTGAGTCATTTATTAGCGGAATATCCATTTGCGCAAAGGCTGCGTACATGACACATTCCTTCTTGAAAACCCGCTCCGGAATATCCGCGAACAATTTCTTCAAATCCGCAATCCCCTTAACGAAAAACACATGCCTTTCATCGGCGGGAGACCCTTGCTTATTCTCCACGATACACACAAGTTTATAATACTTGCCCATCATTCCAACATTGCTCAATTCTTTCTGCTTATATTCTCTCAGTGTAAAATCCCCATGACCAAGTTTATTTCGTAAGACTATTGCAATGTGCTGCTCTGGCAAAGCCATTTTTACTAAATGCAATCAGTTACCACTCCAACTTAAGCTATATACTAAACCCAAACTGCTTTTTGTTATGCATAATATTCAGTGCAAAATTCCTAATGATTTATTGCTACTGATAAGAATTTACTACTACATTGTTGCAATTTTCACTCATAAACACGTTCCAGAAATTCTTTAAAATCCAGCATGGAATCGCGCACGCGTGACATGTAAAATTCATTATTTTTGTAATGTATCATAAGTGGACTGCGATCTTCTTGTACTATGGTTGCATACGTATCCCCATTAAGCAACTTTGCTATTTCATCGCGCTCAATAAACACAAGAGACGAGGCTGAGCAATTTAAAAGCACAGCGAGAAATTCAACCTCTTCAAAGCTCTCTAGAAATTGATCATACGTATAAATCGTCTCCGGATCGACGCCCGACTGTTTCAAATTATCGGCAAAGTATTCAAAGTATTTCGTCTGAAGTTGGCGCATATGGAGTTGACGAAACTCGCGGGAACAATGCAGGAGTATCACAAGAAGCACGTCAAGCGCCGGAGGCAGGTAACGGGTTATCTGATAATCAACAATCTTCGCATGCTTCGGCCTGCCGTCCGACGCATAGTGGATGAATACATTCGCCGCCCAAAGGTCGCAATGGCAAAAGACATTTCGATATGTCACAGATGGCTGGATGTGATCAAAGATGTCCCACAATCGTTTCACTTCATCCCTATACAGTTTGCCATTTTTGAGGTGTTTCAAATCGAACACTTCCGTCGCCGTCTTCATGCCGCGTTCGAGCGCCTTATGCCACTTGGTTATATTTGCATCATGAAGATTCATGTGCTCGTCTTTGAATGCCTGCGGAAATTCGAGATTAACCCGTGTCACCTTGCCGGTTAATTTTGTGCGTTGCTCTTCATAGATTATCGTCCCCGCATGGACATCCGCTAAGCTCTTTAGAATAACCAACATCTCCTCAAACGTCGGAAGATCTTGCGTCTCTTTAATTACATATCCGGATACGGACAAATCATCCAAAACCAAATACTTCTCATCCGTATAATAACAAATCGCAGTCGAATTATTAATAAGCGGATTGTTCATCGCTCGAAACGCTTTATAGACTTCAATTTCCTTCATTTGCACTCTGAATGAAAAGTCGTTGAATATTTCAAGATTGGAAATGCCCTTGATAAAGAAATAATGCGTGCTGATTGTTTGACTTTTGAGATCGAGCACGGAACATTCCAATTTCGAATGTTCGCCGAGCAGACCGAGTCCATAGATGGGAATAACTTTATAACTATCCAGCTTGAAATCTTCATGGCCCAATTTGCTAGCGAGCACCCCGCTTACTTTATTCGCATCCATTTTTGCTCGCTAACAAGTTGTCTAAATATACCGTAAATGTTAAACACGAGTAATACTGTTATAAACTTTAATTATTTACTTGCTTGCTTATAAGCAATATGAAAGTGCATGCTGCGTCGCGCGCCACTGTTTAATAAGCTAGTGTACTGCATGCAGTACGTCGACTGCAAATCTCTCGCGCGCAACTTATAATATTTAACTTCATTATCACGTAATATTAAACAGCACATAAATTAAATGCACTGACGGAGATTAACAAGCGAATATTGTTTACTTGCCAACTTGCACGGCGGGCCTGGCGGGAAGTGAAATTGCAAATTACAAATGCAAAGTCTGCGCGAATAAGAAAATGAAGACGGCTATGTTTTAATTAAAAGAATAATTTATAGCTGGCGTAAGCCCCATTTCATGTTAGAGCATGATATTGTTGATTCACTCATGAATTAAATATGTGCTCAAAAGCATCCAAAACATTGTAGCACAACGCAAATATGAGATGCTTGTTCATGCTGTATCGCTATCGAGTTGCGAGCCAGCTAGCTAGCAAGCAATCCAAAGTGTAATTTCCATGTTTATTCATATTACAATAATAGCTTCATCAATGTATTGATACGCAATTTCGGTGCCGGCTATTATCTCATTATTATCGTACTACTAGTCAAAACACAACTTTACATTGTAGTGTAACTTATGCGAGTGCTTTGTTCGCGAATGCAATACGCATTCCAAATGTTGATATTAGTAATATACAGGAAGTTACCTTAAAATACTCCAAAAATCCTCAAAAATATTTCAAATCCCTAAGAGATGAAATAAATTCATAAATGTAATGAATGAAAATTTTAATATTCATCAACAATTCGGCATTAAACTGATAAATAATTAATTAATTATTCATTTTTAAAAATGCCAACATCATAATTTTTAATTCATAATAATTCCGTATTATTTAATGCAACCCCATGCACTGGACTTGAATCAATGCTCGCACCCTCGCAACTCTTCGCATAAGGGTGGAATTTGTTTATGGAATAATAGCCGTTAATCCAATTAGTTAGTATGTGGCGTACTGTAACGTTATCAAACACGATTGACCGATATTAATGTTTGCCCTCAGTTTGCATTAGCATTCAAAAGTAAATTCGCGCTAAAGTTATTGAATGCCAACACACATCATTCGCCGGATATAATTGGCAAATTTGCTCGTCGTACTGCAATATATAATAAATTCATGTTCGTATAAAAGCGAATAAAACAAAACGCGAGCGCACAAACGAAATATGCTTTAATAATTGGACGCGTATTTAATCGTGGCGCGAGGCGTAATGCATTGAAAATTTATGTGACTTTCCTATAATTACAGTCGCATTAAAGGCGTTTTGCGAAATACATAACGCGGCTGGATGCATTAAACAACGGCATTACACAAAGCCGCGTTTCACTCCCGAATCGTTTCATTTCGCCTCGAATAATTCGTGCGTAAAATGTTGATGTGCAGTGCATTTTACAGACAGCGCTCGCCGCTCACAATTATTGAAATCAATGATTCCGAATTACGCAATAAAATTGCAAATGGCATGCTTGCGTTTTTCGTAAAAAGACGCATAACTCCACACTCGCAAAAAAAAACGCATTCTGTCGCAAATATACGAAGCGCGATGGACGTCGTAAATAATTTATACCGTCGATTCTTTTTTGTACATCGGGGTTTTCCCGAGTTTGACGTGCCGAATGAGAACGACAGCACAAATCGACATGCATGGGAAAATATAAATTCAGCAATAAATTTTCTCGACGAATAACAAACGCAGTCGTGCTAAATTCATCATCAAATTTTCATTAGCGATTCATTCGAATCACCGCGAATACAAAAATATCAAATATTCAATTAAACCGACCGAATACGTTTTGACGTATTCAAATCGTACGCTAAACGCGATGATAAAATCATAAAATCCATTCGTTTTTTTTAACGTTTCATCCTATGCTAAAAATGAATGCTAGGCATTGTTATTTTTTGCCCTCCGCGTTGTTATTCTACAGCCAGGATTTGTTAGAAATGTACGGCTAGCTGTACGTACTTTAAGCCCATATAGCAAATTTGCATTTATTGTTTCGCACATGCGCCGGTATTTCTCGCGTAGTGAATTATTGCTAAATTTCAATTTCAGTACGAAATTGTATTCTAAATCGATTCGGGGTCCCTCCGCGTATTTTATTCAACGCAGCTAAGCTATTCACGAAGGGGACGCTTCAAGTTTGAGGGAATTCAACAGCTCCGCATGTATGCACATATACCCAAGTCGGTTTTGCCTTCAATAAGTCAGTGATGGCATTTTCTATCCCGCAAACGCATGATTGACATCCTCGTCGTCATCGTTCTACTATGCAAAATGAACAATCCTAAGTGCCACCTGGGAGCCACTCTTTATCCGTTCAATATTTTCACTTAGATAGCCATTTCAGAAAAACGTCAAAACTATTCTCAAATCGTATTTGTCATCATTATTTCTCCCCATAATCTTCTCCGCGCCCCATACCCTCGTGCCTCTTTGAAATTAAGCAAAATATAAGCAAACAACAAACAAACAGAAAAAAAGCAAAAGCCAGAAAAATTTCCAATTTACGCCCTGTTCAAAATTCGTTTCAAACCCGTCATAAAAACATGGCACAAATCCCATACTTTCATCAGAAGTGCGCCGCTCCAAGGCAAAAGCCACGCTCGCTCGCAATCAAAACGAGATTTACTTCTGACTTTGTTTCTCGAAAGAAACATCTAAAAAATGCGCTCGATCAACTTTTAATAAGCGTCCCACCGCCGCCAAGAGACAGCATTTCCACAGCTTTGATCTTATTTTTTGCCGTTCCTGTTATTCTTCATGCCCACTCTTCCTCCGCGCGCAGCACTTACACTTAGTCAAGTGTAATGAATAAAAGTCGCCCTCGTCGTCCGCCAAATCCAATGCAATGCAACGCGGAATTCAATAATATAAAAGGGAATTCGCTAAATCAGGCGGCAGCGTTGGGCAAATGAATGCGAAAAAATTAATCAAGCCGACGAGCCAACGTTATTGGCATGAAAAGCGCACACTGCATGCATCATTAATTACGCATTTCCAGTATTGCTCAAATGCAATAGCAACATATTAAATTCGCCACCCCCACAGCAGCGCAAAGCAACAAAGTTTCTATAAAACGCGGCTCAGCAATAAGTTCATAAGTTATGGCAATAGTAATAAAACTTCATGAAGCTCGTGGCTCTGTTTAATAATAAACAAAAATAATACCATTTATTACTTGCTCACTGCGCTTGCTACAAAGATGAAATTGTGTGTTGTCCTGCAGGAAGCGCTTGTTCGCTCGTGCTTTATATAAAACCGAAGAGGCTAGCCAGATTTATGAGGCGCGCGCTCGTCCAGCTGGCGGACGAAAGAGAGGAACAAAATGTGAGCAAGTTTAATCAGAACGCTGCCGCTATTTGCCGCCGCCGCTTCAGAACGATATTGGACAGAAAAGCAAAGCGCTTCTGCATCGTTCACACTTTAATGGAGATCGTTTATTGGCCGTTAATAACGTTTTGTTACTGCTGCCAGTGCAGGCTTTTCATCGCTGGCATCGACGATAAAACGACGACTTTTATGTACGTACTTTTCACTTTAAAATAATTTTATTTCGTCTCACAATGTGCTAACTGCCGTACTTACATCGCGAACGAGTTGCCCATTTGTGCATTTAAACTGAGCACCTATGATCAATAAAGATTTCAAAGCAAAAATTGATTTTTCAGTGAAAATATTATGAAAGGAAACACCACTCGAATTGGCTTTTGCATAGGCGACCGCGAAGGTCATAGAAACAACATTAATATCGAATGAAATGTATTTCCACGATGAAAAACAGTGGAAAAGTGGCATTGTATAGTGCGCTTGCTTGTTGGGGGAGGTTCGATATAAATTCAAGGCCTATTTGCTGGGTATACATGCTGCGCGCAAAGTAACAAAAAAGTGGAGATACACAAAAGGATTGTGACCGCAACCCCACGTCGAAGTATTAGCAAAACATGGGTCGAAGGATAAGGCATTCGCCGCCGGCGATGGCGGTGGCAGTGGCGGTGGCGCCAACGACGATGGCAACAGCACGCACAGGTCATAACAATTCATTTTCATAATCGAGTACGTACACGGCGAATATCTCTGCGGGTCGCACATTCTTCGCGTGCGCAATGGATGAATCCGTACGATTAATCTATAAGCCCGCCCCAAGGTTCGAAATAATAAGCTTTAAAGCCTAATTTGCTTTTTACCTCGATTACGTTCGCTTTGCGATCATCCTCTTCCGGTCGGATTAAAGTATCGATTAATTTTCGATTAAAAACCGGAATGCCAGCTAAACTTTCTACGCGTTTTACGACTGCGTTTTTACGATGCGCAAACTTCATGTCGCTGCATAAACTTGCCCCATTCGAATAAATATTCGGGGAATTCAGGTTATGCTCAAAAATAATAAATATTAAAATGAGGAAGCGAGTCCTTAGCCGGATCATTCCTGGAACTACACTATATTCACGCGCTGCTTTATCCCAACCCCTAGGATACAGGAATATTTTATTGACTACGCCTCGTGTTTACTTATCGTTTATGAATAAATTTTTGCAATTTTTTTGCCGCCCGTCGCTGCGAACCAAATAATTAGCCAGCTATGCGCATGCTGGAATTTCCAATATGACATGCCGCCCTTAATGATACGCGCGAAAAAACACGTCAATTAACGCTTGTCATAAGGACGACGACAAGCCAGCGGGGGCAGTGTGAGGTAATGTTTGCCACGTTCTACGTATATTTAATTGACGGGTTGAAAACATTGAAGAGTCTTCGCGCCACCATCGCCGCCCTATTCGCCACTGACGAATATTTGCACACGAGTGCAAACAAGCGCATTACACGTGTTGAATAACAGTGCGCGTGGCAATGTTGCTCAACGAAGCAAATAGTAAAAAGTACGCACCACACTCTGTGCACCGAGTGGAAAAGTAAATTTTCGGATCGATGCTGATTGCTGGCACATTTCGCCCGCGTTCGACGAACGCATGCCGCCACCGCCACCAATATTGACTCAAGTGCATTCCGTCCCACAGTGTCGCGCAATTAAATGCGCGCCGCAAAAACAATGTTGAAAGAGTTGTCTCGTCGCAAATTGCCAGACATTACCGCAAACAAAACGCAACAAGAACGGCATCTATGAATATTTAAACTTCGAACGACAGGTGAAAGAAAATAATAATAATGCGAGCGGCATGAAAAACTTTCGCTTTTGATTATTTTCCTCGGCGACGGCGGCGCAGCGCACAACAAAAAGTTGCGCAAACTTTTTCCACAGTATTAAGCAACTTCTCAATTCAGATTCAAGTTCGGCAAAGAGACAAATTAATTAATTCGACTTGGCAATTAACGTCAAGTAAAGGTGCCTGACAAATGAGTAGAAATAATTAATTAATTCAAACACTTTCAAACACGATAAATCTAAACTTTTTACAAATGTGTTCAATTTGTCAAAACTTGTTCAGCGATAGGAAAAAAAATCACTTTTTACAACTACGTTCATTTACTTCCACTTCTTCAAGTGGTTAGAAATCAGCCTTCGAGATTATTGATAAGATCAACAGACAATTTAAACTTTTAGCAAACTTTTGCCAGATAAAAATCATTAATTTGCCGACAGTTAAAAAACTTGAATATCCTACTTATTTAGTAGGTATGTTCGTTCAATCATTTCCGAAATGAATAATTTATTATTCGCCGCATGTGCGCTCTAATAAAACTTTTGCGCAAGTTAAAGTTCCGCAGTTTTCGCGCCATCGTCATCATCATCATCTTCATGAATCTACCACGAGCGAGCGAGCACAGAGCGATTTCAAAAAAGTGTTCGCATTGTCATCTAAGAAGCAATAGCTAGCTAAGCTTACCATGCAAAAGTTTTATCAATTGTCGACGTCGACGGCGGCGGGCGACGACGAACTCGACTCTATGGTACACGTGCTCGTCGTACGCGAGTTATACGATTCGGCATGCGGTGCGTCGCGACGCCGATGCTGGCACGTTGCAACTGAGCGCACGCCACGCTGCTTTTGCGGTGCGCGCTGGAGGCGGCGACGCCTGCGTCGCTTTGACTGTACACTTCATTAGGCCGTACGCGGGGGACGAAAAAAGCGCGCGCGCTGCTGCCGCCTCGCACAAAGCTAAAGCACATGTAAGTTCAATTCGAACCACCTTTCCACCTTCCAACTAGAACGGATGATAGCCGTTTTTCATTTGCGCGGTTTCACCCTCTGCACCATGTCCAGTTTTTTTCCCAGCTGCCGCCGTCGCCGGCGCCGACAAAGTCCACTTTTATGTGCCGTGCGCATACACCGTATGTCATCCAAACGACTCACTTTCCACTTTCAGCATTGCGGAGCACGACCGCGCTCATTAATTTCCTGGAGAGCTGGTGGTGCGCGAACCATGTTCTCAGCATGGCGAAATGAAATTTTAAATGTTTATCTGTGAGTTTCGGCTCAAATGATCCCGAGACATGTGTGCGAAGTATAATCCTCGCTCCATCCTAATGCATTTCGCTAAATACTTCGCCCTCTTCCCTGTGTATTATTCAGATAATCTCTTAATTCTTTTATAAATTAATGCAATTAAGAACACAGCGGATATTTATTTAAGCGCTTCACGTGCATAGTTTATTTTTGCACGAATATTCTGAAAAAGCATTACCTAATGGTTTTCATTTTTAATTTACTTCGTCCGCCTAATTTTATTTGATGTAAAAGGGCTGAGTAAATAAATTGAACGCGTGCATGCCAAAAGCCATTTGTTTTAATTAAAGCAAGCGACCGACCATCGTTGTATTTCCAGCGAAAAAATTGCTAATGTGTAGCGTTCATTTGGACTGCAACAAATTCACGCGCTACGTAAACAAAATATACGTTGCCTGTATTTATTTTCACGCTCGCTATGCAGTTAATTAAAGTATGGAATTCATTAATGCATCAACATTGCATTTGCAAAATTTTTGCATTTGTAATCAATCAAAAGCGCAATTTGAATGTTCATTAACAATACGCCAGACGTAATTAAATGCTATTCGATTAATTATTCAGATAAAAGCCTAACGCCGTATTGTAATTATGAAAAACGGTTGTATATACCGAAAATAAGATCAGAAGACTCAATTAATGCTTCACTGTCTTCCCGATTGTTCCCAGAATGTATTCGAAAGTGACGTTTATGTGTATTTACAATTTCGAAGTCTTAAATTTCATCAGATTATACTTGAACTTCACAAGCGAAACTGACATCTGAGACATTTCAAGTCGTTCAAGATATTGCAGTTCATAGAATACCCTCAACGTACGCGCGAGTAAACAATTGTCTTGATGATGACGATCATCGAGATTATTATTATTATTAAGTGAAAACGCGAGACGATGGTGTATCGTCGGGAAACGAGTGAACGCTACAATGGTATTAAACGCTCGCGTTTCAACATTATCTTGTCTACATGCAAGGCGGAAATCTGCTCATTTCGCGCTTGTAAGCATAGAAGTCGGTAAAGAAAATTATGCGAGGATTAAGCACAAAGCCAAGCTTGCTACACACGATTCGCGATTTTCTTTGAAGAGTTTAACTTCAACTTATTACAGTGACTAACTTTGCGCAGTTGTTACCAAGTCGATATAATATTTGTTTGCTCCCACTTGCAAATATGCTGAAATTAACATTTTGTTTGTTGCCATCACGCGTGATCGCACACGACGTACAATTGTTTGCCGATTACAGACACAAGTGACATGTCGGAATCGATTGCGACTGTTCAGAGCGATTAACTTGCTAATCATCGCTGATGATGATTGATATACATGTTTGCCGATTGTTTGTTTACGCGAGCGCACTTATTGTGGCGCAAAATTTCATGGGCGCAGATGTATCAGAACACAAATCAATCCGCCATCGTGTACATAATATGTCAACGTCCTGCACTGGAAGGCAACTATTTTTCAACAGGATGAATATCCCATGTCCCGTTCTATGACATCCGCAATAAATTTTGATGAGCCGACATGGCGTGCGCAAAAAAAAATCCCGCACTTCGAAACAAGGTGTATGTGAATTCAAAGTTGATAACGTGCTTCGAATGCGACATGCAGGCATTCCATTCAGATGACTATTGCCAACAATGGTAGTGCTGATGCAACCGAAATCAATGGCCAACGAAAATCCATCGCAGTGTGCGCGAAAATAAAAAAAATAAGACTCGGTAGCGCAATTTATGTCATAGAAAAATACCGTACGTCGCGTCGCCCACTAATGTGTGCGATGAACTAGCAAAAATATCCGCGCAGCAAAAGAATGGATTCGTTCTCATCGAAATTGCGCTCATTCCATTTACTTGAAAAACCACATCACGCGCACCGGGTCAAGATGCTGCTTGTGGCTGGGTTCTACCGTACAATGCTAACCTGCCCCTCCAGCATACTGATCACCCTGGAGGACAGTGGCGAATAAGTCATGTTCCAGCGTGACATGCCTTCCACTGGGAATCGTTAATTAACTTTCTTTCTCCCTATGGTAAATTCAGGAATTATTGCCGCACACAACATGCAAAGGTTCACGACAGCGCGCTGTCCAAACAAGTGTTGGCACCTTTTGCTTTAAAAGTTTGCTATATGCAGTGTCCGCTTTTTCTGTGCCGCGCCCGGAAATAGTGTGAAAAAACGAGTGCGCAGTAAATATTCCCTTTCATCGGAAGACTAAGTGCCTACCGGAACGAAGCGTCCCTGCCATTCCTGATAAATGTACCCGACGCGGACTCTCCAAGCACTCAATAGGGCGTGAGTGGGCGACCGATAACGCAAAAATTCTAGGCAATTGAACGAGTCGAAATTTGTTATAACTTTTCACGAGTGCGCCTCTTAAGGAAATCGACCGGCCGCGATGTCGTCGCTAAGGATGATAAACCGATGCGCATGTGATTTCCACGGACGCATTGTGCGTTTCTGCGCGTTTCGCAGATACATGTACGATCTCGGTGGACTCATTCAGTAGTCGTTTGCATTGGATTTTCCACTTGCTTACCTTCGGCGTACGCACGCGAAAGAGACGCATGTTACGCTCAACCAACGATCTATCTGTGCATTGTGCGCTCGTAGAACACCCGCCAACAAGAGCGGTGGCGGCGGCAATAGGGACGCGCTCTCCTGATGCGATTCGATAGCGATGCTCAATAACGAGTGCCATATATCTTTTTAGATTTCCCGAGTGGTGCTACGCATGCAAGCGGAAAAACTATTGCCTGTTATTTATAATACCCCCATATACAGAGTATAAACGTAGGAATATGTGAATGAAATATTTTGGCTAAAAACGCGAATAGTCTATGCCAAGATGCGCAATACAGTTTGGAATATGAGAATTATACATTCTGCATATTGATACACAAGTTAACGATGCAATACCATTTTGCAACGGTTATTGCATTACTAAAATGCCCATTATTAAAATGATATCCTGCAGAAACTAATACAAATTCAGGTAACCGTTGGTACGTTATGTCTTTCCCTCCAACGCAATGATGATAATGATAGCAATCTTGTTCGCATTTGCGCGCCTCCTCTCATATTACGCAACTTACCCTCGTGATATTTTACGTTGCAATCGCTTTTTACGCTGCAGCAACTGCCCTTGGTAATATACAATGCAATTTTAATTTTGAAGATGAATGACATAACTGCTAATCAGTTTACGCAAAACCGTAATACTCTACTTCTACTGTTTGAGAGGTTGTATTGATGAGTTCAATAACAAGGTGATAAAATTCGAACCATCGCATGTTAGGTAAAAAATAGTTGAGATTTTCAGCAACCGCAGAGTGCGAACGCTAGATAATGACAATATTAAAGATATACATACTTGGCTAGGAAGGTCTAAGGGGAGTAGTAACGGCTTGGAGAGGATAAAGCAAACGTCGGTGTTGACATGGAAGTAATGTTTCTTAGCGGGCTTGCACTCGGAACTAGTCTATCCGAGTAAACAATAGGGAAGTGTTGCAGTCGTCCACTCGACCAGCCAATTGACAAACAGGCACCATGCTCAAAATTGTTTTGAAATGCAATTGTACAAGGAGATTCCTCACTGTTGCCATTAATTAGAAACCTAAAACGATTGCGAGAATGAATTGACTATCGTACTATGCATATTTCTTTTCTTACCCTGGGGTCAATTGTAGAACTGGCTCAATTATAGAGGAGAACACAGCCACCACATTACTATCTTGAAAGAGGACTGCAACATGATTGCCTCTGCAGTCCCACTCTAAGGCTCGTACTCGACCACCGGCAACGACACCGTTTAGGTCCACCTTGGTAACATCGTATAATGGCATTACTTCGCTCGTTGATGCAGAGCTACCATTCAGTAGAATATCACTGCGCCCGAATGTTAAACTATAAATGATGGGCTCCTCGCTGGTGGCAAACAATAAGTGGCGGGCGTCTGGTGACCAACAACAAGCCTGAACACGTCCGTTCTGCACGCTCCACCTGTCAGCTTTCCATGTGATGCAATTCCACACACGAAATACGTACAACGACGTAGCGGCGAATAATTTATCACCGACCGGAGACCATTTGAGCAAGCTATGGCCCAACGTGCCTGGACATTTCAAACTACTAGTGTGATCCATTTCGGGATCCCATACAAGAATCTTGGAATCATTAGCGGCGCTTGTAACGAGTATATCACCGCGTGGACTCCAACTGACGCTAATGACTGGTTTGTGTTCAATGCGATGCAAGATAATGGCGTGATTCATTGAAGGCCGAGTAATCATTGAATTTGGATCAACATTCCATACAATAACACCATTTTCACAGCCAACAGCAATATCAGAATTACTCATGGGCCTCCATGCTAAGCAAGTTATGTGTTTTTGCTGCTTGCATTTCAAGATTGGAATGAGATTGTTTTCACAACCATAGATTCTGACCACATCATCAGATGCAGCCACTGCTAACTTAGTGATGTTAGGGTGCCAAGCAATAGCTCGTATAGGACTAACATGCCAGTTTTGGATCTGCACATAATCTGATATCAATGCATCACTGCTTTTTGTTGCTGTTGGATTCAACAAGACCTTGAAGTTGTTGATCTTGTCCATGAATTTTAGCAGGAGTTGAGCTGTTTGTGCAATAACTGTTTGCGTGTGACATGATGCTCTCTCAACAGCTTCTCGGAAACCTTGCTCCCAATATATTTGTGTTAGGAGTTTCAGAAACGTTGTCTCCACTGGCAGTAATAAGTCTTTACCCTCTTCCATCAACTTGTTCGGATGAAGCAAGTCCCGGGTAATGTGGACAAGAGGATGCTTTTCTGTCTTGAATAAAATCAAGAGGATACCGGATTAACCTATACGGGTCTAAGTTCTTGTTTCAGCTTACCGTCGTTGTGAAACCTGATACATCTGCATATTGCAAGGGCATAGAATGTACACGTCCTTCTACTTCACATAACGTTATTTTATCAATTTCTGGAGGATCAAATTGGCACAAACTTCCCAACATTTTAGAACAACGCGAAACCTTACTTGGCGGTAAAACGGCCGCAACAACAATAACCTCCGGAGCGTCAGCTCTGTCAGATTCAGTTTTAACAACTCTATGCAACCCGTTCTACGGCCGTGCGTTATAGCCCATCAACACTTAATTATATAAAACCGCTTCCGCAAAACTTTTAAACTTACAAATAAACTTTGATAATAATTATTTTGTTGTTAATAGATGTAATTACTTTGCAGATAATACTTATGTATACTGTTGCTCCTCGAATACCATACGCTCGATTCAATTTTTCCTAATATGCGTAAACTTAATTAAATAGCGCACTAACGGAAAACTAAAAATGCTGCTGCAAAATATTCGGCGCATTCCTGAGTTAAAATACACATAGTTTGTTACGACGGATTGTTCAAGCAATATATTGCAATGTTAACATTGCGTGCATCACCTTATCGCAAACCTGTCCGGAACCTGCACGATTTTGTAGAATTTTTACCCGAACCTCATGGCTCAACCGCAATGTAAAATAAAGAAAATGTACTCACATTTTATGGGTGCTCCTGATGAAAAGTGTCCTCTCTTCAAGGGATGTCCTACCTCTGGTTAATCAATAAATCTTGCCAACGGATCGATAGGTTTCCTTATTCCGCAGCTTTAATTTCCGACGGATAGGCCATTGTGAACTATGTTTCGTCTTCTAGGCAAATTTGTACGATCCAGCCACTAATTGGACGTTGTCGTCTTCCTACAACACTTAATTTATTAGCACTCGCGTAAAACTACTACTAATTACTGTAATTACTGTTAGCAACGATATACACAAATGCGCAGCGATATGCACACGTCGAGAGCGAATACTGTACTGAATTCGTGCAACTGATAAGAACACTACCTTGCATGCGTGCAACAGAGCAAATGTTTATGCCACTTTGTTAGACACAGAGCGAATACAACTGCATATACGCGCACACTGACACCAATGTAAGCAGATGCGTACGTGTGTCCCAAGGGATTAAGACCGAATCCAAATTCTAAAAGAAACTCGTTAAATATTATCTAAACAATAAATTAGTGCGCTCTTTACTATATAAGTGTTTAACTACTTTTTGATTTTATGATATTCGTTGATTAATAATTATTCATAGACAAACTCCTTGGCAAATAAATTTGCTTACATTAAATCAACTTTGACACCAATTTAAGCACATATTATTATTAAGTTCTTTCTATTGCATATCTTTCATTCACTTATTATAAGTTATTAATGCTTAATAACCATATTAATCATATTAAATAATGGTGTGTCTTAGTGATCATTAATCATTAAACAACTTTATTGCTTAATAATGCAACCTGTCGAATCGAAACTGTTCCAAAAAGTTGCTCAGTGTCATGTCATTTCATTTATCATCATAGTGAATTCCTCTTTAGCAAATCCTTATTTAGCGAAACGAGTTTAATTGGCCTTGCTGTATATTATTTTTGTTTATAGCCATCTTTAGTAATCATGCATAAATAAAGTGTTTACGCTTAATTATAAAGCAATGCAGTTGCGCAAACGGCAGCGCGCTTCGGGAAATTAACTCATCGCACTTTGGTTTTACCACAAACCTTGTGCGAATTAAATTATATGAATAAACGCATGCAACATCCGTCCGCGTAGTTCACGTACTGAGTAATATAACATTTTAAACTACACTGTCAAGTTCAACAAGTTCATTCTCCTATATATTCATTTAAAAACTTCTCATTACAAACAAGCAAAAACCCATTTCATATTTTGCGAATTAGGATAGTAAATTCTCAATGTTATTAACTCAACCAGACATGAATGATAATCGGTTCAATTTTTGCTTAGATTTGCATAAAAAATTCCAATGATGTCATTATTGTTTAATCTGAACTCATTGAGTTCCCGGTATGATTAAAATATTCATCAAGGAAGTTAAGCATATAAAACTACCTACCTATAAGAAAAAAACTTACGGATAAAAACAAACATTATTATTGATTGAATGAAGAAATTGTTGTCATTGAAAGAAATGACTCGTGCCTCATTGACTCATTGAATTAATGTAATTGAATGCTAAAGGATGTTGTCTAATCCCTGACAATTTATTCGCTGATGATTAATGGAATCAGCGATTTGAAGAAGTAAAATTAGACATTAAAAAATTGCATTGAATGTCTCTATGTTTGTCTATGCAAATTAATCGTGTATTGTTTAATATATAATGTCTACACATAAGTAGAAATTGGCGTTGATTTAACCTTCAGTCGTTCTTCACCTAGAATAGAATCTAAAAATGCTGTAGTATTATTATAACAATCAAATTCGTGTGGTATCACGTTTGACACTCCTACTTAAATTTATTTACATGCATTGTTTTTTAGCTTGTGTTCGCCAATTAATAATACACGTGTTGTATGCAAGTTTTGCATTCTGGATAAATTTTTATGGATTTTCCACAAGTTTAAATTTGTCACTATTAAATCATTTTTGTTTATGATGTAGGCTTCATTATATAAGAACTTGATTTAATCTTTAAAATTATTAACTAACTTATCTAAACTTTTGCGTATAGCTGACGCGATTTAAATCGTACAATCGCTTCTTTTAAATTTTGTTTTTATACTAAATCACGTTCTAATAAATGTGAACTTAGATTTTGTTAATTTAGAAGTGTTCTACGAACGCAAACATAAAATAATCAATGATGTATAATCGACCGATAAATTAGATTTTTCATCATACCATAAACGACCAGTTAGCAATAACTATTAAATAATGCTGGATATTTAAACTTTAATCAACCAAAATATTATTAATCGGTTTTGCTAAACGCGTATGCCAATAATTAACGGAAACGAAGATTATTTAGAATTTTAGCATTAATGGAAAACCAGTGTCTTCGCACGAATTCATTAACATGTTTAGAACATATAAAAATCTATAAATAACATTAGCAGACACATACATATTCGCCTAAATATTGCTAAATTGTATACGTACGTTAGATGAGAATGATATCAAGGCATTGAAACAGTTATTATGTATGCGCGATACGCGTACTCGTTTAGAAGATCCTGTAACGAAAGAATACACACAATCATAAAGAACGTGTTTCTGCTGTAGCCGCAGAAAACAGAGAGAAGCAATAAAACAGCAAATCACATCAAATTATGTAAACTTGATATAAATAGTGGTGTGCTGATGGATATCGCATTCAGTGTACGCCGACAGTTGCCAAGGATTATCTCGCATTGTTAGTGCAAATATTACTGCTGGACAGACAAACCGCAGGCGATTTTGTTTACAACTTTTTGTAATCACCATGGATTACAGGATAGTGTGTTTGTTTCTGCTAGTAACACTATTTAATTCATGTAAATATTAATTAAGTGTTATTAAAATAATTGTTAAACTAATTATTAAAAATCGTTTAGCGCAACAATACGGACACAGCTACTCTAGCTCTGGAGCAAGCAGTTTCAGCAGCGCAAGTTCGTCTGGTAAGTTTATAATATTATTAATAATACGCAATTATTTAATTATCCAATTATTTTAGCTTATAGCAGCTCAGGAAGTGCGCATCTAGATGGTGGAAGCGTAATTAAAGATATTGCGAATGGAATCAAGGGTATAATTGGAACAGCTAAAGAAATTGCGTATAGCGGTGGCAGTTTTGGAGGCGCACATTCATCAGCAGGCAGTTATGGAGGCGGCGCAGGCTATGGAGGTGGTTTTGGTGGAGGCTATGGCGGTGGTCATAGAGGTAGTAGTGAATTTACGGGGTTAACTTCTGGCGGCTTTGGAGCCGGCGGTGCATATGGAAGCGCTGGAGCGGGAGCGGGAGCGGGAGCAGGAAGTTTCGGGTCAAGCGGCTCCGGTACTTACGGAAGTGGTTTTGGCTATGGTGGTCATGGCTCAAATGACGGCAAACCATGCAAATCTTGTTTTGGCTCAGATGATCACCGTGGCGAAACTATAGTAATTACCGATACTGATGGTTCTGACTATGAAAGCTATGAATCCAGTGAGGGTACAGGAGGAAGTTTTGGTAGTTCTGGCTCTACTTCAGGTTCATTTGGCAAACCATCCTACGGCGGTAAACCAAACTCACCCGCTGTTATTATTGGTATAACTACTGGTGGTAGTGGCGGCAGCGGATTTGCGCACACCATACACAAATTCCCCGGTCCTGAAGGCAGCATTCATGATAGCAAACCTGCACCACCACATGCAGGCCCAACAAGCCCAACTTATCACCATTCCGTACCAACTACAAGTACACATGTTACAACAAGCACTAGCGGCAGTTCATCTGGTACTTCCCAGAATCATTATGGAGGACCTTTCCCTGGTCCTGTTGGAAGTATTCATGATAGCAAACCTGCAACAGGTGCGATTAGTCATTCATCAAGTGGTTCTTACGGTGGCAGTACTCATACTGGGCCTGCTATAAAAGTACCGCAGTGTAGTGGAGAAGGATGTTACGGTCAAAAGCGACCAAACATCGTTGGTCATCTTCCTAAACCGCATACAAATGATTGCGATACGCCAGACTGTAAAGTTATAACAAGCTACGTACCGCCGCCGAGTGGAATTCCTCCGGGTTTTCCTACAACAGATATCACAACACCAGTAGCTGGATGCGGAAAAGGCGGTAATTGTCAACATTCCGGCAGTTACACTCCTCCGACGCAGAATCCGTATGAAAGCCAACCTTTACCAGGTACTACTGGTGGAACTGGCTTAGATACAGGTGCGTATCCTGGCTTATCAGGACCAGGTTGCACTGGAGGTAACTGTGGATCAACACATGGAGTAACTTCAGGTGGATTTGGAGCTGGAACTGGATTTGGTGGCAGTGATCATGGCGCACATCCGGTTGGCAATGTACCTGCTTGTACAACTGGTAATTGTGGAAGTAGCGGATCGTCTGGTGGCTATGGAGGTTCTACAATTATATTAGGAACACTTACTCCGCCGAAAGGTACAGGTGCTCACCCAATTGGTAGTGTTCCTGGCTGTTCATCCGGAAATTGCGGCCCACATTCAGCGAATACAGGTGGTTTTGGTAGTGATTCAGGGTTTGGTGGAGGCAATGCAGGCGCTCACCTTGTTGGAAGTATCGGAGGTGGTTTTGGAGGTGTTGATCAAGGCTCTCATCCAGTCGGCAGTGTTCCTGGTTGTGCTACAGGAAACTGTGGTACGCATGGCACCGCTGGTTCTGGTGGTTTTGGAGGAATCGATAAAGGCACTCATCCTGTTGGTAGCGTCGGAAGTGGGTCAGGATTTGGTAGCGTCGGAAGTGGGTCAGGATTTGGTAGCGTGGGAAGTGGGTCAGGATTTGGTGGCGTAGATAAAGGCACACATCCTGTGGGCAGTGTTTCTGGATGCACAACCGGAAATTGCGGTACTCATGGAAGTACGGCGGGTGGTTTTGGAGCCGGTATAGGTTTTGGAGGCGGTAACTCCGGCACACATCCAGTAGGCCAAGTTCCCTGCTCGTCTGGTAATTGTGGAGGATCAAATGGTGGATATGGCGGTACAACCGTTAATTCAGGATCTAGTGGTAGCTATGGAAGTAGTGGCTCCTCAGGTTGCAGTTCTGGTAATTGTGGTAACACACCAAAAGCCGATGGAGATTTTGTGTTTGTAGATAAAGAGAATGATTATGGCCATGCAGGCAGTGCTGGCGGATTTGATGGTGGTTTAGGAGGCGGATTTGGTTTTGGTGGTGGTCTTGGCGCAGGAATTAAGGGCGGTTCATTCGGAACTGCGGGTGCCCAAAGTGGTAGCAGTTCAGGAAGCTACGGAGGAAATAAAGGAAGCACAAATGGAGCGTACAGTTCAGCCACCGCTGGTGCAACTGCAGGATCGTCAAGTGGTTCTTCATACTCAGGAAGTTTTGCAGCAGCTTCTGCATCCGCTCACGCATCATCCGGCCATTATTAATTGATAAATTAATTATCTTGCAGCTTTGCGATTACCATATTGTACTTATAAGTAACTTTGTGCAAGTAATTAATTACCGCGCACGAAACATGTGATCATATGTCCATTAGAGTTTGCTAAAATAAATTATAAGTAGTTTTACCACGTAATAATTCAAAAGATTTGTGCAATAAAGCAAATGTTTAAATTTAAATGTAATCCAGTATGCTTTAAATCCATAGTTCCAAAATCATCCGTATACATCGCTAGCACAGTATATTTATCAAAGGATTAATTTTCTGAAAGCAACCAGTTCCAATCTAATACAAATCAGTTCGTGTACTTCGTCACGTTAAGAAAGCCGTTACAAAAATTCCCAGTGAACTATGATGTCTAGAATTCTCGGCCCACGCCCCAGTGGCAAATATATTGCTGCAAATGCAGACCATATCAAAATTCATGATGAGGGAATTAAAAAACTGGGCAATGAGGTATGTAGAATTGCAAATTACAGAAAGATACGCCCATATACATTATACTTTATGAATTAGCTTATCAACCAAGTAGGCGCTGGCCTCTTGAATTGTGAATCATTCAGCCAGGCATCTGTCCATCCTAAAGCAACAGATTCATGGGCGGTGGATTGGATCTTTGTTGTAGATACGCTAAACTTTTGCTTCTGGTCTAAGGAGAACCAAGAAGGTTGGAGAGTTGATGGATACACTGGTTACTTTGCACTTTGCGCTGCTATTAATAGAGCAATTGCTGAAGGGGTTGATATGTTGAATCCTGCATTTTATGGCACAATTACAGAAACTCAAGCTAAGAAACTATTCAGAAGTGATAACTCTATACAAATACCGTTGTTTGAAGAGCGTATTAAGTGCTTGCATGAAGTTGGCAAAGTATTAATTCACAAATTTGGGGGTACTTTCAAGACTCTTGTTAAACGTGCCGATAAATCCGGCATTAAATTATTGGAGATGATTATTGAAAACTTTCCTTGCTTTAGAGATGTTGCGATATTCAAAGACAAAAAAGTCGCAATGTATAAGAGAGCGCAGATACTAGTTGGTGATATTTGGGCTTGCTACAAGGGCAAAGGAATGGGAGAATTCTCTGATATAACAGAAATGACAATGTTTGCAGATTATAGAGTGCCCCAATCTTTGATTGATTTTGGTATATTGGAATATGATAGAGAATTGATGGATAGACTTCAAAAGGAAGAACCCTTGCCTAATGGAGATCCGATGGAAGTTGAAATAAGGGGCTGCTCAATCCATGCTGTGGAATTGGTAAAAGAATACGTCAATCGTAAAATGCCTGAAGCCAGCACAATTAACTCCATCATTATTGATCATTTTCTTTGGGACTACAGAAGGAAAAATTCCAAGACCATTCTTGAGAAACGCTTACCTTTTCATAAAACTTACTGCATCTTCTATTGAAAACTGCAACGTTTTTATAAGATTTGTTTATTACCATATATAAATGCGGTCTTCTTTGATATCGATAGCCTTGTCTCGCTTAATAAAATGCTTAATTCATCATATTAGGATCGTCTTCGCAGTTCTAAGAAAATCGGGCCATCTGGTTGATTAATTAACACCGACTTTGAATCCAATTCTTTACCAATCCACCGAATTTCATAATTGCGAATCAACTAATTCAAAAAAGTGTTTTCAGTATTAGATGTGAAGTTAAAAATCCTAATTACCTTTAACGTTAAAATTAGCATAGTTTGCTCAGCCAATCTCCTTGCAATACATGACCGGGGGCCATGTCCGAATGGTAATACGAGATATGGATGCGATGGCTTAAAAAGTGGATTGCCCTTTAACCACCTCTCAGGCTTAAATTCTTGGGCAGCTGGATAATTTTCTTCTAGCCTACAAGCAATTTGGTTTTGGCTGACCATAACAGTCTGTAATAAATTAAAATCCAGTCAGTAATATTTCTTGAATTCTATCTATATCAATTACCCCTTCAGGTACTTTATAATTTGAAAATATTGTTTCCTGTTGCAGAACGCGTCCAATTCCAACAGAAATTGGTCGTAAGCGTAAAGTTTCTTTAAGTACAGCCTTTGTATAAGGTGCGTCACGTAATACTTCACTGGTAACTGGAGAGCTTGGAAGTGTTAATAATTTAAGAGATTCATCATAAATAGCATTTTGAACATGACTATTCCTTGCAACATAATACAGCAAAAAGCTACTTGTATATGCTGTCTAAAAAATAGAAGAAACACTGTAATAAATAAATTGGAGACATTAAAGTTAACTTACTGTATCAATTCCTGCCAATAGGAAATCACATATTACACCAATAATATCTTTAAAATCTAGCTCAGGTGAAGCAAGATAGTTCTCCAGCAAGGTTGTTTGATGTTTCGTTTCATCAAACAGGGACATTTTTAATGATAGTAAATCAATGGCAACTCTGAAATTAAATAACAAAATTAACATAAAACTTAATTCTTAGATTGCAAATTATTCATACTCTTCCATAAACTCCTGCGATCGTTTTAATTTCTTATATAACGGCGTATCAAACTTGCGCCACAGTTGAGGGCCATTGTCTGTCTTAAGAATACAACTATTTGTAGTCAATGCTGCTTTCATCAACTTTGAGGACCTTGAATTGGAATGTTGCTCTTCATTTGAAAAACTATGTAAGCGCAAATCTAACGCTGACAAACCAGTTACTTAAAGAAGATATTTTAATTAAAACATTTTTATAATATAGTTTTAAATGAACTTACTCTCAAGAAACAGCCTGGCAATTTGTGGCAAGTAATTATGAGGTACTCCAGTTTTTCGTTTTGTTTGAACTTTATCTAAATATGTCATCCATTCATTTATAACTAAATCTGAAGGTGATATAAAATGTTGAATTGATGAAGGGCTACTAAGACCTTTCTGAAATACTTTTCTTAATTTGTACCATGTTTCACCATTTCTATAAAAAAAGAATAAGTATAATTTTTTTGCATGTACAATATACAAAATTTACGTCGGTAATAATCCTCCAGTGTTATAAACATTTGGTTTGTCTAATCTATACTTTTCTAAAGCCAAGTGACTCCTTCTCTGAGGATATTTGCCTTCTTGGCGAAATAATTGCTCTATGTCCTCAGGTTTGAACAGCCATACGATATTAACGCCAGGTACAATCTCTTCTCTTACAATTGGGCCATACTTTTCCAACTTCTTAAATCCATTTTTGTGCAATTTATCAAAGCTGTAAGAACCTAACAAAAATAGTAGGACAGCTAGTTTTTATTAAACAACAATATGATTTACCAATTAGCGGTAAATACTGATGCAGGGTTCCTATTAATGGCAATGATTTGGGCCCAGGTATTTTATCAAAAGATTGCACATGTTCACCAAATGTCTTTATAGTCCGCTTAGACTGACCCGTAATTAAATACTTAATAGTAGTTGACTTATTAAATTGTACCATCTTTTTATTATTCGCTCGTAATCTAAAATCGCAAGCATGGACAGCACCAACCAGCCACAATAAACCGGTCTTATTACTGAGGCTTAATCTTAAGGCATCATAATCAACTTGGTGCGCATGTTCGTTGGATTAAGTAGGTTTTTATGTTCAACCTTGAAATTGTTGAAAATATGTTTGTTCGCAGATGGAGTTAACGGCCATGACTCTCGTATATCCAATTTATCTGGGCGTAGAAAAATTCGTCCATTCAGCAACTGCAAGGGTGTAATGCAGCATTATGCGTGCCAATGGCTCTAATTATAAAAACTTTTGATTGCAAACATACCGTTTAACTGACCTGGAGTATTCCATCCCAAAAAGGCAGTATTTTCATTGAAACAGATCAGCAGGAACCAGTAAAGATAATAGTTAATATTATTACTCCTTCTGAACTACTTTGGGTACTAATTGTTGAAAACTTAATAGAATGTAAAGAAATAAATAACATTGAACATAAAATATTACATATTTGTCATAAATATTTGATCTTGTCAGTATTTTCAAGATATCTTAACTATGAAATAATATAACAATATTTATAATATGTAAATAATATTCATTTGTATCTATATCAACCGTCACTCAATAAAATAATTTCTGTCTGCAATTTCTTTTCGTAACCTACTTTTCTTCACCGTATTCAATTAATTAAAATTGAATTTTATAATTATAAATTGCAATTAATGTTAATGAACCAGGCTTGGATTTGGAGTACTTATACTATCAATTTCTCTCTGCGCTCGTGATATTTTGCTTTTATCTTTGGGCGTTTCTTGTTCACCGGTTTCCATCGCAAACATCTTCATTTTTTCTTTAAATGATAGCTTTTCTGGAACAGGTGTTTGCGTTTGTGTCTTCTGCTGGGCTTGCTCTGCGAGCCGCCTTTGCCTTGGATCTTTATAAACTTCTTGAGCACCTATTACACCGGGTGTTGCTGTATTCACACCCGGAGATCCGTCAGATTGATGCGTGGGTGATGCCAAGATAAACTCGGCTTGTTTAATAAATACCTAAAATTCACGACTCAGTACTGTTCGAGCTGTTAAAATGTAAAACTTACGTTTGGATCTTCACGCCTATCTTCTAATTGTAATGTATCTGGTACTTGAGGAGCGTTTGATGGATCGTTAAACGAAACGCGTTTAGGGCCTTCTTTACTTCTCATAGACATAATCGCATAACTAACTCCTCGCTCTGGTGGAGGTGGTGCGCTAATCTCATTTTCCTTCGGTGTAGAAGAAACGCCACTTTTCAATATTGAAAGTGGTGTTGCATCCTTAGTTGTAGGATGAGTTGGTGCTGTAGGTGAACCCTATAATTAAATAATGATTAAAAACCTGACAACTAAAATAAATGGTAACCATCACCTTTTCTGTATTATCATCATCGTCTAATTCGGCCGCTTCTTGTGCTCGACGTTGAAATTCTCTTTCAAATTGTAGCACCCGCAATTGTTCTTCTTGCTGTTGCGTGCGCTGAGGAATAGATGCCAAATCTCTTATTTGTTGTTCCTGCCATTGTCTACTAAGCTCCCTTCGATATTGCTCTTGCTTTTCTTGTTCTTCCCGTATCCATGGATCGCGTGCTTGCTTACTATTTGAAACTCCTGGATTTGGACAATACGTCATTTTAGGCGGTTCTTGTGCACTTGCTAAATATAGGGGATGCGTACTAGTGGGCGGTGGTTCTGGAATGTTTTCGTCTGCTTTTCTCGCAGGTTTTGGGGCAACCGGAGGGAATTTGTTATTGTAACTATTATAATTTGTTGGCGGCACGCTTTGTTGATGCGTTAGATGCAAGTTTTGCATACTTTTAGTAGCATGCTGCAAGTGTAATTCATGCGTTGATTGTGACTTATTCATAATTTGTCTGCGACGTACTTCTTCACTCATTTCAACCATTTTCGCATGACCCCGAATATTATTCTTATCTTCCCATGTTATTGGAGGCTCTTGCATTGTTCGAATATTACCCGAACTCGAATACCGCGCCATATCATGATGCATTTCATTTTTATAATAATCGTCATGCGAGTGTATTGGATGTTGCTGCATTTGTTGTTGCATGGATGGCTTTCTGATATTAAGTGGTTGCCCATAATTGTCCTCTCGTTCTTTCAAAAGGCCACTGCTACCATAATGAGAATATTCATCTTGTCTTTGTTGAATGTTAACATTTATTGGCTGTTTAAGCGTAGATGTAGGACTTGTAGTTTCTTGTTGCCGCATAATGGTATTATAACTCGGAATATTTCCATAGGCACCGTGCATATTTCGAACCATATTGTCTGTTTCGTGCTCTTGATTACTGTATGTCGGAGAAATCAAGTGATTATGATGATTTACATTTGGATAAGAAATAGACGCTTGTGTCGTATCATGCATCCGGGGTTGGTGTTGCAATGTCTGATGTTTTAAGTTGGGAATTGATTGATGCAATGCTCTGTTTTGTACACCGGCAGATGTTGAGTGCAGAGTCATGTTATTTGAATAGCATGCCGAAGTAGGACGTTGATGCTGTTGTTGTTGATGCTGCTGCTGCTGCTGTTGTTGTTGTTGCTGTTGTTGTTGTTGCTGTTGTTGATGTGCCAAATTAGATTGCAATGAAACTTGAGAGCTACGCAATGCAGAAGTTCGATCGCCCAATTGTGGTGGACTCATAGGACTCATTGGCATTTTATTCCTATATACACTAAGGTTCTGATAAAAGCTAGAATCCTGCTGACTGTTATTATTTGTGTTATTATGCAAATTGTGTGTTGATCGACTACGTATGCCATTGTTTGCAGTATTATTCGCTGTATTGATGCTATTATTCGAGGAAGTTCGACTATATCCAGGATTAAAAACGTCGTGTTGCTGCATGAGACGATTCTCCATACCAGGAGAAAGATGATGCAACGCTGGGACTGATTTTGACGAAAGTATAGTCCGTTCAGTATCAATTTTTGATGGTAAATCACGCTCGGACATTCTTCTTTGGCCTAAACCAACAATAAATTATTTAAAATTTTGAAACGCATGGTTCACGAAAAAATTAACAAAATATAATACGTTAACATAACAGAGTATTAACTATTTATAGTTGCAACAAAATAACTTTTATTTGCATTAAAATAGACTATGTTATATATTGTTATATTAAAGCATCTCTTAGTTAACTTGTTAGTTTCTAGTTAAGCGCAAAAGAAAACGTTTGAAGCTAGATTTTGCAAGTTGGCTATTAATATGGTATTGACATGAGATCTAAAGAGAAAAATGTGAACCAAACCATAACTAGTAATTTATAATTTGATTAAATTACATGTGCTCTACATAAATGTTTTCCTCACAAATCTGCTTGCCGTCTCGTCGATGCGTGACACTCGCAGATACATTCATTACGTCGGCCCATTTATGTCCATAGTTCAGTTGCTCCATATAATATTTTGCCAAAATGGGGCAAGTACTTGTTGCTAAACAGCAGCATTTTCTTACTGCTTTCATTCGGCGCTCGTTTGGTTCATTATTATTCTCCAAGTTATTATCGGCAAATTTTACTAGACTGCCGTTGTTGTTATTATTGTTTAATGAAGCATCGTCTTCTATTTGGCCGCTACCATTATCTAGCGCATCATCGTTACCGATGCTTTGATCGATCGTCTGATATTGTTTATGTTTCTTCGCGTTGCGCAACGAATTCTTCCGGGAATTTGCATTATTACTATTGTTATTATGTATAGCAGTAGAGGATTTATTACTAATTGGTGCAAGTATTTCCCGACTAGTTTTCGTGTTCTCGGTCTGATCATAATTGGTCCCTAATTTAACTACGTTGGATAATTTGGTGCGTTCATATATATTTGGTCGTGATGCATTATTACCGCAATAATCGTAATTAAATATGCAATTTTTGAACTTGCAATGGTGCATAAAATCCTCTTCAATTTTTCTATTGCTACCAGTAGACAGAACGTCATCGGAATAGCTTTTATTTGGGCCTGTATCTACACTGGACGGCGTCATGTTGCCTTCTGCTAAATGTTCTAAATTATCTAGGTTTGGTAAAGAGTAATAAATATATTTTCCTTTAGGCGGAACATCAGATTTCTGATCATAGTTATAGTTATCATAGTCGTAATCTAAATTCAAATCGCAAAGCATTTTTAATATCTCCAGTCTTTCGAATTTACTCAATTTGTTCCCAATAACCTCATGACTTCGCGATTTCTTCATTGTATCATCAGATTCCTGTTTGGACAATTGCGGATAACTACTCACTAAAGTTAAATCCGAAGGTAATTTCGGCGTATGCGCAAGTTTCGGACTCTTCCAAAACTTTTCATTAACGTCTATCGCGTACGGATTAGACAAATCCATTTGTGAAGCGTACGCAATACTGCTTATTGTTGAATTCGACGTAGAAAGGTCTTGTAATGATTTTGAAAATGGTTCAATTTTAAGCAAACTGCTCGCATAATCTAATGATGTACTTTTTGGTATAGTTTTATACTCGGTCTCGGATATATCTTCGATTAAAATTTGGGGTATTTGCAGTTGCGGTGGCGGAGGTGTTTGTACAATTGTTGGTATGATGTCATGCGGTTTATAAATTGCTTCATCGGATGTAAAAAACACATTATGTGCTTTAATTGGCGGCGTTCGTAAATTGTAAAGCGACTCCTGCGAATACGCAACGCGATTATATGCGCCTACTTTATAGCTATCCAATGCTGCATGTAAACAAGCAGGGATATTGGTAACATAGAATAATTAGTAACTACTTAGTTAGCATTAGTTAATTAGCAGATATATATTATCGTTAGTACAAGGGAGATAGAGAATGGCTTGAAACGTACCCCGATTTGGTGTTGGGCTCGGTTGTTGGAGGAGAGTAGCAAGTCCATGATGAACAGCGCCTCCTTTAGCGACTTCCAATGTAACAACACTCCCGGTCCGCACAAGAAATTCAGCTGCTTTTTCCTGCGTAATCCCCAATAAAGAATGTCCATCGACAGAAAGTAGTTGATCTCCAGCTGCCAATCGCCCATCGCGATCGGCCGCACCGCCAGGCACTACCGACTTGATGTAAATGCCAAGTCTTTCTTGACCAGCACCCTTAGCTGCGACAATTGAAAGGCCCATGCCGCCTCCAGATTTATGCAATTTTATTATTTGCACCTAAATCAGAAACTCAATGTAACTAATATTCACTGAATAAACTAATTTTTATACCTCTGGTTGACTTGAACTCATTGCTGATGGTGGACGTGGTGCAGTCATATAAACCGTCCAGTTACCAGAACTTGTAGGCTGTGCAGCCAAACGACATAAACCCGATGCTTGAAGAGGCAACAAGAATTCGGCTAAGCCCGTTGGCACACCTTGAACAACATCACAACTGTATCCATCGTCGGGTAATAAAAGTTGAAACGGCGATGATGGATCTTCATGCAGCCGCACTTCTTTGCCTTCAGCGCGCGTTAACTCGTCTGCGACACCTTCTGAAGCGCGCGCGGCTTGTTCTAACATTTGAGGCGATGCAATTATTTCACCTGGTTCACCTAAACATTACAAAATTTAATATTATACAACCGCTTAGAATAAATAATTATTTTCTCTTACATTTGTATTGTGTTAGCAGTGCGCGCAATTGCAAGGAGTTCAACTTGAAACACGTTGACGATAAATTAGCTAAGTCTTCAGCCGTACATTTCGGAGCTTGAAGAAGTTGTACGCATTGAATTATTTTCCGTAGATGACACTCGGCTGCCAATTCCAAACCCAGGGATTCCGCCCAAATTTGTAAATTTCGTAGACGCATACCAAGCATCTTTCCGAAACTTCGGCAGCACAAAGAAGGATTGTTGATGATGATACTAAGTGCTTTTGCTGCGATACGACTGAACAATTGCGAAAACAATTGAATCGTGAGAGCTGCATTAACGCGACACTTGCGTAATAATTTCATAGCGTTGCTCAGAACATTAACGATGCCGTTCGGATGTTCCTCCGGTATTGTTGTCATTAAACCGGGCATTACTCCATTAAGTTCATCGGTGAAACAAGCCAGAAGATTCTTAAACGCTAGCTGCACAGAATCCGCCAGGATATCTTGCGCTTGGAGTGAGAACGCACTGACATGTCGGTCCTGTTTCAAGAAGTGAAGCAATTCGCTTGAATTAGCGAGCCAGAACGCCTGGGAATTATTATCAGTACTTCGGTCCTGTACCGTGTGTCTGATAAGCATTGCGGCGTGTTGAAGCAGCAAGGTCAGCTTGTGCGCTCGTTCGTTCGGTGTTAATTCGGGGCGGTAGTGCGTGGATGCCCTATATCGGGCGCACAGATACAGCGTGTATGCCGGCGCTAATTTGAACGTTGGCATATGCACGTCCAGATGAGTGATAACACGTGCGAGGAATTGCTCCTGAGGTTCTTCGGGAAATTCCAACACGGCCGGCAAAATGGGATCGGTTCCACGTGGATAACCCATTGCCGCACTAACGGAAAACGTCATAAATGTAGTCAATAAATCAACTATTAAAATAAAAAGCCTAGCAGCATAATTATGCATTTGCTGAATTATTAAACGGTACACGCAAAGCGCACGTATGAACGACAAATGAAGAACATGCAAGAGTGTGTTAAGGGAGACAAACCTTGAGTCTTTGTTCTCGTAATGCCTACTACTGTTGTCGTCACGATTACCGCTCGTTGTTGAAGTGGTTTCGGCGTTTCCTCCGATATCAAATGTTTCGAAGTTTTCACGAGTTTCACTGGGGCTAAGTGCGTGAGAAGGTGATCTGGATAGCGTGCGGAACATAAGTTACGATAATGCAATGAAATTAAATAAAATGGAACAAATTAGCAACAAATATGCAGCAATATTACGAAAGCGACTAAGTTTTTTGTTCGAATGCAACTCACCGATCGTAACCGGATGACGCTCGATGAAGGTCGCTCATTGATGGTCCGCGCGAAAAGTCCTCCTGGCTCGGGTCCAGGAACCTGTACGTGTTGCTATTGCCAAACTTAATCAAGCTGCCATGACTTAAAATCGTTGTTTGATATATTCTCTGTCCATTAACGTAGATATGCGCGTCCGTGTGACTTGGCGTTAACGATGTTACAGAGTCTGTGTTGGTAATTACACAATGTCGCGGTTGGATATGTGGACCATATAATTGTAATGCGATGCCATTAGCTGAACCAACCTGTTAATGGAAACGATTATGTTGATGGTGCTATCATTTAAACTGTCACATTTATTACCTCCATGACTTCGTTTATCAGCCGAAGTGTCTTAGATGAGTCACCGGGATGAGGTGGTGATCCATCAGGTCCGAGTTCAACAAGCAAGGGTACGGTGTCTATGCGTTGGTCCCGTGTGTTTATGTTATTGGTCCCCAGCGATCCAGGTTTTTTCTTTCGTTTTCTCGGCGCCCCATCCGCTGGCCTCCTCCGCACGTGGAACATTATGGAACCTGGAAATTATACCATTGTGGACACTTAATACATTAAAACCACTCTGGTAATGAGTAAGTTAAAAATTGATATGTAGGCGTAAAATACCCAAGAGGATTTCCGTTTTTCCGCCGCTACGCATTCGCTTTAAGGAGCGAAAACCCAACATGTTAATAATTATTCTTGTCGCAGCGTAAATAAATATTTAAGTAACGTATTAATGGCTGTTCAATTATACGGGCGAAGCTATATTTAAGCGTCTTATACGCAGCACAGCACTTATATCGATGGAAAAGTTTCCCGATTGTAAGTGAAAAACTGAAAAGGAGCGCGTAGAGAGCGTTAGTACTCCAAAGTGGTCGCAACTAAACTAAACTGACCGTAGGCGACATTGAAAGCGTGAGCATTGTTGTTGGCGCGCCGGACTTCACATGTGTATTCGTTGCGGGCTCAACTAGTCACATTGCCGATCGATTAATTATCACCCTTAATGAATAATATATAAAATTGGCCGCTTGTTCCACTTTAATAACAACCACCATACACGAATGACACACTACCGCATCTAATGTTTGTTATATTATGCCGCATCCACGCACCCATGAATACGTCATTCACGTGGAAATTGCGAACCCGCCTCATCCAATTATGCACAACCAACCCAAGCCAGATTGTTTCCGGCTTCTTATTTGATAACTGAGTTAATCATGTAGGAACACAGCTTCAACTTGACGCGCAAGTTGATTATACGCCCTTTCGCAAAGGGGTATTTTATTTTTTGTCTCGATTAATATAATAATATATACAAACAAACGAATATATGTAAAATGGGAGAGTCCATCAAGTATGTAATTATTTAACAAACAAATAAACGTGCTGCATGCATAAAAATACTAGACAAGTGAATGAAAGAAGCGTCGCAATTACAGCATTTCAAGCTAATTATAACATCAATGGAATAACATCATTGAACCCATTAAACCCAGCCGGTAAACAAAAACAATAACAAATTTATCATGCATTTGTATCGCGTCATAACTAGATATCGAATTGGTTTAAATTTGGCTACGCTTATTAATAAATCCAAAATAAATCCTCAGCCAAAATTGAATTTATTATTACCCGGAGTAAAAAAGTTTTATAAACCCCGAATCGAATTTGGCAAATGGATCGGCTGAAAAACAATTGCTTTCACGTCACTTTTCGCTCGTGTAGAAATTTAATGAATTGGCACGCAAAAAATAACTCAATAAGCATCGAAGAAATAGTTTCCTGCAATAGGAGTAAAAGCGTGTTTCCTTTAAAAATCGACGACAACGTTTCACGTGATCTACGCCATTCGTCACAAGGCGCACGCAGTTGAATTATCGATTCGATTTAAGGCGGCCGCTATAAATAAATTCGTAGTCGGATTGGATTTTTCTCTACGTTTGACGCGGGAATAAATGCAATTGCCGCTCTTTTATCCTGATTGCATTTGCAATGAAATAATATGCGGTATTTGATATCAAAAGGGATTACTAGTATAGTAATAAAGAGAGAGTAAAAAACGAGCATACCGTTACAATACACACAGAGGACACGAAACAGCCACAAATTGCTTACGTCTTAGGCCCCAGTCCAACATCACTTCCTAATTACGTGTATCCAATGCGGGTGAATAGTGCGCCAAATATGGCGTATTGCAATTATTGAATGCTCGCGGCCGCGTCCCGATTCGCTTTTGTTCCATTATGTAGGGCGCGAAATGAAGCGGCTTCTAATTCTAGCAGCCCTCCTCGCGCACTCTGATATCTCTATTTCGATGACAATTGTATTGGCAAACAATACAATGAAATCACATCGCGACACAGCGCAACACAAATAGCAGCAGCAGCAGTCGCAGCAACAGCAGCAATACAAATCGAAATCAAAATGCCACAAGCTCGCTACATGATAGCCGCGAAGTATGCAATGAAAAGACACACCTACACCTCTTGGCTCTGAATGCGCACTCTTGTGTATATATCTGGTTATGGATGTGCTTCTTTTTCGTCTTTTATCAGTCGCACTGGTTGGATGGCAATGTATTTACAGCGGGTGGCAGCGCGCTAATGCAGGCTGCAAGAGCGACGATTCCGCCACTCCGTTTTCGAACGCGCACCGCCGCGGCCGCCTATTCCATATACAGATATATTCGACGACGTGTGCGTCGTCCGTCGTCTGCCGTGCCGAGAGGCATGCGCCCACCTATCACGACATTTATTGTTTCGTCAACAATGCGGAACGAAACGATTTTCCATACGCGAAATCGCGCCTATTTTCAAACTGTTGCGCGACGCAAGAAGTTTTTGACAAATGAAACAAATGATACATACTACTACTGGGTGAATTCATCAATACGGAGAGGGGGCACTCATCATCATCAAGCACATATTCCGTATCGACAGTACCAGGTTGTTGAGTTACTTGTACAAGGCACCATGAAGAAGGGTCAAGATGACTGAGACCATATTTTTCTAGCATTTCTCGCACCACCGTTCCAGCACAATCACGCACTGATAATAGTAGTGTTTTATAAGGCACATCTTTGCATAAAGCCTCTCCATAGATTTTCAAGGTTCCACCTAAAATCACAAATATTAATAAACAATTTCAAAGTTGCGGTAACCCTCAGTTACCTGTATCAGGACCTCCGTCTTTGGACCGAAATTGCTGCAGCTTCTTCTCAAGCTTTTGCTGCCGTCTCCTCCGCATCACCGCCTCCGGATTACTAATTGAGCGTGTAAACGAAGTTTCAGGTAGTTCGGTGTAGAGTTTTTCAGCGACACCGTCTTCAGCGTTCTCCGCATGCTCCTTTTTCAGGCGATTCTGCTTCTCTTGCTTCTTGAGCTGCTTCTTCTCACGTTTCGAGAGCTTACGTCGGAAACTGGAGTTGCTTTCGGATAATCCCACAGCGCTGGACTGGAAACAGCGATTACACAATGTTACTAAATGAAAACAATTCCTTTAATGGCTGAGAACACGCGTTCGACGTACGCGAAACGCAACGTGAGAATAATTATGCATATGCATATGTAATAACCAATTATTACGCATAATTAGAGCGTATTTGCGAAATTGCATACCGTTTTGTCATCGACGTTCTTGAGCAAGAAGCGTCCCTCGCGGTCATCCACATGCCAATTGAGCTGGACGAGCAGCGGTTTCTCGTCAGGTGACATCTTACGCTCCGGGCAGTTTTCGTGCAGCTCGAACAGTGCGTATGACGGCACGGACAACATTCGCATGTCCGGTCGAAACTTCTCAATGAGCGTACCGATCACATCCTCGACGGTGGCGTCGGACGCAACGCGAATGCACTTTGTCGCTACCTTTTGCCCCGAGTCTTGAAAGTAGAAGCGCATCACACCGTGGAATTCCAAATCCTGCAACAAAACAGCAATTTGAGAATCACATCATAAAGCGCAATGCGTTCTCAGTGTCTGCGGCAGAGGGAAGCGGCGAGAGCGAACGCGAATAAAATAATGAGCGAATGGAAGTTTGAAAAAACAGAGCAACACGACTTGCAAACCTAAACAAGCTGAACAGCCAACGAACGCAGCGATGCGTATTTCCTACGAATATCCAGCACACATTACAATTCCACCTATATTTCAATACACACATTTGAAAAAGTTTCATGCGCAACAAGACAAGACAAACCACAGGTCGTAAACAATGCATCAAACCGAAATAAAAATCTTATGCAAATATGAATTGGTAACCAGCAAATCAATACAAATTTTTTGAAATGTTGCGTACCTACTTATAATCAAGTGAGTGAACTAACGACATAAATAGAAACTCTCACTCGTTTGTACATAATTCTTGCAGTGTGAAACATTCATCCATCCAAGAACAAGCAGCAAATAATAATACACCAAGCAACGCCATTCAAGCATTTGTTTCAGTCTCATGCATCACCTTCTTCGGAGAACGGGAATTCAAACGCGCAAAAAACTCCACGAGAAGAATTGGAACATGAATCAAAAAGTCGAGGAAGCACTTTTGACGTATGCATGACATGCGACACAATACCTGTTCAGCGATTGTGAACAAATACATATTGTAACGATTACAAGACTGCGCGTCGAGTTTTTGTGAGTGGTTTCCTTCCTCTTCGCATTCGAAATGAAAGGGGTTGCGAGTCGCTCGAAAACCGGAAAACGACTAAATGTTGCTTTGACAGCACGAACAGGAAGTACCGGCAGTTAAACCGATTGTAATTTTAAGCGACGTGCACTTGAAATCCACATCCATTTGCAATTGCACTTTTTTTTCACTCACCTCGTTGGGTTCGGACAGTTCGAAAATGTCCAAGCGGTTGGCATTCCATTGTGCGATCACATTCCGGAGTGCTTCACGTTCCGGTGTTCGCCGGTCACCTCCAGTCGATGAGGTTGATGATTGTAGCATTTTCGAGTGTCTTTCTGCAAAGAAAGAACATCCAACGTTATAAACAAAGTCATTTCTACGACGAAGAAAGCATCGGGCATGCATTAAATCAAAACAATTTTATTCCTCTCATAAATAATAGCTGAGCGTGTAATTAACAATAATTAAATGCGCTGAGAAATCATAACACGCACATTCAAACGTCTAATGATGCATTGCCAGTCAACAATGAAAAATGCAATTGCATTTTATTGCTTCTTTCTTATCATTGACAACGATTAAATTTAACGTGCATTTTAATTGCCCCCAAGTATTTCATCTCAGTTAATTGCAATTAGTATGGCTAATGAATAAGAATATTATGTCTCAATGCTCAAATATGGGTCTAAATAAAAGGTAATAAAATTGAAATACGCGTACGTAAATTCTAATTGTGACCACGTACCTAAGTCCAAAAAAAAAGACAAGAGTAAGCACACCTTACGGGCGTCAATAAGACTTTAGTTTATAGCACAGACGACAGCGTTGTGCATTGAGGTGCATAGAGCGATAGAAACAAAAGCTGGGACACAATGGGATGGTCTACCATTATCGTCATTGGCTATGCGTAAATGTAAATCAAAACGCATGCAATGCATAAATGAAGTTTCTATTCGTCGAGCGCAAGTAGTGTTTACTTGGCCAATTTGTCTTTGTTCGCGACGCATCGCGATGAGCACACTGCATGCTTATTTATTGCTCGTTATTATGTGATGCGCGTCAACGCTGCATGCCACCAATGATTGTCTTATTGAATGACTGCAAACAATGCTGACATTCTTCGGAATACGGAATGAGGCAAAAATGACACAAAACGAAGATATCGCTTTCATCTTTCTTAGGATTCAGTAACGAACGCAACGCGACGAGATAATAATAAAAACAGGAAATGCAATCGATAAAGCATTCATCAACGTACAAAATCGCCGCAGGTAAATGAACCAAGTCAAGATTAGAAACACTGTAAGAGCAGGTAAAACGCGTAACCGTTGAGTGTCTGTTTAGTTAAGATGATTTTCTAGGTCGTGTTCTGCAAATTAGAATGAATACCTACTTAATTTGGTCACTACTTCTTTTTTACTTTACTTGTAGTAAGTTTTAAAAGTTTCTTAAATGTTTGCGTTTAAATGACCGGAAATGCTTTCAAGAGTAAATAGTTTCATGTCATCTATATTTACTTTTTAATCCTTAACAGGTGATCAACTTTCCAAAATAAATTCAGTTGCTGTTTTCTAGTAAATAAAATTTTAATTTTAATAAATTTAATTAAGCGTTACTTTTTTTCAGTAAGAAGCAATTACTATTAATCATCATTATTTACTTATGCAATTACGAAATAATTAAACAATCAACTAAGAAAAGAATTCAAATCACAATCAGTAGGTAGGTATATGTGTTTAATGACATGTAATGTGACTGCAAACGTGCAAATAATGATGAAAATATTAAACATTTGCAATGGTAATAATCAAAGCGTGCCTGCGTATGACACACATATACTAATAGGATCAATGCAAAAACAGCAAATACCGCGAAGAAACCATTGAGAAACGCTACTTATCCGAGGAGAATATCAAATAACACATGCGATTCGCGCGAATTAACAGTATTTACAATAACAACATGGCGTAAATGTTATGCGAAAATGTTATGATTCGCGTTATCGGCATGCAATAATTGCATTCTGTGCTGTTATAATATTCGCGCGCAAGAATTTCACCTTGATGCAAAAGCGCCCGTGTGCGTATTTCATGATGATTCCATTCGTTGGCTGGTGCGATGCTGCACGATTTTTTCGCGTGGAGGACGCCAACGAGATGCTGGTAGTTTGAATGTGATGCAAATCGCGGTTTCGAAGAATTTAAATAAAACAGCTAGGAAAACACATTTTGCACATTCTGCATCACACTTAATATGTAATAATTAATGCAACATTCGTTGCATTTCCGTGCAAATTGCAATTAAATTTTGAATTTAATTTAAAGTTGATGCTGGTCATAATAGTTTGTGGTATGTGGGTCAACATTTATTTGGAGAATAGCAAGAAAACAACTAAATTTCTTGACTTTATATTAATGACAAGAAACATGTTATTATCAAGGCGTGCAAGCAAGTTTTCAAAAATGTTACTATTTGCCTTTTAAACGTTGATAAACGGAAGATGCCTTGATAATATTTAAAGCTATCGTCAAATAAAATTCGATTCCCAGGAATTTTAAAAAGGAAAAAGCAGCGTAATCGCCGATGACAAAGTAAAAGTCGCTGGAATGCATTTAAGCTCCCCCAAAGACGCGCTTACCGCGTAAAATGCCACCACAATGTGTAATCCTCATAAAAAGCGCACGCTCAATCTTCGCATCTTTTAACCTCTCTCATATCTGACTGATGACTGCTATTATGGCGCCGATAAAAGCACCAACTTTGTATCATTTTCCAATGCATAATCTCAATGTTTGCTTCGGCGCTCGCAACTTGGAAATTTGAACTCTTATTGAGACATTAAAAGCGCACTGCACACAAAGTAATCGAGAATGTGTGGTCGTCGGTAAGAAGGTTGAATGGCGAATAATAAAATGTACCTGATACCCAAGCAATTTTTTACTGTGCGGGTTCATTCAAAGAATGTGTACATTGACAATGAAAGTGTGGGAAACTCGAGATTCTTCTTCAATCATCAACTACAACCTCAACACATTTCAATCACGACAACGCAAAATTTCGTCGTTATACACGAATGTATTGACAAACGCTTTATACGCATGAATTTCTGCGAACCGTCAAAATTAGCTATTGCTATAACGAAATAATAATGCGTTACTATATCCAACTAATCATTATAGCAGATTTTGATTCCTATAGCATTTTAATCAACTCATTCCTAAATCGCATGTTGCATTTACGAATAATTATTTATGGCCAAACACGAAACCGTAAAGGCATTTTGTCGATTAAATTTCTCTACCTGCTCGATGCTTCGCCACTTTTTCTTTGGTAACATTGCTTTGGGAAACCATTTCGTCGCCTGTATGGAGAAATGACGAGCGACTAGGCACTAGAATTCGTTGATTATAAAACTAATCTTTAAAGGCACCACTAATTGCAGCTTAAGCGCGCACTTGGACGCGTCGCACGATACTAACGCACGATGCGCGCTGCGTCGTGAGAACTGTCGTTCTTGCGCCCCTCCGACTTCCACTCGCGAAACAATGTTTTATGCTCTTTTTCTCTGCGTGCGCGGAGCAAGCGGAAAAACGCGTTTAAATACGTTAGGGCTTTGTTTCAATGCCGATCAACGCGTATGCGTGGGTAACAAGTGCACACTACTATTCTTCTTCTTCTTCTTCAAACTAACGTAGGCGCAACTCCACACTACGAACCGACCCTCCGGATATCCAAGCGACGACTGACCTTACGTACGAGCGTTCGCTACACGATCACCTATCGTAGATAGTCGACCGTTGAAAATGTAAACGAAGTTACCAGCAACACAGGTGTACAACCGTTTAGAAAAATAGAAAACACCGCTCTGCATATTAAACCCGTAAAACCCTCATAAAATTTTCCGATTTCCTACAGATTTTTCCAAAATCGTGGACAATTGAAATTTAATCCGGAAATAAAATTTAAAATACCTTCATAAAATTAACCGAACTTTTAAAACCAGAAGACTTTGTATTAAAAACGTTTGAATTTAAAACCGAAATCAAAATAAATGTTATGCATTAAGAGAAATCAATGTCTGTATTTCTCCTCAATCGCACGCAGCACGTCAAAGAATTTCATCTCGCGTAGCGAACAAACATAATAAATATAGGTGCAGGTTGGTCTACGATAAGCAATCCAAACACATTCAGTAAAGTGAAATTCACGTGTTTAAAACATTCTTCTTCGCGTCTGTGCAGCGCTCGAAAAGCCTCTCGCGCACTGACATTAGAAATTAAGTGTGTTAACAACGTCCACTTTTTATTTCGTTTCGTGTTCTACTGCCATCAAATGGAAATATTTCGTGTTTTCCTTCAAAACTGCCATATTTTCATCGACAACAACAACCAATTAAACACTGAAACAATTGCTGATTATCTAGCGCGGAAGAGGTCATTTTTTCTATTTAGTAATTATTTCCAAGTTTTAGAATTAATTCTATCATTTGTCAGATATTCATAAAAATTCATTCATTGCCACTAACAAGGATAAATGATAATGATGATTGTATCTTAAACGATCTCCTAATGAAAACGGCGTGTTCCATTTCAAGAACGTTATGCGTAAATAAAACATTTTAATGAGCAACTCTTTTGGGTTCCTGACGCGTAAAAAAACTATGCGTCTGAAAGACACTGAAAGAGAAAGCCATTTACGCGCAAATAATTTAATAAATGACTGCAATGCGCGTTAAGAAAAAGTTTAGTTGTCCGCAATCTGTCACTGGCAGGAGAACAACTACATCATGCGAGCGCGTAAATGAAATTTCGTGTGTGAATAAGAAAAGCATCTCAACTTAAAATTCCGACGTGCCGCATGTGAAAGAAAATAAAAGCCTCGTCGAGAACGAACTTAACTCTCAATTTTCAATTAAGATCAACGCAAGTGCATCCCAAAACGCACTGCATCCACTTGACTTATCTAATGGTCCAGCACTCTGGATGTTGCAATCATGCTTAAACTAAAACTGAAATATTGATGGGAATAACGCAAGAACCTCAGCAAATTTTAAGCTGTTGTATATTTCATTGGAAACCAGCTACTTATCTTCAAATCCCTAACAAGCAACGTCTTCTTATTTTTAAAAGGAAAGGCGGTACGCATTCAAGAACAGCTCAATTTTCATTAAAGTGTCAACATGTTTTAATTACAAGTTATGTTTCTTTTCATTAAATTTCGAGTTATTATTGACTGGAAAAATTATTGACAGTTCTACTAAATATTGAATAATTCCATATAGGTTCAGCTTCGACATCCGAAAAAGTTGTAATTGCTTTGTTGTGAAACTTTTCCTACCGGAAGAAATTCTAAGATTTTTCAGAAAATTTAAGGGATGCCACGCAGTCATAAAATGAATATAATCATAAATAAGATAACACGTTGACGACTTATCATTAAATCAACAAATTCATTCAACTTCAATCATATTCCAAGCTTTCTCATATTATTCCCGTGTAATAAATAATTTCTGCAGTGAGTTCCGTTATTTATTTGTTCCATATTTGATTAGACGGCTATCAAATTACATCATGTGATTTTTTCCGTTCCCGTGAGTGCAGCAATCGCAGATGTAAATCGATCTCTTACGCATTCGCACGCAATTCCCATGGCATTCAGCGCACATTCAATTATCGAACAAGCAACCGACCAACCAACGAGTTTTGCTCCACACATTCCGCGCTTTTGTGTTCGGCATTTGCATACAAAGTGTTTGTATTTTAATAGCGCGCATTACGTTATCCCAATCCAATAAAATCGACATATTGTCGAGCAAATCAAGTCATTAAATGTGCGCATTAACCTTATTCCCCGACTCGTTCATTACCCATACGACAAATGTGTTCTGCAATCTGCATGTACATAATAACAACAACAAAAACAATTACCATCAATGCGTTATAGGAAGAGAAATAATGAAAAATATAGAACACTGGATTGATTACCGTACTACCACGTATCATGGAACCGACTGGTACAAGATATCGTGCCGAGCAAAATATTTTCCAAACGTGTTGATATTTTCAGATTGCTATTTTTGGCTGCCTTTTAAAGGCTATAAAAAAAGCACACATGCGAGTTAATATCCGAATATCCGCGGGTGCCCTTTGACATGCTGTAATTGCTCGCTTCGTAGAAAAAAGACGCGCAGAGCAAAACAAACGAAAACAACCTGAACAACTGATTTACGATCAGACGAATCCATAACAGCCAATAAATTGAACCAACTCAAGTATTGCATGCAGAACGTTGAAGATTAAAAAACGGGCATAAATAACTTACCAAGTTATAAAAATAAATACGTAGAATATGTACACGGAAGACTTGGAATTTTTGTATAAATTATTCGGCAGTCCACTTTAGTCCAAATATGCGTCCGTTGAACACCTAGAAAAAAAACGAAATACACAATTAGTAACACGTAAAAAAATCTAAACGGTTTTAAAAAAAAATTGGTGTTGTTTAGAAGCAGCACGTTCGTTGTGTTATATTGTTGTATAGTCAATGAATTATTTATATGCGTAAAAATGGCACGTATTATAAACACATGTTAATGTCACACTTTTTCTGACCATGTCCAAAACATTTCTTGAATTCATACGTGCGTGAAATGTTCTTCAGTTATACGTGCATGTATTTATATTTTTGTATTGCTTACTTAAGTACGACGTGATCAACATGACGATTGATTTAAATTGATTTTTTCCTGATCCTTGATATCAAAATTATATAAAAACAAAATAACAAAATTTACAGTAGTTTTTCCTCAAGCGTTGAATTTATATTTTCTGGAGATTAGAGCAGAAATGTTACTAGAAATCTCAATTTCCTATAAATAATCTTTCACTGTATGAAAAGCTTTTAGCCTAATAGATAATTATTCCATGCAGCATTTGCAACATGAGGAAAATGCCAAATATAAATGAAATTGTGCAATTATGAATAACTGACTTAAGTCCAAAGAAATTCCTCTCGCACATGGTATTTAAAGATCTAGGTGTTGGCGCCTTATTTAAACAAATCGAGCTATCGCATTGCGTTATTTGTTTAAGTAACGTCGATGTCTGTTTATTTGTAATCCGTTGCCGGCGCATTATGTAACACTGTAAATACCACATGTATACGGTGTGTGTTTATAATTATAGAAACTAAAATACGCCAATGCAACGAATGCATAATTAATTCTCGTAATTCGTTCAAATATGTTAATAACCCGAACGAAATAACATGTTAGGCCCATAGAACACCAATCATCATCATGTTGAAGAATGAGACAAAATGGGCATTCATTAAAAACCACTTAGACGCTTCGTTATCATCCTAATGAATAAGGCTCATCAATTACACACTACACGGAGTATTAAATCATTAACACATACGTTTTCACTGGAAAATTAACCAACGTTATGCAAAATTGCATATTAATGACAATTCAAATGGAGATCATTCCATTTAGCAACAAATCACTTGCTCAACTCAGCAAAGGAGACAATTGGACAGAGAACAAGAGTTTGAATACTTGAATATTTATAACGTGTTCAAGGTGACACTCCGCAGTGCATTTTTTCCGGATTACTCATTCAGTCGTCCGCGCCTCTGAGCACGCTTCTTCGCTTCCAAGAAACGCACCCAAATGCGCGCTTAAATTAACCCGTAATAAGAGGAAATTTAAAATTAAAGTCTGAGTGAATTCGTTCTGCATCAAGTGCACGTCCTATTGCCAGATGCCACATTTGAGTATTTATGTTTCATTCGCAAATAACCTATTAAAATAATAAAGCATGCACTCTTACTGCAGAATAATTAGAAATGAGTGTGGATATTCGTTTCTAATTATTCGGTTTAAATTTGTAACGGAACTGTCGCTCCAAAAGCTGTTCCAAAGCGATTCACTAGTTTATGAATGAATTGAGTTCCAAAATTGTGGAAACCTTCTGGATCTTGTCAACAACTTTTAGGGGAAATCAAAGTATTATTCACTCACATTCAGTGAGTCAATATTTCACTCGGATGACTCATTCAAATCATTGTTTACGTGAGGGGAGAGATCAATCCTCGATGCTCATATAATGCTTGTCAAGATTGAAAATTGGGGATTGACGTCTGAAAGCGCAATCCATGAAAATTCGCAAAACTAGAAACAACTATCGCATGACTTACTTGCTGCTTTATTCATGTGACTATTAAAACCCGTGATTTAAAAAAATTCCTAAAGTTATTTTGCCATTTCATTCCGATGCAATATTAGAAATACCTTTCAGCTTACTTATTTGATTTGCCGGAGCTAATCTCCGACAATTAAGAAACAAAATCTAGAACTTGTTATCCAAGGTTTAGTTCATAACAAGTAAACAATAACATCTGTATGCATAAACAGAGCGCCAAATGAAGCAACAATTCCTGATTAGCATATTCCTCAATAATGCTTTCATTCGAACCTGCATGTAATCCAAACCTGTTTTGCATAAAACAAACGTGCGATTTCTAATTATTAATCAATTAAGATTTCCTCTATACATTCACTCGCTTGATTACAAATGGCGCATAATTTTTCGCAGCAATTACCGACAAATAACATCTTGTTGAACAAACGAGAACACAGCGAGCAAATCGACCTTTCCTGCCCGTAAATTAATTGTCCAATCAGTGAATGTAAACTGCATGTGCATGATGAATATGTAATTGCAGTATAATTGTTGTCGCTGGAATAAATATGAATGAAGAATGAAGTGCCAAGTGACAAGCACACTTATGAATTACGCATGAATATTCATTCATTCATGGCAAGAAAGAGTGACACATTGGCAGACACATGTGTGTCTAAAGCGCGCTTCGGCTATTTTTAAATGTTTCTATTGGTTTTAATTGCGCTTGATTAACACTTGCTCAACGTTGCACACGTTGCGAGAGGAGTGCACGCGCGTCAAAAGGGCAAACAGTTGAACAACATCTGTAACTGATGCACGCGCTTGGTGTACGATTACGTTGCATTTTTTTACGAAATGTATACGAGCGTGCATTCACTGAATCAATGAATTAACTGAAATTAATATGTGTGAATGAGTGGGTGGTAAACGCACCAGCTGCATGTTGTTTACTTCTTATTTTATCTCTTAAATACTTCAAAATTGCTCTGTGCGTTCGTAATTTATCGAAAGGTTAAATTTAAACTTCTTTAATTGCATTAAATTGATCTATTAAACTGCAGTTGATATTTCTTAAGGACGATCAAGAGACCTTAAACTTCGTCGTTATAGATGAAAATTCGATCTAACGAGTATGATTTGTGTATGACCCACATTTGCTTATCATGACAAATTTAAAATGAAATCCACCTAATCTTCTCTCTCATCTTTGCCTTTTCACCTACTCTTAGAAAATAATTAATTTCTCATGCATTTTTATAGAAACTCTCTCCTCTGATAGAATTTCTACCTCATACAACCTACAATTATACCCAATTATTTGGAAAGTTTTGTACTTCGATGAAATCTAACAAAATGACAAACAAATCGTCCAACAATTGCGCGCTGCATCTGAACGGCTTCTTTCAATTTGCTTACTGCTACGACTGACTTCCTGCTGCTCGGTTGGCTTATCAAATTAGTAATAATTAAATTAATGCCGGTACTGGATCAGCAACTGCAGAGCACTCCACTGACATGCTTGCGGTATAACAAAACGCACATGCAAAACGACTGACTGACTTGCTGCTTGCTTGCAAGCATGCGAGCAAGAAACTGCTCTCCGTGACATAAAAATCGTCATCGCACTCGATTCGCTCATGCATGCGTTTGCTTTCGTTGTACAATGGCCCAACGCAATTATAATTTTCAATTGGTACAAGAGCCGGTGCTGATAATCCGGCATACGTAGTGCAACAAATCGCTCAATTGAATTATCGCCGTGTTCAAATATTTGTTTTCTTGTTCGCGCACGCCGAGTGAAAAAAACTTACATGTCATGGCATTCATAACCTCCTTATGCATGGATGTAATAAGCACACGAAAGAGACGAAAGCGAGTCAACGGCCCCAATTGATGTAAGAGAGTCATTCATGTCGATCTCCATTCAACAGTGTCAGTCATCGAGCGACTGAGACCGCGAAATGCGCCTCTCGATCGAGGAAGTGAAAGAGTACGTGTTGTTGATTCACGATTCATACAAATGCATTCCATCCATCTGCACAAGAGAGCACAGAGCACGTCTGTTCAATTTTGCTAGCGAAATAATTGTAATCATCAAGCACGTACGCAAGTGGCAATGGCATCTATCAATTGCTTTTCACGTGGTATACCAAGGAAGTAATTGCTGAAGATGACTCAAATGTGACACTGACAATTTCCATCTAATGATTCACCGTGAAGGTTCTTCTTGAACGAATTCAATTGCGGTTTATGTCTGATTTATGTGTGAATTTGCGCTTTGTTCATTCTTACATAACGTGGGGCCGATGTTATAGTTATTACTGTACGTTTTTCGTTTGTTCAATCACCATGACAGCCGATAAATAACAGCGGTATTTTCGTGTTGTCTTACCAATTACAATGTTAACGATGACAATCTGATTGGAATACGATATTATCTTGGAGATTTCAATGCTTGTGTGCTGAAAAGGAATGTAAACAATGAGAGTTTGCTTACCTTTGCTTGAGTGGTTTGCTGTCAGAAAGTAGGGTTATGTGCATCAATTGCAGTCAGTCACTTGTTTGATTATTGTTGGCGGTCAGCATCCAGGAACCAGTTATGATGCTGACGTGTGTGTTGCATACGCGCAGCGTCCACCGAAACGAATCTATTGCAGCAGTTTAAGACAAATGTTAAAGCTTTCGCGGTCAGCACATTCGAATCGTTTACATATAGGTGATCTCTCACCTTACGGCGGCGAACTGCACACTCGCGATGATGTTGGAAGCACGGAGGACACAGCGCGTTCAGCAAACGCACACCAAACAGCAACACGAGATACCATCCGTAGATATGCACACCTTGAGCTGTGTTTACGCGTCGCACGGCGTACGTTCGCACTGTACCCACTGATAAATCCAAATTGCACAAATGCTGCTACTGCTGCCGCCGCTGAAGAAGTCGGCTAGTCCTAATTGCTGTGCCAAATCACATGTCGGGTGTCTTCAAAACCTCGCGTTGCTATGCGTCCACGTTTGTGTTTGAGGGCACCGTTATCACAGCGAGCACTGCACGTTTCGCGACGCAAAAACAACGCTCGACTTCATCACACACGGCGAAAGAAAGCACTGCGCGTTACGTTGAGTCTCCGTGGACGGCGAGCCAACTGCGCCGCGTTCGGTCTTTGGCTCGATGCGCGCGCGAGCCGCGATTCGCGTACTTAGTACAAACAGCACACCACTCAACTGAAACCGCTTGATGGAATGTTCACGTACGCATTCGCCATTCTTATTGCGCGCACTGCGACTCACACGGGACGCACGCGGAATGTCTGATTCATACGCGCGGACCGACGTTACACCCAGCAAAACATACCTTTAATATTGTAATAGGACCGCATTGGAAACGCCCGCTCTCTCGTTTCCACATACACGCCGCCCGGTCTCGTCGTCTTGTTTCACAATTGCCTCAAGGCCCAACAAAACATTTACCGTACCCGAACATGTTGAACAAGACGCGCACGCGACAAACAGCTTACATGTTGGAAGCACCATCGAGAGTTTGCGGTATAATCACCAGGTGTGAAGCGATGAAATAATTTGAATGTTCTTCGCAGTACATCGAAAACGACTGATTACTTTAATGCACTACATTCATAAATTGATGCACTATTACGAGCAACGTTTATACAAATCATTTAGAGAGATGATCTAATACTTTTAACACTTAAAACAACTGCTAGCGAACTAGTCATGTAAACAAGTTTCATTTAAAAACCGAGGTACTTCCTCGGAGTAAACTGAACTTCGGGCTTTAAGCTACAGCGCCGCTGTAATTTTGTGAGGTACTAAGAGCCGACTGTGTTTACGCCAGTATTTAACTTAGCATACGTCGTCACGTTGTTTTGATTCGTACCTGTTGTGTACTAGTGACATTCCGGCTTGTACTTGTTAAAAACATTAACCTATATCTAAAGTCAACAAGAAAATGCTATCAAGTATTTAATAAATATAGTGCGGTGTAGTGCTCAGAATGGACGATATCTATGACGACGTTGATTTTTTTCCTAATTGGGAAAGGGATTATCATGGTGTAAGTATTCCTTGTGAGGTTTTATCACTTTGTATATTTATTCACTTTCAGTTGAAAGACGTAAATAATAAGCTAACCGAAAAGATCATTCACTTAGAGGCAGAGGTAGCCAAACTTGGTGAAGAACTGGCTGCTACAAAAAAGATCCAATTAACATTAGAGCAAAATATATCTTCCTTATTCAAAACAGCACGACTGGAATTAGAGCGCAAGAATAGAAACATAGAAGATTTAAGGAAACAGTTGGATAGCTTGCAGACTAAGATTAAATCCAATTATAGCAGTAGAACTGGACTTAGAAATGAGTTTTCTAACAGGCCTTCATCAGAGAGACATGGATCACGGTCAAGTTCACAATCAACACATGATACTTACAAAAGGTGTGATGCTAGAGAAAAATCTCCACAGAGAACTAGAAGTACTAGATATGCAGAAAGGGATAGAAGAACATCTCCACCAAAACGGCGAAGATCACCTGAAAGAAATGTGACTTCCAGGGCAAAGAAGTCAAAAACTGAAGACATAAAGGAAAATTATGAAACTTCAAAACAAAGGATAGCTACCACAAAGGAAGCAAGCAATGATAAGGAGTCTAAATTAAAGGAAGCCAATAGTAAGAATAATCCAAGAACTAGAACAAGAGATAAGGAAACAGATAAACCAGTTACAGAAGAGAAAAAGAATAACAATTTGAAGGTAGAGGAAAAAACTTTAAAAAAGGTTAGTGAATTAAAAACTCAGTCAGATAGCAAACCCAATGCTAAAACAAATAAGCAAAGTAATAACAATAAAATAGTTGAGAAAGTTAGCAAACCTGGAAAGAAGGAGAAGAAGGAACCAATTACTTCAAATGGTGATGAAACAACACGAAATAAAGTTTCGCAAATACCAGAAAAAGTATTGAGGAAATCAATAGAGATGTTGCAAACTATTAATAATGGGATTACGAATATTAATAATTCTGCTATTGAAATAAATGATTCAAGCCTAGAACGTTCTGAAACCACTTCAAAAGTAGGCTCAGAAATGGATAAAAAGGAAAGCTCAGAGAAGAAAGAGAATATTATTAAGGAGGAAACTAATGATAATGTTAATCAAAAAGTGGAATTTATAAATGAAGTAACTGAATGCACTGAAGCTGAATCAAAGAATATTATTGATTCTGAAATAAAAATTGAAAATGTTAAAGAGCCATCAGATAGATTGTCAGCATCAATGAACTGTGTTCCAACTGAAAATAAATCAGGTGTAAATGTTATGCCACATGAAGAACTTCCCAATAAATGCTCAGATGAAATAACAAATAGTACTATTGCCCTTGGTGCTAATGAAAAAGAGAATATTACTGAAAATAATAATTCTCTTCAGGTTACGAGTACCCCTGGCGAAATTATATCCAGCGATGAAAATTCTTTGCAAACTACTGTATCAAACGACGTTGCATTGAATACACCGACAAAGTCATCGCCAATGTCAATATTTAAAGTAGCACCTACATCGCGAGGAAAACCACGTCCAAAACGGCGTATAGGTTGTATAAAAATGATAGATTAACGAAATAGAATAATTGTGAAAATTTATGTTTAATTTTTGTATACAACAACTAAGTTCAACAAGTCATATATTATAATGTTAAAATACAACGCTACAACTATTTAATTTAGATTATAACAAAATAGAAATTTGGATACAAAATACAATATTTTATATGCGCTACTTAATGTAACAGTAACTGGAAATTCGAATCATCAATCATATCCTAAGAAGTATGATATACTTTGCTGCAGTGAAATTTTGTATAAATAGAATAAACTTTTGTTTTTATACAATTGACTTATATACTCTAAATACGCGAATCGTTTATATGCATGTATATATATGGAAGATAAGACACTGAGTGCTTCTTAATAAAATATATGCAGTCTTTAGATAATCTCGTTCGTTTGAAAATATTTTCCATTAATGACTTGATATGCAGTACATTTTTTGTGCGTCTTATTCATCATCATATAAATAAATATAAATTGCAATCTCATTCTCACTACAGTCGTATATAATATGCAATTACGATCATTATCGTTGTATTAATTGTATTAATAATGATATTATTAATAATGATGCGTATTGCATCAGCCCTTCCACAACGGCTTTGTTAAAACTTCTCGCAAATGCATCTTGTTTATTTACACTTTCTTAAGCGGCAACGTGATAAGCTTTTGTCCACTGCGCTTATCACTAAGGCCTTTTTGTATTAAGTTGCTTAATAAAACTTGTACTCGACGAGTTAAATCCGTAGAAAGGAAGAGAGTGAAAAGTTTTTATCGCACCGGTAAGCGCGCGCTTTGTGTCAAATTCGCAGCAGCATTGTTACGTATCACTTTCATGCGCTTTCGCTGAAGGCACGGTATGAAGAAGAGGATTAAACCGCTAAGGGCCACCGTCACTCCAGCAACGATAAATCCAGGATCATAGGACTTGGTCACGTCGTACAAAGCGCCAGCAATAGGTGGACCAATCAAAGATGCGATACCTTGAAAGAGTAAAAGTAACCCAAACGCATTTGTCAGCTTATCCAAGCCCAGGAGATCAACAAGAATGACGGACGTGAGACCCACGTACGCGCCAATCATAAATCCAAAGATGCACGAGTAGATGATAAGCGATGTGAAGTCATTACAGAGGTAGCTGAAGGCCGTTGCTGCAAAAAAAGATCATTAGTTTTTTTATAGCTCATTTTAAGCATACGTACCAACTCCACATAGCGTTAATGATGTGTTATAGACCCACAAACGATTAACCCACGTTTTATCTGATAGATAACCAAGGATAATTCTTCCAGCCGTGTTGGCAATACCAATTGCGCTCAGGAGCATGCTGGCATCCTCTGCCGAAATGCCCATACTTTTCGCCCTTGATACGATGTATACGTAAGGCACATTGAAACCAATTGACGTGAGAAAGTTGCTAATTGAGAAGAGGATAAATAACCAATTGGTCAATAGAGACGTATCCAGGAGTTTCATAAAACCGGTCTTTGCCTCGCTTAGACAACTCTTCCTTGCTGCTGGAATGATAGGCTCCGAAGAGCCTTCCAATGTTTGAATACTGCGCGTAAAGAACAAATCCTTTTGGTCGAGTAACTTGTGCGTTTTCGCCGCCATGTATCCACCTTCAGAGCGCGTGCTATTCATCACTTCAGGAGTAGTAATTGTAATTGCTCCATATGAAGATAGTTCGCAACTGCTCTTTGTAGCTTGCAATTTATTAGGAGATGCTGCGCCTGAGGCAAGATAATAATTGCTATAGCTGCCAATCTGGAGATTCATTTGGGCATCAGTGCCACGCAATGAGAGATTCTTCTTTTCACCTGGCTCCTCTTTGAGTGGGCGAAAGAGTATACCGAATAACACGCAGGATAATACAGTCGCTGCGGTGAACAACATGGTTAATTGCCATCCATACCATTGCACTAATTTCGTAATCAGAGGTGCATAGACAAATGTACCAAATCCACTGCCGCATACAGCGATACCTGTCGCAAGGCTCCGTTTCGATTCGAAATACGTTGATACTGCAACGATTGCTGGCAAGTAGATCAGTCCGAAACCCAAGCCGGTGCCAAGACCGATAGTAACATAGAGCATGGCAATGCTTTGTGCCCAAATACTGACTGCAAGGCATAATGAGGCCAGTATTGCCCCAACAATGGTCACAACGCGGCATCCCCAACGATTGACCATCAGCGAAGAAATGGGCCCCGAACAGAACGTGACTCCAACTAGTATGGAAAGAATCCATGCTGTGGGTCCTTTACCTTCGTTGAAATATGTAAGGAATTCATCATAAAAGACTCCAAACGAATACGTAATTCCGTCAGCTGCAATACAAAAGTACAAATAAGTAAAAATATTCCATTGTTTTATCAATACAACAAGAAAGCAATTTATTTGTTTCCATCCACGTAAAATGATATTGATGACTTTCAGCAATGATTCATAAACTCCGGAAAATATTTACATAAAAATATTTACACGTAATTCATTTGGATGTAGAAATAACTTTTTCGTATATTTCAACACGTTTTTACGATAATACGCATGTGCCATTAGGTATATCATGAAATATAATCATTATTTTCAATTCATTGCTCCTATTTATTTGTTTTGATAATATTACGCGTGTGCAAATTGCACCACGCCAAGAGCGTCATGGAGCGCGCGTGCCATGATTTTTACCATTTTAATCCACCATTTCATTCAATTTAATAAGCTTGCACAGCATATCCATATAATTTATAAACCAAAGCAAGTGAAACTGAGAATTTCTTTTATTTATAGCGTTTAACTTGCGCCAGAGAATATATTATTTTGGACATAAACATTCAGTAAGGACCCACGCATAAGGTGAATTAAGGTCGATCCGAAAATATATCCGTAATACTTCTCTCTGTTATAAAAAAACGTTCAAGAAAAATATTGACATCGCATATTTACAGCGCATTTCAGTGACAACAAAAAAAAAGAAATATCCAATGCCAATAGTTTCAGTTGAAAGTACAAGTGAGCATAATAATTCTGAACGTTTAAACATTTATTTTGAAATGCGTTTTTGTTGTGGCTGCTGTCATTGATGCTGCAAGAGCTGTGAACACTAATTGGCCAAGGGCCAAACTATTAATGCGATGAGCGATTGTGTTGCGGCCTTCTTTTAAACTTGCGCATTATTAAAAACTCTCGTCAAAGAATAAGTTTATAGTTGACTACCGATAAAAGTCACGATAATACAAGTCTATTTAAAGTTTCCAAATAAAATTATAAGGCAATCTCAAAAAGCAAATAATGTACGTTAATGATAAAGTTTATTTGTAACTTAATAAAAGTTTAGACGGAAAACGCGCAGGATATTTACGTCGGAAAAGAAAAGTAATTCATATGATTCATTTGACGCACAAACTCAGGGGAAAGTTTATGAAATATTGCTTGAATACTTCTAGAAAAATTTCCTATAATCCATCAATTGTAGGAATTGATTAACAATTGAAACATTCAACTATTTGTCATTGTGTGTAATGCGCAGTGAACTAACGCCAAGTTCACTTATAGTAAAAAAAAAGGAGGGAAAATAACACATTAGAGTAAATTTATCGACAGTGACAAATGAGCGGAGACAAATACAATCAAATCGATTTCTAATTAAAATCTTATCGACCACGCAGGCACCAAACAGTATTCGCTACATGTAGTGTGGCAATTTCCACGTGTGTACGAACGCGACCAACGAAAATAGGTGCATCGACCCATTTTCCATGCGGCACTGTGCGCGACTTCCTAGCGCACCTTTTTCTCATCGCTCAAAAGTGATTACTTATTTAGCTACGGGCTGTTTCCGTGTCTTATTGTAATATTGAGACATTCTGGAAAAAAACTCCACAAGTTTCGAGTGACAACTATCTAAAAATAGCTCGGAAACACTTGAAATTCGCGTAGTGATTGGGAAAATGTCATCTTGGAATAATTATGAAAATGCCAGCAGCTGATATTTCATTGTCTGCACTTTAAATGATATTTCATTGTGCGCTCGTGCATTTTAATTAAAACTTGAGCATAGTCGAACAAAAGCGCGCAATACTCACTGACAACGTGAATCATGAAGGAGCCAAAGACGACGAACCACCCCCAACCACCGTCGGGCGCTTTGATCTTCGATGGCGCATTGGAGGCTGCATCGGTGCTGTGCTCCACTGGCGATGAAACTTCAACGTGGACGTTGTCTCTGGTGTCACCCGAATGCATAATTGACAATTGTGTCATCCACCAACAATAAACAAAAATGCACAATCGTAAAGTATGGTTGATTTGTTTATTGTTGTATCCTTCGTGTAAAAGTCTGATTGATTTAACGAATTGGAACAAGCGTGACGCGCATAACAAAAACAATTGAACCACGACGCAAAATTTTTCGCGCAGTTTTCGCTCACATTGCAAAATGGTCTTTGCACAATGGTCCGCACCGAATGCGCGCTCAATACGTTCTGGTGCGTTCCGCGTGCCAGCAACGTGCTTATAAATCACGTGCGGGCGGCCTCAATGAACCGCCACCCGTGAATTCGAATATGCAAACCACCGGAGAATGAGCCAAGCGCACCCTGCCGCACGCACAAAGAATATTTGCGAATGGCAAACAGTCATCAAAGTAGCGAGTCAACAAACAATAAATAACGCAAAAATAATAAATATTATCAAAGCTCCTAAACAAAACGATAAATCACGTTGCATCAGCAATCAATGCAATTTGATGTTTGGTGATAAGAGCAAAAAGATGTTGTCAAAGTGCAAAATTATTACAAGTTCAAAGTTGCTTTGGCGCATTCCACAAACAAAACGCAAAGATTCGAATAACAATATAAACGATACATGTGTTATTGCTTGTGATTTACATTCAAAGAGACTCGAAGTGCAAGATGAACCATTCAAAACAAAAATCATATATTGAATCATGGATTTTATTGTGTTTTTTTTACATATGAATTATTTATAAATCAGATGCGTGAACTGCACTAAACTAGAATTAGAAAATCAAGTCTAGTTTTGGAATACAACTTTATCACAATAAGTGTGCAAACAACAAGATACTGTAAAATATTTATTTATGGAATTTGACTGAAATATTGTAAAATTTCCTACGGTTTGTTTATTTTATCAACAAAAGGTTTCCATAATATGGCATATAAATTAATTAAATCATTGAATATTATTGCATACAAATATTGACTATTGTTTGCCAAATTTAGCAATTGTAAGAATATTCCTAGACGTGAAGTCAATATTTGCCAACGTTATTATAGGCAACTTTTTGTACTAGATTAAATATTTTTCTATCGGCTAAATTCTTATTTAACTACTTAAATATTTATTATTGCAAAAAGGGTAAGTATTTGATTAAATTAGATTTGCATATTTATGTCAAACTTGTAACTTTTAGGTCACAAGAGTAAAGCGAAAGAGTTTAGTATCATAAATCAAAAACAAATTTACGCACAGTGATTAATCTTGGAAATTGTAAATTATAAATGCAAATGGTGTAATTTGCAGAAATAGAATGTTTGCACTCGTGTAGAAAATTTCCTTTTATGCATAAAATGTTAATGGAAAACTTTCTTTATGTGTAACTTTGCTGCATATTAAAAGTTTACATAAACTGTATTAGTAGGTTAATATGTTATATCAGGAAACCTTTCAATTGTGTACTGCATTTTTCAAAGTGTATTTAAAATTAAACATAATAATTTAATAATACTTTGCTACAAAGAAATATGCGTTATCAACTTTCACTCACACGAAAAGTTTCAAGTACTTGTAACAGAAATTATTAACACTTGAATTCAATTATTTAAAGCGTTTTCGGGTGGTTTAACAATGAAATAATTTACACCCTGTTTACATGAGGGTAATGCGCAAACGTCTAACCTACAAATATGCTGCAACGACATATTGATTTTCACCCCTAGCAAGGATCATGTTGAAAAGGGTAGCAAAATGCAATATGGAGCGGATGCGCTGGTGGTTTTAGCGACGTCGACCACGCGTCGTCATCGTATTCCCCCGTACGCGAATGTAACGACGCCAAGTACTTGCCGCCGCCGCCGCCGTAGCCGCTGCCGCGCATATTCGAGACGCCGTGCGACGCGACGCCACGCGAAAATCATTAGATAACAAAAGAGGTAAAAGTGACGCCGACAAAAACACGGGGCAAAAGCAATAACTAAATAAGTACAACCAAAACACGCCTGCTCGCCATTCCGGGTATTTAGCAATATATAATGAACGTGATAAAGGAAACGTAACGTCCGGCTAAAGTACTCACAAATTAGTGCAATTATCTATCTTTCTAATCTTCAAAAAACGTGGATTTTAATTCTTCATTTTCTCGCATTCTTCTTTCCATTTTGTTGCTCATTTTTTGCCCGATTCACTAAGCCAAAAACGTGCTGTTATCAACGCTTGTAATACACGTATTGTGATAAATCAATAATCGTAGAGTGCTGTTGTGTTTGTGACCCACCGCTCGACTCTTCGTCGATTTTTGTTTATTCTCATTTTTCCGACAAGAACAGCATTTGCATGTTCAAATTCACGACATCGATACTGGATACACGAAGAATGGCGATTGTACTAAAATCATTATCAATATTACTAGGATTATTTTTTGTGTTTGTCGGATTTCTCAAAATGTCCAGCTATATCTCAAAGGATTTACATAAAGATTTGGTAAGTTGTTTTTTATCCTTTTATCCTTTCATTACTTTTATTGTTATATCAAAAGTTGTCTCGTACTTGATTAAACTTTAGTTGCGTGTTTAACAAAGATTAAACTGGCATAAACTTTTACCTGTAATAAAAGTTAAAGTTAGTTGAATAGTTCATTGAATTTAGTTTAATCAAGTGTTTGATGATTTAGTAAAAATAGAATTTTGGAGAAAACCAGAGATTATTATGATTTCTTTGATATTTAGTTGAGTTCACGATTGATTCATGAAGTTAACTCACTAATATTTATTTACTTGCGTTTTGGAGGTGAAATAGAGTAATAAAAATGCGTATGCGATTAGCATTAAATCGCGAAATTGTACATTACACAATAATTACGGTCGCGAGATGGATATTTTCGTAATTGGCGCAATGCCCTGGCTGGCGCGCTAAAAGCGACAAATATTTTTGAAATACCTTTTTTTTGCAAACAGCCGAAATTTGCGACAAAACAACGAAAAAATATATGTAACACCAACAAGATTCATAGCGATTACTTGACGGATTAGTTGTTTGTTTGTGATTTATTTATATATCTGTTTTATTTACAGCGAAAAGAATATGTAAAATACGCAAAAGTATTTCCATTCTCCGAAATGCTGGACTTTAAAGTACCATCGAAATGGTACCGACGAACTGTAGGAGCTCTGGAGATTATATGTGGATTAGCCATGGCATTTATTCCTTATCGTAAGTACTCGAATTATTTAAAAGTATTTAAAAAATGTTATAATTGCAAATGAAAATTATCGAAAAGAAAGAATTTTAAATATGTTAAATTTGTACATAGTTTTGCAATCTTTAGCCTTGTCACATGTCGGCCTTGCCACGAAAGACTCGCACTAACTAACATTGAATTCGTATTTGTATATGGGTTACGGTCACCAAATGCAAATACATGCGTCGCGACGCCATCGTGTTATTAATCCCAGCGCGTTCCCGAACGCATGTGTGCAATGTGCGCATATTGCACATGCCAAGCATTCATTTACACGTTTCGAATTTATTTGCACATTGATATGGATTAGAATATTCAAAGTTCACATTCACTTACTTACCACTTTGTTTTATTTATCTGCTTAACTTTTTCACCACTTTTAATTAGTTTTAAAACAATTAAGACTAATTTAAGGAACATCAAGTTTCACCTTTTTTTGTATAATGCTTAAAATTATATTCCCATAAACTACGGTATTTATTGCATTGTTGATAAAGCTATATTTACGATATCAATAAATTTAAATAAATTGTATCATTGCTTACGCTTTAAATAAGCAAGCATTGCGTCAATATCTATTTATATTTAGATACTGAATTCTTCTTTAGTATTTCCGGCGAATATTTATTTATTTTTATAACAAACACACCTTGATTACTTACTAATTTTATTTTGTGATATTATCAGTAATGCTCCTGTATTTAGTTTCTTATCAGTGTTTGTACTAATCGCTTATAGGTATTTACTTATTTACAAAACAATAATTATTGCAATTTTTTAGATAAAATAAAAAACGGCGCCAATATTTGCCTGCTCCTCCTGACATTGATGGCTGTCTATTCGCATTATATGGTGGATGATAAACTGGAACGCACAGCACCTGCTTTGGTATTCCTGTTCATGCTTACGGGACGCCTGGTTGTTTATTGGCAAGTCACAAAGCGCGGCGAAACCGAGCAAGTGGATGCTGCCACAGCTAATGGCGGTTTTAAACAAGAGTAAAACGAAGAATTACAGACTCGATTCATCACATCATTTATATTCATACTAATATAACTCATCTGAACCATTGACAGAAGAACACGTTACATTTGTAAAGAACTGATAAGCACAGGCAAATGAAACTGAAACTAAAATGACAACCTAAAGTTTTACACGAGTTTATCCTTTTTCGAATTATGCAATTGCAGAAATGATCTTGTTTTAATAAGAAACAATTATAAAGATGGATTTCGCAAAACGGGAAAAGCGCATAATGTAAAAATAATCAGCACTCATTTTAAAGTACTCGTATACGCAATAATTATGCAATACTTGGATTGTTCAACGGATAATAGTGCCAAAACTAGTCCGCAATTCATATACATATTCTAATAACATAAACAAATGTTCAGACTGACTCATTGATGTTGTAGATTGGGCATGTCAAATAAAACAGTGTAAAAATATGATTTTTTTTCTTTTTTCTGACAAGATAATTGCAAATTAAATAGTCAAATCTTGATTTAAATTAAGTTTAATGCTTAATTATACGATAGTGTTAATAATCCGTGGTGTTTGACATGCCTGTCGTAGATATATAAAGATCTATTTATAATTAAGTTGATTGTTAATTAATTTAGTTAGTAATCCTAAAACGTCCAATAATTGAAACGGTAACCGCAATATCATTGAAGTACAATGCCAGTGTAATGATAGATAGTACAATGTAGAGAAATAGTTATCGAATTGAGTGTTGTGTTAATTACGAATGTGTGCTGATTATTGTTATTAACGAACTATTTATGTAACAATGGCAAACTTCTCAGAACCTATCAGGATACAGAAAATATTAGTTAGAATAATTACTTTAAGTTTATTTTTGTTATTTACTTTTTAATGATTTCACTGATAATAAATGAAAATCAAATACTTTAATACGATGTAAATTTTGGTCATGGGTAAAAATAGTAAATTAGCAATAATTGTGTGACTTTTAAAATACAAATTTTATTGACAAGACTTTAATAAATGAAATTAAATAAACTTTGAATCAATTAAATTCAAGTTTACGCTCCCTGTAGTAAAAATGTTAGTGTGAAATAACACCAGATGAAGCTATTAAAATCTCTTTTATTCTATTCATTTTTAATTAAGAACGAAATATGTTGCAATAAATTATGTTCTCAGGGGAAGCTTCTCAGAATATACACGCACCTTAATTATTACAACACGCAATGAGGGAGGAAATTCATCCCTCAGGTATACGATTGCAATATGTTTTCCACAACAACTAAGATTTTTAAAGATCTTAATATTATTGTTAATTTTTAATAAACTTCGACCCCTGATTTATTTATTACTAAGTTTATAAGCAATACAAAAATTGCAAGTGGTTTTCGTGCATGTAGCACTCATTGATGAAACGATGTGTCATTAATGATTGACTGACCCAACCGGAAACAGATAAATGCACCTATGATTTTTAATAATTTGTACGTGTTTCACGTCTGTCGCTATATCGCTACAAACCACCCTCTACTTTATTGCCCTACATAAACGTACAACCAAGGGCTAGGAAGAAGGTAGATTGATGAGGGTCGCGTTTTGGAAGCATAGGTGCGCATTTAAAGGGTCGAATGCAACTTAACATTAATTTATATACACAACACTACATTTTTCATATTCGTGCAACTTCTTTAATAATTTATGAGTTCTTTTCATAAATACAGAAAGAAGTCTATAAAATATAATTCTCTACGTTATTTTAAGCAACAACAAAATTTCTAATCACTAAGCATATTCTTGCGAAAATTACTAATACTCTGCATCCAAATAAATGCACTTAAAGTGCGATTATATGACATTTATATTCAATTCGGCATGCACCTCTTATATGTTGTCCACTCTAATTGTGAATTATACACGAATAGACATCCTAATACAGTGTGCTTGCTTCTATCACGCGCAAAGGGTGGCCCTCATAAGCGATCCGCAAACCCCACAATTGCGACGCCAATTTCAATGGTTGTATGGATGGATGGATGGATGGATGTGCACCCTCGAGTGGCACCCAGCTGCGTATTAAATCGAACACGTAAATCCGCTGATGGCACCTTGAACCTCGAATTTGGATCGTGACGAATTGTAAATTCACGCCTCTGCCTCAATGGCTAATCTAGACGAGAGTGCACTGCATCAAAAACGCAACCGTCATGCCCCTCTAATTTTTGTGTTTGCATAAACTTACCCCACACAGATGAAGATAATGATAATCAATCCCTCTCGATCCACTATATTATTCTTGCATTTCCGATCTTTGCCTCTTATACACTTAATCGCGATCGCATCTCGACATAGGATTTGCCAAAATTATCCTAGGCACCTACTGTGATTGCGATTCTCTACGAGGAATTAAACGCGTTGAAATTGAATTATATGCGAAGGGATGACAATGTGTATTAAGTATTGTTTGCTCTCCGCAATGTATAAACATAAAAAAGCGTATAATTTAAGCCGAATGTTAGGGGAATCACATGCAGGCGCTAATACTACAGCCGCAGTGTATTAATTGTACATTTGAGTTGTTGATTTTGATGCGTTTTTTCGATATGTCTTATCAGGATTAATTCATTCCTTTTTTATTAGTGCACGTGCACGTGTTTTGTTTTTTACTAGCATTTAAATAAATAGAGCAGAAATTCAAATTGTTTCACAATTATTCAATTAATCTTTATCTGAAAAATCATGCAAAGTGATGAATAGTTTTACAATAAATAATTCATAGAACACTAGTATATTTGCAGTCGATAGAATCTCTAAGGATTAGAAAATTCGTCCTGCCCGCCTAGCTGGGAAACGCACAAGTGCAACCAATGAGCGTTCAGGACGAGGGACAATTTTCCAACCTGTGCCAGCCTCGAGTTTTCCCAGCGTACATTCGCATAATGGTTTGGAATCGCATTTGTGTTGGAAAATATCGACAAACTGCTTACACAGCGCGTTGGAAACGCTGAAAATTCCCTCAGCCAACGTCAACACCGACAAAATGGAGGCGGCAAGCGCCTGGGAAAACGGACATATGTTTCAACATTGACAAATAACTTTCCTGCATTTACTTACAGTTTATTCGTGAGTATTTACAACGTTTTATAGCGTTAAATAAATATAATACACAGCATTGAATTAAAATATCACAAAATCAACATAAAATCAATAATAAATTGCACTTATCGACTAATATTTTTCACAATGACTAGAAATACAAGACATGAATGAGTGAATATTGTTTTTACAATTTCACCATCTTTTAGCCATTTTAAATAAGAATACAGAAATTAATCGCCAAGTGACGTAAATGTGTTTGTACTCGATTGTCCACTTTTAATACGCGGATCTTCCGGCATCCATACTTTTGCAAACATAATTCCATTCGGATTTGGTTCCTTATCACGATGCCATGATAACGAATGTGATGTATAACTGCCATTAGTACCTAGAAAACAATCATAAGCATTAATTGATTGCAAATTCAGGAAGCTGAAAGCTGCAATGAATGTTATTTCAGCTGTGTCAACCTTCTATCAATATTTTCTACTTCCTAATAGCAATAGGGAGATTGTTCCCTTTGAATTCAGGCATATTTTGTTTCCACTTTTCTTGTTTATAAACACAACACGTGAAAACTACATGGGTATCATGTTCATTTACTGCACATGCATTTGTGACTGTTCAGATGGAAGAATGCAGCATACATCTTCTCCCTTAATTGTGAATTGAAGGGATGTGTATTATTGCAGTGGTAATATTCACTTAATGTACTACTAATTGAATTTTAGATACGAGATTACTTTATCTTTAAATTACCATTGAAAAATATGCAATCTGAATTTAGATGTATTGTTTACATTTGTTTCAGAAAAAATTACTTTATGAACAGACTCGTCAATATCTAAGTACACATAAATGGGGGAATTATTGAATATATTTGCAGGTGCAATTGAGTTCAACAATACATACTACGTAAATTCAATGAACATGTAATGAACTTATCTATGTAAACTGTGTAATCTACTGTCTTATCACTTTCAATCAAAAACTCGTAAATCAGCACCCACGTTAATATTTATTTAAGAAATTTCGTGTTACCAAATCACCCACACGTTTCTATCAATTATTTGCAAGCAGAAAACAAATGAACTTAATATCTCCATTGATAAGCAACATGAATAAAAAGCAGATAATCAATCATTTCAAACATTCCCTCATGAAACTATACAGGATGTAAACCTTATGTTGCGCTCAGAAATGAATGCAACTTGAGGGTGCATTGAAAATGATAAAGTGGTATCATAAACTGCGCTCAATTTAAAAGCAATTAAGAACTACTACACATCCCATTACAAAACACTATCAATTCACACCTCCGCTTCAAAAACATATGGTAATAATCGCACAAAGGGAAATTTGAAAAACTTACCTCTTAGTATGATTTTCTTTGGTTCGTCGCGCGGAGTATTCCTGTTAATGCCATTGAAACAATCAGTGTTCGCATTGCGATCGCTACGCACCAATTCGCTGAGGAAATTAATATAACCAATGGCTAATTTCAATGTATCAACTTTGGACAAGCGTTTTTCGTATGGCAGTGTTGGAATATGTGCTCGAAGGCCTTCAAAGGCATCATTAATGCTCTGCATTCGTTTGCGTTCGCGTAGATTTGCAGCTTGTCGCTGTTGAATTTGTTGCTGCGGACACTTATTACGCCGTCGGTAACGATGCACGCGATTATTGCTATGTGAAATCAAGAGATAATGAATAACTAAGATGATTAGAAAGATTTTCGAATTTGCTTACTCTTTGGAACTATTCGAGCTGTTCTCCTGATCACTGTTATAGCTGTAGGTTGAATTAATTGAATCGCAACTGTTGTCGTCGTACAGAAACAAATCTGCACTATTGGTAGAGCCTGTGGTTGATCCTGTGCCGCCTCCGCTGCCGCCGATCTGCATGCTCGTCGTTACACCACTAAGCAAGGCGCTGCTCTCGAAGAAGAACTGACGATTCATAACGTCCATGTCGAGATTCTCCATCGCGAACATTGTGCAATGTTCAAGTAAATTTACATCCAGCATTTAAGTGAAATTTTGGCTCACTAATGGTCCAATGTATTAGAATAAACAATTGCTTTAAAACACCATCACTTTTATTAGTTATTAATTGATTTAGCACTTGTTGTACATTTAATTCTTATTTGCATTATAATTGTTTGCCGCGTGCATACACTTGTTAAAGGGTAGAAAGGACACGTGCGGTGATAATGAGCGCCACGCGCCGATTTATTTTCCTTTTGATTTTCAGGAGCGCACTGCAGGTTTGCTAATAGGAAACACGTTTATCAAATAATACGACTTAACAATTTAATGACGGAATCAATGCGAACAATTCGAACAATCGGGACTGTTTGACTGAAGTAAGTGTTACTTGGTGGTTTAACAGTTCCGCAATGTTTGTGGGGGTTGATGCAAACCGGTGCAGAGCGCCGCGACGCTCGAATCGCCCCCATATCGTGAGCCTGATATTGGTGGAGAGGACGCAGACGCTTGCTGGAACTCCACCCCCAACATTGTTTTGATAGTGTTATCAATGTGCGTTACTACTATATTGCCGTTTAATGATCTGTTAGTGAGATACTAATAAATGTCGGAAAATAAAAATTGAGTTATTTAAAAGCATAATAAATCAAAATTTCTATCTTTAAATGAATTAGACTGTTTTAATTAAATATTCTTATGATATTAGCATTTAAACTTTTAAGTCAAAGCAAATAATTATTACAAGTCTTTTGCGCTTATGAACTTGATATTGATATTTCAATACCAAATTTCAACTCGTTATAACTTCTAAATTAATTGACCGATTTTAATAGTTTAAAAACATTTATTCTTAGCTTAAAACGCTTAATAATGCCTTAAAATTGTACTCATTGTAATATTATTATTACGATATGAAAATAAAATTTCAAACTTCAGTATTTGTTAAGGGGGGTTTGATTTTAATATGTATGCAACCCACATACTATAGGATCTCACGCAACAGCTGTCTGGCATTCCCTCCAGTTCCCACGTGTTTGGTGCATAAACAATCATTGTGTTCTTAGTGCATCGTTGTTCTAGTGTTTTATTAATATAATTATGTGTTAATAAAGTGGCACTATAGCATTTGATTCAAAATGAATCTAGTCACTTCAAATTATCTGCTAGCTTTAGCAGAGCAAACAAATATTCCCCAATTGAAGTCGTTTTACAGGTTAGAACTATATGTTTGGGTTAATCATTATTTGTAGTTTTCCTGTTCTAGATTACGAGCCGACAGTTCTGTTGTACGAAAGAACTGGTGCTCAAAATGTAAATTAAGCTTAAGTGAAACAGGATCACTGAATTGTCAAACTATTTCATTAGCACCACAATCGTTATATGGTCAAAAGTTGTATGAAAAGTTAAAACAAAAGACACACTTAACACAAGCCCAAAGAAAGTTATTGAAAAAATCTAAATCATTTCAACAAAAACTGGTAATATTTAATACTATGTAAACTTGCCAAACATCAACTGTTTTTTTTTTTCATAGATAAAAGTTTGCAATGCCTGTAGGACTGTGACCAAAACTCCTTTGCTTAAATCATCAAAACCTAATCACATAGTTAAAAAAATACCAGTGACAAGTGTGAAAAAGTCACATAAAGCAAAAAGACACATTGATTTTGTGATAGACACTGATGGAGAAACACCTAAGAAGAAAAAGAAAAAGAAGAAATTAAATTCCTCCATAATTGATATAACACAGTCCCCAGTTCCAGAGAAGAATAACAATAAAATTGTTGAATTAAAAATGGAAATCATCAATAAGGAAAAGGATATATCGGAAGGCGCGTTATCAATTAAGAGAAAGAAGAAGATGAAGAAGAAATTAAGTGCACTTAAGAATTGCATTGATAATTTGAACAAGGAGAAAACATCAGCAAAAGCTCTTTTAGATAAGTTTCTCAACTCATTGTAACTTTAAATTAAATAATGTTTATGTTCTATAATAGTACCTTAGTTTCATTGATTAGTATTTACTGACTAAATACATTCAGTAAGATGAAGATGAATTCAGGAACTCACTTATGAAGCAACTAATGATTGTATGTTGCAACAGGCCACGAACATTATTTGTTTATTTCGCTGGTCTTTTTAGGTAACGTTTGGTCATCGTTCTTGGACTCAATTGGCTTGCGTCTCCAGAATGCTATGCACTTGAAAAGGTGTTTAACGCCGCTACTGGAATGGCTCGTAGTTGATATTGACTTTGTAGATTTGCTTCCAGCGAGAGACTGTTGGGATATTTTATGAACATTAGATTGACATTCACTTGAGGGAGTGAATGAATAAGTTGAGCGTGGTTTTGAAACACCGTCCTTATTTTTATCATTGGATGTAGACGCTTCAGAAATGTTTTCGGCGATTGGGTTGTTAGTCGGCTCCCAGGAAGACAGTGGGACCATGTATTCATCAACCGACCTCTGATTCATTGTCGGTTTGGGAACAACAAATGTAACAAGGTTGACGAGCGATGGACTGTCTCCTAAATGACTGCCATCGCCTAAAATCGAAGAGTCGTGCATCACTTCCCAGTCACTGCTCTTCGACCGGTTGTGGTGGTTGCTTTCGCGTTTAACTCGAATCAAAGTAATCTCCGAGTCGGTCGGCCCAATGGAGTTGTTATTATTCATGTCCAGATAGCGTAGATCGATTAAATCACCTTCAATTATACGAAATCGATTGAATGTGAAACGAAGTGTAATTGGTTTGGACCATTGATGCAGTTAAGAATCGTCTACCTCTGTGTTCATCAGTAATTGCGCTCGCTGGGGTTGAATACGCATACCGGAAGTTGCCTTGTTGCGAGTTGGCGGCATTCTTAACGCTGTTACAGAGGATATCGTATTGTCCGCTTTTATTGCGTGCATCAATGATGTCTTCAATCTGTTTATGCGCTTCGTTATGACTCATATTGCGGAGTTCCAATGAAAACGAGGTAAAATTATGTATAATATAAAACAAACACGTGTAATTTTGACATTGTGTATGTCAGTTTATGATAAGAATTCTACTTTGCGATCTATAATTTTTTTTACAAACTTTTGAATTGCCTTCCTTAAAACATTTCAGGTGCATCATTTACTACATATAATATTATCTTATTAAACTTTTCCTTAAATTACATATCTTAGCTTAATCCTCTATTAACCCATATCAATATCATACACTTACGATTTTTTATAAACACGCACCCGTTATAACTTATGATACATACTATTTTTGACCTTATACAGTACGAGTAAAGCTAAGAAGATATTTTGGGTAATAGGAATTCTCATCGTATTTGACTATAACATTTCCATCATCATCACCAGTAGTATCGCAACCTTTAGGTGGCTGGCTGTTGGTTGAATTAGCCCTTCCAATTTTACCAACGATAACTTTGCAGATAAACATAATGTTGTCGCCTTGTTTATCACAATAATGCGATGCATAGTATGGTTTTGGAGAAAAAGAAACGCCATGTCCATATAAACCGCGTACTACTTTCTTTGGATCCAAATTGTTTTTACAGATTGATTTACGATTTTTTCTCTTTGTGCCATGGAAAAATTCTCGTTCTATATTGGAAACATTAGGATACTGCTTCTTTGATTTTGCCAATTGATGATTGTACTTCTTTTCTAATTCTTCATTTATTATGCGATCAACGGATTTCAGCTGAAACGTATTAGCGTGACAGGATTTATAAAACTTCTTTCTTATCTCCACAAAATCGTTATCGGTTGGTGTTAATTTAATCAGCTTTGGTTTCGCTGTTTGCTTCTTCTCTTGGACTACTTCTTTCGGTTGCTTTGAGTTTCGCATAGTGGAATAAACTAATAAACTTTGAACAAATACATTCTATTTCCCAATATATATAGCAATGTAATTAATTCTCGATAAATATTTTTATACATATTATTGTTCATGTATTTTGATAATATAGGTACAATTGAAACTGATATTTATATTTTTTAAATATACTGTTTACAATGGAGATGATTCAAATTTGAATGGTATCTATTTAAAATTAGACGATTTTGTATTATATTGCAGTTAGTATACATGAATGAGTAATTTAGAGACAACATAATTAGTCATGTCTGTTATCATTTGATGAAAGTTCAGTTGCGATTTTGCGGGTGCGCCAAATTTGAAACGCACATTGCCATCTAAAAGAATAAATGTTTATTTCAACTTCGGCAAGAGTCGTAAAGATGTGGACGTAATGCGACACATGGCGATCTAAGCAATGACATCAAATGACAGAGAGTGTGTTGACAGCTGTGAGTCAGTGCGTGTCAGTGCGTGAGTAGTATTCGCTAACTAATTTGCAATCAATTTGTTGGCAGAGCATCGGATTAATTAGCAGAAATAGTGCTAATTACGATTGGTTTTACATGGCACTCGATGCACGCTGAAACCGCCGCATTGATGCATGTCCGTAAGCGTAATGATGCAGTTATCGCGACCAAGAAAATAATAACAAACAGCCTGGATCTGTCGCAGCAAACAACTGATAACAGATTTATCAGGTGGAGAAGGTATTAAACAAATTTGCTTAAAGTTTAGGCCTCGTGTAAAGAGCCCAAGCCATGTTTGCCTCGCTCAAAAACAAAATACGTGAAGAGACTGGCAGTGACCTGTCCAAGCTGACAGCCAAGATCACCTCATCAACAGTACAACGCATTGACTCCCTTCGAGGCAAGGGTTCCACATCCAGTCTAAACTCATTGGTGTCCTCAGACGGTCTCAAAGACGACTACTCTGAGATCAGCAATGGTAAAAGTGAGGACGACTTGAAGCGAAGGTTACATCGTCTTGAAGTGGACTTTGTTAAGAAACTGGAGGATAAGGAGAAGGAATGGAAAGAGTTGTTGAATGAACGTGATAAAAAAATCTCTAGTCTTGAAAAGGAAAAGGAAGAGGCTTACAAACAGGTGCACAATTTAAAGGATTCCTTAAAGAATGCTGAAGGTAATAGTTTCCATACTGTGCCAGGTCATTCATGTTTACAAATGAAACCCTTATTTGATTATACAGACTTTAAACAAAAATTAGTTGAACGACAGGAAGATAAGGAGCAAATTGAGAGTTTTCAAACACAAGAGCTTTCAAAAGTCAAACATTTAGTATTACTGCGCGAGCAAGAACTTGATGAACGTTCAACGCAATTAAAGGAAGCGAATGCTCAATTGGAGAAGTTGCGCAGTGAGGTGAATCGGTTGCGACGCTTTGAGGAACAACTCAGCGATGTTCAAGTAAGTTGCATATTCATTATTCGCTTAAATCAGGCGCTCGCTCACGTATATTCATCACTTTATTTATACCAAGTCCTTTGTGTACAGCAATCAGCTGTGGGTTGTGTTTTACTGAACTGAGTACAATGCGACAGCAAGAGATTAATTTTTAAATGACAAACATTTCGCATAATAAAGTAGTATGCTTAGTAGGGAATGATAAATATTTTACTAGCCATTTATTTGCTTATTATAATTGATTTATAAGTGTAATACAACACTTATAATTAATTAAGATTAAGTTATGCGTATCTCAATGTGCTGCTGGTAGCCTTGTTTCTTTCGATTGTTTAATTCAGTTTCGCGGTGTGCTTGGTTTACATTCACTTAACTTTTCAATAATATTGGCGCTTGTTTTGCATATGCACATACTTTGTGATAGATAACTGATATCAGGTATGTGCTCTATATTACAAAAAAATCCGATACGAACATACGCTGGTTTCGATACGATAAAAATATATACTATTCTTTGGCGTGTTACTAAACCGTTGTTTAACGTCTGTTATATTTACGCTTTAGTAGAACGAACATTAACATAATGTTCCGGGCTAAAATTGTCATTAACCCATCGCAATTGTCTACGCTTTTTGTTACATAGGTTGTTTTTATATGTACAACTAACTTTACTTGCAAAGTGAAATTGCTTTCTAGTTATTTTAAATGTATTTTGCTTTTAACCCAAATTTTTATATGACCAATTACGGGGATTTATTTGTGTTTATCGTTTAATTTTAGAACACAAAGGCAATTATCCTATTATTAATTTTAATGATTTCAAAGATACATAAATTACTCGTACGTATTATTTTCACGATAAGGAATGTGGTTCATTTCCTTGCGATAAAAGGCAGCTCGAAATCTGCAACTTGAATTTCACAAATGATTAGTTGAACCAAATACGACTTATTGTATTTCTCACGCTTGAATTCCAACGATTCTCAACCGTATTATTTTCGTTTATATAACAAACACGAAGCGACTGCAACTGTTTATATGTAGTATATTAGTTTGTCTATCTTGGAATACGCTTATGATTTTGCTTTAATATTGTTTAACTTATTCTTAATTGTAGATTACATATAAGTTTACATGTGTCCTCCTCACATTATCAGTAGTAGCTCGGTGCAATTGCATAGAATGTTGACGTGCAATGAGAATATTGCATTGATGTGTATATTTTGGGCTTATTCGTACACCACAGACGAGTGCCGTTGATCGGAATTACACATGTTTTCATCTTACACGTGTTTTTCAAATTTGTTCGCCAAACATGACAACACACGCTTCAATTGTTCATCGCATAAGTTATTGAGGTATGTGCTTTGTGGGCTTTACAATGATATAATTTGAATTCATTTCATCATCATTACGCGTTCTGCGCGTATTCGCGGTGCGTGATGATGGCAAATGAAATCGATTTGATAACGTAGTTAACAATCAAGCGCGTTTTTGGGTTGCGTTTGGATTTTGTGAATGATCGAGGAGAACGGAAGAGCGCACAATGTTCTGTGATTGCCTGATTGCAGGACGATCTGGAGAGTTTGCGGCATTCGAGCGCTCGAGATATGGCCACGCTGGCGTCGGACCTCGCCAAGAGCGAAGAAGAACGCCGCCACCTGACTGATTTGGTTGCCATTCTGCGTGAGCGCAGCAATAGCTCAGACAGCTCAGGCCAGCAGTTTACCGCCGAGCGCAAGCTGCTGGAACTGCGACTCGAAGAAGCGCATCTGCATCTTGCCGATATTAAGACGTCCTGGAGCGATAAGATTGCTGCGCTGGAGACACAAGTACCTATTACTTTCGCTACCTATCACACGTGTCATGATCTAACATCAAATCCATGTTCTTCCAGGTAGGTAGACTCAGCAGACAGGCTGCCGAAGAAGGCGCTGAGCGGCGGCGCGCCGTTGACGAGAAAGAAGTGCTCCTGGAGCGCGTGCGGCAACTCGAATGCGAGCTTGAATGCAATAATTTAGAGCTGAATAATAAGCACGCAAAAATGAAACGGCTCACCGTTGAAATTGAGGAGCTGACTAGCGAACTGAAGCGCTTGCGTTCGGAGAGCGAAGAGGAGGTGGCGTTCCTTCGGGAGCAAATCGTGAGTTAAATGTTGACCCAACTATTCCATGAATAGCTAAGGTAGTCCAGGGATTTATACCGCAACACAGAGCTAGATTTATGACAATCGCATGAGGAGGAAATTGCATTCCCCGTTGTTTGAAACTATTTGAAATCCTTTAAGGAAACAGCACCAGCCGTCAACTTAGTTGACAAATTGAATACTGTGTTTTAAGTTAAGTTTTGATGTATTTTTAGTTATAATTTTCCCTTCGTTACCATGTTAGCTATTATTTTATTAATGTATTTTTGGAATAAATTTGTTTTGACGATTGTAAATCCATAAGGCAGTATTTATATTTGGTTTATAGCGCGTCAATATTGTTTCGTTGTAATAACACAACCCACGGACCGATGTTATCGCTGTATATTACGCGAATGAATTCTGTAGTTTGCTTGAGGCCTGGTTCGGAGCATTACATTTAAAATGTTGACGAAGGTAGAAAACAACTTGATAAATTGCAGTAACATTATTCTTCTTTTGCAGCAAAACACCAGAATTGAAATGAAGGCTGTTAAGAAAAACTTGGAAAACACCGAGTGCGAATTGGATAAGCATGAAGAAGAATGCAGTAAATTAAGATTATCTGTCGATTCGGAACACCAGACGAATGCATCTCTGAGACAAGCGATTACACGTTTAGAAAAAGAACTCACCGAGGAGAAAACAAATAGTTTAAATGTTCAGCGAACTTTGACGCGAGTTACAGCGGAGAAAAACACGGCCTTGTTGCGAAACGCAGAAATTTCGCAACAAATGGAACTCGTGCGTCAAGAAACACGTCGGCAAGAAAGTGAAATGAACGATTTACTGAATAAAATAAATCAATTGGAAGATGAAAATCATAGGTATAAGGAGAAAGAGACCAAAGGTGTTGAACAAGAACTGAGGAATACTGTAACGATTCTCGAAGAGCAAGTTGCAGATAAAAATAAGGTTTGTTTTGGATCTTATCAACTTGTTATAAATCTAATCTAATTGATACTTTTTGGATTAACAGAATATAAAGACTTTACAATTAAGATTGGCCGATATGAAGAAGACCCTGCAACAAGAATTGCGTACGACGAATCATACAAATGCTTTCTATGATAATAGCGACTGTGCAGCAATATTAACGCCTAGTCAAACAACTACTAAAAATCATCAATATTCCGGTATACGAAAGGACGACGATGATGTCAATTTTACGTATCTCAAACATGTTATTATTAAATTCTTAACTAGTCGCGAGTACGAAGCGCAACATTTGACGCGAGCGGTTGCAACGCTTCTCAAATTTTCTCCAGAGGAGGAAAAACTGCTCAACGATACATTAGAGTGGAAAATGTCGTGGTTTGGTTCGCGGCCGAAAGTTGGTAAGGGTCAAAATTCAAAGGGTTTGCCTCATAGCTGATGGCTGCTGTAGTAACTTGTATTATTGAACACATAACGATATGTCGAGAATAATACACACCGAGTCATTTAATATGACAACTTTCCATGAACGATAACTTACATTAGTTTGTTTTCAGATGGTAACTAAGATTTAATAAATAGGCGAACGATAAATGGCGGAAAGGGACCACAGACGCATATTTATTAAAAGGTTGGTTTTTATATATTTATATTACTTTTTCACCAAGCACGTTTCATATCAAACATAATAATGGGTGACCATCTAGCTCGGGGTGATGGGTCTCTTTCCGCTTATTTCCACTTTTATACTATTTATATTCAGATATTTTAGCGATGCAAACCGAGCAATCGTTTTAATAGCGTTGCGAGTCAACTTTTGGATGACAATATATACATAGAAACATCTAGTAAATATTGATAACGAGCCAAGAATTGCATTCCTTTCAAATGAAAATTTATACCAGATGATTGAGTTTCAACTTGAAAAGAAGAGATCATATGCACAGATTAAATTAAAAATTTGTAAATATGTTTATCGGTGAAAATTACAACACAATATGTATATATTTAAGTAGGGAATTGATAATCGACTATGGAAATATTTAAAGATAATTTAAAAATATATAAACTGCCAAATTCTGCTTTGTTCCACGCAAATTTTCATGTATAAAAGATTGAAACATTTTCGTTTTGACCGCTTGGTCTATTAAATTATTTAACTAGAAAATTCTCTATAATTGTTGTGTATTTAAGGTATATTTATTTTACAATAATAAAAAATATATAAATAGTCATTTATATAAAATAAGATTTGTGCTATCAACTTGTAAAATTGTTTCACATGAATATTTTATTCAGTTTCAAAGTTGGTACATCCGAATCAGTGATCGGAAAGTATTCCAAACAAGCGTAAATTGTTTACACAATTTCATCATTATTAATAACATATCAGGATTATTTAGTTTCCGGATCTGGTTTCGGACTATTCGTTACTGCGTCAGCCGCAGTCTTCGCTGCCGGTTCAGTTTTTTGTCTATTAGGAGAGGCCAACTTTTCCTGAGTTACCGGTGCTGTTATAATTGACTCCTTTCTAGTTGGGGCCTGTGTTTCAATGACGCTGTCGGCATCACCATCCCGCTTTTGAATTATTTTAGATCGTTTCATTTTATTATACATCTTATCTTCTTTTTCCTCTTTTTCAGCTTCTTTTTCGCTACTTGTTTCTTCATCATTTTCTCTTGCCTTTTCGAATTGATTAAGGAGTAGTTGCGCAACTTTTTTGGTTTTTGCAGGTGAAGCTGTCCTCTGAACAGCTTTTGTAGGTGAAAGTGTTCTCTGTTTAGTTTTTGAAGATGACGCGGCTTTCTGTTCCGTTTTAGGAGTTTTGTTTTGTCCATCATTTGAATTTTCCACAAGTAATGTGCTATTTGATAGTTTTACTACTAGTTTCGGGAATTGATTTACATTTACACTGATTTCTTGTATGCCTTCTGAGATGAATGGCTCGCTTTTTAAGGATATATTCGAGACGGTTCTGCCGCCGATTGATGCGGGATTATTAAGGTACTCATGGATATCCTGTGGATTAACATGCGAGTGTTGAAATCCCATACCGTTGTCTTGCAAACTCTTTCTAGTTATTTGGGTGGTAACATTTTCAGTAGATACTGGTATTACATTTAATGGTGATGTACCAACTGAAGTTGCATCTCTTTTTTTTGTTTTTATAGCTGTAGATGAAACTGATACAGTTGGTGGTATAGTATTTTCAATGTCAAGCACTTTATGAGTTGGATTTGATACATCAAGTAATTCGCGTTTTGATGGTTCATTTTCAAGGATAAGTTTAACTCCTTCCATTGATTTCAGTCCCTCGGTTGTCATCCTATTCATCTTGACAAAGGAAGAGTTTGATCGGATACTTTTCGTAGTTTTATGCTCTTTCTTACTCTTGCTTGATGAGTCAGGTTGTTGATTCTTAGAGTCATTCGAATACCCCACTTTCTTGAAAGTTTTAACAACAGTTTCATTAGGTTTCCTTACTTCGCTCACTTCAACGAAGGAAAGCGGTGGCGGTAAAAGACGATAGCAAATTAATTCATTATCTAGGTAGAAAATATCCGAATTGTTGTTATTCAACCCTTCTTCAGCAAGTATTTGCTTATCTATTAAATTGCCAGTAAATTTCAGTTGCTTTACCACTCGTATATATTTCGGTAAACTATTTTGAGGCAAGTGATCAACAAGAAGTTCATTGAATTTAATCATATCCAATGTTTTATCAGGATCTTCAATTGCCAATATTTCAAGATCGTGTTTATAGCCACACTAAGAAACAAATAAAATAAGAATAATTGTTATACAAGTAGTAGAAAGGATATTACAGTGATGTTATAAGAAGCGCAACGTTTATTCGACAATTTGCTTGCAATTAATTCCACTTCTTCAGAAGTTATCATTCTGCTTAAGCGCTCGTTGTTTTTAGACTTTTTAATTGTCCGTAAATATAAATTTTCATCTATAGTTAATATCTCTCCATTTGTAATTGCAATGTCACCGCTCTGAAAATATATACATTACAAATTGCATATTAATCGCATTCTGATAAAGGTAATTTACTTTAAAAACATTGGTAATCTTTCTTGTATTTGGCGGTAGTGCTGATCTATCATTACAAATCCGTACTAACATTCCAGGCTCGCCTAAAAATAATTTATTAAACATGAAAACTCTTTAAATTATCATATTACCATAGTCGCAAAGTTGGCAATGTCCTTGCACATCGCGTATTGGAATATTTTCCTTGCCAAATACTTTAATAACATAATGAGGAAACAAGAAAGCTGGAATTAGTTTTGGTCGGAAGCCAATGACTCCAATTTTTCCTTCCATATTAACTATAACAATTATTGATACATTAAATTGAATGTATTTGAACTTTATGAAACTTACTTAAATTGTGTCCATATTTGGATGGATTATAAACTTCGTACATTTTAGTTCCAAAACGATTTACAAAGTCTTGCCAGTAATCATATTCCAATCCAGTTCCATACATTACTTTAACAGGATGAAACGCTTCAACAGGATTCACTCTGCTAAGTAATAGTCGCTTACACATATTGCCAGCATATTGCCCAACCTAGTAAATGAATCAAGTAATAAATAAATAAATTATTGCTCTTTTACTAACAGTGCAATTGTAAATATAGCATTCTTTGAAATAATCTCCTGCTGAAAACTTGGCCCGAAGAACAGTTGGAATACAATTTGTTATAGAAGGTCCAACACCAAGGATTAATCCTGTTGATTCATGTAAAGGTGTTGGATTGTATAATTTATCAGTTGGTCTCAAATCTAACATGACTGCTGTCGAATTTGAATCGAAGAGAAACCTACAAATTCAAACTTATGTATTTCAGCAATGCGCATGTTAAATACATAATTACTTTTCATGTGAAACTGTGATGGGATTGTCGTATTCAAGATCATTTGGATGATACAATTTAAGCAATGAATCGTGGTGATGAATATTGATAAATGTTTCTGGCTCATCGTTGCATTCTTTAAGCAATTCTTCCTCAAGGACTCGGAATGCAGGATGTTTTGCTTTATGGCGCATTTGAAATATGATTATATTGTCAAAGTTTTTATAAACTTTATCAAATGCTAAAAATATATTTAATTAATAGGAAATTATGAGGGAAAAGTTGAAAAAAGCAAACCATGTATTAATTCATCATCAAAAATAATTCCTTTACAGCCGGAATTCTTAATTGCGCGCTTCAATGCACCCTCTCGTAGATTTGTATTTATAAGTGCGGTAACAATACCAAGTCTTGCTAAGCCGATAATTATTCCTACCATTTCTGGACTGTTCAATGTTAACATGGCAACTACATTTCCTTTCTGAAAGCCGTATTTCTGCATCAGACGCGATGTTCGATTCGCGTAGCTTTGTACATCTTTGTATTTCCAATTTTGATCCTGTATTTGAAGCATTATCCTGTCCGGATGCTTTCTCGCAATTTGTTTAAATACTTTTGGCAGAGTAAGATCTTCATTACGGATCCTTTTTGACAAAAACCAACATTTTGAGTACCGCCATAAATATCTATAAGTAATATATTAATTTGTCAATTCTGATATTATTAAATCACCAATAAACATACTGCACATCTCGGTTGAACGTTTTGGAAATGACATCAATGTCTTTGGAATGGTAAAGAAATAATGGAATGGCTCCAAAAAGTAAATAGATCTTGCCATAAACCATGGAAATGAACGCAATAGCTGATCCGGAAATAATCCATCCTAACGTCTTGGCTGTGATATCTACTTCTTCAGCCACACTGTTAAGTTCTTCTTTTGGCGATTTTCTTTTTTCCGGTTGCTGCTCAGTTTTCGGGGACGCCTTTAGCTGTATCCTTTGAGCCGCAGGCGTTTCAACTTTCACTTGTTGTGGCGGCGGCAAAACTGGTTTGGTATTTGTTTGTTTCTCATTATTAGGTAATTGAAGATTAGATGAAGTCACTCGCAAGTGCTTTGGGTTCATTGGCACTGGTACTGATTGCGGTACCAAAACGCGTATGATTGCATTTTTGTATATAAAGCGACTCAACATTTTTTCCAAGATACTTATTCGAAAAAATAATGCAACTGATTTGAAATTTCTGCGCTTGTCACCCAGAATAAATATATGTATATATCAATTTATAATTACACCTTGATTCGTACTGGGAAAGAATTGTGATAAGTACCAAAACGAATGATTTTCCATGAAAATCTAATAGTGTTTTATTAACTACATACGATGATTTTTGACGGTGTGGTGACTAAAAATTTCGTGACTTTCAATATGTCAAGAAACTTAAATACTTTTGAAATTTCTTTAAATACTATGGCAACGTATTATGTATGATATTTACAAATTATTAAAGTGTTTTGAATTTGTACAGCTTATCATGATTTTAAAGTAATTCTAATTGAGTTAAACTTATGATAAAGTGTATTTGCGATAATAACGTTACGCATTTCATTGTCAACTTGTTCAACATGCGCTTATTGAATGCATTTAAGTGATATTTAAACTTCAATTTAGTTATTGCGTAGTTCTTTATTTAGTAAGATAAACAGCACTTTATATAATGTGTGTTTTAGCGTCTGACCGCTCGGCTCATTTACTTTCTGTTGATTATACAATAAGCGTTACGAATTTATAAGTGCAAGTTAAATCAAAACATAATCCAGTTGCTACTGAAAGCACAACGCACCGCATCAACATGTTGCTGATTCTTGTGTTTATAACAATTATAACTGCATTGTGGTATTATAGTAAAAGACAATCGTTAAATTATTGGACAAAGCGTGGTTTTCCATCATTGCCGAATACAAACTTTTTCCTGGGTAATTGCGTGTGGCCGTTGTTGGGACGCGAAAGTTTTAGTGATTTTTATCGCAATGCGCACTTCTATTTCAAGAAGCAAGGCCATAAAATTGGCGGTTTGTATATCATGAATTTACCGATGCTGCTGGTTACTGATAACGAATTAACAAGGACAATGCTTCAAACTGATTTTGATGCGTTTGCTGATCGCGGAATCGATGTGGATGTCGAATCAAATCCATTATCTGCTCATATGTTTAGTTTGGATGGTGATGCTTGGCAATCAATACGAAGAAAGCTTTCGCCAACATTTACAAGTGGAAAAATTAAGAGTATGTTTCCAATTGTTGAGCAACATCTTGATACGCTAATTGCTGAAATGAAACCAATTTGTGATAATGGTAATGCTGATATCAAATATGAAGAATGGCTTGATAGGTAAATAATTACTTTAGATAAAATAATAAACTATTGAGTAATTGGTTATTGCAGGGTTGGAGTTGATATAATCACTCATATTGCGTTTGGTTTAGATTGTAACACTTTAAAACATCAAAATGAAGAATTCTTTGCAATGACGCAAAAGATTATGAAACCACCAAAATGGAAAACATTTAAAATGTTAATGTTTGGCCTTACAAATCCAGCAAATTTAGTTTCACTGCTTTCCAGTGATCCAGATCTGACAGAATTCTTTATCAAGACTATCACAGAAACAATGGAACATCGTAGAAAAACGAAAGTTAAAGCTAATGATTTCCTACAATCTTTAATGGACTTGTTGGATGCTGACGAAGATGGAATTACGTTAGGCGAAGCATTTGCTCAAGCATTTGTTTTCTTTGTTGCTGGTTTTGAAACAACAACAAGAACTGTAATATTTACTTTGTTTGAATTGGCGCAACGACCAGAACTTCAAGAAAAGTTGCGCAAAGAGTTGAAGAAAGCGCATGACGAGTATGAAGGTTACGCATACGAATGGATCATGACTAATGAAACACTTGATACGGTAATTAAGGAATCACTGCGATTATATCCACCTGTTATCACACTCAATAGAATGACAACAAGAGATTATAAAATTAAAGATTTAGGACTAACTATTCCGAAACGTACTTGCATCGTGTTTTCTGCAATGGGTTTTCATTACGACCCGGACTATTTTGAGAAACCAACGGAATTTATACCGGAAAGATTCCTAAAAGCTAATGCCGGTAAGCTAAAACCCTGCACTGATCTTTCATTTGGCGATGGGCCACGTTTTTGCGTTGGTAAACGATTTGGTTTCATGCAAACGAAACTAAATTTGGCAAAACTTTTATTGAATTATGAAGTTTTACCAAGTAAATTGACAGATTATCCCATGAAGATAAATCCGTTAAGTTCCAATTTATTATTGTCTACTGAAAATCCTATTCAGTTCAAATTTAGGCCTTTATAACACTTCAATTGTTATCTGAAAGCCACTGGTTAAACTGCCAGAGCCGAAGATTAATATTGTCGACTTTCCAATGGTTATATATGCTTTCAATCATATTTAACAATCATATCCAATCATATTTAATTTTTAGTAGTAACAAGTTTTACTTAAAAAAATATAGCTTTCGTAAATTTATAGATGGGAAGAAGAAACTAACATTATTTTATAGATAAAATTATATTATCATGTATTTCAAATACGTTAACACCAATTTAATAAATATAATATCAATACTATCGGCTATTGTTAGGTATATTCTATAATATATGAAATATGACGTAATCTCAATTAATCTCACGTTAATCTTAAATAGCCAACACTTGCGGTTTCGTATCAAAAATGTAAATAATTTATGAAATATTCATAACTTTCCGATCAACAACAATAAATTTCAGGCAATATCACTTCACCCATTATAATCACACTGAACCAGCCATTATTCCGGTGGTGGAAACGGCGCATTTTCTTCGTAGATCATCATCAAAGAACTATATGATCGTCGCTTCTTTCTTGGCTGCTTTGAAATTGAAAACTTCTTATGTAAAGCACTATTATAATTATAAATCTACTGATTAAGATACCTTACAAGTGTGAGCTAGATTATCTTCTCCACTGCTGCTACTGGATGTAATTCCTTCGTCCAAAGTTAGTTTCTTAGATAAACCATCAAGTTCCATTTCAATGTAGAGTTGATTTAATTGATCATTAACTAGCATAGGCTACAAAACAAATATTAATTGCTTTTCAACATATGTTAAATAATCTTTAGTACTTGTGAAATATCTCGTAGAGTATTTAAATCAGACTCCAAAATATCCTTTAATCCTTTCAGAGACATTTGATATCTATATATTAATTCAGGCGTAATTGAAACAGCTTCAAGCCACGGTGGATCACGTTTACGTATTGGACAGTTACGATCTTTAGTCCAGCTATTCTATAAATTGATTTTAAACATTAATAATGAGTAATTAATTATAAATGATTAATATTTACATCATCGCTTCGATTAGTTTGATTTTCCAATTGATTACAGTCATCATTTGATCCAGACCCGGTGTCGGTTTTCAGAAACGATGAATAGAATGAAGAGTATGAAGATTCTTCATCTCCTCCTGCTGATTCATTGTATTTACTTTGATTTTTCATATCAACATCATCAGAGGATTTGCTGTTTAAGTAATAGTTATCCATTTGCGCTTCTCCGTCTGGTGGACTAACAAGCGGCGATCCCGGTGAGCAAACTGATTGCAAAGTTAAGTCTTTTCGGGAACATTCAGACATCGCTTTGTTTGCAACACTCGCGGAAGCAATTGATCCCATTGCGCTTCCTGGCTCGGCTTTAACGCTTGTAGCTTGCGATGCGGGACGTTGGAAAATTGGTGCAGGTTGTGGATTAATACTATTTGTCTTTTGTTCATTTCCTGTAGCGGCCGGAGGTTCTGGAGCAAGCATTTGTTGCGGTACTGTTACTGGTACCATTGATAAGGGTGAGCAGATAATAGGTGACGCCGAAAATATCGAGTTGTAGTTGTACATCATAGGCGACATGTATTGAACTGAAAGAAATAAGTTTAACATGAACATGATACTTTTTTATCATAATTAGAGTTATTACCTTGAAAGTTGGAATTCATTGTATTTTCCGGATTGAAAGAGCGTGTTTGAGTTGGTATATAGTAAATAGGAAGTATACCAGTTGTATATCCGTTTCCGGTAGGCGGAGTTGATTTGATTACGCACGGTTGCGTATTATTCATTGGCGTCATTGTGACTGAAAACGGTGGCCATAAATTTACATCATTTTGACGCATCTGAAATAATCTTCATATAATAATTTCTCCAAAGTAGTTTAAAACACGTACAGTTTGCGAATAAATATTTGCATTAGTAGTTGGCACTTGCGCATTATGTGATCTAGTTGTTATAACGTTACCACTCGCAGAAGCAACTTGATTTTCATTACATATTTCCACTCCATTTATTTGATGCTTGTATTTCGATATCTTATAACTATCTGCTTCCCAAGATTGTGAACCACTACGTTTAACGCCATGACCACTTGGATTCAACATTTCAGACTTATCAACTTTTTCTAACATTGGTTTTTCATTCTTATGCTTTTTATTTTCACGATCTGCTTTGATGCTTGTGCGGTGATCACGGTGTTTCTTTACCATCATCTTTTCCATGTCTTCGTTATGTCTAAAGAGTTAAGAACTTTTAAACAAACGAATATTTAACAATGAATGAAACTTACTTCACTAAAAGTGCCTCAGTTAGATGTGGTGCTTTGTATGAATCATTTGAAGTATGTGTTGCGCTCGTAGTTCCAGTTTCCATATTCGCATTGCTTCCGGAACTTAAATTTCCTGGACTGCCACTTCCTGAAGCTCCACTATTCTGCACCGGTGATAAACATTTCCTAAAAATGCCAAAATAAGTTGGGAATTCATTAAGTTGTCTTTGGAATTTACTGGTTGTTAGATTCTTGAGTTGCGAACTTTGCCTCAGGGTCAGTATAAGTTGTACTCTGCAAAGGTGCGTGTCTCTCGCCACTGCCATCAGACACGGTGGTTTTTGGTTTACTCTGGAAAAACCGCTGAATATTTTCATTATAATTAAGTTGATTATAACTCGGAGGTGTCTCTGAAGATGATTTACTATCGTAATAATCATGATGTGGGCTGATTTCACCCAACATTACTGAATCTCTTTCAGATATTGTCGCGTCTGGATCTTGAGGCAAATCAATTTGTAAATTCGATCGATTAACTTCACCCATGAGATTTTCCATAAACGTAGCAAGATCTTTACAGCGTCGTGATACTTCATGCTTTACATTTTCAGTCGGGCGATCTAATTCCGTATTCAACAGAACTAAAATTTCATTTTGAATAAGTTTACTCTCTTTTGCAACTTCTTCAGACACAAGTCTCCATTCATCATCTTTTGGTGCCTCAAAAATGTTAGGATTAATAGGACCTTGTAGCACTCGGTGTAAACCAATCACGAATTCAAGACGTCTTGACCAAGGATTAACAAAACTTGACCATTCTGTTTCAACCATTGCAAATCCACCATTTTGCACCGCAAACCGATACGGTTTACTTCGGAAAACAGATCCAGCAATTTGGCACATGTGTAACACAGATTCGTAAACTTCTTTCAGGAAAGGCATATCCTCAGGATGATAAAAATCAAACACGGACTTTCCCAGCATATCTTGCGGTAGGAAACCAAAATTTGTAACAACATCCGGATCAACATGACTGAAGATACAAGCGGAAGTATGCCGCATTCCAAACTTTGCACTTTTGCGCGTTTCAGCCGGAACTAAAATTATTGATAAATAATATTAATTTGCTTAAAAGCCTTGTTGGTGTTTACCTTTATAAGAAGAAAGTACTGGAATAGCAACGACAACGAGAAACATATTCGCATTATTCTCAATCAATTTCACTGTGCTGTCGGTGATGTGACGAAACGTGACCGTTAATTGAAATGCTTCATGTGTAACAGCTTTTTCAACTACACTATAACCATTCGTTTTCAGACCGCGATATTTACGTAAACATACAAATATTGTATTTTTTGTATCTGCAATGCAAAGGAGTATTATTATATAAGTAAGTCAAACTATTTTTATATATGTACCGGCACTTTTCTCAATTGAACTGTCTAAAGGTAAAACAATCTTTTGCGTAATTTGATGAGAAAATGTTTCTCGGTCTTTTGGATGAACAAAATCAATAAAAGAACGTCCAAGCCACATATCCTTCGGGAATCCCAAGATTTTAGTCAAATTTGTAGTTGTGTACAGTACCATGCCATCATACATTGAAATAACACAACAAAATCCATCCTAGAAAATCAATACAACTAATGTAGAATAGGACTAATTATAGAATAATGTCTGGCGATATTTACTTCTGGTTGACAAGGCATTTTGTTGTCTTCTTCTGCAGGTGCCGCAACAGGCTCTGCATTTACATCTATAAGAGGCAAAGTGCGCTCTTCTAAATCCGCATCCATGTGTTGCTGCCATTGCGCTAATACATCTACAGCAGGTGTTATTTCCTCTGGGCAAACATAAAACAGAAATACCGAAGAGATGTGTTATATCTATTTTTATCAAGTTACACAATTGAATTAATATTAAATCAATCAGTATTATAAGCTATTTATATACGCGATTTGATTATTGCGCAATTTTGTATGTACTAATAAGAGGTATTAGTATTACCTGAGCTTAAATCTTTTGTAATTGCGCCCGCATCTGATTCCTGCAAAGTATTTTCTGCGGCAGAGACTGTTGAATCCAAGGCATTTGCAGTATTTGTTAAACTTTCGGTAGCTTTAAAAAGAACTGAATTGAAAACGCGACGTGATATAAACAATGAAAAATAATTACCAGCATTTTCAACGGTACCATCTTTGTTTCCAGTATTTGTGATTGTAACCACGGAAGGTTCATTCTTGATTAGATTCGTGGAATTGCCCGATGAGGACTTAGATTTCTTTTTCTTATCCTTGCTGCGTTTGCTCGGAGGTGGTGGGCCATCGGTGCTACCATCAACAGTTGGTGCGCCGCAATATCCACTTGATCGACTTGAATTACTACCTGAATGCCGTGACTTTGAACTTGCACTGGCAATAGAAAAGTAAAACCAATCAATTAATGAATACTGCTATCAATTGGTGGTAATTGGATTTACCTTCTTTGCGAATTGCTGTTGCTACAACTATTTGAATATCCCGAGTCAGAAATTTTTGTGTTCGTGGTGCCAGACTCAGACTCCATTTTGCCCTGTAATAGCACAATACGCGTATAAATAAAAACGAGTGTTTGCACGTGTGAATCATTAGTAGCAGCCCCTAAGCAGAAATCACGTTGTTCAGCACATGCATTTATTATTCCCGTGTTATTTCTGTTCTGCCCAGATCCATCAAGCTTTCCTTTTGTTTGCTCAATTCAATTATAACGCGACCTTTTCTTTTCATATCGGTTCTGTTTTTAAACGCACATTTCTATATCACGTTTATAATGATATTTACTCATTTAAATCGAATGTGATTCTCCGTATTAATTAAAGAAATATTTTCGAATGATTCAAGTTCTTTTCCTAATATAATTTAATTAATAAGATAAAAAGAAGTGTTACAAAACAAGATGATTGAGTGATTGTTTAACCAACACTTATTTATAGAATATGTAGAAGAACGACCGAAGCAAATGTTATTATATAAGAAAATACCGATGCTCCTCATTACCGAGGGGGTGAGAAAAATACATGTTTCATGTATGCCAAAGAAGGGTGGTCGGTATTTAACAGAGATACAGAATTCATGTCAATTACACAACCTATGCAGTTCTATAGCTTAAAGTTGGTGATATAATAATTCCCAATTGTCCACATTTAATTGCCGTGCATCTATTCAATAATTCGTTTATTTTCTCCGTCTAAGCGTCTTGGCACCGTAATTTCAAATTATCATTCGCAAAAAAATTCAATAACGCAAGTTTAAACTTTGCAACTTTGCAAAACTTGTTAAACACTCAATAATAGTCATAACTTGCTTTAAATAATACAAAATAGAAGAAATATAACAAGAAACTTACTTTTGGATGATGGCGGTTTATTTGAAAGTTGGTTGACTAGTTGTTTCAGTTCTTGATGTGTATAATAACGCACTGTAATGTTTACTTGAGTTAAAAAAGTATTTGTAATAGCTTCAGGACTGCTTTTAATTATGAACCGTTTGCTGCACAAACCCGAAGCAATCTGAGAGAATATGAAATGCACGACGAGACACTGGGTGGAATTATCACTTTCTCGCTCTATCAATCGTGTTCTCTGGTTCGTCCACAAAGTGGATGTGTTATTAAACATAGCATATTAACTACGAAGAAGATGGTGCGCATTATGAACGATCACGCTTTTTGCAACGTGAGCACCAATGCATGTCGGATGGCACTGCGGGGATGCCTTGGAAACATCCACGACGAATGCACGAGTACAAAGCGACAGTATTTACCCCAGACTAATAATAACGCGAGACATTGAGTAATTAATAACACCGTATTACTTAAACAATATTATATTATTCATAGGGTGGCGGATATATTTACCTATCCGACATTATTTTGTACCTACACATAGGTGATCTATGTTTAGAACTAGACATTTATGCATTACACAGCTCAATAATTCAATACTAGGATATTAAATATGGATATAAGTTGTGAAAATATAATATTTATAAATACCGTATATATTTAATCTTCATATATTAATTATATTTATCGTATTATACTATCCGTATCCTACGATAAATGTGGTGGTTTAAATACTAGTAATTCTACTACACATTTAAAATTATATTGTGGATTCTTGAGTCAATTTGGTATAAGTCATAACGCTGTTTTGTGGCAAAGCTTGAATTATTATTGTAGTCGCCGATCCTGCTGGCATGTCAGGACTACTAGCTAATTCATTTTTAATTGCATTCTCAAGATTTCTCAATCGAGCAGTCTTCTGTCTATTCTCATCGTGCACACGTTTATGTGATCGTAATGCCCCATTTTGTCGGAATGCCATTCCACAAACATCGCAAACGTAAGGCCGTTCTCCAGTGTGTATTCGCGTGTGAGACGCTAAGTCGTTTGATTGAGAAAATGCTTTTCCACATATAGAACACATATAGGGTTTCTCGCCTGTATGAACCCGCTTGTGTCGAACCAGGACACCTGAACGTGAAAAGCGCATTTTGCAAATATCACATTCGTAGGGCCGTTCCCCGGAATGAATGCGAAAATGTTTTTTCAGTGAACTAGAAGTGGTGAAACCATTATGACACACTGAACAAATGAATGGACGTGCTCCTACATAAATAAAAATATATCAGTAAATATTTAAAAATGAGCTTGTTATCATATTATTACCAGTATGCTTTCGCGTGTGAGCCTGGAGTTCGCCCTTGCTTGAGAAACATTTATTGCAGAGATCACACTGATGCATTTTCAATCCTGTATGTCTGATAGCATGTTGTCTTAAATTTCCTAATTGATTGAAACCTTTGCCGCATGTTGAACATAAAAACGGCTGATCACCATTATGGGTGCGGATATGATCCTTCAGATTGGACATCTGTGTAAAACCTGTAAAGCAACTTTATTAATTGCTCTCATAATCCATATCAGTTCTGTTACATAGTACCTTTATTGCAAATTTGACAAACGTACGCCTTTTTGATACCAGAATGCATATTCATATGTCCTTGATACTGTTCAATTCGTTTAAAATACTTATTGCAAATTGTACATCTAAATGGTTTTGCTATGTGTGATTTAAAATGACGTGTTAGATGAGATAACTTATTGTAAGTCTTTGTGCATAGATCACATTCAAGCTTCTTCTTTTTCAATCTTATCTGCTTGGCATGGATTTTTAAATGGATATCAAAGTCCTTCATGCTTGAACTGTATAAATCACAAATGGGACATTTTAGGCGAGAAGCAGGGCGATTTTCTTGAGGACCAGACTCTGAATCTTCATCATTTTGTATCTCAATTTTGGGTTCCAAATAATCCATAACATCACCAGTGTCATTATCATTATAATTATCTTCATCATCATCATTATCTTCACATGTATTTGGATGTGTTTCCTTTTCACTCTTATTTAAGTCATTCTGGATATCTTCAGTCAGATCTGCATCATTTATTATTATATCCTGACCATCAATTAACACTGTTGACTCAACAACTATATTACATTGATCTTCTTTAAGATTTCCCTTTAGCTTTTGCTGAAGAGTTATATTTGAAATTTCACATAATTGTTTAAACTCAAATGTGTCAAGCACTTTCCTTGCACATATTCTACATATTGTGTTTGGCAGTCCATCATCAGGTAGCACCTACAAACACATTTTCATTTAGTCATAAGGGGCATTCAACAAAATCCATGCATATTTACTTGTAAATTAGTAAAACTCATAAGCATTGCAGATAACTGAAAAGTATTCTTTCCTGCTGCATTTGCAGAGAACAGTAACTCAAATGGTCCCCGACTTGACATACACGTTCGACAAACTAAGTCTTCTTCCATTTTAATGGAATTATTAATCACTTCAAATACAATTCGCAAACAATATCATTGATACTGACCACTAAACATGCACTAAACACTAAGCATTAAACATGGACGAAGAAGATGAGATCTGTGGCTAAGGTTTCGAAGACGCCCTCATTATGTTGTTTATAAAGCTAAGGTACAAAATGTTGCCTATAATGTGAATCGCCATTTAAAAACTTTTGCGCTTTTATTTCATGTTATTAATCTTATTCGAATTTTATTACCCTAACAAAACATTTGAAATAATTAAAGGAATATTTAGTGCTTAAATATATAATATTCAGTCTTCTCTTCTTTACCGTTCATTGTAAATGTTTCCGGTATTATTAAATGCAAAGACATGATATTTACGCGCAGTTTCTATTTTGCGCATAAACTCAACTTATAACAGTTTAATGTATACGTGGAATATATGTAAACGAACTAAATACACGTAGTTCAGTAATTTTTCATAACTTAAGTACGTTAAGCCTTAAAATCAATCATAATTTGATACCACAAGACATTTATGTTCAATCGTAAGAGCATTAATTATTTTAACGGTCGAGTAGCTTCTGGGAAAATACTTTACGTAGTTTGCAAATCTCTAATATCTATTTTGTTTTGTTTATGATAAGTTGCAGCATCAAATTTAATCATTAATAATGGTGAATCTTTCATTCTTCATAAGTAATTAAGCTATTCACTTATTAATCACGCTTCAACAATCTACTTGATTAGTTATTGTCTGATTATCAGTATCATAAATGCATTAATAGAGTTCAGGTTACAATAAACAAAAGTAGCATAGGAACAGTAATTCATAAGAACGTTATCTACCCTTGTTCGAATTCAATTACATACAATTTGCAAACAGTCATATAATACGCATATCAACATTGACAGAACGCGTGTGCGGAGAATTCATTAAAATGCCCACCACACACGCACTGATTTCGAAATCGGCGTGCTTCCTGTACTCGCGCTCCTGGTACTGACGAAGCGCACCTTCATCGAGAACCACTGAAGTCGCGCTTCAACCGCGAACAACATCACTTCATCGCTCAGCTCGAGCAATAATTCAACACAATTGTTTTAAAAACCATCCTGTCGATACGATGTACAATTAACGAGCGACGTAAAAATAACAAACTGGTTTGCCTTTTCTCATTTAGTTTTTCTCCGTGCTCAATTGCAAAACAACAAAACAACAGTTCTCTGCACATTCCACATTTGAAAATTATTTAAATCTGGTAAAGCAGTGTTAAATGTTTAATTTCTGACTTTGTGTAGTGTTTTACTAAAATTGGATGCACAAAATGACTGCCAATGACAGCGCACCTGATGATAAGGTAATTTTTAATTGAACAGTGTGTACCATGCTTAATGTACAAATATGGTTTTTAATTGATCAAATATTTGAATTATTGGAATGTTGGTTTTTGCTTGATTAATTATTTCACTGTTTATTCGTTATTGCTGTACGTGCGTACATTTGATATACCAAGAATTTATTTCAATACGTTTCGAACGTGTTTTGCATCCTAATATTCAATGATTATTTCATCCTGTGACGCGCGACTGGTTAAATTATTAGTATTAATTGTAATGTAACCGTTAGAATTAATGTGCATGCACTGTTGAATTTACTGCGAATGATTTTCAGCTCGTATGCAAATATTTTCAAATAAATTAAAATACGCTTCTGATTAAAAAGTTGTTTGACGCTTTCTTGTTTTGTTATTTCATTAATTATACCAGTATATTCATGATGTGTAAATTTCGAGTCCATGAGTCAAACCAATAAATTATTTTTAGGTTTTTTTATACTTTCGGTTTTCGTTTTGACGATGGCTTCTTTTTTGCACTTGTTGTTTGCTCATAATCCACGTAATTATTAATGTTACACTGCGATTTATTATCTTGAACTTTGATTCGCATGAATCGAAGTTTTTCATAACTTGGCACATTATTCAAAAATAATTGGAATTTCTGAATTTATGAAATCTTGACGACTTTATAAATAATTTAACGATTTATAACGACTTTGCAGAAATTCTTATTAAAAATATTGATGGCGGTTTTCTAATATCCTGAATTAAACTCATATGGTGAGTTTTGACTCATATGGTGATTTCCGGTCACGTCTCATCAAATTTCTATCACCTTCATATGTTAGTTCCAAAACATCTGTGGAATTAAACTTTTAGAATAAAAACTACATATACATTTAGATATGCAATTATACAAATGCATACCAAGATAGTGGACTAAGTTAGATATCTAAGTAATGCATAATTAACCTTGAACTGACCTGAATAAAACTGAGCATTCATCTCACAACATCATTCATTTTATTGCTTTAATTGTCGATAGTAAACCATCATTCGTCGTTTGATGGTTTTCTAAATTAATTTAGAAAAATCTCCATAACTATAACAGTTTCTTACCAAATTCCATTAGTAAATGGGAAAACAAGTTGACTAATGTAATTCAAGTGTGCAGCTACTTGTGAAGTAAGTACTCGAATTTATTAATGCACATTGCAAATGTAAATTAAACTCAAACAAAAATATTAGTCACATACTAGTTCAAATTACATAAATGCACAAGCAAATATGAAACTTGCTTTCAAGATATGATTGTATATTGTTATAATATTACTTGTAATACTACACATTGTTAGTTTTACGTCTAATTTCGATTCAGTACATTGAAAATAATTATCTTGCTAACATTTCTAGCAATTATCACGCATTATTTCACCGTTGCTTACATGAATTTGTAATTTTATTTGTTTGCAATGTGAGTGTACTTTAATTACACTTAGCAAGTAACCAAAAAAGCAAGAAACGCAACTTAATTAAATCATTATTCTTAAAAACTCTTAAATTTGTCTTGTAAACATTGCAATAAAATAATTTTTATTATTCTTTGACGTTTAGTATCTTAAAATATTCCATCAGCGCCATAAAGAACATTTAATTTTGATTCTTGTCATATTATTTGTTGATGCTCGTCCATTTATATGAAAATTCAATGGAAAGAACAAAGAATTACCTTGACTATATCAACACATAAAAGGTGTGTTTGGTACTCACAATCACGAAACAGATTCCAATGCGCGACGCAATGAGCAACAAGTGTAAAAAAATGTTTGAAACACGGTCATTGCACTTTGTAATGAGCGACAATAATTAAAATGGCATCGCCATTTATGCCACAGCAACTTTCCACATTTATAACTAAAGTAACGAAGAGAAACAGCTTTTTTATTTGTTTGACGAGGGACAAACGTAAAACAAATATCGTGTTCAACAATGCACCAGCACTCAACATACCAAACTTTCAATAGGATATCAAGTTAATTAACGATTGGCTGAATAATTAATCGAAATCAACATTTGAAAGTCAATTACATCCTTTGTTTTATTCTTTCAGTACAACTTAAATGTTTTATTTACATTCATGAGTATTTCTTTTAAAATTATTTAAAACGGTTTTTAATAGCTTGAAATGCAAAGAATATTAAAACAAAGAAGTCATAAAACATCGTCAAGTTGTAACACATTAGTGTCTTTTATATTATACCATAATAAACCTCTACTAAACAATGCAGAACTGAGGAAAATGTGAAAAGAAATATGGAATTCGAATTAAAAATGCTGCGAACGATGAAGAATTTGTGGTCCACTAACCCACTTTGCGCAAAGTGCTATAAAGTGGTTGTCTTCGTTCATTAGAGAGCTTTAAACATTACTGTTTCACTTCCACTAATGTTTAGCAACAGTATTTTTGTTTCCGATTCATGTTCGTCATTTGCTGAGTGATTAGTTAAATTTGAGCCACTGAACGGGCAACAAGAATCGCGTTAATCTAGCCTGGAGCAGGTGATTTCCACTCAAAATTAGTTATTGATTATTACATGCAAAATAAATAACTTTTATACGATAAAGACTGCGGTGGTATTATAATAAAATTTAAAAAATAAAGTGAAAGCTAAACATATTAGTGGGTTTATATTATGTGCGTAAGTAATGCTTTAATTTAATTTTGTTTTGATTTATTGTTAATTTTCATTGAATTATATAAATCATATGAATTCTATATGTGATTATAAAAATGTTTTAATTGCTTGTAATTCAATTTCTTTTAATTGAAACATAATTAAGTGAGAAAATGTAACTGGCGCGCCCTATGGAGTGAACTAGTAACTCGTATAACGCACAGCAAGGTAAGCGAATTTCTCACTACAACGCTGGACTTGGGGACTCTTCTCACTGGAAGAAATTTTGAGAAGACGCGCGCGGCACTTCTTTTACCGAAACGCCTGGTGCGAATACGTGCGCCTACTGAATAATTGAGTAATATTGTTAGACGCATGCAAATGCATATCCACAATGCAGAAAGCTTTTAGCTTTTAATTATTTCAACATCTTTTGATGAATCCTTTTAATATAATGATATGCGTGCAATATAATTTCAAAACTAAGATATAAAATATTACGATTCCGATAATACATCAGCAAACTGCATAAAAACGTTATGTAACAACTCACATAACATTTTTAGTGTAATTTAAAGATATGTTTATTCAATTATCGTCAATTAAATATAATTATTATTTATTTTCGCTAGAATTTCTCAATTAAATCTTATGTAAGATTAATAAATAACTAATAACTTAATTAATTTTTAATTTCATCAATATTAACATGCAAATTTAATTTTTATGAATGTATAAATTAGTTTAGCATTAAATACATTACAACAACACTTATCGCAGATTTTTGCCTCATTTACAGAGGTATAAAGCCGGAACTGTTTATTCACAATTGAGTAAATCAAGAAAATTAACGAAACAGAGCGCAACATCTCAATGATTTCGCATTTAATACTGCGTTAATTTCTTCCTACGTCAAGAACTGCTTTAAGAATAAGCGCAGTTTAATTGCGTTCCATTAAATATGATTTTGCGTATCGCTGAACAATTATGTTCTTGTCTATTAATTTCTTCATTAATTCGTAATTCATTAAGTGTAGAGTATATGTTCGTTGCATAAACAAATGCAATTAAAACTAATATCTAGGTGATTTTCAATTCGTGTTCTATAGATACAAGTTGTTACACTTATTACGATTTTGGAAATTCAATTTTAATAATATTTCGTTCAAATAATATCATGTTAGCTTATTTGCGATTTAAAACACCTTATTCAATTCAATGCTAATTTCCTCTTTATTTAAAATAGAAGGTCCCATTATTAATGCTAAACACCCTATTGTTTAAATATTTTTACTCGTTGATCGTGAAGGTGATTGCAATCATAATCTCAGTTTCTATACGTTAAACACATACCTAAATTACTTTGCTAAAGAAAATTTTGTAGAACAAAGCATTTCCTTTAAATATTGTAGAAAGTTGCGAATATATCGCAAATATTCATAATTCATAGTGATTGAAAAGAGAAAGTTGTGTCGTTTGTGTTCATTTATTATTATTACCCATATAGGTTTCGGTTTAGTTATTTTTGAAGTATGTGCAAACTAATATGCAATTTTTAGTCATAATAAATATGAATTATTGAAAAGATGCAAAATATTCGATAAATTAATAGTATAATAAGTGTTAGAAAACAATTGAATATTTGGTTAATAATATGTTTAATTAGTTGTGTGAATTCAAAACATACAGCAAATGCTATGATGGTAGCATACACTCCAGTCCGTCACAAATGAAATCCTCCAACGTAAGCGTGCGTAAACGGGTACAGAATTGTTTACTATATTATCATTACCGCTTCGAATAGTTTGTTTCTTATCATGTCGTTTAATACCTATCAGTGATCTATAAGGTGCACAACATAATGAGAAATCGGCCTGTTAAGCCATAGTAAGTGTTTACCTATTGTCAAAGTTGTCACACCGTCAAGGATTGTTATTTATTTAAATGTTTGAGATGGGTGAGGGGAAGGACGATCTAGCAATTAAAGGGCCATTGTGTATTACTCCAAAGCCAATTAATATGCACATGACTAACAAATCAATGGATAAATTACACAAAACAGTACCAATATACATAACCTTGGCTGCGTTAATTCACATCAGGTTCGTGATCTTCACATCATGATTAACCCACTTTTCGACGTGACACTGGTTCCGGCAGCTCTTTCATATTCATCTTGAACAACTGCCAATCAAATTTACCTGCTGCAATATACTAATTGCATTTCGTTCTATGCATCTATGCACAGTGGCCCAATGGACTTTTTCCGCAGGTGAAAGGCAAGCAGCTTATACGTTAAACGTGCGCTCTTTCCCCTCATAATTGTTCAGCAAATAGTGTTTCTATGTCACATGTTGTTAAATACAACATACAATATACAGTATTCGCAGAAGAAGTCTGTAGAAAGAAAAGCATTGAAGCTGTGGAGAAATCACTGAACAAAAATACAAACGCAGGCAAATCTTTAATTAGAAAAACGAATGTTAACATATAACAAACAACATTTATGCATAGCAAATCGTGACAGTGAGTAATACAAATACGCATTGTATTCAATTGGAGTATTAAGCGCTTTTTGCATACAAAAGTTATTAGATAACAACACATTTTTGTGTCGAACGCATGCCAGCAGCGTGCATTGCATTTCAAATTCCATTCATAATACGCCACATGTTGTAGGTTCACGGCCGTAATGAAGACGACCCCGAGGTGGGACGGCTGCCCGAGGAAGAGGACACCGACGAAGGCGACCCCAACGCGAACACCACCTCGCAGGCGTGTACACTGCCTGTCGGTGGCGGCGACCACCAGATTACCGTCGACGGCCAAAACGGAGGTGGCAAATTGAAGTCGTCCGAGCCCAACAGTGGCAAGCAGCAGCGGCGCGAACATCCGCGCCAGCAGCGACGATACAAGTCACGACCGGTGCGAGTCCTAGTTCGTCGCCTGCTAGTCATGAGTGCGGTTGGTGCGATCGTCGCCGGTATCGGCACGCTCATCTGGTACACGATGGGCGCTCTATCTCTGGTTCAATTGATACTCGTGGCCATCGTCGCCTATCTGGCCACTGGAAAGTACAAGTGGTTTGTCATCGCGTTCAAAACTGTCCCTAGGGATGCCCGGTAAGTTGGACACGTGCGCTTTTAATCTCCTTCCATGCGCTGTCGCGCGCGTTTTCAATCAAGTTCCCTATAATCATCTAATCAAACTGTATTGCGCTGCCAGTGACGACGCTAATGCTATAAACTATGTAATTCAAGCATGCACTCATAATATTGATAGCTACTGATAAAAATGAGAAGTTTGTAAACTTGTGAGACAGCGCGAAATTAGTTTTAAATCAAAACCGGTACTCTATTGAGTCTGATATAATGCATATAATTGTCAGAAGTAAATTATATATGCACCATAATTTATATATTTGTTTTCTTATCCGTCGAACGTGGACAGTTTTGATAGACTTACGCAAAGTGCCTACGCACGCTAAACAATTGTTTACTATATGACAATGTATAATGAGTAATCAATAATTACGGTTCAATAAACTATACTGATTTTAGCACTTGAATATTTAGTGCCAATAGAAATAATTTTAAATTATAATTAGAAGCTATAAAGTCATTGAGACGATTTTTTAAGAAATGCGAGTCATTCATCATGCAATTCAAGTATAAACAACAAGATAATTGTACGCAAATGCAGCTTGCTTGTTTTTTATTATGGACATACGTTATGCTAGTTTGCTCATGGTTTTTAGTTCGCATGTTGTAACAAACTAAACAATTTCAACAATAACTTAATATAAATAACATTTTCTTTTGAATAACTTAAGCAAATTTTTTAAATTATACGCGGAATTCCATTAAATCTCATTTCTATGTAATACAAACTAGTATTTCAAGTTTCTAATTTCAAATTCGTTTATGCTCGTGAAAATATCAAGTTGATAATGGAACTTTTTCTTTAATTGAATACACAATGCGGTGATAAGCCATTTCAACAGTCCAACAGTATGTGCATTAGTTTACACGTCCATCAATAATCGTCAATCAATGATAATAGATAAGGAAAATATTAAAATCCAGCGCTAATGAGTTGTATTATCATTGAGCATTTCCTTCTTTCGTATGGATTGTGATAAAAGGGAGATATTAATGCATAATTAATGTTTATAGCAGCGGTAATTTGGCATTGAATTTTTTATTCACGGTGCAGTTGTGTACCAAACAAGAATTGAACATTTGAAATTACTTCTATTATTGAGGAATGCTGTGGATATTTTTTATTGTCAGTTTAAAGTGCGCCTTCATTTTTAATTTCACTTGGGTGTGAGACGTTGGAAACTGCGTCATGCACAGATGACTTTAACATTTTCGTTTGGGTTCCTTCAACAGCTACATAGCTTGAAGGCGACCGCAATTCAAGCCACTAAAGTGAAAGTCACTCTTACCCATATTTTTCTTTCATGCCGAGTTTCCAAGCATGTTTGGGCAACTCTTATGCTGGCGTAGTTAATAAGCGGTTCAGTAAACTTGAAATTAAGTTCATTAACAATACGGATATAATATGTTGACTGAACGGACATTTAGTTCAAATATTTTTCGATGATAATATTACTAATATTACTTTTTGTATATATTTTTAGCGCACTTTATGGATATATAAGACTGCTTATACAAATTAAAGGATTCCAACGCAAGGACCTTATACTCGCTGATATTTTCAAACGGCACGTGAAGAAGCATCCGAACAAAACTTGTATCGTTTATGATGATCAAGAATGGACATTTTCCGAGGTAAATATATCTGATCATTAACAATTGATGATAATAATTATTATTTGAAATATTATTTAGGTGGAAGAGTACAGCAACAAAATAGCAAATGTATTTAAGTCCCATGGCTATAAGAAAGGTGATATCGTTGCGCTCTTCTTGGAGAATAAACCAGAGTTTATTTGCACATGGCTCGGTTTATCCAAATTGGGTGTTATTATTCCCTTGATCAACACAAATCAACGATTGACCTCTCTGGTACATTCGATCACTATTGCGCGCAGTCAAGCAGTCATTTTTGGCGGTGAACTATCCGAAGGTAATTTAAATCCCTTCCTTGCGTGATAATATAATATTGTAAGTGATATTTGAATTTAGCGGTGCGCGATATCTTGGACAGTATAGAATCGAAAGTAGCTCTCTATGAATTGACTGGCCTCCGTGAACAACCACAATCATTGCATCCCAGCTTCCGTAATTTGAACGGATTATTGGCTGAGGCAAATCCGACACCTCCGCAGGTCACAGATAAAGTCGGATATTACGATAAATTAGTCTATATATATACATCAGGAACGACCGGACTGCCCAAAGCAGCTGTTATCACCAATTCAAGGTACAATATCATATGAATTTTTATCAGGTGATAATAAATTAAGTTTACAGATTTATTTTCATTGCGGCAGCTATACACTGGTTAGCGCGTTTCAGATCAAATGATCGCTTTTATACTCCTTTGCCCTTGTATCACACGGCGGGTGGATGTATGTCCACCGGACAAATGTTAATCTATGGCAGCACTCTTGTGATACGCAAGAAATTCTCAGCGTCTGCATTTTTCCCAGACATTCGCAAGTATGAATGCACCGTAGCTCAATACATTGGTGAAATGTGCCGTTACGTACTGGCTGTAAAACCGAATGAAGAAGATTCTAAACACAAGTTGCGTGTTATCTTTGGAAACGGATTGAGACCGCAACTTTGGGACGAATTCGTTGACCGATTCAATATTCCAAGAGTCGCTGAATTCTACGGTGCAACTGAAGGAAATGCGAATATTGTAAATGTTGATAACACGGTTGGAGCAATTGGTTTTATTTCGCGAATAATTCCATCAGTATATCCAATAAATATAATTAAAGTTGATCCGATAACTGGAGAGCCTACTAGAGACGCAAAAGGATTATGCCAGTTATGCAAACCTAACGAGCCTGGCGTATTTGTTGGAAAGATTGTTCCTGGTAATGAATCACGCGCCTTCCTTGGCTATGTGGATAAAACGGCATCGCAAAAGAAGATCGTGCATGATGTTTTCGCTAGAGGTGATTCTGCCTTCTTATCGGGCGACATACTTGTTGCTGATGAGCTTGGTAATTTATTCTTCAAAGACCGCACGGGCGATACATTCAGATGGAAAGGAGAAAACGTTTCAACATCGGAAATAGAAGGCGTGTTGAGCAATGTTGCAGCTCATAAAGATGTCGTCGTATATGGAGTTGAAGTATGATGCAGCATATATGAGTTTAATTTAATATTAATATGCAAAATTATAGATCCGTGGCCAAGAGGGGCGAGCGGGAATGGCAGCTATTTTAGATTCGGAAGGTACATTGGATATTAAAGCATTGTCAGAAGGCATCCACAAGCATCTACCTTCATATGCAAGACCAATTTTTATTCGCACTCTTAATAAATTAGAAATGACTGGTAAGTTTACGTCCAAAATTAATTGTTCTGTCCTTATTGTTTCGATTTTTCTATAGGCACATATAAATTACGGAAGGTCGATCTACAGAAAGAAGGGTTTGATCCAAAAATAATTAAAGATACTCTCTATTACTTGGACAGTAAATTAAGCCAGTATCAACATCTCAATTCTGACATTTACGAGAAAATTAATACTGGAGTGATAAGACTATAAAAATTCACTAGTAAAGAATTGTAGAATATAAGAGATAAAATTTTAATGAACTAAAAACACATAATCTTATATGAATGTGATTGATTGTTATCTATTCGAAAGGAGCTTGTTTTAAGGCACAAATATTTATACACTGAATAATGTTTGTTATTTATGGTGATGCTATTTTATAGATCATATTTTTATACGTATATCAAACGAATTTTTCTCAAGGTATTCAACAATACGTTTTATTGAGTATCTTCATTGGTTAAAAGGCAGTGTTTTAGCTTGTACTTACCTATAGAATGAAGACGATTTTGTTATTATATTTTTATTAATATAGAGGTGTATTACAATAATATATGTATATAATAACAAGCCAACATTTATGTTGAGTAAGTAATTTGAAGTGATTTTACTTCAGAGTGGTATATTTCCATGTTTTTTAAGAGGATTTTTAACTTTTTTCGTCGCTAAAACTTCTAAATCTTTACAAATTCTTCTCCTAGTTGTAACTGGATCAATAATTGCATCAACAAAGCCGCGTTGAGCTGCGCTAAATGGATTACCAAATTTTTCAATGTATTCGGCTTCGTACTGAGCTGAATTTTCTTTATTGCCTCGATAAAGAATTGAAACTGCGCCTTTTGCGCCCATTACAGCCAACTCAGCAGTTGGCCATGCATAATTAACATCCCCACGTAAATGTTTTGAAGACATAACATCGTAAGCACCTCCATATCCCTTTCTTATGATAACAGTTAATTTGGGTACAGTCGCCTCTCCGTAAGCATAAAGCAGCTTTGCGCCATGCCGAATGATACCAGATATTTCTTGATTAATACCTGGAAGAAATCCAGGCACATCTACTAAAGTGATTAAAGGTATATTAAATGCATCACAGAAGCGCACAAATCGTGCGGCTTTTATTGACGCATCAATGTCCAAACAACCAGCTAGATATTTTGGTTGATTAGCAACAATTCCAACAGAACGACCATTCATGCGCGCAAATCCTACTATAATATTTTTAGCGTACTCAGGCATAATTTCAAAGAAGTCTCGCTCATCAACCAAACTGTAAATTATATCAAGCATGTTGTAAGCTTCTGATGAATCCTCAGGTATTATTTTCTCAAACAGTGGTACATTTCGTTCGCTGAAAGAACGAAAGTAACTTTACTTAATTGACAAATTACATTATTATACGTTTACCTTGAATCATTGCATGAAATAATTGGAGCAGGTGTATCATTGGACTGAGGAAGAAATCCCATGAAATATCTTAATTGAAGTAAAGCATCAACATCATTTTTGAACGCATTATGCGCAACACCCGATTGTTTTGTATGAGTATTTGATCCTCCTAAAACTGCTTGAGACACATCTTCATTGGTCACGCTCTAGAAATTAAAATGACTCAAGCAAATCAATATTGGCTTATAATATTAGCATACTTTAATAACATCAGGACCAGTTACGAATAAATAGGATGTGTCCTCCACCATAAAAGTGAAATCAGTTAAAGCCGGAGAATACACCGCTCCTCCAGCGCATGGTCCCATAATCAAAGAAATTTGCGGAATAACTCCAGAAGCTAATACATTTCTTTGAAAGATATCAGCATATCCAGCAAGTGAATCTAAACCTTCCTGAATTCTTGCACCTCCAGAATCATTTAATCCAACAACTGGCGCTTTTACGTCCATTGCTTGATCCATTATTTTGCATATTTTCTTTGCATGCGTACTGGAAAGGCTTCCTCCAAAGACAGTAAAATCTTGACTGAATAAGAACACAAGTCTGCCATTTACCATGCAATGACCAGTTACCACCGAATCGCCAGGATATTTCTTATCTTGCATTCCAAAATCCGTGCATGTATGTTCCATTAGCATATCATATTCGGTAAATGTTCCAGGATCAGCAAAAATTGCAATGCGCTCGCGAGCAGTAAGTTTTCCCTATAGAATCAATATACAGCAATATAATAATAATATAACAATGTATGAATTACTTTAGCATGTTGATCTTCAATACGCTTAATGCCGCCACCCAAAAGCGCGCTTTCTTCGGCCTTTTTAATTTCCCTCTTGGTTGAATCAAGAGAATAATATTTCATAGAATTATACACATATTTACGAAGTTCTTTAAACACAGTATATGGGTTTCTAATAGAACAAACTGACATGTTAATTAGTAACTGATTAATTACAAAGTGATTCATTGGACTTTGATCAAGTTAAAATGAGTTTGCCTGAAAGATCTTATGGATAAATTTTAATAGTTTTTATTTATGGGATAATTTTCAATTTTAATTAAACGATTATATGCTTTGTAAAATTCTATTATAAATTAATTTCATGAAATTAAATTACCTTTAAAAGTTTAAAGGTATCATCGGAATGCAACATGTAGGCAATCTCCCACCACATGTTTTGCAAGCAGCACAGCACAGACACCAACGCATGCAAGTGAGTAACGTGTGCAGTTGTAAACACAGGTGCTTTAACGTGGTGTTGTGTATTTTGTGATCATTGGTAATTATTAAGTGTATTACTTACTTAATTTAGTGATTACGTGAAAGTGTGTGCAAATCATCAATATGGGGAAAAAGAAGAATGGTAAAACAACTTGTCGTTACAATGAAATTTAGAATCGTCTTCATATAACCCAACTTTTAGAATTTGATCATTTAACATTTGAGGAAAAGAAAGTGATATCAATTGCTGAGATTATACAGCGTCTCATCAAAGCCCAAGAGACGAAGGAAAATATTAATCTCAATCAATTAAAGTCAAAAATCTCTTCAAAATATGGCATGCATTCACAGCCAACACTTGTCGAGATCATTGCAGCAGTGCCTTTGGATCACAAGAAAATGTTGGTTCCTAAGCTCCTGGCGAAACCAATTAGAACTGCAAGTGGTGTATGTGTTTTGTTATCTAAAATTGTTGTGTGATAATAGTAATACATTGTGATTCCTACACAGATTGCAGTTGTTGCTGTTATGTGCAAACCACACAGATGTCCACACATTAACTTCACAGGAAACATTTGTGTTTATTGCCCTGGAGGACCTGACTCTGATTTTGAGTATTCTACACAAAGTTACACTGGTTTTGAGCCCACATCTATGAGAGCTATTAGAGCCAGGTACGATCCATACATACAAACACGACATAGAGTTGATCAGGTAATTTTTCTTTCTTTCATGCTATGGTAGTTTAAATACAGGTATCAATCTTTTCTTTAGCTGAAACAATTAGGACATAATGTAGATAAAGTGGAATTCATTATTATGGGGGGAACATTCATGAGTTTGCCTAATGACTATAGGGACTTCTTTATCAGGAATTTGCATGATGCTCTATCAGGACATAAAAGTAATACAGTAGCTGAAGCTGTACGATACTCTGAACGCTCAAATAGTAAAGTAATTGGTATTACAATTGAAACACGACCTGATTACTGTGTCCAGAGTCACATCACTGATATGTTAAATTATGGATGCACTAGACTAGAAATTGGTGTGCAATCAGTATATGAAGATGTGGCATTAGATACAAATCGTGGTCATACAGTTGCAGCCGTCTGTGAGACATTTGCTATGGTTAAAGACGCTGGTTTTAAAGTTGTAGCACATATGATGCCTAATTTACCTAATGTGGATTTAGAACGTGATTACGAACAATTTGTGGTAAGTAGTCCATACGTCACATTTCAAATCAATTAGAAATTTAATATTTATGTACACTTCTAGCAATTCTTTGAAGATCCTCGATTTCGCATTGATGGGTTAAAAATATACCCAACACTTGTAATTCGTGGAACTGGTCTCTACGAATTATGGAAAACAGGACGCTATAAAAGTTACCCTCCCTCAGTCTTGATTGATTTGATTGCTAAGATATTAGCATTGATACCACCTTGGACGCGTATATATCGAGTGCAGCGTGATATTCCAATGCCTTTAGTAAGGTAATTTACATAGTTAATGCTAGTTTACTTATGATGATTCAATGTTTGCTTTTTCTTTCTTAGTTCTGGCGTGGAACATGGAAATTTACGTGAGTTGGCACTGGCACGAATGAAAGATTTTGGTTTAAAGTGTCGTGATGTTCGAACAAGAGAGGTAGGCATTTCGGAAATTCATGAGAAAGTGCGTCCCACTCAAGTAGAGTACGTACGACGTGATTACGCTGCGAATGGAGGCAATGAATCCTTCTTGAGTTTTGAAGATCCTGATCAGGATATTTTGATTGGATTATTACGTCTTCGTAAATGCACAGATAAGTACACTTTCAGACCAGAATTGTTGGGAGGTGTGTCAATAATTCGTGAGCTTCATGTTTATGGCAGTGTTGTCCCTGTAAACGAGCGCAGTACAGAAAAATTCCAACATCAAGGATATGGAGTGTTGCTTGTTGAACGAGCCGAACTTATTGCAAAGTATGAGCATAAATCAAATAAAATAGCAATTATCAGCGGTGTAGGTACACGTAATTATTATCGAAAGTTGGGATATATACTAGAGGGACCTTATATGGTCAAAAGTCTCTTAGATGGTGAATTTAGCAGTGCTCATGAATGCAATGAAAAACGATTGGAAACGCAAGCAAGAACACTCCCGCAAATTCATCCTATTGGTAAATTGGGGGAAGAAAATAAGAATCGAATTCTCAGCGATACAGAATTCTTCAATAATTATAGAAATGAATACGCACAAGAATTACACCAAAAGAAATTAATAACTGATGATAAACTAGCAAATTTAATGGACATTGAAAAACAGTATGTCTATTACTTTTATGTCTTATATTCGTTTATTAATTATTTATTCTTTGCAGTTGCACAAGTTGGCGGCTTAAAGGTGATCAACACTTTGCAGAAATTTGTCCGCCTTGGAGGAAACACGAGAGTTGTGATTCTCTTAACATGCGATTATAATTATTATTAATCGAATATATAAAACAATGTTAATCGACATTAATTTATAGACGTATGTCTAATTTGGCATATAACTTTATTTTAAATTTACAGTCACAGTCATAAATTACTTCTTTTTGCGGAAAATCCAAATTATTTGTGTGCGCAATATCGCGCTTTTTCTACGGACTTCGGTTTAATCTCTTTCCGTTACAAATGCGGGAACATATTTTCTTATCCATCTTGCCCAACAGCTAGTCACATTGGATCGCTTCTTTTCGTCCTTTTTTGAAGATCTTTTCAGAACTTTCCTATTGGAAAATGTTCATGTATGGGTGGCCCAGGTAACTATGTCGAAATCGAAGGTAATCGTCTCTCAGGCTAAGTTTAAAACAAGAATTAACAAGTATTCTATAGGGCGATGAAAACATAAGTTACACTGAATTCCTTGAGGAAAGCAAAAACTATTTTTACCAAAATTTCTTTGTGACCCAAACCAAAAACAATGTTAAAATTGAAGACTTTGATGTTTTGTGCAAATTGGGCGCTGGTGCATTTGGAAGTGTTGTTCTTGGTAGATATATTCCGAAGAAGACTTATCATGCGATCAAAATACTTAAGAAGCATCACATAATGAAATCAAAGCAGCTGGAGCATACGCGAAATGAAAAGAAGATTCTTATGATTTGCAAGCATCCAAATTTAATGAAGATGGATTATTATGCAGCTGATCGCGGCTGCATATATTTTATTTTACCCTTTCTGAGTGGCGGTGACTTATACGCCACTTTCAATAAGTATTCACTGCAAACATAATGCAACCAGTATTTGATTATTATCTATCTAATAGGTTGCGAAGATTTGAAGAGAAAGTAACAAAGTTTTATGCGGCACAGGTATTTCTAGGATTAGAATATTTGCATTATCTGAATATCGTCTATCGTGATTTGAAACCTGAGAATATTATGTTGGATGCTTCCGGATATGCGAAGATAACCGATTTCGGTTTCTGTAAAGTAAACGGATCATGAGAGTTTAATTGTTGTTAAATTTGATCAAATATTATTTTAATAGGTGCTTGCTAAAGGACGTACATATACTATTTGTGGAACACCAGAATATATTGCGCCAGAATTAGTTATAATGAAAGGATATGGACATTCAGCGGACTGGTGGTCATTTGGGATTTTGGTTTTTGAATTGACTGCTGGCGTTGTACCATTTAAAGATACTGGTGATCATGTAAAACTGTACAATTCCATCGTAGTTGGAAAATTCAAAATGCCTACGATTTTTAGCAAGGAATTTAAAGATCTAATTAACGGCTTACTTCAAGTTGATACAACTAAAAGGTAAATATTATGAAAATAAGTAACTTTGAGTAATCATTCCTCACAGAATTGGTTGCTTGCGTCGTGGAGCTACTGATATTAAAGAACACGAGTGGTTTTCGGATGTACCATGGGTCCATATTTTTAACAAAAAGGTTGTTCCTCCTGTAAGACCAACTGTAAAAGATCCAGATGCTACGCAGCATCTGAAATTATCCGAAGAGCCGGATGTTGATCTGTATGAAAAAGAATTCACGGATTTTTGAAGAGTCTGTCTTGTAATGTTCTCATAATCATTCATAACAAGGTTTTTAGCATAATAAAATAAAAAGAGATGTATATTGTGAACATCATTTATTTATATCAAGCAAACACTAAATACATTTAGATATCATATTTAAATATTAAAATTTGATAAGTCAAAATATCTTAAATAGGAAATTAATTAATTAAATGGATCAATTGAAGACATCCATAGAAACATGTAATCTGAGACAACATCAATATTCCTGAACTAAGTAATACTGATAATGTCTGAAAATTGTTTATGCATTACAACTTAAGGATTAGGCTGCGGAGGATAGTTGTAGCCTCCGTATTGACCTTGTGGCGGTGGTGGGCCTTGCGGCCCTGGTGGCCTCGAATATTGATATCCTTGTGGCTGCCCTCCGTACTGCGGTTGAGGCGGATATCCCGGCTGCGGTGGATAGCCATAATTGGCGCCTGGAGGAGGCCCTTGAGGCGGATATCCTTGATTCGGTGGCGGCGTATACGGTGCGTTTGGATTGGAGGGTTGTGAGTTTGGTGGATAAGGAGGCTGATATGAGGGCTGTGGATTACTTGGAGGCTCAGATTTCCCAGCTGGGCTAGCAGTACTACTAGGAGCACCAGAGAATGGGCTTGGAGTAGTGCTTGGCGGTCCAGAAAATGGACTCGGAGTACTGCTAGGAGATCCAGAAAACGGAGGACTTTGAGCATTAGTTGGCGCATAAGTTGAAGGATTTGGACTTGGTTGAGTTGAGTAAGCAGAAGTATTTTGAGGCTGACTGGATGGCGGCGGTGGATATGCTTGTTGCGGCGGGTAGGGCTGTTGTGGTGGATAATTTTGTGGCGGCGTTGGCGTAGGATATGGCGCTGACGTGGGTGGCTGATAGTTGGCTGGCGGATTTTGTGGCGGTGCTCCAGGTGGTGGATATGGCCCTGGTGGAGGCGGTGCGCCTGACGGTGGTGGAGTACCGTATGCTTGCTGAGGATAGTTATTATGACCAGCAGTAGAAACTGGAGGCCCATAAGAACCCTGAGCGTTTGGTGGAAAGCCTGGTGATTGATTGGGTGTTGGATATTGACCCTGTTGTGCATACTGGCCCTGTGGAGGATAATGCCCAGAATATTGAGCAGGCTGATATCCTCTCTGTGGATATGGCTGTGGCGGAGCACCTGGCCTTTGTGGCACAGGTGATCTATAACCAGGCTGTTGCTGATGATTGTAGTTGTTCATATTTTGTTGCTCTGGTGTTGGCTGCACAGGCGGCTGGCCGTGATTAGACGGTGGAGGCTGCAACATCTAACGACTGCTTTATACATGTATTATAATACATTAGAAGATTACTTACAGGCAGCAATGAATGCATATTTTGTGTAGTGTCTGCAAGACTTGCTAAATACAACAAATTTCTATGCAACACCTGCTGGTACTGGATGGATTCCTGCGCCTTGCCTTTACTTTGATACTCCTGTATGGTTTGAATGAGATGACCATTCTCATCTAACAGTTTTTGGATTTGTTGTGGGGTTGGTGGCGGTCGCTGGCCTCGTTGTGCAAACGTAAGCGACATTTTCACAGGTTTTTAAAATAGTCGTATATGATGAAACTCGATGTTCAATTGTCAATTTATGCACGTGTTCCGCACGAAAAATGGTTTAAAACTGATCTTACTATGCTTAACCGGAACGCAGAGAACCTGTGTAAGCTTGATGGAAAAACACAGAAACTATTAACCCAACAAGTAGCTTGATGGAAGCAATACAAGGTTAGTTTTCAATGCGCACCCGTTGCCACACGGTCTCTCATTGGTCAATTTACCGGCTCCAACTTTTGTTTTAAAATAAAAGATGGTTAAAGATATATCGATGCAATTAATTCATTTAGAAGAAATTTTACAGATTTATTAAACATATAAACATTGATTTTATTATTGATGTATTCTAGTTTGGATCGCCTCAAGGATACGCATAAAATCTGTTGAATCCTATTGTCAAGCCTTAATCATCATATAGTGGTCAAAATTATATTTCGTCGTTAACATTCTTTAATTAGAGGCAATTACTTGTAATCAGAATCTTAGAAACAATTTGTTTACTTTTTTAGTTCAAAGTATTGCAACTGCACATGCAGCACCTTTAAAAATCAATACTTTAGTTGAATGAATCGACATGTGCGCAGCACTTGCTGCTTAGCGAAACAATATAACCTCAACTAAATCCCGCTTCGGTGTTTATTGTTGTGTAGTATTTCTTTAGTGCAGTGATATAAATAATCTTCAAAATGCCAATAACAACCACAGAAACAATGAATTTAATGTTTGTAAGTTATGCATAGAAGGAGGTTGTATTCATATTTGCTTAATGTATCATTCCACTCTGTTTAGAATGATGATGATATGCCCTATGAAGAGGAGATTCTCAGAAGTCCATTTTCTGTGAAGCATTGGTTAAGATACATTGAACACAAGAAAGCGGCTCCAAAAGATGTTATCAATCTCGTGTATGAACGGGCGTTGAAGGAGCTACCTGGTTCATATAAGTTGTGGTACAATTATCTCAAACTACGCAGAAAGCAGGTAAAAACAAAGTGTGTTATTGATCCTGATTATGAGCAAGTCAATAATGCGTTTGAAAGAGCTCTAGTATTCATGCACAAAATGCCTAGAATTTGGATAGATTACTGTTCTTTCTTAACAGACCAATGCAAGATTACAAGAACGAGAAAAACATTTGATAGGGCACTTAGAGCTCTGCCAATCACTCAACATCATAGAATTTGGCCATTGTATCTAACTTTTGTGCAAAAGCATGAAATACCAGAAACTGCAGTACGTGTATTTCGGCGATACTTGAAACTAATGCCTGAAAATGCTGAAGAATATGTTCAGTATTTAACAAAAATTGATCGCCTTGATGAAGCTGCCCAAGTATTGGCGAAAATTGTAAATGATGAGTACTTTTCATCACAACAAGGTAAATCCAATCATCAACTATGGAATGAATTGTGTGAATTAATATCAAAGAATCCACGAAAAGTAACATCACTGAATGTGGATGCCATTATTCGCGGCGGACTAAGACGATACACTGATCAACTCGGTCATTTGTGGAATTCACTGGCTGATTATTATGTCCGTAGTGGCTTATTCGATCGTGCCCGTGATATATACGAGGAAGCAATTCAAACTGTTACCACAGTTAGAGATTTTACCCAAGTATTTGACGCATACTCGCATTTCGAAGAAATCTCGCTGAAGAAACGTATGGAAGAAATTGGGCACAAACCAAGTCCAAGCCAAGAAGATGAAGTAGAACTTGAATTGCGTTTGTCCCGGTTTGAAAACTTGATGGATCGTCGTCTTCTCCTCTTGAACTCTGTTCTTCTTCGTCAGAACCCCCATAATGTGCAAGAATGGCATAATAGAGTTAAACTATATGAAGGTAATCCCCATGAAATCATTAACACATACACTGAAGCTGTACAAACGGTTGAACCGAAATTAGCAGTGGGTAAACTTCATACTTTATGGGTTGAATTCGCCAAGTTTTACGAGAGTAATGGCCAAATTGAAGATGCTCGCTTGATATTTGAAAAGGGCTCTCAGGTGGAATATTTAAAAGTTGATGATTTAGCTTCCGTCTGGTGCGAATGGGCAGAAATGGAAGTTCGCAATGAGAATTACGAAGATGCTTTGAAGCTTATGCATCGTGCAACAGTAATACCACAACGCAAAGTCAATTACCACGATGAAAAAGAAACAGTCCAAGCCCGTTTGTTTAAGAGTTTGAAAGTTTGGTCATTGTACGCCGATCTTGAAGAGAGTTTCGGTACTTTTAAAACCTGCAAGGCTGTTTATGATCGCATATTGGATTTGAAGATTGCCACACCACAAATTATTATAAACTATGGGGTGTTCCTAGAGGAAAACAACTATTTCGAAGAGGCATTCCGCGCTTATGAAAAAGGCATTTCATTGTTTAAATGGCCGAATGTTTCGGATATTTGGAACACGTATCTAAAGAAGTTCTTGAGCAGATACGGCGGTTCGAAACTAGAAAGAGCGCGCGACTTGTTCGAGCAATGTTTGGAAAACTGTCCCGCGAAATATGCAAAGTTGTTGTATTTACTATATGCCAAACTAGAGGAAGAACATGGAATGGCTAGACATGCGATGGCTGTTTATGAACGAGCAACAAGCGCAGTTTTACCGGAAGAAATGTTCGAAGTTTTTAATATTTATATAAAGAGAGCGGCTGAAATATACGGAGTGCCAAAAACACGGCAAATTTATGAGAAAGCAATTGAGGTACTGCCAGAAGATAAAACACGAGAAATGTGCCTTAGATTTTCCGAAATGGAAACAAAACTTGGCGAGATTGATCGCGCACGTGCGATTTACGCACATTGCAGTCAAATGTGCGATCCGCGAGTCACCGCCGAATTCTGGCAGGTGTGGAAAGAGTTTGAAGTTCGTCATGGCAATGAAGATACAATGCGTGAAATGCTTCGCATTAAGAGAAGTGTCCAAGCAATGTACAATACCCAAGTGAATATGATGTCTGCGCAGATGTTGAATTCTGCAGGCTCCGTTGCTGGAACGGTTGCAGACCTAGCTCCTGGTGCGAAAGACGGCATGCGCATGCTCGAAGCAAAAGCCGTTGAAATGTCCGGCACAAGTTCGCTCACGAAAGGTGGAAATATTATGTTTGTGCGTGGTGAAACTCAAGGCGATACTCGTGGTGAAAAAGTAATCAATCCAGATGAAATTAACATTGACGATGACGACGACGAAGACGGTGGTGGTGAGCAGGATGATGAAAATGCAAATGGCGATGAAAACGATGACCAAGATTTGCCGATCAAGAAGCAAGCCATTCCCAGCGAAGTGTTCGGCAGCCTGAAAGTTAACCGAACCAAGGATAGCGACGAAGAAGAAACATAAGTTTTTGTAAGTACAACATTTTTCCTTCGTTAAAGAATTTCCTTTTATTGAGATTCGTGCTCAATTTAATAAAAAAATCAAATGATAAAGTCATCATAATTCTATGCGCATTCTGTGATCACTCATCTCTTGAACTATGTTCGTGAAGTTTTTTAAAACTAGTGGTAACACAGTACTGCTGAATGCTCCTTAACTAGATTTAATGCCACTTGATATATATCAACTTATCTCGTAATACATAATTCACAGTCTTTTCATATGTGGCACTGGTTTATTAGAACCCCGCTGGAAATGCGTTTAAATGACATAGCTGGGCGCTGTTATAAAATGCAATGAATTGGATACTTGAGTGCTCAAATTTGTTGAGCAGGTTATTATAGAGCCAGAGTCTTTATGAATGCCACCGAACATTATCAATTCAGACTTTCCGTTAACTAACGTATACAGTACTGTTTCTTCAGGCCCATCAATTTGTACATTACTCTCTTTCACAGTCAGCCATTCCACATATGGTTCCTCATCCAAAGCGTGTGATATGTCCAAGACATATAACCACAGAGCATTTCTCTTTGGCTTTGGTGGAATTGCCTGTATATAATTCTCGCCTAGAAGTTTACCTTTAAACTTCTCTTCGGCCTGTTTCATCTTCTCCTGGCGAACTAATTTCTTAGCCCGTAGTTTTAAATCATTGTTTTGATCACTTTCATTAAAAGCAGCCATGCTTAATGGTTCTCTCCGTTCAACGCCACTTGGACCTGGCATATCCATATTATTCGCATCTCGCTGTGCTTCGTCATTAGCTTTAGGCCGTTTAATGCCCTTCAATGTCCCACGACGTCCATTAATATTTTCATCTTGATCGACAACACGATCGGCCATGTCAATACGTCCTTGCCCACGATGTGCCAACTCCGGAGGATTCTCAACCGGTGGCACCCAGACACCTCTCGAATAATATCGAAACGAACATGGATTCGGATTAGTTTTACTCTTGCTAAGCACAATTATCTTATCGTCCACCCTGCATACAGGATTACACCACAAATTCGGTGGTGCGTGCTTTGAGTTTCGCACTTCCATACGTTTCCACTTCCAAAGGGTGCCCTTCATATTCAGAATCCATATATCCGAAAGAAACACAGATGGTCCACCTGAACCTCCCATAACTAGAACGTTTTCATCATCCAGCACGGTTTGTGATTGTCCGTAACGTTCCTGAGGTTTTACATGACCTAAAAATATGTTATGAGCAATTTCTGAGACATGCCTATAAACAGTATTTAAAAAACACACCTTCCGTCTCTTGTTTATACCAATTCCACGTTTCTAAATTTAACTTCCATATATCGTTGGTCTTCGTGGAATGCACTACGTTGCTGCCACGCTGCAATCCACCGAATATAACCATCCAGTTGCCGTGCACTGATACTGAATGACCTGCCGTGGGTGGCGGCGTCACCGCCGTGTTGATACATGTCCAGCGGTTTGCCTTAATATCGTAGGTGTGAAGTTCGTTGAACAAATGCCAACTCTGGTGAAGTGGATATGACGGCGGGTACGTCCAACCACCGAATAATACTAAACGAAAATAGCTCAATGAGATGAGAATCATTGTTTTTCCTGAGTCATTGACTCACCTAGAGACTCCTTATAACACACCATTGTGCTGCACGCCTTTGGAGCCGGATAAGTGCCCATTGTCAGCGGTCGTACCCAATTCCTTGAAGATAAATCCAGCCGCCACAGATCATTGAATGTTGTCATTGAGCATGTACAGCCACCAAAGACATACATTGAGTTATCCACCACAACTGCTGAATGTGAATAGCGTTTGGTGATAGCCAAGGACATTGGCGGAGGCGTTATTGTCTTCCATGATATATCAAAATCTTGAATCGCTCTGTTTAGATTGCGTTTCTTAATTTTTATTACATCTAAAAAGCTCATAATGAATGGACATTGCATTAGGTGGAAGTTTGTTTTACTTACTGTATACACATCTTCTCCAGCGTTTTGATACGCTCATGCAATCATGAATATCTCTATATGGCGGCAAGAAACACATAATAAACTCAAGCACTTCATCAGGAAGGTCTTCAATTGTTAGAGAAGCCTTCATAACACTGTCGTTCACAACACTTTCTGACGACGAAGCCATTCTCAGCTGAAGCACACTTGAAACATAAATGATCACTGAAGAGTTGAATCGGCTGCTGAGACTGTCATTTCGCGTAGGATAATGCTCTCCGGTTGTGTTTATTTAAATCCAGCCAAGTGCTAAGTCACTCATTCAGTGTTTATTAATTTCGATCCATTCAATGAATGTACATTCTGCCGTATGATTGCAAGGTTATGTAGGCATCCACTTTCTCCCAAATTAAATACATATAGCTAATTTCGATCTCGAGCATATCCCAGCAAAAACTACTAGTATTTTATTTATGCGGTGACTGCATACCGAATGACCGAAATGGACTTAATATCCTGCATTTCGAGAACACTTTGTATGTTTTTCGAAAATGTCAAAAACTGCTGGCAAGCCAATCGATGTCAAAAATGACAGTGTTTTACACCGCGAGTTTTGAATCATGTTAGCTATAAATGTTTATTAACAATTCTATATAGTATAGTGAATTAATCTTAAGTGCAATCGTTAGCTGTTGCAATATTTTACCATATGCATAACAGTAGTCCATAGCGGTTTATTTATATTTGCCCATCTCACAGTACGCATAACCTCGAATTAGTACTGCATTTACTACAAAGTAGTTTTAATGTAAATTAAGAGTATATCTAGTGAAAATGTCGTTACTTGTACATTTAAATCCAGTGATTGAACAATTGAAGAACTTAAAACAAGTTCTCCCACACAATTTTACCCTGACAACAACACATAAGGTGATTGCTATGCATTTGTTTATTGCTCGATGCTATCTGAACATCTAATGAAGAAACTTTCGCGTTAGTTGTTATTGTGTCATGTCTTTTAAAAGTCTCTAATTTGTTGTAAAATTTGGCAAATTGTAATAATTGTATTTTGTTCCAGGTTGTTGTTGTTTCTGTAACTGCAAGTGTGGCTTTGCTAAGTGTCTTGGCAAGATATATGAGACGCAAAAAACAAATTGTTGATCCAAAGACATTTCGAAGACCATTAATAAAACGATCCAGAGCATCAGGAATACGTAGTCCAACAGGTAAGTTTTAATCCAAAAGCAGGATACCATTTTGCTACTCCTTGAATCCGTAAATAATTATGACGCAAACGAATATTTTATGAAATTTAAATATCTAGAAAACATGTTTTGTAAACAACAACAAGACTTGTTTATATTTAGAATGGATCTCAACAGATAGTATTTCAGTTTAACTGGTATTCTTATAATGACTACAAGTGATTGATTTCCTAGATGTTTGCAAAGTTAAGTCTTTTATTATCAGTTTATACTTTTAGTCAGAAATTTATTAATGCGGGAAAGGGCTTGTTATACTCGGTTGAATCTTATGTGCGTTGGGTTGCCAAACGAAATATCCATGGACGAATATATTTCCAGCTTACAACTCTGATTAATTATATGGCTAACCGGCTTATTGAAATGGCATATTAATTGATTATTATTAGGCTACGATGACGTTTTGTTTATATAGATGGAATATGCCATTATGTGAATTGCCGTATTATGTAATGTGCGTTTTAATCAAATTGACCCAACGACCGCATTTCATTGTAAATACAAGCACGCTACTTTATAATAATATAAGTCGATTAAATATTTTGCCGTTGATGGCACGTTGCCGTTTTTTTCTCAGAGGGTCTCCATTTATGCACTTACATAACTCATTGAATAATTTGTTTGAGCATCAAGCCAATTGTAAGCGGGAACGTCGCGTCAAAATACGAATGTTGATGCGGATGTTTTGTCCTTCAAAATTCGTTTGCGTCGCATTGCGAAATGCGCTTGATTTGCTATCGGAATTTGCAACTTATGATGATAAACTCTTCTTCTTGTTGGCAGATTTAATGAGCACAGCGAGCAGTGGACGAAGAAGCAATACGCAGAGCAACTTTAGCGAACGGCGTGCCCGTCACGATTCCATCTTGGGCGTTGTGGCCAGCGAGCGTGCGTCCGTTGCATCGGGCAGCCTGGCTAGCGGCACTTTGATTATACCGGAAAATATAGACAATGCGAAGCTAACACCGCAACAACTCGGAGTTATGGGTGAGTGAGTTTTCCATTTTTATGATACGTCTCTCCATGATTACTGATGAATGCGGTACGCGCTTGGAGAATTTAATTGCGCATCTCGTTTGCAATCGCTCGCAGTGAATTGATGCGCAATCGAAAAGTTGAAATTCGAATTGAAACCAATTTAATAACAAAGGTAGTAGCCGTCAGTTGAAGTATCGCCGATTTGAGTATCGGCTCGTTGGTCTAGGGGTATGATTTTCGCTTAGGGTGCGAGAGGTCCCGGGTTCAAATCCCGGACGAGCCCACGGTTGACTTTTTGCCCTTTTTCGTAGCTTTGTATCTTGTACTTGCATAATTTGCAATTTAACTTATGTGGGTGCAGACCTCTTGCAATTTACGCCGATTACAATTATAAAACGTATGAGTCACATGACGTCACTTGCATGCTTTAGTCATGTACGCTTATGGACACTAACATTGAGCAGTGTCAAGTATTAATTATTCACTACGGGTCGGTAATTTTAATTATGGCGAATGGTAGATTGATACATGCAAAAACGTAAAGCAACCACAAAGACGAAAATGTTGCGTAGGCGTATGTAATTATAGACCGCATAATCACATTCTCAATGTGCGCGCTGCCTTCCAATGTTAATTCACATCTGCCTGTGCCTAAAAATAATATGCATTTGTCAGCTAATGAATATTTAATTATGCATTCGTGTACAAGAAATTAATGAAAATTCTGCCTTTACGCCCGGAAATATTTTATTAGCATTTTTTCCGAGCTGAATAGAAAACTGAACTTTGTTCGGTTTGAAAGTTCATTACCGTTGATTCAAAATTGTGGGCGGTAAAAGTAGTGAATGTGTCACTTTATCACTTAACTTCTAAACGCAATGGGTCCATTCGCGCTCATTCATAATCTTGGGTGTCTTCTTCGCTCATAAATCATCGTTTAAAATCTAGCGTTTTTTCATTATGCGTGGTGCGCGTTGTCATCGTTTTAGTTTATTGCCACTTTCATCACGATGGTAAAGTAGATAGTTTTATGCACATTAAATATGATTACAAGAGGTTAATATTTTCAACTTTGAAAACTCGTACAACATGATAACAGCAATGCTGAAAATAGTTGGTATCATAGGAAGCTATTATGGTTGAAGAATTCAGTCGTCTAGCAGAGATTTTAATAAATTATTATGCGCGAGAAGCTTTTCACGTGAATTAACAAACATGCTTTGATTAAAGAACAAAAGAATTTAATTAAAAACTTTTATAGCTTCTCGTTTCACATAATATTCAATTTAATCTAGTAGTAGGAGCTGAAACTACCTGCATGTGGTGCAGGAGGAACTCTTGATTGAAAATTGTTTGGTAGCTTTGAGCATTTTATTACCGCATGGACGTATTATGAATATTATTATTATTGATGGAATAGAATGACATGAGGCTTGCTTATGATTAAATTAACGTACATCACCGTTGCGTTGCCGCCATGCCGTGGGCGAACGCGCTTGACCGCGGTATCCAGCCGGCGGCAATGAGTCGCAACGAGTCGGTTCGTATTATGCGCACTGTGTGGGCGGCGTTCGATCTATTCGATCTGTCCACTTTCTATGCAAGCGCATAAGTTGCTTAAACTCTTACAGCCGCCTTTCTCGATCAAATCGGGCTGATAGCAAAACGCGTTTCCATTCAAACTTGAAATTATTTTAGGCGCTTTCGACTTAAATATTGCGTAAATATTTTAACTGATTAATTTGGTTTACTTACTTTTACTTGTAATGTTAGCTAATGAGTGCGACAACATTTCGTAATATCAATCGATAATCTAATTACGCGCTGTGCTGGTGCGATTGAAAGATGCTGGTACAAATGAACGCGGTGATTTGTGCCATTTCTCAGCGCAACGCCCAAATTGGATTTCGCGCGAGATAGGTAGGTGGCTCGTGAAGAAGAGTCATCAACGCGCCCTGAAATTAAGTCGCCTTGCTGTAAAGTGAATGCGTTTATCAACGCCTTGCTGCGCTTAATTGACAGCGTTCGTTCATGTAAATTTCGCTAAATTTACATCATTGAGTCACTTTCATCATCGTTACTTTTTGTGCTTGCAGCAAGAATGATTTTCTTCCTTGGGTTTTTAGTGGCTTTACGTTTTGTGGTTAGTATGTTAATTACACCAGCAGAAAATAGGAAAGAGAATGGAAATAGGTTGAATCGTGAAACACGTATCGTGTCGTGTTCTAGAAACATGCAGTTGTCTGCTGGTTGCTCTCCTTCCGCTGTGTGCAAATTGCGTTTTCCTGCGCGTTCTATATTTGCCTGAGAGTGCTATCATCGATCCGGGCGTCGCGACGCTCTTGTCATTTCTGCATGTGCAAACAACAACGCATTGATAGATTATGAATATTCTATTAGCTTTTCATCTTTGCAAATAGGATCAAAAAAAGAACGATAGGATAGGATAGCACGAAATGTATTGAATTGTTAGAAAGACGACGTTCTACTTTGAATGGATATGTCGTATAAATGGGGGGTACCCCCTTTCAGCTTCGTGCTCCCAAAAAGTTGTAATGGCAACGTGGATTTCAAGTTTCTTTATGCAGTTGATTTTCAATGATTGCAAGAATCTAGAATGAGTTTCTCGACAATCTAATAATATTCGATTGAATTTTACTATACGTTTCATCAGGTTATATGTCGTGAAAGAAGTAGGGTGGTGACAAATTGCTTTCACGAAGGAAGCACGTAATATGCTGTCTTTGAAGCAGGCTTATTGATAAGTTTCTTCCTTGCGGCTTTAAAGCTCGTGTAATACATGTTCGCACGTTTAATTTTCGGCTGTTTCCCACTCGCTGTAGACCTTGAGGTAACTTGTTTGTTACAATGTGGCGTTTAATTAATTTTGCAGAACTTAGTTTGCTGAAGATGTAATTCAGGTGTTATTGGCTACATTTTGCATAATCGTGTTTCGAATTTACTTCCACTTGTATCTTGGAGAATATTTTCGTGTTTTTCTGGAAATCATATAAATGCAAAGTAATATTATCTTATGAAATATTAATCAGTCAAAAAGACGCCTCTATTGGGAGCACTCTCAAAGCACTTGAATAGAAAGCGAAATACATTTGTACGCATTTTCTGCTGCGAAGCTTAATCCTGCGTGTTCGAATAAGAAGGGGAGCGTATCAAGGACAATGTAAATCTGTTTGATTGTCTGGAGCATCCATCCTTGCGGCGCGAGCGGTGCGATCCCTTTTGCGAAGGGTGGTTAGTTGTTGTTCAAGGATAATTCTGCACGATGTGCAAGTTGAATGTCTGAGGCGCTGTATGGGGAATGCAAGGATTAATCATTTAGTGCGTCTTCGTCGTCATAGACGAGGGAGTTCCATTTCAGGGGTGGTTTTACCTTCTTTGCGTTTGTCAATTGTGTGCATAGACGATTTACGCCTCTGTAAGCCGCACACGCGTGAAATGCGTAGGGAAAAGACCTAAGTCTATTCTTAGTTAAGGATAACACCTAAATACCCCATATACACGGTACGGAGATATTTAAATTTTGCAATACCTATTTTAAATTTTATCAAATTTTGTGTCAAATCGTTAATTAGTTTGGAAACTGTCAGATTCGCTTACCTTAATGATAAATGCATGTCTCGTGTTGTTTTACATATATTTCGTAATGCAAGAAAATGCAATTTCGCGTCGTGTATCATTTGAATATTTTGTTCCTGATGTTCACGCGCTGTGACTGGTAACATGCCGACCCTTTTGTTTAAGACTTGTTTGTATTGTATAATATTTCATATTGTTTCAATTCATGAGCTCAACTTGCATACAAGTCTTCGTAGCTCTTTATTTTCTTAGTTGAGAAATAATGGAACACCTCGGTGATGTCATTCGCAGATCGTTCTCGCATTTATTTTTCTTGATGGCCAGTGATACTTTTCCTTCCTTCATAAGAAAATATGCTCGGAAGAAGTGGAGTCCATTATTAACGGATAAACAAGACGCAGATGTTGTAGCAAAAATGTAAATTCACATAAAAGTTAGATGTACGTAGCTGATCGCAATCGGAAAACGCGGTCGGATAGAACGCGAACACGGGATGTTAGACGGTGTAATATGATGAGATGATGGCGTATGGGCGTTGGTGTGCAACGATGCAGTCGCCGACCCATAATGTACCATAAATCAAGAAACAATGTGGTCTATATTTAGAGAACAAAAGAGATGCATCACGCATGCATCATTCCGACGTGATGCATTTCGCATATAACGTAGCTGGCTCTTTAATCTTGCTTCCTTCAAGACATCTTCGCCATTCATTCATACGCTCCTCTGAAAATAGACAGTGTTCATGTAGGATATGGACTAAAAGGATAATTGCAATTTTTCTTCTCGATTTTTTTTTCATATCCAAAGTTTGGATATAAATTATATGGTGAGAAGTATTTATGGAAACATTGAACTTTAAACACTAGGTAAACAAACTTAAATCACGTTTTGCAATGCCATATTAAGTGCATACGTGTGCAGAGTAAGCTGATTACAACAAAGTTAACGTCATAAGGTTTGCTACGAAAATATTACATACCTACTAAAATGGAGTGTGCGTTCATAAATTTATTGCACTTGCACGTTGCCTTTAGAGTCACACAATAATTTCTAAGAAATGTGTTTGGCGAGAAATTGGCGAAATGACGATGAGATTTCTGTAATGAGTGCGTAGTTTTGTGAAAAAAAGGTAATATCCGGTCAATATTGAGTTATTGAGATGAAATTGCACGGAGTAATTGCAATTACAGTTTGTGCAAACAGTTTTCCTCCCGGCGCTTCAATCCATTAGTAGCTTCATCCCTGCAAACGATTTCAAATAAATGGCGATTTGTCTGACGTAATTTTTCGTCCTTTCCATCGTAATTGCTTTGCTTCGTGCTTCATTTGCTGAAAGTGAAGGCAGTATGAAAATATTAATTTTATATCTATTTGCTGGCTAACGCCTAGACGATTCACAAATAATCCAAAGACAAATTAAGTTTGAAGTAATTTTAATTGATCAAATTATCTATGATACAATTACATATATTTAAAATTTACATTGAAATAATTAATAATTAAATCCATTCAGCGATGTTTGCATCATTACATTTTTTGTTCCATTTTGTTTATTAATTGCTTGTTGTTGCTTGCCCTCCTGATTCTGCCATTCGATAGCATAGCGAAGCATTCGCAAACAGAGCCAGCGGATAATTAGCCATTAACAATCAATCGCAAGGCATTAATCATCGGAGGTAATTATCTCATTAATTCAATGCGGTCGCTCTTTGCGCACTCGCTTGATTCGCTTGCAACTCAATACGCACAGCTTTGGTCGCACACTTCATTGATCATTAATTTATTTATCGCCATTATTCGTAACAGCTGAATGCATTTGGCGTGCGTCAAAAACGGGCAACGAACGATTATTAGGCATCTTGTCTTCACCTGTTAATTGGCATATTACAGTTAATTAGACAATTAATTAGTGTTTGCATTTGTTTCGTGGACTCACATCTCTCCTACGTCTAGCGTACTTACTACACTTGAATAATTCTCGAGTAATGTGAGAGATGACATCGATTACATTTATTCAGAGTAATATTTATTGAGTTGGAGTGATCTTAAACATTTATAGAATATTTGTAACTTGGTTTAACAACAAACGCATGCAGGGAACACGCACATTTTGTTCTTAGTTTAGTAGTTATACATTATGCATATCTAGTCGACAAGTATTTTTTATTTGGCTATTCTTTTAGTAGATGTTGGTTTTTCTAGATTTATTTTGGAGGATAAATGTAATTCACATTTAATGGTGACTACCTTAGATATTTGTTCAGAGATAGAATACTGCTTTTTCTCTTTTCATTTCATTTCAATGCGTTTCGTTTCTTAGTTTTGCTTTTGTACTGAATTTTAAAACGTGACGTTTTCAGTCTAATAGTTTTGTTTGGTTTGCACTTATTCGATCGAGAAATTCGGAAAGGGAAGTAAAAAACAATCGTTGAATAAACGTAAGAAAATCAATGAGAATTAGAATTCTATTCAGTTCTCTACAACTAGTTAGTTCGTATCTCACAATTTTCTTTAGTTTTTCTTCTTCATTTCCACTTCGTTTCTTTACTACACAAGATGCAAAAATATATCATATTTTATGCGTACATACATTACAAACAATCAGTACTATTTAGTTATAGGCAATATATATTTTGGTTTTATTTTTTATTTAGTTACTTATTGTTTTGAATCAATTGCTACTGGTTGTTCTTCTTTATTTAGTTCTTAAATTTTGATCTCTATTTGGCTATCAGCGGATGCTAATATGTTCCTGGACGTTTTCTTGGATTCATTTTACCGTTCAATTCATTTTTGTTTGCATTTAGTTGCACGTCTCGAAAATGTTTAATTCACGCTGACTTTAACAATTCTTATCAGTACTTAGATTATTTACCATACCGTACCGTTAATTTACATATCATATATTTATATAGGTCATTTATCACCGCGTCTACTTTTCGCGTAACACAATGAATCTCCAGTTTTGGAATCGAAACCAATGCTTTAATCACTAACATACGTAATACAATTTACTTTTTGTAAGGAATTTGCAGTAAAATCAAAATGATATTCAACTGACTGACAGATATTTACATGACTTGCATTCACATTAGTTTGTGTACGTACGACGTTTACTTACACACTTGCTTCAATCTCCAATTTATATACATTTTTTAATTGCGTTTTGTTTTACTGCAAATTACTTGGAATGATGACTACAGATAGAGAGAAAAAGGACTATGAACATAATGAAAACAATCAAATAAAATTGCATTTTAAAATTACGATAACTGAAAGGTTAAGGGGGGACAGAGAAATAATATTTGCAAACCGGAAAATCTCATCGAAAACAAGACAAGATAAAATTATTTCAATAATTAATTAAATACATACATATATATTATATATTTTTATGTAAGAGGTACTTATTTACAGCAGAATTAATTCTTCATAATCGGGTAGTAATATCACACACTCGCACTTTGCCTTATTTTATACATATGTTCTTTGTATCGCTACAAAGTTGGTAAACACATGGCTGCTTTCCGTGTTCGGCTATTATGATTTGCAAATATTTCAAAGGCATAAATAATTAAATCGTATTCCGAATATGCAACATGCAAAGAGGAATTATTGTTGCATACGACACAACTTAAAAGTAAATTTCTAGCTTCTCATTACATTCGCGTTTTGATTTATTTCGTGCTTCGAAAAGCTGCTAGGATGAAGCAAGAGCGAGACACAAAACACTGCCGTTACCGATCATCATTATTATTTCATTTGGAATTGCTTGCGCGCTCTATTTGTATGCGTACTTGGAAATAAGCACGACGTTTTTGCATTTTTTGGGGGACAACTTTGAACTTACTTGCATTGCGCTGCTCGACGTAAAGATTTACGTTAGTGTCGCACGCATTATGCCGGCGAAAATTGCGATCAGGAAGCAGCCAAGACTTGGCAGATGAGTATTGCTGCCGCCAGCGGTCGATTCGCGCATGACTGCATCCTGCTTGTTCTTCAGTGAGGACGCTTCCCCGCCGGACATGATGTCATTCTCATGCTTGTCCGGTTCACCGTCCAGTGCGCCTTTCTTCACTTTGCGCTCCATGCTATCTTCATCGTCGACGTCTTCTTCCTCCCGTGATAATATCGGACTTAAGTCTTCGGTCGTGGTACGGCCAGTGGTGGTTGTTGTGGTCGTCGTGGTGGTAGTGGTCGTTGTTGTGGTGGTTGTCGTTGGCACAAAGCTGTTGTTATGCAGGAAGTAAACAGGTCCTAGTTCTTGCTGCACATTGACCATGTTACGTTCGATACGGTTATCCTTAATCAACCGGTCGCGTGTCTCGTTATCCTTGTAGAACGCGGTAATAGTGGCGGTGTATGCCTCATCTGCTTCGGTATAGTCTCCAGATAGAGTAACATTTACTGCGGTGCCTGGTGCCAAATAGGCTACAACTGGAAAAAGATCTACTATTTCACGGGTTTCTTTTACACCCCACTTGCCCTCGTAGGTTTTCTGATTCTGAGTATGCACAAGGAATGGGAATCCGCTCAGGATACCATGTCCATGGCCCCAGTAAATACTGTAGTTGTAGCTGTAGTTTAACACGGTTTCCACACGCACGCCTCCTTCGTTTTCGTTCTTAAGGACGGCTTGTCCTAGGATTCTGTGATTGCGCGAGATACGTTTCCGGAATTGGTCTAACTTGATTTTGCTGATTTCGTACCGGATGGGTTCAGTTTCAACAAGGATTTCACCATCCTCTGATTCCATTTCTACGTTATGTTCGTTGATAACGAAATAAACGCCATTCTTGCGATTCGGGTCTACTTTACCCAAGTAATGGGTGAAGGTTTTGTCTGACGGGTCAGCCGGTCGTCGGGCCACAAAGTTGCGGTATGGTTCGTCACCGCCAGCAATTGCGCCTGGTGGATGTAGGCTGTATTGGTCTTTGCGCACCCAGGTGAGACGCGCGCTGTCTTCAATGTTCACCAGAATCTCGAAAGAGTCGGCTGCATGCACGCGTCCGTGTAAAGAAATGATGCATTTTCGTTCAGCTTGTCGCATTTGCCCAGCCACCCAAATACCGTTCTGCATCGCGCGACATACGTAAACGGGACGCAACGAGTCGTTGCTTGCACTGTTTGTGTCAGCCCCATCGTCTGTAAACAAACACACAATTCAAGTTATAGCAATTTCAATGCATTCGTTTCGTAACCTAAACAAGATGAGTAAATCTAGGGAGAAATGTACCTTGTTCATTCTGATAGGCGCCAATAACCGCATTATCGAAATTCTTGGTGTTTTTCGACGCGGAAATCCATTGTAGCGCAGTCGACGTTAAAAGCTGCTGGAAGTTTTCAGACAGCTGATACACGGAGCTGTCACTCTCGCTGAGATCAAGCGCCGCGCAGAAAATTGCGAATAGCAGCACTCCTCGTGGGATCTGCAACAATTAGAAAAGGTTATCTCATTTCACATCTGATAGTGCATTTCGTCTATGCACTTGAGTAGTGTCGAGAGAAATTTTAGTCGAGAAGTTATTGGTAATTCGTGAAGTAAAGTGCATTATTATTACGGTCGGCGCGTTTAAGTTCCAGCAGAACACACCGGGAAGTTATAAATCGTCGCAGACTAATTACAAATAAATCGTAGTATTCGCCGCTAACGAGCTAGCTAGGTGCCGGACTGTAATTGCAAAGATGAAGAGAAATAGAACAATTCGACGTTATCGAGGATTATTGTGGTACATTTGCGCATTCAAGGGTGAGTACATACAGTTGTATTATATTCATCTGGTAACGCATCATTAGCTTCACAACGTACAGTTACTTATTGGCTGCTAATTGAGCTCATGGCATCTCGTGCTCGACGCATAATTAAATTATTAATTAAGTGCCGTCGAAGGCGCCCGGATCGATAATGAACTCGTGCAAAGCAATTAGAATTCTTTACTCTTTGGTGATTTCTCGCGTATTCGAAACTTTTGTTTTTATTGCATTTCACTTCCTGTGCGTACTGCGTTTTTTACAGCTTAGAGGTGTATTTAACACTTATCTGTAATTGCAAGGAAATGGTTTCTTCTATTGCGAAGCAGCAAATAATTATTATACTGTTTATAATAATTACACACTTGACATTGCACTAAAATTATTCAATGAATAATTAAATAGCTTTGATATGCGCATAGAAATGCCTCAAAGCATACTTTTATAATTAGGATCCGACAAAAACTGGAAATGTTTTGAGTGACAAGTACAATTCCATAAACAGCGTTTGCATAATATGTCGAATCGAAGGAAGTATATTATTTTTTGCACGCAAAGATAACGTAAATAACACTAACGATAAAAGTGTATTACGAGAGACAAGGCGAGCGACTTTCTGAATTATTCAAGCTATTCGGAGTTTTGCTTTGCTTTAATTGGCGTTTCATGCAAATCGCCACGTTACGTAAGACGTTTATAATTGAGATGAGGAATTTAAAATTCAATTTCGCTTTTTATGCGATAACATGACATGTTGTATCGTGAGTAGTTGTGAGTGATGATTCAGAATCAAGGTTGAATTTGTTGAGGCAGGTAGTGACGTAACACGCAGTTAAATTTTATTTGACCAATTTTAGAAATTATCGCATGCAGAAATATTTGAAAGGGTTCGATGTTAAGGTGCGTCATTGCAATGGCAGCACGAAGATTTTGCTTATGCATTTATTAAACTAAACGTTATTGTTGCGCAAGAGACATTCAACTCGTCGAAAGATAAATCTCGGAGTCGACGTGCACTTCTGACTGATAGTCGCTGCAACGAACGACTACTGCGGCTATTAGAGTGAATTCATGATGTAATTATTGCTCTTGCATTCAGGTGAATGCCTCGCATCGCCGACAAACAAACGCGTGATTATTATCGCAGGTAATTGCCATTTAAAGCATGGCATTAAATGCCGTTTTCATATGGGTTTACATATTGTGCATATTAAACGTAATGTGATTAGGAATCTTGTTAGTTAGTCCACCATCGAGTAATGCTGCGGAATTTATCGATTGATATTCCAGCGTTTTTTTTTGCGCACACACACACATGCCATAAATCAGCTTAGAAGCGTTCAAGAAATGAGATTACCGATTTGATCTCGGTAATTGCATCAGAAAGCATTTCCACCATGGCGTGTAATTATATCAAGTGAGAACGAGTAATGAGTGCAACGCGTTTTTCAAATATTTTTATGCATCGCGATGCTTAATTAATGGGCTATTAGCTTCAACGTTGCGTTTAGAAAGTTGCGCGTTTGCCTCAGCTACACGAGTCCAGAATAAACATAACTAATCTTCGCTCATCGCGAATGCAAACAATCATCATATCAATAAGCGGTAATTGCACATTGAGCGTCTGAAGTTGGTTTCAAGTTCTCTCGTGTTTGTAGTTTGCATGGTGAGTGAACGAGACTCGCATTGCGACTTAGCGTACACACTCAATTTCGAAACGTAAAGCAAACATCATCTCACTAACCCTTCTTTTCGTTCAATTGATACACATCAATATCAATAATAATATCTCTGCGCGAATCGCAACGAACATATCCTGTCCTCGGTCGAATCAACAATCAACGCGTTAGGCACTGCTCTCACCGATAAGCGTTTAGGCGAGGAAGAGTAGAATGTATGTATGTACATTCCTTGATGAAATATTTATTAATGCAGCAAATGGCATCGCGCGCTATCTTTACAACTCGTGTAAATGTTAATGTATGGATGTATAGTGTTGTACGCTCTTGTTTCTATGCGCCTCATGGGCCTGTAAGTATGTATGTAGTTAGTTTGTTAGTTGCCTGGCTGGGAATTGTTTAAACAGGTTTCTTCGTTTTGCTTATTTTTTCAGTTCGTCGTCATCTTGTACGGCCGATGAAACAATGCAATGCGCGCGCGACAAGCGAACAAACACCGGTGTGCAATGCTTACATGCTTTTGGCTTATCGCCGTCTTTTCACATGAGCAAGCGTAAACGAATTACTCCAGAGTTGTGCGCTCGCAATTAGTCATACTTTGTGTTTGCTCATAATTCTCAGGAAGTCGAAAAACTTACTCTTTTTCCACGAAACGCGTACTTGGCTGACATAGTTACAAAGATAGTCAGAAATCTTGCAGTTAAATTTCTATTTTTGTCCTGGCAAAATTGCGAACTTTTTATCATTCTTAATTCTTTATCTGCTGAAACTTTCCCTTTTCTAAACTTTTTAATTGTTTAAGAAAATGTATTTTTTATCAGCGAGATTTTGGCAAAAAAGTACCTACATACAACTTTATTATAGCGTTTTTGTAACAAACAACAAACAAGATATAAAGTTACGCGCAAGTTTATAGATCTTCTTTTCTCTGGCGATCCTGACAGAAATTCGAATTTCAGTTTGGACATAAGTAGCAAGCATGTTCCGCGTCTGTTTACTGCTTCCTTATTTGACACAAACTTGTTTCTTCGTTAAAACACACACGAACATATTCCGTATTAAGTGCGCGTGTAATACTCGCCCCGTATGTAGTGCGAGCGCACGTAGGTGGCTGGCGCGTCTCTGTGTTTTATTGATCTTCCTCCCGAAGTGCGTTCGAGTCGCACGCAAAGAGTAACTCGCCTGCTTGCATTGCATCTCGTGCTAGATGTGCGGTTCATAAACATTATGCCGAAGTCCGCCGCCACCTCCGACCACAGTTATATCAGCAATGCATACGACATACAGTAATGTATTCTGGAACATGGACAACTAAATTCATTTACTGCTCCTGCTCCTTTACGTTCAAGCGCTTACTTAGTTGGAGTATTAGTGCATTGGCATTAGTAGCGCAAGTTTAGCTAACGTTTCTGCTCATAATATTTTATGAATATTTATGGCCAGCCTGTATGTGTGTACATGATGTGTGCTGTACGGCGGCATACAGAAGGACAAATGAATGAGTTGTATTGACAAATGTAATCAATTTTATAAGCACATATAAGGCAGCTACCAGTATCACACATGAGCGCGCATTATGTCATTGTATAATCATTAATTATGAATGTATCTGGAAGTTGTACGAATGAGCGGGTTATATATTTGGTTGGATTATTAATTCGATTTTTCGTTCAGTTGATTATGCAAATGAACAATGCCTACTCGTGTTTTTTGTTGTTATTGAAGACCATGATGATTATGGCGAGGAAAACAAAAATTGGTGGCGAAATTTGAAGGCGTTAGACTCATTTATCACTGCTTGTTATTTGTTCAATTGGAATTCGAATGGAATCTGGAGTCATAAGTAGCAATCTGATTACTAATAGTCATAAGCACAAGAATAAATTAATTGATGAAATGGGCGGTTTGTTTTTCTCAATCAGAGCTTGACTGGATCAATTTATTTATGCGCCACATTTCAAACTGAACGTTTTTAATTAAAGTTATTTTTAAACAATGACATAATTTCCAGTTGCGTAAGTATTATGTACGAAATTAATAAACGCGTCGTAACTTATGAATTAAACTTTCGTATCGGCGATGAATATTTTTATGCGAATTGAGTAATGAATTTTACACGTTTTCATATTTAAACGATACGGAAATGATGAATGAATCGATGTGTATGCAGCGGAAAGAGATCATGATCATGTTTCCGATTGAATTCATATTCAAAGTGACGGCATTTCCAATTATTTGCAACCACAAAAAACCGGCGTGTATTGAGCTAATCTGTCGTTGCGTTTTGCGCCGTTTTGTCGCTCAGAGTGCGCCGACGACAATCAAATGAAAAATAGAATTGAGGAAAGCTGCGACTGTTGTGAAATACGTGGAAGCAAGCTGGTGGCAGCGAGTGAGGGGCGGCAAGCATTGCGGCCCTAGAATCGATTATCGTCTCAATGTCAAGCGCTTGCGTTGTGCGTTTTGTTCACTTCGCGTATTCCCACGACTTTTAAACGTCGCCATAGCCCGAGCTATGGATTAATTATAAATCATAAGCGTCGACGTGTTGAATGAAAAACAGAAGAACTTTTCGGGATATTTCGAATTACGTTCTCCCTTTAAAGCGAATGAATTATAGCACCCTTGCGCACTTGGAATTTATTTGGTCAGCGATGTGTTTAATTGCTCCTCCTGCACTCGGGGTGGCCGCCAAATAAAATCGCTCAGAAGGCGTCGTAAATCTTCACTAAATCACAATAGAAAATATTTGATGAGTCGTCTATTAATTCCTCTGTTGTTGGCCAAATAGGCCCATTAAATACATTTTCCTGGCACAATGACAATGACGACGACAACTCAGTGAATATCAGAAATGTATTACACAAATGGGAAATAATTACGTTTTGCTTGTCATTCCACAGCGGAATAAATGACGGCTAAATGTGTGAAAATGTACGAAGGACATGAAATATGATTCTCATAATTTAATTGAATGCAACTGCCGAAAAAAAGAAAGAAAGAAAAATTGCCGGCTGCTTAATTAGCAGGCAAATTAAATGGCCTATTAAAATGGCCCTTGGTTTGCTTTTAGTAAATTGCTCTTTATGACTGCGCGGGGCAATGGTAGTCAAGGTCCTTGCAGGACGTAAAATTAATTCTGACAAGGACACATGTCGCATGTCATTAACTAAACATTCTCTGAAATTTCGTATGCGTAATACTAAGTATTTATATTTGTTCATTATTTAAATATTATTTATTTTACGAGCTCCTGAAGTATACACTCGGAATGTTAACAAATACTCAAGAGAGTGCTTTAAACGTTATTTTCGGTTACGTAACAAAGGCCAAGGCTAAAGACGAGTGGCGAATAAATTTGGCCACATTTTTTCTATCTTGCGACAAGTCGTTTTCCTGCGCCAGAGTTGCCCGATTCGTTAAACATTTATGGAACAGGCAGGGATGCCGCTTCAAAATTTCGCTCGCGTTTGTTCCACAAAACTGTTCATCTTAGGAGGGTTTCAAGTTTTTTTCTGAGTTTTTTACTCGCTAGGAAAAATATAAGAAGAAAACCCTTCTCGTGCACTTTTGAAGTTTTTATCTGATCGACGTCTCGCTAAATAATTTCAGTATGATGAAAGAATTCCTTTGAATATTTAAAATTTGCTCTAGTTTTAATTTAAATTCATGAATTCGCGAAGGAATTTTATTTCATCTTCGAGTGGAGCACCTTTCAAGGAAAAATGTGGTAAACGTCGTGGTGGAACAAGAAGCGCAGACATCGGAAAAAGAATGCGAGGAAATCGTAACTCAAGAATGCACGCTCAATACGTTTTGTCCGTAAATCTAATCTCATTTCCCCTATCAATTCGAATACGCACGTTGAGAACGCGTTCATCTTCTCGATTCCAAGTTCATCGTGAAATTGGAAGTCGTAAGCGGCTTTCTTAGCACTAAATCTCGATCTCATTAAGTCCTAATTACCTCGATCATTGGTGGGCGACGACGGAAGGCATAAAACCGCAAACGTAATAAAACAAGAAGCGGCAGTGACGGGAAATGAATGAAACTTTCGAGAATTTTTGTGTGTTTTACCTTCGAATTGCTATTTGTTGCATCTGTATGATCGATGGATTGATGGGAAAACAAGCATATGAGACAATCAGCCGAAAAAAAAGGGAGGCAAAAGCACGCAAAGGTGGAAATGATGCAAGAGCAAGGCTTTGCTGTTCGACAACGCAATATCAGTGTTGCGCAAGGGGGCGCCCGTGTTTGCGTTCGGCGGCCGCGGGGGGTGGCATGCCGACGATTGCGCCATGTTGCTATGACAACACCCCTGCTGCCGCCGCCGCCGTGCGCTGTTGCAATGCCACTGCGTAGAATTGTTAATGCCGGCCGGCAGCAGGAAATTCTGTATGTGTGTGAATTGCGCGTACTCTTTCAAGCATTCGCATTTTTCCAGCAAATATGATCCGTGTTGTTTCCACACCCGCCGCAGGTGCACTTACTGCAAGGGTTGCACATGCGGTGACAGCGTGCTTGAATATTGAATCAGAGACTGCCATAACATTTCAAAGTTAATTAAAAAATAATACCATTGCCCATTAGGATTATTTCAATTTTTAGTAGGATTAATGCCCACTTTGCAGTTGCTATGAATCGATTATTTTGCAATTGAATTTAATTTAATCTATGATGTATTAATAATTTGGTTTTCTCTTTGTTTCAGGTGAGTGTTTAACATCTTTCTAGAGTATGTTCATTTATCTGGGGTATGTCTACTTATTCTTAATTATTTACAAATTATAACCATCAAACGTCGGGTCGTAAACGTTTATATCATTTATTTCGTACATTTACGAGCAATATTTATGGCTAATAATTTATTTATTGCGTATGTCCTGAATGCGGCTTTAAGTTGAAGCATTCTTAATATGTCATGTACGACGCGGTGCGCTGACGATTAAGTAAAACTGACATATTCATGCGCACTTAATGATATGGTTGATGACAATTTAGAATAGCAATTTTTGTCATTTTCCGGGTCACACTTTATTGCGCGTTCGACTCGAAACAATTACGCGCGCGCATCGCGATAGCAATAACAATAAAACAATCAAAGTGTGGTTTTGTTTCGACTAATGCAGCGGAGGTAATTGCTCAATTGGTCGCAGAAATTAAGTACAAATCACTGTCGTGAGTCAGCGAGCGGCGAAATGCAATGAAATGAAATGAGTTTTGAATGAAAGCATGTCAACATCAATATAAACTTTAGGCGCCTGTCACTCGAGGAAGCCACACGACGAGATGTTTGTTATTTGCTCTTGTGCTCGACTCGCGCGATGACAAAAGGTTAATTAACTCCATTTAACGCCGCTTTCTTCCTGCGCGCATTTCGTTGTCGCGTCATCAGCGTTTTGTGAACTGATAGAAACTTGGATAAAAAATTATAATGCGGTTAGAAAACTAGGATAAGTACAATTGCCGCTTAATTAGCATATGTATGCCGGATAGATAACGATATTCATTCCATCGGGTTGAAATAGTATTTGAAGCGTGTTTGTTTATTCATTGTTTGCGCTCGGTAACAAGATGAATGGTTGCATATGAAAAGTAGAAAAATGTATTGTAGAAAGCAATTTCTAGATGTTGTCGTTTGTGAATAATGATTGTTTGCGAGATGCTCAACATTCTCTTCTCGTTGCGCGTGATTAGAATGCAATACAATACGCGGAGGTTCATTTATTCATGCGCACGCACGTTACTTATTAGCGTTATCTCAAGATGATTATCCCGTGTATTGTGGCGTTGTTCGTACGCGACTTGAGACACATTAGTCGTGGGGAAGTGATACTTAATTGGAAAGCACTCGCGCAACAACACGTAGCCAATTAAAATATGGGGTTCAAGTTAAACAACGCTTGACAACGAATGGGGTGGAAAGAAGTGAAAGTTCAGAAAGGCACAAAATTAAATTAAGAAAGGCGATTAATTAAAACGTGGGGAATGATTTTGAAATTATGAATAGGAAATACAAATTTTGTTCGCTCATTCGAGAACAATAAAGGCCGTAAATATGGGCAATTCGTTAAAGTGGCTTTTAAATATTCGAGCACGCAAATGAACTTTATTTAACGGTACCATGCCTTGCTTGATATTTTAACGCACGTTCTTGGCAAACAAAAAGCAGCATATTAAATTCATGCAGTTAGAGTGCACAGCGCGCTTGTAATTGCAGAGCTCGTAAAAAAAGATTAAAACCCATTTAATAAAAGTCTCAACGTTCCATTTCATTCAATTGAAACGCAACCGAATCAAGACACTTTGATTATAAGATAGCCAATAAGATTATTTGAAAGGCGCGCTCGTAAAAACACCTCGTTTTTGTGCTGCCGTTGTCGGTGATAGCCGTTTGGAAATGTCGGAAAGCAATGATTACAGCTTATTATTGAGTTATGATGCGCAATTTGACGCAGTGCGCGCACGCATCGGTCAATCGAAAAACGCAACGTGTGCGCCCGCCGTCGACACAGTTACTCTAATAGTTAATATCCGTTGAATGATGTTGCTGATGATGATGATGATGATGAACTTGACCGTAGAGAGTGCGCGCATACGCTTGCGTACTAAATGAAAACACTCATCCGCAACGTGCGTGCATTGCCGCATGTCGTGCTCATTATGTGGAAAGGCATTAAACTTGAGTTAAGCCAGCGTTACGTAAACGAAAAGGTGTTAGCTTCATTAGACGCTGGCTTAGCGTCCGAATGCGACGAAGCGGTATCGCCATAGCCATATATAAATAGCGAAATAGTGTGCTTGCATCTTATTGAAAATTGCCCGGTATTAGCTATAAATAGACGCGCAATTCTATACGCGATGCAATCGATACGCAAGACGAAGAAATAAACGACTGAATGAATCGAACAAATGCAACATGTGGGCTCTTTTTAATCATATCATGATGGTTTCCTTATGGTTTATATCTTCGCACATATAAGGTGTTTTCTGCATTTAACTTTAAACTGAAGTGACCAATTTTAATTCGATAAATCCAATAATTTAAGTCATATTTTATTTGTGAAAACAGCGATTTATTTTTCAAAACATCCATTGTTAAAACTTAAAAATAAATCGCAAGCGGCAATCAGAAACTCCATGTATTGCATTTGTTGAATGAGTCAGTATTAATCTACGCGCGGTATTGAAGAAAAATCATTCATGCCCACAAATATTATTCACTTGTTCAATTCACCGCAAACAACGAATTCCTGCGCAATCGATAATGACTGATACAGAACTGCACAATAGTACTAATGACGCATTCACTATCAATGCACCACATTAGCAATCATAAAAAGCGGATAGTAATTAATTTTCGGAAGCGTGTGTGCGGACTATCAAGTGCAGAAGATATTAATGACATTGCATCGTAATGTGACTTGATGATATTGCGCAAATTAATAATAATTAGGTCAGACTGATCATCAAATTAATGTATGTTTGTGTCGCATACGCACATTTGTCAGCATGTCAAAAGATAGATTCTGAAAGACGAGAGTGAACAAACAAAACGCGTACGTACAACATGGTAGGAATATTGATGATTGTTGATTTAGTTTGTTGGTTCGTTCGCTCACTCATTATTATATCAGCTACATGCATGCTGTATGTATGCGAAGAAGGGTCAAATTGTTTGATCAAGAGGTTAACTCGTTAAACAAACTTTTTCATTGTAACGTTTTTAATTTTTCGAGTTGAGATTAAAAATTGAAGCAACAAGTAAATAGAAATTAAAATTGAAATAGAAACATTCGAGCCGGGTATTCAACGAACGTATAACAAGCTCGTTAGCACGTATTCGTAATGAAGACACACGCCATCGATTTATAACTCAAGTAAACTAAACATTGTACGGATTTATGTTGAACGGATACAAATTGTAAACTATTTATGCATTCATGTATGAGGAGATGATGCATTTGTAAATATGCATGTAAAATGCACAATGTGAAGAGGCGGTTGTCGGTCGACTCTCTCTCTCTTTCTGCCCGTTGCATATCATCTTTTGCGCTATTAGAGGTGACAGTGGGTTATTAATATTCGCGTATTATTTCTGCAAGGAAGTACTTAGTCGGTTCGCATCGTTTATCATTCGACGGCTGAAGGATATACGCGCGCGAATGTACGAATGCGTATATACTGAATGCATGAATGCAAATTGCATTCATTGCAATGTCAATTGGGAGCAATGCATGCAAATGTGCATCTAGGCGCCACTCCGACTTGGGCACAATACCACCATGAACGTACATGCGTCGCATAAATAAATATGTTTATTTCAAGAGTATGTTCATTCAGTAATTCATCGTCGATTTTATAAAATATTTTTATCGATGACTTTACCATTAAGTTTAGTTGCAGTATGGCTCAAAGCCCATTAAGGCACTATATTTATTAGTGTGACGACTATTATTCAATTGAATCTTTTGTCGTAGTTTGCGGTTGGCGGCGTCAAGCACGGTGAAGTTGGTGTTGTTGTTGTTTGGTCGCGACCCAGTTTTGCTGAAATATGTCGGCGTTTATGGCTTGCAGCGCATCATCCGCAATGCACTCGGCATTAACCTAAGTAGCCAGCAAAGCACTCACATCGCGTTGATGAATGTCATTAAGTATCCGCCTCTCTTACGTACGTACTCGTAAAAGAAGGAATTTCTAATTTCGTAAAGACAAAAGCTCGCGCGCTCGCATCCTTCTTACGCTCGCGCTGCTTGAAATATTCACTCGAGTATTACGAAGGAGAGTTTGAAAGGAGTGGTTTTGTTCTCCTTCGCAAAGAGAAAAGTCATGCTTTCAGAAATGGAGCCAGAAATCTTAAATTTATGGAAGAAAATAGAATTTAAATTTTCATTATGTGTGCTCGGATGCAGTTTAATTGAAACTGCAACTTATAAACGCGAATGCCGCTTGTTGTACCCCATATTGTGTCATTAATTTGCGGTTATTCAGCCGCTTAAATTAACCGCAGACGGGCGGAACGACACAAGCACCATACAATGCGCAACGCACCCTGCGTACAGCATGTAATGTTAATTTCCATTAGTAATAGCATTGTTATTTGGGCTAGAGTACACTGAGAAACGCGACTGCAGTCAAATGCATCATAGAGCGAGTATTCTCATCCCCCCAGCTGGTATTAGCTACCATCAACCAAGTGGTTGGGGTTGCAGCAGATGCGTTTAGTTTATTACAATTTATTCCAGCGTATCATGAAAATAGCATTACATTCCGGGCCGGATTTAAAGATAGCACTTTTCTTGGAAAATCTCGATCGTAAACGTGAAAATAGAAAAGAAATCCAGTCTCATCTCATTTTTTTCATATCCCCTTCGGGGTTGTACGGTAAAATCCAGGTAAAAGCCGAAGCACATAATTCGCGTGCGCGCGCGTTTGTTCGATGCGCACAGTTACCTTGAAATAGATCAAGGCCTCTGCATTCAGCCGCAGTGGAATGTGCCGAATTGTCGGTGGAAAAGACAAACGCACGCGCCACTGTTGTTCATTTACGCGTGGTGCTTCTCTGTGGCACGAGCGGTTTTGGGTTTTCGGTGGCATTGGCACAGCTGGCACCTTGAACCTTACCGAAGGAGAGCGGAACCTTGGAGAGGCGCGCGCGGGCGCACTTTCTATGCCACTCGACATCACATCCAGCTGCTGCCGTCCGTACTGCGCGCACCTTATTGATCCCCAAATGGGACACGGAGGCCAGTGGCGGTATTTGCGCTCCCGGTGATATGCGTCTATTACAAGTCTATTATTCGGGCAGGGGGTTGGAATCTATCGAAATCTAATGCGTCCAAGGGATGCGGGTACTTTAAATGTTTTATAACGCGGAGGGGGCACTCCTTAGGCCTCCACCAATTCACTTAGCCTATTCGAAATGTTGCTGCTGACACTTTGGCAAACACGAACCGAAACAGGGAGAACTCTTCCTCCAGCTGCGCGCATTTTCATTCGCACTCATTGCTGTTATTCTATAGTTTTGTTTGCTCAATGAAGCCATCACGATGCGGACGCGTTATTTCTGCACATTGTGTGCGATTCGTGTATCGATCGATCACCGAAGGTCTGGCCGCAATATTTTGCAAAGTTCACTCACATTTTCACGGTGCGCTCTCGCGTCGAACAATTGCCTCCTGATAAACGATTCATAACTTGTGGTGATAACGCAGCAGCTGCAATTTGCTTTTATCACGGGAATTTAATTTTTTCTGTTTGCAAATTCACGCACTAAATCAACGTATTCGATGTTGATATTTGTAGAGTGCTTGTTAACTTTTACGACACGTTTCTCGCGTTACATTAATAAAACCGGCAGCTGAATGGTGCATCAAATGTCAAAACATTTCGCGCGCGAAAATAGAAATTGTAAAAGGGTGGCGGTGGTGGGTGTTTCTCAAAGGGTAAATATTTAGCCAGCATCTCACCACTATATAAATACCTCATGTGCAAATATTGAACTTCTTTGTTCCGCGGATCTATTTTCGGAGTGCTCATTATTAGCCATGATGGAATTTCATTCGGGACATGGAAAAAGCGTGTATGTTGTTTGCTATTCAATGATCTTTTACGTTTCCGTCTTGGAATTGAAAGCGCGTGCGTGTATACCGTGTATCCATACAATTTCTGTCAATTTATGCTGCTCTCAGTATGGAACTTGCTTGCGTATAAATTGCGAGCAACATCTCCGCATCTACTAATTCAATGCTATTAGCAATTGATGAAGCACTACCGGGCTTTATTCAATCAGGAGACCTCCACTAGAGCTTCCTTCAATTAGCTGATGCCACGTGCACTGTGCCAACCTTTCGGGCAACTTCCGTCCCCAAGAAAATATGAAAGAGACGAGAATAACGGGGTTGAAAACTTTCAAACAAACGACAAACTCTTTCGCGTGTTACCGTTCCTAACAATTTGTGTTGTGCCGCTCGCTCGCCTAGGTGTTCAAACGAGTTTCCTAACGCTCCAGCGCGCACACAACGATCGCCTAATGCACTTTATGATCAACTTGAGCGTCTGCAAAAGTTCTTTGTACCTATGCTAACACTGAGGAGTGAGTATCTATATTCGGCGAACGTAACGAAATCGGCTACATTCACTCCATGATAATGCATCATAATATGTATCTATCTCTAAAGAGTTTAAAGCTCTTGAACTATCAAACGCGAAAGACGTTGAAAAACGCGCTTGGTGAATATGAATAATACCGTTAGACTGACAGCTAGTTAGGCAAGAAAGTTTTTTTAAGTTCGTTGTGATGCAATTTTAACTACCAGGAAAACGAAACTTGACAGATGCATATGGCGAATAAAATTCGAATTGATTTTGCATTATATAATTCCAAGATGAAATGGCTATTTTATATTCAAAGGCGTTTTATTTAATCACTTCTAGAAAATATTACGCTTAGAGTTGATCAATAAATCATTGATTGAATTATTGCGCTGATTACACAACCGTAACTTGCATCACGTTTATTTATTGAAAGAGGTGAAAGAAGCCGAGAAAAATGTGTGACAAGTTGATTTAGGTTTTTTTTTTCGAGACAAGTTGTATAACTGTATCAATTATTATGGAATAATGCAATTGACTCGGCGTTGCAGTGACGTTTGCAAAAAATGAAATGCGCTGATTCGTGACAGCATGCACACACAAAGTGGCCGCCGCCGTCCGATGCGTCGATGATGATGCTACGATAATTATCAACGCGCGTATACGCACGGCATTCGTAATTGAATATAATCGTGCGTAGTGCACTAACGGCTCTCGATCGTGCGCATGTAATTCAATGGATCGCCAATTATCCGTCCGTCTATCGCGGCCATGTCCATTTTCATCCGGGATTTGCATTCGCAACGTACAATGTTAACTAAACGGGCGACATGTGTATCTGCATACGGCAGCGTGATAAGAATAAAAGACGAATGATATTGATATTGGATAGTCGATAGTAATTTTCATATGTTAATTGCACGTGTGCGCGCGCGCGTACGCCGATTGGAATAATTTAATTGCAAATGTGCTTCTTGCTGTAATTAATTGAGCATGCAATGGACTTTATAGTTTTTCACATGCCTATAAAATGTATTCGTAAAGGCATAGGTAGACGTGGACTGTTTGCTTTGTAACTTTTCACGTCTAACGCTGGTGAGCAGTGCGCAATAAACCATCATCAAGAGTCGGCTTTATCGCATGCTCATTGCTCTTTTCGCTCGTGTGTTTAACATACGCTTCGAGAGTTTGGCGGCGGAGCAAAAAAGAAGAAAAAAGGAGGAGAATTATTCAATGAGCACACGCACGCACACTTTATTTATAATAAATTCCATGTTTACGACCTGTCCGCTGCTCTTTGGCTGCCGCGCGCGCGTTTGCTGACTCGCTGCGGCTTTGCGTTATTGATGATGATCATCATCGAGTACCGATCACCACACACTGGCTGCTGATGATCATCATGATGATGATGATGGCGTGTTGTGCTGCGGATGCATTCCGCTTCAGTGAGCGGCTTAATTAAGTCATTCGATAGTTATTAATAAATTCAATTCGCATTCGATCGTGCGCGTTGCCGCTTGCCCATGTACGGTCAATATGCCGTTTTTGCGCATTGGAAAAACGTGTCAATTTATTGCCATCGTCGTCACCTGCTGGTGCATATTTTTTGATGGGCGATCATCGATCAGATGTTGTGCATTTCGTAATTGCATTAGTTACTCATGAGCGCGCCGGATTGGCATTGAAATAATGCGGGGAATGAGGATGTAATTTAATAAATCAATAATTAGCGCGTCGCGCATCCCAGGAAGCGGCAAATGATGAACATTGAAATTACGAGTCTGTTGTGCGTCGCGTCGCACTGTCCAGATTGGAAGTGTGCCAGCGCGGAGAGCACCACGCTTTATTACGCGTGGTGTACTTGCAGAGTTGATAACAACTGAATGCTAAGCCGACAAATCAATACTGCTACCGAACTAACCTTACACAATGGGAGACCATGCCAAAATCGGCTTTGATAAGGATAAGCACAAATGCGTTGCGTTGCGGTTGTGAGATATTTTATTTAAATGAAAAATAACCTCGTAATTAGAATAGAATAAAAAGGGAGTTTTATGAATTACGTAATGCGTGTGGTCTTTATGCAATTTGTAAGAAAGTCGCCTGAAGTTGAGTAGCGTATGATTTCCTTAATATCTAGGTACTTGCGGGTAATTGCGAGTCTGCGCAGTATATGAAGGAAAACCGGAAAACATTTAAATCGTCAACTCGACGTAACTGTATTGCATAACGTGTGTTTTCTTAGATTTTCTTTTATTTTTGCGCGTGTTTACATTTCATCTCTATTGCAAATATCTGGCTTTACGTTCCGGTTAAATATTAGCAGCTATTAGTTAGCAAAGCAGCCTACGCATACGCTCTTGGCGAACACACGCTAGAAGTAATGATTGAAATAGTTATTAACTGCACGCATCACTCGACGAAACATGCTTAATGTGTGTTTGCATGTTTATTATGAATTATTAACGTGTTTAATTAATAATTATTCGTAACCTTTACAACGATTTGCAACCAAGACTAAAAGTACTTATTCAACTTTAAACTTTTACGCGAGCGGAAGAATATATTTTAATACGTATTAAAGAGAAATGTAAAGCGACTGGTTAACGATGACATATATATGAATGATAGTAAAAAACGGAGTTTATTGTCGATTTTATAACCGCGATTGATATTCATAGCAGATTCAGAAATGTCGGTTTATTATTTCTAATGTTTTCCAATCGTTCTTCCGGTATGACTAGTAGGTAATTTGGAGAATAGGATGCAGGTGTATCCCACACGTATCTAATTGAATTTTCCTATGAGACACGTAATTAATCGATGCGCTAATTGTAATGCTGGAGTGGTAGAGTGCGCTCTTATTATTATTAATGTTCATTAAAATTCCACGCTACGGCAATAATAATTAGTTGAAATTTATGAATGCGTTGACTGTACGTATTTAGCGTGAGCGCCTTGATGATGATATTGGTGACATAATGAGATTTGACATTATCATTAAGTTCAGTGTTATCGTCGTGTTGATTAAGTCTCGACTGATGCTGAAAGTAAATTGTACGAAGAATGTGATTAGTGCTCGTGCGCGTACAAGCAATGATTCTCTCGTGTTACTTATTTTTAGCGCGTATTGTAAATACGCGTGAATAATAAATAAGCATTTCGCTAATTATGCAATTTGCACATTATGAGTGTAAACAATAAGCGACTCATTATCGAACTTTTTCCCACATGTCGGCGCAATGTGAACCCGCCGTGAACCGACAGTTAAAAACCGATAAATTGCGATTTGTGTAATTGCGCAATGAACGCGAATGACTAATTAATTATTCCAGAACAAGGCAATTCGGTTTGTTTATAAATAAATGAATTACATCTGCACGTGAATATCACTCGGTCTGTCTGTCCGACAGTAAAAAAGTAACAGTAAAGTGCTTTTTAAAAACGCTGGGGTCGGTGTATTGTGAAATTATTCACTTATGCAATCATCTGCTGTCTCCTCTGGTCGAGTGCACAGCAAGTGATTTTATCAAAGGGGGGTATTCATAATGAATGTGCAGTTTGCACGTGAGGGTGGAGTATTTTTTAGAGAATGTGAGAATCGGGGATTTTGTTGAATTAAAACGGTTTTTGATGAATTGTCTTGTCATGTCACATGAGCGCTTGTAGTTAGTGCCATTGGATGCGAGTGCTACTTGATCTGAAGCATTTGAAGCTTTGCGGTTTGTCGCCGGTGCGGAGGCGACATGCGTCTAACTAATTTGCAAATTAACCGATTCCACCGGCCGCGGTGGTATCAATCAGTCACGGACTTTAACCGCGTGTGTGCAATGCACAGATGGATGCTCGTTCTGGTTCACACGCCACCGCGCGCATTCACTTTTGAGTATGTGTTCAACTTGATCGTAGTGCACGAAACTCATTAGTTTTATTTAAATTTCTCGGTGCAATCAATGCAGACAAATGCGCATCGCGTCGCGTCTATGCGCAGTAAATGAGAATTGCACAGATATGGTGCGGAGAATGTTTGATGATACCAATTAATTCAGCTCGTAAACACTATCAATACCATGCGAAAACAAAATTCCCTCTCGTAAGTGATTAATGTTTACCAAATTAATTATTTTGGTATTTTGCCGAATGATAATTTCTTCAATAAATCCCATACGCTAAATACGTTTCAAGATTTCGAAGCACGCGTTAATCGCGCCTTTGATTAATGTTTATGCATAGAATTTGTCATAATAATATTTTGAACGGCGGTATTATACGGTATTAAACGATAAAGGAATCATTAGCAATGGTTTACTACAAATTTTAAAAATTAGCTGTTGTTCGTATGCAAGAAACAGAAATTTTCAGTGACTAACTGTAAAGCGGATAAAAATTTCGAAAGAACAAAATGCCTGAATTCCACTATTCTTGCGCGCTTGATGGGCATGGCAAAAGAAAAAGACTTGTGCTGAATGCTGATGATGGCGATCATGATGATGATGACATCGCGTAGCGCAATGCTCTCTCTGCATAGCGGCGGAAGAACATAATAGACACCATTTTTTACTTGTTTGCTTGCTTCGTGCGCGCCTTGCTTTATACTTGATGGCTTGCGCACTTGTAAATAAATCTCAATCTCTGCGGGAGTGCGCGAGCGCAATCCCTGACCAGCATAGCAACCGCCAAACTAAACCAACTAAAATGACATTAATCAACCTGCCTGCGCGAGTCCCACAACTAAAACTGGAGCATATAAATGTCATCATGGATGTGTACGACTTAATGAATTGTCATGAAGAAGAGAGAAGAAGGAAGAGGCCGGAAATGTTTGGACATTTCCTTCATTTTTCACTCGCAATTAAGACAATCACTTGTCGTGCGGACTGAGGAACAATAAACAAACACAATGCGAGCATTTAATTGATGCAATTGAATACGTAACAAGGCGGTTTGGTTTGAATTCTGCTGAATCAATTGTCATTAATCAATAGCGATGCGCGTTCGCCTCTTGATGAACTTTGAGTTTGCTGGTGGTGCAACTCAAAATGCAAACTACAAAATTGTATCAACGTTGCAACGGTTATATTTCCGCATTCATTGTAGTCGGCGGGTCTTTCTTCTTAATCGAGAGACAGATGATATGCGACGGCGCCGTTTATTGCATTGTCACAAACGAGGTAACATTGCACAACTGTTATAAACGATTGTAACTTTATATAAGTTTCGTATTCGTGTATGCGCACGTTGCAGTTTTCGGCGCATGGAATAAATTCCAAGTCAAGTGCATGGAGCACATGTAGATATTTTACATTCGCCGATTGCATCGTGAAATTTCGTTTTGTTTGCTTGGCTTTGGTTTGTTTGCGCATATTTTACATTTTCAAGTTTACGTGTCAGCGATGAGAAAGACCAATAAATTCAAAGTCGAATACAAAAATACGGAATATCACAGCCGAATTATGCAGGTCTATTTGGCGAGACATTTAAAAATGTCAAGGCGTGATTCTTATACTGAAGAAATTAAATCGGCGTTATCTTTAGATTCAAAGATTTATGCACGATTCAATTCAACGGACATGCATTAATTCCAGTATGTATGTTTATAATTAATAACTGAATGCGCAACGTCCTTGATGGATACGCGATGTGCCTGCCCGAGTTGTATTGATGTTGTAGTAAATGTTGGTGTTTTTTGTGTTACCATGCCGGGCAACGAGGCATATTTTCACGATGCGGCCGTATTTCCTACACGTTGATACCGCGCGTTTTTTACGATTAATCGATATTTCGGGGGCCTTCACCGCCGCCAGCATACATACGTACAGGCACACATACAATTTGCGGTAACGTTGTTTCGGTTTCTTTGCCCCCAATGGACACTTCTTCACTACAAAACACATTTGCCACGATTGGCAAGGGAGGTAATTGCAGTCATAGTCGAATGTCGAGTCGACAGTACCTTTATGGTTAATCGATAACTAATCAACATTTACCAATGTAGATTTTGAGAGCGAAAATTACGTATAATTTCGGAGAAAATTGCATTTCGTCCAGGCCTACCTTCTTCATCTCCATAACTTCGGTGGTAATCCAACAATTTCGTAATCCAAATTAATTGCGCACTTTCAACTCGTAATCCGCACTGTTGTGATGTGGTTCACTGGGGCTGATGAATTTTGGCGCCCTTTTTTATTTTGACGGCGCACTCGGCGAGGGGGAAATCCCAGCCGAATATTTAAAATTCGTGCACCTGGTTGGTAGGTACGCACTTAGAACTGCTATCAGACACCACTCGAATGCCGGCACGAAATGCAATGCGCGTGCAACTAAATCAATTTTGCAAAGTTGATGAGAGTTCCCCGGAATGGGTTTCGTTCGTCGGGTGCTAGAGAATAACTGTGTGCGATTGTTCGGTGTTTCGCCGTTTTATTTGAATCGAATCAAATTTGAATCGTAATTCGTGTTCGCGCTATGTGCACAAACTCGCTTTGTTGCGCTATGCGACCGCTCTCCACGGTGCCGATCGTTGAATGATCCGGTTTTCGTTTACCGTCCGACGTCGTTATTACATCGCTCTCGCTCCGCTCCGTTCCGTGCGCTTGAACGGCGGCGATGTTTGTCAGTGCGCATATCAGCAGTGCTGCCCTTGGCTGCCACCACCACCGCCGTCGCCGCGTAGCGCACCGGGGGCTGCGTAGGGATGAGCTTGCCGCCGCTAGATGCTGACGTCACTAGACGATTCTTGAAGCGCTTGCCCTATCCGGTGCTGATTCAATGCGTAGAACGAACTAATCATTGCGTTTCGCGAAAATGTCGAAATTGTTCATACGGTTGCGCAACAACTGTGTGGTGAGTCACTCATCGATGTTGAATTGCAAAATGCATGTCCTTAATACTATATTTAAACAAAATGAATGACATTTAATTCTATCTCTTCTTGATTTATTTGCATATACTTATAATGAGCAGATATTTCTACCTATGATGTCAGTAGATTGTGCGCACCGGAATCGCGTTAACCGTTTTTATGATGTTATCCTTCAGATTCTCATTTGCACCATGCCGGGATAATATCTCTGGCTTGTCCACGTCATAAAGAAATGTGCACGGCGTTTGATATAAATTTACGTCGAATGATTAGTTTGGTATTAGAAACGTGCGCGCTTTGTGGAAAGATTCATTACTCTGTAATTGCATATTAATCTCAATGTAATCCTTGGACGTAAAAGCGAGGAGTTGAGTGACTTTGACTTGAGTACCTTTATAGTACTCGTACTAATGCAATGCATCGTGCATTGCTATTCGCATGTCTGCACGAATGGATGCTGTTGCAAACGCTACGAATTTTGTTTGTGCCTTTCTATTAGGATGTAGCTAATATTGCAAATTGTCTGCAGCAGTTGGAGATCGCAATTTGACAGTTGTAACGACAACGATAATGAAACTATTGCTTGTGTCATCGTGTTTAAAGGCATATTAAAACGGTTTTGCGATTTTTATTTTAAGCGCATGAGCACATTTATATCATCCTAATGATATTTTGAGTATGTTGTTATTGTTGTTTTTGGCAATTGACAAAATAACACGGATAATATTGGTATTAACCGCTTTTGATGAATTGAATCATATTATTCAATTACAACACAATTCGTACACGTTTAATGCGCACTTGTTAGTTAGTTTAGAATAACACGGTGCGGGATTATATGCTAGATTATTATTATCTTTTATAGCGCTGTTTCCTTGTCCGTTCTGCGTATGCTTTGGAAATCATATCATTTTCTTTGCACACTGACATCACCATCAGTTTTGTTTGCGTTTGATGACTCACTGTGCACGTTAGTTGATAGTTTTCTCATGTGTTTTGAACTGATGCCCTTTTGGTAGAGAGGAATGATCCTAGAATAAATATTTGATGTGCGCAGGAATGGAAGCGTTGGAGACATGTATAAATTACTGGGAGGACGCATTGGCGGCTTATCGCTCAACGGAAGCGGGCGGTGGACCCCTTGCGGTGCTCGGATCCGAAGAAGCAGGTTTCTGTCGTGATCTGCAGCATTTGCTGGAGGCGGCTCTTGATTTACAAGAAAGTTCAGAGGTGCTGTTCTTGGACGAACGCTCGGTACTCTTCCGGCCTGGTAGCAAAGATAATCAGCACGATGAACACGGCCTAGATGCGGACCTATCTGGCGCTGAAAGTTTCGCTTCTGCTCAAGATCAAGTAATGATGTTTTGTTATGATTGAAGGGAAGAGAAAGTTTAAATATGCGTTTTAGGTGGCGGACTTGCGTGAATTTGAGGAATTTACTGAACTATTTCCTGACTTGGAATTACTGCCTTTGTATCAGGCTGCGCTGCGGCAATTGGAGAATGGCGGTATTCCTTGCAGATCATTACGTACTGATTTAGTAAAGTGCGGCACGGATGGTGAATATCTATCGAAATTGCACTGCCTTCGATTGGCGTTTCAACACATGCTCAGAGAACATAACAACTACAATTGGTTCGTTGACGCTGGCAGACAGATTTTAGCGGATTTATTGCTGTACGCAGAGAAGGATCCAAAGGATTTTCTGATAGCCTATGAAGATATGTTGCGTTACTTGCAAGACACTTCAAATTGGCGCGAAATGGAGGAGGAATTGAGCAGCAAAGGCGTAAAAGCGTTGACGTTTTATGATGTCGTTTTAGACTACATTCTCATGGACGCATTTGAAGACCTCGAGTCGCCGCCGTCTTCAGTCACTGCAGTTGTGCAGAATCGATGGCTGTCGAACGGCTTTAAAGAAACTGCGCTAACTACCGCCGTCTGGTCCGTCTTAAAAGCAAAGCGCCGAATGCTACGATTTCCTACGGGTTTTATGGCACATTTTTACAATATAAGCGAACAACTTTCGCCATTATTAGCGTGGGGTTTCCTTGGGCCTGATGATTCTCTTAAGGAGACATGCATTTATTTTAAGGATCAGGTCATGGGTTTTCTAGCTGATATTTTTAATTTTCAAAAATGTAAATTTACAAACGTTGAGGATCTTTCCGTAGATGTCTTCAAGCACATGAAGATACGAGTTGATAATATTTGTCAACGTCTAACTGTTCAGGTTTAGGCAGAGTCATTTCTTAAATAGTGATGTGGTTGCTTATTATGAAGGTGTGCAGCACAATATTTGTTATCCCTAGCTCGCATAATTTGTGAATACTATTTATTGCTAATTTACCGTTATGACATTCCGTGGTAATTTTTATTGTAGCCACAAATTATGTCCCCCGACATATTATGTGTATTGCTTCGAAAATAGCATTAATTAAACTATGTACTACGAACTTCTCAAGTGCAAATGATATTATATGTCAATTCAAATTCAGGGAGTATATATATATATCCTTGATAATCAATCCATTTTGTGAAAATAATCAAATCATTATGTCAAATCATTATGTAAAATAAGCACTTCCTTTAGATATAAATATTATATGTTGTTTCTGTTTCAGATTGTTTTTAAAAAGATGAAACTTTATGCGCCTCTTCAGAATAATAAGTGCTTCCTTAGAACGATTGATGACAATGAAATTCACCAAGGAAGGAGCGACTTGGACTACAAACGATATATTGGCCACGAATGTATAAGTTTTCATTACGTTGTAGTAAGATAGTTCGTGGTGCAGTGGGGATCACATAAACGTAAAGACATATTTTTAATTTTGCCGCGAAATATTATGGGGCCTAATAATTATTTTTTTGGTTCTTTGTATCGGGATCATGTGATAGGCATAGCTGTATTGTTTACTAAATGAAAGTTTTTAATGTTCTAGCTGGTACAGAGAAATCTGGAAACAAATGCACACCTCAAACATTTGTTGCCAATGGGCATTGTGCTGACTTGTTCAAGGCATAGGGAGTGATAAAGAAGATCTACCAGTTGGAGCTGTTGTATTTATGAAGATGGATTCAAATAACTTTCTTCCAGGAGCCTCATGCAATAATATTAAGTAAGTGAAACTTCTTTTACTAGTTTTGCTGTTGTCCAATGTTGTGCATTTGGCGTTTAGAATTTCATGGATGTCTAAAAGTTAAAAACCAAATTTAAGGTGTTGTATTTACTTAATTCATATGATAGGCATGGTTATATTGTTTACTACATGAAAGTTTTCAATGATTTAGCTGGTACTGAGATATCTGGAATCAAATGCACACTTCAAACATTTATTGCCAATAGGCATTATGCTGACTTCTACAAGCCATTGGGAGAGATCAAGAAGATCTACCAGTTGAAGCTGTTGCATTTATGAAGATGGATTCAAATAACTCTGCACCAGGAGCCTCATGCGATAATTTAAAGTAAGTGAAACTTCTTTTACTCATTTTGTTTGTATCCAAGGTTGTGCATTTGGTGTTTAGAATTTCATGGATGTCTAAAACTTACAAACCAAATTTAAGGTGTTGTATTTACTTACTCATTTGATATGGATGGCTATATTGTTTACTAAATGAATGTTTTCAACATTTTAGCTGGTACAGAGAAATCAGGAAACAAATGCACACCTCAAACATTTGTTGCCAATGGGTATTGTGATGACTTCTTCAAGGCATTAGGAGTCATAAAGAAGATCTACCAGTAGCAGCTGTTGTATTTATGAAGATGGATTCAAATAACTTTGTTCCAGGAGCTTCAGGCAATAATTTAAAGTAAGTGAAACTTCTTTTACTTGCTTTATTTTGTATCCAAGGTTGTGCATTTGGTGTTTAGAATTTCATGGATGTCTAAAACTTACAAACCAAAATTAAGGTGTTGTATTTACTTACTCATTTGATATGGATGGCTATATTGTTTACTAAATGAATGTTTTCGACATTTTAGCTGGTACAGAGAAATCGGGAAACAAATGCACACATCAAACATTTGTTGCCAATGGGCAATGTGCAGACTTCTGCAAGGCATTGGGAGTGATAAAGAAGATCTACCAGTTGCAGCTGTTGTATTTATGAAGATGGATTCAAATAACTTTGCTCCAGCAGCCTCACGCAATAATTTCAAGTAAGTGACCCTTCTTTTGCTCGTTTTGTTTGTGTCCAAGGTTGTGCATTTGGCGTTTAAAATTTCATGGATATCTAATATTTAGAAACCAAGTTTCTTGTTGATCAATTGATAGTTTTCAATATTTTAGGTGAAATATATTTCAAAATAAACCTATATTTTAGGTTTATTTTGTTTCAACTACTCTAGTTTATGATTTATTACTTTTTCAGTTTCTTGCTGTTAGCTCCTATGCCACCCAAGACACAAGGATAAAAATCGGAGAATATGTGAGTATTTACACCCCCCAATCAGAATAATGACTGTGATTTATCACGTTGTATCATTTACAATTTTTCACAATTTCTTTGTATTGTTTCAGTTATATTGTGATAATTCTTTCACCGCAGTATCACCATGGCCAGGGATAATGAGGGGGCCACGAGTGTTTTAAATAAATGGATTAAATATATTGGAGTTGTATTTAAAAGATTATAATGGTTAAATACCGATCTAACTTAGTATTGCATAGTATGTAATTTCCTTATGGAGATGTTAATTCGCTAATGTCCCAATAGATGGCCAAATTAGTTCCACAAACTCATCCGAGATGGCGACACATGACGTGTCTGACCAGTTGCCTACCTTACAATTTCTCCTAAAATTGTTTAATTTTTGTTTTTAAATGGTATCCGATAAGGTTTATTGTTTCATTACAGATAAAGGGATCCACGCTGATAAAAATGAGGTATCATACACCACCCTAGGACTATTGGTTCATGAGTAATACGCCTTTTAAAAATACCCGTCTAAAAACTTACGTTTAAGTGATCCCGGTATGAAAACGCAAAAAATGAATCTCTTTTCCGGTTCCCATGATTGTTCGCGCCAAAATTAAAAGTATCTCTTTACGTTTATGTGATCCCGGTACGAAAACGCAAAAAATGAATTTATTTTCCGGCCTCCATGATTGTTCGCGCCATAATTAAAAGTATCTCTTTACGTTTATGTGAACCCGGTATGAAAACGCAAAAAATGAATTCCGAAAACGCATTTCGAAATGAATTTTTAATATTCATTTTTGCCTTTTTGTACCGGGATCACATAAACGTAAAGAGATACATTTAATTTTGGCGCGAACAATCATGGAGGCCAGAAAAGAAATTCATTTCTTGGTCTTTTTGTACTGGGATCACATAAACGTAAAAAGATACTTTTAATTATGGCGCCAAAAAATATGGAGGCCTGAAGAACGCCATTTTGTTGGGAGTTTTTGTAACTCTTGAACCAGACGTCCTAAATAGGTGTGTGATACCTCATTTTGTTTAGGGCACTAATCTCTATCTGCATATTAACTTTGAAACGTATTGGCCACCATTTAATTGCATAAATTCAACATTTTCTAGTAACTAATATAACATAGGCAACTTGTATTACACGCCATTTTCTAGCGTGTAATACCTGTGGTGCCATCTATTGGGGAAGGGAAGTACTACGACAGAACTGTACACCGACCACTGAACACAACGCCATCTTTCGAGGAAGGGGAGAACATGATGTCAACTTAGTACATTTTATTGATTTATTAAAGAACCTACCCAAATAAGTCAATAGAAGAACTTGTAATTAAAAGAACACTTGGTGCCTTACCATCCTAGGTGATGTGAAATAATTAGCTCCCATGGATACGATATAATGATCAAATACCTGAAGAAATGGAAGCAGGCCCATGTCCAGCAGTGGACGCAAATGTAAGGCTGTTGATCTTAATGATGACCTGAAGAAATTCATTATAAGTAGAAACAAACATAAGCTATCATAATTGTTTATGATTAGAATCATTCAGGGTTTAAGTACAGACACACTTACCGAGTATTACAGAACTGGATGTATTGTTTCCAAAATTGTCATCAAATACCTGAAAAATATATTGAAATTAGTTAAACAATAACAGTTTGAATAAATTAACTAGGGTGGTTACTCTGATTCAGAGCTTAAATGCCCATGTACTCACCTATTTTCAGCCCTCATGCTTGAATGAAATGGAACCGATCATCAACCAACTGAAAAAACACAATACATTGTAAAATTTGTACATTATATATATGTATGCATGGTTACAGAATAGTTGTATGTACACATTTCACCTTCTGGATTGTTTCAGGTATGATTATATAGTAATCATACCATATTTAAGTACATCTTACTTATACTATTGTTATCTTGCAAAGGTTTGAATAAAATTAATTATTTGAATGTAAAACTGATTCGAAAAGCTTCTCCAAGTTTTCTTGGGTGTTTAAACTTACTTAGTAACTTACCTATTACTCCCATAAGCATAAGTTTTAATTTACATCTACTATATCAATTGGCGGCTTAGTGGTAGAATGTTTGCTTAGTAAATAGGAGATCCCGGGTTCGAATCCCGGCACTGGGTGGTTGTTCAGTTGAATTTTCTTATGTATTAAGTTGTGAGAAAATTCCGTAATGTATAAGTTTTAATTTCTGCCCCATAAGCAATTGGTGGCGTAGTGCTAAAGTGCTTGCTTAGCAAGCATGAAGTCCCGGGTTCGAGTCCCGGTGTAGCTACTTCTAAATGAATTTTTCTCAAATTTAAATAGAATAGCTATACTTATATTGGTTAAGACGCTATTTCCACCAGTCTCTTCTGTAGGATGGCCATTCAGTTGGCCATAGCGCTTGTATTCAAAGCAAACACTTAGAAAATAATTCTAAGTCCTATACTTGGTTAAATTTCTCTCCAACAACAGTCATGGGGGCGCTGGAAGGCATTCCCCCCGTTAAATGACGTCACAAACCGCGGTCTGTTGGTAACGAAAATCGGGAATGGGGAGGCAGTTTACTGCCGGGGAGCGAAGCGGCGGGGTGGGCCGTCACAAGACAATCTTAACGTACGGGCTTCAAAAATTAAAAATGGGGCCCTTGTACGCTCCGGGGGCCCCTCTGGACTTAGAACTAAATCCGAAGAAGGCCCCCCAAGCGTACAAGGAATTGAAAACTCAAATTCGAATTGCCTTTCTCGGGGATCGAACCCGAGACACTCAGATCACTTCCATAGACTTTACCACTAGGCTATGGAGTGTTGTTGCTTTAGCTAAATTTGATCTTCCCCTTATAGTGTTAAATTAAATTGAGAATTTAAAATTTAAATAATAGTTATTTGTCTCGGGAATCGAACTCGGGACACTCAGATCACTTCCATAGCCTCTACCCACTAGGCTACAGAGTGCTGTTGCTGTAGCTAAATTTGATCTTCCCCTTATAGTCTTAAATTGAGAATTTAAAACTTAAATAATTGACATGTCTCGGGAATCGAACTCGAGACACTCAGACCACTTCCATAGCCTCTACCCACTAGGCTACAGAGTGATGTTGCTGTTGCTGAATTTGATCTTTCCCTTAGAGTGTTAAATTAAATTGAGAATTTAAAATCTAAATAATAGTTCTGTCTCGAGAATCAAACTTGAGACACTGAGATCACTTCCACAGCATCTACCCACTAGGCTACATAGTGCTGTTGCTGTAGCTGAATTCGATCTTCCCCTTATACTCTTATATTGAGAATTTAAAACTTAAATAATTGTTATCTGTCTCAGGAATCAAACTCAAGACACTCAGATCACTTCAATAGGCTCTACCCAATAGACAACAGTGTTGCAGCTGCAACTGATTTTGATCTTATTCTTATAGGCAACAACAGCTAAATTCTATCTCAATCTAATAGTCTAAATGTGTGTGAAAATGAAGCACCTACCTCACACAAACTTCAATGGCCCATAAAATTGTCTGACATCAAATGATTATCCTGGGTTAAAGGACTCAGCTCCATTCTTGGATGATGTTTCATCCCATTGAGCAATATCGTGACTGCATATGTGAATACTGGTGAATTCATTTCCAGCGTAGTGAGGTTACTGGTGCCACAATAGTACCACACTATTAACCAGCATTAGGCTGAAAGACAGAATAATAAATACATTTCGTTTTAATTGCTTCAAAGAATGCTGAATTGAATAAATAATGACTTACATTGTTGTGTAACACGCCATAGCTAGGCAAACTTATGCTTAAACAGGAGTTCTAAATCAAATATATTGTTTTACACCGAATAGGTGTCATTGACTGGAATCACAACATATAATACGCGAAAATAACGTACGAAATTGTGAAATAAACGAAGAACTGCACTACACCCGTTGTTGTTTACTTCCATTACTAAACCATACGTTAAGAAATTATAATACATTCCTCACATCAATGTAGTATTGCTATCTTTGTTTGACGCATTTCCATAAAGGACCCTCTAAAAGATGAAATAAGTCAATTGCTTTATATGACGACTAAACGCATGGTTCTCAACTATTGCTAAAATCATGTACTACCGCCAAGCAGCGAAATGAGTCCGGAAAGTATAGTTTAAGGTTAAAGAAGTTTATCTTCTTTAGTTAACATTTCATTAAATTATATGCCCTCTCCATCAATTACTTATGTGTGATTTAAGTTTTTCATCCGTGATTAATTTAGAAATGTGATAGTACTACCTGTACACCTATAAACATTTGCAATGCATTGCATAAAAGATATACGACAAATTGATGATCTACAAATTCTCAAAGATAAGATCATCAAAGTTGAGTAAGTATATATTTTGAGTAACCGCAGATTGAATAAAACTGCCCCTTTTAGCACCATATTTACACTTGTTGGAGAGAAACAAAACAAAATAGGATCATTGGAATCAAAGTGCAAGAAATTGCTGAAAGAAAATGCTAGATTAACATGCAAAAATAATGAACTACTAGGAAAAATAAATACATATGACCAAGAGAAGAAACAACTACAAGATGACCATCAAGCTGAACTAACTACCAGGCAACAGAAATATGATCAACTTGAACACAGATTAACTAAACGAATAAGAAAAATCAAGGATGGTCAACTTAAGAAGCTTCAAACTACAAGGAAAAAGTTTATTAAAATTGTCAATGTTGAGAAGAGGAAGAACATTGATGCTTCTAATGTAAGTTATTTCTACTCCTGTTTCTTTGTGTAAAATATACCATTGGTTTCAGAAAAAATACTCCTTGCAGCTTCAGCATCTAAAGAAGGTCATAAAGCACCTACGAAAACAAATCAGTTGTTCTGTCACTGTTAATGTAGCTGATAAGGAAAACAAGGTACCTGAGGCATTTGAACTAGAAGCTGAAACTTGTCCCAATAATGAAGAAGAAATATGTGATACAATCAATGTAGAGGCAATACTTGATGAAATGCTGGACTACCCGAAGCTTCTTAGTCCCTTCAGTGAAATTGTTTTCAGTGATATCACATTCAACAAAAGTGTAGGTATTCAGACTACTAAATCTACTGTTACAAGACCAATTCAAACTGATCTTTGTTCAATGTCCTTAAATAAAAGCTCAGCAAATGTTGCAAGTATTGGAATACAATGTGTTTGTGAATCTGAGAGGACTAATCAAGAATCTAAGCATGTACAGACAATTCAAACTGAAACTGAATGTCAAACGATAGGGACACAAACAAACAGAATTGAAACTGAATCAGTGTCATCACAGTGTTCACTGGCAGTAGCTCAAGAAAATAAAGTTACTTTGAAAAGAGCTGTAAATTACTTGAAGCAGTCCAAATGCTCAATTGCAATACATAATGGAGAACTCACACACTATAGTAAAACGTCCACCAACTGTTTACCAATGGCTAATCTTGTTTACAAGAACGTTATGCGTCGGCTGACGAAGTATATAGACCAGCAGTATGGAAAGGAAAATTCTCGTTCATTACGAAAACGTATGCATGGCAATATATTGCAGCAGACGAAGCAACTGGAAAGGAGCCGAAATTTAATGCAGTATCATCAAAGCTTAATGCGTGATACTGATAGTTCTGGATATGATAGCCGAGTTGATATAGGTTTAAGCACACAAGCTGTATGTTTGGAGGCTACTAAACCAGATATCCTTAATACATCAGCGAATTCACAACAAATTGAAGAAATATTGGAGCAAGTTGGAGTTCCAGAAATGGTATCGCCAATTCATAATAATGAGCATCAAGGGAAAAATGAACTTGAAGTAATCCAAGAAACACGTCAACTAAGTGATGTTGATGAACATAGTATTCAAAAGGATGAAGTTCCAAGCAAAATCAACATTAAAAAGTCACGTGTAAATACTTTGGCTAATATACAGAAGAAGATCAAACAGTGTAATAAAATTCCGATTTTAAATACACCTGTTAGAAATGATATTGAATTTATAGAAACTCGCAAGAAACGAATAGCTCATAAAGCAACTGAACAAGCACCTCGACCGCTGGATCTTAAGCAACAAAGCAAATTTGATTTTGCTTCATTGTTGACAGAAATGGGACCTGCTGCAAAGAAACGAAAACAATGTGATGAGTCGTTACCAAAGATTGAGCAGAACAAGCAGTCAACGCAGAAACCTATTGCAAATAAGAATGTTATTAATACAAGTAAAGCCACTAAGTCGCCGAAAATTACACCTAAACAAGTTTGTACAGATGCAGAGTTAGCAAAAAATAGAAGTTTAGAAGAACATTCCTATTGCGTGATGCAACCCGGATCGAAAATTGAGGTACTAGCTCCAATAGATTTAGATAAACCCGACGAAATCACGGAAATTAGCTCAACTAATAGAGTAATAGTAAGTCACGATGATCCTGTTGAAAACATCGACCTCGAAGTCTTTGGTGTTGAAAAGAAGAAAAACGAATTAAACCTTGGCAGCGTTGATACGGAGAATGTTACCCAAAAATGCAAGCAACCCACTTACAGTAAGTTAATTATAGCAAATTGTAGCAACAGTAACATTTACAACTTATTTCAGTGGAAGTATCGCAAATGCTCAACAACATGGCACGTCTTGGCGGCGATGAAAGCTTATGTGAATTTGAATATCAGACCCTTAGAGAACTCCAGACCAATCATTTGAATTTGTACGTATACTTTAAACGGCTAACAAAATGTAACTTTCTGCCTTGTTACAGTTGTATTATGCACTATATTATAAGTGACACGAGTGAGGTAGACGAATCGAAAAATCCAGTTCAACCAAGACTTACGATTAAGCAAAAAGTACTAATTGGCGTACTATGTTATCTTGAGCGAGAGGACGAGAAAGAATACATATTGCCGCTAATGAAATTATTTGAAAAGTACTTACTGTTTAGCAAAAAACGGTCAGTTGATGCTTTGGAAAATCTTGCACGGGTCTATGCAGCAATGATTCGCATTCGTGGGCGTATTCCCCAAGTCCGAATGTTTTTGTTGGATCTTCTGTACCTACAACCTAAATATAATTTCAGCATTTTTTATACAATTGTTAAAAATTGGCCAAGATTGTTGAAGCAATTGACTGATAGTTATAAAGGTAAACTCACCGTATGCAGTAGACAAATCGACTGATGATTTTTTCATAGGTACTGGAATTGACCGAGCTATCGCTTATGTGATCCTGAAACAAACACATATTGTAAATGCTGAACAAAAGCTAACTGAAAACGAAGAACAAGAAAGAGACAATATTGGTGTACTGAAACTGCTCTTCAACGTATACTATAGATATCCAAAGGAATCTTACTGCCAAGAAGATTTGATGAGCGAATTCCTGGAAGCATTCATGTGCGGCGGCGGTGTCGAATACGAACTCGCAATTCTATTAATGTGCGTCTACCAGCCAGAAACGTGGATCTACAAAAAGATTGAGCTAATTGGAGAGGTTTGTAAAGTTAGCAAAGACCGTGAAATGGTCAAAAGTCTCTTGCAATTGATTGATGCAATAAACTCAAAACTCTCACGACAGTATCAAGAGAAAGTACAAAATTATAAATATGGTCTCAAGACATGTAAGTATCAATACTGAATTAACTAAATTAAAAATAATCATTGATTTGCATTGCAGGTATAGAAGATGTGCATCAGAACACAGATGGATAAGTGCCTCTGATATACAAACATTGTTAATTAGTGTAACTTATTGAAGAAAGTTATTTTTTCTATTCTTTCTTATCGCAACAATTGCCAGAATAAATTTAATTTGGTATTTCTATTTTGAATACATTTCATTTCCGCTTTCACAGCTTCTGGTAATATCGTAGTGGCCGAACACCAGTGACGTCACAATTGATTTTCATTGGAGATGGCGCGCGCCAAAAAAGAAATTCCCTAGCATTCAGTTGGCAACAACAAACTTATACCATTATTTAAAATCCACCCCCAACCGAGACTACCCGCTACAGCAAATTCTACAGAAGCCAATCTAAGGCTTATGACAATAGGGCAGCTACAATATGAAGTATTTTATTGAATGATATTGTTTTAAGTATTATCATTATAATTTGTTTTAAGTATTATCATATGTATTATTTACAAGATTGGTAATAAAAATTGATGCGGTGATGCGTTTTCATGTTAGGATTTAATGAAACTTTTTTAATATAAGGCCTCTTGTGGCTTACCTAACTGGAATAAAATAATTTTTGTATGAATGAAATGCGCTTGCATAAAGTTAATAAAAACTTGATTACACTTATGTTCTCTGGTGATATTTACAAATACAAAATCGGGATTCAATAATTAGTCAAACATGAATGATTCAAACTTACACAATTGAAAACAGCCAGAAGACGTTAATCGTTTTTGAAAAATTGTCAACCAGTCAAATCATAAACATATAATATACTAATTACTTAGGTGTTATAATTTATGACATTATTTAATCTTGATAATTGCAATTTTCAATGTTCCTTCCTTCGAATATAACTCTAAATTTGCCCATTTGTAAAATAATTTGCTAATTGAAAATTTATTACTATTTTTTTTGGACAGTCTTCAAATGCAGGCAGGACGTTTTAACAAAGAATGCATTGAACGGTAGCCTATCATTTTTTTTTGTAAACAAATATATTGCGTTTCTTTGCTATTTTGTTTTCTTTGCTTCTTTTTCATATAAGACTAGTACGGAAATATTGCATCAGAATGTCCACGAGGTTTCAAAAACGCGCTTGCTAATTAATACATGAAGTTTGTTGTTGCTCCTGATTAGGGAAATCAATATTAAAATTTGTTATCCACTCAAAATATACACAATGCTCGTACGAACAGCTTTCTTAGCGTATGAAATTGTAACCGTTACTGGCAATTGGCGTATAGTGTTAGAATAAAAATACCATCTCTTCATTGTTCGAACGTATTCGAACATCCTATTTACATGTGTTTAAAGTGAATCTGCAGCGTAAGATGCGAGCAGGATTGAGGTAAACAAAATAGTACTACGTTTGTGTTACAAAGTCCGCACTCAATTGCAACCCCTAAGGTTCAGCATCACTAAGAAAGTAATATCTTATTGTTGCGTAGTATAATGGCACTCACGTATTCGATTTCGCATATCCCTTGCAAAAAAATGTCTGTTAGTAACAAAACCGTTGAAAATATAACAAAAACATAGAAATAATAAATCATTTTGTCTTTGTACTTAAAACGAGAATTAATCAACACTTATTTAAGGTAATGTCCAAATGTCATTGTTTCTCACAAATCATTCAATTTTCATCAGTTATAAAGTCTAAATTAGAAACAAATTAGGCACTTTGGTCCTTTTTTATTTTGTCTAGATTCGCAGTCGTGTTGATGTTCGAAAATTGTTTTGTAATCACACCTTCCAAATGTGTCGATGCAATTTTTTGATATTTAATAGTGAATTTCGTACTTTCTCTCTTTCCTTTAACAAATACTTACGCGGAGCAAATATCGACATCTCATCCGCTTGCATCCTTGACTAACCGGCTAGTCACTGCACTGCTCCGCAACCTCCTAATGTACATTATAAAAGTTAATTTGTCTTCACTAGCTCCTCGAATGTGTCAAAGAGATCACCGGCGCTCTCTTCGGAACCCATGCCAAAGTTGTACTCCGCATATTGCGGCGGTTCCAAATTGATAAATGGCTCACAAAACATTGGATCCAGGAAATCTGCAACGATAGAGAAATAAAGAAGTTAGCCATTGATAATCGACTGCCCGCTATTCAATTGTAATTATTGAAATGGAATGTATAAAATGCGAGTGTTAGATGTTTAATTGGTAGCGTAATGAGCTGAATCCCATGGTGCTACGAGCTTAAAGAATAGGTGACGCACCCACGCACAGAACCCAGCTTATCACACCACCCCAAAAAGCAATAACAAGGAGTTAACGTATTAAAAGAACGTTTAGTGTATGCACCTGACAAAATCGCACAAAATGCCACATCGATTATAGACCGTAAAGCAAGTTAAGCTTTACGGTTACCATATATTACCGTCCTCCGACATCCCAGCGAGCATCTCTCTTCGTCAAATTAATAAAGCTGATTATGGAATGACCTCGTAGTTAGAACTCTGCCTGTGATGTGACATAATGCATACACAAGTCACAGTCAGAACTCCCCTACGCTGCCATTATTAACATTTAAAATAAATACAAATGCTGCTGGTTAATTAAGCAATTGCGTCTTGTTTAGTGAATTAGATAGCGAAGCAGCAAAGAGAATAGCGACCAAAAAAACATAGAAATTCCAGAATTCAAAGTGATACTAACCGATTCGATCGTACAAGGAAAAGCTATCCTCTTGTTTAACTTGAACCGGCTCATTCTCCTTATGATTCGTTAAAGGAATATTCATTAAGCCATCATAAAGCTGCTGTTCCTGCTGAAGGTGTCCATGATTAACATTGTTCGACAATGCTTTGGAATAAAGGTCATGTGCTTCCACCTTCACGGGAGCGACATTTTGCGTTGGTACATCTTTAGAGTCTTTCGAAAACGTAATTTGTCTGCAGGTCTACAAAAAATAAATAGTTATGATAAGCATCAATTTATAATTAAGAAACTTTTTAAATTACCTGTGTCGAAATGGGTTTGTAATCCATAGGAAGGTCTAATGAAGGTACAGGAGGCGTTAACCAAATATTTTGGCCAATGCTAGGATCGACTTGCAAGTCTTTAAGAAGAGGATCAATCGGCGGGAGAACTTTGGGCCTTTCTGTGTTATCAGGACAAAGAAATACTTCAATCTCCTCAGTCTTGCTCTTCATCTGCATCTTGTAGCCGCCCTCATTACTTGAGGGCACATCTAGTTTTGAATCGGGCGGTGCTTTAATAGCCATGATTGTTTTGTTCTTAAACTTTGGTATCGACTGAAGATCCTGATAAGTAATGTACGCCAAATGTTTCTTTTCGTTCAGCTTTTTAAGCTTCTCCTCGGTGAATTCAATCATTTCACTGAGGATCCTCTCCTCCTTATCTAAATCATCCAACTCGTGACGCAGTGACGTGCTATGTGTGAACTGTTTCAGTTTCACTTGGTTTTTTGATTTCTTTTCCAGCACGTCGATTCCCTCCAGCACATTGGTGATATCGTAGAGCCGCCTCTTCTGCACCTGCAGTTCAATTGATGCGACATTCAAATCGACCACCCCATCGCACGAGTTCTGCAGAAGATCCTTGAATCGTTGAGTGAGCAAACTAAGGGACGTATCGTGCCGACTGTTCTTCTTGCCTGTGCCCGTGGTAGGCACGCTCATCGGCGACGGCTGCAGTTTTTTCAACTTCTTGGGCGGCGGTGCTTTGAACTCTTGATTGAGTGGTATGTGAATCTGCTTCGGATCCATGTTGAGCTTTCGTTTCACTGCTGGCGGTTGTAGAGTGTACGTTGGATAGATTTGATTCTCAGGCGTTGCACCGTATTCGTGGTCGCGCAAGTGCGGACTTGGCGTGAATTCGGTCTTGATGGGCCCCATGTCTGGGGTCGACGTGGATGGCATCGAGTTGTAGTGACATGGACTCTCCGTCACCGCTCTTTTGGCTGTGGCACGTCTCATGATTTGTACTTTATTGTTCAGCACCAACGTTGCAATTTAAGTTCACTTTGTTAGTCCATATTCGTGCATCTGTAACAACAAATCTATATAAGTCTAAATAAGAATCGTGCAAATCCAATAAGAAGTGGGGAATGAGTCTAAGTCGAGGCATTTTTGAGCAAAGACCAGCACAGTACTAGCCGCAGTCAGAGGATAAATAAAGCTATTGGGTTCCAGTTAAGGTCAGCCCTGTACGTGTGCTAATGTGCTGTGTAATTAGCGAACTTGTTTGGATTCCTTTGTCACGGTTTCACTGCGCTCAGAAAATGCCCCGAAGATTTTTTCCTTGCACAGGGAGGGTCTAATCATCGTGTGCATAACCTACGAAGCCCGATCATCTCTAATGCCGCCACACCGCCGCAGAAACGTGTCACACCATTCGAGTTGCACACACGTCTTCAAGGCTGCTTGGGCCTTCAAAAATACCACGATCGAGGCCTATGCTAAGACAAGTACGCTAACCGCCATCACAAAAACAAATGGGCAACGGACTCAACGAGAATAGACCGAAAGCACATCCCCGAACGAGTGACGAAAACAATAGTCAGAAAAGTCGCATTTTCTTACCGATGCTTCGCTGTGAGATGGGCACGCCGAAATCAGCGAACTTCAATTGATGTCTCGCTACCGATTTAAATGGCCAAGACAGGTCGGCCGGCCTATTTCAACATGTTAAATATCGAAAGAATAAAAATGGTCGCCGACTGAAGTCCGGCGTCGCGGATGCAAACCGCTCTCGGAGCGAGCCGATTTCACCACACCACGTTCACACGTTTTCCACGATTTTCGGCTCGCCGCGTAGCACACGAAAGCCTCTATACGACGACATCAAATAATGCTTGATCCAGCCACCCGCACCCGCGAAAAACGATTGCAAAATTGCAGCACTAACCGCCAGCCCGCGATGGTCGCCAGCAGCAAGTAGCGTGCTTCTCACTCGGTCTGCTAACCGCAATGGAATTATTACAAAACATCTGCCATCTGAGGCAGGCAGTTGGCGCGCATATAAGGCGCAAGCGCGTAACGGCAATATACATCTGATCGTAGGATACCTGAGAGACCCCGAACGTCGTCGCGCATGCAGCTGTAGGAGACGGGCAAGCCTACGTCTCCGCTATTAAAGCACACGCGCGCGCGTATGCGTACATGAATGCATATAGATGCGTACGTATGCCCACACGCACACGCAATTCACAAGCGAAGAATGATCGTATCAAACGCAATCGTCACAATCGCAATATTCGCCAATTCTAACACAACTAATCGTACCTCTTCCTTGATTTCGGTGCACGTTTAGCTTGCACATGGGGTTAGAGTACGCTGGCGCGAGACTTGCACTAACCAAACCAACAACCGCGAGCCAGATCGTTGGCGCGTTCGCCATGCGCTTGTACAATTGGACAGATAAAGAAGGCGCAATATGTAAACAAACGTACGCGTACTGACTGTGTAGTTTATAGTGGCAATGCGGACGGCAGTTGCAGACTGAGGGAATTCATGCATAGCCGGTGTATTGCGTTCACTTTCTCGTCTACCAGCTAAACGCCACTAAGCGGCGCTGTTAACATTTAAACCGCCACTTTACTATTACTGTCCACCCCCCAAGAAACAATACCTAACAATTTTTGTCGTTCATCATCATCCACCAACCGCTATCAACAAATGACACAACGTCCTACTTCGCATTTGAATGAATGACGCAATTAACGGTTTGTCAAGACACGGCAGGGCAATGAAGGGTGCGCGGATAGCACGAGCCGTTATTAAAATATAACGTTTAATCTCGCAGTTTATTGTGATCGCTGAAAATGCAACCACCACCTGGAGACAACATTGTACATGCACCTTTTCTTTGCTTGGTGCGCGTACCTTCGACCTTAGCTAACGAACGCGGCGCGCAGCATTCTTCGTACCCTCGAGATTCAACGAGAGCACAAGAAGAAAAGGACTTGAATGCACCGGCCTGAATTTTGATATGCCAGCGAGCAGCAACAGCAGCAGCAGAAGCAGTCGTTAAAGACTTCCCCATCCAGATCGAGATTATTTCGTACAAAACCAAGAAGAACAACAACAACAGAAGTAGGAAGCGACCGCGAGCGAAGATATTTAACCGAAAAAATGACAATGTCCCGAATATGCTAATCCGACACGTTCTGGTATAAGCGGTGATTATGCTTCCTGTCATTTGTAAAAATACATTTCCTGAATCATTCGACCTCTCTTCGAAGAATAAAATCTATGCGCATAATAATAACAAACCAAAACAAAACCGCATTAGCGCTATGCCACCAAACGCACAACGCAAGTAATTTGAACAATTTATGAAAACGACGCGTGTGATATGCACATGTTGTTTATATACGTCGTTCACCTTTTTTTCCGCTGTACGCCTGCCAGTGTCACATATATTATTAATTATTGTTGCATTAAGCTCGTTGGGTGCGTGTATGCATTGCATCCACTCGATTTAGGGAGGCCGGCTCGAATCTTGGGATGCGGCCAACATCCAATATTTGAAGCGCTAAACAACCAACTCACTTTATCTAAACGACGCGACGCGCCACTAAAATATATAATGTTTCCAGTCTTTTTACTGTTTTCAACAGATTATATACATGGCGTGCCCGCCGATCCTCGCTTCTATGAAATATGCAAAGACGGGCCCAACGTATTCGTCGAAGAGCTCTAGGAAAATCTGTTTGCCGTTTAGTCATTCGGTTCAGTCGAATAGTTTTGTTATTTTCTTGCATGCGCTCCGCTGCGTCCGCTTTTTTCCGAGTCGTTCGACAAGTGCCAGTTTCTCCCAGGACCAACGACCACCACCCTGCCGAGCAGCGCGGGCATTATTTTCGATACATCCTGTAAGGGTTACGGCCGCGTCACGTTGGTGTGCACCAACCGCGCTGGATTTATATGGGTTTCAACTGAATTCCACATACTTTTTGCCGCGGCGAAGAGACTTGGAGCTCGCGCGCGCGTTGGTTTTTCTTTCTTCTTTCTTTCGTTCGGCACACATATACCTATATGATAAACATAGTCTTGAGCCGTATACTTGCTCCAAGTCAAAGAGCGGCGAGCATCGCCGACGTCCATTGCACGCGGTGTATTTAGCTGCATGCGTGCTGCTATACATAGCCATTCTTCGCGTTCGTTCGTATTGTTTGAGGGTGCACGAGCATGCGAGGAAAACGGCGCGTTTGCGTATGATGCCTGTTGCTCTCCTTAGCGGCGCTTGATGACTCGTCGCCGTCGTCGTCGACCAAGGCTAGCCATATAGCGAGCCGTTCAGCTAGTTGGCTAAATTTGGCGGTTGAGCGCCAAAAGGGAGCGAACATATGAGAGCATGTGCCGCTACAACTACCGCATAGAATTGTCAATGTGCGTCTGATTGATACGCCCAATCATAATACGAATCAGTTTCCATTTGCAAGCACGCTAATATTGGCAACGATTGCCGCTTGCGGTTTGGATTTCAGCGCTGCGACCATAACGTTACGTTATCGTTTTGCGTTCAAAGCATGCATGGCTAAAAATCGAGTACAAGAGTGCAAAATTTATCAAAGCTGCGATTACGTTGCTCAACGCCGTATAACATCCATTCTCCGGTATCGAATCATAATAATAACGCAACGTTTCGTTGGGTCGTACGCGTTGCGTTTGGTGCGAAAGCGTGCTAAGAAAACTTTAATTAAATCTATTCGATGAACACGGCTTCACGATAACGCCCGCTGCCTGCCCGATGTATGCTTAGAGAATGAGTAATAAAGCTGATAACTAAAAGGAGCACAAGTCGCCACGAATGAAAAATGCAACATACTGAGGGGAAATTGAACTAAACTAAACCAAACCGTATTGCATGTATACATTGCTGCTGTTGCTACTGCTGGAAAATAACGTTCATCACCATCGGTATGCACTTGCTCACTGCCAAGGCATGTTGACAAATCATTGACTTGGCAGCACGAAGGGAAAAAACACGAGTACCGGAAGCGATAGTGTTTTGTCGCAAAAGGTTGGGTTATGGCACTTACCTCAATTGTTACAAGCAGAACATGAATGGCTGGCGGTGCACTAACCAACAAACGAGTAATGCCGGTGGACGTCGTCGGTAAATGGGACCAGTTTTCTCACTTCCCTAACGCTAGCTGCTGCGGCCGTAAGCCAGCGAGTTGTTGCAACTTATCGAATTCCTCGTTTCCAATCAGCCCCGCTCGTTTGTTTATTGCACTTGGTTTCGGTTAGTAAATACTGAACGCCGATTACTGCCTGCTCTTTCGTACGTTGCAACATGCAAACCGACGCGTACTAACAACAACGACCACGACCACGACCACAACGTTGGACTAACTCTGGGTAACAACGGCCGACCGAACGAAATAATTATGTTTACTTTACATGCATGCGAAAATGTTTGTCGCGAATAATAAACTTGCAATAGCCACGTTAACACACGAACTGGACGCTAGCGCGAAGCGGTGCGCTCAGCTGTACGATCGAATGCACACTGACGACGAAGGGCCCGAGCATCTGATTCACGCGCAACAGCGATCACCTCTTTGCGAAAATCATAATAAGAATAATAATCGGCATCATCGCAAACACACGTAAACACGAGATGATGGAATTACCTTTCGCGATTCGTAAACAAGGCCGACCACGTGCACGCCGCGATTTTTGCTCAAAACTGGAATATGAAATGATAAACAATGATTTACGCTGAAGTGTTGTTGCACCTTACGCGCCACGAGCTCGACTAAGATAAGCAGCAGCGCCAACACCGAAATAGCGGAAGTCGTCACACATGCGCTGGTATCTGTTAATTAGAAAATACAAATATAAAAAGCATTTAAACATATTAGGCGATATGTGTGTATGCACCACTATAAACAACAATCAAGACTGTCTGTCATAGTGTGCTACTTATTTTCGGCGGTATTTCGAACGACTGAACGAATAAATATTCATCGTCCATTCGTCCTGATAGCCGGTGACATAAATGATAATTTAAATATTTGTACTTCATCCGCACTCTCATTAAGTACACGTTATTGAATTCGGAAATACATTTTGGCGTGTTTGTTCATATAATCGTAATTGTCATCCTTGTTCTAATTTGCAATCGTCGTATGGAAGGTTTTCTCATAACGTTTGTTTCGACTGGTTTGACTGATATTTTCATTTTATTTCTCATTTCTACGTGGTAAAAAATAATAAAAGTCGAGAATTACATTATCATACAATCATCGGGATATTGTAAATGTAATAATTAATTATGTACTATATGTATATAATATTTATATAGTTAATAATTGTAAATGTATTGTAATTGTTGTATCAATTTATGTTTATGTTATTTATATTTCATTCCAACGTCTCTATGCAGTTTCAATAAGGTTTTTCTTTAAAGGTTTAAATATGTATAAGATCATCATTTCGCATTGTAGTAATGTTACTTTGAATCCTTCAATCTTCTTGTATGTAGTAGTTAGTAGTCTTGAAGGTGAAACTAACATGCATTCCAGAATAAAATATTACAATGTGTTAATAGCGCATAGTACAGAAAAATTACATGGAAAGTTGTCAACGAATTCAAATTGGTTGTAGTTGGAGTTTTGTTTGGCTATGGCTTCTATTCATAATAATGTGCCATTAGAGGGTAGTCAAATTGTAATTGATAAATTTCTCAAGAGTGTGTTGTACTTGCTCACTAGCAATATAAACAAATACGGTGGAAAGCTAATACACCGGGCGTAAATACTTCTCAGTTACCAAAGATCATTTCCATGGAGAGTATAAAGAAAAGGAAAAGTGAACGTGAACTAAAGAAAATGTACAATTACGACTATATGCAAAATAATTCGAATACAGCAAGTAAATTGAAAGAGTAATTGTTATATACGTACAATTGCTTTCCTATACTAACAAAATCGCAAATAATAATCACAATTATTTAATTATACATTGATTAAAACGATTTTTATACACCGTGAAATCATTCGTTTCGCATAAAACTATGATTATCCAAATTACAAAACTAAAACGAAACTAGTAAATTAACGTGATATTCAAATATAAATAACGCATGTGAAACTCAAACTCTGTCATAGTATGAAAGACCACCTTATTTGTTTACTTGTCAATACGCAAATTAGTTATATGTAGTTGTTTGAACAAGTTTCGAATAAACAGAGAGCCTGCAGATAAATATTAATCGTTCGCATATAGTGTTTGCTTTCTTCTTCTCCTCCTCCTCATCCTTCTGTATTGTTTTGTTTAATTTCTGTATGATCCCCGTCCAGCTACTCTAGTACAACAGAAGAAACAAATTATGTACTTAAATCTGTGTATAATATTACAAGGTGGTTGGTATTTGTTTCAAAATTGCGTGCTCCTCCTCATTTGCAATTACTGATCGAATGTCATTTAGCATGAGTGTGTCTACATTATTTAAATTAAGTGAACATCCAAAAAGCACGAATTATTTAGCAGGCAACCAATCCCTGAATACAACACCTTCTTTTTGCTATTGTTGATTTACATCATCATCGCAATTTGAACGATATTATTATTAATATTTATATTATTATTATTAATTTGCATTTGCTTCGGCGTGCCTAATACACATTATTTTCTTTATTTACTTACTCATCATGTATATCAGTTATTTAATTTAACCCACTAATATATGAATGTGTTTCAATTTTAATACAGCCAGATCGCACAAAATACATACAATATTAATTAATATTAATCATATTATTTAGTCTACATTGTATTCATTATTATCATTACTAATTATATTTTATAAATTACATTATATTATGTATCATCATATTAGTATTTCCAAACGGCTTATTAAAATTTTACAAGGATATTTTACACAATTATACAATGTATTTGTTTAGATTTCTTTCTTTGCATCTTGTTTGAAACGTGTTTCTTTTTTTTTTGTTAATCAATGTGTTGGTTTTACATTGGTTCTTCATATTTAACTAATCAAATAATTTCTTAAAATGTTTCAAATCTTATTAACAGAATAAATGAGAAAAATTTACACTTTACAGCATCTTTTTTTGTGTTATGTTTCCTTAGTTAACTTTACATCAGTCTCAAGCCACAATTTTTCCCAAGAAAATGGTTTTCCTCAAACATGTACAATTATTACCTATATTTTCATTACATCCCCTTTCGATTTTGCGATAAAGTTAGCAGTACTTTGTATGTGTCTTGCAAGTAGTGCACGTGGTAAGTGTGTTCTATGCATATGTGTGTATGAGGGGGGTGAGTGGTGGTGTGTATTCTTCATTTTTATATTTATTTATCATATATATATAATATATATATATCTCAGGGCGTGTGTGAATGTGAGTCCGCAAGTCGTCTGCATTTGCCCCGGAAATTACACGGTGAGCTGGCATTTTGCGTAGCTAGCGAAAGCGCCGTCTGATAAGGGTCGATACCGCGTGCGCTATCAAAAATCCCTCTTCCTCATAGATCCTATCCCCGTCATCGTCTCAATTTCCCTACATTCAATTCGTCGCATTCAACGCAAAACTTATGTTATCGTCAATCAAATATTCACAAAAATTACAAAATGTACAATATATTGACAATAATTTCCATTTCGCCTGCTGCGCTCACTTATTACTCGTTTTGGCTTTGAACATTAAATCGTTAAAAAATATTTAAAATATATACTTTACAATACAACATTATACAATATAATAATTTGTCTTTTCATTTCTTTTTTAGATACAAATTGTACACGGCGCGCGCATTATTAATGTGTTCTCCTCCGACGACACGTCTTTTTATCAACGACTCTGTCATGCTATAAATTTAAAGTTTTTAAAAAAATATAAACGTCTATAATAATTAGTAGGTTATCATTAAAACCGTTCGCGATAATTATAACACTATAGTTCGGCAATCGGCGCACGATAGAATTATATATGTACAAATATATTATAATTGGAACCCTGTGTGGTGGATTATTCTTTCCTATATAATGCGTGTCGGTGGTTGTAATACGGTTGTGGGGGGCGGTGTTTCATTTTTAAATACATAATATACATGTTTAGCAGCAGTTGCGCCTCAGTAGTAGTCTCACTTTATGCATAATTACAAATTACAATTAGGTTTAATCTACGTTTTAAACGCGCGTGCGTACGCATTAATTATTCAACAAATCACGAAGTCGCGCACGAGTCACCCTTTGCCTCCGCATCATCTGCCCCCAAACTCCGCCAACGCTGTCGCTACGCATCGCAAAATTGAACCGTGCCCAGCTCACGCACCTCGAGAAGCGAATGACTTTCATCATTATATGTAATATAAACAATTTTCATCTCTCATTTTCCTTCGTCTAAGTACAAAATGGTTTATATATTTTACATGATTATACAACTATGAAACATCCTTTTCTTTATATAAATACAATTTAATTTAATATCGGTTATAACATATATACATATCACGATGGTGGGCGCATCTCGAACTTGCGGACAAATCATGTTTGCATTTCTTTTTTCAAATTTCCTCAAATGTTAGTTGTATATTTCGCTACTAGCCTAACTATTATTTCCAAATAGTTGTTTGTTTTTAATTTATTTATTCCCTTCCGAATCACTTGATTGTTCAATACTTCTATACCGTGAAGAGTGGCATTATTATTTTTTTATAATATCATATCATAGATCTATTACAAATATTTAAGAGTGTATGTCTCGGAGAGATAGTAGTAGTTGTTAGTAAATTTTCTTGGAGAATTCAAAATTAATTTCGCGCAATTAATTTAAGTGTTTCATCGATGTTAGCTGTTTGGAAATGTTACTTTTTTTTAGTGTTAATAAGTATATATTGTTTGTTTTACAATTAAGATAGCAATATATATGAACAAAACTATTTTACATATAATACAAATAAAGTGATACTAGTTAGAATATGTACACATATGATTTTTTTGCTTTTACTATTTGACATATAGAAAACACGGAACTCCTAATGAAAATTTTACGCAAATGTGTACTTCTTTCTTCCTTTCTCTCGTAACTAGCATTTGTGTGTTTTTGCCATGCTTGATTCTACATCACACAGTTATAATTGAACTATTCCATTAAGCTACTCCTCGCGAAAAAAGATGTGAGATGTGAGTGTGGGTGGGTGATGATAGAATGAAAAGCTATACACGCGAAAAAGTGTGAAACCGATCAACAACACAGAGCGCAAGTTTATGCAAAGAGCAAGAAAACTCAGAAACGTCGATACACAATCTAAATACGTTATGGATAAATATAATATACACACGTAGACCATTCATATACTTATACAATATTCTTCCACGAATTGTAAATGCAGTGCTAGAGTTTATCTACTTTCAAACCGATAAACGAACAAAATTTGTCAAATACGGAAAACAAATCATACCTAAATTTTCCATGCATTTAACGCATAAAATAATACAACTACTTTCTTCCGCACGCGCAATTGTATAATTTCATGCAGTGTTAAATACACGAAGCGCAATCTAAACGCGTACGCGCTATATAAGTTCTTACAAGTTGCGTTCAAATAACCGCATCGAGATGATGCATTCATATGTTATATATGTATATTTTTAAGAATGTAGTTCTCAAATATTCGCTAAAAGTTTACTCCAACTTAATTTTTGACAAAGTCCACTACTCGCTATCCGCTAATTCATTTATATTTTCTTTACGTGAATCGTGTATAATATGCACTTTTAAAAGGAGCGTGTTACTTCGAGTTTTAAAGATCGCTAGAAAAAGGGCGCACGTATTAGTACATTATTATGTTTTTTTTTTGCGTAAGGATATAATGTGGTTTTAGTTAGTTAGTAATAGGTAGGTAAATAGTCGAGTATATAGAGTTTAAGTTCTTGATGGACTCTCTAATTAACATCCATGCAAATGAAACTAATCTACGAATCTCGGAACATCATAGTTCATTACGCTCATTATCTGATTAGCACGTATGCAACTTTTCGTTATTGATTTGATTTTCTTCATCATCTTCTTCATCTAGAAATTAAAACTAACGTAATTTCAGCGTTAATCTAAATTATAAGCCCCCTACACGAGTATCGATACGACTGTCATTGATACCGCGGTTCTGTTCTGTTCTAATAATGAAAATCAATTCGGAGACCAACAAACTTCAAAACGCAGACTACTAATTATTTGCTAATTCTTGCTAAGTTAACTTAGTTAGCGGTTGTTGCACATGTTCGGTGTGTGATGCATGTATCCGTATTCTTATTGCACTTGTTTGAAACCTACAAACGTTTTGATTCAATATATCATTTTTGTTGTCTTGTATTTATCTGTTGTAGCGAATAATGTGTTCTTGTTTGGTGGATTTGTTGTATTGTGTTTGATAGTTGTGGTGGTGGTGGTTGTTGTTGTTTAGCTCATTTTGTTTGTTTTCATTTCTTTCGTCAGAACTATTCCTGAGGATTTGATATCACAATTATTAATGTCAGGATGATGAACTGTGTATATCAATTATGATTTCCATTCTTAGCTGAGATATTATGTGTTTAAACCGTAACTAAAAAACGATCGTTACCCTAGTATTTACAGACGATTGAAAAAATGTGGTTGTTTTGTGTTCTCATGCTTCTCTTTTGCAAATTTATATTTTCATCTATTATTTTCGTATGAGCATAGACAAGCCGTTTCAAAATTTGTCCATCAGACACCACAACCACGTATTGATCGGCTGGTCTATGCTGCTGTTCTTGTAAAAATGTTGTGGGGAGATTCAAAATTGCGCAATAAATAATTTAAAATAATATGTACATTAAATTTAAATGAACACCAGTTGCCACGTTGTATGAAGTCTAAATTAATATTTGATATCTCCACAATTATTAGTTTCCCCTCGCAAATAATTAGTTTCCCCTCGCAAATTAACGGAAACGACTAAAGTCTTTGCAATCTTTTAATAAGCGAATTATATCGAAACAAACGCTCTCGCTTGAAATCCAATCGGATGAGATGATGAACGCGTTTACAAATAAATTTACCGCGTTTGAATTTATGAAGCTGGGCGCTAAATACGCTACTCATTTATATGCAATACATGAAAAAACTAATTCTAAATATTCTAACGTAATTAAATGAAGAGTGAACGATTATTAATTTGTTAAAAACGCGTTAAAATACGAACATTATGATTAAAAAAATAAATGAATACTGGTACCACGCGCAGCAATATGATGCGTGCATCTAATACCCCAACAGTATGTGTTGATGCACCAAGTCGAATTGCCAGCAATGGTTTGGAAACGAAAACTTAAAATTATGCATTCTGTATATGTATGTAGCCTTATGACGAAAAAAACTTAATGCAAATTGCGCAAAGTTGTTTGAACCTTTTGTGTATGAGAGGAACCCGGCTTGCGTGAAAGGCACGTCCGAGTTCGTCCAAAGCAACTTTGCTGAGGCGGCGTCGGCGGTTATTTTACATAACTCCGTTTGTTGGCGGGCCAATGGGGCCCAACTCGCCGCCGATGGAACCCAACGGGCCAGGCGCTTTCATGAAGAACTTCTCCAGCTTGGCGATGATGTGTTTTCCGTAGGTATACTTACGGAGCGAGTTCAAATGCGGCCGAATCTTATGCATCAGCACCTTGCGCTGGGTCGGCTCGCTAACATCAATCATTTTTTGGACGACATAGTTTGCGTACTGATCCTTCATCATTATATGGAGAGCGCTAGAAGTAAAAACGCACAACGAATTGCTAGATTATTCGATATAACTATAAGATGAAAGTTCTCACTACGAATGGTGCTAGCAAATTGAGAGAAATAAGAAGAAATTCATTTATTACCTATCATTGAAACCGCAAACTTCTTCGATTAGTAATGCCCGTTCGTTCCGAGTTGCATGCGTAACGCACTTCTCGACCACATTGCTGGCAAACTTATGCTGACTCAAAACCAATACTTTGCCTCGGACGTTGTTAATTAGTTGCGACTTGTCTTCCGCTTTTCCATGCTCTAAAGTCAAGATGAAATGATTAATTATTAACGTTGACTCGACATCGGCACCCGCAGCAGGGCGTGTAAGTGTGCAACGGCAACAAAGTGTTTAAATTTACACACAAGAAGCGGTTTCTTTTTATTACCTAGCACGTGTTGTATGACGTAATTGCCAAACTGATCCTGTATGAGTTGATCCGTATGAGTGTGGAGTTCGCCCAGGATTGGCGCCGTCTGCTCGGGAGTGCAATGCTCCAGAATGCGTTGGATCACGCGGCATCCGTACGGATGTGTTGATAAACTGTAAACCTGGCCGGCAAACGACTGAATGATGAATTGCAGGGCGTTCGGATCGACGCATTCGATGCATTTCTGCACGACATGATTGCCATTCTGATCCTTAACGCATTTGAGCACGTGCCCATCAAGTTCGCGCACGATTTCTTGCTGCTGTTCGGCGGGAATCGACTCCAATGCCTTCTGGATAACACGACAACCGTACATTTGGAGCGCCAACGGCAGAACGTGGCCGCGCACCTTTTGCGCGAGCGTCGTCTTCTGCTCCGGCGTACCGAATTCGAAGAACTTTTGAATGACGTAATTGCCAAAAACGTCGGTCATTAGATTGTAGGCGGCCGAGAGGATCTCGTTGAAGACCATTTGCTTCTCGCTAGCGGTGGCTCGCTCCAGCTTTTGTTGAATGAAACGAGATCCGTGCTGGTCCTGTGAGAACTCGACGATATGATTGGCGAGATCGCGCAACTGCAGATTGGGGAAGCGATTGTTGCGGAAGTCTTCGAGAAGCCGAGATCGACCCTGCGGGCCCTTATCCAGTGCGCTCGACACGGTGTTCAGCGTGTTTATCTTCGTGAAGAGCGAATTGCTAGAACCGAACATTGCTGCCGTACTTAGACCGGCGGCGACAGAATTTCTGTACTTCGCCTCGGCACCCGGAGCGGCAGACAGCACACGCGAGTTGACCAAGTTGCCCAGTTGAAGTGGAGCCGTTGGCGGCGGTGTTAAAGAGCCGGTCAACGGGCTGGGGCTGCTGCCCAAACCATACGATCCCGGCCATTTCGGTCTGTACTCTAACGACGGCGAGAATGCGGAAGTGTTACGGTCGAAGGAATCCCGACGGCCTGTTGTAGTCGACGTCAAACCGAGCCCTGGCGAAAATATTCATATTAGATACATCACTCGTTTATACGAATCTCGAGCGCAACTCTGCGCCACATATGCCTCATGAATGTTGAATGCAATTTTTGTGAGCGAGCGCGCACACAGATTACGTTTGCTATATGGATATTGTGCGGCTTGCTAGCGCAGCGTAAATAGAGCGCAACGCTCTTGCTTGTTAATACTTCATTTTTCAATATCCCAGTTGTGGCTCTATTCACAATTCACATTCAAATGCCGAATCACAATATTATTGCATATGAGTATTATTTGTTGACTAATTCATTGAGGCGGTGGACGGGTGAGCGCACAAATTAAATGATGTGTTAAGTACCTGTATGCAAAGAAGTTGTTGTTGCGGCTGAGGAGCCGATCGTACCAAGAGAGGAGCTGCCGAAGGGGGCAGACGGGGGCGCGTGCAATGTAGGAAACAAGCCTGAACCTTGGGCCACACCTAACCGACACCGAAAGTTAGTAAACTTACACAAACACCACAATTATATTTACAAAACAATAACAACAGCAGCAATATGCATGAAGTAGCAATAAATGAAAAAGCGCACACGAACGCCATGCAAATTGCGATTGGATTGATTGATTTAGTCGGCCGTTCATGTGCGCACGGGCGCGCATTTGTGCATTATAAACATTTCAGTTTTTATGGTAATACTGTTAAACAACGAAGAAAGCGGTGCATACACACGTTTCAATGTGACATTAATGCGTTTTCCGAACCGAAATGTTTATATTAGTGCTGTCGCATAAGCGTAGTTAGAATGCAAAGCGTGCCCATTGGGCGACCAACAACTCACCTCCCAATGTCGTGCCGTTCACAGACGTGTTCACGTTTGCGCCATAGAGGCTCTGTGGTGTACTCGAGTACAAGGAGGCGGCAGCAGGAGTCTGTCTGGATGTTTGCGGTTGTACCAGAACCGGTGCGGGTGACACCAGCCGCATCGGTGTGCCGTTGCGCATGGCAGCACCCTGCGCCATAAGTATGGGTCCTGCATTTTGATCGTAATAGGGCACGATGTATCCGCCTGGTACTTGCGGCTATAATGGGACACAAACAGGAGAAGAAACCAATTAAATACCGCAATTTATGGCAACGACTTAAAAGTGACGAATAATAAATAAATTTGTGCGCTCTTCACGAACCTGCACTTGTTGTTGCGCCTCGGCGGTGCCGTTAGGCGTAAGTGGCCTTCGCGCACCATTGTTGGCGCCCTGCTGGATGAGATTGGCAGGATACACTCCCCAAGGAGCGACACCATAGTATGGTGGTGCTGGTATGAGATACTGTGGATCTTGCTGCGCATTCACCAGATAGGGTCCTGCTGCCTGCGGGAAGGCCGCGGCCTGCTGTTGCTGCGCCAAGTACTGCTGTTGCTGTTGTAGAAGTTGCAATTGTGTTGCCGCGCTCGGTGTCGTCGCCTGAGTCTGCTGCGAGCGGAACAATTGCTGCAAAAAGGGAAAGCCATTAATAAGTAATTGAGATAAGATGCAATTTTCATTGAATTGGACAGCGGGCGGTTGGGGGGCGGTGAGTGAAATACATAGAGTGCTCGGAGGCGAGTCGTTGAAGCCGTGCGTTTCATTTCCTGTGCGGCAGCAGTGCGCATACACGCCCGTTTCATATTTCGAGGATAAATTGGGAAATTCATCAATTATTAATCGCATAATTGCATTAGCTGCTGGATTCGGACAGTAATTGAAATTCCATCGATTGTTCATGCCTGCCACTTAGATATTGATAAACAAGCGTAGCAGTGGCACCAGCCGGACTGCCATTGTTACTGCTGGCGATCTTGTGCGCGCGCGTATTGAATTATGAAATACCTTATTATCTATGACCCAATGCTACTAGGAAAAAGACTACGCGAACCAAAGTAGCTGGCGAATGCCAAAGAGCTCAGACATTCCAATAATGCCCAAGCCAATACACCTAAGTTATTATATGATCGCAAGAGTCCGGGCGGTTCGACAACGTTCAAGGTTTTCCCGCTTTATTACTTCGCATTTTGTTCGTTCGTCGCGCATTTCGCAATACTGTCGAAAACAAAAGGCTCGAAAAACAATTCAATCTCATACACGTTCGCATCGCATTTGAACAATAACAAGAAATCGTTGCAGGAGCGCAGAGTTGTGTGTGCAAATCTGTCCCTGACCGTGACACACAACAACCTTACGCAACGCGCAAGTAATTAACACTCGCAGACTCTTGGCTCGCATTACCCACAATAATAATCTCTTGTGAATAAATGCAGTCGCGCGTACGCGCCAGAGCAAACACTGATTGCAATTGCACCTTTCACTCGTACGTTAATCGTATTTTCCGGCCGAGTCAGCCAACGCAGTGGTCAGCGTGTGATTAATGTTATTAGGCGACATGAAAGAAAGTTGCGACTTGCTCGAAATGACGCCCGCGAGCGCCGAGTAAATAACGCAATTGACATACAGCAGTCATCCAAAAAGGAGAGCACTTAATTCCGCATCAAGTTTAGGAGCACTTTTTCTCCACTCAATAAATAAACATCTTAGAGAGACGACGAAAAAGCTGCCCAACTAGATCACCAACATCCATGGGTGTTGCGATGTCTTCAGATTAATTGCCTTTCACTGAAACAGTGCGCGCCGCGTTCTGCTCTCGACGAGAGCTCAATCTTGATGAAATTATGTGCTCACAAACGTATCTCGGAGAGCATATCTAACGAGCATTTTTACATATGAAATCAAACGTAATTATAGGTGAAGCGAAGGTTGTGTGTGCATTATTCGCTTGTGGTCAAAGAATAAGGTCACACATTCTCCCATTACGCAATACGGAACGCCAGGCGCGCGCACAGCAGACAAAAGCGAATAAACATGAAAAGAAAGCGCAACGCGTTCGCGAATCCACTCTGGCGGCGGGCGGGCGAGCGGGCGAACAAACAGTAATCTAATATTATTTTGATGTGCACGTGGCCGGCAATATTTACTTTCGCGTGGGTTCAGCGCCAATTCCTCCGACTGCCGTTGCAGTCGTGAGCGCACATTTCTTGCTCTAATAAACTATGAATGCAAATCCAGCATTTTACAATACGCAAACCATTTTTGACGCTAATTGACAGCGCGATTTCATTGCAAATATCAAACAATTGTGCGCCGCTTTCCTAATTAAATTCCCACATGTTCCAATTGTGAATGTCTTTTTATTTCTGCTTTAAACAGAGAGAACAGCAACGAATTACTGTATTTGCATGATGAACTTTTCATGTGCGCAAAAGTCATTTAGTTCGAACGCAAGCAGCGCACTTGCACCATGAAGGAAGAGGTCGCAAAAGTTTTCCATGCATGCTGGAGTGAATTAATATCCCGACTGGCGGCGGTTGGTTGCAGAGTGAATTTACTCAAAGAACGCTGAACGTGCTGGCAGCGAGCACACCGCGACGAGCAGATCGAGTTATATCCAAACGAGAAAATCTGTAACTTCTTATCTTTGAGTCACGACTCTCTCTACCTTTAAAAGTCGTCTCATCCACTTTGGCGTACATTTCCTGCTGCTGACATTGTAGCGCTGCTACTCCGCGCTGCAATATTTAAATAGACTTTTATTTTTCTAAGACGTCTACGCGATGAGCGACGACGACGAAGAGCGAGATGATGATAATGATCATCGTCGAAATGATTTACACAGTCGTATGTTTGCATTTCATTCGGGGAAAAAAGCCGGACGAATGAGTGCGCCGCAGAGCGTGCAGTGCAGCAGGTATTGGCCGGCCGCAAAGCAACACTTTGTATGCGAATTGGCAATGTGTCAAGGCAATTTGTTTGATGCTTTGACATGAACAGAACATTTCCATCCAGCGCGCTCGTATTTTTAATCAGACGAGAGTCGTGTGCGCGCGCGCTTGGAGATGATGCACATCTAAAGAAATTCACTCGGAATCGTACACTGAATGCGATATAATAAAACGGTGAGTGTTTATCCTTGACCTGCTGCAGGCGGCAGCGCGAGCGTGTGAGAAGTATAGGGATTTATAATTTTCCCACCCACCCGATCCACATGCATAATATCCACGGCGACGACGTCGACGACATATGCACTGCGGCTTCGTCGCTTGCGTTCGCATAGAAATGCAAAGCAGTTTCATTAACATTCGCAATGCATAAAGGTGATCAAAGCACCAGAGATTGAATCATCATACGGAACGGAAAACGTAATTAACATACGCTCAGTCATGACCCTGCATACTCTCATGCTTTCCACCGAACACGTACTCGCCGCGAAGCAAGAGCAGGCAATAACTCAAACGCGACAAGTGAGATACAGGACGAAGAAATCATTTCGAATCAATAAGGCGCAGGTGCGATCTATCGACGACAACTGATATATGAATTTATAATGATGATAATTAGAGCATAATGTCCGTGTGCGCATTAAGTGTTCGTTCGACAAGCAGCCGACTTTCTTTTCAAATGCGTGCTTGCTGCGCGTTTTATAAATAAGATTAACGAGCGTACAAAATAGATTCAAACGCATATTTATAACGCGACCAAATGAAAAATCCTTCGAACAAAAATACTTTCACATCGAATCAAAACACGCACTTCTTTACTACTTGCAGCAAAGCTACGATATGCGTGTGCATGTGCAAATTGAGAAAATTTTATAACCATATGAATTGCGCACTGCTATTATTAAAATGAGTTTTCTGCAGCAACAAAAGCATCGCACCAACTGCCAGCATGTGGAATAGAATCAAACGTAAACTATGGAATAGCTGTCGATGCTTTTTGCGAGCAGCACAAAAGGCTTTATTAAAATCACAACAGATGCGAATGTCAGAGAGTTGCTGAATTCGCGCGCGCATATTCATCGACCAATATCGCAATATGAATGCAACGTCGTTTGCCCATTGTTGCTAAAAAAGCGGCGGCAAGAAATTGACGTAAACACTTGTGTGTAGACCACCCTTCAGAAAGTGAGTTTGGTATTCAAGTGCTGTTTTCCGCACTCACGCCACAACCGCAGCGCGTTCGCGGATGTGGTGTAAATGATGAAAAATCGATCGTCATCGAAAGTCGAGCGGCGACAGCGATTTGTGAATTCAAATTTCACTTAATTGAAGTGCTCCGCTGAATTTTAAACTCCATCGTGGCTGCTAACCACGATGCAGCAATCCGAATTCATATTTTTTTTGCCATCGATTGGCAAACGCGCGGAAAGCAAAGGAATGAAGAAAAAAAAAACCGGGATTAAATTGCTTTGCTACACTGTTTTGTTTCCGGCCGATAATGATCTAAACGGTTTGTATTACAAGACACGCGATTTTTACACCTGACTCGCAAAGGGCTCGTGTTATGTTCGCGCTGAGATATATTCGGTCAGGCTGGATGATGGCAAGCCGGCGATAGCAAACCGCACCGCATTAAATCCCTATTTACCATATGATTTGTTCTGTTTGCTTTGTTGCTTGCGCTATCTTTCACATGCCGGAACGTTTTTCCTCGCTTGCTTGCTTACTTGCTGGCTAGCTAACTAAAGGTGCGTCCTGCCTAATATAATATTGAACGTTACGCTCGATTAGCTCGAAGTAGTACGCGTGTGTTTCGTATCCTGCAACATATACGGCTCGTTGTTTTATAGCGCAGCGCAAACCCCAGCACCGTCTCCCATAATAATCGAAGAACGAAACACCGATCTGAAGTAATGTATTGGCGTATAATTCAATGTTCGTACATTCATTCGTTGCCTCCTCGAATGCGATGGCCCACATCGAAGGACTAACGGTGCATACGTATCCCATCTGCGCACACAAAGAAGAAACTGCGAGGTCGTTTACACCAGCAACGAACAACGACAACAAAGCGAGCCAAGGCGAAGAGATAAGGTCGGTCTTGTCTTCGCTTTAGGGGTTTTCTCCTCTTTTTCGTTGTTTTGTCCTGCGGAGGAGCGTTACGTTGATTCCCCTGGCAGCGAAACAACGTCTCACACATCACATTACGTTATGTCGAATATCATCATCAACGTGGGCACGACGAGCGCGAAACGAAGCGAGTGAATATCGTAAATCGAATAGAGACGCAACGTCAAAACGTGAAATAAGTAAGTAAAACGCGAACAGCGGCGGGTATCCTCCAGGCGATGCACAAACTTCGAATGCGAGTTCGTAAAACGTGGAAAAATGTCTTGGAGATATATTTGATTTTTATTGAGCACAAGCACGCCCTTGCTATTTGATTATTGTAGTTTCGCTATTATCTTTCGCCGTTTTCGATCCAATAAATACTGGCGGCGTGCAACTTCCGTAAGGTGTGCGCGTTGCGCTGCGTCTTCCTAAAATTACCAATTTCCTAGATTGCCTCACTTTAGCGTCATGCCATGACTTGTTGTGTTGCTTTTGGCATAGAATGCACACTACTCATGCTCGTTACAACATGCACGACTACTGATAGTCTCGTTGTTTTTAACTACGTACGTACGCGACTTATTTACATATAAATCACCGGATTTATTGGCGTGCAAACAATAAATTTAAGCAACGCCCAAGTGTATGTGGTGCATGTACATGCGCGCGTTGGTTCAGCTAATTATTTGATGATTAAACACAATAAGCGCTGTGCATTTAATGATAATTAAACCAGCCAGCAGCATGCCGGCCCAATTTCGACCAAAGACCATTATTGATATTGCCCGCGGTGCGCGCATTAACGACCAGCCCCACACATTCCCCCATCAGAGAGTATTTAGCACATTAATTGCCTTAATTAACAATCATAATCTCTATTACTCATTCCACCGTGCGCCGTAAAGTCTCGCATATATTTTCGCCATGAGAATGAATAAAAAAAAATCGTAACAGTAAACTTGAAATATTTCAATTGAATTAACATACGCGCGAGCGCATTTCGTGCAAGCGTGTTTAACCGTGCGAACGAGAAATAGTTCGTTAACCTTCTCGCGCGTCTTCGACTTCTGGGTTATTGTTCTGTTACGCGAGAAGCGTGTTGTTGCGAGCCTTCATCATCATCGGCATCATCATCATCATCGCATCGTATCGCGGATCAAGAGCGTGTGCCACGGTTGGCGAACTTCATCGCCGCGCCGCCGCCATCGACGTAGTCAACTTCGTTTAATTCGCGCAAACACAAAAGCGTCGAGGCGCGCGTACGCTTCTCATCCTTTTATAGTACGAACAACAATCAACTTGTCGTGCGCATTCAAAAGAGCCGGAGCAAGCTAAGGTAAGCAAAGAAGCGCCGAGTCTTCTCACTTCGAATGGAGACAATTCCTGGACTTGGTGCTGGCGCTCGTTTGCGCGACTTCAATTACACCTTGCGCGCGCGTTCTTGCCTGACAATGCCCGACATAAAATCAATAGGTTTGATGACACGAGAGCTTCAACAGCCTAGTGGAAAAATGCCAGCCGTATAAACAACGATGGTCAAAGATCCAGATGTGTCCAGAAATACTTTTCTCGCCAATAAGCGTGTTCGATTACAATTTCTTAGCTGTCTCTTTGAATTGGATATTTGCTATGTTCTCTTTCACTGAATCATTTAAAAAATGTCTCAACAGCAGCGAGCTTTCTTTGGTCATGCTTTCATTTGTAGGCAGCTGAAGTATGTTATCAATAATTTGACAATTTTCACGCCTCATTGAATTTGAACATGAACATTAATGATAATCTATTATGCATTAATACAAAATGTAATTGAAGCACGTTGGTTGTCTAATATGATTACGCGCGAATAATAAAAATATACGGGTTACGTATTAATATAATAGAAATGTTTGTACGAGAGTCGAGTTGGGCCCTGCCGCAGTGCAATAATGCAAATAGTATGTGCCATATCTGGAATTATTATTATATACTATAACGCGCCACGAAGCACGAAAGGCTTCCTTGTTTTAATTAAGGTGCATTTTTATCAATCGCCGTACTTTCATTTTCAAAAACTTTCGAAAATTCATAAGACAAGTGAGGCTGCGTAGAGGTGACACACTCACATTTTGTCAATGTGTATTGGGCAACTCCCTAAAAAATGCGCACGCTCGCTATCTACGAATCGACATCGCTTACGTGATGCTGATTAGAATGGTTTCTCTATATGCATAATTAAGCAATTGGTAATAATCGTAAAGCACAACAGCGAGAGGTGCCGCAGTGATAAGACGAATCCGTGTGGAAAACGGTTTGATAAATGACTTAGGAAAATATTGGCGCGCGCGCGCTCAACACATGCGATCCGATTTAATTAAATTTCTTCCTCCTGCCACACAGTCGTCGAATGCGGAAAGTGAGCGAAATAAACGAACGTGCGGCATGCGAATGAACGCCGAACGCCGCGCCGCCTACGTAACACATTGACAATGTGTATTGCCGCACGGGCGTTTGTCGCCACGTAATTGATTGCGTAATGGAGTAAAGCCATGCGTGATTTTTTTCCTTTCGGGAGACCGAGCGATCCGAGCGATTTTAATAGCGTAATGCTCGAGTGCTCTTGCGTTTTTCACCTTTCGGGTTACGGCTGCTGCTGCGGCGGCGGCGGCAATGCAGCACGTGTAACTGCCGTTCGTCCGACGCTCGCATAAATCAATCCTGGCGTGACGATGACAATATTACATTCCTCTTTTTTACGATTACGTTCATTTACTCTTAAGAATTTCCGCACTGCAAGAATAAATCACATACAGCTAAGTTCGTTTAAATTTTATAAACTTAATCGAAATTTCAAATGTGATTTCTTATCGTCGGTGCGCAATAAATCTAAACGTAATTTATTTGCGTATAAATATGAGCGAGGTCATTACTGTTCGAAATCAGAATTCTTTTAATTACCAAAGTTCCATTTACATCCACGGAAAACATAAAATATCAATGAGCGCAAACAGAAAATTTCGTGATCGATTAATAATTCGAATGCGTCGCGACGAAATCCACTCTGCGAAATGACAAATAGTCTGGGCACGTAGCCGGAATGAATGCGATGGAAATGCGCCGGAAATGTGCTGCAAGTTGTGCGCAAATAAAAAAAATTACCCCATCGAACGAATGAACGAAGCAAGCAGTGCGCTTGCTGTATTTCCAACCCTCTCTCGTCCGATACGCGAGAGCGTGCACATTATTTATTCGCAAACATTGTAAAATGCGCGCGATCGGAAACTTTGCGTTTTGTTTGAACGAACAGCACATAGACAATGCGCGCGCGAACGCAAATGCTGATGAGTTGTAAAACTTTATTGCACTTTGCCATCAACTCTTCGCGTGGCCAAACAACAGCCATACGTGCGCGAAACGACAAGGAAAATTTCGATTTAGATTGAAAGACGTTGCCTGCTGCAGCACAAAACATTTTTTTTTCAACACGTGTTTGATTTCTACCTAGCTCTAATAGCTCCATGTTTTCCATTCTAGTACAATATCAGACGAAGAAATAATTAAATCCCATATAGAGTACTTACTCCTACTCAAGAATTTATTGTTTATCATCCCCGACTTTTGATTCACAAAGAAGAATACGGAAAACACTTGTGAAAATTGAGATATTGAATTTACCATTACGACTTAGTCAGGCATCGAAGCTTTAAGGGGGTACTCCCGCCTCACTTGCCATGAATCCCTCAACTCAATACTAAAGGATGATCTTATTATAGGTAAATTCAATTACTTATTCATGATAACTGCATAACTTATCCTTATCCTGCTTTTCATAAGATCAACAATAAAGTTTTAAGGCCAAGTACCAATTGCAATTTTTTCTTCAGCGCATTATAAATATTTACGATGCTGTTCCTACTCGTACGATCTTCCTGTCCGTTTTTATGTAAATTTTACATTGACTTTAACAATTCTTCCTCGTCTTAAACAACAAAAGCGTAAAGAACATTGAAACTTTGAGTTCGCTAACCTTGCGCGCGGAATTCTTGTCTTGGTTCATTTTTCTCATGCATTTCACACCGAAGGACGTGTAAAATATGAGCGGGCGGTTTGCTCGCATATTTTTGAGAGCAATTATGAATTATGTTTAGTGAAATAATTGCATGTTTTGTTAAACATGACGCATTTGTAGGCTCGTGTTGTAAACACGCGCACTGCGTAACAGTACGTTCAGTAAATGTGTGTTGCAAATTTCTGCGTATGCGCCTCCAGGACAATAAAACTTTGCACCAATAAATAATCCACATACACTATTATTGCTTGCGCCATTTGCTTAGAAATGATAATAATAATAAAAACAGCGAGTACCCGTGTATGTGTAGCATGCTTTCAATGGACTTTTCATTTATCAAATCATACGCGCTTTCTGCAAGCACAAAAAACGCGCGAAAACAATGCAGTACGTTAACGTTTTGTTTGGTTGCACGCAGGCTATTAACGCGAGCAAACAACGCAAAATCTTATCGCCCTTCTCGATTATATATATTTTTGCTTAATGCGTGTGCGCGCCAGCACCGCGTTCGCCCTTCTCAGTGCGTTCGTTATGTGCTATTATAATTAGTGCATTTGCATTTGCGCGTCGACGTTTACTAAAAAGCTTTCTGCATTTCGTGCTTGCACAACAGAACGAAATGAAAATGAAATGAAATCTTTCAGGCTTTGCAGTTTGCGCATGCACATATTGTTGTAAAAGCGCGACGCGAAGCAACTGCTGCAGCCACACACCACTACTCTACTCTAAAGGGCATTAGTTATGGCGTGCGTTTTATTATGTCTGCCGAGGAAAAGAAGTGCAGCGCAAGAAAATAATATTCATGACCCTTTGCCATATTATGCACGAGTATTTACGTTTCGCCCGAGAAAAATACGATGGATAAGAAGACGGCGATGCAAGCACGCCTTCGAGTTTATTAAAAAGCTGAGACGCGACATGTACTGATGTTTTTCCACTTGTGTCCGTAAAATATAGTTTATTCCGCAAACGCTCCATAAACAATGCATTATTAAATCCACGCTCCGATGCAGTTTATTGCGCACACCGACTAAGAAAATCAATCTTGGCACGAGTCTAAAACAAATTTGAAAGTAATTGCCAAATTAAACGCACGAAAAAGCGTCTATTAATCAATCAATTGGTTCGCTGCTTGGTTGGTTGTGTTGGGAACTTGAATTATATAACAAGTTTTTTTGTTGTTTGGTAATCGTGTGTAGTACAACATTACGGTTCCGCGTAATATAAACACGAGTTTGTTACGAATTTTCGGTTGCACTGACGTGCGCGCAAGTATTTATCACATAGTCATGTTTTATTTGAAAGTTCCACGAAATGCAATAAAACGAAATAAATTTCATGTTTATGGACGCACGAATGACTTATTAGATGCGAGAAGCATGCAGTAGTAAACCGTATAGCTTTTATATTTCCTTTCGCACTTCGCTCGCGTTTCCGGTGTGATGATTGATATAGGGCGCGCAAAACCGCGAGACAGCAAATATGGGAAGCCGCTGGTGGTTGGTGATAAGACGAGTCAAACGGGAAATGGCCAAATACTAATTGCAAGGATGAAAAACACGATCAACATATTTCCTATTGGCAACAATCTTAAACCACTTAAATAAACAGCACGCGGATGGCATTTGATTTAAGTAAGCAAAGCAAAGCAAAGCAAAGCAAGATTCACGCCACTCCTCGTCAGCATGCATTTAAATCAACAAGAGATATGATATGATTTCCTATAATTCGCGCAATATCCTCGGTCACAGATCATGCAGAAACTGAGTCTGTTCATTAAGCCAACAGCCATCTACGGATCAACGCGCTTGCCAACTTGGATTAATTTCGAAGACGACTTTGCTCGGCTCTATGGGGAGAAGCAAAGAGCAGAACGGAGAGCCGAGACACACTATGAGTAATCAATGCAATCCTCGTATCGAAATGCACACAATTACAATTACGAACACAACGCTTCTTCATCGCCAAACAGCAATCAAATTTAATACGCCTGCACCGCGCGTCAACTAACAAGAAGTAAATCAAGCGCGGTTGGCGCTTAACTCATATGATCATTTCATACTTGACTAATCTTCAAACGCCATGAACTAGCTTTGCGCAAAATTGCAATTTACGTCAAATTAAATTGCGAAGGTTAATTGCGTTTTAAGAACTTGACTAATTCGATATCAAGCAAGAATTAAACGCTAAATATTTATTATGGTTTAGTCGCTCGCGCTCGAAATTCGTGTCTTGCGTCGCAATTCGCTTTGTATCTAAAGCGCAGAATGTTTGAAGCTGTCCATCTCCGTGTTAATTTTAGTGCATGATGCGCTCGCATAAAATTATAAGAACAAATCGAGTATTTAGGTTAAGAATACAGTTTCTTGCACTTGTGCGCACATCGATGCACCTCGTAAAGCGACGAACGCGTGCACATAGTGTAAAATCATTTAAACATGTAGATTAGGTCGGCACTTAAACGCCGTAATTGCACATCTCTAGAAGGAAATTGCCTTGAATAAAGATGCTGATTAAATAATTTAATTGACGTGCGCGCGCTCGCACACACAAACACGCGCGTAACATGTAAATAAATCGCTGAGCAGTAAGTTAATCCCGTTCGAAATTGTTTAACGTGCGCCGCCAATCAATGCGGTATCAAACATGCATTTTACGACTGATAAATTGCTAAAGAATTTGCGCGCCGTACGATTGTTATTCTAAATGAAAAACCATTTAATGTTAAACAGCATTCAGCTGCGAGTTGAGCATAAAGTGTATAAAATTTCGCAATAACATCACAAAAACTCCAACCGAACTGCGGCTGTAAAAGCAAATTGTTTGCGAGGAGAGAAAAACTTAAGAAAGCTGTGCGGATTGTCTAAGATTTTCTACCGCGCGCAATTTCGAATTCGATTAAGCGTGACAACAATCAAAAGAGTCGGCGCGGCGTTCTCGCCGCGCAGTGCAATTTTCTCCCTGGCGCAAAACACCTCAAGTGTGGAATTAATAACCGAATGATTATTCCGATAATTTATTGCCGCGCCGGACAATGTTCCGTTTCGAGCGCGAGTTGTCCGTGTTGTTGCAATGCGAACAGGCATTAAACTAAATACGCAAGTAAATTGCATTCGTTACACACATTTCAGACATTTGCTACTCGCGCTTATTTTCTATGCATGCATGCTGCAGATGAAAAGGGAATTTATACCGCGCGCCGCCGACGCATTCGCGTTTTGAAATTGCACAAACACCACACGCGGGTCGCTGCCGTCGACCGACGAGGAACAAACAGCGAATGTCTGGACGACGAATGTGCAAAAGTTATGCATGTGTAAGCAGCAGACAGCGCGCAACAATTTCATTTATTGCAGCGACATGTAAAATACACACAACACACGAGGGAAAAATGCTGGCTTTCATTCACTTCGCATATTGCGATAAACAAATGCACATGTCAGGCGCCCCCGTATTCATCTCTCTTCGCAACTCATATATGCACTGCGATATAAAAAAAAAACGTTGCAGCTCATTTATATTAATAAACTGCCATAGTTTATATGCAACTTGCCAACGCGATGCCGTCCATTAAACAAATGATAAACAATGACACAACTTACTAGCCAAACTCGTCAGTCATATCGAAGCCGCCGAGAAGGTGATGACAACGCGCATATCGTATTTTTACCATTGCGAAACGCACTGTTTATGGCAGTATAAATTGTTGAGCTGATAAGATCAATGCGTTTTACGGCTGCATTGTGAAGCGTGTTGAAATAATAATAAACTTATTAGCATGTGCACTCCATTTAAATTTAGATAAAGCGTCCGTTTTGTTCTATCGCAGCCAGCCGAACACACTGAGTGAGTTTTGTTGCGAAAGCTAAAAATGAAACGCTATTAAAAACAGATTTGCAGCCATTGTGCATTTTGCCCCGTAAATACGAACGTACAAATAGTTAAGTCATTAGCAAAACATAGCCTTAAACTCTGCGCCGAAAAAAATTAAAACAATTGTACAAATTCCATGGCACGCAAGAGAGAAAAGTTGTAAGAACACGAGCAGAAATTAAAAATCTATCAAGACGTTTGTTGCTTCAATCAACACGCGCGCGCGCGGTCTAACGCCAATTCAAATATGTATGTTAAAATCTCTTTTGCGTTCGGAGCAACAATATTATTAATCATGGCACACTGCATGTTATAATAACTTCATTGGCATCGGCGCACACAATCAGATGGCTGCAATGGCACGCTATTTGCCGGTTGGTGGCCACACCACCACCTTCTCTCGCATGATAAAGCAATTATCGTTTCGGAATGTAATCATACATTACACACACTGACACTTATTTATTATACGGTGTTATGAGCCTGTAAAATAATGTATTTAGTTGCCAATGCGCCTGTCAGTATGTTTGTGTCCGTGCTATAGATAGCCAATGTTTATAATACATCAAACAATAAGCATAATATTACCTTTTGTAATTGGATAGTTTATCGAGTTGGAAACTTAATCAAATTGTTTCCGTGCAATGATAAATTTGCGCTATTTTACTGCGTGATATGGCGCGTGTGTGCTGTTGCAATTTTGGATATGGTCCAAATTGGAAAATTAATTAAGCGTGCGGGCGGCCTGCTGCTACTGAATTAAACGCTGAATAATTTATACAATTAATATGACAATAAAAATGTCTTGTATTTCAATATACAATCGTTCTTGACGTTTTATTACTTGTTAGCTATTCTTCATTTGAATTTCTTCTCTAATCGTAACTCAAATCTTTAAAAAAATATCTTTGCTACCGTGGAACTCCTACTAAATTTGAAATTTAAAACACCCTATACTTTGATAATATAAGGGAAACTTGACAAACACAAATAGCAAACGGATTTCCAACAAGCATCGCCGAACTGGATTTCCCCACACTGCTCGCGCTGACACGACGAATGCGCTGATCCTTAGATCAAACCTCGTTTCCTGCATTCAGGACCAGCAATGACAATGGCATCGGAGGCATGCGCGTACAGGAATTGCCACTTTTGTGCGACGGGGAAGGACCGGAGATAAAACTCGACGACGAATAGTCTTGTTATTACAAGCGATGAAGGTCTGCGCAGCGCTTGTGGGTTTACAGCAACCGAAGAGGAAAAGGCAAATCTCAACTCAACTCTTCCTTCGTCAAAGTTATCTGCTCGATGACGGCAGCAAACAACAAGGATGCGCGCCGATCCGAAGAAGAAGCGCACGCGACGAGTAGTGCATCGCATGAAATTGAAAATCTCAAGGCACACGCAACGAGTGACAACTAACGAGGATGTAGCTTATACTCATGCAGAAATTGTTATCCTGTCACCTGCAGGCGAGAGATTACTCCCGGCAAATTTATGTCGCAGCCGTGTTTGTTCAAAACACAAACGAGTAATGTTTGTTTACCGTTTCTTCGTTTTTCGCGTGCTGCGCGAATGTGATTTATCGGCGCATAACCCAACTACACTAAGCGCGCAAGGCGAACTTGAGGAATCCGGGAAAGTTTCGGAGCCGTTTGCTCATTGCGAACGTGATTAATTAGCTGGATGCTAAAAGGGTCATCACCGCTCTGCTGATAACGCAAGTTCTCGAAAGCTTCGCGCAAACGAGTTTATAACAACAATACTAATAATGCGTGTGCAGAACGCTGACTTTGTAAGTCGTGTACTTATTAATAGTTTTGCAAACAATGCGAATTATTTATGCCTCGCCGCCAAGATTTTGCAAGTGTACCTCTTTTCCGTCGAGTTATGCATATGAAGTTAGTTCATTTAGTTGATGTTGAAGTAAGTCAGACAAGTGCTTGACATTCGCAGCAGTCGAAGAGAGAGTAGTTAGTAGGTATACGTGATAGTATCGCATTGTTGAAGAGTCAGCACGTGCAGTTTGTAGTAAACTATGCAGATTAAGTGAAGTTCTTTGCCCGTAATCAATGCATGAACAAGAAGCGAACTTGGCAGCTCGTTCATAATTGCCGTCAATGATTTTATGCTTCGTGAAACACGAATTATTATTATGACGCCGACAACAACAACGCATGTAGTTAGTGCCTACATACCTATTGCGCTTTTTGCACTTGAGCTCAAAATTCTACACGCGTATGCATTATGACAAATGTAAAATTCGCAATTAATAATCCACTATCAAGTTCACTACAATGAGCACATTATAGTGAATGAATCGATACGACATTTTATGTAAATTACAGAGATATTAACATAAAAGTTATCATATTCAAATCTGCGTTATTATGTTTTCTGGTGCGGTTCGATCCCGGTCAAAGTTTTACGAATTTAATTTAAGTTCCGTAATACACAATCGAAGTCGTATTCGAGCATAAAGGATGGCCATAAGAGCAGAAGACACTTGACAAACTTTAAACGCGCGTTGTTCGGAAAAAGATTTCAGATTTGTTTGCCATTCAAAACAGGACAGGAGCATAAAAGTTTCGTATTTTTTCCAAGTTTTGCGCGTCTTCGAAAAAACGACAAAACAAGCAACTTCTTTAATTTTGTTGCTTCATCGACTAAAAGTCACTGCGACTGAAATTCAATTGTTGCACGGCTTGAATCAAAATACGTCGTGGAGCAGAAATAATTCAACGTCTGCAAAAAGCAACATTCGATCATAAAACTAACTGCGAGTGAAATAGCCGAGCGTGACAATAAAAGCACGCTGAACACGACAATTTAAAGCTCGACCGAGTTGAAATTTTGTGAGCTCATGCCCGACATCAGCTACACTTTTTTTGCCTATTCGCAGCAGATCCTTTCCGCAAATGCACATACTGGTGAAGCATGGCATATTTTTAAAATGTAAAATACCAGCGCGTGCGTCCTGTGACAGGTTGTAAAGCGGAGAAATTTACTCGCTACGACAAGTAACGACGCAAGCAACAGGACGAGAGACGACAGGAGACGAGAGAGCAAAGAGCAGCACAAGCATATAACACAATTACGACACACAGCTGCCAATTATTTGGAAATCGTTTTCGCTTTGCTTTACCCGCACTCACGTTTGATGCTCCGCTCGCGTCCGGTATAACCGAAAACGTGTGCGAAACTCCCGAAAATTCGTTTGACGACGCCCGAGTGAAATGAAGGGACAAACGCAATGTTTCAACGTCCAGACCACGTTTGACGCGCTTTTCCGCCAAAGACACAACGCAACTGCTCGCCTGCTGTAAAGCACATTTCGACGGAAAGTGCACCATTAACTTATAAATAAATTACGACAACTGCAAATGTGCCGCACACACTTGTTAATAATTACGTGCGGACAATTTTCCGCAGTGCACGTTTCCATCCATTTCCCACCCGAATTTATATATGAACATAAACATGTTTAATGCGTTTGTTCACAACTGTTTTCATTCCGTGTTTATCTGCGTGAAAATAGTAGAAAAACAACGCTTTTTTATGAATAATAATGAATGCCTGAATGTCGTACAATTTAATGTTACTTGCAATAAATTTCGGGCGTAATGTGTATTTTCACATATTGTTTATTTTGCGAGGAAGAGCGCCTTTTATGAAAATATCCTGCGGAACATTTATTATTCGCCTGCTACCTGCCTAAAGGGAAGGAAAGACAAGTCCACAAAGAGCGCGCCCTCTTTACGATGTTCAGCGTAAAATTCAAATACCTGAGTGAACCGCGCAAAAAAAACATGTTGTGAGTTGTGTTCGACCGCGTAAAAAAACTTTAACTATACAAAGCGTCTCAAATTGCTTGTTATCGCGCATGCCATTTAAATCGGAAATTGTATTTTGTGCGCACGCTCTGTGGATGCAATAGCCGGAAAATTCGAATTCGAGCGGAAGTTTAGAGCGCACGATTGCGGAAAATACATTTCCAGTCACGTATTTGCCAATATTACTTAAATTCACCTAGCATTTTACAGCGGCGCACTCGAATGTGCTTCATAATTCCGTTCGTAACGTGTCGAACAGCGCTATTTCAGGTCGTGTTAATTGATTTGAACAGCTCAACCAATTTATACAAAAAAAAAGAGACTACGGTGAAATTCAGTTGGCTGCTGCTCCAAATGCATGTCAATTCGACATTTATTAGTTTCATAAATGAATATATTTTATCCCATTCGAATCGAACAAATGCGCATAAAAAACGAAATAAACGGAGGCGTTTCGTCAGGTGAAAAGAACGCGGCGCTTTTTCACGCGTGTTTAGTTTTGCGTTCCAGTTCGAAATACAATTCGTTGCGAGCTGCTCAACGGAAGAGTGATTTTTCACTTTTTCACAGATGAAGAAAGCGTTCAGTTGAATTAGGGATCAATCGGTTTAGCGTTGTCGATACTCTCTGCCAGTGTGAAATTACTCGCGTAAAAATCGCTAATCTCGAATGCAAAAAAAAAACGACGACGAAAACACAAGGCGAAACATTGTTTAAAACTTTTTCCAAAGCGCTACAAACGCGAAGCCAGATAGCAGGAATAATGGAATTTTGTTTTTGTCGTGTTGCGAGCGACACGTATTCAAGTCGAATGGCAGACGTATTCAAGTGACAATTGAATGTCTCGCCGCTGCTGCTGTTGCTGCCGCCGTCTGCTTTTACCATCATTATTATTACAAGCGCGCGCGCAACTCCGCCACTTACGGCTGCTATGTAGTTACAATGTAAACTCGAAAATAGCATTCTGGAGGCGGCGAAAGCGTCCGAGTGTATTATTACCACGAAGCGCATTTCATGGTTTCATCCCTCGCTCTCCGCGAATACCCCGTGACTGGAGCGCATATATACGCTCTCGTTGAAGGATGCTATCTATATTCGCCTTGTCTAAACAGGCTCTCCTGTAGGAGACGTGGATCATATGTTGTTGTTACTGCGCCACGCAGGGGAGAAGGAGGACGAGTGGTATGTATGTCGCCAACGTCTCATACCGATCCTGATTTAATTCATCCAGCAGGAAACTAGCTATTGTTCGTGCGCACCACGGAGGTGCTTTGTCGGGAAGGGGCTGGCCGCGGCGCTGGTGGTTGGATGAAGTAGCGGCTGAAGCATCTGTTCCGCGCCAACAACAAATGAAGAGCCTGTGCGAGCGCGCGTGCGATATAACAAAACGCAACTTCTCCTCGCTCTCCCGAAACCGTTGAATGCGCCGAGAATCATCGTCGACATTGTACGCGCGCGCGAATGCCGTACATATTTTCAGCGTCCTTTTCCGGCACTTCCCATTTATGCGGCGCCGCTGTCAGGAATGCGCTTTATATCATTTTATCATTATTATTATGATGATGATGATATTCGTCCACCGCCCCCGCGTCAAATAAAACGAGCGAATTCATGGCGCGCGCGCGCCCCTCTTTGTAAACGCATTTCGTTTTTCGGCAAAATGTTGTATTTACCTTCGCGCGCTGTCACATCCGTCGTCCCTTCGGTGGGAATCGCACCTGGATGGACGTTTTGCAAAATATCTCATTAAAATTTGTTCCGTGCGCGCGTGGCGCTCCGCTCGAATGCACACAAACGCGAGCTGTTAATTAACGAAAACCGAATGGAAACGGCACAGAAATTCAAATTAATTAACTTTTTCCTTTCCGCAAGCGGCGTGCATGATGTCGTCGTGTTGTTGTTGTTGATGATGCTCGAGTGGAAATTACACGCGTTTTTAAAGGCTTGGCCAGTCAGCCATCCACCATTACCACCGCAAAATTCATTTATTCGTTTAAAGGGTTTTTCAACCGCAGCGCTGCCTCCGCCTGCTCGCATCCATTCTTTGTGTGTTCGTCAATGCCGTGCCTTGTTTGGCGGCGTGCTCGCGATGATGATGATAATTTCGATGAAAATGGCACAGCTCACGTCATGTCCGCAGATGGGAGCGGCGACGATGGACAGTCAGCCACCATGACAAGCACGCCATCCGCCCGACTAGAAAACCACCCCCGTAACCCATATGCAACACGGCGCGGCGCGGCGCGTTTAATCAATTCGCTCAATTATAATGCAGCTACGCTAATACAAGCACAGCTCGTCGATCGGCTTTTGTTTACGTGCAAATGACCTAATTTTCATGACGAAATAAGGGACGACTATATTAGGCGCGTCTTCATTACGAGCAAGTTCGCGAGCGTGCCATGCCTTATACTGCAAAAATAACAACAATAAAAAGGCAAACCATAAAAACAAGGTGACACAAATGAAATTAAATTGGGGCACAGGCGACACGACGACGACAACGACGCTGTCGCATGAAAAACGTAATTAGAGTTTGATGTTTATTGTATCTTTAGGGTTTTATTACGAGATAAAGCGTAATTTGTTTACGTCGCGCGCAACATTCTAATTGCGCCGTGTCATTCAAAATTAATTAATTTCTTATGCATCCTTTTCTTTGAATCAATTCCTAGATAGGCGACAACAAACAAACACACTTGAATATCGATTGCGTTCGACAGCCATCTTTGTTTCTGTTAGTCATATCTTTTTTTCTCCGCTTCGTGTAAGACTCACCGCTCTGAAATAATAACAACGAAACGACGAGAGGTCATTACTGAGGGTATTCAGTGCTGTTGAAGAGACGCGCCAGACATTGAGCACACTCCATCGATAGAGTACCTAGGCACTGGAGGAGCACGAACAAAAAAGGGGGGTTGTTGCACTTAGCGTGAACGTGCTGATAGCCACCCTTTGGCTCGCACGCAGCTATATTTGAATGACGTATGAAATCGAATCGCTGCTTTCGCGCACTGTACTCACTCGTTGAGGGGGCGGCGGTTGGAAATATGAACGCGTACCTTCATGTTATGTTATGCTTCGCTATGCTATGCTATTCTATCCGGCGTAGAGAAAAGCTTGTAAGTAATGAAAAGCATTAAAAACATATTTGACTTTTCCGCAATGACGCCGTGGAAATCCGCACGGGGTGCGCCAGTGTTGCGTGCACGTGGAAATTTGATTCGACGCGGATGGATGGGCGATATAATGTGTTTGCCGCCTATGCTGAACACATACATAATCACGAAAAGTTAGATTGTGATAACAGCCTGGGTAGGGCCACACGTCTATCATAACAAGAAAATAAATGATGCCGAATACAGAATGAGGCGGAAAAGCGAGAAAGATCTACTAAGTTTAATGAATTCCGTAATCTCTCTGTACGTGGAAATGAATATTTTAAATTTCAAAGTACACTTTGCAACAGTATCATTTTGCACATTGAAATAGTGTTAAATTCGAGTAATGTCTAGTGCATTAGCATTAGAGCTGTTCATCAAAAATTTATAATCGCAATTTTATAATGAAATTATCTATTTTCCATAAAAATATGCAACGCAACGCGGGGAAGGCGTTGCATATTTCAGCAACAACATATTTGCATGCAAATTGTATGATATATGAGAAAACTTTTTTGGTTCCTTTCACATTGCTCCACGGCATTCCATCTTCGCAAATTGGATTTTAATATTGAAAGAACCTCAATTGAAATGGCGTATTCATACAGAATATCCATTGCTCAAAAATGCGCAATGTAATGAAAATCCCGCATAAAATGCTGCTATTTTAAATAAAAACACCATCTGGCACGCGCATATCAAATTGACCAGACAGTTTCAATTTTTTGTGTGCGCGCGCTCGCGTCGCAGTTAATGTATTTGTATTGTATGAGGGGGCGGCCAGCAAGCAGCTCGTAAAATGTGTGCCAAATAATAAAATCCGCAATGCCATAAAAAGTGCATGTAGGGTGTGTATGCGCGCATATGCATTGTGCGTGTCGCGAGCGACATCATAAAAATGTCGCATTACAACATGCCACCACCCGCCAACAAATTAATCGATAATCCAATTTATGTAATTGCTAAATACGCTTGTCCGGCGTGGGCGGTGCGCTTGCGCGTCGTGAATGCAAATGTGTGTTTGCGCTTTTCCTAAATGAAGATGTCAGCGCATTTTCTCTCCATAGTTAGCTCTAACAAGGCATTTGTTTGCATGCTTTGCCTTCGCGCATTTCACAAACAATACTCAGCGCGCGCAATTCGCCACGGCTTCTCGCAAAATATGAACAAACGAACGCACGAACGAGCGAACGAACGTGAAGGACTTTGTAATTGCGAGTAGCATTTAATTTTCTACGTATTTTCCGCCGACGGAAAATTGCCGACGTCAAAACGTATAAAATTCAAACAAATTAATATATTCTACATTAAATCACATTTCCAGCAAATACGAAATGGAAAAATATAAATAATAAATCATCATGCTTTTTATTGCTTCCACGCAATTTTCAAGCGTCTTCAAAGTCGAACAAAAAATCTGGAGCAATGCGTCAATAGTACCGTACATTTTTTCTGATATTAATCAGATTCCGGTTTCGTTTTGTAAAAAATCTTACACAAAAACTAAATGCTGCATCACAAAAAAAAAATTAGAAAATCGCACGAATAAAAAATAATCTAGAGCAAATTCTTGAACTAATTACTGATAAAAAATATCACTAGGTGAATAGATTTAGAGCGCAACTTTAATTATTATTAGCCGGCCCAATTAGACATTTAAAAAAATTATCATAATTTCTATCCAATTCAGCACAGCACACTAAAGCAAGTAAAAGCGTGAAATAATTACGGGTTTCTACTTAATACCGTACGAATTAAATGAAAACGTTGCCTATTTTTTTTCTTGCATCGGATAACGCTCAATGTACAAGCAAAAAACCGCGATAATTAATGAATTAGTGGTCTCGTTAACAACTTCCTGTCATTCGCCGCGCAACTCAAGCAATTAATCTAAGACGCATTTTTATGCTCGCTGATAAAAGCTAACATCGCCTGATAAGAAATTAAGTACATAGCCAGCCAGACCAACGCTGCGCGCACACCAGTAATGTTGATTTTAAATATTAAAAAGCGTTGCAGAACATTACGGAAACTTGTTCAAAGTTTGACTCATAATAATAACGATAATAAGCGAACGCGAATACGAACATTAGTCAAAAGTTAATTGTATTGTAGTCGGTGCTTTAAAATAATACCCCGAACCATTAATGCTTTCGCGCAGCAGCGCATTTTGACAGCAAGTGTGCGCGCAAGTATAATAATCATAATAATAGCTAAACTTGTATGCGAGTGCGCTCGAAATTTATACGAATTCAATGACTAATTTATGATACAGAAAATAACGCCGCGAAGCCTTTTCACCCCTCTTGCTTGCCTGCACGCCTGTCAAACTTTAGAAATTAACCCAGAAAACAAAATACAAATACAACAACAATTTGCATACGATTTTCTTGCCTATCTCGCTCTTTATCGCACCCTTTAAAAAAGAAACGAACGCGGTGTACACCCGAGGGCCTGTGACATTTGTTAGGCAAGGATCCCATCCCCGCAAAAGTTCAATTCAATACACTCGACGCTAAATTACATTCAATTCTAGGTGGCAACATCAAAAAAGCGCAAGCAAACGTAAAGGGCACGAGGATGTTCATTGTGTTGGCATTTTGCCGCCTCCGCTTCGCGTCTGTGCCTAATAACCTGTGCGCTGTTGTCATTTACGCTAAGGGCACTTTCGCACATCCATCTCGTGCAAGGCGAAAAGAAGTAAACTTTTCGTGCGATATCATTACGCATCGGGAATTGACCGAGTGGGTATTTCATTAAATTATCCAACATTCGCGTTAAACTCGCACCGCGTAAAGTAAAGTATAAGTAAATACCAAGGGGCGAGTCAATGAGTTGCCGACTATTTGTATGTCATCATGTTTACTTGCTCGTAATTACACGCCGTCCGTAGTTGCCGCCTCCGTCCCTCTCGAGGCAACGTTCCTCGAAAACTTGACGTGTTACATACCCGCCCCGCGTTCATCCTCGCTCTCCACCTTCTGCGCGAGAAGAGGCAGCGTACAACTTGCAAATAGTTATTAATTGAATAGCAAAACTTGTGTAATCAAATTTGTACGCCAAAGACTTTGCAAGCCAAATAAACAAATGCATAATAAGCGCGAACGTGTACCTAGGCTGCGTGTGCAATTCGCGGAATTTGATCAAATTCCCAACTTGTGGTGAAATAATTTGCGGTTGAACAACGCAAAGTGTAATTTGAGTGGTCGCTCTGCTGCTTGGCCGTGTGGTACCGTACGTACGAGGAAAGCATTTTAATGCAATCCAACACAATGCAATATGCCGGGGCGAGAGTCATAGAAAGCCGATAAAAACAACGCAATAACAACAAAGCAAATGCGTTTAGCACTCAACACACTGCACGCCGATAACGCGAATGAATAATAAATGTAATCGCGGCCGCAATCACGCAATACAACACAGCAAGCACACTGCCGTCTACCTATCTATCTATCTATCATAAACCCGATTAAATAAATATGCTCCATACTAATATTAGAATATTACAAATAAATTTCACGCTTTTGCGGAATACGAATGCAAATTGCATATTCCATATTTAGTAAATTGGTTTCCGAAATTTCCAATTATTTCAATTGATTATTAAAGCTGCGGAATTGTTTTGTGTCTCGCACGTTAATTACAAACTCGGCAAATAAATTAATTTCTGCCGTGCAGTGGAAATTGCGCACGTATTGTTAATTGAAAATATGAAAAATGACGGGCGGCCGACTTATTAAATCGTTTCTGTCGCTCGCGAACAACTGCCGCGTGTAGTTCAAGGCAAAGTAAGTAAATTGATATTCTCGAAGTCCATTATCAACATTTAATGCAAACGCAGTGGATACCGTTGTTGTATTTGCTGTTGTCTAGCGTTCTAATATTGTTTGATTGACGCCCCCAGACGCCGGCCTGTAATCGATACGTGTCCGAGGGGGTGCGCGCTTCAGCCAGCTTGCTAGCTTGTACCTCGTGCCGGTTATTATTAATTAACTTACGGTTTTATATTAATCTTGAGACGTGTACGCGGCGCCCGATCGTGCAAATTGGAAACCTTACCTTGTCTAGAAGTTACTTAATAGCGAAGTGTAAGGTTCATTTATTAAGAAAACTTTTTCCCGAGTTGCAGGTTAATTTGTTTCTGAGCGCCTTCATCAATCATACATGAACGACGGCTTTATCACCTCGCGAAAGGTGGGAGGTAAGGTGGCTTTTCGCATGGATAGACGCGTAGAAAATGCAATGCTGTGCTTGACTTACCTAGAAAGAAAGAAAATATAAATATTAATTAAGATGTTGTCATATAATAAACAAACAGGAAAAAATATGCGCTTGTTACGGTTATTAAAATTATTACGTCGCTTTACATCATTTAATGCACGAACAACTTTTTCGACTGCGCTCTTTAGTCTGATTCGTTCGCGGCTTGCGACACGAAGTAAAATAATTAGCCAGTTGATTAGTGGATAAAAATATTCTTTCGGCCGTTCTTAAGATGTTGTGTGATAATGCTATTAACACAAATGCATATAATTTTTCAAACTCTTGCCCAACGACCGCGCTACTGACTTAGGCGTTCGAGGAAAACGTCGTCGATTTGGACATGTTAGTATCTCTTAACTTGATTGAGTAGTCGGATTGAATACCTTTGATTATCTAATCACCAAGTAAGCCGGGCAGGCGCACTTTCAACGCTTTCTCCGACAACATGCACAGTGTGCGCACTCACCAAGTAAATAAATAAAGCACACGTACTCCAATGTTCTGTGATGGAAAATACAAAGTGCGAATTGTGTTTGCGTCTGGCTGACTCTGATGCGCTATTTACATCACGACCATCAACGTGCGATAACAACGTGAAGTTGATGATTAATAATTAAATGACGTCTGATTAGTATAAATATACACATCTCACCTCTAATTTACATAGATTGCATTCCAAGAATAATCTAAAAATACATAAGTAGTCCCTCTTGGAGAAATTATGTTTAATGAAGCGTGAGTAACTTTGAAATTCTTTGAAATATCCATAAAAGTATTATTTACGGAAAATAATTTACAATACCATAAATTCTGTAAATATGGTAGATATTTCAAGTTTTTGCAATTATTATGACCGCACGAGCGTACTCAAGAAATTCACATTTCTCAACGTATAAGGATATGAGTTGCTAGTGCATGTCAACCTAAAGAAGAAACGGAATGCACTTACAAAACACATCCGGAGTATAAAATGTCTTTTCTTGGACAAAATCAATTTACCTCCACGTATTTTATACAACATGTTCCGAAAACATTCTAAAATTCCAGACTCACTAATTAATTTTAACGAACTAAAAATTTTTTTTTAATTAAGCTCCAAAAATTACTAGGAAAATGTACGCATATTATTTTCGTCTCTGTAAATGTAAATATGTATGTTAAAAGTTTTAGTTGAATTTCAACAATAAACGAATTTACAACTCCAAACACCCCCTGTACACACATCATACGCAAGTTGGACTATTTGTTGTGCATTCTGCTCGGCGAAGCAAACACTCAAATACCTTCCTCGTTCCTCAATAATGCCCGTATGAATTTGGCACGGCTGACATATTAGGGAATCGAAATTCAATGCGCATTGAAACCGCCGCCGCTGCCGAGCGTCGCAAGAGAACTTGTTCTTGCAACCTGCCCAGAAACGTGTGTGTACATTCAAGCAGTCCTTCATCTTATGCTCTTTAAACTTGTCAAACGCACAACACGCAGCAAATAGTTAAATAAGAAAGAGCGCATACATCGCATAACTACTAACTTCAGAAGTTGTCTCCTCGCTTGTTTAGACCAAACCATACCGAACGAATGCTAATTGTCGAGTGCCTTCAAGTGAACCAATTAGTCCGCGAGTATTCGATTGGAAGAAATGTTGCATCGCATTCGTTTTGCCCGTTCGTTCGTTCACTTGACGTCAGGACAAATAACTCGCTGACACGCCATACGAACTTTAATTGTGTTCAATTCATTTTTATTTCTATCAGACGGCCGTAATTTGCGTTCGAATAACAATACGCCAAGTGCTGTTGATAGTTCCGGCGCAAGTGTGTACAAAACGATTTCTGTGCGCGAATATACGTGTTTGACACGCGATATTACAGCATCGAGAAATGTCGTAAATTATTAATATATTTCGGGGTGGAGGGATTTGAGTAGTGTACAAACATTTTCGGTCGCGCATTGCTACACGCGATGTTTTCCTACTAAATTGCACCGCGCCAAATACACGCGGCATTCGCGCACTATACAAATATCAGGGGATGACGAAATTGAGGGGTCGCACTTTAAGTATGATGACGTTGTTGTGCACCTTCGCAAAAAGGGGAGATTTCCACCCAAGTAATTCCAAGCGGAGCACGAGAAGCAATTGTCACATTCTTGAAAGCCGCTCCAGAGAGTTGGGCAAAGAAAAAATATTACAGCCACTCAATACAACAAGCTACAACAGCCACACTTCGAACTCGCGGACGAAGTTTTGATGTGCGGTTTTCGCTTTTACAACTTTTCGGCGGCGAACTTCATTTTCGGTTAATGACCAATTTAAACTCGGGCGCATTGTGGCGGCAAAACTTATTCTGCCTTTTAAGCTTCGCGAAATGAACGTGGCGCGTTTATATTTAGTCGAGAAACGAATAAATCACATTCCGTATCAGTATATCTGTCATCGCATGCAATTTCACTAAGCGCACGTGCGCAATTGCACCTGATTTAATTTGGCAACAGGGCATCCACACATAGAGCGAGCGCATAGAAAGAATGCCGCCTCCGCCGAAAAGTACAAGCATGCATCATTTTGTTGTTGCAAGTTGTGATAGATGCACCCACACCAATCGTTTTGTACGTGCAAATGAAAAGCGAGCATGCAGGTGACAGACAAATAGGCAAAACGTATCGCGAATACACTACTCTCGTAGTAAATGCATCAGCGGACGTGCGTAACTTACTCAATCGCGATGCAATATGCACTGCAATGCATATATTCTACTTTGTGGTTGTTGTTGTTGCATATCTGTTACATTGCACGCGCGCAAAATGATTAATTAATGCATCGAAAGTAGGTCTGTGCTACTTTTGCGCAAAAAACAATACCGACTTGCAGCAAGTGAATACGGCTATTGTTAATTAAATAATTAATGTGAAAACAACAAGTGCATTTCCCGCTTCTTTTACGCAATTTAATAAGCCGTAATTAAATTTGCCGTATCAGTACAAATTAATTATTAATAAAGAAACACGACTACTCTTTTCTTTTCTATTCTATACATACTAACTAAATTCCTCAAGTCATGTCTTATTTAGTGCAAATGAACTTCTTCGCACGTAAATACACACACCTCATGCGGGCGTTTCGTAAAAGTAAATTGCCAATAAATCCGCCTTTACACAAATGTTTACCGACGAGATAAACAGCGCCATTTTCTTGCCTTTGACAGCGACACCCTCGAGAGAAAAAAACCAATTTCAGTTTTGCGCATTAGGCGAGTCGGTGTGAATGGCTCGCCTAAGAGTCCTGTCCTATGTACACAGGCGTAAAATCCGAAATTAATTAAACGTTAATCAATTGCAAAAAAAATGGCCGTAGCAGCATAAAAGCTCGCAGGACAAATTCAAGTTCATCGACCGATTACGTGTGTTTATACACAGCTTATAAAATCATAAATCAAGCGAGTAGCAATGACTGAATCATGGTCACGAGTGTGTAACTGTGCGCGCTCCTTGCGCTCTCTTCATCCTGCAGTTGCGCGAGGAGCCACTCGATGATATAACGGAATTCTCTCGCGATCATCATCGTCAACATCATGGCATTCTCTTCTCGACTTCATGCACTTGGCCTCAAGCGCACACACGTGCATAAACTTTAAATTTCAATTTATGGCCGTACAATAACATTTGCAAATGTTATTGTAAAAGTCGCAAACCAAGAAAATAAATATAAAAACTTAAAGCATCACTCATAATTTGTCCATTCAACGAAACTAACTTACATGAATTTGATTGTTTAACAAGTTCGATGACTCTCTTTAAAATTTCATAATTTCACGCATAATGGCTAATTCTTCGATTTATGCGCTATTTTCTAGTTGTATAAGTTTTTTTATTCCTTTGTTTGTATAATTGATGTAATTAAATTCCATTTGCTTTGAAGTGAAAGGAAAAAGTACTATCCCCGAATAATTATAGCCTCGACATTTATGAAGGACTTTAGCATTTCATAGAAATAATTTCTGTTGTTTACTATGAATCCAAATATTATTGAACATTATCCGCCGTGAAAGAGCTACTACATACTATGTATGCTCAAATCAAAATGCAGCATAGCGTGCGCGCACCCGTCAAGTAATTAGCAATTAATAATTCAATATGCCGCTGGGGATTGCTGGACGCTGATCAAACAACGACTGATAACGGCGTTAATATTTTCTCTCGATTTTCATCACAATGAGTATGCGTGCTAATCTTAATTAGTGCATCGAAACACATGGCACACAACACACGCCGCACAAATGAAAAATCGTTACGTCGATTTGCAAGCGATTTATTATAACAAGCTAACAGCAAAGTGGTGTTCCGATTGAATCGGAATGACATTCAATGGAAAATGTGCGATAATGGAGCGTGGAAAATGCCATTAGGCGGTTTAGTTTCGCTATATTCGCGCATTTAGAGCGAAATGGATGCCGGCTGTGGTAATCAATAAGAGAACAACGACGACGTCGACGCACCACAGCCGCTAGCACAAGCGATTTGACCGCAGAAGAATTCATATCACACTATAGAGTGCAGGAAGACAACAAGTCCAACTGCCGACTCTTGGTGAGTGTGCTGAAGAAGCCGACCATACCGTTATGCGCTCGAATCGAAAAACCGCTAAACTAACGGTGCCGCAGCGGAACTCTGCTACTCACCCAAAGCATAAGAAATGGAACTACACGCATACGCAATCGACAAGATAACCGTTGGCAGAAAACCTTTTTTCTTTAGCCGCCACCGCCAATGTTTATATGCATGAAGACACATTTTTCAGTCCTCTCGATCGGATGCCCAATAAACATATTGCTGCTTTGTTTACTTAACGAAATCCTCTTTTGGTTTTACCGCTGTATTTACCAAATATTGACTGATATATCAAGAATCAATTTCTTTTCCTAATATCTAGTACGTACAAAGAAGAACGAAAACAGGAAAAGCTATTAAAGCGGTCATCACGAAGACGCTGTTCGAAATCGATTATGCCCAGGGGAATAAAATTTATTATACTCATAACTCTCTAATGATCCTATGAAACATTTCCACTTTGCTGCCCGAGTTTACTGTTGTTGTTGTTGTTTACTCCTGTTATTTGCGGTCAGTGTTTGTTTGTCTGTTACAGCACGGCTTGCAACGGGATGCAATGATAATGAGGGTTTAAATTTCGATCTAAATTCGACGAATCGATAATGTACAGAGAGTGAAGTTCGTTGTATTTGAATGCTTGTTGTGCATTTGCATCCAGAATTGTATTGCGAAATAAGGGTGTCGTCGTCACGTCGCTGATCAAACGATCGGATCGTATATCAAGCGCGAATCAATCTAACAACGCGTCGCAGGCGTCGAATTTAAATATGCATATTGTGCGTCGTGCACTCGGCTGCTGCTAATTTCCGCGTGCAAATTGTAATTAATTGCAGCCCGTAGGCCAATGACTGCGAGAGGTAGAGTGCAAGTTCACGAGAGACGTAGCGTCGTATAACTGCTTACAAATTGGCAAAGTTCATTAATTAAACTTCGTTATAAAACTGGCACTCTACTACCTGCTACTACTACACTCGTTATTAAAAAAAATCGTACTGCGGTGTTGGCAAAAGTGTTGTTTGCCGGATTTTAATGAATTTGCAAATTTACTTGTTGTAATTATTTTGCAATTTAAAACGAATTTTGTAATAGTACAACGCCTCTAAAAAGTTCAAGTACAGGCATTATTAAATTCACAGTCATGCTGCATATTGCACGTTGTCACAATTTAAAATTATTGTACTTTGTGAAACACTCCGTCTATGTAGAATTTCATGCATATTGTGCAAACTTAATACCACGTAATATCATTTCCGGTATAGATAATTCGAAACTTAGTTTCTTTGCATGCAAAATTTACACGTAACCTTGAGCAGAATTGCAAATCAATAAATCCTGCGAAATTCCCGATTTCTATAAAGTACGTACGTCAGTAAGTGAACTAGTAATTTGTGTAAGATGGCATAAACAGAATTTCCCATTAGAAAAACTACTTTTCGCACGCTAAACGATGATTAAAATCATAATTAAATTCATGCGAATTTTTTACACATTTTAATTAAAATTCCTGCCATAACTCGTCGCCTGCTCCTTTCGAACGAGTAAAGTGCAAAGACCGCCGTTTATCAAGCGCGCTAAGTGCAAAGAAAGCAAGCATAACACACACCACGCATCTTGTTAGCCGTTTGGCACACGTCATGGGGAAAAATTCGCGCGAGGATCAAAAGACGCAATGTTTATATGACGTGCGCTATGCGAACCATTTACAAAATGAAATGCAATGAATACCAACCAGCACAACGGCAACGGGCGGCGGCGCAAAAAGACGGTATAATAATAATCTATTCGCTGTGAGCGCCGCGTAGTTATAGATTATTTTATAAAGTCACTATAAATTCACTCATTATGCAAACGTTCACGAAGGACTTTGCAAGTAGTAAAAACTATATTCATCTTATCAGGATAATTACACCGATTCCCATTGTCCTCGTTTAAGAACTAGAAGAAAATCCCAATTTAAATTTATGTTTTTCAAGAAACCTGTATATCGTGTTATACAATAACAATCTACACGTGGTCATCTCATTCTTTTTACAAGCTTCATAGAAATTTTCTTTATAGAAATAAACAAGCGCACTTCCTAATCATCCACAAGCCCGAGCGCAGAACAGAGCAGCAAACAAGGAAGCACACACCAAACCGGTCGGCTTAAAGCCCCTTAATACATAATTCAGAGCGTCCAAGAAAACGCGTTTCCTTTATATCCGGAAAATGACTATGTGCTTTTGCACTTCGTTAAATCCGAGGCGCAAACAATGCGTCGTTCTTACATTCCAAGTGTCACACGAACGAACCGAGAGACGCGAAAAGCCAGCCAGCTAGCTAGCTACTACTTGAAAGATCATGCAAATGAGGAGATCCTCGTAAAGGATTTTATTAGGTGCAAAGCCCCTAAAATATTATTAAAACGTTGAAATTCCTCGTAATTTATGCGATTTGTGTGGCTTTCTTTGGAATTAATTGATAAATTAAATTTAATTAGTACGCAATTGCAATGTTTCTATTCGCAAAGAATCAAGACGAAGAAGTGAAGCATTAGGAATGCATCATGCACATAATAATTGATCCAATTACGCGATTGCAACTTCAATGATGTATTGATAGCTAATTAAGGATATAGAACACTAACAATTGCTGTGCATCGAGTAATGGACGATTCTCGTTACTTATCATAATCGTGTCAGTTTTTAAATTTTCGGTATTGTGCATTGCACAATGCATAATAACGTGAGCGCAGTGTTCCCTTCTCTTATTTCCAAAATTGGTGAGAAGCAAAGTGACCTGAGTCACGATCTCCATTTCATAACTGAAAAATAGCGCCGCACAGCGAACAAAGCGAGTCCATAATTTAATTAACTACTAGATAATTATCAGTTATTGATTTCGCAATACATGGGGGCGGTTTTGTTTTTGAAACGTTTTATAGCGAACACTTACGAGTTGGGCCTTGAGTTCCTTCGGACACATTGGTCCTAGCCACTGATGCAGATTAATATATCGCTTGGGCAACATCTTCAAGCAGGTCGCCGTCTGCCGATAGTCCAAGGGGTCGAGTAAGGCGGCAGGCGCCTGTATCGGGGAGCCGCTCTCTTGCAGCACCACCATTGTTCCGAGCAGCGTGCGCACGCGGATTTTCAACTGGTTGTTTATATGTTTGCGTAGCAATGTCTAATCATTAGTTGGTCGATCGGTAGTGTAGGTAGGTAGGTAGTAACAATACAAGATAAGGCGCACTTTGATTTGTTGCGTTTCGGAATAATAATAATAATATCTTGTTAAAAATCACCAAAAATTCTGTTTGTTTGTTTGTTTGTTGGTCCACACTTTTCAATATGATATTCAGTACTCTAACTAGATACGTAGTTGTAGTAATTCTTTGGTAGTTTAGTTACTAAGGCACCATCAATGTATGTATTTCACACGTGTGATATTTTCTCTCCCTTGCCGCTGCTGTTGCTATTTATAAAATTGGATAACATCTGCAAAAGAGCGAGTAGTGCGCGCTCTGATTATAATTGAAACATAATAAAAAATGTATGCACCGACGAGCAGCAAACAAACGAACCCACCAACAGCACAGCCAGCTTAAAACAAAACGGCAACTCGCGCGCAGTGTTCCAATGAGCAATATCGAAGTTATTCAATTGTTAATTAAAAGCGGGAGAGCGCGACTCACTCTCGTCATCTGTAATATTACGTCGCACAAAGAAGACTCCACTCATCGTCAGCATCATATCATATCATGTGCGGTGCATTTGTATTGACGTATTGATTGAATTATTATTGAATTGATTTTAATCAAGTCGGCCCGGCCCGCATCCAAACACAACGGCATCGCCAGGCGCGCGTAATAACATTCGAATCCCGAATTATGCACTAGCAGAAGCAGACGCAGCAGGCACACACACGCGAGCCGATCTATCAACGTCCCCATTTTATAAAATAAATAAAAAGCAACTGCGAATGCGAGAAATGTAAAAATCATTTATCACACGTCGTGTAAACATCATCATCATCGGCGCGAATGCGAGCAGTGCGTCTTTTTGCACTACTCTCCTGTTGTATTTTCCATGTGGAAAACACTCTAATACAGAGGATTCATTCAGCTGGCAGCGCACATGTGTTCCTGCATGTCTCTCGAGCGTTCAATTTTATTCATCTCTCTTCATCACAACGCACGCCTTACATTAATATCGGATACAATAAAGCGCGTTATAATTTTAGGGCGGCGGCAGCAGCAACAAGAATGTTATCGGTGCTTTGTTATCCAAGCGCGCATTCAAATACTTAATGATTATGTCACGACAAGCACCTGCTCCTTAAAATTTCGCAAATTTCCCCGAGTTCATTGGAATACTACGCACGATTTAATTTTATTCGATTGACCGCACGTCGTCGCTTGTTTGCTTGTCCGTTAGTAACGATGAGTTTTTGACGTATAAAAAACGTAATAATTGTACTCTTCTAAAAATAATTTTCACCAGCTCATGTAAGACATTGTAAGCTATAAATTTCCACCCGAAAACCACCAACAAGTGTTATGCGCGCTCCGCTTTTTCCTCAAATCTCGCATGTCGCTGACTGAGCACTTATAGAATTTATCGTTTATTAAACCGTATTGGCAATGGTCTTTTTGGCACAAGTATTGGCCAATCAAGCGCGAATTGACCTTTGAAATAACATCCATTCAAGCCCTATCGTCATTCTCCTCTAACGACCAGTACTTGTGTTTCGGACACACTCTATTTTTACGCATTATTAATGCGATTATTCTGTTTATTATTTCATCGCTAAAACCAAGCAGATCTTGATGGATATTTAATGCATTAATGATATGATTATTGATTATATTGACAAAGGTAAATATTAAAATTGTAGTAATGTTATCCCTCGCTTTTGCATTTTATTATTAATTATTGTTTATCGATTATTGCCGTATTTCAATTACGAGTCCGCGCAATGGAGAACTATGTGGACGCACGAGTTATTATTCCGGATGATGCTCCGCATGTATGTAATGTACAATCAATAAATTCAAAACCGAATACTGTACAACATCAATAACGAATTACGTACGAAGCGCGTATTTACATTTGCTATACAATAAAAGGACGAAGAGAATAATTTGTAACTAGCAACCATATTAACTATAAACAAAAGAAAATAAATATACAAATTGTACGCATGTTGCACCCGCATTCTTTTTATCACTCGCTAATGGACGCAGTGATAAAATGAGTTAGTTATTATGTATTGACGCGTCACATTTGCTCCCCGCGGACATCGATTCGTTACTAACTGTAATTTTATGTACAACAATAAAATAATAAATTGAATTTTAGTACGAGTGATGTGTTTTGTTCTATGTACAATTATTACGTTTTATACACAAGTCTTTGTACAGGAGTTGCGTTTGTTTCACCAACCTATTATGATAACATTTATTAAAATTTTCAAATTTTATCCTTTTTGCGATTCATTTTCGAGAAATGCTATCATCAAATCCGCACCAACAACTTATAAACTTAATAATAATCCGACTTTGTGCACTGATACGAAGGACAAATCGCACTGAATCACTGACTGACTACTCCGCTCGTAAAGTCTAATACTTAATCAATCACGTTCGTCGCGAGTTACTATTTGTTTGCGATTTCGTCCTCGTCTTCTTCTTCTTCTTCTTCGGCCGAAAATAATCTCTGCGAGCGCAACGCGCACTCATCAACCGCATCCACAACGATGCGAAAATTCCATGTGCTCGACGCGGCGGCTCGCTGCGAACTAACCAAAACGCAGGAGACTCTCGCGTACGTCGACGGCACCGCGAGCGACGCGCACACGTTCGCGTTCGTCGTACTCCTTCCTTCCTCGTTGAGAGTTCGCGTTTAAAGGATGCGCGACGACGGTATGCCACAATAATGTACTATCTCAATACCGAAAGAAGATAAGCATCAGCTTCTTATACGCGTGCAAGACTTTGTTGGTCAACGCACTCCTCACTAACCGTAACTTTTTTCTACGTCTTTTCTTTACTTTAGACTTTCTTTGGTGATTTATTCAATCGCGCTTTAAATTCTCATCATTATTCGTAAACAGTCGATTTCGACTTTTGATTTTACGCGATGAAATGTGATTTCTACGTTTCTAGTAATGAACTCAAGCAGGAATGCACAAAGTAATCTGGATTCAATGAAAACATTTCATTATTTTTATATTCGCAAACGCTATTGAAATACTTCTCTTCACTCTGAGTTCGTCTGGCAGTCGCGAATTAAACTTGCGAGCGCCGCGACGCGGAAAATTCCATTTTTCTATAAACGCGCACAGGTTGCACGTTCGTTCGGCGAGGGGTAGACAGGTGTAGGGACATAGATATCCTGGGGATTTTATAAAAACATTCGCGCTTTTCCACCCCTGACGCGCCCCCCCCTGCTTGCAATTTTTTCCCTGCGTATGCATGCAGCAAGGAGCAAATTCAATAATTGCGCTTTTGCACTGTGAAATAGAATTTCAGCTTTTCCTTCAGCTACATTACGTTTTTCAATTTTTACGAGCATGCCTCTAGCCCTGTAAATGTCTAACACGATAACAAAATCGTCCTGGGGAAAATATCAATCGCGCATATATTTTTCCACGGTAGCAAAAAACTATTTCTCCTCTTAGCCATACCGTACGTACGACATTGAATATTTTATATCCGGCAATAGAAAATTTACGACAATTACCATTAATACAGCAGTAAAATGGGAACAATTAAATTTAAAACCTCATTCGTTATTTAAAAGGAAATCGTGGAATTGCACAATATAAATAATTCAAACGGCAGCTACGCGCGCTCGTTCAAAATCCCGGATAAATAAAAGGAGAATTTGCTGCGCGAGAAAATGAAGTATTTTATCAAATTATACAGCACGCATATAATTTTTTACGCACTCGCAAATCCCTTGCTCACACCGCGAACGCATAGATGAATAACGGCTAACGAGGAACAACAGGCAAGAAAGAAAAAAATCCAATTGAATCGAGATTTGTGCGATCTACATAGCCCGTGCCCGTAAAGAGGCAATTTGTTCGCGGCACAGGATGATTAAATTCTAACGTATTGAATTGTTTTACGTGCTGTATACAGGTATACCTGCACATTTCATCCGCTTAGCGCGCCAATTTGAATTTCAAATTCAAATGAACAAATTCCACATGGAGAATTAATTAGAATCGACGTATTGTCCACCTTGTTGTTTGCCGTCGCCGTGCGTTCATACGAATACGAATCGATACAATACATTACCACCCCGTTACCCCCAAGACGTACATCGTTCTCCACCAAATGAGGGGCGGCGGCGGCGGTTAAAATTCGTTCAGTCGTACATGAATTATGCCCAAAATACAACAAGAAGAATACTTAAAACATCGCTTTTAGTGGTGTGTGCTTCGGCAAAGTGAATATTCATTAATAATTCAACTCTTTAGCCCGCTACGAACGATCCGAGTACTAAGAGTGAGGTTAGTCCACATCGATTTTTCTTCGAGCGCTTCTTGATGAGGCCGCATTAGCACAACACGCAACAAGGTACCAACCAGCCGTAGTAGTACTGCGGCAGCAAAGGCGGAAAACGGCGTTAATAGTTAATGAAAACATTTTATCGCGTACACACGCACAGCACGCTAAGAAAACCCGGTTAATAGTCGAACGGTTAACTGTGCAATATGCTCGACCGCAAGAACCAACTCGCGAGAAGACAAAGTGTCACCGAAAAGAGGACAAACGGTCAATAATTGCATTGTCGTTGTCGTCGTCGACGACGTCGTCATTCTCGGACGTTTCTATGCAAACAATTACGTCTACTTACTTTGTTGTGCTTTTATTTCCTTAAGAACCGCAATCCGCGAGCTTTATTCACACCCCCCATGCGATGCGCATCGCACTAAAATGTTGCAATAACAAAGTGCGCACGAAAAACCCAAGAGCTTTTCGAATTTCTTTTTATGCATTTGTTTATTTGCGTTTTGCGGTGGGTGGTGAATGCATCTGCATGTGCAGAGCTCTTGCGCGAACGCGATAATTGTTCCAATTGTTGGCGTGCGGACGATTTACGAGTCTATGCGCAATTCGCATTTATAGAGCGGCGGGCGAATAAGAGTCTTTCAGTCGGCTTAATTAGGGTAAACACCGTAATGAATCACGATAACTCGCGGAAATATTTATACGCGGTGCGCTCCTCGCGCGATTTATGCTAACGCGGCTTGCACGCAAAACTAAAACGCAGCGGCGAATTTACGGACGTGCATTTTATAAATAAACAACGTACACGAAGGAAATGATGATGATGCGCTATACCTGCGCGTACGCGCATTTGCCACTTAACGTAATTTACGCGTTTTCTTTTTGAGGGCAAAAATTTGAGTGTGCGATAAAACACAAAACGAAAAGGCGCGCGCGCCTGCCAGTCTTGCGCCTATACGTAAGTCGAGTAAATCTCCTTGTACATGGATTACTCTTCATTGCGCGTTCTCCTCTTTTTTTTTTCATTTTTATTAACAAGCGCATATAGCAATAAAAATGCAAATGTGCCGTGTTCCTGCCTCTTTAGACGGCGGAGGGCGGGCGCGTACTGCGATAGTTTTAGCTTCGCGGAGGTTTCCGACTTTTTAATTACTTTATGTAAATTTATTCGACGCGTCTGCGATAAAACAAGACGACGATGGTGGTGGAAGCAATGTCGCTTTATTAGCGTTTCCTTAAAGGACACACGTCCTGCCAAAGAAAAGGGAAACCCACGAAACGGGCCGTCACATTTAATTATGCGATAAACAAGCGCCCTAATAAATATATAATTAAGCGGGGGAGAATATTATTATCCCCACACCGCGCCCGTTAATTAATCATTCTTTTCGAACATTTAATTACGAAAAAGCCAGCGTTTCTAAAACTTGCAAAGCCCTGAATTAAAATTGAAAAAGTTGGCAAAAAACTTGCAAGGCACAAAATCCAATTTGCAATACGCGAGTTCAACATTTTCCTTTTACCTTCGCATCATTCCTAAAGGCTTGAGCTTGAGCAAGCAAACCGCGGATGATGATGCAAAACGCGTTTGAAATATTTTTTCATTACGTGCGTTTTTCGTTCACGGGATGTTCGCTCCCTCAACATATCGACTTATTCGCTTAAATGTCATCATGTTCGGAATCTCTTCAGATGCACGCGTGCGCGCGGCTTAGCTTCAATAACGCCAAATGTCGAACGGCAAAAAGAAAAGAAAAGCCGAAGAAAAAGAGCAACACGTAACGAACAAAGGGTGGAAATCCATACGACGATGGAGCAACCACCCTCCGAGATTGGATTCGATTCGATAAGCTCACATATGCAGCGAATTAAAACAATTACCGTGCGGACGCGTTTCTTGTGCGGTGCGCGATGATTGGAAATCGATAACGCGCGACTGCTTTTTCCAAATGTAATTTACGAAGAGGTTCGCTCTCTCCACTGCGCTCAACCCTCCTCACTCACGACGAAAACCACCACCATTATCATCATCATCGGCCACGTCGCCGCAGTGCGCGTTATGTGTTTAGTGTAATGGTTTGGATTAATGTTCCTAATCGTCGAGTTAAACAGCGCGATACGATGATGCCGAAAATAGACTTTAATGAGAATTGACCTTTTTCATAATTTACTGTAATACCGATATCTATGTGATTAAGAATTTTGCTACTGCATGGAAATAGTACATTAGTTTACTAAGTTTAGTATGCACCGAAATATAAATCAAAATTCTAATTTCCAAACCAGTTTGAATGGAATGCTCTTAAAAACATGAACGAGACATTGATTGCAGAAAATTAGCTATCGACTCTTTTTCAATACCGATAGACGCGCTATAAATAATTCCAGCAGTCATTGAGCACACATATGTTTGACGAATGACAAATGCGCTAGAGTCTAAGGATGATGATGTGGATGACGATGCAAGATTTAGATATTTATCCTTATTCTGCAATGCATCGTCGACTGCATGTTGCATCGCGGCTCATTACACTTTAAAGACGTGTGCTTGCATACTTGATGTGCATCGTCCTCCCATATACGTCAACGAAACGTGCAAGTGCTTTACGATATCTTGCTGCTAGCTTGCGGAGAAAGTAATAACGCATTTTTCGAATATAACAATTCCTAAATTTTAGAAGTATGCGAGTAGTTCACATTGCTATGGTATTATTAGGTCGAGAGTGAGTTCTTAAATCATCATACATCTACTTCTTTTTTATGAAATTGCATTTGTGTATAAGCATAGTATAAATGATTCATGCAAGTGAACTTTGCTTGTGCGACTGTGCGTTTAAAAGTTTAATTTATAAAATGATAATGAAACTGGAAATATTTATATTTCAACATCTGCGCACACGGCCAACGTGCGATCGTTGCAAGTTAAATATTTTAACAAGATCTGTTTTCCCTGTTTGCGTTTATACTCGGATTGTGCAATATAAACGAATTTCCCTCCGATTGTTGTCTGCGCCTGATTGCCATATGGTCTAATGCGCGGCTAATCGTGCATGGTCGTAAAATAAAATGGATGGGAATTGATCAAACGAACACGAAGAAGACACATCAAACGTTTTAAGCGGTTTAAATCAAAGCTTCTTAAACACTCGTCTAATAAACCTGCTAAACTGAACATATTTAAAAAATAAATCGTAAATTTCAGCCATGTTTTTGCAAATTTCCCAAATACCTGGGTCGATTTAATGAGTATTTCCGCAGCGAATAAAAATGTTCCGGAGGAATAAAACTCTCATGATAATTTAAGTAATCACCCAATATACACGACTATTGGAAAGTCAATCGACTTGGTTCAATCACAAACGGCGCACAGTTTTATTTTAGCGATGCGAAAAAGTTTTACTTTCAATTGCGTAAGTACGAACAACGCGCAAAGTGGTGTGGCGTGTCGTGTTGTTTTCTTTTTTTCGTCGAGACTTCCACACAGGAAACTTGCCGTTTTGGAAAACGACCAACAAAAATAAAGAGCTCACACGCTGTGCGCGCACTTTATTCGCCGTTATTTTTCCCGATGCGCGACATGAGAACGACCGCTCAAGGTTCCGTTCCCAAACACACATTTGTTGATTTTGCCCCGCTTTGCCGCCACCGCCATTTACAAATACAGTGTCGTCGACAATTTCCTGTTCAAACTTTTTAACCTGACGCAATGTGTTGTTTGCGTTTCGCACTCTCGCATCATGTGAGTGCTGCTGCTGCTGCTGCTAGTGGAAATTTTGACAAATTGTAATGTACTTTAAACTTTTTTCCTTCCTCATCTTCTTCGATTACTTTTTTATCATCGTTGCCTGCGCGCCATATGTGATGCCGGCGATGGATGATCTAATGGAATGCGTCATCTGCGTTATTCACGCACATAACTCGCCTCTTCGTGATCTTGTTTTCTTCGCGCAATTGCGTTTTCCATTTTCTCGCATCGATTATGACAATGTACGCCGCACGCATTTCTTCTTGAAACGAATACGAATACGAGCGAATAAATAACCAAAGTAATAACAATTAATTAGCGTGCATAATGCTTACGACGAGGTAGAGGGACGAAACCGCCGCCTAATTAATTCCGCGCTTCACGGTGCGCTGTTTTAATTATTTCGTAATTAATTTTAAAGAGGCATAAAAAGAGAAAGAATATAAAACAGCGCGTTAATAAAGTTTCAGGTGTGCGCGAGCGCGCCACGTTCGTCAAACTGTTCGCTGCACGCTTCTTTTTCCCGTCCACGCTTGATTCTTCCCTTCAATGCTTTTTGTTTTAATTTTTCTCCACTGCATCAGACACACACATAACACCCGGGGCGAGTATGCGCGCGAGCAATGCACACAATTCACACGAGAATTAAAATGTACATTCAGTTCAGGCGTATTCGAGTGAACGAACTTTAGCGCTATAGCGTTTTCCTCGACATTGCGCACGGCGCGTTAATGTACACCTCGTTAGGTGAGGCTTTTAATACGAATAAGCGCTGATATGCGCGCTCCCCAATGACTTTCCAATAATGGAAAATTCAAAATACGAATGAAATTCGAAGCACCCCTACGTCTAAACTTTTCTCCAACTATGAAAACCGAGCATGCAATGTCCTTCACTGTCTTTACTTCTAATATCTGCCACCCCCATACGTGTAGCTGCCCACAACTGTTCCACATTGCGCCGCTGATGGTGGTTTGTTGGATTAAGCAACTCGTCACTTTCGCAAAAGGAAGGAAAAAATCCTAAAAGCGGCAAAAGCAGCTTGCTGCATTCAGTCATTTAATTCGACATTATCTTTCCGCTCCGAGAACGAGTGAAAAATATAACCGAGGCGCGAATGCCAGTTCGAGCGCTAGCAATAACAAAACGAAGCGAGCCGAATCAGAAGGATAACTGCAATGGTATTGATACACGTTTGCGCTTAGTGTTATTATTCTGCGCCATGGATGTGCAAAGGCAAAAGGACGAAGCAAAAGGGTGCAATCGCACGCCACATCGCGTGCTGGAATCTTCCTTTCACCTTTTCATCCACCCCCAACCATCTGCTGTCAAATACACTCAGTGCAAAGTGCCATTCTGCATTTGCTATTATTACATTACTTTTGCCAACATCATAAATGCCTCAACAAGGAGCGTATCATCTTAATTAAAGTATTACAAAACTGAGAATCAAAATTAGTTAATTAATGAAATTATACAACAACTAATTGTGTGTTTATCTACGAATAGCTTGCATATTAGTTTCACTTTCCTACCCTGAGAATAAAACGAAACGCAAAACACCAAGTATCAAATAACATGTAAGCAACCAATGGTTTTACTAATTAGCTTCGTTTTTTTATGCATCATGCAGACAACAACGTCGACGGCAGCGTGTCGCGTGTAAAATGAAACACTGAAATTACAAGAGTCGCTCTCTTGCTTCCCGTACATGAAATGTAATTAGATTTGTTTTTCCACATAGTGCACGCATATGGTTATGAGAAAGATGTTCAATATGCGCGACACGTTTGCCACGGCTGGAAAAAGCTCTCAAAGCTCTATTGCGTACAGCACATGCGATGGTGAAAAAATACACCAAGAAAATGAAGAGGAAAAACGGCGGCATCAGCAATGGTGGCGGTGGCAGCACCAGCAGCGAGTTTGAAATACGTTTCTCTATCACGCGATCGCGCCGGAGACTTTATAAACCTTTTCACGCATAAAACACTGCGCGCTCGTATGTATGCTTAAAGCTATATAGTTATAGTCAACTGTGTGCTATGATCTACTTGACATCGCCACCCCTTTTCCATTCGCGAGCGCTCCGAAACTATAGTTGAACGTTAGTATTATCCTCGCTTTTACCGGACGGCTGGAAAACTAGGCGCACGACTTTATCCTCTTTCCGACTATGATCATAAACTGTGCGGCAAAGTTGAAATTCGTGTGCGATTTCAACAAGAAGCGCGCGCCCCGTACATTTAATACGTAATATAATAAGTGCATATGAAGGTTGGTGCTGCTTTCACTGATATTTCATTTTCTTGATGCAGATTACGCGTTATTATTATTTTTTTACATTTTATTTTCACCACTCCCTCGACTTGTGACAATGGAAACCGTATTTCAGTTAATTAAACAGAGACTCGCCGTCGCGCAATTCGTAAAAAAGCCGAAAGAAGAACTGCTCCTTCCTATAATTATCGCTAATTACAGTTGCTCGACGCTTCAATTATGACGATCCGATATAATAACGCGAATGACGCGAGAACAGAGCATAATAGACTATTCCGGAAAATGCGAAGTCGCTCGAATTCGACGAAAAATGTAATTCACATTATGATTATTATCACAACGGCCTTCAGGACGAAATAAAAATATTGATTTATATATAAGCGCCTTAATAGACACACCCCGCCCGTTTTTCGTCGTAGCCGTGTAAGTACTTGGTCATTTGGAGGGATATTTATTTTTAATGATTACATCGTCCGGACAGGAAATTATCCTGCTTTGGCAAAAATATCGGTCGCTCGATTAGTCTTTTGGCACGCTCGTGCAAACCGGAAACAAATCTGCGCCGGACGCGTATTCACGCCTCCGAGAATTGAGCAACAAGACGACCAAGTACTACTGCACGGGGACGGCTAATCTAATTCGACACTCAGTCGCCGACGTAATTGGACGTTTATTGAAGGGGAGACCTGCGAGCGATAATTAGCAGCGCCATTCGACCCGAATTTACTCGGAAAGAGCAGCGGCGAGCAAACATTGCGAGTAGGTGCTGTTGCTGCGGCTAAAATCATTACGCGACATGATAGTGCGCAGAGTGCAAAACTCACTTACGTGCACCTTGCACGTGTGTATTCAATTAATTGGGAGCGATTGCGGTGGCGGCGTCAGAACAAGAGCAAAAATATCCCAAAGTGCGCTCAAGCGGCACACAGCTGTTAGCATCATTCAAGTATTGCGCGCGACCGTTTCTCATTAATCAAAAAAGTTGCATTTCGCTATTTTCAAAAATGGTCGTTTTGCTGTTGTAGTACTTCAAACGTCGAAAACTCATCATGCCAGTGTACGTACAAACGATTTGACTTTGTGATTCAATTCAGCGATCACGCGTCCATAATACCTACAGTAACCTTGAATGCGCGCGCGGAAAATTGAAGACAATGCTCTTTTTGTCTTCGTTAATATCTCGGTGTGTTCGCTGACTCGCTTCAAGACACTTTGGCGCGTCCTGCGCAGCGTGTAAAGTTTCCATTCACGCAAACAAATAATGCAGTCGACTTCGTATTTGTTAAAAACACGCCAAGCAACAAACAAACGAGTGTGCTTTTGTTCACACACCAGGACGCGCGCGCGCTCGCTGACCGACGAAGAAGCAGAAGAAGAAGACATCGAGCGCGTGCAGCAGATGAAGAGTTCGTTCACCGGGTCGCGGTTCACCGCGTAGTGGTGCGCGCCACGCTCGCGGAACGAAACGCAAAGTGCACAAAACGCACGCAAACTCTTCGCCGAACAAATTGCCTTTTCCGCGGAGCGCGCATTACGGCGGCTGCTGCGTCTTAAGCTAAACCGTCCAACTTCTTCCTCGTCCGTCCGCCGAGTTGTCAACTTGCGCACGCGTTCCGATGGCGCATATGGTGACGCAATGACTAACAACATTTGTCCTGCCCGTGTTAAATTCGTAATGAAGTTCTCACAGAAGATAGCATATTCATAATTTATAAATGCACGCGGCGCGCACGAACAAGGCAACCGTGAACTTACTTACAATGGCAATAACTTTCAAAGATATGCGTGTGCGCGCGCTCGCTCATCATCTCTTCCTCGTGTGCCTTAAAACATTTTTAGTCTTGCAGTTATTTCCCGTAAAACAAAGATGCGAAAAGCATTCTATTCGAATGGAATTTCTTCGGTTTCGTATCTAAATTATCATCGCATGCTGTCTATCAATACGTGATGCGTGAAATCAATGATAATTATGCGCATCTTTCGCGCGCGATTAACACCTTGACAAGAACAAGATTTAACGATACCACCCGACATTGTGGTGGGCGTATAATTATCATCGTCGCCGTCTTCACCACCGCCGCCGTCGTTTCGTCAGATGATTGATAAACGATTTATTTCCCACGCGAACAATTTATTTCCCAACGAAATTTATCGCCGACATTATGTGCCATCAAATACACAAAAGCTATTCGCAATCGCATTAGAAATAGGTGATGCGCTTAGCTACGCATATAAACTAAAAAATATACAGAGTGCCCCATAAACTACTCAAAGTCATCGGTTCAAAATCAAACTTGATTTAAAAACACGACCTCTTCGCTCCATTTCTTTAAATTCATTTTCAAAATATTCCTGAATCATCCTTTACATATTGTATTTTGACTAACTTGCGCCAGTAATATTTAGATGAACGTTTAATGCGTTTTACCTGCTTTTCGAAATACTGAATGTTCAAAAATATTTGCAAAACTAACAATCAAACGGGAAACTCATATGTCTGTGCTCTCTGTCATCAGTAACGATGCGGTTGATTGATTGTTTGCTCGCTTTCAACGCCCATAAGCACGTAATTACGCGACTTTGTAATCCAGTGTAAACATTAGCTCCATTTGATAATCGCGCGACGCATTCGCGATGCGGCTGTATGCTCGGTGCGCTCGCGAGAACGCGTGTGACACATCAATGCTTTAAATTAAATTCAGCGCTCGCCATGCACCACGCAGGAGATAAATCATGAGGCATAATGACGCGCTTTGTCCGCGCTAAATGTACACTCGCAATGTCCGTTTGAATTCAATTAAGTTGCGCTTCAAAAACCGATCTACAAAATTGCGGAAGAAGCGCGGAGAGCGAGCGAGCGAGGCATGGCAAAGCAATTCTTGTTTTCATTCTTCCTTCCTGTCTTTTTGTTTTTTTCCTGTGCGCACTTTCTTGGAACAAAATGCAGAACGCGAGAACTTGAAACCTACAAACATAAAATAAAATCTCTTTGTGCATCCGGCGGCGCACAACGCAATTAGTCCAACTTAACCTGCGAATGTCGTTTTAATCATTCACTGAAGCCAGCCGCGCTCCGCGTGCATTCGTAATAATAATGCTGCATTTGCATGCGATTGTTGTTGACTGCATGCAATTTGCATACGAAGAAAACCGCAACAAGACAATCGCAAGGCGCACTATTTAGTAAGTGTAACACAAATTGCTCAATCTCCATATTCGCGCGCGCGCGCATGTTTGAAGAGTTTCTAAATTTCGCAACCGCAAACAGCAACAACGCGAAGAAAAGCGCAAGCATAAAGAAGATGCCCATGCCTACAGGCAACGTAAACAAAAGCCACGAGCCTTTAATCATCAGGTGTGCATCTTGGTCGACTTCCTTTGTTTTCACCGCCCGAGCAGTGCGTTACTTCTAAGTCCTCGTATCCTGCGAGTATTCTTAAGAACACGCCACGTTACATACGCTTATCAAGCGCACCGGAATTACTCCGGATAATTTATACGACGAATGCATGCTTTATGCGTCTTTACACTCTCTTAAACGTCTAATTTCATGTTAATTAATGCTCCACGTAACGTACGTACAAATCCAGCCACTTCTTGAATGCCAGCCATTTATTTCGAGTAAGCGCACGTAACAACAATGTACGTACGTAATTGATATTGCAAAATTTCGTTCGAATGAAAGATTCTAATGATAGTGAATTAATCCGCCTTATTCGAGTACCAATTCAATCGGGACTTGAGCAACTTGACTCTTCAGTAAGACGAGAAACGATTAATAATTAATAGAAATGTCTAATATGCAAATAATTCATGCTTGTTATTTAAGAACACAGATCCGTCTTTGTTCCTATTCCCATTAGAGACTAAGTAGGTACGTAGAAATAATATGTACTCTCGTGTATGTACAGTAATAATGCCACTCCTGAACTCCTGCGCCGAGCGCGTACTTCATGATGAAGTACACAACAAGAGACAGCACACTCGCGTGTGTACCGAGTTAATAACGACATAATAGTTGGTTGTTTTACAAAACGCTACTGCTACCTCTCTCCCAGTGGTAATGTCGATGTTGGCCATCTCGTTGCGAGATCTCTCTCGAAAGCCGTAATTATTCGGGTGATAGTTAATGAATTATTGCGCATTACGCCTTCCTCAGGATCCATAACTTACGTCCATTCGAGCACAACAAAACAACAAGCGATAATTGTGCTCTCTCGCTGGATTGAATATGATACGAGATTGCTTTAATAACCGTAACAGCGCTCCGTTCTATTTTCGACACGTAATAAGGACGAAGATTTCTTCGACGACTTCCGCTTTCTTTGGCGCATAAAACATAATTGGCGAAACACTCACCTGAACATCGAAATTGTGCTGCTGCTGCTGCAGAACGGCATTGTCCACCTGGTGCGGCTGCGGCGGTGGCGGGGCGGCATACTGGTGCTGATCGTACGGCGGAGGCGGCTGATCGCTGAAGTGCTCGAACTGTTGATTGACGGATTCGGCAAGTGTGACGCCGAGATGCGGCGCCAAGTGTTGCTGCAGATGTTGTTGATGCAAATGCGGCGGCAATTGGTCTTGCGCCTTGAGGATGACAACGCCTGGCTCCAGTTGCAGGCCATTCTTACTTAAGTCATCCTCCGCCGGCGACGGTTGGCGGCTGCCGGGCGTTCGGCTGTAAAAACAGTACCAGCAAACCAAATAAATTTCCTTGCCGCACTTGCCGTCTTCCTACATGCGGCCGCGCTCTGTCGGCAACGCCTAACATCTCCTACTCGACAAAGCAGCCCGCCCCACTATGAAATGCAACCGCCGCCTTTCAAAAGCAGGTGGCGCTCAACGCCGGAACCGGCTGATTGCAAACGACCACGCAAAAGTGGGGGGCGGCTACTAACACATTACATTACCTTGGCAACGAGCATGTACGCCGCGGAGAAGCGGCAAACGCACATGTCATTGACATCGGACAAGGTAGCGAGCGAGTGCGCTCCGCGAGCCGCGAGAAACCTTGAGCGGCCCGTTGTTGCCGGCGCGGACGGGGTAAATGCGATTCGACTTTGCCTCTCTGCGGCCGAGAGCGAGATGGATGCGGAATTAAATCAGAGAGAGGCAAAACGCGTGTAGCACATAAGCGTTGTGTTCAAAGGGCGCTCTGCTTGCCTCCTTCATCACCGTGATCATCAGCTCAGCATCAGCATGATCATGTTCGTAGTCGTCGTCATCAAGCCTATTTGCGCCCGTCTGGATTCTCGAACGCGCGCATCCCATTGGATTAAAGTTAATTAATAGTTAACAAGACGACTACATGCCAACGCTTACACATACACACGTCCGACATGGTCTGCTCATTGAAGTGGTCGTTTCATAATTAGGAGTTTTGTGTAACACATAATTAGTTGCGTACTTCCGTTCGTTCGCGAACGCGCCTTCTTTGTCTTCCTCCTCCGTGCAACGACAGCTGCTCAACGTGAACTTTGCGCGTCTCCTTCCCGTCGCGGATAAATATAAATAAACTCGGCCGCACAATTACCCGGCTGCTGATAAAGTAAAATTCCCAAAATTCGCGATATATGTGCCTAAATTTATCCGTGCGGTAAAGGTGCGGAGACCGATGGCAATCGGACATAAAATGGCAACGGCAATAAATTTAAAGTTCGAACAGTACGCGCGCGCTGCCGCTGCCGCCACCCTCGACACGCTCAAAGGGGTAGCAGATAGCCCGAGCGAATTGGCCTAGGGCATGGACCATAAATTTCCAAAGTTTCAGCGCGTCACGCGCGCAAAGAGAACGCACGCTTGAAGAGCGCCCAAGCGGTCCAAAATTCAATGAAGCACGCGACCGGACTCCTCATTAGTTTCCAACTATTTCTTCCATGTTCACGCATACACCCTTCGAAAGAAACGCCCGAAAAACTGAAGCCATAGAATTGATACTTACTTAAATCCCTTGCCGTCCTCCTCGCCGCTCACTTGTCCATTCTGCACCGGCTGGCCATTGACTACCACGCCGCCACCGTCGTCCTTCGGACTTTGCGGCTTATCCTTATCGTTCTTGTCATCCAGGTGCAGCGCTCTCATGCGCGGCTCGAGCGAGTCCTTGTTCGTCGGCGACGTGCCCAGAACGTACTCGACCATCTTCACGCCGAGCCCGCCGCCCGTATCGCTGCCGCGCGGCGACAGTATGCTGGTCGTGTCGCCGCCGCCGCCGCCTGGAAAGCCACCACGTCTGCCCATCGCCAACGGTGCGGACACCGTATGATCGCCTGCAATCAGAGAAATGAATTCGTTGATTAGAAAGCATTCACGCAAAATAAGCAAGCGCGAGTGCGTTTGGAGAAAGAGGCGGGAAAGCGTTAATTAACTTTTGAATCATTCACAGCCATCACGGCCGAAGGCGGCAAACTCATTAATAACTCCATCGACGCAGCGTGCCGCACTGCCACTCAACCCTTTTCCTTCGTCTTCCACTTTACGCCTGCCGCCAGCGACAAAGGCTTCATTTATATCAAACCGCAAAACCCACCACCCCGTACTCCCACAATGGACACTTGACGTTACCGACGGAGGAGGAGGAGGAGGAGGAGGAGGAGGAGGAGGAGGAGGAGGAGGAGGAGGAGGAGGAGGAGGAGGAGGACCGAGCCAAGGAGATAATCGCACACTTTGTCCGTATTTTGTGTCAGCATCCCCGTAATCCGTTTGACATTTATTAATGCATTACGCACAAGAATGCAACGTCGACAACTCCACTACTTCCTAACAATTTCCTCCGCTGAAGCGACGAGAGTCAAATGCTATTTCATGCGTGCCGACATAACACATCAATGTGAAGAACCTATCTGCGCACAACAATAAACAGGACGACGAGAGAAAAGAGTCCTGAAGAATGAACAAGTACGAAGAGAAGTTCTTATCTAGTGGAAGAAAATAATGTCTCCTAAGAGACAACAACCATGGTGACATTATCACCCACATTACGAAAGACCGATGGGGATGGATATTGTGTTGCCGCAAGGCATCATGTTAGTAAAATTGTAATCTGTGCGACACATTGACAATCAAGAGGCGAGGACAACGCGAGAAGAAATTGCTGTCAGCATCACAGCTGACGTAAATGCCGTCCAGAAGGAGAAATCAATGTCCTGATAAAAGAAAATGCAAAAGGACGTGAACGGTGAATTGATTACTATTTGTTTGTTTCGGCTCAATTAATGCGGAACAAGATAGTGGAGTCGAGTGGAGCAGAAGAATTAAGTTGCTCCTCATTAACAAACATCATGCGAATTGCTATTCCGTCTTGGGAGACAACTTAAGCTTCACCGCGAGAAGGAAATGCAAATCATAAATTTACAACTTAATTGCCATGATTCGCCGCACCGATACGCACACCTCTCTCCTCCGGCAGCGAGACATGTCTTGCAATGAAAATTCAATTAGCATTTGATTCCACGACGCGCATATTTACGTCCGTAATGGCTGAACATCGCACGGAACTTCCGGTATTAGTATTCAAGGTGACAAGCCACCACCGTCAAAGCCGCTGCCGCCAACGCCGCCACCAAAGCAACCACCCACCCGCACTCTTGATCGTCATACTCGTCCTTGCGGGAAATGTTGCTTGGCCGAGGTGGGCTAATTACCATTAAAAGTTCATTTTCGTTGGCATTACAGGTGTGTGTCATTGGCTTATCATACTTATTTCCGTTGAAGCGTTGTGACACCGCACAGGAATCCATCTCCCGCTTTTTTATCGCCCATACGGGAATGTGTAATTGAATATTGCATGTGTTCTTCTCGAGATGCCATTCCTTCAGTGCTACCGCCGCCGCCGCCCACGCGCGTCACGCTTCCTGCTCCCTCACTGGAGCACTTCCTGTGCAGGTTTTTCGCACGCGCGTGTATGTGCGCAGATATTGAGCGGGAAGCCAGCCAGCACTCATGTAAACAAGTTACATAACTTTCAATTGAAGAAATGCGCGCGCGTGCAAGAACTACCAAGGACGCACGAATTGTAGTACTAGCGCCAGCGTCAGCAGCAATGATAACAATAATAGATTTTAAACAGTCGCGCGCCAATTTGCCGCATTCGAAAGTTTGAGGATTTCCCGGCGATGGAATGAAAGTGCGAATTTTTTGCTAAGCCAAGACGAAGAACGGATGCGCTGGGCCAGAGTCCAAAGTGCCAAAAAAGAAAGGGTTAGGTTGCGGCGCGCTTTTTCGGCGTCGCAGAGATGGGCGTGCCGGGCGTCGACTGCTGGCGCTGCCGCCGCCGCCGCAACCAGGCGCTCCCCCGTCTCCATGGCCACACAACGCTAGCGTCTGTCGCCCGGGCAACCACCCGGCCGAATTCAATCAGTCGGCTGGCGCCGGCAAGGCACCGCGCGCGCAAAACATCCTCGAACCGGAAATGCGCCTGTCTTTTTCCGCCAAACTAAAATGACAAACTTAGATAACACAAAACCATCCCACCCCCCCACTCGCCTCAGTTGTTTGTCGAAACGTTTGAAATTTTAAGCAAACATGAAAATATTGTCCTTTGCCCCATGGTAAATAAACGATGAACTAAAAATTCCCTTTCGACTATCCACGTGTCCGACCCCGTGCTTCACATGCGGGTGTATTTGCATTTGCAAACGGTCGTGAGCATACGTACAGGCTTGCCGCCGGCGGCAGTGTGCGTGCTAATGCCAAAATCAACATCCTGCCAAGAATGCGTTCTGGCGGAAATTCGGCGAACGTTTGCATTCGGCCGTCGAGCAGAAAAGCACAAATTACGGTTGGCGCGTTTTCCCTATTACGTTCGCTGCGCTAGTGAATGCCGAGCTTTTCCGCGCATTGTTGTGCGCGTCACCGCCACCGCTACCGCCGCCACTGCAGCACCAAATACCACACCGCACAGCGTGCACGTTGTTGTGCTGCCAACATATCATTTTCGATTGTGCGTTATACATTCATTCGGCGCGTCGTTCGTTATTGCTTCTTCGAATTAATTGTTATTGCGCCCGTAAATATTTCCTCTTCGCTGACAGCAAATGCGTTTTCCGCATTATCGATAACTCAGCACAACACAACAGCTGTCCTTAGAAATGCAAAAAAAAAAATCCACTTATTTCCCGATAGTTAAATAACATGAACGCGTAGGTACTTATTTTAAATGATATTTTAACGATGAAATGTTTTCAGCTTAAATACATTCAATGAAAAATTGTTCTGCGTCAGTTTCGCTTGTGGGCGGATACCCAAAATAAATTTCTTTAATTAAATTTACGAAATGCAATTAATGTCGTCCTTTTGTTTCGTGCGTGCGCACCACTCGAATTTGCGCAATTATCCTGCGCGACGTGCACCTCTCCTCTCTCGCTGCTTCCTCGCCGTGCAGAGCTCCTCCAAGTCAGCTCACACTTTGTTTGCGCAGTTGCTTAAAAGTTTAATGGAATATTATCCAAAGTGCGTTGACGGGTTGCGCACGTACCACGAAACTGTGCGCAAAATGCAAATTGGGCTGACGGCTGCTTAAGAGCAAAAACTCTCGGTTGCATGTCTTAACAATTTCAGCAACGACTAACCAAAACGTAATCAAAGCGTTCACGACGAGCTTAGCTTAAATCATTTAAGTTGTAACCTTGTCTTAATGACTGCGTGAAAAATGGGAAATTAAAATTCGCCAGTACGCTCGAATGAAAATATCAATGACATTATTGTGGCACGCATATAAATCAAAAGCAACCACGAGCGAGGGGGAAACGTTGACAAAAATCGCAAAATTACCCTTCAAACGCGTAAAGCGTAGCAATTACGTTAATTAATGAATAACGGCCGGAATCCGGAGCGGCGTGTGCGCCTGATAACAAAGCGAGTTGCATACAACGCTGGAATTTGCGTATCGAGTGGAATGGAAATTCAAGCTTGCCAATTACAAAATAATTTCGTACTGACCTGGAGCAGCCCATGTGTGGTCACGCCAGACGCCCTCGTGCAAGGGATGCAGCGTCAAATTCTTTCCATCTTTTCCTTCGAGACCCCATATTTTCTTTGCGGATGGAGCAATCTGTAACAAGCAAAAAATCAATCAATTAATAATCGAATGTTTTCAACAAATGGCAACAACAACAACACATGGCGCATACGTTTTAATAGATTTCGCTAAAAAAATATTACAGCATCGTTCGCGTAATTATTATCAATTACATTTAATTACCCGTACTAATGGTAATTGCACTCACGCATACGCTGCGAACGTGTGCGCACTGCGCAAAGATGGTTGGTTCGTTGGTTGGTCGCTGCTTGAAACATTAAAGTGAAATACGAATACAGCGCACACTAAATAGAGATAAACGCAAATAGGAACAACAACCACAATAGCGAGGCAGAGAAACGAAACTCCCGCCCGACTTGCGACTGATAATAAATTACTGTTACTTTCAGGCGCGCTCTTCGCAACTCCACAAAGTCGAAGAAAGTGGATAAGAAGACGAATGGCACTAAACAACCAATCGCGGTGTCAATAAAAATAAAAATGGTAATTTTCTCCCTTGTTGGACGCTGACTTCTCATGCACATTCAGGTTATGCGCTTATTGATTTCGAGCACGCACACACACCCCCCTTTGCCGGCATCTAAGGAGCGCACTCCTCACTCAGCTCTTTGGGCCGTTGAAATTCCGAAAAACAGGAGCTTCATTATTTTGAAAGGGAAGCTATTTGCATATCCGCATTATGTTTGTCCATATTTGATATTGACGTACGTAGTGGGACCTCCTAGGCAAGCATATAATATATCAATACGCGTGTATGCTAAACCACCCCTTAATAAACTGAGCGTTCAAGAAATTATGAGCCCGAGTATAAATTTTTTAGCGAGCCCAGGGAAAAAATTAACCTGAACAAATGGCTTGCTCCCTTCGGCGTCCTGCGTAAGTAACGATAAAAAAGGGGGCGAATTGTTATAGTGGCAAAGTGACAGGTCTTTGGCCCAGACCCACCACCACCGCAGCCATCCAGACAAATAATACTACGTTTACCCCGGGTCGATATCCTCGCCACCGCACCCGACTAGTGCCCGCACCGTTTGCACAAACCCTGATGATGTGATGCAGGCTCTCTCTGTATGCACACCCTCTCGTCGCTCTTTAAACGCACAACGAATCTGTGCGTTCAGCCAGGTGTAGGCGCGCACCGCCGAGATTCGTCCAGACACGCGTCCGCAAAACAAAATAATTGTAGCCGTCCGAATCAAATATTTGTAATCCGATAAAAGCACCCCTTTTTTATTTACGTTGATTTCGTTTTAATAAAACAAATTTCGCGCCGCAAAAAAGGGACATGTGAGAAACGCACATGTACAGTTCTCGCTATATAATTAATGGTTCCACGTTGGGAAAACTGCGCGAAAATCTTTGCAGTGGCAATTCATCATTCCCGCCACCGCCACAGCCGCCGTCTCAGCCGGCATACACCCGGGCAAAGCCTGGATTTCCAGGAGGAGAGCGCGCCGCGCGTAATGAAGGAATTATTTCTGTATGACAGCGGCATGCGATGGCACGTGCGCAAAAAAAGGCGCGAAGGACGCTAATCGCGCGAGCCGCGTAAATATCAGCCCCGCCATATTTTTTCGTTTACTTGCGCATCCCTTCTCAATTACCTAAAGGGAATCAGTGTCACGCTGAATTACTTCTTATCCAATCGTGAAATTGTTTTCAAAAATATTTAAAACAGCCTCAAAATCTTTTGCCAACTCATTCGTTTTGCGTAAAATTAATTAAAATGAAAATATCGATTAGCCAGCTAAGAAATCAACGTTTGGCGATGACAATACCCAGTGGTACTAAAAGTTAAATTTCTTCAACATATCTTCAATGAGGAAACATCGTTATCAAATTATTCAATTAATTATGCGCTTTCAATGCATTATGCATCGGAAATTATGCAATCATTATTTCGATGTTGAATAATAATCCTGTGGTCGAGGTACACGACCACTATGCATGCATAATATTATGACGGCTGATCTCAAAAGTGTGAAATATCACACTAAACAAATAATAACAGATAATAAGTAGCGATTATTCGTTTCTATTATTAAACTAACCGTTCATTTAATTGATGTGTGAAAAAGGTGAGAATTATCACACTAAATAACTAATTGACGACAATCTTTGACCGTAATTACCACAAGAATGTCTTAATTGGAATATGTTAAATTAAATTAAATTGCAACCGAGCTAATTACCATATTGAATTAATTCTTTTCGATTCCAGTGAAACTAACTTCAAATGCACCAATTATTTACGAAAATACGACTCGCCGACTTTAAAGAAATGCACATCCCGAGTCCACTGTGCAGCGCAAAGGAAAGTAAAACAGAACAGTTAAAAATCCAATTTATCAGCTGAAATTCGAGTTGGCAGTTTGTTTACGGCGGTGGCGGTGACGACAGGGGGTGGTTGTTGTTTGCTTAAGGTTTCCGATTCTGCTGGCGAGCAAACGAAATCGAAGCAGCAAGCCGCCTCTCCTCGGCAAATGCCGCCCGTCCGCCCGCACGCGATGAACGATGAAGACCCCGGGACGAATGGTAATAATGTTTCCTCGGCTTGCAGCCACTACTGCGAAGCCCACGAACGACGATGAGAACATAATCTCAGTCTTCGTTCGTTCGATCGCTCGCTTCACTTGCATCGATGAGCGTATTCATCGCGCATGCAATATATTTATACGAAATAAACTTCCCCTCTGCCCGCCGGCAATATTTACCGAAACGCTTATGTTTTGATGCGTGTTTCTTAAGCGCGAAAATTGCGGATAAGAGGCGCAAACGAGAAAAAACCACCTGGTCGCGGCGAGCAGGTAAGGGAGCAACCGTAGGGTTGCGAGTAAATTGCGCGCAAATCCCGGAAAAGCGAGCGAACGAGCGCGCGCCCTGCAAAATATGGAAATGCGAATCAACGAACGAACCGTGCTTGGTTATCATTATCAAATTTGGCGCTCGATGCTCGTGAAATTACACGGAGCGCAACGCAGCGGAAAAGAAATTCGTCGCGCTTCACCGAATAATTCTTGCCGTTTATTTTCCAATCATTTTCCAGCGCGCAATTGAATAAGGCGATGTCCTCCAACGGCAAAAAAAAGATGAAAAATACAAATTTAATTCTCGTCCGTTTCGGGCCAAAAGAATGGAAACAAGTACATTTCCCTGTAATAATAATTCCGTTTTCTTCATCCATAAATGATTGGCCCTTATAACAAACAACAACATTCCTGCCTTTGCTCGCGAATATCAAAGAATTTTCATTGCCGGACGACATAAAGCGTGCGCACCGTGTGGAAATATGAGCGCATATTTCCACACGGTGACACGGTTCATTTTCTAATGAATACTAGAAAATGAATACTAGGTTTCATATATTGCACGAAAGTGGGAAAAAAGGAGCAAACGTCGCAGAAAATAAACGCAAACAGCACATACACGCTGCTGCTACGCTCCTCTGTGCTCGTATCTCTTTCTTTGTCACTGCTGGAGAAAATTGCGTTTCGCGTATCAAGTTGCCACGCCATCACAATGTATTTATTGCGCAATGAATTCCTTAATAACGACCTGTAATTTCACGTTGAATTTCCCGCCGTTTGCTAAATAATGCAGCGTAGAATTAATAAGTTAATTGCCATTTTCCATTCGTTTCAGCATCTATCATCCGATGCCCGCCGACGTTTTAATCACCGGCACGCAATGTGTAATATTAATAAATTCAATTAGCACGTGTTGGTACGATCGATTCGATTGAAAACGTAATGCGATTGAATTAATTATCAAGTTGGGAAAAACTTCATTTGTCACTGACTGCGTTCATCATCATTTCACGCGTTCTTGCCCGCAACTCAACTCTGCCGTGATAAATCATAGTAAAAAGTGCAAAGATATATTTCAAATATAATAAAGTTAGGACCAAGAACGAAAAAGTAAGCAAACTCGCCGGCGTATCTCAGGCGAAAAAAAACGAGGAAGCGGAGTGGGAATATTGAAGAAAATTCAGTTGGGATGTTGCAGAACAGGGAAAAAAACAATGTTGAAACTTTGGCTTTTCCTCTATGTATCTATCTATCTATTCCACCCTTGCATGTATGTATATTTGTGTATGTGTAACGTGCGCAGATGAAAAAATAAAACGCGAAAACCACACGGACAAACTTTTTAACGCGTTTTAATGTTCACTAATGTTTTGCCTTTCTTGGAACGAACGAACACGGCTGGAGAGAAGAGAACAAAACAGGAAATTGCACGAAACGAAATTAAATTAAACACGATGAGCTAAAAATATAATCTAAAAAATAAACAAGCTCCTGCGCTTCATATAATCTTCAGCAAAATCACCCTGGGTATCAAGTTCGGAAATTAGGGTACCACTCGGTATATAAACAATGTACCTACAATACGGCCAAAACGCATATGCATGATGATTTCCTGCAATTCTCTTTATGCACTAGCGCAAGTGAACTTAACCTAAACATAGCCAAAGCATAGCACGGTACGGTAAGGCACAGCTGTGCCAAGAAAACTGGAGAGAGCCAAGTGAGCCGAGCCCTGAAGAAAACGCTTGTACAACGCGCGGCAAGCAGGATGCAATTTGAGACGAACGCTTACGCTGTTAACAACAATCAGGCGCGAACGCGAAACTCGAAACGTGAGGAGGCGGCAGCAAAGACGCGGGAGAGAAAAAATAAAAGCAATTAAAAGTTGACGTCATCGACACCCTGCAAGTGGAGCGCGCACGACACAACAGCAACCTGCGAAGAAGCGCGCATCGCGAGAAATATAAACTCGCCGAAAGAATGCGTGTAATTATCTAGCAGCGCGCGCGATACACAAGTTGAACACTTGACTAGAGCAAGTCCAAGACTTTTTTCTTTTTCTTAGACATTTAGCACCCGTATCCCAGGATTGCAGTAATACTTGAAAATGACCAAATGAAAATTTCAAATGAAATTGGCAAAGTATGATTTGCAAGTGTTAAAATTAATAACTGACATTAAGCGATTAAGAAAAGGCGTGCAAAATCGATATTGGCAATTATATTGAATTTAATTGATTTTTAAAAGATGCATATTTAATGCATTTATCATGACTCAGTGCAATATGCAATTTATTCACTTATTTATTGATATTCGCTTCGTCGCAAGGAGCAGGCAGGCTAATGCAGAGCGAGTAGAATATTTATATCGATGCATTGAAAGTGTTATTGTGTTTAAACTCATAAATTGCATTAAACGTCATACTTGCCTCTTCACGCTTTCGAATAATGCGAGGGAGTATGTATATAAGCATACAGTAAATCTCTGATTTTGTAAACAATCTACAAATAAATTAACTCCGAAAACTCTCCCACGACTTATTAGTTCTCTAACACGCTGCTGCTTTTCCCAGAAAATGAATACTAGGTTTCACATATTCGAAAATCAATTTCTTGTTTATATTTTCGGGTTTTCACTGTAGACCGAAAATATTACAAATGCAAAACGGAATACTGCCATCCATGCGACTATTTATTGCGACTTATTCCTTCCTGTGAATTATGAAAAACGTAAAGCTTGACAAAATTTATAGCAATCGCCTTGAAATACCGAAAAATGTGAATGGCAGCATCCAATCCAAGAGACTAGTTTCCTTGTCGCACGTATTAATTACAAAACTCGATTACGCTCTTAGTTGATGAGTTCGCGAATGCAATGCCATGCAGCAAGCGGCATATCACGCATCAAGAGCGCGGCGGCAACGAGCGCGCACCAGCTCTCGCGTTCGAGAGTGATCGCTTTTATAATACGTACGGCCTTGGCAGTGAGTACATTGACTCGCCTGCTTGCTATTCGCCAGAGAGTAAAGTGAGAGCAGCTTCTCTGCTGATGCTGCTGCTGGCATCAAAACGAGCAAACGCATTGCAGCAAGCTTTTATTATTCGCGGACAAGCATCGCGCGCGCAATTTCAGCGACGTCGCTGTCGTCTCATGTTTTCATTTGGTCGTCGATGTCGAATGTCGTCGTCGTCGTCGCTCTAAACTCTCAATATTACTCCAACAAAAGTTAACAAAGCGGCTAACGAAACAAGAAAAAACTTTAAAGTCCAATATTTTATCAAATACCGCACAGCGAAATTTCCACTAATTCGTAATAGCGCCAAAACTAAAAATCGCAATGTTCGACCTCGTCTTCCACGCGAATATTCAATGTTATTATTTTTAAATGCCGCAACAAAATTTAAATCGATGTAACCAAAAAGTTGGTTCATCGCGAGTGTAATAATATACTGCTTAATTCAGCATTCTCCGGCAATTAAACTAAAAGCATAAATCTGTATGGCTAAATAGGAAGGAGATTATAAAATCGTCGAGGTATGAAAAGTAACTCGATTTAAACTGAATAAACTCGGGCAAGAGTAACAACCGGAATTTACAACGAGTTCGCGTGTGGTTATAGGTTATGCAAAAACGGCTTTAGTGAATTCCTCGCTACTATTCGCTGAATCTCATTCTACCGAGTGTTCTCTCACGACAAAAATCTCTTCACTCTGCGCTCTTTTCTTTAAACCTTTTTAACATGTTCAATCTCCAATCATACCGGATTTTCACTCTCTCGTAACAAACGAAAAAGTGAACATCCTCATTGTACTTGTACTTACTTTCATTGCATTGAATAAAAGTAAAAACTGTCTGCGCATAAAAAATGTCGTTGACGGCAAACGACATGAAAGACGCGACGACATGAGCGAAAATAAACAAAAGCGCACGCAATCAAAAAGCGTAAAGAACAAAGCCGAAAGTGAACAACTCACTGGCAGCGCATAGTTTTTTCTAAATCAATTTGTTCTATATAGCATTACGTTATTGTTTCACATGTTGTACAACTTTTGCGTCTTTTCCTCACAATATTTTCGAATACTATCATGCCAGCAGCACTGGCAATAATGACTGGATACATAACGAATCCATGCGGCAACGTCGCATATGCAGGGAAAACATGTCGCCTTCTTTTATTTACAAAATATACGCTCTTCCCTCCCTCGTTCGCTTGCTTGCTACCGCTCATCAAATGCGCAACACACGACTGAGCGAACATCAACACGAACATCTGTTCTATATTTTTCCTCTCCGTGTATTTACGTTTTTCCGCATGTTCATCAGCAACATGCATGCATGCGACGTGTAATAAAACTGCAGTATTTTTCAAATGCATTGCTGCATAATAATCAATGCACATATTATAGCCTAACCTATTATTCACTTACCACGAAATATTTTTCGTATGCCGCTGCTGCCGGCGCGCCTGGTTTATCGTTTTTCGACGCGATTTGCATATTTACCAATAATAATTCTACTTTAATATGGCCGTCGACCGTAATAACTCAGCCGTGTGAATAACGAATAAATGATGAAATTTACACAATTCTAAAACTAGACGTATTTACAAGTATTTACAACGCACAACTAAATATGAGGCGAGCGCGCGCGTGTTTCACATGAGTACCACTTCTTCACTGGCAGCGCAAACGGCACTGTAGAGTCTTCCGTCCCTGAGCAATAAACCCAACGAGGGTGAAACGCCACGAAAAGGGTAGGGAGTTTCCCCTAGTCGGTCGGTCGGACGTATTGTATTGTGCTGCCCTTCTTGCAAAAACCCGCTATTTAAATCAATTTCAAGGTTAATTTTCAATGCCCTGTATAACTGAAGCGAAAATTTAAATTTTGTTTCAAATGCCGAATTTTCAAATTACCTAATTCTGCAGATTTTACGAACACATTTTCGATTACAATAATGACGGTATCTATGATTTATCATTCAACGCGACGAAATGCCAAGATGATTAACAACTCTATAAAGATGAAAGCGTTATCATCGAGAAACAAGAAAGCGTTACAAAACATTATGTGAGATGTGAATAGAAACGACAATAATCATCGCAAAGGCGGCGAGCAAATACGCGACGACACGATAGAAATACGATGATGATGATGGGCTTGGCCAATATGTTGATTCAATAAATGAATAAAATGCGCTGCTGTGCTGTGCTGTGTTGTGTTTGCGCAGTGACAATAACGAACGCTGTTGCACTTTCAGCGCGCGCGAGACGACCCGACCGGATATGCAGCGCACGTTTGGATTCTTTTGCGGGCGCACAGACACACACGGTGCGCGCGATGCGATGATGGTCGACCGAAAAGAAATGAACGGAAAGTGAACAAACGCATGCACATCATGCGTGCTGGCCACGTTTGTGCCGGTTGCATTGGTTGCCTCGTTGGATATGCTTGAATCATTTTTCACGTTCTCTCGTACAACTCGTGCACTTACGCCTGCCTAGGTCAGGGTCTCCTAGTGCGCGCATTGCGCCAGAGCTAGCCAGCAGCGAATTCAACAACGCGATTAGTCATAATAATTCGAAAGGTGTAAACTGCAGGCGCAATAAGATTAAACGACTCATCAAATTGAGCGCGCATGAAAAGTCATCGTCAGTGATCCGCATTGCGCACACACATACGCAGCGATGCAATGGAGCATTGCGCTTTATCAGGACGCGCGGCCGTTCAATTGTTATTTATAAATATCTCGCGTAATAATCCAGGCGAGTTGCGTTTATCAGTTGCGCGACGCGCGAGTACAATGAGCGCATATATTTTAACAGCTGTTCAACCGCCGCGCGCGCCGTATTCAGCCTTCGCTTTACGCATATCTCGACTTCAATGATTACACGTAGTTAGTGTGTCTGTGCGCTGAATTAGTCAGCGACTCCGTCCACTATCTTCGCACTCAGCCCATTTGTACAAATACAAATTAATTTATCTCAATCATTTTTTATCTAGTTGTCAATAATCGAATAAAAATCCCCCAAAAAAAAGCAAATTACATATTTCGTACAAACTTAACGATCGCAATCTGATTTTGCATGTACCGTTTGGTAAACATTATTCAAACTGACGCACACTGGTCCCGAAGGGGAAATTGTCGTGAAATGAAATAATGACATTTTTGAAAAATTTTTTTTACCACTAAATTAAGGAATAACTGAATTTTACGATTGTGAAAATATGATCCAAATCGGATAAATAGTTTAGCAACAATTTAGCGACAAAGTCAAACAATTTCGGGCTCGAGATTTGATTCACATGTAAACTTCATATTCAAATTTCATTTTCCAAGCTCATAGTTATCCCACATCAACTTTTTTTGCATGTGCATAAACTACAACTAATAGTCTTTCGAATGGTTTCAATACCGTCTTTTAGATATTATATTTTCAATTAGAAATTAATTTTTGAAAAATTTCAGATTTTTGTTGAACGGAAAATTTTCAAATCGAGTTCTACTAGTGTGTGTCAAGCTGTGTCAAAGCGGTATTACCACTGGCAGATAGATAATTAAATGAAGAATCACCTCTGCTATGTCCAGTCGCGCCCAAACCCGCCCATAAGAAAGTTATGACACTTTGAAGATGAAATTTTTAGTTTTTTGGACGAAATTTTGCCGATTTTATAGTCGTGCCGATATAATTTAACAGTGTCTCATGATGCAAACGTTAAAATGTGCGAGAGAGACGTATTGAAATATGAGAAGTTAACGAGTTAGATTGCGGCAAAACCTTTGATAATACGCAGCAAGTCGTTTTAAAGTTTATTTAATTAAAGCATTCTCATCAGTTTCTCATCAATTTTTGTTAATATTTTATGGATTTATTGAAAGTTATTAATTTTTTATCAAATTCCAATTTGCCGTGTTTTTACTATCATGACAAAATTTGAATTTTGAAAATCGGTTCGGACAATTTTGAGTTATAAGGCATTTTCCAAAAATATGCTGTTTTGGACCAGTGTGTGACGTTGAAATTTCCATATTTTTGTCCTTTTGTGCTGTGTATTTTTAAAGCCAGAAAAAGATTTATACAATTCATACAAATCTGACATACTTGAGCAAGAAAGAAATTTTATGCAAATGCTAACGATTTCTCCTTAATGTAAGCAACAAAGAGTCAAATAATTTATATGGCCAATTATATAACCAATAATAGAAAATCGATAATAGAATAATAACGATAATGGTAATAATTAACCAATGATGACAAAACCGCTTCGTCGTTACGTGAATTCATTATGATATTCTTGGTGGATCAAAGTAGGCCTTGAACGCCGCATTGCGAGGCGCTTTGCGTTAGTTTGCTGTTCAAGTATTGTTGTTTGAGGTCGCGCGCTCGCGACGTTCGAACACACACGTTTGACAACACTTTGCCAGCAGGTCCGCCGCGCGTTCTTGCGCGCATTGAGTGTTAGTACAACTAATGATTGCATTATTGTGATTGTTATTCAATCGAAATAAACACAACATACGACGCGTGCGGACGACACAATTTCTGCCACTCTTGCGCTTTTGTGTCGCGCCGCAAGAAAAGCACATCATCATCTATTTATCTAAGCGAATTGAAATTGGAAAATCAAACTGAACGACGCGCGTTTGGTTCGTCGCTTACTTAAAAGCTTCTGGAGAAGAACTCCAGAATGAAAACGTTTTTGTGCCGTCCGCCCTCTTTGCCAATAATTTATCTGATTTGTTTGTTCGCGCGCCGCATTCGAAAATGCGTCCAACGTTTCCACTTTTCAGGCGCCCGAGCTTTTCGCGAGCAACGAAATTTATTCGCATTACATTTCCACCGCCGTGCCCTTCGCGCGTCTCTATTATTTTTAACCTTTTCAACGCGCTCTCGTCCGGCACAAGAGAGAAAAAAAATGATAGGGAAATTGTACAAATTCTACGCAAAATCCCATTTTCCGGACGCGCTTCCCCTTCGCCTGTCCTTTTCGTACAATGTAATCCTAATCCCCGCGAGCGCATCCTATACAAACGCACGTAATGTATTATTATAATAATAACAAAAGACAAACGCTTGCGACAACCATGGACACAAATAACGCAAGATGTAACAAACACTCAAAAATTCATCATACCCGACAAGGTCTCCCTTCTTCTTTTTCGTCTTTCGCTCGAATAGAGTTATTTATATTCATATTTGGATTTTGTTCAGCGTGCGTTCGGGCACGCGTACACAATAGGAATTTATAAGCAAAAATCCGCATTTTTCCACCGAGCTCTCCCATGTAGTAATTCTAATGCAAATATGTTTTCGAACATAACCCGAATGCATGTATAAAAGATTCTTGCACGTTGTGTTACTGTAACGACCAAAACAATTTCGCAACTTGTTTTCCATGACTAATATCAATATTAATAAGTTACTTCAACATAATATAAAAATAAATACATTTTCCTTCAAATATTTGGCTAATCCGAATTCGTATTGCGACGTTGTTCAACTTATTGAAAATCGAAATTTATTGAAAAATTCAAAACTCTTCAGCAACCTCAAATGATATCCATGATTTTTCGTCCTTCGATAAACTATTAATAAAACGCAGCTACTTTGCTCAATTTCCAGTTATAATAACACAAGAAATTTATGTCTTCTTGAAGTCTTATGAGTCGTGCATTTTAGGGTATAATTTCGTAATATTCAAATTGAACTCAACGAGTTTTGGAATTTCTAAAGATTTCCTTATTCCGAAATGTACGAAATTCATAAAGTTCTTCAACCGGTTGCTATTAAGCCACATATGGCGTTTCATTAAAGCGCAGCCACATCTTTCTCAATCGTCGCAAATAGCCTCCAAAAAATACGAATTTACAAATTAAGCAAAACTGCACAATTAAAACAACGTAAAGCCAATTACGAAATGACCTCCTAGCATTGTGCAAATGGCACACAAAACAAATACGAATTACACGTACGCCAAACGCCGCGCGTCATTAATGGGCAAGACGTTGTTGCTTTACTCAATTTTTATCGCACGCCAAAAAATTGAAACTGCCGACAATTTTGACACACGCACGAAATCCTCATTTGCCTAACACTCGAGCTCATTTCGCTCATGCATCCTACTCTGCCACCGATAAATAGATTTATGCCAAAGGCGACGAACAGTTCGGGAACAGAGCAAGAGAAACCGAGAAGATTTGCAACATTGTGAACATTACGAGTAAGCGTCAAAGCAGAGACGAGAGTAGTATGGATTGATGTTTCGTACGTGTACAGGTTATACACACCGCCACCTCCACATCCAGCTGCCGCACACGTTATGCGAAAACGCAATCGATCCTCGCGTTGCCGCCTCCTTTTCTCTTACACCACTTGACTTTACGCATTAGACGCCAGCTCGCTCGCTTACCGTGTGTGCGCTTTACGCACTTTGCTACAAAATGCAATAAATACTAATTCAAGGTTCGTTCACGCGCGCACTACGCCAACGAAATTTTATTATTACAGCCGAATGCAATTCGCCGGTGTTTACAAATTTAGGCCAGAGCCGCGAGAGTTAAGGCTAACAAGTCGAATAATCGCAAAGTGCACTTCCATTTGTTTACATTGCTGCTTGCTCTTCATCGAACCACCAGCATCATCATCATCACCAGTACCTACGGCAGCAAGCAATCCTTTATGCGTATGCAAATAAATTCTCTCATTAATTCGATTGCGCGCGCGCGATGTCTATTAACCTATAAAGCAAGGCACTGCAATTCGATTTATCGATCATGCTGACATTGGTATTCGTGATGTAATTATGACCAACTCGCTTACTACTTAATAGGTTATTGATTCGTTCAATTTTCATTTTATTTTTGCCTTCGTTGTTTTAAATAATAAACTAACAGAATCGCCAGAGGAAGAGCTAATTATACCAAAATATACGAATACCTAAACGGTTAAGCCGACCGTCTCCGCGTCATCAAAGCATGGTCGTTGTCAAGGTAACAAACAAGTCTAATGGCAGAGTTACGTTTTGTCAGCGCGCTAGCAAGAAACAACACATTGAACCTATATGGATGAGTAATACGCATCCGCGCGATTGTCGATATCATGTACGCGCATACGTATTGAATGAGAGCACGTAAAATACGCACACAAACAATTCCTCCCCCACAATGAGTGCGCACATTGCATGCTTTATGCAGTTTAATGTCGATGACTGTGAGTTCGCCAGCAGCCCGCGCACACAATGGAGTAAATAAGTTGGCGATGTCGCCAGCTTTGCGTACGCAATCTATGTCGCTGTAAACAAGAGCAGCGGAATACAAGCCATTTAAATAAATACGACGAAGAACACGAAGAAGCCGCTAAAGAGGGTACGGCACGTGTGCGTATTTACGATGAAAACTTCAGGGTTGGATTAATTCAATTGAATGCAGAGTGCCAAATTTCGAATACATGCAGGTGCCGCGCGACTACCTGACTTTCGACAAGGTCATTCATTCAACGTCCAAAATGTCTTATTCTTCACGTTCGTAAAGTAAGCCCCCCCGAAACAAAGAACTGAAGCGACTTGTGATCCACACCTATAGCTAGCTAGCTAGCTTCTCATTCTCTACAAAGGGTACCAACACTGCTTGAGCTGCTGGCTGCTCTGCTGCGGCCAGACATGGCGCAACCAGCTGCAGTCGTCTGCGCGAAAAAAAAAGAGAAGCGCCAGACCGCAGACGCTCACGCTACATGCGCGCATACACACACAGCCAGGTAGATTCGATACGAAGAAGGCAAGCAAACAGGCAGGCAATATGAACAACAACCCACCTTGAAAATGGCTACCTGGCCATCGCACAGAACCGAACCGAACGGCAAACAAAGCAAAGGCGCGCGCGCGCCTCGAGAACCTGTTGCACGAGCTAAGCTCTCCGCAGCTACAACACCAACCTAACTCCACTCTATCTATCCACATCCATACACACATGCACTCGCCGCCAAGCAGCAACAGCAGACATAATATATTTCGAAGCCCCAGCGAGTAAATCAAGTCAATGCATCATGCATATGAAATCGTGCGGGAGCAGCGCGCACGCACATTAAAGCGTTGAAGGGGCGCGCGCGTTCAACGCCTTGCGTAACGTCATCCCGGCCAACTAACTAATGCGCGAATCAGCCAATTAGCTGATTGATTGTTGTGCAATGATAACAAAGAGATCAACAACAACAATAACAACCAACACCTACACCCATGACGCATTCGTTCGAAATAGCCGAATCGATTGTTTACTCGCCGCTACCGAATTATTGCGTTTTGTTTACGTTTCCAGTTATTTTCATTACGCTTATAGGTAAATTCGCCATTACCTACATCCAACGTACGTATCAACAATGTATTTTAAATGCCCCATACGCGACACGATCGTGCATGACACGACAAGTTCTCCACGCATCGCGACTCGCTCGGCGCGATACAAGCAACAACATCAAAAAATGAAGCATGAAACTCGAACATACCATGTCAGGTCCCATATCTTTCATATCCAAATTGAAATACGCATAACCGCTGCTTGCCAATGTTGATGAAATTTTTGATCGTGGTGGTGATACAGTAAACGCACTTAAATCCCAATGGTTCGCTGTTGAAGCCGTCGTGGTCGTCGTCGTCGCCACCGCTTGTTGCCGTCGTCAATACAATGCAGCGGCATGCACGAGCACCAAACGCTTTTGTACGAAACGTATGTATGTATGTATGTATATCTCCGCTTGAACACACCGATCGCACGCGGTACACAAAAAACACCGAGGCAGGCAGACAAAACACGCAACGAATTATGATATTACCACCGCTCGCCGCGTTTTCGGCGTGAAGACGCTCGTTGTTGTTGTCGTCGTCGTCGTTGTTGCCGTTCGCGTTGACGCTTGCTTGATGGTGGTGATGCACTTACCCGCACACGGTCGCTATGTTCACTGGCAAACAGCGCTTGTGTCGTTGGCGTTTCTTCGCATTCGATTTTCGTGGTGTGCCCAGAGACGCAATTGTTTTCCGCGATTCAACGACACCGGCTGCCGGCGCACGATGCACAATATCAACAATAACAACACTACTACTATGGATGCGAAAAAGAGACGCGGTCGTGCGTGCCGCGAATGCGTATTACTGCCGCGGAACACTCAACGTAACGTACTAGCTAGCGCTCCGTTGACGGCGTGCTCGACCGGACGGACAAAGAGAGCGTCGGCTTCGCGCGATCCGCGCACGCGCAGCACCGCAGCGACTCACCGCCATGCGGCGTTCGCGTAACCTACCGGCCTAACCGAACCAACCTCTCCGCAACGCTTCGCTATAGCAGATCCGCGAGCACGAGTGCCTCCGAGGCGCGATGAAGCAACCGGCCGGCAGTAGCCAGATGGGATTCCTAATGCGAAATACGCCGAGGCGAAACACGCACTTTGCGCAAGTGTGCTCTTGTGAAACCGGCAGCGCCAAGCCAGCCGACCGATAGCATTAGGTTAGGGCAGGGTTACACCCTCGTTTAAATGCAAATTATTGCATATACGATGCGAGATAAGCCCGCTGCGATATACGTAATATACCGCCTTGCCTATTACGAAAGAAAGAGTAACAAGCATTTCTACCTATATTGATTAAATTCCAATTGCAATCGTAATTATTTAATACATGCGATATACTGGCGCGCCTGAATTATTTCTTGCGCTAGATGCAGCATGCTTCATTTGCCTTCATCAACAACATGATGACGGCGGGCGGTTTAGTTGGCGGGTGGCGACGACGGCAGCAGCTTTTATAATCTGCGTGTCACACTCGCGTTGTGTGAAATGTTTGATGGCACGAAGAGAACCAGCGCGCCGGCAACATTTTCGTCGCATGAGTGATCTTGATTGACTAAAAAGAGGGGTAATACACACTCGCCGCGCGCACGCCACGCTTCTAATCAATAAATGGCGTTTTACTTTCATTCAAGCAGAATATGTTTAGCGAGCATTAAGCATTAATTCAGCGATTCGCCTATTTTCATCTCTCCCCCCAACCCAGCCCAGCTGACTCTGACAATTAAATACAATTTATAACAGATGATAATATTCTGCATAAAAAAGCCACGCGCACGCTTTTCCCCCCCGCTTTAATTAAATTCCAGCCGGTCATAGTTGACCAGCGATCGATCGCAATTAGCCCGAGACAAATCGAATTTCGCGCGCGCTCCGAAGAGAGTGCCAACGATAATGATGACGACGACGACGAAGACGCAGAGGAGCAGGAGGATGTCATCCAGATTGGAAATTTGCTTTCGCCCTGGGCGAGCGAAAGACGAGGAGAACCCATAAGCAAGTTTCTGCTGACTTCCCAAAACTACAACATCCGGCCGGGGATCTGGCGAGAATATTCGTAAGCCTCGACAGACAAGCAGCCTACAAAGTGCTTAAATGACTTGCTCCACTTGTTTGCTTGCACGCGGCAAGCACGGAAGCCCAGGTGGGCGTGCATTAATAAATAAGAAAATCAATGGACTTAATGACAATCGCTTAATTAGAATTGGAAACGATCAAATTAATGAAACTCCAATCTGGCCTGCACGTGCATGTTTATCATAGTTTGCGCGCCCCGTCTCGTCTGCATCTTCATCGCGCGCGATGCTTAAACGTTGAGGGTGGATGGAATGAGTGTCTCATTCGATCCGCAGCAGTCCTTTGACCTCGCGGCGATGGCGGCGGCAAAAACCACCACCTTTTGCCAAGTAGGGCAAGCGGTACGTACGCGTGCGCGTGCTCGCTTATTCGCAGCCGCAGCAGAGTTAATTAACACATCGCTTAACGCAGCGCGTTTACCTTTGAACTGCTGCTGGCGGTGGGTACGGCAGAAATGCGAAAAATCCGGTGCAAGTGCAAAGAAAGCATACGCTTGTAAATTGTTAAAGACGCAAACGCGCTAGCGTTCGCGATGGATGGAATCTGGGGAAATATCCGTGCACGAAACGAGAGTTTAATAATTCGCTAAAAACACTCGAGCACTGGCGGTGGCAGCGATGCCAGCAATGCTGCTGCTCGTGGTGGTGATGACGCCTACACCCACTTGAGGAGCTAAGCGGCCCATTGTTATCGCCGAAGCGCAAGATTGCAGCGCGCGTACGCGCTCCGCAGAGGACACTTGAAGAACAGCGAGGATGAGAAAATTACGCTCGCTCAAGTGAAACGTTAAAAAGTGGCACACGCTGCACGCTTCGTCCTATACAATCAAATGTGTCACTCCGCTCGTAGGACGCGGTCGGAAAAAGGAATGATGAAAGTTGACTTCCTCGGAGGCGGGTTTATTACCGCAAGTATTTTACTGTTAAACAACCACCACCACCACCACCATCATCATCATCAACATCTTTGCCAAACTAACTAACTCAAGGACCAGAATGACAATACAGCATGCATGAAAAGCAGCACTATGCAGGATTTAAGAAGCACCCCGGAAATAAATGACCGAGTGCGAGGAATCTAATTAACAAGCGCCATCCGTTTTATTGTAATGCGCGACGGCACGTTCACCAAATTGCCTCCTCAAGTATTCGAAATACATGCGCGACGCACTCGCCTCAAAACAAGGACGACAACGCAAATGTTTTACTTGCAAATAAATGGTCTTTGTGTATTTGATTCGCACAAGCTCCATGCCAAATCCGCCTTACATTCATCGATACATCTCCTCGCGAAGTGAACTGCTGCTGCCGCCGCGGCGCACGTTTACTGTAAGCCCGTGGGATGGATTTGAATGATGAGCGCGCTTCTCGCGAGCGAGCAGGCGAAACGCGTTCGGGTATTATTTGCCGCTTGTTGGGCGCGCCTGCCACAAACATGTTTTTCTTCCGTCTGTCAAAATGCCATTGTACTTCCGCGATCCGTGCGCCCGTCCGCCCGTCTTGCCAGCAAAAAGTGAAGAGATCAAGTAAGTAGACGACACATCGATCAATAATTCAAATATGACAGACGTATTCAATTTACATTCGCAACCCGCCAATAATTACATTACCATGAGAGCGCAGAGCGAAAAAAGGAGGAAAACAAAAGAGTATCGTATCAACTTTTCACCCTTTCGCCCATGACGACGACGACGACAAATCCACTTATATCATCGCACTTGTCCTGTGTGCGCAAACAAAATAAAACTCGCTACCACAGGCATATAAACAGACACGCCAACTTTTCATCCCTTCGTTCGCGCGCGCCATCGAAATATCTGCAATCTCTCCGCCTCTTTCGCATTCGACAAACTCTGCGATGCGCGCAACTTTTGCGAGTCATATATTTTCTGTCATAGATGTCACATGTACATTGCATTGGCCCGAGAGCAGCAAGTAAATGACGATGACAAAATGCGCTCAAAAAACAAACAAACAAACAACCAGCCAGCCAAGAAAAAGAAGAAAAAACAACAAATGAAGAATAACAGCCGCAAGATTGAAATGGCCCATTGCGAAGAAAAAATAAGAGCATGCAAATGCATACATCTTTCATCACGAACGTAATAATGCGTCCCGTAGCGCAAAAAGGAAACTTTTCATAACCTCGACGACGTACATACATAGGACTAATCAAAACGCAAATAGCCAGGGTAACATTCGAATTAGATTGCTTTTGAATGCCATTGAAAATCAAAACTAACCAACCAATTTACACATGGCTGCGCGCATTCGCGTATTGTTGCCAACTTCTTGCAAGTCCTTGAAAACTAACAAGCTCGATCCAACCAATATGCTCGCCGCGGGAGCACGCTCAATTATTGCGACTATTGAGAAATCATATCAGGCCACACGCACACAACTTTTCTACGTGCCGCCGTCGAATAGTTGCGAATTAATTAATTAATAAGTTCGCCATGCCCAAGTATACGTGTCGTCTTTATTGCGAGGCAGACGCAATTTTAAGTGAGGTGTTGTGCAAAGACGACGGCTTTGATAATATTACGCAATCTGCCTCGAGTTACGCTACTAATACCGCCACCGAAAACCGACGCAAATCCCATCGGCGTAAACACCGCCCCCGCTAATACGCGTTTACTGGAGCCGCCTCCAGTCTTCAGCCAGCTATTGCATAGATGCAGTTTGCTTTTTGCTCCTGATGCGCCTTGCGCAGATTAGTAATAAATACATTTGGATGACACGAATTATACACCTCTGAACCCACTTCGCGCGCGCTCGGTGCTACTTATCATGCTTATCACGAAATCATTAATCAACTTTTCCAAGTGGCGCTGGCAAATGCGGACATGAAAGAAAACGACTTGAACAAACACCCGGAAGCCCGGAAATGCAATGCGTCTCTTTGGCAGTTGCAGTGAACAAATCGAAAGAGTGCTCGGCGAAATTAATCATTTTCGCACCCTGCCGCCCGCAAACGACAATTGATCAATTTGTAGCCACGTTCCGCCCGCACGTGAACCGCCCGCATTTTTCCGCGAACGCATTGCGCAAGCACGTGACACCGCTGCATATGCCGCCGCGCTGTAAAATCCGAATACGTCGATCGGAATTTTTTTCCAACCCGCAGCAGCCGTAACGAGCACCCACTCTATTCGGATAAACGGTAAAGACGCATGCAAATTGCTTCTGTGCATAACCTCAAAGCAGGTGAAACGAATCTACTTAGTGCAACATCTTTATCGCCGTCTACGAGAGCTTTTCCGGCGGCGCTAGCTATTTTCCGCATTCGCTCTCCCACCGTGCGCGCCGTTTAAAATTTTTCAATCTACTGCATGTGCACACCCACCAGGTGTATCGATCCTTGTGCGAAATTTACTTTTCTCGCGTGTGTGCTTTTCTATTTATGAGCGATGAATTATTCACCGAGAAGTTGTTCAGCACCGCCAACGATATTGTCATGTGTATGTGGATTAAAACTTAATGAGTTTACGCGTTTCTCATTTGCGTGCGCAGCGCGCATGAAGCGAAAGATAAATAAGTTTGTTTGAAAAACTCACCTGGGGCGGTTGCTGCTGCCGTACGGAAATCTGCTGTTGCTGCTGCTGTGGCGGCGCATGTATCGTCTGCTGTTGTTGCTGCTGCTGCTGCATATACGGATTATGCATGGGCATCTGATACAACAACTGCTCGTGTTGATGTTGTTGTTGCTGCTGCTGTTGTTGTTGATGGTGTTGCTGCTGCTGCTGATGGTGAAGATGATGATGTTGTTGTTGCTGCTGCTGTTGCTGATGGTGGATGCTGGGCGGCGGCGCCTGAGCTAGGTTCTTATTCTCCACGACCATATCGTAAAGCCCGGTCGGGATACCCATGTACGGCAAGTTTGTGGGTTGACCTCCAGGTGGTAATTTACTATTCACCTGGTACTTCCATTTGTCATGATTCTGAAAACAAGTCAATCACATATGCCATTTACACCATTTGTTTAAAAATAAATCAGCAAACATTGCATACATTCATACAACATAGACAATAACCCATTGTACGGATTCTCCCATTTTACGATGAACTTTAAACATGCGTTTAAAGCACGATCGGAAAACTTTCAATCATAAAACCCAAAAGCAGCGCTTTAGTTAAATGAATGTCATATTAAATTGCTACACCTCACTGATGCGCCGTTATTGCCAAAATATCTATAACATGAATACCTGCTGCAGGTATTTGCAACGAACGCAGCTAATTAATTCATAGATAAACTAATCAAACACACCCCGCCCGTAAAGTTATTAATAAATAATATCCGCACAACTTGCGTAACACGTCGTCGCGTAAGAGTTTCGAGATGATTTATTCATGATTGAAACGCGTGTCTGAATCGGATGGAATTACATTATATTCATCAATAAACCCGATGGAAATTTAGTTTACACATGCGCAACGATCGAATGTTGATAGCGTTAGCGGATTGCTTTTATTTCGCCGTTACCTCAGGCGCTCCGAGCGCGCCGCTGAAATTATTCAATTCGCGAAAAAGTCGCTAGCGGCAAACTTTTGCAATTTGCTTGCAGTCAGTTTTGAAGCATTTTAAGGCAATCAAGTCACGCTTAGCCGAGGAAAAACTTCATACATTGCGAAGAAAGCGACTTAAACAACAGCCGCTGTAATTCAATTAATAATTCGACAATTGACTAAAGAGAACGGAATTCCACCAACGTCTGAGCGAAGACGAAGAAGAAGGCATTTCGGAAAATTGATGAGCTACAAGAACCGGCGTGTAATTAAATTTTCATTACGCAAAGTCAAAGTCAAGACGGCAAATGAAAAGTCGATACGTGAAAAATGGCAAGCCGAGCGCGGCAAGCCGGCCGCGCCACGTCTAAGGAAAACATTTTCATTCAGAGGCGTTTTAACCTAATTGAACTTCATCGCCGATGAACTGAACGAGCGCGCAACTTCACATCATTGTAATTGCCTCTAATTGTGAGCGCAAAACTCGCGAAAATTACCTTTTCAACGGCCCGTGATATTATTACTCAATATCCTCCACACATTCCATCTTTTCTATCTTATCTTAACGACGTACTCCAATTGTAAAAAGCGCGTTTTAACAACAAATACGCGCATGTGTCATTATTATCCATCGATAACCATATCTGATAATCATTATTCAAACCCAAAATGCTGTTGGATAAATAGTGTTTGTTTTTCAATCAGCTGTTCAATCAGCGCCAGGTGTGTTCTGGGTTGCATATCGCTGTCACCGTAAATACACCAGCTACAAAAAATGTTTTGCTTGTCATGTTGTTGACACCGGCTTTGCTGCAGCATTGCATGATTCACAATCAATCAATCTCTCCCTTTGACGCAATTAAGCATTTTCTCGACGAGCAACAAAACGGTGAATAAAAGATTGCGGACTTACATCGATGATGCTCTCGTCGCCCAGCGCCCATCTCGCCTGCTTGTTGCCGAACGCCGGGAATTCGGGATCTTGAGGCCTTTGGAATTCGTAGCCAACGGCGGCATCGTCCTGCGAACGCTGCGCGCTGCGTTCCATCTCCAGGTGTACTACAGCGGCACTTCCATCGCCGCCGCCCAGCCACTTCATTGGTGTCACTGTAATCCAAACACCATCATCATCAGTCATCATGCCATTTTCGTGACATTGCGAGCGGCGTTAAACACGAGCGATAAGGTGAAAGACGATGGCGAAATCAATAATAAACAGCGTAAGTGCACGTGTCAATCACTCGCAAATGCCGTTGACATTTGCGATGCAGATGATGACAACAATGCGCACCACATACAGCCGGCACGAAATAAAAACAGACATACCATAATAAACAAAGCGAAGCGCGTTGAGGTTAATTCGCCAAAAAGTGCGCTGAATACAAGCGCACAAATTTCAATTTCACTTTTTCGCAATTGCCTTCGACCCAGCCCACACGCTCCAGCCCAACTTGCTTACTCGCTTGCTTGCTTGCTACTTACCGGTACTTATGTTGAAGTGCAAATTCACAACAGCTTGCGTGTATTTTGTCAACGGACGATGTATGCGGTTTTTGCCCTCGGCGCGACTCTGGCGAGGACGCAGCGGCAGCGACGAACACAACCAACAGAGACACGGCCGGCGACAGGAGAGGCCACAGACCACCAGACGAACACACGCGCACTACGCACGCCGTATCACGATCGCAAAAAGTTGCACTGGATGAGCGCGATTGATAATGCACGCTGCTAATGCTCGATGATGCTCCGCTTGCATGCGAACAACGGATACGGCGATCGCTATCCGGCGTTTCCAGCGACGACGACAGTCATTTGTTTGTTTGCGGTGAATAGATGGAGGAATCACTGTGTCCTACGTACCCGCCGCGAACAGATTCGATTGCGTCGATTTAATATTATACACTTTGCACAGATTCTATATACACTCACACGCGACCCGCTCGGCAGTAAACACGCACTGGAATTTTGCAATGAGTTTCGCGAGAAATTTACCACTAACTATACAAGTGACTATATACAATTATACAAAGTACTTATAGATTATCGTTCGTCCGCGCGCTCTACTTCATTGGTGCATGTCACTTGCATTTGCAGCCGACAGTAAAAACTAAGAACACTCTTCCGAATAACAAGCACAAGTCCGACGACGATCGTCTAGAACTGACAGCAGCGGCCCACCGTACTCGGCTCGTATAGCACTGCGCTCGCCATTTTCCTCCTTGCGTCGTGCGTTCGTCTCGAGATCATATATACCGATGGATGGCGCGTCTGCACGACCAAACTGCAAACAAATCGAAACATTACTAAACTAAACAACGACATTATCAACAGTGTTTGAACAATTCAACGCATCAAATACACCTATTGATGTACCATGTTATCCTAGCAAATTAATTGCCGGTTTTGTAAATTCTTTGTATGCTTGTAGATACGGCCATCTTGCACTGTAAACGCCATGCATACTATGAAGTGTATATGCGTATGTGTAAGCCAAAGTAATTTCTATAGATTACAACAATAAACTGACCGCAACGCGATAATATTAATCGGAGAGATGAAATGAAGTAAGATTAATTAAATCAAGTGCTTGACGAAGGGCATGTATGTGAAGGCAATCAATGCGATAATTACCTTTACGACTTCATAAAATCTGCATTCACCGTAGGAGGTTATGTGGGACCCGCGCAAGTGTTGTATACACGCAATTTATGTCTGAAGCGCTGCGCTGATTATGATTTACGTCGACATGATTTGTTTAAACTATTGTTCGAAGCTTGACCGTGTATCTTTGTAGTCACAATCAGAACGGGCAAATCACCGAATTGAACTGCACTTTCAGCAATTTTTTCTTCTTCAGATTGGCGCGAGCGGGAGGCACTACTGTGTTTGGTTAACGAGTCCGGCGTGTGCGCTGGTGAGGCGCGCGCATCGCCTGCATTGCGCGCTGAATTCAAATCGACGTGCCCAGCCCACTTGGAAGCCGCTCCACTCTCGCTATCGTAATTTAACGTGGTGCACGCTTCGAACGCAAACTCGATGCAGCACATGCACCCGGCCGACCCACACAAAGCATTCGCACCATGCAAAATCAACACACCAACGAAGGCGGTGGCGGCGGCAAGCAAGCAAGCACACGCCGAGACGCCGGATAAATTATGTTAAAATGCAGAGAGGATGCGGCCGCGCCGAGAGACGTTTCCCGGCGCTGCAAAGCACATAATTAAAATGTATAACAAATGTAAACGAATGCTGCAATAATTGATGGCGCATCTCCTGAACCACCTACAGCAGCGGAATGCAAATGCGTTCGTTGTTTGCCTACGAATTTCATCTAAATTTAATCAATAGTCACGCACACAGCCAAGACGATGTGATTTTGATTAAATTGCGGAAGCCGCCCGTTTGCATATTTGAACAAAAATAATGACTTAATACACGTCTTCAAATTTCAAACAAGAACTATGTAAATATTCAATCGTCTTATGGTAATTGTGAGAACACACACCTAACTCAATTCTAGATGAATAAAACACCTTGAAAATAGACAATTAATTATATGTTCTTCAATTATTATGTCAGTCACTAAATTATCTACAGGGTGAATTAAATAATTTCGGCATTAGCGACATTAGGAATCCGCTATTGTATGCGACAGTCTTAACAAATAAATCGATATCAAATACGGATATAGCGACCATGAATCTATTACGTCCTGATTGTTTATAACGACTTTCGCATGTACCGAAAAACGTTAGCAAAATTCGTGTCTTAAGCCACGCATAAAAATGACGTAAGAATAAATTTTGGCGCAAATAATATGAAACATCCACTTGCGCTTTCATGTAACCCAAAAGAAGGCGCCTAGACTTTGAGCTGTAAGTAAGTATTTTATGAATAAACTCCGCTTCCGGTACTTTACGCGTGTGAGAACAAAGAAGTCGAACGACATGCTTGAGATAATCTTCAGATTTTAATATCGTACGCATCTTTATGATCCAGCATGCAATTTCCATCGCATTACGAACGTATGTCTACATTTAGCAATATTTGCATTGTAAACACGCTCATAAAAGGTATGATGATTAATAATATTAAACGATACGATTTCAAGGCCTGTGCAGCACATAGCTACACACACATACAATTTGTTAAAGGAATAAATAACTTTTCTCCGTTATTTGTATTTGCTCGTAACTTAATTACCTACAATTTGTAATTGAATCGAGTGCAAATTTACTCTGCTTGTGCACTTGGCAAACAAGCGACAAAGTAAGTACGAATGTAAGATGAAAGAAGTTTATATGAATTAAAACTTGACGACGAGATAAATTCACTTGTTTCGCCCCCAAAGGAAAATTTCCATCTTTTAACTTGATTATTAAAATTCTGCGCAGCACACAAACAAAATGACTTGCATGAATTCGCTCTCTTCTCATAGCAAGCACCACAGTACCAGTGCCAGTGCCAGTGCCCGAGTATCGTACGTAATCAACGGTTTGTTTTTCTTCGGTCGTATTGTGTGTGCGAAACAATACGAAAGGGTAATTTGTCTCAAATCGTTGGCTTGCGTTCAAGAACGAGCAATCTGCACAATGGTGGTAATCGTTTACAAAACAATCGCAATATGCCGCCCGTCCGCCCGCCAGCTCGCCATTTTCATGAATAAGCAACAAATTTACATCACGCACATCGCAGCGCAGTCAATGTTTGATTGTTGCGTTGTCTTTTTCTGGGACAAAACGCCGTTTAAGATAAGCCAATAGCCACGGATGACATTGATTATAAATTGTATTCGCATTGACATCGTCGCTCGCTCATTGTTAATCACAATCGCATCGGTAATTGCATCGTGTGCGCGATTTCGGAGGAAGTCGGACAATCAATTTTGTCGTTTTTATTGCCAAATCGGCATCGTTCAATAATTAATTAGCATGCGTTGAGTAACAACGCATTAGGGGGCTATGAACTTAAGCATCGCCTGCAGCATTAAAAAAATTTCTTAATTAACTCGGCAATGAACCAAACTGCCTGCGAACTTTTCCAAAGTTTCGATGGCTTTTAGCAAAGTTGAAAATATGAAATTTAGTTTAAAAGCTCGCACAAAATTTATTAAACAATGAGGATTTTTGTTGGTTTGAATGCAGGACACGTAGGTGATTGTAATCATTAATATATTAGTATATTTGATTGCTTTCGATTGTAATAATATGTAATGAACCACGCTCGAAATATTAGGGGACGGCATCAACGCAAAGTGAGGGCTGCTACCCTGTAATTGTCTAATTGGAGCGATCCAATACTTGATAATCAACCAATATGCGTATGATGCAAACACTCAGTCATTGGAAAAGTGTTTCTATCGTTGATCGATCAAAAATAAATAGCATTTCTACTTATTAATTTAATATAATATCACGAAATGTAAGCAAGAAAATGCTTTGGCGAAGCGTGCGTACGAACCGTTTTATTGATTTCAACTTGAATTAAAGCAATTGCTGCCGCATTGTTCTTCCTAAACAATTCACTGGAAATAAATTCAAAGCGCTTTTCATATGATTATAATTGAAAATCGTTTCTCCTTACAGTTTTTGTTTTTCATCAAACTTATTGCAATACTCCAATTACCAAACTAAAAATAGTTTACTCACTCCTTTTACCGTTCATCGAATGAAATGAAATGAAATAATCAAAATATTTGATCTACATTCAACTGCAGAATGGAAAAAAATTCTAATTAGTTTTTTCGTCATTGAAATAAAGTTTGAATGAAATTCGACAAACAATTTTAATATTTCAGCATGCACGACAAACACGCTAATTGCATGAGTGCGGAATGTATATTTAACCGATTTCATGTTGTCCCATCGCATCGACGGAAGGACTTTGCGTTGCACTCGTTCAACAAACGATAGCAAAAGCTGAAAGTAACACAGAACGCTTTTGATCGACATGCATACGGCTGGACGATGATGATAAATTCGTAATTTTGTCGATCGCGAGTGAACGTCGCGCCGGGGACTCGCGCGTATGGGTCAGAAGTTATAAAAGTTACTAAGCGCGGTCGCGAACCACCACAACCGCCAGCCGGTTGTCGCACGACAAGTGTCTGCATATAACTTGCGGGTGCCATGCGCGTCTCTCAGCGGCAGTGGATGACTAGCGCGTTAGTTGTCTTGGCGGTCTCTCGCCAGCAAGGTGTTTGTGCCGCAATTGCTCAAACCGACTTAAAATGACTTTGCCTCGTGTGCTTCTGCTTCTTCTGCTGTGTGCGGCACGTGTGACTTCTTCCTTTCGTTCGCCATGGTGGCACGCGGATCCGCCGCCTCCACAATCACCGCCACATTACGAGGACAATAATCACTATCAAAATGGATTGAGTTCGAATGGGCATTATCCGTACGCGTACGATAGTCGTTTACCCAAGGATATTATGGTGGATGTTATTAATAATATGGGATTATCACTTCTTCAAGTAAGTCCCCAGCAGGGTTAAATTTTAATTGAATCTTGCATTCGTAATCAAACAAATTTGAATTAAAAATGTTCCATTTTAATTAAAGACTTATGTAACGAGATTGAAAACAAGTTAATTGAAAACGCTGGAACATAAATGAAAATTGTCAATTCCAAGAGATTTGAGTCGTCGAGCATAATTTAACGAGCGCGTCTGAAGAGATTTAGCATAATTTAAGATTGAGCGCATTCAGAGCGCTAGTTAGCGCCTCAGAATTACGCCAGCTTAAGCTGGCGCGCACCACTTGGATGAATAGGTAAACTGCACACTTTATCTGGGTTAATTATCCTCCAGTGTTGCTCTATATGATGACATGATGACAATAAAATGACGACAGCCAGGACCGATTAATCCTTTCTTATATGCGCGTGCGACACATTTTACGGCTTTCAATCGCGCGAAAGTGAAATTTATTATGCGAATTGAGAATTCATTTGAAATTCGCGCATTACAGCTATTGGCAGCTGAATAGAGCCAGCGAATTTATATGAATGTTTGATTAAATATGCTTTTATCGACTTGCGCGTACATACATTGCTTCGTGCGTGTTTCATCTAATAATTATAAATTTTGTCGCATGTGGCGTTGGCTGCCGACGGAATTTGCATTATTAAGAGAGGGTTCTTTCCACCGTGTGCCATGCGGATTTATGAATAAATGAATGCAGATAAATTAAATAATTGATGCGAATTACAACTCAAACCCTTTTTAACTCCGTAACATCAGGATGATTTATTTGTTGCATAATATCTATCTACATAATATCTAGGTATAGAGAAACCTTCAGTATGTACTAATAATTGCCCCGTCATTTTCAACGAGTGAATTTGTTGACCATGTTTGTAATAATACCTTTACTCATTGATCGTACACATAATACACATTAATAGAATGAAAGATGATATCAATTTCCGATGCATACACGTTTCACATAAATTATCACGTTAAATGCATTTCATTTGTTTGTCTTTTACCCCTTTTAACCTTGTAATTTGTTCCTAATCAGATAAAAACCTCTCTTTTCCTCACACGTCACCCTTTTTGTTATTTATTCAATTTGTGTACTATTTTTTCAAACGTGTCATTTCGTTACACACTTCTCTGACTTCTGAGATTTGGAAAGCAAGAAAATAATTTAAGTTTAACTGAATATTCGATCACCGAAACAAAATCCGTCGTACACTCAAAATATTGACTTTGAATTTGCAATTTTTGTAAATCTATTATTTCAGGCACACAACGAAAACAATAACAACAATATCGCAATCTCTCCGTACGGAGCAACCAGCGTCCTGATCGCACTCATGGAGGGATTAATCGGTGAAGCTGGATATGAAATCAAAAACGCTCTGCAGCTGCCACCGGATTTATCAGTGATACGCATCGGTCTGAGGGACATTCATCGGCATTTGAAGGTAAGCAGCGTCATTTAAGTTTTTTCGCCAAGCGCTAATTGGTCAATTTGACACTGCCATTAACTTTATAGCCGCTCATTTGTTAACAGCTGCTGTTTATTGTTGTTTTGTTGCGTTGCCATTGGTAACAATAGAGTTACTTCATACCGAAGGAAGGCTTCTTGGCTGGTCTCACATTAAGCCATGACAACATCACGCTGAATCGCGAATACCAGAGCATACTCAAGTTTTACGGATACGATATCGATTCGTTTAATAATCCCATTTATCCCGATTTTTCGTCAACGACCAATGTCATGTCGTTGGGCACGATGACAACGAGTAAAATGCCCAAGAGCACTGTCACCGTCATGCCAACAACTAGCGCAATGTCAACTACATCCCCAAGCGTCGAGACGCGAGCTACAAGTGAATCTATTAGCACTATTATTGAAAAGTTGACAAGCACTGTTGCTATGACAACGGCCCAGAAAGAAACCACAACCGAGCGGGCAAGTACAACTCCGGAAGCAACAACAACCGAAAGAAAAAGTACAAATCCTGATCCTATTACTAGTACCACAGAGCGGGGAAGTACAAATCCTGAAGATGTGAGTACAACAACTACTGTTGTTGATTCAACCACAAAATTACCAAGTCCTGATGACGAAATTGTTGATGGTACAACAAGTAAAAAATTACCAACGCGTAGTTACACTACTACCACTACTGAAGTACCTGATAACATAGCAACGGAAACTATTGATGTTACAGACGATTTGGGAAAGACGGAAACTTATTACTTAAGTACAACAACCGCAAGTAGCAGTGAACTGGTTGAATTTACTTCAGAGAGTAATGAAATCAGCTCTAGTTCAGTAACAAATCAACAACTTCGAAGTACAACTAATGAAGAATACTCGTACGAAGAGTCAACAGTTGAAGAAACTGATGAAAATACTTCAAGCACTTCCGAAAGCCGTGAAAGCACAACATTCTTTGAAGCTACAACTTATTTTCCCAAAATCACAACATCAATTATTTCTGAAAACCCAAATACGCCAATGATAACTACAACAAGCGATGCACCGGCTGAAATCACAAGTGAAATTTCAACTACTCCAGAAAAAGAGGAATTAACAACTGTTCAAGATACTTCGACAATTCCCACATCAAAATCGACCACTTTTGATCCGGAAACCATAACTTTCACAACTTCTACCCCAGAAACTACCACTTTTACTGAAAACAATTCCATCACAACCACAACCAGCACAACTGATGACGTAGACTTGGTACAAATACTCAACGATACTTTGTTCGTAAACGACAAACTTGAAAAACTCGAACAAGAACCAATTATTACAAGTACATCATCATCATCTCTAATAGCCAGTACATTGCCGGATGTGCCCTACACGCAGACACTGAACACGCAAGCAACCAGCTTGGAAGACCTTGTCCTTGAATCACGCAAGAATACTTCTTCAAGCAAATCCTTGCAAATCATGGCGACTATTCGACCAACGCCGATGCATAAATTAACTCAGACTCATCATTTACCAAAGCGACGAAAAAGATCTGCGATTGATTATCTCATTGCACGATATTACGACGACTACTACATTAATGCAAATCGACGATATCTGCCTTCCCCATTTTTTGGCTATCCAAAGAAAAGCCACTACTCAAATTACCAGCCGGAAGAACCCTTCACTTTCCTCGTTGATGGGATGCATCGCGAGACAAACATTAGTTTCATGACTTACGATACAATTTTGCCTTTCTATTACATTCGATCACTGGACGCAATGGCTCTTAGTTTTCCCCTAGACAGCAACATGTATTACTTGCTCCTGATTCTGCCAATGAATGAACATGGAATTCAGAAATTGATTGAAGATATGCAAAAAACTGTCAGTCTTCGAAATATTGTGGATCGTTTAGCTTATACGCATGTTAAAGCTGTCATTCCAAGTTTTATGCTTAAAGGATACGTTGTCTTAACACCAACTCTTCAAAAGGTAAATAAACTATCAATGAATTTAATTAAAATGCATTCTAATCAACTTTTGAGACTTAAATGAATTTTACGATTATCACATAAACTTGGTGTTCATTACGTTTCTTTTGCAGTTAAAAATACACAAAATATTTGAACCACGCCACGCAGACTTTTCGCCAATGACGCCTGAAAATAATCTGTACGTAACGAACATCGAGCAAGCAGTTACAGTGAACATAAGAAATTATGCAGATCCATCAAGCCATTCAGCACGTAAGTGTTCCTCTCGTTGCTCTCGAAATTATTTGACGTGTTATTAAACGTATCAACATTAATACCGAACGCGCCATTATTACTTCGAAAGAAGGTCATAAAGAGGCGAATGTTATAATAAAAGTGAAAATGTAATAAAAGCGCGCAAAAGTAAAGCACACATATTTGTTTTAAGAAGCAACAGCGCATGCTTGAGATGAGCACAGCACAAAATTCCTTCGGTTACATCATAAAACGAATAAAACGACGACGCGTTCGAAGGCTCTAAACTTGAGAGACAATTAAATAGGTGAATTCAGCATTGCAAAATTTGTCGCACAAACATAAAGCCGCCTTGCTGAATGTGTTTTAATTATTGCAACACACCATCTCTTACGTCTAAATTGTGCTTTTCCGTGTTTCGACTAATTTCATCTTATTTTGCAGGCAATTTAAAGCAATTTCGCCCAGTGGAATTCCGCGCCGACCATCCCTTCCTGTACTTTGTGATGGACAGTCAAATACACGTGAATTTAATGGCGGGCAAGATCATCAATCCATTAAATTCGCGCGTTCGATAGCGGCCAACAAACTAGAATTACAACGTGTACACATTGTTCATATTAGCGTTAAGCGAATAATTATAATTTATGTATAAAGTTATTTTCGTCTAATTAAAAGCGCCGCACAAAATTCATTATGTGTCGTCACGGTAACAAATTGTTTTCATTGACAATTCTGCGAAATTTCAGTGAATTTTACAATGTAAATTTATTTATGTTTAAGTATGGTTCTTTGTCTGCTCTACGATTTCATTGCACGCACATTTGCCGAACGAAGATGTCGTGAGGATAAGACGTATCCCATTGAATTTAACCCTGGAGCGACAATTAACTTAGGACATCATTGGATTAGCGTAAGATTCAATTCTTTGCCTGTTGCCCGTTTTATATGCAAAATTCTTGGATATTTTAGTTTTTTCGTCGACTTACTGTACCACCTTATGCCGAACTTCCCAAGGACACGTGTAAAATGCCTTGTAAACGTACATGTTGCCCCCCAGCGAAGCGCAAACCGAAACAGTGCTTCCGTCCAAAACCAAAACGCCGGACGAAAAAACATTGCCCGAATGATTAATTGCGATTAATGAGTTAATTCGACTTCTTGACTTGACTGATGATTTCAATAAAGAGCTATTAGCAACCATATAACAAATGCGCATGTATTATTTTTATTATTGTCATTGTCAGCGTACTAAAATCAAACGTAATGTCACTTTTAGAATTATAGCAGACGAAAATGCGTTCATAAAATTGCTAAACGGTTTTCAAACGCTTTTTGGTACTAACTTTGTGCGGTTTCATCAAATATTTCGAATTGGACTAAATCCGCAATCACGTTATATGTATTCGTAATCGATTTTCGGTATTTTGTACGTGGGACTTGACATTTTCGGTAGCGGCATCGTTTTTGAATTGGGAAATTGGGGTAAATTAATTGAAAACCGTTCAAAATGTTCGGCTGGTTGAAACGCTGGTTGTGGTCTTCTTATTCTGAAGAGAATGACGAAGATGTTGACAGTGATGAGGAGGACGTTAATCTGGCAGCCAAAATTGGTATATTTTATATTCAAGTAAGTTGTAAATAAATTCGCTGTGAATTATTATAAGTGATAATGAATTGATTGATTTTCGTAGCTCTTCCAAAAACTTTTGATCCCGGCCCACGTACGAAATTCGAAATATTTATCACGTAATCCGTATCATCGCATTTTCTACAATCCTTCGCAGAATTGTCCTCCAATTAAAGGCAATTGAAATTGTTTATATAAATTGATATGAAAATCACTGTAGTATCTGGCCACCGGCATACGTTTTCTTACTGGGTAATAAATTATTGAATAAATCATGAACTATAATCTCGCCGCGTTGCACATATTAATTGTTAATTCATTATGATTATTTAAATATTTAAATTTACGTTCCTAACATTGAACGTGTGCTTTGAACATTACTCGCGTAGAGGGAGCGCAAATGTAGACTGGTGGGCGAGAGTAACCTCACTAGTGCATCATGAACACAATAAGGAATTTGTTAAGTAGAAATCGCTTTGAGGCAATTCAACTACGAAATTATGCGTTTAAGAGTGACTTGAAGATAAAATGGGTTAGGCCGGAGAAGATCCTGTGCATAAAGCCGCAAAAGAGCGGCGATTTAGAACCTATGCCAGCTATTGATACATCCAAATTTGCATTGGACTTTCGTGATAGCAAGGAGCTTGCTACAGCTGATGAACTAGTGCAAAGGCTTTTCTCTTTGAAATTCCAGCCCAGAAGGAAAACAACGCACTTGTATATTCGTGAGGTCGTTGGGAATGTGAATAGACATCATATGGATGTTGGTTCTATAGAGGCAAAGATTGCTCGGTGGACTGGTGCCATTCGAGCACTTCAAGAGATGGCTGAGATCCATCCACGCAATTTAAAATTACGTGTGAATCTTAAGGAATTGATTGATAAGAGAAAGAAACACCTAAAGTATTTACGACGCTGGGATTATAAGAAATTTGAATGGTTGTTGGAATCGCTAAACATTGTTTACAAGCCACCTCCAACTGAATTCAGATGGGTGGTCAGGAAGGAATCATTAGTCAAACTCACCAAGAAGTATTGTGATAAGGTAGTTGATGAGAAACTAAATGCTTACAAGCTGCAACTGGAGCAAGAACATCCTGCATTCTTGGAGGAGAAAATCAGAACACTTGAGTTCTTAAGAGATGAACAAATGGAGTGTGGAGTAGAAGTCACAATTAGTCAGGAGGAAATTGATAAGACCAGGGAGCAATTGCAACAGCTAAAAGATGAGTTGGATACTACGTCTAAAGTCTAATAGAATGAATTTATAGACATTTTGAGTCTAATAAAATGTTGGAAATTAACCTGATGAAATATTTATTATTAATTACCAGTCATCTTGTCTTAATCTATATGTTGTGTTATCACTCCGAATAACATCAACAACTGGCCCAAAGTATGGCATGACATAATGCGAACCATCAGCTGGACCCACATAGTGAGTAGCTATTAAAACAATGTCAACTAATTGACCAATAAACATGAACCCCAAGGTGCAGAACTTGGCCAGACCAATTGCCGGATAGCCCAAGTAAAATCTATCAGCGCCAAACATCCCCAGGAAAACTGAGAGCAACATGGCTGTCTCAAAAGAGTAGCCGTTTGTATACTTGCATGGCATTTCTTTATAGAATGTAGAGTTTTTCGTGTCAGCGCAAATTATACCTTCGACCGCAACGCATTGTACCGGAGCTTTGTTATTCTGCTTACAATTCCGCAATTGTTGTGTTTTGGGATCAATCTGATTGAAGAATCTTGGATCTGGGCATAAGTATTGACCCATCCGCAGCGTACTACAATCAATCTCAATGTCTCTTTCTTTACCTTTTGTCGCGACTTCTTGGACACTACTTGTTTGCACTAGAATTATTGTTAAATACAACAATATTCTAAAAACCATGATCAGACTACTATTCACTACACTACAGATGATACACTCTAAAGTGAGGTTATAACCTGCTGTCATTATTGTATGATTGTGTATGAGAGAGTACATGGTTAGGTTGTCAGTTCCACATGGGTTTGTTTTGGTTTCTTGGTGAAACCAAAGGCTTGTTATTTTGTAATTAGTTGTTGAAACAGGTAACAATGAGTTCTACACCAGTTATGACCCCGCGCCAAGAAGGTACAACACTTAGTGTCAAGAAAAAGAAAAAGAAAGCTGAAGGTTCTAAACTTGTATTAAAATCACCTTTCAGTGAATTGTAAGTTTTCATTAATCATTTATAAAGAATATATAAATCTCTCTTGTAGCTTCCCAGAAGTAAGTTTAGATGAGTCGAAGAAGATTACTCAAGCATTAAAAAGGTTGCCACAAATATTTGCTAAAAAGCAAGTGGTTCCAACAATAAAGGAGATCAAAGCAATACCGAAAGCTGAAAGGAAAAAGTTTAGAGAAAGCTTAAATCCACCTGTGCCTGCTGTACCACAAATAAGAGATAACATAGTCATTGGATTTAATAAAGTGGTTGAACTACTAAATGAAGATAAATTGAACTTGGTATTACTGTCTGCTGATATTAATCCAAAACTTATGATGCAGCAAGTAATAGATATATGTGTGTTAAAGTGTGTTAAAGTTTTAATTGTTGATGCATTGAGGACTACAGTTTATGAAACTCTTGGTGTGGCAACCTCAACCTTTGGAATTTTAGCTAAACCAAATCTTGATGAAAGGTTGATTAATATCTTAAGGGTATCATTAAACATTGCCGAAAATTATGTACCATCTTCAGGACATGTTTTCAACAATGCGTTTCCTATCAGTGTAGAGCCTGAAGTGATCAAGAAAACTCCAGATGATATACAGCATATTAATTGTACCAGGCCAATTAAGAATTGTATATTAAAAAGAGATGATCCTAAAATCAGACAGTTTATTCCAGTAATTGATATTACAACAGACAAGAAGAAGGCCAGCAATGGTGATGCATTCAACGCCGATTTTATTGCTTTCAAACGGGTTGCACAACCTCTAGAAGCAACAAATGTAGTCCAAGCTAGAAAGTCATTATTCTCAATGAGGGAGAAAATGGGGAAAAGAATGGCTAGAATTGAAAATGGAAAGGTCGTCAAAAAGAATAACAGAAAAAAACGGAAATATAAAATTCTATAAGCTGCAAAATCTAGTACTTTATTTGTATTATTTGGGTAAATTCATTTTATTGAAGCACTCGTTGATAAATGACATTTTTCGTTTGCTTATTGGAAATTGAAATAATTTAAATCAATTTCTTTCCAATAAATTACTCAATTGAGAATTGGTTAATAAACGCATAATACATCGTTGTTTGTTTATTTGACTTTTGTAATTTGTTATAAATTCCAGTTTATTTGTAAGGCTGAAAGTCTGGCATTCTAAACCACTGTATGGCTTGGTAAATTAAAAATTGAAATTTTTGTTTTCAATTACTTTATTTATAAATCGATTTGCATTTTTACATTTATAATTATAAATTAAGCCATCAGTTAAATTAATAATATTTGTAGTAGGAAGGATGTTCAGCATGACCAGAATAAGTCACATCAGCGTTGAAACCATTGTGCTTATCAGCAACATAATGAACAACACGAGTACGACCATCGGGCTGAAGAAGCTTGTAATGCCCTTTCACTACATCACCATCACGTTGCTCTTCTTGAGATTTGATATCATGGGTGTGTGGATCTTCAACACCATATTTGAATGCGTATTGTGGATGACCATAATAATCTTGATGATCATAGTTATCATAATGTCCACCATCATATCCTGCGCCATAATATCCATTATCTTGGTTGTAACTGGCATATGAAGAAGCATGGCTTGGATAAGCTGCATATCCATAATAACCATTAAGTCCAGCATCTCCCTGATAACCATAAGGGGAAGAATGATGACCATCAAAATGTTGACTTACAGATGCATACGAAGTGGCATGCGGAGCACTCATAGCGCAAGCCAAGACGCTCGAGAATGCAATAATCTGAAGATGAAATTAATTTAATAAAATTGATGGTTAATAATGTTAAATGAATTTAGAGAAAGTAATAATGTTAATTTAATAATGTTAAATGAATTTACTTACTTTAAAGAACATTTTGATTGTATTGTATTGAATGACTATGGGTTCAATAATAATTTGAGTTGATAATGCGATGTATTTATATGACTGCTTGTCGCGTCTTATAAAGTGGGAGTGATATGCTTTATTTGCCAAAGTTTAAACTTAGTTTTTGTTGTAAATATTCGTACTTTCGAACTACATACTTTGTAAAATAATAAACTCACTTAATACAGTGCAATTGAGTAATTCATATTAATTATTAGTGCATAAAATTAAATCAATTTGGTTCTTGACCGGCGTTACCTTGAGTTAATCAATAGTTACATGGAAGAATTGTTGAACGTAAGTAAGTAAAGTTAAATCTGCATTGTTATGACACTTAGCAATTACCAAATGAATTTGAGCAAGAAATATTTGGCGCTCGCTCGAGGTTCTTTGCTCAAGGGTGGAATGCACGTTGTGTAACAAATTGAGTTGCTATAAAAGCAATTCAAAGTTGACTGGATATCATAACACAATCAACAGTCAATAAATCAACTAGTTCTATTACTTCTCCAAAAAACAATATGATGTTTAAGGTAATTAATTAAGTAATTAAGTTTTAATCAGTTGTTTATAATTGAACATAATCGTCTAGGTAATTACCATGGCTGCCCTTTTGGGGTGCGCATTGAGTGCTCCTCATGCTACTTCCTATGCATCTGTTAGTCAACATTTTGATGGTCATGATTCTTCTCCTTATGGATATCAGGGAGATGCTGGACTTAATAATGGTTATTATGGATACGCAGCTTATCCAAGCCATGCTTCTTCATATGCCAGTTACAACCAAGATAATGGATATTATGGCGCAGGAAATGATGGTGGACATTATGATAACTATGATCATCAAGATTATTATGCTCATCCACAATACGCATTCAAATATGGTGTTGAAGACCCACACACCCACGACATCAAATCCCAAGAAGAGCATCGTGATGGGGATGTTGTTAAAGGGCATTACAAACTTCTTCAGCCCGATGGTCGTACCCGTGTTGTCCACTATGTCGCTGATAAGCACAATGGATTCAACGCTGATGTGACTTATTCCGGTCATGCTGAGCATCCAACTTATTATAAATATTATTAAAAATATGCATGGAATATTTGTATTATGGACTTTTGAACAACAACTCTGAACGTGATGAAAAAACATAAAATAAACTATTTATTCACAAAATAAAAATAGTTGTTATTTGTTCAATGTAACACAACATCAGTCAGATATTTGGCAATTTTAAATTAAACTGTGGAATAATTGATACTTGAAGGCCATCACGCTTTCATGCTCTGAATTTAACACTCGGCGCTTATCAATAATGATTTCCTTTAAGTAATACATCACTTTAATTGAGTTTAAGGAAGCTTATTATATTCTTAAATAGTTTCAAAGAATTCTCAAAAGTATTTAGGCGGATATTCCAAGAAGAAAATGACTATTCATGAATCACAGTTAATTTCCGTTTTTCGCAGGAAAAGACATTGAGAACATCATTAATTAAATAGAGAGACTCGTCTTGAAAATAACAAAGACCACATTAACATTTTAACTACTTTTTTATTAATATAAATATCTGCCAATTGTAGCCGCAGTTTGGCTGACACGCACCTTGATGTTACCCAAAAGCGGGAATTATAATGACGCATAAGTCTAAACATCAAAATTATTAATTTATGCGCAATTTAACAACGTGTTTTTAACGAAGACAGGTGATCTGACTTCTGCAATAACGCATTTAGTTTTAGTCGTTGTGAAGAACCGGTTGGCAAACATTCAATACAATTTTTAATATAAAATGCTTCGATTACTTCTCGTGTTAATGTTTATTTGCTGCATAAATGCGCGTAAGTAATTCAATTTTACTATAAAATGTAATACTATTCACATAAAAACATTTCTAGAAAATTGCAAAGTAAATGGAACACTTAATGGACAATGCAAGGATTTAGGAGATTGTCCTTCAGACCGAGAAACTGATCAAAATCCAGCATGTACAAGGCAAGAAACGGTTTGTTGTGAAGTAAAAGCACAGGATTTAAATATTAATCCTTATGGCCGTATTGCTCGTAAAGGTAGATAATTAATATATGTATTTGGCGTAAATATGTTATTGTCGATATTTTATAGCATGTCAACATTTCACGGACACTTTGTTTACTTTCTGGCAGAACAGTCCATACGTTTTTGGCGGAATGGATGCTCGTGCTAAAGAATTTACATTTATGGTACGTAATAACTTTATCTTAATTAGCTGAGTGATAAATATTTAATTTTAATCTTCAGGCTGCATTAGGCTATGGACCATCAACGAGTAATATTAGTTATTTATGCGGTGGTACTTTAATTAGTACTAAACATGTAATAACAGCAGCGCATTGTATATGGTCACCAGAAGCGTGAGTCTTACTTATTTAATTAAATAATAATCATAAATTAGATATAATTTATCATGAATTACAGAGGTCCAGTAAGATATGTAGTACTTGGTGATTTGGATCTTGGAAAATCAACTGATGATGCGCAACCACAAGGATATTACGTGGTGAATGTTACACAGCATCCCCAATACAAAAAGCCTAGTGTTTATCATGATATCGCAATATTAGAACTGGACCGTCATGTTAATTTTACCGAGTACATTAAACCTGCCTGCTTGGACTTTGGGCAGCGAGAACTGACCAATACGACGAGCTTATATGCAACAGGCTGGGGATACATTGATAAAGATGGCGGATTGGCAACTCATTTACAGGAAGTTGAATTAGTAGAGTACGAATACGAGAAATGTAAAGGATATTACAAAAATGATCGGAGACGTTTAGCGAATGGTTTGCAAACTTCTCAAGTATGCGCTGGCGGAAGATATGAAAGGAAGGACACTTGTAAAGTAATAGAAATAATCTTTAAATACTGCCTAAGAAACAAATAATAATTTGTTGATTTAAGGGTGATTCAGGTGGTCCGTTAACAAGAACAAATAAGAGTGTACGGTACAATAGCTACAAGGGGTATATTTTAATTGGCGTAACTTCATTTGGTAAATTATGCGGTTATACGGATGCACCAGGAGTTTATACAAAAATATATTCGTATATTCCGTGGATTGAGTCTATAGTATGGCCAGAAGAATTTAATGCACAAAACGCTATACCTAATCGATTCTCAGCGAATGAACCGGATATTCCAGATGAATATGATATTATTGAAGAAACTACACAAAGGGCCACTTTAAGACAAAATTCAAGCCCAATTCCCTTCTTTGATGTTCATTACTTCTCAGATAAGTGATTTTAGTTGACTTTTCTTAGAGAAAACAAATATATAGTGTGCCAATTGATTAAAATTAATTATAATAATGCCAAAAATCTTATCTTATCTTAAACCGTATTAATTACATCACGGTAAAATTGATTACTAAAATATAGAAGTACTTACCTATTTATCGGGAGTATTTTCAGATGAAATTTTTGTTTGGCAGAATTTTGATTTCTTTATAAATATATTTGCATTTTTACATTTTTATAATCACAAATTAATCCGTCAGTTAAATTAATAATACTTGTAGTAGGAAGGATGTTCGGCATGACCAGAATAAGATACATCAGCGTTGAAACCATTGTGCTTATCAGCAACATAGTGGACGACGCGGGTACGGCCATCGGGCTGAAGAAGTTTGTAGTGTCCCTTGACAACATCTCCATCGCGGTGCTCCTCTTGAGACTTGATATCATGAGTGTGGGGATCTTCAACTCCATACTTGAATGCATATTGTGGGTGGTGGTAGTAATCATTGTCGTAGTTGTCATAATGATCATCGTCATAATCACCACCATAGTTGTATCCGTATTGTGGGTAAGCTGCGTATCCATAAGAGCCATATCCACCATGGGCATAGCCGTTACCATAGCCATAATGATCACCACCATGATAAACAGGAGCGTAGTGTGGGACATCATGATGTTGGGTCACTGTTGCGTATGAAGTTGCGTGAGGAGCGCTCAAAGCGCATCCCACAGCAGCAGCCAACAATAATACCTGTCAAAGTTATTTAAACATTTATTTTGATCATATCATATAAAAGTTTGAATTATTACCTTAAAGAACATGATTGTTTGGTTAATGTTCAGTTGTTGTTGAGGTGGTAACTGAATATGATTTTAAGTGATTTTTGCGCTGATTATATACTCACAAATGAAATAATAATCATGGGGTGGTGGAATCAGTGACCTACGTTTTTTTTATGCAAGTAATGCATGTTGTAATAGGCAATGCGCTTAATTTGTTTTTGTTTCATTAAAATACCTAAAGAGTTTGACCGTTTCAAGGACCTCCGTTTGGTTTCGTATTTGTTCACTTGTTCTTTTGCGTTGCGTTTCATTTGTTTGTACTTTCTTGAGTTCTGTTCCGCACTAATTATTCGATTGATCTTGATATTATTTCAATATTACAACTTGTGTTTATTTTATTCCAATAATATTAATCATAATTACATTAGGTTGATAATTGAAAATTTACATAAATTGAATTTAATTGACAAGTAAAATAAACAACAATAATATTAACAAGAACATAATTTATTTTCATTATAATGAGTGATAGACTATGAAATAATTATTAAAATAAATAAAAAGTTCGCTCTAAAAAAATCTGATTATTAGTTAGATAACATTGAAATTATTTGCAAATTTTAAACTACAAATGTGTAATAATTGCATTCTTGAATTATTTCAAGGCAGCTGAAGTTTGCATAAAAGAATAGACAATTTTCTGCTCTAATTCTTTGCAGGAATGTCTGTTTATTTAATTATTTGCCTATTGTTCTATGATTTTTGCATTATTTTATAACTGCTGTAGTACTTAATTTTAATGGTAATAGAATACAAGAAATATTTCAGTCAAAAGCATTTATTCAAAAATATAAATTCATAAGCATTATGAGTTCGTACAAAATATAAGTATTTGGTATTTTTTTGCGTTATCAGACAATTAATCAGTAATATTTATTGTAGGTCGGATGCTGAGCATGGCCAGAATATGTCACATGTGCATTAAAGCCATTATGGTCATCGGCAGTGTAGTGGACAGTGCGGGTGCGGCCATCGGGTTGAACAAGTTGATAATGTCCTTTAACCACATCTCCTTCCTTGTGCTCTTCTTGCGATTTGATATCATGAGTGTGAAGATCTTCAACTCCATATTTAAAGGCGTATTGCGAATGATCACCATTGCCGTAGTAATTGTTATAATTTCCATTATAACCACCCTGGTTGCCATATACCCCATGACCATAGCTTGGATATTGATTATAGGAAGCATACGAAGTAGCATGTGAAGGATAATGATGATTGTCATAGCCATTGTAGCTGTATCCATTGTTAAAATTGTCGTATCCTAGACCATTATTATATCCATTGTATCCATAATAATTGGGATACTCATTATTAATATAATCATTGTTTTGATAATAGCCCGCATGTTGTTTAGATGACGCATAGGAAGTGGCGTATGGTTTCCCAAGGGTGCAGCCAATTAAAGCCAAAGTTAATAAAACCTGAAAATTAAAAGATTAAAATCCCATAAAACTTTCTCAAGTACTTACTCACCTTAAAGTACATTTTATTATTATTGTTTTGACTTTGTTTTGATGATGGTTTAAAATGTTATGCTCTTCCAAAAGTTAAATCGTCTTTATATATGACTTGCAAACAATACGAATTTGTGATTATAATTCTTGAAATCAAATGCATTTCTTATAAATGAACCTTGATAATTTTAGATATTTATGGAATTATACAATAAAGCCTCTAAAATGCAGCAATTTCCGAAATTCAACAAATTGACTAACAAATTTACACAACAATACGTTTTGTTGTTAATATGCTACATATTCTTTACACAACATTTAATTAATTTCGTACAAGTCGATTTTGTGAAACAATAGTTACACAAATCATTCCATGTCATTGCTTTTGGCAGTTGGATGTAATTAATTAGTGCTTAATGATTCATTTACATTACAGCAATCTTGAATTTTAATTGATTCATTTATTAGATGTGATAATACTTGATTAATAACATTTACAGCCTGCTTTACATTAATGAAAATAAATTACAAAGTGCCAACTGATCTCTGGTATTCCAGAGCTCGAACAATGGCTGCTGGAATTGGTGGCGGTGTTGGAATGTGTGCTCCTTGAGGAACAAATCCATTTTCATCAGCTGTATACTTCACAGTATAAACCACATTATCAGGACCAGTATAAGTGTAAAAACCATGTGCTTTCATTGCTTCCTGTTCAGTGCCCTTATTGTGCAATTTTCCTTGCTCTTCAGCTAAAATACCATTCTCAGTTTCGTACAAGTAATGATAGCCATCCTGTTCGACATTTTCAATTTTCCTAATAATTCTGTAATTGTTGTTTTGATATTTTCCATAAGCACCTTCATGGGTTTGTCCATGTCCTGCTGGTCCTCTATGAGTATCATATTGATTTCCGGTTTGTTGCTGTTGTTGCTGAGGAGTTGGTCCATGTTGTTGTTGTTGCTGTGAACCTGCATTTTGGTTACCAGTATTACCATTATTGCCAGTACCGCCATTAATAATTAAAATACCACTTATGTGTTGTCCAGCATGACCACTGTTTTGTTGACCAAAATTTCCATCACCTCCTTTATTGCCATTATTGAAACCAGAGTTTCCGAACTTATCGCTTTGATGCTGATATTTTTCATCTTTATGCAGATATTTGTTATCGTTATGCACATATTTTCCAGAATCATCAGGGCGGTACTTTCCATCGTTATTTTTATACGATCCTGAATTATCTTGGACGTATTGACCATTATTCGAAGGACGATAAGCACCTGAATGCGTTGGTCGATAACTTCCTTGATTGTAATATTTATTGAAAACTTGTGCTTGATTGAAAGTTGCTGCAGACGCAGCAGCAATCACCGATACAGCCAAAACTAGACACTAAAACAGAAAATCATATATAAAATATTAATAAGTTGTATTTCTAGCTTGCTTAATTATTAAACTTACAGCAGTCTTCATCTTAACGTGAGAAGATACGATGTGATAATGAACTAATTCGTCTTCTTCGTGTATTTATACAGCATCCAGTTGTCCTGGTCAAATAGACCGATAGTTCGTTGAATCATAATGGCTCATAACAGAAGAGTGATGTATATTGTTAGAATTCGAAAAGATTGAATCAATTATAACGATTAACAAACACAAAAATGCAAACTAAATCTGACTTTTATGCTAAATATCTCTTCAGACAGGTGTCCACGAACAGTGGGCTAGCCAATTTCATCACAAGTTTGATTTAAGTGATAGAAGACAATGTGGCAAATAGTTTGAGAACTTCTGATTTATTAGTAATAAAGGCGGACCAGACGATCTTCGCACGAAAGAACTTCTCCAAGGACCGCATTTAGGATGATACAAGAATTTGTCATAGGTGAGTTTATTACCACCTACCAGGCATTTTATAGTCACGATGAACTATTAAAAGAAGTGAATTCTTTTCAAAAAACGCCGCATTTGAATATAAAATTGGTGAATATCAATATTTACATATCATACATTTGACAGATTGACCATTAATTAGATAATAATAATATTATGTTATAATTATTACAGTCACAACTTTCCTATTATTAGAAGCAACCGTATAAAAACTGCCTGTGAAGATTTCTGCTCTATAAAAATAGAATTTGCCATGACATTTCTTAAATATTCATTGCATATTTTTTTATTTAAATGTTATAAATTTTATGATGCTTACTATTCTTCAATGAAAAACTAATAAATTTTTAATTTCATCATTGTTAGGTTTAACTTTGTGCAAGATTAAGATGTTTGACAAACAATAAAATAAACCTACCTCTTATTGCATAAACTACTTCAATGCCTTATTAGTTCTAATCTCTAATTCAACCATGCAAATGTTTATTACCTTTTGGTACATCATTAAAGGTTGTTGCTTTTAATGATACTTTGGATCGAATTACACCTAGAGTTATTTAAACTTGAAGATGCTTTACTGGTTCATTAACCTCATCAATAAATCATTAGAAATATGTAGATGCGCACGTTTTTGATTAATATGCTCATTATGTATTCAAATTAAATACATGCTTAACATAGCAATCAAATGCACGAAGAGTTCCTTAGCTATTTTAAGTATAGTTAAATTCTTAGGAGAATAATGGGAAATTATGTATAAAAGTCTAAGGACAATCTATGATTCAATGTTACATCAAATCATATTGAAAGTGAATTGAGCTAATTATTAAGTAGCTATCAAGCAATTATTTTTGAATGGTTTAAAATTATACTTAATTTAAGTTACGTTGCGTTTTTATGCTTGAGGCGCATTCCGATACATTAATCATTTGATTTTTTTATATGCTTATTAATATACAATTTCAATGAAATATGATGCTTGAATTGCTGCAATGAGGAAGCATACTGCAGGAAAATTATTAATATTTTATATTCGATTGCAAAACCACACATTTTTTTAAGGTAATGACATAAATTGTTTACATTTCAAAGCATTATTTGAAAATTTACATACATATTTCAACTTTTCAACGTTGAGACGATTAATTATTAGGTTGTGGAAATAAGGCGATTATAATTTTAGCATAACTAATTAAACACGTTCTAAAACTTAATTAAATGCAACATCCATGAATGAAAATGTTATTTTTATTAGTATGATATTCAATTAAAGTTAAATATCAACGTTTTAACTCTGTAATTGCGATTGGAACTTAACATTTACTAACGAGGAAATTTGAGCTTGCGTCTGACGCGTTAAAATTTTGATAGTCATTCTTATATTATTCAATTAATGATAAATTGTAGAAATATTTATTATTTATGTAACTTGACAATTCGACATAGTTGCTAATTTAATGAGAAACGTCTGAATATTATCCATCATTAGTATTCGTTGTGAGCCAATTGATTAAATAATTCGAAGATGTTGCAAGTGGTCAAAAACAATAAATTAAATGAAAGTCCATAAAGCGAAACTTTCAAAACTGGTTGATCTTTTGAGAAATGTCGTTCTACGTACGGTACCTACATTATTTGATTACCAATCAAATTGATTAATGCATGCAGTAATTCGAAATGTATATCAGTACAACTATTTGACATTTCAATACAAATATTTCGCCTGTTTTTTGTCTTCTTGTTCGGTTCTTGGTGTTCTAATAACATTGAATTCTTGGACGCATCGAATCGACACAATTTGGCAATATTGACGTGAAATACTAAACGTCCTTGTCACATGGCAATTATTATGAAATGATTTCTATTCGAAACTTTTCGATTTTTCGAGTTTTTTTCTTCTTTTTGGTGTCTGTGTGTTGAGATTGCTCTTGTTCAATGTCGCTGCGCGCGATTGCGTTTAATGGATCCACTACCTATAGCGGGAGTGATGCTTGCTGTGGAGGAGGAAAAGAGCATGAAGATGCAAAAGGACGACCACAATGATGCCGCATAGTAAAGAACGGCAACAAAGAATGAAATGCGACGATAAATATTAAATTAATTATCTTGCAATGCAACGCAGCATCCCGTGGAGGGGTATAAATATTAGATGATGCTGCCTTTACTATATCACAGCTAACTCATCTGTACACTAGTGAAGAGTATTGGATTATCACACTTGCAAATTCAAAAATTATAACAAAATGTTCAAGTTGGTGAGTCCTTATTATTTTTTTAGTGTTTATTTGATTTAACTGTTGATATTTTCAATTTAGATCTTAACTATTGCCCTTTTTGGATTCGTGGCTGCTGATGTTTCACATTTATTCCGACCATCTCATCAATTAAGAGGACCATCAGCAGTACACCCACAGCCGGTTCATCATCAAGGTGCTGAAGCAAATGCGCAAATCTTACGTGCCGAATCAGATATTCAACCTGATGGTTCATATTCTTATTCGTGAGTGTTTAGGCATTTGTTGATTACTTAAGGGATAATTAAATCAATTTATAGATACGAAACTGATAACGGTATCAATGCACATGAGCAAGGACATATTCAACAAGTTGGACCTGAACAGGTAGCAAAAACTGCACAGGGTGCTTTCTCTTGGACCTCGCCAGAAGGTCAACCGATACAGATCAGCTACGTTGCTGATGAGAACGGTTACCAACCCCAGGGTGATTTACCAACACCACCACCAATTCCACTTGCCATCCAAAGAGCTTTGGACTGGATCGCAGCACACCCCCAGCCACAGGAACAACCACAAAGGCATTTCTAATTTTCTAGGATTGAATTTTGCGGATGTGACTTAACCAAGGATAATAAACCAATTTTGTATAAATGCTAAATAATAAAAGAAATTAATAACACATATTCTGCTCTTAATAATCTATGAATTCAGTTTGCAACTTTTGAACTCAATCCTGATATTTGTTGCTAAAGTTGCCTATTGTTAATATCACAAGTGGATATTGATTTAGCTTAATTAATTCGAATTAATTGAATCTTGCATAATTTTTACCAAATATTAATTCATTATGAATTTATGAGTTTTTTAGACATTTTTAGCCAAGTTGAATATCATCAAGATTTTACGTAAGAGCTTACAGGTGACCAATGCCAAAAAAAAAGTGGACACTTGCCGAATATTTCTAACATTCCTGATATTATCAAACTGTTAAATAATTTGTGAGCCAGTGAGAACTGCTAAAAGTTTTAGCAAGTGTCATTTTTAAGGTGATGAAATACCAGTGGGTCATCATTGCGTGTCGTATCATAATATTTAGTGATTGTTTTAATCGCTGGAAACCCACAGGCAATAAATTACAAATTTTGCAACATCAATGCTCATCCCACAATTACGATCATTAAAGTACGTGGAAATTCAGCAACGTTGTTGCGCCGAAGTCAGTGTGTTAAATTTCTAGGATGCACTTTCACAAGCAGGTGTAGATGCACCTGGTATTAATTTATCAACAATTTGCAATGTGCCACTTTAATCAACAATTAAACATTGCAATTACACTCGGTTATCACTCTGAATCACGCAACTTAACTGGAATTAAAGTCATTATTTAAATCAACACTCATTATTTTCATATTTTATTTGACGTTTTTTCAATAGGCTAATTAAATAAATATTGGAATAACGTAATAACTAATTAATTATTACAAGGCGTGTATTCATTAAATAAATTTGTAATTATTTTTCTAAAAAGTATTTATTTGCAGATTATTCATCGCTCTAATAGTTGATTGCGTTTAACAATGAATTATTAAAGTTCGAAAAGAAGAAATATGGCGGGTAACATGAATTTTAATTGTGTAGCAGACTAGATTGCATGAACAATAAGACATTTGCCTATTTAGTTAGTCGATTGATTAGTTATTGATTTATTTCTGTGGTTCTGGATGCGAAGCAATGTAATCCAGCGCACGTTGAATAGCTACTGGGATTGGTGGTGGTGTTGGTAAATGTTCTCCTTGGGGATGGAATCCTGTTTCGTCAGCAACGTACACCAATCGAATAATTTCACCTTCTGGTGATTGGTATTGGAATTGACCTTGCGCTACTTGTGCTTCTTCCTCAGGATGACCTGCATTTTTAAGGAATCCTTGCTCTTCAGCCGAAATGCCATTCCCCGTTTCGTAAGCGTAATTATAGGAGCCGTCCGGATTGATTTCACTTACTTGTCGAATAATTGGTATGTCGTCAGCAATTGCGCATGCCACTAAAGCTAAAACACAAACCTACAACAAACGCAATTAAACTTCACAGTTTTGAGAAGAAGATTAAAAGCTATAAAAGCGCATGCTCTTAACGATTATGAAATTACTCACCAAAATTTTCATTTTGTTAATTAAATTTGTTTCGATTTCAAATAATAATAGAAATAATGGTGATGATGCTAATACAGAGTTTTTAAATTTCTGATTATGCTTGCGATGAGGATGATCGATTTTATACACAGATGCGACTCCCACTTTCATCGAAAACAAGAATCGAATATGAAATTCGCTTGTGGTCTTCATACATCGAAGAATTAAGAAGCAGGAATCAAGAATGGAGATGCAGTAATAATAGAAAGACACTTCAAACTTTCTCAAACTCATGAAATTAAAGTGATTTAATAAGAATTGTTTAATATTTGCACGCAGCGTCAAATGGAGTTTCGTCGTGCAATAATGGCTAATGCATTTTCTTCGTTTGAGTGAAGTTCGTGGAAGATGAAATATTTAGACAAAATTCAACAAAGACGACTTTTGTTTCGTTTTTGTATAATTATGTAATTCGAAAGGACGGTTCATGCAAATTCAACGAATATGAATTTTAATTCAAATTTTGTCGCATCATCCTTTGGAGTTAGTTGTTTAATTAACCTTTAAAAGCAATGAATCTTTCGGATCTTTTTCAATCATCAAACGAGAGGAGACCGCATTGTCCATTCATTATTTTGACGCTTCTGAAGAGATTTTGCAACGGATGAGAAAGAGAACGAAACGAGAACAAGAACAACGGCGTTAGTGTGTCATATTTTTAAAAGTTCATATTGTGTAAGTTTTTCTCATTCTTTCATACTGAAAAATTACTCACCCACATTTTTAACAAGATTTTATTTATTTCTTTATAATTATATTGACCTATTGACTTAAATTTCATTTCACTTCAGTTATTCATATTTTATCTTCACTTTTCATGTTTCAAATTTCAAAATTTCTAAACGCCAACTGATTATTCACTTCATCTTAAGTAGATACTGCTTTTATTTTCAGGAATTGTTTAATACATTTTTGATATTTTTCAATCATAAAATATTTTATTAATTCAATAAAAATTATTCATCAAACATGACATAATACTTGAGAAATTGATTGAATATTAAAATATGAGTATTACAATCATAAACTAGCTATTGGTACAAAAAAACACAAGATATTTTATATAAATTTAAAAGTACATAAATTATCCTTTCAAATATTCAAATATCCGTAAATGATTAGCGACTAATATGTCTTTAAAAGTCCAAGTCCAAAGTTTTCCTTCACTTTTTATTGTTTATTAGCTTTTTCATCAACTCACATCACATCAGATTATTGAACATCTCATGAAATATTTATAATACAAGCGTTTATTTTGCGACATGTGTTTACGATAAAAATTCAATTTGTATTTTAATTTTAATTGAATCTCTTGATATTTTCATGAAACAGGTAGTTTTTTGTCTTTTTCTAGAGTTTTCCATATGTGTCATTGGCATTGGTGAAAAGTATTTGTTTTTTGAGAAATTATATTTAAGCCCCATTTGGCAAAGCTGTTGTAAAAAGTTTTATAATTAATGAGTGTTTAATTAGAGTAACAAATCTATCGTCTATGTGGTTCTTGCGTTGATGGCAGTGTTGCTAAGAAGTCCAATGCTTTTTGGATGGCGATTGGGATTGGGGGCGGCGTTGGTAAATGTTCGCCTTGAGGTTGGAAGCCATTTTCGTCAGCAATGTAGGATAATTGAATTACTTGTCCTTCGGGAGATGTATATTGGTATTGTCCTTGAGCCACTTGTGCTTCTTGTTCAGGTTGACCAGCATTCTTCAAAAAGCCTTGTTCCTCAGCTGTGATACTATTTCCGGTTTCATAACTTGAACAAACAAATCCCGAAGTTATTTTATTGTTTAATTGAAATATTATTTAATTATGGGAAACGTACTTCCATTTGTATGAGCCATCAAAGTTAACTTCCTGTTCCTGTTTCAGAATTGGTATTGGTTCGGTGCTTGGTCCTTGAGGAGCTGCTGAGATTACTCCAAAGAGCGCAAAGCTGATTGCAATCTGCAAAGAGAATTTAAATACTTATTTATTGCCTGACTGGTTGCATATTGTTTAGTTTATAAGTGAATAACTAATTATTACTTTTAACATTTACCAGTAGTAAACGTCGTTTTAAATTAATTATTTGTTAACAGTTACCACATATGAAACATGGTAAAATAAATAATACAATTCGCAACTACCAAATTGCTTAAGACAATGCTCAGAAATTGTTGAAGACAATTAAGCAATTGACATACAAAAACGTGCACACAATATAACTATTGGCAGTTGTAAGATTTATTACATGTGCGAGAATAAAAAGCAATTGCAGTTCGCAAAACACGCATGCCATTTGAGCTGTGCGACAAATTAATTTCAACGATTATTGTTTTCGTCTTGTTTACGATGTGGCCAATTGTGTAACAAGGTGTGTTTACTTAAATGACACGCATCATACACGAGAGAAGAAGAAGAAAAACTAAACAAACGAAGCAAAATTGCAGAAAATTAATCACCGCACGTTTGAATGCGTATAGCTGCTAAGGACTATAATCATTGCATAACGCAAATCAAACGACGAAACGTGCTTGTGTTATTGTTAGGTGTAAGTAGGCGAAGCTCAGCAGGAAGATGAAGAGATAAAGTAGAAGAAAAGAAGAAAGTTCATCAGATTCCGAAGATTATTGTCAAGATAATTTTTATGATTCAAGAGTTGAACTATTACAAAGCGTTTTATGATCTTGTTATGTAAGTTTTAATAGTTTTAAATCAAAAATATTTTCAAAATATGAATTGTAACATTCAATATTATTAGTTTAAACAAATCATAACAAAAATGTATGAAATAATATGATAGTTTTTTAGTAATTTTAAATTTTATTAAGTCATGAAAATTTGATGCTTAAATTTTATTCTAGTAATTAAAGTTAAAACAAGTAATAAAGTTAAGAATTAAGAAATTTTATGTGTTTTAAAGATTAAATAATAGTTTAAGTAAACTTACCAAAAATTTCATATTGGTTTAGTGTATGTATCACTCGTAAACTTGCGGCACAAAAGGAAGTTTTTGATAATGTTAATCCAAGAGCAAATTGAACGCAAATGACAATAACAAAGCGTACGCATTCGGCAATATTTATACTCGCAGCGGTCTGGTGGAGCAAAATTCGAGAAGAGCCGCCAATAATTCATCCCACTACACGGACGCGCCGAGCATCTTCGGCCCCTGGTGTTCTTGCTTCACTTTTCCTCTTCGTCGCCGACTCCACATACTCATTATTTCTTATTTATTCGTACAGGCAATGACTAAATCAAAAATTTGTTTCTCCCGACACCAGCTGAACAAGGATGACATTCACCACTGAATATTCAACGAACAAGCACGCCAAGCAAGTGCACTGAACAAACAACAAGAAGCAGACAATATGCAAATGTGTACATGAATTTTGTTCGGCTCTTATTGAAAAAGTTGATGGGCAACAATTTTTCAAAAGCAAATGCCGAATGATCATTAAACTTATACTTTGTTTAATTAGAAGAAGACTTATATGGATTTCCAAAAAGTGTTGCAAGCACTCAACAAACAAATGCTAATAAATTTGCGATTGCAATTTGAGCATTTTGAAGAAACACGAAATATTCTTAATGAATGAAGAAAAACTTTCCAATCACCTGCAATCAAGTGCTCAACGAATGAATGAATAATACAAAATACAAAACGAAATATTAATTGAGTAATGCACATTGTTATTTAATTATAAACAACGTGATAATCATTGAAGTTTAACGCAAGTTTAGCGTGCATTTAGTGCATGCGCATTCCAAATGCATGAGAAACGCGCCCGCTCAAATTATACACGACTTAAAAACAATCAGAATAAGCAGTTGAATGCGTAATTATTGTTGCTAATCAACACACGCTGTGGGATTTGCGTATTGCGTTATAGATTTTTTTTCTTCTCGTGTCTTATTTTTTTCTCTTCATATTTGAAACGCTTTATCGTCGAATAAAACATAATTAAACAATTAAATGCGCATAAACGTAATGTGTGAATTAATTCGCATCATAACTTAATGGAGTTTAACGCCGGGCATAAAGTTCATAAATTTGCGGCTAAAGTTTATACGGCGCGAAAATGCGATTGCGTTCGTCAAAGGAACGTCATAAATAAATAATAAAAATGACATAAGGAAATCGTAAACGATGATTGCGCATGCTGCTAACACATTATGAGACAGTATTTCACGATATGTGTTTTATGTACTCAAAATCAATGAACTTTAAACGTCAATTGACTAAGTGAAATTTTCTCTCATGATTTAAGTCACATTTTATCTTACACATCTTCAGCATCTTTAAGAATTATTATTATTATTATTATTGATGGATAGATCAATTGATTATGTAAACTTTTTAAGTATTTAATCATATAATTCATTATTAGAAATTAATATTTTTAGTCGTTTTAAGAAAATTTAGTTTAAAGGCTTTATGTTATTTAAAATTGATAAGTGATTAATCGAATTTTCAGTTGATAATAAAATTGTTGATTTTCTTGGGTTGGTTTAAAATAATTTTGATTTCTTTTAGTGCTCTTGCGCTTTTGGTATTGAAGAAAAAAGAAAGTACATAAATTTTTCGATACGTAAATGTGCACAATAAACATGACTGCAAGAAGTTGCGTTGCTTGCACATAAATTTAGCAACATTGCTGGTCAAATAATTGTCGTTTTGTTTACGTTTATCTCTTATACAATATCTGATTTCTTCACTGCTGGTCTTCTGCGTTCCATAATCGTGCTGGCCTTCAACTATGAATGAATCAGGAAGTGCATCTGCTTTGTTGCTAATAATTTGATTGTTTTTATAACATGTTCATCCTGATCAGAGCCACAAATCTACATAGCCCAAGCTCGAAATTGTTTAAACAATCACAATCACTTTTAGAACGCAAAAACGTGCCATGCTCAGATGAGTGTTGACTTGCTAATTAGGGATTTTAAGAGTTTAAGGAAATGATTCGAGTGCTTGCGTGAGAAATTCAATATTTATTAAAAACAATACCTTAAATGTGAAGGTCGCGCATGTAAAGTGAAATTTTTGGGCTATTATGCTTTTATAAAATATTAATGAAGGTTATTTATTTGTTTATGGATCATTAATATGCATAGAATTTTTCGTTGGACAAGTGTAGAATTTAATTTGCTAATTGTTTACGACTCTCTGAAATGTTTAATTGATTACGATGATTAATGAATTTGATTTTAATTTTAATTTTATTATAGCAGGAGGAAAGTGCTTGGAACAATGCTAAATTTGGTTTTACTTTGAATGAACTTGACCTACAAATCATTAACTTTTCTCGCTCATCAGACATTCAGACACGATTGTGAAAAACAAATAAACGCAAATTTATTACTTTGGAGATAACATGCACAATGTATGTATGTTGTGTGTTAATTTGCCAAGAAGGTTAAACAAATCAATCAATTTCAATAGAAGCGTTTATAATTTTTTTAGGCAAATGTGACAACATCGTATTACATCTCCAATTACATTGTAAAAACTGTAATGAGTCAAGGCTGTGTCGTTGTCTCGAGAACGCGCATCTTCCATTAGAGCGACTGAAGATGGATCTTCAATTCTAGTCGCACGCGTCCACAATTTGTTCATTTAAATAAATAAGTCAATAACTCATCGTGCCGCGACGTTTGTGAGGTGCGTCCCGCCCAATGTTGGTCAGCACAGACAGCTAGCTTCGCGAGTAAAAGTGAAGAAGCAAGCAGCAGGCGGATTTCGAAAAAGCACATTCGTTTTGAAAGTGATGACCTATTACAACAACAAAACAACGCACACATTCATGCATTACACGTATGTGAATTTCTTTATGAGAATGTGTGCGTTCCTTCTTAGGAAATTTCGGTTGCACATCACCGAATGCGCACATTGATTGCAAAGAGAACAATTAATAATAAGAATACTGTACGTGTTTGAAAAACCTCACTAATTTCAATTTCAGCTGATGTTACTCAAGTGAAATATTCACGTGAATATTAATTAATGAAGTGACAGCAAGTATAATGAATATTAATTCATATTAATTGGTAGTAAGCTGTCATGATTTTAAATGTTCTTCGTTAAGTTTGAAATTTATATTTTTGGAATTTTTGATTTTATGTCAATGTTATAATAGAGTTAACATTGGCCTTCTTGGTTCAACAGCTGGGATTTTTGAAATTCAAGAAGGTAGATAGAGTAATAAAGTAAATTAAATTGATCTTATTTTGACAAGTTTTAATTTATTGCCTAATTAGCATAAGTAGTTAATAGTGATTGATGATTATACATCAATCAAAGTTGATAGTTGATGCTTATTGAATATGAAACAGTTAGTCATAGTTTTAATTATTATAGATAGGTTTATGGAATATTTCCGGTTACGGTTCTATAGAGTCGTAGTGTGGAACACTTTTGGTCAGGAAGTGAACTTGTTTCTACCTGATCCAGATCCGACTGTTTTGTTTACAATATTTGCACCGGACGTCACTGTTGAAACATTTCTAGTACCTGCTATATTTCGCCTAGCAGATATGACCAGAATATTTTCTCTAGCAGGTAACAGAAATGTTCAGTTTGGCCAGTGTGCTCTACAAAGCGAAAACAACCACGTGTTTTGTGAATGCACAGGTCCAGTGTTAAAAGAATAGTGAAGTGATTAATAATAGTTCAATAGTGTAATAACAAGGATTAGTATAAGCCTCATTAAGTGAACCAGTAAGTGAATTTATTTTTGTTATAATCTATCTCTGGAATCGTAATGAATATAATATATCCATTGGTTAGTTAATCAATGATGCTCTCGCTTGCTCTCGTCGAATTGTTTTCCTAGGTAATAATTTCTTCGTGATGTGTACACAGATATGAACGTAATTGTTATGAATCGTGCTGATAAATATTGAACAATTTGCCATTCAATGATGTCACGTCGCAAACATAAACCCAATTTGTCCATTTGCACAATCAAAACTTTCAATTTTAATATCACAGCCGCTGCGATAACTTGCAATAACCATTTGTTAACATCATTTAGTAGAATTCTATTGTAGGCTAATTGTGCCTGCTATAATTGTCTAATTTAGAGATCACTAACTATTGCTTTAGTTTCAACTAATTAGGTCATATTTAGCAATCAACTGAACCTAGTACTTAGTTGGTACATGGATCAATATCAAAATTAATAATAATTTAAAATAAATGGTGCAATTACTATGAAAATAATGTATTCATTGCGGTATGAACGCAAGTCGATACATATAATTTAATTTGCGTTGGACTAAGTACAATGAGAACATCTCGTCCTGTTTGTAAATGACACAAAATTGGTTTTTGATTAGTCAAATCGTATAGAACTTGATTTCCTTGATTGTCAAGAACAAATGGCGCTGAGAAACCTAAAACACAATCATATTATTACCAAATGAGCTATATTAATAACTAAAATTACTTACAGCCACCAACAATTGCAAGTGCAATTGCAACTTGAAGTACACTTTTCATAATGCTATCAACATTTAATAACAACAATAGGCACCCAACCAACTTCTGCTTTAACAAATGCTCGATTTATGAATACAATTGTTTTTATATCTTGGCTGATATCACTGAAAAGTAATATTAATTAAGTCAACAGTGCAAAATCTATAATAATATTTATATGTAAGTAAGCACAATTAATTAATTAACTTGTATGCTGATAATTAAGAAACGTTTTTATAAAATTCATGTAATTTTATTGAAAAATTCATGCAAGTTGACACAGCTGTTAAACAATTCGTAAAGTATTGTTCGACAATTATGAGTGACAAAGATGATACTAAATATGACAAGAAAATGTTGGGTTGAGTTACAAACTAGATTTACAATATTAAAGCGATTTGTACAATCCATCAAGCGATTTGTTTAAATAAAACACATTGTGAATATTGCTGAAGTAAGGCTGATAACAGGATAAAGGATTGATGTGAAAGGATGCATTATTATGACGGGTTCAAAGGCTTTCTATGTGTGTGCTATCAATGTTTGTTGAACCTAAAATTAAGTCAATTACTCATGGAAAATTACTTGAAATAATTCAAAGATTACTTACTTAATATTTATATCCGTTGCCACCACCGTTACCATTGCCCTTGGGGTAACCACCACCTCCATTTCCATTACCACCACCTCCAGCCGCTTCTTCAGCAGCGTTCATCTCCAACGCCTTCAGGATTTCTTCAGGAATTGGTGGTGGTGTTGGCAAATGATCACCTTTAGGTACGAATCCATTCTCATCAGCTGTGTACTCAACAGTAATTACATTGCCATCAGGATCCGTGTAAGAATACGATCCTTTGACAGATTCAGCTTCGTCATCAGTTCCAGCATTTTTCAGTTCACCCTCTTCTTCAGCTTTAATGCCATTGGACGTCTCAAAACTAAAATTAATTAAAATTAATCAATTAATTCATATAATATTTAGTCAAGTTGTTGGTGATTACCTGAATTTATAATTGCCATCACCATTGTTTTCATTTTCATAGCTCAGAATAGTAGCATCAGCATCTGGTCCACCGCCTCCATTTCCGCCTCCAGGTGGCCCATAAGTGCCTCCAGGTTTACCACCTATGCGCAGAAAGTTTGGTGAGAATCAAGTAAAAGGAAGAAATGAAATCCTTGAAATACATTTTACGAGTGTGATATTTGACCGTAAACGAGTGCACGCGTTCGCTTTTACTGTTTCAGAGATTTAAACGTAGCACATGCAAAATCGATTTTCGCAATTGATATTAACGATACGAAGTGTGCACAGAGAAGAGAAGCGAACAGGCTACCGTGCATATTGGCAATGGTGATTTGCATGCAAAAGTCGTGTGCTCGTGCCTCTTTCTCTACCACCCTTCACGTCTCGCGTATTTGGAGCACGTAATAACCTTTCACGAGTTCGTAAAGATGCTGCCAGAGACAAACTTACGACTGTTGCTTTGTCTTTTCTTTTGTTGTTCAATACATTCGCGATTTCCGAACGATATCATGCATGCTGAACGCTGCTAAGACAAAGGAATTAATTAATTTATTCCACTCTTGAACTTTGTACTTTATTCTGCACAATCGTTTTGTAATTCTTCGTTTGGAATTACTTCGGTTTAAAAGAAGTAAGTAGGTTGTTTAATGCGTAAATTATAAGATTTGTAGTTGGATTGTTTCTTACCACCATTGCCTCCTTTTGGGGGTGAAATTCCTGGACCGCCACCAGCGCCATTTGCACCATTCGGAGGCAGATAAGTGTTCTCCAAGCGAGCCGCGCACGAAACGCTCACCAACGTTGCGACGATCAACTGCAGACAGTCGTAAGAAGACAGTGCGTTAAATATATTATAAGACATAAGAACATGAACAACTTTCACCGATTGCATCTTCATTTCAATTTCAATATATTATGGAATTCTTCATTCATGTTTACAGCATACGATTTGAGAATTGTTGTATGTATTCTTCTTGGGGCGTAATTTATACGTCAATTACGCATTACAGATCTGCTTTCTGCTGCTGTTACCATGTTAAGCGCTTTTACCTCGAACGCGCTCAAATAAATAAGTAAGTGAGTAAGTAAGCTTGCGCAAAATATCGGGCAAGGTTGATGCTGCTCATCACTTTGAGCAATGGCTCGCACAAATGGAGCGCTTGATTCATTCCATTGATAATGAATATACAAAGCGTTTAACTAATCTTCAGAAACTTGATTAACTTTTCAAAAGTTCGCTGAGAATGATTAAGTAGTAGTGGATGTTTGAGACACACTAGGTGTGAACATAAAAAATCCAAGTCAGGTTAGGTAGTTAGAGTTTGAATTACATTTAACTACATATTGCACAGTAATGTTTATGCAATTGACCAATAATTGGTAGCATCTGCAAATTCATTACTCAAAGTATTTAGAATGCAACTGAACGCGGTCATAAATTAAGGATCAATTAAGAATACGAAATATTTAAGTGAAGTATTAATCATGCTATTTTTCTAATGAAAATTTAGCAAATGAGATCAATTGAAAGTAAATTCTATGCTGTTTATGTAATGTATAAAGATGATTTAGTTTTTTGAAGCTGCAGATGAAAATGAGTAAGTGAATTTATTTATGGAGCGGATCAAATATCAATAATTTATTGGGTGACTTATTGCGTGTTGTATTATTGCACATGATGTGAAACATGATGCGCAAGACACTAACATGCCATAAATCCAATCGGCAAATAAGGTAATCATTGATAAGATGTAGCCATGTTGCGCATGATGCGTGAGTTAAATTGGATGTTGAAGATGAGTCAGTTATGCAATTGTTTTAAAAGTATTACAGTTGTTAGAAACTGTGATTTAATTGCATAAAGAAATTTAAATTAAGCAGATGAATACATTTTCCAAGTAATTCACTTGAAAGTTTCAGTTCAATTATTTCAATTATTTATGAAACATCCTGTAATATAACCACCGTAAGAAATGTGAATGTTTAAACTTATTTATTGTTGTCAGCTATTGAAGCTTCCTTGATCGTTCGACAGATTTAATGTTGAAATTCTTTAGCGTTTTGTTCTTCTTCTTTCACAAATCAATACTTTGAAAATTTCAGTAATTTCACTTTTCAGTAACTTTTTGAATAAGTCACTTTTCTTTTGTTATCTTTAAATTTGGATTAGAGAAAAATTAGAATTTTCTAATAGAATTTCATACAACAAAAAAATAATATAAAAAAATTATATTATACTACTTACCCACTTCATTTTATTTAGGAGAAGAACTTTGGTAAAATCTTCCAAATCACAAAAGAATTATTTAAAAAAGTAATAATTGTTGATGAGAGTCAACTAACTGAACTTGTATTGTACGAATGGCGTTGTTGAACGTGTTTGATGTTAAAGTTAGACCGGTTACAAATAAGGTAGCTATCAAGCAATTGGTAAACGTGGTAATGCAGATAATTGGCGAAGAATCTTCCCTTTATATATCCCATCAAAATCGGAGCAGCCGATCGACGTTCGATACTCACACACATACGCATCGCATGATTGCATTATTCGACATTACTCGAATTGCATTACATGCCACATACCAACCCCACCAATATGCGGTGAAAATGCATGCATGCACGAGATGCACTCGCAGAAGGTGGCATCATATCAAATTCTCACATTGACATCTCGCTCGTGTGCAATGCTGCTCAAATGCATGGCAATTGCAATTCGCTTAATCGGAGCGCACACTCGGACAAGATCATCTTCTCCATAAATAAATGCTGCCGTTTGCTACCATTACATTACATTAGATTAAAGATCAATTAGATGTAAAATGTAAATAGTTAAAAAGATTTCCACAATTAATTGGAGTTTACGTCCAAGTCCATTGGGGTTATTATTTAAATAACTAGATGAACACTGAATGCGCATGTCGTTAATTGGTATGGAACAGAAGGACTGAAGAACTGTCGATTGCGTAAATGAGTTCTAATTTAAGTATTTTATTGCTTTCTGTAGCACCTTCATCGCCACCTTTCACACTTGATTACTTTTACATGCTCTCAGAGTTAAACACTTCTTAGTATTAATGATTATTAATGCACAACGTAAGTAACTTTACAGTTTATTGATAAGATTATGTAATTAAGTTTAAAGTGTTTTGATAAAAGAACTTGATATGATAATGTAAAAATGACTAAGTTCTTATATTTGTCGTTTTTTAAAGATTGCATAAATTACTTTATAAACAATACCATCCCTGGTAGTATATGAAATACAACCCACTCCCGTATAAATAACAAGCTGACTGCTATCAAATAGTGATCTGGAAATAAAACAAAATGAATGCGTTTAATCACTAGTTGAAGTCACATACTCATTATTGCAAGATGCCTGCTGATATATATTTGGTGAATTGGTTGTATTATCAAAATTGCTACTAAGCTGACTATGGCCAAAATTCATTCCAGCTGGATTCACATGCGGATCTGCTGTTGAGTCATCAGCAAAACATTGAATTAATAGCCATGCTAATAATAGTTTATAAGTGTGCAAAAGTAAACTTTTCAACATGTTGAAGTGCTCATCAACGATAAACTAAAGCTAAAATCAATATGCTTTCCTTTATATGCTTGATCCTCTAAAGATATGAGCATTATAAATATTTTTACTCCTTGCATATTTTCTTTACTTGATAATTATGCATTTTCATTAATTTTAACATATTTAACACAATAGATGGGCATCTTAACAAACACTCCTAGAGAACTAGTCATACTTAACATTTTCAATTAGTTCTTATCAAAGCTATAAAAATTAATACTAGTAGACGTAATACTTTCTGACAATGCTTTAAAAATATAATTTTTGTTAATAAAGTAATCAATTACTTTGTTAGACATTATATTTTATTTTATTACTCAAGATAATGCAGTTTGAAAATTATTTATCCTTGAGGATTGATATTGCTAAACTGACTATTTTGATTGAAATCATTATTTTGGTTAAATTGAGCGTTGTAATCATTTTCACTCTTTTGTACCATCTCAGCCACTTTTCTCTGAAGAACTCCGAGCAAAGCGGGTGCAACATCAATAGTTTCATCCTTATCATTTAACCTAAACGGTCGTTCACTTCTATAAATGGTGTAATACACTTCATAAGTTCCATTGGTTGTATCATATTCATAACTTCCTCCATTATTTATATAGCCAAGGTAATTCTTTTTAGTTGATCCAAAACTATTAAAGGAGTTCTCTTTGAAGTTATTAAAATCATTATTTGGCGGACTAAAATACAAATAATCGTAATTATACATTTTCTTGAGGTAATTTTCATCTACTTACTTGTTATTAAATCCACCGGCATTTGCTGGAGGCCCTGATCCTTGAAAATTTTGTTGTGCATTGTTAGATGCAACACCAAACATGAAAACACAAGATAATATCATATAATTGAACAACATCTTGCTTAGATGATGATCACAGTGAGACTGGTGTTTCATAATTTATGAATAAAACTTAAATAACATAGCATAGCTACTAATCTCGAGATGGAATATCATTATAAATTTATGCTCATTCGCAGTCAGTATCTTTGTTTGTATTTTTAGCGAGTCCAAAGCAAGTGTGCCAATAATATTTATTGCATATTTTACTACATGATGTAATTGTTTAAATGTTCACCTTCAAGAAATTCACAAAAGTACAGGTGACATTCAACATTTTCAAGTGTCTCTTATTATTAAATTCCTGGGTTTCTTTATTAAAACAATCGAGAATCAACCACAAATTTATCCAATATTTCCACCAGCTAAACTGCCAGCTAAGTAAGTACCAATGCCACCCCCAAATCCTCCTCCTGCTGGGGGTTTCTTAAAAATCGAGTAAAACACTTTGAAGATAATTCCATCCAGGGTGGTAAATGAAAACGACCCCATTCCAGAATAAAGTCCAAGCTCGATATTTTCATTTTGAGATCTGTAAATTAAATCATTTCACAAACAATTAGAAGAATAGATCAATAAATAAGAATTATCACATACTCATTGTTGTAAGGCCCTTGTTGATAATTATTTTGCGAATTGAAATTATTGCCAAAATTATTATCAAAGCGACTATTCCTTAAATTACTTCCACCTGTGTTGAATTGCTGCGGTTCGGCAATGGCATAATAAACAAGACATTGGATGAGCAGCCATACTAATAACATTTTATGAATATGCTTGAGCAAAAGTTTCAACATGTCTAAAGTGCTCACCGAGAACAAACTAAAGCTAAATGCATTGTTGTTCGCTTTATATGCGTGGCATGCCAAAGAAATGAATGATATTTTACATTTGGATATGAGTGTAAAGAAATTTCAAACTCATCTCGCAAATCGCAATGAATATTTTCTTTTAATCGCATATGAATTTGCATTAGAGTTTTCCCGTTTAAATGAATAATTCAGATAGATTTGTGATTAATTATTTAATTTTTTCCATCGTCTACGACGAAGTATTGTTTATACTTTACATGACCTTGTTCATGAAGATGCACACAATGTACAACATGAAATCGTATGCAATGATATAACTGTTGCGCATCTTCACGTTTTCTGCTTTTCCATTAAACGTAAATGCACATTGTTAGCGGGGTAACACTCCTAGAAAACTAGTCAGTCGTGACATTTTCTACTTGTTTTTTGTTTGAAAAAGTTAACAAACAATTAAAAATTCCTTTACGAATTTTACTTGATTCTAAAATATCATCAAATCAGAAAAAATTTCTTAATTACGAATTTCTTTCAGTTTTCTCAATAATATAAAAATAATTTAAGACTAAAGAACTCTTTATGATATAATTTTATTCTAGAGATTTTATCATGACTCGTGATTTGGGAGTTCCTAAAATATTTTACGAAACTAAAGCTTGACTGGAATTTGTTGCTTTTCAATTCATGCCAAGTTAAAATTAACATCAATTCAGGTTATTGATTTTAAAGACGCGACAGTAAATAAAATCTTGATCTATAAATTCCAAAGAACATTATGAGAACATCATATTTGTATGAACTTTATAACTTGCACAACACCCGATTTATTACAAATGAATTTTCTAATATGAATTTCTAAGTTTTTGAATTCACCAGCAATAATTATGCTATCAATCACGTTCCTAATCAAAATTCAATATTACTGTAAGTAGCTAATAATAATTATTATTTCATTTATCAATATCCCACATCGATTATACTGAATGTTTAAAATTAATAACTCCAACATTTTGAGAACTCAGTTAAACAACTTTATAATACTCAAGAGAATTACTTGATGACCTGCTTCTTCATTGCATAACATTGAGGTGTCTTCGGCTACGCAGATGAAGACCAAATAGGACATGGTTAGACGAGAAGGATAATCATTACCAAAACTGTCAAAAATGTTAACGAAATTCATAAATAACGCAGCGAAAAATACGCGCATGATAATAATCATTAGTGGAAGAGTCGAATAAACTCATTTGCAAGTTGACGAAACGAATCGCCATAATTGTTTAATGTCTTAATGACAAATTCTTTCAATGGCTGAAGAATTTTTATTACACTTTGATGAAATATTATACGCTTTGATGAAGCGTAGAGATGCGTGAATTAATTAATTAAGCCAGCCGCAGTGACCTTCTATTATCACACACACCAAAAGAGTTCTTTTTTTCTTCAAGCGCGTCAAATTTGCGCAACGATTTGTCAATGTAAATTCTATGGTGAATTAGGCTCTAAATGGCTGCGTGGTTTCATCAAATTTCAATGCTGAGAGCGAACGCATTTATTCTTCATTCATCAAAGTACGACTTGCAACTTGCAGGTCAACTCCCAAGTAGCGAAATGCCAACGACAATATGTTTGAAGATCTCCATAAAGTCAAGTTAATTCTCTACGTGATTTGAATTGTTAACGCGCTCCAAACAAATTAATTAATGAACCACTTTGTTTCTTCTCGCTTCTACGGATAAAACGCATTTTAAATGTAGATAAGCTTATCAATAATGCGTGGGAACTTGCAATACTGAGAGATTACTTTTATAGATGGACATGTGACCTGCTACTAGATCATAAATTTATTTTAAAACTAATCTTTAAAGAATTATCTCTCATTCTATTATTTATCTTATTAATTTTTGATATATTTCAGGTGGAATGATGAATAATTACTCTGACCACCAATTCATAGTTAGTATTCTCTTAATTAATTTTAAATTAACTAGATACTTACTTATTTAAGATCGAGTTGTCTATTTTGGTTTATTTGATTTTCATAAACAACGAGAAAATAAAAATAACTCGTGAATTGACGCGGTGATAATCTATTCATGATCTCGTTGATGTTACTTCAAGGAAACGTGACTTGTTTGTCGACAAATTTGACTTCCTGGATGTGTAATGATGTTCCACTTTTATTACGTGATTCTGCATACGCAGAATACCGTTTCAACCGTTTCTCGTGCCTCTCAATCACAACAAACACACCGCAGAATTGCAAATTTAGTGAATTTGATGCAAAAATTATTTCAAGGCTGAACAACTTTTACTATCATCATAATTATGTACATACATCATTGAGTGATTAACAGTTTCACAATGCATTCACTGTGCGCTTCTTAACTGCTTCTTCTCTGCATTTTTTTGTCGTGTGCCTATTTCCAATAGACACTTTTAGCCTAGACCACCGCCAGCTAAAGATGCCAAAGCCGCAGGTGAAATGCGATGTCTCGGATTTGGTTTGGGTCTTCTCGTTGTTGTCGTTGTAGGTGGTGCCACTCTGAAGCCGAATTTATCGGCAATGTATGCGAATTTTTGTAAAATACCTTTCGGATCCAAATAGGAATAACTTCCAGAAACAGCAAGGTTATCACCATGTTCATCAACGACTCCAGATTGTTCCACTTGAATATTGTTACTGGTTTCGAAGCTTAAAACGGAATCAGCACAATTAACTCACTTACTTACAAAACAAACCTACTTTCAAAAGATTATTTATCACTTACCTGTATTTGTATTCTTTACCATTCGACACTTCTTTTAAGGGTTCGTAATTGAATTGTTGAATAACACTTTTACCTTCATTTCCGTCTGCTACGCTTTGAGTTTGAACTGTTGCAGTGAACAGCGCGAGAACTAAACTGTAGATCAAGTTGTGCAACATTTTAGTCGAATTTTGGTTGAATATTCGACGAATGCTTATATCCGACTGAAAAAGATTAATCTTATGAATGCCTTTATAATATTATTAGATGATGAATACCAGTTATTGGCTTATTACCACGATATGCTTAGCTCATTTACAACACTAATAATCCTTAATTAGTGAGTGTAGTGAATAAGGTCATTCTTGTTTACTTCTTATGCAATATATTGACGTATATTAACTATTTATAATATAATAATACTATATCCGTGATTGGACTACATTTCTTTAAACAACTTCAAGTCCAGTGAAAACTAATTCCGAATTAAATTTACATTTAAAAAGTAAATTACGTGAATTGTCTTATTACATAATTTGTTTTTAAACTTTTATCAGTTTACTTATGTCACTATGAATTTAAAAAATACTTGTTGTAATTTGCCTCTTATTTGATTATCTAAATTTTCCATTGACGTAATAAATATTTATCCCAAACCTCCACCTTGTAATGAGGTTACTAATTGAGGATTTATTCTTTGAGCTACACCAAATACTCCTGGTTTTTCTTCTTCTACAATTTGATATCCGAATTCATCAGCAATATAGGAAACTTTTTGAAGATGGCCTTCAGGATCAATGTAAGAGTAACTTCCTGTTACTGTGAAAATATTGTTAGTTTTATCATACGTTCCTCGTTGAGAGACTTCTATGTTATTGCTAGTTTTGTAACTAAAACAAATTTTTGAAATTTCAAGTTATTCTTAAGGAAATAGTAGAAATATTACCTGTAGGTGTATTCTTTGTGTCCACTTGGAGTGTCCGAGAATGGAACATAATTATATTCAGTTATTATGCTGTTACTTTCATCATTTTGTGGTCTTGCTGAATTAAAATGCGCAAAACTACACAGAATTAAAACACAGAGCACTGTAAACTTCGTCATTTTATATTAAACTCTTCAGAATTTGTTAGAAACAAAGAAGATATGTACTTGTTGGTGGTACATAAATAACTAAAGATGCAATGAACAATTTTCATAGAAATCACTTACAATAACCATGCATAATCCGAGGACTTGGATGCGATTAAAGTAATAAGCGTGATGGTGATGATGATGGTGCTTAATGCTTCAAGTATGAATAAAATTACAATCACTAATATTCAAGTGATATTTTACAAGATTTATCGATATGAATCAGCAATAATCGACGCATAATAATTTCATATTAGCCGAGTAATTGTAACAAGATAGAAAATCACTTGCAATTGAATACATTGAAGAATTGTAGAAATCATCTGGCTAATTTGAACTGAAACAAAAAAGCCATTTGCTCACGAACAAATGCAATTAAAAACTAATTATCTATAAACATCTTCTTCTTCTCTTAGTCCATCTTTTTGCTGTTGGTTCGTGTAATAAGTGGAGCTCCTACCTTGACATATTCAAAGTGTCAATTATATGAATAAAACGTTTTATTGTTATATTACTATTGTTTAACTAATTACTTCATCAATTTGCACAAAGTGATTTTTGTCTACTTACTTATTTTAAGTGCCTCTATTGGAAAGAGGTCCTTCTAAATTTAGCAATTGATTTTGTAAATTATCCTCTTACTATGAGAAAATTAGTACTTTTCTCAAGATATTAAGATATTTCTGCCATTTTTTCCCCTACAACTTTCATCATTTGATGGTCTTGCTGAAATCAAATCCACAAAACTGCCCAGAATCAAAACACACAAAACTTTAATTTTCGTAATTTTCAATTAAACTTCTCACTCTATCAAGGAACGATATGTACTTGTTGGTAGAACCGAAATAACTAAAGACGCAATGAACAATTTTCATTGAAATCGCTTACAATAACTAATTTTATCTTTTTGCTATTGGTCGTTGAATTAATAACCGTACTAAATACCTTGACATATTCAAAGTGTCAATTATATCAATAAAACATTTTATTGTGATATTAATATTGCTTAAATAATTACACGACTTCATTTATTTGCAGAATATATTTGTTCAATGCTTTCCTAGATTGATTTATACAATTCGTATTTTGGTCGGCCAATTTACGTATACAATTGTACTTTAATTATTTTTATCATAAAGACTGGAATTTCCCAACAACATTGTTTTTAATTTAGATTCAAATGTGGTGTTGTTTCGTGTTATCGCGAATAAATAAATATGGAGAGTATAATAAGATAAGTAAGTGCATGAGTTAATGAAATATCAACGAAAAACCGAAATTTATAGCAATTTCAGTAAAACGCATTAGTTTTATCACCAGAAAGCGCATATATAAACGCATGCAAATCGTAGAAATTGTTTGATTTGTGCGAATTATTGCTGTCGCTGTTATCTTGACGTAGAGTTGGAAAGTGAAGTTACTCGTAAAATGTTTAAAGTACTTTCAATTATTTTCGTGCTTGCTGTGACTGCTTATTCGTCACCTGTTGCTCTTCCGGAGCCAGATCCTCAGTTAGTGAAGACGTTCTTTAATGCGGAAATTTATCCACCGCCGAATTATGGTGGAAAATCTGGTTCAATGACTGGTACAATGACAGGAGGACAAATGTGGTATGCATAATTACATTATAATTTGTTGAATATCTTGCTTAAAATATGGTTTCTAATTCAGGGGTGGTGATGAAGACGAAGAAGAAAGTCCGCCACCGATGATGATGGTGTGGCAACAACGTGGCGGCGGCGGAGGCGGTGGTGGCGGTGGCGGTGGCAAGATGAGGATGTATAAAGTATACAAAATCTTCTTGTAATACCATCCACCTTTTAAATTTTCTATTGCCCTCTACAAAATAGAAAAGAATCATTCGTAACAGATACCCAATGCTAAATTTAAAATTAAATGTTGAAGATGGAGCCACGATGTTTAAAAGTTGATTTTCTATGAAAAGTTCAAAAATAAAATTACATAACTTGTACTACCAAAAACATAAACTATTTAAGTATATATTTTTACTAGAATAAAAAGATTCTTTGCCATATGTGTCATTCAATCCAGAAATAAATCTTTGAATATTTCTTCAGAATTAAACAATATATCAATCCAGACGACAGTAAATACATTAACAACTAATTATCTAAATGAATCCTTGATGTTCAGTAGGTGAACATGCACATTATTTACACAAAAGTGCAATATTATTATTGCATAAACGATCGAATCCAGTTGCAACGCACATATCGGATTAATATTTAAACAAAACGAAATAAAATTATTCATTGTGGCAATGCCACGTGCATCCAACGAAGAGGCTCACCTCTTGGAAGAGAGACACGTAATGCAAATAGTCAATAAGTCCGTTTGTCAAGTAACCTTTAGTTTATAAGGTGAGGTAATAGGTCAGGTCTGAGAGCTCATCTGCCTTTCCCTTCTTGCCTCTCTTGTTCAATTCGCTGCTCTTTCATACATGCGCGCACATCACATACGAATTCGAATTTTGTGTTACTCATCAGGCGAAACATCCGTTTGGAAATACTTCAAAACTAATCAATTCATGATAATAGTCAAACATGCCTTTACTTTTCTTCGATACGCGACAAAAATCAGAAATCTACTCGCATAAATATTTTACGCAATATTCATCGATTGGATAAGCCGCCAAAACGCAAGAATTCATCATATATTGAAGTCAACCTTGCATGAAATGCCACAAATGCCAAACTCAGCCAATGATGTCAAAAGAACACATTGACAACAACAACCAAAACATCTTGACTTCAACTCTAACAAAGTGCATCTCATTAGCGTGAGATTAATTAAACAACATCATTAACAGGTGCGCTAAATGCAATTAGTTGTTGACACCTACTACTATCTTCATGTTGGATGCACGTGCACGATGCGTGCCAAGAGCTCATAATGCACCAGCATCACCAACGACGACGACGACAATTGCGCTGAGAAACAGTCGAAAGTTTATAAGCAAATAAATTGCTATTCGAGCTCGGATAAAATTCATATTTTAAATGGGCATTTATTCGCGTATTGCATAAGCGGCGTGTTTTGTTTTCACGTATTGTTAGGTGGTAATCGTTTTCACTCAGAGTCGCAATGAGCACTTATCCTCCCGGTAATAATAAATTATTGTACCTATGTGCAATCCAATTGTTCGAAATTGCATCAGGTGAGTTCAATTAATCTATAAATCAATTTATATGCCCATCAAATGATTGTTTATTCTTGTGCGTACACGCATGGCGGCATCTAATAAATAATTACTTGTAATACATTTTATTCACTCACAGCATGATTTGTTATTAATGTGTAAAGCATTAAAATAGGATGCGAAACGGGATACACAATTTTTAAATGGTGAATAAAATGTAAACAATAAAAGGAGAACGCCGCAGTGAAATGTTAATTACTTCAGGCTGGTAATTGAGCCGAGACATGTTTTATTCTACAGGATGTTAATGATTCCACTTCATTTTATTTGTTTATTACAGCAGGTGTGTGAGGATGATGATTGACTTGGTATAATAAATTATTTAGTTTGCACTGCGTGTGCTTGAACAAGACGCAGCACGAGCTGGCATATTAAATCGGTCTGGCATTTGGCGAATCTTCCGCCGCAGGCAAGGACATTGCAAGTGACCACAAAGTAAAAGAATACACTCATTTGTACCTACTTACTTACTGACTGACTGACTGAACTGTCTTGCTACATCTTCGTGTCTTACACTTGTTCGCTCGTTCGTCCGCGTAGAACAAACGCGATGCGCGAGCCGAAAAGCAATAATTGCACAACAACATCAACGCCGTTTGGCTGTAATCGCAGTTTCATAACTTTCCGTTACATTCCGCGCTCCTCGTTTATCGCGCGTTAGCAGAATTTGTTTTGCTCTTCGCCCGGCTGGGAGTTGGTTGTTCTTTAGCGGATAATTACACACGCTTAAATATCACCAGCTGTAAACAAAAAATGCCAATGCAAGGAGAAAATTCTATTAGATTTTTGAATTTCATTTGCCGTTTATTTATATCCATGATGTAATTAAATCTTTATGGGTACAATTGCTATGATGTGTAAATTTAATTTCACATTTGTGAATTACTCAATATTTATTAATAAGTATCCATGCAGAAATCAATCAAAATATTAATTTCTTTATCCAGAAATATTTATTTCATAAAATCACATTGAAAAAACAGAGAAAAATATTTTTCAAAAAATAGGTACAAAAGAAAAGCCATCGTATAATACAAACAACAAGTAAAAAAATGTACAGAGAGAAATACAGTAAAATAAAAGAATATCAAAAATAAATTCACTATCCCAGTGTGTTGGTATCTTCTTTGAAAAATTCGGTATAATTAGCAATAATGATATCGTTGAGCTTATTTGCCAATCTTTACTTGTGGTCTGTAACCATTTTCATCAGCTGTGAAAGTAACCGTGTACGTTTGACCAGTCTTTTCGTCCTTCCACGTAAAGGATCCATTCATAACTATGGCCTGTCCATCCTCGCCGCCCACGTCCTTCAGTTTACCTTCCTCTTCGCGTGTGATGCCGTCGGACGTCTCAAAATTGAACTTGTAACCATCAATTCCATTGTTGTCGTTCTCGAAGCGCACAATTGTTGCGTCTTTGCCACCTTGCGGAGCGCCGAATGCGAGCGCAATGAGCGTGCATAAAACAACAATCTAGGTGGAGTAATGGCATACAATTAATTAAGTAATTACGCTCGTGAGCAATGGCAATTAAGCTGGCGGTCTGGGTAATTGGGCGACTTACAGTTTTCATCTTTAATCCGCTTAATCGACGTCGAAGGCACAGAAGATTTGGGCGATGAGCAGCGCACTGAGGACGACAATCGACAATATCACAATTGCGATGCAATCAGAGTTTATATATGATGTCCTCCTTGCCGTGTACTTGCGCTTTTGCGCTTTTTTACAGCTGTATTCTGCACAATACACCAGCATGCAAGTGTACGTGCACGACCAACACGTGGGGATGTAACTTGTTCGCTTCTTTGACTGTTGTGGTGCATGACGTTATGCCGGTAGGTACATGTGTATGATGATTGTTCATATAGCCGACACACCAATACACAGCCATAGATTTGTTTCTTGGGATGCGAGTAAGCTTTCAGTATTTATGTACGTATTGTTTCAACATCGATTAGGAAAACTTTATAACACATGCGCGCACGAGAGGCGCAGGCTCACTTTGTAATTGATGATAAATCATTGCTTGTCGCCATAAAAATCTAATCAATGTCAATATGAAACTGAAAAGTGTTAAGTAAAGAACTAATTACCGTGCATCCTACAACTACATTATCTAAGGTTAATAACTAATAAATGTACACATAAATTATGAATTATTGTATTGGTTTTTATTTCAAAAACTATTTCTTAAACATTCTGTAGATTATATAAAAGCTAATCATATGTACATCTTTTTTTAATCGCTGATAATTATGGGTAAACGACTTTATTGATCAATCAATCGATTACCTAAAAGAGTAAAATAATCGAAAATTTCAATAGGATAAAGACTTCTAGTTTGTCTATAATTTTCTACGATTTTATTGGGCTGTTGTTTATTTTTTTGTGATGAAAATCACAAATTTCAAGTAACAAACAATATCCTTGTTTACGTCGAGTTTAATAGCTGATAATTAAGTAATTTTTGAATAATTGTATTTTTAGATGGTGATCATAGAAATATTATTAATTTATGTAGGTTCATCTGCAATTACTTATACGATTTTACACGTTTAAAGTTAATGCATGTAAATTACCATTTATGATCGTCATGCTATTGTACTTGCGCTCAAAACGCAAACATACTCGTTTAATATTCAGCGTGAAAAGAAACATTATTAATTTGTTATTACAAAATTACCTACACGCATGATTAAAAGTATATAAAAGTTTTACTTTGTTGTTAACGCTTAAACTTTTTACAAACGACAATAAATTATCCTAGATGAATTAGGTTGCGATCAGAGGTAATTTAAGTTTATCAATGCTTTGCCTTTCGTAAGTAATGAAGAAATACGTTGAAAACCAGAAAAGTTAATCGGGTAATTAACAAAACACTAATAAGATAAGTTAATAAGCAATCGATGAGAAAATGATCAAATAATAAAGCAATAATTAAGTATAATTACATCATAATTAAACGCTACGATTGTAATTGCGAGTGCAAAAAAGGGACTGACTTCCTCATCGCTTTCATCAGCCTTCTTTAGTTCAGGAGGAACTTGAATTTATTGCCATTTTGCTTCGCGTGCGGTTTTTGCGCAAAGGCGAGCGTAACAATAATAACGTGCGATAATTTATTACGTTTTTTGTAATGCGTTCCGCCGCACGCCCACTTTTCTTCTTTCCATTGCTCAGCGGCAATGTCAACTTTCTTCGCGCGCGCTTTCTTTCGACTTGTGCGGTGACCGCCGAAATGCGCACGTGCAAATTCCAGCATGCAAACAAAACGATGTAAATTTCGCGCATTGCAGCAACAACTTCTTCTTTTTCTTCTTCTTCTTACTCCTCTGCTTGTCGCAATGACAATGCCAATTGAACCGCAATCCCAGAAAGTCTCGAAGCAAATGTGAAACGTTTAAATATCACATTACGAGTGCCACCTTAGCACCAGTCGTAAAGAAATGAGTAAAAGTTTAAGTCTTCCGATAGCTGAGGATAGAAATGATTCATAGACAATAGACACTCCGACATAACCGATGAAGTAATCCTGCACGACGCATCCAGACTGCAGACAACTTTCACTTTGACCTTGAGCTAAAGAACTCTTAAGTTTTCTACTTCATTTTTTTTACATGGTTTAGTTATACTTGAAATAAGTAAATCAATTATGATCATTTCTTCATAAGTAGTAGTAGCTTTGACTCCGATTGAAATCTTCCCTGAGAACTAAGGATTCATTCAAGTCGTTGCACAACAGCAAAGAAATCACAATAGAGTTGAGTTGAACGTTCAAAGTAGAGTTAAAAAGTTGTAAGTATCACTCTTCAACTTCATGCGAATCAAATGACCCGTCATGGATCACCTTTGAGCTCTCTCATCTCATCAGCGAAAGATCTTCAGCGTTTTGGATTAACTATTCACAATTATTTCCAGCATCATGAGATAACTGCGGCGACAACGTAAACGAAAAGCAGCCAAAGCACTTATCATATTCTTCTTCAAGTAAAATTGTTGTTGATCAGTTAGTTCCTTGTTTGTTGCTTGGTTTCGCAAGCAGCAACGATGCTGATGTCACTTTTGACTTTTATTCAAATATCCTTAATCAACTTTTAAGTGAAATTTGTAACCCCAAATTCTGCAACGTTTTGCAATAGTTGCGAGTTGTGACTAATAAATAAACACGTATGAGTGCGGTTTACTCGACGATTCGAAGAGATATCAAGTTCGTGAGATGATTAACAGGAAATACCACAATAAAGTAGGCCTTTTAAGTAATGAATCCGCCAGCATCAAGATGGTTGAGTAATTTTATGAATATAAATTACCTTTTTTCATGCTCTTCATGACTCTTTTCTTTGCCGATTTCAATGTACTCAAAAAGCAAAGACATCAAGGAGTGGATTGAAAATCTACACCGCAAAATTATATTGCACTTTCTTTTCATCATTTTCCCGCAAACAACTATGAAATTAATTCAATTACCTAATGAATAATTAATGAAACAAATTGTTTTTCATGACGAAAGAATTTATAAAGGTTTAATATTTTCACCAAATAGGAAATTACATAAGAAAAGTACAAGTGATAGTTTAAAATTTTCATAATTTTAGCTATTATTTCAAGAAAATTAAAATTTTGAACACACAAGGAGAAAAAGCGAACGCAATACGGAAATACATTACAATTCATTACAAATAATTTTAATATTGATGACTGATGTAAGTGAAAATAATAGCTACGTGTTTCAAATGCAATTATGAAGTAAATTAATTAATATTAATCAATGAAAACTACCTGTTATCTATCAATAAATAGCTTTGAAATTTAATAAGATGATATCAATAAGGCAATAAAATCATTTAAGTAACTAACTGAAAAGACAGATAAGTCAAGTTATGAAATATATAGTTAATATAAATTGTTTAATTGCTCGTTTTATTGATGTAAAGGTTAAACGAAGCGAACTTTCACGCTAACAAAATACTACTAAAATCTATACAATTTTTATAAACTTATTCCATGCAAAACTTCAAGTCTTGTTCTCTTCATCAAAAACTTTATTCGATTTCGAACGCTCAGCATGCGGCCATTCATCTTTGCATTTTAACTTTAATATTTTGCACATATGTTGCTTCGGTTACTTCATTTCTCATGTAAGATTTCAACTGTTCAAAGTTGAAATCATTTCTTATACCGAGTACTAATTCATAATCAATTATTACAACTCAAAAGCCCATTCAAAATTTCTGCAAGGCACTCAAAACCTTTAGGAAATGGATTAGTAAATTGTAAATTAAATATCAACATCTAATAATTCATTTTATGTCTGTAATTTACGAGTTACTTGCAGGTAATTTATCAAGGAATAGAACAAGATTCAAAAGGCAAAGTGAAATTGTTTTATTGTCATAACACATTGCATTCAAATGGCAATTATTTATGATTTGTCAATAAGGTTCGTGTTGAGCATATGTTAATTGTTTTTTAACCAAATTAAATAATTGCTTGCGTAACAATTCTCCTCGTAGGACGTCGTATTCGTATGGTAAGATCAGAGATTGAATTACATTTCATTTGTCGTATGCAATTTGTTAATTTCGTATTAAAGATGAACGAATCAAAGATATCATTAGAGATGCATTCAGACTTGGTGTGTACCTACAATACTGACGCATCGTTAAAATGAAATTTTAGTGTGCGCTTACGAACACAGATTAACAATAAATAAAAGAGGCATAGAATGATCATTAACATTACGCCAATGCATTGATATTTTGCCGAGGTATTTGCATACGACTTCAAAATATCTACGAGAGACATTAACGCAATCAGCTTTTGCATTACGCGTCTTTCTTAAGAGTTTACGAAAATCGACGAAATGTGTTTGCGCATTTGCTTTGTGCTTCTAACCAGGCCAACGATAGATACTTTAGAAACATGTGTTATAATCCTAGGAGGAACAGAGACGGTCCTGGATAAATTCTACAGAATTTTACAATGCGACTAGAACACCATTAAAAGACTTGAATGATTCCATTGTAACCGTACAAAAATAGAAGTATTAAGTAAAAATAGCTTAAGTCAAGACCATTTATGTTGCCATAGTTACCATCATACTGTTGACCATAACAAAACAATTTAAACAAATATTATTACCAACTGGTTTTAAATACGTTTTAAGTGCAACTATTTTCTTTTTATAATTTGCCATAATTCTACTTGAATTTTATGTTGGTAACCAATGATGAATTAAAAGATAAATTGCATTTCTATAGAAAATTTCTTCGAAGCGTGCGTAAGCATCGAATACGCAACTTTATAGAATTTTATTGCATGTGCTGCTAACTTATATTCTTGCATAAAGCCAGAGGACAAAAATTGAATGCACTTTCCAGCAGATGAGTATTTGATATTTATTGAAATCCGTTACCAGTTTAAGGACAAGTTCACTCAATAACTATTTCTAGTATTTCTAGATTATTCAAACAGAAATACACATATTGATTGACTTTTTAAGTTTAAATGTAGGATGAATTTATTGCTCGCCTCGATGTGAGACAAAAAGGTAATAAATGTTGAAATTCCTTGGACATTTCTATCAATTTTTTATACATAAAAACACAACGAATAAAGTTCAGTTTGATGTTAATGTCAATGCAATAAGTTTGGCACTTATTCAATTCAAATGAATACTTTTTGTGTCATCATCAAAGAATAGAATGTGAGCAGAAATGACTTTGATTATAATAATATTTGACATTTAATGAATGCATATAATCAGCGCATAAATGAAAGGAATTAGGTTATAATTTATATGAAAGAAATATCATTAGCTCTTTTTGCTAATTATAAGTAATTTTAATATACTAGTTAATTCAAACTAAAATCCAAGATGAATTGCAATTCAAGAAAGACCTTACTTCATTGTATTATCGAATCAATTAAACTATTTACGACTTGAGCAACTATAAATATTCTTTAAAGTTTAAGTCTAATAATTATACTTATTCAATTTTACCCTTTGTTAATAATTTCTTGCAAGTACTTAAATTGTTTAAATGTTTTTTTGTATATTATCTCATAATGCGATGTTAAACATAACGAAGACGCAATGGAGATGCGCACGTTACGTTTTGCTCCTTCAGCGTGCAAGACAATATCACATTGTGGGAATGGCGGCGGTTGGATGGATGGCTCGTGGTGGTGGTGGTAAAATGTCAGAAACGCATCTCGGTGCGAAGTTCGTTCGTGTTGCCCGCCGACCATCGCTAAATTGAAGCATCCATATAAAAGGGAGCCAATGTTCATCTACATCTTCAGTTGTCAGGCATTGTGTGCACTGTGAATTTACCAACAATTCTTTTACTTATCACTAATCAAACAAAACTCGATTACAATATGAAAACCGTAAGTGTACGACTAGGACTTAAGTCACGTTAAGTTAACGACTTTTTTGCACTTAGATTCTAGCATTTGTCACCCTTGTTGCCATCGCGTTCGCCGCCCCACAAGGCGCGGATAAGGATGCGGTAATCGTCCGCAGCGAGTTGGATAACATTGGCGTGGATGGCTTCAACTGGGCGTAAGTTCTTACATCTTTATTACGCTCTTTATTAGCAGTCTAACCAAGAAATCTCTCGTTGCGCACGAGAATCAAAGAGCAAAAATACTTAATGTGTGTCTAGTCACGTCGCATGTCGTGCTGCCGCGCGAAGACAAAAGTTTACTACACGCTGGCGGCGATTCGCGAATCCCTCGTTGCAAGAAAAGTTATCGCAAGAAATCTTCGTTTTAGCTTCTTCTTCCAATCGCATTATCGTTTATAATCTCTTGTTTGTTTTTACGTAACGCGCCAATAAATAACTTGAATTTCACATTTTGTTGCACACGCAACGAGCACCCAGCAACAACCGACCAACGTGTGATTATTATTTATGTTTTTCACTTTTTCCTCATCACCTACTTATTCAGCTTCCAGTTGAATCGAAGCACTTAATTTATCGATCTTGTTTTTCTTTTGCTTCGTTCAGATATGAAACCAGCAATGGCATTTCAGCTTCCGAACAGGGTCAACTGAATAACGCCGGAAGCGAGAACGAAGCCATTGCAGTTCGTGGTCAATTCAGCTATGTCGGTACGGATGGTGTAACTTACACAGTTACCTATGTCGCCGACGAAAACGGCTTCCAACCCCAAGGAGCACATCTTCCAAAAGCACCCTAAAGTATTACTATTTGCCACCCTATGAGAAGGAAAACGACTTCAATAATACATAATTTTCAATCGTAAAGCAAAAATTGTGTATTGCTGAACGAGCTTTTCGCATTTATTTATGTATATAATGTATAAATGAATGAATAAATGAATTTTACAATTTTACAACAAATTGCCGTTCTCAATGCGCATTCGCTCATTATCTCCACTCATTATCTGCGGCTCTCTTCATAACGCCAAATGCCAACGATGATTGAATTCGATTGCGTTGCAACACTAATCCCGCAATTTGTTTGGATTGCATTCGCATTCAATTATTTGTATCAAGCGACGTGCGCCTGAATATTTGGCCGCTTAAAAATGCGCGTGCGTTTGTTTGCCGAAATGTCAGCTACTGAATTACTATGTAATTATTAATTTAATGACCGCCTGCTCCATGATAATGTCTTGCGCACCGCCTTGAGCTGTTTGATTTCCAAGACGATAGAATGAAGACTCTGTCCGTCCACATTCACATTTCATTTAGTAATATGTGTTTTTTCGTAATTGACATTTATTTCACCGGTGTATAATTAGATAATCATGATCACACTCGAAACAGCCATGAGAAACGAATAAAAACACTGCGTGGAATTTGAAGATAAGAGTGTTCGAAAAAAGTGCACGCGTTTTAATCGACTAATTGTCAATGCGTGTTAGACCATTGCGTCCTTGACTTATTGCGTTTCGATCAATTTCACTCTTTTTCTTGCATTCGGCAAGAAGAATTGAAGAACAATTGAGCACCTGCCGTTGCTGCGGTCGAGCGTGCCGAAGAAGCGAAACGTGATTACCAATACGAAATGATACGCGGGCGCGCGAACGAACAATGACATCGCGCCTGAAATGTGTCAATAAAGCACTTTATTAACTTAATTGCCCACAAGCTCGCGTGGAAATTGGAAAATGATTCGTTGCAATTCCATACTCTTAATAATAACGCGTCGCGGCCGCATCGATTTGACATTTAAATGCAGCTGAAGAGGAACATGAAGAGCGTACATGTTGTATGCGTTGCAATGCGCCGTAACAATTTAGCATCTTTCCCATAACCTTGTCATACTGATATTAAATTATTTAACGATTGTCTTAGCCATGCATCGATGCACTTTAATTTACAAATCCAAAGCGCGCGCGCGCGATGTTTATTTATCGATTGTCTTCTTCATTGAGCACCAAACAGCTTATCGCTTTAATTTGAATTTAAATGAGTTTTAATTGACAATCAGCATGCTGAAGATGCACTCCTTTGATGCAATCATCGATTTATCTACTTGATTCCCCCTTAACGTATTGTAATTTAATCAACAGCAATGTAATGAAGTCATGAAGATATCCACTTCTGTACAGCAAGAACGTTATAAGATACTTTTGCATGATTATTATCAATTACATGACATTCGTTAATGAAGATTGCTCGTTTCGTGGTGAAATGACAATAATTATAATTTTTCACTCATTGCAATCAACGATAAGCTCAATTAAGTCATCGAATCTAAAACGACCGCATGCAAAATTGAATTGCATTTTGTTGAAAGTGCGCATGTTATGTAAGAATACACCGAGTGGTGGAGCAAACACTTCTTGGTAGTTAATAGTTTCAGATTGCGTATGAGATGTACGTAGCTATAATGTTAATATGTCTTGAAGGCAGCAAGTAATATTAAAATCCATTCATATATGGATGAATAAATATTCGAGATGGCATGCAGGATGCCATCATACCTATAAAAAGTAAGAGTGCTTGGGATAATTGGACTTTTACTTAAATGGAAATTTATGTGCATTTAAATTACGCTTAAACACGTTAACCAACCAAACGCTCCATTCGTATATGATGCTTCTTTAGCTTCATGCTTGATGTCGTCCCGAAAATATCCTCGTTGGCAAGATTTAATCAAATTCACTATTTGATTATCCATTGAACTTTTCAACGAGCATTTTATCGGAATACGTTAAAAAATAGTGTCTTGTTACCACCATTGAGCATCTACATAAAAGTGATTTATAAAAGCGGTAAATCCAGCGAGTTTATTGAGAGTGAAAACATCCGCGTTTGATCCGCTTGCTCGCGCCCATCGAGCGTGGAATTTCGCTGAAAGGTTTGTGTTGTGTAACCACTCGTTGGCTACCGCACTGGAGCACGCTCAAGTCTTGACTGCTTCTTTTTTATGAATGACCAAGTCCACTAGGTAGTTGATTACGAAACACTCGCTCTGATTTCAAATCATTTAAACGCTCCTTTTTCTACTCTATATGCAGATGCTGCGAACTTCAACTTGGCCTAGACATTGAATAATATTGCATTGCTTAAAAAATTCGCGAATGAGCATTTTGGTTATGGATTGAGATTTAATTTAATTAAAAGCTACTTAACTATGTAGTCAGTTTAAAGGATAACCAGAACCAGAACAAGAAGTTGGTATCACGCGTTCGGAATGTGACATCTTCCTTTCCCAATAATGCTCTTGACGCGCGCGCGCGCGCGCTTCTTTATGATGTTTGCTTTGGATTTCATCATTGCGCACCATAAAAATTGCGCACTTAAGGAGACGAACGCTGAAAAAAGCAAGCATGCAAGCATAAAGAAGAGATTAACACGTCCTTGGCGAGCATCTCGTATTCGAATTCCAATTCCACGTCCTGATCAAGCGAAGCAACTTATCAAGACATTTAACATTTTCATTTGCATGTTGCGCCGTTCTACAATACAAGATTTATAAGATTATGCTAAAGACAAAAGTCTTAATCCCACCTGAGTAGCATGAATTGTGCATTAAAACCACTTGAAGATGGGTGTTAATCAATCTAAGTAATGTGCTACATGTTTACTTTGCAACTCTTCTTAAGAGTTATTAATAGTTTTTCTTTAATATCACATTAATGATTAATTAAGGCAGTTGTACTAAGTATTAATTTTTAAAAAGCAATTTGAATAAATACCAAATAAATTTCCCCTGGCGATTTGGTTCAAGTTCGATCTCATAGGTCATCATCGTCTCACTTTCTCGTTAGAAACTCTTTTTGTGTGCGTCTTGTATGGAAGAAGAGCCCACACTAGGCAGCAATCGCCTTGTTGCGTAAAGGTCGTCGAGGTATTGATGTACAGTATTATTATTAATTTTAGAGAAACACCATTTGAACATCACCATCATTATTCGCTTTGTTGGCGCGATTCAGAGACATAAAAACAAATTTGGCCAATCATCGTGTCCCATCGCACAATAATTCGAATTCGAATTGATTATCTAACTTTATGAAAAAGGATGGCAAGATGCCAAAGAAAAGAGCAACTTTTGCTTGTCTAATAACAAAAGTCAAAAGTTCTTATGTGCGTTTGGATATTCCTCTGGTCGTTTCTTCTGCCTTTTTGTAAGTGGGGCAGACATTAATTTCGGCGCTTTCATTCAATTCCACGTACGAGAGCAACTATAAAAACCATGCACGCCATCCGTATCATCACACACAGTTCTGTGATACATCACCAACAGCTCTTCTCAAAGCAACCAATCTCCACAAACAAATTTTCAACATGAAAGTGGTTAGTGCATCAGAAACAAGCCAGCATCAATTGGATATAGATAGTTGTACTCAATGATTGGTTATGTTTTAGTTCATTGTTTTGGCCGCCCTCGTCGCTATCGCCCTTGCCGCCCCCCAAGGTGCTGACAAAGATGCAGTCATCGTAAAGAGCGAATTGGACAACATTGGCGTCGACGGTTACAACTATGCGTAAGTCACTTGACGCATTTCAAACTTAAGTCAAATCACTCATTGTTCTTTTTTTGGCTACAGTTACGAAACCAGCAACGGAATCTCCCAACAGGAACAGGGACAATTAGTGAATGCTGGTTCAGAAAACGAAGCTATTGCTGTCCGTGGTCAATTCAGCTATGTTGGACCTGATGGTGTCACCTACACTGTCACCTACGTCGCTGACGAAAATGGTTTCCAACCCCAAGGCGCACATATCCCACAAGCCCCTTAAATAAATTGAACATTGCTTTCGTTAAGTCGTAATTTACTTGTAAATTATGACTACTCTGTTTGTTAACTTGTAAATAGTAAATGCTCAAATAAATTAACTTCTTGTCAGTTTACATCTCACTGTTTTTTTTTTGCTGCTGCTGCTGCTGCTTTTTATGCAGGTGTTTTGATTGCACCTCATTGTGCTTTTATGGTTTATAATAGTTGTAAGTGTGTCAGCTTTGCACATGAATTGATGCTTGTTGATAAGACTTTCGATGGATTTATGAAATAATTTATGAAATATGCGAAAAGCTTATGCGCGCCAACAAGTTACGCAATTTCCATTTGGAATTTAAGAAATTTGCATAAGAACATAGGAATTTCTTCATGGCTATAAAATTAATGTCAACTCTTTACTCAATGCTGTTAATTAAATGTTTTCTGCAATCCGTCTTCTTTTACACTATTTTCAAACACATTTCTCAGGCGAACAACGTGAATTTCATTTCATACTTAATTAACTCTGATTTCAACTGAACTTTAATTTGTTTTCCAATCAATTTTGTTGATTTAAGATATCATCAATTCTATTCAACACATTGATGCGCATTGTTGACATTATTTTATGAATTAGAATGGGCTAATTAAATCTTATTTTACATAGTTTTAAACTCACCTTTCTGTTGAGCTTATTAGATTTTTAAGAGGCGTAAATTTAATTACAGAAATAATAATCTCAGAGCAACCCAATGCGTAGAACAAGAAATATGATGTTAATTGATAATGAGCCATTTTTATTATAAGTAATAAGAACTGTATTATCCGTAGAGAATTGCATTATCTTATAATTAACACAACATATCAACAAATCATTAAAGAACTCTATTAGGTAAATCATTTTACATTTAACCATTTATTATTAACGTGAAGAATAATTCTTTAATTAATTTATTACTTGCTATGTATTCTAATAGGTCAACTTTTGCATTTATGCAATTTAATCAAGTTTTTTAAATTTGAAACGTTTTGCCAACCAAAAAAAAATTGTCCAAGTGGGGACGAGATTTTGAGATGGCAAATTTTTGGTACCTATAAAAGCGCGAATTAAAAATTAGCAAACCATTCAAATTTGTGATTTGACGCAAATAAGTTTACCAACCACCAACTCAAAATGAAAGTGAGCGTTCATGGATTTCTTGCTAATCAATCATCTAATTCAAATCATTTCAGTTCTTCGTGTTTGCCCTTTTGGTCGCCGTCGCTTACGCCGCTCCACAGCACGCAGATAAAGATGCAGTCGTGGTAAAGAGTGAATTGGACAACATTGGTGTTGATGGATACAATTATGCGTAAGTGACATTTACAATCATCTATCACATAGAGTTTTAAAATTCTTGAAGTTCAAATCAATCTAGAGATCTAAATTAAAATATATTCAGCAGATGACTGCTGCGTTATTAATGGCTAATACAATATGCATGTATGTTTGCTCTTCTCGACAGTTACGAAACTAGCAATGGCATTTCCCAGCAAGAACAAGGCCAAGTGATCAATGCTGGTGCTGAAAACGAGGCGATTTCTGTCCGTGGTCAATTCAGCTATGTTGGTGCCGATGGTGTCACCTACACTGTCACCTATGTCGCCGATGAGAATGGCTTCCAGCCACAAGGTGATCACATTCCACAAGACACCCAAGTTCATCACTGATACGATTTTGTTTATAAAATTTATGTCAATACTGCTGCATTGAATACGACTGATTCTTACCTAAATGAATAAATCTTCTTATAACTAGACAGTTTACGAATCGACGATAAAATATTAATTACTCATTAAAAGTTAACAACACCCTTCATTCAAATCATATTTTGCAAACTTTATCTCTTTCATTTACTACAACAAATTAATATTCAGTAAATTTTACTGTAAGTTGGATATTTACGTCATTAATGAATTCTAAATAATTTAAATTAAAGAAAGAAAATGCAATTACTATTTTAAACTTAAATTTTCATATTTTTCCATAGTGTAAATTAAGCATTTACGATAGTAATAAGGATATTTAATAACTTTACATATAAGGAATTAAATAATTTATTAAAATCTTAGTCAACGTTTAAATATCACAAAAGTTATTTAACAACTTTTCAATTAAATTTTAGTAAAATTTTCTTGTATTCCCTTTATAATATTTAATTATATTTTTGATATAATTGGACAAAGATATCATTTTCAGGGTGAAATATAGACAGAATAATTTAATATACAAATCTGCTTTATTCAACTCATTCAACTGTCCAGTGATTAAAAATGTAATGACAATGTTCTATGTACAATCTGGTAACCAATTTGAAATTTCCTTCTTATTTAGGAATATGTGCTCCTTCTGGTTGGAATCCATTCTCATCAGCAACATAATTAACAGTATAAACTGTACCATCTGTTCCCTTATAGGTGAAAGAACCACGCACTGCAATGGCTTCGTTTTCAGAGCCTGCATTGTTCAATTGTCCTTGCTCTTGGGCCTGAATTCCATTGCTGGTTTCATACCTAAAAAGTATCTCAAATTAAAGAGGATTTAAGTAATAAAGTTTAATTAATACATACGCCCATTTGAATCCATCAACTCCAATATTATCCAACTCACTTCGGACAACAACCGCATCTTTATCTGCTCCTTGCGGTGCGGCCGCAGCCACGGCGATTACGACGACGAAAATGCAAATCTACGCACAGAGAAAACAAGCAACATATTAGCAATAAAGTAATTGCACATTGTAAGCACACAGGTTGACTACTAACGAGTTTCATCTTGCTTCAATAATGCACAGCTATCACACACTGATTGCCAATGTGCAATGAGCAATCCGTATTTATATTGCTGGAGTTGACATATACCCGCCGATGTCGGTGGCAAAAATTTCCTCGCCGCTTCAAAAGGTGAAGAAAATTTGCATATGCGGCAAGCTCCCACTTGCCACTCTGATGTCTAATTATTTTTTCCAAACAAGTTTTTGATATTCATAAAGAATGCTGCAATCACAATTATTTTAAGTAAGAAGCATCTCCTTCTGCCGTTTGCAATTCGATCGAATGTCAGTTGCATTCTGCACTCCAAATGCAATCGAGTGTTAATGTCAATTGCTTATATGAAAAACATTCATATCAATCGATTACCAAGATGCTTATTTCGAGTTAATCGCAAGATTTTAATTAAAAATTACACAAATTGCAACATCGATTTTGGCTAATCCACGACTGTAATTTATTGTAGCAATTAGCGGCATTCGAATTGAGTTCAATATCACAATTGCTCGCTCTTTGATGAAATCATCGACATCGACATCGTCGTCGTCATCGTCAAATACAAAATTCGTTTGCCTATTTGCATTCGAATGTTGTAATTGTTCAAAATAATTTGACACTCTTGAATGATTGAAACTTGTTTTTTTTTCTTTCATCGTACAGCAATTGCGCTGGCGCTTCTCCGACAAGTATATAAGATGACGAGTGTAATGAAGAAATTATTCAGTTTGGTGATAAACACACGATAACAAACAACACACATCTCTCGCAAAAATGAAAGTGGTCAGTAACTGGATATACATTTTCTTCAAATAAGTCGATTGCATCAGCGACTAAGTACCGAATAGGCAATAATAGTTAACGATTTGTATGTTGCAGTTCATTGTGGCCGTTGCTTTATTCGCTGTTGCGTTTGCCGCCCCTCAAGGCAGCGCTGATAAGGATGCCACCATCGTGAAGAGCGAATTGGACAATATTGGCGTGGAAGGATATAAATATGCGTAAGTGGGCAATAAAAGATTCGGAATTGCTTTGATGTGCTAATTTTTGTTGTTTGGCAGTTATGAAACCAGCAATGGCATCCAAGCACAAGAAGAGGGAACTTTGAACAACGCTGGTACTGACAACGAAAGTATTTCGGTCCGCGGTTCGTTCACCTACACTGGTGCTGATGGTGTTACCTACACAGTTAACTATGTCGCAGATGAGAATGGCTTCCAGCCAGAAGGCGCCCACATTCCTAAGAATAATTAAACTATGATTTCAATTTTGGTAATTGCTCATGTAAAATAAATGTAAATAAATCTCAAGCCATTAATTTACTTATTAATTTTTGAGGTGAATACCTAACATTTGTAACAATTTTTATTCAACTTGAATTTACTTCCATGACAGCGTTTGTTCAGCAATTGCTTCGCACAATGTACCTATTTTTTAGCATGGAACGCATTACTGTCTTTTACATGGGTTTATATGATAAAAATGGTTTCGCTTTACGAGTAAGACTCCGGAACGGATTACATTCGTTATGCGAGATTTCACTGTAAATGAATCGCCAAATTCCCGAATTCCTTCGTTAAGTGAGTCCTTCTTTTACGATGTATCTTGTTCGTTAAGCGAAGCATTCGCTATTCGGTGTGTTCGTTATACGATGTTGAATTATAACTGAATTATAATAATGGCAAGGGATCTATTTTTAAATTCTTTATTTAGTAATTACAATTTGGTTTCATATTTATTCAAAAATCATTATCCATGTGTGAATTGCAGTGCGGTTATTAACAACTAGTCATCCAATGTTGAAACACATTTAGTTATCATCATGGGGCAAATGGGCACCTTCTGGTTGGAAACCATTTTCATCAGCTACATAGTTGACTGTGTATACAACACCATCAGGTCCAGTATACGTGAAGGATCCACGAACAGCTACATGCTCGTTTTCAGCACCAGCGTTGTTCAATTGTCCTTGTTCGTGATGTTGAATGCCGTTGCTGGTTTCATATCTGTAAAAATAATCAATTTGAATTTTCAGTACTTCACACTAAAGTATATACCGTACGCAAAGTTGTATCCATCAACTCCAATGTTATCCAATTCGCTCTTCACTACAACTGCATCCTTATCTGCTTGTTGCGGAGCGGCCAAAGCAACAGCGAAAAGGGCGACGACGGCAAAGATCTGTAAATGAAATATTTTACAAATCTGAATATTCCACTAATTTGTATTTAACACTAACCACTTTCATTTTGATTTGGTGTTTGTATTGTACTGTTGAGACAGAACTGAATGATGATGCTTGGTAAATTTTGAACTTATATACAAATGCGCAAAACACTTGAAAGAATTAGCGAAAGAAAAAATATTAGCAATACCATAGTGTCATTTTTCCCCACCACATATAAAAACTTAATCAAGTTGTTTAGCTTTCAAATATTTTAGCTACATTCAAAAGACTATTAAATATCACCGATAATAATATAATTATCAAGTAAGATTAACTAATTAAAACAATAGTTATAGAAACATATTTATCACCTTTAACGAGTTCTGCATTAATTTTACAGTTTGGACGTTTATAGTTCAAGTTTATCATGATACCCATGTTTATTAAAAACTCAAAGACAACTCGTGCGTTTAATTAGTAACACATGCTGATGACTTATGAGTTTCTAAGACATTTAAATTTTATTTTTCATATTCGAAACCGAAACGTGTCAAAGAAATTTGAGAAAAGCTGGCGAATATGAATAATGCATATCTAAAAGCAGCATCTTCATAAAAGTTTTCGTATAAATCAAATAAAGAAAAGGTTAACGCCATTCATAAAAACAAGCAAATCGTTCACCTCATCAATGCGACATTATTAAAAAACGACTTTAACCAAATGATATAACTTCTTAAATAATGTGAAGGTCATTACGTCTGTGTTTAATCCAATGTTCATTATTAGCTCATCCATATCCATAAGGCGACAATCGGCATTTTCGAATATTTGCCAATATTGCGAATTTTGTATAAAAGCCACAAAACGACTTAGCAAAAATCAGTTTAGTTGAACCACTCAGCAGTAAACAATCAAAATCAAAATGAAATTCGTAAGTTTTTGATATGTAAAGTGCTTCGGAATTATGGATTTAACATTACTTCTCATTTCAGGCAATTGTATTCGCCGCCCTCGTCGCCGTCGCTCTTGCTGCTCCCCAGCACCAAGATAAGGATGCCGTAGTTGTCAAGAGTGAATTGGACAACATTGGTGTTGATGGATACCATTATGCGTAAGTTTCTTATAACATTTATCTATAAACAAATTAATAAAATTTGTTTCTAGTTATGAAACCAGCAACGGAATCCAACACCAAGAACAAGGACAATTGAACAACCCAGGCGCAGAAAATGAACATATTGCTGTCCGTGGTTCTTTCACCTACACTGGTCCCGATGGTGTTGTATACACCGTCAACTATGTTGCTGATGAGAATGGTTTCCAACCAGAAGGTGCCCATTTGCCCCATGACGATAACTAAATGTGTTTAAACATTTATTGCTGATAACTACAAAGTTTACGCACTGCCACGCAATAAACAACGGATCACGATTTTCGAATACAAAACCAAATTTTTAAAATTGAATCAAAATTGCCAATAAATTAATTAATAATTATCAATTCATAATTCTCTGCACAAAATCCACCCAAAAACAATAGGTTTACAAGAGCAACACAATTGATCTTTTAACATAAATTTTTATTCTGACTTCTGATACATCAAGAGAAACACAAAATACATTCATATTACAGCCTATTTTTATTTACTTAAAATCAGACTTTATAAAGCATTAAGTATTAGTTGTTGTCATATCATTTCTTACAATAGGCTTATAGTTACAATACAGTTAAAGTAGTAATCCTAAATTTACCTAAGTATTGCAATATGAACTTAAAACATTTTACATATTGCATAACATAATTAAAATATGTAACTAAGGAAGAATAATGCACAAAGGCATCACCAAACAATATAACATTATTTGGGTCCCTCAAATGTGGGATCGGCAAGTTCAGTCATTTTTGGATATTTTGCATGCTTCTTATCCAACTCATTTTGCGACCATAAAATGAGCTTTAACAGTGTAGATAACTTGGGCATGGTACATTCTTGATGTTCCATTTTCAAAATAGCTGCATTGACTTCACTGGCAATTTTTTGCCTGTGAGCTGGCTGAAGTAAGTCACCAAATGGACTGTTTATAGGTTCTTCAAATGCTAATAAAGCCACTGTGCGTTCAAGTTCTTCAAGCACAGATGGATCAGCTTCACCAGCCTCACTTAAATGAGATTGTGCAAATGAGAGTGCTTCCTCAATTCGGTTATTCCTGATCAGTTCAATTAGGTGCAACTGTTGCAGATGAAAGTACAAATATCTATCATTATCTAGAAGTTCAGGATGCAGCTGGTTTATAAATGCAGTGGCTTCCTGTACTCTGCCACTTATAATTGCATCTCTTATTCGAATTCTATCATCTAACGAATTCAACTCAATCGTTGGTCCAACACCAGACTCTTGTTGAAACTTCTCAGCTGCTTCTTTGAAGCCCTCTAAAAGAATATTATAATAGTACTAAGTTTAAAGACAAATTATGCTTACTGTACCTGTGACAAGATAATTCATTATTAGTTTATTCATGCTTAATCGATTGTTGTCTTTGCTGTAAAGTAATTTGATCCACTCCTCTTTAGACGGTATATCATCCAAATTATCAGTCGCAGCCATTCTCACTAAATGTAGGAAGAACTAGAAGCACCGACTTTCAACAAAACACTCGTTTAAATTAAATATTTTTAGATTGAAAACAATACAGCTGATGATGTGTTGTGGTTAACTTTTGACAGTAAAACATGCAAGTGCTGCCTCAAGCGCAAGCATCGTAACTAAACTAACAAACAACATAACCATTCTCTCAGAAGGTCAACTGTTTGAAGTTTGAAAGTGCTGACTGTTGGTGTTTAATGATATAGTTTATTTAAGGGGCTATCCCCGTTTCCAAAGTGTTGCTACGACAAGTTGTAATAATGCCTCTATTTAATTGATTAATCTTCAACATTTCATAAAGTTTGCTGGCTGGTTTTATAAACTGTGTATGCATGTTATACTCTGTGAACAACTGCAGTCCCAATCATTCTTCTTGCCTGTTAATTATCCGCCTCCTTTTAAAAGAGGGACCGCTCTGACCTTTTATCTACCTGCCTTCAAGGTAGGTGCTCTCTATGGCAAGTTAATATCACATTATTGGCCAGCATTGGTAAACCAGTAACGCGTGGTGACGCCATATGGCGCGCCATACTGATGCAAACTCCTTCATGAGAAAGCGTTGTAAAGACATCCAGTGATGAAAGCAATTGTTTAACATTATAGTCCGGTCTCCAATGTGCTTCACCACAATGTTTTCCAAGATGAGCAATCCAATTGTACATGCTTTAGGGCTCTGGTTTTCGTTCAGTTTCCATGGTGATTGCACCGTCCTGGGTATCCCTGACTGCACCTGCATAACACATTTGATTATCATATAGATTACTACTTCTTTATAGATAGCTACATAATTGCTTAAGAATACGAATTTATTCATGTGGTGTGGCTTACCACAATGTTTCCTAAGATAATTAACCCAATGGTAACTAGCTTTATAGCACCTGGTTATTTCAATCTATTCTATTCTTCTGGTGTAGTTGAGTACAATGCCCCATGAGACAGCCCAATTATAATCAGTTTTGGGACATCTAGTTTCTGTTCTGTTTCAATCAGAATTCCAATATTTGGGTATCCCAGAGAACACCTACATAAAACAATTATGTGTCTAGTTAACTACTTACTTCTATATGAAATGCTATTTATTTACTTACCACATGCGTATGTGAAACAATTAGTAGTAAACAATGTATAAAACTACACCTTGGCCGAGCCAGGTCGAACACTCCGAAGTTGGATTGATCAGTCATCTTGTAAAATGTACCCATAAAATTGTCCTGCACTTCGATACCCTTCAGGAAATAGTATGGTTCTCTAAAGAAATCTACACAATGTCGGTTCAACTAAAAACAGGGCCTTACTTATGTGGCATTAATCTTAGAATTGAAGTTTTTACCTTGTGTTGAGATCATGGGTTTCTTTTCTATTTCGGTTCCTTTTATCTCAATTGATGCCATGTTTATGGAGGTTCCATTAACTTTGGGAATCCTCTCCTAGATTCTACATTTTTCTTCATATAAACTGATATAACCCAAAGAGCCATAGGTTAGCCAAATAGCAACATTGCCCTTTATGCGCATGTGCATACATTGCAACAATCTTTATTCGGCTAGTAACTTTCGGGTCTAGTGCTCAACATTGAAAAATGTGTAAATTGTAACAAATTAATTACAGGATTACGTTTTCATCATTGCTAGGTACTTTTATAAGACTCCAGACCCAAGACCCCCTCATAACATGAATACTAGGAGTTTTGAATAGCCAATATTTTCGTATACTAGACCCAGCTCATCTGAGTTCGGGGGGGTTCGGGTCGCGCACCTGACGTCAGCACTCGCTCAGCTAGCAGGTCTAGTCGAGTCGTTCTATAGTTGCCGGCCGGGTTGTACGTACTTAGCAATATCGCATAGTGATCTACGAATAATCTGTAAATAATTCGGGCAAATCTAGTGCATCCGACCTTAAAAATATCGCAAATCAATTCATCAAAGACTAATAAATAAGTGAACAAGTGTATTCCATGGATTAAGGATATTCTTCAAAGATTTTGGATCACCTCATGGCGTAGACCTCAACCAGACATGGCCATATTGGAATCAAGGATATACATACGAATACCAGGTTAGTGACAATACTTTTCTAAGCATGCTCGATTAGCGAATTCGTTATTAGATTAGTCTAACTCAGTGCGGTAATGAGTTAAGTGCAATTAAGATAGAATTTCGGATAAATTGATCGACGGCGGGCGGTGTTAGACGACCCAGTGAATTTGGACATCAGGAACTTAAATCTCATCATGGATTATGCATTCGGGACTTCCGTCATATCATTTTAACGCGTTATAATCAATCATGGTTCTTCGATTTCGTCTTAATATCATACGTTTTGCTGCCCCAAATCCGAACGGGTTGAAACATGTCGGCGATCAGTCAAGGCAAGCGGTCTACATCACCGCACTTGTGCTTGGGTCAAGCGAGGCATAGCCACAGTCTATCCTTGTTTAACACACTTGGTAATAGGTTTGTTGTTGGCCGTAGACTTGGTCTATCGGATCATCGCGTGACTAAATCTTATCTTGCTGAAAACAGTTCTACGGAACTTGTGTGTTTTAAAACACTTTTGGTCGAAGTTTAAACCTTATGTTAAACTATTCTATACATTGGTTATTCAAATTGAGGATTTTAAAATATTCAAGTCTTGAAGTAATATGCGTTATTAAACACTTACTCAATTACAATTATTTGAGTTATGTGGAGCGGTCGCTTGAAAGATATTCAACTATAATATAATCTATTAGTACTATTAATTATTGATTTGGGGTATCTATCTACAATCATGATGTATTCATTCCAGTACCGAGGGATTTGAATCTAAGGACATTGATACCATCCGGTTGAGAAGAGCAGGTCAAGCAGTTTTGAGTGATTGCTGCCAATAACGAAACGTATGGATGTAAGTAAACAAAGGTTTTCTTAAGCGCATTGTCTAATAATCTACTTGCTTATAGGTAAAGCAATCAACATTCAAGTAGTAAAGTACAAGTATTTGGTTTCGTCAAAAGTGCCGGTGATGCATCATAATGGTGAGTAATTTAGAAGAGACATGGTGAGAAGGTTGTTTAATTAATTTCTCTCTAATATAGATGCTCTCCTATGAGGCATGGGTGTTAAAGATTAAGTAACCCCTTTCTGCTTGGTTCTGTTCTTTTGTCAACTCCGATGGGATGGAATAGAAGAGGAATCGGGGGACCCATCCATGATGCAGCAGTTGGGCACAGTGCTGTGCGCGTTTCGGTAAACTACATCTGTTTTTGCTTAGGCATTTGATTAATTTACTTTGGTTTTAGTGTTCGTGGCCGTCGCGGTAAAAGAAGTGTTCCATAAAGATGTCACCATTCATTCCATGATGCAGCAGTTGAGCGTGGTGCTGTGCGTATAAAAGTAAGTCACATTGGATCATCATTGCCACAGGACTAATATTTGTCTTTTTAGGTGTCGTTATTAAAATTCGCGGTCGGGTCGTTTCGTGGGCGTCGCGCTTATCGTAAAAGAAAGTAGTCAACGAGGATTGTTGTCTTCTATATTCGCTATTAGGATAAATGAAATTGAATAATTCCCACTTAATAGTTATTGGGTATTAGCACAAATCTCATAGATATTAAAGAACAGGAAATGAAGAGAGAGAAATCAATTATGGTAGTTCATACGTATAATTTCATTTAAATAATTTGGTACTTCATACATATAATTTTTACATTGGAGTTGCAAGATGCTATTATAAGATAATGAAATGACAGAAAGATAAGAAAGAAAAAAAGAATTGATATTGACTTGGGAGTAAATAAGATGTAGGTTTTTATATAATACTAGTTAGTAAAATAGTACGATAGGAAAGATAAAGCATAAATAGGGATAGTGAACAAGCATAAATTCTATTGCTTTTCTGAATATTTGTCTTCTCTTTCAAGATATTAAGATTTAAATGCAAATAAGATAGTATTATAGAGAAGAAAAAGAGAATTGATATTGACTTGAGAGAAAATAAGATGTAGGTTTTCATATAATATTAGTTAGTAAAATAGTATGATAGGAAAGAAAACACATCAATAGGGCTAGTGAACAAGCATACATTCTATTGCTTTTCTGAATATTTGTCTTCTCTTTCAAGATATTAAGATTTAAATGCAAATAACATAGTATTATAGAGAAGAAAAAGAGAATTGATATTTACTTGAGAGAAAATAAGATATAGGTTTTCATATAATACTAGTTAGTAAAATAGTATGATAGAAAAGAAAAAACATCAATAGGGGTAGTGAAGAAGCACAAATTCTATTGCTTTTTTGAATATTTATCATAATAAGATAATAAGATTTAAATGCAAATAACACAGAATGACAGGGAAGAAAAAGAAAATTGATATTGACTTGAGAGAAAATAAGATATAGGTTTTCATATAACACTAGTTAGTAAAATACATAGTATGATAGGAAAGAAAAGAAAACATCAATAGGGAAGAAATCAGATGAGAACTGTTGATATTCAGATATGTTGAACAACTTGAGAGAACTTAAGATATACCTTTTCATATAATAATAGTTAGTTAAACTGTAGAATGGGAAAGAAAAGGGATCAATTGGGAAGAGATGAGGTTGAATTGAGTACCATAGATATTCAGATGGTCAACAAGGCATAACTTTGGTTGCTTTTCTTAATAGTTGCGTTTCATTCTAAGATAGTTAAATAACATACTGTGATAGAGAAGAGAAGACAATTGACATTAACTTGAGAGAAAATAAGAAAAAGCTTTTCATAGAAATATTGTAGTTAGTCAAATATTAGGATAGGAAAGAAAAAGATTAATTGGGAAGAATTGAGGATGAATTGCATATTATAGGTATTCAGATATTTTGAACAGCTTGAGAGAAAATAGGATATAGCTTTGCATATAATAGTAGTTACTTAAAAGAACTTAAATCATATTGTTGGTCATAATGTAAACTTCCATGAAGGAATAGAAGACAACTTGAATCATGTAACGCGCGCGAAATCGTAAGAGTGCGAGAACCTTGCGATCGTCCGGAATACTGGCTACGTGCGTGGGCCACGCGAATCGTCGAAACCACGGTCGTTCGGGCAGCGCGAATTGTAATCAAATATTATATATATATCATTGGGAGTCTTCTACTCCATATTAAAAATAGTGTTAATTTAATTTAAATTGTCTGATCGTTCGTTCGAGGCGGGCGCGTATATAATCGTAAAGCTCTTCGCTGGGAGCCAACGTTGGACATGCTTCATCAATCCAATCCATCCAAGAAGGAAGTCCATCCATGAGGGGTCTCGATGCAGCGTTGGACAACGTTGGGACACTCAGCGGGGCGACTGCTTGGTGTGTTTGGATACCCCCACAGTAACGCTCGCCGAAGAGGACGCTGGATTCAACTAATGTTTGAATTCAGCAACTACCCTCGTTTCAACAAACTGTTGGATCGAGTGATAAACTTGAGTAATCACACACGAAACTACGCGAAATCTTAAACTCAAACTTGCACCGGTTCAACGAATAATTTCAGAGTCTTCTACTCAAAAAGATTTTTTATATTGGATAAACAATTTGATCAATCAACGGATTCAACGAATATTTTCAGAGTCTGACTCACGGTACTAATATTTTATATTTGCTACATAATTCAACGAGGAACTTCAAAGTCTTTTACTCAACGTATAAGCAGTTTACATTTGATAAATAAATCAATTCGGTTCAACAAGTATTTCGGTTCAGCATACGGTTCGGGTCGTCATTCAAACGCGCGATTTCGCGAACTTCAAGTCTTAAACTATTTCAACACTTTCGTCGCTAACTGATAAACAATCGGTTGTCGCACGGGCTTCAACTGAATGGCATGGCATGGCATGATATTATTACAACAACAACTTCTCGGGTCGCGATACATCAGCAATTCTTCATGAGAGGAATTAATTTAACAATTGTCATCGCAAGTTGTGGGTTGCGTCACCTGCAGCTTGCGACCTTAACACCATTTCCGTTTACCGATGTACATGTACTAACCCTTTGTGTAATAAGGCACGCGTTAAAGCCCGGAAGGGAGCCTGTGGTGGGTGGACATGTGTTTGGGAGTAGCCACCCCCAGGTCGCACGGCTGTGGCACCGTGCCACACAGATTCGCTTTCGCGTTGCGCTTAGGGATTGTGATTAGGGTTTGGCGAATCTTTAGGCGCATAATGATAGGTAGCTGATGTTTCCTCCTCTATCCAACTCACCATCTAACATTGTTTTGATATGCATATATGTATGTTTAATCTTTTTCTTTCAGGATTAATTACTTTTCTTGCAGGGTCATTATTAATCTTTTTCTTTCAGGCGCGCAAATTAGTTTTAAGAACTTACCTTAAAAGCGCCAACCGTGTTCCCCATTTTTGATATTTACTTGTATGTATTTATAATGTGCACTTTCTCTTTCAGTTTTTAAAAAAAACCGTAAGTTTTTAACTCTTTTGTCTACTAAGCATGATGCAATTTGTTCCGGGCAACATTTGGGCATTGTATCTATTTGGTTCCTTTCGGGGTTCCAGTAGCTGCATGTCTTCTTGTTGTGGGAGATGGATTTTTGGCAGAACATGTGCTTTGAATATGCGCTGTCTATTTCCATCTTTATTTAACATGGTTGGCGTACCTTTACCTTTCCTAGCCCTTTGACGCACATCCTCCTGATTTTTCAGGCCTGGTCTCTCAGGCTCTTGATCTGGGAGATCAGGAGCCCTTGATTTTGTCTTACACTCTTCAGCGGTTCAACGAGGAAGTAATTCAAAATCATTAACCCGGCCCAGGGAGATTGAAGATTTTCTTTACAGCTTTCATCAATTTCACCTGGGTAATTCCTGACCGGCGCGTCCACGTCGCGGGGGTGGGCACACCTATGGTGCTGTTTCTTGCAATTTACATTTCTTTAGCTTTAGTTGATGATATTCATAATCACTGTCAAAATTTACATACACATCATAGGTGTGGCAAAGTTCGGTCAGGGACCCAGTAATACTGGGTATAAACGCGCAAAGTCCACGCAAAAGAGAAATTAGCTTAAAATCTAAGTTTATTGCGGTAAAAGAAGACGTAACATTCAGAGAAATGTAGCGAAGTCTACAAAACTTAACTTGAAACACTTGGAAGTTTGAAAACTTTTATCCAAGGTTTAATAGAAAACATTTCTTAACAGTTCTCAACTTATATAATTGATGAGTCTTGAATTATGTTTCGAAGAAGTAGATCTACTTAAAATGCTGATTCAACAATTTTCTCAATGAATATCAAAGTCATTCAGAGTCATAAATGCAAAAAATGAATTCGTCGTTTTGAATAACAAAACTGACTTGCACAGATACGAGGAAATTAACCAAATAGAAAGATACATTTTTAAATATTTGATGAACTTAAATTGCTCAATTAGATTTAACATGCGCTTTTTCCTGATAACGTATGTGTGCTTAAATTCATAAATTAAATTACTTATGCAACATAAGTAAACACAGTTATTTAATCACGAATATAAAAATGATATTACGAAAGCGTTTTGTAAAGAAAATAACTTGGTAAGTCAATCAATAAAAGTTGATTATCTACTTCCTACGAACTACGATATTTTTACGATAATATTCGCGTTGATTATATGCGATCATAATAATAAATTTAGCCCATTAAATCGGAACAATAATATCAGTTTATAATAATTCGGTCGTAAATCCACTCTTGCGGTTATTGATTATCGTTATTGTAGTTTACATTGAATCATACCTGAGCGTTTGAAATTCTGTTAATGTTCATAAATTTGCATTTTTATGCGGAATTAGCAATGCGTATATATCTATGACAAGTGCAAATGTAAAAAAGGATTTACAGAACGTGTTATTTTCCGCGAAAAATAACTCAAATGTAGGACATGCCGTAAATATATTAAGATAGCGATTATTGTTTATTAACTAAATACATACACGTTGACAATAAATACCAGACAAATTGTGTAGGAAGACATAGTCACCAATTTGCGACTAACGCGAGAACAGTGCGCAATTTCCGAATAATTCATTATGTTCATTTACGTCGTGCTACTTGTGGCACTTGTTGCTCATGGTATAGTGATCTAAGTCAAGTACAAGTGAAGCAAATTAATATTTTCGCATAACTTTTAGCTAATTGCCAGCAAAATTGCGATTTAAAAGGTACTCACTTTTACGATCAACTAAACTGTACAGCTGGTGACAAAGGTCCTGACTCGTGTCCATTGAGTTACAAATGCCCAAAATACGAAGTACCAAATGGTAAATGTCGCTTTTATAGTGATATACTTGACGATGGTGAAGTGGCGGCTGGAAGTTATTGCAATCGCGGATGCACATGCGATGCGCAACCAGAAAAGTCTGAAAATTTATTGATTTACGTAAAGCGAACTATAATTTGATATTTTAATTCTAGAAAGGGACATTTTAATTGCGGTTTGGTAATTGACTGCCGTTTTAATCAATTGAAACCTGGCTGCTATTGGGCCCGTAAAGATTTGCGTGAATGCTGCCCAGAAATGATTTGTCGTATGTTTAATTGAAGCGATATTAATTCAAGTACTAATTGAATCCAATTTAAGCGCCCTTCAAAAGCAATTTCACGTGTAAGGTTGGTAATGAGGTATTCCGTGATGGTGAATTCTTTTCGCCAAAGAATACTTGCTTCAATTGCATTTGCCGCGAAGGATTTACCGGAAAACTCGAAGAGCCTTCCTGTATTCGTCGACCATGCGATATGGACTTGCGAAATGCGGATAAACTTGAAAAACAATGCGCACCAGTTTACAGACCAACAAAAGAAAATCCGGCATTGTGTTGTCCATTTAACTTTATCTGCCGTAAGATATTTGCGCTCTAGTTGAATACAAGCAAAGTTAACAAATTGTTTTTTAGGCGAAGATCTGAAAAACTCAGAAGTTATTGAAAAAGGCGAAGAATCTAAAGACAAATGCGAATTTGCGGGACAACAATACAATATTGGTGACAAACTTAAAGTTCTATATCTTCAAAGAGTGTCCTATGAATTTAAAGCCAATTGCGAATGTAGAGTAGGGCCATATATGTCATGTGTTTCCGCTTGAAAGTTTAAACATTATTTTGGTTTGATGATATTTTGTTTTGACGTGAGGTGTCTCCATGAGGTCCGGCGTAGAATTTAATAAAATACAAGTTATGCAAAATTAATTATTATGAAACCAGCCTGCCCATTAACAATTCATACATGTTTGACCTTAAACTTGCCATCTAAACGAGTCACACTGCAATTATGCCGCGTGTTTTGCATTTTAATAATTACTTCAGCTTTTTTATTTTAATGATTGAGAAGATAATTGAGCACTGGCTTGGTTGCATAATTTAAATAAAGTTAAAAAGTATGTGAACATACGAAACCTTGGTTTGAAATGTCTGCTTGCATACAGAACACTAAGAGAAAATTTCGCTGCAGCAATTTTACGAATTTGCGACCGGCTCGTAATGTTTCACTTGCTTTGAAGGCTTCTTTCAAGGCGTTCAAGTCGTCTGCGTGTGCGCAAAAATTGCGTTGTTTTACTTATGCAATGAAATGCAAAGTCAATGTAAGTAATTCACGCACTCACACGGCAGTGTGTTTCGTGTTGCGCATCGTTTTGGATCATTTCGTGCACTAAATTTCGGGTAAATATCGATTAAATATTCACAGATAAGTTACTTGGTTATTCAACATTAAATTACTTGTTGTATTTTTAGATGCGTTAGTTTGAATAGTTTGTGATGAGTATATAGTTTTCATTGAGAGTTGAAACATCGAACCCACGTGTTTTTAAATCTTTACACATTGGCCTGATAACATTGCGATAATGATTACGTTAAGTTGGGTGATTTACGTAGTGCTAGCTCTTATATTAGCAAAGTTATTGAAATGGCACATAACGCACAAAACATTTTTAAATAAATTTGCCAATATACCGGGTCCAAAAGGATGGCCAATTGTCGGGAATGGGTTGGATTTTAAAAATCCCACAGGTTTGCTCTGTTTTATTTTGGAAATACGACTTAAGTAGCTTTGATTTTTATATCAGATGTATTACCATTCTTGATGGAATGTACAGAGGACTATGGTCTCTCATTCCGGATGCAACTCGGACCATATCATTACGTCTTTACGTCCGATCCAAAACTTATCGAATTCGTAACCACATCACAAACGCAAATTAAGAAATCGGCTAATTACAAATTCTTGGACAGATGGCTGGGTACTGGACTGCTCACTGCAACAAATCCTAAATGGAAACGACAACGCCGTTTATTAACGCCTTCATTTCATTTCAAGATACTAGAAAGTTGTTTACCAATTTTTGTGGAAAATGCGGATAATCTCGTATCACACTTTCGTGCATCAGTCGGAAGGGAAACCGATGTGCACGAGGATATAAATTTATGTTCACTAGATATTATTTGCGGTAATTATAACGTGGGTTATTTTAAACGTGCGTTATGAGGAATATGTTTTAGAATCAATTATTGGTACATCTGTTAATGCGCTCATGGACGGTAATAGTTCTCAATACGCACGTTGCGTTAAATATATGGCCACAACCGTCATGGATCGTACATTCTCAACGTGGAAACAATTTGATATGCTTTACGTGCTCTCTCCGTCTTATCGTAGGGAGGTGAAGTGTGTTAAATTCTTGCATGCTGTGACTGATAGAATGATTCGTTCAAAGCGCGAAAACTTAAATGAACGTAGGCGCCGCAAAGCTAATAAACCACAGACAAACGAAGGAGAAAGCTCTGATGAGGAATTGTATGGTAAAAGGAAATTATCGTTTATTGATGTACTTCTTACAAGTAGCACTGAAGAAGGGGGTAGTCTTACGGATTATGATATTCGACAGGAAGTCGATACGTTCATGTTTGCTGTGAGTATCATGCGCGCTGAAAAAACTTCTTCTAGTTCAATTTTTCTAAACAGGGACATGATACTGTATCTTCTGCCATTGCATTTACGTTGTGCCTTCTTTCGAAACACCAAGATGTTCAAGAGAAAGTATGGACAGAGATTAAAGAGGCGCGTGGTACCACCGATGAAATTACATTTGAGTTTTTAAACAAATTAAATTATTTGGAGATGGTTATCAAAGAGTCAATGCGCTTATATCCGCCAGTACCTTTAATCGCTCGAACACTGACTGAGGATGTTGTTCATGAAGGCCAAGTATATCCGAAGGGATTAATCATTACGCTCTTGTCATATGGAGTGCACCGAATACCTGAGATTTATCCGGAGCCAGAAAAGTTTGACCCTGAGCGGTTTACTTCTGAAAACTCTGCGCAACGCTCATGCTTTACCTATATACCTTTTAGTGCGGGTCCTAGAAATTGTATTGGACAAAAGTTTGCAATGCTCGAGATGAAGACTGTCTTGAGTATATTGCTTGTAGCATATAAATTCCTTGAAGTACCCAATCACGAAATTGAAGCTGTTTCGGAAACTGTATTGAAGGCAAAGAATGGTTTGCGGGTGCGTTTAGAAAGACGGTAATTTTGAAATAATATAAGTTTAACTAAGTAAGATAAGTAAATAAAACATGCACCATAAACACATTTATTACCGCAACCCATCACCAAATAACATGATTAAATAAAATTAACTCAAAAATAAATTAAAAGCTCATCACGCTGGCATTGCCATAGTTGGTACCATATGTTGCAAGGTGACTGTATAGCCAAGAATCTTCTCTGGAAGCGTTGCCTGCGTCTGTAGAGCGCGTAAGAAACTAACTGCGAATTGTATGGGATCGCTGCCCATTGCGAAGAAGTCAAACGATGGAAGCAACTCTTGTAGTCGTCCTTGCACGTACCGCACGAATGCATCGTATGCATCGTATTGACTCTTGGTGAATGTCGAGAAATCAAAGACATGCGAAAAGACCTCATTTAAGTCAATCGTCTTAGTCACAATCTTTTGCACGGACACGCTAACAGGGTGTAGCATGTTAAGATAATATTTTGCAGCTACTCGAACACTTTCATCAATTAGATCACAATTCTCAGATGCAAAGAGAATTTGATGTAGAAGATCTTCCATATGTCCATCAAACGATGATATCACGATACCCAAACTGCATTTGTTCACCTCAGTGGACTGCAAAAACTGCACTAGGGTGTTGTATAGCTTCTTAGTATTATCAGATGTTGGTAGCGGTAGTAAGGATACCAGTTCACCGTAATTGTAAAACGGAGCATGATTTAAGTAATATGTCGCACTTTGCTGTACGTTTGCTGGAATGTTTTCAGTTGTTTGAATCATGGTGAGAATATTGCGTAAAATATCCAATTGCGTGTCGCCTGTATAATGCAAGTCCATATTATAGTAGATGTCATTGCTAGTCAAGTAGTGGATTAAAGTATCGCGGAAATTGACTTCTGCAGGGAAATGTGCAGCTGGTATGACACTTTCCAAACTGCCATAGTCGAAATATCTCAAACGCATTAGATGAGCTGCAGCAGCCTTCACTTGCTCAGAGACAAGCACACTGTGAACTGATTTAACTAGTATCAATCGTAACATTGCTTCTTCGTTATTTCCATATTGCTCCATTTCGCTTGGACTTATAATCTGATCAATCAAGCTGCTTCCTATGAAGTCCTTAAGAGTGGTGTAATCTTCTGTACCCGTGAAGCTTTGGGGTAAAACGTTTAGTACTTGGTTGTAGGAGAATCCTTGGGACAATGAGATTGTTGACATTTGGCTCATTGAATGAGCAATACTGCGACTGTATGATGTTACGATTGAGTTCATCTCATGCATAGTTGAAACTAGTTGTAGGAAATGGCTTGCTGCCTGGCGTACAGTCGCTTCAATAGTTGCTCGGTGTTGAGTGAGAATGTCCAAGATGTTGGTCAAAAGGGCAAGAGGTGCCCGATGCGTATCCATGTTGATAGAACTGAATATCTCACTTGATGCACTGGTGCTGATGAATTCACGGATCACATTGTACATTTGTAGATCTTGCTCATTGTCCGGCTTATTAAGCAGCAGTAATACATTATTCAGTTCAGTTTGTTTATCCTTCGTAAACATGACATTGTCGAAAAAGATAGCAGCTTCGCGTATGCTTGTTTGCAACCTAGTTGAGGACTGCACTAGAGTAAATAATTGATGCAGCGAGATATTCAAATCATTTGAAAAGTCGAAAGAATTGTTTCGTAGAATCTCAAAGATTGTATCACTTCTCAACAGACTTCCCAGTTCGTAGTAATAATGTAACGAGTCCTTATTCGATGGAGCTTCAATCAGTTGGAATAACTTGTCCAAGTAATATAGTTGTTCAAGCAGAGGGTTATTAGTACCACCAGTTTGCACATATTGTGAAATGTCCACTGTAGATATTTGCACTTCGGCTGCTATCTTCAAAAGATCTTGAATGAGGATAGTCGGTGCCATGTTGAGATTTAATGAAGTATTTTCCGTAATCACTGTAGGCAGGTCACTGTGCAAATATCGGTCGATTGCATTATAAATAAGTAAACCCTCCGGTGAGTTAGGTTTTGTCAATTTATGGAAGAAGTTATCGATGATGTGAAGATGAGTACACATAATGTGGCTTGCCTGTTGCTGGAATTTCGGTATGATTGAAAAGTATCGTTCGGCTGCCAAACGCAAGTCCTGTGGGATATCCACTGTATGCATGGCGATATCAATAAAATCGGCAAAGAGGTCACGAGACGTTTCTTGCAACGATATATGTGCAGTTAGCAGTACTTTAATTACAATGTCTTGGTGTAAGTAGCGCAGTAGAATTTGTTGCATCGCTAGCATTTCAGTCGAGACTTGTAGGCTGAGCAATTCCCGTTGTAAGATTTGCAATATTTGAATGTGTTCAGTAGTTAGATTTCCTTTATATGGAATGCTTGTTGTTGGAATAGTTGTATGTGTTATCATGTGTGGCGTTGATGGAACGGTTATCACAGGTTGATTAGTTGGTTGCATTGGTATAGTTGGATTTAAATGTATCATAAATGGTGGAGTTGGCCGTATGGTTGGAATTGGATGCCCGGGGTGCATTGGTTGTACTGGATGTCCTGGATGCATTGGTTGTCCAGGGTAAATTGGTTGTACTGGACGCACTGGCTGGAAGGGCTGTGTTGGATAAGTTGGTGGTAATTGATAGATTGGTTGTGTAGGGTAAAATGTTTGCACTGGTCGCTGTGGATAAAACGGTTGTCTTGGATAACTTGGTCGTACAGGATAAATCGGTCCCATTGGTAGTGCTGGTTCCAAAGGTTGTATTGGTTGTATAGGGTACATTGGTACCGGTTGTATGGGTTGCCTTGGATAAATTGGTCGTACAGGATACGGGCGTGTTTGTTGTACAGGATACATCGGTTGTATTGGATGTACTTGCTGTATTGGTATTATAGGGCCAATTGGTTGTACTGGATACATCGGGTACCTTGGTTGCATTGGACGTATTGACGACCCAGGTTGAATATGAGTCATAGATATTTGTGAGTGATTGTAAATACTATGTTGAACTTGATGGTATGGAAGAGTAGCAATTGGCCTTTCTGTACGCATAATCAATCTTGGTGGTGGTTGTACATGGTAAATTTGTGGAGGCATTATCTGTGTTGGTGGTGGTGGTGGTGGTACATGGATAATTTCTGGACCCATAGGCGGTCTTGCTGGTGGTTGTACATGGTAAATTTGGGGAGGTATAATCCGTGTTGGTGGTGGTGGTACATGAATAATTCTTGGACCCATCATAGGCGGTCTTGCTGGTGGTTGTACGTGGTAAATATGGGGAGGTATAATCCGTGTTGGTGGTGGTGGTACATGGATAATTCCTCCACCCATAGGCGGTCTTGCTGGTGGTTGTACATGGTAAATGTGCGGAGGTATAATCCGTGCTGGCGGTGGTGGTACATGGAAAATTTCTCGACCCATAGGCGGTCTTGCTGGTGGTTGTACATGGTAAATATGGGGAGGCATAATCTGTGTTGGTGGTGGTGGTACATGGATTATTTCTGGACGTATAACCGGTCTTGTCGGTGGTGGTACATGGTAAATTTGTGGAGGTATAATTTGTCTCGGCGGTGGTTGTACATGGATCAGTGGTGGATGCGTAATTGGTGTTGATGGTGGTTGTACATGCATAATTGGTGGATGCATAACCGTTGGGGGTTGTTGTACATGGATCATTGGTGGATGCACACCCGTTATTGGAGGTGGTTGTACATGGATCATTGGTGGATGCATAACTGTTGGTGGAGGTGGTTGTACATGGATCCTTGGTGGATGCACATCCGTTGTTGGAGGTGGTTGTACATGGATCATTGGTGGATGCATAATTGTTGGTGTAGGTGGTTGTACATGGATCATTGGTGGATGCACACCCGTTGTTGGAGGTGGTTGTACATGGATCATTGGTGGATGCATAATTGTTGGTGGAGGTGGTTGTACATGGATCATTGGCGGATGCACACTCATTGTTGGACGTGGTTGTACATGGATCATTGGTGGATGCACATCCGTTGTTGGAGGTGGTTGTACCTGGATCATTGGTGGATGCATAACTGGTGGTGGAGGTGGTTGTACATGAATCATTGGTGGATGCATAACCGTTGTTGGAGGTGATTGTACATGGATAATTGGTGGATGCATAACCGTCGTCCTTGGTGGTGGTTGTACATGGATAATTGGTGTACCCATACCCGGTGTTGGTTGGGATGGCAAATGATAAATAGGTGGACGCGAAACCGATTTTGGTGGTGGTGGTGGTACATGGATAATTTGTAGACCAGGACGAATAGTCGGTTTTGGCCATACCGGTTGTGGAGGTATAACTGGCCATACTGGGTGTCCATGTATAAATGGCCTTTCGGTCATTGGAATTTGCTGAATTGGTCTCGGATGTATTACCGTCTGATCAATCACGTGTATGGGTGGTATAGATATTGTTGGGTGATGTATTTGCGGAACAGCCATTGGGGTCGAGGGTACGTTAAAAATTATTGGCCTTGGCGTAGTGGCTACATCGTATCCATGAATAAATGCAGTTTCGATTGCTGGTTGTTGTACAGATATCACGTCCGTAATTCTCCCCGTATTAATCATTTCTAAGTAATATCTGATAACAACGTTCAACTCCATATACGATTTGTTGTTACTCTTGAGCGTTAGTATTAAAATGTCCTTGAGCAGATCAACATCACACTTTTGTAAATTCAAACTGACCGTTTCCAAGATGTTATAAATCGTTTGGCTCTTCAAGTAGCTAATTATTATCCTGTAGTACTGACTTTCTTGCACATTCCGTGGCTGAGGTATCAGCAATATCAATTTATCTAATCGTGCTGATATAGTTGGAATATCTATAACTTGTTGTGGTGCATTCATTGCATACCAGTAGTATCTTGCAGATCCGCGTACATCCCCTGGTACAGTGTCGGTCCTGATTAATATTTGAAGCAGTTGATCTAAGATCTTAGGAGCTGGTTGAGACATGTCAAGAATTGCTATGATTTCAGTTGGTAGACTTTGAAGCAAGTAATGTTGCAATATATTGAAGTAGCGATAAGTCAATGGTCCCGATGGCCGTGGAAGTATTGCCAAGAGCCTGTTTATGTTCAATTTGTGCAAGTTTAGGAAGGGTTCCAGAACCATTTGCATAAAGTGATATGCACTCTCGCGTATTTCAGCTGAGACATTAACATCTTCAATTACTATCAGGAGAATATCTCCAAGAAGTTTAAACGCATCATCATCAATGTTCAAGTGTCCATGTCGTATGATACGATGAATCTCATCACTTTGTAGGAACCATTCTAAAGAAGACTCGATTTGTTGAGTTCTCACATTCTTTCCTTGCACTGCCTTGAATGCATTAAATATCTTCACGACTATGCGCAAATCGGCTTGATATATTTGATGAAGTTCTTGTATTATCACTGTTGCTGCATGACGTATATCATCAGGTACCCCTTGTACAGTGGACAATTCTTGTATTATTCTTTCAATCAGCTTGAATGTCATCTGGTTGAACGTCAATTTCTGACTGGGGAACATCAGGTAGAACTGCGGACTTCTTAGATAGTTAACAACCAATTGAATAGCCTCCGTGTTGTGTACCCCAGTAGATATCAATTCCCCGATAAAGTATTCGATTCTTTGCGTAAACTCATGCGGTATACTCTCGTGGAAGACAGTTACTATTAAATCGAAAAGTGCTTCCTTATATTGCATAGGAACATACGGATGCGTAATTGCACTTTGAATAATTTGATGCAGCAGGATGTGAATATCATTGGTTACAACAATTCTTCCATCTTGGATGATTTGAATAACAATCGGGCTGCTAAAGAATTCTCTCAACTGCAAGTAGTATTTGCTTTCTTTCGGTATCAATTGAATTAATTCGGTGATATGATATTGTTGTCGTATATGCATAGATTCATAATATTTCTGATAGTACTCAACAGCTTGATGCGGTTGACCATTGGTATTTGGTCCCAAATAATTCAATATTTGCTCTAGTTTTTGTTGTGGCTCCATATTCTCCAACGGCAATTGACCGTCGTGAATTATATGTCTAAATTGCGGTGTTTGCATGAAATCAAGCAAAATATCATGATATTGTGGATTGTCCGTTGGTAGTACTTGCTCCACATCATGGATTACTTGCTGCGCTGGGAAATACTCAAGGTAATATTCCGCTGCCTGTTTGATATTCATTGGTACTTGAGGCGACTGGTCAATCACTTGTAAAAAGTGTGTGAGACATTCTTGAGACGCGCTATGCAGATGGATAGGATTGTCAGCGAAGAGTTTGTAGGGCATTTCGCCGTTGAAGAAGTTTTGTAGAATATCATAATACTCGGGAGCATCCGGCAGTTTGGGAATTAATGTTCCAAAATGTGTTATACGCTCAATGTCCTGATGCATAAGATTGCCATGCGAGATACCATACTTGTACAGTTTAAGGAAATAGCTTGCAGCTTCATGCACTTCTTGCGGAAGTCCGTGGTACGTTTGGGTAATACTCAGGAGCATTGCAAGTGCTTCTACCTGATTGTTATATTGCACCTGTTGTAACTGCAGAATTAGCTCTTGTGGAATATGCCCATTTATGAAATTGTAAATTATTTGATAATAATGCTGTCCAGTAGTGGTCGTCTGTTGCGGAAGTATAGCAATCAAATCTCCTACCGTATACATAAACTTATTCTCGATCACTCTACTCAAATAGAAACGGACGCTTTCCATCACATCCGGATATATCTCATTTGATTGCGCCAGTATGTTCAAAAGATGCATTAGGGTAACGCGTCCATCGGCCGTGAATTGAATACGACCCACAATTGAGGTGGGCAACGACTGCAATTGTTGGATTATAATGCTGTAATGATGTTGCGTTTCCTCATCAAAAGGTTTCGGCACTGCTTGAATAAGGAATGCAATTTCTTTTTGGGACAAGTGTCGTTCTATATGTTGGAAATTAAGATTTCCATTAGGCACTGCTTCGATTTTATGGTGCTCGCCTGGATAAGTGCCAGATTGTGGTGGAATTATTTGAGATTGTCCACCCATTCCTAGTCGCAGATAAATTTATAATAATTCATTTCATTTTCTACCCGTTCGAGTATCGTGGATTAAATGATACAAAATTAGAACAAAAAAAGAACAAAATAATTACCTCGTGTAAACAGGAATTTGATCAAATTAAAGGGCATACTTTTGGTAAACGATGTATTCGATTGTACCACATGCTCAAAGATGGTGTCTTGGATGACATTCTCGATGAATGCCTTCATTCCGGAGTCAGTGATCTGATAGTCATGTAGGTACACGAGGAAGTTGAGGGACATGAAAAACACGTCGAGACTACCACCTTGCTGCAACGCACTCTCGAGCAGGGAATGCAGACGCGCGTGGTCGTAAAGTAGTGCGCTATCCCAAAATTGTTTGAATAGGGATCCCATTTCCATTGGGACGTTATGGTGCATACGGACATATTGCTGAATTGCCAGTACATGCTGATTTGGTAACCCATAAGAACTCTATAAATGAAAAATGCTTTATCAATCGAATGCCTAAAATGGTCAGTTCATGATATAATACGTGTTGTAAAACGTACTACATAAAGTAAAACTCGCATGCGTTCCGTAGTAAGCATGTACACCACGAAGATTCTTAATTGTTTGCGAAATTGTTAATGAAATCTTAAGTAGATTGTACGTAGTACTTACAGTTGCTGTTGGTAGATATAACACGACCAGCGATAAGACAACGGCGCCGATCATGATTGTCGTCGGTGCAATGGCTTCGTGCACACGGGTCGCATCCAATTATCCTTTCAATTATCGTCTATATATATTTATACACAGATGGGCGCACTCACATAACGAAGCGCCGCGGACACCTGTAACAATACGTCATAATCTGCGACGAGGAACATTTGTTGTCGTGCTCTTCGAGATTACGAGCGTTCGATCGATTGTCATTTAAGTCATTGCGCGAGACCGCCGCGCCCGATAAACGAATTTAATTCTGTTATTGCCGCGCTATTACGCTGTTATCGATGATGGCTTTTCTTGCGTCCGTGGGCCGCTGAGGAGGCAGCAGGAGTACGCTGAGTGGTGCGCCGTCAACTGATTGCTGCGCCGGCTGGTCGCCGGTTGATAAGTGCTAATTTGGGGCGAAATGCAGCCGATTTGTGTAAACGCGGCATTGTCATTGTCCAATTCGCAATGCCGGTTTGTCGCGCGCGCAACTTCGCGCAAACATCCGCGCAATTCAATGGTCGCTGATAAATGGCGAATGCCATTTGCATGCAACAATGCCCAATTTGTCATTCGCTTGGGCTGGGCTCGTTACGCGCATAAAAACATATTGAATTATTGAATATTGCCAAAAGGCGCGCGGCGTACCGTATTCGCGCGCATGCAGTGCTTTTATTGCTAATTAAAAACACGCATGTGCCTCATCAACGATCTAAATGTAGGGTGAAATTTTGCACGATAAACTCGCCTGCTACCTGCGCATATTGTCAAATCAAACAAATTGCGTCGGCTATCTATACAAATAAAGCTTTTTACAAGTTTGTAAACTATGCATCGGACTCGGCTTCATTACGGGGCTCAATTATTTTGCGATTGGATCAAGACTTGCGAATTTTGCAATTCATGTCAAGCCAAACAAGGAACTTTTAAGCATGTTCACGCATACCTTGCAAATGTGCATTATATGTTTATTAAATTCTACACTGCCGTTAATCATAAATTCGTTAATCACGCTGATAGAGATTAAAACAAATATGCTTATCGCCGTATGCCTTGATTGGTAATGCAAAAGTATCACAAAGTAAACAACAGCCGTAAGGAAAACAAACCATAATTGACTGTTTGCGGCCATGTAAACTTTTTTAATTACTCAATTAGTCAATACGACAAAAATTTGAATAACTTAATTGTTAGTTGCGCTAATAATCTATTTGGCGCGCGTGTCAATAATCTATTTTCCGGTTTACACGCTGCGAAAGTTGAGGCATAAATGTGAAATGTCATCAAAGGGGTAGTTTTTCGTCAGTGGCAGTGCCACCACCAGCGCAACCGCCAACCACGTGCTACCCCTTATAAATTAAAGGGAGCGTGTACGTAGTTTCCGTGTCATTTAGTCCTAGTCGTCGTTGTTAGATAGAACGTCATGCAATTCGATCAAAAGCGCGCAGGAAAGTTCGCGTCCGTAACCCGCTCTTCTTCATAGTAATCAACATCGTAAACATCTTTTTGATTGAGTACGCCAAACTCGACTCGGCACGTATATTGCTATATTTCCGGTGTGAATGTGTTCGAATGTGCGAAACAAAAGCAAGTAAAATTGCAACAATTTATATAAAAACCTCATCAATATGCAGCCGTAAAAAGGAGCGCGTTCAATATATAAATAAATCTTAAATAAAATATATACAAAAATAAAATGTATTAAGTTGACGTCGATAAGGTGAGAGAATATTCGCAACAATATTGTATTAAAAAAAGAATTTAAATAATTTTAGTCTCAAGACGTGAGAACGATTCCAGATTGAAAACATTGCGTCGCGCGCTTTTAATCTGTATTTTGATTATAATTATTACGACGAATTGTTGCAGATTCGCGGAGCGCGCAATGCACGAGCAGTTTTTTGGCGATGGGCCATTTATATTCAAGTTGAACGATGCTGGTACTGGACCGCAGTTGCTGACACAGGTACACAGAAATAATATTATTTCGATAAGATAAACAAATTCGTTTTCCGATGTAAAGACTACAGCGATTGCGTTCGAATTACACATGATTTTTAAATTGCTACCTGTCAAATAAAATGTACGCTATTAATCAGCTGTACTTAAGGACTATCTGCTTGTTTAATTAGCAATATATTAAATTGGAGATTTATTTGAAATTTTTGAACAACTAAGGATAATACTTATTAGCCATTTGTAAATGTAAATTTATCTACTGAAAGGTTGGAATTGTGCGGTGAATTGAATATTTGCGATATAGGGGTTGAAAATTGAATATATTTGAAAGACGCATTTGTCAAACACCCTCTAGATGACAAGAAACTTAAATGACATTATAGCAGCGATCACGCAACAAAGTTATTGTAGTTATTTACTTATTTCAGTTGGGGCTGTGTGCTGTAAGCTCGCTCGCTCGCTCCCGTGCAGCGCTGAAAGGCATTTTACTACGTTCATCGTCGAACGTAAATAACGTGATCCAGCCGGCGAAAAATCGTCGTTGTAATGTAATAATGCATTTAGTATCCGTGCATATTGGTATTATATTCATTCGCCTTTTCGTATTGTTGGCGACTTCTACGCTCGACACACAATGCTCATTTAAATGATGCGCCTGTGTGCGTCGATTGAGTCTAATGATGCGATTCGCCATGTGTCGAATCGCATCATTTGCGCGTGCACACACATACACGCACAGCGCGGGGCGAAATATGCGAAATCTCATAAAAAATTAATTTTCAACGCGTTACAATCCGAATGCATCTCGCTATTTGTTTTCAATTGCGTTGATGTCGCACGCGCATAAATGGCAACGTGATTTCAGCGTCGATGTAAATAACAAATTAGTAATATCTACGTACGGCAGATGCACTGATAAGAAGAAAGCATAAATGCGATGAAATTGCCAATTTTCTTATACGTATTGTCTTAATTTACACGCTTACTCCGCCACGTATCCATGCGAAATTAACGAATAACTTTAGGGAAACGCGCGGAATTTCTTAACTCGCTGGTCTTTTACCATCAATCTTAATCGTTTTGAATTAGAACGCTCGTCGCAATTTGTACGGCTGTCCGTTAGCTTGGACGCAAATTACATTTTGTTTTGATTGTTGTATCGCTTTTCTTCGTCCACATCGAATTTTTCATCTTGTTATCGTTTGATTACCATTGATTCGTTGATTGCCAATCACCGGCAATTCCATTTTAGATCAATGTCAGCGTTATTCCACTTGTCATTATAATCGTTGATATTACTTCTTTAGTGAATCATAAATTTCATCCACTTGATTTATGAACAATTGTAATTTAATATAATACAATTTTATAGCGATCAATAATTCTTATTTTTGCTATGAAACATATAACAATCGATTGCCTTTTGGGATTAATCGTTTGTCACCTTAATAAGTATTGTTATTTAAACGGGGAGTGTGTACATGCAATACGACAATATAAATATTCGATATTTTAATTGAAACATGATAACAAATTAATATCATTTGATAGCACTTTAACAGAACGATTTAATATTTCATCCATCAACATATTTTTGACCTACCTACGGATTTGGGTTATATATTATATAATTATTATATAATTAACGATAGAAAAACATATAATATAAACGTATAATTGGAAACGAAATGATAAAGGGTAGTTACTTACATGCGGAACGATTGCGATTTTAATAATGTGTAGTGTAGTATGGCAAAATGTTAATTTTATTGTTCTAAAACGCATGGAAAACACAATTTACGTGAAGGAAAATACAATAACAAAAATTATTTTATTGTAAATAATCAGTGTAAGAGTAGGCATCAAAACGCTTTTTACATTTGCGGTAATCCCTTTGTTCTATTTTAAGGCATTGTTAAACAATCGTGAAACATTGCGGCGCATGTTTGTAAACTTTACGGATCGAGAACAATGTGCAATCTTTGCACGGCCGAAATTCTTGGCCGATCGGGCGGCTGCGCGTGTAATTGCAGCGAATTTATGCCCGCGAATGATGCGACACGCGATTTATTTGTGTGCAGGCAGCAACTATGCGACCTTTTGCCAAAGTACATTCGAACTGGGTTATTAGATGTTTTCCACCCCATTCTTGCCGCAAGCGAGCCGTTGTTGTCATTATGCCATGCAATCCTACTTGGAATCTATTTTAATAATGGCTCCGTGTAACGAACAACCAAATTACGCTCACCAGCCGCATTTAATTATAGTTATAGTCGATTAATTGCTCTTTTTTGATCAACATTCGCACGCTCTAATGTCAACTTTATGAAAAAATACTCATTTTTGCCATAAAACTTCTTAATTAGTTTTCGTATACGTGATGAAAAAGTTTTTACTAGCGTATTAAACTTAATAAAATTATTATCTTTAATCGCTGCTAGATATAAAAGATAATAACTAAATCCAAACGAATTTGTTGCAACTTTCTTAATGCAGTTTTGTAAACCTAGTTTTGAATCTAGTCTAATTAACTCTAGGTTTGCCTCGAACGAGGATGGAAAGAATGTAATGCGGAAAATGGGGAGCAATGGAATTTATGGTGGAAAGCGTCTGGGTTTCCCATTAATTACTATCGAAATTTATCAACCTGGCAGGTGTGTGCCCTTTACATAAAATTGTACCTAATTATTGACTACTGTCATCTTTATTTATCTATTTATCTGGTAGTACATCAATCATATCCCGAAAGGATCATCGATATGCAGGAAGGATAACCTCGTGCGACATTTACGCTGTATGCGCAAAATCTACGGCAATATTTACGACTTTAGGTAAATTTGCGCATTCGTATTGCGCCATTTGATTAATTGCATAATTAACTTAATTGTATATCTAGCCCGCACGGCTACAATCTTCCGGTGGAGTACACGAAACTTGCCGCCGAATGCAACAAACAACGCGTGATCAATGCGAAAGACATGTCTGAAGGCTATTTCGACGCGAATCCGATATGGATTTGCAAACCTGTGGCTCAGAGTCAAGGTCGTGGCATATTTTTGTTTCGTGTGAGTGACGTACACACAATAGTGCAAAAACAACCCCTTCACCGCTAAAAATAGCAAAATATGTATGCAAAGCACCGCACAAGTAGCAAGCACAACCCCCATTTATTCAAATTACAGCTGAAAATGTCATAAAACGCCGCACATTATTATTTAAAACAATTTATATTCAGAGTCTAAATGCATTTTTTGCGACAGAAGGAAAGAAGACTGCAGAATTAGAATAAAAGAAAACCAATCAAAACTTCATTCATTCATGTCTGACAAAATTAATCTTCATTCCATTAGACTTGAACGTTTTGCACAAAAACTTGCATCGCATGCACATGTGTCAACGTTATTTTTCATTCACTTGTTTACTAGTAGTTTCTCGTACGTATTACTAAGCGTCTCTTCTTCTTGTTCTTGGTATTTATAGCATCTGAGCGAATTGAACTACGACACGAACACGATCGTCCAAAAATACATCGAACGCCCGTTATTGATCGGCGGGTACAAATTCGATCTACGTTTGTACGTCTGCATTCCGTGCTACCACCCGTTGACAATTTACATGTACAAAGACGGTTTGGCGCGCTTCGGTACGGATAAATTCACCCTGAATGATTTGCGCAATCCATTCAGGCATTTGACGAACAGCTCCATCAATAAACTCGGACCGGGCTATGCAGAAATGAAGGATCGCATTGGTTCAGGGTGTAAATGGACATTGAAACAATTACGTCGATATTTTCGACAAGCGGGTATTGATGACTGGCTACTCTGGCAAAGAATTAACGCTCTCGTTATCCTAACAATAATGAGCCAGGTGCCTCAAGTACCTCCAACTGTCAATTGCTTTGAATTCTTCGGATTTGATGTATTGATAGATCATATGCTTAAACCTTGGTTACTTGAGGTATTACTAGTATAAATTACAAATACCCTGGTGCAATTTAAATTCATTAATTTACAGGTGAATTTAAGCCCTGCTCTCGGGAATGATTGCGATGCTGACCGCACTGTCAAGAAACCCATGCTTCACGATCTTTTCGACCTTCTAGGTCTACCCCTTTATAACACGGGGCTGTCTGTGTTCAATATCTGGAGCGATGAGTTTAAAGAAAACCGCGAGATTTGTCAGAATATGCAAAAAGCAACAGTAATTAACGCGGCTGGAAAATGGCGCAAGAAACAAAAACGTCCCAAGTCTAGCTCAAGAAGCAAACCAAAAAGTGCTGGACTAAAGAAGCAAAAGAGCGAAAGTAAGGACTTGTCTGCATGGGGTAATGGCAAAGATTGGGCAATTGCACCCAAACGAGAAGGCGGATGGATCAAGTTGTATCCCTTTAATGAGCATACTCATTGCTATAACTTTTTGGAAAAAGGCAGCACAAAAACCAAACAAGTCATCAGCCAAATAAGTAAATGGATGCGATTTGCTAAAGATATAGCAAAAATGCATCCGCACACGAACGAATTTCAATTGAACGAGTTGCTCGGTAATGAGTTGAAGCTTACCGCAGATTTATGGATACCACCAATATAATATTCATGAAACAATGCAAATACTTGCCAAATAATAATGACACCAATAAATATTGCACTATTTCTACGTATTACCAATGCACAAATAAGCCAAGCTCTTTACAATAATAACGCAATACAAGTTAAGCATCGTTTAATTAGACTCGAATAGAATGATATACTTAAAGTACCTACTCCACATAAATTTACGCGTTCATATCGATTTGGTTAAGCATGCAATAAGATCATAATTTATTAATCATATTGATATAGAGAAACAATTAAGTAAAGAACAATCCAACCAATTCGTGGCACTAGACAAGTACGAATAATATAAAGTTAAATATAGCATAATATATTAAATATAATTTGAAAATGGCACTGCAGAAATTCAATTGAAATCGATGCGCTTGACGTTACTCTATTAACCGTTCTTTCTTTTTATCCAGTTAATATACATTTCATGTCTCTTCATATTGCATTAGCTTACACGCTATTACATTATTACAAGTCGTCGTTATATTTATCATATATATATATATAATCCTAATGAATAGCAACCCTTTTAAACTCTGTATCATTTACTAATAGTATTATCGTAGAGCGAAGTAAAACGAAACAAAATTATAATCGAAATTTACGATGGCTTATTGTACATAAATATTATTTTCGAATAACAATTAGCATGCAACAACATTGCGGTGCACTTACGCGTTTTTATAATAAATTATTATATTACCCCGCAATAAATATAACATTAACTATTTAAATTACGTGAATAATCGTAACATGTTTATTACGTACGTAGTTGTAGTATATATAGTAAGACTTGTCATCCTCAACATAAATTCTCGTTTAATTGCTTTGACTTCTTCGTTTATGATATTAATTAATTCGTTTAGAGAAGTTAAGTTATATTACTTATTATTTGGCTTTCTTTTAATTACTACGTAGAGTCATTTACGTGACTTCGTAACATTAATAATTCCTGATATTTTCATGTATATTAATTGACTATTTTCGATGGTAAGTTCTTTATACGATAAAGAAAATTATTTAACGTGCGTGATTCTTGCAGAATGGACGACCGCCCTTTGCATAGAAACTTTGTCCTTCCAAGTTCTTCTTGCACATCTGCAATAAATTGAATTGGAATTATGTAGATAGAAATTAGAGAATTTGGGGTAAACTTACAGTGCAGTTGAAACATTGACTGTGATAGTTATTATTCAAAGCTTCAACCCAACGATCGCCTGCTTCAACTGGGAATCCACAAGCGAAGCACTTGGTGGTGAACATTTCATTCCAATCACCCTCACAATACGGTAAACCATCTTCCAGGAAGAACGGTGAATTGCCAAAGAGTTTACCGCAGTGTGCGCAGTTGAAGCACTCTGGATGGAAGTTCTTGCCAATGGCTTTTAGGCAATCCTGCAAATTGGAAAAAGGTTATAGATTTCGTGTTTTGACTTAAATCAAGAATTAAAGCGCACCCCTTTGATTTTAGAGCTGCACTTTGCACAATTGGGAGCCAAGTATTGCTCAAAGCAATACTCGCAATGCAATTGTCCGCGTTCTTCTACGAAACCAATGTCCTGAAGTGGTCTTCTGCAGCTGGTTGTTGCGCAGACAAAGTGATCTGGACACCAGATCTTACCCAAAGCGGTGATGAATGGTCCTCTAAAGTTCAAATAGATTTTGAGAGTTAATTCATGCGTTCATTTAGAATTTTGTATAAATAGTAAGTAGTAGTGCAGTTAAAACGTGAGTAGCAAACCTGATTAGTTCATTGCACACATTACAAACGGTGTTAAGATTATCGTCGCGTGTTAATGTTTTGGTGGCGCGATGACGGGTTCGCGTCCCATGCGTGCTGCTGACAGCTGGGAAAGTCGTCTCGATGTAATTATTCTTCGTAGACGTGTAGTAATCCTGCTTTTCCCCAGAATGATTTGAGTTGCACGAAGCGTACGAGCGCGGCGATGATTCCGAGGATAGTGAAGGAGCAAACATCGGTATGCTTACGTTGATCTCATTATAGAACTTTTCGGTCGGGTTCGTGTTATTGCTCACCGTTGTCGTGATCTCAACCCGGTCGTCTGCGTACACAATTTCAGTCTCATGCTCTTGAATGTTAGAGAACAAAACAAATCGTAAAATCAAACAACAAAACATAAGACAAACCAAAAAGGAAAGCATAGATTATGGCATAGAAATAGATCTACTACAAATCGCGGGTTAGATGATTAATCCTATTAAGTACCGAATGAAATGACAACCCAACCTGATTTGCTGATGACATGAACCACATGTGGCAATGCGTGCGCCAATACCGCTCATGTTAAGCACACCGCGACCACGCTTCGGGGCGAAGACGCTGCCTCCGGACTGTCGGCCGCTGCCTGCACCTACATTAGGACCGGGTACATTAGGAGCGCTCTGCGCTGCGGTGGAAGCTAACACATCACTCGACAAAGAGGGCACAGGAACGGATATTTTAACTGGTGGTTGAACAGGGCGATAAGCGGGCTTGGGCTGCGGTGGTGGTGGTTCTGGTGTTCGGGTCACCGTCACAATTGGAGCTTTAGGCATAGGTGGGGGTCCTGCAGCGGGTTGTCTAAGGAAAGGAGAGTTGATTGGTTGGGGATTTGTAAAATGCAATCCCACAATGCCATGTTCTTCATGAGTTGGCACGTTCACCTTTTGAAATGGGTACGACTTTTGTATCTCAATATTTCTCTCTTTATGCGACTGTTCGAATTCTTCGACTACTGTTTTCTTGCGCTGTACTTGAACCCTGCCATCCGCAGAAGTTTCTACACTTTGTGCTTGCATTTTATTCAATTGCTGGAGTTGTTCAGATTTCGCCTGTTCCTTGCGACTAATTTTTGCATCGCCTTGGACATACTCTTGATGGCGTTGCAAATTATCCGCTTGATACGCTTGCATCTGCTGGCTTTGCTGCCGAAAATTCTCTTGATTGATTTCCGATCGCGATTGTGCTACGTCTAGCACCCTGCTTTGATCATAGTAATCACCTTCACGTCTCTGGATCGTATGGTATTTCTCTTGGTGGTGCGGTATGTAGGAAGTCACTTTCTCTTTAGCGCTCTCAACTTTAAAGTCTTCTTGGAAGCTGACGTGGTCTTTGTGCTTTAATAAAGGATTGGGTGGTGGACCGGCTGCTGGTGATTTAGGTCTTGGCGAAGACTTTTTAAACGGCGAACTTGGCCGATCGGCTCTGGCGCCTGGGCATGGACTAGGTGATCTTGATCTCTCAGGTGTTTTCGGATCAAACACATTTGATTCAGGAGCCAGATACTGGGTAGCAACCAAATTCTGTTGATAGTATGGTATCGCAGATGGGGTTTTGTTTATTTTACTTGAAGTTGGTTGGCCAAGTCGTTGAGGAGTTGCGCTAGTGGGCGGTTGAAAATTATCATTCACCGGTTGGAATACATTATCTGAGCCAGGATTATGTCCAGGATTAGAGCTACCACAGGGGTTTTGACAAGGATTATGTGGATTTGAGCTAGATGTCAGAACGGTAACTGGTTTGGTTATCTTCGGAGGTGGCGTAGCCATTTCATGATGTGATTCTGGTCGTAATAGTGGTCTGGACGTTGGAATAATTTTCGATTCCTTTTCGTAGGGTTTAAGTAATTTATTTACGTCTTTGTGATGAGGAAGTTCAATTTCCTCTTGATATTGCAAGGATGCTTGATACGAAGGGATATATTCGGATTTCTGAAGACTTTGTGATAACGTCAAAGGTTTCTTGAAAATGATTTCTTCATTCTGTCTAGCTATTTCACGTTCCTTTTGAAGCCTGCATTCTTTTTGATGAATACAGCAAACGTGTTGCTCTTCTCTCATTTCTTGTTTTTGTTGCTGATAAACTCTTTGTTGAACTTGCACTTGAGCTTGCATTTGCTGTTGTTCAGTAATTTGCGAAGAGATTTCTTGCTTTACTTCTTGATAATCTGCATGATAATCTTGCACTTGCGAAGATGGGAAAATTTGTTGTCCAGGATTAATAGGATTTCCTTCGAAAGTATCAACCATTGTAGCGATAAATGGCTGTGGTACTGGTGGTTTAATAATAAACTTTTTCTTTTCCTCCATTAATATTTCTTCTTTCTTACTCTCTTCCATTCGCTTTTCTTCAAGTGTCAATATCCTATTCTGACATTCAGTTGTTAGAGGAGAATAATTTCTGTCGGGTGCAGTGGTGAGTGCTGATAACATACTCAACTTTTCACTAGGCTTTGGTAGATCTTTAAGCAAAGGATCAGGCTCTGGCTTTTTACGTATCGGAGTTGGTCCTTTGCCAATCGGCGTGAATGGACGTTCTGGAGCTGTCTTAAGAGCTTCCACAAATGGAGTTCCGGGTTTCTCTTGCGGCGGCTGTTTCTTTTCAGATGATTTTTCTTTATTTTCAGGAATCACTGGACGTTCAGGAGGAAGATAAGGTACTGTTTCTTCTGGTAACGGAATAGGCTTGGTATTTAAAATAGGAAAGATGGGTTTAATGGGTGTGAATGGTTGTTGTGGTGCCACAGCCAATGCGGATGCAAGTGGTCCTTGTGGTTTCCTTGATGGAATCTGTGCAAATTCAGGACTAACACAGAACGGCTTATCTGGAGTGGTTCTTAACGCGGTAACCATTTGAGACTCCCATCCTTGAGCTACATTATTTTGTATCTTTGCACGCATTTCTTCTAAACGTTCGAGTTCTGAGAGACGACGAAGTTCCGTTTGCTTCTTCATTGGGCATTCAGGGCATTCATTACAGCAGCTCTGCTGGCACTTTAAAGGACATACTGATGAAATTGGGCTTTCTTTCTGGACTTCCTTCTTCTCCGGTGGCATTTTCTGCGGCACTACGTTCCCTTGCAGTGGAGGCGGTGACTTTGGCCTTTGCGTTTTCATAATACTATCAACAAGCATAGCGGTTTGAAGATGTTCAGCCAATGACTCAACACATTCCATTGTGCTTCTTCGCTCGTTAATATTATAGACTTCATTTGAACACAGAGACATTTTGGGTTCCATGTTTTTCAGATAATTCGTATAATCCTCAAGCTCCTGATAATCAGAGTCTGATTTCTCAGACTGCTCGGACTTCTCCGAAGGCGCGTTGGGAGTAATTGGTCGCAAATTAGACTCGTAGGGTGTTTGCGGTCTTTCAGATAATTGCTTGACCTTCACGTGAACGTGTGTGGGTGGGGGGAAATATAAGGGGGAGGCAGTCGGGATAGTTGTAATATCTTCTTGCAAGGGAGGCCACACAATATTCTCTACTATTTCAACTTTGTCTTTGCACACTTTAAACATTTAAACAGCACGCCCAAAATAAATGCGTTTAATACCAACAAAAGAGTAACAAAGAGTAAACAACAAGGGTTACGTTGATACAAAAAACAGCGAACAAATATCAACAAAAGACAAAAGAGAAAAAGAATAAAGAAATCATAAATTAATTCATGATTATTAAATAATAAGACGTTGTGTTGATGTTGCTTGTCATTTGTATCAAGAAATCCCAACAAAAAGTTCAGAATCTACAATAATTTCTAGCTGCCAGCAAGTGCATTAAATAAAACTAGTATAACAAGTGCAATTTACTTTATCCAGTAAGCTCAAAAATATTTATATAATAGCTCTATACAGATTCATTTAAATTTTATGCGGGGTATTTCGAAAACTATTCGTTTAAAAGTTCGCTCATTATTCGGATACTAAGGAGAACGGACGCGGTTGAGTGTTGAACGTTTTATAATCTGAAACACGACAAGAAGACGGGTGCTTTCTTAGTATACAAATGTACAAGAAACAAGCGTGAATTGCGTGTTCTCGCAGAGATTACAAAATCGCCTAGATTGTAATATCAAAAATAACTAATTTAAAAAAATATATCAAAATTGCAATTTTAAGCAACAACATCAAAGCCTAGTTTGTGGATAGCGCTTAAATACCTTTAAACATGCCACCACCGACAGGTTTCGAAGAAGTGAAACCTAAATTTAGTTTAGTCATAGAGATTTTCACAGTTGGATAATTGTAGAATCATAGTAGTAAGGTTTTTTACCTGGGGTGCTTGAGTAGGGCGAGACAATCGGTGCTGGTGCTGGAGCCTGCACAGGGGCCTTGGGCAATGGTCGTGAATAGTTGTTCGGTGATAATGGCGCTGGGGCGGTCACGCTCGAGAACGGACGGGGCGCAGTTGTGTAGTTTTGCTGTTGATTCAAGTTTAATTAACTTTTACGATCCTTTATGAACTTTAGCTTATTCTAAGTGATAACAAACAACTTGCCTTTGGTGTTATATTAAGATTAGATAAATCAGATGTAACACTACTGTTAGATGTTAAAGTATCACTTTTTTGCGTTTCACTCTTTTTGGCAGCAGCAGCTTGTATTATTGATTTTAGTAATTTGATACTTGTTAAACTTCCCGAATCAGTTGTATCAATATTTTTGATGCTATTTTCACTCTAAAAAAATCTCAGATAATCTCAAATTTGTAAACAACACAGCATAACATTAGTTTCAATTAATTACACACTGAAACTTAAGCTTTGGGGAATTAGTCCTACCTGAAAGGGTGCTGGTGTGATATTTTGACTTGGCGACAATGGGCCTCCAATTTTAGGTGAGATTGGTCCTGGAGATGGCAATGAATGGCTAGATAGTGCCGAGGAAATTGCACTTGCTGGTGCTTTGCCACCACTGCAAATATCCCAACGAAATTATAACCCAAATCGTTTTATTTAAATGCCATATAATATTCACTTACGGTGGGATTGTAATTGGCACAAGATTCGAACCAGGAGGATTTGCCTTAGCAGCTAACTTAGCGTGGACGTCACAATATAACTTATTGTTAATATTGTAATATCCAACGTTCTTCAGAGATGCACCACAAGTAGAGCACTTGAAGCATTCAACATGCAGATTCTTATCCTTGATGCGCACAAAAACACCGCTGAAATTTCATTAGAAATTAACTCAATTCAACTCGATTCCCTTATTAAAACATCTAGAACAACATAGAAACGTGCAACTACTGGTAACATTAACCATTCGCGGACTCTTGAGTGTGTTAAACAAAAAAGATAGATGTAAAAAAGTATCTAAATCTAGATGTAAAAATTATTGATAAAGACAACATCGAGACCCAATCTTGCGCTATTGGGACTTACACAATGATGCGTTCGCAATCAGTGCATCTGGTTATTTCCGGCTCGAAATTTAACGGATTTTGTTGGCGCTTAAGCGATGCAGGCGCAGTGCTACGCCGACGCGACTCGAAATTTTCGTACGCAGAAGCTGAGCGCTCCTTGTTGTAGTTATCGTACCGTGTGACTGAGAAAAGCAGAAAGAAAACTATGTGAAAAACACGATTCTCGCACTAAGTCATTGCAGTATTCCAGAGCTTAAAAAATTGTTGCATGTTTCTAGCCGTCGTTTCAGCAGGCACTTCTCGCCGGTGATTACCACCTAAATTCGCGCGCACTTTTACTTACACGATGAGGCGCTCACAATCAGCGCAGATGTTTTGGCCTGGGGGCAGCTGCGGGGTTGGTGGTGCGGGCTTAGAAATTGGTGCTTCGACGTGTTTTAGACCGACGAGCCCTCCTAGGGACGCAGTGACCACACCAGAATCAGGTTCTAGATTTTTAATCGAGTGCACGCATATGTTTGATGTGCAGTGACACAAGAAGGGACAGACAAACACATTTGGTAAGCAATGATGCAGATGAAGTGACTTAATAATGCTGACGAACAACAAAACAATAACAACAATGACACAGTTTGTCACGATTCGTATAGGGAACGAACCGATTGAGATGATGGTGCGCTGCCAACGCGCGCGCTTTGCCAAATATTTAAAGCTATAAATGTACGAACAAATTTGTTTTGCACAATCAATCTGCTAGCTGTAAATTGGATCGAGAAACACGCATGCCAATTATATAAACAAACTCCATCAAAGTATTTTTTGTTTGTTTTACGGGGCACGTGAATGGAACTGTTAAACAACATATGAGCACAGACGGTTTCGAAGAATTCTAATGTGATGCTAAAGTTTCGCTTTGTTCCAGTGTCATTTGGCACAGTGAGAATACAAATTGACTAAAAACATGTCCAAAAAAACCTGTACTGCGGGCACGTCTCCTCGTTTGGAGGCGGTCAAAAACGGCATTCTGCACCTGGGGGTTTTTAATGTTACACAGAAACATTGACTTTATGATAGGGTTTTCAATGCAATGAAGCATGTCTGGAAATACATCACAAATAACAAAATGACCCCAAAAAAATTCAGCAGTGTTCGATAGATTAAAGATAGGGTTGAAAAGGTGGCATTACCTGCATCTACATCCCTAGGTTCATTCTCAGCTTCCTGGAGCATGGAATATACTGCGCTCTTGGATGCATCATAACTCTTTTCGTTTTTCTTGAAGTTAACACTATAAAAAAAGGGAAGTAATGCCATAAATTATTAGAAAACCTATTAACTGTTTGTAATTTCTTTTAGGAAGAATAAATACCCTAGGGCACCGGTTGATAGAACTTCAGATTGGGCGGTGAGAGTTTCAGCAATGTTCTGCTCAGAGTATAAACCAATTGGAGAATTGTACTGCTTGTTCACCAATTTAGGACCACCATTCGCGGTACCATTAGCCTGTTTAGCATAGAGGAATTAGTTAATTAACGGTTACCATCTTATAGGTAAAATGCGTACGAAGGGTTTCGCTGCTACGTTATGTCCAGTACCAATAGCACCAATCGATTGTTGTGGTTTAGCTGCTAAGGAGGTTTTTGTCACTGGCGAAATGTTGTTGACTGCTGCACCACCCTGGTTGAAGCCCCCAACTGGTGTGACCGACGGGCGCCACGTGGATCCGCCGCTATAGTGTAATTGGTAATGGCAATTGATCAATTATTTTACTAGCACAATGATGTAAATTGTATTTTTGTACCGTTGGATGGTGATCGAGAATGCAGGTCCAGCTCTGATAATCACGTCCTGGGCGTCCTTGTGCCGCAAGTTGAACACCTCAGTGTTGTTGATCTTGATGACGGCATCGCCAGCCTGAAGTCCTGCACGTGCAGCAGGAGAACCGCCATTAATCTACCCAACAAATGAGACATTACAACCAAGGAAAATAAAACAAAGTGAGTTAAATTAATTCAACAGCGATATATTATATAGGTATATACTAAAAATGCAATTTATGATTTCAGGCGCAATTCTTTAGCTTGACGCAAACGTTCACGTAATTCTTTAATATCTTTCGGAATCTTTTCAGCAGATGGTTCTTTTTTAATTTTCTCTTTGCTCACTTTAGGTTTACACTTTTCGGAATTAGCAACAAATACTTTTATTTGATCGAGCATAAGTTGCTGTTTCTTCTTCTCTTGGGCAATTCGATTCTTCCTTTCTTCAATTTCGTCCTTCATTTGGATCTTGAGCAAGTTGAGTCGCTCCTGCAATTCAGCAATGGACATTTCACAAAGCAGGCCTAAATTTGCAGTTTCAGTCTTATCAAATTCCGTTTTACTATCAGCTCGGATTTGCTGCAAGACTTTCAACTCTCTGATGAGTTGAATGCGTTTATTCAATTCCTCCTTGCGTTTTTGCTCTGCTTGCTCAAGAAGGACTGTAGTCTCGTAGCTAAGGAGACGTGCATTACATCTACGATCATGTAAAAGTTTCTTTTCAGCTTCTTTAGCACCACGCTCAATCGCCTGAGCCTTCTCTACACGCAAACGATTCTTTTCTTCTTCTTCTTGACGATATCGTTCAATCTCTTCCAGAATACGTACACGCTCTTCTTGACATAATTGAGTTTTTTCCTGGTTTCTCTGCACTAATCGCTTCTTGGCAAGAATAGCTTCTTCGCGTGTTATCAAACTTTGAAGACGCTTTCTTTCAATATCTTGCAATTCTTGCAATTCATTAGCTTTCCTTAGCTCTTCTTCCAAGTCTTCGTTCACATCCATTGCACCGCTCATCAATTCATCAATTTTACGTATTTCTTCTATCTTCTCTTTAGTCAAAGTGGCAGCACGCCTCATAATTGATGCTGTTGTCTCTTTGATTTGCACATCTGTGAATTTCGGTATTGGTTTTGCAATAATTACTTTAGGCAGTGGTTCCTCAACAGGTTTTGGCCGTGGTTTTACCTCCGCACACTTAAACACATGAGTACGTGCCAAATGCAGCAAAGCTAATGCTTCTTCCCTATTTTTAAGCTTGACATATTCCATAGCTGCTTCAGGATCATGAGATTCAAAAGTACTTTTTGGTGCTGGCTGCGCACGAAAAAGCTTATAACATTCAGGATCTAATCTGTCATTCATTGTTGTAGAACTTGCAGTTTTAGCTTTATAATAGCAACTGGGTGGATTGCATTTGATTCCTTTACCTGTTGCTTTCTTCTTCTTATCATCGGATAACTCATCAGTGATCGAGTTAAACGTATCTTTATTTTGCAGTATTGGTTCGAGGACATTCACCAAGATATATTCATTATCGAAATACGATGTGCCAATTTCAGTAATCCTCAATAGATTATCTTCAGATTTTATATATTCTATAAAATCCAAAGCATATTTTGAATTGGCTTTCAGCATCTCCATCATTTCATGCCAATTGATGCTATTCAATTCAAAAATCACCAAATAGGTAATCATAAGTGTTTCCGGTGTTTCTTTGGCATTTATTCGATCGATCATATTCATGCTGATCAAACATTTAATGAATTCATCAACGAGTTTCTCCAAATAATATTTATGCCTGTACAACTTAATGAACCAGCGTGCAACATCCCGACTAATCAGATCATTTTCCAGTTTATCTTCGGCATACTCCATTGGAGTTAATCTGGCATTATTAGGATAATCTTTCAGCAAACTCAACAGTGACTCCTGTTGAGTTTTCTTCGTTTTCGACTTAGGATCACTTGACATTATTGCTCAGCGATATGCGCTTTAAAAAATGTGTAAATAATGACATAACTGCTAAAGTTTTGCTTGACATTGACACAATTTACACTTTTTTCCATAAATATTTGCTTATTTACAATGCACATATAATATTTACTTGGAAGATTTTGATAGTGAATCATAAAATATCCGAGACATGGCGTAAACAACTCGCGATAACTTTTGATACGAGACATGAAGTGTCGAAAGCTTATTAGAGCTTTATTTTATTACTCATAAACAACAATAACGCTTGAATTTAATTAAATTAATAATCTATTTATTAGAATATTGATTAACATCGAATGAATATTATTGCAAAATTACGTTGGAATTCCATTGTCAACAAAGAAAAACTACACAACCTTATCTAATCTTGAATTAATAAGGCACATAGGTATCATAATCTTCAATTGCAATAATTTAATACCGGAAAAAAACATTGAATCAATAACTAATTTAAATTTGATTTACGATTCAGAAAATCCTGAGATTTGCATCAAATATTACGCGTCTGAGACTCGAGATTAGAAATAAAACAATTGAAGGAAACAATCATATAATACCGACAACATAACAAGAAATACACTTTGTTATTAATGTAATTGGCATCGAAATTACAAAGAAATCTGCAAGTCGGTGACATAATGTAATGTAATGATGTCACGTCATGGGAGCATGCATCCTATTTAAATGATTCGCGTGTAAAACATTACGCAATTCGCAATTTTCCTTATTGCGCTTTTCGCAAAACGAGGATATGTACCATATTTCTAATCAATTAGCGCTAAATTCGTGCAGCGCAAAATTGATTGCACTAGTAGGTACGTTTGCCATTTCGCAACTAAGTGGATTATTATATCTGGCGTTGCGCGTGCTTGCTATTTTCGTTCCGCTTCCTTTCTAGAATGAATCCTTCGCTCGAAGAGAGGATAGATGCACCGCAATTGCATGGCGCGCATTGCATTCGCATTACATTTAGTGTGCCGCGCGCGACTAAATTTACAATTCTAGTTCAAGTGTTTGCGCGCGCTCCGCGTAGCGTACGCGCACAAAACGTCTTTAAATACTACATGGATGTACGCAATAATGAATAATCTGTGTCTTGATGCGTATTTTCGTTTGCGGTATTAAAATCTATTTATACGATGATGCAGCCATTGTCATAATGCACGCACGTACCTACGTATTTATTAAGCGGATGAGTAAGGAGCCAGGTATGAAAAGAATCCGCGCGCCCGTCGACGCATTGTGTTCTCCTTACGTATTCGTCATAATGGAAATACCTTAAGATGCTTAAAAGACGCGAAGAGTCAGACGGACGCCTCTCTTAATGCGCGTTAGTCATCGTGATCATCATCCTCATAACTGCACGCGTGCAGGTAAACCGTTCGGAATGCCTTTGCAGCAGCATACCGGAAATAGTAATCGACGTTTTTATCAGCTACTACTCACTTCTTTCGAAAGTTAAAAGCACCGCGATACGATCAAACGCAAAAATGATTTCTACCTTTAGTTTGCATGTTTATTGCCGTACACACGAATGCATTGCATCTCTATGTAAATGTCATAATTATAGACGTAGATAAGAAATATGGAAATGACCGTCTTATCGTACCGAGTGTATGTCGTCGACCTGAAGAATAGTTTAACAACAAAAGGGCTCGTAAATCACGCACTAGCTTTTACGCACCAGTTGAAAGAGTGGAAATTCAATTTCTAATAAGCATAGAACACCGACCAAAAAATTGCATTTGATTGCATGTAAACATTTATTATCGAATGCATTTTATGCATTGCAACACAATACAAATAATCATACAATACGGCAAGAGAAAATTGATACAATCAGTGCAACAGCATCATTCGTAATTGTGTTCTTAAAAGTACACTAACGAGGTGAAAGTTTTTCCAGCTTTCGTTGTTCGATGATATTTCGTAAAAATATTACTCATTATTACAAATCAGAAAATCCTGCACTGCGATGACTAAAATTTTTAAAGTTTAAATGCCGGTAATTAATTAAAGTGAAGCAGAGAATAATCTTATTTTGTGTGAATGTTTTGTGTTTACTTAGCCGCGCAATGTCAGTAGGTGAGGTCAGGAATTTCGTTCTTGAGCTGCGCACAAAATGCGCAATGATTTTAATGATTTCATCCAATTAGCCAGCAAACGGCAAACGAGAACAAGCAGACGATTGAAATAACTGCGCGGCTGTGAGAGAATTCCTTTTGGGTTAAAATAACAAAACGCTACAAAAGTAGAATATGAACGAAACAAAAGCACTGCATGGCATGCTGGAAGAAACGAAGCCAAATTGGAAAAAGGAACAAAGGGAAATAAAATCGAAAGAAAGATACGAAAGAAAACAAACATATGCTTTAATACAAAGAGTTGGAAAATGCAAGGATAATAAAAAAATGCAAGGATAATAAAAAAAGCGCACTTTTAAGTTACGTACAATTTAAATTAAACATTCGGAATTGTTTAGAAAGTTTCTTTAACTGATGGTTGGATGGGTGAGGGTTAGAGATACGGATTAAAACATATGAAACACTTTGTAGAGTGTTCTGGAATCATCTTTAAGCGCATTTAAGCTATGATTGAGCGCCATACTGGTATATTGAATATTAAACCGCGAAGACTTGCGCACTCCTCGTTTTATTTAAACGCGATGGTAATAAAAGTGCTAAGTGCTTTACTCTTTGACTTACACATGCGCATCGAAAAGCTATATGTGCATGCGTGCTTTGCGATTATTGTGCGTATGCAAAATCAAGAGAGCTCTTGTGAATTCGTAATATCGAGGAGCATTCCACTTGAATTTTTGCCACTTTGCAATAATTTGCAGTCATTTAGTAAATGGTAGCGCACAAATTGCATATGCGCCATACATATATGAAATGATTCTATACGCGTTACGCATTTTTCGGTTTATTTTTAGTTTAACTTAAGTCTTATGAAAAATGCAATTAATGAGATTAAACTTGCATATGTGTTTGGCTTAATTCAACGCGTTTAGATTGCATTTTAAATGGGTGAAGCTTCTGGTTTTATGTTTGCTGATTTTGCAATACGAATGCGTATTTTTAGCATTACACATATACAATGCATATGCACTAGTATACAGGATGTTTCCAATTTTTTCTATTTCTAAAATAGACAGAAAATTGAAGTACAATAATAAAACAAGCTCAATTTCAAGTTTCTCATGAAATCATGATGTTCACAAGGTGAGAATTATTTCAAAAAATTCGCAAACTTTTAAAATAGTGGAATGAGTAGTAATTTTAATATATTAGATTGAAGATTTTAATTAGAAAATGTACAGGATGAAGACCAAATGAATTTTATATTATATTAAGCAGAGAAGAGTTGCTGATATTACACATGCAAGAATCAAGTATGAAAGCGAACGAAAACAGTGGCGGCAGTGGCGGCAAACAGCCGCGCATGCTATTTATAAATCGATTTCAACAGCTCGCAATCGCGCGCGTATCACGACCGAGTGTTTAGCACTAAGTAAAAATCACGCTTCACAATGCAAAATACAAACTCAATGCAGCCATTTTCCATAACCCTTTGAAACCACGCGCACTTTTCAATTAGCAGTTAAACCGATTTTATTTCCCGACTCAAACTTTGAAAAAGTTGTCGCACATTTTAGCCATCATCCAATTACAATACTTAATTAAAGCGTTAATTAAAATTATTACGAAACAAAGTCATTAAAATTATTAAGCGTAATCGATAATCAAAAGTATGAAAGGAAATGTTCTTTTATATTCGTCGATTTAATCGCATTGCAATGTTTGTTCGACATGTTCTTCTATACGCGCATATTGGTCATGTGTTTGTGCGTGATTCTAAATTTGAATTTTGGCACGACGCGCGTAAATAACAATATGCGGACGCCTACATTCGCCCGCCGCCATCACCGCCGCCCGACCAGCACGTTTTTCGCAACCGCAAAATGAAATTTGATATCCCCGAAATTCCAAAAAAATATATTGCATAAATTTTATTACTATGATTCACCAAACTAATAATTATGCATTTGCAATGACCTAATATGCAATTACGTCTGATACGTGCAATTAACGTTAATTAAATATAAACAAGAAAAAAATGAAGTCATGGAAATCAAGGTGAAATCATCTTCTTCGTCTGCCTTGCAAGTATCCAACGCGTCAATCATCATTAATCATAACCACTTAACTATACAATTAAAGTTGCGCTTTTGTTTTTGATTGACATCACTTGATTCGATTGTGAATCATGCGCAAGGAAAGAAAGAGTTCATAATCATCATTTTATTATTCATATTGACATGTTGTACTACTCTCTATATTTATATTTAGCAAGTTCTATGAAGTTCTATGAATATTTTTAAATCTAAAATGTGCGAAACGAATTTTATGCGGACGGTTTAGCCAGCGCAGCGCACTGAAAGATAAAGATGCTAAAACATGTTAAGTAATGTTGAACAATGCACTTAAGACGTCGCGACAGGCATTGAACAATAAATTACATACGCGCACGATATTAGTGTTAACCTTGCAGGTAGTAAGTAGCAATGCAAAGTTTTACTTTTTTATGAGGAGTTTTCGCTTTTTTTTGCATTCCTCATTTCATGCATAAGTCTTTCCTATACTGAGCATTACAACAAATGAATGAATTAAACCATCACAATATTCTTCGCAAATTATTCATTCATCATTTATTCAGCGTTTTCGAATAAGGCGAAGGAAAATTAAAAATTTAAATTATTTTCAAATTTATTTCGCTAAACATCCTGTTTAAGGAACAACTTTTAAAATTTTTTCCACATGATATAAAAGAAGACAAAGATGATAATGATAATGTTATGCTATTTTATACGAGTGCGCGGTTAGGAAAAACGTAAAACTGAAATACAATGTAAGCGAAGCTAATTGCACGTTTTGCATTCGCGAAATTTATTACATGCAAAGTCAAATTGCGCACCAATGCGAAATATATATTTTTGTCGGGCGGTATTATTGCACGTTCGCCTTCCATTCCACGCTGGTGTCGCTCATCGATTAGCTATTCATAATTTTTTATCATCATCGTTTAAAACCTACTGTGTTATCAGAAAATGAATCATCGCTGGCATAGAATTGACGTTTTCGGTGTGCAATTTATTGAAAGCGGTAGAAAAACGAGAACAGAGCGGAGGAATGAATCACGATTTTGAATAAAATGATAGAAAAAGAAATTGTCCGCTGTTGATAGTTGAACGTGAACGTCCTTGGAGAATGCGCCGACGAATTAAACATGATAATTATTTCACTAATTGCGTAAATAATTAAATTGCGTAAACAAAACAATCAACTCGATTTTTACCAAGAACTGATACCAGTTAATTAATTAAATACTTATTTTACTTGTTGTTTAAAAGAAGAATTGGGTAAATGTCGAGTTTTCACTACTTAAATTTCTATTTTAATTTATGTGAAAATCACATAATAATATTTGCTATTTTGAGAAGATAAAAGTACATACAATTTGCGTGTAAAATGTTAAGTAATATTCGACCAAATAGCCGAAAAATGCGTTCATGTTAAGTTGCCAAAAATTTGTTTGTGAATTTCTAAATATATTCGTCGTTTTCAAAGCGGACAAATTTTTACGTACAACTAACAGAGAGATACCGGACAGAAATAGTTTTATATTGCAAACGATAAATTTTAGTCGAATGGGACATTGAAGTAAATCACTTATTAATAAACTAATAAGTAAGTAAGTAAGTAAGGTAAAAGTTGCGTACTTACTTTTTGAATGACTAGCGGCTGAGCGAAATCAACACCTCCTTGCAGCCGGAAGCCAAGATTGGGCGCATCGCCGCGGTTTAAACTGATTGTCATCATTTGCGCCATGGTGGTTGGTGGTCACTCGTATCAATTGATTAGCTAATTTCGCGTTGGTCGTTTAATTGCTGCAAGTATTCCTCGTTGGGGTTCGTTAAGACGCTCACTTCGCGCGGCGGTGCGTGTGCGAATTTTCTCGGCGAAAACTTTTACTAAACTATCGCACTCGGCGCGGTCGTCGCGTTGTGTGTGTCGTCGCGGTCGTCGTAGGATTCGGAATTACGAAAATTTCACGAACGATCGCGTTGCGCGGGCACCACCACACACTGCCTCCGGCCGTCCGTCCGTCCGTCGTTGACGACTCATTCGAACTCGAGTGCTTCGGCTGGATGCTCCTCACTTTGCCATCGTATCGTGCCACTGAAATACGAAAATATGCATCCTCACATTACCACTACCTCTGCACACGCATGCACATCGTATTTTTGACGACGACATACAGAACCGCACGCACCTTCATTGTCTTATTATGTGTACTAATTCCATGCACTTTGAGCTATTAGTGTGTACTATTTATACGAGTACTAATAGACGCACTCGTTTAAATCATCTTTAAATTCCACCAGAGCTTTTCATATATTTCTGGAATACAAATGAAATATTCGAGATAAAGAAATTCATTGATAATAAAACTGAAAATATCCTGCGACCGCATCTTCCGCAATTGATGCGATAAAAGATAAATTGATATCTCGCGCAATAGAGTGACAAGAAGATCAACTTTAAGGGTCCATAACTCGTAATCCACCAAAGGCAATTTAATAATATTATCAACAATTATTAAGAATTTAATCATCTTTCACCCGGTGAAAAAATTATTTCAATATCTTTTATAGTTTACAAGATATTCAAGAAAATGTTGCGCCTTGATTAGCTGTTTAAAATTTGCTCTGGTTCTTGCAGTCAATCACTTGGCTAATTTTAAAACACGAATAACTTTGAAAGTTATCATGCGATTTAAGTCATTTAAAAACTATTATTACCTATATTACAACCGCTTCAAGTCAATGTTTCTTCCATAACTGTTTTAGTTTTGAACAAGTATTAATTCATACAAATCATGAAAAATGTCTGCAAATTATAGACTTAAGCAGATGATATTTAAAGGTGAATAACTTATTAGTTAATCACACGTAACATTTTTTATAAACGACACAAAATAGTTGTTTACTTTATGAAAGTAAACCTGCCACTCAACACATTGACATTCTCGAAAATACGACATTCATTTTCCACTCTACGATGCGTTAAATGAAGAGAAGTTAAACATGGAATTAGCAAGAACACGATGCTCGGATGGAATGACAGTGCGTGTGCAAAACGCTTCGTATAAATACGCATCATTCGTGTGCTGCGTTATTATTGTACAATCGCGTAAAATACGCGTAATGCACAAGCAATTTAAGAGCGACGCGGTCGAAAGTATTTTTGGGCGATCAAGGCAAAAGAATAGCGAGCGCGATCGCTGGCGAGCGATCTGGGTCAGCAGGCTGCGCATCTCGCGCGTTTTTCACTCTCATTTAAATATTTCACTCATTTCGCCAATTCATTCGTGTCGGTCTGGCCCATCTCGTCGTAAATGCATGCATGCAATGCACATTCAAGTAGATCACCAATGCACCGCACCACATTACGCGCACGAATAAATCAATTAGTCGAGTGGTTCAATTAAGCGTGCTAAGTATTTCAGGGTTTCGGCTTAATTGGACGCGCGCGTAACGACTCAACCGTTAATGAGTTTGCTGCACTTTTATTGCGCCTTGCCTTTTAATTGAATATTTTAAACGGTTTTTTCCTTACTTTTAAATTTACTTTGAAAACTAAACTTCATAACTAAAATATGAAGGTTCTAAATTGAATACACAAAATGATGATTATTCATGGTGAAATTTCGAGAGGTAAAAATTAATTTAACATTACTTTATTGTCACTTAATTGTACATCATTGGAATAAGTTATCACTTATTTAATTATTCATAAATAATTATTATCTATTACACAATAAATTAATTAACATACTGAGTACAATAACTTCAATCACATTTCTCAATTGGAGTTAATTACAACGAATGAATATCAATTAAATTAACGTCATTATTTGATAAAATAATGAATTTCTTAAAATTATCTCGAATGATAAAATACGCACGTAATAATAATATTATTAACATTTTGAGTATTTCATTGAAAATTATTTGTTTTTGTTATTAAATCAAACGCATTACAATAAGAGACAACCTTGCCAAGAGATTTATTAACAATTAAATCACGTTTTGCATATTCCAGCAAGAAGACAATGAGGATAAAAATAATTACATTTTCAATGACTTAACACTTCATTAAAATATTATGTTTTTCTCAACTTTTTTTAAATATTTATTTACTTGTTTACTTTTATCTTTATTATTCATACATAATTATTAGACAATCAACAAGTATTTTATCATTTAAAGTAATGTTTTTTTCTTCTTCTTATCTTACATAGTTTTGTTTATATTTTTCGTATATTTTATAGATTCTATGGAATGAAGTATTTTGAAATATGCTCATTCATTTCTGTTTTGTGCTTTCATTTGCAAAACAGAAACGAATAGAGTTTTATCAGCTTATTAATATTATTATTTATTGTCTGCGATAAATTCACAAAAATACTGGGAATGTATACAAGATTCTCATTCATAAACTTTGAAATACTTTTAAATATTTGGTTTCGTGAAACGCTTTAAAAATATTTCGTACAATTCGCGAATATATGGAAGTTTTTTATTGTCTTCATTCGTTCTGGCTCCTGATTGTTGCATCAATTCTTAATCTACTTTTCATTTCTCGGTGAGTTTACTAACAAGTGCTAAATTCAAATTAATTATGAATAATTCCTGATGGAAATAAATAAATTCAGTATTTTTTTGGTATATTCGTTTTATACGCAGCTATTTGCTATGGTAAATTATTATAAAAGTTTGGTAGAATGTAATAAAATTGCTGTTTGAATTTGAAATTCACAATTGGTATAAAATAATGCTAAAAGGCATTTGTTTCGCGTAATTTCAATACGATTTTCAGCCAATTTTAAAACCACTTATTGTGTAGATATTATTATTGTTTATTGTCATTGGTAATTTATTTTTGGCACACATTTTCTACTATTATTATGAGCTGCTTTGCTTTACTGCTTCTTGCAATAACATCTGCTAAAATGCATTATTAGGTGTTCAAAAATTTACTTAAACGCTCTTCATTTCACAGAGCTTTTACGAATATTACTTTCATTGTTGTCTTACAACATGAATAAATAAATAAATATATATTTCATATATATTATTATCATGATCTAACAATTAGCTACGTACGAGGTAAAGGTACAGTAAATTCCTATTATTTGTCGATTCACAGTCAAACTTTGTTCTCTCTATCGATCGCTCGCAATTGCAAATATTTAATCAAATCTTCGTTCGTTTACCTTTTCTTTGCTTTCAGTTTGCTTTGAATAATTTCATAAATTTCAATCACAATCCGTTTTGCATTCGTTTCAATTCGTTCGCTATTACTTCGGGTTGTTTTAAATACGCTAAACATTTACCTTGATCACTTACAAACTAATGTTACTGAATTACCGGTGCTGAGATGGACGTCGTCGAATGCAAAAATGTGATGTGTATTTTCCTCATAGTTTACCGCAACGTGTTGGTTTAATAATTATTTCGATGATTTATCGGGTTTTCTGCTGATTTAATTCTTCTGCTGTGCGGCTTGCCGCCTCAGCTCAGAGCGAATGCACGCAGTGAGAATGGTGCCGACTACGAGCATACCTGACATGACAGAATTCGCCCATTTGTCGCCGAAGTTGTTGAAGAGTATCGAGTAGATTGTCGTGAAAATGATGCCAAAGAGTTGAGAGGCGGCGTTCAAAATGCCAGCCGATGTGCCTTCCGGTTCCGGATAGGTCAATTCTGCCGCCAATTCGAACCCAACGGGTAGTAAACCAGTCATGAAGAAACTGAAATCAATATCAAAGAATTCAAAATCGCCCTAAAATGGAGTTAAATTAATTCTAAATGAACAAGGAAAACATATTGTATCATTGCTGATTCAAAGTTTTCTTCAAGTAACACGTAGGCAACTCAAACGACGTCTCCATTTACTTTTGGAGCTTCGACAAAAACGCAAGCAATAAATTTAAGAAGCAAGAAAAAACTTGGACAAAGTTAAAATGTAAACAAATCCATGGATCTTGTTGTTGTGATGCACAGATTTATCTTGTAACAGCTCGGGAAAACTTCACTCTGAATTTGTCCAAAGTTTTTCCGATGTCGCATTGAAGCAGCGAAACAAATGATTGATTTTCCACAAATAATTCGCATGCATTGCACGTCCCCAAAAATCACGTGAGTGACTTCTTATCTTCGCTTCCCTTCTCTGCTCTTTACCTACCAGCAATTGACTTGAATTTCCTGTTTAAACGTCAATCACGTCATTCGCTTTGCATTTTCTTTTGAGATTAAATGCTCACGAGCGTAGAAAGGCAGCGAAGTTAATGATAATAAATCGAATTGCAATGATGTGCAAAGCAGCGGAGTAAATGCAATTATTTCACGAATCGCTGGGCGCATTTTAAGTATCCGCGAAAAAAGGCGCAACTCTTCCGGAAGCGCAAACGTCGATCGAAGTTGTGGGCGCGCAACCCCGAAAATTGGAAAAGGGAATAAACTTGGCAACCGCAAAAAAGGCGCAAGGGAGTTGAAGCGAACTGAGTTTACTTTAACGAGAATAAGAAAAGAGTATGAAAGTAAGCAAGAAATACAAGTTTATAAAGTCAAAGAAAAACGCGCCGGATTTACTGCATTTTACTATATTGAATTTCACGAAATTAACACAATGGGAAAATGGGGAGCGAAATTGTGCCGAAGAAGAACAAATTGTGTTGCGTTGCATTAAACAGCACCAAGTTTTCGGAAGACGCTTAAGGGAAAAAACTTTGCAGGGTTTGCATAAAGTTTGCTGACGTGCGAACCGACTAAGCTGCGCGCGAAAAGTTTATTAATAAGAAAAAAGTTCGCTCAACGAGTTGCACGCCTTTCCTTGATAAAGTGTTTTCAAATTATTCATAAATTTAACTAGATTTTCATGATATTGCTTGATAAATTAATGCGAAAATAATGATACGTCATTCCAAAAAAAAAAAAAGAATTCTGCTGAAAATCATCAATTTTTTTTAATATGGTAAATAATTTTATTAAAATATTAAAAGCAAAATCCAAAATGTAATTATGGAATAACAGGAATATGCATATGTTGCCACTGTAAACTAAAATCTGGGATTACGAAAACGATTTGAAAGCGTAAATGCGCTTGTTGAACGTACTGAACATGATGGCAAATCGCATTAATGTGTAACTCAACCCTACGAACATATTCGGCACTTCGCATGCGAATAGATTACACAAAATCAATGCGCGGGAATTGATATCGGTGTTTGGTAACGTCCGCAACGGATTCAACGTTGCACATTGCGTACATGTTTAAGGAAAGCAATAACCACCCTATAGACAGCAACCGTCGAAATGCCGCAACCAATTTATCATTCCGATATTGCAAACCTAGATAAAGCCAATAAGCACAAGGAACAGATGATCTAAACTGCCCATCGCCCATCGTAAGCACTTCTCGAAGTATAAAAAGAAACTTCAGAAAAAGTTTGTCGAATAAGAAGGCCAACCTCAAATTACATCATTAATAATATTTTAGTGAATGGGATGTGCATGAATGCTCCCTTGGTTTTCGCGCAAGAACATTAATATTAGAAAGGAATGTTTACTAGGTGAACAACTGGTTGACTTTAAATCACTTCCTTGATTTCAATTCGTAAAGGCCAAATCAAAATTAATAGGAGAAACTTCAGAATAAATGTTGCAATTTGATTTGAAAATGGGACATAACTTGAACGACTGTACATTTCATGTACGTATGCATGAAAATAAAAGACGAGAAAAAATGAGTGAAAAATTGTTGGAGATTTCAATTGCTTCACGGGCAGTTTAGCAGCTTAGTTTATTGCGTTTGGCAAAACGCGGTGCGATGCCATCAAGAAGGAAATGTAATCACCGAAAATACGCGCGTGGGTGAAAGAGAGAAAAAGCGCGCAAAATATCCGCAAAATGGCGTGCTAGCAATCCGATTTTTTACACGTAGAGAAACAGTAAAAAGGCACAAGTCCTTTTAGTGCACAACCAGACTGTGGCACCGCCGCCGCCAACCAACCAACCACCATATAACATATCAGTTCGAATACGTGCGGCGCGCAAAAGTTTATCTCCCACTGCACACTTCATAAATCCAAACGACACATGAGCACACAAAATAACGAGAAAAACCGTTAGTCTCAAACGAAACACTCCTTTTTTCCAAGGGTTGTTCTGCTATTTTCACTTACCCCAACAATCCAGACACAATGTACACGGCGAGGATGCCACGGTCCAATGTGAATGTGTAAACCACCATTCCAATTAGCGAGAAGATGTATACGATCAGGGTTGTTTCTCTGAAAATTGAAAATAACACTTTAAAAAGACTGGTTCAATTGCGAAAGTGGGTGGCTGTTGTGGTAGTTAGAATTAAAAATACCAAAGGGTGAAATACTAAACGTACAGCAAAATTTAAATTGGCAATTCTCAGATTTAAACAAGTGATTCAAAAGTTTTCTTCTTATAACCCTGATAGGAAATTGGATTGAGTAAGAAAACTTTTGATAATTATTTTGGATTTTCCTGAAACATTTAGTATAGATATGCAAAGCAATAAATTACTTGAATTTATGGTATTTATCCAACGCGACGCCACATACAACCGAGCCAACCATTCCAGCGCAGACGATCACCAAACCAATGCGACCAGCATCCTCGGACGCATCCTGCAGCAGAAAAATGTATGTAAGGCAAACGCCGCTGAGCATATATGGGAAATATATCATTATTACCGGATAGTACTGCAAAATGATTTGGTTCAGTAGAGTGGAAATCGCATAGAAGATGCCCACGTTGATGCCATATGCGGAGAGCAGCAGCAAATACGAGACGTTCGTCATAAGTCGCTTCACCGACTGGAAGAAGTTGACGTTGTCATCTTCTTGTAGCGATTGCACTTGGGCGAAGGACGGCGGCGTTGGTGGCCCGGCCTTGAAAACTGCAATTCGAATTGTCGCAGTATTAGTATGAATTGTCCCTGCCACTACCGCAATTCGAATGAAACTTTTGTACATGCAATGAATTCATAATTACCCCCTTTACCCGAAATGCGTTCTGCACACAACCAACTCGCCTCAAAGTCGCATTCATTAAGCGCGCAATAAATGGTGGTGGAATTTAATTCGAGCGTATATAAATTACTTGCAAATCTGTTGCATGCGCATGACTTCAGCGTGCAATTACATTTTGATTTATATTTTTAGGCACATGGGCAGAAAATGCAAGAAGCAGAAGAAGAGTCGCTTCAATGCCCTTGAAATAGCCATGACAAAGTGGAGAAGTTTATAATGTGAATTCACGAAACGAGAAAAGGGGTAAATTTATTCATAGTTCTCCAGAAAAAGTACTTTTTAAAGGGTTGCTTCAACGATTAACACTGTCGGAATAAGTGCAGCGAAAATAATTATTTTCAACGGGTAAAAAAGAGTTGAACAGTTTTTTCGTGTTTACGTTTGGAGAAATTCTGGGTTAAGTTAGTAAAGAGCAAATTTATAACTTCCTCCCTTGTGGTATAAATAGGAAATTAAATTGCAGTTCAACTACATAAATTTTATACAGAGAGTACGCATAAACACAAGTGTAATCGATTTAATTGAAAAATTCGGTTGATTTCTTGATTATTTTTCGTTATTCACGTAATTTTCAAAGCTCGATTTGTTATAATTAATGAGATACTTGTGCTTGGCGACATTGCACTTTGAATCGCAGTAGGGGTTGGCTCCTAATAGCTGAGATGTTTGTTTAGTTTGCCTGAACGACGATCGCTGAGAGCGATAGTCCTAGTTCAGCCTCTCTCAAATCAGCCGAAATTTCCCGCCGCCCCAAACAAGCATATCTTATTCGGGACAAACAAAGCGCGACGGGAATCTGGCCCACTTTCAGCGGAAACACAATTTTTCCTTCCACCCCCCATTCGCGCAGCTTGTAGGCCTCGGGAAAACAAAGCTGCGAATTTACGTAGTGGAAAATACTGTTGATCTCTTCGCTTTTATCCCTTTATTTTTCATATTTTAGCAAAGTTTTTGCGAAACAAAAAAGAATCTAATTGTGCTTGGAGATTGTTGGATTATACGAATAAATCATGTCGACACTTTTATCTGCTCGCAAAGCCCTTGAAATTAAAAGCAAGCACAAGAAGTACAAAAGCTAGCAAGCGGCGGGGGTGGAAGTTAACAGATCGACTTCTTCAAGTGGCAAATCTCTCTCACTCTCGGTCCGTCCGTATTCTTAGTGTTCTTTAGTTTTGTAGCGAATCAGAAGCGTGATCTTATTTTGATACGAATTGTATAAGCCCGTCGGAAACCGGAAGCGGAAGCGCGAAATAAATCTGGCTTTGTGTATTTTGAGGAATTAACTCTCTATCGCAGTTTTGTTAAAAATACAAAAAATAGGGCAACGAAATTTTTAAATAAAATAAACCACTAAAATTTCGTCGTATTTTAAAGAAATTAAAATACGGTGCCAAGAAAATGTCATTTTAATTGTGCAACAAACCGGAAATAAACATAAACAGCAATGCACCCACAAAAATATTTGTCCTGAATGTCAGCAAGCATTACAAAAACGGGAAAAACACATTGAAGCGCAAAAAACGCGAAGAAAATAACACGGAAAAACTTTTTCCAAATTTGCATGTTTATATAATGAATAAAACATGCGCGGAAATGGGAAAATTCATTACCTATTCAAAGATTTATATTACTCCGGCTTAATTGAAATTGAAGTTAATAACCATAAAACGTTTGATTACTTTTTGAATGTTTATCGTATTTTCGAAGGTCCTTAAATGAATGAACGCATTGTCAAACGTGAAAGGCTCAAGACCAATAAGGACTAAATCCGTGGCTAATTGACTTCTTGTTATTAAGGATGCAGCACTTACAGATGAGAATCAAGACCAGCAGGACCGAAGTGAAGACGGCCACTCCAATGAACATTACGTACAAGTCGTGCGTAATGCTGTCGGTGCTACCCTTGCCGCCGACGAGCATCGGGGGCAGCAGAAAGCCAACTGCGACGCCCAACTGTAACAAGATATATAATATTAGAACCACCGTATGTGTAATTCTTTGGAAAGTTTGCCTTGAGACACAGACTACTCATACTTTCGTCATCAAACGACACAAAAGATGAAGATGAAGCGATGAGAAACACTATATAAAAAGGAAACTAATCAAGTGGAACTTTATGTGACTGTTTGTTGTCATGGACAAATATTTGCGCATCTTCTTGCGCTCAAAGACGTCATCAGTGTAAGAGATATTTCTGCAAACACTCAACGAGTCAAACAAACAACTTTACATTCTTAGTTGTGCATTTGTTTTTCTTCAAATATTTACTGTAAATTGCTCTAAATCTTTCTTAGATTTTAAGCAAATTTACCTACGTAATTAAGTAAATGAATTAAGAATAATATTTTCTTTACGTGCTGGATTAACTCCGCCATGCTGGATTTGCATGCCGGTCCTAAGCCCGGATAAAGGAGGAAGGTTGGGTTTTATCCTGTAAAACCAGTCAATTTACCGGTCAGAAATAATATTAGATTTTAAATAACTATTTTATCAGTTCGCGAAATCCAATTAATACAAATCCATTCAAAGAGGATTTAATTTTCCTGGATTCTATTTTAGTTGGGCGTTTAGGAGTTTTGATTGGAAACATAATCATAAAACTTGAAACATGTTTCGTAACAAATGAACTACGGAAGAATCCAAATGACACAGTTGAAATAATCTACTTCCTTGTTCCGGTTTAGTAAATTGCATTTATTTCCGTCCTCAGAGTGCGCAATTTGTCTTTTTTGCCACTGCCATTTGTAATGGAATGCAAGGCCAGGAAAAAGCAGCATTTTCTTACATATCATTAAGTTTTAAGTATTCTTCTTTAGAGCACCAACGCGAGTTTTACGTTTTGCCAAGTGCAACTAATTTCAGCACTGTCATTGGTGCGTTGCGCCGCCAAGGGTAAGTTTAATTAAAACGACCCGAATCAATAAAATGTTTGATTTATACGCAAAGATATTGAACCACTAAAGGGTTGAAAATGTTTGCCAAAATGAGAAACACTACTGCGCCACAACCCTTTTGCTTGTTTTGCACCAAATCTCGCCACATATTGAAAATATGAAATATAGAGTGTTCACTAAACTAAAAAAAAAATAGAATAATATCTAAATGATCATAAATTTAGCGTTTCATGGGGTATTGCCGTGTAATATTTGATATTATAAAATGATTGGAATGAAGGTTGAATCTTTATGTTTATTGAATCAAGATATGAAACGGCTAGATTTTTACGTTTTCGGCAAGGGTGAAAAGGGAAGAATGCGAATTGAGTTCCAAGTGAGTTCTCATAAAAATAGAGGAAAAGCGAAAGTGAAAGTGAGCCATAAAACTAGCCGAATATGCGACTTGAACGAAACGAAAAGAAGCAACTTTATCATCTTGAAGATAGGAAATAGCTGTGCATAAAAATATAACAAGCTTGCTTTCTTGTTTCCATAAAAAACAAACTGATCTAGTAAATCAATAGCGCACAATAATATTATCAATTCTCATTCAATCATTGCTAAACAAATTTAGGAAAACTACCTACAAACAACAACAAGGATGATGATGATTCATACATCATTCATTCATTATTAATTAGCTCATTATGTCGTTGGATGATTACTTGAAATTTTGCCTAGTTAAGCAAGGTGCTTAATTAAATTCAGACATGAGTGACACGTGAAACTGAAACAGTGAAGAGCACTTTGCATACACGTCGCAATTCAAAGTGCTTTCAGCAATCAATCATTAATTACTTGTAGCGCATGTATTCCTGGTTTTTAAATGAATTAATAATGGAGTCAATCAATCAATCGCTCGCCGAAATGAATCAGCCCCATAAAGTCTTGTTTTTCAATCACAGTGCCCCTAGTGCTGCTGACGTTGGTACATTTCAATTCGTAAAAGCTTTGCTATAAATGGCTCGTTTTTTTAATAACAATATTTCACTGGGTGAAAAGCTTCGAAATCATTGTTTTCAGCGTTTATTCAAATCACCGTCGCGCCGTACGATCGAAAGAACGAATAAATATATTTTTACGATTTTTCCACTCGGTTCAAATGGTTGGCACTTAGCGCAGTTTAGCATGGCTTATACTGAAAATCAAATCGATTAGACCCATTCAAATCGATAGCGCACAGTAGAAAGAAAGTGAGCGAGCTTGTGAACTTTGGGTAATCGTTTGTATTAATCGCGCATTTACAAAAGGCTCACGCAGATATTGGGAATTAGAGGACGAAAGAAAAATTCACGCATCATTTGCACTCAACTAAGTCGCTCTTCTCATAGTGAATTTAAGGATGACTTTGCATTTTGCTGCTTTTATCATAAAACATCATGAAAAGTGATTTTCCATAATAGTAGTTAAAGCCAAAAAGATTTTGGGCTAAATATTCCATAGAGAAACTTTGGAAAATAAACAATTCAAAGTAAATTCAAATTGCAAAGTATGAATTAATTTAACAACATAAATTAACATAATTTATACGTCTGCAAATATGAGAAATACACTTAATAGACAGAAATATTTGCAAAGTTTGCAAATGCGTATTGCAGACGTGCGGCTTTTGCGGAACGTCAACCACTAATACCGCATAATTCAATAATTTGAAATTTCTTCGGTCAGCAGTAAAGGCGTATAATGTTAATGAAAGTAATTAATTATGCGAACACGTCAAAATGTAAATCAAAATGCGAATAACGAAACGCGGTCAGATGAGGGGTTTATTTGACGAATAAATTATTAATTTAATGGTCTGAATTTGATTGAAATTGCCTCCAATGCGAAGGCGGCTTCCTACCATTAGATAATGGGGTAATAAATTTAATTTTTAACCTTGACTTATTAAATTTAAGGTTGAATTTACTTTTGAAAGTATTACTTTTGTAATACTTTCAATAATAAATGAAGTTGATTAGAAAAAGAAATAATTAAAAAGTGGACAATGACATGAAATGATGAAGTTTATAATTTGGAATATTAATAGATAACGGCAGCTTGCCAAGTTCAAAGTATGAAATTACGTCGATTATCTATGATTGAGTGTATTTGCTTCCATAAAATTATTGCAATAAATTAACAACAAACTATTTGAACACAATGCCACGTCTAGTCGGTATGATTTATGATCGTATTTCATTATTATTCCTGAGTGGAATTAATTTGATGACATTGCACGTATGCGTTCGTCGGGCGGCGGCGAAGGACGCAAAAGGCTTCACATTTCATACGCAGTCCTGATTTTAGCGTGCGCAATCACCCGAACGACAAGTGAGGTTGCCTTCGGGACGGACGTCCTACTTGAACTCACACGCGTCTATCATTCACACGTAATTGCATTCGTTTACGAATAGTGCCAATCCGCTCTCAATTCGTAACAACTCTATGAAGCTTCGATCACCAAAGCAATCGCTAAATGTGATTATTATTGTCAATTACTATTGCATAACGAACTTCAGCAACATGGAAATAAAATTGCAATTCAGTGTTAAGAGCCTTAGAATTTTGAAAAAGTAAAAGAAATCACGCGAAGAAATAAAGCTTTGCAAGTTAATGAACGAACATCAACATGATGAACATGACACATTAATAAGATGAGGATGGGAATGAGATAAGGCGGATGCGATGTTAACAAAATGTGCACTAGGACACAATGAATCATTAAAGCACACTGTGCACGGTGCGCAATGAGCATCAGGTTATCCTGGTTCACGGTCAGGATGTATTCATGCTCCTGCTCTTGCTCCTGCTTTACACTCGCGCAAATTACATTCGTCGACGTTGGCAGGAGCACCGCGTGCAAACGAATGTGATAATGAAAACCTCATCCAACGCACCGGAAGCCCACTAAAGAAACGCGCAAAAGAGAGCGAAAAATGTTTGCATTTACCCGAGATTGAAATGAAGAATTTCAAAAAATAAATGAGCAAAATGTAATTACGCTATGCAGTATGAAATCAATTTTTTCATTTCTCAGAACGAAGCACCTCAACGTTTTAATGAAATTACTGACGTAGTTTTCAGAACTTAATTTGAACAGGGAGATAAATAATACCTGAAAACAAAAATAACTCAGGACAAAGTAAATCGCGAATTCTTATTTATCTTATTGCTTTTCTGGGAGTATGAAAAGAGTAGCAATGCCTAGAGGGTTGAGGTTTTGATTCATTTCCATAAATCAACATTATTATTCAATCATTAGACAGCTATTTAAGTAATTCATTCACGATTAGACTTTCGTAATATTGATGAACATAACTCTTTTTTGTACGCGTCTTTTACGGCATTTCGTCCTATAAATACATGCAATGAATACAAAGTAAGTGATTTTCAAGGCAAACCAAATTGCTGCCTGTAAATGTAACTCTAAATGCGCGCAAACACAATACAAACGAATACGAAAAGAACGAAAGACATTTTACCATAATGCAGCAGTTGGATTAGCATATCGTGTTTGCCTCGAAATGCATTTGAATGCTATACATGCTCGCAAATGTATAGCAAAGCCAAATCTCTAGTAGAAATGGATAGATAATAAAAACAAATCGCATTGTTGAGAATGCTCAAGTATTTCCGAACGCTCAAGTGCACTCCGCGACTCATCGACGATAATTTCGCTCTATTTTTTCAACGTGTTTGTTTTAAAATGAATGACTATTAAAAATATTCAGGTCATTAAATTCCACAAGCCGGCTATGGGCGCGTACACTTGCACTTTTTATTATACGTCTATTCCGCAATACGGAAAAAAATATGAGCAAAGGGTTATAAAAGCTCAGTGAAATTTGTTTTATTAACGAGCACCAGCCGTGAATTAAATTCATTTTAACCATTTTGTGCTGATGTAATTTAAGGGTGAATATTTCACTTACGAGTGACATGTATTGTTGTTTAATTTTTTGCTTCTGGCCGTTAAAAAACTTGATGGTTTTCATTTAGTTTTAAATTAAACTGAAAGCACTTGTAATAATTTGACACAAATAGTAGTCTGGAAATGATAATATATTATCTCGTCTGTGTCAAATTTATGTATTTAATCCAGCAATACATTTCAGCCAGCACTTTGTGCAGTGATTAGAATAATATTCGAGTAAAGATATAAATCATTTCATTGAAATTTACTGCATGTAGAAGAGTGCATTCCCATAGTGTGGAGATAAATTTCAAAAGTGAATATTGGAGCTTTGCGTCGCATAAATGGCATAACGATATTTATGATAGCGATAGAATTGCATCTGCAGTATGCTTTTATGTTTCAACATTCTCCACCACCAGTGCCCCCCTTTGACAATGATTTTATTAGGGGTGGTAGCATCAATATAAATAATTCAAAAAATCGATAAAAATCTATTAATTGTTACTTATCTCAAAGTACTCTAAAAAGTACAAAATATCATTAATGACCAAATATTCAAATCGTGTCTGCATGTGAAAGATAGGTCAATAGTGCATACATTAAAACTTTGCTCATATTTCATTCAAGTTTAGCTTTCACCAAGAATAAAAGCAGGAAAAAAATACGAAAACTCGAAGGATAATTTATATCTTTAACAATTTGAATTATATCGACTGATATAACTTTGCGAAACTATTTCGGCCGAGTAATATATAGTTTCGTGTTAGTTTTAATGAATATTTCAGCGTGAAAACTGTTAGAACAATTTATTTTCTACTCGTCTACGCAACACATGCGAAAGATAGTGAAATAAGGGAAGGAATAGACATAAATCTTGAAAATATACGGCGTCCACTATTGCGATTATGTTTATAGAGTAAAATATGTTCGGGACATAAACTCAATTGAACAACAAACCCCCACAGAAAAAAGAACGGAACAAGAAGCGGATGGTTAAAAAAAGTTAATAAATAATAGATATTCCGATGAAATTAAATCAATGAAACGTATTGTTTTTGTTGCGTGTCGTTCCATATTTTTTATGCTTTCAAATTATTATTTAGTATCACGACTGCCGCGTTCGCTAACATCCGTTCAGTTATTTTTTATCTGATTCTATTAGGCGGGGTTGGAAAGTTCGTGCAGATACATACAACTTGCCACAAATGTGTGTTGTTCGTTCGTTTGCTTAAAAACCGCGTGCCTTTTGCGCTTTGGCCATTATCTTTTATTTTATTTCTATAACGAGCAAAACAAGCATGCTGATGCGATTCACTTTGAGAACATGTCATATCATGTAATATCATTTAATACTTGAAAACAAGTTCAATTTAAAGTATTAGCGCAAAAAGAAAACCTCCCTTTAAGAGAATATGTGTTGGTAATATCCGCAACTTTATTCACACGTTAATAAACTGGTTAGACATCCCTAAATTTGCAATGAATAGGTGCATTCGCGCATGCATTCCCAACATGCATAGTTCACGTCTACGCATTTACCGCAACATGACAACAATTCAACCCTTTGCGCACACGCGCTTCACGTAAATGCCATACACATAATCAAATAATTTAGCATGCTAATGCGCAAAGACAGCACACGGCTAGTATTTTACGCGGTGGGTGTATTTGCCGTAAATTACCCAGCTATCTGCAAAGCCATTCGTGCACATTTTGCGCCACCGTCGACGACGACGGCGATGACGACAGGACGGTAGTGCTTTAATTACACCGCCAAAACGACGGTGCAAAGGGCGCGCATTAATTCATGAACGCGTACGCAAAATTCAACAATCAGCAGGAAAATCCATTAAACGAGAGAGAATGGTAGTTTAAAAGTCATATGCGGTTGGCGTAAAAGTTTTTCTGGTGTACTGACCTGATTGCCGAACACCCCAATGCTGCATGCGGATGACACTTGGCTGGGGCCGAACCAGACGGCGGCAAGTCGTGCTGGCACGGACAAGATGAACACCTGTGACAGTGCGACCACACTCTGTCCCAGGAAGCCGACCCAAAAGCGGTCCGGATGAACGGATGCCACCTTTAACCACGATCCAGCGCACGTTCCCAATATGCCAATGATTACTGCCACTCGCAATCCCTGAAAAAGCACATAATATTTTACAATTCAATTCAGTTCTTCTCAAACTAGTTATTACAAAAAAATAATTTCAACTCATATTTTACGTTGCTTTACGTAAAATTAATAAATATTGATTTCTGATACAGGTTAAAATATTCAAATACAGAAAAGACTATGATTCATTCGGAACTCTAAAAAATGCGCATCACATAAATGGCGCAGTTGTTTCTTCTTCTTGTATATAAATTGAAATTTCGTGAACGAAATCTGTATGTACTTTATCGCACAGATATTTTTATTTATACTTTCATGTTTTATTTTATTCAATGCGTCGCGACGCTTTACTTACGAGAGAAAACAAATATTTGAAATTCTATAGCGTAGAGATGAATTCATTTTTGTTATCGTAAAAGACGAAAGATGAATTATGAAGTGACGTCAACCAAATGAATAATAACAAAAGAAATCAAGAGAAAGAACGAACAATCTTATTTTTTGGTCCAGGAGGTCACTGCGTAAAAGAAAAGGCTTTTCCACTATTCTTTGCCAGTTTTTGTACTCAATATTTATCATAATTCCATGGAATTACTATCTTCTTCTTTTTGATATCGAACCATTAATAGAGATTCATAAATTTATTACGTTTCAGCTACTGACAGTATTTAGCTTTTCTATAAAATATTTTACTCTCAGCTTTAAAAAAATTTCCAAAGCATTTGCGGAAATGACGTTTGCAAGTTCTGCATTTCCTTACACGCTCTGCTTGCAGAAATATTTTACAAAGGGAGGGAATCATCCATGGAAATATATTACTGCGCATTATAGCCTCAAAAGGGACAATTCCGGGAGTACATATTTTCAGACAGTGAAATGCGCTCAAATCGTTTGCGAAAGGATAATGCACAAGGGAGTTTCTGAAATTGAAATCACGCAAAAACAGCATGAATTTAATCCAAACAAGTACCAAATTATTAAAGATTGACAATTGTTGACTTGATAACATCATTCAAACAATAAAATTCCAACGAAACAATTTCAAACAGCTTCAAAATAAACAATTCCAATGATAAATATCGCATTACATTCCAAGTATTTAGACATGCGAATTATGAAGTGTTTAATGATGAAAACAAACATGTTTAGAAGTTTCTAAATAATTGACACTTAATTAATTATCCAAGTAGATATTTAAAAGTGCTCGAACATGCGTATTATTGATTGATATTAATTATCCCATCAATGCCTGGAAAAACAGCTATTAAGATTATTTATGGTAGCAATTTTATGATGAACACCGAAGAAAAACTGGATGTCATAGCACTTTCTATTCAGCACAGCCATTATTATTTCATTCCATGCTATGATATGTTATTAGCAGTTAGATCTTAACTTAATTGCCGTCCGAGATTGGATTCCTGCGTATTTGCAAAAATAGCCAGCGACAGACAATGCACAAACTAATGGCGAAAAAAAACACAAGGCGAATCACGTTTCTTTGAAATTACCATTGTCAGTTCTAACTTTGCGCTAAATGAACGCGAAACATATATTTAATGTGTATTAAATTTGCTCGTAATCTATTATTAATGCGGTGGAAGAAGATGAAACACGAGGATTTTTTCGGACATACGGAGACATCGTAATTAAGCGGTTTTGTCCATTCGCATTAATCAGCTACACTAACGCGAAACAGAATTCCAATTAAATTATGCTGTATTACAAATTAACCTTGCGTTTCTGTAGTTTCCAGAAATAGTTTTAGATTCATAACATAATTTCATTGAGTTATTACATTCGTTCATAAATAAATCATCATAATAATAACGCGCAATGAAAGGTACAGAAATATAATAAATATTCAAAAGTTTTCATATATAGAACAAAGTGTAATTTTTTGGAAATTATAGGCGGCGATCATAAATATTTAATGAATGTAAATAACTCAGTATGGAACTGCAGGAAAATAATTTAAAGCTACATAAAATGTAGTACGTATAACATTTTTGCGTATAATTATATTTAACCTTGCTTATCGTAGTTTTATTTAACTCTATTAATTGTATTGTAATGCAGGCGTGTATTATCAATAATAACAGGAAGCCTATCACAATTAACATCGCAGTTTAATAGGGAATCATAAAATCGAATACTGCAAATTCATTAGCATTTCATTACGTGTTAGATTATTACGCTTGATTCATTCACTTGTGTAGTTTCAAATAACGCGTGCAACAAATTGATTGACGTCGGATTAATGAAGCAGCGCGTGTTCCAATAATCGCACTAATACGGCGTGCACATTGCGCATTGAAACAGGAACAGTTTAATCCAATTTATCACCCGACTCTCGCCAGCGACAGCTTTCAGCCATCTGCAAATTGTAATCCACCTATTTTTTGATAATCAGTTCCATGAATATGCGAAAAATTTCATGCTGTGTCGCAAAATCAAATACAAATCAGTCATGTTCTTTTAGTACATATAATTTTAAAGGTCACGCGTGATACGAATAAATCTAGATTGAATTTAAGGAAGGAAAAATATCAATTTGATTTTTATCGATTGGATATCTACACAAATTTAATTAAACGCTTTAATTTGTTGGCCAACCCCAATTTTTCGTCACTTAAGGAACTATTGCCGTAAATAAAAATCACCTTGTTTTCTTACAATATCGTGATTTACAAGTAAATAATTCAAGTGATTGCTATAATTGCAATTGTTGTAAAGTTTTATGTGACAATAATAACATGCAATCGCAAGCCACAGACAAATAAACTTGAACCATATTAATTGAAAACTTGACATACACTTTTAGCGCTAACAACAAACAAAACAAGTTTGTTGTATTATGTTTTACCGAGTTAATAACACTGTGTTTTAAACGACCCTCATCTCACCTTTGTAAACAACATCTTTGAATGTTACACATGCTATTTATTGTTCCAAAGCGTTGACAACATGGAAATGACTCAGGAAATTAAGCGTGCGATCCCATATTGCATTCATCCTATTTGCTTTTCGGAATTTTTAAGGTGTAATGCAAATATTTTTAATATATGCGCAGGTAATGTCATTAAACTCGAACGATTTAAATCAACACATTCATATCGTTTCATCAACAATAATAATGATAAATGGCTAATCCACAAAACAATATGTAAATTCTGATTTTATTAAGTTGATAACAAACCTGATTCAATCAAATAAGTATGCGCATACTACTTAAGAGAGTTACACTTACCAACTTGTCAAGCATATAACTTCCGGGGAAGATAAACGGGATGTAGAGTATCATGTAAATCATGGATGTCCAATCAACCCATGTGGTTGACACTCCATAGTATTTAACGACCACATCAGCAATGATTGAGTATTGAATCCATTGCATCGCATTGGACGCTGAGTAGAGCACGAAGATACAGAGGACCAGCCAACGTATCTTGTAGACGCGGCATTTTTCAATTTTCGGTAACGCGCCGGCAGCTGCCGCTTTGCCTTCTTCCATATCGGTGGATTGCATGACGAAGCTGCAATGAATCCAAACACACTATTTGTTTATATCGTTCACGCGACCGTAATGCAACATATGGTGACAACAAAATTCCAGCCGAGTTTCTAACTATCTAACAAACTGCCGGCTGATAGTACGAGCGCTATGTAAACTTTGAAAACAAGTTGGAAGGATAATAGACTACAAGCAATTATGAAAATTGAATGAGAAATACTTGGAAAGTTTGCAGTTGACAGAGTAGAGAAGTTCCGTTCGTTTTTTTTTGTGCCTTCTGCTCGTGTTCGCGGACTTAGAAGCACATTGCACGCGCGCGAAATTGCGGCGCGAAGAGAGCGTGCGTGAGACGTGGATTCGCGAACGGTTGGTCGCGATGTGCGCGTTTCTAATTCGCAACAAGCGTGCTATCCCAGTCGTCCGACAGGAATTCGATCGATTCGCATCCCTTTTCGCAAACCAACGCGCACTCCACGCGCGCAAACTGGTTACCAACAAAGAAGTTGGCCGATGAACAAGCACCAAGAGAATTGTTGATCACGCACTCATCGAATGCGTAGCACTCGCTCTTCTTCGAAACTCTGCGGTTGGGTTTGCGTATTGTTGTTGCCGGAACCAACGTGTTAGTATCGCTATTAAGTTATTATTCATAAATTACGCGCGTTACGTTCGCTCAATCAGTCCGCGAAGTGAATACGAACACGACACGTTCATCACTCCCACTATTATAACGAGCAAGCCATTTATACCCAGAGACATATATTCCAATACTTGTCGTTGGCGGTTCATATCTGATTATCCAAGGTACCTGAACTTGTACATATGACTGATAATACTTGAGATTTGAAAAAAACGCGTCATAGTAATTACTCCCGCATGATCACGCGTAATTAACAGTGGGTACTATTCATTATCTCGTGACCAATTTGATACATTGCAACGACTTGACAATGAATGCACAAGATAACAAATCAGCGCACTAAGCTTCTTGCTCTCGTCTACAACTGATTAATCGCATTGGCATTGTTTTTTACTGCTTCGCTAATGTGATAATCATATTATAATTAATCCCTCAATTATAATTTTTCTTCTCGCATCTATTAAAGTCCGTCTGCCCTCCATGTGGACTAAAACAGTATCAATTACTAAGTAGTAGCAAACAAATTTGTCAAAATTGATAGGATAATTGATAGCTAGCTATCTTTTAATATAAAAATAATCAAAGTTACAATATTAGTTTTGAATGGGCTAAAGAGTATATAGTTTTAATGCAATAGTTGGTTCAATATAATATTTCGGCAATCATTCTGTAAAAGTCCAATGCAATTTCACACTACCATCTCGTTGTTATCCACGATAACCAGGTCATTCGCTACGACCTATTTGTGGTTCAACCATGCCGCATTCGGTCCTTACTATAAACCATACTGAACTCTCTTCAACATTTGGCAGCATCCCAATACAGCCATTATCCAAAATCATTCTATTGTTCATAAAATGCCAGTGTTTTTATACATTCCTTATTCACTACTGAAAGTACTGTGGGCACATTGATAATACTTTTTGTGTATCAAAAATATTCTCATCTTTAATCACACCATGACTATATTCAAACTATAATATAAGTCACAATGGCAGTTTATATTGAAAATGATGCATGTATCCACATCACTGTCGATACAAGAATAATCCTCATAAAATTAAATCTATACAGCCTAAGTATTGTTAAATATTAACAAAACAGTATGACTTCATTTCATAAGACACATTCACATTTAAAATCTACATAAATCAAATCAATGATCAAATTTATAAAACACAACATTACTTATAATTCTGATAACATATTAAACAAAGAGTATAAACTGGTTTAGCATTACAATTGGATCTGATTTGTTTATGGATATGATGAGAATCGTTCATGTAGAGTCATACTTGTCTTGGTTTCCACAAGAATTGGAGTATCAGGATCCAAAGCATCATGAACCTTTGTTGTTTTTTGAATATGCAACAGCAACTCTTGTATTTGAGAGTCAAATGAATCATGCAATGAATGATATATGTTTGCATATTTTGGTTTAGCGTTAACATTTTTTACTTGAATTTTTAATGCAGACATTGCTCTGAAATAGCGCAATTTGTGCAACCTCCTTTGAGCCTTCTGTATGTAGGATTGGGTCATCAGCTGGCCATTTGGAAGCTTTTTCAACCTCGGTTCTATCACTGCATTAGTATCCAAATATTTATAACTGAAAGTCTTGCCATTTCTTGTTTGCTGTTCGTGCATAACACATCCACCTATTCTGGCATGTACTGGTTTCTTCTCTGCATTACGTTTTTGCTTATAATAGTAAGCTTGAGCTTTTCTCTTGGATGCAGACACCTTAGATGTAGTGTTAATAATTTTTTCATTAATAATTTCATCCAGAGACTTATCCTCAATTGTATTTGGCACAGTGGTAACAGACTCGCTGATTATCTCATCCAGAGATTTATCTATATTTGGGGTATTTAAACGCCGCAGAATAATTTTTTTGCCTGGAATAAAAGTGCTCTCGTAGGAAAGTAATAAATTACACGTGTGCTTACTTACCTTTGGGAGGTAAATCTTCTTCCGAACTTGAAACACTCATGATTAATATAACAAACTATAGTCTTCAATTAAAGAGAAATTCGAGAAATGATGTGATAGATGGCTATAGCAAATTCCACGTATAACCTCACTTTTAAAAACACCTGTACGATAACTGAACCGCATAGCCTTACAAAGAATATGAAGAGAATAACATGGAGTATATAAGCAGTTTAATTGCGAGGCGCTACTGAGTTGGCGGGAAAATTTCTTATGATTATGAAATCAAAATAATATAAAAAAGCAAAAATTAGAAGTTTCACCAGGGTAAATCTAATTGCAATTAAATAATAATAAAAAGAACTTTGAATATGTCAGCCATAGAACTAATTCATTAAGACTTGGTCAAATTTATTATTTTTTATTAATAATTCATAACGTTGGGCATTTAACACACCTTCTCAAATTTGTGCGCCAGAATTGCACATTATTCACGTTTTTTCAAATATGTTACTCATTTAAGTTAATTCTTAACAACTTGCCTTAACTTTACGCTTGTTCTGTTCATCCGTTAACGGTTATTGAAAGAATATTGACGAAAACAAAATTTCAAACGCAAACATGCGAAATACATAAAAGAAATACAACTTAATAAAATCTAATTAAACAATTGAAGTCTGTTTATCTTGTGGCTGACTTGAGATACTTGAATGAATAGCAGTTCTTCACAATAATATAATTTACATTACACCTACACAGTAATTGTTGTCTTTGATCACAATCGTAGAAAAGCATTGACATTGTTCCTGCTCGTCTTCTTTCGAACATAGTAATAGTCTATTCGCAAAGTAACTATGAAATTGCATATTAAATCTTAGTATTATATGTACAAAATCGTGATGTGAAACATTAAAACAGAATGCGCAGAAAAGCTTGCGGGCCAATAAATATGGAAATTCATTCTTAAGAGCTCTAATATTATCAGTAATATAAAAAATATTGCTGCTATAGTACAAAAATAAATATGACGCTCGTTCTTATGTGCGCGTTTGTTTCTTCGAAATATTCCTAACGCGGAAATGCTATCGATACTCAATGGACATTTGGAATTGTTTCTAAATAAATATTGCATACATACACGCATAAAACTCAGTTAAAAGCACAAATTTAATCCAAATCTAACGCGCTCTCGATCATTGTTGTCTCGCGAAGCATCTTCAGTCGATTGGCACTCATGAGTATATTTTCCCGATCTTTTACAGTGAGATCGTTATTCTCAATATGCCGCTGCTTATCGCTGATATGTAAATGATTTGATTGAGTGTGAAAACCATTTACATGAGCTGGAAACGCATCAGACAATTCAACATTATCCAAGTAGAGATCCTCAATCTCCACCTTGGTGTCCAAATGTTGTGAAGATTGTGATTTTGTTAATTCAGCCAAGTCATTCCCAATATTACTATAGACAGGGGTGGTTGTGCTAAGACACGGCTGTGATGTATATTGTGATGGTCGAATATGCCCATCGCCTTCTGCGGTCGGTAATATCGCCAAGGGCTGCTCGTTGTTGACCAATTTCGTAACACTGCCCGCGTTTGATTCTGAAAAAGCACAACTGTTAATTAAATCCATTACGCAATATACATAAATATCTTACAACTAATGGCGTTGTTTCAATTATTAAAAACAATCATATGTAGGAAGCAAAGCTAGTAAAACGAGCTAACAATCTCTAGAAGATTCTAATCATGTGTCTCAAAATGGGGTGCATTAGAATGCATTTTACTTTCAAGCGTTTGTTTCAAAAGTAAAAGATGCAATGCAGAATTAAATTAAGCAGAATTCATGTGATTAGAGAGGCATTTTAACACACATTTAGCTCTAGGGCAGCGCCAACATCATCGACTAATCGACTGATTGCATTAGGTCACCCGATCAATTCAATCGTCATCAATTAAATGCGTTATAGCAGAGTGCCACTTACCAATTGATTCGTTTCGATTGACTGCGCGCGTATTATCAGCTTATAATTCATGTTCACGTTCAACAAAAACGCTTTCCATCACAGCAGCGTACAATGCAATCAAAACAAAGAAAGAGAAACAGAATTTGTAATATGGTCAACAACAAGAATTACAAATACAAGTAGTGGGACGCAAGTCAACAATGAGCGAATTCCATCCGCAAAGATATTTGCCAAGAAGAAATAACAACGTAATTGAAATTTTTAAAAATAATTTGTACATACTAATCGGGTATTACTTGGTGTATAGAATTCTCAATCAAACAGATACACTTAAAGCGTTTCAAATCAATTAACCGTGTTAATACTATGAACACAACCCTCGCGTAATGGTAATAATATATTTTCCAAATACCACTATATCTCAAACTACATTAAGCGAGGGTCATTTGTATTAAAAGTTACAAAGATGCGCATTATAAGAGAATATTGCTTCAGCTTCGTATATAAATAGTAATTCAACTTTGGTGTTACATTTTACCGCCCCATAAGTCAGAAATCTTCTAAATCATAGAAAAATAAATTTCATGTTTACTTCACAACTAAACCGAGATCATTACTTAGTAAACTTTTTGGCCCAGTTACTATTTAGTTTCTTAGAAAGATTATTTGAACTTGGTTAACTTTGATTTTTAAATCTCTTTTTATTAATATGTCAGTATATTTTTAATAGTCGCATTACGCGTTTAATAAATCTTTGTAATTATGAAGAATTATATCTTTATATTCTTTATGAATTATATATATAATTAATTTATATATCTATATATATAAAGTATTTAAAGTTTAATTAGCGTAAACTGTCGCATTTACTCATGGAAGTATTAAGAGTATAAAGAGAATGTAACGAGTGACTATCATCATAAGAGTTTTCTTTGGTTTGCTTCGGTTACGCAAGTTACCCGAGATTGTCTTGAATGTACAGCCGACTGAATTCCGGCTTTGGGAAGTTATTCACCTTGACGTTGGTGATATTATAAATCGGTCGATCGCGCTCAGCTCGTGACCGATTATTAGGGCAATCAGCATTCGTGCAGTACGCGTCATCGACATGCACGTTCTGATAGACATACCCGGCGTGCGGCCTCATTTGCCGCCGACCATCATCGCCCACGTATCGCGGGTCACCCCCAGCAGCCGCCGACAAAGGATGCGGGGGAGGCGGAGGCATTCGCATGCCAAACGTTGCACTGTAACGTTTATCCGGTGGCACATACGGCCGCTCATGGGGATTACAATCGTAATATCTCTCGTACGGTTCGCAATGCGCATAAATTTGATCCATAGAACGATCTCGACGTGAAACCGTGTATTGCTTAATATGCGGCATTGATGCACTCGAATGCACCGAATTACATTGGGCACGTGGGGGCAACGGCTCGGGGTAACCGACATAGGGGGCGGGATGCGTGGGCAGCACGCGATCACTATAGGACGGCACGATTTGATGCGACTTCGGTTGCGACAATTTCTTCACCGGCGTATTATGGTGCGGCGGGTATGGTTTGTAGTACGCACCTGTATTCTCGGTTGTTTGGCGATACACTCCGGCGATGTCGTTCGTCAAATGTGGTGCATTGGTCTAAAACACAATTAGCCATATTAATGACAAACCAACTAAAAAGTATTTACAATACTCACAATACTTACAGGCGCATACATTTTGGGAGGCATGTGCGGTTGTTCAATAGTTGGTTGCTTAGGTAGTTCAGTTTTATATTCATCAGTTACAACACCTCTCCTGAAGCATAAAAACTTTTTAATATTATTTCTTTTGACAAATCTACAATAATACCTATCTATGAGCGAAGGGCCTAAAGGACCACATAAAATATCCAAACAATTCAAGCAAATATTGTCTTGCGAGTAGGGATTAAACGAATCCTGACCGCGCTTCGACGCGAAGGAGCCTTTAATGTCCTCATTTGTCGTTTGATTGCTGGTTGTGAGGTACGTGTGGAAACCCGCCAAGCCGAGTATACTCCAAATGCTAAAAAAGCAAATAGAAGCGACCACAACACTTGCGGGCGACTTCTTCACCGCCTCCCAGAACTGGCCGTCCTCCTTACTTACTGCGAGCGCAAATTTCACATGATTAGCGGCAATTACATATGACAGGAGGAAAAGGCTAATTATACTTACTTAGTATTAAATGTGTAAGCGCGCAAGTAAATATAAATACGGCTAGAAATGCTAACGATACTATAAACATGTAGAAGAAACGATAATTCCTTCGACCGACGCAGTTACCCACCTGCAACGTCAAACAAACGATAATTAAGTTATAATTAAACGAAGCATTGTGTTTCTTAATTAGCATTTACAGTAGAACAATGCGATAGTTGCCTAGGGCATAGACGCACAAATGGAAAAGGAAAGTTACGTATGCATATGACATGTTTAACTAGCGAGAGACGCAGAGAACCGGTGTTAATGAAAACTTTCACCGTATTTGCAAAAATGCCTATTCTTATAAACTACTTATACAACATTAATATTAATGTAAAACGCACTCGGCAAGTGCAATTCCGAAATGGGTTAGTAGAGTTGCATGTACATCTCGGTGTAATTAGAACTTCTATGCGTTGATTTCAAGAGCGCTTGAAATAATGGAATGAATAAACGGCTCATAAATATTAAACAAGTTACGCGGTGGTAAATGACTGAAAGTCTGCCAACATTCGGCATTATTGGCAATAATATGCAATGTCGTGGCAATGAAATTGAACGTGTTATTTGTTATTTATTCACGGCTACGTACATATTTCGTGCGTTCATTCAATTGCGCACTCGTACAGTTTACGAAACGCGACGAATCCGTGTGTATTTTGAAAACTCGCTAAATATAATTGATCCTTGAAAGCATTTTCGCTTCTTTCATCTTTATGCAATTGTTTAATTCATGCGAAATACGCACTGATGGGATTTATGCTAAATTTACATCTTAATTAGGTTCATACAAAACAAATGAAATCTCATACTCGAGCGCTGTTTGGACAAATTTAACATAGGCTGAATGCAATAAAATCCATTTATGTTTACAGATTACTGGAAACATTTGCGGCCATTTAAAAGTTAATTTTATTGCGAAATTATAAGAAACGATAAAATGCGCCCGCAAAAATAACTATCAGACGTCGTAAAAACAAACCTTTTAACATCAATTAATTCACCTTGTTTGCTTTTGATGTTATAAATAGTAAGTGCAGTGCGAAGTCAAAATAAATGAAAAGCGCGGGTAAATATTACAAACTCAAATAAACAAAACGAGGCAATAAAGAAATAAATAGCAAATCCATAATCGATCGGAAATTCGTATTTGAACAGCCACACAACATGCGTGTGTTGCGCTTATCTTTGGAAACCTCTCAAAAACTAGCGCGCAACTTTAAAAAAGTCAGATAAGCAAGACGAAGGGAAACGGATACGAGTTTTATCGTCAGTAGACTCACAATGATAAGCAAACATTATTCATACCTCCAACCGAATTCAGCAAAAAAGCGTAATTAATGAAATGCATGCAATTTTCTCTCCTTACCCAAGGACAATGATGATCGAAACGGTCGACGCAATTGTCGCAGAGGCTGCAGTGAGAGGCACGTGGCGGTCGGAATATTTTGCACGTGAAACAATACTTCAGCTTCACTGTTTGTCCACGAACTATCACTTCTTTCGTTCGTGGCGGAGGTCTGTATGTTGGACTGTTCGCCGAATTTGTTACTTCTACAAAACAATACCAATTACTGAAGAATTCAGTACTCAAATGTTCTGAATCGAATACCTATTTGTTTCTCAACATAAGCCGCCTCGTCTGACGTGGCCCTTGGAATAATTCCCGGATCTGTGAGCGACGTCCGAAGAAGCGCGGACATTGTGAAGAAGAAAAGAAGAACTCCGATTATCGGAATCGCTAGCGTGAGATTCACGGCTAAATATATACAACTGAAATATTCAAGCATTTGAAATTAGTTTCCTCGCAAACTGGCCGAGTCATTCATTTACAATAGCTTGATTACGTTTCTCGTAATAGCAAAGTAACAGAGGAGACTTACTCGTAAATAAACGACAAAGTGCTTGTGCCTGCAATGAGGAAGACTGTGATTACAAAGATTCTTGAATGTGGGGCCATCATGAGCCTGCCATTACAAAAGAATCGGTTTCGGCCAGCAAATAGCTCCCATTTTCTAGTAACTTGAGGTGTCTTTGCCATTTTTTGTTACACGTTTGTTTGGCAATGTGCATATGCAGTCTCGACAGATAAACACCTCAACTCTTGAGTTGTGACGACCAAGCTAAAATAGTTCAAGAGCCAATCAATTAAATGAACCGCACAAGGTTCGCGCAGTAACTACAACCTGTGTGATGTTTTGTACTTTTGAAGTGTGACTCACTCAAATAATATCACTTGTAGATGATGCATAAATAATGTATGATACTCCAAGTTCGCGACGAAACTTGCAGCACGTAGAATCGAGTAAAATGCTAGAGTAAATCGATGATCTATTTGTTGATGCTCGGTTGGTTTGTTGCTTGTTTTTCGTGTATGCGCTGTGACTGCTTGCGTAATGGGTTTCTGCACGGAGATTACGTCCAGTCGTAAACAAAATTAAGAGAAAAGTCAATGGTACTACGGTTGCACATTCTAATTAAGTGCCGTTGTGCAATGCACATTTTCTCATCTTTCGTGAGACACGACCTGGAACAGAACCGCGGGCACGCGTTCAGCTGTCCATCGCGGTGTTTCCAGCTGTATTTATTTATTTACGCTGCACAGAGTTACGACATAAATTCATCGCGTATTCCTTCATCACAGCACAACACACACCCACGATCCTAAGCCCATCCGCAACTAACTGATGGAAAGTCCGAGGTAAGTGACATGTATTCAGTCGAAGGAAACAAAGCAACGTTGTCGAATTACGATTATTGCGAATGTGGCGCCATTTAAAGGGCCATAATTGAAATAAATATTTAGGCGACGAGGAGCTATTTAAAGCCCACATCAATTGCAAGACATAGTCAGTCCAAGTTCTTTTCAAATGCTTACTATTTAGTTATTAACATCACTTTCAAAATTCACATGGTTGCCGAACGGACTTCTACTTCCAGCTTCATAACCTCGATCAGCCGGATAACGTGTTGTACAATTTTAAAATAATCGTGCCTTTCAAATAAGTGATTCTAAACTAGTTTGAAGGATAAGAAACAAGAAAGATGGGTGATTACGCGGGCATAAATCGCAAATTCTGCGAGGATGTGTTTGGCGATCCACAAACTTATCCTCAGCCCATCAAGGAAATTGAAGTAAGTAAAACTATGCAAGACTTGTTAACTTTACTAATAATAATTTCGTACACGTGCAGGAAAAGTGGAAACTTGTGCCTGCATTCCTTAAAGTGAAAGGGCTTGTGAAGCAGCATATTGACTCCTTCAATTATTTCATTAATGTGGAAATCAAGAAAATTGTTGAAGCCAATGATAAGGTTACATGTGATGCTGATCCATTATTTTACATTAAGTACACTAATGTATATGTTGGAACACCTGATGTGGAGGAAGGCTTTAACATCTCTAAGCCAACCACTCCACATGAATGTAGATTAAGAGATATGACTTACTCAGCTCCAATAACTGTGGATATAGAATATACAAGGGGTAATCAAAGGGTTGCAAGAACAGGAATACTCATTGGAAGGTAATAATTGTGTTCATAACTTTAGAATTTTGTGACTTAACACATTTTGTTGTTAGAATGCCCATTATGTTAAGATCATCAAACTGCATCTTAACAAACAAGTCAGAATATGAGTTGGCTAAGATGAATGAGTGCCCCTTGGATCCAGGTGGTTATTTTGTTGTAAAAGGACAAGAGAAAGTAATTCTCATTCAAGAGCAATTGTCCAAGAATAGATTAATTGTGGAAGAGTCAAAATATGGCATTCAATGCCAAGTAACCAGTTCCACTCATGAGAAGAAAACAAGAACTGTTGTCTTCTGTAAAGGAAACAAATATTACATGGGCCATAACACTTTTACTGATGTAAGTCTAACTTCAATTGCATGAGTATTTTGTAATAATCATTGGAATTTTAGCCAATACCAATATCAATAGTTTTTAAAGCATTGGGCATCTCCAGTGATCAAGAAATTTGCCAAATTGTTGGGGTAACTGACGTTCGTAAAATCACACCAACTCTCGAAGAATGCCATGTGCACCGAGTTTACACACAAGAGGCTGCATTGAAATATTTGTCAACAAAGATTGTTGTCAAGAGATATGTTTCATCAGCCAACAAAGTCAAATCACCTGTGGAGGAAGCTAGAGAATTACTAGCAACCACAGTGCTTGCTCACGTTCCAGTGGTAGAATTTAATTTTAGACTCAAGGCAATTTATTTAGCTTTAATGGTAAGTTCTCAAATACGTATGACTAGAAACTTTGCTTATACAAACTTATTTACAGTTAAAACGAGTAATCCAAGCTCAAACTGACAAAACCCTTATGGACGATAAAGATTATTATGGAAACAAACGTCTGGAGTTGGCGGGCTGGCTTTTATCTTTGATGTTTGAAGATGTCTTCAAACGTTTCAATTTTGACCTTAAGGGTATTGCTGAAAAAACAATACCTAAAATTCGAGCAACTCAATTCGATGTCGTCAAATATATGCGATCGGATTTAATAACAAATTGTCTCGTGTTCGCTATATCAACTGTAAGTCATTTTACCATTTTAGTGAATGTATTATAATACTTAAGTTCTAGGGTAATTGGACGATTAAACGTTTCCGTATGGAACGTCTTGGAGTTACCCAAGTATTATCTCGTTTAAGTTACATTTCCGCGTTGGGAATGATGACACGTGTGAATTCACAGTTTGAAAAAACACGTAAAGTATCTGGCCCTCGTTCGCTTCAGCCAAGTCAATGGGGAATGTTGTGTCCCAGTGATACTCCTGAAGGAGAAGTAAGTGCTTATATTGCTTTGAAAGTAATCAAACCTCTACAATGACCATCCTTTTTCAGGCCTGTGGTCTTGTAAAGAACTTGGCGTTAATGACACACATAACAACGGAAGGAAACGAATATCCCTTAATTCGACTTGCCAATAATACAGGAGTGCTGGACATAACTGCATTTGGTGGCGAATTTATAAATGCCCCCAACGTGTATCTTGTTTTCCTCAACGGTAATATTATTGGAGCTATCAAAAACTACAGACATTTGATTCAAATGTTCCGTTTAATGCGGCGCAATGGACTTATATCCGGCTACGTGTCCATTTATCCCAATCATCAACATCGCTGCGTTTATATCAGCAGCGATGCCGGAAGGTTGTGTCGTCCGTATATCATTGTTGAAAAAGGCCAACCCCTCGTTAAGGAACATCACATTCAAGAATTGGAAAAGGGTATTCGCAACTTTGAGGATTTCTTAAATGATGGTCTAATTGAATTTTTGGACGTAAATGAGGAGAATGACAGTTCCATAGCCTGTTATGAAAAGGATATATCAATGGATACAACGCACTTGGAAATAGCTACATTTACATTATTGGGTGTATGCGCTGGACTCGTACCATACCCACATCATAATCAATCTCCAAGAAACACTTATCAATGTGCTATGGGTAAGCAAGCAATGGGTACGATTGGATACAATCAGAAAAATCGGATGGATACACTGCTCTATAATTTGGTGTATCCTCAAGCACCAATGGTTAAGACGAAGACCATTGAATTGACCAACTTTGATAAATTGCCTGCTGGACAGAATGCAACAATCGCAGTTATGAGTTACAGTGGTTACGATATTGAAGATGCTTTGATTATAAATCGTGCCTCTTTGGACCGCGGCTTTGGTAGATGTATGGTATACAAAAATACCAAATGTTTGCTCAAAAGATACGCCAATCAAACATACGATCGTGTGCAAGGTCCATTAATAGATGCGGCAACGGGTAAAGCTATTTGGAAGCATGAAACTCTAGATGCGGATGGAATAGTTGCACCTGGAGAACTTGTAGAGAATCGTCAAACTTTAATTAATAAATCGGTTCCGACTGTATCATCTGTACCAACGCCAGGCACTGCTAATACACCCAACAATGCTAATTATAGAGAAGTTCCAATCACCTATAAATGTCCGGAGTCAAGTTACATTGAGAAAGTCATGGTGACAACGAATGAGGAAGATTCTAGTTTAATTAAAATTCTCTTGAGGCAAACTCGTCGGCCAGAAATTGGAGATAAATTCAGTTCACGTCACGGACAAAAAGGCGTTGTTGGACTTGTAGTTCAGCAGGAAGATATGCCATTTAATGAGTACGGGATTTGTCCTGATATTATTATGAACCCGCATGGTTATCCATCTCGTATGACAGTGGGAAAATTAATTGAATTGCTTTCTGGCAAAGCTGGACTTTTGGAGGGCAAATTTCATTATGGCACAGCATTCGGCGGCTCCAAAGTTTGCGATGTTAGTGAAGAATTGGCCAAACACGGATTTAACTATCAGGGCAAAGATTATTTTACTTCTGGAATCACTGGCGAGCCTCTGGAAGCATACATTTATTCTGGACCGGTTTATTATCAAAAGTTGAAACATATGGTGCAGGATAAGATGCACGCAAGGTATTTATTTTACATTGTATGCGCTTATCGTATTCTAAAGTATGTATTGTTTCGCAGAGCACGTGGTCCACGCGCTGTTTTAACTCGCCAGCCTACTGAGGGCCGTAGTCGTGACGGCGGCCTTCGACTTGGTGAGATGGAACGTGATTGCCTCATTGGGTATGGAGCAAGTATGATGCTCGTTGAACGCTTGATGGTATCAAGTGATCAATGCGAAGTTGATGTTTGCAATCAATGTGGTCGATTGGGTTATTGTGGCTGGTGCAATAGCTGCAAAAGTTCAGCACAAGTTTCCACAATTACAATGCCCTATGCTTGTAAATTGTTGCTGACCGAATTGCAGGCAATGAACATTACTGCTCGTTTAACTCTGAGCCATTACTGCAAGTAGTTTGTTTTTGTTATGTTTCAAATGGAATCAATAATTTTATCATGGAAAATATATCTTTTCAACATTGTTATTTAAAAAAAGAAATAATATTTAAAAGTTATTCGTACGAAACGCAACATATTCTAGCGCGCCTTTACACCGGGCGCTTCATGGTATAGTGTGGCGTTAGTCGCCGAAACGAAGTTCTTGCCTGTGTTGCAAGACCAGGGCTCTGGGAGTGTTCTATAGCGAGATTGCCCGTGGCTGTTTCGCTTATGCGAGTTCCAACAGTTCTCCATAGGGCGCGCTATTGGAAAATTTGCACCAGAACTTCTTTAAATGAATTATAATACGAAAATAAACTTCTCAGCCACGAGAAATAACACACTACAGTAAAGGATTTAAAATATTTCAGGTATTCAAATGACTACCAGAGTTATTTGATAATTGAATATCAAATAAGATTCAAACATATTGATATTGCACATTTATTTCGGAATTTTACACGAATCAACGGTAAATTAGATATTTATATGTTACAACAATGGCCATTTGTGTAGCTGTTCAAGGACGGAACATGTTTTTCCTTGGACTTTGCTTTGATATTAGAATTTTTCCTTTCACTGAGGCTCGAATATTTAATCATCTGTAAAGTAACTATTTAATGCAACATACTCAGCGTATAGAGAGAAATCACATCAATGTGTCGTTGTATGCGGTTTAATACTGTGGTAATCCATTCGCCAGAAACTTTGCGTAAACGCTTGTCGTTCTGTACAACAATTGCCATTTGGGCTACTGCAAGTGTAAGGGAAGATGCGTCACCAATTAACTGCTCGGAATTCATTGGTGGATTCATACAGCTCACCATATGATCAACACGTGAAGTTATTAACTTTGCAATCTACGATGATAAGCATGAGTAATTTAAATTGCTCTGGTATGATTGAGGAGTCACCATACTTCTACTAATTTATGCATTTGAGGATCCCATTCATCCAGGCTATTTATTGCAACATTAGTGAGACGGTCTGTTAATTTACGACAATTTGCTAGCACTCCCATACAATGCGGCACTATGAGATTTGCACTATCTCCCCATTCATCATCGCTTTCCTCGCTGAAAGTATCATCAGAGGAATCCATCATAGCATTTGGTGAAGCAGGCATAAGCATTTTAATCTCACAGCTGGAATGTGTTGAAAGCATTACTTAAATGCAATTTATGTTAGTGAATTAATCACCTGGCACTTCTGCGTATTAAGCGCTTCTTAGCAACTCGGGGAGTTTTCTTGAAGATCACCAAAACAAGAATAATAAGTGCACTCAAGCATATTGCAAATAAAATTGCTATTAATAGAGCTGATGTGAATTCCGTCAGATCCGTTAATAAAGACATGGTGACTGTGCGTGCCTGGTGATTATTTGTTGCCACTGAAAATTGATATGAAATTTAATATTGCAACGCGCAACGCCTATCGAAGCATTTAAAACTTTCAAACTTTCCTAAACAACAGATGCTGCGCCCTCTACAACCTTATGAAAATTGAAAGTGATTGAATGGTTAAATGCAATGCTATGGTGGTTGCTGTGTGAGATTGTTTAGTGTTTAATTTTAAATCTAATACGGAAATAAATTAATTTAAATTAGCGACTACAATTGAACAGTTGTCATGTCGACTGAGAAGGGTAATAGTGCAAAAGCAAAGTGTAGATTGGACGATTTACTAAAGGTAAACAAAATTGAAGGTTAATCATTTCATCCATGTGCTTATATATTAATACTTTTTCAGAATGGATTCAAGACTTTTATAGAAGCTACAAAAGCCTCGAATGATATACCGAAAGGAGCTGACTTTGATTTCTCCAATACTCATCAAAGTTTCACAAATGCACTCTCAAAGGAGGGCAGCAGACTTCAAACTTTAGTGAATCGTGTGCTTAAAGCAAATGATATTGATGGAAATATAAGATCATCTACAATTAGTGCTAAGGATGATATTATTGGTGATGCAAATGATAACATACTTGATAGGGCAGTGGGTATAATTGATGAGCTGAATGGCATGAGGAGTACACCTGCAGATCCAGTTATCCAGGTTGTTTCTGCAGAGGTTTCTATAAATGGTGCATGGAACAAAATTGGCAAATTAACTGTTAATGCAGATGCGCCAAATGTACAGGTATGATTTCAACATTCATTTCAATTACAACACTAAATTTTCCAAAACATAACTTTAAAATTGATAGGCACAGGGAGGGAATGTACAAAAGTCAATAAGTTTATTGACAGCAAAAAATATTGTCAGGCCACAATCATATTTTCCTGATAAAATTGACAATTCAAATTTGTCTCCATGGAAGCCTAGGATCATTGATAAACCAAATTCATTAAAACCACTAGCACTCTACTTGGAACCAAGCAGTGAACATGAAGACCTTGAGGAGTATTCACATCCTTACGAGTTTGAGCTGGAGCATTTTAAAGTACCTGATGAGTTTGTTGCAAATGTTCATCAACCCATGAATATACAAACAATTCATGAAACGCCATTTCATGAAATAACAACTGTTGAACAGTTGAATGGACTAGTTGAAGAGTTGGGAAAACACAAAGAAATTGCTATTGATTTGGAACATCATTCATATAGAACATTTCAAGGTATTACTTGCCTGATGCAGATATCTACAAGAGAGGCTGATTATATTATTGATACGCTAACGTTGAGGAACCAATTAGAATCATTAAATCAAGTCTTCACACGTCCGTCAATCGTGAAGATTTTTCATGGTGCTGATTCCGATGTTCTGTGGTTGCAACGTGATTTATCTTTGTATATTGTGAATATGTTTGATACTCATAAAGCAGCAACTGTTCTTGGCTATTCGTCACTTTCGTTGGCGTATCTTCTTAAGCGATTTTGTGCGTGCATGCCAAACAAACAGTTTCAACTGGCTGATTGGCGTATTAGACCTCTGCCTCAGGAGCTTAAAGACTACGCTAGAGAAGACACACATTATTTAATCTATATTTATGAAAGGCTCAAACAAGAACTCTATAAGATGGCCCACGGCAAAGATAATCTCATCCACTCTGTGTTTCAGTCAAGCAATGAAGTTTGCAAAAAGGTAAATGTTCAACAAATCATCAAATGTAATTGTTATATAATAAGTATGGTTGGTTTTTAGAAATATGTGAAACCGAGATGGACGCCTGATTCGCATATGCATTTATATAGAAGAAGAAGAAAAATGTTCGATAATCGGCAAATGTATGCGCTTAAAGGTTTATACAAGTGGCGTGATTCAATCGCTAGACAGGAAGATGAAAGTGTTGGGTAAGATTAATAACTAATTAATTTACATTTCGTCAAATATGATATGTTATTTTGTATGCTAGGTACGTTTTACCCAATCACATGATGATGCAAATTGCGGAAATGCTACCAAAAGAAGTCCAAGGTATTTTAGCGTGTTGCAATCCTATTCCTCCACTGGTGCGCGCAAATTCTCTTGAACTTCATCACATTATCCTGGAAGCAAGAGAACAGCCACTTGAACGTGCAGTTGGCGATAATAATCGTAAAGTATTTACGAAAGAATCAGTGAAAATCAATATTGACAGTCCGTTGCATTGCCCACACGACTCAACGAAGCATGACTTTAAAGATAATTTACCAACGTTGCTTCAAAATACGAAGAATGTGCTCGATTGCAACGGTAATAAATTAATCCTGGAGAAGCAAGCATCCAGTTGTAAAGTTTTTAATGACATTCACAGTAGAAATTCTGATAGAATCGAGAATGTGAGAAAAATTGAGTTTCTTGGGCCATATGAGCGGTATAAATTGATTAAACCTTTCCTTCAAGCAGAAGCTGAAAGAGAAGAGAGGGAGGCTAAGGAGAGGCAAGAATCTTCAAAGGCTGATCCTCCGGTGTCAGATAGAATTGCTGCAGTAAGAGTAATTTTATTTTACTGTACTGGTACTAATATATTCTTTTTTAGTTACATGAGCATTTCATTCAAGTGAAGGAACAAGTCAATGAAACTAAAGAAGATGCGGCTGCAGTTGTTCCTCTAACGTTCGATCAACCTCTAATTACGTATGCTGGAGCGACAAAGCGAAAACGTGAACCATCTAAACAAAGAACAGTACCCTCCGAAGTAGAGGACTCGATGATGTTCAATAATTCGCAAGAAGGCGAGAGTGGTAATGCTAATAAAAAACGCAAACTTGAGCAAGTTCTTCCTTCGAATTCTACTGAGACCAATGGAAAACCTAATAATAATAAAAAGAATAAAAAGAAAAACAAGAAAAAACAAAAGCAACAACAAGATTCCAATTCAAATAATGAAAAGAAAAAAGAAACGAAAGCCCAGAAAAAGAAAAGGGCCAAAAAAGCGCTTGAAGATAAAAAACCCAGTGTTGTTGATTATGCAAACGTGGATTATAGTGAATATTCAGGAGGTGGGAAGACTGTTCAACATAAACAGTTTGAGAGTAAACACAAAACAAAGGTAATATTTATACAGAGAAGGATTTTTACTACTTTGAGACTTATAATATCGACTAATTGAACTTTTTATTTAGCGTCGAAGCACGAGGCTGCGTGATCGAGGAAACAATCAAAATCGATCAATGAACTTTAGCACGCAAAGTGAAGGAAAACCTCGTGGTCGCGGGGGTCGTTAATAGTCATATCACTACTTTTTATGTTCTTTTCGTTGATAATAATCAAATCCTAATTATGAAACGTTATTTGTTTTCTGGGGTTGGTTGAAAATGCTTGTCCAGCGCGGAATCGCATAGTCTATACATATTCCATTCTTCGGTGTCTGTTAAATTAACAGAACCCAAAGATTTATAAAATTCTGATGCTGGGTTCCATGCAAGCACATGGAAGTCCATTCTCTTGCTATTGCGATGCGCAACTTCCGCGACTTTCAGAAAAAGTGCGCGCCCTACACCTTGTTTTCGTACTTCGGGTCGTACGTACAGATCTTCAAGGAAAACCGATTTTCCCACCCAAGTACTATAGCAGTAGTAGTAAATCGCGTATCCAACTACTGTCGCTGATAAAGGATCCGGTGTGGCCACGAAACATCCAAACGCTGGAGTTGCGCCAAACGCGTCAGAGATTAGAGTTTCAGGCGTTATCTTGACTTGATCGGCCATGCTTTCGAAGTTAGCTAAATCCTATTACAAAACAACTTACGACATGTTTGCCATGAACGAATCTCGATTTACCTTGATCAGATCGTAAATTTGTTGCATGTCCTCTTTGCGGGCTTCCCGGATATGGATATTCGATTGGTTACTTGCCATGATGTATGAACTGATTGATTACCACACTGCTCTGAAGCATGAGTCACGCGTCTAGTATGAAGGTCGTTCATTTAACGCCATTCTGTTGGGAGATAAGCGCATTTCGTGCAAATAATAAATTTAAAATTACTTCCGACCCTAGATTCGTTTAATTTATCTTCAGCAATAAATACATACAGTCAAGATTAGATTATACTGCACGATAGAATTTACATAAAATATGATGATAAACGGATAGATAGATTAGATTGTAATAACTTAAGTTCATTTCATATGAGGCAACAATTATTCTATAACAGTGTCACACACGAAGCCTATTCTTATTCGCGTTTACAACGGCATTTCGAAGTTGACATCGAGGTGTGCATCACGAGCCATGCTCACAATGTTTGACAATTTAACGGCGAGACGGGCAGCCTCGTCGAGGTGATCAACAGGTAGAATTTTCATGCCGGAACTTGCAATCAGAACTTTTGCGTCGTCGACGTTTGTGCCCTGCAAACGGCAAACGATCGGCATCTTCAAGTCCAGATCTTTAGCAGCGGCGATGATGCCCTCAGCAATAACGTCGCACCTAAAGATTATGCGTTAAATCAACTTGAATTTGGAGAAATATGATTTAAAACAGACCTCATAATACCGCCAAAGATGTTCACCATTATAGCTAATACTTTCGGGTCGGATGTAATGATTTTAAACGCCGCCTTGACTGCTTGCGCCGTTGCGCCACCTCCAACGTCCAAGAAATTGGCCGGCGAACCACCATGCAGGGTAATAATATCCATTGTGGCCATAGCAAGACCGGCACCATTTACCATGCACCCAATGTTGCCATCAAGAGCAATGTAGTTAAGATCGAATTTGGACGCAGCGATTTCCTTTTCGTCTTCTTGCGTAAAATCTCTCATCGCGAAGATCTCTTTTTGCCTGAACGCCGCATTATCATCAAACCGGAACTTGGCGTCCAATGAAAAATCTAAAAATTAGTTGTTAATATACTGTTCCAAGACAATGCAGGCTTCATACAAATATCGTTTTGTTCTTCAGCATATGGATTAATCTCAATCAAAAGCGCATCTTTCTCGATAAACAAATTGTACATTTTGCACAACATATCGGCCGTTTGGTCCTTTACTTTACCAAGGCCGACGCGTTCAGCTATGCTTTTGGCTTGTTCTACACTTAAGCCCTTTGTAATATCAACCGGCTCATACATAATTGCGCTTGGGTTTTCCGCGGCAACTTCTTCAATGTTGACCCCTCCCTGTGATGAAGCAATGATAACTGGACCCTAAAACAGCCGGTAAATTAAAGTCCAGTCTAATTTGACCGTTGGAATTTTACGTTAAACGCGCGCTCCATCATGACTGCAAAGTAAAACTCCTTCCTGGGGAACTTTCTTTCTGCTACCATCACAGCATTGCAAATTCTGCCTTTTTCACCAGTTTGTTTTGTCACCAAGTACTGTCCAAGCATTTGCTGAGAAATTTGCTTAGCTTCATCAGGACTAGAAATTCATATTGAAGTTAACTCTGATCATTTAAAATTTTTGTTATTGTTTACCTGTACACAGGTTTAACACCGCCTTTTAAACCACCCTTGAATGCGCCTTTACCGCGACCACCTGCTAATACTTGTGCCTTAAGAATTAAGTCTTTGGTGTTAAGACTTTCTGCAATTTTCTTGGCTTCATCAGCTGTTGTTGCAACTCCAAACTTTGGTACATTGATTCCAGCTTCCTTTAGAAGTGTATAACTGATGTGTTCATGCACATTCAGATTTCTCTGCTGCTGTTTCTGAGGCTTCCATTTATTGCTTGTAATGCCCAGAGGCTAAAATCATTTCATTAATTAAAATCTGCCTAGTAAATGCAAATTATATAAGTACTCAGGCACAGTGAGGTTATATAAATATTAGTTTGAGTTACGATCAAAATAGAATCGCAGGATTATGTAACATTTTCATGGATATCATTGTGGAAATGTAAACGGAAAATTGAATGTGCGAGGGCGTATTGTTTTGCATTGATAAAAATCGATAGCATAACATGACGTGCATGTTGGTGCAGCATAAATAGCATTATGTAGTATGCTTCATTTACTCACTTTAGATGCATTTTTCGCAACAAGACTCTCAGCGAGAGATAGACCTCTTAAGAAAGTCGCCATTCCTAGCTTAGATCTGGTCGCACTAACAAAAGGTGGGTCACAATGTGCCAATTGAAGTCAGTCGTATATGCGGTTACGAACGATGGAGACGAGGTGGCAAACGTTAGCACACGCGCGTTGCTCGAACTTGAATCGAAATAGTCGTTTCCTATTGTTTGACTATTTTTCCAACGATCTGGTTGCAAATTGGGAGTAAAGTTCTCTATGCCTATGCGTTGAGACGGCTGTTAGAAGTACAAACATTAATTAATAAGCTCAATAGTAAATTTCAAAGTACACTCAGTCCGCATGCGTGCGCCTCGAAAGTGGGTCTATTACTCATAACGCGTGTTATTCAAAAATTGTTATTGCCTAAAAGCGATTGCGAGCTTTGGTTTATAACATATTTCATTATTTCCTTGAGAATTTCATAATGCGAAACGTTGTTGATAGCTTGCAAACAAGGCGAAACGCGGAAATCGGAAAACTTGACAGAGCAATCAGATGAAATGCCTTATTACCCGGAATTAATGATACATTTTCAGTTATGCTGCGAACACTATAAATTTTCAAAATCTTGACACAATTCTACTATATAGAATTGATTGATTGAATGATTAGAGTGATCAACTGCATAGAATATACAATCGAAGTGTCATGCAATGCTATTTTTGAAAACTATGCGCGCCTGTCTAATAACTACAAAACGAATGAATCTATCCTTCTCTAACATGGTACGTTGGTAGTTTGTTTATTTATCTCATATTAAAATACTATATTACTCGTAAAATTACTATCTATATTAAAATTACAAGTAAATACCTATCATTTGGGGCCACGTAGCAGTAATATTAATCTAAAAATTAAAATAATACATCAGTCTGATAGTGCCTTTCAAGCTGATTATAACAGCTTTTAAATCATCAAAATCGGACCATAACTTTAGAAGTTATGATGATTTGAAAATTTTTCCTGGAGCTGAGCGTCGCACCAACAAGGCTAATTTAGCCAGTAGCTTAATGTATTACTAATTTACCTGATGTAAGTGGATGTTGCAAGTCAAGTGGTCCTTACTGGTTAAAAAACCAATGTAACAAATCGACAAACTGCGAACATGCTCCTTACAAGTAATTACAACAGGTAATTCTCGTCAGACAACGCAAAGTAGCCTAATGCATCCATTGTCAGAAGCCGTGTACCTATTACTCGGGCGGAATCATTTCTTAAGGGAAACACGTGTAGTGCGCTCTAGTGACTGCTAATGATGCTGGCTACTAGTAGGGTAACACCGGTAACACCAGTAGAGTAAACACCAGCAGCGTAGTAGTTGAGCGTAATGGAATCGTTTACATTTTTATTAATATCTCGGAAACTATAAGAGATATTTGAAAAATTCTTTCACTGACATAAAGATAATTAAATTCTTCAAAGCTTATCATTTAATGATTGCATTTTCTGCAAATAGATTGTACATAATAAACTCTCAAAGTCAATGGTTTTTCTGAGCGTTCTGAGCAATGGCTCAAAATCTAAACTGGTTATTATTGCTAATATTTCTGAAACGATAAAAGATATTGAAATAATTCTTTCACTAGCTGAAAGGTGAATAAATTCTTGATAACTTGTCATTTAATCATTAAATTTTCTTGAATAGATTACGCGTAATAATCTCTCAAAGTTAACGTTGTTTGCGTATATTGTTTGTTTTAAAAACAAACAAAATACTATTTCCTATAAGCGTGTCATAGCTCTGATTAACAGAAATCATACATGGCGATAATGTTGCGTCATGTTATCGCTTGTTGGTTGACACATTTAATAATACAATGAGCATATACTTGTTCGCCATCACGACCAAAATTCTTGTGCAATTCAACATTCGTTAAAGTTGCTGTTCATGCATTTCATTCAGAGAGCATCGCAGTTTATGCGGTCCAATGCCGCACAATGGACACGACAATTTCTTTCGCAAACTGGAGGGAAACTTCAAATACTCAGCCTTATGTCTTCATCCCTTTTGCACGCTCGCAACATGCGCAGATTTTCATCATTCCTGAAACCATTCGTGTTCCCGAGCATGCTGACAGCAGCTCCCATCGCCACGAGATCAGATCGAGACGAAGATGGGGAAATTGAAGACAATATAACACATTTAATTATCTTGGCAAAGTTGGCACTAGAGAAGGGTGATAAGGAACGCGCGGAAGCAATTTTAAACATGGGATTGAAAATCTGTGAAGACCGCAACATAACTTTCGGTTTGCCTTTTATGTATGACATATTAGCGACCATAGCTCTTTCAAATGGAGAAATCGAAAAGGCGGAGAATCTTCTTGTAACAATAATTGAAAAAATGTCTCGTACAGGCAGTCCTGACGACAACCATCATATAGTAGACTTTAAATTGCGTTTAGCGCGCATCTATAGCGCATTCCGCGAATACGACCTCGCTGAAATCGGTTTCAAGACATGTATGGAATCGCAAAAACAGAAAATTGTTGATGGTGATATCACCACCAAGACGGGAATGCTTTACGTGAATATCCTCTTCTGGTACGGCATACATAAAATTCGCAACAATTACTATACGAGCGCAAAGCAACTGCTAGATACCGCCTATGATTACTCCGGTAAAATAAAAGGTCTAAGTCCTTATCAGGAGATGGTTATTTTATATACTTTGTCCGATTTAAATATGGAGCTTGGAGAATTAGATGTGGCGCTCATGAATATGCAGAACGCGGTAATGTTAGGCAAAGGTATTGGTAGTACGGATTTGCCGCGTTGTTACGTTAAGCTCGCAAAGATTTATCACAAGCTGAATGTCGATGAACAAGCGCGCGCTGCTGCGGAAGAAGGCGTTAAACTCGCGAAAATATTTAATCACTTTGACGTGTTGCAAGAAGGACGCGCAATACTTGCGGACATTGATAAAAATCCAAGCAAAGCGAAGAAGCCAGAATTAGGCACATCACCTGAAGAGGAAGCAATGTTGCAACTGACTGGCAATGTTCTTTAAAATTAAACTCCAAAAACTGACATACGCAATGTACATGTTTTAATTCAATAATACGTACAAAAGACGATTAGTTAACTATTAAAATTAAAGCATTCAAGCGCAGGCAACTCTAGGAGATTCGGGTTTGGCATTCCGACATTTCCGCCGTTTTCAGTCTCTGTGAGCTTCTTAAAGCGCTCGTTAACAAATTGATCTACGTTCATAATATCGTCAGATCCAGTACTTGAATCCAAGATGGTGTTTACTGGTGCATCAGGCAAAATTAATTCATCCAAATGCAACTTATTCAAGTCAAATTCATCGCTCTTGCGCTGCTTCTTCTCTTTATCGAGCAAAGTGCTCATGTGTTCATCGCTCGCGCCATAATTTAATATATTGTTAATGGTATTTCGGAAAATGTCCACCTCTTTGCCATTGCGTTCATGCGGCTCAAAAGCTTTCTTATCGCAGGTGGCAAGCTCCTTATGCTCTAAGTAAAAGTTGCTAAAGTCTTCGGCTTTGTCATGGGCTTCGTTGCTCTTTGCCTGCTCCGTGAATGGCACTCCAAAAATATTCATAAAGTCATTTTTAAGTTCTTTATTCTCGTCGACATACATGTCAGTTTTCTTTTCTGTAACTTCAGTAATGTGCGAATTCGACTCTAGTAAGTTTGAATCAAAATGTAAATCCATTAAGCGTTTCTCTACATTGTCACTTGAAGTTTCAGTTTCTGCTGGTGCCGCAGTTGCAGCTTCATCTTCAAAGACAAGTTGATTGTCTTGCGGTGAAACATCAGCAAATGAAGTACTTCCAAACGTGTCATCATTGAAAAACAGATATTCGAAGATACTCACATCCTTGCATAATTCGTTTTCATTAAATCTATAATCTCCTTCATCAATTTGAAGAATCTCTGCTAGCAAGTTCTTTACGGTGTATTCACATTGAGCACTTCCCTGAATGGGTTTGAAGAAATACTTGACTAACAAGCGCGCATTACGTATCAGATTAATAATTTCTTTGCAAAACTTTGCTCCACGCTGCCCCTTATTTGCGCGCATTGCCGTTTCTACCAGACAATTCCATGTTTCGCAGTCTTCCATATTTGGTTGATCTTCAGTTCGATGGTCGGGATGCTTCTTGAAATGTTGCACCATTCGATTACGTCCCAAATAAGCTTTCTTGCAAAGCCCACAGCGAAATCGCGGAGGAATTTTGCGCTTTTTGTAGTTCATTTCTAAGGAAACGAGTGGTTCTTGTTGTTTAGCATCAGTATTTGTCGTCTTCAGAGGTTCAAATTGCACAGTATTGAGATCTTTAACTTTGCATGTTTTAGAATTCCCATCAGTTACTATTTTCTCAAAGTCCTATGAAATATTTCAATAAGGTAACAAGTTTAAAATAGATAAATAACATACCCTTTCCATGTGAACAGGAGGACGTGTTATTCTTCCAGATCTAGTCCTTGCAGTTTTCAAAATCTTTGACTTATTAATAGTTGTACTTTTTGCCTGTGTGCCTGCTTTATCACTAGAAGTTAACTGACGTTTCTTGGGCCTTCCTCTTGGTGCAGGAGGTGGTGGTGTTTTTGGTGGTTCTGAGGTCTACATAAAGCAAATTAATTATAGCATAACATGCAGAAGAAACTATACATACACATAAATTGAGATCAGCTGGGTGGACAACTTTATAGTTAAGTGTTGCTGATGGTAACTGTTTAACTTCTTTTGGTATAAGTGGAGGACACTGCAGTCCTAATCCAAGGGCTTGTTCTAAAGACAATCGCACTAGCTGCGACGTGCCATCAACCTGCATCATCGTATTACAAACATTAATTAATTCAGCATATGCCAAGCAATGATTGACTAACCATTTCAATTTTAATAAAATATGGTTCATCAAGATTCAATTGTTGTGCAGCAACTTGAGGCACTTGCACTGGTGACAGCTCATTGCCACTTATCACTGCCTGCATTTTAACACATATATTACATGCACTATGCAAAATTACACCGCTTTACACTTCTAGTTTAATTAGGAATAAAATAAATTAGAACATTCAAATTCACTGATGAAATGATTATGGTTAGGCTGTAAACAGCTGGGAATCGGTGCAAAGTCGCGCCAATCGGGGGCGCTGTAGGTTTTAAAGGCCATAATTTAAAAGATTAAAAGCCAAAGTCGTTCCATAAAATATTTATTTTAAAATTTAAAATTCGTTACAGTATAAAATAACTTCATTATAATTTACCTAAAACAGATGTATCTTGTAAAATAGCAGCCATCAATTGTTTATCTCTAAGTGCATTGGAAACTTCTTCATCATCCCATTGCAAAGTAACTTTATGCAATCTGGGCTCTTTCTTATTTAGGACATGAATAATGCCTTTCGTTTCCACCAAAGAGCAAAGCCCAACGAATTCCGCTTGATCAACTGCTAACAAATTACGTTTTGCGCAAACTTTTCTATATATATCATGCAATTTTCCAATCGTCACGTCTTTGTTTTTGGCTTTCTTCATTATCAGTAATAATGTACAAATAACTATTTTCTGTTGGAGTGGAAAAGAATCTTCACCCTCGTCTGTTGTAAAATTATTCGTTGTGCCATAAACAGAATTCAAAACGTCAACAACATGCTTCATTCCAACAGCTTTATCATTGCTTGATTTAATTGCTTGATTATCAATATTTTCAATAGACTTCAAAGCTTCTTGTTTCTTATGCTGTTCTACTATTTCAATCACACGACGTCCAATATCTAACGCGCGTCTTATATCTCCAGAAATAGAAGCCACTTTGCCAGCCAACATTTGAACAGCAACTGGCTGAAATAAATCTAAAACACCAGCAGCCTTCAGACGACTCGTGAAAATATTTACAATTTGTGGCTTTGTATACGGTGCGAAATGCATTAATTGGGGTTTCAATTCACAGCGTGCTTGCAGGCGAGGTAATATTCTATCAGTCAAATCCAACGCGTTTGCTATACCCACAAGAACAAGTCTTGAATTTTCCCTTGATGGCCATTCAAATATTGTGTATAAAACTGATTGTTTCTTGCTTTCAAGTTGATCAATTTCATCCAAGACTAACAAACTAAAACAAGTTTTACAGTTAACAATTTGCATTCAAACGTTATTATAAACTTACATCATTTTATGCCTCTTTGACAAGTACTCTTCAATTGCTGCAGCACATTCTTTCTCAGTTTTGCCGCTGGTTTTGATTCCAAGTTCTTTAATAATTCTCATGTAAATTGACCCAGAAGACTTAATAGCTGTGCAGTTAACGTAAACTTCTTTAAAACTATTATCAATCTGGAAGAAAACAAACATTAGTTCAATTGATATAATGAATTAACAAAGATTATTACCTCAGGCTCTTTCAATATTTTAGACAAGGAAGCTGTTTTGCCTGTGCCTGGTGGACCACTTATGTATAAAGTACCAGATGTTTCTTCAGCAAGATGTTTATTTAGGAAATGGCGTAATTGTTCATGTTCAGTTTCTCTTTCAGGCATGTCTTCAGGCACTGAACTATGCAGTGCCCTACGAGCATTCTGGAATGTGGTGCAAGGAAGTGTATCAACTGGTGGTTTCTTGGGACTACAAAGTTCTAATCTTTGTAATAGGCTGGAAGGGCTTAGCAAGTTTAATTCAGGATCAATTTTCTTAAGTTTTGGTGGTGTGACTTGTCCATGATTCTCAATATCTTGGATTGGTTTCTTCTTCTTAGGTGTGCTTAAGCTTTTAACTGGACTTATTGAAGATACACTCACTTCCACTCTTGGATGAGTTACTTCTTCCTTAATGTTATTCAATTCTTTCTTTGTACTAATGGGTTCAATACGCTCCTTTTTCAAATGACTGGGATTCTCCTTAGTCACAGAATTTCTTGCTTTAAGGAATGGATTAATTGCTACCTTACGAAACGTCTCATCTTTGCTCTCATCCTCACTATCTGAACTAATAACTATCACTTCGGGTTTGATTGTAGAAAGGCGTGATCTTCGTGGTTTTACAGGTAAAGTTTGTAGTTCACAATTAATTAAACTACGACGAGATCTTGTTACACGCGTTGAAGCCATTGCTGCTGCTATTTATTTACACCCCTTGCAGACGTCCACGCATACACTTATGACCACACAATAGTTATGAAGTTAGAGTCAATAAAGTACATAACACCGAACACAACGAATAAATATTTACGAAGAATGCAGTAGTCAGCTGAAACGAAGAACTAATGTGCTGACTAGGCCCAAGATGAGCTTAACCAAAACTCCAAAAGTTTCGCGCGCTTAATCTCGTGACGTCATAACTACTTTACCTATTAGTCTATGTAGGCAGCCAGTGAAACCCGGTTTACTAATAATTGTAGAATGCAACGGCAGCTACATAAGTAATCTTTTAACTTATCAGAAATAGTTGAAAAGAGGACATAGCAATAATAATATATTAATAATAATTTGCTGATACATCTTTAAATAATAATTACATAACATTTACACAATTAGAATAATGAATTTAAATCTATTTTAACTTATTTCCACAGCTTATTCACCCTTAATTGCATTGCCGTCATTCGCCACTCGCATTTGTCGAATCAAAACTGAACATTGCCTTTGCATTAATTAGCAAACTATAAACAAACACATGCAGCTGATACGAGCAATAATTCGTTGCTGTAATTGCAATTAAACGTCTAATAACTGCGCACGTGTTCGGTGTTCACAGAAAGAAGATTAGTTTTGAAATTAATCTATATGTTGCAATCGATATCTACAATACATAAAATGTATATTTTATAAGAACAATATTCTCTATAATAATTAATAATATAATAATAAAAATGCACTTAATTACAGGTTCTTTCGATCAATTCAATCCGCGAGCGTTTCCGTTCAGAATAGAAATTTTGGAGTTTGGTTTGCGGAAAAGCATTTGTTTTTTAATTACGTAGAGTACAATAATCGCGCATTCAAGTTTCCGATATACAGTTGCTCTAAATTATATTGACATAACGAAATAAGATTGATAATCTTGCAGAGCACAGCGGTGCACAGAAAATAATTGTAAAATGAGCTGTTTGCTTCTGCTGCTTATTCGTCGGATTTTCACATTTTTCATTTGTTATAAAGATGTCTTCTCTTCCTATCTTAATACGTGTACACGTGAGCCTATAACTAATAATCTATCAATTTAAAATCTCATACCAGTTTTGGAATCAACGTTGTAGCAGCATCATAATCATTTAGTTAGTCTCATTTGTTTTCATAACGAAAAATTAATTATACCCCTCTTCAAGTACGGGCAAAGTAAGAATTTCCTTTAGTCGGTGTCGTACGCTAAGTGAACAAGAGCATCCGAGCAAAGTCTCAAATGTTAATAATTATGTTATTGCACAATACAATAATGACTTCATCTATGTACTTTTGTTTCGTAATTTGATGTTCAAGGCATATCACTAATTGCCTTTCGCATGGACAACAGCAGATATCACTAAAATTAATCTCTTTTACTCTTGTTTGTTCCTGTTACATTCCGTTCAAATATTTTCCAATGCGCTTAGGAATACGGATAGTTTGAAATAATTATACATTATGTTATTATAAAACGTGACCAATATTCGACAACTACACTTGCTGTACATTCCGTGAATCAATATTATTCAAACATTGCCAATCGCCTTGCATATTTCGAGTTTGCGTCGCAGCGAGCTGCAACTAATTTCTAAAATATGCATGTTTTATGCCTATCGTTATGTCGTGTAATTGTGGACACGTTAGCATTACGGAAAAAAGAACGAAAATTGGGAGAGTTTGTTGCTGTAGTTGCTGAATTTCACTTGAATTTCTTTCTGGTTTGCTCATAGTATGTGTAATGTGTTTCGGTTGTTTGTTAATTAATCCTCTATGCCTATTATTATTATTATTTATATAATGTTGGTTGGTTGAATAGTAAATGTTAATTTACAGCGCCCGCGGCACTGCGATTTCCACCAGCACCCCAATAACATACGAGTATGTGTTGTTGTTTAGAAAATAGTTGATTTTGTTGCATATCGACGAAGTCGCCGACGGTGATCACTTGCAGCAGTTGCTGGGGGCTTTCGTCCCGGCGTCGCCCTCCGTCAGCCGCCTACCCTGGCCGCTACCGGCAGCGCCCGTTTGTTGTTCGTTTCGCGGCAACTTGTTAGCTACAAAATCAAAAGCCGTGTAATCTGAATCTGAATGCACACTCACCCTAAGCGGGGCAACTCACCAATAGCCAAAAAGATCTCGTTCACGTTCATCGCTGTCTTCGCCGAGGTTTCTTTGAAGAGTAGTGTATTTTCGTCAGCGTAAGTTTGCGCCTCCTCGTACTCCACCATACGCTTTGTAGCCAGATCTTGTTTATTACCCGCCAACGCGATAACAATGTTTGGACTAGCGTGCCGTTGCAGCTCCTTCACCCACGTCTTTGCTCGCCCGAACGAATCCTGATTCGTTATGTCGTAGACGACGATGGCGGCTTGTGCACCTCTGTAATACATAGGTGCAAGACTGTGGTACCTGGCAAAGAACACAAAAGTTAATGAATAGATTTTCTCGACTTTGGGGGGAGTTACACACCTCTCTTGTCCAGCTGTATCCCATATTTCAAATTTCACGGTGGTGTCATCCAGACACACCGTCTGCGTGAGGAATGCAGCTCCAATGGTACTCTCTTGGAACTCATGGAACTGGCCTTTAACAAACCTCAACACCAAACTGGACTTCCCCACAGCTGATTCGCCAAGCAGCACAAGTTTGAACTGACATATCTTGCCCTGTGTTGATCCATTTGGTCGCTGAGCCGTTGCACTTCTGGTTGTCATATTCTACAATGGAAATAACATGCACCAGTTGCACAAACAAAGAATATAAGTGAGTCACATTCACATGTATGTCAGTCATTCACGACTCGCTGCCACCGCAAATTAAATTATGCCTAATTGCACTACCATGGGGGTAGTCGCCTCGACGGCGCATGCAGGGCGCCGTCGAAGACGCGCGTGACTACGGGGGGCGTTATTCTTTGTTCAAGGGCACACGAACAGAAAGTGCGCTTAGAATTACGTCGGCCAATATGGCAAGCAAAGTGGGACCCACCTCTGGTCCAATGGATAGGCATGCATTGATATGGGACGTGTTTCCCGAGGGGCCACTTGCATTTTGTACGTGCTTTCACAATTGGGATGTATTGTGACGCATTTGACACACGAAAAAAACAATTGATGTTGTTCCGTTCGTTTCCTGGCTTAGCAATCAACAAGAGACTAACCTACCTTACGTTATTCGGATATTCCAAGAGGGCTCACTGTGTGTCCTATTATGCGTTCGTTGCGTGCTTGCACATAAAAAATCGAATACTCTGCCTAAAATTATTTGGTTTTAGCACCAAAGCACTGTGTAAAACGATTAAAATTCACGGACAAAATGACAGATCAAGTTTGTATGACTGATATTTTGACAGAGTACTGCAACGTTGCAATATTCGACGCCGCGTTCGGGTATGGAGTAATTAAATAACTCAGCTAATATGCAATCATTTTTAGCAATAGCAATCACTTTTCACCGTTAATCAGCACTGATTTACCAAATCATGGGCCATATTGTTTATTACTAACAAGTAGTTCAGAATATCGTAAAGATTCGGCGAGCTGACGTACGACGCATGCGCGATGGTTTGGGAAATTATTAGCAAAAGTTTTTCCCCAATTTATCAGCAAAATTTATGTAATATTTGCTAATTAAATTGTTTATTTGTTAGATTGCATCGCTGGCAGGCAGTGGTTTAATTTTGAATTAGATTCGTCGCTCAATTGGACAAAATATTATCGATTTTTAAATGCCACCAGCGGCGAATTGACATTCTCCGCTGACAGCTGACTGAGTGTTGTTAGTGGTCCTGCTATAGTACGTAGTGTTGCTTAATTGTTAATAACTTTTATCGTGTGCGAGCCACAGCGATCATAATAATGAATAATTCAAACAGTCCAGTTGCAGGTAATTAGTCAAGTTTTTATATTCATGTATTACGCTTTTTTGGGTAGTATTAGAACAACAATAATATCAAGATCCTTGCGTATACGTGGGCAGGTGAATCATAGTAATTCTTCTTTAGAAATTATCTGCGGGAAAGTTTCACATGCGAAATCATAACAATCGACCAACAAGTGTTTGAAGTGCTTGTTAAAATTATGTAATTAATAATTGATATCATTGTCCCAGTAGCTTAGCAATTATTGGTTTTGTATGATAACCTCATATGCAGAGCTGTTTTTCTATAAACAAAAGACGTGTCATACGTTTCGAGAGTAGTCAGCAGAAATTATACTTGTTCACCGTTTAAGAGAATTTTCACGTATATATAAGATAGAACGTCATTTGTTACTATGAGTGCACAAGCACTCAAACCGGTCATATGAATGTACCGTTAGCTAATCTGACATTGAGGAGCACTGGGCACGCATAGATGAAAGACCATTTGCAGTGCATTGAAAATCCTGGCGAAGAAGTGCCACGGAAGAATTACAAAAAGCGATCAGCGTTATTTATGGCCGAGGTGCCACATGTTGCGCTCGCATTCCATCCACGAAGCAGCAGCACATGGAGGCCAGCGAGTGAAAGCAACGTAAAAAGAAAGCCCAGCAGAACGCGACGTTGAAGGAAGCATTGTTCGTTAGTGTGCCTGATAAATCGTTAAACAGCTGTTAGCATTGCGTCGCGATGAATTATTAATCAACGAACTTTGTCAATCAATTGATTGTGCGATGAGTGACTGAGAGAGTGGTCGCGAGTGTATTCTCGAGCGCGTAGAATGAGCCAAGTAACCGGGCAGGATGAGGAGCCCGCGAGTCTCGAATACATCGAGGATCCGTATATTAGTCCTCAAGCAATCACTTCACAAACGCCAAGTTTGGACGAATTGGATAACTTTGAGTACTTGGATCCCAGTGAACTGGACATCTTCGACTTGCGACAATTGGACTTTGATGAGTTAAATGCCACCAGCCTCACTTCCTTGAGTGGGAACGATGAGAGCATCAACGTTGAGGCTGAATTCGTCAAGGTGAAGCGCGCCAATGCGATTATTCGCGCCTTCTTCAAGAACGACTTTAAGCGCAGCGTACGAGTTACTTATTGCGACCTCACTAAGCCGTATCTGGCTAAATTGCCAAAGGATAGTAGCTTTAGAAAATATTTAGATATAAGCAAGGATGCTGGTAAGAAGGGATATCACTTCGATCCTTAAAGGATAAACATACATTGTATATGAACCCAACTGATCAAGTGGTTTCTTGCAGAAGATGCGTTGGCTGCAGGGGATGCAAGATCCTTCATCGATGGCGATTTGACCGAGGAAGAGTTTCAACAGAAGCAAGAGGAATGGAAGACTGAACTTGTGCAAATCGAAGATGAAATTGCAACTTTGCGAACGGTGTTGGCGGCGAAAATGCGCCGTAGCTCCGAACTCAAGCGCAATTTAGGTATCACGGTGTGGAAGGAGGTCACTGAGGATATTAATCAGGGCATCAAGAATGTTAAGGATAGCAATGTGTAAGTAACGAATGCGGATTATTAATAGTTTTTCTTATCGTTATTATTTCTTTCGGTTACTTTTCCACTTGGTTTAACTTCTTCAGTTATCAGACGGTTGAGACTAAAGTTGGCCAAGTTACTAAAGCAGTGACTGATGCTCCAATGTAAGTTTACGTTTATTTAATGCAGCAGTATTTCATTTCATGCAATTACCATTTCATCTAGCGTTGGTGTATTATAATCATGTCACATTTTAGCTATCAGAAGACAACTTCATTGATCGGCGGTCTAACCGCCGGTGTCAGCAACAAGTTGGGACAAATGCGCCATTCAGAGTCATTCAAATCTTTTGAAGAAAAAGCAGCGTCGGCTTTGGAGAATGTTAAGGTGTGTGCATTTATATTGAAGCACTTATTATTTGTAGCATAATTGCAGCTCTATCTAAGTCTATCGCACAATCAGTAGTAACTTAATTTCTTCCGCATATTGAATTTCAGAGGAGATTATCGAATGCAACCAAGTAGTAAATGTCTAAATGTAATACAGCGTGAGTTATTTTTAGTTAGCATTTGGCTTTCGTTGTCACTTTGAACTGATTACGCTTGTGTGTTATTTCCCGCTAACCGGGTGTTTCTCCGTTTGGGTTCAAATGTAGATTAGTATGAAGGATGGGCATGCTGACGACAAATGAATGATTAGAGTCAATAACATGCTCGCTTTGTTTTCAGACCAAAGTGGGCAGCGTATCTCGTTCATCATCGCAACAGAGTTTGAGCGATGTACGATCTCGCTCCGGCTCCATAGCAACAAGCCCAACAATTCCCGAAGACAAGCCACTTGCATAAAAATTGCTGTCCACACAAACAAAATGCAACAGCGGCAATTAACTGGAGACTACATGCAACTGAACAATTGCAATTGCGCGATGAGCCAACGACACTCTACTAATCAATAATCGTTATTATAATGTATTGAAAGCCAGCAAAATGCGCTGCATGAATTGCCTTATAAATTAACAGTCCGATAAATGTAACACTTCGAAATTGGGTTGATCGCGTTTTATAACAGTTTGTTAAGTTTCATTTACCTAATAACTGTTATGTATTATTCGCACTCATTTATGATATATTTGCAACCACAACCGGTGTTATACTATAAGGGTTTCAACGGGGCTAAGTTTGAACGTATATTTAAAATAATTATATTTAGTTTCTAACGTCTAACGTCTTTTCAGGACCATGTAGTTGTACTTTTTCTATGCAAACCATACTTATTAAGTTAGGTTGCTCTCATGCAATGAGAGTGGAAACTATAAGCCTCCAGAAATGCAAAAAATATATATGTATATGTAAACAAAGAGAAAACATTTAAATTAAGTGCAATTTGTTACGATTCATACGCACGGTACACAGAGGTTTATACATATTAGTGGTACTGTTAAGCAACTAAATGATAAAAGTATAATAAAAAATATTGCTCTATGTGAATGACGGCTGCAATTGCTTTCTGTAATCAATTAAGAGCATGCATAATTACGATAATGAGATGGGGAAAGTTTGAATGGATATCAAAACAGCTGCGATTAAAAAACCATAAATCTATGAGTTAAGTATTTACAAAATAGCACTTAAGATAAACAAGTAGGTCGTAATACAAAACTTACTTAACTAATTTTCTTTTTGGCAGGCTCTGGCGACTTTGAAGCTTTGAATTTCGCATCTTTGCGTTTAAATATGTTGTTTTTCACATTAATGAATGGCGTTTCGAAGAGTAGCGTCATCAGCATAGAAATACCAAATATACATCCCATTTCAAGTATATTTACCTAAAAGAATTTGCTAGAAACAATTCTTAAGAATGCTTGCTTTCTTACATTTTTCGGGATGAAGTGATATTGCTCTGAGTTGCGCGTTGTCCCAACATTAAAAAAGAATATTGGGAACTGTGTTAAGTAAACGGTATAACTTATCTTGGTCCATAGTCGAAAATAAGGGAAACAAAACATTCGACCTACGAAATCTGAAATTGAATGGTAAATTTTCATTTGATTCTTCTTGTAATTTACTTGAAGCTTACTTTTATATCCTAGATGACAGGTAAAAATGATCCATGCGAATGAAAAGCACCATAAGATGGGTGCAAAGGCAGCATACCATGCAGCGTGAATTGGGTCGTAGCTATAATCAATGCTACCCATAAATGAAGGTCCAATGAAGGATGCCACGAAGCTGAAAAACGCTAGAATATTTCCTATATGTAAATGAATCTGAAAAAAAGACAAATTTATTAATGCGAGAGTTAAATTTAAGAGTGAATGGTTTTATACTGGTTGCAAGGTGATGTCTCTTGCATTCCTCAAGAGATACCCCAAGAAGATGCCCATGATGTAGACGGTCAACCGATGTGGCGGTAGGATATACATATAATCAGCGGTATTGAACAGTTGTTCAATGCTGTAATTAAATTATTACCAAGTTTAAAGATACGATGTTGAAAAAATACTTACGAAGTTCCGAAATGAATATAATTAGATAATTTCATCGTATACGTGACGTAATACCGCATAAACGTAGATATAAACGCAACAGCGGTCAATGTAAAGAGGCCACGCTTTGGCCATTTCCACACTAGGAAGATCATAAACGGTGAAAGGAAAAAGAGTTGCGTGTCTATTCCAACATGATGTGTATGCGTGAGACACTGAAATTTATAAACGCATTTTATTAGATCAAGTTTAATGGGACGGTTTCAATGTCTTTACCATATTTTTGAATCCAAAATAATTATGGATGAACATCAAATTGCGCCACCAATACTGTTTGCAAATATCTGAATGATGCGTTACTACCAAGGGCCACATTGGTCCTGCTGCAATATACGGCAGGACAAAAGTACAGAATAGAATGAGCGCTCCCAATGTAGGAACTAATCTGAAAAGTCTTGATGCGTATTCTTCGAAGAGGGATACTTTGACATTGCGTTGCAAACGACCCACGATGGAATAAGTTGTAAGGGTCGCAGACAGCATGAGGAAAGGATCTGTGTATAAAGAAGCCGCACGACCGATGACGGTCCATGGTTGGCCGATCGTCTATAAAAAGTTAAGTTAATTATTGTAAAGTTATATAGCAATTAATAATTATTACTTCGCTCATTTCAGTACGATTCACATACGGCAGGAATAACAATGCCATTGATTTATGTGATAGGAGCAGCATCAAAGCGTTAATGAAACGAATTCCGTGGACCGCTTCCAGGTCGTTACCTTGACGTTCTATTGATAGCATGGACAATACATTCTTCTTGAGCGAGAATGCCAGGATCATTTTATCTGCGTAACGAAATCAAAAGTTAAGTACCATATGCAAATTACTTAGTTTTATGGTAATCAAAGTGCTTGTTCTTACTTTTATCGGTGCCATTAAAATAATGGTCATAAACCGTCGCAAGGAGCGCAAAGGCAAAGACAGCAATGAAAAGCGCGCTACAGAAAATGAACCCATAATTGCGCTCTTTTTTGGGTTTCGAAGTAGTGCACATATGTGGATCGATTTCCATTTGGTATTCAAGATCTGTGGGACCTAATATACCAGCAACGCTTTTCCGGAAACCTAGTTCAACATCCCTAGGTGTGCATTGACTAGGCGCGCACAATCCCCAATTGATGCTAGAAAAGCGCGGTACACGATGACCCGGCTACAAAACAAGATTAGTTCCAGTCAACTTTATCCAACTTTAGGTAAAGTATTACATCTCCTAGTTTGCTTTTGAAACTTTGATGCGCATAAACTCGATTGTGAATGGCGGATAAGTAGGGTGAATGCGGCGTTTCGATTTGAACGGCGGCAAGGCAGTATTTCCCATAGATATTTTCGTCCTGATGTTGCGCGTACATGCAAAGATCAAAATCACCCAATTGGTTCACGTTACCACTTAGGAATCCTGATGGTAACTTTGCGCTGGCATCGTACACTATAAACAAAGTCGAAATTAATTTAATATCCCGGTTGTAAAGCTATAAAAGTTTGTTTTCTTCTATTTATAAATCTCGGTGATTGATGAGAAACAAAATTCCCATAGGTCAAATTTATAATAGACAGGAAGGTGAACAACACATCGTTTATTGCTCTGTTTACTCATCGCAACTTGGGAAACTTTTTACAGTTAATTAATATTCAAGATGATACTTACTAGCCAAAGCCCACAATTGGTACGCGTGCAAATCGGCGATGAAGCGTTGACTCGCTTTCCGGCATTCGGTGGTAACACCTTCGACATTGCTGAGGTCGAACGGCGGCGATGCACTCAGTAAGAATTTCGTCAAGTGCCTCATGGTCATTTCATAGTCGGTATCTAGAATTTGAAATAAATTCCTCAACTCATTGATATTTATCATAGCGTTCAATGATCTATTACAAATTCATCAAAAACTTTTCACGACTTTACAAAAAACGCGCGTAATCATCTATAGTTAAACTTAAAAACTTTACTCTTGACACCATAATACTTATATTAATTGTCAGATAGCAATTGCGCTTCTAGTAAATGATTTACAATCCAAAGTATGGCACCAAAGTAATTTGAATGTGTTACGAGCGCACTTTTTTCAAGTCAAGTTTGTTTGCAATTTGTAATCGTAATTGTTAACCATTGTAATTAACTGCAATTAGCATCTGTACACAAGCTGGCTTATTGCATTCGCGAGCATTTAGTTGACAGCGTTTATGGCTTGTTTAAACAATATTTATTAGATAAGTGGCTACAAAAATAGTTGCACGCTGAGTATGATTTATTTGCGTTTCTTCTTCTTGCGTCGCTAATCATTCATAAATCAAGTACTCGCGCGCGCGCGCGCGCTTATGTAAAATAATGTCGCGCGCGAAGAGCACATGTCAATTGAACTCGTGTATTTGATGAGGTATTTCATAGTTTTTGTCTTGCACAAGTCGACGTGCGCTTGTCGCATGTATATGCGATTGTTTCGTTTGGTTAAATATTAGAGAAGTTACTTCATCACTCTAATGTATGTCTTGTTAACCATGAACTCACTTATTATTGATCAAATTTAACGAACGCTTCAAGGAACGATGATTATGTATTATAACATACATAATCCCCATTTTTTCCATTAAAATTTTGCTTAATTGCCGTACAGAATGAATGCAAAAGTAGGGCTTGGTTTAGTTTTGCGTGCAAGAATTTATTGAGGCATTGAGGAGTCAAGTTATAAATTTTATGCAAGGTTATTGTCATTCATCTGAAGAGATTTATACGATGTCCAACTGTGACGAATTTAGCTTAATTGTTCGGATTCGAGTTAATGTCAATTTGAGGAATTTATTTATGCTGTTGTTAGTCATGACATCAAATTTACTGGCGTGGAAGGAAGTTGCGCATGCATCCTCCGAAGTGTTAATGAAACTTTATTACAGCGCGTTATTTTTTCCTTTTGCTTTAGTCGCGTGTGGTTCCTCAATTCGTGAAAGACTGCCTGTCTGGTTTCATTTGCTGGCAGCAAGGTTGCAACTTATTATAAATCCCTGAACACGAAATGAAATGATTACTCATTTAGCGGTCGAGAAAACAAAACGCCAATTTTGATTTGACATACATAAAAATAACTCCGGGTTTGCAAATCTCGAAAAGCGCGCTCGCCGCACACGTAATAATAATGACCGGTTGCATTGACAAGCTGAAATGTTTGAAGGATTTTACTTTCCTTCGTACTGCTTCCTCGCAAAACATTGACTATAACAATTGATCAAGTGTGCGATCAAGGACTTTCATTCGTCTTATTATTTCGCGCGCGACAATCTGAAAGTACTCAACGGTTAAAAAAAAGGATTACGCTACATTTCGTTTACATGAGCTAGAAGAATATTAACCTTTCATAACATTAGAAAAACAATAGCTCACACTTTTTATTGGTTTTATATTTATATAAGAGTTATAAAAATTTATGTCACTGAGACATACTTGAATTAATGCAGATTTACAAAGTGAATGGTCTCTTGACTGATGCATTGGCCGGGTGTAATAAGTTAATATTAATTGCAATCGCTGTTATATTATGTATACTCGGCTAATTTATTAGCAAACATTGCAATTTCGTACCTACTTACAGCCTTATAATGAATGAGTTGATTGTTTCCTTGTTATATTTTCTATTATAGACGAGAGCATTATTTATATATTAATGAAATATTAAACATTCGTCCTTGGTGCACATTTCGCTCGCGTAATTTCTGCCAATCCGTTACAAATAACAAAATAATTGCGGATTATTCATGCCTACGTGATACTAATTATATGCATTTAGCGCACAAGTGCACTGCGTTAATAATACATAGGTACAAAATGCGGTAAAATACCAAGCTAATTTAATTATCTATTACATGCTATTCTGATTGTTGCTATAGATTACCACGTAGAGGATGATTGAAATTTTGAACTTGTCCGTGTGTTATCGTATGAAATAATTGAGCAAGTGCAATAGAGAAAGTCAACGGAGCGTGGAACATGGCACATAAAAAAGAACGCCATTGAAAGATCATGCGGTTTTTTTGGAAGTGGAGCGGTTTTCAATTCGGCGGTTCAAATTCCATGCTGTACTAACATTATGTAAGACGGACGTGTGGGCTTTCAACATCTCTTCAAACGCACCGAAGAATATGAGTAAATATTTCAACGCGAACAATACCCATTTTTTTCCGTTTAATGTTTGTCTCTCAAAAAGCTGTCTGCGGAATTTTAATTGATGACGCTGCCTTTAGAACTGATTTCGCTCTTTGAACTTTGCAAATTAAATGCAAATCAAAAGATTGATGATTAAACTAAACGTGCAAATTTTACCTTGCCAGAAGCTTGTTAGCTTAAGTGCTCCACGTACTCAGAATGAGATATTAACATCTTAGAAAAATTCCTGATAACCGTTAGTCATTCAAAAGTTTACTAGGAATTTATTTTGAATGTCTTAAAATCATCTTAAGCTCATTTTTAGGTAAATAACATTTACCTAATTCTTCAAGCTCTTTAAAGCTAACTGTCGAAACTACTTATGAATGTATAAATTTAGCAATATTAACATAGATTTTGTAAAGACATTTTTAACTAATTGCAATTGAAGCAAAAGAGCAATGTTCGATTGAAACGTTTCGGTTTTAGTATGTTTGAGTGTGTTTGCATTCTAGCTGAATTTGAAATCCTTGAACTAAATTAGCGCCAACTGCGCCTGCCCGCGGGTCGCGCTTTCGTAATTAATAATTGACGAAAAATCCAATCGAAAGAACAACGACTATGATGATGACGACGAGTCGCGCGTGCATCAACCATGAACAGGCATGCTAATGCGAAACAAATGAGACATCTTCATCGGTTATGCAATTAATTGCATGCAATGCAGGAAGTGCATTACTTGTGTATCACTCAAATCCAATCAGTATAACATCCAAACGCATTTGCAACGCATGTCACGTATGTTGCATTGCAATTACACGCATTGTAATTCTAATTCGCACTTGGAACGCGTTCAATGATGATGATTATGTCAATTTGCAGCCGGTTAATTGTTTTACTAATCGTTTAATTGCGCATTGAGCGCCTGAATCAATTCCAATCAATGATCCAACATGCATATAAACGAGCATCAGTGAGACGGGTGCAACACGCATGAATTATTTCCCAATCAGAGTTTGGAAATATTTTTGAAATATTTTTCTGGCGCAGAACCACCAGCAAACATATTGTAAGAATTGAAAACTTGTTTGTTGTTCAATGGATTTGAATTTGAACTCGAATTCGACTAAGTATGTCTTTGCATCTGGCGATTAACAACAAAGTTGCGAAAGAGTTTTCAATGAAATTAAAAAATGAGCGAATGAGCGCGCGCACGCGCAATCAATCTATAAGAGCACGAATTATCGTCTGGAAACTTTTCAACGTTCTAATAATATTGCGTATGAAATTTGAATATTATTAAAAGATTCTTGTGCAAACTCACAACTCACTGTGCAATTAAGACACCAAGCAACCACACAAGTGAGTGTGTTGGAAATGCAAGGTTTAAAAAGTTTTAAAACTTCCGTTGACCGTGTGTGTAAATTCGCAATTTCGGCGGCGCAAACTCGCAATTTCGTTGATGAAATATTTTGGAGCAAAAATAGAAAGTCTTGATATTTATTATTGAGCACATTACGAGTTCGTCTGCTGCTGTCGTTGTGTTTTTTTTTGTACGTACGAATAAAAAAATAGCAACGTTTCTTCTAGGTATAGTTTGTACGGATAGTCAACATTGACCAACAAGCAAAATTTACTTGCAGCTGACATAACATTTTTCATAAATTAATATTTAGTTAATCGCTCACTTTTATGAGATTGACCGGTAAGAAATTGGGAAACGAGCTACATATTTATTTCAGTTTCATTTTTATTTGGTCATAGCATGCTGAGATGAATATGATATATTGAAATGCAAATCTTGAGAAATATAATCAAAAATGTCAAGCGCGTTGTTATACCTACGAAACACCTTAATGCTAATTTTATTCGACATTGTTGTGAAGCATTTTCTCATATTTTCGTGGAACACTTTACATGCATTTTAAACGCACGAAACACTTTTAGATCGCTTGCGCTGCGAAGAAGATGACCTTGTGATCTAGCAAAAAGTACGCATCACGATTCTCTTAATGCGTGCAGCAAGTGCAATCGCAAGAAGAACAAGAAGAAGAAGAAGATGGTGATGAACTTACCATCGGCCATACATTGCGTCAGATTTCGCATACAGACTTTTCCCTTCAGCTGGTTGTCCAACTCGATCTGCTGCTCCAGCTCGGTGATACTCTGCAGGCGGTTGAGTGTTGCATTCCTGCCCACCGCTGCGATTAAGTACGCAAAGGCACTATCATTGCTGCTCGTCGTCGTCTTATTCAAGATGCTCAGCACATCCAGTTTCTCTTCGGCGATAACGCGCCCTGTTATGTCCTCTTGACCGCTCTTTGTGTGCGCTCCTGCAAAAAGCGCACCAACAACGCAAAGCGCAACAATCATCCGCATGGTTTCAAAGTTCGGAAAAGTAAGAAAAAAGTTAGGTGAAGTTCACTGCTGGAAAGCGGCGTGCATTATCCAGATAAGGCACTTGTTACCGCGCACTTGCACTAGAAATGGAAAATGGAAACGCGTATTGAAAAAAAACTTTCGATTTCATTAACGGCGCTTAAGTAACGCGTCTTGCACGCGCGCGCGCACCTTCGCAATGTGACTTGTTCGCTCGTCGCGAGCGCGATAAACCTTCGCTCGCGAAGGAGGTTTCGTTCAATGTGCAGAATCGCGCAGCAGGAAACGCAGATTACTTAAGTTTGGTTCGGGGATTACCCATCCCCATAAGCATAACGCGCATATTCCCCAATGATCGACATGTGACCGCGAGATGATGATCGTAATTACAAACCGATTTGTGATGTTTGCCGAACGCAAATTGTTTTTCACTACAACTTTAAACTTTTCACTTGGATTTCACATATGTTTTCGTGATGATGAATAGAATTACATTGTAATTCTCTGAACGAAAATTATACGCGTTGCGAGGATTAAAATAAATCTTGATGATTATAATTGAATTCATTTTAATAACAGTTTTTATGCAGCTGTAATTGAATTATTAATTCGAGAAGTTAATTGATCATCGCGTGATTATCTTATGTTGATTTGTAATTACAAACTCATTAACGTTTTGTTTACCAAGACCAATGTCAATTTGGTGTTTCAACCGAAATCGCATGTCTTTACAGCGCATAAACAAAATGCCAGACTTCTTGCTTCATGTTTTTTTTCACACTTTAATTCATCAAGTGCATATTGAGCACTACTTGCATTCACCAAAATACAATAAACGATTGTGATTTATTTATGCAGCCGCCTGGAGAGGACAACTATGTGGCATTGAACATGAAATAAATAACATATTATTATTAATTTTTAATTTGACAAATGCAAATTATGCGCTTACCGTTGGTCGTCTCATTGAGAGATTATTGTATTATGACTGCGCGACACAAGTCGTTATCGATATACAACAAAACATATTGCTGGTGTTATTAGTTATTGCATATATACCTGTAGAGCAAGAGTGATAAAGGGTGATGCAATGCGTGATGAAAGAAATTCGACCAAAGCCGTGGTCATTACACAAAGAGATGCAATTAATATATGAGTGGTGCAATTACAAGTAGGTAATGTAATGTGTAGCAAATACCTTCACAAGACGTGAAAGTTGCGTATTTTTTTTATATGCGTCGCGCGATGAGTGTCCGACTGTAATCGACGTTTAACCATCATCCTTATTGAATTAGCTCATCGCTTCTTTCAGCTAATGAGCATTCCGCCAATGTTCATTTTCTGTGCGCGTCGCATAGCAAAATCCCACGGCATAAACAATAAAACGAATAAATTCGTTGGTAATCGAACGTGATGTGCATTCGAGAGTGTGGCTGTTACTTCTTGTTATTGGACTGCTACGAAATTTGCGCGCGTCATTTGCCAGTGACCCGACCAATGCAAGTCGGGTGAAAGTTTTTTCGTATTTTCATTAATTATTACTTAATCAATTACCCTGTATGCATGCGCGTGGCGGCGATGCAATAACCGGAAACCGTCTTTTGCACTTGTATCCCATTTTGGGTCATTTCGCGACGTCCGACGACCTTCAGACCAAAGGAAAACTGCTTTGTTGTCCCGCCGTTTTATATTGCGCTCACGCATTATTCACCTGTTGTACCATATAGGTAAGCAGACAAAATATCGCAAAAACTACCGAGTAACTTTTTTAAACAATTGTCTCTCGCGTAGTATTCAATTATACGCGGGGAAAAACGCGGCTCAATTTAAGCATAGAGGTCTTCATGTTTAATTTACATTGGAATTTTCAAACCTCAAGAAAAGATTCATAAAATTCAAATGAGAGATAGTAAACAGTTAATTAACATTGAATTTGCCATTGACACAACACATACGCATTTGTAGTTCCGGAATACACAAATTAACGAGTTATTTAAATAGTGATATTTTAAAACTAAAAATTAATTTCTTACCGTCTTTTCAACGCGTAGAAAGACGCACTCAAGAAGGAGCACGTGTATGCAATAAAACCATGGGGAATAACTTAAATTCTTGCGGATATTTTATTAATTCGCTGCTTAATAAATATTAGTTAGCATTTAGGATTTTTATAAACTTCTTTCGGCACAAAGATAAAATCTATTAAGCAATTAATCAACACTTTGAACATTAAAACATTGCATATTCTTAAGACATATATAATAATAGTACATATACAAAAAAAGCAAAATTGTCAAATACTTTAAAAGAGCGCACGCTTCTTGTGCTTGTCGCATATACTCAAGCTAAGAAAGATTAAAAAACACATAATGTTTGATTGATTGATCGGTTGATTGAAGCTCACGCACATGTTGCGCAATGTAAATGCACAATTAATTGTATAAGTAAGTAGTCGGTGCTTATGCTCTTTTATTCCCTCTCTGGCTGCAAGTCGAACCACGCATTTAACGGTTGCGTCAGATTCTGCTCGCCCAAGTCAACAATTACCTAATGCATGAAATTATAATTTTAAATACACACAAATGACAAAGTATGTAGACTAATAAATAATACCTGACCGAGAACATTGCTGCTCGAGTAAAAGAGTTGTTTTTGCGTGCAAATCGTCACCTCCAACTGAAGACTGGCAAGATCTGCTTGCGAGATAACATACTCGAAAGTTTCGTCGAAAACAGGATTACAATTATCTTTTACGACCTGTAATTATAATTCATACTTGTTAATCGTGCCAATACTAAAATTTCAGACCTGCAGAAAACTTTATATTACTTACGGAAGTTTTGCGTTTTGTTTCCTTAGCGCGTTCTGGCAGTAAGTACAATTTCACGTATGGATCAGGGATATTTGAAGGATCTTTGAGTGGTATATTGCTGAAAGTAATTGTATTAAAATGAAGATAGTAGTAATGATAAGAAATAACTTACGAGACTTTATGGACAACAGCAATTAATCTTTGACGTTGTACGCTGTAACGCAAAGTTAATTGAATACGTCCTAGACCTTGTTCTCCAGCAGAAGAAGTAACACTTGGGGTGCGGTGCAACAAAGTAGTCTCATCGCTCGGAGAAGATGATAAAAGAGTAGTATTTTCTTGCTCAAATACGTTTTCATTGACTGTTTCATCAATTGTTTGATCGGCCAATTGAATTGGTTGAGTGGAACCGCTTCCACTGCCCGTTGAAGGCTCTCTCGATACAGATTTTTTAGCAGGGCTTGCACTAACTAAGTATTTAAAATATATCATTAGCAAGCTCTCAAATTATTATTCAAAAATAATACGCACTTGAAGAACTCAAATTAGACTTTGTTGATCCTTGCCTAGCAAGGCTGATATTATCTTCCTCAACTTGCGGACTCTTCAGGATGCGCATATGCAATGACATAATAAGTTTGCTCTCTGGTCCGCCCTTCTTCAAGCCGAAGGGTTGCTGTGGTACGGTTAAATTGACCTTTTTAGAGAGTGTCGTTAACTGGTAAACCAGTTCGCCCATTTCGCTGCCCGTCTTTTGATCCATGACTTTAAAGTACATGGAATCTGATTCAGGATTCGCAACACAGAAGGTGAATCCTTGCTCCCAGACAGGATCGGTAGTGCGCATAATAATGCCAGTTTGTTGGGTATATTTACCCAAAGTAATCATAAGATAAGGATCCGGTTTAGTAGAAGCTCGGGGTTGCTAAACAATCATTAAGAGTACATAACAGAAACTTTCTCCAACAACTTGTTACTAACCGGAAGCATTTTTGCAGAATCGACATAGAGACATAATATAGCGGTGTGCATTGCTGTTACGCGAAGATGTTGTGTCTCAGCCAAAGCCTAAGAACATGTTTAATATATAATGCAAATATCAAATTTGTGAAAGTACTTACAGCTTTCAAATCGCTATAATCGGAACTAAGTGACATCCAGTAAAGTCTTAAATGGACAATACCCTTTGTAGCTTGCTCCAAAGTGATCCACTATTACAAAAATTAGTAATTAACTTTATTGGCTTAAAGGAAAATCTACACTTACAGTGTCCTCGCATCCCTTGAGGGCAATATTAGCGACTTCGATTGTTGCCCTAAAATACACGAAGCGATTATTATAATTTCAATATTAATTTCATTAGTGTATGTTGAACATGAAACGGATGAAAACATTAAATAAGTAGACACGCTTGAAAGTAAATACATTGCATATTGCTAAAAAATTCATTAGCGTAAACGGTTAGTAATTTCTAAAAAAGTTACTAAGTAACAAACAACACCAGCAAACATTAGTTGAAAATGCGGCAAAAGCATAGCTGGTAAAAATTGAGAGAAAATTGAAAGAACATTGACACATTCAAATCGGAATCGGTCGTTGATTAAGTATGTATATAAATTGATCGGAGACAACATAATATGATACAAAAGATGTTCGAAGACGAAATCACATAAAGTGCGTATGATGAATTCGTTGGTATACCTTCCCAGCTCATCATCGCTCGGTCCATTATCGTAGTCAAAGAGCTCGAGTAGCAGTTGGGACCCGGTCGCGCTATCCATAATGAACTAAGCACAACAGAGAGAAAGATAAAGTGGTGCATTGGTACACACGCAAATATTTACAACATTGCTCTCTGGCAATGTACCAAATCTTTTATCTCAAGCAGACTGCGTGCGCACAAACACATTCTAATAGCGCAAATAGTTAGTTCATAAATAAATAAAATAATTGGGTATTGCGTTGTTAGTTGGGTTACACCCTGCACCTTGGCACACCACACAGATGTACCTTCCAAGCGGATCGTCGTTAAAGGTTCCGGGAAGACCTGGATCCCAATCCCAAAGTTCAATTGTTAGCAATTGCGCTTCTCTCGAACTAATCATCGCCTACAATTACGCTACAATCAATACTAGGTTCGATAACAGGCTTTATCATTGTTACGGTTAATAGTAAAAGAAAAATCGAAAATTAGTACACAACCAAACCAAAATATTTTGTTAAAAGCCAAGGCAAGCGCATCTTACATGGTGATTGATGAAGTATATAGCCTGTACAATTTTGTACAACTTCTTCAACTTTGTACAAGTTTGCTTCGGGGTATTAGCGCATTCAACGTACCTGCCCAAGGGCTCGTCTTCCTTTGCGTCGTCCGCATCTAGCAGGTGGAGCATAAGTTGCTGACCACTAGCGTCCGTTACAACAAACTAATAAATTGAATAGTAAAGTATTGAAAGTAGAAGCACAAACGAAACTATAATATAGAAAACGGTCGAATATGTAATTAACAACATGTTGGACGATTCGTCGTCGTCGTACGCTCACTTGCAAAGTGCACGCCAAATTAAAGGATTTTGACCTAGAAAGCTGCTGCAAAAGCTGCAATCATAGAACACAAAAATAGACAGTCCGCAGTACGAACTCGTCACGTGTTGGACACGTTGTGCATTCTACGTTTGCAGTCATAACATGCTGATAGTTCATTTCAATTTTCAGTACGGAGAAAACCACTCGCAAAATTGACTCACTTAAGATATATTCTTACCTCGCACCAATAGTCCCACTTGGGATCTACGGTATTTAGGATTGTCTTCGTGCGGAACTCCTGCGCGCCCACCGTAAGGACAGCGTATGGATCTGACTTGCCTTTGCCTAGCATTCCAATGTCCTTCTTCATTAAGTTCTTCGCTTCAATAACGTGGATACGCAGTACACCCTCTGGTTCAGGGCGTTTCAAATCAATAGGTTCAATTTCGTCACTTAGTTTAATCGGGAATTTATTAGGTAACACCATCATTGCGGCAACTTGTTCAACAACAATTCTGCGCAATATATCACTAAAACACCAATTAAATTAGGTACTTGGTAACATATTGATTCGGACAACTTACCTAATACCAGGCATATCTAAAACATCAATAACACCAACAAGATTAAAGTCAATGGACGGGTTGTTTAAGAAGAACACTTGCAGACCGCCTATTATTGGAATCGACGTTATCAAAGGCTTCATTACGACACGAAGCATCCCATGTAATTGAAAGTCGCGGATGCCGCCTTTCATTCCAGAAAGCAAAAAGTTAATATCACAATTTCCTGCATAACTAAAAAATTTAATAATTAATAGTTAGAATGGCACTTTGAAGACAAAATTACTAGATGTCCAAATCCATTATGATTTCATTGCGCGCAATATTTTTTTCGTATACTTTAACTCCTCCAATACGGAAGGGCTGAAATATAATTAATCAATAAACAATACAAAAAAATATATTGTTCAACTCACAATATCGCCAAGAATAATACGTTCAAACTTAAATCCATTTAGTTTATATCCTTCAAGGCTTTTACGCAAAGCAGGCTCAATAGAATTCGTAATAAGTGCTTTTACATATTGATTCACATTTGGCCAACATTGTTTTATGATCTAAAGATAAATACAACTTATTGATAAGGTAATCAGAAATAGATTTGCAGGATAATACCCGATTTAACCATTCGGTGCGCTCAATATCCGGAAAGAATACCCATGCAGGCAAGTCATTAATTCGAGCAAGAATAACTTCTTTCTCATTTGTCGTGGCAACTGCTTTTGCCATATCTCTTTTAATTTTTCCATCGCGCCTGTATTGATCGCGAATTACAAGAAGAACTACCGGCCCAATCAGCCAGGCAACAGACCAGTTCATATACCCGCATAAATAAACGGCGCCAACAAGCGCGACCTAAAAATAAAACATGAATGTAGCTCATCATAACACTATATGTAATAATAAACATTCTCTGAGATTTTTTCATGAGAATTATTGAACTCAATTGGTGTGTTAATTAAAGGACGCAATATGGAATTGAATCCCACGACGCAATTGAGAACCAATGAAAATCAATTTGCAAGGAATGCAGATTTCAAATTGAATGAATGCCAAAATGAAAAGGAATGCTTGGGTAGCTATACAATGAATGTTTTAAAGTCATTCACCTTTTTAATCCCACTGAATATAAGTTCAAACATAGAGGCCCCAGCAGTATGGGAATGGATAGTCTCATCTGACCCATCTTTGGCTTCCTTACTTGCACCTGCCATGGTATTACTTGTTGCTGGATCCGTATTCTAAAAGAAAGAATAGACGACAATTAAAACTTGGGTAATAATTAACAATATCTACGTACACTCATGATGACAACAACGATTGCCCAAAAGTATGTGTGCTACATGCAGGGTAAATGATAACAATGATAAATACGTCTCGTACAAATGTTATTGCAATACGAACTAGGTGTGGTGCGCCTCCTCAATCGTCGAGTTGTTTACCGATGTACATTTTAATCGGCTTGCTAAGATGAGGACGATGATGATGTCACTATTTATTTTTGAAGGAACACTTCAACAAACGCACAACCGATACCGCAGTGAGCAACTAACTCCGACTGCCTGTAGCAGTGAACATTTACATACTACTTCTACCAGCTGATCGAAACAGCTGCGCAAAGCAATTTACTATAATCTTTTCTTTACTGCTCACCGCACGTAAGATTGAATTTTATTTAACTCTCAGTTCATTCATTATAACCCTGAGATATACGTGGAATATTCAACCACGTGTTGAATTATACTTTGTAGATTTTAAGCAAGTTTAAACAATGGCAGAAGGCATGCAGGCACCAATTTCAAATGCTGAAGCACTTCAACTTGTTCAAGCCCCTAATGAAGCCACCAAAGAATTTATCTTTCAACAAACAATGTATCGAATTAAAGATCCGAAAATTAGCGTTCCATTCTACTCTGGAGTATTAGGAATGTCTCTTTTGCAAAAGTTGGATTTTCCTGAAATGCAATTCTCATTATACTTCATGGGTTTTGAAGATCCTACCAAAATGCCTGGTGAATTAGGATCCAAGGAAAGATCAGCATGGGCACTTTCAAGACCAGCAACTGTAGAACTCACCCAGTATGTCGCTCAAGATCATTGATATTTCTAATGGTTAATGTTTGCTATTTTAGTAACTGGGGCACAGAAGGGCAAACAGATTTTAAATACCACAATGGTAATGCTGAACCAAAAGGCTTTGGTCACATTGGTGTAATGGTTCCTGATGTTGATAAAGCCTGCGAGCGATTTGAGCAATTGAAAGTGAATTTCATTAAAAGGCCCAAAGATGGAAAAATGAAAACTATTGCTTTTATCACTGATCCTGATGGATATTGGATTGAAATTTTTAATAACAAAGCAGTTTAAATTCCTTCTTAAACATAATTATTGATATTCATTGTCTTCTCCATTTAAAATTGAAATAAAACTTTTTTATGAGGCTTCAAACAAAGTTATTGATGAAACAACACTTAGTTATTAGAAGGGCACTAAACACTACTCTATAAGAGCCTTTTAAATTCACTATTATTATTGGTTCTTGCCATTTAAACAAACATAGATAGTTCGCGCGTAAAACGACTCCTGGGTGTTGAAACAAGTAACTAGCATGCCTGGTCGGTGCAAACATAACCCCAGTTTTTTTTTAGTACGCGTTGTTTACGTTTGTTGAATTGTGTTCGTGTTAAAAAAAGGTGAAATGGGTGAATCTGATTCAGAGGTGGTTAAACAGAAGGATAGCCAGAAGCGTGGTAAGGTTTCCTCGTCTTCTCCAAGTGAATCGCGCAAAAAGCAAAGGCGCGATGATGAAGAAAAGCACACACGTTCAAGACGTGAACACTCATCTGAAAGGAAAAGACGATCAAGTCGGTCGCCAAAGCGTAGCAAAGAACGGTATGATAAGCATAGAGGTGATTACCGTAGATCACGAAGAAGTCGTTCGTCAGATAGGGATTCTAGACGGTCTCGTAAGTACCAAGACTTAGACAAACCACAAGATGATTATCCTCGATACTATGGTGATGACAAGAAAGAAAATAATGATCACTACTGGAGTAAGTACCCAAAACGAGATGAGAATGTTGTTGGAACTAGATATTATGATGATGCTGATGAGGACAAAGAGGAAGGTGAGCTAGAATCAAAGACACCAAGCAAAGAAGTTATACAGCCTAAACAGAAAAAAGTGGTTGACATACTTACATCAAAGACTGGTGGTGCTTATATTCCTCCTGCAAAGTTGCGTCTAATGCAGGCTGAAATCACTGACAAGTCTTCAGCAGCATATCAAAGAATTGCATGGGAAGCATTAAAGAAATCTATTCATGGCCACATCAATAAAGTGAACACATCAAATATTAAGATAATTTCATATGAATTATTACATGAGAATATCGTTCGCGGTCGTGGTCTTCTCTCCAAATCAATCATTCAAGCCCAAGCTGCTTCACCAACTTTTACTAATGTTTATGCAGCTTTGGTCGCAGTTATCAATTCAAAGTTCCCAAACATTGGAGAACTTCTTCTGAAGCGTCTTGTCTTGCAATTTAAACGAGGCTTTAAGCAAAACAATAAGGTGACGTGTATCTCAGCAGCCACTTTCATCGCTCATTTAGTTAATCAGCGTGTGGCTCATGAAATCCTAGCTCTGGAAATTTTAACTTTACTTGTCGAATCGCCTACTGATGACTCTGTTGAAGTCGCAATCGCATTCCTGAAAGAATGTGGTCAAAAATTAACCGAGGTATCAAGTAAAGGTAAGGTTTTGTTTGAATTCCCACAATATAAAGATTTACAATCAAACATTGAAACTTTCAGGTATTAACGCAATCTTCGAGATGCTTAGGAACATTCTACATGAGGGGCAGCTTGAGAAACGAATTCAATACATGATTGAAGTCATGTTTCAAGTACGTAAGGATGGATTTAAAGATCACGCAGCGATTGTGGAAGAGTTGGATATTGTTGAAGAAGAAGATCAGTTCACGCATTTGATTACATTGGATGATGTGAAACAATCAAATTCTGAAGACGTTTTAAATGTATTTAAATTTGATGATAACTATCAAGAGAACGAGGGCAAATACAAGGCTTTAAGTAAAGAAATATTGGACTCTGATTCTTCGGATTCTGGTTCAGGGTCAGATGGATCAGATTCAGAAGGAGATGGATCCGGTGATGATGAAGATAATGAGGGTGAAGAAAAGCCCAAGCAGGATATGATTATTGACAATACAGAAACAAATTTGGTTGCATTACGACGTACAATTTACTTGACCATTCAATCAAGTTTGGACTTTGAAGAATGCGCCCATAAGCTAATGAAGATGGAACTCAAACCTGGGCAGGAAATTGAACTTTGCCACATGTTTCTAGGTATGCATTAGGACGTTTGATTTTAATTGAACTATTTATTTAAATAATCATTGTTCGTCTTTGCCTTGCAGATTGTTGTGCTGAGCAGCGAACTTACGAGAAGTTTTACGGTTTATTAGCGCAAAGATTCTGCCAGATCAACCACGTGTATGTTGAACCATTTGAACAAATTTTGAGGGACACATATGCGACCACACATCGCTTGGATGCAAACAGATTGAGAAATGTCAGCAAATTCTTTGCGCATTTGCTATTCACAGATGCCATCGGATGGAGTGTGCTTGGTACAATTCAATTAAACGAGCAAGACACCAATAGCTCCAGTCGCATTTTTATCAAAATCTTATTCCAAGAGCTCGCTGAATACATGGGTCTTGGGAAATTAAATGCGAGATTGAAGGACCCGTAAGTATTTCATGAATATGCCCATAAAAGAAGCTTTAAATTTAAATATACTAATATATTCTTATTTCAGAACCATGCAAGAAACGTTTACAGGCTTATTTCCACGAGATAATCCGAAAAATACACGATTTGCCATCAATTTCTTTACCACGATTGGTCTTGGTGGATTGACGGATGAACTACGAGAGCATTTAACGTCCATGCCTAAAACGACAGAGCCACGAGCTGTCCAAGAAATTTCCAGCTCAAGTGGCAGCTCTAGTAGTGCTAGCGAAAGCTCTAGCGAATCTTCCAGCAGTAGTTCTAGCTCTTCCGAGTCTAGTTCTGAATCGGATGATAGTGATTCTAAAAAATCAAAGAAGAAAAAGCAAACGAAACGAAAGAATGAAGTGAGCAAAAAGTCGTCGAAATCGGAAAAGAAGGTGACGGAAGAAAAGAAAACTTCACCTCGCCGTGGTAGAAATGATAGAGATCATCACCGTGGTGATAAAGATCAGTCGAGATCACGTAAACGTGATCCATCAGATAGCAGCCGTAAAAGTAGCAATCAGTCTTCAAGAAAGAAGCACAGCTATCACGAGAAAACTGACCGAGAATATCGAAGACGGAGCTAGTAATATTCCTACATTAGCTCACGGCAAACTATAGTTAAGATTTAATTTAATTTCTAAATTTTTAACTATTCATTTTAAAATATATTATTTTGTTTTCTAAATCATCAATTTCATTTATATTTTAGTTCTGGTAATTGCCTTTAAATTGGAATGCTAAGCAGTTTATATTCAAAGTTGGACGTCTTTTTTCATTCATAAATTTGACAAATATATACTGGAACTTGATTACTTTATTTCATAATTTACAGCTAGATTAAAGGCCTGTATTTATAGAGATCCAAATTATTTATCGTTCAGGCTTTAATTTATTAAAGTGGTTATAATGCCTCCATCTGTAAATATCCAAACAAGATTTTTTTAAATTTTAAAGGTCTCAAGTACAACCAAATGTTTATGTAAATATATAAACTGAACATTTAAATAACTGCTTCCTGATAGAGAAATAATTTTAAGACTGAAATCATTCCAAAGCAGATAAACAATATGATTTGTTGATAATTTATTATCTGCACTGCGAACAACTTATTTTATATTGCGATTTTGATGAACAGTGAAGGGTAACAACTAATAATAATAATTTTTTAGTGTTATCTTTGTTTTCAGCAGTGGTTAAACTACTTTTATATGCGGTAAGTAAGGTAATTAATTCATAGCATATTTCAACGGCATGTGGTGGAAAAGTAGTTTAAACATCATAAAACAAATTAGAAATCAAATCTGTTTTGTTAGATATTCATGAAGACATAATATTCGGTTGATATTGACATTAATATTTGTAAAAGTGATTTGATTAAGTATGGATATGGATATTAATGCTGATGAGATTGGATATGAAACCTGTTTGCGCAGCTGACCAACGAGATGTTGCAATCGCCAAATTATAAAATACGTGAACAATTAATGAAGACGAAAAAAAGATGAAGAACGACCATTGTTGAAACCAAGCAAAGAACGCATGTCTTCATTCCGTGATATGAGTTGACGGCTCATGAGCGTGCATGAGTTATGTGCGTGTGACCTGCTGGGCAAGAAATGGCCAAGAGTATTTGATGTTGATGATGGTAATGATGATGATGATGATGGCAAGAAATGTGGGGATGACACAAGTTCGATTTTGCCGACTATAAATAGTAGAAGTCGCCACGCTTGGATCATCAGTTCTAATAACGAACTAAATAGTGCAAAACACCAAAATTCAAAATGTTCAAATACGTAAGTAGTTTTCGCCAACAAAACAAAGTTACTTAATACATTCATTAACATGTATTTAGGCATTGGCTTTTGCTCTTATCGCGGTTGTCGCTTGCGACGTCTCGCACTTGCTGAAGAAGAACAATGCCGCCCCCGGCTCAGAAGCGCACGCAACTATCTTGCGCTCCGAGAGCGACATCCAACCTGACGGCAGCTACAGCTTCGCGTAAGTAATCATTGCCAACTAATACGGAAGTTTATAATTTGTTATTGTATTAATCCAGCTACGAAACCGACAATGGCATCGCCGCCCAAGAACAAGGACAAATCCGTCAACTTGGACCGGAAGAAGTAGCCAAGAACGCTCAAGGCTCTTTCTCGTGGACATCCCCTGAGGGTGAAAATGTACAAATCTCCTATGTCGCCGACGAGAACGGATACCAGCCACAAGGCAGTCTCCCAACTCCACCACCAATCCCACTCGCCATCCAGAAGGCTTTGGACTACATTGCGGCTCACCCACAACCCGAAGAACCCCACAAGAAATTCTAAATTGACTTAGCGCCAAGGATTATGTTAGAAACACAAATTTTAATACAATACAACACAAAACCCAATACGTAAATGCACAAATACACAATGCGCACACTTTTTGCCAACTCAATTAACATCTCTCCAATAGAAGTAAATAATTGGCAATTAGCTGAATGCGAAGATGCCATAAATGTATGTAAATTCTGTAAATAAACTCAACTACAATGTATTTTACGATTGGTTTTGCTGGCATAAGCGCGAACAATTTGCAAACTTTGCAATAGTGTGTAATTCTAGCAGTAGTTGCATATAAAAATTCATTTCTTGTGCAATTAGAGACCTTTAACCCGTGAAAGAACAACATGTATGAAGATGTACACACGGATAAAGTGAGTGTACGACTTCTACTTCTTCTTCTAGTGCTGGTCTTATTGGTGTTTGCAGATGTCATGAAATCAAGTGACATTTAATAATATAAGTAATATTTTCAAGAACATTACTTTTTCATTCTTTTTAATTCGCTTGCCGTTCACGCATATGTTCTATTCGCATGTCACTTCGCATTTATCTAAGCGGCACGACGAAGACACTCTTGAATGATAATCGTTTTGTGAAATGTGTTTACATAAGCAAATTGCTAGCCATTTGGCGTAAACAAATAGAAGCAATAAATAAATCGAGTCATCGACTGCCCTTGATCTTCTTCTATGCGACAGCGCGCTATTAAAAGATCTCCACGCGCAAATGTAAATAAACATGAACTATTAAATAATAATAGTTCACCAATGTTTAATAATTACAAATTAGTACACTTGTTTGGAATAACTATTTCGATGTATACATAAATCTTCCAAATACTGGTTACTTTTTTAACGTATTATAATATATTCGCGCTTAGAGCGTCGTCTCGCTATTAATCAATTAATTACTGATTAATATATGGAATTTGTATTTTTAAATGTGAAGGACGCCTCGCACGCATAAATTTCATTATCATTCGAGTGGCTGCCACGCGAAATACGTTGGAATTAAAAAAGAAATCTTAGACGCAAACTTAGACTATCAGAAGTCGTCATATATTATATCGTTTGAAGTATTTGAAAGCAAGATGTAAAAATATTCGAACGTAGAATGTTAGAGCACAATAAATGATATTTATATGCTACACAATGGAAGAGCAATTCATCACAGTGCAAATTTATTTATATTTATTAATGAGTTTGCGGCTACTTGTCTCTTGCGTAAATGAAGAACTCCTGAAGTATTTCACGCGTGGGCTGTGAGTGCATTTAATGAGGCGCTCATTGATTTATAAATCTGTTGCTGAGTACTTTAGTTTTGCAATAAACGAATAGAGAAATTTGGTCGGTTAGTTTCTGAGTATATAAATATTTATACAGGTACCTTATAATGCGTTATTAACACTTGAATGAGTCTGCTAGTTGACCAGCGCAAGTATAGTATTGAAAACTATTGTAAATTTTTATGGGAAGTAGAAGTTTCAATTTTTGTACAGTAAGACAGTTGGTGGCTCAGTGGTAAAACACTGAAGTAGTAACCAAGACATGCCAGGTTCGAGTCCCGGCCGGGGTAACTATAAAATTGAATTTTTCGAGAAATTTAACATAGAATACCCCTTCCTTCATAGGTATTAAGTCTTTCGGCACTTAGAAAATATTTCTAAGTCCTAATTTACTCGGTATAGTTCCGCCCCTCTCGGATGACGTCAAAAAGTCGGCCTGTTGGTAACGAAAATCGGGAATGGGGAGGCAGTATACTGCCGGGGAGCGAAGCGGCGGGGTGGGCCGTCAGAAGACAATCTTAACGTACGGGCTTCAAAAATTAAAAATGGGGACCATGTACGCTCTGGGGCCCCTCTGGACTTATAACTAAGTCCGAAGAAGGCCCCCAAGCGTACATGGAATTGAAAACTTAAATTCGAATTGCCTTTCTCGGGGATCGAACCCGAGACACTCAGATCACATCCATAGACTTTACCACTAGGCTATGGAGTGTTGTTGTTCTAGCTAAATTTGATCTTCCCCATATAGTATTAAATTGAGAAATTGAAACTTAAATAAATGTTGCCTTTCTCGAGGATCGAACTCGAGATACTCAGATCACTTCCATAGCCTCTACCACTAGGCTATGAAGTGTTGTTGCTGTAGTTAAATTTGATCTTGCCCTTATAGTCTCATTTGAGAATTTAAAACTTAAATAAATGTTGCCTTTCTCGGGAATCGAACCCGAGACACTCAGATCACTTCCATAGCCTCTACCACTAGGCTATGGAGTGTTGTTGCTGTAGGTAAATTTGATCTTCCCCTCATAGTCTCATTTGAGAACTTAAAACTTAAACAAATGCGTTGTCTTGCTCGAGGATCGAACTCGAGATACCCAGATCACTTCCACAGCCTCTACCACTATGCTATGGAGTGTTATAACAACGCTGACATTTGAACTTGCCTTTATATGCTCTATTTATATATACCTCACTTATTTAAATAAAGAAAACTTGTAACACACAGCTTTAACTCTGTAATCTTTCTTCTAATAAACACCCAGCCTTTTTTACCATTAGGACGTGGAGTATTCTTACCGCACTCCATAATTAAGATGTATTTATCTTGAACTTTTCTGTTCTACTTGTAAATATACAATTACAACCGCATTACGAGTTTCTCTTAATATTTCTTTCCATTATTTAACCATCCACTTCTTAAACGTTAAAATACCAACTTGCAAATACAGCTTGCAATTCTATTTGAATTCCCTGCAACCTTTCTTTAAATACCCATAGATTATCGATTTTTGTTGCTAATAAACCACCTCCACGATAACTCCAACTGCAATGCGTATTCGTTGATTTATTTTTGCTTATTCATATTTGAATTCTAGTCTTATTCCATCAGCAAATTGTTATGCATTGTTAATACACATAGGACAAGCCTTAGCATTGGCATTTAAGAAGCGCAGCATCGTGACTTCCAAGAAACCAATAACTTATTAAATAAGTGACTGCGCGACTGCGAAACTCTTCTTCGCTGAGCTCCTTCGATCGCGCGTTTCTCAGCCGCCTGAACGCGTTCCATCAATCGCAGAGGATGCGCGCGTTCTTGCTTATTGTGCAGCAAATGAATGCATACAGAAGAAATAACACAAGCATGGCCTAAACAACAATTATTTTGTGTAAAACGAGCACAACCACGCAATGTAAATCTAAGAAATCCATAAAGTCTTGCTCTGCAAACCGGGAGCGCTATAAAATATTCATTAACAACGATATTGTCATTGATATGTCGCTGAAATAAGATGTTATCGATGCGTTTAGCAGTGCAATTTAATTGATTTCTATTTTATGGATATACACATACTGATCAAGTGCTATTGCCCAATAAGTTCTTGCCGTGCTTATTTATGTATATGAATTTCCTACAATAAAATAATCCGAACAAGAAAAGAGATTACTCCATTTACGCATATTTTTCCTAAGAGGTGTAATTTTCCTAGTATTATTGAAATTACAGTGAATTAGTTGTACGATAGTTGGCTGTACGTTTGAGTTTTTATGCAGACGTGAGGCAATTGTTTTTCATCTCATTGCAAGTGATATTTAGAGCCGCAGAAAAAAGCGCATGGATGAATAAATAGATTTCGACGAACGTTCGACGAATGTGCATATTGTTCGCGTTGAGGGAGCAGGCATTACGTGTAATTTATGAACACTTTGTATTTATTTTATCCGCTCGTAAAATGCTGCGCTTGTGTATGTTGTAATCGCATCGTGTGTGCAATGTATGGATGCGGCGGCCGCAAATTGCATCTCGGTGCAGCCGCCGATCGGCCGCGCTCGAGGGGGGAAAACTCGCATGCAACAATTGTCAATAAATACAGCGCCACGCTGCAAATGCGTCCCATACAATAGCGGTGATAATTGCATGCTAGTTTTCGATGCGCTAGGTGCTTTTTCCGAACAAATCGTGCAAAATGCATCGGCTACAAGTAATATTCAATCAATTCCTCGCAACTCGGGTGTCACTCTAACGGACGTTGTGCTTTTAGGTGAGTTTCATCTTAGCGCTTTGTTGTGCAATGGTCATTGCGATGCCGCAGCAATCCGGAGAACCGATCAAGATTATTAGTCAAACAAACGATTTGCAACCGGATGGCTCATACGAGTGGAGGTAACAACCACTTTATTACTATTTCACATTGTGCTCTAAGCGACTTAACGTATTTCGCGTTAACTATTATTACAGTTTTGAGAGCGCAAATAGCATAAAAGCCCAAGAAACCGGCTCGGCGAAACAAACCAGCGATCCCGAAAATCCTACTGTGATTGTAGCTCAAGGCTCGTATTCGTACACGGATCCCGATGGAAATCAAATTTCTCTAACATATACAGCAGACGACGAGGGTGGCTTTAAACCGCAAGGAGCGCATCTTCCAACACCGCCACCGATTCCCGCAAATATCCAGAAAGCGCTCGACTGGATTGCTTCGCAACCCTCAACTACCGAACGTGCCGGCCGCAAATAAAGCCCTCTCGTCTACAACCTATCCTCAAAGAAGCGTACTTGAACATTAAATTAACGTAAATCAACAATGTAATGATATTACTTAAGCGATGCAATACGGTAAACGATATTATGTTATTTAACTATTGACACTATTTCTATATGTGTTTATTACTTTTATACCATTTTTATAACATTATTAATCATCTGAATAAAGGATAAACCTTTTAAAGTAAACGCAATTGCCTTTTTGAACTTTCAAAACTTTCAAAACAACCAGCGCAACCTACATCTGTTCGTAGGAAATTGCAAGCGCTTAATCTTTCGCAAGATGGCCGAGCGGCTACTAAATCACAATTCGAATTAATAAATTCAAATTTATTCTGCATTATTATTAATTAAAGCTATCAAAAACGTTGTTAATTAAATCTTGTATGTAAATAAGAAGTGCTAATTGGTTATAGTTTGCTAATTGGCCGGTCTACGATTACAAAACGTAAAAATAACGTGTGCCAAATTTGTGGATAGAAATTTTTAGTTTTCTCTTTTATACAAACAATAAATATGTTTGTTAAGTTGAAAGTGTGGGTGATGCATTCGATAGCGCGTTACATAATTTGACCTATAGAAGCAGCAACGTCTTTGATTTAAAACGAAAGACATAATAGATATTTCAATTTTACGAGTTTTCCGAAACGCGATAAAGCGATACTTTTAATCTCATCTAAATAATAAATATGTATAATTCAATTCATGCCCACGAAAGCCGCTTACTTCGGTTGTTGTTAACTTTAATTAAATGAAATGAGCATTACACGAGGCAAGACAGTTTTGAAGACAGGAGACGCGACGAGACAAGACAAGTCTCAGGCGAAGACGAAAACGCACGTCGTACACGCCTAGCCATTATTATTTAATAAGATGAACACTTTCACCCGATAAGCCTGAAGACACAGCACACATATACATATTGTGGCTCCGGTATGCGCACGCTTCTGTCAACAGATTACGTAAGAAGCCATCCATCCTTCAATCTATGCATCCGAGAAGCACAATGCTCAATTGATGTACGCATAGAAATTACACGAGCGAATCGCCCAAGGAGAATCAAGAAACGCGCAAAAAATACAGAAACCGTAAACTAACAATTCACTTCAAGTCCGATGCATTCGTAATTCCCGATTAAAACTGTATCAACATTGAAAGTATGCTTAAACAATACCGAATTCTTTGTTTGCGCATGCAATTAATTGCATTTCCTTGCTTTTTCTTCTGTTAATGTAAACAAGAGCACGAACGCGCGGAAAAAACTTGCTAATACACAAATAGCAATAATGATTAACGTAATGACGCACGCCAAAAACAGTTCAAAGTCTTATACAACATAATCGTTTCACTTTCCTCTAATGACTTTTCTCTAAACTTGCCGTTCAGTTCAATTGCATTGTTTCGTTAACGCATTCATTTAATTTAATCGAAAAAGATTTAAAGGCAATGATGCTGATGATGATGATGCGCGACTTGGACATAAAGCTGATGATGAAGAAGATGCCGAAATTATGAACACATTAATTGGTCAAGGTTGTGTCAACAGTTTCAACAGTGGTTTCATGTTCTCTTGCATGATTAGTGTTGACTTTTAATTTTTAATTGCGCATTTCAAAAGTCTTGCTATTTCTCTAAATATTCAAACATTTCGCTACATGTGTCTGCACATGTTTTTGTGTCAATTTTGCCAGCGAGTTTCTTGTTTTGGTTTATGTTTATTATTTTGTTTGCGCTTACAGGAATACATCGTCCTGATAATGAATCGCTAATCATATGCAAAAAGCATTAATTTTTTGTCTTGCGGCTTGTCGCCGCCGATCATAAATCTCTCGCACTTTGTTTTGAAGGTGCGAGCTTGCACGCGCGCGCTCGCGCTTACTGGTTTAATGAGCGTTCAAGTACGCAAAGCCGGCGGGCATTTCTAATCGAATCTTTTTATTTTTATAATTGATGCAATGCGAATGAAGGAAAAAAAACGAAGATAAATGACTCAAAAGTAATCGACGCTGATATAAAAGGCTGGCGCCGATTGCAAATACTCATCAGTTTTTGGTAATTCAGTAAACCGTAAACAAACAACAAACACTCACCCAAGATGAAGTGCGCTATCGTCCTCCTTGCCTTCGTGGCTGCCGCATGTGCCTTCCCTCAGGAACCGGTGCCCATTGTCAAGTCGGAGAGTAACATTGAACCTGATGGCAAATACCATTATGCGTAAGTATTCAATTAAATTAATTACTTGATAATCATGAAGACTTACCATTCAATTTGGAATGAACAGTTATGAAACTGGTGATGGCATCAAAGCCGAACAACAAGGTGAACCAAAACCCATTGGTCAAGAAGTTGGTATCTCAGCAACTGGTCAATTCTCCTACACTGCTGATGATGGCACCCCAATTGCTGTGAGCTACACTGCTGATGAAAATGGTTACCAACCACAAGGAGACCATATCCATCCAATTCCAGAAGCCATCGTCAAGGCTTTGGAATGGATCAAAGCCCATCCAGAACCAGAACAAAAGCATTAAATGCTGACCTGAAACCACATCGATTATGAGCTATGATAACTTTGCATCAAATGGCAGTCAAATCTTATTTTTTTATATATCTATCAAAGTGAAAATGTAAATAACTGTACAATGTTCTTGTTGGTGTGACAAAATACACTTTTTGTTGATTGAAATTTTGTTTTCGTTTGATTTCTGTTTTATGCAATACCCCGTTTGATATCCTGTTTCCTTTTCGTTAATGAGTCAATTAATTTGTTGTTAAAATAGATATTTCCTTAAATTAAGAACAACTTTCAATATTCTTACTTAAATTCTTAATTAATAGACTCACGACTCGAATTAAAAATAGGCAAATCGATAATTTGTTAAAATATAGAAAACTTACCAGCAGGAAGCAGACTTCTGATCATTTTTTTGCCAAGTATTACATACTTTACAAAGTGTGTAAATATTATGACTTTGTTATTAGATGAAACGCGTAAATACTCGTTTGTTTTGTAATAATAAAATTATACATTCATAACCGGCGGAAAATTTAATAATCAATTATAAACGGTGTTACTCATCATTACATGATGACTAAAAGATTTGTTGAATGTAATTGATTTCTCTACACATAGTTCTTCAAGTATTTGATGATGACATATCTAACACTCCGATATGAGTGTTAACGATGAAAATGTCAACGAATTTAATAAGTAAAAAAATGCAAACCCGATGCATCTTCAGTAATTAATTAATTATGCGTGATAATCACATAAAAGTTACTTGAACAAGTTATTAAATGTCAATGATTTTAAAAGTACCGTTACTTTGCTATTCAATAATTTTTATCTGAAATAATTTCAGAACCTTCCTCTTTTTTCCGGGCTTAGGACCGGCAATAAAATATCTAATATATTTTATTGGCAGAGTTAAAATTACCATTGAAAATTAACATCTATCAGTCTAATGAATTACTCAAGAAACACCTGTTGAAACAAAAATTACATATCTCATTAAATCTCCATAAAAATCTACAAATTAAATCTTAATGAATTTTACGCGTATTTTGTTTTGTGATTTAGAGATAGAAAAGTTAATTATCATCTGCAAATATTACGCGCACGTAATGCAGTAATGTATTTGTTGTACAATATACCATGTGTTTTCACAAAACTATCTCTTCTAGTTCTCCATAAAAATTTTGAGCAGTTAGAAAGCGCATAATGCACTTTGTATATCATTTGAGGTTGATTTTGTTAGCACTTTTCGAGCAATATACGTATCTCTCAGCTAAATTACCGAGCAAAGTAATTGACAATGTAAATGCAAAGCAAATACAAGCAAAGTATATAAGAAAGTCATCAATTATGACTTGTTCATTTAGCAGATGCGTTTTAGATGAGATATTATAACAGTTTGAAAGCAATTATGGTAAAAGTGCCATAAATAAATACGTTACATCTCTTTAAAAAAAAATTACACATCTCATTCTAGATTATCCTACTCTTTGCACTACTTCCAAGCATTATCCTTGCAAGACCTCAACAGGTTTCTTCAGGAGACCAAACACCCATACCTATAGTGAGTGCATCATCCGATATCGGTGAAGATGGTAGTCTTAATTACAGGTAAACCAATCAACCATCTTAGCTATTTCAATCACCAATAAGTCATTGGAATTTCAGCTATGAAACAGGCAATGGTATTCATTATCAACAAACTGCATACACGAAGAAAGCTCCTCCAGGTGATCATTTAGCAGACTCACTTGGGGATGGTGAGGAGCCGGTTATTCAAGTAATGACTGGCTCGTATTCTTATCAAGCACCTGACGGCACACAAATTAATCTATCGTAAGTAGAATTTGAGAAATTTCAAACGAATTACTACTTGATCAATCTACTAGCGTTGTATAAGAGGAAGTTGTTATGATTTATTATCGCATTTGTTCACTTTTTAGTTATGTAGCTGATGAAAATGGATTTCAACCGCAGGGCGATCACCTGCCAACGCCGCCCCCAATTCCGGAGGCCATCCAGCGAGTGTTAAACTCACTGCCAGTCAATGACCAACCAGCCAACACGCAATAATTGAATAATTGCCGTTTTTTCTCTTTTATCCTCCAAAAAACCACAACTCGCTGTGCTAAAAGCTAAAACAATTTGATCGCTGAATGCTTTACATAATTTGATGTAATAAACAGACGCTTTAATAATGTGAAAACGTTTCTGTGCGATTGCATTGCGCATTGGTCGTTTATCATCAAATGTTTCACGCCTTATACGCGAGAGCATCGCTTGCTTCGTGTAATTACTTTTACTTTTAGACTATTTCGTCTTGAAGTCAAGGTCGATCATCACTTTTCCTTCAGCGCTTCACAATCTTCCAACCGCTCAATTTCCAAGTAAGCACTTTTACTCGCCGTCGCCATTGAATGACTTTTCATTTCAACCAAACTAGTTTCAACGCCATTTCTCATTTAAATATATAATTCATATTCCTTCTACGATTTACCCATCGAGAAATTCCAATAAGTGCGTCTTGAATCTGCGTTTTTTCCCAAGTTGATACTTGTGAATTGAAATTGCAATTCCAAGTGATTTTAAAAAACTAGTCCATGCGAAGGAGACGCGCATGATGACGAAAAAGCGGGCATCTCGTTTGCGATCGCCTGTGATTGTTCCAAGCGGCGTTGCGTTGGAGCCGCGCGCGAAGAAGTGGTCGCGAAGATATATAAAGAGATTTCACTCCACGTGCCGCCACAGAGTCCAGCTCATTGCACCAGCCGCATTGGGTCGTTCAACAAGAGTGGTTCAGTGTTACACGATCATCCACACACGACAAGATACATCTCGAAGACGATATTATTACCACCATTACGCGCAATAATTTAGCATTCGGTTCAACATGAAGTTTCTGGTGAGTTCTTCACACTCAATCATTTTTTGCATCAAAAAGGTCAAGTGCCACTGCAGAATTTCGGACTATCTGGCATTCCTAAAAAGCAAATTTAACATATTAGCTTGATTAACATTTAACAATTTAAATATTTTGCATATCTATTGTTAGAGACGAGCACAAGGTGTGCTGGTGAAAAACATTGCACAAAGACGCCCACCTTTCACCAGACACAATCTTCTTGTATTGCTGCACATCTATTTAAATTATTTCCAAATATTTTCTTCGCGTTCCATTCTTCTTTGACATTTGGAAGTCCATTACAAAATATTTGTTAGGCGATGATTTCATGCAAATCGTGCGACTTTTTATGGGAATTTTGCCAAAGTCTAAGAAAGAATCAAACGAAAAAGAAAGCATAGAATTATAAATTAATCTAAGACGCATTGACCTATTGGTTTATTATATCATCGAGCAATCATATGCAATTAGTTGATCATTCAGTAACTCGCGGAACGAGTTCGATGTTGGATGTGACTTTTTACTTTCATCGAGTCTCGGAGTCATTGCTTCGAACGCCAGCAGCCAGCGATTATGTAATAACTAATCTTAACATTTGTACTTGCATTTCTGTACCAATAAACAATATACCTACTCACTTGCGAGTGCAATACGATTGGTGTGGTATTTAAAATCGTATGAATTTCATTAGCGCAAAGTTCAAATCTTACGAAAACTACAGGAGATGTTTAAATTGCTTTTAATTACATTTTGCGTATCTCCACTACGCAAGAACTTTTATCCGGGCTTAGGACCGGTAATGGAATATTTCGCAAGAGATATTTCATTGGCTGAGTGAAAATTACTTCTAAAGTGGTGAAACGCTTAAACTAATTTACTTTTTTTCGCAATTTTCTTGTAGATTGTATTATCCGTGATATTGGGAGTGAGTTTTGCTCAGTTCCATCAAGGCCCACGCCGCCAAAACTTCCAACAACAAGATCAATACCAAAATGTAGATCAACAGCAAAATGATGAACCACAACAGCAGCAAACACAAGCCCAATACAAAGCGCAACCGCAAGCAAACAATTATCAGTCGAACAACTATCAGGGAAAGCATGAAAGCACGACATTCATTCCAATCATCCGTTTCGACAAGGAACAAGGAAATGACGGCAGCTACAAAGCAGCGTAAGTCAACTGAATCGCATTATAAACGAATTAAAATATCTAATTCTCTTGTTCATTGTCCAGATGGGAAACCGGTAACAACATCCTCGCGCAAGAGGAAGGCTTCCTCAAGAGTTTAGGCCCCAACCCGGATTCGCCAGATGGTGAAGAACTCAACGCGCAAGTTCAACAAGGTTCATACACCTATACCTCCCCCGAAGGACAAGTTATCACTGTCCACTACACCGCTGACGAGAAAGGTTTCCACCCAACTGGTGATCATTTACCCACCCCACCACCAGTCAGTCCGGAAGTACAAAAAGGCTTGGACTTGATCTATGCCGGTATTCGCGCCCAGCAAGAAGCAGCCGCACGCGACCCTCAAGTAGCACGCCAACAGGCGCAGGATTATACCGGACAGTACAATCAGAACCATCATCAACAGTACCAGAATCAAAACCAGAACCAGAACCAGAACCAGAACCAAAATAGCAACCAGAACAATCAGCAGCAGTATCGCCAATAAGCCAAACTTGTATCAAATGCGTGTTTTAGGTAACTTGTAAGTCAACCCGGAAGAGCGCCGAGGCTGAGGATGAGAGAAGCCAACTGGAAATTCAAATGCTCTTCGGCTTATATGGCAAAGCTGCAATTTGTAATTAGCTAACAATTTTTATGTTTGTGCATTTGGATTTCTTTGTTCATTCTCGCGTCTCCAATGCGTTTTCTTCCTTTCTGTACGTATGTATTATAGACTGACGTTATTTTAATAACATTTCACGTACTCGAATGAGATTAACTTGATGAATAAAGTTATTACTTTATTAAAGCCTTTGTTTCATTTAGTTTTAAGTATCCATATGTATGTCGTTCGGTAGTTTTATGGTTGGCTTGCCAGCTTTATAACCAGTTGAAAATATATTCTAATTCGATACACAATTAAAATCTGGTTCACTAAAAATTGTTCCAGTCGTTTACTCAACCGGTCTCGGATAATTAACAGTCACTATTCGTTTAATTCGCGAATGAAATTAAATATTTAGCTTTAGAAGCAACCAGTTCATAAAAGCAAACAAAGAATACGTAAAATTAAGCCATTTACCACTTTTTTTTTGCACCGTAATAAAACATTAAAATGCATGCAATCATCGTAATACGTTAGTTATTTGAGACCGTTTTTAATATGCTGGGAATGTACCACGTCCGTTTCTTTTTCGTTTGTCAAATCTTCAAAAGTTTTAAAGCAATGACTAAAAATGTTTAAGTGATGCGCGGGAAACAGAGCATAATATCAAATCCTCTTCGATATATAAAACCTAACAATTATCACTAGTTATCGACGAAAAACGACTGTAAAAAAACTAAACTTTCACGCGGAAAGTCGAGATTATCTTCACGATATCTGCGATTTACTTGTTTTCTTCTCCCTCGCCTAGAAGAAAATGTGCAACGCGAGAAAACAAACACGATGTACGAAATTAAGTAATAGAAAAAACATTGAAATTGTATTTTCAAAACATTGAAAATTGTAAACGCACAATTAGCTAATGACTAGTAATTATTATTAATCGAGAGTGAAGTTACTGTAATTACTCAATGAATAGATCACTTCCACGGTTTTTCACGCTCACGCATTCAACGCAAATTCGACAATTGTTCTCCGCCGCATTAATGAGTGATGTTAAAACAAGAACTTTGATTTCCTGCTTCATTTAGTTGTGGAGCAAAAACGTGCATTGAATAACGCGATTGTCTTCAGGAACGCATTACTTTGCGTCATCGTCTTTATATAATATTAATAATAAATATTTCGCTGAATGTCACACGCATGCGGCGAATGACTTTTTAATCAACTAATGCGCAATTCAGATAAAGTAAAAATGCGCGATTATGATGAATCGAACACGTTTTCTCTCATTTTTTCGACGGCGTTAACAAGCAATTACGTTAAAACACGCATGTCGACGAATGTTTCACTAAGCGATGCCATGAAATAAACTGGGACGACAGCGCATTGTAACACATATAAATATACCCGAATGTATAAACTAAAATAGAAAGTGTTTCATGTTTCTGCGCTATTCTCACTTCAATTTTATGCGAATTAATTAGTGTTCCCCAATCGAACGCAACATTCGGTATGTGCGAAAAAAATGTGCGCTTTTATTGGACGGCGAATAACGTGATTTGATGCTGAAAACTTTGCGCGATTTATGCCATTGGCATTAATAATTATTATTAAATACGAAAAATTAACGTGCATAATTATGCGATTCGCACGCACGAGCTATTAAGTCGTTGTTTGTTGTTACTTTGCAACCTCATTAATGGCCAAAGACAAACAATAAATTATTTTAGCACATGGATTAAGCGATAGAACGAATTGCCAATTATCAAATCAATTTATTGTGAAATATCACAATAAATACTCATTTTACTCGAACCTAAACAACTAATCTTCAAATTTAACAAAACTTTCTGTTTTTTACTTGCGAAAAAGATTTAAAATAATTTTCCCAAGACGTAGTACGTAAATTGAATGTCAAATTAAAGAGTAATAATGCGAACGTACTATTTATGTTAAAAACATAAACAAATTACATTTAAACTTTACACAATGCAGGTCGCCAAAATTGACTGGATGTGGCACTTTTACGAGCGCGCCGTTAAAATATTCTATCGAGGAGAAGAAGAAGAACGCGACGCTAAAAAATTTTACAATTATCGGTAAAGGTTGGCGGCAAACGCATGCAGTGTTTGTCGCGTTTTAACTCATAATTCACAAATTGCAAGGCAGTTTCGTCACTACAAACGGCGCTCAACTGCAACAAATGAATAAACACATACCGAGTGATGGGCTGCGAAAGACACGTATTATGCGGCGATGCAAACGCAAAAAACTTAATTATATCGTCGAATCGTAATGATACTTTAATGGCAAATTAATATTTGTGCGCAATGCGCACCTCGAACGTTGGCGTCGAGAACAAACAAATTTTCTCCATTTCGGACCCATCGAAAAGTTCACGTGTGTGCAATCATCGCGATCATCAATCGCCGCTTGCAAATGCGCATTAATACACGTTTCGCGCATTTTTCGCCGCACAATGGGCAATCCGGCTGGTTTTGCATGCACAATGCGCGGCATGAACTCACTGCGCTCAATTACGAGTAATGTGCAATGAACCAAACAAGAGATGCGGCACCGGAGAAGAAGGGACGTGCGCCATCGATTTCGTATAAATATCAATGTCCCTTAAATCTCTGATTAGTTTTGCCGCAAGATTCGCGATCAGCAATCTGCACGAAGAAGTTCATTCGTTGCGTCACAAGTGCATCTCGACGCCTAACTAAGATTCGCAAATATTCCCGATCGGCCGCGAAGTGCAAATAAATAATTTCACAATGCGATTCGTACGTACAACAATAATTACTTTTTTGCATGATACGTATAATTTTGCATTTTAGTGGCTCACTATTCTATGTGTTGCAATGATGGCAACTTTTGCCCTATTGCAAGATCCAATTCCCATCTTAAAGAGTGAAAGCGAGGGTGTTAATGCCGATGGATCCTATCGATGGAGGTAAACGCAATTTAATTTGATAATTTTCCAAATTCTGCTCTAATTTTGTAAACAGTTATGAAACTGGTAATGATATAACCGCTCAAGAAGAAGGACACGTGAAAAACGCGGGCAATGCCGAAACTGAAGCAATGGAAGCCCAAGGATCATACGCTTACACCGCCCCCGATGGAACTAAAATAAGCTTGCAATATATCGCGAACGAAGAGGGTTTCCAACCGCAAGGAGACCATCTTCCAACACCACCGCCAATTCCTGCCGCCATAATGCGAGCGCTCGAATGGAACGCGGCTCACCCCGAGGAAGATAACGCGGGTGCTGGTTCAAACTTCATTCCAGTTTATCAAAAACTAACTAACAAACGCTTCTAATTTCCCTACTGCTCTCATGCCATCAGCCAATATGTAAAATTATCTCTTGTGCAATTTATACGCATATTAATTTTTGTAAATAAAACCTTTTCAAAAAGCTGACATCCAAATTGGGGCAATTTCCATCATTAAAATACGAGAAAGTCATACGCTCTATGCTTTCAACAAAAATTATGTAAATATTAATTGAATACCTAATTAAATTTAGTCACTGAGACTATGCCAATCATCATGTACAAAAGTTGCGCAAAATTTTACCACCATTAATTTTGCTGGTAAAACTTATTTGCCAATTAATTGATAAACTGACGGAAGCAAAAAACATAGCCAAAAATTAAATCAGCGGCAATTAGGCTAACAATGCTCAAACAAGCCAAGCACAACTTGTGAGAGTGCGCATATTTCACATGTGTGCTCACACATCATGTACGACAACAAAAAATTTTGATTGTTGCACTCGCAATTGAAATATGCATGTGTTTCTTGTATATAAAGACCGGACGATGCGTTTCGAAATCATAGCAACTCGAGCTTCCGTTCCGGTGGTAACTTCTTCTAACATATAAACAATTAGTGAATTTTAAATTTACACAATGGCCCATAAAGTAAGTGAACCCTTCGCAAATTCATCATGGAGCTTCGGATATTAATCAAAAATCATTCTAGTTTATCGTTATCGCAATCTTTGGCGCGCTTGTAACTTTAATCAACGCTTTACCTACTGATTATCAACATCTGTACCAAGAGGAACTCAAGGAACACAAGCATATTCCAATCCTCAAGCAGACTTTCGAACAGCATCACGGCGCTTATCAGCACAGGTACCCAAATTTTATAGCAAAACGTATCAGATGAAAACACACATCTGTTATCCGACTATCAATCAACCATATGCACTTATATGACACGACTTTCTACGAAACGAGATGTGTAACAATGCAAACACTAATTAAGAACGTCAATCATGGAAAGTGTTCGCTAAACACTCTTGCAATATCTTAATTGTTGACCTAAAAGTCGCCAATTTCTACGCTAATATCTCATACGCTTTTCCCGCATAGCTTCGAATCCGCCAATGGTATTCATGTGCACGAACAAGGATATTTCAAGAACGAGGGCGACAAAAAACATGAAACTCTCGTGCAACAAGGAACAATCACTTACCATGACGAGCACGGTAATCCCATCACGTTGACTTACATCGCTGACGAGAATGGCTTCCAACCCCAGGGTGATCATCTGCCAACTCCACCACCAATTCCAGAAGAGATCGCCAGAGCGTTGGCACAACTTCCCAAGCATCCAGAACCCATTCACGAGGAGCCAACCTACGAGAATCATTATTAATTATTATATGCATAGTCCTAATGAGTAGCTTAATAGTTTTTATACGTTTTAACCTATTTGTTGTTTGCTTAATATAATTATCTGTTGCTTAAAACGATTTAATGACTCCTAATAACACTGTTCGACATCGTGTTTGGAAAACAATACGAAATGCGACTTGCAAACAAGATGACTTTACCGATATTCTGCATGAAACGTATGTGGCAATTGAGTTTTGGGCAATCAATTGACCGACCACAAACAAATAGCGATTCTATGCAAATTCTATTGGATTAATAACGCGAAATTTCATCAAAAACTCATAATGAGATTGGCTTATTACAGATTGCCATCTAAGATAAACAACCACTATATATTCTCGACTTTTTGTCTTCAAACCGTTAGTGTTTCAACTACTTTCCTACAGTTTAAACTAAGTCTAAACACCATACACTATGAAGTTTGTAAGTCATCCCTTAAAAGTGTTAAAAAGTGCGCAAAACTAATTCGGATTTCTTATAATTCTTAGGTTCCTGTATTCTTAAGCCTGCTGGTTATTGCTGCCTGCTATCCAGCAAGACGTTACGATAGTAACCAGCAAGATGATTCAAAATCAGCAAAAATTCTTCAGCAAGATTATATCAACGCTGGCACCGGTTATAATTTCGTGTACGTATTATCATCATCAGCCACTTGCCTAACGAGCGACGGCTTCGATTAACATTGATTGTGCACTTAGATATCAAACAAGTGATGGGGTCACGCGCGAAGAAAAAGCCGAATTGCGCAACCCTGGTACCAAAGACGAAACGCTCGTGGTCCATGGATCGTATTCGTATGTCGGCGCCGACGGCGTAACATACACCATCACCTACGTGGCCGATGAGAATGGTTACCGACCTACTGGTGAACATATTCCTGCTTTGTAAACAATCACCCACTTCTTAATAACTAACTACGATTTATGTAATCTACACGTTTCGAGTGTAGCTAATGCAAAAAATGAGTTATTTGTATACACATGATGCTGCTATTAAATGAAATCTGCATAGATTACGCATAAATAAATGACTGCAACTCGTAATTGATTTTCATCTAAATTGTCCACTTTCATCCATGATTCTTTTTTATGTAATAGATGCGTAAAACGCGTACGCTGAATGTGTGTCAATGATGTCTGCATGCGTGATTTCCCGGACATATCTCGATGGGAGTTCAATTCGCATTGCGTTTTGATGACCTCCGACACAGCAGGCCACGCCGCCGCTTTATTTATCTCTCGTGAAAGAAACCATCCCGTGTCGCATCGAATTCATTTCCATAATCGAACATTGTCGTAATGAATAAATAATGACACAAAAAAGGCCTCACCGCAACATGCCCGCCACGAAGAAAGTTATGTAGCTGCGATGTTTATGGGAAAAAATATTCTATAATAGTAAATTCTTCCGCCATTGATAATTGATTCGCCGATGAAAACAATAAAAATTTATATGAGGTGTTTGCATTAAGTGCTCAGATTACTTGACCCCCGCGCGCGCTCGTCGAATTAAGTCCTCATGCGGTTGATGGGTTTATGAATGTCGACGCAAAAGTTTCAAATTCCAATTTGTCATCAAACATGTGCATTAATTACGCGATTAGAAATTCGGTATGTCTCATACCTGTTCGCATGCAACCACTAATTGGGAATTCGCTAATGCAAAATGCTATCAAATAGCGGAACAGCTCATAAATAAAAAGCGAATAAATTTTGTCCAACAAGCGCGATTGTTTGAGTCTTACGGTTTGCATTTCTTGGAGAAATGAAGAGACTTCTTCGACAAATATGCGCAGGAAGTGGGATTCGCTTGCCCAATATTCGGGTGGATATAAAAACGTTAGATTGATTTTCAAAGCGACAGTGGTTTCGTACATTCCTAGCATTTAGGAGTTCAACGCAAAATGTGTTTCAAATACAGCGTAAGTAAACTTGGAATAAGATTGACTTACCCGAACTTCAATTAATTTCTTGTAGATCATTTTCCTGGTCGTTTTCATCACGTTAGCGACAGGTTTAGATGACAGCCAGTATGCGAAAATCCTCAAGTACGAATTCACCCATGATACACCAGCTTCTTACGCATATCTGTAAGTAAAATAACAACATTTTAAACTATCATTAAATACAATTCGATACTGGTAGATATGAAAACAGCGATGGTCAATCAAAAGAAGAAAAAGGGGAGCACGCGGATACATCTGATTTTGTTGTGCGTGGATCATACTCTTATCTGGGTGCTGATGGGATTACTTATACAGTGAATTATTACGCTGACAAAGATGGTTTTCACCCTAGTGGTGATCATATCAAAGTGCCACCATACACGCCATGGCCAGTTAATCGAGTGCTCACAAATGAGGAAGGCCGATACGCACCGGAAGTTACTTATTTACCGTCTAGTGAAAAACCACCCATATCATTGGAAAGTCAACAAAATGTGCACGTACCAAGCAGCACCCCGCAACCACCACGACCATCGGTGCCTAACACATACATCCCTTCAACGCCAAGTGCAAGTTTTCATCATAGCAGTCAAAGTTACAACTACGATCAACCGAAACAAGCATTCAATTCGAATTTGATTTCAAATACTTATATCCCCAGCACCCCATCGCCATTTGTCAAGGATGTTACTGTTTCGCCATTAAACCATGCCGCATCTTCTACTACAATCAGAATCATCCCTCAACCCCGCAGTCGTACTGGACGCGCACGTAACGTGGAAGCGTACAAAAAAGCGCAAAATGATTTATTCGAAGTCATCCAGAACAACCATTCCAATCATGGAGTATTCAAGGATAAATAATGAATTTGTTTCGTAATTGTTCATGCTATAGTACCTTTTTTGTTATTGTTTCTTGTTATTTTTGAGCATATTAAAGATTATTTTTCTATCAATTTGGAGCAGTCCTTAACTTTCAACGCCATCTGCGCTACCCTTAAAATTGTCCTCCACCCCCTTTGTCCTACTGACCCAGATTGTAATAACCCTAAAAATTCCGCACTGATTACTCATCGAATATATTTTGTATATTCAGATGAGTAGTATATTTTTCAAGCCTCTGACTTTTGTAAAATATCCAAAGTGTTAGAAAAATGCTTAAATATAAAGAGAAATCCATCGATCATTCGACAATAATTCATTCAATTGAAGAATTCCCAGAGGAGAAATGGATAGCTATCGCAAAAGAGGAGTTGAATGAAACTCCCGAAAAAAAGAATCAGGAACTAAGCACATTGAAATACTTATTAAATAGTAAACCCCCAAACTATAGTGAAATTAAAAATATACGTGGAATTGTTTTAGATGAAAGTAATTTAGTTTTGCCCGCGGATGATGAGTACTTATTGCGGTTTTTGCGCGCTCGCAAATTCGACAGTAAAAAAGCGTTTAATATGGTAACCAACTTCATAATATTAAAAGTTGTTATGGTCTATTAACGGTCTACTTGCAGCTTCAACGTTATTATCTAATGAAACTGAAATGTCCACAATTATTTCAATGCTCTCTTCCATCTCAAGTTGAAAACGTTTTCCAGCTGCAAGCGCAGGTAATGCTTGATGACCGCGATCAATTTGGTCGTCGTGTTTATGTTATACGCGTAGATAATTTCGATGCAACGAAAGTTACAATTGACGAAATATTTCGTACAAATATCATGGCTCTGGAGCACGTAGTACGTGAGGAAAAGACGCAAATTGCGGGCATATCAGTGCTCTTGGACATGAATGGCTTGAGCTTGAATCACGCAAAATTCTTTACCCCTTATTACGCCAAGAAAATGGTAGAACTTGTCCAGGAAACTTTCCCATTACGCTTCAAGGGCTTTCATGTAGTCAATGAGCCTTTTTACTTTGACGCAATCATGGCTGTGCTCAAACCCTTTCTTAAGGACAAGATACGCAAAAGGGTAACTCTTATACCCGTTTTTAACCACGCATACAAACTTAAGAATTTCAGATATACTTACATGGGAATGATATGAACTCTCTGCACGCATTTCTATCACCGCAAATTCTACCAAAGGAGTACGGAGGGAAATTGGGAGCTTTCGATAATCGTTCTTGGCACTTGCAACTGCTCAAAGAAGAACAGTACTTCGCCGATATCAGGAAATTCGGGTTTGTCAACTCGGCAGTGGAAGAAGTAGACACCGATGACGATTTACTAAAGTAAATCGCGGTCCATCGTACATTCAGGTTCGTAGCTTTAAAGAATACAAAAGCTAAGGATAATATATATGATATGTTAGAAGAACTCACCGAAATCTATAAGCTTCATAAAGTACAAACTAGTGATTGGCTAACTGTTGCTACTTGTTAATAAACAAAATAGAATTATCAGTTGTTGAATTTTGATTTAATCAAGCACTCCATGATATTTCATTTGGTCACCTTCTAGATGCCAAACGGCCTTAAATAATTTTTGTAAAAAAATATAAATCAATGGTGTATAAAACCATACTTCATAAATTATCCTTCGTACTTAATATGTAAAATACTAAGTTAAAGTAATCTCACTGGATATAAAAATAAATTAAGCTACTGCACCTTTCGTCAGTTACTCGCAGTGAGGTTCATAGGCTCGTCTTTCATTTCCATACTTTTACTGCCGTTCGATGTTCGATTTGAGACTGTGCTCAAATCTAAAGTGTTATCCAACTTATCAGTGGAATCTTTTTCTTTTTGTGATAGTGACAAGTCCAATGTACCATCACCAATTGATTTGGTGAGGTCCAAACTGGCTATGGTCGTTTCAGACTTTATTGTTGAATCGTTGTTTCCAATGCTGCTGATTATACTCAGATCGCCAGCATCTGTTTGTGATTTGTTCTTTAGATTACTCATATCAGTCTCGTTTTGAAGGTTTTTGTAAAATTCAGTTGTGAAACTTTTGAGATCGGTGGGAATTTTAAGAGGCATAGCTTTCGGTTCTTTAGCTTTAGGACTGCTGGTAGACATTGGTTTAAGCATGTCTTGCATTTTAAACATATTTGTCTGAAGGAACATGTTGTTTGCTGCCAGAGTACTGTGTGCCATCGGATCTGGCAATCCCAAAATACTAGAAGCGCTAGGAAACTTACCAGAATTAAAAAGCACATTTGCAATGTCGGAAGTCAGCATCAAATTGCTGTTTATGCTGACAGGAGGGTTGAGAGTAGGAAGCATCGGCGAAGGTTTGCTAACTTGCGGAACTTGGGGTATTGTCAGAACTTGGTCCACTTCGGGGGGACAACCAAGCAATTCGCGTATAAAAGACCAAAAAGATTCGCTCTGATCCTGCGGAAATTTTGAAAGCAGTGTGTTTTTTAGTTTCTCGATAAACGTGGTGTTATTAACGTATTTCTCTGTGAATATTATGATTTCATTGTGCTTTTTGTAGTACTCGACGCATTTTCCCATCTCCTCTTTGACGCGTGGCGAAATGGATGCGTCTTGGACAACGCTGTATTGCATTTGCATGGGGCGGCCGTATTCGTTCGGTTTGTTTTCAGGGGGTGGTATTACCCAATACGCTATTATACTTGACTCCAACGATTGGTTGTCAAAGTTGTAAGACGCTGCGATTGTTGGGATATCAAAAAAAAACTTGAGGTTGTTGCTTATACTAGAATACTTACACAATATGATGCCAATACATGGAGTATAATTGTTATCAGTGATTCCCTTCATCTTTATCTGGTAATCAAGTTGAGCGTCGACATCACGCAATGTCGGTGTAGCTGGAGTAAATGGATGGGAATGATACCAACCAACCAAGATGATTTTCTCTTTCTCCATTGCTTTCTGAATTTCCATTTCAACCTGGGGTGCATTCTCACGGTCCGCTTTAGTGCTCCGGCAAGGAAATGCATGTGTCACTTGCAAATCTAAATAAACAAAAGAAAATTTATAGTCAATCAGTTGTTCAAGCACCGTTTAAGTAAATCCAATCAATTACTATGTGTGTTAACATCCCAATGCCCGCCAAGGTAGCCACTGACTTCATTTCCAGTCAGATGGCAATGAAAATCCATTAAGAGTGCAGCATTTGTAGAAATTGAGAGCAAGAATGGCTGAATCTTTCCCATATTTGAAAATGGCATACACTCGATAAGTGTATTTGCATCACTGCAATGCAATGACAATGAAAAACAAATACAACACATAACAAGGATAATTACTGTGTGAACGTCCTGTTAGCGATTGCATTGTGTTTAACAACAACTCGCTGGATAAATTGTGGTTGGGCAGTGATGATTGGCTTAACCTCCTTGATGCTCTCATCCTCAGACTCATCCTTCTTGTTCATCTCGGCCTGGTGCTTAAAGAAAATGTTTTTGTAGACGTCGAGCTTACGACCCTTGTACTTGACCGACGACCAGCCGCAACCCGACTTCTTGTCCGGATTAATGAAACGTTTACACGCAATAGCCCAGGCACTTGGAGATGCAAATACCAGATCCGTCTCCTGGCTCTTTATCTTGCCATCGTCTAGCAAGTCCCCAATGAATCTCTGTCCCTGAAATGCTGTCAGATGTAGAATTAGCCAGGCACGCTCTGTGCGAACGCAATCATTACCATGTACTCAATTGACATACTGCCGATCGCCGGCTGCAATATATTCGCCGCGAGAAGCATCTGCAGCGTAACTGTTCTACTTGTCGATACATTACTACAACTCGTTTTACCCACTCGATGGCCAATCTCCACATCACAATCCTACAGAACATACACCAAATACCAGCAATGAAGGTACACCACCAAACAACAAAAATGAAAGTATATTTTATGTGCGGAACCACATGCAGCAAAGCACCTAATCTGCATGCAGTGACTCAATGTGTGTGCTATACGCAGTAGTGTAAAGAGTTGGACAGTGTTTAGATTAACAAATGTGAACCTCATCTATATCGTCATCCGCCTCGTCAGCTTCGTCTTCGTGCTCCTCTTTCTCATCTTCATCACCAGCCAGGTTAGTACCACTACCATGACCTAAGAGTGCAGCTTCGAGCTGTGACTGCATTGTCTTATATCATAAAAAGAACTTTACAATTTTATCTACATTCACAAGTTGTAAATATATCACAAGGAATCAATATTCGTCTTAGATATAACGCCGCAATATGAACACAAAAATAATAAGTTGCATCAACAACCAAAGAATGCACACTCCAAAATCCAACATCATCCTGCTTCATGGCAAAGATATAATACAAAATTCAACTCACCTAGTATTCCCAAATGCACAATATGTCGTTAACTAATTGAATGTACTCTTAAACACTACAACTTAATTACATTTTAATAAATAAATAAGCACTGATCAAACAACAACCCGTCAACTGACGCCAACCGGCTCGATAACCTAACAAAGAATGACAATTGTCAGCAAAAATTTGATGGCGCTACGTAAACGCGGGAAACTTGAAAGTACACTCTGAAAGTTTTGTCAAATATTATTTTAGCTTTTACAAAATAAAGATGGATTTTGAGCAATGCGATAGTTTACGTGCGTTTGATAGACGAACCACCTACATACACGACTATACAACTCCAGCCCTAGAACCATACCATAAATATAAATGGGAAAATAATAAAGTCGCCGAAAAACCACAACGTCCTCCTCCTGAACATCTATATACATGCTATGAAACTTTAAGTAAATTACGACCCGACGTATACATACCAGCAAATTTAACATGGTTACCTATTCCAATTGTACAAAAACCTTTGGATTACTGCGTACAATACGATATAAAACAGGAACCAACAACTGCAGAAGTAATAAAAACACGTCCAAGAGTCTATATGGGCCCTGCAGTCAGCATTGATGATGTACCTGATCCCGAAACTCGTGGCTTACTCGTAAAGTTTATGTACACGACGGATTTCAAGCGTTCCATGAAAGAAGCCCAAGACTACACTCACGCGCAATTAATCGCAAACAGACCTAAAGAAATAGACTGCCCAGAAACATCAGCAACCGTGATTCCCACTTGTCTGGTGAAAAATGAGAACGTGGAACCTGAAATTCCGAATCTCTTCCCTCCAGTGGATAGTCATATTAGAAAGAATTTCCATGAGTGGGATCGAAAGCAGCTTCGTGCATGCGTTGATCCTACGACTAAATATTGGGGCAGATTTTATAAAGAGCGGTCAGTTTCGCACCCTTTACTTTCTTATTATCATCTTATATTCGTTTACAGAAAGCCTGGCTTCGATTCTCAATCATCCTCCATACTACCGGATGAAACCATTGATTATCTAACGCGACTCATACAAGAAGAAAAACTAAAACAGGCACATGATTTACCCTTTTGTGGATATGGTGGCTTGGTACCGGATATCGCGCCAATCCAAGTTGAAAAAGTCCCATTACCAAAGGAGCATCCAATGCACACAACTAATGAGATGGTTTATATTAATCATTTCGACCATGCAAATAATAATTTTGAGAAATAACCACTGTACATTAAAATCCTTTAAAATGCAAACTACATATTATATTTCTCCTTTGATATCAACAGATTATAGACTAGGAATGTGGTAAAACTTACCGCTGCGTCAATTAAGTAGCTGCCACCCTATGAGGTGAAAACATAAGCGAGGGCCTCAGTCGCTCGAGCGCGCACTTCAGGCTCCGTATCTTTGATCAATTGCAATAACCGGTAGCTCAAAGTATCCAAAGAGACTGCAGACCGAAATTCGGGAAGTGTTTGGGCATAAAGCAGTCCAGCTGCCAAGGCACTATTCGCACGTAAATCCGTCCAAGTGCTCTTGAAGAATGAAATTGTCGTCATTATGAATTGTGGAAAATATTCTTGCATGTTCTCACTCTGTTCAAACAGAAAACCATTAAAACCATGCCGGATAAAACATCTAAAAGTTACCTACCATTGCTTTAACAAAATCTGTACAAAACTGACTGAAATGCAAATTCGCCTCTTCAAGTAAATGATCCTGAATCAATACATTCACTTTGGGAGATTCTATGAATGGACCCACTTTTCGCAAAGTGGATTTGCATGCTTTAATAACATTATTATCCACATCCTTTAAATGTAGTAGAAGTGTAATTAAATTGCCATGAATTTGCTCACGAAATGCGTCGTCTGGACCAATAGATGAAGCTAAATCGCCAAGTAAATGAAAGGCTGCCTCCCTCACTTCTGAAGCCTCATGTTGCATCAATGGTTTAATACGCACCGAGGCCGTAACTTGTGTTTGTCCCAAATTCTTCGTGTCTATGATATGCAGCAATTTAGAGAAACTAAGCATTGATTCCAACGCGACAGCTGATTCACTATGAAATAAAACATTATTATTCGAGCAAAGGAAAAAAGTCAAAATACCTAGAGTTATTATAATCCAGTCCTTGCATAAGCGCATTAAGAATACTCTGAGAACTTCTCATAATCAGTTCGGGATTCAAATAGTCCGCAGCAAAACCCAAACCACGTAAACATAATTTCCTTACGACATAGCATGAGTCATGGTCAATATCAAGCAGCATTTCCAGTACATTTTCCGAAAGAACCGCATCACCATTTGCAATATGCTTTAGAAGATATGCAAAGATAGCGGCCACTGCAATTCTTTGATGGTCATATTCGGAGCGTATGCTAGGTCCTAAACAGGCCACTAACCATCCAATTGATTGCGAGTACTTTGTACAAATCTGATCAGTTAATTGCGGTATTACTTCTAGAAAAGAATCTAAGCTATTTTGGCAAAATAGAAGTACATTTGCTCCTGACGCAACATCTGCATTGCACAGGAACAATTTGAATGTTTCCAGACATATTTTAAAAGGTTCCAACTTGTAGGCTTGACGATTCGTAACTGCACTGGCTTTTTTCTCAGCATTGGCATATATCGGAGCTGTAGTGTTAATATAAGTTGCTAGACCAATGAAAAATATAGCAAACAAGTCTGGAAACTGCTTCTTGCAGATTGCATGTGTTTCAGCATTACGAAGAACTTCTTGCAAGGCGCAAATCGCTTGTAAAGGCCGCAAAGTAGCAATTTTCATACTTTCCGCATTCTTTTCTTCATCATAATAAACAGCCGCTTTCAATATCTTTTTAAGAAAGTCAATGATTTCCACAACGAGTGCACCATCCGCAGCTAAAATTGACCAAAAATTACACGCAGACCTAAACGAAATATCATTAGTAAACACATCCATAAAAGTAACATAAAACTTACTCATTATATGGAAGAGGTTGTTGTAAAACCGAATTAATCACAGGTTTTAAATGATGATTACCCAAACTAGCAACAGCTAATAATGTCGTATTTTGACTACGCTTATTTGCAATCTTTTCATAAGTCACTAAAAGTTTCTCCATCAATTCATTCACAAATGGCTGTAGCTCGCCTCCTTTAAGCGTAATCACGGTATTGAGCAAAACAGCCACACCAATACTGCTTGAAGGCTCAGTATCCAGTAAACCATCGATTAAATTGTCTACAAACATTCCTAATTGATACTTGGGTATATTATTACTGATAATATTGGCCAAATCAGTCACTAGATTGAACATTAACTTGGGTTCTTCCGTGTCTATCTGCTCCTGGACATACGATAAAGAGTTACTGATTAGTTTATCGTGGTCACGCATATGTCCTTCATATCTTCCAGAAATACAAAGCGTCAAGCAAATGCATTCCACAGCAACTTTGCGTGTATTCTTATTCGAGTCGGTGACCCTTGGCACAATTCGTGCCAGAATAATACCTGTTTGCCCAAAAGTACATGGACCTTCATAAGCAAACTTCATATAATCTAAATAAGTTTGCAATGCGGTACGAAGTGCTTCAAGAGCTGGCAATCGATGCTCCAATTTCTTCCTGGACAACCATGGTGCCAACAATGTAAATATCTCATCAAGCGTAGCGGGAGAAATACTTTGAATAAGAAGTTCCTGTACGAGCAGATTAACTTTTGAGAAACTCGCATAAACGTACTGCGAAAGTTTAACATCGCCATGACTTTCATTACTCAATTTGCAATAGATCGCAGACGCATTGAATACATTGTCGAAACAAAGTTTAAGTAAACGAAGTCGTTGATGAGATTCAGGCACATTGGGTAAACGAACCAATGATGTAAGAACCGGTATGACTACAGGAAACAATTCAACATAATCCGGACCGCTATGAAGTTGAATCTGTCCGGAAATCGCAAGCAATACCTTTTCCTTCTCTTGTAAATGAATATGCAATTTATTCCGATTTGGGTGCATCGCATCCGCGATGGCTCCAACTGCTTTCAAGCACATGCTGCGTATTACAAACTCCTTGCAGTTCGTGAGCTCCAATAGCACGAAATCCAAGACTTCACTTTGAATTATTGGTAGAAGTGCATCACCAGGTGCTTCATTGCATATCTCAGCATATGAAGCAATTAAGACGTATCGTATGCGCTCTAATTCAATTTCACCCTTCTGACCTTTCATAAACCCAAAGTTGAATAATTTGTTATTCTTCTTCAGTAACACATCTTTGCGTATCATATATAATTTATCCAATACCAGTTTTAAGTGTATACGCGAAGCTATACCAATTGCTTCAGCGCAAGATTGCAGTTCATTAATATCAGTTAGCTTAACACTTTGAAGAATTGTATCCATAACTTCAGCAATCAATTCTTTATCAGTCAAATGACAACTAATAATAGCTAGACATTTGAATAGAAAGCTTTTTTCAGCATTTTTCGTATTCATATCAAGATCTGATGGCCTGTAAATCAATATAACATTTTAGCTCAACAAAGTTCTAAAGAACTTATTCATTATTTACCTGGGTGTGTAAAGTGGCAATTGTTCTTTTATACATTTGACTAAAGTCTCTTCAAACTTGGGATCCTTGATAGATTCGATTAAAGCTGATAAGAAATCAAATACCAGATCCTCCCAAGCTTTAGAATTAAACGAATCATGATTTTGTTCTAAATACTTCAATAGCGCAGGCAATTTTTGTTCCCAAACCACTCTATAACCGTCAACTTGCCAAATTTTTATGTTCCGTAAAAAGTTAATGATAAAAGTTCCGCGAAAGTGTTCTAACGGCAAGGCCATCATAGCTAAACAACGCACGAATCCTTTTTCGCACGTCTCCTTCACTCCTTTTCTAGATGCCAAGTGTGTAAGACATCGCAATAGAATAACATTCGCATCAGAGTATTCAACCAACATCAAGCAATTTAAAAGCAAATTCCATAAAGTTCCATCCAGATTCTTCACCGACGTGCTTAACATTATCAGAGTATTATCAGCGGTCTGTTTCAAATCTGACAATTCCGTTGGATCAATGGGAGATAAAATCTGTTGTCGACAACATAATTTGACAATAAGAAGTAAATAACTATCAGCATTGGCATCGTTCTGAGTCAAAAGTCCTTTACATGCAAATGCAACAATCGTCTTCATAAGAGTACGTTTCACCCGAATGTTATGGTCATTCAACATCGTGTTTACAGTCAGAAGGACATCTTTAAGACGACTTTTAATCGCGGCGTCAGTTGAATTCGTCAAATGTGTTAGAATTATCAAACCTTTACATCTCTCCTTCTCACCACTGTGTTTCAGCAAAATCAAAACATGGTCCATCGTATGGTCGGTGTAATGAGTGCATAGACATTCAAAACATCGCAGGGCCTCTGAATGACTGCGCAGTAATTCAGGTTGAGCATAATCCGGAGCGGTACATATAAGTTCAGAGAGCGTTTGAAGAATTTGAGTTAATTGAGGTTCAAGTAGAGTTCCATCTGTTTGGGAAGCCATTGTTATAACTGAGCCAATGCATTTCGTTATTGCATGAGGCTCCTTATACCTTCTTTTAATAGAAAGTACCATTAGAACTATAACATTGCGAACAAGTAATAAAAATTACCCACCTGTAGAGTCCCAACAAAACTTGAATACATTTGCTTGTATGTTGCTTTACCTTCTCATCGCCAATTACGTTAAACATTGGGGCAAGAGAATACAAAACATTCTCAACCAACTTTGGTTCTTTACTATGTAACCATACTGAAAACAAGACGTCAAAGGCCATGGCCATTTCTGTATTGAAATTCTTTAACTGAATTGTTGGGTCTGGCGCTTGTTCTGGATTAGAAGTGTACTCAATGATTGCCTCACTAAATGTACCCAAACTATACGCGAATGCTTGCTTAGCTGCATCTTGTTTCAACCCTGCCAAGAGAGGCAACATCATGCCAAGAATTGTCTTCAAATGGGGAACTACCCCATATGCATTAGATGCAGCAAGAGCTCCTAATGTATGTGGAATTGTATAATGGGGCACAACGCCAGCTGACATTTTACCCAATAACCCATCAACAACTTGTACACCATGCTTGGCACCAACCGCAACTAATACCCCACAAGTTCGCAGTTGTGTGTAAGGCTCAACATCAACATGTTGCACCATTAAATTCAGGCAGAAATCAACAATAATCAAGACTGTATCACCGTCGACGTAAATAATATACTCTTTGCATATGTCCTCCATAATTTCAAGAACAATACCCACATGAGCATTGCTCGGCTTGGGATCAACTTTCTTACCAAATATGCAGCATGCCTTGAGGGTCTCGTTTGGATGTTTCTTAGCGATTTTCCTAAGCGACGTGTTTATTGCATCACACACTAAGTTGTTTTTGTCATTGGCACAATCTAGGATGGTTCCTAAGGCGACTGAAAGCAAGTGAATAGGTTAGCACTAGTTACTTACACGTAGCTCTAATGTTTACTTTGTATCTGAGTTTCGCCGGTTGTTTTCATCGTGCCGTTCATGTTCTAGTTCACACATGTATTAAACAGCACTGCCTATTCACTGCAACGTTTTGACAAAGTTATTATTCACTATTATCAGGATTTTAGGTATGTTCCAATTGCGTAGCACTGCATTATCTATGCCTACTAAACATACGAATATTTTACTTTAATTAATAACGAACGGTATGTGAGGAGGCACTTTCGACTGAATTAACCTTACCACCGCACACAGCACTATTAGTTTATAGAATTATTCCTTTAGCGATAATATAAATAGATAAATAGTAGGAGCTAAATGTTGACACTGCACCACACTTCACTATACTAGATCCACATCAGCTGATCGGCTGGTGTCCTTGGTTGTCCTCAACTCGCTATGCGTATGACCAGTTGCATAACAAACTGAATCTTACGAAATCTGAATTTAAATTATGAAATTCTTTTCATAATACAACAAACCACAAGTTAGCTATTTAAAATAATCATTGATACCTAGGCTAATATTGTAGAAAAAATAATAGATAAGTAACGATTACATCAGCAAGTAAAGCGTATGAATCATAAACCATAAAACTTCTGTTTGCTTTAAGCGCACCATAGAAATAGTTTTATTCTAATTAATCTTAAACAACATAAAAACAAATACAACTTATGTATATGGACGGCATATGATAAGGTTAATTGTGATATATACAAAGCAATGCACTTATTCTAAACACACAAATTAAAAACAATTAAACAAATCACGCACAAAATACTTTCACAAAACAATTACAATTACACACACATAAGAAGACATGTATTACAGACAGTTTTAATATTAAAGAAATGCTGAAGTAAGTAAAGAGATCTATTAAGAGTTATTACAATGGAAAATTTACAACAATACACTCTAATCACGCTTAGTGATCTAAGATTACGCTTTCTAATACCTAAAATACCATTAAGAAACTAATATGCCTAAAGTATAAATTAAGTAATTATTGCAACTTTAGGGTTTGTCAAACCTTTCTACAAATATAATTTGCACCGTCTGAACGTATGCATGGAATGTGATGTATGGAGTGGTCGTTCACTTAAAGACTAATTAACATTATACTTATAAATAGAAGTCTAATTTGTTGATTTCAGATCTCATAAATGAGCAAATGAATTAACATTATTAAGTACGTTTGCCACACGGATATTTAGTAATTAAGGTACTAAGTCAAATAATCAATAAGTATAAATTTAAATTGATTGATATATAATGTAAAATATCACTGACTAGTCTTAAAATTTCTTCTAACATTAATGAATATTTTAACGCCATCGCTAAATGAAATTGTACGACAACTTTGTAAAAGTTTACTTAAACTCTGGAATGATTGATGATTTCTTATCTTAATTTAAACATAATTTATTATCGGTGTAATAATAAAATAACGACTTAAGTACGTACCTGCTAACATTAAAAATTAGATTCATGGGGCGCCTTCCCCGAATGCGGAGAGGGTGTCCCCGTCATTGCGTGATTATCATATGCGTAATCTAATGCGCTATCTTCCGCCGGTCTTCTGCTGATGGACGTTGTCATTGTTGCTGGAGTTGTTAAATTATCCGAATGCGCAATGCTACCGCTAATGTTTAATCTCAAATCCCGTTTAGGTGTTGCCGTCGAAGCATTAGAAACCCCGTTCGCTTTTTCCGGATCATCATTTGAATTGTCCTTCTAAAATCAAAGAAACAACTAGATAACAACTAAACAACACTTGTTACTGACACCTGAAAAGCTATGAGGAAAATAACAATAATAAAACGCATATAAAATAGAGAAATTCGATTTACCATTACAACTTTTCAAGACCTAATTCCCGAACGAGGGTACCCCCCATTAATCGCATAGATTCACCTATTGAATCATAAGAGATACCCCATTTTAACAGTAATTGTAATAGTAAATCATAATGGTAAATTAATTATCACATTTTTACAAGTGTTTTATCATCTTTCCAAAAATTCCTAAATTAATCAAATATGCGCACTTTAAATGGAATTTTGCTATTTCTACTTAATAAATCTTGTAAATAAACAATTATTACCTTGAAATAACTGACGATATTATTAGCATTCACATCATTTTTCTTCGCCCATTTGTGCAGTTTAAAAGCACAATAAGCAACATTACAAATCACCAATAAAATGGCAATTATCAATGCGCTAGCTGCCAATTTATACAACTTATTGATATCTAAAATAACAAATTACTCATTACTACTAATTTCCCTCGTTCTCCCTTAAAAGTATCTTTACCATCATCATTGCTTCCTCCAGATGAAAATCCAGCCTTCGAGTTTGCATTTCCAGCACCAATTCGCACATATCTTATGTCATGTAAATAATCTAAAACACACAAATGCCACCGTAATTATCACATTGATAAGCGCGCAGCAACACCTTGCCAAACCTCTTACTACTACGTATTACAATCAACTAATTCCCTCTCTTATATTGTAAACAGTGTGTTATTACATCTTTTGTTATTGCTCAGTTATTATTGTAAACAATCGTCTGCCATGTGCGATCCCGCCGAAGGAATGCGTTATGCAAATGAAATTGTTATCAAATAGGCGCACTTATAAAACATTCGCTCGCTAAACGCTGAAATTGGATTGCAATCTAAACAAAAGACGCACGTAACAGTAAATAATTGTGTCGTTTAGTCAACAACGATAAGAATTCGAAGAGAAACTATTAAGTACGTTACGTGCTAGATAAGGAATTTAATTCATTTCGCGTCCAACCTGTCTCTAGGTTAATGAGCTCTATTTGTTATAAATACTTAAGTAAGTAGCGTGGATTTTCTATAAAGACGATTAAACTATTCCTAGTCATTTGTAATTACGTGCATGAAACTCTTGATTATCTAATTATGGAATTAGTAGTTACAGTTAGCCATAAAAATAAATTACAACTGGTGAATGAGGACTTCTAAACTAAGTCTGGAAAGTTGGCATTGTATTGAATCAAATTGTTTGTGCATTGTTAATCATTAACAATCACCATATTATTAGTATTTTCCGCAGTTTTTTCGTGTAATTTAAAAAACTGCTTGTGCTGCTTACCTACACGTCAGCTTTATTAATAACAAGCGTACAATGCAATGGTAATTTTTTTAAATAATAAATTCCATTCATGAGTGAAAAGAAAAAACTTGTTTTATTGCGATTAAAATAAGGAGGAGCTCATAAACTAAATACTTCTAAATTAATCTGGGTTGTGCGCTAGATCAAGAAGCTTATACTGGGGAATTATTGTTAAATAACATTAACAAAATGGCGGCAGAACTTATTTAACACGCATTCATTTGCGCTCGTCATAAATTATCGCAATTAGCGATATAGCAATTGTGTAAATAATCTAAAAAATTCGTTCGTTATTACCTTGGCACCGATCCACGCAGAGTTTTTCCTCGAAATTATGCGAATCCTTATTGCAAATATCCTCGCAACTTTTGCACTGATTATCAAAGGACGAGCAATACTCCTGCGGCTTGCATGATAGCACACCACATCGCGGACCGGTGATGGTCAATTCGCCTTGTGCTACATAAAATGTCCATCCGGCTACGAAGAGCCACACGCACGCATTCCAATAACTATCAAGCATTGTCTCTTCACTCTCAACTCTTCGTCGAGCTCTTCGAACGCTTCATTCAACACTGTCACAAGTCGCACATCAACTGATGGAGATTTGAGTTACATGACTGACTCTTCTGATTCTTCGATTGTTTATTGCTGCGTGTAATTCAAACGTGCGATGTAAAGTCACTAAGCCATTTTGATTAAACAAGAGTCAACGCGATCTAGAGTTACTCAGCTTCACTGCGTTGCGTGGCGTTCACACTTGGCGAGAGGGTACCAGCAAAGTATCAAAACGTACCTGTTGCACGACAGAGGCATACCTGTTCGATACACACTCCTACCCAACTAATTGTATTCCGTGAACGTGGAATGTATACATGGCGTTGCCGTTAAACGCACTCCCACATTTACCGAAATAATTCCGGATTGTTTATGATGCAACGCACATTTCGCCTGCTTTACCTTGCCGAACGGTGTTGTTGGTATTTACAATTGTTGTGTTTATACGAAGGTCATACTTTTGTACTTTTACATTTGAATCATGCGCGGTTTAAATTGCTATGCTATGAACAATTTTACTAGAAACATTTGGTTTTTATGTATTGCGTATCTACATAGCTTAATAAATCAAGAGTGTTTTTCACGATTTGCAAATCATGCATATTTACTGATTGTGAAAAATACATTTTTCCTGTGTCAACATTCAGTATCTTACGGTTTTCGAATTCTCGAATGAGTCATGAGTCATCCTCATTGGCCATGGTGTTCTTCCACAAATGTACTGAACCGCACCGTAAATATTCTGCATATTAATAATTGCTTCTTGTCTCTTGATATATTAAGCTATTGATTTCATTTAAGCCAGACTGCTGACTTATACGCGGTGGTTTTCTTTGATTTGTTGATAAGATTTACTAACAGGTAGTAGTTTACTAATAAGTTACCTAAACTAAAATAATATGCTATTCTTTTTATGTATAGCCATAAAGTATCCCGTTTTGGTGTTATATTTATCGTACAATCAGTTGCTGTGATGACATAATCAAGAGAGACTTCTTTTTGTTAATTTACAATTCTTTTATTACTTTTCTTATCTGCATTATAAAATGGAGCTGGTAAATAGCTGCAGACACTCTTAAGGCTTTAATTAATATGTTGAAAAAGTAGGGAATTATGATTTATTAATTATGCATTATAATAAATTAATTAAAGAGTAATATTTATTTCACCATTTGAATTTTGAACTTGCGCTCCAAGTTCAAATTAAATTGCGAACGACACGCTCTCTAGCTTCAAGCTAGGAAATCTCAGAGCGCAAGCAATTGTGAACCAACCTGTTGTGAACATAACCAAAATTCAAGTGTTTACCGTTATGTAGTTAGTGTTTATTTATAAATATGTATTCTTATTAGTAAAGAAGCTACAAACAGATGTGTTTGTTAATAATCATCAGTGATGCATCGAGTGTAATCTGTGATATAAAAAGTGCAAATCTAATAGTGCTTCGTCCTCAAAATCGTGTACCTTTAAAAGATTTAGAAAAATGCACAATTGTTTAACCATATTGTTACTTTTTCTTGCAACTGAGGCTGTGCACAGTTCCAACTATACTTTCATAAACCTGCCAGAGGAACATCTAGAGATATACTTCTCCAGGCATAAAGATATTGCTGAGCAATGTCTTAAAGATGCTAAATGTCCTTATCAAAAAGTAGTAAGTAGTTTAGAAAATACTAAGAAATGTTGGGGCTACGAATACGATTGCACGTGGGAGAAACAAATTCGGAGGCCACATTGTCCAGGAGATCATCGCGGGTGGGTGAAGACGAAAAAGAATCAAGAGGAGACCTTTTTCACACAGGCTGATTTTGGCTATGTTAAAGAACAACTTCAAGAAACTCAAATACTTTGTGAACCTCTTTTTCCTGATGATAGCAGTTTGGAATGTTCAGAACATATGCGTTTTTGTCGTGGGCGTAATTTAATGTTGAACTTTACGGATTTACTTACAAGAGATGAGCCTATAAGATATAAAATGGATGTCCTTAAGACAGGTCAAATTGGTAAGAGTTGTATGAACTTTCAATTGTTTCCTATCAATAAATATGTGTTTTAAACTAGGTGGATATTGCAAATTACATGCTGATAGACTAAATGCAAACACAGATCACTTAAGCCCATTGCAAAGTTGGGGACCAGAAATGCGCTTCTTTGAGGAATTAAATTACCGGCCAATCACTGAAAACAAATGCGATGTGGTTATTGATAAGCCGACTTTTATTATGAAAATCGATGCAAGTAAGTCGATTATTAATTCAGTCAACATTTATACTTTTAATAAACTTTTCAGCAGTTAATATGTATCATCATTTCTGTGACTTTGTCAACTTATACGCTTCGCAACATTTAAATTCAACACACTTTGAAGCCTTTACACAAGATGTGAACATTTTAATCTGGGAATCATACACTTATTATTCATCCTTCAAAGAGGTCTTCAAAGCATTCACAAATAATCCAATTCTGGACTTGAAAACATTTAGAGGTGAAGTCGTCTGCTTCAAGAACATCATGTTTCCATTATTACCCCGAATGATATTTGGATTATACTACAATACACCAATAATCTATGGCTGCGAACGAAGTAGTTTATTCAGAGCATTCAGCAAACATGTGCTTCATCGACTCGAAATACCAATTTATCCAAGGGATAACGATAAAGTGATTATTACTCTGATATCTCGCGGGACGAAATATCGGAATATCGTGAATGAAAAGGAGCTAGTCCAAGCTCTTAGAGAACATGATGATTTGGATGTTCGCGTAGTTGAATTCAATGCACAATTACCTTTCCGAAAACAACTGGAATTAATTGCCAATACGGATGTCCTAATTGGCATGCATGGAGCAGGATTAACTCACCTGTTGTTTTTACCAGACTGGGCATCAATATTTGAATTGTAAGTTACGGATTTACTCTTAGACTAATCTAAAGCAAATTATTTTATAGATACCATTGTGAGGATCCTAATTGCTATGGTGATTTGGCACGCCTAAGAGGCCTTAAGTATGTCACATGGCAAAAGGACGAAATGCTTACTCGTCATATTAATGAGAACGATGCTGAAAATGAGCATGCAGCTCATGCAAAGTTTGCTAATTATTCATTTGATGTTGATGAATTTATTCGATTGGCGAAGGAAGCTGCTCGGCATGTAATGGAACATCCGGATTTCATCAAGGAAGTGGGTAAAACTATTAAATATGAGTTGAAAACAGATGCAGGTATAATTGAGCCATTGGAATACGATGAAAGTTTTGAAATTGATAGTGATTTTGATAAATTCACCGAGCAACGAAAACAGATGAATGAAGCGTTTAAAGATGAACTTTGACGATACGTTTAACGTAGTATTGAATATAAATTAAAATGCCAAGTAACAAACTAAATAACTCAAAGACTAAGGCTTGAATTGTAACAAAATGGGACCAAAATAAACTTGAATAATTAAAGTTTTAATTTCCATTTCTTAACGTATAAAAATACAACAATTAGTGAACAACTAAGCATATAAGTTATTAGTATTAATAACGTGCATATCGTATTAACAGCTTTCGTATTAATGCTTAAATTGACAAAACCTGTAAGCAAATTTGCCACTAAGAAATATACTAGTCCATTGTAATTAATAGCCTCATATATTTGTGGAGTGTACACCAATGCCGTTTGGTTGATGTAAAAATAATTTAGAAATTGTTCATAGCCGCATAACAAAAACATCATAAGGTAAGCGATGAATAATACCCACGCGATATAGGTGCTGTTTGCAAGGCATCTACTGATATTAAATAATTCGTGGAGTGCGCACGTGGTAATGAATAACAAAAAACAACCCAACAAAAGAGTGAGAAGCGTACGTTGTTTTGATTTGAATGTTTGTACGATGAAACCAGTAGCGACCGCGATAAAATATAGACCGACATAGCCCAATGAACTCACGATACCTTCGCGGTTAGCGGTGATTAGATTGTCGCGAGGGATGTCCGAGAATACAAATTCTTCCAGCCCATTCACCAGCAATGCCTGGTGAATGGCAGTGATTAGTATGCCGGCTGTAAGACAACCGCGACACGTTGGTTTCGTAAAACTCATTAGGACAGCACTCAGCAGTTTGGTGACTGCCAGCGTTATGAAAAAATTCCAATGCACACCGTACTCGTACTTACTGACTGGATAGCGCGTAACATACGTGCTGATAAAGCGTATCACACCTATTGTGAGCATGGGTAAAACATTAGCAAATGTTTTCCTTATTGAGTGTGTTTTACCGCGTATTTCACAAGCGACCAACCCATTTGCAATCACGTACAGGCCAACGCCAACATCCATTAGTGCAAACCCATTATGCCTGCTCTTCATAAACCGCCATGGAAATGCTTCAAAGTCCACAGCAAGAATGCAGACAACAGTAATTAAATTAATAATGCTTCTTGTACTTGTCAAATAATGTATGTTCTCTGAAGTGTCCTTGTTAACACAAACATTTTGTGTTATAGTCTCAGCATCTTCATGATTTTCATCAATCTTCTTTCTGCTGATGTATATGACTAGAACAGCTGTGGCAATAGCTGTTAGAATAATTATTTTACTAGAGCTGGCTAATACTGTAGTTCCCAATATTATAGGCAGTACTAATATTGCAAAATCCACTATGAAATATTTGGCAATTTGATGTGGACTTTTAACAAATGCTGAAGATAAATTTGTACATATTACAGTCAAGAAGAACGAGGGAAGAATTATCGCCAGGATGGATACTGCGTCCCCATAGTGTTCGCTTGTTCGGAGATCCATTTATGCCAATGATCTCAATTCTAAAAATAATTATATATTGCAAATTAATTCACGGTTCAAAATATTGAGGTTAAACTTGTCATAATATTTACCTCAATTTACCTGATGTCTTTGGCCAAATGCAATAGGTTCACCACAATGTTCAAGCACATAATGTGCAATCTTTTACAACATTATTAGTTTTATTTTTATCTATGCACTCACTTAAAGTCACAAAACACTCCACGTTATTTCATACAGGAAGTTCTATCGGTTTTACATGCGTACACTGGCGCATATGAATACAAACTGTTTGAACGATTGGCTGATGGTGCACTATCGCGCTGTTCCCATAAAAGGAAAGCTATAAATAATTAGTCTTTTTAATTGCTTACTGAACGCTGTTATAAACGGTTACTTACTAACTGTCTAGTGATCAAAAACACCCGTATGTTACATATTAATAACAAAATCTATCAAATCATAATTTCGTTTCTCCCAACCGATATGCGCATTCTATTTGTAGAGATGAAACAATTTCTCATATTAACTCATAAAATATTTATTTATAAATATAACAATATGCTTCGTTTGTAGCTTAAAATTGCATAAATCTGTTGCAAACTTGTATAAAATCAAGTAACATATTGGCGACCATAGCGGCGCTCATTTATTTACAGTACTATTTACAATATCAGTCATTGTGTCTTTTTCTGTGGAATTAGACACGTAGTGCCTAAATAAACTTTACCAGTATAAATGCTATAAAAACCCGCAGCCAAGAATGAGGATCATTACCGATATGGGAAAAATTACGTAAACACCCATACGTGGATTGCACGTGCTGATAAGCAGATCCACGTTATCTTCATCGACCTCGATGCCGTCATGCGTTGGCACTTCAACAATGACGGTTTCATCAGACAGAAAAGTTATTGGGAAATTGCAATCGGTTACGTTAATGCACTCCTTCTCCTTTGAGTTGTTCATATATTGAAACGTGGGCTTAAACACGTCGAAAATCGCATGAATCATATTGTTTTCGATATCATTATCCGAATAAAAGATGTAATAATAATATCCATCTGAAGCCACTTCATGCACAGTCTCCATATGATTCGCTTCATCGAGGTAAGAGACGCTTGTGCACATATCACTTGGATCAAAGCCTCGCACAAGAAGAATGGAGCCATCATAACAAGTTAACAAATCTTCTTCAAAGCTTGATACACTATTAACAGTTGAATCACGCTGTGAAAAGTTAATGGCATTGCCGCCATGTTCAATGCCACCATCGAGCATTTGATTAATATCACGCTTTCTTCTAATTTCCTCATCAATCTTTTTATTGATACGTTCCTCCTCCTCCATCTCAGCTCCGTCATCATTGTTCTTCTCTTCAGCATCAAGCAACGCTTGTAATCGCTGAATTTCATTGCCAATCAATTTCTTTGCATGTCTTCTGGGATGCTCAGCGACTTCTTCAATGGTGTGCTCTAATTTCAATGCTTCAGCTTGTAAAGCTTTAAGGGTGGGTTCTAACTTTGTTGTTTTGTTTTTAGCTTTGTTCAAACGTTTTTTGACAAATTCTTCCGCCTTAACATCCACTGGTAAAGATTCGTTCTTTTGATTTTTCCAAATCTCCTGTGAACGTGATGGTTCTATTTCTTCGACGTCCTCAAAGATTACTTTTACTTGCCGATAATCTTTATCCATTTGAGCGCCCACCTTTTTCAGATTGTGCTCGAGGAGTCCGCAAGTTTTGAGATGTTTGTCGCCTCTTACAACTAAAAGCCGTGAACCTGAATATCTTGAGCAGACTTTTAACTTTACCGTTGCGCCCTTCAGCAGATAAAATCCCCAATACTCCAGGGTATCATCAGGGAGAGTCATAGACTTCTTGAGCCTCAGGTGTTTCCGCTTTGGACTCAATTCCGGCGAACTGCGCAGCTGGAATGCGTTGAACGTGGTGTTCATATGCAGTGAATGTGATGAGCAGAAGATTGAGGAGACTCCATCAAGAATTGCGAGCACATCTGATTCACCCACTTGGTATCCAACGTCAGCAAACAAGCTGTGTCGCAGATAAAGCGGTGTTATGATAAGAACAGTTGGTAAAATTGCCAGCATCAGGCAGAAAATCATCACCCTTTGCACTCCATGCATGTTGCCCAGTTCTAAAAACAAACAAACATTAGTCACCTGGCGATAAACGAAGCAAGCATTTCGATTGTAAGTATGCAAAGTTACGTGGTCATTAATGTTAAATAATTCGGATCAAAACAAGGCTATTATAGTGTTTACCTTCGACGAATATGCCAAACACCCATGAGTTCAAAGTTTCGCTGTAAAACGCACTGATTGAACGCGATGATTCAATAACTCGCGAGTCTTATTGTTATCACAACGTTACGTGCGGCTGATTGATAACTAAATCATGTGTGCATTCGCCAACTGAAATACTGCGTCTAAACGCACACTGGGAACAGTAGTAGTACTGATTATCGATTGACTAATTCCATTAGGTAGAGTTAACACCAACTGCGTTGTAAATAAAATGATTTTCACCTTACTGACCGGTGTGCGCTCAATGTATACAAACAAGCGAACAGCTGGAAGGCATCTAAACACGCACGTCTGCTTTGAAAGCAACAATAGAATTACAAATCACTGAAGCGTGGAGAGAAAAATCAGCAAGCAGTTGCGTGGTAAAACTTTGAAACTCTTTAAATATCTCATAAAATAATTCATTCAAGAACTTAATCCCTAATGGATAATCAAGAGATAAGAACAACAATTTAATTGAAACACTCAATAATTTTCATGAGTTATTGTATTAAAAGTAAGTAGCATGAATAAAACCATTAAGAGATGCGCAAGGTTTATTCAATTGCTCCACTTTGCAAATCAGAATATGAAAATACATAATTTCGTGATAAGAAGCGCTCGTAAAATATTTAAACAGAATTTGTTTTCGCATTGAGTAAGATTATTTACCACACTATTAGCGTATACGGAAACATATTTACTTTGCGCATCATTCGCTCGCAATAATATTACAAATCCGTTCAATAAGCAGGCGCGCTTCTGAATTAATGATACGAACGGCGCGCATCTAAATTTATCAAATTTCCCGGGATTGTTTGCGCGTTTGTTTTTCGGCGCACGAACGGCCCAAAAAACCAAATTTCAACTTACTATGCAACTGCTGGATGGAGTTGTATTTATAGCCCTGGTAATATGCCACATTGTTGGAAGATTGTTGTGCAACAGCCATGTTTGTTTTTATTTTCCAGCGCACACTGTCCTTCGAAGTTCTTTTTCGATTTTGCGCTAAAGTTTAAAATATCCTCGTGTTTTGCCGCCTACTAATCCATTTTCACTTCGCACTTGTTTTTCTTGTAAACACTCGGATCGTTGTGCTGATTGCAGGAGCGACATTAACGTTATATTTAACCAGCGATGTGCAGCATTTTTCGAGCGATTATCAATGAATCAACAAGCAATTGAACTGCTTGCATTGGGTGGACATTAACAATGTTGTAGTGATGTGTGTTGTATTGACATCGTTTGTTTATCCAAGTTGAACCGTATTCAGGAGCAGTTACACACACGCGTGTGGAATCCTTATCAGAAACTTGCGCGCCGTTCGAGACGAAATGCTAAAAAGCGCGTCGCGTCTCTCGTCTTGAGTCTCAACGAGACCAACTCCAACGTAACAAACACATCGTCGAGACTATTTTCCATTGTATGATTACATTGTGATTAGATGCTATCGTCTTGCAGTTTTAATAATGATAAGCGCAAACGTAGTAATTAAGCGCTTACATATGTATGATGCTAGTACCGGCTGGTTTTCCACTTACTGTGTCCTAAATTCCCTAAATCAACTCTGCCCAAACTTGCTTAATTACTCTGCTTATCATAGGATAACTGTGTGAAGTTTTAAACAAAAATGACATGCGTGTTGCCTATAGTAAAGCTGAGTATTTCATTTTTAAAAGGATTTGTATTTTCAGTTGAATGAAATTGACTTCAACTTGATCAACTTTTAAGTTACGTCAAAATTTCACGCCCCTCTGGGCACAGTGCGCGATTTATCTTTACAACTTTTCTGGACCTCGAAGCCTGATGGGGGTACCCTATGTGAAACGCCATTAGTTTGCAAACTTATAGGATATAGTAAAGTCACTAAGATGCGATATGTTCTTGAAAATATTTCTTGGGAATTAACTAACATACATTTAAAGTAATTAGCATAAATAGTTTTATGTTTGTCGCGTGTCGCTGAGTTAGTTTAATTACAGCATGTACGGAAGTTGCGTTTTTCGTAGCAATAAAAAAAGCAAGCGCGCCATTTGCCAAATAACGCGATAACTTGTTAATCATCGTCGTTAATAAATAACGCGTGGCAAGTGTTAAATGGCTAAAGATTATGGTTATATGTGGAATAAAATTGAAAATGTACATGCGGCTATACGCTGCGGATTTGCATACGGATTATCGCTATGGAAACACTTTGTTGAACAAGTTGCGTACTCATTTACGAGCGCGCTGATGGCCTGAATAGGTAATTATGTGTGATTTCGGCGCAGCAATGCGGCAAGACGGCCACCGGCACACAAATTGGTGGCAGTGTCACACACATCAATCAAACGAAACTTCGCCTCCTCTTCGATTTGACTGTGTATGACATATTGAATGAAAATTTCCGGTCGGCATCCTATGTACTCGTAATTCTCATTGCTTTTAAACTCTATTATGCAACAATGTACAACTACCAAAAACTTTAAACAAAATCTCCTAGCAGCAAGCTAATTAATCTATGGAAAATCCTAATTGTAACCGGTTTCGTTTAATCGTTACTTGAATATTTCTTTTGTTCTTCTTGTTATTTATCGTAAAGAATTTATGGAGCGCTGCATCCGTGCATTGGGCTGCAAAGACGAGGTAGTAGGTTGATCAGTTGAAATTGGAAAGTAGCTCCTGAGGTGTTCTCACATCGCAAGGACTAAAACACGATCGAGAAGATTGAACAAACGAACGAACGAACGAGTTTATGCAGTGCGGCTTTCGCTCAGGATTTACTTACACGCGGTAAGTAAAAACAGTGAGCGGCATTCTCAACGAGCGCAGTAACGCGAACGCGTTCGACGTGTTGAGTTCGCGCCGTGCGCTTTTCTTCGCAAAAACCTTCCTTCTCGCCGCACGCAAATGGTAATAAGTAAAACACACTATAAAATCGTTCAACACCTTCCTGTGACCGCGAATACATTTTACGTATCCGTCCATCCTTGCAAGTAATCCGCTGTGCCGAATTTTTTAAAGTTTGCACTCGAATGCAGTGAATGGCCAATAACGGCCGGGAAAGTTAGTTTTTCGAAGAAGAAGAAATTTTGCAATGCACAGTGCGCTTTAAGGATTCCTCCTTTTGACAATATGACGTCGATGTCCGCTAATGGATCGACTTTAGAAATCGGACAAAGCAATCAGGTGATAATCAATCGCTAATCGTGAGAATTTTGCACGTCAACAACTCTTCTTCTTCTATTTTCTCTTTGTTGTATCATCCATGTTTAACTTTAACGCAATGTTTAGTTTAAATTCCAATAATATTTTTGATAAAAATATAGGTATTGTTTTTGCGTTGGAATAGTTTTGTTTAGTTTACTTTAAATGCATGCGTTGTTTATATTTGAACAGCTGCTTCACGTGATAGTTTGCATTTAATACTTAGTTACTGGCAATTTTCACCGAATAAAAATTAAACCATGCTGAACCTTGACCATTAATGCAACATTTATATCAACAATTGGAACGTGCAAAGCAAAGTTTCAAACATATAATCAGATACCATTCAGGGAATTCTATGTAAACAGGATATTTATTATTTATTGCCAGAACAAATTATGTTGGCTTGCGTAAACATAATTTAGTTTCAAATTTATAGATTATCCACTAATAATTCGGGAAATGCATAATTTCTTATCAACAAGAGTTCTTTACCTAACAATTTTTCAGGTATTTTTAGGTAAAATAACGTTAAATTTATCTGTGTACTTTAAATAATTTAATGAATGAATAATGAAACTAGACAACAATTGTGAATTGTGAAAATAAAGAGAAGATGTGTACTTACATTGCAATTACAAAACAATTATTATCATTGCATTGAAATTTTATTTCACATGTGCGCGTTCATCGGCAATTGTTTTGCAATTAATTGAACTGCCAGTCTCTTATGTAAAAACATAATGCTTTTAAATGCGGGTGCGGCATAATAAATTCCACTGAAGTGGAATTCTTCCACGACCGTTCAAGGGAAACATAAAAGAAAACAAAATCTTATAGAAACCTTCCATTAAATGCAACTTCAATCAATGTTTTTTTAATTACATTTCTTGATTAAAACGTATTTCATGATTTCCTATCATGCGATGTTAAGACTACAATCTACTTTAGACTATAAACAGAGCAATTGTTTAATAACGTGTCATTTAAGTACACTTGATTGACTTCAGTCAATCATTTTTATTTGTTTAACATTTATGTAGCAAAACGTAATTAACCTGCTGCCTATTTGTTAGTGCCAATAATGGTTCCTTTGTTCATTCAAAAACATCTGAACAATTATTTCCTAAACTGAATCAAAAAGCAATAAAAACATTGCGGGTGTACAAAACAATTCACATTATTGTTTAATTAAATAATATAATTGCCATTCAAATTGCATTTTTATATTTTCTTTGTGAGTTAATTTATTCAGTGGTCAATTGATTGATTGATTCACTCGGAATTCATTTTGTTCTTTGTTTTATTAGTTGTCTTTTGTATTTTACAAATGTGGGTAATATTATTCATCTCATGTACAAAGTGCGAAAACGTTAATGAATTTAATTAGTGCGGCATTCACGATTAGTTGCAAAGTCGAGAAGTCGCTGGTGGAAATAAAAATCGCGAGTAATTGGCGCATAATTAAATTACAAGCGTGTGGAGTGATTGTGTTCTATGTCATGCACATGCGTGTAAAAGTACTTGAGTCATTTTCCGTAGTAAAACGAGGGAAAAAAAAATGTCTGCGGTGCGAGGCGGCGTGTTGCGTTAATTAAATGTACAATCACGTCGCGGCCTTATTTAATACCTACGTATGAGGAAATTATATGATAATGTACAACAGCTGTTTTGTGGTGGTTGAAGAAAGCGAGTCTTTTCAATGTCTGCACGAAATTCGATGATAAATCATGGAAGTGGGCCAAGCATTTCATTAAATACGTCCGAAAATCCAAATGTGAGAAGAAAATTCCTCAAAACTTCCGCATACCCCATGTCGAATTCATACCATTAGTCGTTCTCTTTTACTACGTTATTTTCTACGCCCTCTGATAGATTTTCCCATAAAAAATTCAAATTACACCGAGGAAATTAATGAAAAGTAATTAAACTTAATAATTAATTACTCATAGAATAGTTGATCATTTAAAAGCAGTGATTATTTCATCATTAACTTTTGTGAAATTTGTGTGAAACGGAAATTCGATTTCTATTTTAGTGAAATTTCAACAAGAAAATAGTTTTTCATGAAAGACTTTCAAACATTTAATCTTTTCATGTAGAAATTGAATGGTTATTGGTTAATTACAAATAGTATAGAATAATTGTATTTTGGAATTGCAGAAACAAATCTCTCGTTGATTTGCACAACGCATTGTGCAACAAATTCAAGGCGCATTGTGCTCGTTCATTGTTGATTGGTTGATTGGCATTTCTAATCGAGCGCAACGGGCTCGCGCTCTCTGTTGAATTGAAATGCCTGGCGAATGTTTCGACCGTGCCGAGCGCATGAACAAATATGAACTAATATTAGAAGTAATTACAGCGCACTCGGTGCGCGTTGTTGTTGGCGCTCTGCATTTAAATATCGCTTCGATTTTCCTTGTAGGCGTTGCGCTGGCCTTTTTTTTTATTGGCGAAAACGCTCCTGTTTATTATTTCAATTTACATAAATATTAGCTACTCTCTTAAACGCGCGCTTAAGATTTATTTATTTATCCAGTATGCGCTCAGCTTAAATCTAATAATAATTAATCCATTGCAGCATGTTGAAATCACTAATGAGCTTCGCCGAAGTCAGTTTGACGATCAAATTGTGATTCACCTTTTGTTTTATCAGATGAATTTCAGTGGAATTTATGTGGTTAACGAGTATGTTTGTTAACGGATGATTATCCGCTTATATAATTTCATATTGAAGCTATATTTACAATAATTATAGGTTAAATATTATACTTAACAAAATCATATATGATTGAGAGCTTTTCAAAAGGCGAAACGTGTAAAGCACACGCAAAGATTATTCATTTTGTTTGCCTGAATAAGAAATGAAATTAAGTTATGATTTTCATGAGTACGAGGGAAATGTAGGAAAATTACCAAGTGAACACTTTTCAATAATTCTTACTGGAAATGGAAAACTTTTGAACATTTCAGTAAACGTAATTTACAGCTACTGGAAACGTGACATTTTGGTTGATATTATTAAGTATTTTATTGCGCATTTAACAAATGCAAATAATTTATGACTAATTGTTCAGCCGGTCATTAAGAAATACTTGTTAATTATAAATAGCTTATCAGCTTTGCAAGATTTCAAACGCCGCACATTTTTTAATTTTTTCCAATTTAATGCACATTCATGTGAGTAATGTGCAGAAAAAAGCATATATGGTATGCGAAATGTATGAATATTTTATTTAAATGTGTTTTTTAAATTAGAAATGACCGAAAGATAAAATAATAACAAAACGAAAAACTATAAACTATGGTAATATTCACGTAATGAGGTTATCAGTTGGTTTAGTACATCAGGTTTTTTAAATATTCTGGCAATGATTTGATTATTTATTGCTGATTGCAATTAATTACGATGGGTAACCGAACACGACGCCCTTGACCTAATCGTGCATTCACGTTCACGTTCGTTGCACATTCAAAACGCAGCTCCGAAAAAACTTTAATGCATTTCGCATAATTTTGCAAATCCACTCAAAGGTGCTCTTTGGATTTGTTTATCGCGATTCGCAGACTAAAAATAACTTCTTGTTGTTTTTGCGGCTTAAGTTGTAAAAACTCTACAAAGGACAAACATTCTCATAAAACTCATAAATTTTTATAACATTATAAAGCAAGCCTTCACTGCTCTGCTATGACGCTAATGAAGAATTCTGGGAAACAATGGGTAATTTTAATTAATAAAAATGTGTAATGCAAATATTTGCAAGAAGTTTCTCAGACGGAATTTAAAAATAATACAGGCGATAGTGAATTGTTCGACTAAATGGAAAATCAGCCGTGAAGGTGAATATGCAAATGAGAATGAAAAGTGTGTTCGTTCATTGCTTGATTTTTTCACTACGTAAAAATAAACACCCGCAGTGCACGTGGCGTGCATGTCGTGTGATAATTCTGGAAAAATCATCGTGGGGCTTATGTAAATATCACTTTTTCTCTGGTTTCGTTTTATTTCAATTCGTTCGTCGAAGAGGAGCTAAATGGATAATTATAGAAACAATTGATAATGTCACGGGACAACTTAGGAATTAATTACGTAGATAAGCCGAATCAATTTTATTTAAGGCATTGCAAGGTGAAAATTCGCTAATGACCTATGCAAACATTCATAGCAAAAGCTATTACAAGTGTGAAAGTGAAAGTGGTTTATGATGATAATGTAACTGAAATTACTGTTTAGTTACTGATTGTATAATGAGATAAATTGCGAAGAAAGACGCATTGGCAGGTCTTTAAATAAAAGAAGTTAAAATGAAAGTTTTGTTTCAAATGCATAAAAACAAGGAGAAGAAAGTTTATTACATAATAAGCAAATTTCAAATGTTTCACGGAATTTTTTAAGATTTACTGCTATTTCTTATTTATCTATTTTCTACTCCAATGGTTCCCAAACTTATTTTACTTTTTAACCACTTAGTATCGACAAAAACTAGGCTCTGAGAGTTTTTCAGGTGATGATACAACTTTGTACTTAAGATGTTTGGTTTTACTGCCCCATTTCGAATACGACTCCTGGAAATTTTCCAATGTCCCTGAAATAGATAATTCAAGTCTAATCATTGTTTTGCGCATCAGCAAGAAGATTAAACCAATCAAATCAGTAGATTTATTTCTCTTAAACAGAGATAATGATTATTAATGATAACTATAAATAATTCATAAACATAAAAAGGCAAAATAATTACACTGAATAAATTTTAATCTAAGAATATTAATTCAGTTAATAAATTTCCTCATGTCCATCGTTCAACTACATAATAATCAACGTCTTTGACGTCGTCGTTCGCTGTTCATTTATATTTATGAAGACTCGTTTCATGCTTGATTGATGAGCGATGAAACGGGCGCAAAAATACAAGAGGAAGTGGTGAGCAATCATGGAACGAAAACGAATTGGATTAGATGCAAATATTATGAGTGAGCAAGTACAGTACATGAATATTACATTAGGTGTTGAAAACGTTTGTTAACAATTCTTTCACTCTTCGAACGTTAAGCGGGCGAAAATTATGCATTCTAATGTATTCAAATTTCAATCGAATTATGGCAACGAACTGAACAAGAACAACGAACAACGAACAAAGTTGAAATAAAAAGGGGCAAGAAGAAATAATAAATGTGAAGAGCGCTATTGACATTGGCATTGTTTCGCACTAAACATTTAAATTGCCCGATTGCTATCTGCCGAGAAAATTTCAACTAAACAATGAATTATTTATAGCACTCGCTAAGTAAGTGCGGTGTACTGCATATTCTAATTAGGCACTGCTGCAATGCATAAATCACCTGTGCTTATTACAACAACAACAACAAGGGCACGAAATAGCGGATAATTCAATATCAATGACTTAACAGAAAAGGACTCATTTGCATTTTCTATGCCTAAAAAAGAAACTAAAAGAAAATCATCTTCTTTGTATTACCGCAGCATTGCACGACATGAATCAAGGGGGTGCAAATTGCGTGCGTGTGTATTACCTATGTAGAAAGAGTTGTGAACAAATGGCAATGGCATTGATGAGGGTGCGATGCTTACTTGCTGATAACGCTTTACGAACGTAACGTGTGATTAATATCGTGGCCAATGCAACACGTTCAGGGTCTCTATCTAAGGGTTAGATCGATGAAATGCAATTCAACAAATTCCTTATTTAAGAAACAAAACAACTTAAACGTTTAGAATTATAATGCTCACATTTTTGTTGTTGTAATTTTTAATATTTTGTTAGCTGGTTAAACATTTAACTTCTTCCGGTTTAATCCAGTTTTTCCTTAGTTTATTGTACATACACTGAGCATGTAAAAAACGTAGTAGAATTAATATAATTAGAAAACTTTTCCAGTTTGTTGATAGTTGACTAATTCTTCGAAAAATTAACCTACTTTCTTCACATCCATCGAGTCATTACGATACCATTAACTATTCTTGATTAGCGCAATCTTAATTCAATTGTTTACTTCACCATAGGACTTAATCATAACGAAACGGACGCGCAAGAAACGCTTGTGGCTAATTGCTACCGGAACTGTGCTTGTTGTCATCGTTGTAATAATTGCCGCGCTGACGATCATTGGCAGTGATAAGTCGGATTATGATAACGCCAAATTCAATGGACCCGCAGGACCAACAATTAGTCTGGACGATGTACTCACTGGCAGACTAAACGCTAAAAGTTTCAACGCCTCTTGGGTGTCTGGTACTCAATGAGTTAATTTCATGAATTACAAGATGTTTAATTTCGGGTGATTTTTAGGGGATGAATTACTTTATCGCGGTGCTGCTGGTAACGTATTATTGTACAATGTCCAGAAACACAGTGTAAAAGAAATTTTACCATCTAGAACTCCGGTAATTTCAATTAATTAGTACTAAGAAGTTAATTTAAGAAATTAATCTTTTAGATACTGACCAGTGCATTTGATTATGAATTATCACCAGATCATAAATATTTATTGATTGCCCATGATTACCAAAAGGTACTTAATTATTAATTAATAGGAATTTGAGTTTTAACTAAGTATTGATTGTTTAGATTTATCGTCATAGTTACGTAGCACAATATTCAGTAATCAATCTTACAACAAGAGTGGTCACTCCAATCGGTGTTGAGCAGGATCGCGTCCTGCAATATGCAAAATGGGGACCAATAGGGAACGCATTGGTTTATGTGGCGCACTTTAACGTTTATTACAAGCCTGAAGCAGAGAGCACTTCCTACAAGTCTCTTACAGTTGATGGACTTCCCGGTCATATTTATAATGGCGTTCCCGATTGGGTATACGAAGGTAAAGCACGACAGCGCACTTACGCAGTTTGATGTTAGTAATCACATTATCTTGTGCTTTTATTGCAGAAGAAGTATTGAGCGCAAAGAGCGCGGTGTGGTTTTCGCCCGACGGCAAGAAACTCGCTTATGCTAAATTCAACGATACGCTGGTTCCCTTAATGACGTTCCCGATCTATGGAAGGCCTGGCAGCCTCGAATACCAATACACGCGAGGCATACAAATTAGATATCCAAAGGTAGGATCCCTATCAAGTGTTGTAATTAATTAGCTGGAAGAAGGCAATTAATTCTTGTACGCGTACGCACTTTTATCAACTTTTATATGGCTTTTGACTTTCTACTACAGCCTGGCACAAGCAATCCAGAAGTTTCGTTGCACGTCGTGAAATTGGATGATGAAACACAGGAACAACTCCAGCCGCCAAAACACTTGGGGGAGTAAGTTAATTAATTAATTAACGTTTGAAAGCTTTCGCTAATTAAATTCCACTTGTTTTCTGCCAGTGAACCAATATTGGCAACGGTTACATGGGCGGATAATTCAACTGTTTGCGCAATCTGGAACAACCGGATACAAAATAAAGGTGATATTATTGCCTATGGAATTGAAGGTGAAAATCAACATGTTACAACTGTAAGTATTTGTTTTATTATTAACACATGCGTGACTCTTATTTAAATTCTAGGTGAAACGATTACATGAAGAAAAAGGATGGTTGGAGTTATTCACGCCCCCGATTTTTGACAAAACAGGCATGCAAATGATTATCATCTTATCGCAGCCCCAAATTGAGGGTGGTTCATATAAACACGTTACACTTTTGGACCGCACACCCAACAATGTGTCAATGGTGCCATTAACCCATGGTGGTTTTGTTGTTACCGATATTTTAGCTTGGGACCATGATACAAATCTAGTGTAAGTCGAAATTTAACAGGCTAATAACTAATTTGAAAATGGCATTAATTATTAACATTATTCTTGTAGATATTATCAAGCAACAACTGAAAATGACCCAGCCATTGAGCACTTGTACTCATTAAATGTAAGCACTCATAAATCAACTTGTATTTCATGCAATATGCACTCTTCGAATAAGAAAATTGGATGTCTTTCAAATTCCGCAATGTTTAGCATGGATAAATCGCATTTTGTACATCAATGTCTTGGTCCTGATGTTCCTGAAATCAATGTTTATAGCACCAAGATGAGTGCGAACAAGAGAGAATACAAAAAAGAATTCCTGTGGGAGGATAATCAAGAACTGAGGGATTTAGTTGATGAAAAACGAGTGCCCGTTATTAAACGATTTACGTTTGAAGTTGATGAAGGATTTGAAGCGCAAGTTTTGATGAAATTTCCGTTTGATATTGATGAAAACACTTCCAAGAAGTATCCAATGTTGGTTAATGTGTATGGAGGTCCAGATTCCTTCCAGGTGGTGGAAAAGTTTACGCTTGATTGGGGCAGTTACTTGACTGTTAACAAAAACATAATTTACGCAATGATTGATGCCCGTGGATCAGGACTTAAGGGTGACAATATGTTGTTTTCAATCTTTAATAAACTGGGCACAAAGGAGATTTACGATCAAATAAATGTCACACGGTATGTTGTAACAAGTTTATGAGGTTCTTTATACAGTTTTAATTGTGGTATAATTTACAAGGCAAATACAGGAAAAGTTCAAATTTATTGACGCGTCAAGAACGGGCATTTGGGGATGGAGTTATGGCGGTTACGCATCCGGAATGGCTTTAGCGCAGGATAAACAAAATGTTTTCAAGTGTGGCATTTCAGTCGCACCTGTAACCGACTGGCTTTTATATGGTACGAATAAATTATGCTCAAGTGCATATTAATTTACATGAAATTGGCATTTTCAGATTCTATTTATACTGAACGTTTCATGAATATTCCACGAAACAATGCAGAGGCGTACATAAACGCTCAATTATTAAATAAATATGAAGGACTTCGCAACAAAATGTACTACTTAATTCATGGCACGCTTGATGATAATGTGCATTATCAGCAATCAATGTTATGGTCCAAGGTGCTTGAGGAACATGATATTTTATTCCGCCAACAGAGTTATCCTGATGAAGACCATGGCCTTGGTTCGGTGCGTCCACATTTATACCACTCCCTGGAAAAATTCCTGGATGAATGTTTTAATTTATAAAGTGTATGCATTTCTGTTATTGTACATAAGATTATAAAGACTCGATGTTATTTTTTACGATAACTATATTTGATGTAAATAAATATTACATTTAAACTTCCTTGATTACTTGGCTGAGCCTTTTGTATGCTGCAATTGAAGCAAAAAGGTTTTCATTTAATTCTATAGTCAATTAAAGAATAAATAATACTGATTAATTGTTTAAAGAATTTTAATTCATCACAAATGGCCAGCAAGTTTTCATAGAAATCGTGATCATATGGTTACATCCACATTATTAATTAATATTCAAAACTTTATATTTACGTTTTATTATACAACAAATAAGTCATTAATAAACTTTTCAGCAGTAGTAAACACTAACGTCATCAGAAGTCGCAATTTTTATGAACAGCTGGTTCATACCAGGCCATTTCCTCAACGCTGTGACGAAGCGACCTATTCGCCAACTCACGCCTGAAGAACATAGTCTGCTCACTGGCAAATCGTATAAGAAAGTTGGTCATCCGTTTTTTTGTTATGCAAGTACACTTTTTATTACCTAGGCGGCGCTAGCATGCACTATCAGAAATAAATTTTATTTAGCGTCCGCACCTGCTGTATAACCTCAGTTTCTAGCCTTGATCAATGTTGATGGTTTAGTGCTTAGTGTTCTGTGTGTTATCAGCTGTAGTAAGTGAGTGACAACAACATCAAGCAATCAACGAGCGGTGTATAAATCAGAGCTGCATTGTGCCCTGTTTATTTACATAATTATCAATAGCAATTATTGAACTGTGAAGTGGCATGGCTAGAGAATAGATATGGGTGCTGCTTGAATCACAAAATGATAATCATACATTAGTTTGCTATTGATCAGCAACAAAGGAAATTGTTCTTCAGTTTGCAAGGCTGTGTTGTGGTGGGTACTTGGGTCTATTTTGGGGATTAAGTATTAAACAATAACAATGGAAGTACAGGAAGATAAGCGAAATATGTGGAGTTATATAAGTTCATTGGGTGTTGCATTCACAATTCCATACATTGTGTACAAGGTTTTAAGGACTATATACATGAACAAAATGTATGGCAGTCTAACAGGAAAGGTAGTTAACACAATATAGTCATTGAGCAAACATTAATTATACCATACAGGTTGTGGTTATAACTGGGGCAAGTTCTGGGCTTGGTGAAGCTCTTGCTCATGAGTTCTACAAAAATGGATGTCAGGTTGTTTTATGTTCACGACGACGTGCAGAATTAGACAGAGTTAGACAAGATTTGTTGAAGATGCATTCAACAAAACCTGTTTTACACCCAATCATTGAGCCAATTGATTTGGCTGATTTGCATAGTCTGCCTGAACATGCCGAGAAGATACTTGGAATCACTGGACATATTGATATTCTAATTAACAACGGTGGACTGTCCAATCGCGGCACCGTACGTGACACAAAACTGGACGTCGACGTTAACATAATGAATGTTAATTATTTTGGTACAGTTTGCTTTACCAAAGGTGAGCATATTTTTTGTTTGTTGTCTGCGTTCACGCTGAATATTAATTAAAACATGTTACCAGCATTTTTACCGAGCATGATCAAGCGTAAACAAGGACATATTGTGAACATGAGCTCTGTTCAGGGCTTGATTGCTATTCCTGATCGCTCTTCATACAGCGCTTCAAAACATGCACTCCAAGCTTTCAGCGATAGTTTGCGCGCTGAAGTCGCCAAGCACAATATCAATGTGACCGTTGTTTCACCAGGCTATGTGAAAACAAACCTATCATTGAATGCCCTCACAGCCTCAGGGTCCAAGCATATGCAGGTGGACAAGAATACTGAACGTGGTTACGAAGCTTCCTACGTGGCCCAGAAGGTGCTGAGTTCAGTAACAACCGCGCAATGCGAAGTCGTCATTGCCCCCTTGTATATTAAATTTGCCATCCTCTTGCGTAAGTTTTATCCTTCTTTGTATTTTTACTTAATGGGACGTCGTGCCCGAACAGAGGCAGCCTAAGTAAATTATCGCGAGAAGCACATTCCCTAAAATAGCCTTAATTCATCGTTTCGGATCGGTGGTTAACGTAGAAAACATCACACAGTACTTTAGACTGAAACGATGTCTAAGTTATTTATGTTTAATGTTAATATTGTTTTTATTATCGTGCGTATTCATCGTTGTTTAGTCAATAATGGTTGATGGTTTAAAAATCAATTAAAGTTGTTCATTTGTACAACAATATATTATTCTCCAATCTGGCAACAATTTCATCATCATCAAAATACACAACAACCAATTACATATCTCACTGGGTCTCATGCTTCAATCGTTGATATTTGATCAAATTTTATGGATTTTATGTGTCACATAGGAGTTGATAACAAATTCAAACAATTTGCGTGTGACTGAATTTCCTTAATTTGCATGCTGCCTGACTGTATGGTATCTAAAATAGTTTTCTGCTTTGAGCTTTTAATTGATATCTAACTACTACTTAAACTTATTTCGTGGTGGTACTGTCATGCTCGCGATACGCGTGTACGATTAAGGGGGTGGTTTGCGGTGCGGCGGGACAACAAATGAAAATGCAAAGTAATAATACATAAAATGCAGTTTTTATAGGAAGAACGCTTCCGTTTCTGGATGAATTAGTATGCTGTGTATTGATACGATACAAGACAAATGGCAATCGTCACTTGGTTCATATGGTTTGTGTGCAACAGCCCCTGGAAGTATTTGAAACATGCCTAAACGCCCTAGTTTACTACATATCATGTCTAATCCATCCATGAACACCAACTTGCTTTTCATATATTTAGCGCTCCCCGTATTGAAGTTGGGGTAAAACAAAACTAATGAGAATATAATGTAACGCGTAATGGCGCACTATCACTATTTGGGGTAATTCACCTTCGTTGGGCGGTTACTGTTTCATTAATCTATATATTCTGAATGCGCACAAGGCCGCCCCGGATAGCGTTACCGTCCAGTGTAATATTTTCCGCTTTGTGTCGTCTTTGCGAACCAATACGACCGGAGCTGCAGCGGACATTGCGCTCAATACTGGCAAACGGGAAAGCTTTCGTGGATCGCGTTCCACCTACAAGGCAAAATGTGATTATCTGTTGTCAATGAATATTGAACAAATTACTTGATACTTGACACAATTATCAAACTGCCAAGATGCAGTATATAATCCAGTGCAGAGTAAGGACACAACACCTAAAGGTGTATAAGTTAAGGGATTGTCTGGCCATATAATACCTGGAGGATCAAAAGTTCATATAACTGTGGCAATTGCTTTTGAAGGCATACTTACTAGAAATAGCTGAACCTACACCTGATAACACAGCTGATTTATGGAGGCAATTGCCCACACTGATCCATCGGGCAGTCTCATCTCCCAATTGTGCAGGCTCAATCACAATGACACAGCAATGTGCATCAAGCGCCCGTTCCAATTCCATTGCAAACGTTTGATGTGCATATTCGCTATCGTAAATCTCTCTTATCACAGCCACATTGCTTGAGTGAATAACCCTACAAGAGAGTCACTTACCACACACCCAGACAGAAAGAGAATTGGCCATAATTACCTATCACCACCAGCATCCATCCTGAGTTTGTTGTTGGCTGGTACAGCCTTTGTGCGTGCACGTTCACTTGGACCACTCACTGAGCCGGTGTGCAGAGCTTGTTTAACGAGAACTGGCACTTTGCAAATCTCGCCGGACGCGCACAAAAACCGAAAATTTACGCTTTGTCCCAGGAGTATTTGAGGTTAGTGATGTCAAATCAGAATTCTTAATTTCGTGTTGTTTGACATACAATTTATGTGCCGCCGTTGTGATGTTAATTGCACACGAACGTCGGCCCGCCTTACCGAGATCTATCAACAACAACAACAATGAGCGATTAATAAATACACTGGATGCAAAAATAAACTGCGTTATTGTCAGATTGCAGCGATGAAATCATCGTGACATTGGGATTTAAAAGTTACGTAATTTTGTGGCATTTACACCGCATATGAACCAGCCACCTTTGTCCACTATGAAAGCAGGCTTTCACGAGATTTTATTATTAACTGGACGACATAATCATTTAGCTTTATAATTACGTTTTAAAATCCAATGAATGCACATTCCCTCTGATGGCAACACAGGCGCATTTAAACCTAGTTGATTCCCGCCTTGCCAGAGCGCGCACGCCGTGCTCGATGATGGCTGCCAGTACGAGTTTGTCCGGGCATGTCCGAAACAAGTTTGTTGCAATAATTATTAACGCTTTTCGGTGCGCACTAAGAGTACCGTGAATGCCGCACGTTAGTTCACATTGAGCAACGTTGGCGGTTGCGACGGCTTGTTCGTTATCAGCAATACGCGAGTGCGACTTAACAGTACGAACATTTAATCGTGTGCGATGGCAACGACAGACTTTCTTGATTTCCGGTGCGTCGCTGCCGCCCAATGACGATTGCCTCATCTTCGCGCCAATTACTCAGTCTCGTTACAGTAGTGGTCAGTACGGTAGCAATTAGAATCGCGAGTGACAAGTGCGGGTCGTGGGCACGTGTGTTTGGGCATTTCTACCTGCTGCTGAATGGTGTCCGGTGTGCCGAATTGGATTCCAGTTGGACAGGTAGCCGGCAGCGGCATTTAAGGACAGTTGTGCAAGTTGGGACGTCGAGGATATGAGCGTCGTCGAGGAGGAGGAGTACAATGTCGCACTGCAAGAAGTTCACGCCGAATATCTTCAATAAGATCAAATGCTCGAATTGCTTTCGGCAGAAAGAGGAGCACAGCGCCGAAGCACTGGAATGCAACCGAGTGAGTCCCGCTATGATTACTCTTGTTTTTTCCTCTGCTTTTTTTCCAGCTCGCGCTTGTCTTTTTACATGCACACCGAGTGCACATGTTGATATACCCAAGTGCGTAATGCACTGTTATACACGACGACGCGTGCGTTGCTTTGCCCCCTTGAAATTCACAGCTAAGAATGCAGTTACTTTGCGTTAGCGCAACCAGCCAGATAATTTGCTGCGATATTATTTGGAATGTGCCTGCATGCCGCAGGTCTTACACCGGCGCTTATCTGCATATATCTGAAGTGCTTCAATTTCAATCATTTTCCTAGTTACGTTCGAACCATCTTCAATCTGTTATCGATGTCTAAGCTAAGCGCACTCGAACAACGGGACTTTCCTGATCAACCTGCAGGACGACAGACGCCAATCTGTCTCACATTCTTATAATCACAGCCATCATAACTTTTCCCAAGCGTTACGCATGAAAAATAAGAAGATGAACAGCATCGCTTGATTGCCATTGAAAATAATCAGCAAAGTATTGTAGGCGTGTATTTCCTGTTTTATGGTATTCTATTTCGAGAATTGTTATTTGTTTTTCCGCTGCTAAAGCGAAGCAATCGCAAGGACGAAAGGTGAAACAGCGTAAACAAAAAATATCAAAGGAAATCCAGCTGAGCATTGTTGGTTCATTGTTTACATGCGTGTGTTTTTGCAAGTTATGCATTCGCAATTGGTCGTGGATTGTATTGCACATTATCTCATTAGCATTAACGTATTAATGCATGTAATTGTATTTGAACGGATTGCTATTATTAGCAATTTATTAGTATAGCAATTATTCAAGTTACAAATACGTAACAGTCGAACACACGCGATAACTTATCGTATTACTTGAGGATTCATCATTAACCAAGTTTATCATCAAGTTGCTAGACATGTTAGTCAATGTTGGTAGAAACTGATTGTTGATAAATAATTTAAAGCTTTTTAAATGCACAGTGCATTGCGGTTTGGTAAAGTACAGAAACGTTAAAGCTTCGCTTGCGGTTTTGTTTAATTTATTATGACAAAGTGAATTTGAAGGACGAGCGATAGTGAAAAATTAATAGTTTTAAAATATTATTGAGTAAAGTACAAGTACTGCACTATTAAAAAGTAGTAGGTTTTTGCGATTCGTGATCCATTTGTTGTTATTTCTCAGAAGGAGCGAAGAAATGTCCATAAAAGTCAAAAATTGCAAGCATATGTTGCAGTATCAATGTAAAACACGATTAGGAGTTTACCAGGTGAGCTAGCAAAAAAAAATGGTTAGGTAAATAGTATTTAACGTGTCGATTACCACCCAACTAATGATTTTTTAACAAGCAATTAACGCAAGCATTTGTGTCATTCGATGAACGTATGCATTTTAATTACGTTAGCAATTATTTGATGATTGGCGCGGTCGTTTTAGCGCGTGTTGTGATTCACCAGCTGCTAGCAAGAAGCACGTCGCATCTCGTTGCTGGCGTGCTGTACTGAGCGAGCTCAGCAGTTTGTTGTACAAAGTTGCAAAGCAAAGCGATGCATTTGCAAAAAGCCGTGGCGCGACAATGTTGAAAAACACGAATGCAACGCACTCGCATAATAATCATAATCAATCGACGTTTGCGTGTCGCGCTTTTTGCGCCGATGAACATACACAACTAATAAGTAGAATGCGCGCACGCTTGGCTTGCAAAAGATTATTCTATTCTAAATTTCATTAGCGATTTCATCTACTTTCTCTCGTTCGTGTGCTGCTGTGGTCTTCGAAGCGATGCGAATCGTTCGATCGACTTTGACATTCGTATAAATAAATTACGTGCGCGCTCGCGCATTAACACAAATGTCTTGAGCTGCTGCTGCTGTTGCTGGAGTTGTGTCGTTAGAGCAGCTCGAAAAAGAGAGTGATATTTTACAATGACAACAAATAATCAACGTTGATAAGTTGACTTTTACCTTTCATCATTTCAAAACGTGATTTGACTCATTTGGAAATTTAATCGTCGTTTAATATTTGCTAATTAACCACATTTGCTGTATCGGTAATTGTGCATTGTTGTTTTCCGGTTGATAATTGAATATTGAATCGCGAATGCGGATTATTGCATTGTGTAATCATGCAAATGCAAACATGGACAGGAAACGCACAATTATCGCGCAATACATCAAAGAGAAAGAATTATTTATACTTATTATACCGAATAATTACGCGCTCGAATAAAATGCAAACGTCGTAAATTAGAGTTGTATAAGCGACACACGCATGCATTTCGAGAATGGCCGAGCTGATTTTATGAATGCTTAATTAATTTAGACAGTGCGCAGCGTTATATCAGAAATTTCTAAGTCATAGAGAAGTGGATGTGGATGTGGAAATCTCGAATGTATAAACAAATTAATTCCATTGCATAATGCTTGACTATGACTGAATATGTGTCATAATATTCATTATTTCTATTTGTTTAAAAAATTTCAGCGCGGAATTTCGTAGTCTTTAAAGAATTCAATCAATTTAAAAGTTTCGCGGCGCTGACGTTAAACCAGCAAAGAATTTAGGGTATAGAAAAAGTTATTTAGTATTTTTATTTATCGCTGAATTTGAAACGAAGTTACTGAGAAGTTTATCGATGTTCATAGCTCAATAGTATCTTCTTCTTATCTTATCTCGTGTTTGCGTCCGCAAATATAAATTTGCTAAGAACTTAAACTTTTATTAGAATTTAAAGTCCTCTTGTCACTATAATCCAAGAGTCAGTTAACTCATTCAACAAAGCTTACAGAACTTGCAGAATTTATATCAACTTTTAACATTTTAAATGGACAGTTAGAATTATTATCTTCAGAATTATTCAGATCTAACTGACTGCAGTAGAGTATGTGTTAAATTTAATTGAATTAAAATGTTGGTAATTATTTGTTACACGTAGCAAGTGTGAATATTTGAATGAAGGTAAACATAAGCAATATTTGTTAAAATGCATGATATTTTTCTCGCAATCGGGCATGTGCATTGCTCGCATTCATACAACATTGGCGCGAGGCGCGTAGAATAAAAGCAGTACGAAATAATAATAATAACACACATGGACAAGTCGATGGAATGCAGGTAGTAGGCTGCGTGCGCTGCGCTTGTGGCTCGCGCGAACGCGCGTCGTTCAGTTGCACGAGAGGCGCAGCTCGCAACGAAAGAGATGATGATGATGATGATGACGATACGAATAATACGTGTGTGCGTGCATTGCATGGTTTGTTGTTGATTTCTGGCAGAGCTGCTGGTTGCTTCAGATTCAAGTGTCTTCCTTCCTCGGGAGATCGCGAGCGCGCGCGAACGGCAGCGCATCCGAGGTGCGTTTTATCGATGGCCGCGGCCTCGAAGAGTAGCAGCAGCACTCTTATTGCACGTCGTATCTCACTTTTATTTCATCGCCATTGTTTTTATTACTTATTACATGCATACGTCGTACGTCGTTTCATGGATGCGGTGCGGTTATGCATAACACGATAAATAACTAAATAAGCGATTGATTTTTTCATCGGCGTATATTATTTGCTATAAGGAAATGTGTGCAAAGTTGATGCTGATGGTGGTGGTGTTGTTGTTGTTGTTGTTTTCGGTCGATAGCAATGCGCTCTAGAAATGAAACAATTTCGTTCTGATTGAGTGCGCGCCAAATGTTGTAAAGCATAACATAATAAAACAAACAAATGAGCAGCAGAAATAATGCTACCGCATTCATGCGATTATTGCATCGCAACGGGTACGTCGTCAGTCAATGTTCGCTTTACGTCTTTTTGCGGTGGCGGCGGCATTTTTGTAGGTTTCGTTGAGGAAGTAGGCAAAAAATTGAATGGTGGATGGTTGTTAATTAAGCGGTGATAGAGTTGGAACAAATGAGCAATGGAGAAGACGGCGCGCGGCGTTCGAAAATTAGTTCGCATGAGTGGCGAGATAGAGAAGAGATGAAGAAATTCAGGCTGGTGTAGTACATGCATACATAGATTGTGTATTGATACACACACGTGGTTGCGGTTTGCGCGTGCACACATACGCGATGGGCCTTAACTGGTCAACGAACTGTTCGCTATTGCGTCCGCGACCGCGGCTCCGCGAGCCGTGGATTTACTTATTACGGCGATGATCATCATCATCATCATACTTGTGCGCCGCGGCGCAATGTCTTGCGTGCAGCATGTGCACATGTGCGTATTTATTATTAGAATTTAGATGCGTTTCGCGCATCGCTCATCGTTTATTTGTTTATTTTCGTTAGCGCAATGCTTTATTTATAATTTTACGCCACTCGTCAAACGGACGTAAATGTTGAACTCAAGAAGAATTAGATAGTTTCAGGAATAATATCGTAATAAGCAAATTGTTCTTGAGTTTAGGACTTTGAATGTCTGATGCTTGAGTTTAGTCATAGTTTAGTCGTTTGGTTGCATAGATTTTGTTGCGAAAAATATTTGCACATTTTAATTTTCAAGTTGCGACATTTTCGTTTTAAAGACGAAAAATGACTGACATACAACTTAATAGAAAAGGAAATTGTTTTTAGCAATAGGTAACTAACTTTTTTAAAGGTTTTTTTATGGAGATGGCAAATATTATTTATTCCATGTAAATGAGAAATGATGACTTATAATGTTTTCTGTTTGTTTTGCTTGGCAAATATTTAGACTTAATAAGTAAGTGAGGATATTTTTATCTGGCTAAAAATGGATTTGGCCCAAAATGTGTATTTACGATTTTCTCCGAAAATCAACACATTGTCTGGCCGCGTGTGAGTGAAAACGGGGAGCGCCGCGAATGAAGTAAATATTAGAAAATAAAGAAAATTACACGACGCATTGCGTATACGGCATACGCGTGTAGTCACTTAGCGCGCAATGCACTCGGTAAAAAATATCGCTCAGCGAGTGTAAATAAAACTTTTACTACTTCCGCTCTGGCAGTCGAGGCACGCAGCCAGCAAGCAAGCAAGAAACACGTATCTCTGGTGCGCAACTCTTTTGCATTCGCACTCTGCGCGCGCTATCTTCCTTCGTGTCGCATGAAAGGCAGCTGGCTAGCAACTTTCCATCAAAATCAAGTCTGGTTGCGCGTCGGACGTGAAATTTACACACGAAAAAATGTGATGAAACGCATGCCTAATAGAGCAGAAACACATGCCATACAAATTGCTCGAATGCGTTGGCCACGGCCGGCGTTTTGGAAAACCGCAAGGTAATGAGCAATGCGCTTAAACACGTACGTATTTATTAGTTTTGACTGATTACTTCTTCGCTCAATACTTATCAAGTCATTAATTTAATTGTCCGCACTTTTCGTCATTTTAAATCATATTTTACGACTAAATTCATGGAGAAATCTTCAATTGAACATAATTGATCGGTTATAACGACGAATTTTACTTAGTTGTATGAAATCTTGATGGATTTTGTGATTTTATGAAAGAAATAGCTGTCGGATATAACGACGAAATCTATTATGCGCGCGTAATTGAATTTTACAATTTGCGTAAAAGGTGAACTTGAATTTAGTGTCGTAATCACATTAACCATGTGCGGCTTATTGTTTGGTTCATATCGCTTGCAAATCACGTTTGATTGATTCTGATTGAATTAAGTGCGCTTCGAATGCCGTGATTTGTTTCTATTTTTTTTACGGCCGCAGTGCACTTTTAATCATTTAATATCACTCACGGCCATTTGCACTTGGCCATTTCGCATTACGGCATCGCGCATATTCGCGTGTACTGTACTTTAATTGTTTATGATTTGCTCGTGGTAATTGGTCATTCACGATGGCGTATTCACAATTAGTCGCGCGCTTTATTGGGAAAAACTAATGGAAAAATGAGCGCGCCGCAAATTACCAGCCGTCGTTTGTTGTTCTTGTTCGTTTGTGCAAAGGCGCATTGCGCGCGCGCGCTCGCTCGCTCAACAACAACAACAACGGCGCTCTCAGGGAGCGGTTTCCTATTTGTTGTTCGCCGTTCTTCTGGTTATTGTGGCGAGCTGAACGTAGCGGCTTTTTAATCAGCTAGCCATTATCGAAAGCTATTGTTTTTCGCCTTCATTTCCTTCCAAATGTTAATACAAATGTAAACATCACGTTTGCCGTTTAGCTACGTGTTTCGCATTTGTTTCAACTTTGCCATGCTGATAAACATTCCAATAATTCTAATTGCGAAAAATTCGAGGTTGCTAAACGTTCAGAGTTATTATAACACAAAGTTTAAATTTCCTTTAGAAAAATTGAAAGAGAAAAAAGAAATTTTGCTAGTAGAAAAATGATGAAATTAACTTTATCAAGTTATTGCGGAAATGACTGCTGAGATTGAACTGTGAGTTTGAAGATAAATATTTGCAAATATTATTAATAATATTAAAATATTCCATTCATAAAATTTAATCTCGGCGCAAGTGGCTTAATAAATCCAAGAATAAAAGTTTACGACTGTTGTAATAGGTCATAAAAGCAGGCATTTTTTTGCCGCGTACGATTTTTCGAATTACAATCATTAATGCGAAGCAATTAGTTCGGCATTAAACGTAGGTATGTACGATCGCGAAGGTAAACGATGTCGTCGTTTTTGGGTGGCATTCACTTGTCAGCCGACAAGCATCAATCGCAAATCAGCGTACTCGCGCGCGCGCGAAACCAGAAGTCTCCTTTCCGCTTCTGCGTTCGCCGCTCGCCGTATTTGCGCGACGCGCGCGCGAAATGTTTATAATGATTGATAATCACGCGCGGCAGTCGGTGCATTGGGGTCGCTCGCTTAATTATATGGGGCAATACAATGGCGGAAATGTAGGTTAGGCCACCCAAGCAGCAGCAGGATTCGCTTCGCACGACAAAATAATACAAACTTAAAAAGTTGATCAACAACACCAACAACGGCGACAACGATGGTATTGAGGAGAAGAAACGAGGGAGAGCAAAAAAAAAGTATCAATGTCATCTTTGGGCGTTCCGCACGGCTGCTGTAAATTACATTCGCACTTGTCAGACAATTGCCTACGCGACACAGATAATAATATAATTCATAATCGTAATTGATTTCATAGACAAGACAAAAAAAAGCAACAACAAGCAACTATGAATGAGAAAAATATGCGGTAGTAAAACGCAATTCGATAAAGCACTCACTCAACGAACGCAGTAGTCGCATGCTGAACTGCTTGCTCTTGCTGGCGATAGTTGATTCGTAATAATGGCAAACCCACATAAAGATAACATAATTATTAATTAGCGGGCAGTAAATATGCAAAGATAATAACATTAAACCTGCTTTATTGCATGCGCTTATTCTCTATTTGGTTTGCACAAGTAATTATAAATTCATTAATAATAGCGCTCATAAAGTATGATTGCAATGCAATGAATAAAAAATATATTCAAATTTCTAGCGTGCTACATTTACCATACGCTGAAGTTGGAGTTGCATGTAATTAGCTCAAATTTTTTTTTAAATGGCGAAATAATAGACGGAGGATTGTGATTCGTGCTTTGTAATTTGTTTGAAGTTAATTAGTTATTGAATAGCAATATGCTAATTGGGATTGAAATTAATCTTGAATATTTATCTCTACTTTTTATTTGAACGTGAAATTTTAATTACATTTTTTTTTGGGATTTTTATAAATGAAAATTTTGAATTTAATTGTGGTACAATGAGATATTGGATTTTATTTTTTTGATTGTGGTATCACTGTATTTATTTATGATTTTTTAATAATTGCTTATTGATTTTATCATACATATTTATATGCAAATTTAAAGGCAATCAATTAATATCGCATTGGTAATTATTATTTATACATCATGTATCATAACATTCAACGACACAAAAGAAGCGTAAATTATGTATGAGTAAGACACTTATTGCTATTTTTAAAATGCCGTCTTTGGCGACAGTCGGTGAGCTTTTGTTGCGGAATTGTTATATTGATTAGCATATTGATTGATTACGAAGTGAAATTAATTTATTGGCATTAGTGAGCAGCGGCAGCAGCAGCGGTTCGGCTACGGGCAGAGACGTGAAAATCGCGCAGAAACCTAGAAAGCTTGGAAATGCGCGCGTTTCTTTCGGAATGGAAAGTGCGGTGCACTTTATTGCTGGCGCGCCGATTGTTTCGTGTTACTTTTTATCGACGTTGAATTTATCTTCGATTGTGTTCCAATCATATGACTCGTATTTATATATTCATTTATTTGGCCGTAATCAAAGTCAATTTCACTTATCGCCGATGCTAATAGTAATGAGCGAATGGATGGATGGTAAAACAACGCAGGATCAAATTGATTTGAAGCGCTTTGAACAGGTGGTCTTGAGGAGAGACAATGGCAATCATCATTTTAAAATTGCATTTCTATAAATAATTAGCTATTTTGCACGTGGCTTGTGTCTGTTTAATATTTTAATTAATTTTTCATTTAAAAACGCGAGTTCCTTATTAGCATTAATTACTCAGCTGATTAATTCTCGTAATTAAAATTAAAATACTTTACACTTTTACTTAAAGAGAATTTAGCAATATGCAAAATAGTCGGAGGGTTGAGTGTTTAAATTAATTATTTTCAGGGTAAATTAGATTTGGTGCGTTGAAAATTGATAAAAGATAATTGAATTTCATGCTTTGGAGTATAAAATAAATTAAATCATAATTACACGAGACGATTGGCAAGCGTAGAAAGAAAACATGAAAGAAATGCACGTCTTTCATCACCTTCAAACATGCATTACGAGCATTGCGTGCATCGAGCGCGTTTTATGATAAGTGCACTTGCAGATCGCTTAAATTCTACTTGAATTCTTTTTTGTTGTCGCTTGCGAGTTTGCGATCGTCACGCATTCATATATAGACATTTGCACACTCGTTATTACTTTTATTGGCAATATTGGCCAGTGAATATCGCCTCTTTTTTTGTTGTTGGTTGGCCAACTTGCGCTTTTTTTTCTGCGGCGGGCTGGACGACGGACACACTCGTACCAGTATTTTAATTTCGTTCACTTACTTACTTACTTACTTAGTAAGTTGCGCGGCAACGAAACGCAGCTTTCAGCTGCCAGTGAATAAACATTTGTCAAAATGCAGACAGCTTCAAGGATACTACATTCAGGCTCTCGTGCGTTCTCTGCTCTCGCATGTACATTTTCGTCTGCTTACATTAATTTCTCGTATTCTTCGTTTTCTTCTGGCTGGCTGCTTGGCGGTGGCCGAAGAAATCTGCTACAAATATGTATGTGAAACGCGAAAAAACACACATGTTATTTATTAGCGCACATTTATCACAGCATTTAGCAATGTTAATTGAAGTCAGACTGCGTATTGAATTCAATTCGATATGTGCAGTTCAATCATCTTCCAGCTTACACGTGTGATGTGTGATTAATGCGCAAAAATGTAATACTTTCATTTTTTGCTCTCTGAGCTGCTTGCTGCTGTTGCTGACTAACGAGTTAGAAACTTGGAAATCGGTTTGCAATTAGATTAGTTATAAATTCCCAGCATTTTTGACTTTCATTTTTTTGCGTGAATAATTTATTTTGCAATCGCCATCGAAATTACCGAAATCTGCGTTTGGATTGCGATTTTTGAGCGGTGAATTAAATTACAGGTGTAAATATCCACCTGTGGTGATGATAAACATTTAACGACGAGATTTATTCATTAAGTTTCGTGAAGATTTATTTGACGCGACGAAAATTATTCATATTCTTCGTGAATGTGGAGAATGAGAGGAAGCTTTCGCTTTGAATGTCATAATAAGCTTAAATCATATTTGTATTCGTATTTGGATGTAAAAAATTAATGTTTTATATAATCTTGAACTTTGATGTTGCATGTGCACTCGTGGTAAATGAGATGCTAGAGTCTTAATTTATGTGCAATAATTATGCGAGTTAAATTTAGATAATGCTATCAGTTTTCTAATTTTAGTTTTGGTTGGTATTTTAGAAAGATGCATTTTAGCGATAAATCTGAAATAATAACGAGCTGGGTTTAATTTTAATGAGCTATAAACTTCATAATTTTCATAATTAATGTTTATTGCGTTTTGAGTAAGGTGTTATTCAATTTGAAGAGTTATTGGTTATGGACGAAAAAATATATTTAAATTAGTTTCCTCATTTTGGGATAAGTAAAAATGGAATTAACTAACCGCTTTTTAAGTCAAGTGAATAGTAGGTGAAGAAAATATTGAGAAAACTGAATTGGGTTATTATGAAGGCCAAATATTATTGATGAAATGGTTTAGCTAAAAAATTAATTTTCATAGAAATTTTACAGTTGTTTATGAAGCGCATCGTTTTGATCGATACAAACAACTGTGTCTTGAATACGTTGTTGTATTCGATTTTGATTCGAGTTGGCTTGGCTCGTTTGCGTGAAGGTATTCGGGACAACCGTACGAATACGTCGAGTTGATAGTCGGCGGCGGCGGTGCACGGTACGGTGATAACGACGTGTATGCTTTGGCTGCACATGGAAGAAATATAAGGCTTACGTGCCTTTTACATGCCACTCATTTGCAATGAATTCATAATTGTGCTTGATATAAATGCATACTGCATGCATCTCTTCAAGTATGCATTCAATTAAGGATTGTAATCTTATCATAATTGGATAAGGAATTAGAGCAACAATTTTTCTAATGTTTTGTAATCGGTCATTGAATCATTTTCAATATAGTATGAGCAATCAGACAATTGATTCAAGCAACAATGTGATACAAAAATTTCAATTGTGCTGCATTTCTATTATGGAATTTTGCGCTTATCACAAAAAAGATAACATATGTTTAAAGTGAAATTTCAAAAAATATTGATAACATTATTGCTGCATAACTGGAAATGTTGAATTGTCCATTGCATTGGAACGTAGCTTACAATGACGTAGTTGACAAATATTTTAATAAAGATAACATTTGCATCGTATCAACTTTTGAATTTACAATTGTTCGTATGCATAAAAGCGTAAAAAGTATATAGGTATTATTAATACTTTGCTGATTATAAAAGAAAGCGACTAAATAAACATTTTAATTCGCTCAATAAAATAATGCGTGGTCGCATGCAAACTACGGATAGTTAAAATAATAATGCGTTTTGTTCGCGGTGATTTCAATGTTTAACGAGCAAATCATTGGAAAGCCACATGAAACATGTAAATTAGAGCAATGACACTTGAGTACTTACTTGGTGATGAGCAGCTAGCAGTAATTTGCTGATAACGCAAACAATTGCGCAAATTCAGTTATTTCGTGATTTTAATTTCAAATGCGTTTGAAATCAGCATGAGCATTGCACGAACGAAGGTGAAATTATTTAGAGCTCGAGTAGAAATAGATCATGGATGCAACAAGGGCGGCGCTGTAGTTATTTGTTTTGTCATTTATCGTTCTTAGTTCATAAAATTAAGTGTGCTTCTTGGTCTTTGGTGTTTGCTGCGTTTGGAGACGATTGAATGTAGGGTTTAGTGTTAGGCTCGTTGAGCAGTTGCGGATTAGTGGATTAGTGGGAAGTAGTAAGTAAAGCGCGGCAAATAGGATCGGATCCGTGTTAACTTATTGGAATCGAGTCTCGAATAGGTACATTCACAACAGAAGCACGCGCGTTGTTTTGCTTCATTGATTGCTCCATTGATAGAGGCTGCGCGCATTTGTTTTGCGTGGTGAACTAGTTTACTTGGAGTTTTCTTTGACATGCACACAAATGTCTGTAATTTATTTCTTATTGATGCATTTTTAGTGGGATTTAATTATTCTACGTAATTAATTATTAACTAATTGATTTATTTTAGATTGCATCATTGATTTTCTAATCATTGAATGCGATTTATTGTACGGCTGCTTACATTTTTCGCAATTTTGTGAGCAGTAGGAATTTAACTATTTTTTGATTTCATCTTAGTAATAAAAATTTTTAAATTGCTTGTCATTTTCCATAATGTACGAGAAATAATATTGTCATCTGACTATTATGTTATGAAAGAAATTATTATCGCAGCTATTAGCATATAATTAATATTCATTCATCAATAAAAAAAAAGATGCGGAGGAATATAACAGTAGAACAGTGTGTCTGTTTGTAAAGATACCTACATTAAATGTGGGTTAAGTAAACGGAAACTTTAGTGTGCGCGCGCGCAAAGATGAAGATGCTGATGACGTCCGAGATGTTCAAGCGATAAAAATGCAATAGGTACATATTCGTACGTATTGATGAACACGAATGAGGAACCGGTGAATTGATCGGCTATTAATAGTTGCGCTAATGAGCGCCGACGTAATCCATCGTGGGCGTGCGGCGCGATAAAGCGAAGCACTCGATATTCAAGTTATTAATATTTTAAATATGTGCCTAGCTTCGATCAACGACGCGTCGTGGCTTAAATTAATAATTATTTAATAAAGAGGAGCAGAACACCATACGTGGTGTGCGCTCGCGCACTAATGTGCTCAAAACCTATATACGCGATGCATTTAACATATTTTTTCATTTCGTATTCGTATTTCTACATATTAAGCACGCAATTAAGCGACTTGTTTAATTAAAAAGTCGGTGACATTTTGCGAACATTTGCATACTAAGCCATGTAAACTTTTTTGGCAAGCGCGTAAAAAACTCCTTATGTGTTATTTATGTTGTCAACATTTAAATATTTTTAAAAAAATACGCATCAAGTTCATTAAAAAGTATGACTACTTATATTTAAAAATTACAATAAACATCATTAAATAAACTTTATTTATATAATCTCATAAATCATCTGATTATTATCTGCTTTTGATAATGAATGGGAAAATAATTGTGGATTTAATTCAAATAATTCAGAAGCAAAATACTTTAAAGTATGTAGGTAATTAATGAGTTGGTTTAAGTATTGGTTACTTAATAATTTTTAAGAATGCTTTGGAGAAAATGCCAAGTATTAAAAAGTTTGAAAGAAAAGTAAAACGTCAGATGGCATGCACTGCGTACAAAGTATGAATAAAATAAGTGAAGTAATCATGATTGAATTTGAATTATTTATGTCAGGGTTTAAACGTTTTATAACTTGCGTATCAACATGCGGTGTGCTCTCCGCTTCTTTCGCGAATAGTTGTTCGCTGGCTGTTTGCTGCTCGTTGAATAATTCATGCTTTTCGTACGTATAAAGGATTAGTAATTATTGTTCGACACACGTCGACACATTGATACTTTTTCGTACCTACCTACTGTGTGTGTCTATCTATACCGCACACTAATGTTTAATGCTTACAGTGTACGCGTAGTACCTACACCTATGCGCTGTAATAATAATTTCATTCCATTATTCCTTAATTGCTTATTGACTTTATTTTGTCGGCCGGCCGTCGAACGACGACTCGACTAATACATTATTCTTTTTTTGGTGTTCTAGGCGAGCCGAAGCATCGCCCGTAGTGGATACCTGTTCGTCGCACCTGACTGGGATTTTTCGGTGCCGCTCAATCGGACGAAGGTGAATATTATTTTCTATTAGCACACTTGTTTAAATGGTTAGCCTACTTGAACTTGATGTGATTTCATTTCATTTGTGCTACTGCTGCGCGCATGAAACATGTTTAGTTTATTTCAAACGCAATGCAACTCTTAGAATTTGTTGCTGCTGTTGTTGTTGTTGGTGCTGTTGCGGTTCATTTGCAAGGTGGATATTATATTCAAACAGCATCCATCTTCGGCTAAGTACCACGCTCGAGATGGAATTATGCAAGAGATGGGAGTTGGAAAGTTCGGGTCAGAGAATGTCATCATCTTCACTCGCGCCTCTCGCGGAGTCGTCTTCTTCTCACAGGCCTTAATCGCGCCGAATGTTATAACAACAACAACAACAACAACTGCGCGTTTTTTCGCTTGGCGCGCGTGGCACGACAGGTTGCATTTTATGCTGCACTTGCAGAGTGTGTTACACCTTGGAATACATAATTCAGTTACGTGTCGCGGTTGTTGCTGTTGTTGTTGGCTGGTTGGTTGGTTGGTTGGTCGGTCGGTTATGTTGTGTTGTTTTTTATTATCATCTCGAAGGCGAGCCAGTGCCGTATTTGCGCATGCACGATGCTCGAGTGCTAATTGAATTTTTGATTAATTGATTTCGATTTTTAGCGCACGTTACATATTTATGAAGTGTGCGCAGGCACAAGCGGCATCAGCGCCGTTTGATAAAAATGTGTATTAAAGCACCACAGCCTTGAACTCTTCATCATCATCATCATCATCATCATCGCGAGTCTTTTTCATCTTCTTCATATCGCGTTTGTCGTCATCGCACTGGCTGTAAGTTGCACCTAGTTGGTGTGGCTCGAAGCCATCCATGTCTTCTACTTGCTAGTTCTTCTTGGGAAGAGGTGCGTGCGTGCGTACGTACGACTTCCCAAACAACTTTGCTAGTTCTTGCTGGAGGCGGTCAAAACGAAGAAGCGGAATTAATGAGCGCACTGCGGTATATTAAATAATTAATTCTAACTTGCTAGCTCGCTGGCTGGCTGGCTTGCTCTTGGTTCGTTTTGTTTTCCTGCAGGTTAACAAAACAATTCTGAAGTATTTTTTAATATTTAATAATCAACGTAAGTAATGCTTTAAAAATTCCACTGACAACCATCTATAATTACGTGGAATTGATGATCCATCAATTGGCATCGCGAAATTACTCATGATGGGCGGTAAAAATCACGGAGTTTCGCAAAAACTTACTTGTAAATTATCCTGAAATAATTGCAATTTTTTAAATTCTCGCCGGAATGAATGAGAAATTCAACAAACGACTTCTTACGTAACTTTACGTACTAAGTAAGCAAGCAACGTGCATGTTCCAGTTTGAGTTGTTCCTCGCGCAGAAAAGTTAATGAACGAATGTGCATGCCGGCTCGTAAATTAAGTTTATGAATTCGTTGGGCATTTTTATACGCGTATTCGCACATAGGATAATTTTACGATTGCATATAAAGATAATTGGTGAGGCATGTTGAAAGAAAATGAAGAGTGAGAGATAAAAATTGGTTACGTAACGCGCCGACAATCGAAGCGAACGAATGGATTTTGGTGGGAATTTTATGAAAAATTTGTGATATTTTTTAGGTCGGCGTAAATGAGTGTGGAGTCGTAGTAGTTGGTGTAACTTGATGGAATTTCAAGATTGCCAGCGCGGTACACGAATGGTAGGCATGCCACACGTGTGTAATATGCGAATTAATAATAAGCGAATTTGTATAATTTCGCAAGAGGGCAATAATATGGCAATATCCTTCAATTCATACACCTTCTTTCTTTCATTCGGCACGTTATATAGCTTTAGCTCTTAGCCTAAGTTAACTTACTTAACGCGTTCTCGTGCGCGCCGACGCTATCGTCCCGTCCGATCACGCGTCGTGTTTTATTAGCTAATAGTTATTATTGTAATTGTGCTTGCAAACACAACGCACCAATGGCACAATGCATGCCAATAAACATGTAACGTAATGAGCAAACGTATTTATTTATCGGCTGAAACTCCGGCACGACAAAGAGTGAAAGGCATCCTCTCGCATCTCGTTTGTTTTCTGCCCATATTTGCGAGCGCCTCAAGTGGGCCACCTTGCTGCATTCAAAACAAAGATCATAATTAAAAAACGCATTGATTAATCAAATTTGGATCAGCTATTACAACACTTTGTGATGCATATATCGATAACATCTTTGAATTATTGGGGGGAAGAGAACATTCACAATATACGTGCGGGTTTTATTATTGTGCGTATGCGTTGAGAGCGAACGCTAAGTGTCATTATAAAACGAGGTTTTACACAATACACCTTGATACGCCACTGATAAACGAAATGCGGCGGCAATATAACCATAAATAAACGTAATTAAATAACGCCACTTTTATGGATATGGAGTGTGTGCGCTGTGCATGCATTGTGACGCGAGAGATCACAAAAATCAGCATGAGAGGAGAGGCGAATGGCGATGTGTTGTCGTCGTCGTCGTATTGCGATTTGTAAAATAATGCATAACAAATGCACACAATATAATTGCCTACGCATTCATTACGGTCGAGCGTGTGCCATTAGGAATGGCATCGCATACGCATCAAATCACTTGATTATCCATTAGGAGGCGGCGATGCGCACACTTATACGCTCGGTCGAGTTCAATTTCTAATTGAAATTCAACATCAACATTGGCGGACTCGCCGCGGAACAATGCGATGTCTGTGCGGCGCATACAATGGCGATGACGCCGTTCAAAACTAATAAGTAAGTAGTGAAACGCACGTATGCAAATGGCAATAATTAACCAACACAATGATGCGGGGCGAAGTTGGCACAAGTCGCGAGCGATGATGATAAATTGGAAAAGGACACGTGGGATGTCGCCGCATAGGTGCAGCAGCAGCAAGCAGTATGCATTGTCGCATTGCGTTGCGTTGCGTTTCGGTTTCTCCATTCAATTGACACGCGCGGTTCGTAGGTATGATCCCGAAGTAAAACAACAAAACGGCTTGTTTCCATGGCAATTATTTATAATGGCACATCCGTTCTTGTTTATTGATCGATATCAATCAATAGGCAAGTGGAAGCGGAGCATGCAGCATGCGCGCGCGCCGCTCTCGCCCCGGTAATTATAGAAAGCCGTGAAGATTATAAACGAGATGCAAATGCAATGCGTTTGTTTTGTTCCACTCGACCAGTCACCAGCGCGGTTCATCATCATTCGCATTCTCATTTTCGTCCTCGTCGTGCGGTAATCTACATCCATCGCGAAGAAGAAGAAGAGTAGCAGCAGCAGCAGCGGCAGCATCCATGCAGTGAGCGCAGCACACGCCGATCAATTGAATCGCGAGAGAGGCTGTTGTGATATAGGATGTGCTGCTGCTCGTGTATTTATTTTGTATCAGGTTACTAGAACTGGCACTCGGCACGCCAAAGACGTAAACGAGCCAAAGCCAGCCAGCCAGCCAGCCAGCTATTTCTTTTTCCTTGCGCGCTGCTCGAATTGGAGCAGAATGCAAAACGGCGGCGCAGTGCGCGCACGATGCGTTGTTTTATTGCCGTGCATGCATCCGCTATAAATTTATCTATCGCATTGTTGATGATCTTCGCTGCGTTATTGATTCTCTCACCTTCGGCATAAATAATAAGCGCACGCACGCAATCAGATGGTTGACGTGTGTGTGTGCACTTGACGATTTCGAAAGCAGCTACTGGAGTAAGTAAATGTGTTTTTAGAAACGGCATACTACGCTACTGTGAAATGGCGTTGACGATATTTTTGGCACGTTCACTGCATTACTTTTAATTTTATTGCATAGTGAATGCGCGCGAGCGCGGTGCGAAATGCGATATTTAAATGCACGGAATATGCAGCGAAAAGTGAACAGCCCAAGTGAAATTTTCGACGCGACATGCGTTGCAATTCACTTGGCGCACGTCCAAGACGTATGGGCGATAAACAAACAAAATCAACGTTAGAAACGCTGCAAGGTGAATTGTGAGCTTGCGTACTAATTTGTTTATTTGTTACAGCGATGGCAACGACGTTGGTTTGTGCTGTACGACGATGGGGAGTTGAACTACTCAGTGGACGAACACGTAAGTGCAATTCTTCAGCGCAGAATATTCGGCGGGACGAATTTTTTTCGCGCAGCTGATGATGATGATGTTGATGATGATGAGTATAATTAAATTTGCGCGCATTGGACGCGGTTGAATGTAAACAAGCCGCGAAGTGAATGACTGGCAATGCGGATGAAGGCGCGATCGCGCGCACGCACGCATTCATATGTTTGGTAACTGAAACCAGGCCTGGTTGCATTACGTGCGCACCGCACACACCTAGAAAGAACCTAGACAATCAGCGTGAAGTGGACGCGGCGAAGTCGGCGAAGTGCGCGGTGTCAACAACCCCAGGCAGGCGAGTCGCGGGCGCGCGATCGCGGCATGATCTACACCTCTCTCGTCGGCGGCCACGCGCACGAGCTGGGAGTGCACACGCATGCTGCAAGAGACAGACACGCACGCGGAATCGAGGACGGCGACCAGAATGCGTGCGCGAGAGTGACTTAAGTCATAATGTCAATTATTTCGGCAACTAAGTCCACGAACGCGATCCAAACTAATCCCAAGCAATGTTGTTGGTATCTGATTTTATGTTTGATTTGCAGCCGGACACAGTGCCCCAGGGATCGGTGGATATGTCCCAGGTGCTGGAGGTGACCGGTGCGGAACAGGTCACTGGTCATCCACATTCATTGGCGCTCACTGGACCTGATCGGGTCACCTTCGTGAAGGCGGCTAGCCGTGAGGATGCACGATGGTGGGCCGAGTTGTTGGCGGTGTTCCCACGTCGACATAAGAGGAACGCTACCTTTCCCGGCGGTAGAGCTTCACCCTCGTTGCCGCAATTGGGTCGGAGTGCCTCACCGCAACCCCCAAGACCTAGACATCTTAGTTGCACTGGTCCCAGTCCACGAACCAATTTTACGACGCCTCCGGTGCAGGAGGAGCGCGAAAAAGAATCGCCGCCGAAGGATGATAATGCGAAAACGCTGAATAACAACAGCTTGGAGAGCGACACGACGGCGGTGACAGGGAATTCGACACGAAGCAGTCTGACGTCGATTCCATTACCAATCGAGCAGCCTACGCGCAGTGGTGAGAATCTAATTCAATTTCTTTTCGGCGACCGACAAACGTCGCCGGTGCGACAATGAGCAATTGAATTGAATTACACGCCAGTGAAAACGGAGTACGGCACGCAAGAGTGCGCGAGCGAAGAGAGGAAAAAAAAACGAAAGTTCTTATTGCCATTTTATTGGCTGGAAATTATCGGCAATTTGTTGGTCAATTGCATGCTGATCGATTCCACATGAAATGCGTGTGCGCAATCAGTCACGAGAAAGAGTCGGGCGCGCGGTTTGTATGCAGCATGCAACAGTTTTTCACTTTTAAACGGTGCGCGCACGCGGCCCGCATAAAACGGCGCGCCGGCCGCAGAAAAATTGATAACTTTCATTGCGGTGTGTACCCGCAATAGGACCAGCCGCAGCAGCATGTGATTGAGGGGAATTATCATCACGGCGATTACGTACGAACATTACAAAAGTTATTTCGTGCATGCATGCGTGCCTTATTATTGCTCATTTCGATTCTCGCGAGGGCTCTCTCGCTCCTCTCGCGCCGCGAAAAGACAAGAAAGACAAGAATATCGTACGTGTCTAAGGCTTCTTGAATGGTCTATCCAGCAGGTATTGTTCGTGATACAAATAAGCTGCATTTCAAGGACAAGACGCTGACGACGTTGATGATGAGGAGATGCGATGAGATCTGTCTATTGCTTCATTCTCAGACAAGTGTTGCTGAAGAAACGCAGACTTCTTTAACATCGTCGTCGTTGTTATTGCTGTAGTTGGACAGAACTCATCACGCTATAATCATCTTTCTTGGCGATTGATGTGATGCACCCATATTACGATGCTCCACTGAGCAATCCCCAAATAAAAAGTTATTACAAGTTTATAAGACGACTGACAATTTCGAAATATTATATATCATGGGCGAAGCACTAGGAGAAAAAATCCAATTAGTATAATTACTATACTCTAATAGACGCTAATGCTACATATTGCATTATGCGGAGTTACATAACTCGAGCCACACACAAATCCAATAATTATTTGAACAAAGAAAAAATCCGTGGAATAAATCTAAATCAGTGGACGGGACGGACGCGTTTGCCATTTGCAAGGTTTCAAAATCAATTGAAACAATCGCGCGCGCAGAGTTATTGTTCTTGGCGCCGATTTGGAATTGTTGAATGTGGAGTAGCGGGTATGAATAGCGGGTAGAAAAACTGGTGGAAAAAATCACATGATGCGAAAATGAGTGCATCGTGATGCACTCGCGAAACAATTAGCACAATGGTCTACGATGTTATGTTTTCTTTCTTCATACATCACGTTGTTTCAATAACAATAACACATGGTAATGATGGTAATGATGCGAGAGGCTGGGAAACTCTCAAGAAGTACGCAGTACGCAGCGAGTTCAATTCAATTATACGCGCCTAGCACGGAGGGCGTTTTTTTTCCCGAGCGCCGTGGCTGGCTCTCTCACAACTTTTTTCGCGTCGGAACTTAATCATCAAAGCTGCGGCCGGTTCGTCGAAAAACGACGCGCCCGTAGAAGTAGAAAAAAGCGACACCGATGCGGATTGAAATTGATGCGGCCGCGTTCATTTCTCATGCAAATAATCATCATGTTCATCGCAGCCTTGAAGCGCGCTGAGCGACGGACGTCGTTTGCATGAATTCGACGCACGGCGCGGTTGCGTTGTTGCTGCATTTCACTGCAGCAGCAGGAGCAGAGACATAAGCAATTCCGCGCGCTCCGAAATGATATGGTTATCAATCACCATGGGCTGCGCGCACATGATTGCCGTCTCTCCTCCGACGAGCGAACAATTGAGCGAGCGAGCGAGCGGCGGCCGCGAGATGGGATTGTGATGTAAGATACGAATGCGAATCGTAATTGCGTTTGCAATTTGACGGTAATAACAATTGCAATGTCTTGCTCGAAGTGAAAATGCAGCGTGCGGAAATTGAGAGTGGAATTGAAATCGAATTCGGTCGGTTTGGCGCAGCGCGGCCGTGTCTTGTCTTGGCCTTTTTATTTTTTTGTTCGTTGCTGCTCATTTTGCGCGAGCGTAATTGGGCTGTGTCTGAATTGAATTTTGCTTTGCAGATTACATCGTCAGCTCGGGCTCACCTCCGACTCGCGATAAATTGCGCTGCGAGGATAAGGAGCGAGTGCGGCGCGATTGGCGCAACGAGCGGTTGCGTGACATCGCCACCGCTTTGACTGACCGATCGCCGGAATCGTCGCTGGCGTTGCCCGCCGAAGGTCTTCTACATCTTAAAAAGGTACCTTGCTACGTCGTTCATTAGCTTGCGTACGCGAGCGCGCGCCTCGATCGCACGTTTTGTACTTAAATGGTATGTATGCTTGCTTGGCTCGCAGGGATGGTTGTGGTTCAAGGACCACACGAGCGGCGAATGGGTGCGACTCTGGTGGGTGCTCTGCGGGCCGACGCTCAGCTGCTACAAGGAGCAGGATGAGTCAGCGACGCCCGAGTTCTCCGTCGAGCTGTCGACGGTCACCGGGTACAGCGAGATCCAGACGGAGATGCGCTACGGCTTTCAGATCCAATGGTCCGGACCGACGTTGACGCTCAGCGCGGTGACGGCCGGCATCCGCTCGAATTGGCTGCAAGCGCTCAAGAAAGCCGCACCAAACTCGGAAAGGTAGCTGTCGCATGCGGTTACATGGACGCTGTGGCCTGGTGATGACTAAACTACTAAAGCAAACTTTCTGTGTTATCTTAGCAGCCCATCAACGCCGGCAACGCCAAGGTCCACGTTGTTGTCCTCGGACGAGGAGTACCGCACGGCGTCGGAGGGCGGCCGACGCGATTCTGAAGATTGGGCCGACTACTCGGCATCGTCTCCGATTCCAAAGAGCCTGCTCGCGCGTGTCAAGGAGCGCAGCGGCCGGCTGCGGCCGAAATTGCCGCGGTGTCAATCGCGACAGTCGACCGTTGATAGCGTGTCAACGGACGAACTCGACGGATTCACTCTACCTGCGGCCGAACTTAAGGCATCCTTCGGTAGCGCCGCGTTCAACGCTGCCGAAGTGGATGAGCTGCAGAAACAGCTCAATCATGCGCGCAACGACATCCAAAACCTCGAGATGGACGTGGCGCGACTAAACAGCCTGCAATCCGAGTCCAACTCCAGGGAGAAACAATGCAAGGAGCGCCTGCATTCGCTGGAGCGAACGCGCGACGAGCTGGTGCAGAAACTGCGGCATGTCGATGAGCGATATGCGCGCGATGTCAAGTCGTATCAGCGGCGGCTCACCGACGCCGAACAGGACGTGCGCGATGCGGAGGAGCGCTGTGGGAACTTACAGCGCGAATTGCAAGCGAAGCAGCGCATAATCACCAGTCTGCAGGAAGAAGTCAATTGCGCCAATGACCGATTGATACGCAATCGTCTGGAAAACGATCGGCTATACAAAAAACTTCAGGAACTCGAAGGCAAGAGCTTGCAAAAGTACAAACGAATAGCCTCCTTGACAGACTTAACTGATATTGACTTAGAAGTAGACCTTGATACACTTAATCAGAATGAATTAATCGAACAATGCTTGGATCTGCGCAGCCGTTTCGAAAAGGCGGTAGTTGAGATACGCGCTGTGAAGCGGGAGTTGCGCGAATCGCATTCAAAGTTTGACGAATTAGAACTGGAGAATGTGAGCATTAAACGAAGTCTAGAAATTGCAGAGCAAGAGAATCAAGCGCAAACTGCACTCACGGCTAGTCGCGTTCAGGATCTTACCTCAAAATTAGGCAACGCAGAGAAGCAAGCGCGAGTGCTCAAGTCCAAGCTGCAAGACTCGAGAGAAAAGCGACGCTCGCTGTCGCTGAAAGGCAGGGAAAACTTTTCACTGAATAAAGAAGTTGAAGATAAAGTAACCGAGTTAGAGGCGAAGGTGATGAACCTAGAGCGCGGTAGATCACGCCGACGACGTAGAGATCGCAGCTCTGAAGCGGCGTCGCCAATTGACGATAAGTCACTGCGTCGTTTGCGCAGAAAAAGTCTCGACAGCGCGACGTCATCGGAACCTATGAAGTTATTGATGCGCTTAAGTTCGCTCGAAGGCAAAGTCAATCAAGTATACACATCCAACGAGTCCCTAACGCCGTTGAGCACAAGCGCGGCGGATTTATCAAAGACTGAACTTAATTTTAATGTGGATGATGTTCTTAAAATGGCCAAGAATAAACTAGCCGAGTGCCAGTACATACTTGCGAATATCAAGAGCAAAAAGCGAACAAACTTTCAAACTTTGGAACACTCGCTCGATGAACTCAATGATATTTTAAGTACGAAATGCAGCAGTGCTGGAAACGAAGAAGAAGTTATTCGCAACTCGAGCACGACGGTTGTGAAAGAGTTGGCGACGCTCCTGCATCAGAAGTTTAGTAATTTACATGAGAGAAAATTAATGCTGATTGAAGCGAACCAATGGGACCAAAATGCCAAATTGGAAATACTCGCCGAGAAGATTGCGTACGAGGATTTAATTGTTGGGCGGCTCGATGAGGCTGTAAACTCTGCGGCCTCGTGCGAGCGATTGTTTGTGAAAGAATCGGTCGAAACGACGAATTTATTACGCAAATTGGAACAAAAGTTGGACGAGAATTGCAAGAAAGAAATTCCGCAATCGAAGACAAGCATTGATTATTTAACAAATGTTCTTACCAAACGACTGTTGTTGTGCTCGTCATCAATAAACAACAATAACAAAGCGATAAAAAGTCCGCTCCGGGCATTGCACCCTATCGTATCGTACTTGGAGGAAGAGCGAAGAAAGCTGGACGGCTTGCTTGGCGCATACAAATCGACGAAAATGCCATTGTTGGCGGACGCGCTCGCCGCTGAAACATTAAATCTTGCGACTGATGACAGTTGCCAGCTGAAACGCGCTCTCGGCCAAACGTGGAGCTCATCGCGACATGTGATACACTCGGAATTAATTACGTCGGAAATTACTCATGTTCTAATGCGCGTCGCGCAAAAGTACGAAGCGCTGAGCAGCGAGGATCAGCATTGCTTTTTCACATTCTTCGCTCATGAGCGCGCAATGCTCGAACTGTGGTCGGACAGCGTGGAGAACGCGCTGCAGACCGAAATGGATACATACATTCAGGAGCTGACTGATACATATCATGCAAGTTTGGCCAAACAGCGGCGCGGCTCTTGGCGATACAATAACAGTCGGAATAAATACGAGTCGGATGTGCTGCTCGCAGAATACGCTGATATTATTGCTCACAAGGCATTGGTCGATGCGAGAATACTCGTCCTTAAAGGACAGGATGATAATGATCCCGCGGAGAGCGTGGACAACATGTCCCATGGATTTGTCGAGCATTTAATGGAGTTGGAAAGTTATTGGGATACGATCGAAGATTTGAATATTGCGCATACGAGCCCTGAAATAGTTGCGAAATTTAAATGCCTCCTAGGTGAATCGATCAAACAAGCGGATAGCGAATTAATGCGGGTTTCAAATATGGAGAGCAATCACATGCAAAGCGAACAAATTGATCAAGTATGTAGTGCCATTCGAATGCTCAATCAACAAGTAAGCAGTTTAGGAGAGTCTGTCGGGATTGTGCCGAGGGAAACAAGCCATCGGATATTCGGATTACCAAGTGTGTGCCTCAAATGTCGAGAATTGCAGGAGGCACTGCGAGAAATTGAAGAGAAAATACACATTTTGAATCAAAGCAAGCGGTAAGCAAGTTATTCGACGTTCACTAATGCTTGAAGATTTGAGATAAAGCATAATTAGTTTATAATTTCGTGTTTTTCCAGACCGTCGATGGAAGAACGCCGACCGGTTTTCTTCGGCACTGAATACTTGAATCAAGTTGAATCGCTACGAAGCGCGTACAGGAATGCGTTAGTAGAATGTGACAATCGTCACCATCAGGAATGCATCGAACAATTGCAATCGCTCTCAGAGCGTGTGCTCACCAACTTGGAGTCTTGGCATCGGCGAACTTTGCATGAGTTGCGTGAAACTCATGCCAAAGAGTTGACCGCGATGAAGCGCGACAAAGAACAAGCTCTCGACGAGGAGACCAAAGCAACTCTCGCAGCTCTAGATGCGATGCGAAAAGCCCACGAAGCTGAGGTAATATCTTAGCGGCGTTTTATGCAAAAGTGCAGTTTGACAATGAATTCATTCCAGGTTGCGCGAGAAGTTGCGCGATTCAAGCAAGATTTTGCGCGGGAACAGCAAAACGAATTGCTTGAACTCAACGAGCGATTGTCGGTGAAGTGCCTTGAGGCGGCTTCCCTGCAGGAAAAATTGGGCAGTGCTAATCGGCAACTGGTGCATGCCCAACAGCATATTTTGCAATTGGAGCGCCCGCAGTATCAGGTTTAGGTATACTCGTTCGAAATCGCGGTAAGATATGTGTTTTAGCATTTTCGCTCTTCGTTTGCGACCGCATGTACTTTGCGGTTGTCAATCAATTTTGTGCTAGTCTTAATCGACATTTATGTCCCATATGCATACGATACGTAATAACAGACAAGTAATTTCCCTTTTTTATCGTGGCGTTATGCTAGGTTTCTTACTTTGATCTAAAACGCGTGTTTCACTTCGGCGAGCACGCTGATAACTTCGGTGTCATATTTGTTTTGTGTCATTCTTCATTTATTTATACTCTATACCCGACATTCGTAGTCTTGGATTTGGAAGTTATTCAATTATCACGCGTCGTCGAGCAATAATAATTTCACAGGTCTACCTTATATCATTGAGTCGTTTTTATTTTCGTGTAGATTATTTGTGGTAGTCTAAATGTTGTGTGTATATTGCATGTAGTGTATATAGACTATGATAAATTGTTTTTATTTTGTTATTTTATTTGCAATTGTGAAGAAAGTTTATTTCGATATTGTGCAATTTGTTTCGAGCATAAGTAAAATATTTTATTATGCATATAACAATGTGGAATGACTTGATAGAAGTATGATGATGGTATGTGAATAATTCGCGAAGGAACGTTAGGTTTTTGAATGCAGTCATTTCTCTGGGAAAAAAGATGCGTATGAATGAGCGAGGAAGCAAAACGAAATTGTTTGTTTTGAGAATATTATTTGTGTTGGGTTTTTATAACAACTATGGAATGTTATATGATTAAAATTCTATACGTTTATTTTAGCGTGTGCGTTTCCTGGAATTTCAGTTTAATTTAAAACACTTTTTAGGTTTCAGAAAAAAAGTATATTTATAGATAATATGAAAACAAACATAATCATCAAGTAAAATTAAATCACAATAGAGTACAGACTTAGTTTTAAACTCAGACATCACAAAAATGATTTGGGCCAACTTAAAATACAACGGCGTTATTCGAATGGAAATTGAGAATAATTTTAAGCTTTTGGATAAAGCGTTTAACGTTCAGCAACGGTAACATAATTCCATCATGTTACCCACCTTAATCGAAAGCTTTTATGCACAAATGTTGCCAATTGCCCTGGAATATCAACACAGTTAGCAATATTTTAAGAGAATGTTTGAAACACTTACCGAAATTCCTAGATCCCATCCCGAACCAATTGGATTCTCTTGGCAAACGCCTAAACGACGTACAATTGCACCACCATTAGTCACAGCCCAGACTTCACTCTTTCCCACGGCAACTTGTTTAAACGCTGAAGTATTTGCCGCAGCATCTGGAATGAAAGAAGGAAGGAAATGTTAAAAATGATAAGCAGATATTTGATTAATTACTAACTTATTATGACTGGATCAACGCTTATACAATGCCAATACGTTCCCTCCTGGAAATTATCAGTTATCTCTTTGCGTACTTGGATCCTGCCATTAGTATCAACTGCCCAGACACCTGCTGGGCCTACTGAGATTTGTTTGAGCTGTGCCGAAGACGGCGGTTCGACACAATACCACTTTTCACCCTCGAGGCAAGCCAACGTAATGCCTGACCGCCAATATGCGCATCCGTTCTTTCCAGTGGCCCAAACTTTATTAAACGGCGCACAACTAATACTGGTAAAGGGCTGATCTGTTGCTACATGTTCCCATTTTGTTCCCTAATAAATCACTGAATTAGTAATCTATGGAATAAGAAAAATTATTTACTTACTGCGGGAGTTGATGTGGTCACTCCAGTGCGAACCATTACTTGTCCGCCACTACTCGCAACTGCCCATACCGAGATTGGTGAATCAAGGGTATCGTTAACAGGCTCTAAGGACACATCCAACATTCTGGTGTGACCCAATTCCTGCCAGGGCCCTGTAGTCGAAACAGCGCATCTTCGATACCATCTTCTGCGTCGCACGCAGTCTGTAAATTGTTTCGTAGCATGATAAGTGGAAGGAAAATCGACAGCGTACTGCCATCCATCTCGATCAACTCCACCAGGGACATGAAAGTCTACCAGCCAATCTGATATCCATTGCCAACGCATTGAAAGCAATTTGACTTGATCTCGAGTGCGCTTTTGCTTGCCTGTAATATCACTCCACATATATCTGTCTGTTGGAAGACCAGTGCTTGTATAGCCAGTCATCGGATTCCATCTCTGATTTTCGTATACACGAAAATCTTGAGAGTCACACATCGCATTGACATTGTGACTATCCATTGCACTTATAAACGCACCTCCCCAGCCACCGGTATATACCCATGCTGTATGATCAAAGCCGATGCCCCAAGTTACTCCAGCTTTACAACTCGAGACTCGACGTATATGGCCACCAAATTGCCGAAAATATAACTCTTTTGGATTTATTAGACGAGACGATGTCTTCACGTTAATTTTAAACATTTGAACTTTGCCTTTTATGGTAATTATGGAGGCGGCAGAGCAAGGCATGCGGTAAGAAAATGATGCAAATTCTTCTCCGTTGGCAATAATCACAAAATTGTCGCTTTTAGCAAGTATTTTGATTGTGAACTCATTGCCTGCAATGAAAATATTTTTAAAGCACTCTTCAGCACCCCATTTGCCTTCAATCATTGAGTTGAGAATGATTTTATTGTCGGTGAGGCGTGGATTAAAATGTAAGACCGTATTTTCATATTCAGCGTAGGCTTTATGTCGCAATTTATAAGTATTATATGCTTCTAAATTAATTGAGAAACGATCGGCACCATCTGCGACACACCCATTCAGGGATATCACGGTTCCAGGTGATACGCAACCTTGCAGCGGAATGGTAATAGGCGTTTCCTTTGCGGATAAATCCAAGGACAATTCAAATTCATTGTCTGGCTGTTCCATTGTTTGTTGCTGACTAGAATCCCACACGAATACGTCGCCCAAGTTTGTAATACCCCACATTGAAGCATCGCCTGGACGACCCGCACAATTATGCAATTGCATTGTTACTGTGCTAAAATGGCCTTGCCATTCTTCCATAATCGTATCACTAGAGAATTGCAGCCGTATGAACTCTGGCTGAATATTAGGTGTATGCAATGCAAGTCTCGGATTGCCTGGTTCGCTGATGCACTGAGTGCAAGTAACTTCGATCATTGAGAACTGATGCATTGCAGAAGCTCCATCCGGATGTAGAATGGTCAAAGTGCCACTAGTATTCATCCATTCCAATTGTAAGACGCAATCAACGAATGAACCATTTGCAGATTGAGATATACGTGCTTCGCCTGTGTGTACCCAGCTGCTCGTATCAATAGCCGGAGGATACGATGCGTACTTTTCTTCATCGGCAATACGGTGTTTGAGATCTTCTAATATCTTAAGTCGCCATGGTTGATCCAATTCAACTTGCTGTCCTGTTGCGATTTCAGCAAACCAATTTGGCAATTGATTGATGTCTATAAAACATGCACCAGCTTCGACCCAAGACCAAGGTGCTTCGTATTCAGCCCAGCCAAGCTCTTCATCTTCTGCAAATATACACGAATCTTGACGCTCGGAGAGATAAACGCTTTCATCCGAGAGCACTTCTGTTCCAACAACCGAGCCAACAGAACGCACAGGACTCCAAGCTTTGGGATTTTTGAGCTGCGTTTCATAATGTTTATCGGACAAATCGCCGACTGGCAAAGAAACAGGGGCACTCGGTGCAGAATGACTTTGCTCTTCCCATTCAGAGATTCCAGATGATTCACACAAGCTATGTGGACGATTCTAAAACGTTTTAGAGCTTTAAATTAATGAACAATTTACAGAGGACGATTGACAAATACATACAAGTGAAGTATTACTCCGATTTTGAAATCTATCGCGAGATAAACTCGCGTTACTACTCGCTCGACTAACTTGAAGAGGAGCATGCAGAGCACGCCATCGTTTTCCGGTAAGATCGCCGTTTTGTACACCCATACGGTAATATACGGCACGATCATGAGCGCCTATCGCAAAAACTTGATCGTGTGCAGTCACAGAGACGATGGTCATTTGACCAACCATTTCAACCCATCCGCAACCAATTGCCAATTCTTCGCTGACCCCTGCACCTTCGCCTTTCACTCCTTTCCGAAACCATACTTGCTTATCATGCGTCACAGCCCATACGCTATTCAATCCTACGCTTAGTTGCGCTATTTTCAAATTTTCCCCCGGTGCGCGAATTTCCACCCAAGAGTCGCCACTTATAGAATCTCTCGTTACACCTGACAGACATGAGATAATCACGTAATTATTTGATGTGTTAAAAATAGCAGCCAGCAACTGATATCAAAGACAAATATTGACATGCATTACAGTATTTGTTACCTATTCGAACAAGAGCACGACCGTCTAACAGACTTGCCCATAGCAACCCTGTGGGGCCAATTGCCAGTTGAGCGACTTCGCAACCGACCGGAGTATTAATTTGCTGCCATTTTGCACCCTCTGGAGAACGTGTTGAAATACCCGTTCGAAACATGACTCTATTATGCGATGTCACTGCCCATACAACCATTATACCCTGATCAGCTCCACTGATATTCTGTCCGCCTATGCAAATATCAATAAAAGGCTCCTAAAAGCACCAATGCAATTATGGATATTTGGAATATTCCTAGAACATACAGCTGTGGCATCTTTATGAAGAGGAGCAATTGCACACCATGAATTCATTGCACTATACCGACGAGAACGAATCCACAGACGACGTCGAACACAACTTGTCCACTGCTTTTTAGTATGATAAGTAGCTGGAAAATCAACTGCATAAGTCCAGCCATGATGATCCAGTGGCTGGCCATTGAGCGTTTGTTCAATTTGCCAATCGCCCTCCCATTGCCATGCCATTGATGGTAGACGTATCTTATCTATTGATCGATCGACGGTGCCATCAGCTGAAGAATACTTATATCTATCAGTGGGAAGAAGTCTGGAGGAGAACCCTTCAATGGGGATCCAGCGCTCATTCTCATAACATTCCTCACGCACTCGAATTGGTATATCTAGGCCATGTACATACACATATACCTGATGGTCGCCTCCTAATGCCCACAAGAAATGCGGGACGCCCGAAAGCTTCTTAAACTCCTGGCCTACGTAGGGTAGCTCGCGCCACATCGAGCCCGTCGTGCTGAGTGTGTGTACTCGCCCCTCATTGTTGATTCCAAACAACAGCGAACTTGGCATTGTTGAAGCACTTTTGGTATTGTTTCTGGTTAACACATAGCGATTATACAACACTTGGTCGACTGGCTAAGTCTAACAACTACTATTGTTAGAATTACTGCAACTAAACGGACCTCCAAACATTTTCCTTCTACCTCTACCTGGCTTCCCTTTAACTGCCTTTAACTCGCCATATGATTTTGACAAGTGCACCTACTCCATCTGCGCCGGACAAATACTACAGGAACTAAAACCAACGTCACCAAATGTCAAAACAGCTGATAACACAAGGTGTTTACATGTGAGATATTTATAACAATTTTTAATTTTATTTAAATAATTTAGTGCAATGAATGATACGTTGAAACTTCAGAAGTTGGCTGCGGCACGTTCAAAGGTAAATTACAAAAAATAAACATATACAGCTTGACGAACATATGGTCATCAATTACATTAAGCCACATCATCATATTTCTAGTTGAAAAATCATCAGCAGAAGAAAATTAAACAAGCCGAAATTCAACAAGGTGATTCAAGTATACAAGTAGTAAGTGAAAATGATAATTCACAAAGAGAGAGTCCAGTGCCCCAAATTCAAGCCTATTTTGGTGGACCAGTTTCAACGTCCCCTGCAGCCACCTTCTTTGATTCACCATCAGCAGCAAGTGCCCCAAATACTGAAAACAGTGATAATTTAGTGGATAACTTATCAACCACAACAGCAAATCATAATCCCATTCAACCAGATTGTACTGCATTGGAGGATCCAGAAATAAATCCCAACGAAATCTTTGAGTTTGCAAATGCGAATCAAGCTAATCAAGTACAAAATGCCATGAGCAGCCATAATGACATCTCTGTCCAAGAGCAAATCAGGCAATTGACTGATCAATTATCACATGCAGTAGACACAAATGGGTATGAGAACTATAGCAATTATTCAGATTTGGAAAAGCGTAACTTGGAACTGGCTAGCAATTATGAACGAGAAAAGTTGAAGTCAGATCAATTGGCTTCTGAAAATAACGAATACAAACTACGCCTTAACCAGCTTGAGCATCAAATGCAAATGCTACGAGTTGAATGCGACACTCGTATCAGAAATGAACTTGGGCCTTTAGAAACCGAGATTTCAACGCATCGACAGACGATTGGAATTCTCGTTGGTGAGAAAACTGAACTAGCGGCTACTTTAACACATACTGAGCTAATGTTAAAGCAGAAAACAAATGAATGTGATGAACTCCAAACCCGATTAAAATCCTCAAGAATGCGTGTTGGAGAGTTAGAAAAGAACATTGGCATTTTACGTGAAGAAACCAACAAGTTCGCACAATTGCAAAGCGGTCATAATGATGAGTTTGAAAAAGTTCATCAGGAGTTGCGAGAGTTGAAAGTATTTAAAATTGAAGCCGAGCAAGATGTAACAGAAATGCGAGAACGTCTGAAGAAATTCCAGGAGGATAATTCCAATTTGCAGCAGGTAGTGAATGAAACGGAAGCAAAATTGAATATGGCCAATGTGAAAATTCAGCAGTTAACTACAGGTAATAAGTTATAATCATTATGTTCTAGAGAGTAATCCTAAATATTGCAGGTGTTGATTCAAGTTCCAGCGAGCAATTCATGCATGAAAAACTGGCTCTTGAAAAACAAATTCTGGACTTGAATTCGGCATTAAAACATATTGCCGCTGAACGCGACCAAGCAAGTAACCAATATCAACAATTTGTTCAACAACTAAACAATAACATCTCCACGCTTGCCGAGCGATTACAGTCTTCAACGGCACAAAATGAAATTTTGGTGAAACGTGAGCAAGAACTTGTGCAGCACATTGGGGAATTAGAGAAGCGGCTTCAAAATGTATCGCAGGAAGCTAACAGTAATCTTTTGAAGCAGGAAAACTCTCTTGACCAATCCAAAGTGCAAGCAGATATCGATGCCATGCGAGCAGAACTTGTTGAGTTGCAAACATGCAATGCGGATCTATTGGCAAGATTTGAATCAGTGCGAGCAGAACGCGATGAGTTCATTAAGGACTTGGAAATGAAGAAGCACACCGTTGAAGATCTGGAAGGAGTGATTGAACGTCTCCAAGGTAATACATCAAATAATGCCCAATTACTTGCAGAGATTGAAAGTGAAAAAGTAGCTGCTTCACGTTCAGTAGAGCAAAACATCAAATTGAAGCAACAGCTCGTCGAGATGCAAGACGCTTTCATACGCATGACAAACGATAAAGCTGATTTACTTAATCAACTGTCATCAGAGCAGTTTAAATTCAAGGAGTTGGAGGATGCACATGCACACACGCAACAACAATTGCACACGCTATCAGGCGCGATTGAAATAAAAGACCGTGAATTAACGGATATGCGCAATCGTTTCGAGAGGCTCGATAGCCACGAAGATCATCACGATCATCCTCATGATGAGCATGATGCTCATCACGATCATGATGAATCGCATGACCATCACCATCATCATGATGAAGAAAATGGTCATCAGCATTGCAATGACGAACATGAAAATGAACTTCAAAAACTTTCAGCTCAAGTGGAATCATTAACCACACGAAATAATCAGCTTGAAGCTATGTTGAATGAAGTAAAGCGTGTTTATGTAGGGCAAAGTCAACATTTAACACCCATTAATGAAGAAGAAACTTCTGAACTAATTTTACCACCAATGAATGATATAAATCCTGTGGTTGAAACAACCGTAACGAACGGTGAGGAAAATGTTGATGGAAATGAGCTCTCTGTCAGAGAGATTGCAATTCGTCAATTGGAAACCAAATTCACGCGCACAATGCAAGAATGCGCTAATTTACATGATGAAAAGCAGATATTAGAACACCTTGTGATGCAATTACAAGGCGAGACGGAAACAATTGGCGAATATATTGCGTTGTATCAACATCAACGAGGCGTTCTTAAGCAACGTGCCATGGAGAAAGAATCACAACTGAAACAACTTGCGAGAGATCGCGAGCATATGAAAATGCAATTACATAATTTAAACGAGCTTATAAGCAGATTACTCTCAGATAATAAAATAACCGATGATGTTCTTCTTCAGCAACAAGCAATCAATCAGAGCACGAACGCACCTTGCCAGGAGCATGCTGAATTGCACGAGAAAATCAAAAATGATCAAGAAGCACTTGCAAAAGTGTCGGAAGCACCGATCAACGAAAAGAAGAAGCAAGAGACTGCACAGCAAATTATCGCACTATTAAGCGAGATTAAAACAAGCAATCTTGTACAGCCCGCTGATATATCTGATAATTTCCATCCATGTCCGCTTTGTTCCGGACAACTAATGACAGTTTAAGTGAACGATTTACCTGGGGCTTTTGCTATATTATTCAACTTCCTGATATATCTTTACATAACGTCTAAGTATTTCATAGAAGTATTGCATGTATATATTATTTATAGATTTTTAATTGTGCAATTCAATTGAGAGGTATATGATTAACGCTTTAAAAGTGTATGCAGGGAAACTGGAAGACAACATTTGATATAATTGAATTACCACGCAATAATATTTGACTAATTTTTATTTCATTTATTGTGAATTATTCTCTATTTTCAGACGTTGAAAAGAAAGAGTAACTCGAAAAATAACGTGTAAATTAAGCAAAAATCATTTCGTCGCGACGTCGCTTTGGCTGATTAGGACGTATCTGGCACTCGGGATGGTTCATAAGCTCTGGTGGGCAATTAGACACTGGTGAAGATAACAACATTTGCTTCAAGTCGTAGAAAAGTGCGGAATCATCATTCGTGCAGAAACTGACCGCAATACCAGTCTTGCCAGCACGACCAGTACGACCAATACGATGAGTATAATCTGTAAATGAATAGAATGAATTATTACTTCTTCGCTAATTGTTCGGAGTAACTTCTTACCTTCGATGGTCTTTGCCATATCGTAGTTGATGACCATAGAGACATCTTTGATATCAATACCACGACCAGCAACGTCTGTGGCAACGAGAATATCCTTGGCTCCGCTTTTAAGACTTGCCAGCGCATATTCACGCTGTTCTTGTCCTTTACCACCGTGCAAAGTACACGCGTTGTACCCAAGTTTCTCGAGTCCTTTAGCAAGAACGTCGGCGCCTTTCTTTTGATTGACGAAAATGATGACTGGAGGTTCAACTCCGCGTGATAAGTACTCCATAAGTTTCTTCCTCTTATCGGCCTCAGTGACAATATGTACAATTTGTTCGACGCGTTCCACGGGTTTGCCGATGGATCCAATGTAGACAACGGCGGGACGTCGAAGATAAGTTCTTGCAAGTCGCTCAACAGCCGGAGGCATAGTGGCTGTAAACATCACAGTTTGTCGATATTTCTTCTTGCTGTTGTAGTTTGCTAACAAAACTTTGGAGTCCTCTGCTTCTTCTGTATCCGGTTTTAAATTGGTAACAGGCATGTATTCCAAGATGCGCTGCACATCAGGCTCGAAGCCCAAATCTATCATACGATCGGCTTCATCAAGTACAATGTACGTACATTGATTCAGTACCAAGTAGCGATTTTCTAAGACATCAATCAAACGACCTGGAGTTGCAATTACTATTTCGCAACCCATGCGTAGGCGGAAGCCTTGCTCTTCACGACTTAGACCACCAACGACTACAACTGTTCGAATGCCCAAAGGTTGGCCAAATTTAACAGTTTCTTCCTCGATCTGCTGCGCCAATTCACGCGTTGGCGCCAGGATAATTGCATAAGGACCTTGATCGGCATCTTCAGTACGTTCGATTTTAGGTAGTGACTGAATCCATGACAGAAGAGGAATGAGGAAAGCGAGCGTTTTACCAGAACCAGTTTCTGCAACGCCAATGATATCGCGATTCTGCATACCGATCGGAATTGCCTGTCTTTGAATAGGTGTTGGATCTTTATATCCAACTTTATCAACAATTTCCAAGAGCTCTTTTTGAATGCCAGACTCTTTCCAGTTGCGTATCGGTTCGGGAATCTTTCCACCTTTTATCGTGATGTTATAGTCCTCGCGGAAGATACGCCAATCGCGCTCAGTCATTTCTTTAACATCCTTTTCAGACCAGTGACGATCATCCCATTCTTGCTTCTGCTCCTTGCGGCGCACCTTCTTCAATCTGACCTTTTCTTGTGCTTTCTCGGCTTCTGTCCGACGTTTCTCAAGAAGCTCTCCATAGAATTTACTTTGGTCTCGTTTCTGTGCCTTGATATCAATGCCCGCCAAATTACCCCTGCCAAAGAACTGCACTTGGTGCCTGTCTTTATAAAGATTATTGTAATCTGTTGATGTGTCTTCACCGGCATCCCAATCAAATACAAACTTTCGGTCATTTAATCGCCTAACTCGCCGCTTTTTCTTGATTAAACCTAAATAACGTTCTTTAATTGCATCAGACTCACGTTCACGATCTTTATCCTTCTGCTTTTCTTCTTCTTTCGCCTCACGGTCCCGTCGTCGATGTTCTCGGTCATCGCGCCCTGATCCAGGTACATTTTCAGGCTGCTGGCGACTTTTACGTAAATCTTCAATTATTCGACGCTCAGCATCAAGCTGTTGTCGCTGGCGATCTGCTTCTTCTTGGCGGCGTTTCAAGGCTTCAGCCACACGTTGTTCCTTAGTTAAGAACACTGGCTTGCTTTTGGCTTCTTCATCAGCTTTCTTCTTTGCTAATATCTCCTCTAATGACAACGGTTCCCTCTTAAGTTTAGTTATCTCCCTTAGTTCTTCTTCCTTGATTTCCTCTTGCTCCTTTTTAGCATCCCTGCGATCTTCACGTCGATCTCTTTCAGATTTTATGTCGCGTTCTTTGGACCTAGAGCGATGCCTCTTGTAACCCCGATCACGGCTGCGGCTTCGAGAGCGCTTACCTCTCTTATCACGATCTTTATCAGAACGCTCCCGGCTTCGCGAACGACGTTTCTTCTCGTTTCCCATTACGCTTGCACTTATTTACAAACTACACCAGAAACTGAACAACACTAAACATGTTTTGTAAACAACACTCATAACCTACACCGATGGGTTTCTTCATGAGGATCAGATACAGTCAAGTCCATTAGCGCCCCCTAGTGCACAAATACATGCTCTTCCAATGGACTGGACTGGCACAAACTTGGTGAGTTGATTTACATATATGCTTCAGTACATATTGACTACTTTGTATTATGCTAACTATGTACTATAGTTTCTTAGGAATGATTAGTAATCATATGTGTTCTCCAGGTATGTCATCAGAGATGCCCTTCCAATGGACTGGGCTGGCACAAACTTGGTGAGTAGGTTGACATGTGCACTGTGCAGTACATATTGGCTATATTTTATTATGTTAGCTACCATAGTCTATTAGGAATGATTAGTAATTGTATGTTTTTTCAGACATGTCATTAGAGATGCTCATTCAATGGAGCTGGCTCACACAAACTTGGTGAGCAGACTGACATGTGTGCCTCGGTTTATTAGGAATGATTACTAATCATGTTTTTCCAAACATGTCATCAGAGATGTTCTTCCAATGGATTCACCTGAAACAAACTTGGTGAGCAGATTGACATGTGTACTTTGGTCCATATTGGCCACTTTTTATTATGCTAGCTTGCATAGTTTATTAGGAATGATTATTAATCGTGTTTTTCCAAACATGTCAACAGAGATGTTCTTCTATTGGATTCACCTCAAACAAACTTGGTGAGTAGATTGACATGTGTACTTTGGTCCATATTGGCCACTGTTTACCATACTAGCTACCATAGTTTATTAGGAATGATTAGTAACTATATGTTTTTCAGACATGTCATTAGATATGCTCTTTCAATGGATCCAGCTGACAGAAACTTGGTAAGCAGATTGATATGTGCGCTTTGGTACATATTGGCCACATTTTTCTTATGCTGGCTACCTTAGTTCATTAGGAATGATTAGTAATCATATGTTTTTTCAGACATGTCATCATAGATGCATTTCCAATGGATCCAGCTGACACAAACTTGGTGAGCAGATTGACATGTGTGTTTGGTACATATTAGCCACTTTTTATTATGCTAGCTATCATAGTTTATTAGGCATGATTAGTAATCGTGTTTTTTCAGGCATGTCATCAGAGATGTGCTTCCAATGGATTCACCTTAAACAAACTTGGTGAGCAGATTGACATGTGTGCTTCGGTTTATATTGGCCACATTTTTTTATGTTAGCTACCATAGTCTATTAGGAATGATTAGTAATTATTTGTTTTTTCAGACATGTCATTAGAGATGCTCTTTCAATGGATCCAGCTGACACAAACTTGGTAAGCAGATTGATATGTGCGCTTTGGTACATATTGGCCATTTTTTATTATGCTACCTTCCATAGTTTATTAGGAATGATTAGTAATCGTGTTTTTTCAGACATGTCATCAGAGATGTATCTCCAATGGGCCTGGCTGGAACGAAATTAGTGAGTAGGTTGGCATGTGTATTTCGGTACACATTGACCACTCTTTAGTATGCTAGCTATTAAAGTTTGGGGATGATTAGTAATCATGTGTTTTTTCAGACATGTTATCATAGATGCACTTCCAATGGGCCTAGCTGGAACGAACTTGGTGAGTAGGTTAGCATGTGTGTTTCGGTACACATTGACCACTCTTTAGTATGCTAGCTATTAAAGTTTGGGGATGATTAGTAATCATGTGTTTTTTCAGACATGTTATCATAGATGCACTTCCAATGGGCCTAGCTGGAACGAACTTGGTGAGTAGGTTAGCATGTGTGTTTTGGTACACATTGGCTACTTTTTATTATGCTAGCTATTAAAGTTTAGGGATGATTAGTAATCATGTGTTCTTTCAGACATATTATCATAGATGCACTTCCACTGGTAAGTATATTGTCATGTGTGCTTCGGTGCATCCATTTATTTTACGTATTTTTCAGTTGAATATTATTACAGGGCAACCCATACGTACGGGGGTGACTAAGGGAGGAATTCAACCTATTATCAATAAAACATTGTTATATTTAAACGTTGTTTTGTTTAATTATTCATTAAAATAAGTTGAATTACTAGTGGTGACATCTATCGAGTGCATATAAACTATTTTACAGTTTCCTAACCTACCTGTAGTACATTGTGCTGGCCCGAGATGGCGCCAGATTCCAATAAGAATAAAATTATATTCTAATAAGATTCCAATATGAATCCTATTAGATTCCCATACGAATCTTATTAGATTCCCATACGAATCTTATTAGATTCCAATGAGGCTAATTAATTTTAATTTCTGTATGCACAAAAGTAAAATTTTACAAAATGAACAACTCCTGAACGATGCGCTTCGAAAAATAATCAAACAAAATTTCAAAATTTTGTATCTCGCGTTCTATACTTGTCATTGAAAAAGTTTCAATGTTATCAGCACTGATAAGACGAAAACTTTTTCGTCACAAAAGTAAAATTTTAAAACTTGAATAACTCCTGAACGAGGTGCGCTACGGGGTTCCGCGATAGCTCATTTGAATCAGCTCGACGAGCTTTACCTGATTATCGGAAAAAAACCTCCGGGAAAATATTTTAAAATCGAACATAGAAAGCGTTGAAATTTGGTATACGATAAAGCTCGGCGAGCTGATCAAAATGAGCTATTACGCACCCTCGTAGCACACCTCCTTCAGGAGTTATTCAAGTTTTAAAATTTTACTTTTGTGACGAAAAAGTTTTCGTCTTATCAGTGCTGATAACATTGAAACTTTTTCAATGACAAGTATAGAACGTGAGATACAAAATTTTGAAATTTTGTTTGATTATATTTCGAAGCGCATCGTTCAGGAGTTGTACAATTTGTAAAATTTTACTTTTGTGCATACAGAAATTAAAAGTAATTAGCCTCATTGGAATCTAATAAGATTCTTATGGGAATCTAATAGGATTCTTATACGATTCATATTAGAATCTAATAGGATTCATATTCGAATCTTATTAGAACAAAATTTTATTCTAATTGGAATCTGGCGCCATCTCGGGGTAACACCATGTACTACAGGTAGGTTAGGAAACTGTAAAATAGTTTATATGCACTCGATAGATGTCACCACTAGTAATTCAACTTATTTTAATGAATAATTATACAAAACAACGCTTAAATATAACAATCTTTTATTGATAATAGGTTGAATTGCTCCCTTAGTCACCCCCGTACGTATGGGTTGCCCTGTAATAATATTCAACTGAAAAATACGTAAAATAAATGGATGTACCGAAGCACACATGACAATATACTTACCAGTGGAAGTGCATCTATGATAATATGTCTGAAAGAACACATGATTACTAATCATCCCTAAACTTTAATAGCTAGCATAATAAAAAGTAGCCAATGTGTACCGAAACACACATGCTAACCTACTCACCAAGTTCGTTCCAGCTAGGCCCATTGGAAGTGCATCTATGATAACATGTTTGAAAAAACACATGATTACTAATCATCCCCAAACTTTAATAGCTAGCATACTAAAGAGTGGTCAATGTGTACCGAAATACACATGCCAACCTACTCACCAATTTCGTTCCAGCCAGGTCCATTGGAAGTGCATCTATGATGACATGTCTGAAAAAACACATGATTGTTAATCATACCTAAACTTTAATAGCTAGCATAATAAAAAGTGGCCAATGTGTACCGAAACACACATGCTAACCTACTCACCAACTTTGTTCCAGCCAGACCCATTGGAAGTGCATCTATTATAACATGTCTGAAAAAACACATGATTACTAATCATCCCTAAACTTTAATAGCTAGCATAATAAAGAGTGGTCAATGTGTCCCGAAACACACATGCTAACCTACTCACCAATTTCATTCCAGCCAGGCCCATTGGAGGTGCATCTCTGATGACATGTCTGGAAAAACACGATTAATAATCATTCCTAATAAACTAGGGAAGCTAGCATAATAAAAAGTGGCCAATATGTACCAAGGTACACATGTCAATCTGCTCACCAAGTTTGTTTCAGGTGAATCCATTGGAAGAACATCTCTGATGACATGTCTGGAAAAACACAATTAATAATCATTCCTAATAAACTATGGAAGCTAGCATAATAAAAAGTGGCCAATATGTACCAAAGTACACATGTCAATCTGCTCACCAAGTTTGTTTCAGGTGAATCCATTGGAAGAACATCTCTGATGACATGTCTGGAAAAACACGATTAATAATCATTCCTAATAAACTAGGGAAGCTAGCATAATAAAAAGTGGCCAATATGTACCAAAGTACACATGTCAATCTACTCACCAAGTTTGTTTCAGGTGAATCCATTGGAAGAACATCTCTGATGACATGTCTGGAAAAAGACGATTACTAATCATTCCTAATAGACTATGGTAGCTAGCATAATAAAATGTGGCCAATATGTATCAAATCACACATGTCAATCTGCTCACCAAGTTTATTTCAGGTGAATCCATTGGAAGAACATCTCTGATGACATGTCTGGAAAAACACGATTAATAATCATTCCTATTAAACTATGGAAGCTAACATAATAAAAAGTGGCCAATATGTACCAAAGTACACATGTCAATCTGCTCACCAAGTTTGTGTCAGCTCGATCCATTGGAAATGCATCTATGATGACATGTCTGGAAAAACACGATTACTAATCATTCCTAATAGACTATGGTAGCTAGCATAATAAAATGTGGCCAATATGTATCAAATCACACATGTCAATCTGCTCACCAAGTTTGTTTCAGGTGAATCCATTGGAAGAACATCTCTGATGACATGTCTGGAAAAACACGATTAATAATCATTCCTAATAAACTAGGGAAGCTAGCATAATAAAAAGTGGCCAATATGTACCAAAGTACACATGTCAATCTACTCACCAAGTTTGTTTCAGGTGAATCCATTGGAAGAACATCTCTGATGCCATGTCTGGAAAAACACGATTACTAATCATTCCTAATAGACTATGGCAGCTAGCATAATAAAATGTGGCCAATATGTATCAAATCACACATGTCAATCTGCTCACCAAGTTTGTTTCAGGTGAATCCATTGGAAGAACATCTCTGATGACATGTCTGGAAAAACACGATTAATAATCATTCCTAATAAACTATGGAAGCTAGCATAATAAAAAGTGGCCAATATGTACCAAAGTACATATGTCAATCTGCTCACCAAGTTTGTTTCAGGTGAATCCATTGGAAGAACATCTCTGATGCCATGTCTGGAAAAACACGATTACTAATCATTCCTAATAGACTATGGTAGCTAGCATAATAAAATGTGGCCAATATGTATCAAATCACACATGTCAATCTGCTCACCAAGTTTGTTTCAGGTGAATCCATTGGAAGAACATCTCTGATGACATGTCTGGAAAAACACGATTACTAATCATTCCTAATAGACTATGGTAACTAGCATAATAAAATGTGGCCAATATGTACCAAAGCACACCTGTCAATCTGCTCACCAAGTTTGTGTCAGCTCGATCCATTGGAAATGCATCTATGATGACATGTCTGAAAAAACATATGATTACTAACCATTCCTAATAAACTATGGCAGCTAGCATAATAAAAAGTGGCCAATATGTACCAAAGCACACATGTCAATCTGCTCACCAAGTTTGTGTCAGCCCAGTCCATTGGAAGGGCATCTCTGATCACATGCCTGGAAAAACATATAATTGCTAATCATTCCTAATAAACTACAGTAGCTAGTATCTGTACCTGTCTAAAAAACTCAGCCAGCTTAGTGTAATTCAGATAGACTCAAACCATCATATCATGATACATGGTGAGAACACATCAAAACTTCTGCGAATGCACTCAGCATTGATGCAAGCATTCCATGATCATTACCTCTCAAGGGGTTACTGTGAGGTAATGCAGCCGTCGATCATACAAACTCAATGTGAAGGCAGTACCACAGTTTTCAAAATGGATTACTTCCGCGAGGAAGCATATCTTACAGAATCATTGCAGGTTTACTTGGAGACATGTTTACCATCCATGGCTCAAGGACCTTATTTGTGATGTGGTTGACAGTATACTAAAAGGATCTTATGCATCCATCATCCACAAATTAAACCCACAAGAGAGCACAATATAACTAAAGAAGATGGTACTTTGAAAATCTTTGAATTTGGCGAAGATATTCCGGAACGTAAAATCACACATCTAAAAAGAGGAATAAATAAAAAATATAATTAATTGGTTGTAACAAAATAAGTAATTTACCAATAAGGTGGATGAAGCTTATTATAAAATACCCAGTTAATCATTTATAATTAACACTAACGACGAATTAACAAATGTTTACGCACAACAGTTGCTGCACATGGGGAACATATAAAGAAAATGGCTGAATTTGCTTGATGAGGACTGAATGCAATGCCATCCGTGCGTAGTGAGAGAAACAGCGAAAGAACGCACGTGTGCAAAACTCAAACACACACCAAGTTAAACAATATATATGGCATTTCCTTAACTTGCAATAAGAATGGGTAGTCAAACAATAACAAGTACATCTTAAATCTATATTAATAATATATTGAAAAATTAAGCGACAACAGCATATTTGCGTGGTGGATAAATCGCCTTCTTCCTGATCTCCTTTTGTGTCTTCAACTTCTGTTCATGAGCAGTTAATGCACGACGAATAGCACGTGTCTTCTTGGGTCTCAGATCCAATGGCTTGTACTTCTTACCCTTGAACAATTTGCGCAAGTTTTCCTTTTGCTTCTGGTGCATAACAATATACACGCGGGCAATAGCTTTACGCACAACACGGCTAAAATGATAAACCAGTTAATCAGAGAAATGAATTTTAGTATTAATGGTATACATACATCTTTGAAAGCTTGGAAGGTGCTCCGCCAGTCACCTTGGCCACCCTCAAGTGGGACAGCTCAGTTTTCAGGTCATTGAGCTGCTTTTCCAGCTCCTTCCTGTCTTTTGTGCGCAATTCGGAGCACTTTACTTTACCCTGGAAGAACAAGAGAAAATGAACAAGAGTCTTTAACAAAACACTGCAGCCGTGCATGTAAATATAACCTGTCACAGCAATGCATCTAATAATTAAATGTTCAGATAAACTACACGATAAAATATCGAAACAGAAACAATTTTGCGATGTTTTAAAAGTTATTCATTATAGTTTAAAACGCAGATGGTCTACGAGAACATTTATTTATTAGGATTTTATTTACACACCATTTTGACTCGATGAACGGTCCGTCAGAAAGAAATGGAAACACACCAGACTGCTAGTAAGTTAGCGAAGTAGTTATTTTGAACATACATGGTTGGCAGCCTGAACGCCATCTACAAGGTCAACTACAGCCGGTTCTTGCCAGTAACCTAATAAGCTAGTGAAAATCTAATACAAGTGTTTTGTTTGGAAGTGATTATTTTATTAATATCAAATATTTATAATATTATAAAGTGGTATGTGCATCAACAAGTATCTGCGTAAGTCTAGTAGATTTGAGTTTTGAGTGACAACTATATAGGGTACATTTATTGATGGTCAACAACTACATCATCCTCAGTTCATTTCATAACTAATAACATCATAAAATGGTATGTACAGCCATAATTATTTCTCTAAATCTATGAAAATTCAATTTTTGAATGACAAGCACATTTGGCGTGTTCGTTTTAATGTGATCTAAAACTGCTTGACCACGAGTTAGCTTGCCAGCTAACTCAACATCAACATGCCACAGTGTTTCCGTCAATATAAGTTTAGGATACAGTAATGCAGCAATCAGAAAGGCATCACAAGGCATCCAATTATCTCTGTCTGTATCTTTGTAGACAGACCTTTCAGCCCTATCAATTAACTTCCACAATGGAGCTCCAGAGTTCAAGTTACTCATTCGCCATTTCTGCAAGTAAATTATTAGTTTTCTGTTTACATTTGAACAATTTTCATACAACCATTGGAATGTCACTCTCTGCACAAGTTTCCCATGGTAGTAACTTAATTGGACACTTGGCAGTTGTAAGCACTATGTGTGCAGCTTCAGGATCAGAGAAAAAGTTAAATTCTCCTGATCGAGTAATATTACCAACACCTACAACAGAATAGTGGATAAATAATCATGCATTCCATGAATATGTAATCTACCTTGATAGTTGCCACCCATAACTTGAATCATTTTGATTTTTGGACCAACATCAAACATTCTTAACAAAATTGCAAGATTAGTTAATGGCCCAATGCATATGAATACAATTTCATTAGGATTGTTTATGATAAGATCCTTTAATGCATCAAAAGGTGATTCTGATTTTACTATTGATGTGTCTGGTTCAGCTGTATGTTCTAAATCACCAAAGCCATCTACTCCATGAAAATGCTACTCTTCCAATATTGATGGCAGAAGAGTATTATGAGCACCTTTGTACACAGGAATCTAAAGTTTGCACAATCAGAATTCAATTTTTTTAAATGATTGCAATAGCTTACATCTGTTCGTTGGGCAATTTCCAACATTCTAACTGTATTCCGGCTTGCATTTTCTAAACTGGTGTTTCCCTTTGTGCATATGATCATCTCAATTTTAATAAGGTCCTGAGCCTCAGCAAGTAAAAGAAGATAAAGTCCAATTGCATCATCAGTACCAATGTCACAATCTAACACAACTCGTGTACCTTTAATATCATGATCCATCTTGACTTCTTGGGCACTGTACACTTCACTCATATGTTGCTTACTTTATGTTTCCACTTCATGAAAGTTATCTCTGTAATGCTATCTTATCTTACACATAAGTATTAAGTATTTTAGATGTTTATTAAATGGGGATATATATATGATACTTAACATGCCTTCTCATGATTAGAACTCAGGCATATGGCTTTAAAATTTATAACTGTAATTTTAACATAATTCAAGTTAAGACCTTTTTATTGTTCACAATGAGAATTTAACCTCTGATCACCTCTGTTGATATGAATATAAATAGAATGTTTCAGAAGTCGTATAGTTTCATGTGTTATCCTATGTCAGCACATTCAATTTCATGATAAATTTCATAATCAGTATCAGTATACTACTCAAATTTTGACGCGTTTTTATTACAGTAGAGATTAATTCAATTGAAAATTTGTGTTTTAATTTGGTGTATGTTTGAACATGAAATAGACAATTCAGACACTTATTACAAAGTTATTATCTTAATTTGAAAAAGCAAAGTTAGACACTTCAAAGTAGAACCTCAGAGGTAAAACAACATTAATCATAGAATCCAGGGGTTGAATTCTGGTTGGGATATGATGCTCTAATGCAATATTTGCTCGACTTGTTAGATTTATTATTATGATTTCTGATTTATTATTAATCTCAAAGTATTTGACACTAATTTAATGATAATTTTTGTCCTATTGTGGCCAGCAATGTTAGACTTGGTGGGCTGTGTGGTGACTTAATCCAATCATATGTTATTCCAACCAGTCACTTTATGAATTATTATGAATACTGAGAAAAGAACATTTTAATAATGTAATTACCATTACCTTATTTCAGTTGAAACATGGCAAACCTTATGTTACTCATTGCACAACTTCGCAGCGGAATACACTTTCTTGAAATGTACCTTGGTTAAAAGTGATTTTATTGTGATTAAAAGTCATGAAAACTAATGAAAACAATAATCGACTAATGATCATAACCACAACCGTAAACAAACTAGCGCTGTTACGGAAGTTTTAGAAACCAAAAGCGGCAGTAACGTGTTGTCATTGCAAACAGCTGAGTGTTGGCAATGTTTTGAGAGCCTTTCTACAAATTACCGTGAGTTAATTAAACGTTAATTTGTGCTCTACAATTTGTCATCATTCACGTAATGTTGTATAGCATACCATGGATTTCTATAACATATTTAAAAGCTTCTTTGGAATCCCAAATTCACCACCTTCATCAGATTTCAAGTATGAATTTACTCGGTAAGGTATTGTAACTAGTGTTAATTACAACATCTTCTTATATCTACAGTCATTCTTTCAATGACTATGCTTCTGAGGAAAAGCAACCTCCCCACAATGAGCATGATTTGTTCTCTCATGCTTTTCATGACTCCTTAGACAATCCAATGGATATGCAAAGATCAATTGAAAAGCACATCCAAGAGATGCTGGCAGCATTTGGCTTTGCAAATGACATCTTTAGTGGTGTATTTAACACACCAACTCACAACCATACTGCAATAGATCAACCAAATGACAGCAGGTCACTACGAGACCAATATTTAAAGCATGGATTTGACCATCCTTCAACCAGCAGAGCAGATACTGATGTGGATGACAAGTGAGTAGAACTGACTCTTCACTAAACAAAATTACGTATCCTGCTATTTTTCCTAGTGTGAATTTAGGAGATCTTGATAATTTGATGAAGTCTAAAACAGAGGCTATCGCTCCATATAAACCGCCAGATATTAAGCAACATTCAATGTTCTTTGGCCAATCCATGTCAACCAAAATGGTCACAAAGGCTGATGGATCTGTTGAAACAACAAAAACAGTACAGGACAGTCAGGGTAATCGCGAGACGACTGTAACACTTCGAAACAAAGACACTGAGTATACTGTAATTACACGCGTAGATAAAGATGGTTGTGAAACGAAAGAAGAAAATATCGTTAATTTCAATAATGAGGGACACCCGCAAATTGAGCCACCAAATGACCAAACAAGACCTAAATCTTGGCAGGACTTCTGGAAACGCTAAACTCTCCAGTACCCTTAAACAAAATTATTATTTAAACTTTCTATGGTGTAAATTATTTAAATAGAGTGGCGATCATACAACCATCCATTAGTATCAATTACGTTGAATAATGTTTAGTAAATTTCGTGGAGTATTAAATAAATGTGGATGTTGCAAAGTGTACAAATTTATTGAAAGCACAATGATAAATAATTTCCGAATATATATATAAATAATAAATTAAGTTAATGTAAACATTCTGAGCAAGAATAGACTGAAATGCAGAAATCACATTCAGGTGCTTTTGTGGGAGTTTGTCATTTACTATATTTTTGGTCTTTTGCATTGTTAATAAGTATTTCAACTTCTTTAATACTCCTAAATCTAATAGTTTGAATTCTTAAAATAACGTGAATGGAATGTGTATTGAACATTTTGAGATTGTTTAGAATTCCTATAATTAATATGTGAAATGATTAACGTATAAATAAGCATTCAATTATCACTTGCAAGTCTCATTGAACATATCTCTTTTTATATACTACTCAAAGCAGCAATCTGTTATCAAGTGCACTTATTTCAAATTAGCCTCCCTCATGTTCTTGAAAGTTGTATAGTAAATTGACCACATGTTACACAAATTCAAACATAATTACCTGGTTGCTTTTCAATTTGGATATCACTTGGTGTTAGCTGCTGTATTGTTTGTACTTACACATCTACTTCTTGAGATCCAGCAAGCAGGAGGTGCACTCCTCAGATGGTGTGAGATCTTTTTCTGGTTCACCCTCATTCAACAATTGCAGAAGAAGCTCATGAACTGGCTCAAAAGCTTTCCTGCTTCCTGAGTTGGTCAACAATAGATAGTCATGCATATCATAATGACTGATGCTGCCATCAGGCTGTATAAAGCCTTTATCAATTGATATCACTTCAACTTTTGCAATTGAAGGCAGTTTGTCTTGAAGCAATTCATTCACTTGGATTAATTTATCTCTTATTACATTAGGGTGTTGTCCTCTAGGCAGCAGTGTCTGTAAATATTAGCACAATTGGAAACACACCTGGCAAAGAATTTATAGAAGTAGAGCACTTACAGGAACAACAATGTAGGCATCTGGTAACTTTTCTTTAATGCATGTTATAATTTCTCCAATACCTTCTAGGATTTCTTCAGGCGTATTTTTATGATTGTTTGTACCTGTATGCAGTACAACCACTTTGGGATTCACATTATCTATTTCACCATTCTGCACTCGCCATAAAACATTTTCAATTAAATCTCTATGAATACTGAAGTTAAGGCAATGTAATGGAGCAAACAACTCATTCCAGGTATCTGAGTGTTGTAAGGCTTGCAAAATTGAATCTCCGATGAATATTACGTCCGCATCTTTCTCCCGAGTTTCGGAAACAAATCTATTGTGCTATAAAACGTTTAACACTAAGTTACAATTTGCAAATAAAAAACACTTTGTCTGATTTACAATACTCATCCAACGCTGATCACCATCGGGATCTTCAACTGGCTGAGCAATTTTACACGAAGGCATTATTGTTTTCTCACTTTTAGTTCAACTTTATTAATAATTTCCAAATATCTAATGTGGACTTGTTAATATGTTTTCGATATTGTGAAGACAAATTGGTTAATTTTAGATGATCATAGTTTGCTATTGAATTAAAGAGCATGATGCGCCCTCAGTATCTTCTGAATCAGGTTACTATTTGAAATTAATTTAAAAATATATCTATTAATCTTATATGTGACTAATAATTATATAATAATTTTATAATAACACCTAAGAATCACTAAGCCAGTGGCCTTTTTTAGATATAATACAATGCGATTTAAAAATTTAGCAATCTTGTGTGAGTTGTACAGCATGCATGACAGCGTTTACCAAGTAAGTGCTTCTAATAATGGCGGCATTTGTTAAAGCGGTACAAGATATTTAATAAGTCGTGTAAATTAGACATTATTAACTCATACTTTGCGATATTTGAATGCGTTTGACCACACTTTGCATTAATGATTACACTGTAGCGGTGAATAACTCATCAATAAGGTGAATGTTGATTTTATACATTTTTATGGTTAACATGATGGACGTGCTCACATATATACGAAGTATTCTGGATACCAACCGAAATAAACGTAAACGAAGGTATGAAACAAATTTATTATTGACTTCTTACGTTTTTACTGTTTTGGAACACATTTAATAGATGGGATGAAGTCATAAGCTCTTGAGATTGTGTGCCTATGTTCATTGCCAAATTGTAGTGTTTGTCATTTACTTCTTTGCTTTACCGTTATACAATTGCAAATTACGATTGATCGTTGTTATTTTGCAGTAATTCGGAGTTGTTTGAGGAAAGCAATAGTCCCAAACAACGTAAGTTATCCTTTAATTTCTTAGGAGGTATTGTATAACCAAATATTATTATATGAATGTCTGATTCATCGAGCTCATTGCAGGTTTTACTGGCCATGTGAATAACAAAGTTAATCCAGCCAGAACATTGAAAATGGACTCCAACACAAAGCCTAAACTTTCCTCTACAGCTTTCATTGAAGCACAGGAGAAGAAGCTCTTTAATGGTGTTAAATCTAGGCTGCCGATATCATCAACACCCTGCACATCAAGCAAAGCAAATGGGTTTAATATAACTGCTGGAACTTTATTCAATAGCAACTATGATGATCAAATTGTTGATTTAACAGACAGAACTAACACATACAGAGACAGAATTGAATCCCCTGAAAAGGGCTGCACTGTGGATGAAAAATTCAACATTTCCAGACCATCAACCAACAACTCTTCCTATCATACACCAAGATTATCAATGGTTGATTTAACGATGCCTACTTACAAGAAGTACACTTCAACGCGGCCGTCGCCCGTACTGTATCAATTGCAAGAAAAGGAGAAGTACAGTGAATTAATTAGCAAGGCCCAGTCATTTGCTAAAGTCTTTTCTGGATTTGGAAGCACACCTGCAAGAGGAGCAGTAAAAAGATTAGACCTGTTAAAGAAACCCATAGATTTGACAGGACCAGAAACTCCACTGCGTAATGGCAAAACTGCAACTAGCACCAAAATTCTTAAACTATTGGACAATTTGGATAAGGATGCGACTGTTATTATTGACGATGCAGATTCTTTACCAAGACCACCATCTCCAAAACCGGATATTCAAGTCGAGCGTATTAATAGTTTAAAGACAATTGTTGATTGTGATGCACTAAAAGAAGATTGGCTGCAAGAAAAGTAAGAGTGTAATTCACCTGTTTACGCGTTTTAAATACGTTCATTTGTTTCAGAATCCGCAATCATCAGAAGGACTTGGCTCATAAAAAGAAAGAGTTGGCCGAGCACCAAGCTCAGCTTGATAAAGTCCGCGAAATAACTAGCGAGATCTTGCGTGTGCAACTTTCCGACCAAGTGCGCCGATGCATTGAAATCAAAGAAGTTGTCATTCCGATTGAAATTAAAGAGAAGCTTCCAGAGTTGACAGAGAAACAAGAACAAATGGTTCGACATGCTCTCGATAAGCGCGCTAATGTTGGCGCAGTGCTGTCGAGCAAATTCAGTCTGAATATATCACGCCGTGATATGCTGACGCTCGATGGAATGAATTGGCTTAACGATGAAGTTATAAACTTCTACATGAATTTGATAATTGAGCGTGGAAAGCTGGATAAATATCCCAACGCATATGCGTTCAACACGTTCTTCTATCCGAAGATCTGCAAAGGGGGCCAGGAATCCGTTAAACGGTGGACACGCAAGGTGGACATTTTCTCGCAGGACTTTGTCTGCGTGCCAATTCATCTGAACGTGCACTGGTGCATGGCGATTATCGATTTTCGAAATAAGAAGATTACCTACTATGACAGTATGGGCAATCCGAACAGAGCCTGCACTGAGCATATCTTTCGCTATCTTCACGATGAGCACAAGGATAAGAAGCAGGCGGATTTCGACTCCACCGGCTGGCAGTTGGAGTGTCCCAGTGATATACCGCATCAGATGAACGGCAGCGATTGCGGTGTCTTCTCCTGTATGTTTGCCGAGTTTGCCACCCGCAAGGCTGCACTTGATTTCAGTCAGGAAAATATGCCGTATTTTCGTCGTAAGATGGTTGTCGAGATTATAAGCGGACAGCTGTTAATTCAGTAATTGAAGTGCGGTATTCTCATTGTTTGTATCCGTATTGCGCCTGGGGTTAGACCCGTACAGACATTATCCGCCTGGGCCCGTCACTGCAGTTGTGGGGGGATGCAGTGATTTGTTATTTTTGTATTTAAGAATTATCGTATATATGTGGGACAGTCCTTGAAGCTATACGAGTAGATGAAGTGTATTCATGATCATTATCACAATTATATTGTGTTTCCTAATATAAATATCTCGTTCTTTTGAATAAGTTTTCTTTAGACTATCTAATTTCTGCTAAAAAATTGTATTCGTTTCTGTACAAAGGAGCATCTATTGAGGAAGTAAATATCCGCAATCAGTCTGAAAGCGAAATTGGGCAAAATTCGTAATTAAATGTTTAAATTATTTATTCTTTTTCATTCCTATAAGAATTTCCATACAAATCATTGTGTAGTCGTACATATAGAGAATTTATTTTGTTATAATAGAGGATAGTTTTCTTATGATAGTCTAGACTTTAATTAGTTACTAGTAGTAGTTAATGAGGGTACGTATGATTTGTTTATTTTGAACGTGTATAAATAATTCGTACATATATATAAACATTCAACATGGATATCGACTACCTTCGGTCGGATATACATAAAGCATTTTCAACGTGTCAAAACTCATTTGGGATTCGTTGCAACAATAGTAATGTAAAGTTTTGTAAAAGGATAAACGTCTAACGGATACATTATGTTCATTTGCCTAGTTTCAAAATTTAGCTATAAGTGTACACTGTTTCTTACTTTGTGTTACATCAGCTAGCTGGCTATTGGTTCGCTTTAAACGATTATTGTTAATTGCGTTAATTCTAATACAGTTCTATTCATCCAAGATGCGTATCTATTTATTTGATAACATACTCATTCGTAATGGATTCATTTGCTAGGCTAGTAATTGGGGAGTGAATGGAATTACATTGTTATATAATGTATGTTATGTTTGCATGGGGGTGTAGACTCAAAAGAAATATAAACTTTGTTTCGCATTAATTTCGCTCCGCGTTCCATTTTTGGTTTATTCCACAAATGTGCGCTCGGTCTTTGTACGTGTTTAGAGTGGGTGTACGGCCACCAAATAATGCGCGGCATTTATGCAAGTGTGGTGCGCAAAGTTAAGCGTACTTTTACACTGCAGTTTTGCAAATTTGTTGCTGCTGCACGCAGCAAGCGTGTGCAATGTGTCGCAGGGGTAATAGTGCAGCCGTTCATAAATGCAATGCGGGGGAAATAGCGCAAAGAGAGCAAAATGCTGTTGCTGTATGCTGCAACGTGATTCATTATGTAGATTTAAACGCAGGACGGGTTCGGGACGGTGCGCGCTCAACGTTTGTAATTTATTTGTAGTTGTGCATTTCGTGCGAAGAGAGTGCCGCAAGATTTTATTTATTTTCCGTTGGAAGTGCACGAGGTGTGCTGGTTATGTATTTGTATTTGCAGTTCAAACATAATTACTTTTTAGCTCTTAGCAAAAAATTTTGATTTCTCTTTTCAGCATCAGGTAACTTATGAAATATTCTTTGATGGTTCCAAAGAATATTTATTCAGTTGCGTCCAGTGACTTGAAGTTGTAATTCATAAATTACATACATTACGCATCTCTTATCAGGTAATTACCATATCGTTTATTTGACCAATTATACAGCCTAAAGTATTTGTTTAATTCTAGGTGACTTCCATTTCTCACATTGTGCGCAGTACTTGAACGGGAATCGACGAGACGTGGAAAACTAATATAATTGCGAAGAAAGAGTTGGTTGGTTGGTGCGGTGTGAAAATGGCGTGTGATTAAATCAGCACTAATTGCACTGAATGCGTACTTCGTTAGCTGCAACGTGAAAGCGAATCCTTTTCATTTCTTCGATTCGAACGGAAGCGAAAATCCAACCGCATCATTTCCTCCCTCTTTCGGTGGTCGCCAGCTGGCTACTTGCCATTCAAACGAAACTTGTAATTTGTTCTACGACGTGTTCGATTTGCAATGCGCCTCTGCCGCCGCCGCATTATAAAGTTTCAGGCTCGTTGCTTTTATTCGTTTGATTTCGAAGGCGGTATGCGCGTGTCGCGGCTTTGTCAACCCTCTTGACATCCTATTTTCTCTTGCATTTTTAAACTTGTCCAACTTTTTCCATATCGAATGAGCGCGCGCGCGCACGCGAGTTTCCATTTTCCGTTCATTTAATTTCGCCCGCGCTGCTTCATCTTTTTGCGCGCAAGACGCACACAATGAACACGGGAAGAATATGCTTCGGCGAACAGCGCGCATGCAAAAACGGGGGGCGGCGAACAAAAAACAACAACGGGTAAAAAGTTTTCCACTCGAACGTATAGGCAACTTGTTTTTCGCATGCTCGAGCTTCCAGGGCGCTCAGCGAGAAGCGAAGAAAAAAGTGCGAGGACAAAACGCAGAAATGTCGCCTTTGTATTTCCTCACATTATTGCGCGTTAAATAAACCATAAACTTTCGCAAAGCTTTCATTTATTCATTCATCATTCTTTTGTTGCGCCGTTGAAATGGGAATTTTTTTGCTGCGCGCGACGCTTAAATTAAATACATTTCTATTTCAAATGCAAGAAGGATCGCTGGAATTTGTTGTTTGCTTCATTCAATCCCCGGCTGCAGCAAAGAGCGCGTCGGAATTAGTTTTGAATTAAACAAAGTGCACGGCGAGAGCGCGCACGAGATAGATAGATATCTAGTTAGTCGAAGAGATGAGAACTTTTGCGTTGGAATTGAGATTCCGAATCGTTTAGTTTGAAATAAAGTCGAAGTGCTTTCAAGACTTGGAGGCGGAAAGCTCGACGCGTATTGTACGTAATGAACTCGGAGTCGGAGCGCAACATTTAATTAGACGATTATGCATCGAATGCGCGTGCATTTAATTAATTATTCGCTCATTATTAGCTCTTCTGCAATGTGCGGAGACAATTGCTATTGCGATGTTGTGCACGTGCAATGCGACGCAATATAAGGGGCGGAAGCAGGAAGTGTGAAAACGCAAGAACAAATGACTTCCTGGTAAAGTTTAATTAATGCCCGATATTCTCCTGCAACTAATGCTTGATGGAGCATTAAATAACTCGTATAAATCTCTTTTAAATTATAGATTTTTTTCAATGATAGCCTCCCGAGGTTAAGGAATCGTATAATATCTCGATAAGTTATTTCCGGTAGCATTTCAATCTCGTTTCTTGGAATCCCATCGAGCGTATCGATTTTATCGATCAAATCCAGCGCTATAAAAGCGTGCGCGCGAATGATAAACGACATAATCATTGACATGTCGACGTGTGACGCGCAAATAAATTGAAAGGATGCGCGCGGTCGCGCACTTTGCAATTTTCTGAGCATTTCCCCATCATTTCTCAGCGCGTTCGCGTGCTGCCTGACTGAAGTAGAGAAATGGCTTCGGGCATCATTCCGTATCGATGCGTCCTCAATGTCTTCTTTGCCCACTCTGCGCCCTTTTTACGCTCCGCATGTTGTGCACTATGTTAAGCCTTTTTTCATAGATCGCGCGCGACAAACAACCAAAAGCAAAACCAAAACCGCAACGAACGTCTTAACTTTCACGCCATCAAACAATGATTGATGGATCGCCGAGGGAGGAAGTGACGTTGGTGGTCGTTTTTCTCTTCGTTTTAGCTATCAGGATATCGGACAAGATCGATGTGCGAATACAATGAGGAATTGGCTGCTGCGGCATCGCTCGCTGGGCAAAATGTAAATATTTTATGAATCCACAAAAGAATGACGCGAAGAAATCACTGTTCGTGATTCGTTCAAGTGTTATCGAGCCTGGAGTTTTATATGTTCGTATGTAGTTGGCACATGTGTAGTTGTTTGCTTAATTGCAATTGAGTTATGGAAGCATTGGCACCATACAAATTTTGTTTGCATTTTGGGGGAGGACTAAGTAAAGAAGGTGGTGCATTATTGATTTCGGTGGTGTTGCATTGTTCTAACTCCATTCTACGAGTACTTCGGTTCGTGCATTGCATAAATGCGCACATGTAACGCAATAAGGATAATCAGTTAAGCGTGCTGGTGCTCGGCGACATTCAACCGAGCACCCGACTGAAGAAGTACGGGTAGAACGAGCGCCGATTCGATCGGGTTAATTGACGCTGGCGATTCGGTTTCAGCGTCGGCTCCGAATCGAAATCGCTGCCCTCGGTGGCGGCGGCGACTTTTACGCTGGCCGTGGTGGCGGTGCTTGTTTCGCCGCCCATCTGCCCATTGGCAACATGCTCCAGCAGTTGCTTAACGTGCTCCACATCCTCCTCGCTATCAGCGTCCATTTTGGTTAATGAGGCGGCCGCCGCATTTGCGCCGCTTGTTTGCACTTCTGCCTCCGTCGTTTCAGACACTGCCGGCGGCGATGTAGCGGTTATTGTTGTTGTTGTTGATGTTGCCGGCGATTTATCAGCGCTTTTTACGGCCGCTGAAGAAGGTGTAGAATTAGTTATGGGCAATTTGTTCGCATCCGTTTTTGAACGATTCTCGTTTGTCTCAAGTGCCAGCGGCGGCGGCGCTGCGGCATTCGCATTCTTATCGGCACGTTTCGTCGTTACAAATAAGGTGGGCTTAACCCGATTGCCGCCCGTCTCCTGCAACCTAATTTCAACCAAATGATAGGGCTTGCTCTTGCCCGTTTTGTCAACGGTCTTACCGCCCTTGCCCACTTTACCCTTGGCTGCCGCTTGCGGCTTCGCGTCGATCACATCCGCCACTGTTGTGCCATCGGCGGGCGTATTCTGTGTTGGCGTTTCCTTCCTCAAATTGCTTTCTTCGCCGCCGTTTACAATCGCGTTCTTCTGCGCTTTCAAATCATTATCAACGTCAATCTCCAGCCCGCCGTCGAGTTTATCAAATGCGAGGCTATTCTCATCTCCGGGGACTTGTTTGCGGAACGTACGATGCAATTTGGGCGCGTTCAGGTTGCCGGAAAACTCCGGCATCACCTCCTTTATGTACTTGCCACTAGCTGCTTCATTTTTATGACTGGTTACCGGTGTATCCACCCCATCCGTGGGCTCCTTGTTGTACGTGACGGTGGTGACTTCCTCACTCTTCTTTTGCGCCAGGGTTTCGGTCACGGACGAAGTCAATTTCGGATCATGCGTGAGCGTCTTGTTCTCCTCCGTGTCATTGAATTCAATAATATCGAACATGGTGCCATTCATAATAATACTGAACAATTGTCCTTGATTGATTGCGCTCGCATATTCCTCAGCTTCCGTCTTAACTTCTGCAGTTGCTGTGGTCATTTCCGGTTCGTCCTCCGCGCCGGCGCTCGTGTTGGGCAACTTGGGTAATTCCGTGGTTGAACGCGCTGATAAGGGTATTAAAGTGTCTTCTTCAGTTTCGCGACGATGGCGAGTAGGCAGACTGTAATCGCCAGTATCGATTGTGTTTGATGTCCAATTCCATGGCTTCGTCGTCTTTGCGCCTGGAGTTCCGCCATTATTGTCCGGCGTGTTTGTTGTAGGCGCACTCAACCCCACGGCGATGGCGGCGGCGGCGGCGGCGGCGATTGGCGTTAGAGTGGTGATGGTCGGATTCATCATGCTAACGATATTAACAGAAGCGTGCGGTATTGACGATGCGCTTGTTGATGATATCGATGTTGTTGGCGTTTCGGTCGACGTGGATGTTGTTCCTGTTGACACGCTGGACACGCTCGTGCTTGATGTTTGCTGTTGTCTCAGTTGTTCCTGTTGCGTGGTGATGGCCGACTGCGTTTTATCCTCGAGCATTACACCGTTACTGCAGGCCAGCTGACGTACCATTTCGTCACGATCCTGGCAAATTACATTGTTAAATGCAATGTTTACACAAATGCAAAGCTCAGGCCAAGAGAGACTCGACCGGAAATGCAATCAGGATGTGCATGGGCTTTCCACGTTCTTGGAATTACCCCAGGGTGCAGTGCAAAAATGCTTTGCAGGGAGCAAACTATAAAATAAACTATAACGAACAAAGAACAATTAACACTGGATTACGATCTAACTAAAACAACATCAATAAAAATAACCAAGCAATATAGCAAAAAGTTTTCAGGATATGCCAATAGGATGGAAAAGAAAGCGTAATTGTGGTAAAGTAAATACGAGGAGCATTGAGGAGGAAAAAGGAGGGACAGATATAGTCAATTGGTTTGGCAAGCGAGGAGCACGAGCAAGGAAAAGGCTGATCTAATTTAATTATCTAATGAAATAAGGTTGGCGTGCGTGCTGGTGCTGTTACCGTATTCCCCTTGCAGACGATGCGCTTAGTGCCTCCGAGGCCGCAGTCGGACGTCAGTTCGACGGCGGATTGCTCCGGAATGTAGAGCACGGTCAGCGACGGCAACTCCGTGATGAGGCAGCCGGCGGTTGGTTGTGACGCCCACGATGGCACTGCAACATTCATTCAAATCGCATTCCAATTTGTCCTGCACTCGTCCATAAACGGATGTGACATTTATCCAATAACGTGTGCAACCAGTCGAATGCATACTTTATCATCTAATGCACAATTTAATTACAAATATGTTTTACGCTCCATTTAACGCATTGGAAATACCAATATTGTAGGTACAGAAGTCGTGAGTTTAATTTTAAACGTGCATGTTGTTATTAATCGCACTCAAATAGAAGTTTGATCATGAGGTAAATAAACAAATTAATTAGCATGCGTAACTGATCAATAATCAATAAGTTAATTAACTAATATTTACGTATTTGTTGACGGCTGCTTTTAGACCATACGCGATATTAATTAGCTCGTGATCAAACAAACAATTTACAACATTTTCTACATTAGCAATGGCGGATGTATAGCGCAAATAAATATTTATAAACTCGCTTTGTAATGCAAAACTGCGAGGTGCTTGCTCGTTAATTAATTAGTCACAAAGTGAAAATGCGAAATGTAAATATCAAACTCACATAAATTATTAATTGATATTTGTTGTTCGTTCGTCTGTGAACTCACGCACGAGATCATTAACCAAATCAATTAATTATATTAATTAAACTGGATTTCTTGTATTGCTTCACATGACGAAGGAGGATATTAATTACTAATTAATCAGCGTGAATTTCAATTAGTTTAATTGGCAACGAAGCCCAATAATATTGGCTGAAGCAATTCATTAGAGCGTCTTGCGCATTCTTTGATCGCCCCGGGAATTGGGGGCGAGTAAGTTTGAGGGTGTTTAGGGACCGTTTTCAAATGACTAGCCATTCAATTAATATTCGCAGGCTAAAAATCGTAGAAAATTTTGTGGCAGGGTTCAGCTTCATTTGCGGCAAGCGGTTCCAAACTTTTCTCATTTTCCAAAATAGGCTGCAAAACTCACTTTGGACGGCTTCATGCTAAATGCATGCTGAGGGCTGCGAGGGCACTGAGGGTGAGCGAATGAAGGGAGGTGAGTGTAAATTGATAAGAGATTCACCCGCACGCCTAGGTACATGTAGAATACGAAGAGTAAGATTTAAATAATTCACGTACCGATAAAACTCGCGCGTATTTCGCGCACATTTATTATGTGTAAGTGCGTTAGCGAATGCGCAAAGGTGCAACCACGCGCGCGACTGGAAAATTGGAAATTACCAAAGTTTAATTTCCGGCATAATTAATAAATCATGATTGTCAAATACAGCGTTCTCGCGAAAAACAAGTGAACGACTTGCAAACGCCTCAAGCGCTTAAAAGTTTTCCAATTTTTCAAGTGAAATTGCTTTCCAACAATTATTTACTCGTTGCCAGAATTTTATTTATCGCAAGAAACGCGTTCATAATTAGCAGGAATTATGCATTAAACATATAAAATTTAACTTGATCAAATAATAAACTTTTTCACTGTTATTATTGCTGAAATTTCGCAAAAACAAAATGGAAAAAGATGAATTATTATAGTGAGCAGTTAAAGGATAAAAAGTATATTTATAAAAGCGATAAATTATTCTTGTAAAACCAGCCTTTTGTAATTTTTACAATTTTTTAAAAGTAAACAATTGTATGTGAGATTTTTTGTTTAAATTTTTTTACATTGAGGTTTAAATTTCATAAAAATAGAACGAACAATGCATACACAATAATATTATGATGTCAGCGTGTAAACATTGATGTTAATTGCTATAGAACGCGTGTGAGGCGGCAACACAGGCACTACGTGGAAATGATTAATGCACGCGTTTTTATTGCAATCCTGCGGCGGTGGCGGCGTGCGGATTGAATGCGCGACGCGGTGGCGTAATAAATCATTAAGTCCTGCGTGCGTGCACCAAATACATGCGCTCATTGCATATGCATGTGTGGTACACGTACGCGTCTACGTTCGGAGGGGGGCGGTAAACTGCGAAAGATTGTCGTGCGTTAAAAGGCGATGAATACGCGACTTGCGGTTGTAATGCTGAACCATCAAAGCTGAAAACGCGCGCTGTAACGATAAAACCGCCGACCCGTTTCGGCATGTATGACTTCTTTTTACTGCCAAATGTAATTATTTATTGCAGCGCAACAGCAGCCGCCACGCCGGAATATCCAGACGAATGCCGCAATGCAATCCCGAATGAAATATACAGCGGGCAGGAAACGTGAGCGAACCTCGAAAGGAAAGCGCTGTTCGAATTTCACGAGAGGTCTTCTTTGTAGTGTCGAATTTCAGGATGGATGAAGACTGCACATTGTTCGGCCGGGATATTGCAGGATGTCAGGGATATCGACGACATGATGGATGCTTCCGCCAATAAATCATTAAGCTGTCAGCCGAACGCGATTTTTAATTAAAAGCTTAATCTCATCTATGATAAATCGCTTCAAACTTGTTTTTATATTATCTAATGATCATGTTTTATGTTTATTATCACGAAAGATGAAAATTTAATAAATTTAAGTGCTGAAATATAAACTACTAGCTTTATTCTCCTTCACCCTGCTGTGTTTTCCCTATAGAGCATCCCTTATTTAAGAACTGGTTCCAGATCATTACTGCTTGTCTTATGTATTTTACCGCCACTTGAAATCACATTAAACTGTGTTTAAATTAAGGAAATTACTCTGATCTTATCGACTTTTGAATCCTACTTGTACAAGTTTTAATTTACACTAGGTATAACCAGTAGTAGCCTAGCGTGGGGAGTGCTTGGCTGTGGCTTGGGAGTCCGAGGTTCGAATCCTGGATAGGGGCAATTCTTTTTTAAATAATTGAATAGAGTTGTAACTCTGACGTCTGTAGGAAGAACATTCAATTGGTCTAGCGCTTGTATTCAAAGCAAGCACTTGGAAAATAATTCTAAGTCCTACTTGGCATAATGTGGAGCCCGGCCCCTTAGTCTGTAGTTCTAAGTTCTATAGGCGGCGGCTTGGGGGGCGCATTAGTCAATTGACGTCACAAACCGCGGTCTGTTGGTAACGAAAATCGGGAATGGGGAGGCAGTTGCTAGTCGGACAGCGACCGAGCTGGTCGACAAGCAACCTGCCGGGGAGCGAAGCCGGGGTGGGTTTTCTGAGAACGATCTTAAAACGTACGGGCTTCAAAAATTAAAAATGGGGCCCATGTACGCTCCATGGGCCCCTCTGGACTTATAACTAAGTCCGAAGAAGGCCCCTTAAGCGTACAAGGAATTGAAAACTTAAATTCGAATTGCATTTCTCGGGGATCGAACCCGAGACACTCAGATCACATCCATAGACTTTACCACTAGGCTATGAAGTGTTGTTGCTGTGGCTGAATTTGATCTTCCTCTTATAGTACTATTTTGAGAATTTAAAACTTAAATAAATGCTGTCTTTCCCAGGGATCGAACCTGAGACTCCCAGACCACGACCACAGCCTCTACCACTAGGCTATGGAGTGTTGTTGCTATGGGTAAATTTGATCTTGCCCTTATAGACTCAAATTGAGAATTTAAAACTTAAATAAATTCTGCACTTCCCAGGGATCGAACCTGAGACTCTCAGACCACATCCACAGTCTCTACCACTAGGCTATGGAGTGTTGTTGCTATGGCTAAATTTGATCTTGATCTTATAGTCTGAATTGAAAGTACTGAGTCGGAACTATTACATGCCGCCCAATACTGCCACCGTTCTTTATGGTTAAACCAGTTGTTTATATTAAGATTTTGTATAATGAGGATCTTGTCTGAATTTTTAATTTAGTTTGAAAGAATTTCTAACAAACTTTTTGAATGAGTTACATTATACAGTTTTAACGAGATAGAATTCATTGAAAGTGCACTTCTTAATTTTCCACTCAATGTGCTCGTTATGCAGAAATATTCTCGTGACTAGTGAGCGGAGGCATTAAAGCACGGCACGTTAAAGTCTCAATCAGGGATGAAGTTTTGGTTGAACTTTAGTGCCGCGTTGCCATTATGAGTGTGCGGCACTCAATCAGTATGCGCGGCAGTGTCCTCATAGTTTAATTACAATTTTCATCCGGGCTAACTACTCACATAAACTGGCGTTGCTTAATTACTCAGCGTTGTGATTTCCAAACGTTACGCGTTTGAGATATTCGCAGAAACAGATAAAGAACCAGACGCAGAGATCGAATACTAACCTGGAAGTTCGCAGATGAAGGCGGCGACTTCTGGTCCGCCGCAGGCGAGTGCGTGCCAGCGGAAATCGGCGGCGGGGTCCATGGCGGCGCAGAGCGGCTCGCTTCCGCTGGGAATCGCTTCCTGCCAGTAGTCCGGTGCGCTCAAGTCGCGGAAGTCCCTGAAGGATTGCACCAAGATTAAACGCTTACTCCAGAGTCAAGAATCGCGACGGCGGCGGCGACGAACTTGGCGTAAACTTACAAGTTCTTCGACCGCCGCCACATGGCAAACACGCAGTTGTAAAGCACCGGAAACTCGCTGGAAATTGTCATGGATTCATGGGGTTATGCAATTTCCTTTTCAGAGGGCTGTGCGCGCGTTAAAATGCAAAGGCGAAACTTTCGTTAAAACATAAACGAATGCCATATCACGTCGGCGCTAATGAAATAAACTGCATAGGAAATTCGAATCGCAGCTTGGGAAATTCACAACCTACTGCCAGCGAAATGCCATGTTTCTCGACGGAGCACTTTCCAACTCAAATATTGTCGGATTTACACTTCAATTATGGTTGTAATCATTGCGCATACATTAACTATTCATTGCACACTTGCCACTCACTGTTGTGAATCAATAAAGCATGACTAGAAATAAAATACACGGCTTTACGCTTTTCTTTTATCAATTTCCAGCCAAAGAATGATTCAAACATTTCCCGCCCTACAGCAAAATGAAAAACAAAGCCCAAGATCCATACTTTTCACATTTTTAAAACTCCTTGTAGAATCAGGATAAACTCCAAAAGAACTACAAACTTCCTGCTGAGAAAAGAAGCAGAGATAAACTATTTATGAATTGAAGTTACAATTTTATTCAAATTATCCTCTTGAAGGGATTTAAATTTAACGATTTTTTTGTAGTTAATGTAGTAAAAAGTTGAAGAACGCGCAACTTTGAGTCAAAATGCTGAAGCTACTTAGGAAGCATAAACAATGTATAATTAATGGTATAATTAATGAGAACCTTCAGTTTAATGAGCACTTAGCACAATGATGAGAAATCATTAAAGTATAATTAAGCAACAATAAGAGAGCAGTGCAGCTGGCACCACCTCAATTGCGCATTTTTCTTCGCCGTTCTTGGTCTGACTGGAAAAGCTTCACGTTGAGAAAAGCCGTATCGAAAAAATGTCTTGAAATTAAAATAAATGACAAGGCTGGCGATTCAGCAATTAAAAATAATTATAAGAAATATGTCACTGAAAGCATAAAGGCACAACCAAGAGGGATGATGACTTGATATCTTCCTTTTTTCTTTCTTAGCCTCGTGCAGGAAAGTTATAGATAAACAGATTTCCCGGAACAAATGCGCTGAAACCACATAAAAGCGTATAATTTTCATGGTTTTATCATTCGAATAAACAGGAGGATATTATTACTATCCAAAGAGTGACCTACAATGGAGTTTAAGGGTCTTATTAACACCCTAACCCCATTCTGTATATGAATAAATTATTCTTATGTGTGTTATATTGTTTGTTTCTAGGGATTCAAAAGTGTTTCAGTTATCACTTGCTATAAAATGCGTACAGCTTTGGGCAACAAAGTAAAGCGGCAAGACAAACCTTGTGGCGCAAAAGTCTTCAGAGCAGATCAGTGGCTCTGCTTACACAGAGGAAAAGTTCAGACGAATAAATGAGCATGCCTGAAAAATGCATGGATCATCATTGCGCTCATGAGCGTCCATCATTTCTGATCCTCGAGGGAGACTCACATTGTTTCATACTCGTGCTTGCATATTTTTTGTCAGTCTCTCGCTTGTCTTGCTTGTTCCATGCGAATATTGCTTGAATCATTAAACACTGCTGAAATTTCACGTTGACATTGTCGTTGTTTTTTGCGCACGTTATTATACGTAAACATAGCATTTATTGTTAATACTTCGGGGCGTACATAAATGGATATTGCGCACATGCAGAAAGCAGGCGCAAATATTTGCAAGCAATTTTCATTAGCTAATTGAAGTTTGCGACACTATACGAGACGCTTTCGGCGCGCGCAAAAACAAAGCCGGGGAGGAAAACTTGCCTGGGTTAACTGCGGAAACTTTGCGCGAAAGTCAACGCCGGGCGCCATTTTGGGGAAAAGTGGGAAAGCGCAGGAAAACGCAGACGAAAAACATCTCTCGACGTCAAGTGCTTGAAGCTAATTGAAAATGGAACTTGAAAATTGTAGTTTTTATTCAATTTCCTTGAGCGTTTCAAATTATCAAATTGTTTTCCTCGCCTTAAATTCAGTTTAATCTTAATTCTTGCCACTGCTCACTGAATTAAATTGTTTAATTACAGGTCAAAGAACGAATAGTAAAAGTTGAATGCTATAAACTTCAAAAGAAAGTTTAAGCATCGCATAATTGATGATTGATAGAAGTTTTCGAGTACTGTCAGTGATAAACTCGGATATTATGAGAGAAGAGCAAAAAAATTTAAAGCACAGCAAAGTTTTCCAGCACGAGAAACATTATTTGTTCGCCAACTTCTCATTACTTTTCGTTTTGGATTTGTTATAATTCGTATATATTGGCAAAACCATCAAAATTCCTCTAGTTAACGTTCCATTGGACGTTCGAATGAAAACATGGCATAAACTTTGAAAGCTTCCGGTTTCCTCAGGCAAAGAAAAACGACAAGAACGAGCGACGTACAGCGGTGGCAGAAGAAGAAGAAGAAGAAGAAAAATGATTCACGTTCGCGAATAGCTCATACGAATCTGTGAATGTACTGCCCCCGATCGTTGCACTCCTGCGTTTCCAACTTCTTCATTCTCTACCTTTTTGCTTTCGCTTTTGCCTGGATTCGAAACACAAGCGCAAAGTGCGCGCAGATTTAATGCGAAAACTTTTACCATTAAACTGAAATTTTGTGACCGATTCATTCGTTTTTTTGCCAATACATTGGCTACTGTTCAATTATATTTTGTTTTAGTTCAGTATTAATTTACATTTGTTAATCAGAATTTTTATATCTTCATAAATATTTAAAAGTTACTGCCTGTTTTGTTTCTGCTGAAAAAATAATGGATTTAACTTAGACCTAAACTTTTTTCCACTAATATCTCGCAAACTATTAAAGATATGAAAATAATTCTTTCACTATCAAAAAGAGGAATAAATTGCTCATAACGTACTTTTTAAATAAATAAATTATCTCCATTAGTTTAGGCGTGATAACGTTATGAAGTCAAAGAATGAACCAAAAATCCAATAAAATTATTTATATCCCAAGTATTTTTCTTTTCCTCGTTTTATAAGGAAAATAAGCAGACAATTTTCCTACTTAATTAAAATGATAATCCAACGACATATAAATATTTCATAATTAAATTATGGCACAAAAGCACTTTAATGCCATCCTTGATGAAAGCAATTCCTAAAATAATTAAAAACAACTTGGAATTTTATTATTTTGAGTAGCTAAACCATAAACGCACGCAATTTGTGAAGAATTTAATGAATTCTTTTATACGATGGCAAACTATTTCATTTCGCCAAGACGAAATATATTTCGCATTGACGAACGACATCCACTCGAAATACACTTGTTATTAAACCAACTTTATTATTCATAAAGTATTCGCAAGAAACTTTTACGTGCGTCTTGCCAATGTAAAAATACACTTGGCTAAAAAAGCACTCATTAAACTTTATCGTTATGATTTAAATTAAATTATTTTAATCAAACGTTTTAATGCTCAAGTAAAGTGGAAAATGGCGTTTTAAGAAGACAGCACTCTTTAAACATTCGTGATTTAAACATTTAATTAAACTGTAATTCAAATTAACTGCATGTTGCAAAATTCAAGTTGGTAGATGGTAAATATTTTAATTATTGCAGTAAACTTTGAATATTCATAAAGCAACCAATCATTTAATAATAAGTAGTTGGTTTCATTATCAAGTACCTAACATAAAATGGGATAATTGTTATGCATTCTACAGTGCATAATTTTTGCAATTTCTTCTTTACGGTGCATTCGTATAAGGATTGCCAGCAGGATGCAAGTTATTCCCAAACGCGCAAAAAATTCAATTAAAATACTCACATCCTCCAGTTTCACTCTTGTATGCAAAAAATTGTTAATTAATTTTTAAATTTAGATTCAATTTCCACGAGCTAGTATAATGACTAAATGCCAATTAATATTTCTTTAGTATATAAAATAGGTGAGCCTTATTTATAAAGCTTTGCATCTGAAGTAAATTAGGTAAACGTTTTAAGGGTAAATAAAAAGAAAATAATACTATCACAAAAATAGTGATTATTAGGGTACAGCGTGATAGCCCTTTTTAAGCTAGTGATAACAGTTTTTAAATTATTAAAATCGGTTCATTATTTTAGAAGTTATAGCGATTTGAATTTTTCTTCTACTCTGAGTTGCTACCGCCAGGACCTAAGTTTGATAGCGCCAGAAACTCACAGCACACTTGAGCATATATGGTTTTCAGAAGAACTGTGCTCTGGAGTTGGTCTCCAGGCAGTAGAATCGATGTATCGAGATTGCGTCTAGTTCGGTAGTCTTCGTGGCTTATGCGCTCGCACGAAGCTACATTACTCGACTGAATTTGACACTGGCCATCAGACAGCTAATGCGCTGAACAGGAACATAATATCCAGCAATTAGCACTGCACATATTAATTAATATCTCCGGAACTATAAGAGATATCGAAATAATTCTTTCAACACCAGAAAGCTTATTAAATTTCTGATTATATATTAATTAATCATTGGATTTTATTGTATAGATTACGCGTAATAACTTCCCAAAGTTAACGTTCTTTTGCGAGGCTTTGGCTAAGAATAATTGAATTTCCTTTTCGACATATGATTCTTTGTTTAATCCCAAAGCTATAAATAATTTCTTTATCTAAATACTACGTAAATTATAGCAGTCAAATTAATTGAAACGAGAGAATAGTAGGTTTTCACGGGTCCATATAATATTTTAAATGACCACTGAAATAATGTTATACACTATGAAAATTTACATCTATAATTTAACCATATAATGGTACGTGGTGATTTCCCAGTCATATTTTAGCACACTTTAAGTATCAATAATGCAGACTAATGACCTGAAATATATTTAAAGTGAAATAAGTAGACATAAATTTCAAACGCAATGCAGTTTAATGATTTGCTTTAGTGTTATAAGCGAATGCGCGCACTACTCACTTTTATTATTATTATTTGCATTTTTCTCATTGCGTGAATTATATTCGCGTTCTCATTGCACTTACGCGCATAAAGAGCGCATATTTTCCATCATCCCTTTACAAATACCCCAACAACTTGGACGTTTATGATGTTTATTTATATATTTTATTTCGCTGGTATAAAATCTTCTCGTGCGTACTTGAATAGAAGTTAAATAAACGTCAACAAAAGAGATATAATACGTTATACTTCTTGTTTTTTTATGAACTTATCAAAACTGCATAGCAGCATCAAAAGTTATCATGTTTCAAAATATTGTTCCATTAATTAAATTGTAAAAATACCATCAATTTCGGTATAAAAACTATTAGAACAATTGAAAATTGCTTCACCTTTAATTACGAGATTTACTAATTGGAAACCAGCAGCAATGCGCACATTCGCGGCGTGTTACGCTTGCACTTGCTTCAAAATAATTAGTAACTCACTTAGTTCATGTGCAACACGCCTCGCTTACAACCACCACCCACCCCTATATGCCGTATTGTTGTTTAATAAACAACAAATTGCCATCCGCGTAGGTATGCCTCAAATTCAATTACGTTTGCATTACAATTGCCTATTTGTTTGAGTTGCTATGACGACCCGATTCACATATGCAAACCGAATGAAACACGAATATATTGTTGAAACAGTTGTGATTCTGTTGTCACTAGCAATACGATACGTGTGCATTTCCATCCCCTAGATTTCCACTGTTTTCCAACAACAGTAGCATCAGCAGCAGCAGCCGGGTGAAAATTGAAGTTTTAACTTACGCTTATGAAAAGAGTGTTGCAATTGCATTAATATTTAAAACAAGTGCGCCAAATAACTAGCAATCTAGCTGAGGAGCATTAATTTAGTTAATTAATTAGTTAAATAATTAATTAATGTACACGTAAACAGCGCGCCGCGTCAGATAACGCGCAAAGCTTGAAAGCTTTACGTGAAAGTTTTAATTAACAATAACACGACGTACAATTATGAGTACGAAACTTTGTTGATTGAAATCGAAAACTTATACGTGCGTCATTAGAGAAGCGCTAATTGCGTTTCGCGTGCGTTTGCGTTGTGTAATTGTTATTACAAGCGTGGGGGGGGGGGGCGGAAATGCGAATAAAGCCGATCAAAGCCCAATGCATTTGCCCCGCACTCATGGAGTATTTATTAACATTGCGCTATTTAATTATTAATAAATAGAGTTTATGAAAATAAGAGGCTTACTGTTGAATAAACGTGAATTTAATGACATAAAGCAGTGAATCCCAAGAGGACCCTGGTGTAATTAAGGGAGGTGATGTCAATGTACCCAGTTATATATTTTGGGGGGCGGTTAATAAAACAGGAGAGCTCAAAGTCCGTATGAAATATGATAAAAAGCATTTTAGTTGGGTTTTAGGCTAAAGTTATTTCTAAATTTAATGTCAGGAGGTAGTTTTATAAATGTTGACCTAATAACCTGTATCTGGGGAATTTCTATGCGGAGAGAGATTGAAATTGAGTCGTGTTAATGAATGCGTACGGTTAAATTAATTTTGACGAGGCAAATGATTCGAGCTCGTTGTATAAATGGGGTATAAATCTGGGAAAATCTGGGTGGGATTTCGGCGCGTTCGCCGATGCAGTAAATCCCCGGGGGCGACTCTTATCAGTGATAAATTGCATCGCTTTACAGATTTCGCGGAAAGTTTCTATTTGCTCGCGCGCATGTGCGCTTTTGTTTTTTTGTTTATTTTCCGAATGCATAAGCCACAAATATTTATTTCGCAGCCGAAAACTTTGGTTCGGCGGCGGCGGCGGTGAGTGCGTTTTATTTGTTTGCCATTTTCCATTTATTCGCCATTTATTCTCGTATTTGTCTTGCGCTCATTTGTCTTGCTTAGCGCGCACGCATTATTCGCGAAATTCGACTTGAGGTGGTTTGGAAAAAGTTGAAATTGGACAATTAAATGAATGTAAGCCTAATTACACAGATAAGCCCAACTTTTGTGGATTTCGTACAAGCGCCCGACGAAATACAAATGGCTGATAAAACGCGAGAACGGAATGAAGGGAAATGTTCGACGAGTGAGCACTGAAAAAAACCCACCATGTTCAACTTTTAATCTTTGCGCACGAATCTTTTTGAATTCATGTCGCGCTGAATTTTCTAAAGTTGCTCGTATTCAAAAAGAGAGCGAACAGAAAGATAAAATGCCAAATGAATGATCATTATTCAAATTACTTTTATCATTTTTACGAAAATATAAATTTACAAATGGTTTTTATCATCGTTTGCGATAAGTTTGTGCGCCGCGTCATTTTTTAGTTTGGTTTGCTACCTACATTCAATGGAAATGTAAGTAAAGTTGTTCGGGATTATAAAGAAGGGAGAAGAAGGGAATGTAAAAAAAGCAAGTGAGTCTTCTTACCTCCAGGTGAAATTGGGTTTATCAGACGTTCGCGACAGCCCGATCCAGACGTTGCTTGCAATGTCCAACTCCTTGAGATACGCCCTGATTGCGTCATACTGGGATGTTGAGTCGACTGAAACAAGAAGAGGGTACATTAACGCTAGAAATTTAAAACCTATTTACTTCTTCAAATTTCCACTTGACTTATCAGCGAGAGCCCATAGAAATGTGCATTTTATTTTCATTTTATTACAGCCAAACATGGAAATAATGTTGAAATAAACCCAGAAACGTTGCTATTAATTTTATATTAGTGCTTGATTAAAATTTAAGAAGTTTATTGCATTTAAATTGCAATGTTTTAGGGGTTGTAAAACTTTATTGAGTATTTTATTACCTTTTTATGATGTATATTGCCGATCAATATGCATAAAACAATCAGAAATAAGAAATTTCAACTTATATTAAAAATTTGAAAGTAAGTATTTTAAGGGTGTTATTAATTCCCATTCCTTATCTCAAAATATATTTAGGGTATATTTAAAAATCTAACCGTTAAACAACTATCCTTCTCCTTCTCTTCCTGGACGAGTTTATTAATATGTGATTTACCTATTTATTCAGCGCAAAAATTGCAATTTAAAATGTAATTACAAATTCATCAGGAAGTATTAAATCCTGACAGGCAACCCTAAAATACTGGCAACGTTTGTAACGTAAAATAATCAGTGAATCAAATCAGGTTGAATGAATAATTTGAATTTATGTTTTTAATACTCCTGCAAACAAAATTGTAATGAATGTATTAATATTCAAATAGTGATTAATGTACGTACATAGATGTAGAATCGCGGTGGCAATTATGGTACCCATATAGCAAACAGTTATACGAAAATTTCAATTATTAGTATCCTCATCAATCCCGCCACCGCTGATGTAATATCATCCGGGCAATCCACACGCGAAATGCAGTGCATCATTTATCTATCTATCTATCTATCCATCCATCCTTTCCACCCCGACTATTTACAATTGTGTAGCGTACGTGCACACAGTGATCGCATGGTAATCATAGCAACCACCAATCAAAATTCAATTAATCACAAATCCACGCACGTCGCTAATGGAGTGCCACAGTCGCTTTCGGCCACCCCGCGCCGGATACGCATCCCGAACGCGCGTCACGCTAGGACAATACGAAATGTAGTGATCGCTTCACCGCTTTTCGGGACGCCCTTATTCGTATGCCTCACGCCACCGCCATCGCCGCCAAGCCGGGAAAGAGGTAATTGCAAAATTGCCAAAATTGACACGTTACGCCCGTTGCTCGTGCCGACCCGCATGTATTTCAATTTAATTGATTACTTCCGTTTATCAAAAATGTAAATGTTGCACTTTTTACCACCATAATAAAACCAATTAATTTATTTTACTTCATAATTCTACTTTTAAATCTCTCTTAAACACAAATTAAATCGATCAATAATGATTGATAATAAGTAACTTAAAACTGTCTAAAGTCTTTGAAAACTAAAATCGGAAAATGTGCTTTTGTTCTGATTGATGGATATTGCTTTAATGGTTTTATACTTGATAGTTTAAAGTGGAAGCAATGTATAATGAGAATATTGTTTATCATTAATCAATGAATAAACAGAAGATAAGGAAACACTTGTTAATGTGCATTCATTGTCGGGCTTCGTCGGACGTCGCTTGGGGACGACCCAATTGCAGTCAGTGAGCAATGCTGGCAGCTGCAGGATAACACAGGAGACAGGCAGCAATGGCAATGGCAATGGCAATGGCAATGGCAATGGCAGCAGGAGGAAAATTGCATCATCGGCGCGCAGTGCGCTCACGCTCATTAATCAAACAATTTCCGCGCACCCGTTCCGCATTCGGCCGACACGAACGCTTGTTAACAAATACAAATGTACTTCCATCATTCACGACTATTTCTGCTTCTCTTCTCTCTCTCAGTCATTTCATATATTAATATATTTTAATGCAAATATTTACTTTAAACTTATCCATCACAATTATAACTTTTATATTTGCCAAATAATTATCTACGTACCGTTGGCAATATTAAATTTCATTATGAATGAGATTTGATTATCAAAATGATTATAATGCGTACAATTTAATTTATGATTTGTAAACTCAAAGTTTTAATTTAATCATAAATTAGTACGCTTCAGTTATTTGTTTATGGAAACATAAATAATAAACTAATTGAATTTAAATGAATTATTTAGCATAATTAATTAATTTTGTTGTATAGTAAATATCAATATGAAATTATACGCTGTATAACGAAAAGCATACGACAAATAAATGTAGGTAACTTATTGATTTTTCTATAAATGTTTTTATCAGCATTATTATCACAATCTGGTTATCATAATTGCCTGCAACATGTTGTAATTTTTATGGGAAAGAGGGAAATTGCAAAATAAATTCAAAAAAATACTTTTTGAAATATTTTTTTTGGATTTTTTTAAATATTTTCAAATATCTGAATTACGTAAAATTATTTGGAAAGAAGTTTTGATATTCGATAAATGTTTAATTGATAAAAACACTTGGTATATCAAGAAAAATATATCAAGATCACGAAAAACGTGATGGCAAGTCTAACGTAAAAGTGCTCCATTGCCGCCTTTGCCGCCTCCTTGACTGCCCTCGGACTTGCGTTTACGAAGGTGACTTATTAGCTTCAGGCGGCGAGCCGGTATTAATTATGTGCCTCGCTCGCCGCCGCCGGCATGCACTCTATTACCTCCAGCTGCACCACGCTACCGCTGCCGCTGCCGTTGCCGTCTCATAGCGGTTCATTACCTGCCGCCTGCCCACTTGAATTTTCAAGTTTTTCCACACGCTTTCGCCCCTACGTGCGCAAACGCCCTCTGTAAATATTTACGCGCCAACTGCAAACATATTTTTTGCGCCGCTTATTAAAGGTGTGCCTTCATTTATCATTAACACGTTGCACGTTTCAAATGTTATTAAACGCGCCCCGTATTTAAATTTTAAGAAAGATGGCGCATCTTCAGAGTTTAATTTGGCAAAAACCCCTGGCATATTTTTCACAGGATTAATTTTTTTGTTGAATGCTAAAGAGGGTGAAACCACAAAGATGGAATTAATGAACAAGAGAATAAACAAAAGTTTAATAAATAACGAACGCTTAATGAAAGACCAGAAAAATATCTACGAGCTGAATTTCCTCCGAAAAACTTACTTATGAGAGGAAAAAAATATGAGTTAATAAAAGAAGAACAAAGAATATTAAGTTGATGAAGCAAGAAAACTCCTTCAGGATCATAACGATTCATCGACAGCGGAAAAAAAAAGTACAAAGGATAGTGATTAAGAGCTTCGTAACGTGGTAAAGAAATGGGAAGAGATCCCTTATCAGAAATCGATACGAATCCCGCAATGTTAATCCCGATCCTTTTCGTGATATCCTCGCAGAGATAACACGCTCCTGCAATCCTTTCGCTTGTCCTTCCCTTACCACTCCACTCTGGTTTTAGTATTTCTATTTCTCTTCAATTTACTGCATTCGTCCATGGAGCTAGCTCACTCTAACTTGTGTTATCCTTTGGATTGTGTCATTGTCGGCCAAGTACATTTGCAAGCGAATTGTGGAAAGCCTTAAATAGATCCTGATATACGATGCGCGTTCATGTTGTTTGCTCTCCCGCTTTATCCTACTTTTTATTTCGTTAATTCCATCTTTCATCTCTGTTTAACCAACAAGCATCCCGCTGGCGAGTGGTGGTTTTCTTAGGAATGTTTCGATTGCTCAAAGGACAATTCATGTCGGGGTTTCTTCGTTTTTTCGCCAGAAGGACGAACAGCAATGCGTTTCTTGGAAACTCTTGTGGCGACTGTGCAATGTGTCCCCTTAATACCCACTTGCCGATAGCAGAAATCTGGCGGACAGCAGAGAGTGCAGGTCGATTTACAGATAATCCTTGCGCCAAACCCCGCAGCTCTTCAGCGGAGAAACGGATGGGTATTTCAGCACACACAGAGAGAGTATATTCGAATATACTCCCGAGGAGCGACACGGTAACGATGCTAACAACGGCGGGTATCTTTCAAGTGCCGCCTCACAACAACATCTAACGAGCATTTATACGCTCTACTCGAACCGAAAAGGGTCTCCAAGCAAATTTTGTTGTACATGTCGATTACCATAACCAACCATTTCAATAATTTGCGAGCGCATTATGCTAATGCATAAAATATTGTTAATGGCATTTAAAATGCTCAAATTATGCAAATATTTTAATATTTTTTAGACGATGTGAAAAAAGCATGTTTTATGTATGGTTACCCGAAATATTTTTGAATCTCTAATCTGAAAAAGCAATGTTGAGTTTATTTTGAATTATCCTTTAAATTTGGTCTCACAGTCCTATCCTTGCTTTCATATTTTTTTCATAGGATAAGTAAGTATCGTAAAGTTGGAGAACTATTTTTATCTTTCAATTATATTGTCCTTATAATATTTACAATAAAATTGTTATCCTTGTATAACGAGAGCTATGTGCAAATATGCATAGTGCAATATGTACAAGAACAACGTACCAACGTACATGCAGATTGCTTTTGTTTGCAGTCGGCTGACGGGCAACAGCAACAAAACATGACAAAGCATGATGGCATATAACGTAAAAGCATTCGCCATTAGTGGCGGCGGCGCCGATGGCGGAGCGCAAACAAAACGCGAGAGTGGCCGAGATTGCATTTGGGCGCAATGCATGCATATGCATGACGTGCTGTTTATTTTGTCATTTTTAGCTTAGCCCTTCATGCATTAGACCAGATTATTTTATCTTGTTCTAGAAACAATGCAACAATCAAAACGGGTTTTGAAATATGACCACATTTTTTCATCCTAAATTGTTTCCGTGAATGATACACAAACAAAACACAACTTAAAATATTTGTTCATATTCTCTTCATCCAAAATAATTTCAACTATGTATTTATTTTCCTAATGAGCATTGAGAATCAAGCTCAATTTATTTTTATTTCATGAGAATCTTTCTCTTATTATTTTGTTTTTGAGCAGATGAAAATAAAAGAAAATGTATTTCTCTTGACGTTGTTGTTATGGAAACTAATGTAATATAACATAATATCTTTCAAACAAGATTTAGCAGCGTGCAAAATGATATCCTTAGTCAATTTTCTAGGATTTTCTCTCTTTTTTCCTTCCTCAATATTCCCTCATTCTTCCTCGTTTTTCAATCTGTTCACCCTTAGCTGCATTCCCATTACATGTACACGCATTCAACACGCGCGCGTGCGAATGCCATTTATATGCATGAATGTGCGCGAATCTCATTTTATTATCACACATGCACTCATCCGCGGAGTAAGCGCACACGTGGAAAAAAGTCGGTAGCCATTCGAAATAAAGGTGCGGAGGGAAAAGTAAACGAATTGAAAGGATTCCACTCACGAACACACTCAACGTGGCTATCAAATTATACACTCACCTACACACCACCTACCTACCTACCTACCTATGCTGCCTAAGCGAAGAAGGAAGCATAAAGGACACACGTCGCGTTTCAATTCTATCAATGGCGGCTAAGCAAGCAAATAATAAGAAAAGAGAGAAGCAACAAAGAAATTCGCCGGAGAGAAATAAGAAGAGAACGAATAAGCTATGCGCATAACGCAATCATAAAGGATAACGAATGAAGAATCAAGAAGCATGTACGTTTTGTAAATTGCCATGGCAACAAACACATGTCCTCCGTCGTAAGCTGATATTGAGATATACACAATGTCCACGTGTGTATGTGCGTGGGTGGATGTGTGTGTGTGACGAGGCACATACAAAATGTATGAAAAAAAATTGTGGCATTCGATTTCGATATTCGATATGTTCGCATAGATGCGAAGAGCGTGACCCGCTTTGTGTGCGCGTATTCGCAAAATTTCCACATTTATGCCAACACTGTTCGTACACAACTTCATATAGTCGACGTATGAGCTTTAGTGCGCGCACGTGTGCAGAAAAAAACGAGCGACCGCCTTCGTTGCCGCCGTCGCATGCGAAAAGCTTTTCAGCTTTTCACTCCCGCTCGCAGTGAACTAATACAATCGATAAAATCGTTGCCCGACCGCAATTTGCACTCGAATCGCACGCTTTGCCAAAGCATTGAAAGAAGAGAGCACGCGTTAATATTTATAGAGAGGCTTTTATTATTAATTGATTCATTTCATAAAATAATATATCTATGACTAGATGAAAAAACCCCTCAAAAACAAAAAAGCTTTCCATTAAAAAATGAGAATTATGAGAAAGATTTACAGTTTTTCACCATTTAAAATAGGATATTAAAGTGGATAAAATATTAATAATACTTCAAAATCTAGGCATATTTAGGAAATTGAAAATTTAGTTCAATTACATTTTCGTTTTGGAGGGTGAAATCAATTTGTTTGTCCATTTATTGTAAATTTGATCCGCGAAACGGTTTCATTGTAGATCAAAGCACAGTAATAAAACGCAGCTCGCGAAAATGAAATAAAGCCAAAGTGACGACGACGGGTTCCATGTCTTTTCCGCTATGAGCTCTTGTGGAGCGTGCAAATTTTATAGTTTTTCGCCCCAGGGTATCGAGTAACTATGAAGATTTATTACTTTCCCCCAATTTGACTAGGAGCGTAGGAGGTGTTTAAAGTTTACAAACGTTTTTGCATCCACCAATGAAATCAATTCCCATTTTAGGCACGAAATCAGTGACACACCATATGGCAGCCTAAAGATGTTATTATAAATTTATGCATTTTTACGAAAATGTTTATATTTTTCCTCAAATTATGAATTTCTTTCTAGCCAGTTGAATTAGAGAACTTGACTTTTTAAAATCGGTTAATTAGACGTTGAGCTGTAGTAATTGAACTTTACTCGAATTAAACCAATATAGAACGATATTGTAAGCAAAAATAAACCGATTTTTACCATTCAAATCAACTTTAAAATGAAAAATACATTCCTTCAATAATATATTAAAATATTAACGTTTTTCTTAAACAAGTTGCAATAATTTCTTTTCAATTTTATGACAAACATTCTTTTGTTCCATTCAAAATGCACATGTTTCAAGTTCGCTTGGGTTTTTTCCGAATTGTCGCTTTTGTGCCTCAGTTTCTTGATTCTATTTAAGGCAAACTGTATTTGGAATCAATTGAATATAACTATAACGATAAATAGGCAAGATTAACGTATTACCACACTATTTATTTAAATAGTATCTTCAATTGTTTATTTTTCTTTTTTTTTTTAATTATTTCTTTTTCAAATTTGAGTGTGCATTATTAAGAAACTATTTAATATCGCAGATATACTTAAACAATTACGTTATTTACAAATTTACAGTGAATATTTAGTCAGAATAAGATTGAATTCATGCGAAATACCACTCATTTAACGGGACGCAAGAAGCTGAAGCAAGAAAGCAGGTAGTTTTTTTTAAAACCCAATGCGACCATGAAGCATGCACACATTTGCAACGGAAACATAAAAGCATGTTTATGATAACGTACAAAAGAAAATGTTTTAGTTTTTTAAATATAAATGTTCATGTTGTGAAATATGTATTATAAAAGCCATAAAATTTAGATCTACGCGCTAATTTGAATGGAAAACATCGAACTATTCTTTCCTATAATATTATCAATTGAATTTTCTCTTAACACTAAATACATTCTTAATATCTCAATCTCTAGTTAACCGATTTTAAAAATTCAAACTTGTTAATTCCAGTCAAAAGCTAATAAAACATATTTTTTATAAATCAATTAATATTTGCACAAAAATGCATTAATTTGTAACAATTTTAACACGACACCACATGGCTTACTCGATCGACCGTGTTTACAATTCTTAAGAAGTACCCTCTTCTTGAATAGATATTGTTTCTTCACAGGTTCCGTCAAAACTGAATCCTATTGGTGGAGACAAATTTTTAACTGCTCACGAATACGCCTTAGCGCTAAAATTTTAATTTATGTCCCCTGTCACCGCTTGTCAAACATGCTGTGCGGCTAGCGTTTCCCAAACCTTCATAGCGGAAAAATCAAGTTACCACGACGACGACGTCTTCCTCCTCACTTGACTGTTCGTCACTTTTCCTTAGGCTTCTTTGCCGGCTTGCTTTGTTTTCACTTTGCCCTCATTGGATTTCATTTCGAGCAGAGCACTAAATTCAAGTGGAATCATAATACAAAACAAGCACTACGCCAAACACAACGCTCTTATGTGCGCCTGAAATTCATCAAGGGCTGCGATAAGGGGCAGGGGGCCGGGGCGGCGAATCACAGAACGCGCGCGCAATGTCAGAAAGTGAAACGCGAACGAGCGGAAAATACGAAAACAACTGAAGAAGCAACAACATGATAAAGGCTGCTGTGCGTTCTTTGCGAAAGTTGATATGTTGATGGCTCAGCACAACTCAACCCTTGCACGGAAGGGTTGCTTGTTTTGCATGCTACGCTCATTCATTGCTTGTGAGTTTTAAGTGTATTGATTCATTCGCATAAAGACTTCTCTTTTGTGAGCTAAAGTGAATGAATGCGGATGGCAATTGGTTTAAGTGCTTATTATCTTTATTTATTTGTTTGTTTGTTCCACGATTACTATGATAACATAAATGTATTCAAATGTCGCACAATAAAACTTTATATTAAACAAAATAAAGCAGAAATTCAAGAAGGCAAAATATTATTTCTTAACCATTTTCGAATTTCGAACAGAGAAATAATGTTCTCTGAGAAATAATGTCCATTTTCGAACAGAGAAATAATGTTGAAAGCTAAGCAAATATTATATTCTGTTAAGAAAACATGGTTAATTAAGCAGAAATAAAACACATCTGCGCGCAAGTTTGGCAAGTAATATCGAAGCGTAATATTTGTGCAGTAAATCATCAAGTGGATAAAAAGCAAAGTTTATTAAACTCGTAGGTAGCACGCACACCAGTTATTTATTTACAATCCTTTTTGCACCTTCATTCAAATAACGCCAGAGTATAATCAGTGTGCATGAGTAAAAAGCAATGAATATGCATTTATGTGTATGTAGAGCACGAGTACTAGCTCCATAGATAGCCTGGTATCATGGTCACAGGTGAAAGGGAGATGTAATACCTACTCCTCCTGTTCACGTATACGCGCGTAGTGTCCTCCCGGTTCTAGGGGAGTTCAATTACGATTTACGGTGCAATTAATAATTCCGCTCCCGGTTGTATTCATATGCGCTCCAGCTCACTACATGCACCGTTTCATCATTCATGTGGAGTCGGATACGGCTCTATTCCTTAGGCCTTTTACTATTTTCATTTTAGATAAGCCCATCTACCAAAATAATAATAATAATTTATTGCAAGAGAAGACCAAGTTATTTCCGCAAATGATAAATCAAACAACATTCTTTCTATCTTGATTAAAAATCAAACGAATAATTATAGTTTCCGGAAACCAACAAAATGTATTATATTTTGTGTTCAAAAGACTTCGATTTAGGATAAAAGGAAAATCGAGTTTTCTATACCTAATTTAAATCCCAAACTTATGAATACATTTTCCGGATATTTTACCAAAGCGATTTATGATTTACTTTGTGCAAATAACAAATATTCTTTGTAAGCCGAAAATTATTTCTTTATTAATTAAAGAAATGCCTATTGAGTCATTAGAAAATTATTAAAATTCCTGGCAAATTGCAGCCAAGGAACAAACGCATCAAACACGTACGTAGTAATTTCAATATCCAGCGTTCGTATTTGATGTTACGCTGAATTGGAGCGGCGGCAAATATGTACAAGTGAAATACAGGCAACGTGCGCACAAAGCGGGATACGCACACACAGCGTGGCGTGTTTGACAATAAAGCGGCGAGAAGTGTGGAACATAAGGAAGAAAGGACGCGGCAAGCAGTAATGCGAATGCGGCAATTGTACGTGAACGAGAATGGAAGGAAACAAGGGGCGCAATAAGCAGGAGCAGCGTCCAGTCGCACGTTGCAGAGCAACAAGAGACGAAATTTACTCGAATTTAACAACTCAATTTGCGCCCCCGCACGCATAGCTCCGCGCCCGATTTGCGCATGTGTGAAAATTAAACAAACGCATCCACAATTTGCGCGCACGGCCTGTAAATTATTGTTAAAACTTCATTACGCATCATTTCCCGGCTCGCCTTTCCCCATTCTCGCGTTCCTTTTATAAACAAGCGTGTCTGTTCCAGCTCCTCGTATTAAACTTAATTAAATTATGCAACATACAATATGCGCCCCCAACAAATGCGCGATATATTAAATAATTCGGAGCCAAATAAATAGCAGATGTCTGCTTTCCCATGCGTTGTTCATTTACCATAGCATAAGCAAGATACTGAGTGTCCTTGCAAGGATTAAATATAAAGCAAACGGATTATTTATTATCTTAAAGTTGATAATATAAATATGGGTGGATAGTATATGTACTTTTTAGTTCATTATGGCATAAAATAGAAACAGGGAATTTACCAGAAATCAGAAAGTTACTTCCAATTAAATTATTGCAAGCAACAGGAAAGTTTCAAAAAGTTTTAAAAAACTATTCACATAATTGTGAGCGTTGGTAAATAGACAATTTACTTTTCCGGAAAAATTATCAAATTATATAAAAGTTAGTATAAAAATTTACAGGAATGTAATAAGTATTGTTACTTATTTCTTGCATTTTAAATGAAATAAGGGTTATTTGGCAATAGGCAAGTAGAAACTAGGCCAGTATTAGCAGATTTGTAAGGGTAGGTTAACGAGGTGTATACCCTGTATACATTGTTTACTAAATGTACGAAATACGTACTCACTGCAGTATTATTTATATTTATCCATAATCTATAATACGGTTCTCTCACGGGTCCACTTGTTTTTGATGAATACGCGCACCCGTGCTCCTATTTTTGCTTGTACGAATTCGCATTGCGTGCATTTACATTTTCAATTTGCATTCAGAAGTAACGCAGTAACGGTATTGGCATTGGCGGCAGTGGTGTTTTGTTTGCAACAAATGTATATTCATGTTTTCGCTTACTATATTTCATGTTTGCAGTTCGGTTACGAATGCGTATTGAGACGCAAATTGGTGAAATATGCACATACGCAATTTGTCCAACAATTTGTTTGAATACGATACATAAATGTGAAGCATAAATGTTCACTGACATTTATTCGTGCGCATTCCACCGCATATAATGACACGACGTGAAATGCGTGCTACATTTCAACGAATTGCAAATAACTTTTCACTATTCAATTTCTTTCATGTATGTAATTTTTATAGCTATGTCATAATTCTCAATAATTCTATACTACAATTCACAAAAAAATATCCGATCATAGTAAAAAGTTAACCATTAATTCAATCACTCAATTCTTAAACTCGTAATTCATCGTTTGAAACAATGGCAATTATTCTAAAAATTGTGAATGAAATAAATATAAATTGCTCTATAAATTCTCGTAAAGAATACGAGCATGCCAGGACTATTAATAAAAGGCCAAAAATGCAAACATAAAATCAGGACAACGAGATAAAAATGACACGCAAAATGTAGAAGTGACTGTCGCAGGACACAGCGAGGTGACATAAAAGTGTATGAAATGACAGCGCTGGCTGGGGCGGCGGTAAGAAGAAAAAATGCTACGGGGAAGCGACATGAAGGCTTAGCGAACGACCGCACATCAAGCGGCGCAAAAAGAAGAAAAACGAAAAAATTATATATATATAAAGATCCTACACACAGCGTGTGAAAAAGGCCGGAAAAACATTTTCTCCCTCTGCCTCTCGCCCCCAACTCTTATTTTTGTATGGCTTTTCCCCATACGTGCTCATAGCGATACGATAAAGAAGATCACAACAGGCAAAACTCGCTCCGTCTCTGTCCCTGCATGTGTCATTGTACGAGGACGAGGACGAGGACGAGACGCGCTTCATAAAAGTTTTCATAAAAAGTTTTGCGACGTGCGCAAAATGTCCAAGCGACGCAAGTCAAAAACGAACGACGAAAAACAAAAAGCAAACAAACAAACTGCAGAAATAACAAGGAAGCCGTCGCGCACGCTTGAGCAAACATCGGGCGAAAACCAAATAACAACAAAACGTTGAGAAAATGGCAAGGCAGCGAAGGGAGGCTAAACAAATAATTATGAAATCGCGAAATAATCAAAGTTGTACACACAAATTTGTTATTTATAGCGTGTACGTACCCTTCTCCTCGTTGTATGATTCAACTCGTGCCGAATTGTTTAATTAAAGTTTGTTTATATTCGCGAAAATTGCTTGTTTGATCAATACATATATCTTCGGTATGCGTGAAATACGGTGCGTGAAACACAATGCGAACGTGAAATAAATGTAGCGGAAAACAAGGGTTGAATAAAGTGGACTGAAGCAAAATATAGACTGGTAACGTTGTTACTGCTGTTGTTGAAATGTGGAAATTGTACTTTTTTCCCCCCTATTTTGTTCTTTGTCACATTAACACTTTGTGACAATTTCCGCTTCATGCTAAACATTCTTTTGGCTATCTATAAACAATTTCCCTCAAACATATTCCGATGAAATAACATCGAATGCAATTATAAACGTATTGAAAAATATTCAAATATACGACAAATATTTTTGCAATTTTTATAAATTTACAGCCAAATGTGGTGGTGAGTTTTTGATAAAAAATCATTCATCAAAAATCGTTTACATATTCATGGCACAACACTTGAAACGCACACCTCTGCTTTTGAACATGCGCAACGCGAACATTTTTACATAAAAACGCTATAAATATTACATTTATTTTACATCCCCTCAGGTCGTTATTATTCAACGATTCATTTCACACTCATGCTCACGCACACGTTTGAAAAATGCCCAGCAATCGCACGCACACCCCTAAACCTACTATTTATTTTTTACTCCCGTTCGTGGCGCGGGAATGCGACTCTAGTAACCCAGTTTCTACCCTTCGATGGGCATCTCCTGCGTTGAGTGCGCACTATAATCGAGGGTCGAATGTGCAATTAAAATTTTAATTGTCATTATTTTCATCAGCCAAGTACCGATTTTCTTTCCCATCATTTCTTAACGCATCCCTTATTCTTTATGTCATCTGATTTCTCTTTTCCTTACTTAAAAACATCATTAAATTTATAATAATGCAAAAACAGAAGAGTTGTCTACTATACTTGACCGTTAAAAAGAAATTAAGGGGTTGAACTATCTGAAATATATCCTATCTGAAAGCTACACCCCCATTTTATTACATTATCCCAATTAATGATTATTATCACTAGAAGACTTAGGAAAAGAGAAGAATTAAGTATTTAATCCTCCCTTTTACCCTTTATTTAAATCCCTTAACATTGCATTGATAAGAAATACTTATTTATTTGTAGGTTACTGCAGATTAAATGGCTCAAGGGTAGTTTTACATAATTTCAGGCAATTTTAGAGTCCTAAAAGCTAATTATTTCATTTTGTTGTTGATTGTTGCTGAAAATTTGCTTGTGGTGCATTTAAAAATAATTTCGCAAGTCAATTTGCACGCGTGGATAATTACGCATCTTTATTGCACCTGTGTTTATTGTCGGTTTATTGTTTTAATCTAATATTCGTCGGGTTGCAGCGTTCCGGCGCGTTGGGATTCCTTTTATTATGTTTCACTGCTCGATCTGTTCATTATGCAGCCGTAAAAAGATATTTAACGACGCGCACGCTGCCGCCCCACGCAAATTCATTGCGCGCGGATCGTGTCTCTTCGCCTCGCTTGTTTATTATTGGCAAGGTGGCGCGCACGCATTTCGCGCCCGTTCAAATTAACTTCATTATTATCATCATTATGTTCAGCCGAGCTGATTGCTGATTACATTCATGTTTATGCAATATGTCATTCGCGTTGCTTTATGAATATAAATACGACACGCGACGCGGATGGAAGAAAAACTTGGCGGTAAAAAGTCTTTTACGGAAAATAAATCGTGGCAATTTTAAGTATGCGCAGGAATCGAAGAAAACAGAACGCGGCCGAGGGAAAAACGAGGAGGCAAATAAATGAAAAAGGGAAACGCGTTACAATTGCGGATTTATCGGGGCGTTCGGTTCGTGTCGAGGCAACCCCCGTGTCGGCGGCGTGTCATTAATGCGAGAAATGCACGAATTTATGAATAAATTTACGTGCATATTAAAGGCGCGTTTGCGAAAGTCGTGCTGCTTCGATTTATGGATGCGAAAAACGAACGACATAAATATCGCAAGTTTATGGGTTTGTTAGCAACTCTCCATTTAATAATTGTGTCGTAAACATTCGCAGGACTAAGTAAATTTAATGCAAATTTTCAAAATTAAAAGTTTACCTTCCTACATAATTATTTAAATGAGTTGTTAAACCAATTTACCATTAAAACTTTAATAATTATTCAACTGAAACTCATCAAAAGAATATGATGAGAAGTTCTTTTTTGTAATTTGATCTTTGGTATCAAATATTGCTGGAAAGTAATTAAATTATTCCTAAGATCAAAATAACTGAGAAATTTGCTATGAGTATGTAGTTGGAAAATACTAAATGGTTATTAGTTAAGAAAGGCTTTTGGCATAAGGACGAAAGGACGAAGAGGATACGTAACATGCGCCATTCGTAATGATGGGTGGCGTGTTGCGGTTTAACTCCATACCGCGCCATTGATATGCAGGCTTCGCTGGCGGCGAATTTCGTTACACGTCGAGCGACGAGACGTGTGCGCACATTATGATCATACCTCGGCTAGGGGCGGCGAACGGAGGGTGGAGGGCGAGGGGGTGGCTGACGGCGAGCGCTCCGTCGAGCATGCAAGTTATCAAATGAGTGAACCTACCTGTAACGAGATTAGCGTGATGAAATTGGCACACCGCGTCCGCCTCGTTCCATGAGATGCGATCGCGGAAGTAGCGATAGAACACCGGGAAGCCTTCTTCCGGCAGCATCCACGTATTGCTGATGTTCACCTGCAAATAAAACAACAAATTAGCAACATATCCAAAGATAAACTCGAATACTCCTGCGCAAAAATACTGAAATACTTAACATTAACGTTAGTTGTTCAAGTGTTCTACTTTTTACTACTTGAACATGTATGGCGAAACTAATATTCCAACTATTTTGATAATTAAGAGTCAAGTTTGATAACTACGAGTCAATAGCTCGGAATTGTTTGAATAGTTACACTTCATTATGCCATTTATACAACGGCTAGAACTAGACTAAGTAACTGAACGATGAGTTGGGTGTGAATAAGCACTGGAATGTTAAAACTATGCATAATATTCGTTATGTATTTACATAAATACCTCAATTCCATACTGAACTAATCCCAATCAAACACACCCTTCTACCTAAAATTATTCATGACTCAAAAGTTACATATTTAATAACTACCTGAATTTTACAACTGAAGAAGGAAAAACTTCTTCGTTCTTATCCTTTGGAAAGCTGGAAATTTTACAGTTGCAATTTTGCTTCACTTCTTTCACCCTTATCTTCTAAAGACGAGTAATACTTAATAACGATTACGACTAGTACGAGTTTTGAAACTCTTCACGCTCGAGGTGAATTCGCAACGCGCAGACAATTTAACGAAGCAATAAACTAAAATCAGACGCGCGCAAATAAAACATCGTCGCTGTGATTTTCCGCGAATGAAAATTAATAGGATTACGAGGGATTTTGAGATCGTTTCGCAGGCGTATTCGTATTTATATCTACGAAATGTGAATTTGTAGCACGCGATAGCCAAATGTGTTTGTTATTGACGCTGTGAGCAGTATTTTCAAAGTGCGCTCAAGAATTCCGCGGAGAGCACAAGCAAATCAGATTCCGCTCGAGTTTGCAGAAAGCGAGCAAGCAAGGAAGCTGGGAAGCACACGCATTGAGTTGCTTCGTCCCCGGCTTCCTCGTCCTTCGGCGCGAGTGCTCCATAATGCGGAAGAGCACATTATGTGAAGTTGGAAAATATCAAGTTTCTTAGTGTACTCGCCCGTTAAGTAAGTCACTCCAAATGTCTTCGGTGATATACATACGGACGTAATTGCGAGTCTGGTTTGCTCATAAATGTTCGCGAATTTACATGAATACGTTATGGCTTTCCAAATGAGATTTTCTCGTGTTTTCAATGCTTTCGCGTAAAGAATTTACATTGTTTATAATTTGATTACACTTTAGAATAAAAATAAATATCCTATGTCTCGTAGACATAGGTATGTCAGCAATAGAGATGATTTTACAATTTTTCGCGGATGGGGGGTACCCCCTTGTGGCTTCAGCGGCCAGAAAAGTTGTAATGGTAAATCAAATTCACGCGAGAGGAAGGTGGAGTATTGGAGGTCGACGTTGCAGGGGCTACCCCCGTCACGCTTCAGCGTCCAGAAAAGTTGTAATGGTGAATCAAATTACTGCGTGCTAGCGGGGTGTGCAGTATCACTGTATCATCCCTGAATCCAGAGAGTTCCAGATGCAGCGTGGGAATCTAGTGGAGCAACTTTAAACAAATGAGTGCTTCATAAACCGTAAACAATCAATAATGCAGGTACCACTTTACTCAAAAATGCTTCTGGCTCGATAAACTTTCATAATTCCTCTGACTTTTAGGCAGGACCAAATTAATACTAGTTATTGCAATCGCGCGTTTTTAGGGTGCCAAGAATGACATAAGTTTGAATATACCATTTGCTGCTGCTGTCAAGAAGGACGAGAGATATAATGAGCAAGTGAAGTCCAGGAATCCAATACTAGAAGCATACAGCAGCAATCGTAATTCTTTTTATGTTTGGCTATAGGAAGAATAGCGCTGAAGAAAAGGTGGCAGTTGAGAGGGCTTCGTCCTTCGCGGACACGAAATGGACTTGAGGATGTTTCATTGCTTGTGAGCTTGTTAAAAATTTAAAAACACTCGTACTATTTCTTCCACTAGAGCATTGTGCAATTTACGTACTTTTCGGACAAGCCTGCCTGCTTTCTCCTTGCGTCATTTCCGTATTTTCCGCATGTGCGTGCCAGTGTGAGTGTGTGTTGCGCCCTCAACGGACACGACCGTGCTCCGCCAAGACCATAAATAAAGGCGAATGCATAGTTAAAAGCGGAAAATCCTTCGCGGCTTCGCGTGCCCTGCTCTCTTCGTTCACTTCGTACGATGTAGTGTTCTTTTCGCTTGCATAGCTAAAATTTTAACTAAGCATGCCTTCCACCGTTACAAAAAAATTGCTTCTAGACTTTTATTCACCCGCACTGCAGGGTACATTCGTATTGCGTGAATTTACTTGTTGGCGTTCTGCAGACTCTTAAATTATTCGCTGCTCTATCCTAGAATATTCTACCAGTTTCTAAATAACCATCTAAATACTTAAATTATCTTCCTAATTCTATTCTCTGCTGAATATCATATTATTATTATATTCAGAAAACTATAAATCGTCAATAAACCCATAAAAATACTAGAACAGAAATCCTTCATGTAAATAACCGCCATAAATTTAGCGGATAAGTGGCAATAAACTCAATAAAAACGCAAAAAGCGCATTAAAGCATTGACGAGTATAAATAAGGTAATTATAAGATGGATCAATATGAAGTAAATAATTGATTGGCGGTCGTAATTGAGCATCCAAATTGGATGAAATATGTGAACGATGCGAAGCGTCGCCATTGTAAAGTCCACCAAGAGACTGCGAACGAGCATTTCGTGCGAATTAATGGCCAATTAACAGGAATGAATTTGATGGCGCGCACACGCATGTTCTTCGTTAATGGCCAGCTACTATTATCGTCCGGCAAAAACGGGGCGTCGATAATGATATCCGGCGAGCACAGCGCACGAATTGAGTGCAAAATGTTAATTTTATTTCAAGTACTTTTGTTGACTATTCGTTTGACCAATAATTACATAATTATAAAGATAACATATTCTTCAAATTAATTTAACCACCATAATTCATGTAATGTTTGAATGAAATAATCAATTAAACCTTCAGATGTTACTGAACAATGATATGTTGAAAAACAAATCTACTTATTATAAGCCAATGCCCCTCAAATGAACGTTAACTTTGAGAACTTATTACGCGTAATCTATCGAAGGGAATTGAATGCTTCAGTGATATATTAGCGCAAATTTAATAAGCTGTCTGTTAGTAAAAAGATCATTCGGATATCTCTCGTAGTTCCAGAGATATTAATTAAAATTTACAGTGCTAATTACCAGCTTTTCTCGTTCTAGTGCGACCGACACTACTAGGATTCTCTAGCTGAGGTAACCAATGATCATTTGCCTGGAAACTAAGATTGGAACGATATTTTTTCATTGTAAACTTTACTCAGTAAAGTAAAAATGTTGAATTATGAATAATAATCATTCTTCATCATTACTAGAAGTGTAAGAGGCTTTTATTTGTAATTCAAAGCAGATGCGTGGTTCAATTTGGATTTATCTGTATGAGATGGCAAACAAAATTGCAAAAACACGGAATGAATATGTAATTAAATATTGCAATAGTGACACTGCTTGTTTTTATGTTTGTTTGTGTATTTCAAACGATTTTACCTTGCCCTCTTCCACGTAAATTAAATCCAAATCCTAGCCACGAAATGCACATCCAATATGTTGTTAGCTGCAGCCGTATGCGAATGTAAAGTTTCTAATTAAAATTTCATATTAATTAATATATTTTCCAGCAAGCCAATTTCCATATTTCCGAGTAAATATTGCTTGTTCAATAATATTTTCTGTTATGAATACGAATTCCTCATTGAAGTTATTTTATAATTTTCAACATAAATAAAAAGGATAATTAATAAATTTCCTCATTATTTCATTTATGCTCAAGAGTCTAATTTTTCTTATACAACGTAAACTAGACTAAAATGGAATAAAATGTAGCTAATTAAAGCGCAAAATAAAACTAATTAAAGCGCAAAACCATTTTATAAAATATGCCAGAACTTTTCCTTCGCATTCTTCGTCAAAAGATTGCATGAAACAACAGAACTTTGATGTTTTTGATATAATATTCAGTTAATAAGCAGAAAAGCTTTTGATCAATATTTACAAAGCACGTAGCAAAGGGTAGCAGCAACACGTACGAGCCAATCTATTATACCATACGTGCGGTCATAATATGTTGCTGCTTCTAAAATATTTTAATTATTTACTCAAAACTCTCTGCGCCTTAAATTAGATAAACAAGTAGCAAACACAAATTACAAATACCCATACTGTTTGAGGGTAGTAAGTAAGTATAAAATTTGTACATGCTAACAGACAAAGTCCTTATCAATTTTTCAGGATCGTAGAGCGACCAGCAGTGAACAACATCCTAACAAGTTTGTTTACAATGCGACTTTAGCCGCTCTCTCAAAGGACGCTTGTGAATAATTTACGCATGATCCTGAGGGCTTTCCCATATCAGCATCTAAGTTAATTGTTCGACTATTTTGTTTGCCACGCAAATCATTTAAAAACAAGTCTAGTTTTTAGTTCTATTAAATTATAAATACTTTCAGCATATAACTAGGTACTCATCGAGTAATTAGAAGACTAATTAACATTAAGAAACCAGAGCTTGGATGAAAACCCTACTTCTTCATTCACAAAGAAAAAAAATTCATTCAATTATAATTTATACGTACGCACAGATTGCATATAAACTATGCAATGTAATCCCATGTTAAAATTGGGTTGAATGAACTCGAAAGGTGTGAAAAGATAAGAATGAAAAGAGCTGCCTAATTAACATACCTACTAATCGTCGATTACTACCGATAATGATGTGACAAGTAGGTGTGAAAAAAGAAAGATAAACTGTTATTATAAGCATTGCTGATCATTCTTAATGCATGGCGAAGGTGTGAAAAATCACACCTCACACATGCTCACTCCTACCTCACACATACATGCCGCTATTGTTAATGCGAAGATATGAAGTAAATTTATAGTGCGCAACCCAACGAACATTTAATTCATATAAAATGCATATGAATTTATAAATAATTAATGTCCACAAACTAATGAATGGATTTTAATGCGCTTTTTAGTATTAAATTCAGTGTTTCAGTATTATTTATATGTCACTTAATTTCAACCGCAGATAAAACCGCTATTCTTTCGATAGAGTTATTAAAACAATTGCTGAAGTGGGATTAAGTATGATTAAAGTTTATGTTTAACTTTAGAATTTAAATCTGAAGGTGATGAGGTGATGTTTTTTTATTAAACAACTAGCATAGTAAAGAAGCAACACTAACCATAACAACCCTTTGAATAAAACGCGAGTTTCATAGCAAGCGGCGTGGCATGTTTGTGAACTAAGGTTGATTGATGCCACTTGTGATGTAAGAGCGTCGCGCCTGGCAGGATAACACATTAGAGGACGAGCAGCGCTGTTGCCGGGCCGGACGCGGCACACGTGCGAAAAGAAGCAGAAAGCTAGAAATAACAAAGAGGCGCCTTGGGACAACATGTGAAGACGCGTGTCGTCAAGGACGACGCACCATTGCTGCCGCCGCCGCCGCCGTAATGATTGTGATAGATTGCGCAGATGTGCAAACAAATGTCACCGGCATGAAAATCATTATTACTGTCGGAAAACACTTTTCCGACATTACGTTCCATAATGTTGCACAACAAGTAAACAACAACTACCAGCTCTCGAACGAGCGCGGAGTGTTTGTCGGTTGGTGCGGCTTGTCACGCACGAGTCGAGCTACTTAAATGCGAAAAGGGTTCGTTCGGTATGCCGCCGCCACAGCCGCCGCCGACACCGCTCGGGGAGCGCAGAGATATGATAGTTTCGTAGATAGATTGCCAGAGCTGGCTAGATGTACATAGCTATAGAGCCCATGCACCTGACGAGCACGTGAGGGATGAGCTGCGCGTGTAACGCGAAAGCGCACCTTACGTGAAGAGTCCCTCGAGCTTTTCCACACGTAATTTGCATACTGCTCGCTCGCGCATTTATCGCAAGACGGCGGCGGCAACAACGGCGGCAGCTGAATCCGAGTGCAGGAAGGCGAATATCTAATACACACACCATTTGCGGATAGATGTATAATGGGGTTGCACCTCGCAAAGATGTGCATCACTTTCAAATGGGGTGGTTGAAAGAACAAGAAGAATATGTACACAGTATATGTAATTGCCCGGAAATGATAACATATTGATTCTCTACTTCCTCTTGTTATTCATATTTCCTTTTTGAAAAAGCATTTAAGATAATTTGATAAATCATTATTTCAGGCTGTCAGTTTAAGGAACAAGTGAAATACTTTGAAAATTTATTTTGCAAGTTTGCAGTGTACGCTCGCCTGAAAAATGTAATATTTAGGTGCAAAACTGTTGCAAACTTATACGCTCGCCTTGTTGCACTGCCACTGGTCGATAATATTTTACTTAATCCTGTAAAAGTTGGCGGCGCACAGCGTCGTTATCCTTTTTGGCGTTTCTTTGTCGTGCGAACCTCATCCCATCAATATTTATCCAATTTCGGCGCTCGCCGGTGTGTATCCCGCGCCGAAATTTGCTATTTAGCCTATTTTATCGTTTTACCCCGTTTCCGAGATTTTCCAAACGCCGCCGCCAGCAGCAGCAGCCGCCACCGCCGTCTGCGAAATTGAAACGATTTTCGCCCGCTCGTATGCTTGCAAATAGCTCGCTTTGCAAATATCTGAAATCGTTTCGACGCGAACGAAGAGGACCCTTTCATCTAATAATACGTTTCGTGCATTCGACTACAGTCCGAATCTTCACATTTGCGCGCAATTCGTTTTTAATTTCTAAGCGTCGAATGAGAAATGGCGTGCGGGGAGATGAAATAAAACGTGGAGGAAAAAAGGATCCAAAACGATCCAGTGAATTGGATATTGAGTTTCGAATGGCAAAATCCGTGAAATCCATTCGAAAAGCATCGGATCGCACGCATGCTCATCCGCGGCGCCGACATGGAACTTTTATTGCCATAATTTATTAGAGCCGAGGAATAAAACCAGGAGCATGATATCCTTTCGCCTGTTATGCGCTTCCAGTCCTGAATCGTTTAATAGATAAATCGATGCAAATATAACCAAATTAATGCACTTCTAACGATATAACCATGTTGTTGTTAATTTCTTTCCACGAGAAAATAAATAAAACGTCAAAAGTCTTGGTTGAATCTAAAATTAAAATCATCTACGCTGCGCTTTAAATCCTGACAACTATCTCGTATAGAATTAGAACGCAATAACGACCCTCCTGCTGTGATTAATATATTGTGGACATGTGAATTATGATGTTTTGTTTCAACCACAATATTCTACTGACAAGTAAATAAATGTGCTTTAATTATTCTTAAAGTAAACATTCAAAAGTCTTGTTGGTGCTTTATAAGCGCAAAAATTAAATTGTCCGTACAGGATCAGTAATTATTTGACGATAATAGCATTTTACGCTTATTAAATTGTAAAAAAAGTGGTGAGTAATTAAAAGTACTTACAGCACGTGCGGATGCATTACTGGCCAAGAAAATTACCGCTCCAAAGACGAACACGATTCGTATCGCGAACATTTTGCGTGATTCGTGAATGCGTTTATTACGGGACTCGTTGTGCGTGTACATCGAACGAGCGCGTGATAAGAACTGTCGCCTCCACGAAGGCTGCCGCCAAACCTGCGGAGCAACGTGCGTCCGCGAAAGAGGCGGCGCGCACCCATGTGCGAATTTGCCAATGTGAAATTCACAGAGATGGCAGCATCAACTCGATGCGAATGCGAATAATTTGAACATTTCAAGAACGGTGGCAGCAGAAATTAAATGATGATTTAAATTTCTTGCATTGCATTGCAAGGAAAAAATGATTGAATATTGATTACTCCATGGATGACTCAAATATTTCATTGGCATGTCATAGAAATTAATCAGCAACAGCGGCAGTAGCAGTAGGAAGTAAATTTCCATTTAAATAATTAGTGTCTGCTTACTGCATGCGGTGAAACTTGTTCGGACTAAACATTAAATGCAGTTATCAATTACACGCGATTGTTTAAATAGTATGGCCTTGATTTTGGTCGTGGTGATTGTGATTACACGCGTATTTTATCTCGAAGCAATGTACAAATAATTTCAAGTGCTTCTCCAGTTACTTTTAAAATGATTGCGCACTCAATGACGAGAACTTCGGATGATGGTAAGGTTCATATTAAATAACAGTTCAATAAACCACATGTTTTTGGCATTTTTTAGGCTTGTACGAATTGCAAATTATCACCAAGAAAACTTTAAAAGGCGCTTTGGATGTCATTCGAGAAGCGTTCTTTAAAGATGAAAATGTCTGTATTGCTACTGAACTTTGCAAAGATCCACTTGCAATTCAAGAGCTAGAAGAACTATGTGTACGTGCAGCTAATGATGGCGTGTCCTTGGTTGCCATAGAGAAATCAACAAATACACCTGTCGCTGCTTATTTTAATAAGATTCAGGTAAATTCACTACTACACTAAACAAGTGCTTAAAATTACTGAGTATACTTATCTTATATTATTTCAGGTGCAAGCGGACGAAAGTGAAGAGAATTACTTTGAACAATTCGAAGCAAAATGTAAACGGCCTTCTTCTCGTGCACTTGTCCGATACATGATTGACATGGAAGCAAAATATGATATTTTTAAGGAGAAAAATGTCACTTGCGGATTGGAAATCATGTTCATTGGTACACTACGTAACCATCGCAAGCGACAGCTTGGCTCACAACTTTGGGCACTAAGTATTGAAATTGCTAAGGAATTACGAAATAATCATAACATCAAAGTACCTCTTGGTGAGCATGCATTACCTTTGCATCCCTTACCTGAAGTAGTTATGGCAATTGCAACGTCCAATGTAACTGCCCGCATTGGAACGAAATTCAATTTTGAAGTATTGCTTGAGGTGAGCTTCGATGAGTTTACATTCAACGGCAAAAAGTTTTCGGAACGCATCGGCCCTGAAACACCATCATCGACTTTAATGTGTTATATGCTTAAATAACAAATAAACAACCGATAGTAAAGTTGCCTATATATCGCAACTAATTAACAACAAATTACCTATCTTAATTCATTTGAAATATTACCCAAGAAAGCAAACAACCGTCAGTTACATATGCGATTCTGCTTGCCTATAAATCGCACTTGCGACGACGGCATGCTAATCAGTTGACCGGGCGTCTTCGTGTCAAGCGTATTTGTTAACAAACGATTTTTGAGACAGGTGAGTTTCTAAACTAAACTGGTTTTGTTTTTGTTTATGTTTCTCTTTACGAAGCGTAAACATTGATATTGATTAACCGATTATTCGCATCACGACCTGGAATACTCAATGCTAATTGTTTTTTAATTTACTTCTAAAGCATATGCTTCCGCGAATTACAATCGCTGCGAGAGATTACATCTTGTTAAATAATTGTTGATGTAAATCACCGCTTGGTATTTTATAACAAGTTCTTACATAATTATTTATTAGTTATTGAGTAGTTGGATGTTTAAATTATCTCGTTTTCTATTTTAACGTTTGTAAACAACACGAATATTTACCAATTTCGAATGTGCTAATAATAGACTTCACTTTGTTCATTTTCAGAAGCAGTTGAACATCTAACAATGCGATATATTTTATTATTAGTGGCTTTTGTGCCACTAATTACCGGAATGGATCTTCAGAAAGACATGGTACTGGTCAGCGACAGTCCAGCACTTGAATTGCGCTTTTTTAATTTGATGCTCGTTCACAGAAAACGGATTACAAAGCACCGAAGATAACAAGCTTTAATGTGCATTCCAATATAAAGAATCGCTTTGCGAAGACGGTGGTGACGAGCAAAGTGAAGAATGAGGCAGCAGTCGCACAGGAAACGACTTTCTTTATCATCATCCCTAATCAGGCGTTCATTTCCGGCTTTATCATGGACATTGGCGGTAAAAACTATACGGCGTACGTGCAAGAGAAGGAAAAAGCGAGCGCAACTTATGATCAGGTATGTTGCGATGATTTGCATTATTTTATCAAATGTGTTGGTCATTATAGCTATGAGTTTCTTATCACAATATTAATGAGTTGTGATAGTGCAAATAACCAACTTGAATACTTTTAGGCTGTGCTTCAAGGTACTGGCGCTGCGCATATTGCATTGAGCGTACGTGATTCGATCAAGTTTGAGGTGAGCACGAATATTGAGCCGCAAAGCAGTGCAATCTTCTATCTTACGTACGAAGAATTGCTGGAGCGCAAGGAGGAAACTTATGAACAAATTATCAATATTCATCCGAATCAAGTAGTCGCCGATATGAGTGTCGATGTTGACATCATCGAGTCGCTTCCCATTACTTTTGTATCAACACCTTCAATTCGTTCCGGCAATGAGATTGTTAAAGAGTCTGCGGACTTGGATCTTAAAGCGGACATTAAGAAGATTAGCGAGACGCATACGCACGTCAAGTTCTGGCCAAATAGCGAGCAACAAAAGAAAATCGCGCGCGGTTTAAGTAAAGAGGAGGAGAAAGGAATTAACGGACAATTTGTGATTCAATATGAAGTCAGTCGTGATACACAAGGTGGAGAAATTCTCGTTAAGAATGGATACTTTGTACACTTTTTCGCACCGTGCGAATTGGAACCGCTCGTTAAACATGTTGTTTTCGTGCTGGATACCAGCGGTAGCATGGACAACGGTAAAAAGATGGAACAATTGAAGATTGCAATGAACAATATTCTCGACTATTTGAACGCGAATGATTACTATAATTTGGTTGAGTTTAACACGAATGTCAAAGTATGGAATTTGGATGCGCCACAAGAAAGTGCATATTTCCCGAAAACGGCAGGCTTTTGGTATCAGGGAGATACAAAGTTTAATCTAATTGTAAGTAGCGAATCAATGATTAATTGTGGAGTTTACTTTATGGTGGAGTTCACTTTTAGGATGTTTCATTTCCACCTGCATATCTGGTAAAACCTGAAACTATTGAAAAGGCAAAGAATGCCGTTGATAAAATGATTCCTACGGGTGGTACGAACATTTATGAAGCCCTTCGCGTTGGTTTGCATTTAGTTAAACAGCGCAAAGAACGCACTAAAGATGCTATAATTCAACCAATGATATTCTTCCTTACTGACGGTGATCCATCTGTTGGTAGAACGTCATCAAACGAAATTATTACCGGAATTACCGAAGAAAATTTGGCGGGCGTGCCAATTATTTCAATATCTTTTGGCACTGACGCAGATCGCGATTTACTGGAGAAAATTTCATTGAGCAATAATGGATTTGCTCGTCATATTTTCGAAGATTCCGATGCCAGTTTACAATTGGAAAATTTCTTTAAGGAAATCTCTTCGCCATTGTTAAGCAAAGTTAAATTCGTTTACACTGCCGATGTAACAAGTATTTCGCGCGTGGAGCATCCAATTCTTTACGGCGGCGGTGAAATTGTTGTTTTCGGTACATTCAGCGGTAATAAATTTAACAAGGAAGGCAACAAAGTAATGTCTTATGCTCGCCAAGGTCCAATCCAACTATTGCCAACTATTGAAACAGCAACAGGACAACTTAAAAGGTACACGCCAAAAAGTTTTGAATAAGGTATGAGTGAATTACAAAAATATTTCATTTAGATTATGGGCTTATCTGACAATAAAGAAGTATCTTGATGCTGAGAAAGTCGCACAAAGTGATACCAAAGAATACTACCAGAAGGCATTAGACTTGGCCCTGAAATATTCTTTCGTCACACCGGTAACTTCTTTAGTTGTCGTCAAACCTAATGCCTCTCAAGTAGTAGAAGCTAAAGCTGCTGATGATAATATTGAACGTAAGTATTATTTAAATATTTGGGTTCCTTGTCTCTTAATCATTGGTGTTATGGATAATATATCCACTTCTATAATAATTTCTATTATTTGCGAACTGTTACGGCAGTTTTTCTAGTTTTTTTTTTGCTTTTTATTATAATCTAGTCCGGAGACACATATAATGGCTAATTAATCATTAATAAATGGCTCATTAAGTCTTTAAATAACTTTAGATGCTGTTAACAAGGGAATTCACTTAGATTTTGTTTTTTTTCGATGTAGCTATAGCAAGTCAACGAGGAAATATACGTAAGAAACTACTTAAGATAAAGGGTGGTGGAGGTATTTAACTTAGAGATTTATCATCATTTCTTCATAAAAAAATTGTTTTATCATTTGCAGCGTACCAAAACAGGGTATATGAATCGCCTCCGCCTACAGAAGCACCACCACCGCAACCGTCTCGTAAGTTATTCTGACCAATGTTTTGTTACTTAAAAACTTCTCAAAATGACTAACATAATTTTAAAACTCTTTATAACATTTTCTTTCTCTTAACTTTTTTATATAGGAAGTTTCTTTAGACTTCCAATTTCAGGAATGGTAGGAATGAGAGGACCAGGTACGAATATTTAAAACTATTTCTTCTCTATCATTTCCTTTCTGTATGTACTTGCATGACTTAAATAATTTAAAGTATGCAACGTTTAGTTCTTAAACTCTCGTTCAAATGGCTCATGTGAATATGATGAATGAATTTATTACAGTTCCACAAGCATCATTCGCATCTGGCGGTTTTGTCGCTGGTCACGCATATACAAGTACGTTGAATCTAAACTTAATTTTTATTGAATTCTCATTCTCATTGCAGTGGATCTATCAACGTATGATACGGAACCCGAAGTAGAAGTGGCATTAGATACTGTAAACTATCCATCAACGACAATTCAATTGGAACACACATCAAGACTAACAACAACATCGACTACAGAAGTACCATTTACTTTGCCACCAACACTAGCCGCAAAAATTATGTGGCTCAGCGATGAAGTTAGACCAGATGGAACCCTTAAATTCTTGAATGGTATAATACCTTAACTCAATTCTAAATGAGTTTGCATAACATCTTTACTTATTTTGTAGGCACATACCAGCTAGGTTTCAATGCAACATCACCAACTGATGAAGAATGCACGGATCCTACCAGCAATGACGGCCAATGCGTTCTGTTGAAGGATTGCGAAGAAATTTATGGCAAATTAACATCGTCCAAGATATTCAATGAATATTTCTGTGCCATTGGAGAAAAGTAAGATGTTTATTTTTTCAAATTTCATTTGCAAATTGCTTATTCAACTTATTTTCAGATATGCTGGAGTTTGCTGCCCGAAAAAGTGATTATCCTAGTTGTTAAAGAATCTCTATGAATATTTTTAATAAATAGTGAACTTGTTAAGAATTAATTCTTGTTAATAATTATTATAAATAATATAATTTTTTACTCTGTTCACTTATATCCGATGGCGCACCACTGATTGGGTCCTTGCCATCGAATGTTTTCGGAAATGCGATTACATCGCGTATACTTGCTGTATTTAAAATACATGCGAAAAGTCGATCTAAACCAAGTGCAACACCACCATGTGGTGGACAACCAAACGAAAGCATTTCAACAATATGATCCAAGTCTTTAATGCGCAACTTTTCTAGAATGTTGCGCTGCAGTTTTGGGTCATGAATACGTATTGACCCGCCGCCAACTTCATTGCCATTCAATACCAAATCGTAAGATTGAGCACGAACCTGGCAGTAATAAAACTTGTATTAGATTGGGATAATCCGCAATGACCATAACACAGCAGTTAACTGAACGAATAAGTAATAATAACGTTGCTAGGAATAACAACAACTTGAAATGAATTACCTGCAGTGCATCACTTCCGAGTAAATGCAAGTCATCGGTATTAGGAGCCGTAAATGGGTGGTGTATATCTTATGGCCTTGATTTTGGTCGTGGTGATTGTGATTACACGCGTATTTTATCTCGAAGCAATATACAAATAATTTCAAGTGCTTCTCCAGTTACTTTTAAAATGATTGCGCACTCAATGACGAGAACTTCGGATGATGGTAAGGTTCATATTAAATAACAGTTCAATAAACCACATGTTTTTGGCATTTTTTAGGCTTGTACGAATTGCAAATTATCACCAAGAAAACTTTAAAAGGCGCTTTGGATGTCATTCGAGAAGCGTTCTTTAAAGATGAAAATGTCTGTATTGCTACTGAACTTTGCAAAGATCCACTTGCAATTCAAGAGCTAGAAGAACTATGTGTACGTGCAGCTAATGATGGCGTGTCCTTGGTTGCCATAGAGAAATCAACAAATACACCTGTCGCTGCTTATTTTAATAAGATTCAGGTAAATTCACTACTACACTGAACAAGTGCTTAAAATTACTGAGTATACCTATCTTATATTATTTCAGGCGCAAGCGGACGAAAGTGAAGAGAATTACTTTGAACAATTCGAAGCAAAATGCAAACGGCCTTCTTCTCGTGCACTTGTCCGATACATGATTGACATGGAAGCAAAATATGATATTTTTAAGGAGAAAAATGTCACTTGCGGATTGGAAATCATGTTCATTGGTACACTACGTAACCATCGCAAGCGACAGCTTGGCTCACAACTTTGGGCACTAAGTATTGAAATTGCTAAGGAATTACGAAATAATCATAACATCAAAGTACCTCTTGATGAGCATGCATTACCTTTGCATCCCTTACCTGAAGTAGTTATGGCAATTGCAACGTCCAATGTAACTGCCCGCATTGGAGCGAAATTCAATTTTGAAGTATTGCTTGAGGTGAGCTTCGATGAGTTTACATTCAACGGCAAAAAGTTTTCGGAACGCATCGGCCCTGAAACACCATCATCGACTTTAATGTGTTATATGCTTAAATAACAAATAAACAACCGATAGTAAAGTTGCCTATGTATCGCAACTAATTAACAACAAATTACTTATCTTAATTCATTTGAAATATTCAAGCCAAACGCGAGATAAACCCTGACCCGTCCTGATAACATCTCGCTTGGCCCAAACAAACACTGACCGGCCATTAGCTAAATACGTCTGATTGTAATAGATTAAAAAGAAAACCTAAATGTTTATGCGAAACATGGAAAAAAATCATTCGTGGAAGATGTTTTCAAATGCTATTAACTACAGTGTAATGTGATTACGTTCTACGAAGCGCCCAAGCAGTGTTTGACTGAAGCAATACTGGAATTACCCAAGAAAGCAAACAACCGTCAGTTACATATGCGATTGGGATAATCCGCAATGACCATAACACAGCAGTTAACTGAATGCCGGCACTAAGTGGGAGATAGAGATATTGGTCAAAGTGCTTCTGCTTGCCTATAAATCGCACTTGCGACGAGGGCATGCTAATCAGTTGACCGGGCGTCTTCGTGCCAAGCGTATTTGTTAACAAACGATTTTTGAGACAGGTGAGTTTCTAAACTAAACTGGTTTTGTTTTTGTTTATGTTTCTCTTTACGAAGCGTAAACATTGATATTGATTAACCGATTATTCGCATCACGACCTTGAATACTCAATGCTAATTGTTTTTTAATTTACTTCTAAAGCATATGCTTCCGCGAATTACAATCGCTGCGAGAGATTACATCTTATTAAATAATTGTTGATGTAAATCACCGCTTGGTATTTTCTTTCATAACAAGTTCTTACATAATTATTTATTAGTTATTGGGTTGATGGATGCTTAAATTATCTCGTTTTCTATTTTAACGTTTGTAAACAACACGAATATTTACCAATTTCGAATGTGCTAATAATAGACTTCACTTTGTTCATTTTCAGAAGCAGTTGAACATCTAACAATGCGGTATATTTTATTATTAGTGGCTTTTGTGCCACTAATTACCGGAATGACTCTTCCGGAAGACATGGTACTGGTCAGCGACAGTCCACCAACTTCCACGTTAACATCGGCTGATGTAAGGCATTGTAAGTAAGCACTTGAATTGCGCTTTTTTAATTTGATGCTCGTTCACAGAAAACGGATTACAAAGCACCGAAGATAACAAGCTTTAATGTGCATTCCAATATAACGAATCGCTTTGCGAAGACGGTGGTGACGAGCAAAGTGAAGAATGAGGCACCAGTCGCACAGGAAACTACTTTCTTTATCATCATCCCTGATCAGGCGTTCATTTCCGGCTTTATCATGGATATTGGCGGTAAAAACTATACGGCGTACGTGCAAGAGAAGGAAAAAGCGCGCGCAACTTATGATCAGGTATGTTGCGATGATTTGCATTATTTTATCAAATGTGTTGGTCATTATAGCTATGAGTTTCTTATCACAATATTAATGAGTTGTGATAGTGCAAATAATCAACTTGAATACTTTTAGGCTGTGCTTCAAGGTACTGGCGCTGCGCATATTGCATTGAGCGCACGTGATTCGAACAAGTTTGAGGTGAGCACGAATATTGAGCCGCAAAGCAAGGCAATCTTCTATCTTACGTACGAAGAATTGCTGGAGCGCAAGGAGGGAACTTATGAACAAATTATCAATATTCATCCGAATCAAGTAGTCGCCGATATGAGTGTCGATGTTGATATCATCGAGTCGCGTCCCATTACTAAAGTAACAACACCTTCAATTCGTTCCGGCAATGAGATTGTTAAAGAGTCTGCGGACTTGGACCCAAAAGCGGACATTAAGAAGATTAGCAAGACGCATACGCACGTCAAGTTCTCGCCAAATAGCGAGCAACAAAAGAAAATCGCGCGCGGTTTAAGTAAAGAGGAGGAGAAGGGAATTAACGGACAATTTGTGGTACAATATGAAGTCAGTCGTGATCCACACGGTGGAGAAGTTCTCGTTAAGGATGGATACTTTGTACACTTTTTCGCACCGTCCGAATTGGAACCGCTCGTTAAACATGTTGTATTCGTGCTGGATACCAGCGGTAGCATGTACGGTAAAAAGATGGAACAATTGAAGATTGCAATGAACAATATTCTCGACAATTTGAACGCGAAAGATTACTATAATTTGGTTGAATTTAATACGAATGTCAAAGTATGGAATTTGGATGCGCCACAAGAAAGTGCATATTTCCCGGAAACTGCAGACTCTTGGTATCAGGGAGATACAAACTTTAATCTAACTGTAAGTAGCGCATCAATGATTAATTGTGGAGTTTACTTTATGGCGGAGTTCACTTTTAGGATGTTTCATTTCCACCAGCATATCCGGTAAAACCTAAAACCATTGAAAAGGCAAAGAATGCCGTTGATAAAATGATTCCTACGGGTGGTACGAACATTTATGAAGCTCTTCGCGTTGGTTTGCATTTAGTTAAACAGCGCAAAGAACGCACTAAAGATGCTACAATTCAACCAATGATGATCTTCCTTACTGACGGTGATCCAACTGTTGGTAAAACGTCATCAAACGAAATTATTACCGGAATTACCGAACAAAATTTGGCGGGCGTGCCAATTATTTCACTATCTTTTGGTACTGGCGCAGATCGCGATTTACTGGAGAAAATTTCATTGAGCAATAATGGATTTGCTCGTCATATTTACGAAGATTCCGATGCCAGTTTACAATTGGAAAATTTCTATAAGGAAATCTCTTCGCCATTGTTAAGCAAAGTTAAATTTGTTTATACTCCCGATGTAACAAGTATTTCGCGCGTGGAGCATCCAATTCTTTACGGCGGCGGTGAAATCGTTGTTTGCGGTACATTCAGCGGTAATGAATTTAACAAGGAAGGTAACAAAGTAGTGTCTTATGGTCGCCAAGGTCCAATCCAACTATTGCCAACGATTGAAACAGCAACAGGACAACTTGAAAGGTACGCGCCAAAAAGTTTTGAATAAATTGAGTGAATTACAAAAATATTTCGTTTAGATTATGGGCTTATCTGACAGTGAAGAAGTATCTTGATGCGAAGAAAGTCGCACAAGGTGATACCAAAGAATACGACCAGAAGGCATTAGACTTGGCCCTGAAATATTCTTTCGTCACACCGGTAACATCTTTAGTTGTCGTCAAACCTAACGCCTCTCAAGCAGTAGAAGCTAAAGCTGCTGATGATAATAACAACTATCCAAGCTATGGATTTGCCGCTGGTATTGGACGTAAGTATTATTTAAATATTTGGGTTCCTTGTCTCTTAATCATTGGTGTTATGGATAATATATCCACTTCTATAATAATTTCTATTATTTGCGAACTGTTACGGCAGTTTTTCTAGTTTTTTTGCTTTTTATTATAATCTAGTCCGGAGACACATATAATGGCTAATTAATCATTAATAAATGGCTCATTAAGTCTTTAAATAACTTTAGATGCTGTTAACAAGGGAATTCACTTTTTGTTATTTTTTGGATGTAGCTATAGCAAGTCAACGAGGAAATATACGTAAGAAACTACTTAAGAAAAAGGGTGGTGGAGGTATTTAACTTAGAGTTATCATCATTTCTTCATAAAAAAATTGTTTTATCATTTGCAGCGTCCCAAAACAGGGTATATGCATCGCCCGCGCTTATAGGAGCACCACCACCGCAACCATCTCGTAAGTTATTCTGACTAATGTCATGTTACTTAAAAACTTCTCAAAATGACTAACATAATTTTAAAACTCTTTATAACATTTTCTTTCTTTTAACTTTTTTATATAGGAAGTTTCTTTAGGCTTCCAATTTCAGGAATGGTAGGAATGAGAGGACCAGGTACGAATATTTAAAACTATTTCTTCTCTATCATTTCTTTTCTGTGTGTACTTGCATGACTAAAATAATTTAAAGTGTGCAACGTTTAGTTCTTAAACTCTCGTTAAAATGGCTCATGTGAATATGATGAATGAATTTATTACAGTACCACAAGCATCATTCGCATCTGGCGGTTTTGGCGGTCACGCATATACAAGTACGTTGAATCTAAACTTAATTTTTTTGAATTCTCATTCTCATTGCAGTGGATCTATCAACGTATGATGCGGAACCCGAAGTAGAAGTGGCATTAGATACTGTAAACTATCCATCAACTACAATTCAATTCGAACACACGTCAAGACCAACAACAACATCGACTACAGAAGTACCATTTACTTTGCCACCAACACTAGCCGCAAAAATCACGTGGCTCAGCGATGAAGTTAGACCAGATGGAACCCTTAAATTCTTGAAGGGTATAATACCTTAACTCAATTCTAAATGAGTTTGCATAACATCTTTACTTATTTTGTAGGCACATACCAGCTAGGTTTCAATGCAACATCACCAACTGATGAAGAATGCACGGATCCTACCAGCAATGACGGCCAATGCGTTCTGTTGAAGGATTGCGAAGAAATTTATGGCAAATTAACATCGTCCAAGATATTCAAAGAATATTTCTGTGCCATTGGAGAAAAGTAAGATGTTTATTTTTTCAAATTTCATTTGCAAATTGCTTATTCAACTTATTTTCAGATATGCTGGAGTTTGCTGCCCGAAAAAGTGATTATCCTAGTTGTTAAAGAATCTCTATGAATATTTTTAATAAATAGTGAACTTGTTAAGAATTAATTCTTGTTAATAATTATTATAAATAATATAATTTTTTACTCTGTTCACTTATATCCGATGGCGCACCACTGATTGGGTCCTTGCCATCGAATGTTTTCGGAAATGCGATTACATCGCGTATACTTGCTGTATTTAAAATACATGCGAAAAGTCGATCTAAACCAAGTGCAATACCACCATGTGGTGGACAACCAAACGAAAGCATTTCAACAATATGATCCAAGTCTTTAATGCGCAACTTTTCTAGAATGTTGCGCTGCAGTTTTGGGTCATGAATACGTATTGACCCGCCGCCAACTTCATTGCCATTCAATACCAAATCGTAAGATTGAGCACGAACCTGGCAGTAATAAAACTTGTAATTAGATTCCAGGTCACGAATAAGTAATAATAACGTTGCTAGGAATAACAACAACTTGAAATGAATTACCTGCAGTGCATCACTTCCGAGTAAATGCAAGTCATCGGTATTAGGAGCCGTAAATGGGTGGTGTTCTGATTGTAATTGTCCCGTTTCATCCAGAGAAAACAATGGGAAATCTATTAACCATAGAAAATGCAATCCTGATTTGTATATCTTATGGCCTTGTGCACATAATGAAGCTGCACATTCCTCACGTAGTTTTCCTAATCGTTTTAACTAATAAAATATATTTCATTGCCATGTAAAAATAAACTTATGATTCACTTACCGCATACTTCTTATCACCGTAAATCATAAATATTGTTGCTCTCTCATTCAAATTTAGCGATTTCCTAAGATCATTTACAATATTCTCATCCGATATATGTTTCGCTAACTTTTGACTAAATTCACTCGCATTTGAAGCCTTAATTTGCATGACTCTTGTATGAGGATAGTGATTTTGATTATTAGAATCACTCTTAGAAGAAAACTTAACATTATGTAGTGGTTCCTGGAATACCAAGCAACCTGCATAAAATTTTGTATGAAGGCCCTGGGTGTTTAAAGATTGTAGAAATTCAGTGCAATCAATTATTGTATGATCAAATCGCATATCAGGTTTATCTGAACCATAAAGATTAATTGCATCATTATATTGCATTCGTGGAAATCTTCTTGGAACTGGTTCCAAACTACTTGGAATTGAATACTGAAACATGTCCTCAATCAATGCCATCACGCCCTCAGCAGTCGTGTAAGACATTTCAATGTCGAGTTGAGTAAATTCCGGTTGGCGATCAGGTCGTGATGTTTCATCACGATAACAACGAGCTATTTGAAAGTAGCGGTCAATTCCACCACACATAAGCATTTGTTTAAATTGCTGTGGGCTTTGAACTAGCGAGTAATACTTATTTTCATGTCTTGTTGGTACAACAAACTCTTGCGCTCCCTGTAAAAATCATTTAAAATATAACTTGTGATAACACGAAATGCGGTAATTCACTCACACTTGGCGTTGCTTTAAATAATGTTGGTGTCTCCACATCAACAAATCCACATTGTTGGGATAAAAACTGACGGAAATTCATCGATATTTCAGACCGCAAACGCAAGTTATGTTGCATCTCTGAAAAGCGCATCGCTAAATACCTGTATTTCATTCTTAATACTTCATTTGCTTTCTGATGTTCTCTAATATTAAATGGCAATCCAACAGCTTCATTAGCAATTGTTAAATCTTCCACAACTACTTCAATTTCTCCAGTAGTCTGTTTAGTATTTATCATATCTTTGGGTCTAGCTACTACAGTTCCTTTTACCACTAAGTTTGATTCATAATTTAAATCTTTTACCATTTCTTTTATATCACCTGACTATAAAATATTATTGTAAAACAAAATCAATGTAGACAAGTATTTGTTATGTTACCTCATCTTTAATTAATAACTGTGTTTGCCCATAAGCATCCCTTAAGACTAGAAATTTGTCCATTCTGCTAAACTCTAACCAGCCACTCAAGACTACTCTTTGACCAACATTGTTCATGTTTAGCTCACCACAAGTAGCAGTTCTTGTTGTGAATTTATTAACAACACTAGAAGATACTTCTTGGCTGTACTCTTTAGTTTCATCAACTAAATAGACTGATTGATTAGAGAACTGACAATGTTTTAAACTATTCAGTTTCGTTAACTAAAAGTTTGTCCATTAAATTGACTTGATGTAAATTTAAAGTTAACTCACCTTGAATAAATATTTACTACTCCGATACTGTATCACTGGTCTCATCATTTTAATTATGTTTAGGGCACTCATTTCACATTAATAATTATTCCTCTGTTGATTAAGAAAACATTACACAGGTTAGGTTGACAAATTCCATATGTAAACATGCGGCAAGGCAGTTCCACCACAAACAGAAGAGGTCACTATATGAAGTATGTACTTTAAATCAACTCAATCTAATTAAATTCCTTATACATTTTTTCAATGTAGTATCTCTTAAGTAATTTACATTTCCATTTCGCTATTATCTACAGAACTCGTAACGCATTCCTCATAGGTCCACTTTGGGAATACACGTTTATATAAATTCAGCAAAATTGTATCTTGGGACTTCAACTGTCCATCAAATACACATTTCATGTGCCCATGTGTACCTAGGAAAAAAATTCATATAGATAACATCAAGAATAAAAGGATTAATTTGAAAAAGATTAACTTACCTAAAGGCTCCTTAATATGACCAACACGACCATGCTTAGTTCGCAATTTACAAGGCTTGAAATATGCAATATCTTCACGATTAAAGAACATAAATCTAATCACTGCTGATCTCTTGTGGACCTTGAGAGGATGTCCAGATAGAACTATCCTCTTCGCAACAATACGATCTGGATTGCATGATAACAGAGAACCATTTGCAACCAGCTCAAGTTTATTATTAACTTCCTTGAAGCATAATACAGGTGCTGGAGGAAATTGAATTGGAGCAAAGAATGATGCAACAACTGTAGCTTCAGGTTGAAAGAAGCGCTCGTACTGAAACAAACAAATCATGAAAACTCACTTTAATACACAACTTGTAACCTTACCTTGTGTTTCTTCCCATTTGTATGCTGACTGAAAATTGGATTTACAATAAATCTGCGATAGCCACACTGGAAAATGAGTTTGTCTTTTGAAGCAATTGGCTGCTCATAGTTTCCAACACGTTTTAAAACCACATTCTGTACACACATTTTGTTCTCATGTGAATACATTCCCATTAATGTGATTGGTGATCCAGTTGACTCAAATGCATTCCATGAATATTTTGGAACACCAGTTATATAAACTGTGACAAACCAACCTGGCAAAGCTCCTTCTTTGACTTCTTGATCTTTAATAGCACGACGCCTCGTTCGATCAAAGTTTTGAAACTGGAAAATTCTAGCATAATCCAATGGCAAGTTTTCCTTTGGATCCCAAGGAGACGTACGAAAGCTTTCCAGCCCACGATATTTCTGGAATCGTATTCTTGCTGGTGTATCCTGTGGAGTATCCATTTCATCTGGAAACACCTCGTCCATTTTTGCCTGTTTGAGCTTATCCAGATCTTGCTGTTCAATTGCTAAATCAGTTTGTTGATCATATTGCTGATCATTAGGAGCAATTTCCGATTCAGTCATTGTTTCAAATTCTTCATTTTCCTCATCTGATTCTTCCTCAGATGCAGCTTGCATTGCTTCATCAACGTCCTCATATTCATCATCATCATCTGAACCACTTACTTCCTCAGCATCTTCATCAGGTATCCATGCTGCTTGATAGTCTGACCATCCCTTAGGCACCTTTTTTACTTTTCGCTTTGCTGAAGCTTCAGCTGATTTAATTTCCTCTTCTGTTGGCCATGTTTGTTCACCATCCATAGGATCAGGGATATTTTCAGATTCCAAGGATTCTTGCAGTTGCTCACTAGCTTTAGCCACCAAACGTATTGTTTGTTCATCCTCTTGCATGGCATTTTTATTTCTACAATAACAGAAAATGCATAATTTATTTCAGCCTTGATTAAACGTGTTATTTATTACCTGTTCTTATCCAATGCAAATGGATCAGTTGGGGCTACAATTTGTGACATTTGATAAGCACCCAAACCAGGAATATACACTAATCCATTCACATCTAAAGGAGCACCTCTCACGAAACCAGAAACCCGTAATGTACCTTTATAACCCTCTGTGTCTGGTTCAAAATCATGGGTTTCTGCGTATAAATGTGGACGACGATCACGATATATCACACTTTTCCTCTTTTGATTGCCAATTCTTCTAAACAAATTGATACCATCTGATGACTTTGACACTGTCATAATTTTCTCTTCTGGCAACCATTTGCTAATAAGCTTTTGAATATTTTGCTTTTGTTCATTTTGTTTCTTGACTGGTAAACACTCTAAGTCTGTGACTGCAACAACAGGTGTTGGCAATCCCTGTGCAAATGACATTGCCAGTATTCGTTTTCCATAATTGTCAACTAGCTCATCACCAAATCCAATGCCTGCATTGGCAGATACCACAAACAACACTGTGTCAGCTATCTTAAGCAAATCTAATGTTGCAAAATTATTATCCATAGGAGGAACCACAATAGAGAAACGTTGTTTGAAACGAGGAAGAGCAATATGTGTGGCACCTGACACACTGTGTTTAATGACAGCTTCTTCATCACATTTTGATAACAAATCCACAAGAGCACTGGTGCTAATTAACTCATTGAGTGGCACAACACATATGAGGAATGGTGCAAAGTCGAGACCACCCAAAGACCTCTTCTTTGACAACACCTCATCACGTTTATTTTGCCGGATTTGATTCGCTTGATGTCTACGCTGTTCCTTCTTCAGCTCCACTTTCCTCTTCTTCGAAAACTCCTTCAGATTTACCTTACCTAACATGCAACAATTGTTATACAAAATTGATGTACAAGAAACCTAATACTACCTTTAGTCGCAATGCTGATTGAACCCTTGGAACGATGCCTTCCATGTTTGTGCACTTTATTAGTTTGTTTAAGCCCTCCTGGCCGATGTGTTTGAGGTTTGTCAATCGCCATTTATAACAATATTAAAGATTCACTTCACTTAACTCACTTGCACGTGTTCACCATACTGTCAATAAACCAACACATTCAACAAGGACAGTAACAGCAACTGACAGTAACTCCAAGAGGTGCTGCCACGTGTAGAAAGTGTTAGGACTAAAATTATTCATGTGCCGCCTATACTGACAAAAAGTAACTCGTATAAGCAGAAAAACGAAGACCAATTTCCTTATACAATTCTCCAACGAGGAGACTATACTCTCCAGACATCAATCTTCCATGGTATAGTTCTGTCACAGTGTCGAGAAAATAGCCTGGTGTGAACCATGTGTACATAAACACTGAATCTTCCCATGTTATTAGTATTTGTTACCGACAACTGTTTAGTGACTTGTTTGTACTATAATATTTTGTTAAACTTGAGTTGTTTTAATAGTTATAAATATTGTGGACTTACCCATATGATCAGCAGTTTTCTAAGATTGTGGAGTGCTCATAGTATACAGGCCTGTACTTCTCAAACGACACTTTACTAAACCGGCAAATTCCTAACTTTTAAACTAATTTCAAGTTCATAATATAGTAATTAGAATATTCTAAGTCACATGGTCATGCTCTCTTTGCGTAATTATGGTATATTCAATCTCTTTAATGCAGGAGAAATTCTAATGTTTACAATATGTATGTCATTGTTCGACCGTCAAATGCAACAAGTGAATTCGCCAAATATCCGTCGAACGCTGTGCAGGTAAAATGAACTTTGAACTTAAAAAACGTTCACCAAATTTTTGCTATCAGTCAGCAGTCCTGCGATCGTTCTCGCATCGTGCGGATCGATCCGCGTTACATCTTCGTTAAAAGGTAATAAATCAGTTAATTAATTTAATATCTTCGCGTTCGGGAGTGATAAGTGCGTGGTAATCGTGTAATTAGTGCGCGGAGTGTTTAAATAATTGTGCAGTGATCCAAGGATAATCATCTAATCCATCGTGTGTTATAGTGCTTCAGGGATCCAACATCATCGCCGACATCGCCAATTCCAGTCAGCAATCGACCAAGGATGACTTCGGATACCAGCCGCCGTCGAGAGAAAGTGTGTGATTAGTGCTTTTAAACAAATCGAAAAACGTGCTCGCTAATACAAAGTGTGTTTTGTGCTATTTAGTGCCCGAGGATTACCCAACGACAACCAGAGGATTATCACCACGCATTATCACCCTTTGACGAGAGGTCCACGTCCCCGATGATGGCCCCCAATGGATTCTTCGTCTCACACGTGAGTACCTTTTAGATTTTCTACCATGCGGTTTGACGAACACGTTCGTGAAATTTCTTTGCAGGTTTCGAACAAGTTTGCTACGTCACTGATAACTTTTCGTTGGGCACGCAAATCTCAAGCGCGGTTATGTTTTGATTTGTTTATTATTTATCGCGATCGTTTTTGATTTAATTATTTAAATAGTGCGAATTCTAATTATCTATTTAATAATCAGCGCGTTCAGTAGTCACGGGTATTTGCGGTAATTAGTTAATGCGCCAATTTACATGCGGAATATAAACATTATTACTTTGTTTACATTGTTTATTTTTGATATAATAGGCTTTGATATCTAATTAATTAGTTAATAATTAATGCGTTTAGCTATTAGAGCTATTTGCGGTAGCGGTACTTAATTAATGCGCCAATTTGTATGCGGAATATAAACATTATTGGTTTGTTTACATATTTTAGTTTTGAAATAATTGGTTTTGATATCTAGGTATTTAATTAATAATTAATGCGTTTAGCTATTAGGGCTATTTGCGGTACTTGATTAATGCGCCAATTTGTATGCGGAATATAAACATTTTTAGTTTGTTTATTTATTTTAGTTTTGATATAATAGTTTTTAATATCTATTTAGTTTTTTATTGCGCCAATTTGCATGCGGAACAAAAGCATTATTAGCTTGCGTTATTACAGTTTTGATATGGTGTTGATTTGAGCATGGTTTGAGAGATTTGTCCTTTGTCTAAAGGGTGCGCACCCGCCTGTGTGTCTTGCATGTGCATGAGTATGCTTTGCTTGGTTTTTGGTATGCTTTGCTTGGGTTTATTGAGGTATTGGGTTTATTGAGTAAGTTGCATGATGGGCATGGTGTGAAGGGTATGATAAGTATGATGGTGATGAAGCATGGTGAGGGGTATGCGATGGTATGATGATGAGTTTGGTGAGGGGTATGCGATGGTATGATGATGGGTTTGGTGAGGGGTATACGAAGGTATGATGATGAGTATGGTGTGATGATGCGATGATTGCGGTAATTATTGCGCTATTTGGCATGGTGTGAATAGTGTGATGATGCGGAATGATGCGGTCATGGTTTAGTACCATGAGTTTATTAGGCATTTTTGCGGTATTTTAGTATGAGTTTATTAGAAACTTTTGCGCTATTTTAGGATCAGTTCTTAGGAATTATTGCGGTACTTTAGAATGAATTTATTAGGATGTTTTTGCGGTCTTTAGATTATTCGCGGTACAATTATTGCGGTATTTAGGTCTTGCGCGTTTGTTTATTAGGTTCGTTTATTAAGAGACTCGCGGTTCGCGTTCGTTTTATGATATTTTATTTTTTATTTATTATTTATTACGGATCGTTTTATTCTTGAGAATTTGCATCGGGTAATCGTGGGGAATTCGCGTATAGTTCGCGGAAATGGAGGGATGACGTGTGGGGCACTGGACGACGACGACGACGACCACGGCGACGATGAAGATGGAACCAACCGCCAATCCTGGACAAAGTCAGGGGTGAGCGCAATAAATAATATAGACAAAGGCATATTTTTTAATTATACTGTATATAGGGTGAATGGAATATGCGGAATGGATGGATACCAACCAGAGGGGGCAGGAGCCGATGGGAGGATAAGGCTGGCTGGAGCCGATGGGAGGATGAGGCTGGCTGGAGATGACACCGAAGAGGTCCGCCGACGTCCAGAAGGAAGACAGCATCCATCCATGGACGGACGCCCACCCCAGGCCAAGGAGGACACCGGATCCCTAAGTATGATAAAGAATGTTGATTCATTTGGTTTTTTTTTCTGTTCACAGAAATGGACCATTCCTGAAGCCAATCAATCCATGGGGGGATGGATGGTAATTGTATCTTCAACTTTTGATAAGTATTTAAATAATAATTGTTTTTTTGTTTGTTCACAGGAATGGGGCCGGCAAGAAGGAAGGAAGGAAGACAGCAGCCAATCCAGGGGAGACGGTAATAGTATCACACATTTTTGTAAATTTCGATAATAATTTGTATTTTTTTCTGATTACAGGATCCATTCAAGGACGGACGCCCACATCAGGCCAAGGAGGACACCGGACAGGTATCACTAAGTATGATAAAGAATTGATTCATTTGTTTTTTTTTTCTGTTCACAGACATGGACCATTCCGGAAGCCAATCAATCCATGGGGGGAAGGATGGTAATTGTATCTTCAACTTTTGATAAGTATATAAATAATAATTGTTTTTTTTTGTTTGTTCGCAGGAATGGGGCCGCCAAGAAGGAAGGAAGACCGCAGCCAATCCAGGGGAGACGGTAATAGTATCACAAATTTTTGTAAATTTCGATAATAATTTGTATTTTTTTTCTGATTACAGGATCCATCCAAGGACGGACGCCCACCCCAGGCCAAGGAGGACACCGGACAGGTATCACTAATTATGATAAAGAATGTTGATTCATTTGGTTTTTTTTTTCTGTTCACAGAAATGGACCATTCCGGAAGCCAATCAATCCATGGGGGGATGGACGGTAATTGTATCCACAACTTTAGATAATTATTTAAATAATCATTTGTTTTGTTTTGTTTGATTGCAGACACCATTCCAGGAAGGAAGCCAAGGACCCAAGGGCCAGGATGAGGGAGTTCCAGGAGGATGGAAGAAGGATGAGGATGGAGATGACAATCCGAGGGATTTCCGAGGGACGATGATGGATCCGTGGCTGCCCAGTGCCCTCGATTTAAAGGTAATTATCATTTAATTTCTTCTTCTTTCTTTTCTCAAATTGATTTATTTCCAATTAAGCAAGCTGATTATTAATTTATTTGTGTATTTTTCAGGTGACCAGTGCTAGGATGCGGACACGATCGGGACGTGATGAGGGTCGAGGACTTAAGGACGATTCGTGGATCAGGATTAAAGGTCAGGGAAACTTTTTTTTATTGCATGCCTTTTTATACATTTTCTTTATCGCGAATTATCGATTGATTTAATTAATTTCGCGCGTTTTAGGATAACTTTTTTTCGGTTTTTAAACTTTAATTATTATAATTTATTATTAATCGGTTTTCAATTAATTTTAATGATTTTTAGGTAATTTTTAGATTAAATTCGGTCGGTTTTTAATTTAGTTTTTGCACGATTGATTTAATTAATTAATTTTGCGCGTTTTCGGATAACTTTTTTGCGGTTTTTCGGATTTTTATTCGGTTATTATAATTTACTATTGATCGGTTTTTAATTAATTTTAATGACGCTTATTAATTTTAGTTTGTTTAATTATTAGCTCATTTTTAGATTGATTTCGGGCGGTTTGTTTCTATAATTTGATTAGATATTTTGATTTTAATTTAGTTTTTACTCGATTTAATTGATTTTTTGCTCGGTTTAATTGATTTTTTGCTCGGTTTAATTGATTTTTTGCGCCAATATTTGTTTGGGTTACCTTATTTACTTCGTTTATATATGAATTTGCATTGTTTAATGAATGGTACAAGCATTGAGATATTTTTGAGTGTGTATGTGAAGGGTGCGCACCCGACTGTGTATGTTTGAGGGGTTGGTATGCTTTGGCATGGTGTGTATTGGCATGGAGTGGCTTGTATCATTCGTTAAGCATTGTAAATTCATATTCGCGTGTCATTCGCTGTTTTAAGCGACTTTTTTTTGCCAAGGTAGCCTAAGCAAATATTAATTAGGATTAATAATGATTATTAATTTGTTTTAATTAGCTTTGCATTTATATTTTGATTAGTTTTGCAATAGGTATTTACATTTTAATGCGGATATTTTTATATTTTAATGCGGATATTTATATTTTAATGCATTTAATTTGATTTTAATGCGAATATTTAGGTACAATTTAATGCGGATATTAATTTAATATGGATATTGATTTAATGCGGATATTTATTTCATTCTGTATCGGGTAATGCGGTTGTTTCGAGGGTATTTTTAAGGGGGTGGGTCACCTTTAAATTGGGGGTGCTCCCAATATGGATGGCAGCCCGCCAGCGAACCTGGACAACGCCAATACAACCATTCCATTCCGCCAACCGCCTCCAATCAAACCACAACCGCCGCGGGATCATCATCACCGTGGGATTTTCACTGTGGCTACCTCGGTAGCCCAGGTATTGTTTTTACTAATCATATTTGTGTTTTCTTTTTGTTTCAGGTCGCCTTTGAGCAGCCCTTTCGGTATGAAGGTCAATTAGACCGATTGCCAAAAGGACTGCTCATTAACCCGGCCCAGGGAAACCTTCAGTTTCACCTGGGTAAATCCTGGCAGGCGCGTCCACGTCGCGGGGGTGGGCATACTCCTGATAACCGCTAATAAGCGGGTAATTGATTAGTCAGGAGTATGGCGAAGTTCTGCCAGGGACCCGCAGTTTGCACGGGGATAACCAGCAAACAATTATTCGTTATTTAACAAATTTATAATACATATTTTTACGTTTTTTTGCAGTGCAATTGGTCCAAATTGAAGGAAATGGAAAATACAAATCCAAGAAGGGAAAAGCAATTAACAGGACATATCCAGTGAGAAAAATGGAAAGAACATACGGAAAGATGTTGTAAGTAAAAAAAGGTAAAAAAAGTAACAAAAAGGTAAAGAAATCGTGCGTGATTAGATCGATAATACCGTGCCGCAGCTATCTGAATATATCACCCTAAAACGCGTAATTTAAATTTGAATTTTTGCGCAAACATTTGCCGCCTCTAAACGCAACGCCTCTAGCAACATCAGTGGGACTTCATATTTAGCGCGTTTTTAAAATTCAAATTCAAATATTTGAATTTGAACAAACTGGTAATGCGACCCCTATCAGGACTCTGTTGAAAGTGTCTCTGGTGGCGTGTGTGTGAAACTACTCATGTCAACTGTTGTTTACTATAGCAATGACAGCTGGTAGTCCTTGATTCGTCCATCTGAAGGCAATTCATGAGTAAATGTTCCTTGTTGAGGACGTGTTCGGCTCGTGGTGTTTCAAACTAGAACCCAATGTGTTTCAAAATTAAGAGAAAATGAATAATCCAGCAACCGCGGTCGACGATCTTGTGCATTCAGTGTCACTATACACAGTGAAGAAACTAGTGTTTCATTTGTACGTGCTACCGTTCCTGGTTTTGTACTTGTCCTGGGTGTATGTATGGTATGGCTACTATGGATTTTGGGAGTTTTACGAAGGTGGATTTGTCGGCGTCGCCGTAATTGGATGCCTTCAGATACTCTCATGCCTAGCATGCTACTGGTCTGTGCATGTGAAATGCTGGATGACCTGCCAAAAGGTATGTTGTTTATGGTTATGACATACTTGACTCACCTGTGGCCATTTGAATATTCTAATGATAATTGAATTACACGCAGGAATCAAGGCCATTCGCTGCAACTGTTGCCAAAGTAATACCCACAGCAAACAATGGTTCACCAGAATTAGTTCGTTTAATTCATTCCAAAGCAAGTTTTACACTTAATGCAGGTTAAGTTTTTTGTTACATTCAATGCATTGTTATAGAACGAGAGGATATGGTTTGTGTTCCAAAAGACAAAATATGTTTGGGATGCCGATAAGAAGACCTTTAGGGGTATTGAGTTTCCCATTCATAAAACATTTGCTGAGTATATGAATTGGAAAGGTTATCAGGAAGAAATTGATGTGAAGGAAGCAGAAGAGAAATATGGCAAGAATATACTTGATATGGTTGTGCCTGAATTCATGGAGTTGTTCACTGAACGTGCAACAGCACCATTCTTTGTTTTTCAAGTCTTCTGTGTTGCATTATGGTGCATGGATAGATACTGGTATTATTCAATCTTTACACTTATTATGCTAGTCACCTTTGAATGTACACTTGTGCATCAGCAGCTCCGTAATATGGCGGAGATACGCAAAATGGGTAATATGCCGTTCAATTTGAATGTGTATCGCAATAGGAAGTGGCGACAAATGTCCTCACAAGAACTGCTGCCTGGTGATATCATTTCCATTACACGATCTCAACTTGTGCCTTGTGATGTTTTACTACTTAGAGGTCCTTGCATTGTTGATGAAAGTATGCTAACAGGCGAGTCGGTACCACAAATGAAAGAACCCATAGAGAATTTTTATAAAGATAAAGAGCTTGATCCAGACACTGATGGCAAGTTACATGTACTCTTTGGCGGTACGAAAGTCGTACAGAATACACCACCTCCAAAGGGCAGCAGTGGCCTTAGAGCTCAGGATAACGGATGCGTTGCCTACGTGCTCCGTACAGGATTCAACACTTCGCAAGGGAAACTCTTGCGTACGATTTTATTCGGTGTTAAACGTGTGACAGCGAATAACTTGGAAACTTTTGGATTCATTTTGTTCCTGTTGATCTTTGCAGTTGCAGCCGCTATTTATGTATGGATAAAAGGTTGCGAGGATCCTGATAGAAATCGCTATAAACTATTTCTGGAGTGCACCCTGATCTTAACTTCGGTCATTCCACCTGAGTTACCAATCGAGCTCTCGCTAGCTGTAAATTCCAGTTTGCTCGCTCTGAGTAAGTTTGGAGTGTACTGCACGGAGCCGTTTAGAATACCGTTTGCTGGCAAAGTGGAGATTTGCTGCTTTGATAAAACAGGCACATTAACTAGCGATAATTTAGTTGTCGAGGGTGTTGCATTGGCCAAAAATGATTCTAAAATCACGCCTATTAATGAGTTACCCATGGAAAGCATACAAGTGTTGGCTTCCTGTCATTCCCTTGCTCAACTAGATGATGGATTAATTGGAGATCCATTGGAGAAGGCTACTTTAACTGCAGTTGATTGGAATTTAACTAAAGGTAATTATTTTAGTAAATAGCAGTTGGATCATATGCTAGTTTTGTTATGTGTGCAGGCGAATCAGTGATACCGAAAAAGTCTAAAGCACCAGCATTACGAATTATACACCGTTTCCATTTTTCGTCCGCACTGAAACGAATGTCGGTCATTGCCTGTTATACTCCACCGGGAACATCCGATAACGTGTATGTAGCAACAGTAAAAGGCGCTCCGGAAACATTGAAGGCAATGTATTGTGATCTGCCAAAATGCTACGATGATGTGTACTTGGAATTATCCCGGCGAGGCGCACGAGTTCTAGCACTTGGTCATAAAGAAATAGGTCGAATTACACCGCAGGAAGTGCGAGACCTGACGCGCGACGACGTAGAGAAGGATTTGCATTTCGCTGGCTTCGTGATCATTTCATGTCCGCTGAAGACCGACTCGAAGAATGTTATCAAAGAAATTCAGCGCGCATCGCATCGTGTTGTCATGATTACTGGCGATAATCCGCTGACTGCTTGTCACGTGGCGAAAGAGTTGAAATTTACGCAGAAAGGTAGCACACTCATCCTGACCGAATTGCAAGAAGGCAAATGGCAGTGGGAATCGATAAACCAAGTAAATTGCTTCCGTTTAGATTACGATGAACTTATCGATAAATACGACTTGTGCATTACTGGACCTGGTTTGACTTATTTACAAGAGAATGCACCAGAGTACCTTAAAACCCTGCTACCGCAAATTACAATATTTGCTCGGTTCGCCCCAAAGCAGAAGGAATACGTGCTTGTCACGTTAAACAACTTGGGTTTCACCACTTTAATGTGCGGTGATGGCACCAATGATGTTGGTGCCTTGAAACATGCAAACGTTGGTGTTGCAATCTTATCAAATGCGCCTGAGCGAATGCCTGAAAGGCCCAAGCGCCGTGAGATACGAGAACCGCGTATTCAAGAACAACCCTCAACTGCAGCTGGAGGCCGAAACAGAGTCGCAACATTGCGAGACAATTATTCAAGGCAAGTTGAGGCAATGATGCGCGAAGCCGAAGAGGCTGAAGCCACTTATGTGCGCTTAGGAGATGCGAGTATTGCGTCGCCGTTCACTAGTAAATTATCTTCAATTTTATGCAGTAAGTTATTATTTTGTTTTTCATACGTTACCACATTCTCGTACATTAACTTAATCCGTGTTGTTGTTCATCAACTTTTCTAGTTTGCCACATTATAAAGCAAGGCCGCTGCACATTAGTAACCACTTTACAAATGTTTAAGATCCTCGCGCTAAATGCGCTAATTTTGGCGTACACGCAATCGGTATTGTACTTAGATGATATCAAAATGCGTGATGGCCAAGCGACCGTTCAGGGTTTACTATTGGCGGGTTGCTTCCTATTTATATCACGCTCAAGGGTATGTTTTCTTATCTTAATTTCATGGTTTATGGTATAATGGATTATGAAATTTATAGCCTCTGGAAGTCTTGTCAAAGCAAAGACCACTTCCGAACATCTTCAACTTGTACACGATTCTTACAGTTCTGCTGCAATTTGCGGTGCATTTTTTGTGTTTGATTTTCTTGGTACGAGAAGCAAAAGCGCGAGCTCCGGCTGAGTAAGTCACTTAATTATCTATTTGAACATGCGTTTAATTATTGCGGTTTGCAGTTTATTCCTTAAGCCAGATAAGGAGTTAACGCCACAAGAAGAATATGATATGTTCAAGCCTAATATTGTGAATAGCACTGTGTATATTATTTCAATGGCACTACAGATTGCTACGTTTGCAATCAATTATAGGGTAATTAATATGCGCAATGTGTTATGAGATGCTAACTTATGAATTATTCGTTTTGATAGGGTTATCCGTATATGGAGAATTTGAAATCAAATAAACCCCTGTTGTACAGCATATTGGGTTCGTCCTCGGTTGTATTAGCATTGGCAGTTGGTGTTCTACCGGACATTTCAGAGGCTTTGGAAATTATTCCATTTCCCAACGACGTAAGTGAAACACCTGCATCGTATAATAGATATTAAGCGCACGTGTTTGTTTTCAGTTTAAAATAATTTTACTACAAGTGCTCTTTGCCGACTTCTTCTTCTCGTACCTCGTCGACCGCACCTGTTTGTGGTTGTGCGGAGAAGGGCGGCTATCTACATCGCTGATACAAAAGGATGTTTAACCGTAGGCAGAAGCGTTTGGGGTGCGCATAACTAATAATTTTCTTAGGTAATGTACGTCGATCGGTATTATTGCAAAAGCTTTTTTTAAGAGATGTGAAAATGTGTGTGTTGCATTGTTGGAAATCGCGTAGATTACTAGGAAAACGTATGCGAAACGAGCAGAAGTCATTCCTTTAGATGTGAGCAAAGTCCCACTGTTGTTTATTTCGTTGCACCATCGACATTTGTTTCATTTTCACAAATGTATCAGCATGGTGGGTAAAATTATAAATGCATTTCTAGTAATTGATAAATTTGAATTTTGGATCGCACGGTTCGATCTTTAGTTGTTCTTAGACAAATTGAATGAATTAATTAGAAACAATGAGAAATAAGATGTGGTTTGCGTAAGAATGTTTGTACATTAATGACATGTAAAAATATTTATTTTTATGTGAGTTTCTCAATACAATTCGATGATATAATCCAATCGATTGCTGGCGACGAAGAAGAGACGTTAGAGCATACAATGCCCGGTTAGTTGTAACGAATTAAAGAAGGCATTGCTTCCGTTTCATCCTTCCGTTGTAGAAACGAAAGAAAACAAGATATCAATGCAAGAAGGAGGGAGCGCGCGCTTTCAATGAGGGTGCATTTATGCGTTAGGGTGCTCGTGCCAACGCCAACGGTGGAATTAACTGTCGTCATACCAGCCTGTTGCGTGCGAGTTGCACCAATTTATGTTTGAGGTGGTACGAAAGTAAAGGTGCATCTGCTACCAGCTGTTTATTGTACGCTTTAGAGCGTGTCGCTCCCTTAGCCACGCACCCAATGCGCTCAAACATTCAGTTCGCGTTTGCATTCGTTGTTAGCACATTCTGCGAGTTACTCATTGTAAGAACACAAAACACGCACAAAACTATTCAGCATTCAACGGTCGTATAATCGTTTGTTGTGTTTTATCATTACTCATTGTTTTCAATTATTGGCCACTCGCGTCTACAACAAGTTTGTAAACTACCGCAAGAGGATAAACATACTGCGCGAATTGAGCGATTTGAACGCACTTTACTATGGACAGTCATAGTACGTCATACTCGGGACGAGTGAAAGGATACGGTAGTGATTCAAATTCCGAGGATAGTGGTTGTTATTCAAAGAAAAAGATGACCTGTTGCATTGTGATGGCTTTGCTGTTAATTGGCGCCATTGTGGTGCCCACCGTTTTATACGTAATACATAACGAAAAATCCATCCACCAAGACGCCCAAGAACTTCTACAGAGCAAACAAGCAACGGAAAATAATTACTTGTTGCAGATTCACGATCTGGAAGATAAGCTGAAGCTGAAAGAAGCACAAGAGAAGAAACTGAACGCTGCGCTTTATGCGCACTTGGAAAAATCCAAAGCCGACATTAAATCGCAGGAGGTGAAGTACGAGAATCAAATTGAAGCGATGCAAGAAAAGTACGACAAGCAGTTGGAGCAAGTGCAAATTAAATTAAATGTGCAAATTGAACAGAACCGCGCATACTATGCGCAAATTGTGCAGCTGAATAAAGATCATCTGCAAGAGATCACAACTATCTTGGATGACTTTAAGGATACGCGGAATTCGTTCAATGACATTGATAACTATATTAAGAAATCAAAAGATAAGCTGCAGACACGTTGGGATTCTCTGAATAAGGAAAAGGATAAAATTACTGCGGCGTTGAAGAAACTTAATACGACTATGCCTGAGTACTATAAACCAAGAAATTGAAGTCTCGCGAAGGGATTTAAACTTTTGTTACTTTTTTTTTACTTTTACAGTCAAACTGTTTGAAATTTCGTTGCGTTAATAATTTATTAGGAAGCTTTCTTAAATTATATTTATTAAATTCATTGCAAATTTGAAATTGCCACCGGTTGATTGATGCGCCACCTACGTGCCGGCAAACTGCTGGAAACTTTCAAGAGTACAGGTTAGTTTCGGCGCGTTAATCGGTGGCAAATGTCGTGTTAGTTTTGAACAATTTATTTATACAAAAAACTATTACAATTATGTGTTAAATTAGATACTAAGCACGATCGCTGCGTTACTCATGGTAACTGATACAATCTGTGAATAACAAAGCGGTTGATATTGCTAAAGATTATTAAATTACTTGTTATGTTGTACCCTGGTTAGTGACCTGCTAAGATAGTGTGGTGACGCTAATCAGTTAAAATGTAATCTCTTAAAATAAGTGCATTGCCATACTATTTCATCAATCCATTATCACTAATTAACGTAGGTACATCTATAAAAATATCACATTTCGATTTGATAATCCAAGTGCCATTACAATGTAATTATTTACAAGTACATTACAACTATCTCGCGTAGTGATAAAGCCTTCAACGGTAGGAGCTTATATTGTATCACAAACTATTTCCTGCGCGACTGGGATTTTCGGCTGCCTGGTGAGTTTATAAACAATCATTGAAGCTATACTCAGAAGCGTACACATTAGCGTTAAGTAAAATATGTATCGGAACCACCAGTCATTGACGAATCCGGTATCATCAATTCGAGAGTACCACCACACTAGACACATTATAAGATTTTCACTGAAAACGAGAGTGAAGTATCCATTGTATATAAAGCGCACACGTTTAAACTGCTTTTTAAACTCGATGATGCAAAACAAGTAAATCAGTCCCACGAATATGAAGAAAACGGCTTTAGTCCTGCGCACCACGTATGCTTTAGCATCATATAACAAAAAGGACACGCATAGAATGAAATGACTTGATAGTAGCCAGATAATATCCTTTGGGAAGAAGTAAGCGAATGCAGATATGGCAAGGAAGCGGGCCATTAAGAACGAAAACCACCAGAAGAACGCAAGTAGTTTTCCAGCTAAATCATCCTCAGGAAGAGCATAAATTAATCGCAAAGCTTTCGGGAAATCAATTTCGTCTTGTTCCGTATCAATGTGCTCTTCATTCGGTTCCAAGTAATACGCACTGCTCGCCTGACTGGTGCCGTCATCATCAACATGTTGTTCGTAGACTTGTTGCTCCTTAATATGCTTAAGGACTTTTCCATAATTTTCTCGCGTGCAATAAATAATGCCGGTCGATGGCAGTAGCAGAGCAGCGTCAACGCACTCGTTGTACTTGTATGGTTTATACCATGGATATTGTTTACCTCCAACTTTCTGCGTTTTGAATCGCTGATACTGAACGGTCGTTGCCGCCATTGTCGCAATATTCAGAACCAAGCTGGCAATTTGCAAGTCAACTACAAAACAATTAACATTCACACTCATTTTGTCTCATTGTCAGCGACTTGATACAAACCTGTTTGTTTCTCCAGCTGCTTAACGTTGCGCATTAGAATGTGCAATTGCAGTAAAATTTGTGGAATTGTATGCAGGAATCCTTTAAGGAAGAAATAGAATTCAATCGATCGAGGCGCACTTGACGATCGTAAACATTCTTCACGGCTTTCCTCGTTGCTCGCTCGTAGTCCTTCGATCGCCCAAAATATTTTTTCCGCGTATCTGTAAACATGGTTATTTTAAGCTCGGTGGATTAAGTAGTTCAATGCCATTACCTCCACATGCTCCATATAGGAAATAGTAGATGTTCTAAAAGTTTTAAGGACAACCATTTCATGTTTGGCCATGTGCACTCATCATAATCCGGCCACATTTCAAGCGAGGACACGGTCAGAATGAAACATCCAATGACGGGTAAACAAATAAAGAAGAGTGTCAAACTTGCCCAGATATGATCCTCTTCCATAAAGTGCCGATGCACTAGGACCAAATCAGCGGCGAAATGCATTACGTACATTGCGCATCCGAGTATTGCGGGTATGAGGTAATTAAAGCAGGCATTCTGCTTCGAACTTAATTCATAACCGAGCACTGTAAGTCGCACTATCGCTGGCAAGGGCTTCATTGCGCTGTCGTTGCCGTATTTCGGCATTGTGAGGGTGGCAAAAGTGTTTCAAGTCAGACAGTCTAACGACCTCGCTTTTTTTCACATCCAACTGCCATTATTATCACTGACATAGTTTCATCAATGCGCTCTTATCACGCGCACTGCTTATCTCGAGCGCGCATCTTCGATCACCGATTCACGACTCATTAGCACCTGGAGGGAATCATCCAACTGCTTTTGTTTGAAGCGCCTTTGTATTATATTTATACAAATGACAATACTTCGATTGTTTAAATAGCGCGGCGAGATTACAATCTAAAAGTGTATGTATGAGGAAGTAAACAAGCACTCTTTATGCTGTTTACGCCGTTACTTGGCCGTAAATGAAATGTGCTAATGATGAGTATTGCTTAATAGCCGCAATAATAATGGTACTTGAGCAGGAGGGACACTTCCTTAGGAAAAACTTAATACTATCACTGGAGCTTTCATCGCACGCATCAATAATTTCTTTGCCTTGATTACACTTTCACTGCTGCTGTTGCTGCTGCTACTTCGAGTAACAATCGAAGAACGCGCACTGAAAAACCTTCGTGCGTTTAAGGCGTTAAAGTTTTTTATCGCGGCACGCGCGCACCACGTACTTTACGTGCAATTCGCCGTTTTGCTAATTGTTATTTTGGTCGCGGTTGCTGCACGGGCGGTCGCAATGTGAATTACATTTGCCCAGCGCACAATTTCACGTCGATGTACACCTATGCAACAAGTAAACGATGTCGAAGCGTACAAATTACAGGTTGGCCTGTGCGCAACCGTCAGGCGGACGCGATTTTTGTATCGTATCGCGTGCACTCGTTGAGTATTACGTACACTGTGTGTGTCGAGATAAGAGCGTTGGAGGATAGCGACGAAATCTAATCTGTAGCGTTAGTGAACTAATCGAGCCATTGGATAGAATCGATACGCAATCAACGAAATTCAAGACGATTGGATGAACACTCAGTATATGAGCGATTGCAATATGTATTTGTTTAGTTTTGAGCGCAGCCTTGATGCGATTTTTACGTGTCGCCATAAGTTATACAAATAACAAGACTAGTTGTGATCTAAACGCGTCGATCATGTTTGATTAATTCGCCATCGTGGCTCTTGCGGAATTTGTGTCAATCGCGCATGAACTGCTTTTGCGCAACAAACAATATAAGTACATTTGCAATTAACGTTGCGACATTTCATGTAATGATACTATGATACTGCCAATGCCATGCTACGAGCTGTAATTATCATTACAGGTGAGCGTTATTAATCTCGCATACAAGTTTATAACTTTTTGCGCTCCGCGCGCGCGGTTTAAATGCAGCCCGCGAAACGAATTGATTCGATGGACTTGCTGCCATCTGCGGTGAAGGATGGAAGGCTATGGAAGCGAACCACGTACAAATAACACAAATATTTTGTAAATTCAACTTCGTGACCGGTACAATCGTAATCAGAGTCGATTCGCCATTGACGTGGAGTCATTAGTATAAACAAACACCTAACACGCCGCGAACCACTAAACATATGCGTTAGTCGCGCGCCGAACTCGAAGCACTGCGGGAGCGTTGCACTTGGCATATCAGCAGCAAAATGGTGGACATTCGATTCGATTTAGTTGTTGTTTACGATAAGTTTACCGCGGCATTGCTTGGCGATGACGATGTGTACATCAAGGAATACCTGGAAAGCTTCGAGGAGCTTAATAAGTATGTAGTTTACGCGAATGCGCCATTCGAAATGATCGGTGTAAATCTTGTAGATTTTTCAACTCAATGGGATCAATGTTTTCGTTCGTTACCAAGGAGCTGACCTCCAAGATGAATATTATTCGCAGCTATGCCAAAGAGAATACGGAAGCGTACAAGACGGTAAAGACAATGATCGAATTCGAGCGCGAGATGCTGAACAGATCCGACTATGTCTCCGGGTGTCGTACATTATTGATGTTGCACAGAGCGTTAGGTGCCTATAGTAGTCTTATCAGTCAATTAAATCAGCGCTAATTAAACGCATATTTTTAGACTTTATCAGATTGTTTCTCAAAAGCGTTGGCGAATTGAAGCACGATGAAAACGTCGGACAAGTATGTCGATCAGCGTACGATAAAACATTAGGCAATTACCATTCCTACTTCATAGCATGCGCTGCACGTATTGCGATGTACACGCTGCCAAACAAAGCGAATTTATTGCGAAAAGTAAGTGTTGAGCACGTACAGCTTGCGGTGGTGCGATAACGATGAATTGTTGCTGTTGTTGTAGGTGTGCGGCGACGATGAAGCTGCTCAGAGAGCATCTTTAGACGCGTTACCACAAACTCTTGTCATTACTGCCACAGTATATGATCGCATCGAAAAGCTATACGCGAAAAATGATTTGCACCGGTTGCGTTAAATGTTCCTCGTTTTATTACGCAAACTGCAAGGATCGCTTCTATTGCTTGCCCAGGTGCATTAACAATATGTGATTATGAATGTATAATATATGGTTTTTCGTTCAAGGATATTCTAAATTATATACAAAAATGCTAGAGATAAACAACGGTAACTTAGGCGGAGGCATTCACCAAGCGCACTTGCCTTGAATTTATTTCGTAAAAATCCTTTTTTACGAAATAAATTCTTTAGTGTTAATGGACTGTACCGCGATTATTATACTATTGTTGCTTTTTAGATTTCAATCTTTCATTTACTTTTACTAACTTTTACAGTTAGTTAGTTTTATCATACAAGTAGTCCCTGTTTATTTACTATTAAACAAGTAAATCTGATGTAATCATTGGTTGATTTTACATATCCTGTTTGAATTATAGTTAAAAATATCACTTGTTTAGTTAGATTGCTTCTTTCCAAATTGAAACTTTGATCTTGTTTTCTTTATTGGCTGATTTTGTTCAATAGGCACAACAAGAGGTTCATTTATTATTGAATGCAATGATTTAGCATCTGATGCATTTCCTAATACTGCTTGCAAATCTTCTTCAGACATTGAGATCAACTCATCCAAATTTTTGTACTTTCTTAAGAGAGCATCAATGTTTTTACTCGTTACTCCAGGTAACTTTTGAATAAAGTCGTAAATCGCAACGTTATATTTTGTTTCGATAAGATCCATGTCGACTTGAGCTGCCATAGTTGTTGCGTATTGAATATTAGGCTGATCTTTACCGTCCTTGAGCTCTTCGAATAATTGCGCTGATGCGTATGGCGATGGACTCCAAATGAGTTTCAAACGTGGAAAATGCATGGTCAACAATAATAATTTTTGTTGTATTTCAAAGCCGTCGCCATCGCTTGACAACATGTAATGATTCTGTAAGAATAACAATTGTAATGCGTTTTAAATTGGTGATTTGACATTAATGCAATTACCTGCCAAGAAAATGGCTTGTTTTGATCAAATTCAATTAGCAGCATGGGTTTGGTATAACATCTTGACATTTGCGTACATTGCTGGTATAATCTGCCGGAATTTAATGAGCCCACCAAGTCGGAAAGACTCTTGCGTTCGATGCAAATATCTCTAGTGATAATGTAATCACCGACTGATATCGTTAACGGTTCGATTTCGATACCGCGTTTGTGTATTAATGCTGGTAAATCGCTGCGGAATTCACGCATATCAACAATGACGAAGTTTCTTTCGTTTTTATCCGTGCTTAATCCACCTGCTTTGCGCGTGTTCGTTTCAGGGCTTTTTATTTCACGCTGCAATGCTAAGCAATCATCTGATTTGCCGTCCTGGTCTTCAGGGACGACCATGTTCTAGAAATCAATCGCATAAATTATCTGTTAGACAAACAAGTTAATTAACTTACAGATTTAGTTTCAATTAAGAATTCGAATGCGCTTTTCTCTCTTCGCAGTGCGGTTAAAAAACTTTGTTCTTCAACCGTTTCCGCATGAATTAAGAAATACACTTTCAATTCCCTTTTTTTCTCGTTTCGCGCCTCGTAAATTTCAATTTGTCGCACTGCGGTAGGATTACAATGATACATTATGATAAAATTAGGTGCAACGTCCTCGAGGGTTTTTTGAAGTGATAAAAAGCTATCGCCATGCTTAAACGTTTGTATCAAAACAGTTGGCTCTTTGACAGATTCTAGTAGTTGAGTTAAATTCATATTTTCCATCTGCAAATTGAATTAGTTATTTACTTTCTGTTGTTGTAATTCAGCAACTTACTTCAGGGCAGGGATCAAACATAATTTGAGAATCAGAAAGTGAGTCGTCATCCAAGTTTTCTGGAGTTAAAGGCAATGTTTGAGACATTTTTAAAACATACGAATCACGCATGTTTTCCAAGTCTTCTAATTCTTTGATGTATTTACTGGTTTCTTTATCTTGAGATTTCTCTTCTAGTTTTGATTTTTTAGATAGAAATTTCTTCAGGCTAGGAGCACTTTTTGTTTCATTGGCTTGAGTGATTTCCTGATGTTGTATAAAACTCTCTTGCAATTCTTTGCATTTGCCCGGTTGGAAATCATCACTAATGGTTTTAAAAGTCACGTTTTTCGATAATGCCATCAAAAATAAATAATGGTGTGGTCCATATCTTAGCAATTGATTAAGTTGAAAGCAAGTTTTTGAATCTTGGCACAGAATCAGAACTTTAGATTCCCTTTCGGACGCATTCTTTTTAATTTCATTCGGTATTTCAACCTTTAAAAGCTCTGAGAGCGCATTCCATTTTGAAGAATATTCAGGGCAAAGTTCCTTATCCTTTGAATATATTAAATTCTTAGCGTCAGTGAATAAAATCACTGCTGGTTGGGATAGTACCCAATGCGCGGTTTGTACATATTCTTTGCTTCTGTACGTCATTAATGTTGCGTAAAACGTGACCACATCGTTGTAGAACAATAGCCTTTAAGATAAATAGACAAAGTTCTCGGTACAATTAATCGATACAATAGATTGTAATACGTACAATAGTAAATGACGTAAGGTTTTCAACTCGGTAATCAATTGCTTGCTCTTGCTGCTCAATTGATGCCATACACAATCAAGCTGACTTTGAAGGATTTTATGGAACTTACGTGTTAGGCAATTATCAACAGTTATTTCATTCATTTCCAATGTCTTGTTGATTTTCTTTAACTCTTGCACAGTGAGATTCATGAGATCCAAAATGCATGTCTGCAATTTACGTATTTTCTCAGATATAGGTATATGCAATTCTACCACTCGTGGTTGATGTTGTTTAAAATTTTGAACAACAACTGAATGGAAACGTGGCCAAATGTATAACTCTTTAACAAATAATGCGCGCATTACACGCTCAACGTGATTAAATCCAACTGTGAAACTCTGTGCAGAATTAGTGAATGCTTTGATGAATCCTTTCTGGAAATTGAATCTAGATTAGGAAATGTAAAATCAATTAATGGTAGAACAGTACCTTGTTACTTTGTCTAAACAAACGCATTACAAAAGCCTCCTGACAACTTTCTAGCACCCGATGTGCTTGCAAAACAATGAATCCAGTAATTTTATCAATTGGTATCCTCTTTTTGAGCATATCCACAACTAAAATTCTTGTGGTGACAAAATGTATGCCTCCAGAAAGGTACACATCTTCCCTACATAATGATAATAGTTAGTTCAATCACTATATTTTTATCAACAATATACCTCTCAGTTGTATTTGTTGTATACGTTGTTGCATGCACATTAATATCTTGATACTTCTCCAAGTAATATTTCTCTTCAAAATCAGAACAGTTTAGAACTATCACTAAATTTCCAGGATCTGCATAAACTTTAAAGAGATTTAGGATAACATGATCCATGCTTAGGCCCCTATAATTGTACAAATTAATGATATATAAAGACGGGAGTTGTTATTGCAATATTTACTTTGCAGCAACAACTAAGCCATCATTGTGGATAAGATCCAGAAATATTTGCGTTTCATATTCCATCATGGGCAATAAATTCTTGTCTGCAAACTCATCCACAATACTAGTATCAACATCTTGTTGTTCCATTTCGATAATTTCAATGTTTACTATACTGTATTTGAGGTTAATCAAGTGGCAAATAACTAATGAATACAGTCAAACAGCTGCTAATCGCTTGGGAGAATATCCTAATATTTTGAAATCACATTCGTTTTATAATAATATCTGTTTAACAAAAGTAGTTTGAAATAATCTTGCACATCCATCAAGGACTTATTTGTTGTGAACTTGCATTTCATTTTAATAGCGCCATCTCCAACATATCTATTTCATTTGATTAATCTAGTTTATTTGTGCTTCAGGGGCTTGGAATTTGCCTTAATTACAGTATAATTATGGTGAAATATGGCATATTTAAATTTGAATAAGTTTAAAAGCCTAGTTTAATATTTAGCTGAGGAAATGTATTTTCTGCAGAGGGCGCTTCCACGATAATAGACTTAGAACGAATTAGATTGTCTATGAATTTGACATCTGCTGATTAAATTCCTTTACATTCTCTGATAGCACCAAAATATGATGCATTGTTTGTAATTGTATGTAGTCATAATAGAACGTGATACATCCATTTTTATGCTTGTTTTGTTCGGAGTTGTTTTGTTTCTTAGTGCTTTAAGCAGCATAGTTTAGTTGTAGTTAGGAGGGCCAAAAAATCAGAAAGAAATATGACAATGGGTGACGAGACACCAGTTACAACGCTAATATTACCCGTTTTAATACGCCCCATATTATCGCAGGTATTGTACGTGCAGTTAAATCGAAGCAAATACCTTTGATGGCTTGTTTTGTAGTTGGAGAAACGCGATGTGTCTGCCTCACAAACGCTACGGGCAGCTTTGTCCAGGGCAGAATCAACATACCCAGGACTCACATATGATCTAGTCATTGGTATCCTTAGAAGAGGTGATCTAAATGTGAATATGAATGAAAGTATTCTGCGATTGCAAGGGTCACTCACAGATGCAGATGGTAAATAAACAGTGCTTGGCTTAATGTGTTCGGTAATGACACAAATTAGTTTTAGTTGTTGAACATAGACTGAACAGATCTGAAGATGCATTCCAAGAATTGAATAGGAAATCTGTAACATTAAAGAAGATTCTAAGCAGGATACCAGATGAGATCACAGACAGAAAAACGTTTTTAGAAATTATCAAGTAATGCACTTTATTCTATATCAAACTCTTGCACTATTAATCATTGATTTTCCAATGCAGAGAAATTGCAAGTGCCATTAAAAAACTGCTTGATGCAGTGAACGAAGTTAATGGCTTTATACCAGGACCAAATGGTAAGCAGGCACTTGATCAAAGAAAGAGGGACTTTGTAAAATATTCCAAAAGGTTTAGTAATACCTTAAAGGAATATTTTAAGGAAGGGCAGTAAGTGGTACATTGAATTGAAACTTAGCCATCATTTTAATCAATTAATTTCAGAGCCAATTCAGTATTTGTGAGTGCTTTATATTTAATACACCAAACAAATATGATCATTTCAACTGTGAAGAACAAATGTGAATAATGTTTTCAAGTAGCTACACATTTTATCAACAACTGTTGAAACAGATCAAATCAAGATGATGATAATAACATTAGACTTGTTAAGAGATATGAACAATATTTTAACTAAATAGCCAATGAAGTCATGACTTCATAAGAGATAAATATTTAATAATGCTAACACTTGAGGAGATAAACGTTGTGTAGATTGTTTCTGGATTAATATTTAAAAGTTTTATCGCCGATATGAAAAATAGAATACAAATATGACCTACCCTCATAGCTAAATGGTTATAATTAGCATTTATTTGTTTTAAATTTGGAAATTACGAAATATTTCCAATGAAGATAGTATTTTTGAAAGTATTGTTTTTACAGAAGGAGCAAATTTTATTTAATCATTTGGTGAATGGTATATTGTGTTAGGAATATTTTAAGTTAGAATCTAAGTTGTGCAATTATGTATAAAGTGAATACTTGTTGAAGAATAAGAAAGTCTCTATGAAAAACTGAAGGGAAATATTTTCTATTCTAAGTAAGTGAAAAACTAATGAGATATTGTTTCAGATTTTTGCCCCCGCATTTACTGTCAGTATAAGAATAGTGACGATTGAGGATTATCGTGGAGACATAGATCGCGTGTTAGAGGCAAATCGATGGCAATGTGATTAGGAATTTTAGCAGATAGTTGAATGATTGCCGCGTGCGTGAACCGTATGTTTACTGCGAAGTTTCAAAGACAATGAGCAAGACGCATGAGTTTGTTTTGCACACCGAACACGAGTTTCTTGCGCACATGTTTCATGTGAATCGTGTGACTTATCCGCCTTCGCCGAGCATCGCTCTCGAATTTTACAAAGAGTCTCACGAAATTATTTAAATGGTTTCTATCAAATCTAAAGGTGGCAGCCACCGCACTTATTGCTAATAGTGAACAACTATATGTTTTATGAATCTTTAATAATTCTGTATCGGTTGTTTTATTGCAGTAATGTATTCTCTAAATACTTATTGGGAATATTTCTACATGTCCTTTTGTTCGTCACGTTGGCGGTTCACGTGAATTGGCAAAAGAAATTCGCTCCGACTACTGCGTGCTCTCAAGAAATTTGTACTGGGGCAGCGTGCGCAAGCCACATAGGGTGACTATTTTGCCGTCACCGCACAGTTACTGTTGAATCGTCTTGCCAGCATAATGTTTACCGATTGTTACGCGAAACGCAACTCATTTATTATCTACTACTAGTGAGGTGCTGTTGTGATACTTTTGCTCTTCGGTTTCTCGTAATTGGAAGATACTTTAAAAATGTAAGTTTTAAACTATTTATCAAATGGTACTGAGAAAAAGAAAATTTTCCCTATTCAGAAAGAACATTGTAAATATTTGATATGCATATGGTAATTACTATGAGGTAGCCCCTTTTATTAGGAAGCCCCAAAATAGTCGTAATGGTAAATCGATCATTCTTGATTTTATTTCACGTATTTCTCAGATTTTTGCTAGGTATTCATTTTAGCTACATGTTAATTAATCAATTAATTTGAAGGGCGATTGCGCAACAGGTATTAATAATAATTCTGATGATAAAAAATAATTAAGTTACGATTGACGTATATTACGCAACGCCAAGCAATTCTTTTACTGCTCTGTTACTTACGACTGCAAACGATAAGTTGCAGGAAATTTAGGACAGAAATATATCGTCAATATGCTACCTGTGGAGTATGACAGAATATTACATACAGAATCCTGGTCGCGTGTCCTGCCGCGTGATCCGATAGTTCAAATACACGCGCATCCATATTCTGCATAACATTTCTTTTACAATTCTCAAGAACATTGTTTCGTTCTTCTCAGACCTAATGCGTCATTCCATTTCATGGAAAAGTCTACGTTCGCAACAATGATTTTCGAATTGAAATAAAATAAGAATTCATCAAGTTTATATTAATATTTTTTCCAGATGTCGGTGAATACTGGAACAAATAACGCAAACATGTCTTGGCTACCTTCCAACCCCCAGCTGCACAACACTTTCGCATCTTTGGGAAAACGCCAAGGAAACACATACAATGTCAGTAAGGATTGTTTAAGTGCGTATTCACGTTAAATTTTACTTGAATAATTATATAATCACGGATTTTTTTTAAATTTCGATATATAGATATCCTAGAAGATATTTTACGCAAACTTGCGATGGAAGATCAAACTTTGCGTACTTTCCGTCGCGCAATCGGCTTTGGACAAAACATCTCCAAAGATTTGATACCACTTTTAATTTGCGTAAAAGACGACACAAAATCATGCGATTCCACTAAAATAATAGATACAACAATTGAAATATTAGTCAATTTAACTGTACCCGTTGAATGTTTATTATCGATTGATGCAGTATCGCGTACGGATGTTGGACGGCATACAATTTTTGAACTGAATCGTTTATTAACGACTTCCAAAGAGGCATTTACCGATAGTAGAAGTACCAAAGCTGTTGTTGATCACATGAAACATATGGTAGAAAGTGAAGCAATTCTTGATGTGCAACAGTGCGACAGCATTAATAATTGTTTGTCGCTCCTGAGAAATATTCTGCACATTCCCGAGGATCGCGGAACTATTGCGGAATGTCCGTTAGCGCGCAGTAGCATGCAGAATGAGATAATATGGAATTTGTTCACACAAAGTGTGGATAAGATTATTATTCATTTAATGTCATGTCCGCAAAAGGTAAAATTGTTCTTCTTTCTGCGGACTTAAAATAGTAATTGCTTATTACATTACAGATGTATTGGGGAGTAACAATGGTGCAACTGATAGCACTAATGTATAAAGATCAACATGTTGGTACACTTCAGAAACTTTTAAATCTCTGGCTTGAAACTTCTTTGAGTGAAAGCAGCGAGGATAACGAGAGCAACACGTCGCCTCCAGATCAAGGAAGTGGTGATTCTTCTCCTGTTATCACTTCAGACCCAACTTCCGATTCCAGTGATAATGGTAGCGGTAAGTGCAATGATCGAGCTTATGAGCTCACAAATACTGCATCAGCAGAGGCAATGTGGTCAAAAAATACCTCTATGGAAGTAGTGCGGGCCGCGCACAACCGCTCCAAAACTTTGGCGGGTCTTAAACGTGTTAAATCAACTGAAACAGAAAATAGCAGTAGCAGTGGTGTATCTTCAATGTGCACAAGCGATGGTAATTCTTCTCATTCAATGAAAAGTCCTCAAAGTTTACAATCCATGACAAAGCAATGCGCCAATTCAAATGCGGCCGGTGATTCTAAAAAAATGATGGCTCCTTCGTCACAGAGCGAAGTATCCGATTGTGGATACGTTACGCAAGTGGAAAATCAAGAATCGATTTCCACATCAAGCAATGATGATGATCAACCACATCAGAAACCGATGCATCAAAAACATCACACTTTTCCAAAATCAAGATATACCAATCCAAAGAATCGCGCGGTTCTTGTGCTAGAAAAGAAGGAATTGCGACGTAAGAAGCTTGTTAAACGCAGCAAAACTAATATGTAAGTAAAAACCATTAATTGTTTATAGTTATTATAAAAAACTGATTTCTTTAGCATAAACATGAAAGGATTGATGCATCATCAGCCAACCGAAGAAGACATTTCAAATATTTTAAAGGAGTTTACAGTAGATTTTCTACTTAAAGGCTACGGCAGTTTAGTTCATGATTTACATGCGCAATTCTTAACTAACATTCAAGTTCCCATTGATACGTCGCACTTTTTCTGGTTGATTACTTACTTTTTAAAATTTGCATCGCAGTTGGAACTTGATTTGGAACATGTCTTGCCTGTTTTATCGTATGAGATCATCTCTTACATTGTCTTTCAAGGAGTTTGGATTTGTGAAGAACTAGAAATTAGTTGTCTACTACCACATTGTGACTTAAAACCATGCTTGAGGCGTCTACATCTTGTAAGTCGCAACAGTTTACTGAGTCTGCTCATGTTGTTTAATTTAAAAACTTTAGGTTGTTACAGCAATTCGAGAGTTTTTACAAGCAGTAGAAACTTATCATAAATTAACGCATTTATCCGATGATGATCGCGCAGCACTTGCGCGTTTGGAAAATCAAATTATTCAAATGCAAGAATTGAAGCGTTTATTCTTACTGCTTTTGAGACAGTACAATCCAAACTTACAAAGTCGTCAATATCTCCAAGATCTTATTGTGACAAATCATACATATTTATTGTTCTTGGACAATATGTGCAAATCAGACGAACGATCGAAAAATATAATGGAGCATCTCAAACAGTAAGTTTTACCTTTTATTTGTTAACTTTGCATTGTAGCATATTTCAGGTCAGATGTTTAGTGTGCGTTGTATTAAGTTGGAAAGCGTTGTAATTAGTGCGATGAGGAATGCAGTAGGTAGGTTGGTTGTACATTAATTCGGCATTAATGCATCACCAATTTTACAGAATATTATTGCGATGCTAAGACTCTAAGCTGAGGTTGAGTTTTGTACGCGAATGCGAATAATGCGTGCTGCCTTGTGCGTTCTAGGTTCGCCACCGTCGAAATAATGCGGCAGTACGGATTGTTGCTGGAGTACTTCAAGGAAAACGGTGAATTTGTCAATAACTGCGTCTTTACAATGATGCACCACATCGGCGGTGACTTGGAGCACATCTCCACACTCTTCCAGCCGATTATACTCAAGACGTTCTCGAAAATCTGGGAGACTGACTATGAAATTTGCGATGTACTTATTTTCAGTGGTTTGCTCTCTGCTTCAAACTCTCAATGCATTTCTAGGACTGGTGTGATCTAATCGAATATGTAATTCATAAGTTCATCAATACCCCTCGATGTCCTGCTGTTGCAATCGAGGCTGAGGCGCCAAACACTCAACCAACCAAAATGGACCAAACTCCAGATGCGCCCGTTGGACAAGGGAATGGTTTTGAGTGCAAGGGCTCTAAGCAGAAAACACATCAAACCATCATAAAAGAACTTCTCGATCAGAATATTATTACCAATTCACAGTACGATGAGTACATGGCCCAAGAAAACTTTCATTGCGATGGAACTATACCGCAAGAGGATTCAGGTGATGTGCGCGACTTGCGCGAATATCTTTACAGGGAATCGCAAGGCACTGAAGTTTTGCTCTGGTTGCAAGAAATTGCGATTGAGGCATGCTTTGTAAAACTAGTTCTAGCCAATGAAGAAGTTAGAGGACAATTTGTTATGGAGCCCTCAGTTTACTATTATGCTTGTAAGTTTTACTTTTCAACTTAGTGCGTGTACACTTAAGCCTTTTTTAGTATTACATTTACCCATTCCGGTAATACCATGGACTTTTGAGCAAAGCAACAGTTTAAAACAACCGCCCTTTATACGGTTGTTGCATAAGCTTGGCTTTTATTTACCGATGGATACTGGGAAAATTTTTGTGCGCATCCCAGACTTTTGGACACCCGACTATCTATTTAGTATTGCCTTACAATTAGGACCAATTGATACACGCAAATTAAAGTTTGATGTGAGTTTACTTGATGGTCAAAAGAAGAATGAATCAAAGAATGAACAAAATAATGATTCAACAAACGTGCAAGATACGCGCAAATTCTCATTATCAGAGTTAAAACATACTCCATCGATGGTGCGCTTCTCTCCACTGTACGTAGAAGGTTTACTTACAAAGTGGTCACTTCTAACTTTGCTTTTTAGTCCAAACATCACTGAAATGGTTCAACAATTACTTCAATCGAAAGTATCACCAACTACGAATACTCTATTACAAATACGAAACACGCGCGAGATTCCAATGGAATTATCAGATATTGAACCTTGCAGTTCTAGCTCAAAAACAAACAGAGAACTGATTGATATGGATATTCCATTATGCGAATCAAACAATGAAGAAGACGATGATGATTATAATGAACAACATAGCACTTGCGAAACTGCGTCAGTCGCATCTGATTTAACTCGTATGTGCGTAAGTGATGAGGAAGGTAAATGCGTTTCGCACAGCTCAAAAAATATTTAATACCACCAACTTATTGTGCGACACACGACTATTATTTGTCAGTAACCAGCTAGAGGACTTAGTATTGAAAATGTGTATGATTTTTATATTTTTGCTATTTTCATATAACTTCTTAAGCATTTAGAACAGCGTTTCGGTGTCAAAATTTAGTTTACTTTAAATGTGAAATTGCCAAGTGAACATATGATCAACATTGGTAATAAATTATTTTACTAGTAATTAGAATTATAAAATAGTACCATTATGAAGCTGGATTCAATGAGTTCAAAAAGATTGAATGTTTCTCTAACATATCAACAACTTCATCTTGCTTGTTAAATTCTTTATCAAACTCTGGTCCAACTGCCCATAAAGAGTCCAAGTCATAATAATCTCTTGCATCGTGTGAGAAAACGTGTAGAGCGATATTGCCCAAATCCATTGCCATCCAATCATTAGAGTTTGCACCCTCAATCTTTGGCAGTAAATCTGCTTTATGACACTTTTGTTTATAAACTCTCCTTACAAATTCCATTATTGCTTGAATGTGTTTCCTTGATTTTCCAGTAACTATCACAATATGATCGACATAGTTATGATCTTGTGGGACACCTGCCACTAATATATCAGCAGCATTTTCCCTTTTCAATAAATCAATAAGATCTTCTATATCAAATACTCCTGTTACACCTCCTACAAACTAAAGTTTAAAATCAAGTAATGTGAATAGTTAAAACATACTTTGCAAGTTGATTCCTTCAAAAATATTGGGCTGGACTTCCTGATGATATTCCTCTAGTAAATCATTGGAATATTTTAAGTTTTCCTCGTATACATCCAATATCATTTCCGATTCTTCCTCTTTAAATGGTTTGTATTTTGAACTCATTGCACCCAGTTTAGGGTTATCTTCGTCTTTGCTAGATTTACAATAACTTTTTGAACTATTTATACCGATTTTACTCGCACAACTATTGCAGTAACTTAAAAGTAATCTGTTCACCACATTGCAGTTTAAAATTCTCTTTAATTGATTCATTATTATTTATTTTAGAGACATTTAAATAAGTCTTGAGATAATGTTTACATTCACAGATGATTTCCTATAGGCAACAAGCAATTCACGGCGTGTTTCAACAAGTCGAGCATGCATTGTGAGTAGCAAGTGTATGAAGTGAGCACATGGTTTTGTTTATAAAAAGTGAAACAAATAATTTAATAAGTTTAACATAGTTTTATTTAGTGCATCAGGTAAATAATAATGGAATCGGTAAGAGGGTTCTTCGACTTGTGCGTGCCAAAAATTATTATGAACTATGAGTATGATACTGTGGTAAAAAAGTTATACTCATGTAAGTTAACCTCTTTATGCATATAGCCCTGTTGTTTATAATAATAATCGGTTATTAGACGGCTATCGAACTATCGCAATAGATCATGAGGTCAAAGAGAACGTTGTTAATAACACGGTAGAAGATGTTCCACAAAAATCTAAAAAACGGAAAAAGAGTAAGGAAGTTGACTATTTTGGTCAAATATGCGAACCAAAAGTTGTTGAGGTAAATCCATCAGGAGTTTCTTTTCTGTAATTAATTAAGCGTTCATTTTCAGGGCTGTGAGGGAATGACAATCTTAAAAAGGCTCACATTATGTCTTGATACCAAAGGATTTTATGCACAAATAGTAAGTGTTCCAGTTTTACATCACATGTTTAACTAACAAGATTATTTAAGGAAAAATAATCAATTCCTTTGCTGCAAGCTATGGAGCAATCATTAAAATAACAATCTTTTCAGGTGAAAATGCCAGAGTTCAAAAAATTTGATATTTTTGCAGTGCAAATAAGTACTGAAAATAAAGAATTACGTAGTGTAAGTATTATGGCACTTAGTTTAACTGATAATAATATCTCATTACCAGGCTTTAGGTGAACTGAACATGGACATATTGCAATTAAATTGTGCGCCTCATGAGTATTATGTGATTAGGAAATTCTACTCTCAGATTGTTGCAAGCAATGTGTATTTAGAATTGCAGTATTCACATCTTTCATCTGATGCAAAAAGAAGTGCATTTATAAGTTGTGCGCATACGTTTCACACGGCAGGAAGATCGCGAAATATAATAATAACAAGTGGATTACAATCTATTGATCAAATTAAAAATCCATATGATATAATAAATCTGTATCCTTTCACTGCTGATTTATTTAGAAGAATAATTAATGATCATGTTATTTCCTTAACATGATACCTAGAGGCACGATATTAGGTCTCAGTCAAGCCCAATGTAAAGAAGCCGTATTGGGAAATTGTTTAAAAGTTTATCAGCATTCAGGTATAGTGCATAAATTTAGACTGATCTTAATTTGATTATTTTCTCAGTTGGTAGGCGATTGGGAAAAGTTACGATGATGACTGAAACGGTTGAAACCCGGGTTGTAACTGCCATGGAAGTTGAAGTTGATCATGATGATCTGGTAGAAAATCTTGAGAATTCCGTTATAGAAATTTCTGATTGCGATATAGATGAAGTAAGAGATGTGGGACATCAGTTAAAGAAAATAAAAACTTAATTGGTATTAGTATAAAGCTAACGGCTTATTTATTACATTCCGTAATCAGTGTCATTATAGAAAGTTGAATATTTCTGCTTATTTATGCATTTCGATGCGCAAGAACATAGATGGGTAATAGTTTAAATGGCTCAACGAAGCTTTTAAGAACAATTCTTAAATGTGATATTATTCGAAATGGTAGGGGCCACATTTACATAATTATTTATGATCAGGTGAATATCCGGATGTGTATGCAGACATTTTCATTGGTTTTCTTTTTCTTTTATAGGCAACCGAAAATGCATATTTAGTGATTATCGCCAATGCTAAAGAAATCAATGCACAGATGTCTATTTCCAGATGTATTACATCTGCTCATTAGAAAGTTCAATAATAAGTTACTGGAAATAAAAACTTATATATTTAGTATTAAATAATATGAGTTTTATGCGAGGCGCAGCAATTGTATTTGCCGCCACGTAGTACGCTTGCGCGTAGAGAGTACCGACTAATTGCCGGCTGCACACTGGAGGCGTCGCTTCAGTCGATCACAAGCGTAATGATAAAATGGAGTACTCATTTATACATGTAAGTTTGTACACAAATTATTAATTAAAGGAAAGTTCGCGTCGCTCGAGTTGAATGCAATCGGTGGTCGGAAGTGCAAGTGTAACCGTTTAGTGCAATGCAAACGTGGATAAGCTAATGTGATCGCTGTTGCAAAAAAGGTGTGCTTGTGCTACAAGAGGTCTCGCCGTGTATATACAACATATCCGCCGTCTAGTCGGCCAGCCGCAAGCAGCAAGCAGGCAACAAGCAACGAAATCACGACAGCGTTGTTTTGGGGCAGGAGAGGCGCCCGTTTCGAGAGCGAGGCCGACGGTGTCCATGGTAAGTTACAATTTCATAGAAAAAAATGCTATCGCATGCCGAGTGGATGCTGTGTAACGAAACACATACGCCAAAGATAAAATGCCGTCTGCCGCGACTTGACGACGACAGGAGGGACGAGTGATGGCATCGGCGCTTTGACGGCGCGATGCCGATGATTCTGCATAAATAGCGTCCATTTTCGATTTGTACGTTTGCACATGAATGCTCATTTGTTTCTCTTGTCGATGTGGATTCTTCGAGTCGGCGACATTTCGTCCGAATATCGTTCGGTTTTTACGAACGCTTTTGCGTACGCTCCACGGCTACTTCTTGCTGTTCCTGCACGTATGGCCAATGCATCCGCATCACCTGATTGGTTGCATATTCGGTTTTAATTAAGGTAATTAAACGAGTTCATGGCGTCGCGCTGTATTGTTGGTAGCCGTTTGTCTTGCTGTCTGCTCCAGTCAGCGAGCGCTCGCAAACGTACGCGTAGTATTATGAACGTTAAGACAAGTAAATTGTGTGGATTTGTCCACCATCAAATCGCAGCAAGTACCTGAATTACTGTCGTCGTCGTCGCGTACCGTTGTGAATGATTTTCTTGCATTACGGCAATAACGAGCTGATGCGTTGTTTTAGAACAGTAATTGTAGCGAACTCGAATGTGTAGGATTAAAATTTACCGGCGAAAGCCGATTCGTGACTCGGAGTGTGTTGAACGATGATGGTTGTGCAATTGCAACACAATTGTTTACGTTTCTTATAAAAAGTGTTGGCCGTTGTGAGCGATGGTATTAAATATGGCGATTACTTCTTGAGCGAATGGAGAATATGTATAAACAATTGCATCGAGCTGTTGACGAAGGTAGGATGCAAGTGATTTGATTGTTTACGGGTTATTATTGTCGCTACGATAATTTCGGTTTGTTTTGCGGTTACACGGAAGATCTTCGAATGGCGGCCGCAGCACGACAGTAAAGTTCATTGTTCGACATTGTTGCGGTACTTGCGAATGAATGCTGATAGATAGTACGAATATGAAGCGTATTTTTATGTCTCCATGTTGTTTTTCGCCCGTAATTAATCACACTCCTCGGTGCGCTTGTTGTGTACGTACGATTCCTGAAATCGGTGCTTGCTGGCGCGTACGGGGGATTCGATCGAGATGAGACGTGGACATGCGTGTGTGTATCATCGGATAGATTACGTATACATGTGACAAGGCTAAGACAGGAATCTCCCGGCGGTCTGCGCTATTTGCCTGCTGCGTACACGCCGGTCGGCTGACGTGCTCGTGAAGTGCGGCGGCGTTGAGCCACCAAATTATGGGGACTACTACTAGGAGAGCAGCAGCAGCAGTAGCCGCACTCGCGAGCAAGCGAGCCAGCGCACACCGCGAATCCAACGTCCTGATGAGTCTGACAGCAAACGAGCGCACATCTCTCTCGGCTCGCCGTGCGTCGATCTCGACCTCTCAAGTGTTTCTCCGATTCCTCATCGCGGTGCAATGAGCAGCGCGCGCGAGACCGCGACTCGCTGCTCGCGGAGAGTTACAAATGCGCCCACCGAAACATTGCAGGCATACACGGCGTTCACACGCGCACAGTGCCATCCTGCTGTGTGTCGCGTTCTCGCGAGCTTGATAGCAGGAGCCGCGCATTGCGAATGGAATAAAACGGGGTTGAAATGTTCGTGTCGAACCGACCCGATGCGTATGCATGTGTATTTCGTCGTCGGCAGCGGCGACGTTTTCCATCTCACCCCCTATTAACTACCACCATCGCCGGAATTGCGTTCTTACCCTCCCGTATTATTTCAGCTCAATGTTTTCGATGCGTTCGCAGTTGTAATCGTAGCGGCAACGCAATTTTGAGACACCGCACACCCCTCTCGTGCCGCCGGCTTTTTGGTAATCAATCGCTAGGCAATTATTGAAATCGAAAAGCTAGTCGAGCTACAAATTCGGCCAACTTTCTCAGTTTATTATCACATTGCGCATGTGGCTGCTTTATCGGTTTCTTCGCTTCGGGATACGGAAAAATACATACAGAAATGTGTCTTAAACCTTGGGGGGAGTAATAGCAGCCCTTTTTTTGCTGCATCTGGAAATGTAAGACGAGGGATGCACGCAAATTGTAGTAAGATGAGGGTTGTTTCCTGCTTCCTAATGCGCTCGTGTATTTTGTGTGCGAAGGGGTCGGGTCGGGAATTGAATACCAGTTTAGATCAACAGTGTTTCTTCCTTATATTTGAATTGCAATCGACAAAATATATTTATACACATAATAGAGGCTGTCGGATATAAAAGATTGAATTTTGTATAGACGTAAGAAAATGCGAATTTAATTCGAATCGCAGGAGCAAATGACGATTGGCCTCCGTTCTGTTTGATGGCGTTCGCTTGCTTCGCTGCCCGCTCGCCAATTTTATCTAAAAAATCAATAATACATGCGCGCACTATGTCCCTCTCTTCTGTGCGAGCACTTTATCTCATTCATTTCTACCTCGATTTAATCACTCACGCGCGCGGCACGTAACGCCACTGTTGGCGGCGGTTCCGTTGTCGGCAGTCGACTGCCACCCGCCTCTTTGCGCCCCCCGCTCGAATTTCGCGATGGTACGTGCGTTCGGGGAGCCGGTCGCGCTGTGCGGTGTTATGATATTCTATTCTTGAGAAATTATGAATGAGCCATAGATGAATTGCGTTCTTTCTACCACGTGCGATATTTTACCACAGGTTACCCAAATATTCTTAGAAATCGTATAAAAATATTGTACGCCGCGTGCTAGCTATTGTTTTAGGTCAGGGGGTGGAAAGTCATACAGCTTTTGTAGATTTAATAGCATAAGCGTATAGCTTTTCCCCTTTTGACTTGGAATACTGCTCGGCGGAGTGCTTTTATTTTGAAATTCGAGCACCACGAAGAACAAAAGCATTTATTGTTTTTGTTCATTGCATGACAATTATTGCTATTGATTTTGTTCGTTTCAATTAATTAATGGTGGTGTCGCCTTATTGCAGAGATGCTGTAATGAGATGAGCATCAACGAGGCCCCGATATGTGCCGCATAAAGCGATGGAGTCATACGACCTATTCGGTGAAGATGGTGCCGGTATGTTGGAAGGTCTGCCCGAATTGGGCAACGATAATTTCGAGTCGACGGTGACTGGATCGCGCAATGCAAACACGTCGTTCCCGCAGCAGCAGCAGCAACAGCCACAACAGCAGCAGCAACAGTCTACCTATTCGCAGGTACCTAGCCACTTCAGGAAAAATGTAATCCATCGCTTTTTTTACTTGCTCACTATTCCAGAATCCATAGCTTTAACGGTACGCTTAATGCGGCGCATGCTTATCGTGTTTTAGTTGCAGCAGCAGGAGACTCCTCTGCAGAAATTGGCATCGTTCGGAGGCGCTGGCGAATTCAATCATATGGATCCGAACGCACAAGGAATGTACGCCCAAGGCGGCTACGGTGGTGATCGACCGATGGGTCCACCAGGATCTGGCTATCCGCAGCACCAAAGGCAAATGGCTCGTCCACCCGGCCCACAAGGGGGGACGAGTCAGTACCCTTACCAGCCAGACAACATGTATTCGATGCCAGACCAAATGAGTAAGTCGGATCAATGCATACTTGTTCACGTTTGCAGTGTTTTCTACAATTGTATTGTAATTGATAGGTATGCAAGCGGCGGCAACAGGCTGGGGTCAACACGGCGGTTATCCTATGCACCGGTATCAGCAAATGAACGCTTACCGGCAGCAGCATATGGGCTACCAGCAGGAGCAGAAACAGCAATACCCGCCCACGCAACATCCTATAATGCAACAGCCGCATCAAGCTGGTTATCCGATGCAGCAGCGGCATTCAGCATCACATTATCCGCAAGGATCGTCGTATCCAGCAGCTGCCAGCCAGGGGTACGGCGGCTACATGCATCAGCGGATGCCACATCATCATCAGTATCCGCAGACGCATCACCAGATAGACATGGGAGCAACGCAGGCCCAACAGCAATATAATCATATGGGCCACAGCCAAGCGATGGGGCACGCCACTCACGCAGGTACTCCCACAGGTCACATGAGTCAAACGCATCCGGGACATCCTCCCAGCCAGGGCCATGTGCCGATTCCTACAGCTCAGCAAACGCACGTGCCACAGACACATGCACCACCCGCGCTTGGTCCGAGTCATGTTGCGGCGAGTCAGCAGCCTCCGCCGCAGCAGCAGCAACAACAACAGCAGCAGCAGCAACAGCAAGCGCAACAACAGCAACAACCTGCTGCCCAGCAAAATCCAATGGCGCATCCTAATATGGGTTATCATCAACCCATGCAGCAGTTGCAGCAGCGAGCAATGGATGTTCCACCCGCCACAGCCAGCCAACAATTTCAGTCGAAACACAACCAAAATCCGATGGGTAATGCCAGCCCGCAATACAGGGCACCTTTCCCGCAGCTATCGCCTCAGATGTCCCCGCGTCCGCAAATGTCGCCGCGTCCTCAAGCACCTCAAATGTCTCCGCGGCCTGTAATGTCTCCAGCGAAACCAAATTTATCTCCGCATCCGCAAATGCAGCAATCGACCTTGAGCCCAAGACCTGCCACTAGTTTAACGCCTAAGGCGACTGCCTCGCCAGCACCAGTACCCAATTACTCTCAGCAAAGTACGTTGCAAGCGCTCGAACAGATGGTGATGCCGCCATCCAGTACTAACGCTAACGAATATCCGTATCAACGCAATACGCTTGGACCCACAAATCCGAATCAGATTCCTGTATCGTCTCCGCTCGTGCGCAATCAAATGGACCAGTGGGGCCAGCCTCAGCCGCCACCGCAGCAGCAACCACCGCCCGCGGTTCAGGCGCAGCGGCAGCACGTTCCAAGCATGAATGGCATGAACATGATGGACCAAAACCCCATGGCAACGAGTCAGCAAGCAATGCCGCCGACTCAACAAACCCTACCGCCAACTCCAAATATACCAAGTAGTATACAAAATACTCAAATGAACATGTACAAAGACGACTTACGCTCGGATGCTAGTATGAAATCTCAAATGCTAACATCCGACATACCAAATCAATCTCAGCAGCAACCGCAGGTACCTTCGCAGACACAGCTGCCGCAAATTCATCAACAAAATAAATTATTGCGAGGTGAGCAGTCCGAGTTGAATGTACAAAGCCCAACCACGAGCATGCCCGATAAACTTCCAAGTAGCACGACTCACACAGATGTGAATAATTCAAATAGCATAGGTATGTCATCATCTCATCCATCGACGCCGACTCCATCCAGCACCACTGACGATTTAGCGAACAGCACAAATCAAGACTCTCTGCTTCCAGATAAACAAAACGAAGACTCAATCCTATCGCAGTCCAGTAGCCAGGGTTTCGGTGACTACAATACAGTATCCTCAATGTCGCAAATGTACCAACAGCAAGCCGTGCAGAAACCGAAGCAGCTTGATGATTTGATGCCATCGAACGTGCAATCGGTCTTCTCCCAGGATTCATCCATGTCTCAGCATGACGTATCAGATTCTCAGACGGGCACAATGCAGCAATCACAGGCCAGTATGATGCAAATGCAGACAACTCCATCAAACGCTCTAGCGCAGCAACAATCCGCCCAAAGTCAGATGCTTGGCCAACAGAACGCTAGCAAATTGTCGATGATGAATCAACAGTCGCCGCAGACGACAGCGCCTGTGATCGGACAGAACAATATGCCGATGCCGCATATGCAGCAGCAAAACGTTCAAATGAGTCAAAATGTGTCGCAGCAATTACAGGGACAAACACAACTATATGACCAAGGCAGTCAGTTGATGGGAACAAATGGCATGTCGATGAATCGTAACATTGGCATGGGTCCTATTCCACATCAGACAATGAACATGGGTATGACAAATTCAATGTTGCCCAGCATGCCGCAACAACAACCACCTCAGCAACCTCCACATGCAATGATGCCCACTGAAAATATGGGCTATCAACCACCTATTAGCCATCATCAAGAACGGGCTGCGCTGCAACAACAGTTGCAAGAACTTTACTGCATGCCACCAGCCCCTGAACATCAAGAGAAAATTGTTAACTTGCAAGAACGTTTAAATATACTCACTCAACACGAACAAACAGAGCAATGCAATGGGGGACCGCAGTGTGTACTCCAAAGTCCGATATTTACATCGCCAATGATCGATAGTCCTCAGGTGTCTAGTACTACGGGTCGTGGTCGAGGCCGTGGTGCGCCTAAAACCAAGAAGCCTAGAAAGCAGAAGGGTGAGAAGGGTTTGTCTCCAGTTTCTTTACCGCCGATGAATAGTATGAGCCCGATGGGATCACAGATACCACATCAACTTCCAGTTTCTGAAGATTGTGTGACACCGGGCGCAGGTTTGAATATTCCTTCCAGTGATCTTGGTGAAATGACTGAATTGGGTTCGGATCCATTCGGAGAAGATTTCGATAGTGATAAGCCCGTCAAGAAACGAGGGCCCAAGAAAGGTAGTAGAAAAAATAAGGGCGACAAATCACCTAAAGACGGAAAATTAAAAATTCCTAAAGAGCGTAAAAAACGTGAACCTAAAGAACCTCGGTTAAAACGCAAATATGTTCGTCGCAAAAAGGACACTGATGACAATAGTATTACTGACGACTCATTTAGTAAAAGTTTCGAAAATGGTGATGAGTATGACCAGGACAACGAAATTCATAATGAGAGTATTGATAGAGATAGTGATTCTAAACCACCTTCCGACACAGAAGCGTGCGGCATTGAGGAAAATATTGAGCCTGAAACGACAACCACTTCGCCTGACCCTCCGCCACCCGAGCTCGAACCAGAAACTTCAATTGATCCCGACATTCAGTTGAAAACGCCTTCATCGCAAGAAGAGCAGGAAATTAAAGAAGAAGATGAAGATGAGGAAGAGGAGGAAGAAAAAGAAGAAGTTGTGAAAGATGACGAAGTGGAGGAGGCAATTACTACGAAAATTGAAGAAGAAGATGAACCAGTAATTGATTCGCAGACAAATCTAGATGAAGAGACCTCAAATATTGTATCCACCGATACAGTAGCCTCCGATAGTTCCACTGCGATTGCGGAGGCAACTACCACTGAATCGAATGAAGATAAACCTATTGCGTCACTGGAAGAGCCTGCAAGCGAGGACAAAACGAAAGATGAATACTCGTTTGAAGATGTAGTTGCTGTGAAAGAAATTGAGGAGTTGCCGAAGCGACCTCCAAGGCGATCCAAGCCTAGTTCGCGAAGCAAAGTCGTCTCAAGTAAATCGAAGCGTAGCTCCGGTAAGAGCAGGCGGCGCAAGGGTGCAATGGAAATTTCCGATGGGGAAGGCGAGGATCTGCAAACCACACCTCCTCCTTCGCCACCTGCTGAAGAAGACACATCGAATAAACGCAGATCAGCTAGAAATACCCAAAGGAAGAAGTACATCGATGACGTAATGCTACGCTTTAGTGATGATGAAGCACCGACTACAAGTAGTTCGAGTAAAAGTAAGAAAAGTAATAGTTCTTCATCAAATTCAGCTGCTACGGCAAATACAAGTGAATCGGCAGAAGGTGCAATTGTAGAAACAAACGCGAACAAACCCAACTTTGTGTACGTAAATACAACCGAAGAAGACAGTATGGTGGTCCAATATATTTTGATTTCACGAATGGGAAAAAGGCCAAAGAAACCGCCCGTTCCTCCACCAGTGCCAGAAGTTAAAATTGAAAATAAGGAGGAAACTCCCGAAGAAAATTCTGGTGAAGTCGATGTAATTAAAGAAGAGACGGCAAGTGATGTTATCCCGAAGATTGAAGAGGAAGATCCCTCTGAAGTCAAAGATGAGGAAAAAGATAAAGAAAATACTCAATCAGTTGAAGCATCTTCAGATACTGCATCAGATTCTATTCCTCCTAGCGACAAACCCGAAGAAAAAGAAGAAGAGCAACAAAAGGTTGAAGATGAGGCTGTTGTAGCCATTAAGGATGAAACTATGGAGGTTGATGATGAAGCCAAGTCTGAAATTGCGACAGACGATAAACCAGAAATTCCTGCTGAAGACACTCTTCCAATTACGAAAGAGGAGGAAACTGGAAATGATGATGAAGAGACTGAAAAGAAATCAGAAGAACCAGAAGAAGAAGAAGATGAGACTAAAAAGAATGCCGATGAATTAGAAAAGGCCGGTGAGATCAAGAAGGAAGAACCAGAAGAAGAAGTCGAGATGATAGAGGTCGAAGAGTATTATGTTAAATATCGAAACTTTTCGTATCTTCATTGCGAATGGAAAACTGAAGAAGAATTATATAAAGGTGATAAACGCATATCAAACAAGATAAAACGATATCGACAAAAGCAGGCATCTCAAATGAATATTTTCGAGAATCCGGAAGATGAACCATTTAATCCGGATTATGTTGAGGTGGATCGCGTACTTGATGTAGCTGTTCACACCGATCCAGTTACAAAAGAGACTGTCAGGCATTTCCTCGTCAAGTGGCGTTCATTGCAATATGAAGATAGTACGTGGGAGCTCGAGGAAGACGTAGATCCCGATAAGATTAAACAATTTGAGCGGTTCAGTAAAGTACCTCCGAGGTCGGAGTGGAAAGCACGTAAACGTCCAACACCGGAACAGTGGGTAAAACTAGATAAATCTCCAATTTATAAGGCTGGCAATAGTTTACGAGAGTATCAACTGGAGGGTCTTAACTGGTTGACATTTTCGTGGTACAATAATCGCAATTGCATTCTTGCCGACGAAATGGGTCTGGGCAAGACTATACAGAGTCTTACATTTTTACACGCAGCGTATACGTTTGGAATACGTGGACCCTACTTGGTAATTGCGCCTTTATCGACGATTCCCAACTGGCAAAGAGAAATTGAAAGCTGGACGAATATGAACGTAGTTGTGTATCATGGCTCTGCAGCAAGCAGAAATATGTTGCAAGAGTACGAAATGTATTATAAAAATGATAAAGGCAATATCATCAAAGACATGACAAAGTTTAACATTCTGATTACGACATTTGAAATTATTGTAACGGACTTCGCTGATTTGAAGCCCTTTAATTGGCGCATCTGTGTAATTGATGAAGCACATCGGTTGAAAAACCGCAACTGTAAATTACTTGAAGGTCTTCGTCAATTGAACTTAGAACATCGCGTTTTATTGTCCGGTACGCCATTGCAAAACAACATCAACGAATTATTCTCACTACTCAACTTTTTGGAACCAATGCAATTCCCTTCATCGGAAGTATTCCAACAAGAATTTGGTGCATTGAAATCAGAAACTGAAGTTGAGAAACTACAAACAATTTTGAAACCAATGATGTTGCGGCGTTTAAAAGAAGACGTCGAGAAGTCATTGGCCCCTAAGGAAGAAACTGTCGTAGAAGTTGAATTAACGAACATACAGAAAAAGTATTATCGTGGTATTTTGGAAAGAAATTTCTCGTTTCTGTCAAAGGGAACAACACATGCGAATATTCCTAATCTGATGAACACAATGATGGAGTTGAGAAAGTGTTGTATACATCCTTATCTTTTAAATGGTGCTGAAGAACAGATTCAATATGACTTTAAATTAGCGCATGGGGAAGATGCCGACGCTTATTATAAGGCGTTAATTAATAGCAGTGGTAAAATGGTTCTAATCGATAAACTGCTTGCAAAATTGAAAGCTAATGGACATCGAGTACTTATTTTCTCTCAGATGGTTCGGTGTTTGGATATTCTTGAGGACTATCTAATGTATAGAAAATACCCATTTGAGCGAATTGATGGACGAATCCGTGGTAATATGAGACAAGCGGCAATTGATCGTTATTCTCGTCCGGATTCAGATCGCTTCGTATTTCTGCTATGTACGAAGGCTGGCGGTCTTGGTATTAATTTAACAGCAGCTGACACGGTAATTATTTATGATAGCGACTGGAATCCCCAAAATGACTTGCAAGCTCAAGCACGTTGTCATCGTATCGGGCAACGTAAAATGGTAAAAATTTATCGGCTCTTGTGCCGCAACACTTATGAACGCGAGATGTTTGATAAGGCATCGTTAAAACTTGGGCTCGATAAGGCTGTGTTGCAAAGTATGAATACATCACAGGGCAAAGACTCTGGAAACAAGCAGCTAAGCAAAAAGGAGATTGAAGATCTGCTCAAGAAGGGTGCTTACGGCGCATTGCTGGATGATAATGATGGAGATAAGTTTTGCGAGGAAGATATTGACGTGATTCTTGCACGTCGTACGCAAGTTATCACGATGGAATCTGAAAAGGGTTCCACGTTCAGTAAAGCCACTTTTGCGGCTAGCAATAATAGATCTGATATTAACATTGACGATCCAGACTTCTGGAATAAGTGGGCCAAGAAGGCGGACATTGACACAACCGAAAAAGACGAAACTGAAGACTTGGTGTTATCCGAACCAAGAAGGCGCACGCAAATCAAACGCTATGGTCATGACGAAGCTGCCATCGACATGTCCGAGTTGGAAAGTTCTTCAGATTCAGACTTGGAGGGCGAAAATGTCGGAATTGGCGTACGCAATCGACGACGCAAGGATAAACAGCGCAAGCGATTGCGCGGCGAAGAATTTTCAGTGAATCGTGAAAGCAACGAAATAGTTTACGGTAGCTGGGCCCGCAGAGAATGTTTCATGGTTGAACGTGGCCTCCTTACATTTGGCTGGGGTCGTTGGACTGAAATTCTTGCTCATTCGCAGTTACGCAAGGGTTGGCGAGAACAAGATGTAGAAGATTGCGCTCGCGTAATTGTAAGTAATTTCCCTTTTTATTATTGTTCATAAGTATTCGACGTGATGATTTACATGCTAATTTCGAGAGCGCATTTGGCATTCTATGAAAACAATTATTCTTCTCGACTCACTGATCATTTATGATTTTATAAATTAAAATTTGTTTGAATGGGCGATTTTATTTAAATTTTATACTTGCAGCTATTGTACTGTTTGCGCTTTTACCGCGGTGACGAAAAAATACGGTCATTTATATGGGACCTGATTTCACCGTTGGAAAATGCCGAAAACAAAATTTCAAAGAACCATCAGGGTTTGAAGGATCCTGTACCGAGAGGCATTCGCAATAAGAAAAAGGGTAAAGGAGCGATGTTAGCTGCCGCAGCTAGCAAGGAGACAAAACACGCAGCTATTACTGATCCAAATCATTGGTCAAAGAGTGAGAAATACGATGGGGATATCTTCTTGGAAAGCAACTATAAGAAACATCTTAGCCGTCATGCCAATAAGTAAGTGATATTTTAAAGTAATGTACTTTAATTACATTGCGATTCGTTGTAGGGTTCTTTTGAGAGTACGAATGCTCTACTACATAAAGCACGAAATTATTGGTGATTTAGTGCAGCACATTGCCGACGGAGTTAATGCTAGGTGAGTGAAATGCGCCGCATTTTTCATTTCCATTACTGTTATCATTTATTATAACCCTTTGCATGTGCTTGTGGTGGCCATGCCTCTGCCAACACGGGGCATTTTATAATAATCATTACATACAACTTGCCCGAATGCTTAACACATAACGCCATATTTCATATTCGATCATTTTCATTGCGCTTTTTGTTGCTTCTACATAATAACCCTTGGTTTTGCGATTTTGTTTGTTGATTATGTTTTATTATAATCAAATTCATTTCATTTACGCACCACTTTAAAGTACAATATCTATACATAGTGTAAGAAGTAAGTCCTCTTTGCATTATTGTTAACTACAATATGGAACCTTTTCCATGAGCAAGAAAGACCTTAATGTATTCACAGGGTATGGCACTAGGATCGTGTACCAAATTTACATTTCAAATCGAAAGACGCAACAAGCGAAAAATGAAAGTGAAAACGGCGAAATTCTCTTGGCAATTCTCAATTAGATTTTATTTATTCTCAGTGAATTGATGATAAATTTGCTGGTGGCAGTCAAAATTGATTTTGATTATGAATTGGCTTTTACGTGGTTATTCGCAGTGCCCTGCCTTTTAATCCACCGCAAACGGAACAAATACCGTGCGGCTGGTGGGACGCCGATTGTGACAAATCCCTGCTCATCGGCACGTGGAAGCACGGCTATGAGATGTACCCGGAGATGCGCGTCGATCCTACCTTGTGCTTCCTCTCCCGCTGTGGCCCGCCTAGCGATCGCGAACTACAGAACACTAACACCCAACCCGCAACAAGTACAATGTAAGTAGGAATACCATTTTTTTAAAAGTTTACTCTAATCTTGCCGCAAAGACAATGCCGAAGTCAATCTAAAGAAGCTAACTTTCGCCAGTAAGTATGTTCAAGTCATCAAGCGGAATAGGGAGAAGACATGCTTTTAGCATAAACATTTCGAACGTGCATGTATTTATTGTATCATGATAATCGTGGTCTGTTTTGTGTTTGTCTACATGCCAATTCATCATTATTACGTTCATGCTTTATTACCATAATTTATCATTATAAATATTTTAGTGATGACTTGGAAGATGAAAATTCCAATGAAGATCAGAGTAAAAAGACTGATAAATCTGATGGCATGGAACCATCACCCGGTCCTTCGGCTGGAGGCGATACGCCAACCCCTATAGAAACGGTTGATCTTGATGAACCAGTGGTGATCATAGAAGAGAAGAATGTGTGGCCATCTGCCACTGATTTGAATACACGACTACGACGTGTCATCACTTCCTATCAGCGTAATGTGCGGAAAGATGATTCACCAACTCCTCAACCGACACCGCCACTGCAAATATCTCAGCAGCCGCCGAAAGTTTCAACCCCGCAGCCGACTGCGACGTCTGCGAAACTCACAAAAGCCGGAGGAAAGGTACGTGAACCCTATTGCCAAGAAATTCATTTAATCATAATATAATTCAAATGATGACAAGACAGCTAAATACTTCACGTACATTTTAAATGTTTATCGTACGTTTCTATAATTCCTCTATGTGTTCTGAGATATGATATTCGCGATACTTCTTTTATTTGAATTCGTACAATTTTCTAATTGTCATTACTATTATGTTTATATGAACTTGTGCAATGCACTATTTATTTATAAATGGTGCATGTTTTGAAAGCATTAAGTCGAGAGAATGTGTAGTATGTAGTAAATTGCACTCTACAGCCTTCCATTGACCCATCCGCTTTGTCGAATCCGTTGGCCGCCCTGGCCCAAGTATCGCAACTTGAGGGAAGAGATCCAGCATCATTAGGGCTCCACGGATGGGATCTGCAGCAGCTAGCGCTTTATCTACTGGTTAGTACATCAATGATAAAAACTTACTCGTTTCTGATTTATTAATGTGCATTTACCATGAATTATCTATGGCTTCACTTACGATTCTTACGTTTTTTGATTAAAAAGTTAGATACACTTGTAATATTAGTAAGCCAATCAAGTCAAGGTAAGTGTGTCTGTTTGGTGTTTATGCTCAATCGTACATTAACATCACGTGTACTCAGGGAATGTGCTATTGATTTTATTGGTACCGGTCTATTACAGCTGTAATTATAGCATTATTTGAACGTAATAATCAATCGATGCACCTTACAAAGACACAACACATGCTTAGTATTACAATTTTATTGCTTTTCGCAGATGGAACGTCAAGGAAAGCTCGATTCAGCCTTGCGTGAAAAGGATCGCCCGAACATTGCTAAAAAGTGGACTAAACGCGAAGAAGCGGATTTCTTTCGAATTGTTTCTTCGTATGGCATCAACTATTATAGAAAAAAGAAATCTTTCGATTGGAATAAATTCAAGCAACTTTCCAAACTTGATAAGAAATCTGATGAGGAGCTTACGGAGTATTATAAGAGTTTTATTGTGATGTGCAAAAAGCAGTCGGGTGTAAAATTGGAAGACGAACACTATGATACCAGTATTGAACACATAACGGAGGAAAAAGCTCGACGAACCTTGGACCGATTGGACTTGCTATCGAGGATACGTGAAGAAGTTATTACCAATTCGAAATTGGATGAACGCGTCAAAGTGTGTCAAACATCTGCAGATATGCCAGATTGGTGGGTGCCTGGCAAACATGACAAGGACTTACTTCTTGGAGTAGCTAAGTAAGTGGAATTTAATTTTCTATATAATTTGGTGCTTATTTTATTAATATTTTATAGGCATGGTTTAGGACGTACCGAGTATTACTTATTGAATGATCCAGAGTTATCTTTTCAAGAAGTATTACGACGGAAAGCGCAACCTATGGAAGCGGAAAAAATTGATACAAAAGATGCAATTAAATTAGAATGTCGCGAGGATATATTGAAGTTTGATAAAAATGAAATCCTTGTTAAATTGGAAAAGGGTGAAGGTACTTTAAAGATCGAGAAGGTGGCGATTAAGAAAGAAGACGATAAATTAATTGACAAACCAGAGGATACTCCCAATCAAGTAGAAGTCACTTTGGTGAAATCTGAAAAAGGAACGAATGATGAGGATATAAAGAAGACTGATGAACCAGGAAGTAAAGTCGTCGAAGCTGAAAAAGCTGACGAGGTTATTGAAGCTCCAAAAGTGGAGGAAATTGAGGGTGAATCAAAACGTAATGATACTAATATCGATGAAAATAAAGATAAAGAGAAGCCGAGTGACGAAGATAAAAGTGAAAACGCCAACAAGTCGACTGAGTTAGATGGTAAGGAAAAAATGGTTATCGATGAAGAAGAGCAAGAAACTAAGAAGGACGATTCTGGTGATGCTACGACAAATAAATCCGTAGAACCAAAATCGGCTAGTGAGGAATCTGAAAAGACAATTGCTGATGATGAAGCCAAAGTTGAAGATTTGAGAATTGAAGAGAAACCTGCTTCTTCTGATGCGGTTGTTGTCTCTGACCAACCAGAAGAAGGGAAGCAAGATAAGATAGAAACTGGTGAAACAGCAGATACCGAAAAGCTGGAAGCTGAACCAAAAGCGATGGAAACTGAACAACAAAAAGAAGGAGCTTTCGAGGAAAAATCAAACGAAGAAGTTAAAGATAGTATTATTGAAAATACCGAAGCATGCCCTCAGAAACCAGTATTAGATGATGCGGAGAAATCAGATAATGTCATCGATGCTCCAATTAAGGAAAGTGAGACAGTAGTATCACCACAAGAGATTATTGAAAAGGAACCAGAACAGACAATTGTAAAAGAAATTAAAAAAGAAGAACTCGAAAAGGATAAAGATATTATTGATGCCGATTTGTGTTCAAAGCAAGCAGCAGAGTTAAAAGCCAAGTTTCCTGATTTGGAAGTTATTCAACCTCTCGCACGAACAACAATAATTGAGTCTACAAGTCTGAAAGAAAAGCACAACACAGGTATATATTTTCTACTAGCATTGTATCTTGAATAATTTATTATACTGTTTATGTTTTCAGCTGCTTTAGACTTCAGCGAAACAACAGTGGCACAACTATTTAATAATTCAGTGAAATGGCCAAAAGAATATGCAATTCAAGTGCGTCTACAACACATAATATATGCGATTGAAACGAAAGAATGGCCAGCCCCAAAACGTTTCTCGGCGTATGCCAGTGGTATTGGCAATGAATATGATATTCCGATACACGAATTACCTAACGATCCGCCAAAGCGTGATACACCAACACCAATTTCTTTAGGTGACTTAGAAGTTATATCAATACCGTCTGATAATTTCATTAGAGGTACTGATAGCCTCGGTAATAGTGGCACGAATAAAAAACGCAAACGTGTTCTTACAGGCGCAGCCTCAACACAAAGCAGTACGTCTGCCGCATCAAACGCCAAAAAGCGAAAGAGGCACATTGCGATTGACGTGGAAACCGATCGGGCTAAATTGCACGCGTTACTAAATAGCACGCATGGAATTGGTGGAAATCCACTTAAACATAACGCGTGGGATGACGATTCGGAGGATACGCGAAGGTCTTCGTCAATGCAACCACCTCCCGCGCATCAGCATGGTGGTTCGAAGATGCCTTCATTGCCATTTGACTTGAAATATACTCAACCATTGTCTAAGACACAAATTGGACAAACAACTGTTATACCCGGCACAAGTAGTACATTAACGCCAATTGATTTAAGTTCTGGGTAATTATAAAGTTCTTTTTTATTTGTACCTGGGAAAAAATTGTCTGACTAATTGCTTGAATTTATAGCTTGCCGAAGATGAATACATTGGACATTCCGAAAGTTTCCAATCAAGATATTCAGAATGAAGTGCAAGACTTCTCAATGCCTTCCAAGAAGCAGCAAGGCGGTAAATTGGGTGGAAATAAATTGGATGACACATTGTCAAAGCTCATGAAGCGCAAAAATTGCGTACGTATATTTTTACTATTTATGAATGTTTTAGTATTTAAAATTACTATATTCTAATCTATACATAATACATTACAGCCTGAACCAGAGCCAGTTGTTGGTAAGGAAAAGAAGCGCAGGAAATTGGATGAAATTGTACTTGGTCTAAGTGCTGCGAAGGAACAATCGCTCTTCAGTACAGACACTCAACAACCGAAGAAACAGACGATTACTCCTAGTGTAACAGTAATACCGACCTCGGCTCCTGTGAGTTCTGCACATAATCAGTCACAAAAACCATTCTCTTTGACCGTTACATCAGTACCATCAACTTCTGCCTCCGTTAATACATCTCGTAGCAGTCTACAAAATATGATGGCTATGGGTGCTGGTAAAGATTCATTTAGTACTTTCCTTGCTCAGGCGGAACAGCAAAACTTAATGCTCAAGAAACAGCAGCAGCAACGTAAGAATTATGAAGCAATGATTGCAGATATCAGCAAAGTTGCAGATTTTGGAAAACAAGTGGGTTACTCCCATGAAGCTAAAGTTAATAAATGGCTTGCTGAACAAAATCCGACGTTGGCTGAACAACCATTAGGATCAGAATACATTACATCAACAAGACGTCGTCGTACACGTGTTGATCAACAACCTGCACAACAACAACAGCCTGTGGTCGATTGGAAAAAATTCACTGGAGAAGAAAATGTATCCGTCATGCATAAAGTTACTGGCAAAAAGTTGACTGGTGTAAAAGCACCAATGCTTAAAAATTTAAGTACGTGGCTTATGGACAATCCAATGTACGATATTGATCCAAAATGGGGAGAAATGGCAACGAAAGATCGATCATCCAGCAGCTATAACTTTGATATGCATAAACGCGTTGGAGGCAACAATGCAAGCAACAGTAGTGGTAATAACAATTCGAAGAAGTCAGCCAATTCCCAAGGCCGTCCGCCAGTATTATCAAGTCCAACGGGTTCAACTTCAAGTGTTAGCTCAGCGAATTTAGCAACTTCATTGCCATCGAATTTATCATTTCCATCTCTCAGTAATGCCGGTCTTGGAGGCCTAAATTCTAGTTTATTATCTGGATTATCAGGACTTGGACAATTTGATCCAAAGAACCCGTTGCTGATGCCATTTGCGGGCATGCCCAATATGAATGCATTGAATTCAATGGGCGGATTGGGGAATCTAACAAATATGAATTTGTTCGCCAACTTGGCAAGTTTGGGACTTCCCGGATTGGCCGGAATGGATCCGAATGCACTTGGCGCGGAACCAAGTAAACCAGCCACAAAGTCGTCAGGCAGTTCAAGTTCAAAATCAAAGGCTGAATCTCACAGTGCAAGCAAATCTGGATCAGCTAGCAATATTTCGACAACAAATCCGTTCCCATTCTTCTTCCCCAATCCATCGCTTTTATACACACCGCTTGGTTTGGGTGGACTTAATCCGTTCTCACTGCAACCAGGACTTTCGTACGATGCTCTTGCCGCACAGTGTGGCCTGTTGAATGGCGGTATGAATCCAGCTGCTTCGCCAAAATCAAAATCACGTGCACAAACATCGACAACTTCTGCCACAGCCACTCAAAGCTCGCCGAACACGAAGAGCAGAAGTAGTAGAGACGCACAAATACAACAATTGCTATTACCTCCGGATACGCATTTATTAGAATCCTTGACGAAAGCAGCGGTGAAAGATAAGAAAGTCTCAGAAGCGGAAAAACGTAAAGCGTTTGAGAGTTTAAGCAAAATGTTGCCCACCGATTTTCTGACTCCTGATAAGTCGAAGAAGACACCAACTTTTCCAGACTTCAACAAATTGCTGGAGCAAGTAAATCCAATGGCATCGATGGCACCATCGAAAAAGAGCCATGAACAGCAAATGAAAGAAGCTATTGAGCAACTAAGTAAAACAGCAAATGCTGAGATGTTGGCTCGTGCCATGGGTGAAGACCAACATAAGTTATCTGCTAAGCGTTCTCGTGATATGATAGATCCTTCTGCTCATAACTTCTCAATACCAGAAGACTTGGCACCACCAATGAAGAAACACAAGGAGGATGTGTTATCATCGCTCCCCCCAAGTGTAAGTGTGTCGCCCACTATTACTGCCGCGGCACCAACCACGCCAGTGGATATTGAAGCCTTACTGCCACCATCAACAGTGGTTAAGCCAAGTATATCTGTATCTTCTATGTCAGAGGAAAAATCAGAGAAACTTTCAGCGCGTGTAGGTGAAACCGAGGAGCATGAACCAGAAGGTGAAAGCGCATCAGAAGCTACACATGAGAGTTCTGAAGATGCTCCAAAAAAGAGCGCAAAGAGAACCAGGGGAAAACGTAAGTCTGGCGATATGATGCCAATTGATCCAGAAAGTATACGAGAAAAGAAAAATCTTCGCAGTAGTGCAAGTCGTTCTGCAGCAGCTGCCCAAGCACGAGCTGAACGTGCTGAACGCGAAAAGCAGATGGAAGAAGAAGCGCTGAGAGCACAAAAAGAATCTGAATGATTGAGGATCAGCAAGCGTACGCGGTTTTAAGGATAAAAGTTGACGATCCTCGTAATGCAGTTAAATACGCCTATGAAAACTGATTGGATATAAATGGGTTTAAATGGAACTAAATATTATTTTAGGTGCGAACTGTGATAATCAATGAACTTTTTAAGATTATTATTTACTACTATTTCTACAAGTTGTATTACAAAACAAACAGTTCAGCGTGCAGCTGGAAATGCAAAGGATAAATGAAAATTCAGTGGTTTTAAAAATTTTGTGATTTTTACAAATCGAAAAATGATTTCGGATCGATTATGAATGAATTGTATGTATGGTGAGCATAATTAAGGGCATACACATTCATCTATACGCCAATTGGTACAGCAGTTTGAAGAACAAACAAACAAGTGAAGACTACTCGTATATAACGGATATTCTCACATAATACATTGTGACGCTATATAATTTTAAATGACATACGCATTATTATGCATAAGTAAGCATAAATTTAATATTACTAGATTATTATGTAATCAACCATATAATAATTGTAGTTGGACTGTTTCACGTTTTACTTTTATTCTAAATTATGCTTTTATTTTAATTCGTCGAGATTTTCCATTTGTCAAAAGTTTGCATGTACAACAGTATATCTCGAATTGTTTTGTCGTTGGTAAATTATTTAGTAATTAGGTGAAACAAATTTCATGATAAATTGCCAAAGAGTCATGAGTTAATATGGAAATGAAAAATTAAACATAATTTCCACTTGTTATATGCACATTGTGGGATGTTCAATTAACACTTGGAAGTTTGTATTATGTTTAATATTTTTGAGCGTAGAGTCAGGCCTATTACTAATTATGACAAAGATACTAAATTGACATGCAACATGTTTTTAGCAAATGTGAAATGAAACCTAATGGCAAAGAAACACATGATGTGTTGTCAAGATTGAACTACATGAACATTAGACATTAATTTAATATTAACGAAGTAACGATGATATTGAAGACTCCTTGTACATATGATATAGTCATAAATTGATTTGTTTCAAGACAAGTGTATTACTTGCTATACATGAAGATAGTTTGAATTTGCAGTCTATGATAACATCATTTATCATCAAGACACTGTATGATATAGTTGATTACACGTATTAAGATCATTTGTAATTACTTTTCATATTTAAGAATATCGAAGGACACGCGAAAAATTAAATCACATGGGAGAGAAGAGTTGTGGTCAACATTTTCAATGTAAACAAATTCATGTAAATAGCTGGTGTTTCTATATTTTATTATTTCTTTGTAATATGTATACATAATTAGTTTGTTTCTAATGTTAGGAATAATCATAATTCGCCAATGATCACGATTGAGAATATAATATATTGATGAAAGATGAATGTATGAAAAGGGCATCAGTCGTAAACATTGGGTGGATACATTGATGGATATGACCCTATAAGAAAATAGAATCGAGGTGCAACAAAACAATGGATCACTCATGATATATGTGCATAAATAGTTGAATAAGTCTGATGATAATCCTAATTATTATTAGGTTTAAAATAATGATACTTCATTTATTATTTTCGCTTCAAACATAACGATTTTTATTATCATTATACAAGCGCGCGCGTATTTATTTTCTTTATATCTCTCTAAAGTAACGTCTCATTACTATTTAACTTGTACACATTTTGCAGCATATGAAAACTGTACAAATGCATACTAAGGAACGTTCTCAATGTTGTTATTGTCACATTGTAAATCAGTTCTCCCAATTAAAAACCACTATAAATTGCTACATAAAATTACTTGTTAACATGACTAAACATTGAAAAATTAAGTATGGCTTAACGTTTTGCTTCTAGTTACAGTAGGAACGATCGAAAGCATATAATTGTTAACGTTGCTGTCGGTTACGCACTGATTTACAATTATTTGAAAAGGCAAGTACAAGTTTTAATATACAATGTGTATGACCGTTGGTAGCTCAGCGTATGGCGCGCGTGCTTAACAAATGTAGCATACGCGGTTCAAATCCTGGTGGTGGTCGCCCAGACAGTTTAAATTTTCTATATATTGCGCTAAATTTTATGTCAAGTACAAGTTTCAAAGCACACCATGCAAGACAGTCGATAGCGTAGTGTATAGGATACTTGCATCGCAATTGCAACGTACTGGGTTCGAGTCCCAGTAAGGCCTGTTCAGAATTGCATTTTTCTTAAATTTCGTTGCAGTACAAGTCCCAGCATATAATTAGAAGCCTTCCATACTCCATACAATGGTCATTCAGTTGACCATACACTCGAATTCAAATCGAGCACTTAGAAATTGTTCTAAGTCCTATGGAGTGTGTATTTAGAAATAATTCTAAGTCCTATAGTTGGTGACTTGGGGGGCGCTTCCCTCACATACATTGAGTCCCCTCCCTTAAATGACGTCACAAACCGCGGCCTGTTGGTAACGAAAATCGGGAATGGGGAGGCAGTATACTGCCGGGGAGCGAAGCGGCGGGGTGGGCCGTCACAAGACAATCTTAACGTACGGGCTTCAAAAGTTAAAAATGGGGCCCTTGTACGCCTCCGGTGGCCCCTCTAGACTTAGAACTAAGTCCGGAGAAGGCCGCCAAGCGTACAAGGAATTGAAAACTTAAATTCGAATCGCCTTTCTCGGGGATCGAACCTGAGACACTCAGATCACTTCCATAGACTTTACCACTAGGCTATGGAGTGTGTTGCTGTAGGTAAATTTGATCTTCCCCATATAGTATTAAATTAAGAATTTAAACTTGAATAAATGTTGCCTTTCTCGGGGATCGAACTCGAGACACTCAGATCACTTCCAAAGACTTTACCACTAGGCTATGGAGTGTGTTGCTGTAGGTAAATTTGATCTTCCCCATATAGTATTAAATTAAGAATTTAAACTTAAATAAATGTTGCCTTTCTCGGGGATCGAACTCGAGACACTCAGATCACATCCATAGACTTTACCAGTAGGCTATGGAGTGTGTTGCTGTAGGTAAATTTGATCTTCCCCATATAATATTAAATTAAGAATTTAAACTTAAATAAATGTTGCCTTTCTCGGGGATCGAACTCGAGACACTCAGATCACTTCCATAGCCTCTACCACTGGGCTACGGGGTGTTGTTGCTTTAGGTAAATTTGATCTTCCCCTTATAGTATTAAATTAATAAATTTAAACTTAAATAAGCGTTGCCTTTCTCGGGGATCGAACTCGAGACACTCAGATCACTTCCATAGCCTCGACCACTGGGCTACGGAGTGTTGTTGCTATAGGTAAATTTGATCTTCCTCTTATAGTATTAAATTAAGAAATTTAAACTTAAATAAATGTTGCCTTCTCGGGGATCGAACTCGAGACACTCAGATCACTTCCATAGCCTCTACCACTGGGCTATGGAGTGTTGTTGCTGTAGGTAAATTTGATCTTCCCCATATAGTATTAAATTAAGAATTTAAACTTAAATAAATGTTGCCTTCCTCGAGGATCGAACTCGAGACACTCAGATCACTTCCATAGCCCAGTGGTAGAGCCTCTACCACTGGGCTATGGAGCGTTGTTGCTATAGGTAAATTTGATCTTCCCCTTATAGTATTAAATTCCGAAATTGAAACTTGAATAATGTTGCCATTCTCGGCAATCGAACTCGAGACCCTCAGATCACATCCACAGCCTGTGCCACTAGGCTACTGAGTACAGTTGCTACGGGAAAATTAGATCTTACTCTTATAGTTTCAGATTGAAACTCAAATTCGACTCGGTTTTCTCAGGGATCGAAGTGTAATGGCACCACCAGTATACCAAAGCTACATTTAATCGATTTATTCCAATCCTAAGCAAAATACAAGGATGAACCTACTACTAAATCAACGTTGGGGTGCCTCCATATCATCCCTGCTTATACGAACTGTTTAGCTACCATAGAATGGGAGATAGATAAATTTTTGTGTAATCAGCGATGAATAACGCTGTTACAAAGTCGCGCTTGTATCTGATTGGACACAACTAATATACAATTAATATATGTAAAATGTATTAAATCATTGTTTTAAGTTTTATATTATTATTGTCTGAAAGTAAAGTTCTATTTGTTTAATTAGATCTCTGAATGAACTCATACCACACATTTTAATGGTTGAATTATACCCCCAGGACCAGGTAGTGATGTTTTTCCATTAAGATACTCGTCCACGCTCTTTGCAGCTTGTCGACCTTCAGAAATTGCCCATACAACAAGACTTTGCCCGCGTCGACAATCTCCAGCAGCAAATACATTAGCGTGGCTAGTTAAATAAGTATTAGTCTCAAAATTAGAACGCGCATCTAATTTTAAATTTAATTGATTGCCAATTGCTCTCTCTGGTCCTAAGAAGCCCATCGCTAAGAGCACTAAATCTGCTTTATATACTTTTTCACTTCCTGGCACTTGTTTCATTTCCCATCGACCACTATCGTCTTTTTCCCATTCAACATTAATAGTACGAACGCCAGACACATGGCCGTTTCCATCATCGATGAATTCTTGAGTTAATATACTAAAGACACGTGGATCCGCACCGTGGCGAACCTTCACCTCTTCATGGCCGTAATCAACCCGGAAGATTCGTGGCCATTGTGGCCATGGATTATCAGAAGTTCGTTTAACTTTAGGTTCTGGTAGAATTTCAAATGTTGTTATGCTTGCAGCTCCATGACGCAAAGAGGTTGCAATGCAATCACATCCAGTATCACCACCCCCTATAACAATAACGTGTTTGTCTTTGGCATAAATTGCTTCGTTACTACCGCCCAATTGACGTTTTTGCCATCCTTCCAAAAATTCCATGGCAAAATGAATACCATTCAGTTGTCGTCCTGGTAGAGGCAAATCGCGAGGCCACGTTGCCCCAGTGCACAAAACAACAGCATCATTCTCTTCACACAGATCTTTGGCGGAAATATCTTTACCTACATTAACGTTAGTTTTAAATATTATGCCTTCTGCCGAAAGAAGATCAATCCGACGCTGAACAACGGCTTTACTTAATTTCATAGTTGGTATACCATATTGTAATAGTCCACCAACACGATCGTTTCGTTCAAAAACGGTTACCGAATGACCGCTTTTATTTAGTTGATGAGCGCAAGCCAAACCAGCAGGACCAGAACCAACAACTGCAACTTGCTTTCCAGTTCGAATTGCCGGAATTTCCGGCTTAATCCACCCATTTTCATATGCATGATCAATTATCGCACATTCGATATTTTTTATAGTAACTGAGGGCTCTGAAATACCGAGGACACAAGCTGCTTCACAAGGCGCTGGACAAACGCGTCCCGTAAATTCCGGAAAATTATTCGTTTGTAGTAATTGATTCAGTGCTTGTTGCCATTGATTTTGGAATATAAGTAAATTCCACTTTGGTATTATATTACCAAGGGGGCAACCATGACTATTTGACTGACAAAATGGTACGCCACATTCCATACAACGAGCTGCTTGAACACGTAAACCCTTACGAACATGTTGAAAATTATAAATTTCATCCCAATCCTTAAGGCGCTTTTCTGCTGGCCTGTACATGCCAGTTTCTCGCTCATATTTCATAAAACCACGCAATTTATCCAATGCTCTATCAGTTTTTCTTGATTCGTTCGGAATAGCATCTTCAATATCAAGAATATTTGGTTCGTTATTATTTACAACCCCATTGCCGTTCACAGCTTTCGTTTCCTTCGAAGCAAGTGCAGCTTCCTTTAAGGCTCGCTGGTAATCATATGGGAAGACTTTTATAAATTCGTGCTTTTTATTATCAAAGTCATTTAAAAGTTCAGAGGCAATAATACTTCCAGTATGTTGAATAAACTCAGATAAAAGCTCTTTCACTAATTCAATATCACTTGGTTGATCCAATTTACATAACTCAACCATTTCGCGATTGCATTTACCGGTAAAAGTACCGTCAAGATCCCAAACATAGGCAATGCCTCCAGACATTCCAGCCGCAAAATTACGTCCAGTTAATCCTAAAGAAATTAATTAATTTCAGGGTTTTTCAACGAACCTAAGACTAAGGAAACTTACCAAGAATTAGTATGACTCCACCGGTCATGTATTCACAACCATGGTCGCCAACGCCTTCCACTACTGCCATTGCCCCCGAATTACGAACAGCAAAGCGTTCGGATGCAATGCCTCTCATAAATGCTTTACCACTTGTTGCACCGTACAAGCACACGTTTCCACAAATCACATTGAGATGTGATTCGAATGGTGAAACCTTGGGTGGATATAAGATAATGGTGCCTCCTGATAAACCCTTGCCAACGTAATCATTGGCATCACCTTCTAGTATGCATGTGATACCCTTCGCCAAAAAGGCACAGAAACTTTGACCAGCGGATCCAGTCAAATTTATTTTAATTTCATGTCCTAATGGCAGACCTTCTTCATGATACTTCCTACAAAAATAAATGTAATTACGTCCTAAGTAACGTTGCATTAAATTAGTCATGTATTACTTGGATATGTGATAGCTAAGTGTGCTTCCAAATGCTCGACACTCGTTATGAATTTTCATGGAGATTGTAACACTCGTACTGGTTCCATTAATTACGTCCTTAGCTTGCTTAATCAATGCGTTGTCAAGACGATTTTCAAGTTGAAAGTCCTGTACTTTGGATCCACCCTTAATATTAACACCCGGTCGCATGTGCAATGCATTTTGCAAAATTAAATTCAGATTTAAGGTTTTGGATTTAATATTTCCTTTCTCCAGAGGTTTCAACAAATCTGTACGACCTACAAGCTCCTGATAAGTACGCACGCCTAAAGAAGCCATATGTTGTCGCACTTCTTCAGCCACCATAAACAAATAGTTGATAACATGTTCCGGTTGGCCAGTAAATTTCTTTCGTAGTATTGGATCCTGAGTGGCAACTCCTACGGGACATGTATTTAAATGGCATTTTCGCATCATTGTACAGCCCAAAACAATTAATGGAGCTGTACTGAATCCAATCTCATCTGCGCCCAAGCAAGCAGCAACAACTACATCAAAGCCAGTGCGAATTTGGCCATCTGCTTGCAGGACAATGCGTGAGCGAAGATTATTAAGTACCAAGACTTGGTGCGTCTCAGCTATTCCCAATTCCCACGGTAAGCCTGCATTTTTAATGCCAGTCCAACTACTTGCTCCAGTTCCACCGTCGTGCCCGGAAACCACAATATGTTCAGCTTTGCCCTTCGCTACACCCGCTGCAACAACGCCAACTCCTACCTCAGACACTAATTTCACAGATACTCTGGCATCTGGGTTAGCGCATTTTAAATCATATATCAACTCAGCTAAATCCTCAATGGAGTAGATATCATGATGTGGTGGCGGGGAAATTAATCCAACGCCTGCCACTGAGTGCCTAGTCCTGGCAATATCTGGCGTGACTTTATTTCCACCTAATTCACCACCTTCACCTGGTTTAGCGCCTTGGGCCATCTTTATTTGAAGATCATCTGCATGAGCCAAATAGGATGATGTGACTCCAAACCTGCCCGAAGCGACTTGCTTAATCGCCGAACGTTTTTGCGAATTAAGATAACGCTCAGGATTTTCACCTCCTTCGCCTGTATTGCTCTTTCCGCCAATCTAATAAAACAATCGATTAAATCTAAGTAACCAAAAATATGACTATTAATAAAGAATATATTAATTACCTTGTTCATTGCTAGTGCCAATGATTGATGAGCTTCAATACTAATGGATCCAAAGCTCATAGCTCCCGTTGCAAACCGTTTCACAATTTCACTCGCTGGTTCAACCTCGGATAAAGGTAACGGTTGATCCAGCTTCCTTAAATCTAGACGGCCTCTCAACATGCAATTGCGAACACTCTCCATAGTGGACTCACAAAATTTTTCATATGCCGATTTGCTCTTATTTGCAGAAGCTTCTTGCAGTGCTGCAATGCTGGCTGGTTCATTGATATGTTTCTCACCGCCCGCACGCCAATGATAATTGCCAATGTCACGAAGAATACGTGAATCACTTGGTAACTGATACGCATTACGATGCCGCTCATAGTTTTCAGCAGCTAATATTTCCAAAGACACTCCGCCAATCCGCGAAGGAGTATTCTTAAAGCATTTATCAATGACATCATCAGCTAATCCAACGGCTTCAAAAATTTGTGCGCCTTTATAGGATTGTAAAGTTGAAATGCCCATTTTTGCCATTACTTTATTAATACCAGTTGCCATTGCTTGAGCGTAGTTTTCAAATACAATTGCATCGGTTAACGAAGCATCTAATAAGCCTGTCTCTCGAAGCGATCTCGCCAATTCGAGTGGTAAATAAGGGCAAATGGCATCCGCACCATAACCCAGTAGCACAGATATATGATGAACTTCACGGGCTTCAGCTGTTTCAACAAGCAACGCCACTTTCATTCGTGCACGTGTCTCAATCAGATGATGATGCACAGCCCCCAATGATAGCAAACTGCTTAACGGAACGCGTTGTTCACATGCGTTCCGATCACTAAGAATCAAAATTTGATGCTTCTTACTGGCTGCTTCCGCCTCTTCGCACACTTCTTGCAAGCGGCTAATCATTCCCATGGGCCCTAAAGCAACATCATATGTTGCGTCAATAACTTTTGTTGTCCAGTTGCGATGCGTGGTTGCTTTCAACATTTCAAAATCATCAATGCTCAAAATTGGATGTTTCAGCCATAAACGATGAACTTGTTTGGCGCTTGGTTGTAAAATGTTACTTTGCGGACCGATTGGGCATTGTAACGACATAACTACCTTTTCACGGAATGGATCAATCGGTGGATTCGTAACTTGTGCAAATAGCTGCTTAAAGTAATCGTAGAGCAATGGCGTAAATAGCGATAGGCAAGCAAGTGGGACATCATTGCCCATGGAGCCAAGTGCTTCTTTCTTGTTGTTTATCATTGGCAAAATCAGCATATGAATTGTTTCAGTTGTATAGTTATGCAGTGCTAACCGTTTATCAGTCAATCCACTTGGCTGATATGACGCATGTTCTGAATTACCAGCATCCAAATATGCTTTCCTGAGCTCCTCCATGGTAATCTATTACAAAAATATAAATTAGTAATAAATCGTACACTGCTAAAAAACAATCATCTACAACCAAGTCTGCAAATATAAAGCTACCATAATGACCAAATACCATACTATTAAAAATTAAATACCGTTTATAAGATAAATAAGCAATAAATTAAATGATACGCATATTATCAAAAATACTACAAATCAATATAAATGCAAATAATAACTATTAGTCTCTTCTACGTATGCTCACTCACCATCTGCGGGCGCCAGATTTAAAACATGCAAGAAAAATAGATAGAACGTTCAATAATTTGGTTAAGTGATTATTCGTATTATTGTATGCAGTGATTATGTATTCCGTTATTATTATGTGTTTATCTGTAGTTTTTAATAAAGTATACTAAAAAAAAATCATACCTTTTCTTCCAGCCATTCACTGTGAGGCCTCGATTTAGCAATGTGTTGTTTCAGCGCAATATCTTGAATAAACTTCTTCTCTTCAGTATCAACCAGAAGCATACGTCCTGGTTTCAATCTACTCTTCAAAACCACCTCGGCAGGATCAACATCATAAACGCCAACCTAAATACATAAAATAAAACAATTACAATCATACACAACACCACAGGCAACAATCTTACCTCACTAGCCATAATCATTATGTTATCTTTCGTTAAGTAGAATCGTGAAGGGCGCAAACCGTTACGATCTAATATAGCACCAATGTATCGACCATCAGTAAAAGAAATCAAAGCGGGACCATCCCAGGGCTCCATAGTACACGCAGCCCAATGATAATAATCACGCTTCTCCTTCGTCATCGTTGGATCATTTTGCCACGCCTCCGGAACCATTGTCATAACGGCCTACAATCACATCGAATACAAAATTGTCACTTACTATTTAAAATTTTAAATACCTCGGGCAATGGTCGTTTGCCAGCGTGCACCAAAAACTCCAGTACGCAATCAGCCGAACCGGAATCGGACAAATTAGGCTCAACGACCGGATAAAGTTTTTGGAGATCCTCTCCAAATTCATCACTGTGCATTACGCCTTCACGTGCTTTCATGCAATTTACGTTACCACGCAAAGTATTAATTTCTCCATTATGCGCAAGCATTCTACAAACACCCTCATCAATAAATATCACCTGTATCGCAAACACATTTATTTACCTCAAAGGATGTGCTCGTTCCCAGTTAGGGAACGTATTCGTGGAAAAGCGCGTATGCACCAGAGCCAAATAGGTCTCGAACATCGGCTCGTGCAAGTCCAAGAAGTAGGTCCATAGTTGATCGCTAGTAAGCTGACCCTTATAAACAACTATACGCCGACTTAGCGAACAAATGTAGAAGCGCTTACCGGGTGCAGGAATGGTGTGCGTTCCGCGTTTACGCAGGACAAATATCTTCGTGTCAAACTCATTGTCACTGAGATTAGGGTCCAGAGGCTGTACGAAGACTTGTCGCATAAACGGTTCCGAATTACGCGCAACCGTACCGATTGTTGAACAATCAGTTGGCACCGTGCGCCAAGCAATCACCGAAAGACCAATGGACTTGGCTAGTTCAGTGAATTTCGATTCGGATTCGTGATGATGCAATTTGTCGAGGAAAAAAATGCCGGTAGCGTATTTCCCAAACGCCGGCAATTCGATATTTATCGAATCCCTAGAGAAACGAGTCATAAATGCAACAAATTCCTACATAAAGTGTGCCACTCGACATGGTTCATGTCCAATGTTATCACCATGTCTAGTCGGGCTCGTTGCGCAATGTTTACACACTTACTTTAATTTCGCAAAGTAGAAATCGTGCGGAATTGCCGCCAGGATGCCGGCCCCATCTCCAGTATCATTATCGCAAGCGCACGCTCCGCGATGGTTCATCGATATGGACAATCGCTGCGCATCGCGCACAATTTTATGCGATCGCTTGCCATCGATCGATACAATGAATCCAACACCGCACGCTTCCTTCTCCAACGACGGGTCGTATAAGCCTTGCTTAGGTGGCCCCTGCCACGATTCAGCCATATGTTCCCTGCAACAAAACGCGTCATACAATAAGCAATTAATTACACGTTATTATTGTAAATTGGCGAGGAGCATTCGTGTGCAGAACGTCACGTAGCTCAATTCGCTTCGCATAACAAACATAAGCGCACCGGGTACCGTAACAATCAATTAATGCATATTCATGCCGCTTGCGTTTTGTGTAAGATATTATTTGTTATTCCACGAATTGTAAATTGATAAAGAACGATCTATTATATAACATGTTTTTCTAGATAGCACGAGCGCATTAAGGCAATCAATTTAGAAGAGATACAAAGGCATTTATCACCAATAGACTAAAATTACAGAACATCGTAACAATTGAGGTATTCATTCGATTATTATAAGTGATGCCTAACTGTTGAAAATGGCCTGCAATCTAAAAATAGTTTCGACGAGCAATTTGCTTCATGACTTCCAGCAAGATTATTGTATTCTCTCCTACAGTGAGCATCTTGCAATAACGTTCGCTGTACAATATTATCATCAACTTGCTATCCACGTGTAGTTATGTAACTTTGAATTAAATTTCGTAAATATTATGAATTCCACTAAAAATGCGCACGCTGCATACTAATGCGACGAAAATAATTTCCCAATCAATTCATTAATTTTGTTTACATTAATTATGATCTAATTTTGGTATTTGCATACTGCGCTGTATAAAATCTAATCTGGCACGACACTGAATTCATTCCAGTTAATGGTAAAGCAGGCGAGAAAATGTAGGTCAATGATATCATTTGGTTTAACATTATTACCAATGTGCGCAGAAGAATTCATTAAACACATCAACGACAAATTTCATTTGGTGATAGACCTAAAATTAATGAAGTCTAAAAACGATTACATTCAAGAACACGGTATAAAACTATGTAAAGTTTAGAGCAATGCTAAAAATATTTCAACAATGTCCATTATCGTCCTAAATAAATTGCATGCCTACGAGTAAATGCACCAATAGAAAATGCAAACTTTTCCAAGCGTATTCTCGGTTAATCATTTCGAGCACCTATTACCAACACATTAAGTTGATAGAACTGTTGAACTTTGCACCTTGCGATTAAAGTAATTACCGCGAAATGATTCAATTCTATAAAATTTCCAGACAGATAGAGCAAAGTCTATTAGAAAATTTCCGCAAACAATTAGGTGATGCTCGTTTGGCAAATTGTTATTGTGCTTGCCCCCAAAAAGTCGTTAGTCATTCCGCAAAGTTCATAACCTGTAGTTGCAAATGTCAATCATTCGAAAAAGAAGTAAACATTTAATTCGTTATCAATGAAAATAATAGATTTACGTCAATGGCTCCTCTACACATGACGTTAGTAACCCAATTGAGCCCACATCCACCCTAATCAACTAAAGTGGGTGATAATGCATGGTATTTAGTTGCAGAATGCATGTTGTTTTCGGAGCGACTACGCAGTAGAATTAATTAATTAAGGCGAATTAAAAACATGGCATCAATCATGCGCATGCCGTTCATTCATGCAACGCCGTGAATATATTGATACAAAACGTATCTGTAAATAATGTAAACATTTTGACATGATTAATCAGCCTCTTGCATAATCGATTTAGGAAATGATTTACGCGAAACAACTGTCTCATCGCCGGCGGCGTTAAAAATAAAGGACCTTGAACATGACCAGCTGCATATCGATGCATCTCTTTTGCTGTTTTATGAATACAATTCGTGTGCATTAACATCGCGAATGCGTTTATTATTTACTGCAGCCTAACGTACCGCACACGCATAATACCGAATGTTATTGTCGACTTGAGCGATAAGCGGGCACGAATGCGTTGAGTACAGTTTCGCAAGGCACTTATCAGCCTTCAATTAAAATAAAAACATCATAAACATCAACACTGAAAATAGGAAACATTACAGTGCAGTAAATTAATTAATCGAAAGTACTTTCGATAGGTGTTTCCTGATTGAACGCGATTAATGAAAAGTTAATGAATGGTAATAATCGCGCGCTTAATCTAATTTCCAATTTAAATTCTGATAGTGTTGTATCAATATTTGTCCAGTAAATGAAACATTTTGACACCGTTTAACAGCTCAACTAACTAATTAACCTAGATTTTACAGGTTCGTGTGATTCCGAAACAAAACAAACACATAAAATATGATAAAAATGTACCTGATAGATAGCGTAATTGATTTTTAGCAACCCAATGCCCTGGACACGCTCCCAACGAACGGATATCGATTTTCCGCTCGCGCTTTTCGCAACTGCGTGTTTCACACTTGCTGTTAATTACCGAATACGCGAAAATGCGGCGACACGACGACACAGAGCTAAGATAATCGCGTTTATAAATAAAACTGTATAGTGCACACACGTCGTTTCAATGCAGACGAAATTCGTACGATGCGACTTCCAGGAGCAGCACAACGACACTCACTGAATGTTGGTTGATGCGCAAGTACAGAGGCGTTTAACGCGGCGGGCACACTTATACCGGTAGATCCGAATATTGTAAACGTGATTTTGTCAGACACCGGCTGCATGCAACGTGAGCGAAGTCACGAAGAAAATTCGAAACTAGGTCAGTGCTGCCCTCTTCTCTCTACAGTATTAAACGATTATTATAGATTATGAGGAGAACTATACAAACTCCTAATACCAATTAATAACTGCCCACAAGATAATTACTTGTTCATATGAACCGTTCAACTACTAAGCGCACATCTACTTCCGATACTCCTTAACCCTTGGTACCCCACCCTACCCTACTAAGTACCATATAAGTCTTTTTGAAGACTTGATCACTATACTTGCTGTTCTTCTAATGTATACCTGATCTACCAATATTCATTAGTATCTCAATGTAGCTATAAATAACTATTTTAAGAAGCTACTGAGTTAGAAATATGCTGCACATTTAATGTGTGGCTAAATTATATTACATGTGCGTACACAATGCAATATTTATTCATAAATGCATTACTGCACTCCAAGTTGCTAATTGTTTAGAATTACAATGGACAATCTATGTCATCAATTATTTATTGTCGGTCGTAAAAGAAGTAAATTTTGAATTACGATTGTTTGCAATGGGCCACAGAACGAACGCGAGAATATTTAAACAAACTCACTCAATGAGTATAAACATAGCAGGTGCATTAAACCCCACTAGATGAGCTCATCACTGCAATTAGCAATTGCTGATGGGATAGAGTGAGAGAAGTGCACCACAACAAATACCAATACGTAATTCATAAGTGGGATTAATTCAGGTCAACTTTCACCTGTTGCCTTTAACGCATGTACGGATGGCTGGTTGTCTTCGGCACCCATTGGGGAAAAAACTTTCTTAAACTCGCGCTGCACGCAGTGGAATGCCAGTGTGCGATGAATAACAGTGATTCGTCTACGGCCTAGTGTGCGCGACTCCGATAAGCCCATATACTCTCGCCACTCTATACAAATTAACGCGTAACAATGAGTTTTCCCCAACAAAAATTGCCCAAGGTCGCGCGTTTTCTCTGGTCGCAGCGCAACCACCTCTGGTGCTCCAGCATACAAAGTGTACGCTTTTCATCTGTGGATAGACGCCAACCGAATTTGGCACACGGACGTAAACCCGACTGGAATCGCGCTGTCAGCGAAGCGGAGAAGATCGTTGGATATCCAACATCATTTCTGAGTTTACGCTGGCTGCTCTCCGATGAGATCGCCAATGTTGCACTGCATCTGCGCAAATTGGTCGGTTCAAATCATCCCTTGCTGAAGACAGCCAAGTGAGTACGCCACACGATACGTGGATGAAAATTATTAGAAAGTAGTGATGTGTGCGATCATTTGCATAAAATGTATGAAGAGTGTCACTTTCGGTGATTGACTGAATTAATGCAAAACGTTAAATTTATATTCCAGAGGACTGTTGTATAATGGCAAGAACAATATGCAAGCCTGGGGGCTGATTGTACTTCTGGTATCGAAAGCGGCCGGTCAAACTGCCACTGTTCCCGACATGGAACAGGATAAAGCAGCAGGCGTATTACACTCGCAGCGAGCACTCGCCGAAGTAACAGAGATGATGCGTACAAGTCATTTGCTACACAAGGGCATGGTGAATCTACAAAAAGTGACAGAAGATTCGGCCGATATGATGTTTGGCAATAAAATCGCTCTACTGAGTGGAGACTATCTACTAAGCAACAGTTGCTCGGAACTGGCTGGACTGCGAAATCAGGAGCTAGTCGAGTTAATGAGTTCTGTGGTTCGTGACTTGGCTGAGGCAGAATTTGTTGGACCACGAGATAAACAGAACAATCCACTGCCTGCCAAGCCAAATAAGAACAACTTGGAAGTCACACAGCTCGCAGAAAACGGCCTGGAGCCAATAGTGGTTAGTGATGCTTTGGGCAATCCAATTGCAGAATGGACCTTGAGAAATGTACTTAACGCTGGCAGTTTGCTTGGCAAATCGTGCCAAGGTGCTTTGAAACTAGCTGGGCATTCTTTAGAATTGCAAGAAGAGGGATACAAATTCGGCAAGCACCTAGCTCTGGCATGGCAAGCATGCCTTGATCGTGAACCGTTTGCTGCTGGATCTACAGGACCGTTCAGTCTTGTCTGTGCACCAGTCATGTTCCACCTACACGAGAATCCCGAATTCTACACCGAAATCGAAAAGGGCCTGGAGAGAATCAGTGACGTTGATCACGAACTCATCAGACAGGCGGTACAAAGTGGTAGCGGCCTAGAGAAAACAAAAGTGCTGCAAATTGAACACTCAAATGCTGCTTTGGATGTGCTCAATCAACTACCACATTCAGACGCACGAACAGCCTTGGCTAACATAATTGCAGCAATGCAAGATTTATAGATGAGCAGAACGTTTCATCAAACAATTGAAATATTCTCTAACCTAACCTTGTGCAAGCCAGTGGCAAATGCATTGTGTTTATACGGCGAATACATTCCATTCGTATGTTTGCACAATTATGTCATATTGTGTCGAAGAATGACGGGTATTGCAATATCAGAATAGATAACCACATCGCGATTACTTCGAGTCAAGAGTCACTATTGTTATTATTTATAAATTATACTTTACCGAACCTAGCTGTACGATACATTTTTACGAATGCATATTACTGTCTAATAAAAACAATAAGACCACAACCGATATTCGCAAAAGTGCATAAACTTTGATCCAATAGATTTATCTCTGTGCAACTGGAAGGCAGGGAATTGACCTTCATAGATCGTCTCAACAAGTCGTTTCGTGTGTTTGTTATAACAACGTGCGCAACAAAATTATGTTTCAACGAAGTATACCGCAAATAACAATTGTGTAAAACACTTACGTATATCTGAAGACCGGAATGTAGTATTATCCATAGTTTTTAAGTTGAAAACACTCACCAATTGTAAGTAAAACACCAAACAAACAAAAGAGGTTATGAATACTGCACTGCACTGCACTACTGACTGACTAATGTATGCTGTGCATGGTTGGAAAACTGCTGCTTAGTTATTGACATAGCTCATAGAGCGCAGTAGATATGACAATATATTTGAAAGCTTAAATTTGAACTTAATGTTTTACTTTAATTTACCATATTATTTTCATTTAGAAAGCAATGTTTCGTATAAGAACAATTAGTTCTTATGCATGGCGTCAATACGCTACGAAGGCAAACACGATCTCAAAGGAAAATTTCAATGTAGCTGTCAAAGCAGCTGAAAAAGTTGTCGGATATCCGACATCATTCCTCAATTTACGATGGTTGTTAAATGATGAAATTGCAAACGTTGCATCAAACATTACGAAATTGATTAATATACAACACCCGCTCATTACTACAGCGAGAGGATTCCTCTTCAAGAATGATGTTCCCACATGGGGTCTGGTGGTACTACTAGTTTCTAAATCTTGTGGTTTAAACAAATTCACAGATGTAATTCATATCGATCAAGTAGCTGGTAATTAGATATCAAGCACCTCTATAACATTTGCTTAATTGATTGCATATTTTAGGAATACTACATAGTCAACGAGTACTTGCTGAAGTATCAGAAATGATTCGTACCAGTCATGTTGTACATAGAAGCCTGTTAAACCACTCAGCACATAGCTCAGACTCATCAGATTTGCATTTCGGAAATAAACTAGCCTTATTAGGTGGTGATTATATACTAAGCAAGTGTTTTCATGACTTGGCACATGTTAAAAACCATGATGTAAATGAATTAGTGTCATCGTCATTAAGAGACCTTACAGAGAATGAATTTCTTGGAGTTCGAGATGCACAGAACTTTCCATTACCAACTAAACCAATTGAAGAGCAATCAAAGGAAACTAATTTAATTGAAGCTTATGATAAGGGACCATATCATGTTAAAAACATAATGGGCCACTGCAAACCAGAATGGTTCTTAAGAGGTATCTTAGGAGGTGCCAATCTTTTAGGCAAAGTATGTGAAGCTTCTTGTGTGCTTACAAAGCAAGACATGGAAATGCAGAGAAATGCATTTTTCCTTGGCAAATACATGGGCTTGATATGGTACATGAAAAGTGAAGTTGAAGCGTTTAAGAAGAAACAATTCAACAATTATTCCTTGGTGACTGCACCAATTTATTGGTGTATGGCAAAACATCCTGAACTTTACCAACAATTAAACGTTGGAATGGACGACGTTGGAAAATGCAATTTTCAAGAAATATACCAATTTGTAAATGAGACAGATGCATATCATGATTGCCTAGAAACGCAGGACGATTTAATTATGCAATCACATGAATACCTTCTAAACTTTGAGGATAATGCAGCGACGAAATCTTTAAGTAATTTACTAGATGCCTTACGAATTCAATAAATTCTTTTTGAAACAATATAATCACCGTATTTTACTGTTATAATCCAGAGGGCGTGTAAATATTTAAAAGTTGCGACTTGAAAGTTCGCTGCGCTCATAACCGCATTATTAATCATCAGCCCCGCAAGTTCTACTGTGCTCATCGTTACTACTTTAAATATTCAACTATTAAACAATTCTTCGCATTCAAGCACTTATTGATTTTCAGTGCGCTTCGCTCCAAACAGCCTCGCTTAACATTCGAGGTTAGTGTCATGTGAAACAGTTTAGAAACAGTTTGTGACGCGTTTTGAACAAGAATAGGTACTCACGCTTATGTAATATATAATATCATCTATTATTGTTTCATACGCAGTTAAAATGCGGCGATTGCGAGCGGCGGAAGTCGCTTGGACGACGTGGTCTAGACGATGTTTATCAAGTGATGCGTTCCCAGCCGCCAAATTACAACAACAACACCACCTTCAACAACAACAACCGAGCACACCGGGCAGCACGCTGAAAGAGGCCGAACGCGTTGTTGGCTACTCGACGTCGTTTCTTAATCTGCGATGGCTACTGAACGACGAAATCGCCAATACGGCGCTATACATGAAGAAACTCACAGGCACCGAGCACCCACTGTTAAAAATAGCAAAGTATGAATGAACTCAACGCGGCAACGTGACGCTAATCATAACGCTAACTTTTAGGGACGTCTTATTCAAGTCGAATGCACCGTCCTGGGGACTGATAGTTCTTTTGATCTCAAAAGCCGGCGGATTCAAGAAACAATTCAATATCTTGGATCAAGATATAACAGCCGGTATTCTACATAGTCAAAGAGTGCTTGCCGAAGTCACGGAAATGGTGCGCACCAGCTACCTCATTCACAGCGGTGTTATACCGGTGAACACTTGTGCGGACGATGTTGAAATTCTAAACTATGGCAATAAAATTGCGCTCCTCAGCGGTGACTACCTGCTGAGTAAGAGTTTCAGCGACCTGTCCAATCTACGTAATCAAACAGTCAACGAAATCATCTCCTCGGCGATACGAGACTTCTCCGAATGCGTATTCTTATCATGCGGAGACTACGAGTTCCCCGTGCCGCACGAACCGAAGCAGTCGAAAATGAGCGACTACTGCTCGAAGTTCACGTCGGACTGCATAGATTATGGGCCCTACAAGGTCGATGAGCTACTCGGCTATCCGAAAGTCGAATGGGTGCTACGCAATGTACTTGCAAGCGGAAATCTACTCGGGAAAGCATGCCGCGCCGCGCTATTAATAGCAGGACATGAGAAAATGCTACAGGAACGCGCTTACTTATTCGGAAGACATTTGTCACTCGCATGGCAAGCGAACATAGATCTGCAAAACTTCAATGAGGGTAAAATCGACTATATGGGTGCGCCCATAATGTTAGCCTTAGATGCTGAGCCACATCTCTACCAGGAGTTACTCGAGCTAATGAAAGCAAATCAGCCACAACGAATTTCTTCACTAATCTCCGAAACGGACGCGTTGGAAAACGCAAGAAATTTGCAAGCTGAATACGCGAAACGCGCTTTGGACGATTTGCGTGTATTCGATGTGAATCCAGCGACGGAATCGCTGCGACAATTGGTGAATGTAATATAATAACGTGTAGTTAAGTCTATTAAATAAAAAAAACTGTTTTGTACATGCAATGAAACATTACGTTTGCTTCCTGCGCCGAATCCTTAATTATTGTATACGTAATTGTATCGTATTAGGGCTTAATGCCACAATTGCACTCATGAGGGAAAAGCTACATGTAATTTGCGGTACGAAGGTTGTACGATTATAAAAGAATTGACCGTTTTGCAAAACGCGCTTGAGACGTCACCGAAGCATTGAATTAACATAAAAACTCCGTCGAAAAAGTGTATAATTTATTACGCGAGCGCGCCACTCAAATGGTGTCCCTCTTTCTTGGGCGGAAAGGGGAAAAAAGTCGAGAAATAAAGATAAATAATGCATTCATATGTCGGCCATCTATAAATAAGCGCTCAGATATTGTTTCACGCAGTGGCCTACCACTGAGATTTTTATCATCGGCGTTTTGCTGCCACCGCCGCCCCAACCGCAGCGGGTGGTTTTCTTCCACGTCGCGACGAGCGTTGATATATTGTATTACCATATTCGCGTCACCGATAAACTACCACGTTGTGAAACAGCGCGGCGGCGGCGGCGAACGAAGAGAGGTCAAATCGCAAACGATATTATTTTTCAGCGCTTATGATTTATCATAATTTTTCATCGTTCGCACCCGCTTTTTCCCGTTTTGCATTTGCCACTTAAAACGTAACTTTTCACCCGCTCCTTCGCCAAAGTTGTTTGTTATTTATTCGCGAATTATGTAATCCCGTGTTATGCAAATCGTATGCAACGTCGTCCTGCATTTGAGTTCCAGCGACAGAAAACTAGAGTGCTGGAAACAATTGTTTTAAATAATAACGCGATATGAAGTCACGTTACGAACAGACGGCAATGTCACTGCTGTGTTTTATGTTTTTTTACTGCAACAGAACGACGATTTTTACGCGCAAATTTTCCCGATCTAATTTGTTACCGACATCCGAATGCGTCTTGTTGCATATTCGAATTTCGTAACGTGCTTCGACTGGCCGTTGGGCAAGTTGAAACGCACGTACACGCCGGAAACGAATCCATGCGTGACCATCAAGAATCTATGCTGGTCGCCGAACAGCGACCGGGTGTGTATCGTCACAAGCAGCGGAAATCTTGAAATAATTAGCTATGAAACAACCAATATAAAATCCACCGATCGCGTCAATTTGCACAGGGTGAATTGCGCCATCTTCCCGAATCATGGCCAGCAAGTAATCACCATCACGCAGAATCAGAAGTTAATCAAGTACCAAATACACCCGGAAATGAGAGGTAAAATCTTGGCCACCTCACCGGATGGAAGCGCTTTCGATCAGTGCTGCTATAGCTTTAATGACAACCATCTATGCGCTTCAACCATGGATCATAATTTATACTTATTCAACACGCAAAATCCCGAAATGAGTATCTGCTTCCCAAAGGAGCCAAATCAACCCATTCTCAAATTCGACACGAGTAACCAGACCGTCCTTAAAGTGGCGGCGGTGATGTCGAATGGCAGGTGCCACTTATGGGACGCGAGCAATTATAAGGATCTCTACGTGAATCCATCCTCATACGCCGTCAATGATTTCGCCTTTGATCAAGGCACCTCGATGCTCTGCGTTACGAATGACGGCCGCTGCATCTTTCGCGATGTAAACAATGCGAGCACACTCCGAGAAATGCTCTTGGATTATATTCCGCAAGCCGTCGACTACTGTATGGATGGAATTGGATTCGCCATAACGGACGACAACGGAAATATTTTCGGCTACGATGTGCGTAACACGAAGAGACCTCATTGTAAACTGGAGATACCAACCGATGGTACATGCTCCAGAGTACGGCTTGCGTTCGAAAGGAGCTCGCGAGGTCCGAATATTGCGCTGTATGATGTGGCATCGCAGTGTAAAATAAAAACCGTGTCCGAATATAGCATTCCCACGTACCGCGACTCGTATTCGACCATTCCCGAACTGGAGTATTCCAGCCAAACAACGCTGAAAGCCAGCCCCTCAGACCCGTCGTATCGTCTGATACCGCGAAAAAGGTCATTGCAGACGCAAACCGAGAAAGAGCAAACGCCCGAATATACCGTAAATGATCTCAAGATGCATATGGCCGACGTGATCCGAAAAGAGTTCGACTATGTGAAAGACGACATGAAGTCGTTCATTCAAGATACAGTTTTGGACGGCACTCAACGCAATTTTACCAATTTGCGCATGGCTATGGTGAACGAATTTATAAATTTGGATAAATTACTGCGAGATCAATTGTACTACGCGTATGGACCACAGTGAAACAAAGTTACATGTTTTGTATCTCTCCGGCGTCATGAATAAAATTTACTGTAAACAAACGTGGCCTCGCCAAATGTTAATACGGTACGTGATCGATGCGGTCTGGCGTGTGATTCGCGTTTTAACTAGCGTCACTCGCGTCAAATTGCTACTGCAGCTCAATTCGCAACGACTCAACCTTTTTTCCATCTTTGTTTCGCGCACCACACTCGTCTGTTAGCCGCTCAATTTCATTAAGACATCGAGTCATTACATCAGAAATAAATTACGCTCGCTGCAAAAGAAGTTTTCCCGCGGCCGACAACCGTCCGCAAGCGCACAGCGCAGAGAGCCAGCGCGAATAAGTTCGTGGAAATAAAGTGACAAGCGACATTTTAAGTCTCGGCGAGCGTGCGAAAAAAAGCCGCACGCGGAAAGTTTGCAATTTATTGTGCAGAACGATTGTTTCGCGATTAGTAATGTACTTGTTTTGACGACTTCTAAGCAACGGCGCATAACGTTACGCGCGCGCCTCCTTAGCTCTTAGTTTTGTCGCTACCGCTGAAGTAATCATGCATAAACGCAGTGCGTCTTGTTATCGTGAAAAATAGGCGGCGAGCGGCGGCAGCGGTGGAGTTTGCCGCAAAGAGCGGAAAAACCACTCCAAGCAGTTTGGTTGCGGTCGTTGCGGGCATTGCGTCGTCCTTCTGCGAATCGCTCTCCTGTGTGACGGATCACTTCCTGTTTTTAACAATATCCCGCCGTAGCGCACACATATGCTAAAGTCGTCGTCCTTTCCATCAAAGCTCAACGACTCAGTTCCGTATCCATGAACAACTAACTTTTTTTATCAGGCATGCATTAGAAATATTATCAAAAGCAAGCGCATGCATTAGAAATCCTCAAGGCATGCATCATAAACAAGACTTTAATATTGTGCCATTTTTACGAAATTCATCCATTACTATATTATCGAGGGTTACAGGCGTGTGAATGTTCGAATATTCAAATGAGCATTCGTGAGTGCATTGAAGTACAAGCCCATCTTCCACTCGTCCTCGTTCTTTATACGCTAGCGATGCGAATGGTGCGCGTTTTGCATTTCGGGATTATGCCCACTTTCGTAAATCGCACCCGATCCACCTAGGCGCGCGCGCTTGTCACCGGGATGCAGTTGAGCGCGCGTGCCGACCCGCTTTAGAAGGGATTATTCGCGCGCTGATTGCGAATGTAATGAAGGACGATTTACGTTCAAAACAATGCGCCGTCCGCAGCGCACACAAGCAACTTAACGAACTAGTTGCCGGATGTTGTATATTTAATGCGGATCTCGAGCGCGTCCAGCGCTTAATTGCACACACAGTGCGCGTGCACGAGTACGTGTACGCGATGCGATCCGTGCCAGACAAACGGCACTCTCCAAAAACAACATGCGGCGCTGAAAAATTCACCCCTTTACGGATTACGTTATCGCTTTTTAATCACTTCATCAAACACGCAAATATCTCAACGCGGATCCAGCGTTTTTCAATCGGCAAATCCGAATTCTCACGTATCAATCATCCAGCCACTTTTCCGCATGTTTGCGCACGAGTCGGCCGCATAAACAACTCATAAATAAATATGCAAAGGCAAGCGTTCGTACAAAAGTTGTGCGAGTTCAAAGCCGACGACGACAACAAGTAAAATAATGTTAAACAAACCAGCAACGAATAAATTTCGACGCGCAGATTATGCACATACAAGATTGGCGGCGCGCGGAAAAAAGCGGAACAGCGAGGGGAACGGCATCGATGTAAATTAAATTGTCCCGAATCCGGATTTATCGTCTCATCTCTCGAACGCACGTCGTCGATTTTTATCGCCGGCGGCACACCCCTGCGCGCCTCGGTTACTTCACTTATGTCTATTGAGCAATTATTTATCTCGCCGCCGCCGCCGTTCTTTTGGCCAGCGCCATTCAATACAATCCCCGCGCCCGCCCCAAATCTCGCGAATGTCAACGCGCGCCTCGCACAATTCACGCATAACAAACGCGCACGCAAATTGCACCAAATGCATTAAGCATATTAAAATACGTTCGGATGTGTCAATAAAATCAATAATTCACAACACAGCCCGATATAAGTGTTGACTCGTCGTAATTTGTTTGGCGTTGAGAAAGAGAGAAAAAAAGCGGGAATAATTCTTGTTTGTTTTCCATCTTCAGTACAAGTGTTCTCCTCACAGCGAGAGGAGGAGGAGGAGGAACACAAGAGCTCAATCGACGCGAATCTACAAAGAGAAAGCCGGAGCGCGTTTGAAATTGATTTGGCAATGCGATCACGAGTGACAACAGCAAATGTATTAAAATTAAACCTGATTATCGAGATTAACGGAGATGCCGATTCAATGTTTACAACGTCATTAGATTCAATACGGTTTGACACAAAATTCATTTCGTATTTGCGAATCACACACACACAACGAACGCTTTAAACCCCCATCGCCCATTTTACTAACCCTCGAATTACTAAGATTATCGAATAGTACAACGATTAGTTAATCAAGCGTTTAGGATTTTGTTGTTCACACAACTAAATGAACTTTGAAATTAACATTAGTGAAAAAATATTGTAATTTTGAGATATCAAGCATGGAAAATGCATAGAGAGCATGCAGATATACGGCATCTATTAATTAGCATAACAAAAGGCAAGCCCGCTGTAATCGCTCTCCCGTCGCAGGAACGAAATACTCCGGGAGGCAGCCTGCATACGCTAATACCTGCCTTCGCAGTCCGTGGCGCCTCAATGGGGAATTGAAAGGAGTTTGTTCCGAGCGCGACTTTACTGGACTTTATCATATAAATAAATATACGCAACCGCATTATGCGCAGAGCTTTCGCTCGGATTTGCTGGAATGTGTTATAATATTTTGCTATGCAAAGTAACCCACCAACCCACCCTCGTATCCTATCCGAAAACTCTCCACTTCCTCACATCGCGCACAACACAAAAGTCCCAAAGTGTGCTTCCGGACTCATATTTATTCATTGGCGCCCCCCAATTAATCAACGTGCTTAATTTATTGACTTAATTTATTTGCACGCGCGTTCGATTGTTCGCATTGCACTCTTTCGGCGTAAATCAACATGGGGTGAGTTACTTGCGCAGCAAAACGCATTTACGCATCGAATGTTGTTATGTGTGTGATTGAAGGGCGCGTGTGCGCACATTGTCCATTCGGAGGATGCGACTCTGGCAAGTGGCGCAAACTCCTCAGTTCCGCGTTGACATCAAGCGCGCGCGGTCTCGCGAATAAAACGGTGGCGCACATGCGATTCGCAACGACGATGCATTCAAGCACGTTCAAGTTGTAAGCCAATAATATCGCCGATCTAATTGATTGCAATCGATTGCAAAGTTTTGCGCGAAACAAATCGAAACGCGAACAGACAGACATACAGTCAGACAGAATGGAATTGCAACTTTTCGTCCAGTTATTTATCGTGCTCTTTATCATCTTCCAAGGTAAGTGATTACGCGCGCACAACCAAACTGCTGACGCCGGTCCACTGATCGTCCAGACCGACGAGCGACGTCTCATGCAATTAGCTGATGAAAATAGCGGGCGCATAAATGACTTTTATGCAATTCGCGTCCGCGACGCGCTTTTATTTCGTTTTATGTCGCGTGTGTGCTTCGAATTTATGAAGTTACAAGTGGTGTTGTTGTCGCCGAACAGCATCCAGCCGCAGTGAGGCTTTTGAGCGCGCGCGCGTTCGAATGACGTATCCATATCGTTTTGAATTAATGAACTCGTTGAAATTTATGTTTTGCGCTGCCTGCGGCTTGTTGGCGCGCGTACACGCATTTATTCGCGACGCGAATTTATCGCCATCATTGCGATACTGCACCAACAATTGCTATCAAGATTATATTATGCCCGAAACTGCATTCGGCAGTGGCATCGCACGCATTTTTCGCCCCTCGCGCTCGGAGCGCATTACCATACGGCGGATTGCATAATTTATTAAACAATTTGCTTAATAAATTTAATAAAACGCCGCCGTAAAATCGCTGCAATTTGCCGCAGCCATAAAAAGAGCACTAAAAGCGCAAAATTCGCGATGAAACACCGATGATAAGCGCGCGTATTTTTATCAATGAGTTATACTCATCCCCCTGTCGTCTTCGGCGCGGAGCGAAAAAAACTATTTTTCGAGATGTAGGCACTTTGCAAAGTTTCCGCGTCGCGCGCTCTCGCGCTTTTTTATGTGCCACTCGAAAATCTCGAAACGATTGAGAGACGCGTGCGCGCGCGTGCGGATTGAAAACTTTTCACTATCACTCAGCATCCCCGAACAAAAAGGGACTGCTTATCTCTCCATCCCCCCGCATCCCACATATCGGGCATATGCGATTGCAAAGGTTCGCAGCGCATATAATTTACGCACACCTTTATCCACATCCCGTCCCCCCTCGCGGACGAATACATATTTCATGATTAATTTGTATTTCTTGCGCTTCTTTTATTGTCTGAAAGTTGGCGCAGTTGAAAAGTTTCGCAAATGAATTGTCGCCGAAGTAAACCTTGAACTATGAGCGAGCGAACCGCGTAGTACTAAAAAGGCGCCTCACGTTGACGGCATATGCATGCGAGTCGAAAAGTTTGCCCGAGTGGCTTTTTATGTTCTCGCATTTCTCAGAGGCGGCGACCGATGCGATGCGATGCGATGCGTGTGAAAAGGGCGCGGGGGGCGCGGTGTACTCGTTATCAGCGCTCACTCCTTTTCCCATTCCTGTTGCAGGCAGCCAGTGTCTGAAGTCGCTCGTTATCAAAGTGCCCGAGTACGTGCGAGTCAACGAGACCGTCACCCTCGCCTGCGACTACGATCTTGAGGATGTCGCACTCTACACGATCAAGTGGTACTGGAACGGCATCGAATTCTACAGGTTCGTGCCGAAGGAGTCGCCACCCTCCAAGGCTTTCAGCATACCAAATTTCACAATCAATGTTGATGTAAGTCGTTCGTCTTGTCAAATTGCTCATGTTATCATCACCGTTATGCTTTTGTTTATAGATAAGTAAAAGCGGCGCGAATGAAGTGACTTTACTTAACGTACAATCCGAATTGTCTGGTTTATTCAAATGTGAAGTGTCTGCTGACGCACCACTGTTTCATACCGAACTGAAGGGAGCAGTCATGAATATAATTGGTGAATAATATAACATCAACTAGCAACTCGATATAAATATGAATGTTGTAGCTATTCCCGCAGGAGGTGTGCAAATGGAGGCAGAGCCAAGAAAAGTTGAAATCGGCAAGAGAATCAAAGGCGTGTGCAGCATTGAAGCTACAAAGCCGTCCGTTAACCTGACGTGGTATATAAACAACCAATTGGTATAATTGCATTGCAAACTGCAACGTAAACAATTACGGACTAATGGTGCTATTTAATATGCAGGTTGGCTCCGGGCGTATGCATGAACTGAACGTGCAGATTCGAGGGAAAGCGTTCGCAGATAGAGTTGAATCTCATATTGAGATACTCGCCGTAAAATCATACTTTACGTTCGGCCCGATGGCGCTCAAGTGCGATGCGAGTTTATACAATATATGGAATAGTTTTACGGAAGCTTTCATCTTCGAAGAGATACCATTTTTAGCACCTGTCTTGTTATCGACGTCATCGCAAACACACAATGAGGATAATTTCGGTGAGTAAACAACTTCCGCCGTCGCCGACTTGGTTCATTACGCTATTTTATCGCGTACGCGTTAAAAACGTCGTAGCAGGATTGCACATTACGTACGTTTACGATGCCGCGATATTCCCTTTGCGCAGCTGAGATTTGTAATTGGTTGTTTGCATTCAAACTTCGCGTTTAAATGCTGCTGGTTGGAAGCTCGTAGATGAAGCGCATTTTTCGCAAAATAAAACTTATGAAAGAATTGTACTCACCAGCGCCATTGTAGATTCCATCGACTGCTAATGCTAATCCAAGTTCTGTGATGCGGGTCGGTGATTTTTCGTAACTCACATCTCCCATCGTGGCCCATACACGAAAACGATCGCAGAATCTTCCGCCGTGTCGATTCACACCTCAAATTCGTTCAATTCGTCCATATTGCACATGATTGAACTATTTTCGCGAGATGCAGTAGGAAACTTTGCCCGCGCGAAGTAGAAACTAACCAAAACTAGCCGTTAGTATCACTTATGCCGGAATGACATATGACAGACTAGTTGCTCCACGGACCATTGGTGGCGCTGCAGCACTTTTAAAAAGTTTCAAACTTTTCAGACTACTTCGGAGCGAGTACCGGATGTTCCTCAATTGCGAATAATATTAATCTCATCATGTTCTCCTGCATGGCCTACGCGTATGTAAGGTAATTGTATACTTCGCTAATGAAATGATGATAGTTTTTTAGTGCCTGCGCAACTAAAATGCTAACTGTTTGTAAATTATGGCAATAACTAATGTAATACTTACTCATAGCCTAAGTACTTCATTTACCATTAAACATTCTACGAGTAATCATATGAATTATACTGGCAATAATTACAAGTAACCGGCATACTGTATGAAAATGTGTTCCATCATTGTATACTTGCATTGTGAATAAGTGATGTTTATAAAAATAAATAATTATATAGACGAATGCATCAATTTGAGACACTCGACATGCCACAGCACATTTGCGATAATATTCGTGATGCACTATATTCGAGCGCATAAAAATGGAAATAAAACTCGGTCTCTCCTGACGCATGGGTGCTACAACAAATCGACATTTAGTTTGCGCTTTTACGAGCGTGTGCTGCTAGAAATCACGAATAATAACGCGCAGCGTGAATGGAAATCATCGGCAATAAAAATTGAGCGTTAATGCAACATGAAACATTGATTTCCAATAGTATTACGGCTGATAACAGACCACGAAAGCCAACCATATCAAATCCAACGTGCAATTCAAGTGAACGTTTTCAGGTCAGCGACGGCAAACCGTTGGCTAATATAATTGTACTACGGTAAGGAAATATCATAAGTATGTATGTTGCCTCGGTACTTTTATAAAGCAATTGCATAAATGATTTGTTGCCCTTCAATTTGGCAGCGAATCGACGCTGTCGATGTTTGTTTTGCCTCTAAAAGCAATTGTTATCGATCCAACCGATGCAATCAAATGCCAAACCTCAAATGAATACTTCTTAATGCAGTTCGCTTCCAACTTGCAAAAATCTGCAATGCGTTTCTATAAAATCGGTGTAATCAAATAACCACACCAGTCTCAGTATCAATAATGCCTCTGCCAAGTAAATCATTCCACGATATCCTTGGGCTGGCTCTAATGTAATGATTCCAACAAAAAATACAAGGGTACAATTGCGAACCTAGGTTGAGTAATATACAAGACTTAAACGTACTATACAGTCTTTGTAAGAGGCATTCTGAATGCACCTAATATTTTTCATTATCCTCAAGTCACTTAATAAAAATCCATCTTAATTAAATATAAAATATCATCCGTCTTACTTTTTGGTTCAACTGGAATTCAACTTATTTGATGAGCGCTTTCGTTGCCATCAGCAACATGCGCATCCCCGTCACGTGCTTGCTATTTGGATTTGTCATAATAAAATTCTTCAATTGTTTTGTCAACTCGTTCAAAACAATAGGCACGTGGTCTCGCGTAACGGCATTGTTTGGATCTAAATTAACAACCGCCTCTTGCAAGTACCTATAAACAACCAATTATAATTACGATTCAACAAAATGTAAAGCTGTTTTATACTTTTGTTTAACTTCGGTTTTATGAGATAGATCTGCGCTCAACTGTTGCACGAGACTTAGAAGAACGTGCTGCTCCAATTTACACTCATTATTCTGAAATACTTCTTCGAAGCGCACATGTTCGCAAACGTGTAGGACCAATGATAAATCCGAGGCCGAAGCCGATGCTGACAGGGCTTGTTGAAAAGCCTCATTAATATTGCCTTTCATTATAAGCACATATAGCTGCGTCAATTGTACCTACAAATCCATACAACCATCATTAATAAAGTTCCATCACGCTGATGACATATTTAGGACAAGTGCACGCACCCGAGTATCAATCACCTGAGGCGACGGTGTCACGGCACGTGAACGCACAGCGTTAACAACACTATCCTCAAGCATGGCACCTTGTGCGCGGAAAGCTTGTCGCACTTGCTCCTTAACAACATCGGTAATCACGGTCTTTAAATTATCTTGCATGCTGGAAACAAAACATTCAAGTATCAGCCACCTAGAATCATTATAATTAATGGTTCTGTTACTTACCCATTAAAAGAGACATTGATTTGTCGCTGAATCTCGTCAGATACGGCGGTTCGCATCTTTTCTGAATTTGTTTTCATACTCTCCGAAACATTTTGTATTTGATTCACAAGATCTTTGCCTTTGTCTTGTGCTTTTCGTTGACGCTCCATGTACGTTTCCACCGATGAAGTATCTGCATATAATTTGCATTTTAACAACATGCTATTAATTGGATTCATAATAATTATATATTGTTACGTACATTCCTTCGTTCCCTGCGTAAACGTCGTGTGAATTTGTTGGAACATTGTGTTACAGGCTCTCTCCCATGATGGAACAAGCGTGGAAGCAATCATATCTTTATAGGACGATTCCAAGCTTGGTTTGATAACATTCGTAATGGAACTGCTCAGTGACTGGGCCACTTGCTCGTTAGTGAACATCTTTGATATATTATTCTTCAGCATTTGATCAATTGAGGCTAATTTTTGATTGTAGTGAGTATTTAATTGATCTTCAAATCCCTTAAATACAGTGCGCACAGCGGGCAGCACATTTATTAGAAATTCATTTGAAACGATTGGTTCCAAACTTTCCACAATGTTCTTAGTCAGTCGGTCTGTCAGACTCACAAGTAGGAAGTCCATGTTTTCTGTCTCACGATGTTTTTGATCTTTTAAGTACTCATCCAACATTCTCATTGTTGCCAAATTATGATTAATCAGTGCAGACTCAAGTTCATTACGTATAATATTAGCAACATCGTTATCAACTGTCAGTTTACGCGACTGCAATTCTTGAATTTGTTTTTGTTGGTCTTTGAGCATCGTCTCGTGATTTAGCAATCGCATCCACTTGTCAATATCTTCATCATTCCGCCTTGGATCGCCTTTCGCTTCGCCACCTATCATCCATACTTGTTTTGTTCCACTCTCTGTAAAATTATTTCAATGCGTTAATTTAAATAGAACGACATATATGAAAATTAAAGCGCTTACTTTCTGTGTTATTGTATTCGTTATTTTCCTCCATGTTCACCAAGTATTCAGAGTTGGAATAGTTCGCGTTATTCAATGAAAAGATTTCTTGTACTTCCCGACTTGGGCTAGAACCACCACTTGTATGTGATACTGGAAATGAGTCCAAGGGTGGATTACTTTCCTTTTTGATTGTTGGCGGAGATGTTTCAATAGAAGCACGTGTATTATTCGGGCTTGCATTTATTACAGGCGAATTAAAATCGTCTGGTGTCATCAAATTTAAGGGAGGAACAGTTGGTTGTTGTGATTGTTGCTCTTGTTGTTGTTGCTGCTGCTGAATTAAGAGAGTAACAGACGATTGCAAGTCATTCAACTTGGGCAGTTCCTCAGTTGTCTTTTCACCATTGCTCTCACTCTCACTAACATTGCCATAGACTGATTTAATGTTCGAAGACATCGAAGCTTCTGGCTTATAAGTTATTGTACAATCTTGCAGACTTTTAGGCTGGACAACAATCATTCGAACAGCGATGGCGCTTGAACTTGAATCATCATCAAACTCTTCCATATCTTCATACAATTCTTCACTGCTGGAATAGCGCAAATTCGTACGAGTTACGCTAACGATGCCAAAGCTTAAGATTGATGCCGGTTGCAAAAACTCCGAAACACTGCAAATACTCGCCGTACGCTCTTCTTCGTTCTTCTGGATTTGTAGCACGTACATTATCTGATTGTTTATATCAGACATTAACAAATATTCCGCTGACATGTCCAATGAAACTTTCAGGAATAAGTTTCGTATAACCGAGCGAACATTTGGCTCGAATCGAATCGTTTGCAAACACGACCAGGACTCGCAAGACCAAATCTTAATCTCTGCATTGTGATCTGCACCAGTGATTGCAAATTTCCAAAATATGGAACTGTATTCAAATATAGCATGTTAATTATTTAGATTGTACTATTCGCATTCAAAACTCACGCTGAAATTGCATATGACTTCACATTATCCAGGAATAAAAGGCAAGATAATGCTTTGCCGTCATGTGGCTGCCACTGGTGAAGACATCGCGGACTCTCAACTCTAGACTCAACACGATAGACTTGAAAGAATTTCACGTAACCGTCCAAGCTGGCGGTGGCTAATGCAGTACCGTCTGGTGAGAAGCATGCATCAATAATGTCCTTGGAATGTCCATCAATTTCAACGTAGCCATCACTGTCATTAACTACATCAATTGGGCCACTTCCATATTTAGTATGAATAATGCTCACATCCCAAACTTCAGCTGCATGAACAAGAAGTTAAGCATATGATTCTTATATGATAAGTTTAAAATGTTTACCTTTGCTTCCATTAAGCAATAGAAGAAGTTGTGCTGGATCATCTAATGTGTCCGCATCTTCATCAAATGAAGGTACATAAGGGCACCAAATTACTCTGTAATTTGCCACAGAAGGACTAATATTTGGATGCTTAATATGCATCACAGGGTTACATGTCATCACACCATTTACTGTATCTACACTATAAACACATAAATTCCATTCATTATCCACACAGCCCAAAATCACTTGTGGGGTTAATGCAAAAGAGATGTCTTGGATTGTGCCACTTAAATCTTTAACTAGTGCTCTCTCTTCTGTTTCTAGATTAACCACCCTAAACATTCCAAATTTTCCTACAAGAAAGAAATGTTTATAAAGCTTGTTAATGCTCGATCTTCTAAACACTTCATTACCTTTAAGTTTGATGGTATATGCATAATATTTTCCACCCACATGACAAGCCACCAATTGTCCAATATAGTATTTAAACTCCCAGTTATAATCCACAAGATTTCTCAATTTCACTTTTGAGCTGCCTTTGTTATGATTACCTTCACTACAGCTTATAGTTACATCCTGGGCAACAATTTCAGCACTGTATTCAGACTCTGATCCTTTGAAGTTGCTGCAGAAAAAAGTTGCATTTTAGAGGTCAGTGAAAAAAATGATAACGTTTTCTTACATCGTCTGCGTAAAGTTGGCTTTACTTGATTTTAGATTCGCGTCCATTTCTGCAATGTAAGCGGTTGTAAAGAATGTATATTTGTTTATCTGATATGATTATTATCTCAACCACCGCCAAGTTCTAAGTATGTGATTGTTTGCAACTACAATACGTACTTTTCTTTTATCACACGTTTTCAACACAATATCAATTCGTACGCCGGTTGACCAAACACATTAATTAATAGGACGCTAGATAACAATAATTTCACGGGACTCTTCAAGACGACGGCGTCAACACCTCACATTGAGGTTAATTAATGGAAATGATGGCCGCCAAACAGCAAACTGCGACTGGTCTCATCAAGTTGAACCCCACTACAAACTTGCTCTGGATAAAGCATCATATGCAGCACAATGAAGTTATACAGCAAATTCAAATAAATGATTTACCGATGTATTTACTTCATTTGCATTGGATTCTTTGGCTAATTGTTGTATTATTTTGTCACGATTTCAATTTGAATCAACTTGCCCTCAAACTCACTTTCATTTGTTTCATTGGGTTGAGAACGCCGTAAACTTGTATGCTTGTTGTTTTTGATTGTTTTAATACGTTTGTTGCTTTCGTATTATCCAGTATTATCGTATGATATATTTGTTTTTTAAACGTACAAGTATTCTACCTGCTTGTATCTTTTGTCCATTTATGAACTCCTTTAGAACAGACATTCGTCATTATCAGCGTGCAATCAAGATGCATTTATTCATCAATATTTCAACAAATAACTAATGTTATTGTTTACAATCGCCGATCATATGGTGCCCCCTTGTGAATAGCCAGCCACGTTGAAAATTCAAGGTTAACGAGCGAGTAGCCTCATGCAGCCTGCTGTTTCCCCAGAGGTGCACAACGCAAAATAACATACCGCGTGTATGCTCGCGTACGTATTGTTACGTGAACAATTAATCGTGAACGACGCAATGCAAACAATATAACAACAAGTTCGGAAAATAACTCATGTGCCAATTAATGTCTATCTGCAAAAATAATGTTGTGTCTTGATGTGTCCAACTTTAAAGCTCCAGAAACGAATTTCGCGTATGCTGTTGGCGATACAAGCACCCAGCCCGATTTGCCAGATAAAATAAACACGTTTTACTACAATCACATAGTAAGTAGTGTTAAAAATTGCGCAGTATATTTTCGGCATTCTTCCGCCTTTCATTTCAGATATCAGTCATTACGCCTGGCTTACAAAGTATCAAACACACCATTCTGAATGATTCTCAATACTACAAAGTAGCCAATCTCCCCGTTGACGCTCTTGTTGATCGCAACTTTATCGGAAATTTTATCAAACAAGGTTGTAATTTAAACCAATTAATGATCTCCATTTAACAATGCAAATTGCAGGAAATTTAACTGCACTCACTATTGACACAAGGATTGATTGTGACAATTGCATCTGCATCACACCAACTGGCAAACTAATTTTATCCTTGACCAGAGAGTCCTACTTGGGTCTAGGACTTCAGGGCAAACCATCTCAATACCCAAAAAGATCCAAGGAAGGCAGTGACAGATACAGTAAGTGGAGTTTTCTATATTGTCAACAGTTACATCTGTTGTTTTTGTATATATTCCTATGGTACTTGCGATTTACAGCCAGGTAATTTAATTTTAGAAAATGCCTCGGCATCGCGTCGTACCTACATTAGAAAGCCTCTGCATAGCAGCAGTTGGTAAATTTGTAGTTTCTCTTGAACCCACAATTCTTGCGACAATTGATGTCCACCATGAACCGCTTGCGCGGTTGCAACAAAATATCGATTGGTTGAAACAAATTCTTGCCACGCACGTGCCGCTTTACTTGTACGATGCAATCGCCGTCGAGGTATTCGAGGCTGTAAAACAGCTGATTGAACGTACTAAGAAGAGCTATTATCTCTACTCGAACATGACCATCTTCATGACTGAAATGAACGTCGTTGTGAGCTTGACTGAAGTCGTACTCGACAAGCATCTCAAGCAAATTAGTTTCTCCAGCTGGCCAAAGATAATGCGCTATCTCCTGTACAAGAATTTGCACAAGCTCAGTGGATTGGAAATACTCAATCTGGGCTCCTGCTCGAATGGCTCAAGCGACTACGAACGATTTATCACGCGGGGCGTAGGCCAAATGCCAAATTTGCGATCGCTCTGCCTGTGCTTTGACTGCACGGATAATATTATTCAAGTGCTCGGCGATAGTTGCCCCAACTTGCAAATACTTGACGTTACATCTTCGCGATCCGTCACTGATCGCTCAATTCCTCATTTACTCAAGTGCTCGCAATTGTATGATCTGAATTTGCATCGCACGTCAGTGACGGACGAGGGCCTCGTTCAGATCCTTTTGGGTCTTAGCCGATTGCAGGATATTGGTCGCTGCGATCATTTTCGCGCGGTGCTCTGCAATCTGCACGCGAATCAACCAACGGCTGGACCGATTGGGTTGCGAAAGATACACACACGCGATCTCACATCTGAATACTTGCACTTACTGGTGCAATATTGTCCGAATCTCGAAAACGTCAGCTTGTTTCATGACGAGCAATTTACCAACTTGCAATTGCTCAATCAATTGCATCATCTCAAGCAACTCAAGCTACTCTCTTGCGACTTCTATGCAGACTACACGAAACAATTGCTTGAAATGCGCGGCGGTAATCTAACCAGTCTGCACTTGGAACATGTTGAACATATTGATCTGAACGCAATTATTGATATCAGTCAGTTCTGCCCACGACTTAAAAATTTGGTGCTCTATAATTGTGATCTCACTGATCAGGCAGCTGGCTATAATCGCTCGTTCAAAGTGAAACCGTTCCAATGTCTTGAGCGCGTCTTTTGGGTAGTGGATTGCGCACTCACGCACTTAGAATTCGTGCTTATGCATTGCACAAGCATCAAGTACATACACTTGGGCTCATCCACCGGAATTTGCCATTCATCTATGGTGAAAATTATAAGTTTAAACCCCATGCGCGAATTGGAAGAATTGCGTATTCTTTACAGCGCTGATATGAGTATCAGCACGGTCGAATTACTCTTGGCGAATTGCCCAAAGATACGAGTGCTTTCAGAGTTGGAAAACTGGCAGGGTATTAGCAGGGAAGAATTAGATACATTTAGGAAGCTAATTCATACAAATAACTATGACTTAGACGTTAGGCCTATCTTGTCGTACTAGCAGCAAATGGCAAAATTATTTTTATAATAGTGATATAGCATGAAAAGAAGGTAGCTATTAGATTTTTTAAATGTCCATACTAGTGGAATATTAACACGAAAGCAATCAACATCAATTAAAACTCATTAAGAATAATTTTTTGGAAATAAGAACAACATATCCTATTTCGTTGAATGCAAAACCTTGAAATAGCAGGAACGCCGAAACAATATGCTAAGAAACAGTTTATGGATGCATGGTTGTGATAATTGCAAAAGTGAGCGCAAAATTTGGTAGAGTGAAACGTTAATCAGGGCCAACTTGAATTGCTCGCTACATTAACATAATAATTGGTACTTTACACATATATACTGTGACTTTTGTCGATTGTGATATTTATATTATATTTAATGGAAAAAAATGTACGACTCGAATAATGAATGTTCAATACAATGAACCGAAGTGATGCAAATAATTTGTAGGGATGATGTGATGTACATAACATATTTTTGTATACTCATCAATCAATGTTTGGCTTTATAATGAAATTATTTATGGTCTCAAGTGAAGGCTTTTCATTAAACTCCTCATTAACATTCAACCAACTTCTCATATGTTTAGTTGTCACGTTGGACTTGACCGCCAAGCAGTTTTCGGTGAATAAGAAAAATGTGGATGTGCCGAAATGTCTCAAAAAGTTGGGATGTTTTACTTTCATTATGAGTTGGGATCCACCGTCCCCGGACCTCTGTCCATCATCAGTCGCCAAATATTTTCACGACTTGGGAGTGGCGGTGGAAGTATGTACGAACAAATATAGTGGGCAAGCATTGGGCGATCGAAAAGTACCAATCGTTCAATACGAAAAGGAAGAGGATGTTCACACCGTTATTGAATGGCTTGGAATTACAACAATGAAATGTGATACGAGTGCAAAACCATTTCTAACAACGTATGAAGTACCATCGCCCAATTTAGTGGTGCCATCACTATGCACGCATCAATTCAGAGGAATGTTTACAGCGGCGAAAGTTCGCTCAATTATTGATGAACTCAGGTAAACTATTTACTACGAAGGTATACTAATTATTGATTACTACGGTTTTTGCAGGAAAATGTATAGCGATCAGTGGTTTTCTATATACGTTCAGGGATTTTCAGACTCGCCAGTGAATTGGAAATATAATGAACAGAATTATTATACGAACGGTGATAATGGATATCTTTTCTTATTCAGTCGTTACAAATATTTGTTTGCAACTCATCATACTTCGAATAAGCGCTATAAATAAACTCTAAATGCACTCACCGATGTTGTCTATCTTATTTCTTACGATGCCTGCGAGCTTCGTTTGGATTCTTTTTCATCCAATACTTCATCTCTCCAGGACGAATGCACATTTGAGCACTCTTTGAATTAACATCTCTCATGGCGAATGGCGAGTAACCAGCAACGTAGTCTTCAGACATGAGATTTGTTTTTGTACGAGCAACTCGTGTTGGTTTACGATCAGGCATTGGTTGATCTTCACACAGCCGTGGATTATTGGAATATTTACCGCCCTTCATCGTTGGTAAACTGAAGCGTTTTCCACGTCCAGTCAGTGGTTTACGTGCGTTTATATGTATAACTTGTTTGCCTTCTGCATCTAAGCTAACTGCAACTTTCTTCAATGTATTATTGCCACATTTGGGACAGAACTGTTTGGTCATTATGCTTGTCGTTGAAAAGCACGCATAACAACGTAAAATAAACGTACGCAGTTGACGAATCATTCGACCATCTAATGCTGACACATTTAAATTCATTTGCTTCAAAACATTCTGCATGGCAAAATCTGTAGTGATGCATGCAACTTTTACTTGTTTGTCCTCGATAAGTTCAGCATTGACATGACGTTTGGCTTCTTGAATATTTGAAGGAGTTATCCATGAGTCTTCATCATCAGACTCTTCATAACTTTCATATGAATCATCTGTGTCACCTGATTCATTGTCATTCTCATCACTTACAGATTTGAGTACATCATCTGTGTTTGTTTCCTCTGTTGAATTGGTTTGAATGTTAACATTTTCAAATTTTTGTTTTAATTCATCAACATTAATGACATTTTCCTGTGCATCTTTAAGTTCTGAGCACTCTTTTATTGTATTGTCTGTTTTGTTATGTTTTTTGCCTGGCACGTAAAAACCGCTTACTTCTATGTTGGTATCAATAGTAGTAGGTCTGTTTAAACTAATTGATCTTGCAACAACTGGAGCTGTTCTTAAATGAGTAACACCAACAAATTCTTTTTCTAATTGATAAGTCAATGCCATAACTTTGATATCAGTGGCTGAGAGACTCGGGTAATCACCTGTTTTCTTTGAGAATTCAGTAACATGCTGAACATTCTCTGGAAACACATCTTTGATTATCAAATCATAGGGAAGCACGCATAAACGTCGTAATTGGCTTTTGTTAACGATTTCATCAACTACTTCTCGTATTGTGTACACATTACTAGCGACTTGCTGTGGGGAGATTACACGTAAAGAAACACGAAATATAAGAGATAAAACAAGTTGACATACCTGTAGCGGTGCGTTTTGGATGAATGCTGTTGTATCTACAACCAAATGTTCGATTAATTTCTCGCCAATTCCCATCTTTACACAATTTTTGCGATTTCAACCACACGTGTGCACCTGCAAACAACAATACTAAAGTTAAGGTTACGTCGACATCATTTTTCTAAGCGCGTGAGGTGGTACGCGAGAGGGCAATACTCATTGAAGCGAGAAGAGTATACCCCACTATTGCAATTGAACAATTTCTATAATTCGCACGCAATTAGAAATGTAACTAAATATTAAAAGTCTGTTATACGAACTTTATAATTTTGCAATGCAAAATTGCTTGAGAAACTATAAGAAATTTTTTTATATTTACATAAAGATGCGTTGCATACAGATAAATTTTTAGAACCACAAACACTTATGAGAAATAATTTACTCTAAGCTATTAGTTTATTAAGTCTTAGTTTTCAAGAAATGAGACATAATCAGTGAGTTTATTCAGCTGATCCTCATTAGAAATATGTCCTGTTTGCTGTCTGCATACTCCCTTAGGAAGATGCACCATTTTCGTGGATGCATCAACCTCCCAGCCCTTCTCAATACAAGACTTAGCAGCTATATCAACAGTTAGACCAGTCATCAGCGCAATTGTATCAAGGGTTATTGATGAATAAGCCCTTGAAATTAAATCAACTGCTCTCAATCGCACCTTTTCCAACACATGTATCATAATTTCAGCAACTGTCTCAGACCAAGTTACTGAACTTAATGCACTGTAAACCAGTGGAAAATCACGTCTCCACATGTGTTGACCAACAGTCCAAATTTGAGCTAATTCTGGGTTTGCACCTTTTATTGTGGGTGGAATTCGTTTCCATAGATATTTTGCATTGCACCTATAACAACCCCATCAACACGAACAATCATCTAATGCCCAAACTCATAATCGCGTTGCAAGTACTTACAAATCATTTTGATATAGATAAATTGCTAATAGTTTTTCATAGACTTGAGGCGAAGCAATACCACTTGGAGCCTGATTCGGATTATAAAAAAAAACAATATGATCATAGCTTTATATATTTAGCCCATCCTAAACAAGTACTCACTTCTAGCTCTTCCTTTTCAAGTTCTTCCGCTAATTTCTTAATTTGTTCTGACTGCATATTAATGCCAACGAGATTAAATAACTTATAATTTACTAAAACGAGCGAGGAACACACGATTGACGAGTTGATGGTCTTGCAATGTTTGTATGCGTTTAGAGGTTAGTTATTGTTCAATGCTATGTTTAAATAAGCCGACAAATTGTAACTTTCTTAAGGATTGCCTAATACCGCCTGTATTATCTTACATGTCTATTATGGAGACACTAGGAAAATGCATAAATACATTATTTTTTAAGAAAATATGTTATAATGGTTATCCAGTCACTCAATAGGTGGCTGGTACCATACCGAACGAGAACTTCAAATACAAGTTACGCAAAGTTTAAAAAGTTGACAAAACTTATCATAATAAAGAATATATGCATATTTATGACACAACCGATTTGAATAAATGCTATTGTCCGAGTATTACGTTATTCCATCACGTACCACCTGCCTGCAATTTATGTAAATAACAAAATACCTATGTAATCCAACTTTTCCGTACTACCGCCCATATCGCACACCCGATTTCAATCGCTTATCGTTATTTAATTCGTTTCAATTTATATAAAATCGAATCGCTCTTTCTTCGCCGGCCTCGACTGAGATTAGCTTTCGCACCTGGTCATATTCGTTGGCGTACGACACGCGCCAAACGCATCTCCTTTATGATAAATTATTATGTTCCTTGCGGCGTGCGCGTTTCGTACACACATTCATACGTACATACGTCGCAGGACCAGCTGGCGCTGAGACGCTTTGTGCTCCAAGCTGAGCTCGTGCCGTTTGCGTTTGTTTATTAAGTCACACCGACACAACACACTCTTCGTCCGGCTGCTACTTCTGGCAGCGCGCGCGCGGCGTAAAATGCGTTTTTATCGAGCGTACGTTACCGTCTTCAGGGAGCCATCAAGCGCACTTCACAAATCATTGTCAAGGTGGAAGCGGCTATCATTCATGGGACGGCTGGTGGTGCTATTTCATATCGCACTTCACGATTTTGGCGCTCGCTTTCGCTACAGTAGCCACGTGCTTCTTGTATTCTCATTAAACAATAGCTGCGAGTCAGCTGTTCACATATGGCTTATTCGTCCGAACAAAAAAAGGAAGAAACCGTTTTCGCCATGTGTCGATCACACACAATCGCAAGATTTACTGATGCGCATGAATCATAATATAACTGACAATTTAAAGAAAGTGAAATCAGCTGATCAACCTACTTTTCCGCGTTTCGCAACTTCAAACAAACGTCCTTATTGGAATTTTATTCGCTTTCAAAGCTTTCCACGCAAAGTGATTGAACCCTAACGACTTTGATGAAATCGCCCTTTAATATCGCAATCATTCAAGTGTAAATTTCATAAAACAAAATTCGCGAAATTTGCTTTGACATGGAGGACAAACATTCGTGCGCTCATAAGGCACGCGCATCCGCATGATATTGCGATTTCGCTGCAGCAAGAAGCTCCTGATGAACTTTTACTTCAGGATGACGCAAAAGTTGCGCACGGCCATCATCAAGCTCTCCATGTGGCCGAAAGGGCACGATTGCAAGCGAATGCAATGCATTTGCTGATTGGTGCACAAGGCGACAGATGCGAAGCGCGAATGTGTATGGGACGTGTGGCTGCAGGCGATGCGATTGAGCGAAAGCACGCACAAAACACACGGCAAGAGAGCGCCGAAAGCTCGGTGGTGCAAGCAAGCAAGCAAGCAAGCAAGCCAGCGAACGCACGAGCGAAGAGGAAGCTTTATAGGACGCGTGTGTGCGCGACGTGGTACTGCTGCTATCATCGGTCCTGTGCGTGCGAGCGCGCGCCGAGACCGTCAGTCGTCCTTACGCTCACCCAGTACGTGCGTGTGTCCTCAGGAGTGCTGCCGTGGTGTGTGCGCGTAGTAGCTTTACTTTTAACTTTCATTTGATGTGTGTTGTGCTTTTTTCCCCGTTGTCGGCGGCGAGAGACGTTCAACAGCAACAGCAGTACCAGCAGCCTGAACAGGAACGTTCTTATTTTGTGGTGTGTGCGCGCGTGCAACAAACAGCAAAACAATTCGACGAGAAGCGAAAGAGACTACCGAAAATTCATAATACGGTTAGTGCTGTCGGCTAATTCATTAAGCCACTGATAAATCTACTTCACATATTATGTATAAGACGTCGACTCAAATAAATGCGATTTCCGCTCCTGTGATTAACTTTCTTCGCGCGCTTATTTATTATTTACATTTAACGTTCGCGCAGAGGGCGCTTTTTACTTCCTTTTTTCCGCGGATTTTCACATGCGGCGCGCGCTCTTTCATCGCATAAATCTTTCATGCGTAAACGCTGATTTACATTTTCATGTTCGGCCGTAAAAGAAGCGCGCTTTCTTGCAGGCGCTTGAAAGTGAATTGGCCAATGATGTCGCTTTGTTCGCGTTGCAATTAGAATTTCGCGTGCAACTAGAGCCCCCGATCGCTCAAATCATGATCAACGTGTCTTCATCATCGACCATGGTCCTAATGGCCGTGACCCGTTATAATACGCATGTTCGCGAAAGAAAAGATCGACGCATTCAGACGCGTACGGCAAAAATGCATTTCCGCTTGCGATGCAAATGACCGCACGCGCTATTCTTTTGTCTTCGCGTTCAGCCAATTCGCACTACTATCTTCTCACGTTGCGCTTCTCCTTTTTGTTTCAGATATTTTTTATAAACCAAAGCCAAACAAGACACGAACCTACGTAAACAACCTTCCTCTCTCTCTCTTGCAATGCAACAACAAACAACAGCAACAATAATATAATAATAATAATAATAAACGCAAAAAAAAAACCGACTAAACGCCAATTATTTTTTGATACTGTTTTCGAAACGAAGGAACAAATACTCTCTACGACCGCATATAGCTTATTACTACTCTACACGATTCAATCACCGATAGTACAAAATCTGTCAAGTACAAAACAGAAGGCTGAAAGATATATACACATAGCGAATATATTCTTCCTTCCTCAGAACTACTTAACGCGTTAAGAATAATAGGAGTAATCATAGTCAAGCTCTATAAGCGAATAAGCTAAACACGACAAAGTGGAACGTATCTCAGCGATTTCATCAGGATAAAGAAGTAAATTCACACCAAATTCCTTAAGTCTAGAATATCTAAGAAATTTGAGCTAATTATTGGAGAAGACGGCGAGAGGCCAATATGACAATAACTGGATACAAATCAGACGTAAACTAAGCGAATCATAGCATAAAACCAAAACCAGGTACCAAAGGAACTCTCAGCGAAGCATTTTTTGTTGATGTTAGATTTAAACATTTTGTGATCACTCAATTCATTCATTCGTTCACCATTCACACGTTCATTGAATGCGCGTGTCGTGCGGACGCGCACGTGGCTCGCGATGAGCGCGCGATGACAGAATGAGCGAGACTCTCAGCCAGGACCCAGAGGCCCTGAGCTCTGGGTATACCCTGGCGTCCGCCGCCTACCCAGCCACATCGAGCTCCGATCCGGCCGGCTCGAATCTGCCGCCGTTCTCCACGTTCGCCGTCGAGATGGATACCGGCACCGGCTACAACTTTACCGAGTCCAGCATTCGGCTGGACATGCCACATCAGTGGGAGTTTTACCAGGAGACGCGACTGCTCGACCATCGCGCCGATAACAGCGCATCGCAGCCGCAGTACCGACCGTGGGAGTCCAAGACTCTCGATGCGCACCATCCGCCCGTCACCACGTTCGCGGATGCCTTTGCGCAAAACGGGGTCTCGAAGTTGCCCTCCTTCCAATCACAATTCCAGTCGTTCAACGACGCCGTCACCACCAGCGAACCCACGCTGACGACGCTCACGCCCGTCTCGCCGAGTGTATCTAGTCCGAATTTAACGACCCTCGGCGCAGTCGGTCCCAACTTTCACGCATTGAACGCGAGAAACTACCCGCTGGTGCCCGCACCGATTCAAGCGCGTGAAATACCCGCCATTCAACAGCAGTTCCTCGAAGAACGCCACATTCAGCTCTATACGCATCCGACCACATTCCCGCCGCAAAACGGCACCATCATCCAAAACATCAGCGCAGCGCCCACGATGCTCACCGTGGTCAAGACGGAGCCCGACCTCAAACTCATGCTGCACCCGGACCCCACCGTCAAACTGCAGAACGTCACGCTGCACCCGACGCAATTCCAGAACCCCATGTCCACGATCATCGACAACACGGGCGGAATATACAACGGGCTCGATAAGAAAATCAACGGACTGAACACGACCTCGATGAGCTCCCCGACGCGCAGCGACTTCCGGAAGAAGGAGCGAAGGAAATTGCGCGCGTCGAGTCTGGAGAGCTCGGCGGAGAGCGATGGCGCCTCCAGCAATATGGAGATTGGCAATGAAAACTCCGGACAGGTGGCCGCCGTCTCCAGCACGGCGGGCTTCAAGCACCACTCGCTCAACGCCGGCTCCATGGACATTGACGATATGAACGGGGGCGGCATGGATAAGCAGGTGAAGAAGAAGCGTAAACGCTGCGGCGAGTGCATCGGATGTCAGCGAAAGGACAATTGTGGTGATTGTGCGCCGTGCAGGAACGACAAAAGTCACCAGATCTGCAAGCAGCGTCGATGCGAGAAACTCACCGAGAAGAAGGTAACGCACGATTTTTCTTTTTGCATCTTTTTCTCTCGGTCTGTTACTAGTAGATTGTGCATGGAAAACTCGGTTGTGGCGTGATGACGGACACGCATTCGTGAGTAAACACGGCAAGCAAACCACCCTTTTAAATTCATATTTTATAGCGTTGATATGCTGAAAAAGCGACGACAACGTAAACATCCCCATTTGTTGTGATATGCAGTACACAACACAGCAGCAGTAGCAGCAGCAATAGCAGTGGGTTGTGCGTCTGTCGTTGAATGCGGGATGCACGCACTTTTCCATCCCTGGCATATTCGCGGGCGCGTTGCTTATAATGGTGGCACCGGAGACGACGCGAGGATGCACAAGTACAGGCACGAAGGGGATGCGAACCTACCCTAAGCGCGTACGATATGGACCGACCCAATTTTATATGCTTCTATGCTTGCTGTGGCTCATGCCGATTGCTTTTCGCTCTCTTTGCGCATCGCGCGCGCGTACGCATTTTCGCGTCAAGGAAATGACTTAATACTTCGTTTAATTTTCATTCATTTCCCGCAGCGAAAATTGAAAATCGTTACGGAACAAGCGCGCAATGAAAAAATGTCAAGCAACAAGACAAATAAAAAAAGAACTCGAAGCATTATTGAAACTGTGTTTTAAATTCCAACGCACAAAAGGCCAGCGAGCCATACTCGTTTTTTTTTGTTTTTAATTAAAACTTCCCGTATATCTGCACTGGAACAGCTGCAATGAGCAATCGGTACACAAACGGCATTTGCCGGGGCCCAGGGTTGCCGTTGTTTTTCGCTTCGGATAGCAGTGTTTGTTCAAATATTACCCAATAATAACGGAAACGAATGAAAACTGTAAAACACAACAAAACGCGTTACCGAATGGGGCGCGCAGCAGCAGCAGCAGCCGCAATATGAATTCGCAAATTTATGGCAATTGTTTTGAACAAATACGGCGACAATGGTCGCGCGTTGTTTGGTTGGTTGGTCGGTTGAGCAAACAAACATCAACGGAAAAGCAATAATATTCGAGCAGCGCATAAACAAGGCGTGCGCGCGCCGCACGCGGTGGAAAACAATGCGACGACGAAACGAATTAAAACTGATTTGCAAATGCGCAATTGTCGCTTGCGCCTGAATTGAATTTCGCCGATTCCAATGTCAAATGTTAATCAAATGTGTAACAACACGCCGGCAACCATTATTATCATCATCATCATCATCATTTGCCAAATTACGTGCGCTCGTTTGTTGTGCGTCACTGCCAAGTTTCTCACACGACCACTATAATACCCACAAATATGCAACAACAAATGCAATCGAAACGAGTTTCACGTGTGCATGCAGTGAGTGGTAAAAAGAAGGAAAGTGCATTTTTCCAAAATATTATGCATAGTCCGTTACGTTACGCTGTTTCTCTTGCTCTCTTTCCTTCGCGTATGCAATCTGCGACAGCGAAATGAAATGTTACACATCTGTCGCACGCAGTTGTAATTCATTCGCGTATGCTTTTATTAATGCCGATTGTTGTTGTTGTTGTTGCGTTAGCCCCCGCGCATCATAAAAAAGCCAACTAGTTTCGTTCGTTCATTCATACATCATCCTTGCATTTCGGATGCAACTTGTTCGGCTGCAAGATGCAGTACGACGACAATTCCATTTATGCATTCGTAATCAGCAAAAATCTAATAAGAATACCTAATTTCTATTGAAATTCTCCATTCCCCTACTGCGCATTGTTCACGTTTTATTTACATTTTGACTTTTCTTCAGCATTCTTCTCAACTTTATTTCCCAGGGCAAATGATTAAGAAAATTTTCGCAGCTGTCTTATCTCATTATTCTGACCACTGAAAAGTATTACAATGACTCACAAAGTCCACGAATAATTTTTCCCATAGCGCACCCGAATCGTGAATCATCAAACAGGGAGTTATTAATTGATAATGCATTCATGCATTTATTTGCAAAAGTGAATATGGCCAAAATCAGAATCAAAAATCGATAGGAAGTGAACCATTAATCGAATGACCGTTACAAGTACAATGTTGGTACTTTTTTTTGCGCAACGTAAAAACATTAAACGTACGTAATTTCAATTTCATTCAGAGCGAATGCGAACGCGCGCTCGTGTGTACAAACGATGTGTAATTTATAATCCAATTCGGCGTTGTTATTATCATCATCTGGCAAGCCGCATTAGCGATGTCTCTGTCTCGAATGCGCGTATTGCATTTAGGTTTTCGTGTTCGGTTGCGTTATGTTGTTCGCTCGCTTCTTCGTGTGTTTGTTCTTCAAAATGCGTTTCGCTATTATGTTCGCATAGAACGCAGTCGGCCAGGCAGCGCTTCTTCGCCGGCGACGCTCTTTTCGCCGCTACCCTACGCGCACCGGCACAATGGCCGCCGAAACGACGATGACGACCGCATCAATGGGCGACTAGAAACAGCTGGCAAAAGTTTATTCTCCAAATGCAGCTGTTTGCCGCTCTGCCGTTGCGCGCACCGCACATACATGCCATGCCATGCCGTACGTACGTACATGCATATGATGATGATGATGATGGCGACATATACCGCGCGCGCGGTCCGCTTCGCTTTCGGGTTCACGCATGTATACCTGCCATGGCCATGGCCATCCATCGCCATATTTATGGCATATGTTTTATTCGTGTACAACGCGTGCACTTTTCACGTTTTCCAACCTCAAACGCTTCAATTCTCGCTTCGGTGCGAATCATTAAAACGCGATTAAGTTTCTAAGCAATTCCAATGATTTTATATACTTAATCATATCTCTCAGCGATGCAGATGTATTCAAGATGTTATCGTTAACAAGACTGACAAGAAAAAAAACTGCGCACGACCTGGTATCAGGCATAATCTAACAGCGACGACTGACTGTATGAATGAATGAATGATTGAATTCAGGTATGATATGAAAGGTGTCCCTGTGGAAATTCAGCACGCTTATATGCACATTCGCGCCGTTTGCTATTTGTTTATTGAATGCGGCAGCTGCTGTCGCGTGGAAATCTCAAAAAAATGATATTTTCGCAATCGAAACGAAACGAAATGATTTGATGCGATTCGAATCGAAGCGAGAAAAGACGCAATGAGTAACCGGCAACCACCACGAGGCCGTCGACTCGGCGTCGAAGGCGCGCACAGGGATTGATTTTTTCGATGCGTGTGCAGACGCCGATTTTGCAGGGCTGCAACAGGGGGTACGTGCAGGACGGGGTGTCGCGTGAGTCATCATTGCACTCGGATTCTTATCGATCCGAGAGGAACGGCACGCGCACCACTTTGCCGCGATGCGTGTGTATTGCGCCGCCTTGTTTGATAGCGCGCTATGCGTGCGTGCGTAGGTTAGTGAAGGCTCTCGCTTTTTCGCGATGACGATGACGGCGGACGGGAGGCGGCAGTCAGCTAGCTTTTTCGAAAATGGCTCGCAGGAAAATCCCATTATGAATTAATCCCAATGACGCATTCGCATTCGCATTCGCATTCTCGCCGGCCCGCGTATCATCCGTGTTTTGATTGCGACAAAATGGCGTTTGCGAAAATTTCATGCGCGCAATTAGCATGACAGCTCGCGTCATTGTAAAATCGCCTTCAGCGATTATATAATTTAGCGATGAGAGAATACTTTCGGAGAGGAAGTACCCAGTCGGATGCAAGTTCAGCGCTGTTAGTTAGGATTTAACAATCTATTTCCTAAATTAAAGCTCATCGGCTTGGCTTGGCTTCGCTCTCGCGAACGCGCGACATTACTACTTTAGATGTTTGTTTTTGTTTGTCCGCATGCAACATCTATGCACATAATGTATTATTGTGATACGACTGCCATTCACTTGAATAAATATTTGCGAATGCGTTCAATTCATGCTGAATGCATACGGCAACGAAAAAAAGCACGCCTTCCACTCTCTAATTGTTTATCGAGGAAGTAGCGAACAACGCATTTTACGTGGCTGCGGGCAAAAACGCGATCGGCGCACGTTGCATTCGTACACGTCTAGAATTTCACGGTCATAGGTGACCGGAAGCCATCCACCCGACGACATATGTGCGTTTTGTGCATCCGTTCCGTTTCGCTTTTACTACCCGCTCCGGCTCGTACCGTACGTACGCACTGCTTGCGCGCACACACGGTGTGTGATGTAAACTGTGCCGCCATTATGATTGTCATTATTTGCTCGCTTTTTTTGCATCGTCATCATATTTAAATTAAAACAAGAAATGTACTCAATGCCCACGTTTATGAACCCCCTTACTCAATGGGGCATTGCACTATTTGCTATCACTTTTATTACATCGCTAGTTATCACACTTCCGGTTGCAAATTCATTCAAGACATCTCCTTAAAACAAAGAACTTTTATGTATATGCTATGTGGCCTTTTAAAAAATCAGGAACCCCTTTAAAAGTACAGTACTTTGCCTTAAAAATGTTATTTCCGATGGCGCTAGTCGGACCCCTTTTAAAAAAGCCCTTTAAACGACACATTTGTACCCCAAAATGCTGTATAGGTATTATGAATTCCGATTCATACGGACAGAAGTGAAGGGAGCACCTGGTTACTACGTGGTGTTTAAATAGATGGTCGCGTGCCACCGCGGGGGCGTCCGCCACGAATTAGGGTAGGTCTGCGCACGTTCCTCATTCTTGGCTTGACGGCCACTTGACAATGCTGAATGCCGAAAGACTGAGCGCAGCCAAGGAGGCGATATTGGTGTTCAGGTGCGCGCAATGGTGTCCCCCTTCGCATTGATGCTTATCCCCCTTTTTTCCGCCAGCATAGGTCAAAGAGGTTTTAGTACGGATTTGTATTTACTGCATAAGCATGCACGCACGCACGCACTTGCCGTTTGATTTTTGATTTTTCATAATACGCCAGCGCTATACCGAAAAGGGTGACTCTGTCGGCGACACTCTGACACTCTTTTCAGCCAATCGCAAATGGGGGGTAATGTTTTGACAATAAAGTGTGCACCAACCAACCGATTGCCTTTACAAATAGTCGCACGGCTTTGTTTCACGTTAAATTAGCGCCTGTTAGATGCTCGTTCATTGAACTGATCGTCGTTATCCCTGATGGGGTTACGCGAGGTAAGGGTGCTGTTCACTTTGGCAGCAAAGTGTAAATGGCAAATTCGCTCTTCTCAGACCTTTAACGATGATGCACGGTCAGGTTTTCGGTCAGCAAAGCGTGCAGTGTGTGTGTGCGTGTGTGTGTTTATGTATATGCGTGGGTGGTTTGTTATGGTGTGAGATTGGTGACCGGCTAGACAGTACGCCAGACGTTTGGCCATTTTCGTCTCGAGAAGGCGCACACGCACACGTCCGATCGCGACGGACGAACGGACCTTTTCCTTCCGGGAATCACGCCGTTGAACGAACGAACGAACGAACGAACGGATCCGCATACAACTTTCGCTTTCCTTTCGAGCGTGCCACCTCCATTAAACGGAGCAAATCCGCCCTCGAATTGGGGAAGAGCACCCGCGCGCGCGAGCCGAGCGTGTGGTGGCTGTCGGGCCAGACGCTGGAGGCCCTCGCCGTTTGTTTGGGTTTTGCGTGGAAAGTGAAGTGAAGGCGCGCAAACGAGCAAATCCCTCGCCTGCATCGGATAGGCGTATAGGGGATTCCTATCATATCCACGTCGGTCGGTCTGTCGGCCGCACACTGCCTGCCTGCCATTGCTTTGCCGCCGCCGCTGTTTTCAATGCCAAGGCCTACATTTTCCCCAATGCTCTGTGGGCCCCCCCAATATGCACGCACGCCGTCCTTTTGCCGAAAATAACCACGACACGCCATTCGGCACTTGTGCACCTACATTTTGTTGTTCCCTACCCAAATGTTCCCCGTGGTCAGTGCTGCTTAAACGACCCAAATGATAACAAATAACGTGCAAACCACACATGCAATTAATGTACCTTCTGCAAACAAATTGCACATGCAATAAGCGAATAAACAACATTGAACGATTAAACAAAATGCTGACTCTCTTCATGCATGACTGTAACATTTGAAAATGACTTAAATCAAAAACTTTTTCGGGGTCTATTAATAGCACGTGCGCGCATTCTAGGATCAAAAGTTGATTAATTGCAGCCGTCACAGCGCAAAAACATTTCCACATATGGAATAGCGCCCCGCGTTTTTTTGGTTCCTTTACCAACATTTGTTGGGTGCCCCCCTTTTGCTCGAAACTTTTTTCTAAGTTTGCGTACTATTTAAGTGATTAAAATAGACATATTTCTCGTTTTTATACAAGTCTAGGCGCACTTTTTATACGAAAAAACGACATCTTCCAATCGGAAAAGCTAAAAATAGTACGCGCACTACCGGAAAACTAGAGATTATCATAAATTATATTTGAATATCTATGAATAACATCAAAAATCTCGCCATAACAATATCGAAAATTCAATAGGAAACTTGAGAGACGCTCAATTGTTAGATTTTCAGATACGAGGATATCCGGATAGCCCATAACTTTCAATTTGCAGCTGGCTTGCTACACCTAGTGTTATTAAAATCTAGCTTGATTTATCGCGCAATTCCGCATTTTAAAGGGAGACCGTGAGTACCTAGTGCCTCATTGAAATTACAGTCCGATAATGTAATTAAATACGTTAGTACCCACCTTTGATTACTATTTGAAAATTCCGAGGCGAACGCAATAAAGACTCGTTTCATGGGCTGTTAAGCTGGCGAAAGCTCTCTGCGAAAGCAGGAGGAACGAGTGAATGAAATTTTAGATGCGCATCGTACGAACAGAAATCTGAATAATTTCCAAATGGGAATTTTTTGAGCGAAAAAAGCCAAACGTAATGGGAACACGCTTTAAATTTGGTAAAACGAATGACCTAAGCGCGTGGTACACAAAAACCCAGAAGCAACGCAAAGCAAAGCGAAATGAAATGAACAACAACGCGAAACGCAGTAACAGAAAAAGAAACACAATGTGTGTAAAACGATATCATCGTTCGTTCGTTCGTTAGTTAGTGCACCCGTTTATTGGTGGAACAAACGCAATGCGCATGGAGGAAAAAAATCCAGTGATATATGCTTTTCAATTCGGAACGAAATAAAATATAAATCAACCCCCCTGGTTTTATATTCTCGCGCAAGCAAGCTGGCGAATGAATGAATGAGTGAGTGAGTGAGTGAGTGTGCTTGTTGTACCAGTCTGTGTACTGTACTGTAGGTTTGCATCGTATTTATTCACATATAAAATGCGTTGCCGTTGTGTACTGTTGGGCTCATAAACGCTCGAGATGAACATGTATCGGCCATGATTTCAACCAACATACCCGCGTATACGCGCGATTAATTTATGAAAACCGCCACGCAACAACTTTTCGCATAAAGTACAATTCATACTCGTTTTGTTGTTTTTGTTTAGTTTTAAACTTTTCTCTTCGTATCATTGTGTTGAGTATTGATTCGTTAGTGGTGGTGGTGGTGGTGCTGCTGCTGCTACTAGGTTGTTAGAGTGTCAATGGTATCGCACGGGTGCATAATGCAGTTGCATCCGTATATGTACGCGCATTACGGTACCATCGATGTGCTTGCTATGCGCCCCGAGCGAAGGGTGCACACCTGGCCTGTATGCACACCGACCGGATATGTGTTATACGGCACTCTTGCGCTTCGTGCGTACGTGCGTGCTATGAAAATGTAACGTAATGCAACGCATGTGTCGATGACGCGAGCACGAAAACCCAGACGGAGGGTTTCTCTTCTTGAGAGAAGCAGAGGAGTATGGCACCCAAACTGCAATCTAATTTACTCGATGCGAGTCTTTCTCGTGTTGTGTCACTAGACATTAGTTATTCATCTATGAAATTTGCTTGGGAATTTCCCAAATGTCTGAGACGAGAGAGAGACCGTGAGATGAGCATGTTTGAAAGGGAAATAAAGCCATTTAGTCGAATGCGTGTCCGGAGGTGGATGAAGCTATTGATTGATTCGTTTGATTAATGATGCTAATTTTCCTCATTTTGCAGAACTTGTACGGAGACCAAAGTTATGTGCGAGGCGAAACTCGACGCGGCCGAGGGAAAGGACGCGGAGGCGGGGTAAGTTTATAAATAATATTTGCAACAATATTTCCTGGTTATGCTGCTGCATTGCACGTTGTCGTTGGAGCTTTCTCTAATTGTAGCAGAAGGCGAAACGTTTGTTTGCATTGCGGATAAAGAAAATCATGCGACTGCACGAAGACTGAATGACTAAGAGTCGTCGGCGGTGTTGCATTGAACTCGTTGCTGTTGCTGCTGTGTGCAAAAACCTGCAGCGAGTTGCAAACTTGCGATGCTTTGGTTCTCGTGGCGCCGCGTTTCAAATTATTGATTTATTTTGGACGCGCATGCGAAGCTGACGCGTAGTGCACGCTGTGCGTTGAGGGTGTTTGCATCCGTCCGACAGAAATGCGCGTTCTCCGACAGCGTGCGTACTCACGCACTAGTACTATGTATACGAGCGCCCAACTAAATTCGCAATTATCCGACGTGCAATCTACGGCACGGTGGCGGTGGCGGTGAACGGGGGCGCGCGCGCGCGTTTGCCGTATGTACGTACAATGTACGCCAAAATGCTGCGCTACGACTTGATCAAATTTTTATTACCAGCCATTTCCATTTTAATGCACTTGCTCTACGCGTTGTTATAACGTTCGCTGAATTATACGCGACCCATTTATATTATCCACCAAAATTACTTTCATTTGTATTCATATGCAGATTGTACGTACACAAGAAATTTACGATAGAATAAGAAATGGAGACTTTTGTACTCACTCGGCAGAAAATCCTTGATAATCCAGTTTCCGAGATAGCCAAACATCAGGTATTGCACTTTGCAGGTTAACTCCACACACTAAAACAATTCAATTGATATTAGTAAAATTATTGGATGATTAAGTAATGTTTATTGCTCACCTTAAATTGCCACTTGAAGAGACTCCACCGGATGAGTATTATCACTGTATCGTCCGTTATCACTTAATTTATTATAGTTTTTCGCGGAAGGTTTACGTTAACCTAGGTCACTTTCGCGCGAAGTGAATGCCCGGTAGCGGATTGTCATGACGACGCGCGCGTTCGAATGGTTGCCTACGGTGCGGTGTAGTTGGTAGCTTATTGATCCGTGCATTTATAATTTAAACTTGCACTTCGGCTGCATTTTCATTCTTCGTGCTCCTGTGGACAAAGGAAAAACATGTTCAGTAGTTTTATAAATAAATAGAGATTGTAGATAAACAAATGGCTGAAATGGAAGCGAATGTAATCGATGCGAAATGATTATTTTAAGGTCGGTCGATTTTCATGCGTGTTATCAGCGAGTTTAAAATCTAAAGTTTTCGATGTTGATAGCGCAGGAATTGCGCGGCAGCAGCGGTCGCTGACACGCCGCCAAGCAGCCAGTAGTCCTCGACGTACGTCGGGCGTTCATTAGGCGGCATATTAAAACGGAGCGAAGCGAATCCGCGACGCGATGCGTGGGAGTGACAGGCACCTTGCGATGGATGCGTTTTCTCCATACGGGTCGCGAACGCGAAGCCGCGTTGCAGGCGGAGTACGAAGCCCAGGTCGAGCCGTGCGGCGCCGTTGGTGGGGCAGCAGACTTGGACCCGCTTTGTGTTCCTGCTGGATGCTTCATGTCAATGCCGCCTGCTAGTTTTGCTGCTTTTTCACTCACACCAGATAAGGCCCAACGCGTTCGCCGTTCGATAACGCGCCCAAACGCAACGACTAAAAACGCGCGTTTTTCCGCACGTCGCTCTCGAAAGAAATATCAACAGTTATTAGACGCGTAATTAACAACTCATTACGTAAACGCGCAAGTATCGCAAGGCGCTAAGTGCTTCAGTAATTGCACGCCGACGAAGACGATGTTCTCTTTGCCGTTCTTCAGCGAGGTATTTCCTATTTACTCATTTTTTTGTTTTTGTTTTTTATTCTCGCTCTGAGTAACATGCGCACGTTTCGAGCATGTAGTGCGTTGAAGCACGTTAAGCGCGCGTGTTTATAAATTTGTTTTGTTCACAATATTTTTACCTGAGATTCTGTACATTTCATATTTTACCGGTAGCTTTTCAATTAGCAGACAATACAGACAGATGTCTAAAAAATATATGAAATCCATATTTTCTTTATGCGGACGTCAGCACGCATCATTAAATCCGCATTGATGAGCACGCTCTCCAAAATAAATTCAAAAGCGGGAATTTCGAGCCGAATGTTTGGATTTAGTTTAGTTATTTGTGAACGTTGGTGCAGTGAAGATGTACGACTTATTCAACTTGTACTTGCAGAGCTACCGAGGCCGGAAGGCAGCCGCAGCAGCCGCCGCCGCCGCCGCAATTACCAACAACACGGCGAGTGGCAGTGAACCGCCGGCGGCACCGGCATCGCGACCCAGCCCCCAACCTGCGGTGCATATGATAAAACAGGAGCCGCAACAACAGCAGCCGCAACAGCAACAACCACAACCCGTCCAACAGCAAACAATGGTAAGTTGTAGTTATTTGAATATTTACGAAAGTAGAGATAAGGTGAGATATTGATAAGGGTTTAAAATACCACGTGTTGAATGTTTACGTGGGTGAATGGGCTGAATGGGAAATATGTTGATGCATTTGTGTTTTTTGGGTCTTGAACCCAAAACATCGGAGGCGAGGTTAACGCGATTCAAGTGCCTACGCATTTTGGCCCTCTGCGCTTTGCGTTTTCCCCGGCTGTCTTGCCTGTGGGGGTGGGAAAGTCGGAGTGATGCGAGGGATTTTACCCTTCTTGCTTACTTCGACGGCGGCAGCGGCAACGACGGCGGCGGTGAACTGACCTAGCGCATGGTGCGTCGCGTTTCCCGTGCTGCATTTCCAGACCCTCATCGGGGAAAACGCCGACGGTTCGTGGGAAACTTCACGTTTGTCTAGACGCCCAACACGTTTTGGGGGCGTCAATGATACATTATAAACGAGATAAAGTGCTCATGCGGCATTGAAAGTTGACATATTCACGCAATTTGCATGCATTTTTCCGTGGAAGTGTTGACAGGACAGGATGTGGAGCACTTATATCAAGGCTTTCCTTTTCATTGCCGCATTGCGTGCGCGTTTTAATTTACCTGGAAAATTATGCATATGCTGGCTTAATGTTGTTGTACGCAATGAATTTTGCTCGTCTATAGTGAAATGCGTAACAATTCATGTGGAAATTGTAATTAATGCTTTCATAATTATTAATTTTCAGGCACCGATGCCTTTCTACGCTGACCCGAATCGATTCACAACGTCGGTCTGGCAGGCGGACCCGACAGCAGCCCCGCAAGGTAAATGAAATTGCAATCTCATGGCGCGTTTGCGTTAGGTGTCGAAATCGAATAAAAAAGCAATATGAATTCTTCCAGAAGTGGTGCCAACGTGGCCGCAGGGACAATTCATCCAGCAAATTGCGCCGGCACAAGCGCAACCCACCCTCGAAGCGTACTCGGCGCAACAGTACCCCAATGGCATCTATCAGACCACTTATCAGCAGGCGCCTTTCGAGGCGAACACGTTTTACACGGGTGCGGTGCAAGTGTTAACGAGCACACGACCGCCAAGTGTCCCAAATCCGCAACTGACCCCGCGAACGAATGGCAGTTATACACCTAGTCCAAGCCCGGTGGCGCAAAGTCAACCCCAGCCGCAACAGGCGCCCACTCCGCAGCCCACGCAGCCCCAGCAGCAGCCGCCAAACAACGGACAGCGGACGAATATGAATGGATACGAGTACATTCAGGGCAACTATGTTCCTCCGGCCACCCCGCCGAATGAGAATCAACAGCAAGCCATATCAAGGCCGAGTTCGGTCAATGCCAATGCCCCGAGCGGTCAGAATCAAAGCTATCAGCCCACCAATAACGGTTTCACTTCCGTATCGAGTACTAATTTCTCCCCCAGCTCCAACACGCCTCCAAACTATGTGATTGCGAATTCGGGAAACGAGAGACCTGGATATCCGCAAGTGAACAGCAATCCGCCGCTAGCTTCACACAACTCTAGTGGGTATCCAGGTCAATTCGGCGGAAATACCATTCAAATTCAACAGATTGACCACCAACAGCAGCAGCAACAACATCAGCAAGTTCAACTCCAGCAACAGTGGGTTAGCAATGGAAATACGCATGTGATGTGGGAACAATTACCGCCCCATTCACAAGCGCAAATCATCAATCAACAGCAACAGCATCAACAACAGCAGCAGCAACAACAGCAGCAGCAACAACATCAGCAGCAACAACATCAGCAACAGCAGCAGCATGCTGCTCAAGAACAAATGAATGAAAGTGCCAAGCAACAACAGCAAGAAAATGCAACGAATCAATATGATAATGAGAACAATCATCACGATCCGGGTGATCAGTTTAATCAAGCGCACAGGGTGAATTTAAATTCGCGCATAAAAACGATGATTTTGAATAAGCAGGAGAAGAAAATGGAAGATGTGCAAAAAGATGAACACAACAAGCAGACCGGTCATTTTTTATGGTATAGCCACCATCGTCGCTTAGATGATATAGAAAGCGGCGGTGGTGGCTTTCAGTCGCTCGTGCGACATAATCCTCGGTTTCAACAAATCAATCGTGACCAATTCTATAACACCAATCATAACACCTATCATCATGATCATATTGATTACCCTGCACATCTTGCGAATGACTATACTGGGACTAAAATATATTCTGATCATAGTGACGTTAAAGTGGAAAATTGCAAGAGTAATCAGCAAACAGGTACATCAGCTGAGAATAACAGTGAATCTCAAGAGCATGATAATAATAGAGGGGCAAAGAATAATGATATCAAAACAGAAGAAGTAAATGGCAGTCAAGTGGTTGCTGAAAATAAAGTAGGGGTGCAAGAGAACAAAATAAAAACGAATATGGGTAATGAAATACCGCGATGCAATTGTTTTCCTTCCGGGAATCTCCCTCCGGAACCGGGCATGTACTATACGCACTTGGGTTGCTCCAGCGACCTTCAAAATTTACGCAAGGACTTTGAATGTCGGACGGGGTTGAATGGCAAAGCCATTCGCATTGAAAAAATTAAATACACGGGCAAAGAAGGGAAATCTGCTCAAGGCTGTCCAATTGCCAAATGGGTAAGTGTGATGTGATTGACAATAACAACTTGGTTATAATACTAATAATTTTCTGATTGAAATTGCAGATTATCCGTCGTATGGATTATGAAGAAAAGTATCTGATCATAGTAAAACATCGCCAAGGACATAGTTGCTATTCGGCGTTTATCGTCGTTTGCATAGTTGCGTGGGAAGGCGTCTTGCAAACACAAGCCAACAATTTATACGCATTATTAACCGATAAACTCAACAAGTTTGGTCTTCCAACCACTCGTCGTTGCGGAACGAACGAGCAACGCATGTGCGCCTGCCAAGGACTTCATCCCGAAACTTGCGGCGCGAGTTTTTCCTTTGGCTGCTCCTGGAGCATGTACTACAACGGATGCAAATTTGCGAGATCGAAATGCGTACGCAAATTCCGTCTGGCGGCGCAAAATGAGGAGAAATTGATCGAGGAAAAATTACAAGAGTTGGCCACCTATCTCGTGCCATTATACAAAACTCTCGTACCGGTGGCCTTCAAGAACCAATGCGCGAATGATGTTAAAGGCTTGGAATGCCGTCTTGGCTACGGTAATACCGATCGACCGTTTTCTGGCGTTACAGCGTGCTTAGATTTCTGCGCGCATTCGCATAAAGATACTCACAATATGAATGATGGATGCACCGTTGTGGTAACCCTCACGAAGGAGCGGGTGTTATGTCGTAAACCACTGGACGAACAGCTTCATGTCCTGCCATTGTACACTGTTGAGGACACAGATGAATTTGGTACCAGTCAATCTGAAAAGATAAAGAATGGTAGCATTGAAGTACTTAAAAGGTAATAATTTAGTCATACATTATTTAAAGTATAAAGTTTGAAGAGGTGTGTTGAATATGTGTTGTGGTTTTCAGTTATAAATGTGAAGTGCGAGTGCGCACAGTGCCATTGCCAAGCTGCAAAAGAACCAAAAAGCAACCAAAGGACGAGGTGGAACAATGCAAAGCAAAGCGAAAATCAACCGGAAACGAAGCATCCCCTAAGCAAGTAATATCACTGTCGGAGTCGGATGCGTTGCAGATAGCGCAAGTGTCGAGTACGAATCATAAACTTCAAGAGTCATCAATAGTCAAGTGTCACACGCATACAAAGCAGCCACTTCCAGGGGATTCTCATCCGCATTACCATCCTCATCAACAACAACATCATCATCATAGTATTCAGGAAAACACCACATTGGAAAACTGGAACAATCCACGCACTGCCTTTAATCTAACATATCCGGTTATCAGACCGTATACGTACACACCAACTGATCACGCATTACAGCAGCATACGAGTACGAATCAGTATACAAGTGGCAGAATGATGCTGCCCATGCAAATGGCCAGCAGCTATCAGTCTGCTAATCACAAAGTACAAGATAGCATCTCAGGTTCAACAAATAGCACAAGTAATCAGCAACTAGGATACGATTACAAGCATCTCAGTATGCAATTGCCTATACAATCAATTCCAATGCCATACTACTACCAGCAGTCGTACTATAACCATACCCAAACGAATTGTAGTTACCCCATCGGCTTCGACCCCCGAACGTACAACTATCAAATGCCAGTAATGCCTACCTGCGTGCCCAATCGCAACGACAACTGGACCCCTTTCGCAAATCGCCCACTTCTGCCACCGTTACCACCAAGTAATCCAGGATTACTGGGTTTTCAAGCAAACGGCTTGCCCATGAGCATGCAGGCGATATCGCAACTTAAGCAATCACCGGCGATTGGTACAGTGAAGGAAATATCCGAGAATTTAGAATATTTTAAAGACTCCACCATTGGTGGTGTGGCAATCGCACTGAGTCACGGCAGTGTGTTATTCGAATGCGCCAAGTATGAATTCCATGCAACAACCGCGTTGAAATCACCAAATCGCCTAAATCCAACTCGAATTAGCCTGGTGTTTTACCAGCATAGAAATCTCAATAAGCCCAAACACGGCTGGGATGCGTACGAAGAGAAGATGCGTTTGCGAAAGATGGGTGTCAGTATTAGTACTACGACTACAGCCACTGTAACAAAACCCATTGATCCTGGTACACTGGACGCGTCCAGTAAACTCTTACAATTAATGCCAGGCGTTGCCTCGTTCCATGCTTACGTTCCAATGCAACCCCTACCCGACTATTATCAACAATCAGCAACGTATGGTATTTAAATCTTGCTCAAATCAAATCTTCGTTGCGATGCAAACCAAATCTATGAACAACCATTTGAAATAACGCCATTTTTTCTAAACACAAACGAATAATTGTAAATTACTAGAGTATATAAACTATTGATGATAGCATATGAGTAATAATCATAAGATAGATGAAACAAACATATTTAAAGTCAAAGAAATTTTGTGAATTGAGACAAAACAAAAAAGTTGAAAGAATATTTATGTAACAATAGTGCCTGTATCATGTATGGATCTCAATGGTATTTTATTATAAAAAGAACTAAGCATGATTTGCTCTAATTATATAGAAAGAAAAACGTATATATAGAGAGAGGGAGCTAATTATTTAAATAATTGCCGCAGACAGACAGACAGACAGAAAGCTCTACAAGAAATTATAGTTTCTCAAGCACAGCAAATGCTATGACAGTACAAAGTTAGTTTACCATTTTTTATGGCGAATTTTACAGTGTGTAAGGCAGTGAGACCGAAATGCAATTCAAGTGCTGTATAATTAAATTATTTCTTGTCAATTTTCGGCCATATTTGAGAGAGATTACGAGAATATTACGTGCGACTAATGGAATTATTTGGTCACCAGTCAGTCAGTCATAGTTATTAGAGTATTAGAGATCTTATATGTTAAGCGTCTTATCTTATTATTCGATTCGTTTTGGCGAGCACAGCCAGCCACATGATAAAAATTAATGCCATATTGATGCACTCATCGATTTTTTGATTTGACGTTTCGAACCGTTTGTTGTTTTTAATATTTAGTTTAAACAATTTATGCAGCTGAATGCGAACGCAAAGCTTGTATAGAAACGAAGGCGGCGCTTTCCACGCGCATTGCATGAGCATTTTCTTTATAGATTATGATTATTCTTTTTTGGAAACGTCACGATGAACATTATCGTACGTTTTCCACGTTTGGTCAAAGCGGAAAACGCGTTCCAAATATGCTCTCTTGTACATTTTATATTTATTATTATTTAACTTTAGATAACTTTCTATCCATATCTAATGTTTTTGCATAGGCTGACCTAGAAACGAATCTCTTTCCATTTTCAAACACTACGACGATTCTTTTCTTCTCTTTGAATAGTTTTCGTGTATGTACATTGTTTATAAACGTTTTTAGTTTGTAAGTTAAGCAATTAATCTATAACTTAGTAAGTGTAAAGACGGCGTGGCGTGAAGAACAACCGAGTGAATATGAAATATGTTCTGATGAAGAGCACGCGGTTGCGTTAGAGGGAAAACCAAATAATTGTAAGAAAGAAAAAGAAATGCATCGATTGCATGATAAACGAAACGTATGAATATTATTCAATCACATATTTATTGCTATTATTATCAACAACTATTTTTATTGACTCTAATTTATTCTTTTTTTATTGCTATTATTATTTTATTGTCATGAGCTATGTTAGCGTAGTAATATAATGAATAGTTTTATCGCAAAGTATTTTGCTCTCATCCAAAGCATGTGCAAACTTTGCAAACGCCATTTTTTGTCTGGTACGTTTCGCAAACTTGCGCATAATTGCCATTTAATTTATTTATTATGTAAATGTAGTAACGAGGGTGAAGATGATGATGATGGACTGCATCATGCAACCGTAAAACGAAATTTGAATAGTAACAAAAGCAATCCAACAATATCAATAAATCTAACAATAATATTGATCATTTGTATAGAAACTATTTGATAATATTTAATGATATATTATATATATTTATCGAAAGCAAACAAAGTAGAATTTTAAGTGGATAACGAGATGATAAAGCAGAAAGATGATGCGTGTTGCCATTGATGAAAAATATTCCATCTTTACGATAGTTTAGTAGCAATTTTACCAAATAAAAGTATTTTTGACAAAGGAGGAAGACGAATCTATTATTGCAAGTAAACAAAACGCAATTCGTTTTGCAATTGATAAAAAATTAATGCCTTTCTGGAAATATGTTTGCCTTTATGCTTGCCATTATCATGTAAATATCAAAACACAAATAACCGAAAACAATTGCGACAAAAATTCGCAATTCATTCCTTTTGATTCGTTCTCATCACACTATTACGAATGCATTCCAACGTTGATTGATCGATTGATGAATGAATCGCTAATTACTACGAATCATTTCATTGGCGAGTATCTTGCATTTGAGAAACAAGTAGAAGTACTGTTGATATTTGATGAAAGTCTATTTTGTAATTGTCATATATTAAGTGCAAAGAATTATGAAATTTGAACAGATTCTGAAGTATTTATGAAGAAGTCATTCCACGGTATTGAAGTAAGTCTATTAATTGAAATTGAATGATGAATGTTAATTGCAAACATTGCATTACGAATTTATTATTCATTTCGCACATGAATTGAATCGTGTGTAATGCGCGTAGAAATATATCTATAGTGTTTGCTAATAATTTATTGAATATTTGTATCGATTGATTGATTGATTGATGAGTACGTGTTTCATAATTGGTTCATTCATTAAGAAAGCCAAAATTCCAGAAATAATAATAAAGATGATGTAAAGAAAAAATGGAAAAAGCAAAGAGAGATTTTTAAATACATAGATACAAATTGGTTGTAGATTTCTAGGTATTTTATAGAAGAGAAAAATGAGATGAGAAATTATATGAATATATTTTTGACAAATAAAATAACTAGATATATAAAAATTGATTAAAACGTAAAGTGGGAAGAAACCGATGTGCGAATAATGTGAAAATGCAAATAGATTAATAACTAACGTTTAAGATAGTGTATGAAAGCAACCAAAGCAAAACTTTATTACACCCATTGTATTATTACTACTACTACTATTATTATTATTATTTGTAATAAGAAATATTTAGATAAGAGTTTTGGACATCTTGTAGCGACACTCGATGATAAAAGAAATGAAAGATGAATAGTCATTAGAAAGCATTGATTAACAATGCACGATCGATCATTAATTAGATTTTTGTAGATATATTTGAGAATACGTATTGAAGTGAATGATCCCAAAATTATAAAACTTTTGATGCCAAATGAGAAATGAGACACTTTTGAGAGCCTAAAGTACTATTTAAATTATGAACTATTGTCATAACACACAAAGCACGAAGAGAAAGAGTTATAGAGTGAAATTAATAACAATCTACTAAAGCATTGTGCGAGAAATAAAAGGAATGAAGTTTCATTAGCAATACTTAATAAAGTATGTTGTGTGACTTATCGATGATCAATCAGAGTGAAAATAATAAGATTATTGCGTAAATCGGCAAACAAACAATGAATTTCCATATTCATAATCATTATTGAAGAAGCAAGCACATATTAAATATAATATATATATTTATTGCATTTTTATGAGTGACGTTTATAAAGTGCGCAAATGGTTTGCGCGTCTTTCTGTTGCACGAGAGAAGCGAAACAGCGTGTAATCCGAAAAAAGAATTATGTCATGTGAATAACTATTTAATAATTAATATATCATAATTTTAATACGCGTGTGTCTATCATTTATGCCCTGCGCTATCAATATGTAAACATTACATCCGTTTAGGTAAATTTAATCTTGTTCGCATTAATTCATCTATTGTTTAGCGATCGCGTAATTTAAATAATGCCTTTTCGAGTGTAAACAATCTTGTTTCGCTCGTTTGCTGCGCTATGCGCAAGAGGTCGCGTTAACTGCTGAATCGCATGCAGTTTGTACGAGTTAAATTTTTGTTTGTTCAATGCAAACGTAACAAACAACAACATGTGGAAAAGTTGAAGAGTCTTCTGGCTGTGTGTTTGGATGAAAACCTGCGGAAGGTTTTGCACACACGGTAAGTAAGTAAGTAAGTAAGTAAAGTAAGTATACGCGTTGAACAACGAGCTGATGCTGCTGCATCCATCCAAACCGGTTGCATTCGAGACTTTTGAAACTCATTTTCAACTCTCCTACCACTTTTTATTACTTATTCAAGTTTAAAACCGATGAATGCTCGATGTGTGCATAATGCGTCTACGCAATCGACAGCCTGTTTGCTTTCAATGTTGTTTGACGAATTTGTTCATCATGAAATTATGCCAAGTCTTTCAAACCTTCTTAAATCACATCCAAAAAATACTTAAGTCGAATTAAGCACAAGAATTCTACTTTTCAAAGACTTTGAAGATCGTGAATGAATTATTTTCAAGATGCGAAGAAAAGGTTTCCTCTGATAGGAAAGACTTAAGTCTTGAAATTCTATTGCTGATTGATAGTAAAATATTAAATTGATAAAGTAATTCAATAAAAAACAAAGTGAAATAGAGAATTTTCAGGATTAAGAAGAAGATTGAATCTAACTTTCCTAAACACCAAAAAACTTTGAGGCTTAAGTCATTTTAAGTTGACTTAAATGTCGTGGTTAGAGTGGTATAAATGGGTAATAAGTTATTGATTATGATAGTTAAATAGTTAAGGGAATTATGTGCGAAATTCCTGCAGGATTGCGCGGAATGCAGACGCATTTTTGCAGGAGGAGAGCATATGTGTGTTGAATCGAATACGTGAATAGAGCAGGACTGGAAAGATTGGTTTCGGCGTTGGTTTGCGTCTGGCGCACAGAAATTGGCTGCTGCTGGCTGCCGCCGTCGATGGCTGGCTGTCTGCTCTAGCCTGCGAGCTGCAGTTTGATCCGTCCTGCTGCAGTCACTCGCCGATCGTCGAAGAGTGCTACGCGCGACCGCGAGTTTACGACTCTTCGCTGAATCTCTCTCTATGCAATTGTGTTTTGTTTAAAGTGCTTCGCGGTTTTATGATTTCATAACAATTTGAGATTTTGTTCTATCGACTTGTCACAAACAACAACAGCAGCAAATAGCGCAAAGTAATAAATAGTTGGGTGGTTAGTGTTTGTTCACAATTTGGAGATTTCTATTTAACGAGCTTTTTTTGATTCCAACGTAAGTACTAATTCGAATTGTTACACAAGCCGATTAGGTACGAAAAATATGAATTATTTGGCGTTACATGGTTTACTCACTCGCATACATATTTATTGGCGAGGCGTGGTGTGCGCAGACTTTACGTTTTTCATTTGCAATTATCTGGCGAAAAAACGAAGAAAGTGAGCGATCAAAAACTATAGAAAGCAGTAATGCCAGTTTTATGTCGCGAAAAAAGGAACGCGACAATTGAGCGTAAAAATTTTCAGTCAAAATTTATCACGACGCAGGCGAATTAGTTTGTTGTTAGTTTAATTACAAGGTGTGCGTTGAGTTTTTTTCGGAAAGTTTGCAAAAGTCTTTGGTACGAATTTTTTCATCGTCTGGTCGCGTCTTCTGCGGTTGCATTGCAAAGTGAGGAAGAGGACGCAGAAGAAGAAGCAGCAGCAGCAGCAGTAAATGTTTCTTCTTCGACCGGCTGGTTTACTATTGAAGAGCAGCAACCGTCCGTCTGCTGACCGTTCGCTTCATCCGCCCAACTCTTTCGTCCGTTTATTCTTTCATTTCGTCGACGACCAACTCAACTCGTCTTTTTTGCTTTACTCTTATTTAGTGCCCTGCTTTTTTATTCGTCGACTGTCTTTTGGTATGCGTTTGGTTTCCTAACCTATCGTTTCGTTCATGACTTGCTTTTTTCCACTTTGCTGTTACTTTCAGACGAATAATAGCCATTTAGTTAGTGATAGCGTTCTATTCGTTGGTTCCCTGATGGTTATTATGACTCTGACTCGAACTCGGTGGTCACTCAGCCACGGCAAGGTCGTCCGCATGGGAAATTACGCAAAATCAGACTTTTCTATTGCCTTAGCTAAGAGCTAATTTTCAATTTAAATTTGCATGCGAATTATGAGAATGATCTCTAAACTTGAATAATTTAATTGTTTATTATATAAATCATATTGCTGTTTAAGCATGTCAAGGGATAATTAAAATGCATTTAAGTGATGAAATAAAAACTGATGAAATTGCGTACACGTTGAGGAAATTATTTAATTATTACGATTGCGTCGTGTTTTCTATCTAATTTTGTAATAATGTTTATTATAACTAAACTACGTGTCGAAATAAAGTTATCAACTTCATTATTTAATTAGCTAATTAACGTACGTACGTAATAAACATTTGTCTATTTTTCATCCGAGAAATATGGTTTGATTTGTTTGCGTTTTGCAGAATTAGCACGAGCCAGTTCTTGATCACATTAATGAAGATGGATAGATAATAAGGCGCACATCCTATACGATAATTAAGCTCGTCTTGCGCAGTGCAGCTCGCGCTAAAGAAGGATCATATTGAGATGTAAAGATAGCAATGCAATTTCTCATCTGTTTGCGCGAATTACAATCCGCAATAGGCGAATAACGGCATTCACAGTCGGTCAGTGGGTTTCTTGTCCACATTTCTATTAGTTTATCTTATTTTCGGATGGATCGATCAATCAATATATTGTAAGATATTTTTGTTAATAATGCGTTAAATTATTTTTTGCTATTTATAAGGGTTATTTACTTACGTTTTAATTGGATTTATATTTACTTTTAACATGCAGATTACCTTAACGAACAATTGAATTGTACGAAATTAATTTGAATGGATAGCGTAAAATATGTACAAATAAAATAAGTATTGTTCGATGTGGCGTTTTACGTAGCGAAAATAAATGGCAAATTAGTCATGTATCATTTACCCTTATCAATATCCAAAAAAAAGTTCTCACGACGCGCAAGCTTATCAATGATTAAACTATTCGATGAGGTATTTTGTTGAACCAATAAACCGCCCTCGAGCGTAAAATAGGCACAGCAAATTTGCAATCGTGTTCGCGATTTGGATTTAATTGCTTTCCTACGCGCGCATTACACAATTGTTGTCAACAATCGTCAATGAGCATCAAGAGAGTGGGCTGATTGAAATTCCCACGTTTGATAAGAATTTAGAGGGTGTGTGTGTGTGTGTGTGAATTGAAATTGGTTACAAATTGATTCAAGTGATCAATTGATAAGTGCAATGAGCAAGAAAAGAATTCAAAACATATAAATTGCAATGTAATTGATTGTAGGTAAAGTGAATGCAATTTAATTACTTAGTTGCTATCAGCAACAACAAAAATTCAATGGGAATGTATGCGCGCATTTTTGCTGAAACGAATGCGAATAGATAAGGTGTACGTACGAAATGGGAATAGAAATGGAAAAGTTGCTGCATCTGCATGAATTTATGCATTTGCGATTAAATGGACGGCGACGAACGAATTAAATCGCATTGGAGGATGGCGATGAAGCGCGCGCGCGCGAGTTGCGTTCGTGTTTGCGAGTTGCGTCGCGCTGAGAGATAATAAAGCATGAAATGAGTAATGAATAATGCATTATGGATAATGGATAAAACGCTGAAATCGTTTAAAACGCATGAGCATAACATATGTGCACATCGAGATGAAACGCAAACAAAACACCGATTAGTTTTTCCGGTTTTGTTGCGCGTTTTAAACATGAAATGGTTTTTAAATGTTATGAACTTTAAATGATACTCAGACTACTTTTTAAATAATAACTCGAAAGTACGTAAAAAATTAGTAGAATGTTTTATTAGTTGAAAATTCAAGTGAATTTCTAGTAAAAGCAATGCCAATATGTCTTAAACTTTGCGAAATAAAAGTAATCGAGCACCCTTTATGAATTGAAATAATTTTTGGGGTATTTACCGAAGATATGTCTAAGAATTGCGCCCTCCATGTAAGACATACATTTCTGGAAAGGTAGTTTTTTACTTGATCGCTAAGATTTAGCATTAGAACTTTTCGCAAGTTTCAAGGCGAAAGGGGGTACCCCCTCGGTTAGCATATTATTCAGATGCCTACTAATACCAAGTTTATAAATTTCTCAAAAATTTGTAGTGTTCCAATTATTACCTACTATTCAGATTTTTAACTTCGAATCAATTTTATACGTTATCTTGGATTTACCATTATAACTTTTTGCAACCTCAAAGATGAAAGCGGGTACCCCCTAGGTCAGCGCATTATTCATATACAACTTGTTGTATTTCACCCTTGCTAACAGCATTTAATTACTGATGATCTACATTTTTCTTTACGTTTTTTGAAGTGAAATCTTAAAATATTTTAATGTATGAATTGTTTTTGGAAATATTTTTCTCAATTTTTGCCTCGAGCCAAATGAAACAAGCAAAAAACTTATGTAATTTAGTGAAATTCTATTTCAATATTTCTATTATTTATTCATGTATTCACGTTGAAATAAATTTAATAGATGTTGTCATCGAAACGAGTTTCATATAAGTGAATTGAGTGATTTGCATATTGTCCTTTCAAAGTCATGCAAGGACGCCTTGCTGAACATATTTGTGCGCACTTGTCCATTTTTAAACTCCTTTTGCATGTTTATTTATTGTACGTAACTTCCTGCTGAAGAGCGCATTGTAAATAATTAATTAATTACGTGGAAATCGCTTAATTACCTCGATACCGTATGCAAGCAATTCGGTTAATTGTTCTTTGAATTAAACACATTTCAGCGTTTCCTTTCTGCGCGCGATTTGTGAAGTGAGTAGTAGAAGCTGATGTGTTGTGATTACAAATTAGTTTAATGAGGTGCATGAAATTTTTAATGAATGAAAATTCATTATTTGCTCTTGATATTGGCGGTTTGCTTTTGTTTTTAATTACAACATATATTGTATTGTATTAAATCTAAAGAAGAGAGATTAATTACGAAATTAGTTGTTTCCTCAAACGTTATGAACTGACTTCTTGCAATTAATAATTACGCATTAATTAAGCAAATAAAGTTTAAAGGAAACAGGATGAAAGAGAGAAGACGCAAATTGCATAATGCGCTTTACGTGCGTATTGCACGTGGGCGACATATAAATAAATGAACGTGTTGAACACACATATGTTGAAATTTTGTTGGGTATATGTGTGATGTTGCTACTCGCGTGCATAATTGCATAACTCAATTAGCTGCAACCTGCATGTGATGCTCAAATGCTAATGAGCACATCTATCTCATCGTGAAATTACTCTTAATTGCTCTAATTACTTACGCTTTATTTTATCATTGCTTTACCGATATAAAACATCAACGTATTAATAACAATAATGCAAATTGTCATGGGCGCAATTTACGAATATTGTCATTTACTAATTAACATTATAATTAACGTGTTTAGAAAATGAGGAAGAAAGCTATTAACAATTATCAGTAATGAGAAATAAGAGAAAATGCTCTTTTTCATGAAAACTGTTTAAGGAAAAAATTAATTATTAAATAACTTGAACAACAACAGTAGCAATAAAGTTCCATGTTTTGAAGTATGTATGTCATTAAAAAAATTCTGTATAAATAACCGTAATACGTTGATTAAATGGTCCACGATAGAGGAAAAACAAAGAAGCAGCAAGAGCGACGATTAAGAGAAGAATGAAAATACGAATTGTTGTTGAAGAATGAGTGAGAGATGCATAGCTAGCAACTTTTACGGTTGTATTTTAACAATACATATAGTTAGTTAGTTATATCTGCATGAATGTAATATACAAGATTTGTTACTAGTGTAACGGTTCTTTCATCCGCTTTGTCCATTCGTTGGCGCACATTTTGCCATTTGTCTTTTAGTTAAAACTTGAAATTTTCCTCAACTTTTATAACAGTTGATACGTGAGCGCTGTATAGAGAGCCAGCCGTATCGTATGCATGTGTGTCCTGAGCATTTGCATAAAGTGTTCGAGTTCAACTGGTTCGAATTCGTTCAAGTTTCGCAATGTTAGTGTATCACTAGGAATAATTTGCGAGCGTGCTGATGTCAATGTACTCTTAAGAGACTTGTTTAACCTCCAGGTTTCATTCTTTGTTCGCCGTGTATTTTTGCATATTTCAAAAATTATTCATGAAAAATATCTCAAAGCAAAGCAAACCTTTCTGCATCAAAATCTAAGCAGTAATACTAATTTAACTAGGATTACAACACGAGATAATCATAGCAGAAAAAGAGGTTATCCTGGTAATTTTTGCGTTCAAGTTATATCACATTTTCAATTTCGTTTTATTGTCATCATGGTCAGTGGATATTTTGATAGCCATTCGTGACTCGCCTGATGATGATGATGACATTAATAATCATGCGTTATTTTTTTCTTCATACGAGTAAAAGTGTGAATATTACAATTCACTATTCATTTTCGTATTAGTAAATAATTATTTTTCTAATGAACTTTAAATGAGCGAATGGAATTTACTTTTAGGAGTTTGTTTGCTTCTTCAAAGAGTTCAAAGAGTTCAGTGAGTTTAAACGTGCAAAATGTCGATTGGCAGAAGAACGCGAGAAACGTAATGGTTAAATGTAATGATGATACTCGAGTCACGAGATGATTTTATCGAATATTACGCTATATTATATTATGTTATGTAATATTTTCAAGTTTCCAATAGAAAAACGAAAATCTAAAGTTTATGCCATTTTTTGCTAATTGTTTGTTCAGTCAATTGATTAATGATTTGTATGACCTTTACTAAATCATATTAAATGATGAAATTATTTAGTATTTCATCAAATTAATAATTAGAAAACTTACTAGGAAATTTAATGTAGTGATAAACTCTTAAATATTTAATTAATTAAAAAATTTCCTAATCTATTAATTGATAATTATTATGACGCCAAGTAAAGTAATTTATTTGATGTTTGCTTAAATGATTTGATTAATTATTATTAATCAGAACTTATTTTTTGACTTATTTAGTAATTGTCGAGTCAACGGTACTATTAAGCACTGGGTAATACGCTATTTAATAAACAAAATAATTTAGTAATCGTAACGTTTCAGACATAACGTAATCTAATGACAAAAACGTAATTTAAAGTCGGTGAGCACGTCTGGTGGAAGCGGAAAGTTCGTTAGCGGAACAAAGCATTTACACGAGTTAATATGCAAAGTTAGTGGGACATTAGAAACGGAAAAAGAAACAAACGCTGCCGCCGTTGCCGCCACTGCAGTCGCTAATGCAACACGAGTAATACGAAGACGAAGAGCAAGTCTCCGAGACTCGCAAACGCAACGCAACGAAAGGGTCAACGCGGTGCGGTCTGTTACTTCGCCGATGGAAAGCGTCACCGTTATCTTAATCGCGCATTTATTCACATTCTGAGTGAAACACACATTTAACGCAATGCATGCGCGCGCGCGTCGCGTCCAACTTAACTACTTACTTACTCGTTTGCTGCACGTGCAAATCAAATTGCGAATATTAAATAACGCATGTTTATAATTATTATATCTTCTCTTAATTGATAGCGATCAAGTTTCATCTTGCCAACCTTTTATTTTTTCTAAATTGCCGTTAGATTAAACGTCTTATGTAATTTTTAAATGTCGAATTTTTTCGGTAGAAATTGTGTTGTTTGTTATACTTTTTGGAACATTAATTAAAAGGTAATTAGTATTCAAATTCGTGAAAAGCTATTATAATTTTTCTCACGTTCGCAATTCACGCAGGTAGCTAAAAAGTGACATTTAACGAATGAGACTAATATTCTAATAAACTAATTAATTTTCTCCAAATGAATGCTAAATCACAGCATTTATATTCAAAAAACGCAGCGTGATAACTAACGATGATAAGCAATGAAAAGAAATGCCAATTAAGAAGTAATTCGTTGCAGGAATTTGTTGCAATTTAGTGTTTGAATTCAGCTGGGTTTCAATGTTGCAGATGATGATAATTAATACGAAAACTATACCGCATACTTAATTAGGTACGATCCTAATTAATGCTAAAAACCTTCTTTTTCTTCACTTGCGCTCATTCTCGAACCATGTTTATGCAAATTTACAGTTTTCTTTTTTACCTCGACAATGGAATATCGAAACAATGGCTTGATTAATTGAATTTGGATTAATTAACACCAAAGTTCAATGTGCTAATTAATTAATAATCCACGAGTTTAATTTTCACCGAATCAAAATGCAATTTCTAAAAGTCTTATCAATTCGCCAAGAGAACTGCAATTAAGCGTGAAATATCATTGGATATGCAAATATGGCAGGGAATTTTTATAGCTACAAGTGTCTTAATGAAGTATCTTAATGAAGTTGTTAATCACCGCGTGAAAGTGACACTTTGTTCATTCGGTTCGTATAAGTTTGACGCGCTTTTGCAATATTTTTGCGTGAACATTGTTTGCTCATTTTTGCTCAACACTTGTTTAGGTCTTTAGCTTGCTCATTAACAAGTCGCAAACAACATCAAAGCAAGAATTGTTGCTTTTTGTCCTTTGTTGACTCAACTGCCAGTGGTTTTTTGTGTTTCATGCTTCAACACATGATAGGTTGAGTGTGTTTCGTGATTGCATCAATTAGCTTGCGTTTTTGCGTGTCGCATTTGTTGTTTGACGTTGATGTTGCACTCATCGTTTGCTTGATTTATACGCGTACTCAAAGAATATAGTACTTTACGTACTTTTCACCAGTTAACAAAGTGTTGTCAAGAAATATTGAGTTTGCTGGCATTTAAATCTAATAATAATAAATCCCTTATTAGGGGTACTCACCTCATAAACTTTGGTTGCTGTTGATGAATTTGAATAGATATTCTGAAACAACAAGAAGAAAAACGAATAAGTTTTTGATATTGGAGAATGAGTTGTGATACACCTTGTAAAGTGAGGGAATGTAGATGCAGTAGCATATTGTTGCATAGCAAATGCAATGCAATTAAATACTTTCTATCTGCAAACAAGTGTGGACGCGTTGAAGCAAAAGAGTTTTATGTGCTTCTTGGAAAAATTGTGAGACGTGTGTTACACTTTTACACTTTTCGTATTGTGCAAAGTTTAATGTGTCGTCAACTTTTGTAAAAGGGTTCATTAGAGCGCAAAAATTTTACTACTTTTACTTGCTTACTTTTACTCGATGATTATATAAGTCAAAGCTATCATATTTTTAATTTTTCGCCAACGATAAAAAGAAAAAAAGAAGTTTTGCTAATACTACTTAAGCACAGATAAAACTTTCAGCATGTACTCGCATTTCATTTCAAGTATTAACCGAAAATTACCTCATCGAATGAAACAAATGTGTATTTGGCAAGAACGCCATTGTTGCAAGAAAAGGCGTCTGCTTGCTTTCAACGTTTACACGCAGTTTTGCATTCATTTTTTTCCACGTCTCACATCTCTTCGTTGCGAATGAATTCGCAACACGTTCGCAACCTACGAAAAATGCATTGTGTGTTCTTTCATCACACAGTTGCTGCACTTTATTCTTTACCGCTCCACGTTGCATTCTGTCTTGTGAATGCAGCCAGTATGCAGTTATATAACGCATTGTTTTCGTGAAATTGCAATTAAAATTAAGCAGTTAATTGGGTTTTATGACAACAATTGTAATGCGATTTCATTAATTAAGAGCCGATAGAAAAATACGTGCGAAAAAAGTGACGGTGAGCTTAACAAATTGAAACAAATGAGGAAGCGAATAAATTTAATGCGCAATTTGATTTGCACGACGCGTGCGTCTGCGTGGTGGAATTTAAAAATCAGGTTAGTAAAACGCAAATTCATCCAATTAGCTCACGGATCCATTCACAACTATTCATGGAATGAAACACAGGGAAAGAATTGACTTGCTGCTGACTTACTCAGCTAGTTAAACTAAGCTTTACCGTATTACAATGTTATGATCGATGGAAATGAACGTAATCAACAATGAATGAGTGAACCAACAGCGAGTGAATAAGAGCACAAGTTATATGCGTATTGTATTCTTGCAAGATGATCAAGTAGTGTAATTAGTTTACTGATTGTTCTCACTGCTTGTAATAAACAAATTCTCGCGTTTCTAAAAACTGAGAAATAATATTTTGCATTATTTGCAAATGAAGTAATGGTTAACTCAAAATGTTAGTTGTTCATCAATTAAGCCAAACTCCAAATTTGCACGAGACTAATTCAATTTAGTCAAGTCTTAGTCATCTGCCACGTAAAAGCAGGCGAAACACGTAAAACTAGACTGCTATAACTTTGATTCAGTGCTTGCTTGAGTCACTCAGCAGGCGCGTATAGAGAAACTGAGAGAAAGATAAGAGCGTGTGTGGTGTTGGTTTTATTTTGTTAGTGCAAGTTGCAAGAGTGCAACGCATAACATTTACGTGGGCGGCATTTATGTCGGTGTCACCCTCGCAAAGGGCCGGTGGTGTTAAGATATTGTTTAGTTGTTGCTGGCGTCTGCGTCCATTTGTTCCTTCGTTCACTAGGATTATCGTTAAGTGCCAGCAGAATGCACACTAGTGACTAAACTCGTCTTACTTACTCGACTCTCACTTCTGACATGAGGCGAACTGAGGGTGTTTTAGACGCATTTTAGGGACTTTTGTTAATATTTGCAGTGTTTGTCTTTCTACCAGTTGTGTAACTAAATTGAGTGTGTGTTTTCTTGACAAGTTGTAAGACTTAATTATCTAATCGAATTATAGCTCGTCATAACAGTTATTGATCTAAATATTCCTTATAATTATGATGAGCATCAAAGTACGGAAAGATGAAACAACAGTTTGGTATCTCTTAAGATCATTGTTCTCAGCCAGCCTGAGAATTGGGTGATAAAAATTGGCGTACAGATTAACAATAAATAGCATATGCATACAAACAGCACGTACAATGTGTGTACGCGCATAAACGTCATGCAAGAAATTTGTGTTAATAACAACAATAAACTATGCACTGCCCGTATTCGTAGACTCGTACGAAGAGTGGCTATTATGCTTGCTTCCAAGATGCAATAGCATGTGTACTCACTTGTAAGATATGAGCATGTGACGCAAATAACAGGCCATGAGAATTGGAGTATTCCACTAAAGTTCTTTCTTCCTTCGAGCGATTTCTTTACTTACTTACTCCTCTGCCTCTCTTTCTTAATTATTATAATTGCTCGCATAGATCACGATTGTGCTATAATAATAATTATTTGCTGCTTTTTTCATTTCGTTAAATGTTATTTATCTTCGAACAATAATTATAAAATTTTTCAGACTTTTTGCCACTTTAATTTGTAATAAAGTTGTAACTTTTCAGGTGAATTAAGAAGAGTGTTGTAAATGAAGATGAATAAAGTTCATGACTGAGAAAAATGAGCAGAGGTATCAATGATATTTGTTTTGGAGGTCTTGATGAGAAAAGAGTGAAGAAAGTTGAATCAATATTGAAATGTTTTTTAAATGCTACGTTACGCCACTGTAACTGTTTCACTGTTGTGCATGCATTCCTTGCGAGCATTGAGTGTTCATGATGATGAAGAAGAAGAAGAAAAGAAGAAGAAGTCTTCTTTGATGCCCGCTGGTGTTTGCTGGCGTGGCATACATGTGCGCTGACATGGCAGAGAAAAGGTTAAGCTCTTGTTCCACGTCGGAGGAACGCATAACGATCATTAATTTGGGGCGGCCAAACCTTTATGAATAATGCCAATGCGAAAATTATCTTGTGAGAGTTGTAATTATCGTTCTTCTCTTACTTTTTCAATATTTCTAATCCTAGTTTAAAATTCAGAACTATCTTGAAAATTTCAATGGCGAAACTTTGATTGTAAAGTTCTTGACCTTACACTTGGTAAATCAATAAAATCCATCAAGTTCTTAACGCGTTGCATGCTTTTCTGATTCGGAATAATATTTGTGGATGTCTTGCGTGCGCAAGTACATAAATCATAATCTCTTATCGTTACTTCCACATGACGGAAGACAGGACCCGAAAGCGGTTTTTGCGTGTGGCAGTTGCTCGGTTTATTGGCTCGTTTTGCTCGTGTTTCGTCGCACCAGCCGCCCCCGAAGAATGCACACACGATTAGCCGCAAGGCGAGAGGGCTGCGGTTTCACTGGCGCGTGCACAAATTGAATGCACCCTCTCATCTACTTTTCAACGTTAATGCATTGCTCTTCCAATGTCAGATGCATCACCCGCCCCTGAATTAATGATCCTGTACTCAAATTGCTCCCTTTACGACTCAACTAGTTTTGTTTTATTTCCAACCGACTATTTCTTAATGTTATTGCTAATTACTATTTGGTTTACCAAGTCTCATTAAAAATACCTAATTGAGTGTTAAGTAATTATTCGAATTTGGCTGCAATCACAGTTGCAATAAGCAAAGTTGTTGTCGTTATTAAACATCTGCGAATCAATTTATAATCTTGACACCAAAAAGAAAGTGTTGGTGTGTTTTTCATAAAATCTTAGAGTTAATTGAATTTCGTTAAAAGCTGACAAAGTTTACGTTCAAGTGGAGGAAAAAAGTGTAAAACGAAAGCCAAAGAGTATGATGATGATGATGGAGAAAAGTACGTTTGGTAAAATAAGAGAATTAATTAAGGTTAATTATGAATGTTTTGTATACGCACGAGGAACGCCTTCGTCACATTTCTTGAGGCTTGACTTTGACTTTGATTTGGTGCGTTGCTTCCTTGACGAGGAGCTGCACATTTCAAGGTCTGACCATCATCATCATCATCATCATGATCATCAACAGCAACTATTATTATTATTAATAGTATGCAAGTTGTTTGCACCTTGTGATTATTAACTTTTTAATTTTTAACGTATCAAAAAACATTATTCAAATTCGATTTCGTTCATTCCTTGGAGCATGTTTAATGAGCAGCACTCTAATGTTCAGTTTTCACTTGCTTTTCGCTGATCGTACCTGATAAACTTGAATTTTGACAGTGATGTTTCGTTCGAGAGTGAAAAATATTTTTGAACATGTCACTTTTACTTGATTTTCATATTTGGTGCATAAGAGACCAGACTAGACTAGACTAATTTATTTACTTCCACTTTCAAAATTAGTCTGAAATGTAATACTTTTTTACATAAATTTATTCCTACCATAAAATAGCAGCTAGTTATTTAAATCTTTTGTTCTCTAAAGTTGAGCAAGATCGTAAATTCAGCAAATTATTGATAGCAATTGAAATCTGAACTTTTCTGCATGTTCGTCTTCCTTCTCGTCTCTCGCCTTTCGTTCACAAAAAGGGTAAAAAAAGTGCATTCCTGATTTCGCTTGCATTTTGCACGTTGTGATCTCACACGAAATGTCAGAATCGTTATTTTTTATTTGCGCATTTTATTGCCGCAATTTTATACAATTGCGAAACGCAATAGCATTATTGATCTTGTTGGCGGTCGTAAAGTAAAATATCGATTGCAAATTGAACCGAGAGCCGAGTAATTCCGCAATCAAATTCGCATGCGTGAGATGCAAATTGTAAAAATATGCATTCTTGTTTTTAATGTAGAGATAAAATCATTTTCAAGTTAACAACCTCATAATTTAGAATTATAAAAGAATTTATAAATAATTTTCAATTTGTATGTGAGAACATGATTTTATACTTCATGTCTTGACTATTATTATTCTAGAAGGATTAAAAATTTCATGAATATTTATGAAGAAATAATTAGAAATGTATTTTAAATTATTTTTGAATTAATTATTTCATATTTTCAAACAATAATAAGTGAAAATGTTACAAAAAACTTGTCACTCATTCTGAATTTCTCATTAGTCTCAGTTGTTTATTTTTTTATTATTTATTTAGTTGTCTGTGTTATTTTTTTACTACTTGTAGTGTTAATAAACGAGAGTGTTAGAGCGTTTTAAGGAAGCTAATCCAAATCCAGAACGAATGTAATTGCATGTTTAATTTTACTTTTTAAAACGTATGAGCTCTTTGTATGTTTTTTTTTTGTTCATTTCATGTAAAATTGTCTTATTATTCATCATTATTTCGACATGTTTCGTTTCACATGGATTCACTTACAATTCAATTCACATACAAAATATAAAGCATTCGCAATACGTAGCTACTCGTACAACTTTTCTATGTTTATCGTGAGTAATAAAGTTGTAGTGAGCATGCGTACGTTTTGGAAGCATTTTAGCTTTGCAATAAATAATAAGGAAAACACTTCTTTCAACACGAAAAATATATATTCATGTGTTCCATGTCCGCAATTTGATATTTAATCGAAATCTTCAACGACCATGAAGGTTACACGTGTAGTTTGTGTTGTAATCATGATTTTTTTTTATGTCCGAGTCGTGTTTTTTGTTTTTGTGCAAAAATAATACAATTATAAAAAATGTTTATAAATTGTCCATTTGTGGACTTCAGAAGATTCCTAGAACTTGTTTTTTTCCTTCTCAAGTTAAATAATTTCGCTTGAGATGATTATCTCGATTGAATTTTATCTTTGCAAATATTTAATGGCGAAAAATAAAAGATTATCTAAATTTATAATCTAAAGTAGGCAGATGGTAATAGTAGGTTTGGTTAAATAGTTTTATAGGTAATAAAAAGTACGTATGAAAGGAGAGTTTAGGATTTAATTGCAGTATACAAAATTTGTGCAAAAAATGGCGAACGAAATTGAGTTCATTTTCACTTCTTGCAGCAATTAGCACATCAACATCGCATCCTGGCGTGTTCGTTCGTTCGTTCGTTCGTTCGCTGCCGTTTTATTGCGCAAAAGGAATTGTCAATTGATTTCCGATTTTGGCGATTGCAATTAAACTACATGCAAGAGTGTGAACCTAGTTAGTTCTTAACGCTGCTATTTACGTTTACTATGAATTTACAACATTTGCCGTCAATCACTTGAAATCAAATTTCCGCTTGTTTAATCACCATTAAAGTCAAATTTAATTAAAAATGATTTATCAACCTTTTTTGCTTCTAATCACACGAGTCCTTATATAATAATCAAGTAATATGGTTAATTGTACAATCATTAAAGAAACTGTAAATTTTAGTTATGAATGAAACAGGGGCAATTCGGTTATAGCGACTAGAATTTCGGTTATAACGACGGTAGAAATCTTGCGAATAAAGCGATTGAATGAAGGAAGATCAAATTAATAAATAATTAATTAATTTTGCCATTCGTTTATAACGACCTCTGAATAAATGTAGGAACTAAATTTGGCAATTTTATCGTCGTAATAAGCGAAGTATATTATTATGAAAATTGAATTAATAAAAAATAGAGGTAGAATATTATTTTTTACGTTGTAATTTGATCAGCAGTTCCGTAATACGACCTTTGACTATTTATTTTCAATAACAAAGTTTGCCAGTCAACTGCACACAATATGAACATAATATGTTTTAATTGCGTGTACAATGAATAGCAAAATCAATGCGGAAATCGAATGTGTTTCTCATACTTGTATATCTTATGATTATCATATCGTCTTCATATCGATTTCTAACCGATCCGCTTCAATTATTCGCTTCTACTCAATGCCATTCATTTGAGTACTTTTTCTTCATTCATTTGCCTGAAATTGTGTTTGAAATTAGCTGTTCTAATTCAAAAATTGATGTGCAATTTCGTAAACGGTAAATAACGAAATGATATTTGCAAACGCAATTAAAAAATTAACAAACAATGCCAAAGTATGTTGCATTTTGTAAAACACAATTTATGAACCAGGAACTCGCTGATGCAAAATTTCCATTTTTAAGAAATGATGAATAATTATTAGTTTTGTAATTAGCTACTGTGCAAAAATGAAAGTACTACTTGGTCAATAGAAAATAATTTAAAATTGCGTTTAAAATTGCAAATTAGACATTTTAGCTTTTAACTCGATTCAAAAAAAAAATTGGAATAACTTTCAACATAAACGTTAATTATTAAGAAAAGTGCGTTGGTAAAGGTTAGAATATTTGCGATTTGAAGTAAAATGAATTTAGAAACATCCTGTTTAAACGGTTTAAAAGCTTGCGGTCATAATCTAGGTCCAGAGATAAAAAACTGGATGAAATATAGAGATGATAATCCCGCTTTCTCACCATGTATAGCGCGACAAACCGGTAAAGACGGCAAAGACGGCAAACGAAGGAGATAATCGCAACTAGCCGACTATAAATTTCCTCCCGAACCTACCAAACTCTTGCTGAAAATAGTTTTGCACCATTTACACATACCGAGTGTTCCTTTTCTTCACTCTTCAACTATTTTCTAATCTACCATTTCATTTAGCAAACTATTATTTACTAGCACACTTTGTAAGAAGCTATTTGACCTAATTGCACACGACGAGACATGTTAATTCGATAAAATTAGTTGCATTTCGCGCATTGCGCTATCTCCTAATGAAAGAAACAAAACTTAATTTTCATGTGCTTCAAGTGTGTGCCTTAAATGGTAATCACTTTATGTACTTGATTCTACACAATTTACACACTAAGTGCACTTGCTTTATCAATGAAAAAATAATCTTTGTGCATTCGTACAATGTTATTTTATTACATTGCATTCGTAATAATCTCTTCGTATCGCAACCAAACACAACAAACAGCAACAAACGCCGAGAAGAAGCAGAAGAAGAAATCTATTCTTATTTTATTTGTTCGTGTTCGTAACACTTTAACGGCTTAATTTATCAATGACACATTCAAATAAACTAAAAACTAATTCCGGACTTAAGAAAGCTCTTAACAAACGCAAAGCAATAAGTAGTACCTATCTGAGATGACCAAGAAAGCTTTTCATTTGTACCACTTTTATGAGATACTTATTACGAGCGCATCCTTTTTGTCGTTTACCAACAATGCCATTGTTACGTGGCTTTCGATCACGTTTGATGACGATGCGCGTCCTCATCAGCGAGATTCTTGCATTTCACATTTTACGTTATTTATTTATTCAACCGGCTCTTTTGTTGTTGTTTTCTTCATCTTCCTCCTCTTTAAGGTTTCTGACCTTAATCTTGAGATTACATTTTTATTGTTTAATGAAAAATGTTGCAATAAAATATAGCTAATGAATTGATGGTCTTAAATGAAATATGATAAGATATAATTATGATGATTGTTTAATTAAATTGAAAATGACGAGCAATCAAATAGTGAAAAGTATTCATCATTAATAATTGCTACGAATGTTTGTTGATTTTGACGAGGAGGAAACGCAAAGGTTAACAACGTGTCTTCGGAACGCTGATGGCGGCGCACGGCCGCGGCGGCTGTGAGGATATGAGAAAGCTTGCAATTTTGATGCACGCACGCATACGCGAATGAAAATCGTGAAAATGAAAAATGTGCGGTGTGTGTGCGCGCGTTTTCTCGCCTAATCAATATGCACGTCGCTCCATTCGTGCGAATTACCGATCGCCAGCGATTTCCTAGAATTTAATACAATTGTGCGCGCGCGCGTTTCCTCTCACTGCGTGCGCGCATTTTGCATAGACGAAAAGAACTAATCATTTGCACGTTCGCGCTCTTAAACGCTGTTGCTAAAACGCTATCAAGACGAAGCCTGGAGGACGCGTGTGCGCGATGAACAAGTGTGAAGACTGGTGTTTCCTCTGATTGATCATGATGGATATTTGTATTATCCACGCGTTGTTCCTCTGTTACTTGTCATTTATTTTCATACTATCAGCAAGTTGGTCGGAAAGTTGGATAGTTTTAACTATTTCTACGAATATTTCGCTTAGAGCTAAATCCGGATGGACTTTCTGTTTTAATGACTATCTATTTATTATAAATTTATAGTATTAATAGATTTTATTTAATATCATATACAAAGTGTTTCTAATTTACTACACACTATCCGCCATATTTAATTTGAATCAAAACACTTTGTATATTAATTTAGATTGGAAAGTGTATGTAAATTTTCCTCCTAAAAGTTTTTCATGAACCGTTCCCGCATTTAATTATTATCTCCTAATGAATACAAATGGAAATAAATAAATTCAATTTTAAGTAAACGTTTATCACACGCCAAATGCAATGAGATGTAATTACACGTTTCTGTGTTTGATGCGACCCGTGCACAGTGAGCGAGAAAGTATCGAATGGCAGTGTTCATAAATTTCGCGTTTCGTGATTAATAATTTCGCGTTCATCATTCCGACCCGTAAGTGCGCAATTGCATTTACTGCGTAGGTACTAAAACTTAATTTCAAGTTGTTCAATTAGAACTAAATCTTATTACTTTTTTCCGCTATACCTCAGACGAAGACGAAGACGAAGAAACAAAGAAGTATAATTTAACAGGATATTTCACTCGTTCTTGGAGCTGAATAGTTTCTTGATTAAATTTAATCAAGTATTAAAGGGAGAGACGTAATTATTATATTTATGAATCAATGAATTGATGAATAAATTGTTTAAATTGTGAATGATACTGTATAAAGCACAGTAACCTAGTTCTATAGAATCGTCCATCTCGTGCACATTCTTATAAGTAATCTAAGCGGCGCACAGTTGCATATGGTCTGATTAACGAGGATGGCGAAGAGTTATGGTAACCAAAGATGGTCGTTTGGCGCGGTATACGACGCAGCGTGGCATATCCGGTGCCGAAGAATTCGTGAGACGGTCATTTAGCTCACAATGCTTTTTGCGCGCCCGCTCATCTCAATATCATCGCCATCATCAACATCATGTGTTTGTTTGATGATTGTATCGCTCGTTGCGGGCAAGTGTGCAAGAAGTAATGAAGTGAGGAGGTCAAACGGCACGAGTTCATGCAGGTTAAGCACTGATTTATTCCTCGTGCGTGATTCAAACACTTACTGGATATGCGTTTTTAATTCCCGATTATTTCTATCTGCTTAAATAGATTTTTAAAGAAAATTGTGCATTTTCAAAAGTTGAAAGCTAAATAAATAAATTTAGCCGCAATCATAAAATTTAATGCATTTACTTCATATTCGGTTATCTTTCCTAATCTTAGCCTTTCCCATATTCATAAACTTTTCGATTTACTTTAGCCAAACTACACTTTAAATACCGTACGTACGTACGTACTTTCAAATCAATTTCAAACATTTGTAAACATTTGATTGCAATAAAATTATTTTATCAAGTGTTATCATAAAATTCCAACTACTGAAAAGTGCAATAAACGTAATAAACAAAAAATTAAATGGAAAGTTGAAGTATTATTCATCTTCTTTACTTTTCGCGATCACGATTACAATCTTCATTGCATGTTGCTAAAAACATGAACAAAAGTTGGATCTTAAACGATTTTGATTGAAGCTTCCTACTCGAACACAATTTAATCAAGCGCTCCAAAAACGTGAACGAAAATATCACATCTTAATTGCTTTCTTCGAGCATTATTACTTTTTCATCTTCATTTGCGCGTGTCTTCATCGCAGTAAAGTAAACAGCTTGTCGAACAACATAATAACATGATGAACTATTAAACTAAATACCAATCAGCTAATAGACGATAGTCTAAATATTGAGACATTTTACGATCGCGGTGAGTCGCACGAATGGGGAATTATTATTGTAAATTGGCAAAAACGCAAACACGACTTTCTTCGAACATGAAATGTTAGAAGTGAAGTACGTAAGTAGATAAAACGAAAACGCAAACCAGGTGAGATTTGAGATGATTGCGAGTACTTAGAGAGGAGTTGGAGCAACACCCAAAGCCGTCAATTATATCATTGAATACAATTATTATTAGCGTGCAATTATCGCGAGAGAACTAGTTGAGTGCGCACAAAATATACACTTTGCTTGCATTGCTTTCATATTTTTCCCATTTTTTTCAGAGGGAAATTCGTTTAATTGCTATTTGTATCTAGTAATTAGATAAAATTATTTAGTTATTTACAGAAACCAATGATTCTTGTTATAATTCCAAAAACTCTCATAACTAGAAATTTAGTTTAATCATTTAACTAATTAAAAATTTTGTAATCACTTGAAAGAGCGGATATTGCATTTTGGTCTTTCTTGGAAGTAAATTTCCGAGTACACTCAAAAAGGTGGTGCGTCGTCTGATATTCAGGGACGCATTTCATTCATTGTCAAAAAAGCGTTTCCGTTGCGAGTGTCGAGCGAGCACTTCAACGAGAATTTGAAGCGAGAAAAATAAGACGTGCGTTTACTTGTCCAAACCCGACGAACGTTTGCGAACCCAGACAACAACAAACCGATTGTTAGTTAAAAAATTCCCTGTTCCCTGTTCGGCGGGTAGATGCCGGAAAAAATATAATTTATATAAGTAAACTCTGGTTCATTACCAGAGATATGATAATCCCGGCAGTATAAAAGTTTATTAACCTATTAAACATCTGCGAATTAAATTTATTAATTTAATTATTTATATGGCAAACAACTAATTAATTTTGTATAATTACTACTCTCGTAAAAGTGACTTATTTATTCTCCTACCGATGGATTAATAAAATAATTTGATTTGATCTAAAACACAAAACGAGCCGCTTTTAATTTCAATTAGAATTTAGCAATATTTTGCTTTTATTGCAACTCGTAAAATACTTTCACATCTATACACGATTGTGCTCGCTATTCAATTATATAGTGTAATTATTTATTAAAACCCAATGAGATTTTAATTGTTCTTTTACTAGTTACTGGTCTTTATCAATTCGAATCGATAAAATATTTATTAAACAATTATAATTGATTATCTCAAATATCTATAGTTCCTGCTTCTGTTTCTAAATGCTTTTCTATTCTTTCAGATAATTCGTCAAAATCACTCCGTGAGCGATGAACGCGTCTCATCATCACCTTGATAGAAAATGTAAGTGTTTCCCCAAACTTTTCTCTTGGCCATTACGTTCGACGTTAAGTGAAATGCGAGGAGGATTGCTATTTTTTCCGTGGTCGCGTTTGTTGTTGAGTAGCAAGTGTAAATATAGTTTGTATGTCCAAAGAGGAGTGCTTCTCCTTTGAGATGCAGATGCAGGCAGGAGCAGCAGCAGCATTGAGGAGGAAACGACAACGACGTGTTAAATCGTCCGTGTAAAGTTCACGGTGCGCGTCGTGTGCGTTCAAGAAGTCTACGAGGAAGAGAAGAGGACGAGGTGCAAAGGCCGTCAAGAGACCAACTTGCAATGCGTCGGATTTATATTTTTAATGCGTTTGACGGTATAACTGTGCATTTAATTGCTCATACGCACACTTCATACTTGATTATTTCAAAGTTAACCACAAACAAACTCAACTAGAAATATTTCTAATCCTTGTTATGCTAATACAAGTTGTAATTTTCTTAATTTTCACAGAATTCCCGTAGATTCCTAAATTTTACTTATAGGCGAAATATTTAGAAATTAAATAACCTACGTATTTTTATTTCTATCGCGAATTAATATAAAAGATCCTTTGTGTAATTTAATTTGCAATTTCTTCTATTTGTCCCACACACTGTTAATTTTTTGCTTTCATGTCAAAAAGTTGACATATCCGTATAATCAATCATTGAATCTTGAATCTTTGAGTTTTTGCGCATTGTTGTCGAAAGAAATTCGCAATTGCAATTTTTATAGCAACTCATTGTTGGCATTGTTGCTCGTAATGAAGCAAAAAGTCGCAGAGTTCTCAGCGAGCGCGCAGTTCCGATCGTTTGATGATTACATTTGCAAAACTTCTTTGGCGAGTGTGCGCGGCGCAGTGGTGGTGGTCCCGAGCTTTCAGCGAATTGAATATAATAGAATTATAGAATAACAATAACAAATACGTACAATAAATTACGAACGCGCCGCATTGTTGGCCGCGAATGCGGTGCAAAGACAGAGGAAAGAAACGCGGAGGAGCCAACTAGAAGAAAAGTTGTTGGTGGTGCGCGGATGCGATGTGTGAAACGTTCAAGTGAAATGTTCGTTCATTCGATTCTCTTCTTGCATTCTTCCTGCGCGTCAATGATTTATCGCGTTTTGTTAATTTATTGCCTGTGAATTTGCTTTATTCTAACTTCTTTCACCGTTTTCCTCAGCAACAATCAAGTTGCTGATGCATGTTCAAATTTAAAACAACTTGTGTTTTCTGTCATTTCTACTTAGAAAAATGTCAATGATTTCGCAGGAATCGTAGAATTAAGCAATTATTTTATTCGAGTTGCAAGTTTCTCCAAAATTATTTTAATTTAATTAATGTTGAATCGACAAAATGTGTCAAATATGAATTTAATTGCAGCAACACGACGATGAAAATTTTAATTGATAGTCGCTATTTGTTAATTGGCAAATAAAATGTTAATGAATCAACAAATTAAACGGAAATTTGATGATGTTGATGATGATGATTGAGAATGTTGCTTTCGCTTTTGCGAGAAGAACGAACGAACAAACCCTTCTGACATTCAATTGACAATCGAGCTGAATGCAACAACTTTTGCTGCCGCCTTGGAATAATAATTGCTCTCACTTTTATTTGAAGTTCAATGCACGTCCACCTTTTTCCAGTGGGCGTTCTTTTCCTACTTTCCACTCCAACTAACTATCAACAACTAACAACCGAGCACTGTATTCAAACAGCCCAATGCAATGCAACTTTTCAAACTCAATTCGTTATTGACATATTCTTAAGGTCTTCTACTTTCTGAAGGTCTTGCTTACTAAGACCATTTGTATTCCAATAATTTCTAATTGATTTGATGAATTGCAACATTGAAATTATTTATGATGAATGTATTATTTTTTTATTGATTTTCGTGATTGTTCAACGATAAATTTAATTTGCACGTGGACTTGTTGATAATAAGAATAAATTATTTATGACTTCATTTTTAAAGTGTAAATACTAAGCAAAGGAGTGGTTTGAATATAATCTTCATCAATATTTCAAGATTGCTAAAGACTTGGCGATCTTTTTACGTTCATCATTGACTTGTTTCGGGTGAGCTGTGAGCTTAATAAACTAATACTTATTGCGAGTTAATACCTGCTTGGTATTAAGCGATGTTCGCACGAATCCGTCAAGTTTTGCGCGCCTTCATCACGAGTTGGCGAGCTGAGCGAATGAAAGAATGAACCAACGAGCTAATATAATTTATAGGAAGAATATGCAACGAGTGGTCGTGCTCTTGCTGTATTTATAGCAGGCTCCCTGCCTGCGCCTGCTTTGCGAAGAATGTGTTTAATAAATCTTAAACTATCCTGGGAACCTCTTTTCGCATTCCGTTGTAATAAGTCGACTTTTTATCATTAGCGCACACCAAACCTCAAAGCGCAATCGCGGATGTCATTGACATTAATTAAGTGTTTTTTCCACGTGTTTTCATAATTATCTAAACACGATTTTAATTTTTTTCATCAATAACTTGTTAAATTATTTCTCTATCTAAATTCCTAAAATCCTCACTAAGAAATTGCCGATGATAGTTTAATAATAAATTATATTTTCCGATAAAAAAATTGATAGTTGATCATTGATTATATAATAATTTCAGTATCGACCTAATTTACCACCGACCTCAAAATGAAATCCATTAATTATTTAACTAATGATCTTGTCTGTTAAGTAATAAATTAATTAAATAAAATATGCAAATAAACCAGTTTTTCGACATGAGGTACGAATGATTTTCCAATAAAAATATTGTCAATTACGCGAGTGTCTAATTGATTAATGATCGCATGCCAGAAACGCGCAAAACAATTAATAAGTAAGACTTAAAACTTTGACGTTTGAAAGACCGGAAGTAATAGTCGGTAACAGTTTCTTCATTTATGCAATCTTGCGAAAGCGTTTTCAAGAAATATGATAGAAAACGTTCATAAATCAAGTGTATCTTTGAATATTCGTATCCTACTTGAAGTAGGAATTATTATGTAAGATAATCCAGCAATAATCGTAAAAATTACTAATCCAACGCACAAATACGTAATTAATAAGTAGATCAAGGTAATTGCAACTATTTTTGGAAATGATTTTTAATCAATTATTATTCATTCCTATTATGGCTTTTAGTTACCTGCTTATTAGCGTTAGATTAATATGCGATAATTCGATATTTATTGATTTATCAATAATAAATCTTTTTGCGTTCTTTTTTGTTTCACCATTCCTTGGACGATTTAAATTCAGTTGCAAGTAAATAAAAATGCGAGTAATAAAATGATAAAGGATTTAAACACTTACTTTGAACTGAAGCCGATTTCTAAACAGATTTCCTCGAATGAAATAGCGCCTGAAAGCAATAACATTAAATTATTATTATAACATTTCATTATTATTGTTATTATTATTATTATTAGCAAGTAAAGTAAGACCATTATCCTTCGAGAAAAACAATATCTCATTGTATATTAATTTTGCATTATTTATTCATTAGATAAATAGACTCATGAATAATAATTTGCATTTTAAGACAATGCCAAATAATGTTATTATATTTTTTCAACTGATATCATAATTGACGATCAATTATTTACGGTTTCAAAAATGATAGATTATTTCAACCTGGAAGTTTAGAATGATTACATTATGCAATTCGCAAATTGCAGTTAAACTTTAGCGAAAATTATTTGCAACATTTAAACTCGAAGCCGATTAAAAATTGAAATGCTCGCGAGGATAAGATTGTTGTTAGCGTATGAGAATAATTCTTGTTAGTCCTATTTATATTTATGTTACTTGCAGTTGTGTGCATTTGCATTGCGAAATTGCAATGAAATAAATAGTTGAGACTCGTTGAGACGATTATGAATAGTATATAGACTTAAGATAAGTCGACTTCGACTTCGACTTCGACGTCGAGTTGAGTAAGTGTTGCACTGCGCTTTTCAATCACCATTCAACAATTATTGTTTTCTTGCTTGCTTCAATTGCTGCAACAAACTGTGCAACAAAGCAGACTGCATGCAGGACGTACACAATGGAATAAGAATAGACCTGCCGTATTGCACTCGTATATTATTTAAATTTTACTGAACGTCTATTCGTTTAATATAACGGTCTTGGTCAATGTGCACTGCATATACGCAATCAGTTTCTCTGTGATTATTATACTTTTAATATTTTATTACTTCTGTACTTTTCTTTATATTAAATGATAATAAAACTTATCCAATCAATTATTTTTAAGCTTTGTAAGCTTATTAAAATCTTGATTTATTGTATTTTCTAGTCGTAAACAATTATTTTTTTTAATGTAAATTTGTAGTATGGAAATCGGAATTTATTGATTTCTAGAACTTAAAGTGAAAATGACGAGAATTCGTAATGATGAGTTGACTCGTAATTCGAAAAAGTTGAATGGATTTGAATGTCACTTATGCCAAAATGTAATTTTCTATTGATTTATCATTAAAATTGATTACACAGAAACCGTTTAGAAATCATGTACGAATTGCACCTTTTACTTCTTCGCGAAATGCAGAAGAATTTCATCATCGGTCGGATAGTCATGAGCGTCAAGTGCGCATTAAAATATTGTAAGAGAGTTGGCTGATTGTTTGTTTTGTTCATACGAGTAGGTTGACAGCCTTGATGCGTCTACCTTTAAGGCCGTTCGCTCGAGCCAACCTGCTGCGCGCGCTCGCTGAGTAAAATTACAAAAGTCGCTGAAAATGAAAACTCGAAGAAGAAACAAAATTGGCAACATGTGTGCGCATTTTATGTGCAATTACATCAAACCCATACGTCTGTCGAGATAATGAGTCGAGCGCATAATAAGCAAATAATCGAGTTAATTGACTAATAAGTCTAATGCGCAACGCGTCAGTCCGCATAGAGATGTAACAATACTGATGGCAATGAGTCTCAGCCGCACGCCAAGAAACAACAAGCTGATGACTAAACGGCAAAACGAAATTGCGATGCGAATCAATGACTAGTGGCGCAATCGATTAATTGCGCTATTGAACGCCAACGCCGTCAACTTGTTCGTTATGCAATTGATCAACAATCCAACTGATCAAATCAAGAAGACAACTCTTCTTAATTAAATCTGGTTAATCATAAGTAATAATTAAAAAAATAAGTAATAATTATTGTAAGTAATTAATACGTCGAGAAATAAATAATAAACGGTAGTTGTAAGGTACGAAGAGCAATTATTAATAAATAAATCAAACAATTTCAATGAGCAATTAGCACGGTAACCCATTGATATTTTTCATAGACGCACGTCAAATTTGTGCAGTAATCTATAATTAATTTCGTAATTATGCTCATTACTCATGCGTAACAACTGCAATCGGAGGAATCTGTAGTGAATTAAAGCAGCAAATCAATCCTGAGTTATTGTCAATTAGACGTTTTTGAAGGCAGCGCAGCGCAGCATTGCATTCGCACACAGGTGGCTTTCAAATTGAAATTTAAATTCGCATTATTATTATTATTGCATTCTCGCGACTAAGCCTACTTAGCGATTGCGAAAAATGATGCCCGCTTAAATGAATTTCAATAGCAAAATTGTGCGGCGCGCGCGCAGAATAATTGCCTCGCAGCGGATTTAAATACAAATCGCGAAATGAAATCATGAACGAAAAAGATTGCAAAATGCAGCTACCATCAGATACACCGAACGAACGTATTTAGTCTTATTATGCAAAGTGTAAAAACGCATTGCATTGAACACGCACATTTATTTATGAATTATTTATGCGCGAGCAGGATACGCGCGAGTGGAATGCACACGCGCACTCTGTTGTTGTGTTGTTTATGCCTTTGGTCGTCGTGCAAAAGATACGATTGGAATGTTCTACACACCACATTAGAATAGACTATTCGAAGAATTAGTCTACGAGGAAACTCGTAAAAAAAGGACACACCTAATTATATGCAATACCCATATCTAAGAGACCTGCTGAACAGGTGACACTCTAAATTCTTGCAATGAATTTATTTTCACTGTCTAATGTGTAATTAGTTTGCAAAGTTATTTATAAACTGTCATAAGGTGTTAATAAATAATTATAATTTATGATAATTTTACCTCAGATAAAATTTATATTCATTTTTGCATAATAAAAATTATCTCATATTTTTCACTCTAAATTTTTCGAAAATTTAAATTCATTTTGTGTTCATTAATAATAATAATTAATGACAATTTTGTTAAGATAAAATTAGAAATGAAATAATATTTTTGTTTTTGAATGTTTCTTATCAAAGTTTAAATTCATTTTCCGCTAATAAACAATTTTGATTTATGCCAATTTCAGTAAAACAAAAATAATACTAATTTTTGGCTAATGGAAAATTTTATAATTTGCATAAGAGTTAAGTTAGAGTGTTTTAATTAATTCCTGCTTATGGTCAATTTGCGCATTGCATTTGGCGAATGAATAACAAAGTTTGCAATTTAATATGTGAACAGAAAGCATTTCGAATTTATTAAATATTAAGTTGCGCGTTTACGAATAATTTCCGCAATGCAATTTCCAATTTTGCGCATGCATTTTGATATGAGCGACGCACGTTTTTCGTGACTCGCGAGATTACACGGTACGCAGACGCTTAATGCGCGAGCCTTGTGCATTTACTTCATTACGATGGACGCGTGCATGTTGTTAGAAATTAATCAATTACGCATCCATACACACTATCTCTATGATAAATCTGCGCTGCGTTACAAAATCGTAATGGACGATATCATTGGCGTGTTGGCGAAAAATTGCCGAACGCACTTTGGATAATGATTGTAATCACAATTTAAAATGCATTATTAGACGCTATAAGATGCAAAATGCAATAGTCTAATTGATTTATGAAGAGATTAGCGATTGTTAGTGATTAATGACGCACAATTGCCTCGAAATTTAGTAGTAATTGATACAAATAGTTGGAAATTGAGGAAATGCATGTGTTGTACCGCAGGAATTTCAAAGTTTACAAGCGATAAAATGTGTTTTATGATGCATAAAAATAAATTAATCAATAAATAATGATTAAATACTAATTGAACGTAGACTCACATTAATCATAACTTAATTACGATCGCTTGGTGAAAAAAATGTAACTGAACCCACCTACTAAACAAGTCGGATCTGGCTGTTTATCGATGGATTGCAATTAAACCCGAAATTAAAGTGAAATTCGGCAATAAATCAAATAGAGTTATTGATATACGATTGATACACATGTACGTATCATTTGTATCAATTTCTTGCGAGTTAATTGTGTGGGCCGAATTTCTTTTTTGGCGATTGCCACACATTATTAGCGTGTACGTACGACGACGACGTTTTGTGATATTCATCGACATGCGCTGCTCTTAATGCATGTACGAGTAAAGCGGGTATAATCATTCATGCGTAAACGAACTCATAACGCGCCGATAAATTTAATCCACTCTTCATTTTAGCAAAACAATTTATTAGAAATCTCCACGAGATTTACAACAACAACAACAACAACATCTGCACGTCTTTCAATCTGATGAATTATTATAGAGGATAATGAAGAAACTAGATTTTCTCGTCCTTATATACGAAAAACCGCGATAAATAAATATCCGCTTGAGATATCAAAGAAATTTTTAGATAACTTTAGTCGTTTTATGTGAAAGCTTTATATTGAAGAGAGGTCGCTATAGCCGAATTCGTCGTTATATACGAAATTACTTAATAATTCAATTTTTATGAATTTGGTCGCTATATCCGCAAAGGTTATTAAAGGTATTTAATAAATTTGGTCGTTATAAACGAAAGCAGACATAAAATAGTCAGGACGGTATAACCGAATGTGTAAATTATGCATCACTTTGTATAATATAAATTTGGAATGACTATGAAGTATTTTTATTAGTTTGTTAAACTTTTTATGACTTATCCATCTATTTATTTCGTTGATTCTTCCGGCGAAGAATCATAATAAATAAAATTATAATTCCTCCTTTCTTCTTCGCCAATGATCAGATGAATGAATCAAGAACAAAGAGACGTAGAAGGAAAATTATGAATCGGAACGAAACAAAACTATCGTGCAAATCTGTGTTAAAAGCTAAACGAAGCAAAAATTATTTATTATACGCGTACGTACGCATGGCATGTCCAAGCGTGCTTTTTATGAAATGAAGTATCTTCTGAAGATTACACTGTGCTGTTGTGATGAATGCGACGAAATCATAGAGTGAAGAGGTGAATAATAATAAAATGGAAATGAATCAGGATGAAATGCAGTAAATATTTCATGTTCGCTTCGCTGCTTGTGCGTTTCTTATGTTTGTTCGATTCATAAATATTCATAAAACAGATGTTAGCGCAATGATTTAAGATCTTTAAAGTACATATTATATTTTTATACATGAAAGTATTACATGTTTAATCGTTTGGAAGATCAACGTCTTTTTTTAATCTTATTATTTAAATAAATTTGCAATTGTAAATTAGATGTAATTTAGCTAATTTCCCGATATGTTTTTTAAATTTTTTGAATTTATTTAAAACTAACTAATTAACTTTCGTAAAACAGGAATTGAAACAATGAATTTCCGTTCATTTTCTAGCAAGAATTTAACTTTTTCCTGAAAGTGATAGAAAGCAAACATTTGTTTCTTGATGAACAACACGAGTTGGCCACAAAATAGAATTTCCTTTTGAACTATTTTCCCCTCTGTCACTTACTTTTCGTTCTCGAATCGTTCCAATTCTTTGTTTTCACAACTTATTAGATTGACGCTAATTGCTAGAAACGCACGTACATTTCAGACGGGTTTTTACGTTTTGTCCGCAGACACAAAACGACTTTGACAAAGCAACGTTGAAACGAGGAAAACTACACGAGCTAATTGCGCAATTATGTCATTTATTTCAATGTCAAGACTGTCAGAATCTTTTGTCTAAGTACGTGTTGTCTTCGTAATTTTATGCTTGTTTTTCGTCTTCAACCTAAGTACGTATATAATAAATTACTGAATACTTAATGAGCGTATGTAATAAGTAATTTTGTTTATGTCGTGAAACCGAAAAATGCTCAAACGCTATTTATAAAATAAATGAGAAAATCTCATTCGACATGATGAGGAAATCACTTGTAAGAACAATAAAGATGTTTAAGTGCTAATTGCATTATTGATTGAACTGATGACTGACACATACTTATTTATTGATTGCTCAAAATAATAAAATAAAAGACGAAATAAGTTTTCACCTGTCTGTGTTAAGTCTGTTGCTAGATTTACTAAATTATTATTATATGCTGATGTTATGTTCGTTGAGATTTCCAATGTTTTGAACAATGCCGCGCTTGTTTATGAAGATTTGTTCATTAATTTATTGGGAATATTCATAAATTTCTCTTCAGCGCTAAATTGAGTTTAGCACTTGACCGTGTGAGCTGCATTTGCTTAAGTTTTGTGTTTGATTGATTGAAGATTATTTTATTGACCTTTATGAACTTTGAAGAAAAAACTTAATGTATTTTTATTCAATAGATTCAGGTCATAAATAATTGAATTTCTTTGAATCTAATTATTCAAATCAATACTTCAAAATGAAATCAAAAATTTTCCGTTAAGAAAAGCCAGTGATAATTATAAACCTCGTTTTTAAATGAAATTTAGAAAATCATAATTTTCATTTAAAAAAATGTAAGCAGAAAAATAAGTTTGTAATGAGAGTATAGATCATAAAAATCAATAAATGTAGCTAATAATTGAATGACATAATGTTAATGAATGCAAGTAGTGCAATTTACTTCAAGACACTTTAAGCGCGTTCAAGCTATACTTAATCTTCGCACGTTCGCCAAGTAAATAGCGAACAAGCAAGGAGTAAAACGACAATAAGAACAGGTGTTCCACTGGTCTAGTTTACCGCGCGCGTTCAGCATTCGCAATCATCGTGTGCGTTGTTTGCAATGAATCGAATCGACCAAGAAGACGCTAAGAAGATGGGACACACTGCTCACGCCTTGCACGTTAATCCAATATGTGCTTTCCACTTTTTTCCCTCGTCATTTCTTTTTTCTGCAGCGACCTGCTAATTGCGCGTTTCTTCGCTGGGCATTAACAGCGCGTAAATCGCGCGAATGTGTGTTTGTGTAACGTACACTTTTCTCCTTGTAATCAATGAGAAAATCTATGTTTAACACAATCAAAGTACAGCACTGCCTATCTGCGATGCGTTTGCATTTTAATTGAGTTTGAGTTCAGTAGGCAGTACGCTAATTAATTGCAAACAAACTGACGATGTAGCTATGCGAAAAACAATGTGTGTGTTATCCTAATAAATTAGTGACTGTTCAACAATCATGTTGTTTATTTTGTTAAGTTTCAATAAATTGAAAAAAAGAAATAATATATTATTATTCATTAAGCAATTATTATAATTATTCTTGTGAGTTGTTCGTTTTATTTTATGCAATGTCAAAACGCCAAAGCGTTTGTTAATTCGTTTGACAGGTGAAAACTTTATTTCCATATCCGTTTACAGTTGAACGAATCTCGCCCAATATATTCATCAACATCTCTCTGTGCATGAATAAAATATATCTAAATATATTTTGCTCTATTAATGTACACATATTTTTATTTGTGTATTGCGTTTGTGTGCATTTCTGTTCATACACATTCCATTTCGGGCGCATTTAACCATAATAAACGATCGATCATAGCGAGTCGTATGCCATTTTTAGAAAAGAGTTTCCCTGCCACTTTGTTGAGATTTATTACAAATGGCAATCTGTACACGAATGAATGCTAATTCGATCGTTGTTCGCTATTATCACGCAGAGAGTGAGGGAGAGCGAGAGAGCGAGAGATTAAGCGTATCAATTCAGAGAGTCGATGGTTAAATGTTAATTGAAATTGTCGTCTTTGACCGATTCGTGGTTTGCCAGTTTATTCATTTTTCATCATTAGTGTTTCTTTGAATGTTTATTTAACTCAATCAATTTTTTATAAATTCACTTCACGAAATTATTTCCAGCGATATTTTAAACGATTTCTTGGGTATGGAATCATGATATATTTTTGAGACGACTCAGTATGATACAAATTACTTCCGTATTATTAACGACCGAAAAATACACTGAGCAAAAGAACATGAAAAAATGAAAGTTAGCAAACATAAATTTGTACTCCCAAAGTGATATCCCGTTATCATCAGCTAATTGTAATCCAATCGAACGGAATACAAATGATCATCATGCATCGATTTAAATGCGTCCGCGCAGTCACGACCCACTAAATACCGTCTTATCTCGCTTAACGAATTTATTGGTCCATTCACGAAAAGCGATTATTAACAGCAAACGTCTTTTTTACGGCTCAATGTATGTGTTCGTTCGTTTTGTATTCATTTTTTGGAAATGTTCTATTGCTATCTGATTGACTCGTTTTGAAGAAGACTTGACTTTCTTTTTCCTCCTTATTATTCATTCCTCATCACGTACACCAACAACAAACAATGAATTACAATCAAAACTTATAAGGAAATTTGACTCTCATTATTCCGAAAAATTATTCATAATTTTCTAAATATTTCTCTCAGCCACCCTTAAGTTATTATGAAATCTTTTAAATATTTGACTGTATTTCATGAAATTCTGTTTTTTACGAGAATTTCTTGGTTTTCCAACATTCGAATTTACGTAAAACACTTTGTATAATGATCAATAAGATTTTTGATTATTAAATGAATGGAAAATTACTTTAGTGGTGCTTTGCGAACCAAACGAATCGTTGCAAAAGTTTTTGCTAATGTATGCGCAAAGCAAACTGTTATGAGAAACGATAACGATCTTGAAAGTACATCGTATAACAATAATTCCGCTTCTTGTTGCATGCAAAATCGCTGAATTATTTCCAGCAGTTTTGCTTGAACAAAACACACACGTCTGAATGAATGTCGCTCACGAGCTGCTGGCGCGTTTGCCAAGTACGAAAGAGCCTGGAATATTTCTCTCAAAAGCTAGCAATTTATTGTTTTACATTTATACTAAATACTTTGTAATGCACGGCAACGTTGCACATGAATTGCATTTCTATGATCATCGTTCAATAAAGGATGCGCTTATTAAAAGATATATTGTTATTTACGCATTATAATCCTATTTGTTAACGTTTTTTTAACATGCTGATGAATGTACAGTAAAATAGCGGATAACATCCTGAAGTTTTCTTTATCAAATTGTGAATGCGTAATACCTAATAATATTATTTACTGTAAAATTCCGTTTTTTTTTTCATACTTATTTAAAATCGCATTAATTAAGAAATTCTAATTATATAACTGGGCTTTCAAAATAATTAATTAAAATGAAAGTGGAAATTAATAAAACAATCGAATTATAAAAAACAAAAATTAAATGCCTGTTAAAAATTCACATAATTCTTATTAACTCGTCAAATTTAATAACAAGTCTTGAAAAACATTTAAAGAATGTTGCATTGTTCCTCAATAAATTAAATAATGTTAATGTGAATGGTGTGAAATAATATTATTGTAATAAAAAATATTTAAACATTTAGTGAAAGCCGAAAGTAAAACAACATATTGTTGTTATTTTCGTATTGACAATTCGAATTTTTAAGTAGCGTATTAATCGTAATTAAATCTAAATGAGCTTGTTATTAATGCGTAACAAGCGCTCAGATCAGAGAGGTGCGAGAATATCAAAATCGAATTAGTGATTCACTTGAATTCCGAAAGTGTGTTGTCATTTCTTTCGAACGCATTATAACAGTTTGTAAATCAATTGAAATCAAGGTGACTGACGAGTGCACTTTTACTTTTAAGTCTCTCGGGTCATAATGTTTTAAAACACTTTGACTATTTGAGGAGCGACAACAATGTCAATAATAATTACATGATGTTGATTTATTTACTTGTTCATTTGTTTAAATATCATATCTATTTTTATCTTCTAGGAATTGGAATTGTTTTACGAATTTCTACTTTTTTTCATATATTTTTCGTATTTTTTGTTTTACACGATTATTTGCTGATTTGCGCATTCCTGAATTTGGCTAAAACTTAAATTATTGAAGAGCAGTAAAATTGTGTAGGTAATTTTTAATTACACGATTAAATTAATTACCAATTTGTTCGACTTACGGGTAATTAATGAAATTTTTGCTGCTATTTTTATGTATCACTCTGTAAACGCCGAAAAAAGAAGGATTTTTCTTTCAAAGGAGCAGAAAAATATATTCAACTATTGAATTTTATAGCAGACAATGTGGTCTTTCAACAATTTCGTGGTGGTGGGGAAGAGTTTTGCGTTCTTGCAAAGCAAGGCAGCGAACGGAAATTAAAGCTTCGCACATGTGTTCTTCGCGTCGTTGGCGCGCGTTGAAGCTGGTTCGTTGTGTCGCTCCAGAAATATCGCAATCGCGGAACGGTAGTAACCCGAGTGCGCTCATGCATTGCGGTTATCAGCGAGTAATAATAACACTTCTTGCATTTTTGTCGGTTTGATTCGTTGAAATAATAATTCCCCAACGAAAGAAAAAACGGCGGCGGCGGCGGCCCGCATGCAACGAAATGTAAATTATAGAGTGTTTGACACGAGTGGAATAATAAAGGATTACAGTTGAGTCATGTGGCTAAAGCAAGTAAGTAAGTGAGTAGTTAAGCATCGTTTTTTTCGTTCGGAATGCAATTTGCGCGAATTTGCATTATCATTTGGCGCAATTAGTCGGCGAGCGCGCAGTTCGTTTAACTCGCGATTCGGCTGCGGCAATGCCAATAGCGTTGCTGCGCTCCATATTTATCAACTCTTAACTGCTAACCGGTCGCCCATTCAGCCAGTTTTCTGCCTTGGGGGCATTCAAACGCGGATAAACGAGAGTACTCGAACTCGTAAATGCTCAATGCCGCTATATACTAAAACAGTTTGCATACAATCCTCTCTCATTTCGTTTTAACTCAATACCTGTTAGAGATTGTCTGTTATCAACTAATACTTATTTTCGTCATTATTCAAAGGTAGAAAATAATCATAATTCCTTAATTACTTTGTCAAAAAAATGTAAAAAAATGCTCTTTTTAAATTAATTACTTTTCTCACAAGTATAAATTATGAATGATAATGACTTGTCTAATATTTAAATTTAGATATGAAATGCAATCAAGTGCAACAATAATACGCAATTTGAAAGATAAGTTGCATTTTATGAGAGATGAAGACCGAGTCGTCATGATAATCATTTGTGAAGATCCAAATTATATCAGATTTTTCACGAGAATGGCTCATCTGCATTTTGCGCATTGGCGTACTCGCTAACTAAGTAAGCATCGCGCATCAAGTCGTACGTACCTACTAAAGTAAACGAGCATTAATAATGCGCTTTCGTTTTTCGCTGTGCGTCAATCTCTTTCTATTCTTTCTCTCGAGCACAAGATTTAAAGTGCGAGTTGTATTTCAATGTAAACGGCGTAAAAAGTTTACCGCCGTTTGAAAGTCATGATCATTAGCATATAAAAGTAGAAAAAAGAACATCTCTCCCACATGGAGTGGAATAAGTACGCACATCAACTCATAGACTCATAGCCGGATAGACCAAGAAGTCATTGATTGCTTTGTTGTTGTTGCTGTTCTCGTGTTTTACGTGCGCGCGCGCAAAAGCGAAGATGAAGATGCGCGCATTGTGAAACTATCTCATTTGGATGTAGTTATTGTTCGTTAGTCGTTACCACAATAATGAATCAGTGTCAAGAAGACGCCTACGAATGTTCAACATTTCAATCTGTTTGTTTGTTTTCATTAGTGGTGATGATATTAATACGAAGATGAATTTTTCACATAAATATTTCTTCGGGCTTTAATTAAATTCGGAAATTTAATCAATTTATAGGTACTTTCCAAATTTTAATTATACTCTAATAATTCATTAAAATATTAACTGGGCTTCTTCCATTTTTATAATTAAAAAATATTTTATTATACGTCATTCATTAGTTAATTAAACCACGAACGGAAATTGAAAAATAATAAAATCTTATTCCTCCTCAACATTTGAGATTAATTTCCTAAGGAAATGTCATTCATCATTGCTTTCTTCTAATCTTCCTACGTTTGTTTTTTTTTTTTGGAAAAATTAATAATAAATCTCAAAAATTGTTTGAGTTGGAAAATTATCCACTTAATTAAAAATTATAAATTTTAATACGTTTGCAGCAAGCGTGGATTCGGTCATAACTCATAGAAATAATTGAAGTTTGATTGCCAAATAAGCGAATGATTTATGAGTGCAATCAAACAACTTCCCGTTATAACTCATTGCGCATGCGTTAAGGAAAACGCCACCGAATCCTATAATTATCCAAAAATACGCGCCGGATATTTTATGAGGTGCTTGCTGCTCGCGCCATGCACAATTTCGATTTCTTCTAATAAATATCACGCGCCGGCCACCGTTGCCGCCCACGTCTACGACGAGTAAATGAACTCATTAAACTAACACCGTCAAGGCATGACCACCACACTCCGTTCAATCGCCGCTCAATTCGTGTGCTTCCGACTTACTTTGTTGCTTACCTACTCACTTAAGTAGCCAAACAAGCTGCTTAGCTCAAACTTGTAATATAATAGTCTTTTTTTTTATCTCTTTGCCTATTGATAAATGATGTTTAATCCCACAACTTTCAAGTAATATTAATTCATTCAAATTTTCAAATAAGTCTTAAATCTCAATGAACTAATTTCTTTGGATTTTCACTTGGAAAATTGCTCATTTTCGTATTTAGAAATAAACATTATTGAAATAATTGAATTTCAGGTCAACTTGGAATCAAATTGAATAGAAGTAGATTTTATAGCATTGTCCATCGTCCACTTTCCCCATTTAATTTTATTACACATTTCCATTGCGTGTACTTTTTCGCGATTTGAATGTGCGTTGGATATCAAATTGCGCTCGATGCCAATTGCACTCGTCTCTGGCTTACATTTATTTCCCTAATCAGCCCGCACTTGCAGCACGTACGTATAACTTTACATTTCATTTCATTTCATTTCATGTGGCGTGGTGTGCAAGTAAGAGTATGGCGCAACAGAGGAGAAGAAGTAGTGAATTCTTGTTTTTATGTGGGTAAAACGCACTTACAATAAATTCCAATTAGAAGCGCGCTCCATGGCACGACATAATCAACTCGAAATTAATTACAGTGTTTACCTGGTTCACACACAATAACGCTGGCATTTAGTATGGCGAATTGTGTTCGATCACGTTTGTGATCAACGAAGAATACACCCGATTCAAAGACCAAGGCGAGACGAGAAGAAGAATAGAGTGATATTTATTAAGACAAACCACTCGTATTCGATTATTACTTAATAACTGATCGATAATTCACATCTTGTACCAACGATTAAAAATACTTAGTGAACGTCGTGTATTCGTGACTGATAATATTTTGCAATAATTTTAAGATTTTGCAATAAATATTTCTAATTCTTATTTTATATAGTAATCAGTATTTTCTTTGGTTTTTTTTTTTTCATTTTCTGAGGAATATTCATTATTTTCTTGTTAACTCGTTGTCACCTATTTTGAGCTGTTTTTAAGACACAATAAAGTCATTAAAGTATTTCGTGTAATTGTTTAATTCAAGTTGAATTGAATTGAAGAGAAATAACAAGAGAATTCGATTAAGCACTTATCCACTTATTATTATTGCCCGTTGAAATTACACGCTGTTTGGCCGATGATGATAGACGGTGGTGGTGAGAGAGAGTTGATGAACTAAAGTCGCTGTTTACTTTGCGCAAAAAGCGAGCTTTTATCTTATGGGGTTTCCGTTTATGGAATTACAAGAATTATGCACACGATTGTAATTCAAACGACGAACACTTGATTTCATCCAAGTGCAAGGCGAAGAAGAAGAAGAAATAAGTACAACAAAACAATCGAAACATAAAAACTCATCGAATGCGAAGAAGACAAAGCGACACCGAGTGAAAAACATGAAAAAAGAACAAAAGGATGCTTGTTTTCAATAGATACTGCAATAGTCAACAAAGACGAATAGCATTCAGCTAAGCAAGAAAGTCGAAATGAGATGCAGTGCGTTTCAAGTTCTCACTAACGGTTCTACAAACATAATTTAAGACAATAACAATCCTTTCTAACTTTATACACCTATAATTAGCTGATTATATTGTTATCCGTTTGGTATCATTTGTTTGCCGACACGTTTATTCTCGAAAAATTCAAATGCTGTGTGTTTTTTTGGATTGTTTCGTTGTTCAAGTTATTTTAACGTGATTTTCAATTTTTGATATTTACCATTTTCGATTTTTCCTTTTGCCTACATAAAATAATTCATAAATTCACTTATTTCTTCGATTTGATATTTTCTGAGAAACTTTAGATGGAAATTAAATAAATAATTCATTGTTTTCTAGGGCATTCGCCCAAATTTCTAATATTGCTTTGCCCAAATTATGAATAAAGTACAACGTTTGAAAATTCATTGCACAAGTAACGAAAAACAATCAAAAAGTCGTTAACGTTTGATGAAATTAAAGATCTCGCCGGTACGTACTACGAAGCTACATGCGTTTGAACTAAACGAGCATCAAACACGATAACACGTCCTGTAATTCTGCGGCGCGCACTTTGCGGCGAGCTGAATGAAAATCTATTTGAAAATTGAATGCGAATTCAATGTGAATATAATGGCCGTCTCGTTTATGCGCTGTGCACTTGCTCTTCAAGTTTTTCCATATTGTATATCGCTTCGTGTGTTTTGTTTTTTGATATTAAATTATCCGTACAATAAATTTATTATTATGGCTATACGTATTGTGCACTTGCAGTGTTCAAATAGGGCTTTGCCTTATTATTGCTGCGCATGGCGGCGCGGCGCACGTTGGAAATAAACAATTTGCATTTTGTTTTATGCCTCGGCGATATAAATAAATTAATCATGTTTGCTTATTTATGTCTGCCTCGCGCAATTTAATTTATCTATTGGTGCGCAATTCAATTGCGAGGGTTTTATTGCATTCAATAGTGATAATTCAATAAATATCTCTTTCACTCACAGTTACTTATTTGTCATACACCTGTTTCTATGCATTTTTTTTATCTTAATTAATTTATGTTTTTCTCTCTGCTTTATACAAAGTAAGCAATTCGTAGCACTGTGCTTATTTGGTGTTACGGAGTGAAATTTGATTTTCATTCATTCATTCATTAGTTCTGGGGCAAAAAATGGAAAATTCGTTGATTTTAAGGTAAAAATCTATAAGCACATATAAGGAAATGTAGGTAAATTAAATTTTCCTTAAAGTAAAGTTCATTTACGAGATTAACAAATACGCAGTCGCGGTTTCTATTTTTGATGCCGAAATTACGATAAACCTAATTTGCTCCAAGCATTTTTCGATCGCCAACAAGAAGATGACGATGATGAAGAAGAAGAAGGCAAAAGTGCGTAGAGTGTGAGCATTGAAACGCATCATTTACTCACGCAGAGCACATTTCACCTTGTTAGGAAGTGCTTGCTGCGCTGCTGGCGATCGCCAACCAGACGAAGAAACAAAAAATGATTATTGCAAATTGCTTTTTAGTGCTTACTAGCGCGCGCGCCAACTCATTACGTCGCATTATAAGAAGTCAATTATTTCTGATTGCTCTCTTGCCGGCACCGCACCGCCAATCTTTGTTATGCTTATTTTGTTGTTGCCAAAAGCCGAAAACCAAATGAAAGTTGTGACTTGCACTAAATCAACAATTTCTTCAATGTTATTACATTTTTGCACATACTCCTTCGTTTTTTTGTGTGATTTAATCGAAAATACTTTGTTCAATTATTAAATTGTATTTGATTGACACTAAACTAATAATTTACGCCAATGATTTGAATTTTTAAAGTTCTACCATAATTTGAAATTCTATTGTAAGTAAATTAATTTTTCTTCTGTTTTTTTCCAGAATGATAACCTAACTTTGTAAAACAATGTCATCGAGGGCTGAAAGTTGTCGAGTGGCATTACGACAATGCCTCGCAATTGTCGTACGAAAAGAGGGATGCCAAGGAGACCCTGGAGATTTTTGGATGTACGAGAACGGCTATCTACTCTTTCAGGTAATTGCGCACTCAGTTAAAGCATTAAAATTAAACGCTTGCGCCTTTTATTCTTTCGTTAACCACTTTTTTTCTCTCGCTTTTCGAATACTTTCAAAGAGGCAATTACCCGATAATTGCGCATAATCACTAGCCATTCGGCATTTTCACTTCCTTGATCATCTTCAATCATCATGAAATCTTTTGTTCTTCCTGACGTACGAAAAAACGAAAACGAAATCGCCGATTTATCATCGAGCGAATTCGTGTGAGAGTAATTCATGCGCGGCTCAGAGCTCAATTCGATTCGATTCGAAATATTCAAACGCGCAAAGGACTCACTCTGCGCGTCGTTCCAACGAAAGCGAAAAAATCGTGAAGAGTGTGTCACTGCCCTAAGCTCTGATCTAATCAGACGTCTTGTTAACAAACATTTCGTGCAATTGCGAGGAGAATAATTCGCGGCCCGCACTGTTATGATATGATTACGCTTCGGACACGAATACTCATTTATTATCCCCACGTGCACCACTCCAAAATGCAATTCAATGCGATAATGCCGCATTATTTTCGATCGAGATAGAAACGTTGATAATTCGAAATGAAAGTTTGCGCATTTCAAATTCATCATTTTAAAACAAATTCTTTCCTAAGCACAAAAATTATTAGAAAATTTCAGTGACGAAAAATGAAAAGATGATTTATTTTAAGAAGAGTTTTTGGACATCTTCTTCCGACAACTCTTCAACTATTTATAATTTTTCTCTTCAAGAGTGCGTTAAGCACAGAGCGCTCATTAAAGATAAAATTTTTGTCCATTTAGAACGTTGAAAATAGCTCAACAGAAAGGAAGTTGTAATTGCTAATTATATATAGAGTGCACCCACAATACGTTGTATTTCTTGAGCAATTAAATCTCATTATTTCATTTCATTTCGTAACGAATTATGCCATTAATTTTATTGTCTTGTTTGTTCATCGCAATCTATTTTTTATCATTTGTTATTTCCGACAAAGCCATTGGAGAAGAGCTTCCAATGTCTTTCACGTTTTATTGATATGTTTGTTTGTTTCTTATTGTGATGTAATTCAAATGTCATTTAAAGACTTCCGTGATTCGCGAAGCTTCTCAATTCGTAATCATGAAAAATGTGAAAACGCATTAATTGTCCTTACGTTTTATTCCCAGACGTATAATTATTTATATGAGTTGTTGTTCATATTTTGAAAATGCTTACGCGCCAAGTAATTATTGTTAAGTGAATTTCAATGATTTCAACAGCTTGTTACTTTCGTTTGCTTTTACATAAGCTCAGAGCAATATTTATTTTTTCGAATTTTGCGTTGCTTTTGTTTTAGCGTCGTAATCTTAATTACCAATTAATTAGTAGCCTTTCAAAACGGATTTGATACGATTTTTAATGTGATTTTAAGTATCCTGTTCGTAGTTAATTCAATTAACTATCTGCTAAAATTTTATATCAAATTATTGCAAACTTTCTTGAATGATTTCAAACTCAATCAATTAATTTCCATCAATGGAAACAATAAATTATTTGAACCGCAAGCTCATTAATATGATTGGTTAATCTACATAATAAATATTTGTTGTAGTTGAAAATATTACAATTATTTATTTCTGATTAACAAGCATTCTACTCTCGCATCGTGAACTGTTGATTGAATCGCTTCGGCCGGCAAAGTAAATTGGCCACGTTAAACTGTCAAGTCATGGTTATTATTTATTTATTTACATTGCAATCTGTTTATCGTCGCTGTAAAACCAGCGAAAGTGTATCTCGTCTGATGATGAGCGTCGATTGAAGGTGGAAATTAATCTCAAACTTCAAATGTGAATAAACTCAATTCATTTAATTTCTCTTTTCATCATATTATTTATATTTCATTCTCCATGCATTAAAAATATAGAGAATTTTCTTACTTTTCATGAAAATTTACTTTGTTACAACTTTTCTTGTAGTTGTTCATAAAATTAAAAGTTTTACTTTCTTCCGGACGATAAAAAGTTGTTTGGTGAAAAATGAGTAAATTAAAAAGCATTGAGCAGAAAACGTGATAACAAATTAAAAATACTTCTGGTTAATCTCTCTTTTAAGCAGTCATCTTGATTTACACTAATCGCTTAAAGTAGTAATCGAGCATGTTTTCAGTATATCTATATAAAAAAGTATGTACGTACTACTCGCAAACGCTTCCAACTAACTAACCGATGAGCAGCGTAATCGCTTTCTGCCACTTGAATTTTTACCATGCTTCACGCATCAATCTCCGCCGCGTTTTGCATATTTTAATGAGTTGAATTACTTCGGCGCGCACTTTTACCGCGGCGCAATGCATAACTAAGTGGATTAGACCGGTGCGCGTGTAGTGCAGTGTAGTGTAGGTTGCACGTATTTAAATTATTTCATCTTGTTTCATCTTTGAGGAATGTTTTCGCGCATGCCGGGAATGCATTTCGTCCTTTCGTTTACGCCACGCCGCGTATTTCTCTTCGCCGTGTAATTTTTTTCGCGCTTCAGTCTCGATGGACTTTCATTTGTTGCTAGCTACGCATGCATATTTCGCACAGCAGGAAATATTAATCTAATTATTCTCGCGTTTAATTAAAGACTTGAGCTGCATTTCGTTTATGTCCAAACTTGCCGGAGAATTTCAAATAGTTGTATGAAAACTTTTAGGAAGCAGTCGTAAAAACATATGAAAAACTTTGATGGATATGAATTTTATGCGCATATTCAATTGAGCATGATAGAAAATGAAATATAAAGCAAGCAAGGTCTTAGAAAGACTTTTATAATCTTGCTATACTACAATGTTGCGTTCGCTCGCATTACATGTGGTATATTTTGCTTCAGTGTGCTGGAATTTTGTGGCGCTCCAGGCGAGCAAAACAGACAAAATTATGCGTTCCCATTCCAGTCTCATTTCGCAAATTGCGCCGACAATCTTTATGTGTGCTGCCGTCGCAACCGCCGCCTGCGACATCTTCTTAATGCACGCACATATTTCTTGTATTTTTTCGCTTAGCAGTTGGCGCTTGCATACTTGCACTTATTTCCGCCTTTCTTAAATCCCATTTCGCTAACTTTATCTCTTCTTCTTGTACATTTCATATTAAATTTCATATTTTTTCTCTTACCATATTTTTCCCGCAATTTTCGTTTTGATTTAATTTAAAGCAACCAACGACGAGATAATTGTCTACTTTACCAATCACTTGACATTAATTAGAATCCATGAAGAGAAGGAAACTTACCTAAAACAAAAGAAAAATACAATTAATACACATAATTACTCACAAACATCTTAACCACTAATTGCTGTGACATTGTTTATCATGCACATCTTTAATTGCCAATTACTTTTTCCTATTTGTTTGTAATTTTAAGTTCATTACCATTTGGCAAATGTCAAGTTCATAGAGGAAAAGTTAACGGCGATCGATCGAGTAAAGTTTTAGTTTTACGATTCGATCGTAATGGTAGTGAAACACGTAAATGGTGTGTGCTGTTTTAGTACTTTTTCGACTGTTCAAATTCGCATTGCGCGTAATTTTGTTGCAGGGCCTGCTGTCGGCGAACTCCGTGTGTTGGTGGAACAGTGCGCTGAACGGCGCAACGAAAACGCTCGTCTATAAAGGGTACGTGAGTCCCGGAGCGATCCTGGTCGCCGCCGAGCCCTGTGCGCTTGAAATTTTACGAGGCGCTTGGGCGCGACGTGTTCTTCAACCGCCCCCTGGATATCAGATCGTCAGTGTTGGTGAGTGTTATCACAAACTACCACCCATATGCATGCACAACTTTACAGTTTCATTAACACCCTATATAATACGAAGCTTTTAAATATAATAAATTATGATCTTTAACCTAGACTTTAATATACTGAATGTTTTAATATTAAACACACAATATCATAAACCACCCTCGAATAGAGATTTGAATATATGCAATTACCCTGAATGAAAATTTGATTCAGCCAATTTAATCGTGAAACAAGGTTAAAATAAAGTTAATTATCGTTGTTAGTGAGTATCAGTGATGCTTATTGGCTGATTATTGATTGCGTACGTGTAGTGAATGAGATGATTGAGCGTAGCATAGCAGGCAGCAGCCATAAATAAATTATTTTCTAATTATAGTAATTTTATAATACAAGGAGCAAATTTCGTGCGATAATTGTACACGCGCGTTTCGTTTCGTCGTGTTACTTTCGCGTCTAGTTAACTAGTTTCGTTTCCTAATGTGTAATAATCTTTCTCTCAGCCAAATCAAAGAGTACATTGTTCAATTTTGTGTTTTATGTTTCGTGTACTAAGAAGTTATACGGATTAAAGTACATTCGAAATTAAAAGCATTGAGTGTGTGAATCGTAAATATAATTGGATTAAATCATGAAGATTAAGTCCGCAGTAAATCGGTGAACTCGATAAATTGCAACCCCGTTGTACTGTGCATTGCACTCGAGTGGAGTGATTCATGACGTAGCAAATTCGCAAGGATGTCAAAGCATCCTGATTAAAACTATGCCGCGTTGGCCACACTGCCGCAGTGCAACCAACGGATTGGAACTGTGCCAAGATGACAATGCGCTATTGGAAGATCAAAGACGAACGACCAAAGTGCGCAGAGTTTTCGCGATATTTCCTTACTATTCTTTTTTGCAACATGCCAAACAAATTCATTACGTTGCACAACCTATTTTGGGTTGTCGTTTTAACCCAATTCAATGTCTTAAGTTTTTACACTAATACTGAATTGCAATATGTTATCTCAATTTGTCTTCTTGCCAAATGCAACATTTTATCTTCTTTTTTTTTCTTAGAAGAAATTAATAATTAAAAAGCAAACGCATGGGTAATTTAATTATCTTAGACGTGAAAATAATGTTGAATTATTTGAGAAGAACGGTTTCGAAATTTACAATGTGAGTAGAATGAGATTTTCTTTATACTCTCATTGATAAGTTCAGAAGTTAATTAAATTGCAATACCATAGATGGCAAAAAGTAATTACGCAAACGTAAAATAATGACATAAGAAAAAGTGCGAAATATGCATATACCAGCCGTGGCATTTGACTAAATCTACATTGCACGTTGCACTGCAATTCGTTCGCATCGCACCGTGCGGAATGCAAACGTAAAAAGCAATTGCATGTATGTACCATAGGTATTATGGAAGCATGAAGTGAATCCCACACGTTATCGAAGACACTTAACATTTGCAGATGAATTATCGATGCAATAAAATTGCAAATTTCAATCGCTTCGTCCATTCATGCACCACACTCAGCATCTGTTTTCAGTATGCACTAACAGGCAAGGTCATTGCATTCTAGGCTGCGAATGTAATACATAAATAATAGGTGCAAAATGTGCTGCTAAATCACTCAAGACAGATATTTTCTATTTGAATGACCATTAATTAATATTGGAAGATCATAATTTTTTGTCAAGTTTCAATCAAATCTTGCCGAGTTAATTATTATAATTTCTTGTTCTATTCCAGAGTTAAAATCTGAATTTGAAGAAGAATATTATTTGAATATTCTAATAAATTATCAGTACATTCATTACATTCATCACACACCTTAAATTGATACGATAAGGCAATTAATAAATTATGCATTGATTGCGTTCATTAATAATCGAATTTTCATGCATTTATTCAACCTGTTCGGTTAAGGCCCGATTCACTTAAAAATTACGTAATAGGCGCGTATGAATAATAACGCAATATAGGTAATTACCTTACGTAAAACAATGTTTAAGCGAATTAAAGCACCGCCGACAACTGTTTAAATGAGCACCGCGAATGCATGTAGCAATTAATTAAGGAAAATGTCCATAGCGCGCGCGCACGTACCGTAATTGCAATTTTGCATGAGTGGATAATTGGTCCTTCAATCATTTATACGGCAGACGTAAAAAAACCAAATACATACGCGCTGCAGCATATTTGCATATCCCGCCACTGTCGCGAATCGACAACGATGCAATTTTTATTGCCGCATGCAATGCAAAACGCATTTCGTTAATTTATCACACTCTTTGGCTAATGTATTCAACGCAATTTATGTTTTCAACTTTTCTCTTTAAACCACCATATTTTATACAGTTAATTCCCAAAATTAAAATTTAAAAATTCCCCTTAATTTTCTTGTAATTTTTTCCGAATTTGCAATAAGTATATAAATTAATCTAGATTTATAGAATTCACTTAGACTTTTCTCTGCAATTTGCTTAAAATTCAAGTTCCTCTTATAATTTTCTGGAAGAAATTTGATAATTTTCTTCGATTCATTATTGGCGAATTCCATATTGATCGGGTCATTTCAATTTGATGAATTTTAAGGGAATTACCTGTATAATTTTCTGGAATAATTTAAACGTCTAGAATTGGAATAATGTACATGCAAAATGCATACGAATGTAACATGCAATACGCTCATGCATCAGCATGGAACGGCGGAATCAATCGTGTATTCGTTGTAGTATTTTGTTAATACGTCTGCATTCAAAGCAAGTAATCGCATTAATTATCGCATGAGGACTGCAGTTATGCAATGCAATTTGAAATTCTATGTGATTATGCGTGTATTCGCTTACTTACTCATTGTATGAATGAACATGAACGAATTCAATCACTCGCTTCTATGCCTCTATTTTCTACAATTTGTTTTTTGCCTTGTGTATTGCAAAATGTTAAAGAGTTTTCTGTATGTATAATCGTCGAATGTATTTTTCATTCTTGTGCAAACACAATTTTTATATGTTCTTTTACTGCCTATGAGCTCATGCCTCATGTGATATTTTTAGTTGTACGTACATGCATGTTTTAAAACGGTTGTTTCTCAATGCTAAATTACTTACGAATTTCTTTCCTTATGTATGCAAGACGTGCGTGGTTAATGTACCCACTTTTATTGATTTGAACAGCTCAAAGATTACGTAATTTCTAGAAAAGCAAATATTTGCTATGCGCGTCATCAATAAATTAGAAAAATTATCATTTTGTGCTTTTAGCATCTCGCGTTTTTATTGCTTTGCTAATTCAATCAATTCGAATGATTCAAAAATGTAAAAAACTTCATTGCATCATAATGAATTTTTAAAAATAATTGCAACGTGAGTTTTGAGTTTTGCAATTGCTCAATTTCTAAAAATTTCATAATTTGAATAAACACTCGTAACGTTTGACGTAACACGCATAATTTGCGAAAATGATTTAAATTATAATTCAGGTCGAGGAAATAAATAAGACGTAAAATTTGGTAATAACGAATTTGGCCACGTTTTTCAATAATACAGAGCCCACTTTAACAACGTGTTTGACATTGAGTCTAAATGCCCATTGTTTAAATCTTGCTTTATATTCATAGTTCATTTAGTTTGCCATTAAGAATTATAAATATTGAGGTTGCCAATTCTGCGTATACGTGCTTTTTATTTTATTTTATTTTTTCTTGCCTTTGTTTGCAGTAGGTACGCGCGTAGTATGCAAACAATTGCGACGATTCAAAGGCACTTTTCAACGTGAAAGAAAAGCAAAGAGCATGTAATCATGTCACATTGCAACGGTTAATTAACCACGGCATGGCTCAATCTCGAGACGCTTCATATTCCAGCGCGTATGTTATTACCGAATACAAAACAGAAGATTACAACAAATGCGTTCTCGTTCTTTGTTTGTAATTGTTGCTGCTACATTTATTTACTCGGATGCATTTATGTAATTATTACGTGCATGATGCATATAATTCGTGTGACGAAACAACCTAAACGCAACGACTGCTACTCTATGAAAAAAAAACAAAAGAATTTATTTCCTTTAGAAGAAAAGAGACAAGGGAGGTAAAGAAGAATAACATAACTAAAATTACCAGTCATTTCTTTGCTGGTTGAAGAGTAAATAGTAAACGAAATTTAACTAGGGGAAGCAAGTTAAAAATTCAAGAAGATTTTTCTTCTGTTTCCTATTTTACCGATTAGATAAAAACCACTCTGACAAAAATAAAAAATAAACATTTATGATAATGTTGAAAACCCCATAAATTTACTTAATTTCTTTAATAATTCTAGAAATTATAAATGGCTAATATGTCGAATGAGAAATAAATTTGAAAAAATTAGTTAATGAAAGTTAATTGGAAAGAGGGAAGAAATAAAGAAGATAATTGAATCGTTATTGAATGGATATAAAAGTTGGTTGTTTATGAGACAATTTTCGTTCAAGTTTAGGTTGGATTCGAAGAGTTGCGAATAGTGAAAGTAAATGCATTCTTTGTACGTTTGCCGTCTGCAATGTCGACTGCGAATTCCCATGATGCGCGATGCTAAAGATGGGTGTATCGGTTCTCAATAGCGCATATACTGAATTGTTTCTTTGGCGAATTTTTTCGTGCCTTTTCACTCTTGCTACGCGCTGAGTGCTAACATGCAGGAAACGGCTTTTCATTTCTTCGTCGTGCAATGCTTGTTAAGGATATGTTCTTGCAATCAATATAGTTATTCCAATGTGTATGGCCGTGATGCACTTTCAACGCAAATGACACTCTCAACAAAGACATAATATGATAGAAATCGCAATCGCAGCGCACCACAAAACCCGCAGAAAATGCAACAAATGCGATTGATGCATTCTATTACGATTCATAGCACAAAATTAAAAATTGATTAATGATCATCGTGTCGTGTCGTGTCGTGTCGTGTGCTGTTGCTGGAATTAATTTAATCTTTCGTACACTTGTTCGTATTTCGTTATTGCTCCCATGTTCGGCTTAATTGCCGACCTTTCAGGACCTTTGCCGCGTTTTTCCTGCCGCAGCGCTTTAAGCAAATACGACTTTCATGATAATTAAATGAAAGTTTAATTAATTTCGCAAAAAACTTCCATATGGCCGTGCTGTAATGAGTTTGGCAGGATTCTCAAACTATCTAAAAATTAATTAAACCTCTCAATGACCTTCATTAAGTGCTGAATTAAGAGTTAATCGTATGAATGAATGAATAAGTGAACAAAACCAGACTTTCTTTTACTTTTCTTTGCGCAATTTTGACGTTGTTATAATATTCATGACCATTGCTCTCAACTTTATTTCCCCGTTTCCCGTGAAAGTTTTGCAATATATTCTCCTATTTTATGCAAAATAAACTAAGTAACTATACATTTTTTCATTGCAAAATCACGATGTAGTTAATATTTTATAAATTGCAGTTATTTTTAATCCAAACAGTTGATTAAGTAATTTTAAAACTGTTACTTTATAACGGTATAAAAACTTAATTAACACTCAATAATCCATCAACGTAAACACGCCCACAAAATTACAGTTTTCATCAAATTGAAAATGCAAATTTCCATCGACTGCAAAAATGCACAAAGCAAATTCCCATCGACGACAGCAACAAAATTATAGATAATTGTAATAGAGATAAAGTTGTCAACAATGTTTATCGCTGATCGTTGGTTTCTTTGCGCATAAATTATACGCGCATTAATGTTTTCTTCATATTTTCGCATGCGGGAAAAGGAAGCCGCCTGCAGCATGTGTGAAACATGTGTGTAAAATGTTCGTAATCGACGTGAAATTATAGTTGCACTATGAATTCAATTAATACACAACATTGATTATACTCATTGCGTTTCGTTTGGCGATTGTTTGCATAATTGATTTAATTGGCCTCAAAAGGGCGATTATTGTGTGCTCCGCCTGCTTTCTACCACATGTTTGCACACTTTCTATGCATATTTACGAGCTGTCTGTGTGTCTCTCTGATTTGCAGAGGACGTCGAGGAGAGCGTTGTGAATCTAGTACCGCAAACGCAATGGACCCCGCTGACGGAGGCGATTTGTGCAGTGGTCCTCCGCCTATCGAGCCAGGGGCGGCCGGCGGGTATCCCGACTATTCGGGAGGCGCTCATTATGACGTTTCCGCATGTCTCACCCCCCAGCGAACGAGTCATCTATGACACTCTGGTCCAGCTCACCACCGAACGCAAACTGTACCATACGTCACGCGGTTATTTCATTGTCACCCCAGAGTAAGTACATTTTCTTGCACTGTTTGCAGCTTTTGTGTATGACTGACCACTTTTAGGAGACGACGCTCCAGAAGTCATTCACGAGGAAGACGACGTACGGATGAAATACCGGGTAAAAGTATGCTGATGACGACGGAAGAAGCACTCGTGTTGGTCCATGGGGAAATGGCAACGATTCGTGATGGAGATGTCACTCATCAATGCATTCAGACAAATCTCGCTGATGTTATTTGCGGCGGAAATGCGAGCGACAAAATTTTATTCGCCAGAAATAATAAGAGAAGATCAGCTTCATTCCCATCCCCCAAGAGTCCGGACAGGCGAGGCTCCTTCAGACTATGGGGTTCGACACGTCGACTACGAAGATCAGCATCGACAAGAACTCTAGCAAGACAACATTATACTGATAGCAGCAGCAGTACTGAGTATCCGAATAGTGATTCGGCTAATACTCCAACTCCTAGTAAGTCATTTCAAACGAGAGTAGTGTCTCACTTTAAACTTTTGTTCAATTTTAGAGAAAGAATCGCTATTGTCAAGAATATTCAGACGATCGAAACGTTCCCAGTGCCAAATTAGTAGTTTCAGTGCGCAATTTCCGCCAACGGAATGGTTCAATTCGAAAGCCATACATTTGCACAACGTTGGTACGCAGACATCCGCCGCCGATGAGGTAATAACACTTGAAAGATGCGATTTCTCACAGTGTTGAGTGAATTTATGCTTTTTCTAGGATTCAACATTGTCATTGCCATACTACTATAATTCCGAAACGGCCTCCTCCAAGTCGGCGACACTGCCACGCCGCCACCGTCGGCAACTCTCCAACGACTCCACCTACAACACGTCGCATATCGAATCCCGCGAACAATCCCCAACATTACGATTTAGCACACCATCCGCCGGCTCTTTGCCGCGCAACAACCCCAATCGCAGCCCATTGCATTCGATCAAGAGCCGCGAGAGTTCTCGTAAAACAAGTCGAAGCAGCTTGACTAAAGTCCCACCGAATGAAGACATTGACGAGGAGGAAATCAAATCTTTAGAAACAAAACCCATCCGTGCATCTAAACGTGACAATTATAAAATCTTCGGCAGCGATTTCAAAACGGTGAAAGCTTCCAGCTTAGAATCGCTGAAAACGCGAGCTTGCGATGATAAATCATCAGCAGATGATTCCACTCTGAAGACGCTGGGCAGTCTGGATAATAGTGGACCGTCCAGTATTGAATCGCATAAGAGCAGTAAAACTGGCAGCTCAATCAATAGCGGCCCGTCCAGTCTGGAATCGCACAAGACGGTTATTTCGCGCAATACGCACGAGAGTAAACTGAAGCGGTCGCCAAAACGACGCGAAAAGGATAAACATAAAGAACAGCCAATCGCTCATAGCAATTCGTTCACGCTGCAAGTGACGACCAACCAGAACGGAAGCAATTACTCGAGCGCAAATACGAATGCGACGACCACAACAACCATAAACAGTGGTACTGGAGCCAATACGAAGATATTCGTTCAGAATTCACCTGTGCGTTCAGTGATAACGTTCGAGAACGGCCAGCATATGGATCCTAATCCGAATTTGGTCATAATCAACGGCTCGGATCCAATAATTGAACCTTCCAGGTATCAAATATCCGCAGCTAGCAAACAAGCCCCCGATGTGTGGGCGAAAAATATTAATCAAACCGCCATGGACGAAGGACTCAACAACGTCGAGTCCAAGCTGCTTAGCGACGAAAAGAACGAGCAGATGAACAACAGTCGCAAGTTGTCTTTACAGATGCCATCTCGTGATTTGAACTACAAGAATCTCTTGAAAAACGTCCCGTCCACCTCCAACAATAAGCAATTCGTGTCCAATTCGAATCCAGACTCGCCAATCAACAACAGCTTTAAGGAGTTTACCCGCAACACGTTCGATCATAAATCGTTCGACGACCTGGGCGGAAGTGTGGGTGATGTTTACAAACAGATCACCGATTCGAAAACCTCCCTGGACAAATCGTATCAGTCGATACTGGACAAGAATATCCTTGGGTCTGAACCGAATATCAGTTTGAAAGATCAGGAAGGCAAGTCGGTGAGTCGTCAGAATAGCCATCATCACTTTCCCAGTCTCAGTGATCTGAGCTTCAACTTCACCAGCCTTGCAGCACAGAAAATTCTAAAAGGCGTTAGCATTAACAGCATTGACACACTGGTCGAATTGAACATGGCAGCGAACGGCGAGAAACAGAATAATTGTGATATCGTTCACACCGATTTCGGATTGGTCTGATGAGTTTCATTTTTACCTATATCGTTTGTTTCGTTTTGTTCAATTTGTGTTTGCAAGAATGAGCATAACCCCCGTATGTGTGCACTTCTGCACCGACTTTCGTAATTGAAAGCCGCCGTTTGCATTGAAGTTGCTGAATTGATGAGTGTGTTCCTCTTTTTGCAAACGTTCACGTTCAGTTGTTATTATTTGTAGGTTAGATGATACTGTTTGTTTCATGTTAGTTCTTTTGTAAACCAATTTCTTTACCGATGCGTCTTACCAGTGCCGCATAATAATTAGCGATATATAACCACGTCTTAAGCAAAGTAACTTATACAATTTACACCATTTTTAATCAAATTTACTCCCCCCTTATATCATAGAGACACACATATTTTGTATGTCGACTATTTTATCGAGCGAAAGTACGTTATTAATAAGCTTTGTATAAAATGTAATAATGCTTTTCTCACATACTTTAGAAGGCATGTATAAATGAATAACCGTGTTGTATTTTAATATACATTTACAATGTACTACCAACCATGTGTTTGTGTTTCACTACCGCAACGATTACGCAAAATATAGCAAAAATGCATTACCTTGTACTTGTTAGACGATCTCGAACTACCAACCACTCGGAGAAGATACCCTCTATGGCCACTAACACTACTTTCAATCAGTCTATTAACTAAATCAACAAAACTACTTGCAACCGGACCGATACGGATCTTAACCAAGTTTTCTACGAGTTAACATTTAGGCTGATAACGACTGGCGCATGCGTTATTTATGAGACGTCACCTGACCATCTGAAATCACACATAAAATTATGATAGTCAATGTTGATCAGTAAATCTCCAATTTAACAGATTGATAATTTTGTGTTTTATCAACCTTAGCACTTTTTTGCAGCGTAGAATGTACTGTATCCTGAAAACTTTAGATTTTGACTTTAAAAACTATCAAAATTTGATCCCCAAAGCAGTATACTAATTTTAAGCAAATTTTCGATTAATTACGACCAAGTTAACGACCGCCATACTTGATCAGGCCATTTTTGAGCTTGATCAGGCCATCTTGGTACCACCCTGGTTGTATTGGTGTTCTACCCACGCCATTGTTTTTAACGCGTCTCTACAAGGGACGCGTCTAAAGCGTAAAACTAATTTTCCGAATTAGATCATTTATATGAATGTTAGGAACCAAATTTTTAGCTCATTTAATAAACAATGACGTCTTTTATCAACCGGAGCAGCTACTAATTACAGAGTTAATTTATATATCGGTATATTCGAGTGTGAATTTGCTCGCTGTGTAGTGTATGTAATAAGTCGTGTAAATGATTGACCCTTACTTTATAAACTATCGCAGCTTGTACCCCGCACCAGTTATTGATTATAGCATGCAATAACACTAATTATCGTTAATTATTAAACAAATTTAAAGTAAATGAACATGCGCTACGTAAGAGTGATCCGTGCTCAACAGACGCTACCACCACTATAATAAGTTGTACCGAACTTTTGGCGCTTAACGGTTCGCGCATGCGCTTTGCGCAGTAGCAGCGACACCAAACGACACTGAACGATGATGAAACGTATGTAACCTCGTGTTGTATTCCATGTGAGAATTAAGAATAATAACAACACAAAACCAACATGAAGATTAAGCGTTATAAACAAGTGAACAGACGTCTGAACTATTACATAAATAATTTTGGATTTCGCCAGCCCTACCAGTTACTCATTGATGGAACATTCTGCTTTGCTGCATTAAAGGTAAGCTGATAGTATACATATTCCCGAATTGGTCAGTGAACATATTACCTTTTAGAATCAAGTAAATATTGCTGACAATATACCAAGATATCTCCACGGAGAGCTGAAATTAATAACAACCCAATGTGCCCTCATTGAAACTGAGAAACTAGGTCCCCAGGTTTCGGGAGCAACAGTTATCCTCAAGCAATATTTACTACATAAATGTGGCCATGAAGGCAAACCAATATCTGCTGCTAAATGCTTCCAAAGTATGGTGGCAGGCAATAATTCCAAACATTATATAGTTGCAACTCAGGATAAAGAATTGCAGCAAAGTATAAGACAATCGGTTGGAGTGCCTGTTTTATACCTGGTTGCAAGAACACCAATTTTGGGAGACATCTCAAAAGCAACTAGTGATTACATTAAACAGAAACAGCTGGGAATTACTAACTATGAAAAGGAACAAATTGATCAATTGAAACAAGAGAGTGGAATAGCCACAGATGACAATGTCATAAAGAAAAAGAAGAAGAAAGGACCCAATCCATTATCTTGTCTGAAAAAGAAAAAGCCCAAGAATGATGGTCATATACAAAAAGCAAAGGCTGTAGTTAGTAATAAACCCTTCAAAAACAGAAAACGAGTTAGAATACCACAGCATGTTAGAGAAGCTATATTCAATAATGTTAGCAAATTAGCATCAGAAAATAAAGAGTAAAGCCAAAACCAAATATGTTATTACTACCGCCAAGCTCGATATTTGTTTATAATTTATTAATCATTATAGTTATTGTTATAATTATAGGAATCACTGTATGTTTAGACAGACTTGAAACTACTATAGTAACATTAGTACTTGTTACATGTTAATCAATTAAATATTTATGTTACATGTTTTAATAGTGAGAATGGTACATTTAGTCTAATTATTATTTTGACATTAATCTATTTGAAATATTCTCATATTTTGTATAAGTTCCAAATGAAAGCACAGTGGTTGATGATACGAAACAAAACGAGTTTAACAATATAATCACTAGACGTGTAAATGATGTAAACTAGACCTGTATATGGTTGTTACAAAATGGCCTATCGTACAAAATTCACCTCTTCTAAAAACGATAATCAAAACTGATACATCTTCTAGAAATCCTCATAGTTTTGTAAATATTTACAAATTGTTACAATATGTCTATATCATTTCCCTCTCTAATTCATAAACATTTCTTAGTTATTACTTTATGCAATATTACAACTTGCAAGAAATCACTGCAAACGAAACGTGCAACAAGAATGTTTGCACTTGATTGAAATAAATATTGCACACAAAAATATACTCTCTCAAAATAAATACAAGCGTTTCGCGGCTAACACAAGCAATTCACTTAAACTAAATTATTTGGCAGTCTTAAAATCGTATTGTCGATGATCGAACTCAATTAGCAATCTCCTAATTAATCATGTCTTAAGTGCGCCTAACTTTTTGATCAGTGGCTGGGCAAACAAATCTTATTTAAGCGTATATAATTAATACATAGTTTAATCGTGTTTAAAAACGCTGAGCACCGTTTGGATGATAACATGTCTGAATTGCGCACATCCTAAAATCTTGATCAATGATATGTTTCGAACGAAAAACATTTAGTACAACTCATCACATTATGCGCTGTAAAACTTGTAGCGTTTATAAGTAAAACAAATCATTTAACATCTATACATGTTGCATTAAATCGAGCAGTCGTTAAACGTTTTACTTCATTTTGGTGTTTGTTCCGTGAGGTCTTTTGTTATGTTGTTCATTTTGGTATAAAAATGCATATAAATTACTTAATTAGTTCATAATGTTTGGCCCCCAACTGCTGCTCGTTGCACTTCATAAATCCCACAGATAATGTACGCACCTGTAATGCGTGTATCAACTAAACCTCTGTTTCCTCTTTGATGTTATTGCAATACTTTTCGGCCATGACATTGAGAACCTGCTCAAACTTGGCGTGACGATCATAAGAAACTGCGTACGCGCCCCGACTGCCCCACAGGAATTTCAGGTGAAATTCAGTGCGAAACATATCGGTGGTGAGCTCCTCCATACGTGCTTCCTGCAGGACAATGTCTGCATTGCGTCGAAACGTTGCGCTATTGTTTGTAAACTTTCGCGCCGCGTCCATGTGCGATAACAATGTACTCAAGCCGAAATCCTGCGTATTGGCCTCCCACAGTCCCAGACAGTTGAGCGCTAAACTATTTTGTTCGTTGATGGGATTTACGAAGTCTTCCAAGTTCCGCTCTAATAGCAGGATGAACGGCAGTAAATGCGGTATTGTTGTGTTCGGCGCTTGCGGATTTGAGCAATTGTTCATACTTTTGAGCATAGGGCGCAACTTCGCCTCGAAGTTGAACGCAGAATCGGTGTGTTTTTGGCGCAACGTGTGCCAAGTTGAATTTAAGCGTTCGATCTGTGAAAATATTAGCGGTTAATGTTTATGAATGTAATTCCTTAAACTATTAATGTGGCTTACTTGTGGTAAACACAGTCCTAACATTATACCACAGAAACCGTACAAGTTTCCTAATGCAGTCTTTGTATCAATTGCGACTTCGATCCACTTGTGGAGCGTTTCAGCTCGCTCGTATTCATCACTGCAAGTCAGTATTGTTATGGCTACCAACAACTTCAAGCATTCGGTCCTGAAAATAAAACAATTCATGAATCATGTATCACTTTCACTCGTCGGTGAACTTACCGTTCAATAAGATCCAAACGAAACTGATGACCGTGCGGTAAAGTACATAATTCCAGCGCACTGCCCAGTTTGTCCGACTTTTTATCACGACCATAGATAAGCTCAAAGTCTACTTTAGTCAGGTGATTCGCAAGAATCTTAGATCCCGATTCCCGTAGGATGAGTTTAATACCTTTGAGTGCCTGGCCATCCAGGGGTTTATTCTCGTTCATTGGAAGCAATATCGTTTGGAAGTTCTCCAAATCAAAGCGACTCACTGTATTCACCTCCGGGAATTGCATTTCGAGCAGTTTCTCTTCAGCACTCACGAAATCAAAATCGAAATTCTTGAGCGTCGTTGACGATTCGGATGCGCTCATATTGTAGCGCGGATTCTTGATGACCACGCCGGAATTTCTATGACTAGTTTCGATAGCATCGCCAGCTGCTGAACTCACCGCGGAATCGCCGGAACCATTACCTGAATCTGATCCGGAAGCGTGATACGAGGTCACTCGTTGAAGACCTCCATGTGTAAAAGTACCCTCATTTGTTTTAGACTCCGATTCCGTGTAGCTAGACTCCTTGGACTCGTTGCGCGAGTACGGAATACGTGCCGGTTTAGGGGGTGGCGAATCAGGTAGAGTTTCATCCTCGGAGAAGGAGTGATCATTGAGGGCTCGGTTGATTTTCGAGTTCCTGCCGAGCGTGACACTGCTGGGTGAAATCGAAAGTCGAGCGCACGTATTCCTCGGCAGAGATTGCGATGAGAATCGCGTGTTGGAAAGGATAGTGTCATTGCCAGTCGATCGAGTCATCAATGGTGATAGTATTACACCATCGGCACTGTTGCACTTCTCCTGGGACATTCGATTATGTACCTCAGACGGTGTCAGCGATTGTGACCGTTGCTTCTTCGATGGCAAACGTGGCGCTCCATCGCGTGACACGCGCGTTGGGCTGGATTGCTTGAAAACTTGCATGGGATAGCGAAAACTCCCCATCGGTGTGGTGGCAGGCGAGGATGTCATGCTTCGTTGATACATCGGTGATGGATACTTTGAGGCGTAAAAAGATAATGGATACATGCGATTCACCGGAGTCGTAATCCGGGCACCTGACAGGCTTGTTATCGGCCGTCCGGAACCGACGTACGACGTGATCAGATCCGGAACGGTATCAAATGGATCATCTTCAAATTGATATTGCACCCGTTCGTACACAGTGTCAGGCTGCAGGATTTGACGCGTAATGACGAAATGTAAAGCCTGCTGATTCTTTCGACAGGTTAACACATAGTTGCCAGGCTGCGATGTGCAGTCACGAACGAGGAAACATCCCTCTTCACGGACGATTTCCTCAGCGCGACCACGAGGGATAGCCCCATGATACCATGCGTGCGAACGCAAATCTCGGTTATCCAAAGACAATTCCCATTCAAGTGCTTTTTTCAGTGCCATTGTGTCCATATTTGGATCAGCACAAGGCTCCTGCAAGAACAAAAAACCCTTTTTAGTGCGGAACTTTTGTTGCGCAAACAAAACAACGAAATAATGTCAACCCTTAGCTAATCTCTTGGGGCACTCTCCACTGACAAGACGAAAACCTTTACCAAAATAATACATTGGTCCTTCAACAGCTTGTTCAAGTGAAAGTAAAGGGGCAAAAAAGACGTGATGTTATTGATTGTTTGTTCGCTCGCAAACCACCTGAACCGCAACATGATTTAATAATAACTTGGATCAAAAGGAATTCGAGAAATGTTGAATTTAATAATAAAAGATCACAGCGTACCATAAATTAATTAATTCATCAAGTTTCGTTACGTTTCTGATGAAAGCGCGCGCGCAATTCAAAGGACACTCGTAATTAAAATTAGGTGGTAACACGCCTGACACTCTGCAGATAAATTGAATAGATTACTAGCCGAGAAGCTAATCCGCCAACTTTATCAGCTTATCATGCGCATGCAAGCAAGGAATTTCCCGGAATATCTAGCAGCGCACACTAACTTATGTGCTCGTGCTTAAATTTGTACAGGAAAACCGCACAAGCGCAGCTTACGTTCCTGCTGTACAAACAGTCGAATCCTCGGGAATAACAATGGTCGCAATCACGAACATACATACTGTAAATTTACGTACTAGAATACCAAATAAAACACAAAATGGAAACATAAAATTTGCTCACCATTGGGAAATCGTTGAGGCTTTTGCTTCGAGTCGAGTCAGTCACGGATTTCAAGTCAGATCTGCAAAATATATAAAATTTAATCAAACAGGGGGAAAATTGATGGGTAAAGCACTCTTAGGCATGAAGAGAAAACGAAGAGTCTTGAACTGTTGATATTGATTATGTAATTAAAGTTCACGTAGTCGCACCTTCGAATTCAACAGGGAATTGATAGCACACGCACGATAAACCACTAGCTTACTCTCTGCTTACTTCTTCTTCTTCTTCCTTAAGTCAAGTTAACTTGACTGCGAACAAGTGCAATTCATTCAAGTCTGCTAAGCAATCAAGAATTTAATAGGATACGTTTAGTTGTACCATAATACATTTTATTAGCAACTCTAATCCTTTCAGCCAATAAATAACACTCTCTAACAGATTAAAGTGAAGAAACAGCTACTAATTCAATATCATCATCAGCCATCAAGCATCAAACAACCCCTTTATTAGCTTGGAAATGTTGATGATCACAACCACATGTGTTGAGATGTGAAACAAAAGAAGTAATACTTTTGAGGGTGGAAATCGTAAATTAATACTGAAGTTTATTGCCGCTCTAGTGGCTTTACTAGCCGGAAATGGTCTAAGGGTGATGGCAATGCAAGCGCTATTGTCAAACATTTCGTTGCCGCCGGCGGCAGCAACGAGGGGATGCATTTTTATCTTCTTTATGCGCACATTCAAAAGCAACGAGGATCATAAATTATGTTTTTACATTAATCTAGAAAATGCAACATGCAAGCAACGCCTTGATTGAATAATATGCAAGAAAAGCGCTTAAAACGAACATGGAAAACAGCTTGTCATTGATTGATCACAACACTTTCCATGGTAATAAACAATTCTTCAATTGCTTCCGCTCGGAAGTAATAACGACGACTGCATTGGAATGCAATAAAAGAATAACGCCGCCGATGAGCAAACAATTCCGATGGTGGCGGCGCGATCGAAAAAGTTTTATTAAACTCGAGTGTCCTTCTCACGAGCGAATGAACTGAACAACCGAAGAAATTGATTTCATTTCTTTCACTTGCAATGTTCAAGTTCTTTTCTCTTTATATTTTCCATTTTGCCCTTGATAATCATATTAGCATTGTGCCCACACAAATTGCATTGATTTCGGCTGGAGTTGAGTGACAATGCGGGCGGCAAAAGCGGAAAATGAATTTCCGGTCAAGTGGTGACCATGCGCTGAACCGGAAGACAGCTTAATAGCCGAAATAATCAAGTTCGGGATGCAAATGCTCTTTGTGATCACTTTATTCTCTTCTCGTAGATGAATTTAAATGGAATACTTTACAATTGCAATCACTTTGAAATGAGTGCTGTTAATTCTTGCAAATGTTGTAAATAATTCTTATGTATAAGATTATTTACGATCAAAGCGTTCAGGGACTGCACGAGTTGCTTTCATGCGCATAATAACCATGTTAATTTCCTGTCTTTCGTGCAAACACGTCATACAAGCGAGTAACAATAAAGTAAAGCAAGTAATGAAATTTTTCAAGGAAAACTCACCATGACCAAAGAACCAAGAAGAATTATGGGCGATTATTGTATGCGTGCGCCATGGAAAAAGTCATGTAATCATCTTACAGTACATCCGATTGATTGTTATTGCTAATAAGTCACTTTGCTCGTAGTTGGTTGCCTTAAGTTGAGTGGAACTTGTATAGGAAGCCGGGCAGTAAAACACGGACGGATTTTGACAATTAGCGTGGCGGCCGCACTCGCTCCGAGGAGACAACACACCGACTAAAACACACTCGTGTGTTATATCATTTCAACGAGCACAAGTTTCTTAATTAATTGTAATGAACGACACTCGTTGCGCGCGTCTAATTGCGAGATGCGTGCGGCAATGCACATATGCGCGCGCTTGCTGCAAGTCGAACAACAACGTTATCTATCAAAAGTGCGCTGTACAGGCGAATAAGAAATTGACGTGGTATAAAAGACGACGAGTGGCGAATTGTGCATCGCGCGTTTGTTACACAATGACTGGAGCGTGTGTACGGGGCGAGCGTACGCACCCTTGATAAGGAGGGTGTATGCGCCAGCGCCCTCGCCGCCGCCGTGGGAGACTCGGACGTATTGATTAGATGCGTGGCGGGGTTGCGCGCACCCCTCGAACGCACTTCCCGTCGTCGCGACGCGATGAATTAATGTGCGCTCAGCGCTGCGCTCGCTCGGACGCTGTTAAACAAATATCCCCAGGATTCGTCACAGGCCTATTTTTGCCGCATTTACATTTTACCACGCCGTATTTAATTACCTACTGCAGTTGCAAATTGCAAAGCCAGAGTAAATACGTCGTACGGTTCAGTTGCGCGCGCGAGAATTTTCAATTTTATGCCAACTAACGAGCGCTCCAACAAAGTTTTCCCTCAAAGATGTGAGATGAATATTTAATGAAATGCTGACACTGCGTTGAACTTACGAGACTTTTATGGGGTTGTTATTAACACACCTTGACTTTCATCCCCAGTTATATTCATTTTTAGTTACAAAGTATTTTAAAATAACTCGCAAGACTTTAATTAGAACGAAAGTTGAGTAAAATAATAGATTTTCCAATTCAATTTTGAAGTTGAAAAGTCAGACAGACAAATAATAAATGAGAAATGTTTTGAAATAATAAATGAAGCGTGCGAAATGAAGAAGATGAAGAAGAAGTAGACAAAATGAATGTGAACGTTGAACGGGCGGCAAAGTTATCATTAATCAATTGGTGCTTTTTCCACGCTTGCGAATACTTGGCGGTCGAGTGAGAGTGTATGTATGTTTTGCGCGCCGATAAAATTACAATCAATATTCAATTGCCGCCAAACATTTGCCATGATGCGTGCTCGAACATGACGCGCTCGTTTTATTCGTAATTTATGGCGACAATTTTGCGACAAACACAAAAATTGCGAGTTATTGTAAGCGAGCAAGGCGCGCATCATTCGAGCGACTCAATTATGCAGTGCATCCATTCAATCCATTGAAATGAACGGCGCAGAGTATTGGAATTTAATTAAAATCGTATGCGAATTCTGTTCGGTCCAATTTAGTTTGGATATCGGGATGGCATTCATAGTTGCCAAGCGTATTATGCATAATTATATTGTTGCTATTGGAAATTTCATATTGCAAGAGGGAAACTATGCTGCCAATTTCGTGGTTCATTATTCATTTGCGTTTCAATTGTCTCGGAAACTAGACCAATTAAGCTTATCATATTTTTATTCCAGTAAGGGTTGATTAATAAAACGAAGATACTGAAAACTAATTTAAAAGTTTTGTATTTATTATTAGGTTTTTTAGCGTCAAACTTTTTATAATGCAATTCGCTTTGGTCTACCCTTTGTGAATGAATCCATCACGTTCTGAACATAACTCATCATTAAAATGATATACGAATGCTTTATCAGGGTTTGGACCAGTGGAACTATTGCAATCATGAGTTTCAGAGCTTTTCAGAGCACTTCCACTCTCGCCTGACAAGTGCGCACAAGGACTACTAACTCTTCAAGTGCATCGTTTGCATCGTCATTTGCAGACAGCGAAGCGCAGGACATTGACTTTTGTTACTTTTATGACACTTTTTCACCTTTGCCGATGGTATTTTTTCCCGATTATTGACTTTTATGCCGGTTCGAAATGCACGAGGATATTAAATATTGACTCACCCGGAAGTCTCGTGCATTATTTTCCGATGACTGTCGACAGCCACGCTGTGTCTGATTGACGCCATTCGTTTGTTGATAATGAATGAATCCTCTGTAAGTAAATACATTCAAATTATCTTATCATTCCACAATCTCTGCGAATTATTAATATTAATTTCTTGAATGGCACTTACCATAATATTTCGCACGTAATGCTGTTAAACTAGTCATAATCGCAGCACGATGCGAGGCAACTTTAACACCCAATTGTCGGATTTCCGCTTCAGTATGATCAATCAGATTTTCCACGCCGGAAAACTCCTTGAAGATATGAATGTACTGTTCCAAGTCCAATGCTTTCAGCCATGCACTCACTTCAAGATGTTTGCGCTTTATTGTCTTGCCATTGTTGAACACTTCCTCATCCCGCTGTCGCGTCTCAGTTTGCGTTCCTATTTCTTCGGCTGCTTTGCCTCCATGCCCATTGTCACCACATCCTCCTATCGGGGAGATGGTTGTGGTGAATGAAATCACAGAATTCACTGATTGACTAATGCGTGTTTCATCAACAGTACCACCAACAGCAGCAGCTGTTTGAATTACAATGCTTTGACGATTCTTTGAACGAAGCGAAATCAACGAGCTGTAACGTCTCCATGATATATCTATGAATCATAATATATTATTAGCGTTAACTCAATCATTCAATCAAACCTACGATTAAAAACCATTTTTGAACTATGCACTACTGCACTTTCAGTTACCGGAGTTTCCCTCCGGTAATTTTGCAAATGCATACAACAATTTCATAGGTGATTAATCTATGGTTGCCTTAAAAGCTATGGAACAGAATCCAAAATCTCCCGATAAGAAACGTATACAGTGATAATACATACGATAAATGTTAATCAGCATCATAGGTTATTGATGTATCGATACTGCGTCCTGGTTTCTATATTTATCAGCCCATTTCTATGACTTTTATTATTGTTATTATTATTTGCTACACGTGTGTGTTATGAATATATTCGAATGCAAAGTATTTTTCTCGAGAAAGTTACACCTACTCTCATGTTGAATTCCAAGTTGCTATTCAATGCTTTAATTTATTATAATTTATGACTATTTCTCGCATAAGTCTTTACTTGTTGCGAAAACAATAATAGTATTTAATATATTTACCTAGTTGCTCAAGAACTCTTTAGTACATAATACATAGATTGGTATAAAGTGAAAAGTAAAAAATGTTTTTCTTTGTACACCTTGCATTTGCTACATTTTCCCATGATGTTCAAGTGGGTAATTTTCTTCAACGTTTCTTCAAACGAAACAGAATTTGCGCAGGTATATTATGTCAATATTATTCTTAGCAAACAATTTGAGGTAAGGTCGTAGTAAAATATACAAAAGCACATAAATCTTACGATAATAACAAAGAAATGTATAAGAAAATCGTAAATCTTAAACAACTGTCATAGTTTCTGGTATTAAATTCACTCATTGATAAATTAATTTGTATTTAAAATCAAAAAAATCCAAGTTAATCAATGTAATACTTACTGCTTTTACTTTTTGATCGTTTTCTTAACTTGCTAGAAGACAAACCCATTTTGGAAAATGCACGATTCCTCAATTACGAATGCAATTATTGCAAATTAAAAACGCGACAAGCGTGCCACATGGATGATGATTATGATGATGTAATGCAATGCAATGCGATGAAATGCAAAACAATTAACAATGCACTTCAGCTGACATGTCACTATTATTTATATACACATAATTGTTGCTGATTTAAGTAGAATTTAATCACCGAACGTGTTGAGTTCCTCCAGTTATGCACTTCTTATTATTCGCACAAACATTTATCCATTGATAAAACTCAGTGTTGAGTCTCAGTTACTTAAGATCTTCATCAACTGCATCAAGAAAATATCCATCGCACCGTGTGGGTTTCCACGCCTACGTTACAGTCACAGAAATACTTTGTCAAAACAATATTTATAGCGCTTGCCAACTTGTCGGACTTTCGGCAAACTGGAAACGATCAAGAACAAAAATTGAGAGCAATTGCAACAAGCACTTGAGGCTAACTATTCCCGTCTTAAACAGATATTCATGCTATGTAAATTTCGCGTTATCTAAAGTCAATAATTTAAAGTGATAAGCGAATTTATCGTTCAGACGCGCACGTTACAATGATGATCGTTTTTTTCCTCATTATTCGTGGGCAGCATTACGCGGTAATTTACATCAACAAATAGATTTATATTACGTTTGATATTTTGATGACATAATATAAGCGATCAGAAATAAATTTCGTCATGGTTGGAATTTTAATCAATTTAATCAAATGCACAAATTGAATTCGTTTGCAAATTATTATGTTCCATGTAAGTAGCCTGTTTATAAATAGGAGTGATGTATAAATATTGATTTTTGTATCAGTAGTAGCTCGGTATTAATTACGCTGTCAGTTAGTTTAACACTGTAACAGTATGTAAATTTGTTGATTAACAATCACGTTCCGACTGTGACTTTCTTTCAGGCAGTCCATTTTGTTACAACACATTTTTCATTATGAAAAGTTCTCACGGTTGGCTGAAAAGAGCAACCTGAAAATTTTACCTGTAAATATGATAGCCATAAATATTTCATACATAATTTAACTCAACGTGTAAAATTTTATAACAAGCGTGTGAAAATTGTACTCAATCACGTTTTAGTTTTTGAAAAATTCATTTTTAGATTAAGATTAAGTTCCTAGTAATCTCAGAATATTTTTTGAAATTGTTTAGTAAATGTGTGAACTTGAAATCAACTTTACATTTGCCTTGATTTCAATGATAACATCATTTCTATAAATAGTTAATAAATACACCTATTTATTTTTAACTACTTTACCTACAATTTTCGTCAAATAAATCTCACGTTTTTTTTATAACTTTTGCTACATTTTAAAGTCAACAAAGTTTTTTATGTTAATTCAAATTCATTTCGCAACTTTGCAGTTGTTTTGCATTTATGAATAATTTACGAACAGTGACGTTGAATACTCATCTGCATAGACAACCTGATAGTTTTACTTATAGTTCGTTTTTCTAGCCACCGGATATCGACTTTTGAGCGATGCCTCGTATGACATTACGTCGCCGAACAATTCACATGCTTTTGCATCAACAATTTGGAAAGTCAACGCTAAAAGGCGATATTTTTGTTAGTTAATGGTAATTTGATCGTTTAGCACCGAGCGGATGGCAAATATGCGCACCGTCCGTACGCTTTACACTTATGAAATTTGAAATCGTATATTTTTAACTTTTACATTTGTCATGGCTCTGCCAGATGTGGCATGCCCTTTTGCTCATCATCGCTGGATGCATGCATTCCCTTTGTAGTTATTCTTAGCGTATGCATATTCCTTTTTTGTCCAAGATTTGATATTAATTGCGCAACAAATCGGTATTTAATTGGAATTTATTAAGCCTATGGCATTTGAACGTTGGCACAGCTCGCTTAGAATTCATTAAAATTTGTTACTACCACTGGCACTCCTTACCAGTAGTTTTATTGTCCTAGAACTATAAATTTTATTCGATTTATTCGCTTATGTAAAGAACAATTCTATTGTGGAGGAAGCTTAATAATTTCACGTGCGCGTTTTATCAACCAAAAAAAAATAATTGTAATATGTCGCCTGTTGACCCAAATAATGAATTCGAATTGTGAAATATCGCTTTATTATTGTCTTAAATGAAACGCCAATGAAAACATCTCGATTGTTTATCTCGGCGCACGAAAATCAATTGTGGCAATCAATACATTAATTGCGCATCATGCGCAGCGAAATGCCTGCTGTGTGTCGCGTCTTTAGTTATTAGAAACGTCTAAGTGCACTTTGCAATTAACTCTAATTAATGTCCAGATGCAAATGAATTTATGAATGAGTGAAATGCGTAGATTCGCTTGAAAATAGCCTACACCAACAACAACCGAACGCACTTTTAACTTGTTGCACTTCAGCAATTAACACGGAACTAATTCAGTTTAAGTTTTCGTTTGTTATCAGCACAAATCACCTGCGCTACTTTGCTTGTAGGTACACCGCACTTAATCACGCGCACTTTATACGTTGTTGTTTGATTCAACAATCTCGTAATAAGTCATTGTTTCACCGGGCTTTTGACAGGCGCTCGTAAAGCCACCAAGTCATATGCGCGCACCCGACTTAACGTTGCGAACGGAACGAGCGCACTGAGCTTGAGCAAAGTACGAAATGTCAAGCCAACTCTCAGTCATTCGTCAGGCAAAAGCAAGGCCATTCAACTACATGCATGCATATGCCGTGCGCAAATCCATTGCAAAAGAATATAATCACAATGCCTTTATGCCTCCGTATCTTACTCAGCTGCTGGCGCAAGAGAAATATGAGAAAATGAGAGAAAACTGACCACAACTATCGCTCCGAGGAGGTAAACAACCAACAAGAAACACTATAATTATTTAGATTGCTTGCTGTTGTTGTTGTTTCTGTACTTAACTTAAGTATGAAGTAGTTTTGTTGTTGTACTTTGTTGTACTTGTTACAATATGTTCCAAAACTCATGATAATTACATTTCCCTTGAGATTCATCCAAACGACCAGACATCATAACGTAGCTTGACATGACATTAAACGAGAACAACAAACGCACTTGTTAGATCTTTAATTACCAAAGTGTTAATCAACTCGCAATGCTTGCTGAGTGCCTCTTGAATGACATACAAACGATGGATTTCAATTGTGCGCGCAGGCTATTAAGAATACAACGTGTTAAGTGCGCTTGTTGAATGTACAATAAATGCAATAAATGTGAAGATGATTCAATACATTAACCGCTGTCTGCTCCTCATTGTCAATGCATCAACAAAAGAATGCATTGTGTGTACACTACTACTGGTTAATTATAAACTTATTACTGTAATGCTTAGCAAAGAGACAGTACTGTTTAAATTAATCGTTCAGTTAATGAATTGCTAACTGGTATTTGGCTTTTAATTATAATGCCAATTACACACATTTTTGTTGATTTTCCAGCATGCACCATGCACAAACCAATTTATTTAGTTATATAATGGCCGGATTGCAATTTAAATAACCATTTGCCAACCGGTTTTGAGGCTATAAACGCGATATCAAAAAGCGATTCCAACAATTATTTGAATTATGCTCATACGTACACATTAATTAATATACCCAACTAACTAAGCTTTAATAACTGTTTGACATCTACCGTTATGGTTATTAGGTAGGTATGAATTTAATGAATATTTTAACTCATTTGGGATTCATGGAAATGTTTGTAAGTATTTCGTTCTTGAATATCAACAGTGATGCGCAATCAGTCATCACTGATGTAATCTGCTCCGAGTTTTTAATCATCCTCTCCGTAACAATGCGCAAAAGAAGGATACGGCTTTAATATCCAGTCGAGCTTCAACGTTCTTTTATCCCTTTGCTTATTCATAAACAGCAGTGCAACTGATGATGACAAATGAGTGTTTCCAGTGAGGAATATTAAAGCTTAGAGAAAATACTCACATAGTTCTTATTCCTTTTTCCTCGTCGTTTTCCTGATGTTTTCTTCACCATTTTGTTGCGCTGCAAATATTTGGAAGTTGAACTAATTGAATTACTCAACACGTTCTAGCGTTGACGAGCATCTAAAAATGTTCAACGAGGAGATAATATCGATATAAACAAGTAATAATCATTGGTAATTACCTCTTTGAATGGCTAATCAAATATTTGCACGTTTGAATATTTACCCATGGCACAGCTTAGAAAACTCTTCATACGTTTACCGCATACGATATGATACTAAATTGTCCTCGTCGTGGCCGAAGAGTTCCTCAAGTATGCGTCTCTGTCATGGGCCATCGTCTTCTATATCTTCGGCAGAAAGATAGAGAAACATGTTGCGTGCCTCTGTCGATGCAGGTTTCAAAACTGATGCATTGGAGCGAAACAAGCCGGCTCCGAAACAAAGCAGGAGAAGTTCATATGTGCTCAGCGTTCGAGCATTCAGCGCGAAAGAAGTTTTAGAAAAGGAAACAAACATTCTCACTACCTTTCTACCTGTACTTCTTGCAGAGCGCACGCATTCTTCTGCAGCACCTGAAGGCGTAATGACTCGATGATGGCATTTTGATGGTAGGCAGTAGCTGAAGAACCCATGATTGCCAATAATCAATGTGTACTTCTTGATGCGAATTGATACTTCATAAATATGAATCAACATGATTGTACGCACACGGCCTATTAATTTGTAAATATGCCACTAACAACAATAGTTAATTGAGCGCATGTTTACTATTACTTTGCTACTACGTGAAACAGGAAGGATAATTTATTGTATAAATTAATATAGTGTGTGCATTTCAAGTAATTAATTTATGTAAAATTATCTATAGTATTTCATTTGTAAAGTACTAATTGTTAGTGTTATTATGACTTTCAATAGTACTTTGTCCGTTTATTCGCTCATTATGCTATTAAAATTAAGCTCTTTGCGCTTGTGTAACTTTAAACGAAGTTACTAATTTCAATCAGAAGTGACTAGATATTCACATTTTTAATTTATATGAATACCTTATTAATCAAATTTAATGAGAATAATCAATTATTGCATGAACTTTTGAATTTTGGACCAGCTGAAAACGCGCTAAAAAAGTACTAATGCGACCTCTGCAACTAAAATTGGATACTACAAAAAAATATTTTTTTTAAAACCTGTTTTTATTATAGTAAAAAACAAGTAATAAGAACAATTTAAATGCACACTCTATATATTAACGTATTGATTGTGTTACAAATGCTAATATTGATTACAATCAAATCTAATTAAAAATATGAATTTGAGAAAATATACTCTTTGCTTTCGTAGGTGATGTTTATGGTTGTGGAGTTTCACGTAGATACTCTTTACCAGATGGTAACTGAACTGTTACAGCATTAGGAAACTTGGTGTTAAGATCTTTAGCTGGTACAGTTGGTTGAACCATTACATTGTCCCCTTTATTCCAATCAGCAGGGGTGGCTACATTACACTTGTCTGTGAGTTGCATTGAGTCAACAACACGTAAAATCTCACTAAAATATTAACATTTATTAATACATCAAGTAGTCATTTACTAATAATTTCTACTTACTCAAAATTACGTCCAGTTGTTGCTGGATACAAAATGGAAAGCCTGAATTTTTTTGTTGGATCAACAATAAATACAGCACGAGCAGTCATTGGATTGCCTTCACTGTTTTTCTCATCAAGATCTAGCATGTTGAGTTTCACAGCCAACTCACGATTTTCATCAGCAATAATGGGATATGGGAAAGGATCATCTCCCAATTTTCCATAGGCCTGAATATCCTTAATCCAGTCTGCGTGATTCTTGACTGAATCCAATGACAGTGCCACTACTTTAACATTGCGATTTTGAAACTCTGGAACTAGTTTAGCCACTCTAGCCAGCTCAGTTGTGCAAACAGGCGTAAAGTCTGCAGGATGAGAAAAGAGAATGCCCCAACTAAAAGAACAACAATTAATGATAGAAATATCAATAAGGTTAAGTATAAACATGACGGTCAGAATGCGTTATAATAATTAATAACTTACGATTCTCCAAGCCATTCATGGAAATCAATCTCCCCAATTGTTGATTGGGCTTTAAAATTCGGAAAAGGAGATCCCAACTGCATATTTCCTTCTGCCAATGGTAAATTTTCCAGTTGAAGCAATGTGACTGCTGATACGGCAGCTAGGCAGATACGAACAACTGTTGATTGCGTTGTTCCCGATCGCTTTGAATTCAACTTTGTTGAATTATTACACCGTTCTGCCATTGTTTACCTTCCTTTTATACTCGCTTAATGGAAGAGTTCAATTAATAAGTAATTTGACTAATGCTTCTTGATAATGTAATTCAATGCTTTGAATCAACAAATGGATTAAATGCATTTCATTAGAAAAATGTTCTTTTATAGTGTCAGCCACCAAACATATTACTAATTAATCGAATCGTGAATGATAAACAAAGTGAGTAATTATCAACAAAGAATATTGTTCCATGTTTTAGCAACAAGAACTTTCTGATAACATTCATCGTTATTAGCAATTTAATTTTTATGAACTGCAGCGCACAGTCATTGTTTAAAAAATAAAATTGATTAGCGTTCTAATACTTGATTAATTTATTATCAAAATGTAAATAAAGTAAGCGATAATCAACGATAATTTAATAAGTTTATAGCTTTCTTGCAATGGTATTTTGTTTCCATAAAGTGGCATACATGTCATTTGAACTGCCATGAAATAAACAGTTTAAGTGTGCAGCAATTTTTGGAGCGGGAATACATGTGCGTAAATTATTAATAAAGTAAATAGCGTACACACGTTAAAAAATAATAAAAATGCAGCTGGAACACTCCAACCCGCCAAAATTCGCCCAATATCGTAGTGACATCTCATGCTGAGCCTAACCTCAAAAGTATTACAATAAATTAATCTGTTTGTGTAATCGAATTGTACAGAAGAAAGTTAATTATATAAACATCTGTTAATTAAACTGCAGTGCTATACATTGTTAACGTTATCGTTCTGTGGATGCCAAATAGTAAGACAAATTGTTGAGCACAATGAGTGAAGATAAAAAGTTAATGCCTTTGGCACATCTGAGATTCCTTGATTGGAACAATCATTGTACACTATCATTCAAGTTCCAGATGCTTGAAACAGAAAGATACAATGCTATTCACGAAAATGTGGTTGCAATTAGACAAATGTCAGAGGCTGTACATTCACTACTATCACACACGACTAACAAGATTCACAAGATTTTACAAGATGCCCTCAAGGAAGATCATGATAAGGAGAATCAGAAGGGCCAAATCATATCTTATTTGGATATTTCACTTAGAACAAAGTCAAAACCAGTTCACACTGGTACTGAATTAAAACTATTGCAGAAGTTTAAACATCTTACGTTTACCTTACTTGGCACTGTATATAATGTGGTTCTAAATGCACCTCTTGTTGAAAACATTAAACTGCCTGATGTTATCTATTCTGGGCATTCAGTGCAACCATCAATGTTCAAAGCTACTCTGGCCAACCATGAGAAGAGTGAGTATTTCTGGTCTAAGTCATTGGATAAAGAAGAATGGGAGAAAATTGGAGAAGAGTACCACTATACTGTGCAAGAAGATGATATTGATCATTACATTAAGTTCACCTACTATCCTATTAATATTTACAGTGAGGGTGAGCCATATGAAGTTATATCCAGTTGTAAAGTATGTAAAGTGCCAACAGTGCCTTATTGTCCATTCCAAGACAGGCACAAAGACACATCAAATTTCCTCTTGGATGACCAGTATGTATATGATTTTTGTAAGGCTAAAGTATACATTTGAAAATGTTTATAGGTTCAGGGTTGTTTCCTACAACACATTATCATGTCGCTATGCAAACGATCAATTTGCATATTGTCCCATTGAGTATTTGGCAATTGATTATAGAAAACAATTGCTGCTGAAAGAAATGTTTGGCTATCATGCAGATGTAATTTGTTGCCAAGAAGTGGACAATAAAATTTATGGTTTTTACTTTCGACCAGAATTTGAGAAGATCAATTATGGAAGTATATACAACAAGAAAGGCAACAGAATACCAGAGGGTCTTGCTATATTTTATAACAAAAATCGTTTTAAGTATGTTTCAAACCCAATGATGTTCAATTGTTTAAGAATCTGTGTTTCAGGTTTGCGGGTCAAGGTCACATTGTTTTTAATTCGGAGTTGAAGACGAATCGAAATCTACGCAACATAAGTAAAATAATTGATAGCGACAACGAAGCGTACGAAAGCTTTATGAAGCAACCATCATCAATGCAATATTTACTCCTCAAAAGTCGCAACAGCAATCAAACATTGATTGTTGCAAATACCCATTTGTATTACCACCCGGATGCGAATAATGTACGCTTGCTACAAGCGGCCGTATGTATAGAATATCTTAAAATGATTTTTCAACGTGAAATGAAAAAGGTTTGACTATAAAATATGATTTATAACAACTTGGTGCTAATTGACGAATTTTATGTCTAGAAATGCGAAGTCTCTTTGATTTTCTGCGGGGATTTTAATAGCAAGCCCGACTCCCAGGTTTTTAAATTTGTTACAGAAGGAGCTATAGAGTATAGCAGTCGATCGACTGGCACATCCCTGTTTCATCCGTTTACATTTACGTCTGCATGTGGTACACCGGAATTTACTAACTACGTGGACGATTTTAAGGCTTGTTTGGATTATATCTTTCATGTGAATTTAACGACTGTAAAGGCTATTCCGCTCCCTACGGAGGAAGTGCTAGCTAAAGACACTGCATTGCCGAGTCGTGTATTTCCTTCTGATCATTTGGCACTTGTTGCTGACCTGAAGTTCAAATGACATACGGCAAAAGACGTAAAGGCCACTTTTAGTCGAACACGAAATAAGCGCCCAAAGAGCCGAAGGACATGAAATGGATACATCAAACAGATATAAAAAGCGTAAACTCTTCGAAACGAGAAAATATATATAATATGACAATGTGATATAAGCGATGTAAATTATCAATTAAGTTCGTTTTGTTCACATTCTTTTCAATTTGTATATTATACGAATTTTACATTTCAGATCTATATTCGTATCTACTTTAACTTATTATTCACGTATTGTATTAATATTTTTTCAACGTGGCTAGATTTATTTTTGTAAGTATTAACATTGCAACCGTCTGACGGTCTTTGCAATCGGAGAGTAGAGGAAGATAATCTAACAGAGTGTTCAAAGCACGCAACAATCAATGATTGTACATAAAAGTTTTATAAAGTTATAATATTTAGTAAGAACTGAAAACACATGGAAAAACAAAAATATATTATGACATGACAAATATCAAATGAGAATATCATTATTCTAAATTTTTGCTATTCCTTGTCAATCCGAAAATGAGCAAAAAAAAATACTTCAAACTTCTGCCCCCAGTTTTTTGAAGTAAAGAGTTAATGCACATGTAGAAATTTATTTGGAGCAAATATGGATACTGCGAAAGGTTACCAATCTAAATTGGACCTGTTAAAGAACATCAGCGAGTTGGGTTCGCAGCTGAATGAGAATGAGATTGAGGAAGGACTAGCGGCCCAGGATCAGACCACATTTCTGTTTGCAAGCATGGCATTTCTGCAGCAGCACGTTAAGCGCAAGTTGGCTGAACCACCGCAACCGGAACCGCCGCCTCGTGAACCCGAGATTAAGAAGCAAAGGGGGTATTCAAACTCCTTATTGTTCGAATCTTGTCGTCGGGGCAACGAAAAACACTTTTACATCCCTCTGAAGAACCATGAGAAGTTTACAAGTGTAATGCAGAGCGAAACATGCATTCCTCTATATTGCGCGTTATCCAAGGATCAGATTATACCCAAGGTAAAAGTGTCTAACAAGCTTCGAAATTTGTTTAGTGTTAAACCGCGAAAGCCTAATCAGCGTTCCTCTATACTGAATTTGTTCCGTACTTCAAGCAAGTCGAATAGTGTAGGAAGCCAACTTGAACAGGATGATAGCACTGAATCAATACCACACAACTGGACATCGCAAATTAAGAATCAGTTCCAGCAAAAACGAACTGGACGTATTGAAAAGAAGCAACTTAAACTTCTTGCCAACTTGAATACCGATAAGAACAATATGGCTATAAAGCAGTCAATTCATGAGCATTTGCGCACCAGGCGAGACACGTCTCAGGATTCATTGAATACAGTTGATAAGTTTCTAGTTGAAAGTCCAATATTTGATGATGATTCAGCCAGTGACTCAAACAATTATACCTATAATACAAAAAAGAAATCCTCTCGAGCTCTCTCTAAAATATCGGTTTGCATTGATGATGAGAGCGATTCCGATACCGAGAGCATGCTGACAAGTCGCGAGAAAAGCAGACAAAAGTCAATGGAAAGTCGTCCATACTCTAAATCAAAATTGATGTATAGTGAGGCTGAGAAAGAAGTAGAATCAACTTCTGGTTATAATGTATCTAATCATCCAACTAGAAATTATAGTGCTGAAGCTGAAGTTACACGCGATGCTAGACCAACTAAACTTAATCCTCAGACTGGACATCCGTTGCCGCATCAGGTGGATGGAATATCAGAAGACCTATTGAAGAATATCCTATCTGATGTGATTGGATGTTTAGAGAAAATACCTAGCTCTAAGCAAGTTCCAAGTAAAAAATCGAGCTCTAAAAAATCCAAAAAGTCGAAACAAAAGGCGTAATTATCAAAAGAATGATGAATTTAGACTTTACACAGATATATTTGATTGACACTTCATTTATAATATTCACAAATGTGTCAGTATTACAAAAATTCTTAATGTACAATATATGTTCTATAAATTGAGTCTCTCAAAAAAGAAAAACTGCTAAGTCCTTAAAATTTATACAAGTATATAAGACTATATTCAATGAAGAGAAATTCATAGAAAAGGATATAAGCGATCTGCTTGCCAATAAGGTTGTTGTATTTATCAAATACAATATAGGATAATGTGGAAATGGGGAAATCATAAGGATTGAGGATTTAAGATATAAATATGTCATGGAATATCACAGCCATTTCTTTGCCATTCATGCGACTCATCACTCAACTCAACTCAACTCAATTCAACTTAAAAATAAGTACAATAACAAGTTTAACTCAACATGAACAATTATTATCATCTGTTTTGATATGCCACAAGGGTTTAAATATATCTACTTCTCATAAAACTGAGAAGTCGTCGAAATATTATATCCTGTCTTGTTAGGTAAGTACTATCCAAATTATTTGGCTTCTTATTAATTAGTTGTCATGTTTTTTAGTTGTTTCTTGGTCATCATGCTTGTTCCTCTCAGTGATTCAACGTACATTTTCTTCTAGTCAAAGAGACGCTGTCGCTGTAAAGTTGGCCCGCCTCTTAAGGATGCGCGACTTGTACAAGTCGGATTTATGGCAAACGACAACAGTTCCTCCTTGTTGTTGCGAATTTGGCGATACTTTGCCATTGCCAATAAGAGTACCAATCATCTTGGACACGGAGAATTTACGTGTCTTGTTCGCTTGTTGCTGATGGTTGCGACATTCATTGAGGATGTAATCAAAGGATGAATAAATCGAATCGGTATTTTCTGCGACTGAGCACTCGAAGAATTGTACATTGTGTTGATGTGCATGAGTACGTGCTTCCTCCTCCTCAACCTGTAATGATAAAAATATATCCTATTAAAAATGCATTCTTCGATATATTGGTTTTAATATAGTTGGAAACAGATTTAGAATCATCTTTTTGTTTAGTGATATCAATAATTCGTGCAGAAGAAATGCATTGCGAAACGCAGTCTTCAAAGGAATGCAGTGGGTGTCGTAAGGAATTTTTCTCGTCACGTCGTCGTCGTCTTGTATGAAAATAACTTGCTTGTGCGTTTTTCCCGCATTGCATTGAAAAGAATTCACACAAGTTGGACGCGCGACGATGCTTCCGGGTTAAATTTAAACTGATTTTTATGATCGAACACATGTCTTTCGAGGATTTTTGATATTATAGATGACAAGCAATAGTGTAGAGGCTACTGCAATTGCGCAAGAAGTGCATTTTTCTGCTTCTTCCGCTTTGCTAGAAACTGTCTAGTTTTTGTTTACACACTTGTAGTAAGTATGCGCTGTATTTTTAGCAAAACCAGTCAACGAACTTTGGCAAACTTTAAGTGAATAGTAAAAGACTAAACAAAGGATTCAAAACACCAACTGATTGACAAGTTATCGTTGCGAGTATTTCGTCTGAGATAAATAAGTGAGGAAACTTGCCTGTCTTAAGTGCTCCAAGTCGGATTTGTTGCCAAGAAGGACATAGATCATTGGCAATTGACTACGTAACTGCTGGACGCGCTGAAGAAGATTCACGGCCTGTGTGAAGGACGTCCGTGACGTAATATCGTAGACGACGCAGCAGGCGTCTGCCCAATACACCGCCTCCTCGGGGAACGCAAGTTCTCCGCTGGAGACGTCAACAATTTCCACCTCGAAGGCGGCATTATTCACAGTCAGTGTTTGTTTATAGAGCAGATCTGAAACAACAATATAGTAAATAACGATTAGCGCACATACAGTTGGCAAGTATAATTTATTTAAATCAATAATTTGCGCGACCTTGCATCAAAGTGCAATCGAGATCAAAGCATTGGAAAAGCGCACTTTGTTTACAAACATTCGTGCTAATGGCTTGCAATTAGCTCAATCGCCACGCTTCATAAATCAGATGCACTCACTTCAGTCAAGTGGGACGGCAGTTTGATTAAACGTTCAGAGATTGATGTTATTGACTTTGAAAATTATGAATTGCATTTGGCAAATTTACGATAAGTTACGTTTCTATTGAAACTTTTATAATAATGCGCACAATTTATATTGTGCCATTGTTTAATAATTCATAAACTTTACTATACTCTAAGTAAAACACGTACGCACTGAAAACAAACACAGTGTGTAAAATTTAAAATAACGCTAGTGTATTAACAAAACACCAATAGCAGCTTGTAATATTCTAGAACATCGTTAATTTAAACTTTTGACATTCACACTTTGTCAAGTCCGCATGAAGAGGTAAAACTTTAAGTTTAAGCATAAAAAACGGAGATTGACATTGTCAGGTTTATTAAAAACGGAAATATTGATGATGCCCGCGGCCTACACACCAAAAAGGCGATAAAGAAGCAAAGCGTCACTTGAAATACATAGAAATCTCATAAAGCAGACTAAAAATAAGCGATTATCCTTAATAAATCGCAAAAATAACACATCTTCCTCTTCGTTTTCGAGTTAAAATTAACGAAATGCGCTATTTTCGAATCGAAGCGCACTTAAAACAGATAAACCGATAAGTCTAAAAATAGCTCAGGCAGGTTTCCCCGTTAATGAGCGTATTTCAAGAGCGAATTAAGCGATAAAAAAGTACGAACGCTGATGAGTAATTCTTTAAAGTCAGTTTGCTGAAAAAATATTTGCTATTTAGCCAAAACGCTCGTCATAAACGCATTGCAACCGTGTGTGCGTGATTTATTACAACGTATTGCTCTTTGACATCGAATGCACTTGACGTCGTCCGGATACTTTAATGAGCTACCATTTTATTCGGAATTAAATTTAAATGCAATACCTAAATATGCATTATATTTAGCACGGCGCAAAATAAAATTGGCGTGCGCAAATTGCGCACGTTTGTGGAAGTCTCAATCAACGTGTATTAAGTCTTATCTGCAATCCATCGCAAACATGTTGATCGCTTTATCTTTTAATTATGCATATAAAAAAAGTTAAAAAGGATGTTTGCATTTTATGCGTTCGTTGCATTGTTTTAATGTGTCTGAATATCCGGTATTAGAATGCATTATACATTGTCGATAAACACTTTTATGAATTTATGTTGACTTTGAGCAGTTATTGCGCGCAACTTATTTGAGGAAATTTGATGATTTTATGACATGTTGTCAAGAATTTAATAATCTTTCTGGTGGTGAAAGAATTATTTTAATATCTTTGATAGTTCCTGAGATATTACTCATAATGTTCATGTCTAATTTCGGACAGTTTTTCGGATATTCTTCTCGTTTAATTAATATACCGGCTTTTATTCAGATTAAATTTTTGTTATATTACTGAAAGCAGGTTAAGGCATAATCAAATAATATTGTGTCGCAAGAAGTTTTCAAATATCACATGCCAAACGTATGCAAGAGATCGTTAACTTTGAGGTGTTATTACACATAGCAGCTTAAATGGAATTTAATAATTAATAGATATAATGTAAGAAATTTAATCATCTTTCTGATAGTGAAAGAATTATTTAAAAATCTCTTATTGTTCTTGAGATATTAATTAAAATGTGCAACACTGATTACGGGATATTATGCTACTGGCGCTACCATCATCAGCCACCAACGCGCGTTACTCTTAGTCCTCGCGATACGCTTCTAGCCAAGTGATTGCTACCGCGCCGCTGCGCGCTGGTACCAGGAACTGCCTTCGCACAGGCGCTGAATTGAAGGGGGTTAAATTCTTGCCTGTTACGATATTTGCCTTGGTAGCAGTGCCTCAGCCCCAGAGCGAAATTTCAAATCGCCGTAACTTCTAAAGTTATGGTCCGATTTTAATGATTTAAAAACTGTTATCATTTCCACAATAAGCACTCTAAGTAAACTCTTTTAGAAATTAAATCAAAAGTAGCCCACTATTCTCAAATTAACTTTTGAAGCTTTTACGCTTGATTTGCAACATTACAATTGCAAATTTCGCCAAGATATTTGTATGCTTTTTACAAGTTGGTTGTAGACTTAATACTTTTGAGCTTGAATATTTAGTTGGTGACTTTCATGGCCGCTTGAAATGCATCTAATTTTAATATTTTTACTGGCACGCCGGGCGGCAATGCATTTGCACATTTTGTTGACGTGCTCCGTATTATTATTATGTGTAATTGAAATGCTAAAGCGTGCATGTCAAACCGGTTCACGTGCGTACGAAAACTGCGGGCAATCCGCAAAATATTGGCGGCGTTTAATGCGAAATATGATGATTCGTAAACATATTGGATTGTATCATAATGCATTAAACGAAGCGCGCTCGTGATTTACGAACAATTTTGGCGCTCTCGTTGTACAAATTGGTGTCGTGCGAATTGGCTGCACTTTGCATATTCTGTTTGAAATAAACACATATACGATATTTATGTGTTTGGAGTGACTCCCGCCGAATGCACTAAACATTCATCATGCAACTTGCTTCGGCATGCAGCTCTACAAGCGCAGAATATGAATCATATTTGTGTTCACTCAAAACTGTCCAGAAGTGAAATTTTGCAATGTTGTGAATTTGTATGCACGAGGAGAATTATGACGTTCATAACGTTCACGTTTACGGCCCACATGGGCTTTTGGGTGAATTGCACACATCTTAAACACGTCAAACTTGGCCAGGAAATAAATTCGCTGCGAGTTTCTCAAACAACTGTTCAACAAAATGCCAGTGACTTTATTAGTCATATTTACGCAAAAGCTATTCAAAACACGAGACCGTTTTGTACTCTATTTTTATTCCGTGCTTATTTGTTGCACATTTACCTAATTTGTTACTTGTCATACGATCTTTTCAAGTTTAAAATTTAGCGCCAGCAATTTGTCAAGTCCGACGATGTGGTCTGTTTACATCGTGTTGCATCGGTATATTGTTCATACGGCGATTCTTTGACGTCACATAGTCTAGTTGGAACTTGTTGCAATCTGGTCGTGGATTAGAAAAATTTTTACATAGCAAAACGTGGCTAGCAGTCAGTAAAACGTGGTTCGCAGTGAAAGTGATTGTGCATCAAGCAGTGATTCATCAGCCAATTCATCATTACTACAAAGCAAGGTATGTGCATTTTAAGTCTTTATTTAGTTGATTAAGCGATAAATTAATTGGTCATCGTAAATTCATCGTAATTTCGCGAGTGATAACTTCCTAACCTAACACAAAGTGAATCGACGAAATTCTTTGGCAAATCTTCGGGTTTAAGCTCAGTGTGATAAGATCAGTGATAACCTACACAACGATGACCAGTTATAATTGTTCTCTTGATAGTAGTGATTGCATTAACATTCTTTTAGTGACTGAGGCTGCATGACATGCATATTGATAGAGAGGTAAGCCAGTGGAGTGATAAGCCTCTATCAGTCGATTGATAAGCCACCAGAGAATGGAATGTAAAACTTGAGGCAATTCTTTTGGGATTGAGAGGAAGTGATTGGTTCAAAGATGCTGGGATTGTTCAAGTGGAATTATTTAGTCGATGTTTGCCCTCGAGACGGACTAGGAAGGAAGGAGTCAACAAATTGAGGTTGGTCAATAATGTGAGTACTTAATGTTTGTGTGTAAAAAGTCTGCGTATTTATATACGACTCGTGTCGTGGCGACAGCACATTAGAGTAGCATTTACTCTGCGGTAAACAGCGAAAAAATGGTAATATAATCAAGACAGCAGCAGCATACTGCGCGTTTCGTTGGTAAGATCGTAAAACCGTTCGACATATTTACATCGCAATTCGTATATACTTTTGTATGTAATGCGCCAAACGAAATACGCGCAACGAGACCTCATCATGCGCTAAACACCGAGGGATTTGTAAGTGAGAATATCAACTTTGACTGTAAATCAGCGGCCCAATGATGAGACGTCTGCAACAAAGTCAGTTGCAATTTGTTTACGCCAAGTAGTACAAGGAAATATCTGGTATTTTTATAACCAAGTTGGTACAACTTGTAGTATGGTAATTCGTAAGTCAATGAGGCTATCTTCATTGCAATTTGTGAATAATTATTAATGATTTCAACTTGTAGGATAATTGGAAGATATCATATTATTTATTGTTGGCAGTATTACAAAGACAAATCGGAAATCAATAATAGAGCGAATATTTGGTAGAAAAGTTGATTATGAATTGCGTTAATAGAGATTATTGGCGATATCTGAAAATTTTATTAAGCTGGAATGATGAAAGCAGCAAAACCACGTCACTCTATTGAGCATTGGTCTAAAAATATTTCACATTCAATTAACATGTTGGCCATTTGTTTCTTTTTTTGCGATTTTATGCACTGGCCTAATACATTGCAGCTTTTTGTTTCTCGTTATAGGGCTGCTTTTTGTATTTGTCATTACACAACGCGTTTTTCTCCGGCTTTATTACATGTTACAAAGTGGACTTTTTGCCAACGCTTTTTGCGCAACGTTTTTGTAATTCAAACCCTATATTCGGAACGTCTTAACAATGCAACGCAGCTTATTGATTGTTGGATAACAGATAATTTAAAGTCTAAATTAAATTTCGTGCTATTTACCTGTATTGCTCCGATATTCGCCAATATAACGCCTTGTAAGGTATCGGACTGTGAGGGCTGCAAAGAAAAACAAAAACAAATTAGTGAAATGCGTACGAAAATAGCAATAGAGTCAACGTGTAGGCAGAGATGCACTTATGAATATAAATTAGCATATGAATGCGCATATTTTCAATGGGCACTGTGTTTATTTGCATACGAACGCCTTACGGAAAACGCAGTTTCAAGGCTGCACATAATATAATGAGACGTAGTACGAAATTTCCTGTGCTGTCGGAAAAATGGGTCAATCATCGCATTGTTTATTCGCACCCAATCAACTTGTGTGCATACAATGGACCAATGAATTTCTTTTTTGCTTTCGACAATGTGTTTTGCACATGCAGTTTGGCCCATACTAAGTAAGAACGGAGCGCGTTTATTTTGCTAGCGTTTTCACTCGTGTTTGTTCAATATGCTAAAATATGCCGAGTGTAAATATTTTCGTGCTTATGATTTATTTCGTTTGTTTCATCGGGCAGCGTAAAGAAGTTTACAACATCTAGGTGCGCAGCAGTGGAAAATTCATTGAGTTTGATTTATTTTATAAAGTGCATGCAATTTATGAATCAAATCAAATCAAATCAAATATTTGTTTATAACTGCTGGAAAAAAATCATAAAGAGATTTTATGAATGATGAATGGAAAAGTTATTTATAGTTCTAAAATAGTAATTTGTTTGACGATAGATAAAAATTGATTGGTTTATTTATATGAAGATAATGTCGAACAATATTTTGATAAATAGTTCCTGATTAGAAGAGATTAGAGCCGAGTTCAGTAATTTATCGAACGATAAACAAAAATTGATTAGAGTGAAATAACTGCAAAAATATTTTGATATCGATTGAATTTGCAAGTTTAAAGAATTCGTGATTTGATGAGATTAGAGATGAATTTGCACGTGAGATAAGATATTTGGTAAAAGTAATAGTAGTTAGTGTAAGATTTATCTTGTTTACATTGAGATTTACTTTGATATTATAATCTTATGCAAGTTTAAAGTATTCTAAAGTTGTTGTGTTTTGAACGCGTAAAATATTATATGCGATGAGTCATTCCAAGTATAGAAAACGGTGTAGTTCAAGTTCGATTAAAATAATTTGAAGAGACACTAAACACACGGGGAATACAAATAGGCGAGCAAATATTGCTATCTGCCAACAACGGCGGCAAAAGCTCAAGGTGTGTTTATCGTCGGAGCGTGAAAGGCTGATTGGTCATTTAGCAGCGACAAAAGTTAACTTATCCCGTTCGGCGCGAACAGGCCAATTTAAAAAATGCGCGTGCAAACAGTTTGTAAACATATTCCATTCGAAAAGCGGGCATACACATATATTATGTGGGTGTGGGTGTTGTGTGTCTCCTTTTTGCTCATTTTTGATTACTTCGGATGTCCGCTCGGTGGAACAAATTAATGCGGTTGCAAAATACTTTACTTTTTTCCTTGCTCTTTATTTAATGCACACATCAATTTAGTTTATTGTACATTTTGGCGTTTCTTATTCTTTAATAAGCAGGAATAACGTAGAAACTACTTTATCGCGGCGATTGTTGCAATCGAAATATTTATTGTACGTTTTAACGATCATTAGGAGTGACTCGGAAATTTATGGTTGGGAGAAAGGATAAAATATAAATATCCGACGCGAAGGATAAACATTTGTCAGTTGATTATTTATGACATTTTTTATGCTTCGATGGAGTCCTTACTGTTATAACATTTGTAGTTATTCTTAATATTTCAATAATATAGTTCGAGGAGAATAGAGAATAGATCAGAAATAGTTAAATGCTAAGGGCAAATTGCGCAAGAATTCAACAAAATTCAACTTATGATAAATTAAGAGATAATTACCTGATTTTCCAACATTTGACTGGCCAAGAACAGCAATGCGCACCTTGGAACTGCTACTCTTATCTTCGGTCTTCATCTTGTTGTGATAACAAGCTCGGAATTCTGCAACAATAAAACAGGAAATTCAGGAAATGTTTGCATACATACAACGCAAATGTGGAATTCAGTCATTTATCACTTTAAACCAAATGGAATGCAAAATATTCGCTTCCTTAATACTCGTTACTCATCGTTTATTCACTCGCTGCGTTCAATTGCATTCCGATACAAACCGAAATACGCATAAAGAGCGACAATGAAATGCTTAAACAAATAATAAACAGAGCCACAAAAATTTAATGTTGCGAAAATAACTGCGAAAAGTTATCATTCAATAACAATACATAATGTTGAGTGAGTGAGGCGTGAAAGAGCTGAAAACTCAAAGGAACATGAAGAAGTGAAACGTAAAGTCAAAACACATAAAGTCAGCAAAGCGGGAAATGCATTATGATTATTGCATGGGAAGCTATTGAGAAGCGCATAACTTGCATGTACGATGCATTTTTATTACGTGATTATGCGCGGCTTAAGAGAGAAATGCGCGGATTATCGCTGGCGGCCAAATAATTCGGTATAAATAAAGTGTGCGTGCGGATTAAGCGGACGCGTGTCGCGGTACAAATTGAGACACGAGTGTAAACGCCATTTGCGGCGCGCCGCCACCGCCGTCGCCGACGCTTCGTATTTTTGTATGGTCAGGCGCCGCCGCCGCAGCCGCCACCGGCTTGATTTATAAATGTTTCGCATCGTGTGTCCGACGCCCAACGGAATTCAATGAATTTCTCCGCGACGTCGACGACGTTTTTTTCGACACCTCTCTTCGTGTTGATCGTTTTTCATCGTGTTTGCGTGTTTAACCGACGCGTTCAATAAGTTTCCAGCTGTGAAAATCAGTATGCCAATAATTTTTACAAATTTTTATTATCGCTTCTTCCAAAGGACCGAAGCGTTGCGTTGATTTTACGACGTTTCGCGGAGAATTATGAAGATTAAGTTGTCACCGAATGATGTCAACGCGTTTTCGTATTTTTACAACGAATTATTTAATTTGGCGTATAAATCAGTGCAGGAAAAAAAATTGTAGGAAATTTGGAAAGCTGAAAAAACATGACCGATTTTCAAGTTTTTCTTTTGCCAGACCGAGTCTCGAAAAGTTGAAAGTAATTTTTCATGATTTTACATTTTTCTCATTTAAAAAAAAAGTATTTTTGATACACTCAGTAGGACGAAAAATTATTGGAGCATAAAGTAAACTTTTTCTTCATTGATTCGCGGATACATCTCTATTAATTTTATAAAACTGAATCAATTCAAAGTGATCTATGCATATTTTTATATTCAGCATTATTTTATACAAATATTTGGTTGGTTGTTGATGTGTTGAAGAGTATTTCCTCTGATGCAATAATTTGAAATATTAATCGGCAGTTAAGCACGGAATGAACTTTAACAAGTTTCACAGTTGACCCCTAAAGAATTGATATGAAACGAACGAGACAAAGGGAAACCACGAAAATGGAGTCAATATAAAGCGCGTCTTGTTGCTTTAATTTTCCGCTGCGTTAATTTCCCGGTGCGTGTCAATGCCCCGCGCGCTGAAAATTCATTAATTTTAATTGTGTATACAATTAGTGGCTAGCACCTCGTTCTTAGCCCGGACGACGTTTTGCGCTAATACTCAAGTCATTAAGACGTCGACTTCAAATGATTAAAATAAATGTTCATCTCTAAAAAATGGATGATTTTTAATGACGGAAATCTTGAAATTTATCAAAAAAAATTTGACAAATTACTCTACTTTAATTAAATCACGATTTAATTTTTTAATTCGGGTAGAAAGTGGTTTATTTGTTTGCTTGCCATACTTATTGAAAACTGATTGAAAAATGCTGAAAATAGATGATTTATTTAATAAAGAAATCTATTTTAAGATTCGCATCCACAAATAAGGAATTGATTGGATAGTTCCTTCGAAATATTGATTGGAAAAAGGTAATATAAATATAAATCGCGTCCTCAATTCACTCGCGATGTTCTTCCTGTGCGCTGCGGCGCAAAACGTGCGCACAATTGAAATTGCACGCGCGTGCCGCCACCGCTGCAAAACTTGCATTCACCAAACTGCATATCAAAGTCGTTTTATTGATGTAAACTTCCTGTCGGGCTTTAGCTCAGGCTCGTGCCACTCTAATAGTTCATTCTGAGCGAAATCGCTTCCGACTATTTTTAGCACCATTTTCAGCACGCACAGTTATCACTCGCTTAGCTACTTTTAACGCAAAAATCAGCATAAATCGTTGAAACACTTTCGTATCAACTAACTAATTTCAAATATTATATAATTTACTAGCACAAATTTACTGAAAAATAGTTTCCAGCTGACTTTTATTGCAGTTGGAATATCAACAAATTAATAATAAGGTATTACTGTATGTAAATGTTCATTGAGTAAGATTTTTATGCGAATCATAAAAAAATATCTGCCGAAGTAAATGGTATTTACTTCTTGTGCAACAGGAATGCAAATTTCCCACAGGAACATTCCACAGATTGAGTAATACTCTTCTGGATCGCATAATTCACAGCTCACATTTAATATCATTAGTCTATTAATAGAAAATGTGATTTTCCATTCAGCGGTTGATTGTTACACGATGCGAAGACGGGGAATTTTTGCGCATGTTTAGTGCGCGAAAAATAGTTTGGTCACGTCGCGCAAAGCTCGCTGAAAAATGGAAAACTATGTTAATTTTTCTGGCAGACGTGACTCGTAACCTTGGAGTGAGACATAAAATAAGTGAACACCATTTGTGCGCGCCAAACTTTGTTTGCTTTGCAGATTCGCACAAAAACTAGAGAATGCGAAACTGTCTCTTAATTGTTATAGCAACTGAATGCGTGCCGTGCTTCTTACGTAATTCGATTGATTGATCAAGAAGATGCGCAGTACTAAATTTGGTACGATTGCAAATTGCTCGAGTATTTCATGTACATTTTATTCTATTAGACGTTGCGATACGTACGTCTGCTCTCTATGTGAATCATAAATAAGATCGCGTTGTTTACATGTTCGAGAGGCGCATGCAACGACCAGACTTGTATCATTAAATACCTCATAATGCTTTTTCATTCAGAGCTTCACTCTTTTCTGCGCTGAATTTTTTTATGAGCACCAACTACTCGATAGGCGAATCAAATTATTTTAGTTTGAATTTCACCAGCGAAAAAATCGCAATGTATATTTCGTTAAGAGTTGCACATTTGGCGTCTGGGAATTTTTGCTAATAATTTACATCGAACCACTCAAATCAGTTTGTTTACCAATGATCTAGTAAACGTTATGCAAATTTTTCTCTCGCCCTATATTGACAAACGCCAAGTTTTAATTGAATTTGTTTATAAAACATGAAGATGAAAATGAGGATGGTGGAAATCATAAAAAAGTTCCTTGAATAGTTTGACGAACTTTAGCATTTAATTCGTCTTATAAAGGGTAATTTAATACGATTTCAAAGAGCACTCTAGCAATAAAATAACAATAAATAGTTTGCACGTGTTTAAAGCTTCATAAAATTACTCACAGCCATTCAAGAATGGAGCAAATTGGTGATTTACGCCTACGCGTTGAGAAACAACCCTTAACTAATCGCGCATAGAAAAGTTGTTTATTGAGGATCAAAATTAATACTCGTCTTTGTCGTGTGTGCGATTAAATAGAAACAACAGGTGTTTGTCTAGAAACCTACATAAATCTAGCATCCGTTCAGCACACTCACCCACTTTAATGAGATGCTCACCCCTGACCTTTGTGCGGCGTTCGACATTTTGCGTAATTTACATAAAATCTGCATTAGGTTTTTGTTTATGGCTGAAAAATGTTCGCTTAATTCGATAGAATAACAAAAGTATGAACTGCCTGAGTTTAAGGTTGGATCCAGCTCGTAATGAATATTTTAATAATGCGTTGCTGCAAAAGTTTCCAGACAATAACATTGAATATGCACGTAATGTCAAGGGAATATAAGTGTGACACTGAATAGGGTTACGTCTGGTTCGTCGTAATATTCGTCTCGTCATAACAATTTCCGCATTTCTTCCTTTTTGCGATTCGCAGACGTTTTATATAAGATGCGTGCACGTTATAAGCATAATAATTCACCTAACATAACATTCATAACATACATTCGAATGTGTTACATGCTTATATTTTCGTAGGATTATGAATAATTAGCTAACCATTATCTATCATTCATTTCATGATGGTATGATATTTTGATGACCTTTAATTATTACGTATTTGCGCAGAATATTAGACAAAGGATATTTTAATAATTCGTATAGTTTTATAGTAAAACTATTAAAAAACTATCCATATTATTGAATTCTTTATTAATTTTCGCAATGTTTAATAATTAAGAAAATTATTGGAATAGTTACATCGTAAATTCATGAATTTTGAAAGAATTTTTATGCAAAATATTATAAAATTTTGACCTTTAATAATTGGCAATTTTATATTATCTTTAATTGAAATATTATCTTTTTCATAACTGTCATATTTTCACAGTAAAAAATATTTAATTAAATGTAACACACAAATATCTGCAAAATCATAATTTTTTATAACAAATTTTAATTTAAACATCTCTAGTAGTAAAGTATAACATTGAAATATTAGTTTTCGATGTTAATTAAAAAATATTGCTTACTTTATAAGGAAATTTCTAAGTAAATAGCAACTTTTCTTCTTACCTTGCAAAGACAGTTTTGCTTCAACTTATTTAAAACTTTTTTCAATTATTGAAGAGTCTTTGAGAACACGCAATTAAATTACCCGCGACAGCAGCACTGTATTAATACTTAATGAATAAGTAGCCGAGTTTAATATTGCAACTTGGAGAAAACTTGGAAAGTTGACGCGCGCTTTTGAGAACTTTGGAGAGCGCAGAACGAACAACCGGGAGAAAAGTGATGTGAAAGTGGTCGAAGCGACGCTGCGTTAGCGACTAGCGAGCGTCGGCGGGCGTCGCGACGTATATAGCTTGGCAGTGAGGCGGTCGTCATGGCGACGCCGCCGGCAGAGCGGGATGCGACCGTGTGCAACGACGCCGCCACCGGCGTCGCGATGCATTGCAGCCGTAGCAGCAGCACTTTGGTTTTTCCGATGGACGGATATGCAAATAGTGTGTTTAATTAGTTTCAGCACAATTATATGCCATTCGTACCCTGAATTCGCCGTTTATTTTTAGAGCTCTTAGCGCGTTTAATTAGAAATTTAAATCAATTGTAAAGTGCACTTGTTACTTCGTGTTCAACGTGCGCCAACTTTAACAGCCAATTATTTATGCGTTCCTTTCGCATGGCATATCTAAATAATTGCAAGTTTGTTCGAGATGTCCTCGAGGAGGATGCATTGCTTGTCATTATCATAATAATGCTTACTGTCGGCGGCGCGCGGTGGCGGCTCGGAGATTAGCCCAACGTAGTATCCGGTCGCGCTTTGAGAAAATGCGCGGCGTGTGCCAAGGATACGTTCGCTCATAATCACATTAAATGCAAATAATCGCTCGCTTTCTGTGAAGAGCTAAATCTGTGCTCATTTTGCATACATTTTCAATTCGCAATTAACGCATACGATGATTTGGATTAGGTTCAAGGGTGAAGAAAAATAAGGGTTAACTTTATTATTTCCTTGGAAAAACTACTTGAAACTTCAAGGAATACTTGGAAAACTGCTTAATTAATGCTGACAGTGAATTATGATAATATTTATTGCATTCTGGAATTTATTAATTTGTGAACTATTCAGTGATTCCTTGAAATTTAGAAAATTATGCATTAATCAGTTTTATACCGAGAATTAGTCAAGTTAATGAGCGTAAATGATATTGGATGAAGCTGGAAAAATATGAATGAGTAAAAGTTCAAGTAATTTAGCATTTGTATGGCTGCAATTAATAATGCCGAGTGGCCAAACGGGAAATGACGAAAATAATACTCAGGTATTTAGAAAAATCGCCCGCTGGCTGGTTAACGACTCGGCAAATCAATTTAAAAGAGAGTAAAACGACTGCGAAAGTCTTGAATGTGGCATTCACGAAAGAAGTGCTTGGAACTGGGCCAGGAAATTCCTTGCATTAATCGCTTCACGAGTTCAAGTTTCAGCACAATCTGGAACTCGTGTCGTACGCGCATTTTCAATGAGGAGAGCGAGAAGTAATTCACAATTTGATAGTTTTCCATTTCCATTCGCTAAACCAGGTGTTCTCATTACCATTTGCTATTTACCAAGTCTTCCCCAAATAATCTCAACTTATGCATCAATAACTTTGATTAACAAAGTGTTTACAGCAAGTGATCCTGTTTAATAATAGCTGGAAATTCCAAAGTTTACTAGGAAAATCGAATACATACTTATTATGATAAATTACGAACGGAGAAAGAGTAAATTCTATTTATGAATGACTTGGTATAATAGTTGCGCAAAAATATGTAATTTTATGTGCTTGTTGACAAATGATTTAAACACCCTATAAATTATAATCATATCCGAATATCAATTATAATTCGTGGATTTTGTTACCAGGAGCCACGGGATAAATTATTGAGTTATTTGCGCGTGCAAAAGCTAATAAAAAGATCACATTTATTTCGCCAAGCTAAAAATAGCATACTATGATCTAAATTGGGATATTATGGAAATGCGTATTATAAAATGGCGGAAAAATTGCATGCGCGGAAATTGCAAATCGGTCGGGCGTGATTCGCGGTGCACGTGTTGCAATCGCTTAATTTGCAATCGATGCGTGCTCGCTGTCTATGCTTCTGTCCAGCTGCATGTGCCTCGTATTCCACGAACCATCGTGTTTTTGACCAAACAAACATTTTTCTTGCCGCCGTCGCGTGCACACCAGCAGTGCTCGCTTGTGCAATTTGAATCATTATCGTGCGTCGTGCGTCTCGTCATCATCGTGATCATCATCATCATCGGTGCCATCATCTCGTTAGCGGTATTATTTGCGTGAAAATAATAAATTGATTCGCTTCTCGAATGGGAGCACGCAAGAAACGGAAGTGCGCGCGATTGAAACGCGCGGAACGTGCTGCCAAACGACACAGCGCAAAAACGAGACCCCCGAATGTAAATAATTATTGTTTGAATTGGATTTTCAAACATTGCCGACGCGTTCTGCGCCAGATTAATGCGGATTAATCATGATGCATTTGTCCATTCCGGATATAAATTTACGCAATGCTTCCGTAATAAATAAATTGATTTCCACTAAAAAAGAAGTAGAAAACTTTATTATGCTCCTTGATTTACACAAAAATATTATAATCTTCTATCAAAAACAAAATTTTCAATATGTGGAAAAAGTTTGAAAATCTTTGCTAAGTAACTAGAAAATTGAATGAACAGGATTTACGTATTATTTATAATAATAATCAGGAAGAGGTTTAATTAGATATAAAATGTGAACAATGTACATACACTACATAAGCAAATAATACATGAAGCCCTCAACGGAACGTCATGAGCAACTAATAATCAATCAATAGCTTCTGTTTAAGCTTTAGGTCAATGCTAAAATAATAGGCGCGCGTGGTGGAATTGAATTCCTTGACGGCGTCCATGTGTATAATAAGACTTGTTTGCGATGAGCATACGACCAGAGCAGGCACGCGCTCCGAGGAAAAACACCAAACAAAATTAACTCCATTTTCATAGGATGTTTAAAAAATGTTTTATGACAAGTCGAACAAAGCACATTCACGTTTATGACTTTATTTGCGCTTGAACGTGATAGCAATTCATGGAAATTCGAGGGGCGGTGAAAGTTGCGAATTATTAATGCAGTCCTGTAGGAATATCACGGGTGCTATGCATTGATTTATCCCTATTGCATTCCGCGAGCTCGCTCGCCTTGAATCCGAGCTGGTCGCACGCGAAGAAAGAAGCGCGGAAAGAATGAAAGCCGATGTACGCGTGTAGAGTACAAAGACAGCCCTTGCGAAGGCAAGCTGTGCGCATTTGGGCGAGCTGAAATCATTTTGTCTATTTATTGTCGATCAATGCCATCGCATAGCACTCGCGTGTGTTTATCGAGTTTGTTGAAGGCGCATCGCATCGCATGCTTTGCAAATATGCACAATTCGAGGAATTACTCAAACTTGTTAAAGACATTTGTCAAATACAGGAATCTACAATATGCGGACAAATTTTAAGGAATTCATAATATAAACAGTCATTCGCCAAAAAACCAATTAGTTACTTTCTTTTTCTGGTTCTACTTTACTGATTAATATTTTGGCCAAAGCAAATAATGAGTTCAAAACTTTTTTAGTTAGAATAGTTGAAACTAGAAACCGGAAAAGATAACGTTAAGCTTCCAGTTATTTTATATCAAGGAAATTTTATGAAATGCCGGAATTTCCAATATTTCTGAAATTACAAGGAATTCTTCTCGATTGTCAATTTCCTCTAAGCTCGATTGTTCCTCCTTTCGGAGAAAGGGAAGATTAGGAATTGACATCATATTCTGGAATATTACTCTAAACCACAGTAACATTTATTATTGGATAAATAATTAGGTTGTAAATTAATGTTATTCACTTGAATCGGGATTTATAATAAAATTACGAAATTGCATTAGATCTGAAAATAGCAGCTAGCAACACTAGTAAAGCGAATCATTTGTTTAAATTTAGTCGAATTAAACTTTTTAATGCACTCGCGCGGAATTTGAAATGTATAAATACTTAAAAGCAATTCGTGCTCTTAAATCTAAAACAACTTGATAGAGATTTGCTTTATAAAGTGGGATCTTAAAATTTACTTTTTGCTTACATTTTGCACACAAGTTCAAGAGAATTGAATGCATTGCATCACATATTTAATAGATGAATCAAATACTCCACATGTTTTTCTTAAACATGTGCATTTCTGTCCTTGACCATTAAAACTAGGACTTGCGTTATATATTAAAACATGTGATTGCATCTCCTTTGTAAACCAATTACAAATGATGCACGTTTAAGTCGATGGATGCGATTGTGTAAAATGTTATAGAAATATTAACAATGCGGCCGCAAAGGATAAATAAGAATTAATGCGCAACTGCAAAGTGCTCGTTTTGCGCGCTCGAATAGCGGGATACAATATGAAGAAACGTGAAAGATGTTTGAATGCAATCGAGTCTCATGATTATCTGCTGATTATTCACTGATTGCGTTTGAATCACGGACGACGCGCGTTTTCTTCACGTGCTGCTTAAATTCACGTGCCACTGTTTTTCACTTGTTGCTCCAGTTTATCCTTGCGGTCGTCATGCCAACGCGTACCAATTATGTTATCCTTTCAAGGATGAATAACTTTATCCTCAAAACTTTTCCATAACTTTTTCATAACTCATTCAATATTCTATATTTACATTTCAATTGGTTTTTGGTAATTAAATTACATCTTTAGTTATTTATAACAAGGAAAAACTTTTAAATCATTTATGGAAATTTGCATTAGACTCAATTAATTATAATTGAAATACTGAAATATAAGTAGCACTATTACCTCTTAGTTATTAATGATTATTACGTGAGAATTAACACTATTAAGACTTCTATTCGATGACCTTAAGGCATTGATCACACCAATTATAGGACTAACTATTAATGCACTTCTTGGCATCTATAAAGCTAAATAGCACGTTATTCACTCAATAAATCAAAGACTAATAATAATAAAGCGTGATAAACTAACAATACACATGTTAACACACGTGTAGTCTACATAATTTAGCATAACGTAAGCAGCGGCCAGAAGCAAGAAAGTGAGTAACTATTTATTGCACAATTCTGATGACTTTTTACTTCGAACTAAGGATTACGTTAAAGTTCTTGGAAAGATTTATGCAGTTGTTCAAGAATTGAAGCCTTTAATAAAATCACGACGTGTTATATGATCTTCAAGTAATTTTTTCAGCGTCCTGTACACGCTAATAGAGCAAAACTTCAGGCAATTAGGAGATGCCTTAAGAATATGCATAATTTTCAGTAGACACGTGCCGATATTATTTTTCCTACGAAGTGCGATTCCCGAAAATAGATGTTGTTGCTCTTTCTTAGTGCACGCGAATTTAATTAAATAAGACGGCTAATTAATTGGCTAAGCGTTAAATTAATTTCGAATCAAAGGAGCAATCATTGCAATAATTTAAAATTTAATTAAGGTTGGCATTTAATGAAGCAACACCTGAAATTCAGCAGTAAGTACGAATTGCATTAGCGTATTTGGTTATAAAACGAGTCACATGTTTTTACATGTGCTTTCAGCATAACAACAACGAACGTATTGTTAAATCGCTTTGTTCGGTGTAGTACACACCCTTTATGCACAATCCACAATCGTGTCTTTTGTCCACCCTTAACGCGTACAACGCATCAACGTGAATTTCGTATTAAACGTGCTGCTCGTCAACAAAACACTCCACACGTTCAATTTTTTCATTCGCTTACGTTTGATTTAATTAAAAATTAGCAATTATGCAATTAAAAATTACGAATAAAAATTAAAATAAAAATTTGTTTATGAGGAAGTTTATTAGAAGGGTGTGCTTGTTATTCAATTGAATTTTATGAAGTATGTGGTTGTATTACCCAATAAAAAACACATTACCTTATGCAATAATCAAGTGAAAAAGTCACCGAGAGTATTTATTGTTTTAGAAAACATTACTTTTCAACGTAATTTGACACGTGGCAAACTCAGATTCAGGTGGAAAGCCATTAAATATTGTTTTACATTTTATAAAGTATTTCATAACCACTCCAACTTTTCTTCTGCGTGTTTATTGACAAGTCAGAGAAAGTGAGAAAAGTTGAGGAAAATTTCGCAGAATGTCGAAAGAAGAAATTAGTTACCGATTAGCTCATAGTCAGATGTCACTTTTGACGAAAGGAAAGATGTATGAAAATTACATGCATTCAATTAACACCCCCATCAGTCATGTGGAAATGATGAGAATTACGTAAATGAATTTAATTATTATCTGGGAACCGCATTTACGTATTTTTCCTTGTCGTCTTCTTTGCCAAGTATTAACTCATTGCTATTTTATAATAATTAAGAAATTACATCACGTAATTCACTCGAGTGACATATGTATTTCATTGTCACTCTTTTTATTGCACTCCAATTAGCAATGAGTGGAAAATCCGAGGAAATACACTTGGTGAAGGGCGTAAACAAGACGTGAATTCGAGTTCAAGGAACGTACGCATGACGTACGTACAGGATTTGCGCGATTTTCATCGTCGCGTCGCGGGGGTGGGTGGTTAAGAAATTAAGAACTAAATAACCCGCGGGCAAGGGAATGAACCTGGTGAACTTATCGGCAATCGAGTAATCGACCCTCATGATTTGTTTGAATTCAGTCGCACGAATCCAATAAAGTGTTCAATACGCTTACTTACTTCTTACTCTTTCAAAGATCACACACGTTGTTGTTTGTGAAGTAAACGTACACCGCAAACATCCAAATAAACAGCACACAATACGCTGGTTGTTGAACTGTCATTATCACTTGCCGCCATCGAATCTGTTGACTTTACTGAGTCCCGAAAAAAACACTGCCAGAAGACATTCGTTTGACGTTGAGGAGCAGAGTGACAATCAAAAGAAGTTTTAATCAAGTTGTTTGTTATCAAACCGGTTTTTGAATGGTTATGGAAATGTTTATTCAATAGGTCACTGTGTAAAGTATTATTACATGTATTCTCTGGAAGATATGTGCTTGAGTTAACTGCCGGAGTTTAATGTCAAGAACATGCTCCTGCATCGTTTCATGTAATGGAAGAAAATACATTCAGGATATGTACAGGACTCTTGCGTCAACTGCATGGCAAGTAGATACGTTATTTCTGGTTTCAAGTGCATCATACATAATAATTATATTCAGACAATTCTTCTTTTAGTACAGCAGGTCATAAAAATTAAATTAATTCATGCATTGTGGGGGAGGCAGGTATTTTACCAAAGGGGTAAATTAGGCAATTCATAAACTGAGTTTATCTCATCAAATATGAGATGAAAATGAGAATTAATATGAGTTAATTTCACTTTTCATACAAGATTAATTATTAAAAAGCATTTGACCCTTAGAATAGCAATTTATTTGCTGCTCAGCATCCCCCACACCATTATTCAAATCACCCTATTATTGAGACATTTTACGTAGAAGCCATCCCTTATTTTTAACCATAATTACTCTTAAAATTTATTATTATTATTACTTATTGATTTAATCGATCAAAGATGAAATAACATAAGTCTGAATCATCTTTTGACCTGAATTCCAGGTCAAATAGAGTAACAGTTGATATTCCACTTACGATTTGATTATAATATGAATAAGTTGAATATTTATTAGCACTCATAATCCACAAACACATTTCGCATCAGGAAAATGGCTTGTTTCAATCATACACAAATGTACACATCCATTTGTTATCATTTCGTGACTTCATCAAACTTTATACTTGAGTCTAAAACATTTCATAAAGTTTAGTGCTTGAATTTTTACAATTCTACTCGATTTTTAGGAGATCCACAAAGATGATCTTTGAGTGGTAAATGCGTAAAGTATTATTTTTATTTGAGCGCTAACCTTGGCTGGTTTTTTATGCGAAAAATTGGAATTTTTAATGTACGAATTTCACATGCGCAAGCAGAAAGCAATGAAACGGATTGCATAAAGCGTGGCCAGCACGAAGGCGAAGAAATAAAGAAAACGGTGGCGGCGGGCGGTGATTGATTTACGATTATTTGCAAAGAGTTGGTGCGCTCGCCTGCATTTGGGTCACCTAAATTTCTAATAAGTGTGCGAACGAAATGCACCAGCAGCTGAGCACGTATGACGAATGCATCGTAAACCCGTACACGTTATGTTTTCGTATTTGTATCTCTTCTTTTTCTTCCCTTCGTCGCTTATCGCTTCTTCGTTTGCGCGCAATTCCAGACAAATCATCAAGAGCAGCGCGTCACTCGTTACCTTAACGCATTACGGCAGTAATAAGTCTGGTCCAGTAAAGTCTGCACTTGACATCGTTTTCCATGCGTAATGTGAACCTCAAAAAAGCTCGCAAATTATTTGCAATTGTCCTGACCTTTAAAGTTTCGCCTTCCACAATAAAAGGAATGCGGTTTTAAAGACAAACATTTATGATTTTCTTATTCATAAAAGTTTAATTGCTAGTTAAATAAATTTCCTTCGAGAATTAAACGTTTAAGAAACTATCGACTTTATTTTCAGCTTAGTTATCTTATAAATTATCCTCGCAGATCCTGAAAATAAACTTAGTTATCCTGAATATAAAGTCTGTTCATTTATTTCATAATTTGCGATGAAAATAAATTGTGGAAGCAATATTTAGAGAATATTGACCTTCACCCATAAACACAATTTGTTGTAAGACAATACGCACGTTAAACAATTGTAAAAGTTGAAGAAATCAATCATTCTTGATCTATTTGTATTCTAATGGCCAAATGTGTTTGAACTTGAGACCACAATCTGGTGTATTGCATTGAATACAAATGTTTTTGCTCGTTGAGTATTTTTTCGCTTTATAGCGTGCGCAAATTACTCATTTGCCCGTGTAAATATTTGCGGTTGTTTCTTCTGGAACTTTTTTCTTTCATTGCTTCATGATCTACGTCGCATTGCAGCGGCGCAACCACTATTAATAAATTATGGAAACAGGAAAAGCATTCAATAAAATCGTAAATTTAGATTAATACGCACACCTCCATCGTACGCACAGTGTACGACGCGCAGATCAACAGTTGAAGCGAGTTCGAGTGCAAATATTTATAAGTTGTAATTACGTATTAGATGCATGCCTTAAACTATTCGATCCAAATGTTAGTCGCGTGGGCAAGGTCAGGGTAGACATATATGTGAACTAATTAAACTTTTCGCTGTTGAATATTTCCAATCACTGCTTTGATGCAACATACTTATGCGCTTCAGAGAGTCCAAGACTAACCTTGTGCAATATGTGTGCTTTGAATGACGATGATGACAACTTCTGGGTAGCATTGAATGAAATTAGAAATTAGTTTCGGCCTTGGAATGCATTTGCAGTTTTGAACTACTGCAATATTAGTATACAAAAGTGACCTTCAAAGTGTGCAAATAAAGCTGCTATTTGCACTCCGCTTTGTCAATATTACTTTATTGGTTTGAATAAGGATTTCACGGAAATGAGTTAAGTTGGATTAATTTATATTTATATTGGCAATTCACGTACGGAATTATTTATTACTCAAGGTGAGCATACGCGCATGACACGCAAGTTTTACACGAGTTTTTTATACTTGTTATGAATGAACCCAGAATAGTAATTTAGTATAATACTTTGGGGTGGTTTTCTATTCAGTATTAATTAGAGTCCTGATTGAATATTACTGCCATCTATATTTTGATGATTTCAGTGAGTATTATCCTGCAGGAAACAGCAAATAATTAACAAGTAGCAATAATTCAGTTTGCTGCAATTTAAATAGCAAATCAATAAAAGATTCATAATTAAATCTGTTCTAGCATTGAAAATATTCATGGTTAATTATGAAAGCATAATTTAAATTGCTTTATTATCCTTGAAGAATTAATAGGAGCAAAATTTGACACTTTTAGAAATTTCCTCAGCCAAACACAGATGTCTTATTAACTCAATGAAGACTCCAAGTTATTTTCCTCAGGATAAAAATGTTTAGAAAAGTCAAAAGAAGTAGGAAGCAAATCACATTTCAAATTGAATTCCATATATTATTTTAATAAGCAATAAATGTTGATTTGATTGTCATTTATAACAAGAATAAATTTTTCCATTTACGTTTTTTCTTCACATAATAAAACAATAACATTTACACATTGTACGATGGGGTTTTCAGTATAATTTACAAAGTACATAACTTGTAATCTTAATAAATAATTTACATGATTACGTTTATTGTGCTGCAATGCAAAAAACGTCAAGGGAATTAAAGCTATAAAATTTAGACATTAGAGAATATACAAAGCATACAACACTTATACATATTTATTCACTTAAACATTAATCACATGTAAAAGTTTAATTATTAAGTATTTGTTTCAAAAATAATCAATTAATTACTTTGCATGGGTCAGACAACAATCATTAACTGATAACATTTATTCCTTCTTACTTTAGAATAACATCTTTGTAAAATTGTTTCATTCAAGTAAGCGTAAAGCGGTTTTTAAAAGTGTTTGAAATCAACATTCTGATATTCTTAAATAGTTTCTGGATTACACACTTATCGTATATGAAAAATATATCTATGTATCATCTACAATTTATCATTTCAGGATAGCAATCTTGATGGTTGAAGACTTATTAGCTATTAATTTACAGGATAATTTAATAATTTGCGCTTTTCTGTTTATTAGCATGGATTTGGATTGGTTGTTGAGTTTGCTTTAATCAAGGCTTGGATAGTATAATACAATTGTTACTGATATGATGAGTAAAGTTTTGTGTTGTTGTTAATTGCAGATTTCACGTGACATCGTCGAAAGTCCTGTGTGGTGAGTCTGTGCTAATTAACAACGTAGCGTTCTTCATCGCTATAAGTCGGCCTACTCTCGCCCCTGTCGTAGGGGCGAGAAGCAAACCTCATGTCCGCACAAACTTGTAAACTACAGCGAAGACGAGCACACTGACCAGCACTAGAACGAGGGCGGTGACCACTTTGGCGAAGGCATTAAGTCCACTCTCGTTGGGATCGAGTGGTCTTTGATTATGACTTTGCTGCGATCGCCGCCGTTTACTGGCTAAACCACGTGCCAAAGCGGGGAATGCAAGACTCTGGGTGAATGTCAGTTTGTGTATGCTCTCACTCAATGAGTACGGGCCTACACTGCCGCGGGCGGCGGCACGCAGGAGGGCGTATTCGAGATCCAAGGCGTCAAAGAGTGAATATCGAGCGGTCATTGTGGATGAACGCCGACGATTATCGCACGGATCACTGGCTCGTTGTCCGATTGCGGCCACAGCCGCCGCCACAGAGGTGAGCGAAGAGGTGGTGGAGGACGACGGGGAACCGATATGTCCATTCTGCATGTCGGTCATGTCCTCGATGGACGTTTGCTCCGGGGAGGAGGACGCGTACGCGCGGAAAATTCGTGCATGATCCGGATGAAGAAGTGCGCTGGAGGGCCGACGCAGACTGGGGGTGGGTGAAGGCATGGGGGATACTTGACTCAGCGTGGAGTGACATGGCACCGGCGAGGGAGATACCTGAAATGTTTACGAGTTAATTGGATTAATTTGCTTTTAGGGGATGTGCATTCACCTGTGTTGATTCGATTCCGGAGTCGTGATGATTCGCCTCGTAGCAGTTGGCGATCGCCAGATTCGCTTCCTCTGGACACGCAGGAAATACGAAACTTTGGCCATCCGCTTCACCGCGTGGCGAATCCGAACTAGGCCAGACCTGCAGAAATACGCTTTTAATTGCTCGTAAAAATTATTTCGTCATTTCACAACTCTTACGCACCTGTAGCAGCGGCAGCGAGCTGTTCGGGGGCGGTTTTATGTTTTCCGTGGGCGCGTAATCGCCCAGACCTTGCTCGCATTGCGAACTCGTACTGCTGTTGGACGACCGCACTGCGGACCAAATGCGTTTTAGGCCTCTTTCTCGAAGTGGCTTCTGAAAATTCAAATTTTCAAACCCTTAAAAAAACTTGAACTTCACCTTCACCCTGTGCAAATAATCTTCAGGGCAGATTTCATTAGCTTTGCGTCCACAAAGTTTCACGTTGAATGTCGCAATATAATATTTATGAAATCGAAATACGCCATGTTTAATTTCAAGGCTATTTCTCTTGAAATAACATCATATATCAAAATGTTTTGTTATCTGATAAGACTGTTTCAACTCCGCCATGCAGGATGCATGCCGGTCCTAAGCCCGGATAAAGGAGGAAGGTTGGGATCGAGGTTCGCACCCTCATCCTGTAAAAACACTTCACGTTACTGAGGGTTCGTTTCGTCAGGCAAAACCAAAATATCGGGCATTAGCATAACATAAGATATGAATTTCGTTCAATCGCTATAACTTTCCGATTTTTTATCGCGTGAAATTGAGCGTGTAAATGTTGTTTCTGCGGGTACAAAAAATTGACAAAAGCACTCAACCCCTATCCAGCAAAAACATGTAGTCCATACTCATTATCTAATTGAGGTCACAGCTAGATAAAGAGCACGCTCTGATTGCGCAGATATATCAAATTCAAACGGCGGCGGCGGCGGCGTCATTATCGGCTTTCCTTCGCGAATGCGGGCGGGCGTAGAGCAGCGAAGCGAAGGGAATGCATGATAAATATTACGAATGCATTACGCTCTATCCATAATGAGCGAGCGGGCTCAACCCGACAAAAAACAGAACAACTAAGAGATCTTTGGGAAGCACTCCAAACGCGCATACCTAACGAAGAGGAACTTTGAACGAATCGATACATTTATTTGGCAGCGCTTGTGAATTGAATGTCGTCGCTTTTTGCGTTTCGCCAAAGTGCCAAAAAACGAGACGTAGTTAACATTTCTAGCCAATAAATTCAACAAACTTTATCTATTATTAAAATCCATACAATTTTTACGAACCACAAGAAATCATTTCAAAATATTTCTGGCTCTTTAATTAAATTTTAATTAATTGGTAAGACAGCAAATTTTTTTGCTATATTTTGAAATAAGAAGTATAATTAATTTTAAGTGATTCCATTCACAATGATTAATCGCAAATAATTAATTTTGAAACGTTTAATTAATAACTCGGAGGCTGAGTGCACTAGCAGCAGCTTGCGAGTTCATTGGCGAAAAGAGGAGATCGTTTGTTCAGTTAATCTTTAGAGAGGAGAAGATTGGAGTAGATACTCCAGAGTTGAATACGATGCGAGTGTGTCTTTCAGCTAACGAAGTTGTAAGCTGAGAAGCATTACAGCGTTATATTTATTGGCGTAGCACATGCAGCTGTGCATAAAGTGGATGGCTTCGGATATAGAGCATATAAATATGCTTCATTCTTTTTATGGAGATTAGTTTTTCGCAGAATGATATTACATTTTAGACAACATTCACTGATGCATTTTCGCGAACGCATAGTTTAAAATTAAATTTAATATTCACTGATAAATATTTAATATTTCACAATAATGCATGTGGAGATTCGAATCTGGAAATTATTCGACGGTGGGCGGCCTTGACATGCGTTGTTTTCCATTTTTGGGCAAACAAACCGTCCTTAAACTTCCAGGATATTAAATTATTCAAAGCAGCCGTCCTGTCCTGTCAATGCAAAGTATTTATAAACTCTCCACATTGTAAAAGATTTTCACGTACGATTTTCCATGCTTTGTTTTTCCACTTGGTCAATTTGATATGCAAAATTAGTTTTCAATTTAAGTAAAGCAATTTCTCGCACACGTTGAGAATTCTGAATGTTGTGCTGTGATTTATGAGCATTCACGATGTGCTAAGTAAAAGAGGGAAAAAGTACTCGATGAATTTTGCAGGATTCGTCCAATTCAGAATATATCCTTCGATCCTTCGAAAGTTGAAAAAGCGCTACTGCTGTTTGCCTCGTCCGCAAACAGGTGGAAATTGAAAACGCAATTCCCATCACGACAGCACGCATCCCGTCTGTTCCCCATTACATTTACAACTAGTTGCATGCTCCTGCTGCTCCTGTGGTGCTTTTGTGCGCTTGCTACTTACGCTCTCCTAAGCTGTGTTTACCAAACGCAGAGCGCGTTTTTCACAAAAATTCTCGTTTCGTTTCGGCTTTTTATTGATAAACACCAGAGACTGAAGTGATATCCGCTGGGAATACGAAAACATCACTTGATCAATAGATTTCAATGCTCGCTAAAAATGTCACAAATCTCTTATTCACTGAATTATCGCTCAAAATTTATAGGATGAATAAAATATTTCAGAATAGTAAACGTTTTAGTCCGTGATAAATATTCAAAGCAACTGCAAAACTACACATATTATACGAGTTCATTTTATGGTGAATGAAAATACATTAAATACCGTAGAAACTAGTAAAATATGAAAATTGTCCTGTTTATATTTTCAACGTTATGACGCATTAAATTTTACATCTTTCAATTCAATATTTATAGCGCAAAACTTAAATCAATAATCATATCAGCTTATAATACAGTGAATTAAACAGGAAATGTGAAATTTCCATCTATATTCTCGCAGTGGAAATTCATAAGTTAATTACGTATGCGTTTTAATTGATTGGATTTGTGATAAAGCGCATTCAATGAAAAAAAATTCAATTAAAATCCCTCTTTGATTCCGAGGAATTCGTGCGTAATGAAGACCGTGTTAATTATGAATCGCGCATCGCTGCGAGCGGGAATGAAACAGGATAAAGCATGCTAACTATGCTGCCAGCAAAACGTCCAGTTGCGGTAGTCCTGAAGGATTTGCTGCGGTTCCATTTCGGAGAATGCGCATTCTGACCGCGCTGCTGCCATTTGTACTCGTGCCCAGATTAGCAACAAAGGAATAATTTTCACGAACGCTCTCGTATATTACTCCTGGCAATTTGTTCATACCTATGTGCGCAAGTTGTATGAAATTATCCTGTATGAACATACACCTATGCGTTATCCTTGAATTACAGCCAAGGATTGTAATTATTTATCATTAATAATTCAGGGGTGTTCAAGGTAAAGCTGAAAATATAATTCTATTGATAAATGATAAAAAGCGGGAAGTACGAACAGGATAATACAATTACCGATAACTAATATTGGCTGGAAATTGCTGGATAATCATGGATAACACATGTGTTATTCTTTCATTACTCTCTTGTTTTTCTTCCCTTACACAAGCAAAACAAGATAGAAAATTGAGGATTATGTAATTATTAAATTTTACAAGAAATGTCCACATAAATTCGCATTTTTACAAAATTAATTATTTACTTTCATTTGGGGGGTGGTTTTGAAACACTCATTAGTTATTAATACAGATAGACAAACAAAAACTAGTAATAGGACAAACAGAACAAAAGAGTATTGATTAACTACTTATTTACTCACTGACTTATTAATTTTAAACAAGTTTTCCTGTTTTTGCGCTACGTAAATAAAGTGGAAGTTTAATGAGACATATGCAAGTTTAATGAAACTCGCAATTAACTGACTGATACTTGGTGTTTTGTTCAAATCCCCCAAGAGAAATAAGGGTTAATCAAATATTGCCTAGCCGTGAGAAATTGGAAAGACCCAGTGCAATTAATACAGTTGTTTTTTTCAAGTTCGCCTGGAAAAATCGATTTTTACCCTGAAATAGTAAAAGTTGTGTGTCGCTCACCCTTGTCCTGTCCGGGCTAGTCCACGTGTCACATAACTAACCTTCGGGGACGTAATAATAAAAGAGGTGAAAATGACCCAACCCTTACGAAAACGAAGAATAATTATAACAATTTTTAACTCGCACGCTTGTCGCATGCCCCTTAACAATTTCAAACTACTTGAGGGAAGTTGTATATGTGAAATGCAACACTGGTTTATGAACTCTCGACAAGTTGTAACTTTGTTCAAGGCTACGGAGTGTGGTTAACCCTTTCATCGCGGGCTTGCATTAAGGGTAAAAAGTGTGACAAAAAGTGAAGCGCGTTCGAGTGTGGCGAAGAGAGCGGAAACTCGTAGAAAAAAGGGCGAGCGAACAAACGCGTAAAGAATTGTTGGGATTGGAAAAACTGAACTGAAAAACTCATAATGGTGAACAATAAAGCGCGCGTATGGAAATGCGACCGGGGCGGAAGGCAGGCGCGATTTTCCGGCACGTTCTGTGCCGTCCTTGAGTGTTTTGCCCTTAGGATTGAGTTGGGGAGGCTGTGGACGAAAATGAAAGTGGAGAGTTTGGAGGAAATGTGGAAAAAACTTATTGAATCTCCGAGCATGACAAATACCTAAGGTTCACTCAGCATACCTTAAGTGAGGTTGAGACAAATTGAAACCCATGTTAAGTTTTCCACAGCCATGTTTTCGAATTCTATTTCTGACCGGAAAAAGTTGATTAAATTTTCATTGAATTGTAATTACAATTTTCCAGATAAATTGTTGATAAATTCCAAACCAATTTACTGAATTTATTGACGTATATTTCACGTACTTAATAAGGGATGTTTTTTTTATTAAACTGATTGACCCAGACTAAGCATTGAACACTGAATTCTTTTGTTGTAAAAATAACCCGATTTTCCGTAAAATTTAAACAACTCACGTGCTTCATTGAACAAGTTATTGCACTTTAAAAACATTTGCATTGTGCAAGCTTTCCACGAAGAGTGATTTCTCGCATTCGCATATTTTGCAGGAATTTATTGACCGCGCTAAACTAATATACGATTGCGCAAAATGTACTTGTTTAGACGACTTTAAATGCGGATTTCTAACTTTGTATTAGAAATTGGCCAAGTTTATTAAGCGTTTGCTGACATTCGCGCAACGTTAGTTGCTTGTGGTTTCTGGTAAATGAAACAACGAAGAATGCATTTAAACTCGAAATAAATCGTTTGTTAATTTTGGATTTTTGCCAATAAAATTCTTGCACGCCACAAACAGATACACTTTTCAAATGCTGAAAACATTAGGTGATTAATTAATTTTATTTTTATTCATGTTAATCATTCGCATGAAAATTAATTACGAAAGATTTGTGGTATGATCATTTATCATATTAAATTTAATTAATTATTATTAATATAGACGCAGGAATGACAAGAGAGGTAAAAATAAAATAATAATTATTTATGAATATAATAAATCAATACTTGAAATGAATGTGGGAATAATAATTAAAGTAAATTAGTCAATTTCAAAATAGTATGAGTGGATATAAAACAAAAGAAAACGTTTCGGATGAATGTTGAGAAAAGTTGCACACAAGTTGCGCATTGTGAGGCGGCGAAACGAACAAAATGTGCGGCAAATCTACATGTGAAAGATAATGTACTCTCTCGAGTTTTCGAGAGGGCGAGCAACGAGAACAATGTATACTTCGTAAGAGAAGGCGCGGATAGAAAACAGCGTAGAATGTTGTTACGAACATTGTGCTTTCTGCTTTCCTATTGATCCGCGAAACGTATGCTTGGCCATTGTTGCTGTCTGCCCCCTTTTTCGCCGCGTACCACGCATTGTTCTTCGAATAAATAATGTAAAATGTATTTTCGGTGGCGAGGCGCCATTAATTTACGCTGCTCGCTGACTCCATTGGGTCGCATTGTTATTATTTATTAACTTTCATGCATGTCATGATTCATATCTGCTCAATGCATTTTAGTTTAAGTGCACTTTAAACTTGTTCTTCAAAAAATTACTGATGACATCATCTAAATTAATGGATAGTTTTTCACTCTATTTAATTAATTAATTTCTACAATTAATCAATGAATCAATCAATTAACTAATCCTTCAAGTGAGTCAATAAACAAACAGACAATTGAAATTTAATTAAACATCAACAGCAAACAAAACAAACAATCGAATTATGCGTAATTCAACGTTCAAATTAAAACCATAATGGAAAAGGAAATAGAAAATTTTCAACATAATAATTTCACGAGCAGCTATAATTTCACATAGTTTTCTCTTTATTACGTACGGTATGACAAACAGAATGAGCAAACAGGAAGAATATTTGCAGTTGGTTCGTGGGCTTTCGAACGGAAACGACGTGTTCCACGAAGTGCATTTCACTGGGCGCATTTTCCACGGTTCAAATATCGCGAATTCAATTAAATGTCTTGCTTGTTTTCCACTCGCAAAATAAGAGAACAATGAGCGCACATCTTTGCGTTTTGTTTGTCTGATAACGAGGAAAAAATATTGAGGAAAAATGATATCAAAACCATTTCGTAGAATGAATATTTTATTTACTGAAAACAAAAATAACTTATCAATAATAGCTATCTACTTTAGTATATTTAAATAAACATTTAATATCACGAAAAAAGTAGAAATAATAATCGAAATAAATTCAAATAAAATCCAAACTAACGAAACATAAAACACGCTCAATTTGTTCAGTGCGATTACGTAAAGTCGCATCGAAATCGAAGCAATCAATCATTTTATGATAGGCGCCTTGGCTGTTTGGATTTTCGGGGAAGCGGAACAAAGACGAAACAAGCAATGAATGCTTTTCAGTACAAATAAACATCTATTGATTACTACTCTTTACGCGTATGCGTTCAAATAGATTGGATACTTATTTTTCGATTGCTTCGTCGAACAACACTCGTCGTGATTTATTCTCGTTACAATTTTTATGCGTCTCACAAAAATATGGTAATTTGCGCAAAAGCAATATTTCATTCATTCAATCATAGTGTTATCTAGTTCCACTAAATTGAAATTGCATGAATGCTGTCACTTTAAGCATTTATTTGTTTTGCAAGTGCGATTTAAATTATTCAATTTTTATCACAGGGGGAGGATGAGGCGGACAAAATGAAAATGAATAAAAAATATGCATTTGCATTCATCTAAATGCAGATTTATTGAGTGAAGTTTTGCGTCAAAAATGCATTATAGCCGTATGAGGAGCATACGCGTTGGTACAGAGTGTTTTAAAAATTTACAGACAAAGAAGAAACGGAGGAGATCAAATGAATAAATTGTTATTCAACTCTTTGTGGAGTATTGAAAACATTTTTCATCATAAACGGAGCAAAGATACGCACAGGAATTGAAAGCAATCGCGAAAAGCACAATGGGAGAAACAAACACATAAAGCAAAATCATAAAAATCGTAGGTATTGCAGTGAAGTAGTAGGATTGTTATTAGCACAACAACGCAGTTATAGTCATGAAGTGCTCCTTGCTTAGAAATGCCGAGCGCGCAATTTGTCTTGCGAAATGTAATGGAATATTTGAGCGCGATTTCATTCCGCATCCTGTATTCGCCCGCACTCCCGCGCATCACATTGAGATAACGATACGTGTCGGGAATGTCGGGAAACAGGAGATGGGTTTTTTTTGCGTACGTGGTGCATGATAAAACGAGGCAAAAATCGCATAAATATCGCACCACCGCGCATGGATATCGCATTTAAGATTATGCGTAAAATCTAAGAATATGATACATTTTCACAAGCATTTGAATTGAATTCGGTCTCAGCGGTAAAATACTGCAGTGATAAAAAGGGTATATAGATATACAAAAGGGTGAGATACAGAAATATACAATCCAATCTATGTATTGAAATAAATCATAAAAAATGTATACCAGAGTGAAAACTATTATTGAAGCTCTTAGTGCTAATCAAGCACATGTTATTAATTTTTGAATCATTAAAATTGGTTAATTACTTTAAAAGTTACAGCGATTTTTAATTTTCTCATTTGCTAATTATAAATAATACAATAACGCTAAAGAATTAAAGAAAAATGAAGATAATAATACGAAATGATATAGATTAATAGTTATTATAAAGAATAAATAGAATGAATTTTGAATTTATTGGTAAATCAAGTAATTTAAATGAGTTTTAAGTTTAAATATTTAAATTTCATCAAGTAATATTAATATTACAATGAATTTAATACCGCAGAATGATAGCGCTGTACAAGATAGTGATAATAGTTTTTAGACCATCAAAATCGGTTCAGTAGTTTAGAAGTTATAACGATTTGAAATTTTCTTAAGCGCCGAGACGCGCTACTACCAGGCTCAACTTGGTCACGCGTGAAAACTTATGTCAAACCTCAGAGTTCGTGGTTTTCGAAAGATCCGCAGTCTAGGCCTGCTCTTCAGGCAGTAGAATTGAAGTAGCGGAACTTTGCCTACTTCGGGAATCTTCGTGGAGTCAGCGCGCGCGCTCGGACCTGCTACTCAGCCTGTCGACGCTAGCCGCCGCACGGCTAATGCGCTGAAGACCCTGATGGTATCAGCGCACCAGTAGAGTAATAATCAACAATTAGCACTCTACATTTTAATTAATATCTCAAGAACTATAAGAGATATCAGAATAATTCTTTCACTGTCAGAAAGCTGATTAAATTTCTGATAATATATTAATGATTCACTAAAATTTGCCTAACAAATTACGCGTAATAACTTCCCAAAATTAACATTCATTCACGCAACTTTGGCTGGTAATAATTAAAATGTTTATTCGGAATATGATTGTCTATTTAATTCTGAAGACACAAATAATTAATTCATTTACATATTACAGGTACTATAATAGTTACATTAATTTAAAGTCAGAACTTTGCTATATATTGCGCCAAACCAGGTAATTTTCACATAGACTCCTCTCTAAAAAGAGTTTCACTTCACAAATAGAGGAAAAAATCATTATATAGTTTTCGCACACGTGAAACAACCTAACTAAGCAATAAAATGAAAGAAATTGCATATGCATGTGTCAATTAAACACACAGCTTAAAGCGGAATTAATTATGCACATGTTTGAAACACATGTTTGCAGTGGGGAACACTTTAGATTTCACAGTTAATCGTGGTAAAACTATAAATTGACTTTATAATTCCTCTGGCTCTGCGGATATTTAACGCCAATGAAACAGGGGCGCCAGTGACCGCAGTGGTTGGCGGTGGCTGTTCGTTCAACGCCGCAACTCGTCGATCTCTTTTAACTGTAAACACTCGAATCTCTGCACTCGCAACTTTCATTCCATTTTAGCATATTCGCTAATGCTTTCACGTATCCAGCATTTACTGCATAAACTACAAATGTGTATTCAAATTTTTGAATTGAATGTCAGGCGGGTCAAATGCATGCTAAATTTACAACCCTTTCGAGTTTAAATCAAAAGCACTTTGTGTTTTTCATTTTATGCTACAATTTTGATCATATTTCCAACTGAACAATTCATCAATTGATTAAATTGACACGAATAGCACTTAAAAAGTGTAAGTGGAAAAGTTTAAACAATTTTCATTTAACAAACATAAAAAGCCTTAAAGTTACACGAGCAAAAACATTAAACTCGTATTTCATCAAAAAATTTATAAAGGTCAAACACGTTTTATTCCGCATCACATGAATATTCAACAATACTTTAGCGCACAAATTCATCATTAAATCCCATGTAAATGCAAATACGCACAAAAAAAAGAATTATACAACAACAACAACAAGAACAACAACATAAAAAATAAATTGCCAAGTCTTGCGCACCGTTTGAAGAGTTTCAAGTTGTTGAATAGAAATAAAAATGCGCTAATTAAATTTCACCTTAGCAAAGCGGAAGGTTTTGATGGCGCAACTTTTAAGACGAAAATTGTCCGTAATGATCGTAAAATATTAAAATAATGCTTGCCGCCTTCTTAACATCATTAGCATAACATGCTTTCGCTTGGGGGCAGCAAAAACGCAAAGGCGGCAGGAAGCGTTCAATTAAGCTCTTTGGGCAGCTGGAGAATGCTAAGAAAAGGGGGAAAAACAGTTGAATTAGCACATGCACTGAAAACAACGTCATGCTATAAGTGTGCACGGTGAGGAAAATGTTTGAGGATAAAGTTTGCGAAAGTATCTTTTTTACTAATTAATTACCAAGCGTTTTTGATTTTGTCCAAAGTTTTCTTGAAGCATATTGAAAGTTAATTAAGCAAAGTATCTGATTTTAATTAATAAGTTTTTGACCTTGATGTCCTTAACATTTTTGAAATTAATATCCTTGAAAGTATTTAGGATTAACCCAATTTTTAATTAAATTTACATAAACAAAATGAAAATATTCATAAAAATAAAACCAATGTAGCAAAAGACTTGAAACAAACGATTTATTTATGTTTGACCAGGAATTTCGCTAGGTTTGTAGTAACTAATTAATTATACACAGTTTATAATTAATTATAAACCTATAAATAAGGATAGTAGTAAATTTATTAATATTTATAATTGCTCGTCCTTGTCTAGATTGATAATTAGCATGATGCATGATGAAATATCGTTTAGAGAGTTAATGATGTGCGAGCAACGCTCAAAGGACTGAGAATCCTTTACGGTCGCGCCGCACTGTCCTTGATCGCTACAAGGATAAAAGACTTGCATGCTTGATGCGATGCTGCTGCAGGCTGTACCATTAGACCACCGCACGATTTTCCTATTTTTCTATTCATGGTAGTTTTTTTGTCCTCTAGTAATTTCCATGATTAATGGTCTAATATAACACAGGTACAATGGGCTCATGATAGTGTAAATAATTTATTTTTAAGGTTCATACACGAACCTCCCTCAAATTCTACTTAATAATTCATAATTTTAGTGATCATTTTTAGCTAAATTCCTGGATTTCACTTATCATCCTGAGCTGCAATTTTAACATCTTCGTCACGATGCATTATTGCAGAGTTTTTATCACTCGCAATGAAAATATTCATGCAGACACAACAAGTAATAATAAAACAATAAGAAAATTGATTTATAGCTTGCTAATGAGCGTGCAATAAGCTTCTATATACACCGTACAAATTTTTTTCAACTCCCACGTTTGTGTTTCTTCTTTAAGGATTTTCGTATCGCGTTCGTTTCTTTCTCAATGCGCGAAAAGCCGCGAAACAACCGCTATTAATGTCAAAGTCTCAAAGTCTGGACTCGGTGGGCACGCTTCCAAGCAGCCAGCCGCTTGACCATTCCATAAAATAGATGAGCTTTTTTCGCCTTATTGAATTACGTCCTCGACTGTGACTTCTTCTAGTTTATTTCAGTTTTCTTTATGCACACACCAACAGTCATAAATTACAACACGCACGGCGCTTATGAAATATTACAAGTTAGTTTATAAAGCGAGCAGTTCTGAAAGAAAATCATAATTTGCCATTGGTGTGTGGTAATTTGTCGTACTTTTTACATACGTATTACTTAGTTACGATGGTGCTATTGAACAATTGCGTATAAATGGATAAACATTGTGATACCTACATTAACTAAAGTATTATTTTATTACATGGCAATTTCACTAGTCATAAAGGTTTTCCACTATTAAATTTTATGTCACATTTGAGGGTTGCAAAGTGTTAGAAACGAATGAAAATCGATTTTCTATTTTCTGTTTTCTATTTGCTATTTTCTGATTTGCTCTTCGCTTCCATTATCAAGTACGCCATTAGATACAATCAATGTAGGGTATATAAACAATTTTTAAGGGTTGTTAATGAATTTCTCCACAATAAATGAACAAAACGTGTATTAATAATAATTTTATCTGACTGGGATTAATGCTTTTTGGAATTAATTGTTTATTATTCAAAAATTTAGTAATTTAGCCCAACTATTTAGATAATAATCAGTCAGTTTATAGTTTAGCCGATGGTTAATTCAGATAATTAAACTGAAGTAACCGTACAGCCATTTAAATAATTACAGTTGAAATTTATCTTTACTAATTAGGTATTAACTGAGTCAATAAAATAAGGTAACTATCAAATAAAAGTCAAAATAACTAGGTACTAAATTGACGAGACGAAAGAAAATGAGAAGCAATTTCCAAATGAGATATTTATCTATGACATTTCACGACGTGATTTTTTTCACGTCCATCGTCGCCTGCAATTTTCCCAATTTATTTATTTTTTTTGGCGGGTACGTTCTCAAGTAGGTTGCCGCCACTCAAATGATAAATGACTATCAGACGACGACGGCTATCACCTTATCAACCCCATGGCTGATGACCGTGACCAAGGCAGACTTCTTGCTTTTCAGCGATAAGAATAATCAATACGCTAAATAATTTCAGCGTTCAACAATCACATTAGCACTTGACATTGCCGCCATTGAAATTCTCATTACTACCCTTATTTCAGCGTTCATTTCTTAAAATTATGCAATAAATTTTTGATCAGATGTTTATCAAACATACCTGCATTGTGTGTTAGCATTTCCTCCTCATTTAGTATGCGAAACGAGTTGAATTATCCTTGGAAATGTCTTTGATTTTATCTTTAAACACACACACAATATTTTTCACTTATTTCTTTGTCAGTTTCTTTGTCAAGCACGCATTGTATTCATTTTTCAATGAAAATAATAATTTCAGTTGCAAGTTCTAACAGTCAAATGATTCATGATTTTCACACTCGGATCTAAAAATAAATACATGTATGAAGAAGGACATTTATGAAATGCGTTAGAAAGCACTTTGGTTTATCTAGAGGGATTAATAATTAATGGTAAAGCGCGCGCACGCCTATTAGGTTCATATTATTTTATTAGGGTTGCTGATGCTTTTGCTCTTTGTTCCTCCCTTTTGAGAATATGGCCGTATGCTATTGTGAGCTTTTACAATCCCTAAAATACCTTAATATTAGATTCAACGTGCGTACGATTTCATGATAATAGGCATAATTTCGTATCGTCGTCTCGACGCATTAGCAAGATTCCCCGCTCTTTGACGCAGTTTAACATTATGCGTTCATGAAATATTAAAAAAGTAATGGTACTTGTTATGCTAAAGCAAAAATACATATTTTAGTAACGAGTGGTAACGTGTTGATGAGCGTGATAAGAGAATTAATTAAATTTATTTGCCGATAAGCCACTTAAATAAATTATTTTTTATTATATACCAAAAAAAAACATTTAATTTAGTGATTCTTAAAATTACGTAATCTACTACCCTCTTTTTCAGAAAAATAAGATATCCACTGACCCCCTCAGCAATTTAAACCCTTAAACTGTAGTTTAATTTGTTCCCATAAAGATTATCCTTCACCGCCCCCAAATGCTCTAAAGACGAACATGGCCCCTGGATTATTCCAGCCCTCCCCGGAAAGCAATGTCACTCATTCTGACAAAGAAAATTTTATTTTTTTTTTATTAAGAAAAATTAAGAGATAATTTCAATCACAAAAGGAATCATCCTTCTTAAATCAGGATAATTATTGACAAGATAATAAACGTATATCTCTTTTCTTTTTGCTTTAAAAAGCTCTAAAAACAAATGAAAAAACAAATTAATCAAGAAGTATAGCTGACTAATTACAGCTGTTCAAATATTTGCAGTCAATTTTGATTTCTCTTGCTTACGCTTAGTTAAAGCTGCGTTTGTTTGTTCTTGTTCTTTGCTTTTATCGTTCGATTCACTGCTTGCGAACCGAATTAAACTTGAAGCAAATTATGCTTCATGTTATTTTATGTTTAAGTATAATCCGTCATTTAATATTCAATTATAATTCATAATCGTTGCTAAATTTAGTTAACTTCAAATTCAGCCCGACTTCTCGCCGCTCTTCGCCACTCTGACGTAAAGCATTCATTCCTGGATTTAATTATACACCAATTAATTATTGATGTATTATTAGCTGATGTTGATGAATCACCCTATAATTTTAGATGCCCGCAGTAAATTTAGCTTCCCTACTTGATAGTTTCGCAACTAATTTTAATTGAAATTAAATGCTTGAGCTGAGAAATACTTTATCGATAAATTCCAATTAATTTTTTTCTTGTTTGAAGAACAAAAACAAACTTCATAAATTCCAACAATTCGTTGTTTGCCTAAGTGATGCACACCTGCGCATGAAGCTCATAAAGGCACAAAAGCCACACGAGAAAAAACTGCGAACGAGAAAAGTTTGCGTGTGGAAACTGTCCGGGAACGTGACGCATTGAATATATATGCATCCAGACTCACGAAACGCACTGGACACAGGAGCAACAGTTATAGCACACACACGCACACACATAAACACATACACATATGAAAAACTACGTAGGTACAACGTACGCCGCGAGTCGATCCTACGTGGCCGATACGCGCGCGCTTTGTGCGGCTGGAATCCCCATCGTCGGCGGCGGCGGCGGCAGCCGTGGCGGTGGCGGCGTCGCGTGGGGAAACAGAGAGTGGGGAAAAGGAATGGGTCAAGGTTCAATGTTAATGTCGTGTGCGCGCTACGGCTAACTGCATTTTACATTGCCTTAGGTATGTTCGGATGCGCAGGTAACGGCCATCTATTATGCACATTGTTGCTAAATAAATAAACGCTAATGTGTATGTCATTTCCCTACCAATCCTACCTATCCTCTTCTTCCTCAACCCCTATCTCTTTATCCCGCGGCATAGATGGATTCCCTTTGATGTGCAATTTTCGGACACGTTACGATTAGTAATTTACATGCAATTTGCAAAACACGTTCATTAATGAATTTCTTTCACCCCTCTGTTCACATTTGTGTTTCATTTTTTTTTTAAAGTACTTACTATAAAATTCATATCTAATTCCTCCGGCGAGGAATAATATTGGATCAGAAATGATATTTCATTTCTGAACTTGAACGTTAGTGGGTGGAAATCCAATTTGACGATTTGTTTAACATGTAGGTAGAGGTGGTACGTGGAATTGGTGCGTCTTCATTCCATATTCAGCACGTATTGAATCTTGACTTTCATTTCTCATGAACGAATTTCATTTCTTTGTTCATCCACCCACTTACTCACTCAATACGAAGGAAATATTTAGCAGAACGCTTGATGAAATTTCCATCATTTTGACGTGAAGAACATATATTTTTAATATCAACCCCGTCAAACTTTTGACACCTTAAATCGGTACCGCAAACACATTTAATAAACATTTTCGCCGCGCTGAATAACAATCAGGCATTTACCTCGTAGGTATGACATTTACATTCATAACAGGGAATGTATTCCCGTATTTCTGCATTTATTTTCAGCCGTGTCCTTGAATTTTGAACCGAAAATGTTCACTCATATTTTCTCACACTCTAGTTCACTTTTTAAATTTTCCAAAATGCGTAAGTGAAGTGTAAATTTTATTTATAGGTATGAAAAATGTTAAGACATGTAAGGAAAGGTGGATTAAATATGCTCATGCTTTACAATATTTAAAAATAAAATGGGAAAGTACATAAAATTCATTGTTTGCACCAAGAGCGCTTACTTTTTGTTGCTTTATTATGCTCAACTTTTTTTTGCAACACTGTTGAGCATTTTCCATGGTGGAAGACATAATTCTTCCTATCTTCTGACAGCGAATGGCTACCTGTTTGCTGAACGCCGCAAGAAGTGCGCGTAAAATCTAACACAAATATTTGAAGAATAACGTGAGCGAGCTCCTCAGATTTCTGGATCGCACAAAAATGCATCGATCATAATTTTCAGTTCATATATAATTGACCTTAAAATTTGTGCCAAGTTGTATTTTCGTCTTTCGCAAACTAACTCGCAAACTAGGACTCAATTCATTTTACTTTTTTTTACATTATCTGAAATGAAGCTCAATGAATATTAAATTTGAATCAATTCAATTTGAGAATTTTAGAATTTATTTGGAAAATAGAAAGAAAAATAAGAAATTTATGTTTTCTTAAGCAAGAAAATTAAACTACAAAATTTAAGCATAAAAAAAGGATAAATAAAACTAAACGTTGGTGAATGAAATCTTAAAAGCTTTGCATTTAGTCGACTGGAAAAGTTGTTTTAGTCCTTACGTTCTCGAAACACGCTCTGTCACTTAGCTAAAGTAAACAGGCTGACATATTTAAATGCATCCGTGTTTATATCAATGCTTAATGCATTTTATTCAAGTTTAATACTCATCGCAAATAAACTCTAATAAAATAACGAATCGATAGCGTACCGCCCGTTTTTTTAACAGACGCATAAACGCTGGTGTTTAATTAACATGCACGTTCATTGCTGTAACAGCCGAGTATTATCCTCAAAGGATGCAACTTTATGCATATTTTATAATCAATATTCCAACTGCGGTTTAATATCAACGTAGTAAATTGCTATTAAATTACAAAGGGTAATAATGTGGGAAATGTTGGAAATTTCGAATTTAGTTCATAATCACGCATAATTTTTAATTGTGCATTCAACAGAATCAACCACCACAGTGTAATGAATATTTTAATATCCAATATTATTATTCAATGCATTGCGAACATGAAAATGTTTTTAATAAAAGGTATGAGGAAAAAATGAGTAATAAATTAAAAGAATTTTATTAATCAACAGTCAGATGTAATTAAATTGAATCAGGATAGAGTGAAAAATATATAATTCACTTTGACAGGAAGCCATTATCCTTCCGAGTTAGTATTATTAAGCGTTGCGAGGAGTAAAGTGAGGATAACAACGTTTCACTTTGTTCCAAATCCATTAACTGGCTACTTGGACAGCAAACGCCTTGAAATAAACCGATATCCTGATAGAAGGATATTCAGTCACGGTGGTTATCCACCTGTTAGCTTGATTCCTTCAAGGACTTAGCACTAAGGACGCATTGTTGTCCGCGTCTTATGTATCCCCAGCATTTAATTGAATGGCTTTCAAGGTTATCTCAACATAAAAAGAAGAAATTTACTCAATTAACAACAACAAAATCTCTGCCGTAAATAATAATTAACGCTCATTTCCTTATTTGCTAATTTTCACTTTATTTGCAAACTTTTTATATTATTACAATAACTTCCTCAGTACTTCTAAATTACGCATAGTAATCTCCTTATTTCTAAACAGAAATAATAATTTTTCCTTGAATTTTTTTGGAATTGTTTTCTCCGTAACCTCCAGATTTTCTTTCACAAATAGAATTTATTCTATTAATAGCAATTAGTTATAATGAATAACATTAGTGTTATAATACAAATAACGTAGGTATATAAATAATCAACCTTGTCCCACACCTAGAAAAACTTTGGTGGTTTTTCTGATTACGCAATTTTTTTGCATAAAGCAATTGCACCTACTTTTCTATTCACGCCAAAAAATTGCTGGCACTAATGATCAGCAAACCTCATCAAAATCGTATTAGCCTTCAACGCGTGCATACAATTAGTGTGCCCTTTTCTTAAATGACATTGGCATTGAAAATATTCGAGCGTGATTTCATTACTGCAGCTGAACTTGTCCTGAAGTTTAATCGAAGCGCAATTCAACGTCTGCTCGTAATCGATGAACACACCAAACATGTGTATTTCGCGTTGCTGATCGAATTAAATTCATTCGAGTTGAAGTTCAAGAAAATTGAAGACGTAAAAATGCGGCCGAAAAAACACATTGCGCGTTCAAAGTTGAACAAATAAATTAGATTCATTTGCAGGGAAAACACGTGCACGTCTACGTCGAACGTAAATTTCCAGAAAAATCCATTTAAATCCTAAAGGAATTTGAACGCAAATGCAATGAATTGAAACGTAATGCGATGCATTCGAATCGAATAGAATGCGAACGTTTAACGTATTTATTACGGGTGATTAGTATCATTAATGAATTATTGAAAAAAACATGTTCCAAAAAAAGAACAAAAATTCCAATAACAATTCAATTCAAATTAATTCGTCATGGGAAAATATAATTTAACAAATGTTTTTGACATTCAATTAACAAGGGTGCTTTAAATTAAATCGTTTCGAATTGCACATCCGGAATATTAAAAAAGAAGACATAATTATTATTAAATTATTTATAGACTCATAATGATATCTCAAATTGCGTCACTGAATATTTTTACAAATATACAATGGATTTATAAATTTATAAATATTTTCATTTAGGCCTCCTGCGGCGGTGAAAGTATAGAAAAAACAATGTTTCGGGCCTTTCACTCGTTTCCAAATCGCTAAAATGTTAATTTATTTGTATTTGTCTTTTTGTTTCATTATTTCTATCGATTTCAAAATTAACATCTCCTAAAATAGTAATTTATTACTCTTCACTATCGTTCCTGTTCCTCATTCATCATTTAATTACTTTTTAGACTCTAAGGACTTAGCAAGTTTCCTTTGAATTTATTGTTCAGTTAGCACTCGATTGCAATAAATAAAACACCTGCGAAGAATTGGAATCAACTGCTGGAAAAGTCTCAATGTCAAGCAATCAAACGAAGCAAACATCAAACTTGCGCCTTGCGCCAAACTAACTTGCACATTTAATCAACATGAAGTGCATTCCAACTTGGCACTACCTATTTCCCCAGGCGAATATTGCTTCTTCGTAAAAGCAGCACCAAACTTGCGACAAATGCATTTAAAAGTCGTGCGAATATGCTGACAATGCGGAGACAATCCATTACGCTTTTCCTGTCTTCTCTATTCGCCCATTCGTGGATCGCGTTTGCGTTTTATTCCCTTGCGAAAAGGTCAACTAACGCATATTCGGTACTATTACCCTTCGACGAACAAGGTTGTACTATCACTCAAACCATATTAGCAAACACGCATATTACAACTACTCTATGGTGGTTTCAACCCCGTCAAAAGTCATGTCGAAAATAGAAATGGAGCAAGGCAACCCCACGCTGGAAAATGGTTGAAATGAGTAAACATTTCATACCATGTTTATTTTCATACCATGCAAATTTATATGATTTCCCACGGAAGTAATAAATCATTACTATTATTCAGCTTGAAATATTTATAAATAATTTTATTTATTTTCAGCACTAAAAAATTACGAACATTATCCTTTTATTCTAGCGAATTCATCATGCCTAGTCAATTTTATTCGGGTTGAATATTTTATTTAACATTTCAACTCCTTTTAACTTCTCTTAAAAGTATATTTGGTAGACTAACTTTAGGCGTTGAAAATTCACTACAAAATGCAATTAATTTATACGACTATCATATAAAGCGCATTAAAAGTCGCGTTGAGAATTTGAATCATCCTACCGACATGTACAAAATTGTCGAAGAACATTTGCTGGAGTAAATGGCAAACGTTTGGCAATAACTTGTAAACTTGCCGCGTGTTAAACTATAATAAATGATGCAGACTAACGCTTAAAATATTGAGCAAGTCCCATGCACGAATACGTAACGCATGATTCCCAATTCATTTGTAACACTCAATAATTAGAAAAATACATTCACAGCGAGCGCTTCTTCGCATTAAATGCAAGTAAACGTAAGTAAAAGTAAACGTCGGCGATAATGTAATTTATTACAAATTTATTACAAAAAGACAGGGAATAAAAGTAATTTCATTCGAATTTATAAATAGTTTCGAGCCACTAGACGAAATCAATTTATTTTTATATCGTTTTATTCTCTTGGCACAATTCAAAAACACTTTTGAACTATACAATAATTTCTATCCTAGTTTATGTATAGAATTTATATTGAACTTTACGTCAACTCAAAGAACAAATACTCTTTTCAGATGCAGTTTCTTGAAGGCGTTCTTGATGTTGTGCAATTTCAAGAGAAGAAGTTAATTGTTTTATAACATGTGAAATGCCTTCACCTTGAACCAAACTGCATAATATTTAGCCAAAAATTGAATGCGTATGAATCAAACATCTAAATTCTTAGATTTCTAGCAAAAATAAAAATCTTTCGGGTTATTCTTGTTTACTTAATCTTTTTTAGCAATAACTTTTTATATCTCATCTCCTCGAGAATCTTATTATTAAAATTTATTACTCGACATTTATAGTAATTTTATTATTTCGTTTTGCGCTATATTTTTATTTTTTACACGTGATAAATTCAAGTCAAGTCGAAATAGCGACGCATAACAAGACGATGGCAGAGGAGAGAAGCAAACTTATAATAACAAGAGTTTGGCGGCTAAAAGGTGCGCAGCCAAGAAGAAAATAGAAAAATAAGAAAAATCAGGAGAAGTTTGAAAGACGACTTGAATTCAGCACGCAGCACACACAACTCCTCTCCATGAATACATTTAAATCCGCAGCAAACGATGAGGCTGTGTGTGTTGGTGAGTGAAATGTGTACGTATTTGGTGATATTTTGAGATTCACAACAAGTTGCCGAATAAAAGTCGCGCGCGCAAAGAGATGAACGCGCGTGCTTCGCACAGCACGAGCGGAGCGTATTGACAAAAATGTGGACATACCAGTTGTCCTTCAGAAGCACTCTCCCTCTTTGCGTCTTCGTCAAAATAACACACATCAAAAAAAGATGAACACAAGAAGAAAGAAATAATCAGCGTGATGAGAACGCATAAATTAATTCAGTGTGTCATTCAAACAAACAAAAAAAGTTTTCAAAACTTGAAAACTTTTTTAATCTTTCACAAACAATTGCCAAATGATTAATACGCTGCACACTCATGCTTTATTGCATAAGTGAAGAATAAATTTCTAGCAATTAAATTATGAATAAGTAAATAAGTAATTAATTTTTAGAAAATTCCGAAATTATATTCGATTATCAACGCTATTAGAAATTGTAAAATTAAATTTTATAATTTCCTGTAATGCAACATTTAATTCAATTAACGTGTTATGTTCGCAGCTATTGTAAAACATGACGTATAAAAATTAATTCCTCAACACTTGTTACAATTTCATCAATCAATTCACACGATTTTCAAGTTACTTAACTCTCAACACTGAATGCATTTACTTCACGTGAAATGGTGAAACTGTATTCGTCAATTCGAGTGAAACTAAACGATGTAAAACGTAAACGAAAAAAAGCTCTGTTGGTAATTTTCGCAAATATTCGAAATATTCAAACGCGTTGACTTTGAATCGAATAATTACTTGCGCTAATTGAGCGTTTTAAGCGCACTTTGCATACCTCGCGCTGGTGTTAATGATGTGCTAATACAAACACATTGGGAATCATTTTGGTTAATTAATACAAGCTAATTGCAAAAATAATTAAACAACCTCTACGCCTTCTGCGTTTAGTTTGTTTGAAGCGCGTAATTGCAGCTCAATGCGCAACAAAAGAATTATTTTATTGCTTGTTTTGCAAATGCAAACAGCATTGTGTTTGATTTAATTGCGAATCACACTTTCCACAATTTTAACACCACCATTATCCGACAGCACGACAGCAAAAATTTATCTGGTGATGAAAATAGTTGACGTGAATTAGGAATGCACTGCTCGTTGTCAACAAAACAACAAATCGTGAGTTTATTGAACTCTTTGTGCTTTGCCTAATGGCGAATGCACCAAGTCATCGAGGATGCCATCATGCTTGTCATTTCGTCGGGGAACAATGAAAATTGAAAATTCTATCGGTTGCGTTGCCGTTTTGCTTGCACTCGATGTATGTACGAATGCACCATAAAGAGTTGGTTAGACAACGTCTAAAGTTCAATTAGAAATCCTTGATCATAGAACGGCGACGTTCACAAGCGTCGTGTTTGATCAAAAGTCACTGAGGAATCCAATAACTTGATGTTCTTCCATTCTTGCACTCCCTGTTGTTGTTCTTCATCATCACCACACCACCACAATGGTAATAATAATAAGTGACACCGGTGTTGAAATTCACCTTGGTATAAAGAAGAAAGATTACATGTTAATAAATCTTAAATATTCTTCGTATTCTTCATCAAGGTGTTGAAATGAATTCAATCAACCTTGATAGTTGACAAAAATCAATTCAAGGATTTCCTCAGCTCAATGATGTAGGGAATTTTGGTGATAGTTGAATGAATCAGTAGCGAGTACCAAGAATTAGAGATATAGACGACAAAAAAATGCATGGATTTGATCATCATGTTGATCAAGAGGAGAGTCAATGATTGAATGGTCGCTTGCAGTCTTGCATGGTCCTGTATGGTCTTTTGCGATGTCCAGTAGCTGAGCGCACACGCGCTCCATGGCATGACGTTGGTAGCGCGATGGTGGCGCGTGGATGTAGGCCGAGTATAAAAGCGGCGGCGTTGTCGTTGCGGAGGGCCTGTCACGGAGAGAGAGTTGTAGTCCGCGTTTTGTTCTTCGTACGCCTCACCGGTGCACAATACAACATATAACGACGTCGACACACTGCTGCGGCATTGCTACTCGTGATGGCGCGTGTTCATGGTGCGCTTCTTCTTTGCGTTTGCGTTTTTGCTCTATACGCCACAAGCGGTAAGTCGACTTAACTTAACTTATCATACTTAACGATCGCAAATTATTGCCTTGTGCGCTCGGAAATCGAAAGTGATAACAAAGAAAATTCAATTATAGAAATGATTTAATTGTTTACGCTGCTTGCATAACTTTATTATTATTACCAATCAGCATTTTATTACTTACCGGAGAATTCGCAATTTACTTCTTTACATAATCTCGCCCGTTTTTCATCGCATTTTCGTCGCGGCAATTGTGATAATACAAAAATGAAACTTTCACTACGAAATTCGGCTCGACGCCGTATTTTGCATACGTGCTGGCATCGAAAAAATGAGAAGAAAAAGCTCTAATTGATTTTAATTAGAAAGTGCGCAACGCGCAACCACTGCGCGTTATGTAATGCGAGCCTGATTGAATTCATTGATTCATTATGTGTGCGTGCTTATTGCAGCGTTCGCGCAGCAGCAAGAGGAGCCTGTCAAAAAGGAAGACAGCTTCGAAGCGGAGCTCTGCAAGGATAAAGATGCCGGCGAATGGTTCCGGTTGGTAGCCGGCGAAGGCGACAACTGTCGTGATGTTATTCAGTGCACATCATCGGTGAGCAATCATTCTCCTTCTCTTTCGTCCTTCAAGGATCAACCGCAATGCATCTCTTTGATTACAGGGCCTGCAAGCGATTCGTTGCCCGGCTGGTTTGTACTTTGACATCGATAAGCAAACTTGCGATTGGAAGGATTCGGTAAAGAATTGCAAATTGAAGAATAAGGAGCGCAAAGTCAAACCCCTGCTCTTCACCGACGAACCGCTCTGTCAAGATGGCTTCTTGGCGTGCGGAGATGGTAACTGCATTGAACGTGGACTTTTCTGCAATGGTGAAAAGGATTGCTCGGACGGTTCGGATGAGAACACCTGCGGTAAGTGATTTTGTGTATTGATTTTGATGTCACTTGATTAGTTGGTTAGCGAGAGAGGAGTACGCGCACATAAATCAATCATATTTGTGTACATATTTGTTCGGGTGCGAAAGTTCGAACTTTCGTTGTCCTTCAACATCAACAACGAGCAACTTGTTTTGCTGTTTTGTTGTGCATACGAGTGCTTGCGCGCGCGACGACAGCTGCGGGTGCGGCGCCGGCCCACTTTCCATCGGGCTGGAAGGAATCTTGCCACACGACCACGACGATGGCGATGACGACGACTGCTTGCGTTTCTATGCATAGCCGCAATCCTGCTCGGAATTGTCCCACAATTTGACATTGCATCATAATATATCGTCGTGGAATGCGCACGTTACTCATCACCATCTTGCACACCTTCAAGCGGTGCGCACGCCTGCGCATTTCTTGGTGCGCCACACGCTTCATATGCAAATCGGCTGGGTCTCGGCACGACTACCGTCTTTCTATCAAGCACACGAAATGAAAGTTGTTACTCTCACTTCTCTCGCTCGTTCGCGCATGCTGCTCGTGCTGAATCCACTCTAAGAGACTATTTTTCGGATGTGCAGACATCGACAATGATCCCAATCGGGCACCCCCCTGCGACCCGGCTGTATGCGTCCTCCCCGATTGCTTCTGCTCCGAGGATGGCACCACCATCCCCGGTGATCTGCCCGCCAAGGACGTGCCGCAGATGATCACCATCACCTTCGACGATGCCATCAACAACAACAACATCGAGCTGTACAAGGAAATGTTCAACGGCAAGCGGAAGAACCCAAACGGTTGCGACATCAAGGCGACCTTCTTCGTCTCGCACAAGTACACCAATTATTCCGCCATGCAGGAAATGCATCGTAAAGGTCACGAAATTGCCGTCCACTCCATAACGTAAGACTTGCACTTCCTTCCGTGAATGATTTGTGTGTACTTATCGGTTGTTTTCTCTCTCTCTCTTTCTTTGAATGTTAGCCACAACGATGATGAGCGTTTCTGGAGCAATGCTACTGTGGATGACTGGGCAAAGGAAATGGCTGGTATGCGTATCATTGCTGAAAAGTACGCCAACTTGACCGATAACAGTGTTGTGGGTGTTCGTGCCCCTTACTTGCGTGTTGGTGGTAACAACCAATTTACTATGATGGAGGAACAAGCCTTCTTGTACGACTCTACCATCACTGCACCTTTGAGCAACCCTCCACTATGGCCATACACCATGTACTTCCGCATGCCCCATCGTTGCCACGGCAATCTCCAAAGCTGCCCAACAAGGTCCCACGCTGTGTGGGAAATGGTCCTCAACGAGTTGGATCGTCGTGAAGACCCAAGCAATGACGAGGTGGTACCTGGATGCGCCATGGTCGATTCCTGCTCCAACATCCTCACTGGAGATCAATTCTACAACTTCCTCAACCACAATTTCGATCGCCATTACGAAGAGAATCGTGCCCCACTCGGTCTGTACTTCCACGCCGCGTGGTTGCGCAACAACCCCGAATTCCTCGATGCGTTCCTCTACTGGGTCGATGAGATCCTCGCCAACCACAATGACGTCTACTTCGTGACGATGACGCAGGTCATCCAATGGATCCAGAACCCGCGCACCGTCACCGAATCCAAAAACTTCGAGCCGTGGCGCGAGAAGTGCAACGTCGAGGGTATCCCCGCCTGTTGGCTGCCACATTCGTGCAAGCTCACCTCCAAGGAGGTGCCCGGCGAGACCATCAACCTGCAGACGTGCGTCCGCTGCCCCAACAACTACCCCTGGTTGAATGATCCGACCGGTGACGGTTTCTTCTAAGTCAAACACTCCACTCTCACTCTCTCTCTCTATCTCTTACCCCAACCGCCAACGAAATGAAATCTACGTTAAAGATAAAGCAATCTCTCTAGTATCTACTACTACTGTAAGTGTGTGACGTCGACGCGGGACTTTTTTATGTATAGTGCGTTCTCTTCGTTGTTGTTGTTGATTAATATTCCATCAACGCAAGAGGCGACAACAACGGAGTGCAACTGATGATCAACAACAATTTATTTTCCTTTCTATTACGTTTCATTAGCCTATAAATTTTTGTTTCTTTTTCGTTTGGAAACGCAGAGCAAATCAACAAAAGTAAGGGGAAGTAGGAACCAATGGTGATTTATTATAAGCTGCCATCTTGCGGAGCAGACAAACGCCTTCTACTAAATATTTATTTAAATACAAATCGACTGCAAATGCGCGTGATTTTATATAATTTTGTTTGTTGTTAATAGTTTTTTAAATAAAGTATAACGATATGTAACAACAATCATCATCACCACAAAAGACCAATCGACGATGAAGTAAGTAAGTAAGTAAGTGTAGCAAAAATTGTTAGCGAAGAACGAGACAAAGACGAAGAAGTTGAAGAAGAAAGGAGAAGACGGTGCCTTATTAGCTCACAAGAAGCTAAATGTTAAGCGCACCGTTTAGTTATATAGCAATTGATGATATTAATTATTGAAACGAATAAAAACGTATTTGGAAATAACTTGTCGTCCCTGTTGGTTTCGTTTGGCAGCCATTGATTTCAGAAAACCATTTTTTCGCCATTTTGTTGCTATTCTCTTTCTCTCTTTTTCGCATACGCTGTTAATGCGTTTAAACACACAGAGAAAGCCAAAGTTGATGTCTTACCAACTACCACATATTCCACTCGTTCCAAGCCAGTTTTTGCCAGCTCGGATGGCGCTTGAGCAATCATACTTTCACTTTTCAAATACCGCTAACCTCACCGCCAACATTTACATACACATTACGGACGCACCCTTTCTTGACTCAGAGATTTCAATTCCTGAACGTACCATCTTCACATTCAAATTTTTGTTTTGGCTCAATTTGTCATTGATGCATTAATTGCCTTCCTTAAATTATTGATTGACAGGTGAATTCATGGCTAAACAATGCCCAAACTAATCATGCAATGCGCGTTTAAAGCGTTTCCTTGCCCGACGACTTTTTTGAACTCAATAAAGTGTTTTTCTTGCAAAACGAATCAAGGTTCACGTGTTAATTACTTATCAATATTTATAAAGCGCTGTCAATGTCATCGCTTCATTTGAATATTCTTGCGATAGTTTAATTCTTCGGGCAAACGTTTAATTGCTATACAATTCAGTAAGTAAGTAAGTAAGTAAGTAAGTAAAATGGAATAATTACGAATGAATCGATCGCATAAAGTGAATGGAGTCACATTAATAAACAATTATGACGTGTGTCCGTTGATTTATGCGCTTTGTACATAATTAATGACATTTTTCAATTTCGTTTCGGTTTCACGCATAAAAATCGTCCATGAATGCACCTGCTGGATGAACTTTCAATCGTTTGACCGCGCAAGACATTAAAAGTTTTCAAAAACGCCTTGACCTAAATCAAACGAGACGAAACACTTTGCAAGAAAATTCACTTTCTTGCATTTCTTCTTCTTCTTCTTCTTCTCGTTCATCTCGATGATCATTAACAAAAAGTTAGCCTATATTTAAATGTGCTCAATCCAGCGAGCATATTTTTGATTGACTAAAAATCTATGCTACGCTTTTCAAAGAGAAAGAGCGGACAGACGAACATCTCGTTAAGAAATATTTCAATGCTGTTCAAATACGAATGGCAACGAGACGAGAAGAGGGAAAAAAAGTAGGAAGTAAGTAGGCGTTGGTTTTAAGCCAAAAACGTTTCTGATATGCATATTGTAATTGTCAATTCGTTTCGATGGCAATGAACCTGACCGTGAAAGTTTTTCGTTCCTTCTGCGTTCGATATGCACTCTTAGCGGACGTGGAAAGTGTTGATGAACTGTACGTCTTTAATTAATATTTATACAGCGAATGAAGCGTACCTACTTGATTTGAATACGAATTACACTTCCACAAACTATTTATTTCTTTCTTTTTCTCACTTTTCTTGTACTTCATTTTATTCTGCTCTTCAATATTAACTCTTTTTTCACCGTTTGATTTGCTCACTTGAGAACTAGATAGAAAAAACAAGCAAAAGATTATAATATTCTGGAAATTTCTATGGCACGTTTAATTTCCTAGAAGATTGAACGTGTGGTGAATTAAAAGTGAAGGCCGTGATTTTTCATTTTGGTTTGAAATCGTATGATCGATCGAGAATGCATTAAAATCTCTTGGTAATTCGGTTCGAATTTTATTAAAATACATTAAAATATTAAGTATTCATAAATTAGCCAAATTAATTATGAATTCATCACGTGCAGTGCGTAACCTCGGTGCTTTTTGTTATAATGATAAATAGTTAATCATCGTAATCATATTATTCACGTAATTAGTTCCAGTGGTTTAGAACAATTATTAATCTATTACGTAATTAAACTTTTTCCTTAACGAAACCTCGCGTAATTGCTATTCTTATTACGAGACTGTAAGATTTTCCCCTGAATTTCTCGGCGTTTGAGTATTAAACAATTTGTAATAAGAGATAATACGAGTGCGCTGCTCATGCATAAAACCATTGCATTGTTTTATGCAATTTGCAATTTATATCTGTTTTTGCGTTCGATTTGAACGGTGACGTAACGCAATTAGGTATTGAATATTTCGATTTTGTAATCAAGACAAATTTCAAATATCATATTAATTAATTATGCAAGTGGCTTACGACGTTGGATCTTAAAAATATATATAAACCATCTTTAAGTTCAAGGCGTAGCGAAGAGCTTAAGAGAATAACATTTAACTAGTGTTAAAAGTCACGATTTACAAGTAAACAATAAATTCGTATTTTGTGCGCGACTTGTCGATTACATAAAAAGTGATGCTGCTTAACTTAAGCTAAGCTAACTTAACTTCACACACATGTGTATGTACTGAATGCTCAAAAATAGCGCTAAATAGAAAATTGTTGTGTAAGCTTCTCTAAATGTTAATCGAAACATTAATAAGTTATTGCCATTGTTATTTTTTTCTCTCGTTCGTGTGTGTTTAGGACTTTTGCTAAAATTGAAAACTTTCATTTCGTTTCACGCGTCTTCGACAATTCTTTGACATTATTGGTAGGTATGTACTTTACAAGTTTGTTGATGGATGTTTAATGAATAAATTTTGAGCAAAAAAATTCAAATTCATAATTATCGAAACGTTCGTGTGTGTACTTTTATAATGAATAATTTACGAGTTATTAAATCAAGCCAATGAATGTGGAATTTTACTAATGAAACTTTAATGAACATTCACATTTATGAAATTGACGCATGCAGATTGAAACGTACATACATTCTTTCACATTCGAAATATCGAAAAAAAAAAACTTGGTTATCATCAATTAAAATAACTTGAAGCAAATGCGGTTTCATGAATAGTCAGTGAGTAACAAAGTATGCGATTTGTTAATGCATTCTAATGCACAAAGATGAAGATAAACAAATTGAATATGGCAAGAGATATTATGTAAGAAGCGTACATTCTTGAAAAGCGTACAACTTTGATGCGACCTTTTAGGGTTAGCTTAACTTCGCTTCATTGCATTGTACTCTTGAAGCGCTGCAAGAGGTGAAGACGAAGTAAAAAATGTGCATACATGTTAACAAATAATGTGTAATGAAAACGCAATGCTGTCGTAACATTCAACCGAACATTCCATGAACACAAACGAAGCTGTGTTATTAAAATGTGCACAATCGAGTTAAAGGCGCGGTTTCCTACACCTTTGGATTTGCGCACACATATGCAGCAGCGTTATGAATAAATAATTTCGCCTGCAACGAAGCAAGCACAGCAAGACCAAAAACAGCAACAGAAGTTTGCGAATCGCCTGGCGCAATCTTGGCGCAGCGCGAGAGATTCTCGGAATGAAGAAAGAAATGATGTGCGTTCCATTGACTCGCTGACTTCGAGACCTATCAAATGCTAATCAACGAGCGCGTGTTGTGCGCTTTTGAAAAAGTGGAAGGCCTTGGAGTAAATAGTAAAATCACTCTGTGACATTTTTGTCACGCTTCGCTAATGGCTAAATTAATTCTTCGTTAGCATGACGCCTAAATCACTGAATGCATTGAATTGGCCATTCGCGAAACGATCCAGTCAGCTATAGGAAATCATTACAAACGGCGCGCAATCAACGTCACTGCCGCTTCCTGAATAATATTCTCGAAACGCTTGCAGTGAAACAGCCTTGCAGAGAATTACTCATGGATTTGCATCTCTTGTAGGAATGCAGCATATTGCAAAACAGACGCTTCCACCAAGAAATCCGAAAAGTGTGTTAGCGAACAAACATTTTAACATTTAAATGACTTCAAACAAGTTTCGTTTCATCTATTTTTTTGTCTCTTCTTTTGCTTAGACTTCGTCTCAACAACAAGAAATAAAATGAACAAAAAAAACGTCCTCTGTTTTCTTGAATAATTCATATTTACGTGCGGATGAGATGGTTTATGATTCTATTTCTGTTTGGCCGTAGTAATAATCAAAGAGCAAGCTCGATCGAATCAAATCGAATCGAGGCGAATTGATGAGCATTCCAGCAAGAGAAACTAAAAGTTGGCTGGATTCGCGCACTTTTATGCACGACGCAATTTTGTAGGCTAAAGACAACAATGTCACCTCATTACCTGGTAGAATGTCGTCGACGACGACAACAACAGTGTCGATGCTGTTTCTCGAGTTTGTTTGGCTTAATGCGAAACGCGTTCAGCAATTTGCTTTTATACGCAGTGCAACGTGCGTGTCACGCTCAAGAAAGAGAAAAAACTCCATTCGCAAGTGCATTGCAATGCGCATTTATTTATTAATCATTCAATTTCCAAGGTGATGAGATTTTCATATGAATGACTTCTAGAATTGTTCAAGTCTTCTATTATTTCTAGCATAGATAAATCAAGAACAAAACTAGAACATTACAGGTTTAAAGAACTTGTACTAGGATGAAATTTACTGTTATTTCGTTTTTGACTTGAGGAAGAACGAAATGTTAGTGGAACATTTCTTGTGTTGGATTTCTTTCTTGAGAAGAAGCAGAAACTGTTAAAGAAGTTGGCTTTTATAACAAGGCAAGAAAAATGTGAAAATGGACTAATTGTAATCGAAGTGGGAGGAGTGCAATGGTCGTCAATGGCGATCCATTGTTACTCAAGTGTAAAAAAGGAAAAAGAGGCACTCATTTGATCAGCTTAAGTTAATATAAGTAGAGTCACCTATCGATCAGGATTGCCAGTTGGACATCGACGACATCGACGACGCTGAAGGAGAAGAACAAGAAGAAGAAGAAGGCGAAGAAGTCGGGTGAAAGTGAAATACACGCTGGAATAGTGCGCGAAGTAGCACATGCGCGAGCGCGCTTGACCGAAAACGCCGCGTCGATATAAACTATAAAGTCCGCCGGCCGCCACTTCTTGGCTAGTGCTCGAGCTTTCAGCATGGCAAATAAGACTCTTTGGCTGTGCTGTTTGTTGTTGGTTGGGTTCGGTAAGTGCAATTTTACTCCATACTTAAGTTAATTCTAACACGCATGTTTACAACATCTAACTAACTTAAGCGGCACGCGCATTTCGCTATTAAATTCAATTCCAAGTCGTATCTAATTTGATAGCGAATTGCAAAGAGTGCCAAGAGCATGAAATCACATAACTTAATGTCCTCCTTTTGTTTAACTCACTTACTTACTTACGGAGTAAGCAGCCTAAAGTTAACTTAAAGTTTCTTCGCCTCTCACGCGCGCGCGCGCGCGCGCTCGCACCAAGTTTCGTAATCACGCAATTGCATTATTCAAACGAGAATGCCAATTAACATTGCATGCACGCGCGTTTTAATAACGGCTGCAGTTTCCTTGTTTTTCTAACAAACATCAGTCGAGAGTCATTTATTGAATCTAACACTTTGTCGCCTTGCGTTTCTTTCGCGTTCGAACACAAGTAAAAGTTGTCGTACACCGCATGCGTACAACTTGTCCTGCAAGTTTTGGTTTTAACTTTCCTTTTCGAACAGGCGGCTGAAGGTTAAATGAAGCACACCTTCCTCGCTTCTCAGAAGATGCTCATTATCATATCTTTGCATATTTCTTTGCTCACACAAACAGCGGCGACACACTCAAATCGAAATCAATCGATTTCTAAAACTTCCAACACTACTTATTTCTTTCTCACTAGTTTAATTACTTTATTACACGTCAATCTTACATAAATGCATGTAAAAAAACCAGTAGTCTTACTTTCGTTTCACTGCTTTAATTTTGCTCAGTGACCCAAATTATTTTATTGGATTTCCTTACATTTTTACTCTGATTGAGCGCAAATCGCTTCAGTAATTTTCCTTCGCCAATGAAGTGTTTTAAACAATTTGCATGGTTTTAGCATTGGCCCAGGATGATGATACAGTAGAAGGTGATCCAACCGCAGAAGAACTCTGCGATAATCGTCCTGCTGATGAATACTTCCGTTTATCCACTGAGGGTGATTGCAGGGATGTTGTAAGGTAAACTTAGAAATTACTTAATTAATTCTTAATCAAACGATGATTGAATAATGAGTTTTATGGTTAATTCTTTTCATATATTTCAGTTATTTGATACTTTTTTTTGCTTGCTTGAATGTCTTAATACGTTTTAATCTCTGCAATTATAGGTGTGATAAAAATACAGAAGGTAGAGGCTCGACGCGTTTGGCATCGGTTAGATGTCCAGCGGGATTAGCATTTGATATTGACCGTCAAACGTGCGACTGGAAGACAAACGTTAAAAATTGTGATAGCGTAGAAAGTAAGTTCCCAGAAGGAATAGTGCCTGATATCTAAATGCCTGATAACTATTTAGTATTCTCCTCATGTTCATTTCGCATCATGTAAATCACAACAACAACAACAAATATCAAACAAATCGTCGACGCTGTTTAGATATCCGCAGTATTTCTTGGTCATCGCATCATGATGTTAATTGTCACAATTGTTAATTGTCAGGTGTACAAAATCCGGTCTTAAACAAATCACTTGTCCGAGTGGATTGGCTTTTGACATCGATAAACAAACTTGTGACTGGAAGGGTAAAGTCACAAATTGTGACAAGCTTGAGAGTAAGTCGCATTCGGCTGCCAATGCAATGCAATGCAAAGCAACTAAAAGTCTCTAAACGTTTTTGTTTTTGGAAGAAGGCAAAACGCAAACACCTCAAAAGCGGTGACGGATGTTTGAACACAAAATTTTTGGGGTTTCGGTCGCAAACCACTGCTGCAGCAGCATAGCATTATATTAAATCAATGATTCAGAGTCGATTAATTAATTCCAAGCAAATCAATGAGTAGAAAGTAGATTTTTTATTTATTATCAAACCAAATGATACTAATGCTTTTTTCCTAACGCGCAAAAGCTTCTGTCGATAATGAATTCTAACAAACAATTGCACCTCGCCGTTTAATTTGCATAACTTATTTTAAGTTGTTGGGTGTTTGGTATTTAATAATTATTGCTAATCAGACACTTAATGCAATACCAATCAACACGTACACTTACAGCATACACACAGCCACATACTCAATTGCAACTCTTATTTTATGTGTTTTCTCTTCCTGCTACTTAACTTAATGCATCTTCTATATTACCTCGGATTTTTCTCTCTTTGAATTCATAAAACTCCATCTTCTTCAATTTGCTTTTTATCTACAAAATAATGTATTATTGTGCAACTTCCTTATTGCATTTCGATGGAATGCATCTTAAATGTTACATTAATTATTTCTTTTGCATTCTCTCTCTCTATCTTTTTGTGACTAAAATATTCCATCTTTTTTGTTTCTTCTATATGTTGTCGTCTAAACATTAATAAGTATCCATGTAAATATCTACTTTCTATTTCGATTTTCAACAAATAATCAAAAGGACAACAGCAGCAACAAGTTGATATATATTATTTTTTTCAAAGGAAAAGAAAGAAAACACTTTGTAAATAGCCAACTACTCTCAACTCTCGAAACTCAAAACGCAAAGCCAAACCACATTCACATAGTTAATTCATTATCCACAAATGGCAACTTTCGACTTGACTTAAGTGCACAACTGTAACGTGTATTGCTAAATATGTTTCTTAATCGCTTTATAGAACCACGCAAAGTGCTGCCCATCTTGAAAACGGACGAACCAATTTGTCCGGATGGTAAACTCTCATGCGGCAATGGCGAGTGCATTGAAAAAGACCTGTTCTGCAACGGCAAGCCAGATTGCAAAGATGAATCTGATGAAAACTCTTGCAGTAAGTTGTTCTACTTAGTTTAGCTATGAAGACGATGTTAATTGTTTTGTTGCGCAGCTGTCGAGACTGATCCCAATCGCGCTCCTGATTGCGACCCGACTCAATGCGTTCTTCCTGATTGTTTCTGCTCCGCTGATGGCACTCGCATCCCCGGAGAATTGGAACCAGCAAATGTACCACAAATGATCACTTTGTCCTTCAACGGTGCTGTTAATGTTGATAACATTGATTTGTACGAAGACATCTTCAACGGTCAACGCGCTAATCCCAACGGTTGTCAAATCAGAGGAACTTTCTTTGTTTCGCACAAATACACCAATTATTCCGGTGTCCAGGACTTGCATCGTCGTGGTCATGAAATCGCTGTCTTCTCCTTGACCCACAAGGATGATCCCAACTATTGGACCCAAGGTACCTATGATGATTGGCTCGCAGAAATGGCTGGTGCTCGTTTGATCGTTGAACGTTTCGCTAACATTACTGATGGTTCAATCATTGGTATCCGCGCTCCATACTTGCGTGTCGGCGGCAACAAGCAATTCGAAATGATGAGCGATCAATTCTTCGTGTATGATGCATCCATCACCGCCTCCTTGGGCCGTGTGCCAATCTGGCCATACACCCTGTACTTCCGCATGCCCCACAAGTGCAACGGTAACGCACACAATTGCCCATCACGAAGCCACCCCGTTTGGGAGATGGTCATGAACGAATTGGATAGACGTGATGACCCTACTTTCGATGAATCTCTCCCTGGTTGTCATATGGTTGACTCTTGCTCCAACATTCAAAGTGGCGAACAGTTCGGCCGCTTGTTGCGTCACAACTTCAACCGCCATTTCAATAGCAACCGCGCTCCATTAGGTTTGAACTTCCACGCTTCCTGGTTGAAGAGCAAGAAGGAATTCAGGGAGGAGTTGATCAAATTCATCGAGGAGATGCTTGCCCGCAATGACGTTTATTTCGTGTCCAACTTGCAAGTCATCCAATGGATGCAAAAACCCACAGAGTTGAACGGCCTTCGTGATTTCTCCGAATGGAAAGAGAAATGTGATGTTAAGGGTCAACCTTACTGCTCACTTCCAAATGCCTGCGCGTTGAACACCAGGGAATTGCCCGGTGAAACGCTGCGTCTCTTCACCTGCATGGAATGCCCTAACAACTATCCATGGATCCTTGATCCAACCGGCGACGGTTTCTCCGTTAAGAAATAATTTATTTTTTGATTATTCTATTAATTAATCGTTAATCTTTGAAGCAAGCATAGCATTCAGTCGCGCCGAGTTACGGTGATTTTACGAAAAGACTTTTGTACATATAGGAAAAGTTAATTAAGTATTTTACGCAAACTTAATGATTACTTTTTATATCCGTAAAGTGTCGAAATAATATTCACAAGGAAGAAAAATTGATTACAAAGCAGGGCTACATCCAGAATGTTGAATTATTTGTTTTAAGTAAATAAATCTCATTAATTTTATTCTGAAAAACTTTTGAAACTTTTGGCGACCTCTATCAGAAGTCTTCCTAGCTAAATTTAAGATTTAATTTCAGATGAAAGAACAGTTCACCTACTAAATTAAAAATTATTTTATTTTATCTTAACATACATGCTAGAAACATTAATTAAATACACACTTTACATTTAATCTTAATGAAATTCACCAACGCCTTATAAATAAGGATTTATAAAATGCAATATCCTGAACAAGCAGATGGTTCACGCTCCTCATCATCTTGACCAACATGAATGTTACCACCATGAGTGGACCATAAACCAGGGGTTTGAATAATCTACAAATTCCAGACATTTAGAACAGGATAAACATATTGAGAGATAACAAATTACCTTTTGCACTAGCTCTTCAAATGCACTCTGCACACCATCCTTGGTTTTAGCACTGGCTTCTATAAATAATGTCTTGTGCTTTCTAGCAAATTTTAAGCCCTCTTCTCTACTGACTTCTCTATTATCCTAACAGAAGAAGTATTAATAGACAGCAAAATCATCAAAACAGGTTTCTTACACCTACAACATCAATTTTGTTCCCAACAATCATTTTGACAATGTTAGATCTTGTAGAATATGTTTCAAGTTCATTTAACCAATTTTCCAGCTTGGTAAAACTTGCAGCATTATTTACATCATAAACTAGAATTGCACCTTGTGCATCTCTGTAGTATGAAGGTGTTAAGGTTCGAAACCTCTCTTGACCTGCTGTGTCCCATATTGCAAGCTTGACTGTACAACCATCAACATCCAGCTTCTTTGTTTTAAAATCTACTCCTATTGTTAATGTTTGATTTGGATCAAAATTATCATCTGTGAATCTCAATAATAAACTACAAAAAGTATAGATTAATACAATGCCAGTATCAGTGGTAACAAGAGCAACTTACCTAGATTTTCCGACGCCCGATTCACCAATAATTAGCAACTTTAATGTAGTTAAAATTGTTTCATCCATTCTCGCACCGTATTGATATCAAAACCGATTATTTCAATGATAAAAACTGCGCATTATTACTTTAATTGATACAATGACATCAGCTCAGCTGATCTATGTTTATGAGGCTATGGTTGTGTTTGGTTTCAGAAGAGGGCGACACGAAGTTAGAAATAATTTCTAAATTAAAATTACTCAGACTTCTTGCCAGGAAAAAAAAAGCGATACGGCATTATTGAAAATCTTAGCTAATACTCATTACAAAAACTAAACTTTATTTGTCTATATCTTAAATAATAATAATAATACGCATATAGTAACATTAAATTAGAAATAACATTATGTGCTGCAAACACTTTAATTTACTGTGAAAACATCAGTGTACCTAAAAAGCAAAATGAAATGCATTAATTTTGATACAATAAAATCACAACATGGAAGTTAAACAATACACAATGATAGAACAGACAGATCACATTCCCAATAGAAGACACTTGTTTAATATACAATAAATAAAATTAATACAAAAATTAATTGACGGTGCGCTTAATATAATTCGTAAGTTAGCTTGCAATCAGCTATTCCATAGAAAAACAAATAGACCAGTTACTGATACCAATTTTCTTTTACTCTGGATAAGGTATAAACATATAACACGAAACGTTGTTTTCTATTGAATAGCTTAAGAAATCAGCACCATCGCTATAACTATAAAGCGTGAGTAAAGTTTATAAGTAAGACGAAACAAGCCCGAATCTGTAAACAGTTTACCTCGGTCTTTTGCCAGTGAGATATTCGTTTTCCTCAATGTTGAGTAGATTCGCGTTATGTTCCTGCAGGACACAATTAACAAATAATTAGCTTTAGAAATGCCAATGGTTCACAATTACTTACGCTTAAAACCGGGCGACCGTTGACACAGTGCTTGCAGCGGCAATTAAAAGCGCAGTCCTTGCCAAGTTTCCTGCAGGAACAGGTACGGTTTTTGCAACCAGTGAGACAACCGCATCCGCCATCGCTAGCCCGTTTGCTCGGTTGAATATCTTTGTCCGGCTCATTCTCTGGACTAAAAGTTCTTAAGGCCGTAACGCGCCTTGCCAATGGTGTCATACGCCAGTCAGGATCCTCTTCAGGATTGTCATCGTGATCAAACGCAGAGTCATCGAATTGAAGATTCTTTCGACGTTTCGGCTTTATTACAGGTGTTTGAGGATCCTCCTGCTTGACGAATGTAACATTCTCAGCATAATGTTGATTCTCCATATTCTTAACTTGTTTTTCCAACTGAAACAAAAACCGGTCATATTAAATATCAAGTCAGCTTGATCTTCGTATGTAGTACATTTTGAACTTTGAGTTGTAGCGCTTCCAGTTGTCGCTCCTTTTCTAAATCAGCACGCATTGCATTAGAAGCATGATCAAAGAGCGATTTTAGTGCATGTTTAGCATCTCCCATTGTTTGAATAGCATCAAAGCGCACGTGGGTCTTCTCCTCGCCAGTATGTTCTATCAACTTTTGTTGAAGTTCTTGAATTTGCGCTGAGCGCAAGTCGAGTTGTTCATTCAGTTGCTGCTTGAGTACATTATAATCTTCTTGATTTTCGTCCAGCTCAGACAACTGTTTTTCCAACGCTGCACGATCATCTGTAAGCGAATCGCATGTGGTTTTAGCAAGCATCAGATGGGCTTGAACATTCAGTTCTTGTCGTATCTAAACATGACATTTATTATTAGTTTACAATGCAATAATGTTTGAAGTATACCTACCCATGGATCAAAGTGTTCAGCTTTGCCTTTTGTCTTAGTTTCTTGCACTCTTTTACGCAAAGCCAGCGCATCCTTCAAACGCTTCGAATTTGCAGCCGCCTGCTCCAGCTTTCGCTTCCACACGTTCTCCTGTAAGTTATGCTGACGTTTAATGCGTGCTAATTCATTAGCCCTTTGCAGATCTTGTCGCTGAAGCTTGATGACTTCACGTTCGCGATTCAGCTTCCACTTGCGGAACTGATCAGACTCTTGTCGCATTGCCTTGATCAGCTTCACCTTGTCACCCTTAATATTTGATATCTCGCCATTGAGCTTCTTGATCTTAAGTTCATCCTGTTCCTTCAGTTTCAGAAGCCTGCCTTGCTCCTGCACCTTCTTCTTAAGTTCAGTCAACTGTGATTCTAATTCCTGAACGCGTTTCCTACGTTGCTCTGCTAAATTATTATTGATTCCCTGCGTATGCACCAATTTCAATTGCTGCTGAAGCTCCGCTTTCTCTTGTTCAAGTTCAACAATCTTCAATTCATTCTCAGCGATTTCATTTGGAGTTATAGCATAAGCTGGATTCAACTTTATTTGCTTCGCGAGCTCTTCTTTCTGAGAGAGCATTTGTGCCATGTACTGTAACTTTTCGTTAATAGCAAATTGACGATCATTGTGAGCTTCCAGCTGCTCCTGCAACTCTTCCTCAGGAATATTTTCACCATCACCACCATTTGACATACCCAATAGATCAGAGGTATTTGCTTGCTCTTTCCGTTGCTCATTGACAACATCCAAGAAACGCGATTCAAACATTTTCAGTTGAGTGACATGGCCTTCGACTGCTTCTCTATTATTTTCAACAATGCTATTATTCAATTCATTCAGCAACGCTCCGTATTCTTTCTGTAAAGATTGAAACTTTGCATTCATATCCTCATTGGTGCTTTCCATTACAATGACGCGCTCCAGAAGACCTGCATTTTGCGTCAACGCTGTGTGCAGCTTCGTCTTAAGCTCTGAAACCTCTCTTCGCAATCCATTCGCCTCCACACTGGACGTGAGGCCATCGCGTGCCATCAACTCCAATTGCAACTGCTGAATCTTTGAACGTAACGCTTTAATCTCGCCAATATTCAAATCTTCGTTAATGACCGGCTTGTTCTTGATGCGCTTTGCTTTATCAGCGTATCTCAGAGTTGATATGGTTTCATCCTCATTGTAGTCAGCAGCACTGACGCAAGCAATCATAAGAGTGATGCTATTTCCTCCCAAGGAATCTAAACAACAGAAAGTCTTATATATTTGAATTAACATAAACCCTATTGATTATTCACCTTTTAGAATCCTTGTAAGGACACTTTCACGATAGTTAATGTATGCCTTTTCTCCTTTGTCGTCACCCAATGCCGATATTACTTTGCCTAAGGCAAATAAACCTTTGTTGATATTGATTCCCTCCTTGAATGTTTGTCCAACTGCTCCTGTCTTTTTGGAACGTTCTGAACCGGCCAGATCAACCAAATAGAAACGAGCCAACTTGCTCGCTGAAGAAGCACGATCGACTATCGTTAGATTAATGCTAAAAATGGCATGGCTTCGTGAACTCTGTGAGTTCATCTTAGTTGTGGAGGTGGCTCGGCCCTTAGAACCCTCCCTAAGACAGTTTAGCGTCGCTTCGACGTTACGGACTTCAACAGTAGTCACTCCTGGTATAAATATGTTCTTATTGATATCCTCGCGAAGCTCCAGAACGCATTGGTCGCGAGGTTTTGATGATAGCAAATCATACAAAACTTCTTGATACAGCTCAACAAAGGTCACATTAACGGAAATATCTTGTGTGAAGCTATCAGCAACATGAGTAAATATGTCGCTAACAGCGCGAGGAATGACACCCATTTCACCTTGTCCATTATATGCTGTCCCCATTGAATGTGTTTTCCCTAAAGTAATGATAAGTAATGATCAATCTTTAATAACAGTATCATAATGTGACATCAAATTTAAACTATACCTGAACCAGTTTGTCCATACGCTAGTATCGTCACGTTATATCCCTTGAATAAATTAGGCAGCAGTGGTTTAACAGACTGCTCGTAGAAGTCATTTTGAGTCACATGGCTAGCAAACACATAATCAAATGTGAATGCCTTGTCGCTGATTTGAACTTGTTTAATCTCCTCAATCACCCTTAAACCAATCTTTGATCCATTATTTATTTCCGATTGGATCAACGGGCGGATTCGCAATGCTACTTTAATGGCATCAGACATCTTCAACAATTAATTCAGCAAAAGTTTATGCAAATTTTACAATGGATGGTTCTCTTTATGCTGGGCACTTAGATTAGTGATTTAAGTAAATACCTTTTAAACGAAATATCTGGACGATATAATTAATAAAGCTCGAGTATAATTGAATTAGTATGTTACACAAAACAACGTACAGAAGAAAATGCTTCAACTGCCATAACGGTCTGTGACAACTTCTTGTATTTCGCGTCACGTTTCGGCCGGCTTCGTGTCGATCACAGCGCCAAAGGAATGTAACTTTTAATAGTGAGCGGCAGGAATTAATTAATACATCGCAATCATATTTTATCTCGCATTTCTCATCAGAATAACGAGATAATATTGCACTTTCAAAATGAATAATTGTAATAATTTTGTGTGGAGTTATATATGAAGCGCGGCAACAGTGCTTGACAGTCAACCTATTGCGCCTAGTTCAGCGTGCGACCGTTAGTTGTGCATAAGTAGCAACGTGAAAGCCGCGTGTCATTTTCAATAAATTGTTAATTTTAATTTAATTGATTACTCATTGACATTGCGTTAATTATAAGTTAAGGCAAAGTGCAGGCTGCGACCGCATCGAAGCCGTGTGTAGTGTGTCCGGTAGGGCAGTGTGGCGGGCATCAAGGCGAAACATGTTTTTGGGTTAACCGAATCGGCCATCTTGGGAATTTATCTTAACCTTTGAGTTCAAAGCAGTTTTGTGTGTAGAAGTTACTTTACATTCGCTTCACGAGTCGCGACCGATCCGCACAGCCCGTTCGTTAGTTTGCCGCGAGAAGCCCTTTACTGCCCAGCGCGTACGTGTACCTGGACGACGCCTTCGTCGTCGACAAGGAGCAACACGCATTCGGGTCGTGTGCATGCCAAGGGGTTCGCCACGCTGATCGCACACGCGCGCCTATTATGACAAGACTGAAATTGTTTGTGACGGTGATGTGCTTATTCCATTGAGACCTATGTATACCATCGGCCGGACTGACTTGGGGTGGCTGCTGCATTGAGGCACGGAGGAGTGCGCCGACAAGAGGAGCGACCCACGGATTCAGACGCCACGCAAGCTCACCCGTCGAGGATGAGCGGCAACCAGAAGCAGGCGCCGCCTGTGGGGGCCCAAAACCAGCCGCGCTACCCGCAACAATCGTATCCTTTTTACCCACGTGAATGCGACTACAACCGGGAGCAGCAATCGGCCCCAGGAGGATGCCCAAGTAAGCATGCATAATTATCACATGTCTCTCCATGTCTGCATCCGCTCGTTGGTTCGTTCATTCATTCATTCATGTATAGTTTGCTTGCCGCGTTAGCAACACATAAGTATGCAGTTAGCTAGGTTACAGGTTACGCATTTCCAAACGTGATACGGCAATTGAATTTGTTATCAGACGAAGACGCGCCGCGTTACGCCCCTTTCGAGGCGGCTGAGCAAGCGCCTGTATAATTACCACGTTCGACGTTTTTAAATTGATGCGCCCGCAAGGTCCTAGTTATTTTACAAATGACCTAAATTTAGCGAATCCCACGGCATGGCATAGCATCTTGCGCCAGTTTGCCTGCACCAGAGACGGACGCGCAATGCCCAAATTGTTTTCATTCATACGCAGCGCTCGTTAGGGCAATTCTCCAAAGTGTCCAAAGCAAAGCGAACGATATAATGATAATGACGGAAAACAAACAGAGCCGGCTTTGTCGAAATTGTATCAATTAAATGGCCATTAGCATTGTTATGCAGGTCTATTGCTGGGGCAATTAAAGCTGATAAAGCGAGTGGTCGACGGTCATCGTCGCCGTCTTAAGGCCGACCCCTTAATTTCCGCGTGCAATCATCGCTGGAATGGAATGCAAACACAGTTCGGTCGGTGCGGCGCGCATCTCTAGCGGTACGTGGTGTAAATCCATCGGCGTATCTGGGCGATGGGGACACCATGTGATACGTGCGTTGGAACTGTATGAGCGGCAGCGTTTTTCTCTCTATTATGCTATGTGCACACCGCGATCGCGCGCACCGAGCAGCAAGCTCGTTCGTTCGTTAGCTAGCTAGCTAGTAGTACAAGCGTGCGATTGTGTCATATAATAATATATACGCTCGCAATGAGAATGAGTTAGTTGCTGGCTGCCTGCAGTCGCTGTCGCCGCGTTCGCGTGGTTATGTGAGAATGAGCCTCAATTTATATTAACTTTCATTGGCCGATCCAGTACACATTCACCTGTCTTTGGCGTTGGCCGCGTGGAATTTGATGTCGGTCGTGTGTTGATATCGCTTCGTTCGAGTCGTCGCGCGTTCACATGAAGTGCTTGCTTATCCTCCTGCGGAGAAACGTACGCGGAAAGAATTTACAGGCCTCGTCAATGCGGCCCGAATTCGTGTGCAACCATCGATTGCAGTTGGTGCGCTAAGCACACTACTCGCCTATCCATATGGTGTCCTCTAATCGCACCACACGGAGCTTTTCGACAAATGCACAATGAGCAGGTATGGCCCCATTCCTTTTAACAATTGCGCTCGGCTGCGTTTGCCTGTTTTGCTGGATTCCGCTAATCCAGTACTTACGACCATTGCGTGTGCAGAGTGCAAGGCTAACCTCAATACATCACATGCATTTCTTAGGGCTAGGATAGTCACGTGGCATCGCTGTGATCATGAGAGCGTACCATACTCGTACCTGTTATGATTACTTTGTGATTTCATTTTTTTTTCTGCGGTTAGACGATAGGAGATGGTTAGTTTTGCGTTGAAATTAAATGCCACGCAACTAAAACGGACCAGAGCACTCGCACTGAACGTATTTTCATATTGGTGTCACTGAATAGGAACATAAAATCTTATCGTAGCAAGCAGCATTGTTTTCAGTTTATTGCCTCCTTGGTGATTGTTTCTCTTGTTGTTAATATTTACAAATAAATTACTAGCCTGTTTCGTATTTACGGTGTTGCTCGTCGAGTTGGGATTGGTGCTGCATGCGCTTCCGGTGTGCAGAGAGCGCATTTGCATCGCGTAGATTTGGCAACGTTGGCGCGCGCGTTTAATTATACGATGGGTGCGCAAGCGCTGTGCAATCGGTCGGTAGTTTTCGTCAGCGTTCGCCCGTCGTAACAACTGCCAGTCGATACAATGGCGTTGTCGGTGCAAACAACGATTACAAATGTAGTGTAATTGACGAAATAGTATTTATTCGTGCGTTCGCTCATCATTGCAATTTGTTCGCGTGTTTTGCCCCGCGGTCGTGTGTAGCGAAAGCGTTTGTGTTAGCCGGATCGGTTGCGCGATTGCAGTGGCTGCACGTGTGTTCTTCAGCCTCCCTGCAACAGAACATTTCTCTCGTGTGACTCAGCTCGGTGGTTGACTTTTTGGAGCACGCGAGATTTGCCCAAGGTGGCCGCGCGCGCTTTATCCACCATCGCCGTTGTCGTCGTCGAACGTGGACTTCCTTCAGGTGCACGCGCTGCACGAAGAAGGGCACGCACACAGTCTTGAACGCGCGCGTGAACAGTGATTTCTAAAACGCCCTTATCGATTTTTATCGAGGGGGCACTTCGCCGCATTGAGACGTGCTCGCCGAGATTGCGAAGACGTCCGCGAGCACGTTGTGCGTGCATCAGTCAGTACAGGCCATGCACGAATTGATTATGTGCTCTCCGAAAAAATGCATGGACATCTGATCGGCGAGACGAGGTCAGCAGCGACGGATGCATCTTCTCTAACATCTCCGCCGATCGGATTAAAGAATGCAAGAACTCGCAGCATGTGCCAGCACCCATGTCCATGCGCTGCTATAACATTGGCGAGCACGATGCTGGTCGTCTGATAATAAAAGCATCGACTTTATTTTTCCATATCGTCTCGCACCACAATTTGTCCATCTCGTCGTATGTTCGTTTTCGCGATTCGTTTTGAGTTTCTCGTCGGACGCATAATTCATAAATTTCGTCAAAATTTACCACAATAACAAAATGGTGTCCCGCTACGTAAACGGCCCCGTAAAGCCGGAGATTTGTTTACTTGCACCGCCACCACCACATTATCGGATGATGCCTCCGCAGCGTAAGTGTAACTATCCCATTTTTAGTATTATGCATACCTAGGTAGGTAGGTAGAAAAATGCAGCAAAATGCGGACCGAATTTCTAAGAATGACCGAAGCAGACCCTGATCAGGCACGCCGTGCCACAGGCAACTGTCGCTTATTTGCATTGTGCGAAACAACACGGTTCAATGGCTATTTGGCATGCAGCACACCGATTTTTGGGTTGTTTATTTGTTCAAATCCGTTTGCCTGCGCGGATCGTACACCGACCGATTCGCCTTTCTAGCCATCCTGCTTATTTACTTTGCTCGTGGCGAATGCGGCATAATGCGTATGCAAATCAAATCCTTGGTCGGCGAAACCGTGGTGACAGTCGTCAGTCTGACTGTTGTCAGAATTTGCATTTTTTCCTAGGATTTTGTTGTTCGATTTCGGTACGTGGCTATCGGTAACATGTGCCCAAATGCACATTGGGTGCATTGAAGCACCATTGTTCGCGTTTGTTATTGTTGGTGTGTAGTTGGTTGGCCGTCTGGAGCGGGCGGTGGGTCGGATAATTAAGTTGAAAAACGTCGAGCGCCGCGCGTCTGGGAGTCTGGGTTATTCCCCTCGAATGTGCTCTTAGTCATCAGCATGTAGTGTAAGTTGATGAAAATACATATGGTCGAATTGGTGTTGCTGCCCTCGTCCTTATACGATCGCAACGGTGCGCATTCTCTGCTTTTTTGTTTTTATCATTTGAATGTTTTAGAAACGACGTAGCAGCAACATTATTATTGTCGTTCATGAAAATGTCGAAAGAGAGAGTGAACTGTTCCTTTGGCATGAAATGAGGGAGACGTTCACTTAGAAATGCGGCGTCGACGACGGCGATGACGATGATCGTGTGCGCGCCAACGTCCTTGAGAAGTGTTGCAAATATTTGTTGAAACAGCCTTGCTGTGCACTGCATTGTGGCGTGCTCGCTGCGTTTTCTGCAAACGAATGAATGCTCGGTATTCGCCGCCGCTGCAATGTAACGGGGCCTTTCCGATTTGTTGTTCAATGCATCGCTTTCTCTCGACGGCTGCAATGGCATTGTATAACGAATGCCGACTTGGACGTGGTATCTAGCTGCTGTTACCGCTGCGGTGACTATATCCCCCCTTGTTGTGAGCGGTGTGGGCCGCATGCAATGTATTCCACATAGTGAAATATGTCAGCGAAAGAGAGTACAGCACGTCGTCGACGTGTGATGTAATCGAGTGATTGCTGAATGCATTGGTAAACCGTAAGCATTGAGAAAATGTAATGAGGCATTTCGTTGGCGACGTCGTCATCATCAGCATCGTTGTCGTCGCCGTCTTGGGACGCGAGCGATGAACATAGAATCCTAGAGTACGTACGGTAGCTAGGCGGCGCGACGCAGCACTTGGTGCAACTAGGTCCGTTGGTTAAGGTTACTGTGTGGAACAGACGCGACCCATTTTCGTGACCCAGTTTGGGCGGCGCTATAGCGGCAGCACGCGCTCGCCATCGTCACCACACAAGTGCATCACTTATTGATTTTCAACGGTCGTTCCGTGCTGCACGCACGCAGCGAGCGTAAATTGCGTCGTCCTGCCCGCGAACTCGACGCCACAACATCGCCTGCGTAACGGGCGCGCGCAAGCCGGCTGTGCTGCCCTGACGTCGCTGTCGACGGATGCTGCGGGGAAGTGCAGCCATCGCCCCAGCGGGCAGCGTCGATGACGTCATGATAAGATAACGTCTTGCGTGCCTACCGCCCACGCGGTTGCCAACCTATGAACTTTGAAGCGCAACGCGGTGCAATACTCGCGTTCAGTTCCACTGGACCTTTTGCACATATGGTTGCTCTTCGGTCGTCGCGCACTTGGCCGATTTTTCAATTCCTAGCGCATCTATCAAGTTTTTCTAGTTTTACTGCGCGTATCGATTTCGTAAATGTGACTTAGGTACACTTAATTGCGATGACATGTAAGTTGCGCTGCTTCGAAGATGTCGGTCATTATCGTATGTGCGCTCTACTCGCGCAGACACGCAATTCATCCATGACATTTGTTTATCTTGCACTAATGACTGGTTGTTCCGCGTATTAATGATTATGTGTTTGTTTGTTCACCAGGGGCTGAAATTCATGTGCCACCACATTCATACGTTCAGCAGCAACAGCAGCCCCCTAATCAAACCGCAAACCAAGGCCCGCCGTTGAGAGGCATGGCACCCACCGGGCCGCCGACGCAAGCGTCTACGCCGCCGAATGCCGACATCAAGGTGCAGCAGCACGTGCAGCAGCAACAGCAGCAACCGGCGTTGAATATGTATTCCCATCGCAATCCGAACTACTTCCAGAGGCCACCGCAGGCGAACCAACAGCCTCGCCTAATGGCTCAAAGACCTGTACGTATACATATTGAATTTGCGCACTTTGCGAATGAGTTTAATGTTTTGGAATGTCGTTGTAGAACCAACAGTCGATATATACTGGACAGCCAACGCCAATGGTGCCCTATCATGTGGTGAACATGTCGGCGCTACCACAATACCCCAATCAGTACACGAATCAGCGGCCGGCAGCAACGTACATGCCGAATCTGCAGTTTTACAGTGGGCCCATAACGTACACGCAGTATCCCATGCAGCAGCAGTTTTACTACAATCAGCCCATGCCGCGGCAGTCGCCGTCGCAGGTCGCGCAAGTGGCGCAGAGCATGACGCATCCGCCGCAGCAGGCGGCTGCAATGGCGCCGGCGCCGATGCAGCCGACCCTCCAGAAGGTCACTAAGAAGCGTAGTAACGCCATCGACATTATCAATCCGAAAACGATGCGGCCGATCGACGTCAATGAATCCCATCCGACGTCGGGTGAGTCGTCGGCGCGCGAGTCGCCGCAACCGGCTCAGTCGCAGATCTCCGTTAAGGATATAGTGCAGGCCACCTTCGCCAAGCAGGTGGCACAGCTTGCGAACCCGGAGAGCGCTACACTGGTGCCACAGCCACAGGGAGCACTCGACGACGGTTTGCCTGTGGCAACACCACCAGCAGTTGTAGATGCGAACCCACACCTCCACAATCTGCCGCCGGACGGCAACAGTGCACTACCGCCTCAACAATCACCTGCCCCATTCCACCAAAATCCCCAACATGTACATAATAGGAACGAGATAGTTAAAACTAGCAAAATACAGGTAGGTTGCTCGAAACTTTAAAATCGCAGGTGCACGGTTTAAACCTGTTTGTTCTGCTTGCCCTTTTGCAGCCCACAAATGATTTTGTACCGGCCAATCCCTTATCAAATACTGCCAAAGAGACTCCTGTCGTATCCGCAATTTCAAATTCGGTTGAAGTGACGATACCAGGTAAGCCAAAGGACCGTGAAAGTCCAGCGAAGGGACGCAAACCTCGGGAATCGACGACGAGTAGTCAAAAGGAGAGCGCAGCGCATAAGGATGCGGCGGCGCCCAAAGAGCAGGCTACGGTCGCCAAGGAGGCGCCGGTGCCCGCTGTCACTCAGGAATCAAAGCAGCCCAAGGAGGAGAAGCACCACGTGCGCGAAGTGCCTGTAGTGCAGGCCACCGCAGAGGCGCCGCCACCGAAGGCTATCATTAAGGAGCAGCAGCAACAACCACAACAACAGCAGTCGCAGGGTCCCGCACCACAGCAGCCGCAGCAGCCGGCGGTGCGCGATGAGAAAAAGCCACAACTGCAACAAGCTAAAAAAGCAGATAACAGCGTCGTGCAGGCCGAAAGCGCGAACGTTAGTTCGTCGCAGACAGCTGTTAATCAGGATAATAGCGGTGAGTTTATTGCATTCACTTTATTGCTGCTGCTTTTTCATTGGCTTGCTCTTATCACTACTTCTTAACGTTGAGAAACATGACCAGTTACTACAGTTGCATGCCATTTCCATGTGTTTTATGGTCTCACTTGTGACTCTAGTAGCTGAATAAATCACATCAACAGCACCAACAAACGTAGTCATTAGTGTTCTTCTGCATTAACAACAGCTCTCTTGCTCCTAGCAGCGCGCTGCGAGCTGCTATTAATACTTATTAATTTCCTTACTGTCGTGTAGTAATAGGTAACAACCAACTGAGTAATGTATGGTTTTAACGATGCTTTTGCATAGTTTATAATGCATACATGCATAAGTTATCATTTTGCATGTGTAGCCTGGTAAAATAGTAGCTTATCTACGGTGATATGGCACCTGGTGCACAAATACAGGCGCGTACCGGGGAAATACCAGTGCGCTTTTTTTGTTGTTGCTAAGCCGTCACACAGCGGCAAGAATTTGCAAAATCGTAACGCGAAACAAGTATCTCTGCATTCATGTGGCACGCTCGCCGCCTGTCTGCTTACGAACGTCGTAATGACGTCACAGAACAAGTTCGTCCGGAATAATTCCACTTCGTTTCGGCCGATGTGTGATGTGGCACGATGATTGCGAATGTCGCTTTGCGAATAATGCGGACGCATATTCTTACGTCGCGCTTTTAAACTTTTAAAATTGCGCGCGTGTACCGCGCGGAGCGCCACAAGTGGCGAACGCGTCAATCGGCCGACGTCGTTAACTTTCAATATGGCCGTCGTGCAGTCGTTTCATACGCGGCGACCACATGGGTCGCACGCAACGTGGTCTCTTCGAAGCAGTTCGCTCGGCGGATAGTGCACAAGAACTCTCGATCGCGAAAGAATATCAGTCCTGCCCTGATAGAGTAGACAATTTTGCATCACCAACGTTTGTAACTAGTGTGTAGTGTTTATTTATATTTAACTTAAGTCGGCGAGGTAAAAAGTAAAACACGCGTAACTCGTAATAATACGTTACACTTGCAGGCCGCATTCAAGTAGTGACCTTTTGCGGCTCTCTTGCCCATATGTAGTTGAATCAAACAGTGAGTTTAAATTCTAGTCGTGAACGCATAAGTAATAATTTGTTTTAATAAGAAACGAAGCACTTCCTAACCGTACATACGTACATATCGTGATAACTTGTTTTTAACGTATTTGCAATCGTCGAGATTTTTCGGTTGCCGGGCATAGTCTCTTGCATAGCTTGGCCTTATTTGGTGCCCCTGCACTTCGTATTATTCAAAGAACGAACCGCGAATATATTACGGCCGACTGCAGCGGTTTCCGAGAGTGCGTGGTGCTGCACAAAGCTGCTACGTGTGCGATATACATTTACGGATTTACTTGCGATTCTCTTCGTCATCGGCTAAGAATAGATTTCGATTCGGAAACGCACGCATCGAATACGTGTGCAACATTTTCGCTCCTGCATTCGCACGGTCCCTGGACATGCCGCACACAGTTAGGGGTAATATACCATGATTATGTATGATTGACGAATATTTCGATTGTTGTGTTATTTCTGTAGCTATTATATGGGAGTTTCCTGTGCTTGCATTATTGTTTTTAGATGGCCGCATATTTGCGAAAATGGAATGAGTTGTGCTAGAGTGGCAAGCAGCGAGGTGATGTTGTTATGTAATGATTGCTATCATCGATAAGTAGCTGATAGATTGAATACGATCGTAAAGTCGAAAGTAGCAGAAGGATGCCCAATAATGTCCCGATGTGGCAGCTAAATATAATGCACTGCTTGCTTGTGCACATTCGGCAGGACCACTTTTAGAAAGTCACAATAATCATGCAACTGACCGACTGTGTGAGTGTGGTTCACCTTGTTGCGAAACCGAAACGCACACCTAGTGACTTTTACTCGTGTGTGACGAGCAAATTCGGCTCCATTTGCATTATAAAGCGCCTCACGCCTCTTTTTGCCAGCTACTATTTTACACAATAGCGTACAGCTCCGTCACTCAATTCGTGAATGAATGAACGTGTGCGAATTGGTGTCATCGCCATCGTCGACAGCCGTCTTTGGAATCAATTGCCGTACGCGTGTCAGCTGCTCGTCGACCTTGCTTCGCATAGAGAGAGAGTTCTCTCATGCCGGCGAAAGAAGTGGCTAGCGCATTGTTCGCTTGGAATCGCCGAAATAATCATTCAATCGTTGCGCGCATATGGCTGCGCTTAATGATTTTGCACGGTGCTGCTAAGCCATGTAGAACAACGCCGGTGTATCAACCTACTTAATACACACGGCATTTTTTGTATTAGCACATAGAAGCAAGCAGCGGCTGTCGTATCAAAAATGCCGCACTAGTCACACCGCAACGGGCCAACGCATCGCACGTATGTAGTCTGGCGTATATATGCGTGTTGGGAGCAGCTCGTGCGCCTCGCGCCTACATTCTTGCGAGCTTGCCAAGAGGATTTCTCATATCTGCATCGGTGGATGCGTTGCATTCGATATAAGGATAGAATAGAACGCGAGCACGACGCGTGTTTGGCAAGCTGCGGATATTTTTAAGTAGTTCAAACAATACTTATTATTATTCAATAACTGTTTGGATAGAGTTGTACAGTAGTTAGTTGGGCATCGGTCGAATTTTACGACGGTATCGTGATGATTTCACGACGTGCGCAAATATAGCGGCTTCATTCATTTTCGGGCCTCGCAACGTAAGCAAGCGCAACATTTGCGAAATTATAGATAAACGCGTTGACATCGTGTGACCTGTTTGCCCATCATAACATTTCATGTCGTTGCGTCGGCGATAATTGTGTCGTAGACGACGGTATCGTATTATAGAAGGTGCACACCGCACATACGATTTATTTCTTTTGTAATGCATAACCTATACAGCTGTTTCGCCTTGCCTCACGGGCTTAGCGGCGGGCGGTTCATGCGAAAGTAATTTTAGTGGACATAAACTGGTTTAAGAGCGATTCCTCTGCTCTCAAACCAAGCAAGTTCACTAGTACACTTGATTCGAATTGATGTACGAGCGACTTTGGCTAGGACCATCTTTACTCATGCAAGCGATGTTTCTTCCAGGCAAGTCTAAGCAGCAAGCACAACGCAACAAGGAGCCACCGAAGCAGCAGCAGCAAACTGGCGGTCAACAAGCTCAAGGCGCGGGCCAATATAGCAAGCCTCCAGTGGCCGCTACTGCGGTGGCAGCCAACCAGCAGGCACAGCAGCAACAATCGTTGCCGCCACCGCCTGTCAAGTCGAACAAGGCAAGCAAGATGAAGGAGATCAATCTGAAGGGTGCGAACAAGGAGGGCACTGATATGGACGCTTTCAGCATAGATGCGATAAACGCAAACGCGGTGCATACTGTCGCTAGTGATAGCAACAGAAACACGATGGAACAACCGCACCAGGCGACTCCGCCACCCTCCGTGCAGAACCAGCAGTTGCCTGCTGAGCCACCTGTTAGTAACGAAGTCCCCGTTGGCGACAAGAAGCCCGATGCTCCGATCGATACGCCCACGATACCTGTTAAGCCGCTGTCAAAGAAGGTCGACGTATGTGATATAGTCAAGAGCACGGTGCCGAAACCGCTCTCACAGCAACTCTTCGCTCAGAACAAGGACGAGACTGATCGCGCTGCCTTCGCGAACGAAAAGCTCGTTCAGGCGAAGAACGAAGTTAATGCCAAGACTGCCATTAGTAGCGATCAACCCGATATTAAGCCGTTGACCTACAAAGGAAGTAAGTGCTGAGAATTGTATCTTTATGGATGCAAAACTAATACAAAATTGTCTTGTTTAGATCAATGGTCTCCTAAGAATTTGGAAGGTGATCGCGTGTACGATCGCGATTTCTTGATGACCCTGCGCACTTATCCGAACAGTAAAACGAAACCCGAAAATATTCTAAGTGATGTAATGGCCGGCGATGATAGATCTGTAAGTATAGTATGCAGCTACATGTTGTCAGTTATTCTAAAACGTGTATTTTATTGCAGAGAATTGGTGAAATTGGTAGGTGCACATCTGGTGGACGTCCAGACTTTGCACCTAGCTTTGGAAACCCCTACTTAGGAAAGTCTCAGTCAACGAAAATGATGGTGAGTTATAACTTTTCTCTACGATTCAATTCTAATCAAAACGATGATGATACAATAACAAAAATAACGATGAAAGTAGTGAACTGAGCTAGTCCTGTTGATATTTATAATCTGAAGTAACGCTGATAAAAAATGTTATCGCGATTTGTAAAATGGAAGTAAATTAATTTCTGTATTTTTGCCTTTCAGACTTTACCAAATAGGAAAAGTCTTCAGGCCAAACAAAGTGGCAACTCAAAGGGCAGTAAATCGGGTATTCGCGTAGCCATCTCATTCAGGGAGGACGTGAAACTACATGAATCTGAAAATGCCTGGAAACCCGCACGACTGAATCCCAGTGCCGTGAGAAGCGAAGATGATTGTAAGACTGAAGTAAGTTCCGTGAAACATTGTAGTAACTGTACGGTTACTTTTGCGGGGCATACACCAAGCAGCTGTTGCGTATCTAAATTGTGCAATGGCGTTCGTGTTATGCTAGATTAACAAATGTAAATTCGCTAACACCGTCTTTCATGCCAGAAGCGGAGTTTGATAGTACTTACCTTACATTTATTCATATATCTTTCGTAGCGCTTTCTTTGCTGCGCTTTTCGCTGAACGGTTATTAATCAGTCATTTTTCTCGCAGGATTTATATAAGAAAGTACGTGGTGTTCTCAACAAGTTGACACCCCAGAAGTTCAACACGTTGATCAATCAAATCAAAACATTGGCGATCGATACGCCGGACCGACTGCAGGGCGTAATTGACCTTGTCTTTGAGAAAGCCGTTGATGAACCAAACTTCTCTGTTGCGTACGCGCTGATGTGCAGAGAGCTGGCTCTCATTCAAGTCCCAGTCAGCAGCGGTAGCAAGGAGTTCGTAAACTTCCGCAAGCTTCTCGTGACGAGATGTCAAATGGAGTTCGAGAAGAACTCGAGTGAAGAGAGCAGTCGGAATGAGCGCCTCAAGGAAATTGAGGTATGCACCGATCCAGAGAAGAAGAAGGATATGTTGCTTGTTCTCGAAGAGGATGATCGCAGGATACGAATGAAATCCGTCGGTAATATTCGTTTCATTGGCGAACTCTTCAAACAAAACATGTTGACTGTGAATATCATGAATCGTTGTCTATCGAATCTGATTGAGAACGAAGACGAAGATCGCCTTGAATGTTTGTGCAAGCTGCTGACAACAATTGGCAAAGAGTTGGAATCCAAGAATGTCAACCTTGGCTACATTTTCGAGCAGATGCGAAATATCGTCGAGCGCAAGAATGGCAAGGTGAGCAGCCGAGTACGTTTCATGCTACAGGACGTGATCGACTTGCGCCGCACCGGATGGGTACCACGTCGGGCTGACTTGAAGCCACAAACGATCGAGCAGATCCAGAAAGAGGCTGACAACGAGCACATGACCATCCAGGCCATGAATTCTGGTCCGATGACGCCGCGCAAGGACGATCGCAACTCCAGTTCCAATGCTGATCGTAAACGTCCTGGTGGCAGGAATAATAATACGGGCGATGATGGTTGGTGTATGGCGGCGAGTGGACGTGGCAAAACCAATGTTGCCTTCCTTGTACAGAGTGATAAACTTAAGATCCAGCAGCCGCCGGTAGATGAGCCGTTCGGTTCACAGAACCAGTTCAACTGGTCGCGTGGATCTAATGTGAAACCAAACAAGCCCTCGACTCCAGCTGGTGCCAATATGTATGCGCCACTCGAATCACATAATGATATCGATAATAGGCAATACAATTCACGTAGTAAGTTGGGCTACAACTCGAGCTTAGACCGTGGCTACAAGTCGTATGACGGCCGCAATTCGCGGTCTGGCTCTCAACATCGCGGTCAGGAGAATTCTCAACGTAATGCACCAGCGCCAACAGCTCCGCCTCCACCTGCCGCACCGTTAGCACCGCCTACACCAACGCCTGCGAATGAGTACGAAAATTATTCCCCCGAGCAGTTGGAGCGACTTGTTAGCTACGTCGTTGATGAATTTATCTTTCAAAACTCCAGCCTCGAAGAGGCCGAGACTGAATTCAAGTCCATACTTCGTCCGCATCTGCAAGTTAAATACATCTCAGATGTGTAAGTTTTTATTGCATAATGAAACTACAAAATTAAATGCACTGTTGTTCTCGTTTACAACTAATGTATTTCTTGTTTATTTAAATACAGGATTTTAGCCAAGATGGAGAAATCTAAAGCAGCGCGGCAACAAATGGGAGTATTATTTGCCCATCTGGTGCAAAAGCAAATAATGTCCGTTGAAAATTACTGTCTCGTTATGGAGAAGGTGTTTAGTATCGCGGAAGATTTAATTGTAGATATTCCTCAAATTTGGCTCTGCTATGCAGAAGTAATTAGTGAGTATTTTATTCGGAAAACGCTATTTTGTGCAATATCTTATTTTATCTCTTCTTTCGTTTGCAGCGCCGGCGATTATGTCGGAAGTTTTAAGTTTAAATAAATTTCACAAGTGTGCGGAATGCTTGATACAGCAGGGATATGCACATTATTTATTGGCAGCAATCTTCAAAATGGTGATTGTCGAAAAAGGACCGAACTTTTTACAGTCTCTGTGGAATACGTCCAAATTGTCATTCAATAATTTTATGGATTCGAAATTAGTCGATGAATATATTTCGAAAAATGTAAGTGTTCGTCGTCTAACTCTTGAATGGTGCTAAATAATTTTATACATGTTTGCAGAACCTGGAGTTCCTTGTTGGCAATGGTTGCCCGCCTGTTGCTGGTCAAAGCAATTTGAACTACGACCAAATTTACCAGAAATTGCACCAGTTCATTCAATCAGGAGCCCCGCATGACGACATTTACTCATGGATTACTGTAAGTTTGGATTAAATTTATTAATGAATATATACGCAGTTCCAGCTTCATGGTTGTATCTGTAACAACTGTGTCGTTTTAAATTGCGAAGATTAAACAACTGGCTACAATTTGTTGCAATCAATTCATATTGTTATCAAAAATAAGGGCTTGCTTACAATGAATTATAAATGTAGCATGGATATATCATTAATTGCTATTATATTACAGGCTAATGTCGGTGAACGAGTGAAGAAGGATGAATTCATTCGAGTGTTGACCACGGTCTTTGTGGAGAGTTCGGTCGAGAATAAGAAACTGAACGAAAGTGCTTTCCGAGTTTTCTACAATGGTTTTCATAGGTACATCAGTAGTAATGATAAAGCTGAACTGCAATGTTTATTGGCGATTCAGTCACTCGTCAATAAATGGCAATATCCACAAGGTAAACATCGCTTAAAGATTAAAGTGTTTTTTTTAATATTTGAATTCTGTAACTGCAACTCTTCCATCTTCCAACAGGTTTACTATTAAAAATATTTAATGCGTTATACGAAGACAGCATTCTCTCACACGATAGTTTCATTCAATGGGAGAAGAGTGACGACCTTCAAGAGAGCAAAGGTAATATACAATGCAAGAATACTGAAGGAAGTACCCACATGATTTGAGGTGATACTAAAGGATTATTTTTACTTTGTAGGTGTGGCTGTGAAACAACTAACCAGCTTCTTCACGCAACTTAAGGAGAATGAGTCTGAGAACGAATCGGGCGAATCCTCGGAGGAATAGCATCAGGTTGCCTTCGGTCCCCTCGAATGGGCGGCCGAATGTTAGCGACTACCTTGCAAACAACTAATAGCACGTAACGCGTAGGAATCGTTTACGAAACAACGCAAAAACAATTACTCAAATAATCAATCGCCAATAAGCCAACAGCATTGAAAGGACGTGACGTTCTGTTTGTGGTGGTGAAAAAACTTCTCCCCGACCTTCCCGAACAATGAAAACAAATTCTTAAACGAACAGTGACTTGTGCTAGTTAAAATTTATACAATTGTTTATATATACAAATTTAACAAACGAAAAAAAGTAAAAAATGGTAAAAATTATTTAATTATATATTATATACTTTATATAAAGAAAATGATGAACATTTTGGCCACGTACACACCGTGAGAAACGAGATTACTCCGCGTTGCTGCAATGAATCGTCAGCTTTAATAATCAGTGTGCGCTTTTAAGCAAGCAAGTAATTACAAACAATTGAGAAACATTAATAATTAAATAGTGCGTGGCGGTAAACCTGGACACTTCAAACCTTAAAAAATCGGACGAAAGTTTAAATATCGTTGATGGTGCCCTGTGAACTGGATTCTTAGTTTGAAGGAAAGGTACTCAAACAAAAAGACAGAACAAATTGTAAATTCGTTTAAACTAGGAAATTTCGAAGGAGCTACGATACGAAATAGCGGATAATATATATATATATATATATATATTGCAAATAATATATACGAATCATGCGTAAAGTTGATGAACAGCACATTAATTTATGCAGCTGGCCGAGTGAATGGTGGACGCCAACAATGCAAAAAGTTCAATTGATTGTTATCTTTATATTCTTGTACGTGTATATGATCGACGCAATTTGTTTATATGGTCGAATGCAAAGGAGGCATTCATGCACAATTTAAAGATTTTAAAGTTTCGAATTGCGATTGTTCCATTATTCATTGGGCTGTGCTCTCTGTTCTTACCTGATTTGTATGTTGCAAGCAAGGTTGTTTCCGTTGGACGCGGCTCAGCGCTCGGCTCGGATCAATCGATCTATTGTAACATTCTATATTCAATTTTGTTATTTGTTGTAGATGGAAATGTTTATGATTTGCGCACCCACCTATTATTGCTATAGATTTGTTAAGTTATGTAAGTTATATTAGTTTTTGTGGATACGGCGTGTTGCTGCGCTATATGAATAGCATGCGTACTCAGAACGGGGAGCAAAAACGCGATTGAAACGCCCGCTCGCCCCCGTCTGATCGAAATTAAGTGATGGAAATTACACGATAAATCGGCCGACGATAGCTGCATATTACTGCATTCTTTTTCTTTCAAGCAATCACCCACCACCAACGTTACAAACATTTATATTTTTATATACAGCAATTTTTATGTTCAGAAGAAAAACGCAAACAAGATTGTAGTTTATAATCACAGCCATGTGCGCTCCGTGCGTGGAGTGCCGCCTGCTGTGCTAGTCAGATTTGTTTATATACATTTTACTCAAAGAGTTGTTGGCAGGACAATAGCGTACGCATCAAGGTGCAAAAGTTGAGCAAATGCGAAAATCATGCGAATGAATCATATTTTCCAATGTGTTGTCTGAAAATATGTCGACGTGAATGCGAAATGTTTTGATGAATACCTACGTTAGACTGAATATTGTATATAAAGTTTGTTTTGTTACGAACTCCCGTTCACAGGCTACAGGCGGGAGTGTTGTAGGAGTGAAGAAGGACCCAAGTGTGTCTGGCTCACGAATGGAGTCGAACACCTCTAGGTTTATATATAATTTGAAACGTTCGTTGAGTAACGAACAAATACTTATATACAGTATTTTTGCTGACTGATAATGTGTATAATTGTACATAGGAACAAATGCTATTGAAACACTTCCCTATTTGACGCCGGGTTGTCCCCTTTGGGACAAAGGGGGATGCCGAAAACGATTTGTATAGAAAACGGCGGCAACCTAACAGTAACTTCTATTGCTCAGAGACATACAGCGATTGCGCAAGATGCGCGATCAACTTGGAACAAATGATGATGACGACAATGTGTGCGCCCCAACATGAAACACTAAACTAATTCATCAGATTATAGTTTTATTTAACTGTACATAATTATGTAATTGATTTCGACGGCGCTTCATTTGTCTCGCACGAGTTGTTGATACATACGAAGTCTTCAACCTGCAGAAGCCGCTATTGCGCGTAACGGAGACTATACAAGAATGGACCTATGCGAAAATATTCAATTGGGAATTATTACGAGATACTGATTATGAAATAACTTTTGTGAGACTCGATGTTGAGATAAAGACTATTAACACGGCTCAGAACAAAGTAAACTATGTAAGGTTTTGTATGATGAAAGCGAACACTTGGCTAAAACAAGAATGTAATAATCGTAAAGCTAAGAGGGCAAGATCTATTTCTATTAAACTCATGGCAAGGCTTCGGTTTTAAGCAAGGAGAAGGAAGAGCAGTTGTGGATTCCTGAATTGTATGATGCCAGAGGAATGTGCGGATGCAACAGGAAACAAAATGTTTTAAGTAAACCTATCAAAAAAGTTTGCTGTGCATTCTTTATTCCGGCATGTAATCCTTTGGTATGCTTAGTTGTATAGTAAAAAGACTGCGAGTCTGTGTAACTATTGGACGTGTGATTTTAGGAAATGGTTCGATAATGGTCCTTCATCGGCGTATCCCGCAATTTCCTGGGGAATGACCGCGCTCTCTTCGATCCCAGTACAGGGTCTGCACATGCATTCCAGAGGTGCCTTTGTCGATACCTGCAAACAGCACCAGATGGCGCACGGTCAAAGAGTTTGTCGGCGCGCAGGCAGCGGATCGCCATTAATGATTTGTGGTAATGGCGTCGTTTGTTTGTCAGTGTGGTGTTGCGACATTTTTAATTAACTTCAATTAGCAGTGCAACGATAAGTAATTGATAGTCAGTTAGCACGCACACTACGAGTGTGTAATCGTATGACTCTACGCGTGTTTGTTTAGTTCGTAGTGCACCGTGCTCGACGTTCGTTTGTATAACCTCTGCTAATCACTGTGGTTACATGGCTGGTATGCAATAACAACTACGTTACCTTGCGAAATTTTTTCTCCCCTGGCTTCGCTTTGGGGCAGAACAGCGAAACGGAGGCTTCGCGCTCTCCTGATTCTTGGCAACACATGCACGATCGTTCCATTTGCCAAATTTTGCTGCCTGACACCTACAAAACAAAACCAACTTGGAGCCAGTGGAAATTTTTCAAGGGTGAGTCTGCATTTTTAAACTTTACTCTAGGCACTTATTCTCGTATAATTTATGGTGTACGTACCTGTAAATACGATGCGCAACGTCCTATGCATGCAAAGCTTGGTATTGGCTTTGGTACGCAACCAGGGTATTGCAGGACGTGGATGACAGGAGTCACTTGGCACTCATCTGTTGAACTTATTCCCTTTACATATTTTGGGTTGAGGCACATGCTGGTGAAGATAATCACAAACACAGCGTACTGAAATACAAAACCTAAAAATAAATCTTTAATTACTATTGGGAAAGAGTTACAAGATGTGTCTCAACCAAAATGTGATATTTTCAAGTTGCACATTCTGAGGACATGTGTATGCTATGGGATACAGTTCTCAACTTTATTGGGAAACTTATATGTAGCTTCATTTATAGTAGTACAACAAACATAGCACTTAGATGCTCCATGTTACCACCACATGGGGCACATGGGAGGGTTGGCCATTCAAATGGCGTTGTCGTGTTTGGCATTTTGGGGCTAGACATCGTCCATTACGCGACTGGTAAACAACAAAATAAGACTAGTTTTGTTTTGCAGGATGACCTATGCACATGCAACTATTAGATGGAAGTAAACATAGCTGACACTAAATCGCAGGGCTTGGGCGAGCTGAGGAGGCAATTGCAGCACAAGGCAAACGAATTGGACCAGCAACTTAGCGAGCTGCAGAGTGTTCCTCTTGACCATAGCGCAGAGATGCGAGCGTTGCATCAGTACAATGAAGTAAAAGACTTGACCCAGAAAGTTCTTGGCTGCTTGGCTAATCTTGAGAACGTAACGATTCGTGATCTACACAGACGATTCAATTTACCAACAGATTAGGTGAGAAATTTGTTTTGATTTTACGGACGAATAATGCTAAGCAATGTTACTGGGGAGAACAATTTTAACAACTACTATGTATGTTGGGAAGTGTTTTTTATTAGTTAAACTTTTCAAGTTATACAAAATCAGAAAGTATTTTGTGTTTACAATCAGAGCGCTAGCGACTGAAGTCACCACACTTGTAGCATTTGCATTCAGCTGGCTCCTTCAAATTAATATTCATCTGCTTCATCGGGTCTGAAGTGAGGCGCATCCCATCTGGATCATAGCAATGCGTCAAAGTTATAGTCCTTTCCCTTAGGTAGCTCTCGCGACAGCAATAACATTCCTGCAAAATACAACTTAATTATTTGTTTACAACTCAAAGTGGAAGTTGAATCACTTTAAGAAACCCAGTAGGGGTGATGACCGATGGTTGCACTTGACTGTTGCATGTCCCCTCGCATTTGTTAACTGCTACTTCGCCATTGCATGTACGCTGCAATCTTCCCAATTCGTCGTACTCCTCTGAAATATTCATTAAGTTGTAGAATAACATGCTAGTGTAACTTTTGCAAAATACCTTTTGTTAAATGAATTTCCGATGGCAATGTCTCGCAGTTTTCCTCACCGGGTAGTTCGTTTAGCGTCGAAACGCAAACGACAAGCGCCACGAGAAGCAATGCCACCCCATGCCACTTTGATGTTGCCATCGTCATAGTGGAAGGAAAACTGAGTACATAAATCTGTTGCCTTTTATATATTATGTCTGCAGGAATATATATCACATTGCGCATGGCATTCATTTGGAACTACCCAAACAAATCGTCAATTCTTCAATTTCTCTCTGGGCAATTCCATAAGCTTGTTGTTAGGTCAGTCACACAATAAATTGACCGTGGCGAGTTCGGTGGCTTAATTAATTAATGCATTGATTAATAAGTTATTGTTGATATTGTTCAACCCCATGTGGCGCTAACACGATTTGCGTTTTATGCAAAATGTCGCTTCTGTGCCCTCATTGATTCTAAGTGCATTTTTTTAGATATTTATGTGGGTGCAATGTCCGACACATCAGATGAGTCGTCAAAAGATGGTCGTTCGATCCTAGAATCGAACCATATCAACGAAAGCCTGTGTCGTGACTTCTTGCGAGGCATGTGCGACCGTAAGTTTTGCAAGTTTAAGCACGAGTTTGATGTGCGTACGCTGAATTTCTGCCACGACTTCCAAAACTCATCGTGTCCGAGAGGTGCTTGCAAGTATGTATCGTAGACACTTGGATTTGATTACGTGCAGTTATTAATTTTCATCATTTCAGGTTTATTCACTGCACCGCTGAAGAGGTTGATGACTATAAAAAAACTGGTGGCATGTCCAATCAGATATTAGCTGAAGCAACACGAAAGAATCAACTGCCTGGAATTCAACCCATATGTAATGCATTCCGCAAAGGCACTTGCCGTCGTGTTCAGTGTAAATATCGCCACATTACAAAGGAAGAAGAAGATGCAGAAATTATGGTTTTGATCAAGAACAACAATTTAAACCGGTCAATCTCAAATCAGCCTGCGCTGGTATATGATGTGCCTGCGCCCCCCGTATTTGAAGCGCCTATGCCTGGAAAACGTTGTGTTCATCAAACTTTGGACGAAGTGGAAGATTATGGCCCAACCATAAAACGACGATTTATACACGCAGGAATCGATTCTTCGGATTTACAAAATATTCAAAACAATCGCCAGTTTAAAGGGTATTTCACCGGAAGTCCACCACAAGTATTAAGCAATAGAATAGATGCAAGAACATTCATGCTTGAAGAAGAAAATAACATGTTGCATAAAGAAGTTGCTCATCTTAAGAAACAAGTATCAGATTTGATAGCGACTAATGAGTTTCTTCTCGATCAAAATGCTGCACTGCGTGTATCTGGAAAACGCAACGGCACAGTTTCTGGGCCACCAGTCACGCTCACTAGCAACTTGTCACAAAATAATCAACAAGTGATACGAACGGTGGCAGCAAGTGTTGCGACGGTCCCAGTATCTTTGGCCACTGTAACTACCTGCAATCCAGTTTCGGTTGGTTGTCCAGCAGTGAGTATTGCACCTGCAACACAGATCTTAGCGCCTAGTCAGCAAATATTGGGTAAGCAATTGGAAAGAATTTTAGGTCATCATTTATTTTATCTTTGATTCAATTGTAGTTACAACTAATCAACCAACACAATTAGCGCTTGCGAATAGCTCCCAAGCACAACTTGCAATTGCTCAGCAAAATCTAGCGAACAACTTGGCGCAGCAAGCGCAACCGCAGCTCACATCTCAGGCCCAGCAGTTAGCTCTCGCCACCACGACACAGCAGCTTACATCTCAGGCGCAGCAATTAGCTAATCAACAATTGGCTCTGGCGACTGCTCCGCAACAAACGCAGCAGATTGCGATAAGTAACAATCAGCAGCTTGCTCTGGCGAGCACGCAGCAAGCTGCCCAGCAGCTTGGTCAACAACTTTCGAATCAAGCGCAGCAGCAACTCAACCAGCAGTTGACTTCACAAGCTCAACAGCTCTCGCTAGTGAACACCACTCAGCAGTTGACGTCGCAGGCTCAGCAACTGGCTCTCGCAAATACGCAACAACTAACGAGCCAGGCACAGCAATTAGCGCTTGCGAACACCCCGCAGCAATTAGCGGTTGCTGCTAATGTCAATCAACAATTGGCTCTTGCAAGTACCAGCCAGCAGCTGCTCGCCACGAATCCCCAGCTGGAGATGCACGTTGCTGCACGTGCTCCTTCGATGAATGGCATCAACACGTCGCAGACGATTGCCATGTCGAATGCGACTGTTTCATACCCCATTATGACCCATACGCTGCCGCATTGAAGAAATCTGAGCGAGGATGGTCTTAGAGTAATCCATTAGATTTCTTGAACAATTATCCGATTCATTCGTCTGATAGACAGACGAGTTCTGTAGCTGTTTTAAAGTGCAGTTTCGAATATGTAGGCGTACGACAAGCAAGTAAGAAATTTCACTTGTGATATTATTAAATCATATTGTTTTGTCAGTATGAGCGGCGCGTGAAAAGATTAGCGTCTCGTTGCTTCTGTGAGAGATATTAGACGTTTATTTGGCAAGAAAAAGGGCGTTATTACCCAGGAAGCTGGCGATTTTAGTTGTGTATATTAATTAGTTGCAAATATTGCAGGATTTATTATGAAAAGATGTAATTTAATTTATTTGCTATTATTATTATGGGTTTGCGTCCAATATTTCTGCCATGAGTAACGAGAGTTTAAAGCAAGCAACAAGGAATAAGAAAGTAATTACTACATATGTGATGTTTGCGTGTGAATAATTGAGCCTATTTTTGATAATATGGAACATTTTGGGAATATTACAATAGTTCAAGTGAAAATACTTAGCGTTAATTTAAAGAATTATATAATGCACTAGGCGCAATAGTGCTATATTGAACGTGTTGAGCTGTTCTCTATATAAAAGTATTTGTATATAGCGAATTTTCAATCCAAGGATTTACATTAATTTGTCTTTGGACTTAGTTTACCATTTATTCATTAGTGGACAGACAATTTATGTTCATCCAACAAAAAAAAATAGATTGTTAATTTCTTTAAAATGGAAATCTTTGAGAAGTAGCCACGGTTCATTGTTGTTTAGTAGTTTGATGGCATTTGTTTTTTTTTATTGTTTAACATGGTAACCAAAATCTGTCCCGTAGTAATCCAGTAGGCTTGCATTATCAACAAACAAACGTCACTTTGATTCATTAACATTTTCTTTCTTGATTAATCTTAAGAAGCTTTTTAAAGATGCATGTGACATCAGCTGGTATTTTAATTGTGCTTTGCTTTGTATATATAATTTAACGTTTGAACCTTCCCCAGCTGGTATTATATCCTTGCTTGAGGAGCCCATGCCTGAGGTGAAGACCTTTGCTCTCCAACGTCTTGACAATATTGTGGACGAGTTTTGGCCGGAGATTTCTGAGGCCATTGAGAAGATTGAAATGCTGCATGAAGATCAATTATTTCAACAACGGGAGCTAGCCGCTCTTGTTGCCAGTAAAGTTTACTATCATTTGGGATCTTACGATGATTCCTTGACATACGCTTTGGGGGCGGGAGAACTGTTTAGGGTCTCCCAAGCCACCCAATATGTGGAAACTTTAGTTGGTGAGTATTTTGAAATTGTTGAGATGGCGCAGTGTGCTTCGTTCGTTTCAAAAATCCGTGCTATGAATGTTAATACAAACTTCGTCTTTACTTGCAGCGAGGTGTATTGATAAATATACGCAATTGAGGCAGGCACAGGCAGATCGCACTGAGGATATCGAAATGGATTCGCGACTGGAGGCGGTTGTGAATCGCATGTTTGATCGATGTTTACGCGAGGGCCAATATCAACAGGCGCTTGGCATGGCATTGGAGACGCGCCGGCTGGACATATTCCGCTTGGCAATTACGCTCGCCCCCAAAGTACAGGAGATGCTCAAATATGCTTTTGACGTGACGATGAAGCTGATCCAGAATCGAGCATTTCGCGATACGATCCTTCGCCATATGGTCGACCTGTACAAGAGTCTCTCCGTGCCCGATTACGTGAACATTTCGCAATGTTACATCTTCCTCTTCGATGCGGCCAGCATGTCCGAGATGTTGCTGGACTTGGCTAGAGGCAATGCGGACGAGCAATTGATCGCGTATCAGATTGCGTTCGATCTGTACGAGTGTGCGACGCAGGAATTTATCACACTGCTCGTGAGCGCGGTCGAAGATTTTCTGCGCCTGGAAGCAACCGTTGCGGTTGTGCCATCCAGCACCGCGGTGAACGTCATGCCGGCACTTGTTGATCCGATCACCATCACCGCCACCAGCGCGGAGCCGATTCTAATTGTAAGTAACTGGTATTTGCACAAGTGAGAGATGTTTCGACGTGACGCACGCGTTCTGCTCCTTTTTGCCCGCAGGTGGATTCACCCAACGAGTCTGCGATCGAATACCATCCGGCTGTTCACAGGCTGCAAGCGATCCTATCCGGGGAAATATCAATTCAGCTGCACTCGCAGTTTCTCATTCGCTGCAATAAGACCGACAATTTGATCCTGAAGTACACGAAGGAGACAGTCAGAGCGAGCATTTGCCATACGGCAGTCATTATTGCTAACGGCCTTATGAATGCCGGTACGACGAGCGATTATTTCCTCAGGTAAATAATCATTAAACGGGCACGCGCGCACATCCGAATTGTTTGCGAATTGCACTGTTTTATTGCATCGACGCCGGCGACGGCATCGGTTATTATTTGCCGTATTTGAACGAGGCGCGCAAAACGCTTCCGGGTGCCATTTGCCATTTGCCACCACACACTTGACCTTTTCAATTTTATATTCTATATTTGACACCCACGCTTGGTTCTTTCTAGGGAGAATCTGGAGTGGCTGTCACGAGCGTCAAATTGGGCGAAAATGACTGCGGTCTCATCGCTCGGGGTCATCCATCGAGGCCACGAGAAGGACGCGCTCAACTTTATGCAGACGTATCTGCCGAAGGAGACGGGCGTTTCGAGCGGCTTCACCGAATCGGGCTGCTTATATGCCTTAGGCCTCATTCACGCCAATCACGGGGACAAAATTGTCCCCTATCTCAAGCAGGCGCTGCATGATTCACCTAATGAGCTGAACACTGTAAGTATGCTACTTGAGCGCGCGAATAAAGAATCAATTTGGTGCGCGCATCGTCCGACGACGAGGACGACGAGGAGGATCGAGTCATTATAGGCATTTGCTTTTGCAGAATATCAAGCACGGCGGCTGTCTGGGACTTGGGCTCGCCGCAATGGGCACTTGCGACGAAACCGTCCTCGATCTGCTCAGGCAGAAGCTGTACGAGGACGATGCGATTGTGGGCGAGGCGGCCGGCATCAGCATGGGATTGGTGATGCTGGGTTCCGGGAACAAGGGCACCGCCGACGAGATGATCGCGGTGAGTGTGAGCGCGCTTGCGAATATTTTATCGCACTGGGAGTACCGCATCGAGTCCTCGATATGCATGCGAAAGCAGGCGCACATGTTACGCGCGCGTATTTGTATAGCATTTGAAAATTTGCACATATTTGCGTTTGGATCAAGATGAATGATACTTTTTTTTTGTTCGAAAAAGCGCGGTTTCGACGTAATATTCCCGTACCTATCCTACCTCGGAGACGGAAACTGAGACTGAGAACGGACGCGTTTGCAGGAAGAAGTTGTTTTTTAATTAATCAAAATCACGAACGTTTTGAGATAAATTACTATTTATTCAGGTTGAAGTACAATTGTCATAAATTTCAAGCGGGATGATATTGAAATTATGTATAATTCTGTTCTATAATTCGTATTTATTTGGGTATGCGAGCTGTCTCATGGGTTTGCTATAGCAGCCCCGCGGTCGTACAATTAATCATTATAAAACATGACTGATTCTGACTTGACTTGGGATACTATCGTGTCCTCGATGCAAAAAAGGTGCACAACTTTTTATCTCGGGGCTTTGAACTTTTTCGAATTTAATTTTTTGCGCGCTCATCCCGCTTAGTTTGTTATTAATATTTGTATTCCATTCACTTGCAGTACTGCCAGGAGAGCCAGCACGAAAAAATTCTGCGCGGTCTTGCTGTTGGCATTTCCCTGATAATGCTCGGCCGGCTCGAGGACGCCGATCCACTGATTATGCGATTAACGTACGATAAGGATGCGATATTACGACGCGCTGCTGTTTATATGATTGGAATGGCTTATTGCGGAAGCGGAAATAATGGTGCTATTCAGAAGCTGCTTCATATTTCTGTAAGTATTTTGCTTGCGTCGGTTTGCATTCATTCAATTATTCATTGGCGTGATTAATTATTGCAGGTGTCTGATGTGAATGATGATGTGCGACGAGCTGCAGTGTCTTCGTTGGGATTTCTGCTGTGTCGGTGAGTGAATTTTGAAATTTGCCTGCTTTTTGCGCCTTTTTCTTCTTCTGACGCGGTTAGATAACGCATCCGCTTTTATTATTGTTGTTATTATATGAGTATGTTGACTATGTTTAAGTGCATTTATTTCACTAGACGGATATAGGTTGCAAACAGATCGATTTGTTGGTGGCGCATGCATTATTAATTGCTTCTTGGACTTTGACTCAGCGCAGCCTCGGGCTGACGTATTATGGGCCATTCGTTGTTTGCGCACTCTGTTTTTTTCGCGTTCGCTCGTGCAATATTCAAATGTCTGTTTGTTTGTCGAGTTTAGCAAACGCGAGAAACGCTCTGCTGCGCGCGCGAGCAGGAATAATATTTTGCGGTTTTTCTTCTTTGACGTCTCAAGATGGAAGTGAGGAGAAAAACATGATATCGCGTAATTTGATTTTGTTATAAATTTTTATCTGCGGTTTCACTTGTTCATTTATTCATTCGGGGTCGGTTCTTTGGAAAAGCCCCCTCGGGGCTCTCGTGATGCACATCTTGCTTCGGCCGTCATTAGTTGGCAAGGTTTCGCCAACTTTTAATTAGAAATGCTGCGCCGCCGCCGCCGCCGCAATACAGCAGCGTACGGGGCGGTAACAGCAAGCAGCCTTCGCACATTTATTTCGAGTGTCCTCCGTACGAAATACATCCATCTATCTATGCGTGCGCGCACAAAACAAGAGTGCGAATCCGATTAGGACGAGTCAAAAGATGAAACTCATTTAAAATTTCGCCTCGGACTTGAATCGCGTAATCAGTTGGCGTTGTAATTAAAATATGAATATTCATTCTCTTGTTGCTTCTTCTTTGCGTCTTCTTTGTTTAGTTTTTGTCTCGTTTACTCGCACGCTCGTACGATTCGTATTTTTGCATAATTTGTTTATGAATGCTTGCGAGCGGCGTGAATATTAATTAATTTTTTCATTAATTGACGCTGCTCCGCCCCTAAACTCGCTCAGCGCGTTAATGGACTTGTTTCGAAATTAAACTGTTATTGGACGGGTCGTGGCAGTAATTTGCAAGTTAATTTTGAGGAGTAAATTGTTAAAATCTAATAATCGCAATCTGGACAGTTGCTACCCTCGACGCGCCACGTTCTATCCACTGCTTTAGCTTCGTGCTGCTGGTGGTGGTGGTGGTGTTTTTACGATGTGCAAACGTGCTACATTACTAAGTCAACTTTATAATTTGCATATATTTGAATTGTACACGTATCACTTTACATGTTTACTCATTAACAACGCAGACAACGAGTTGATTTCTACAAATTTGATGATGCATCATACTTTGAAAGACGAACGTCATGTAACTTTTAACTTGGGGCGGGTAGGATGATAAAGTTTAAAGCAAAAGAAGAGAAATATTGTACGTGCGTTATTTAATACCATAAAGCTTGAATAGGCATATTGATTGCATCATTAGCATACATCACATGAACGTATCTATCGTATTCGTCATTATTCGACTGATAAGTTTGCGCACAAGTTGCAAATCACCTGCCAACAATCATATCATCTCGTCGATGAGAGTGCGAGCGTGTGCTCGCCCGTCATGGGCATTTAGCGATTTGGAGGGTATTGAAATACGGTTGCGGTTTATTGAATTTATCACGTTACGTTACGTTTCCAACAATCCGCATGTGCAATATGCGATCGTTTATGTACGCGCGCGCGTTCGTTGAATATAATATGCAGAATTAATGCGTCTAATCGTATTAGGGGCGGTTTGGGCAAATTAGAATTAATAGGGAATTTGTTGATTTATACTTGTGCACAACAAAATATCTCGAAATAACTGTTTGAAGTCGATTCGCTTCATTCTCATACGGTTGGTTGTTATCGCGAAACAAATGGCGAACGGGCATTAATAATTTAAGCATGAAATTTGTCTGTTTCGTCGTCGTCGTCTTATTCGCTGAGGGTGCGAACGATACGGAGCGGCGGGGTCGTGTAACAAATGAGTCTAAATGCTCGTAATACGTTATGGCTAAATATAAACTGCGTGCGCGGGTGCGCGGTGGAAAAGTGTATTAATTAGCAGCAGGCAAACGGATTCGTTTCGCTGGGCGCGTGAGTGCTACGTTTTCACGGAAATTAACACACGGGCTGCAGTGTTTGCATTTTGCGCCGGAGAAGCGAGCCAGCCGCGCACACCCGGATTTTATTTGCATATCGCACGCCGTGATTCACTACCGCCCCCACGAGAGCGCCTGCATTCGCGGATATATAAATGAGACAATTGCATGTTTGATGTGCGATTCAGCTATTTCGCGTATTTCGCTTTTTGTGGAAAAATCGCCGTACGACTAGTGTAGCTCTAATGCAAATGCGCTAAAGTCGTTAAATTTATGGAATTATTTGCTTGGCTTAATGTATTTTAGTTGTAAAAGTAGGTGGGTTTTAAGACTAGCACCAGCAGTGTTTTTTGTTTCACTCTCTGCGCTGCCTGCCGGATTTAATTACCTGTTTTATTTGGCGCACTGGCACTGGAATAATACGAACAAAGAGAATATTTAAATAGTTCTTCATTGAATACGAATACAGCCATCATTATTAGTATTTGCTTGATTAATTTACTAATTCATTCAGTGCGTGCTCAAATTCCAACTATCATTTCGGTTAATTAATTATATTCATATATCATGCGCATTTGAACATTAATATCATATTATTTTAAAATACGATCGTGACGAACATAGTTGTGGTATTAATTAATTATTGCAAATATCCCACGCTTTTTGCGCAATTTGAAGCGCGTCTATTGAAGAACGCACGACAATTAGATGAAAATAACAATTGCGCTTAATTCAAGGGAAAATCTATGGATTTGAAAGCATTGTAGCCTTGATCGGCTTATAGGCGAGTTTAAATTTCCTTGACGGGGGTGGCACAGTATGTGCGTCATATAATATCAAGTGCGTAACGAACGATAGTTGTTCTTGGAGTTGTTGTTGTCGTCGCCGCCCGCGGCCTTGATGCGCCGTATTGTTTACGTTGAGCGTCTGCCGCCTCCCGTGTACGCTCTTGCTGTGGATATTTGTTATGTCATGTGACATTTGCCTTGCACGCCGCGCATATATGAAATGTAATTCCGGGATTTCGTAAACGGTGTCCTTCACAATTAAATGTCGTGCGCGACGCTTGCTCGCTTCCGGTGTGTTGGCTGGCGGCGATTTCGTGTCGCATTAGTATTATCCGAAACATTGGACAAATGTTTAGCGTCGTTTAATGGCGAAACAACCCTTTTGCGCGTATGTACGAACATGCATGCGAACAGCACGCGAAAAGCGCATAAATGTTCAATTTTCCGAAATCATAAATTTCGCTCGAGTATGTCAAGTGTAGGTACGTGGCACGCGGGGGTGGTGGGTTATACACTAAGCGTATGGTGCGTTGCGGCGTGACAGTGCAATTGGAATAAATCAGATCTCAAGGGGGGAACGAAACGTCGTCGCGGCGTGGTTGAAACTCGCACGCTTTTAACACCATTGACATTAAAACAACAATAAAACGAGCGTGTACGTACGAAGGGAGTATTGTTGGTAGCGGTGCTGGTGGTGGTGGTGGTATTATTTGAGCTATTATTTCAAGGCGCCTACACATACAATCTGCACTGCCAACCATCCAGCCGCCTCCTACATTGACCTACTAACTAGGTGCGCGCTACATACATCTCACTCAACAAGAGCAGCGACTGAGCTTTGCGGCAGGAGGCGTAATAGTTTTCTTCCTTGGTCGCGTGGCCATCCAGCAAGTATATCGTTTGCCGCCACCGTCGAGCGGCAAGCAAGCAACTCAATAGCGGTTTGCGGAAATCTATTCCGTGCGCGTGCTGCTTATATGGCAACACTCTTGCACTCTCGCGCATAACATGTGTTCATTTCGTATTGTTCTCGTTGTCGCCGTTGTTGACATTGTGGATATTGCGTCCTCCTCCTCGAGGATCTCGGGACGCGATATGCGTCTTTGTTGTCGTTTTCGCATTCCGAGTGGTGCGTATGCAAATGCTCGTGCAGTTGACAGGTTAACTAGCTACCCAGCTATCGTATCCTCCAATGCGAAGCGATTCACTTGTGTCGCTTTTGGCTTAAAATTGATGTGCATATGTCGCACATGCGTCGCTTTTTCTTCGCCTTCGTCATCATCATCATGATGATCATCGTTTATCCGTCTTTTCGTCCTTGTGCAGCACAACGCGCAGCACATGTAGCCATTTTATCGAGTGCTCTATTAAGGATGATTGTGTCTGGCAACTAAGAGCCGAGTTGAAATCAGAAGGAACAGGACGAGAGTTGTATTCAAATATTCCAGCGCGTAGTTTGCTAAGTTTGTATGCGCAGAGTGACAATAGTCTAATAGGCAATCAGACATGTCATTCTTATTTTGTATTGTCTTCTCACGTTTGCTTGACGTTCTGCGCGAAAGTTTCACGAGCAGGAATGGATGGAAGCGCTTGTTATTCATGCAAAACCAAAACCGCCACTAAATATTGCATAACTTGCCCTAAAAGCTAGTTGCCGCTCCCATTAGCATCGCTGCCTGCTGCAGGCGAGTGAGTTGTTGAATATTACATTGGTTAAATTAACCATAATTAGCCTCGGGATGCATTCTTCTATCAATTAGCAGCACAGTGTTGTAGTTGATTCGCGAGCACGATGCAAATTTACGTTTTAATTAACGTCCTCAATTGCAATTAGTTTGTTTATTTTTATTTACATGATTGTTGCATTTCGGATTCTCGCTAACTAACATCATTACGAAGAAATATCAATTTTAGTTGGTGTAGATGGTGAAATTACGATGGTATACATTATGTATAGCTAGCTACTGCGGGTTACTTAAATATTGCATATATCGGTGGCGGGCAGGTAAATCAATGGATTATGAGATATTTGGATGGAATATCATGGCACGAGCTAAATATAATTACCACTGCCTTTACGGGTCTTTTATGGGCAATAATTTGTGTGTTGTGCCTTCTCGCACTCACTTTGCAGAGCGCAGCTCGTCCTTACTGCGATGCATACGAATGCATGGAGCGCGCGCTGAGATAATGTAATGCGATCCAATCCAATAGTGTTTGTTGTGGCGGCGGTGGCTTCCGGAATGGGGAAAACCTCCGGTGTTTCAACGCCTTGTTGAATTTATCAAGCGTAACTCATACTCGTAAACGCCATACTGCCTATTGAGCTCGTTAATCCTGTTTTGTACTCGCGCAATTTTCATTCACTTGCTACAAATTGCACAGCATAGCCTTTGCTCTAATGCATTCTGTTATTAGTAATTTGATATCAGCGTTTGCGATACAAGACGAAATGGTCTAGTTTTAAAGTTGGGTTGATTATTGGGATAGGCGGCTCTTAGCATCATTAGCAATTAGGTTTAGTACTTAATTTGAGTCGTATGCATACTTACTGTATGGTTATGTTGGTTTGTTTATATTAGGCTGCAGCGCTGTAGTGCCATGCGCTATGACGTAGAGACTAGGATAGAGACAATCGTCACAGTTAACCTCTCGTCGTTGTAGTAGTGTGCAATAGTCGGCAAGTCACATGTCGGTGCTTCAGAAAAGTTGAGATTTCGTCGCGAAATTAATCGAATTACGTATCAAGTTAGTTAGTCCGGTATTCAATCAAGTGCTACGCATCGATTACAACATAAATTCTAATCTGGGCCGTAATTATTGGAGAGGAAATAAGACGAACAATTGGTAAAGTCGAAACGAGTCTTGCAGCTGATAAGAGATGGTGGATTAGTTTTGCAGTGCAATTACCGCCTGCAAATAAGGTTAGTCTATAATTTATTATCTTTTCTTGCGCACATTTTACTCATCGTAGCTGAACGTTTACGTGTAATTACATGCGGTTCGTGATATAATACTCTAAGCAAGTCGTTGGTATTTTGGGTTGATCGTATTAATTTCTTGCGGTACACGTACGTGTCTCATGGCGGCACAGGTGAAACGACAGAACGTCTTCGAGGAATCTACAAGAACGTCGTATTGTATTAATATTATAGATTCTTCCCTGGAATTGCTACGGACGTGAGTACGGGTTATCCGGTATACATTTGCAATGTATTAGGTATGATTGAGAAACATAATTGGTAGATTAAGAACGATTAGTGTTCGATGGTAAGAGAAATAGTAGAGCATTCGTTTCGCTGCACGTGGCCGCGAGAGATTTGCATATCGCGGTTGAGCTGAAACGCGTTCGGACCTGTAAAATTTTTAGCACTGAGGTAAACATTGGAACGGCTGTGTTCCAACCGCAGGTAAACGTTAAAACGGTATTGGTATATTCGGAACATATGACCTCTGAAAAGTTAAAGTCGATGGGAACTCGTGTTACTATTGTATGCTGAATAATTTTTAACACTGTTATAAACATTGGAACGGCTGTTTTCTTAACGCAGGCAATTGTCAAATTCGGTATTGGTATCAGTCGAAATGAATTCGTGTAATTATCGTATCATGAGTAGAGTTATTAATTGAACAATTTACACTCTAGCGAGAGATTAAGTTGTCGTGGTTGAGTTTCATTGCCTCTTAAAGTAGGTTTGAAAGTTAGGACGTTAAGACATATGGAGAACTTCTGATCACTAAATGAACTATATTTACATACGTATAGACAGTTCACATGGTATATATGAAATTGGCGGATTATAAAATTAAACCCGAAATGGAAATAATGTTAATTATCGTTGGATGCATTAGCGTAGGTAATTATTTATTGATCAAGTGACCTGCATTCATCACGCTAAAGATAAAGTTGTCGTGATTCTGTCAATAGCAATTGCGTCAATTTAGCAGTAAACTTTCGGTAACCTTTTGGATGTTATGCGCCGGTGGTAATCGATGCGCTTGTCTCTTAATTATCCGCGGCTAATCTGAGATAACACGAATGGTTGATTAATTAATCCGTTTTCTCCATTCGCCGGCTACTATGCATTTATAGATGGATGGGCGAGATGTTTATAGGCGATACGAATATTGCGTAATTGTTATCATCATAGTTGAAGTGGCCGCTTAAGAGACGCATTGGCTGTGTGCGTGTGTATTTCGCTTGGAATGCATTGAAACCAAACGCGATTTAGTTTGTCCGAAATCCGCTTTCAAATGATGCGGCTGCGAAATGGGCACATTCAATACCGCCAAAGGGGGGCGGCAGCACAACACGCACGCTCACTCACACACACACACACACACGCACATAGAGAGTTGTAAATTACGAAATGAAATATATTGCGAGTGCAGTACGTACCGCCACAAAGCGGCTCGTCGTCCATGCCGCATTGGCGTTCCGCCGAAGATAAATCGAGTCAATTAATATCAGTTTGGATGCGATTTCAGTGGAATGGGGGGCTTTATTTTGTATGCTTTTGCATGCAGTGCTCGTGCGTGCATTCACTGCCTTGAATGGGTCAAATGAGTCGCCGCCGCCGCCGACGACTAATATCCTATTGCCCACTTTCAATAACAATTATCCTCGTAGCGGTTATAGTCGAAAAGAGTAGCGTATAGCAGACGTGTAAACTTTTGCTGGGTGACATTTTTATTTAGTGTTTGAAATTGCATATAATATTTGCGAAAGTAAAAGGCGAAAGAGGAAATGTTATGAATTACGTTGACATATTTTTTTCATAAAGCGCGCTATAAAAAAGTTGTAGCTACGTGTTGATATAAACATATGAATAAGTATGGCAATCTCCATAAAACGCAGCGGGTAAAAAAAAATGATTGTTTGACTTTTATATGAAAATTGTGAACCTGTAGCGCGCTGCGATGCGTTGTATTATCGTTATCATTATCATTACGGCCTGTGATGGTGGACGTAAAAATGCGCGCATTTTCAGCGGAATTGTTTCAATAGTTGGTAATAGCTGTACATACCTCTCTTCTTCCTGGAGAGAGACGTGCCGATCGTTGCGTGCCTTTGCACGTTGTTGGTCAATAAAACGATCAGCGCGTGTTTCGATGTAATAATGCATTATTTATGCATGCATCCCACGAGTCATTACAAAAGCGCCGCGGCGCGCGCGACCGAGAGTCGTTATCACTGTTTATACGCGTACAACACGCATGCATACACACATTCATACAGACACCCCCGCACGTAATGCGGTGTGTTGTTCTCGCGCATGGGAACTTCACATAAATTCATACATGTGTGTGCCTATTGAATGCGCATGCCATTACGTAGATTGCCGTTTGTTTGGATTTTTTGCACGTATCTATTGTCTTGCTTCCCTGTCATATTAGGATGAGGATTAGTAGTGTGGTGCAATTTCATATATTGCTGTCGAAAATGAGCGGACAAGACTGGAAAGAAATTCAATTAGATTTTGATAGATAAAGCAATTTCATTTTGGAAATTAGGGAGATTAAACAGAGCGCTGTAGGTACGTTTTTTGTTGACGGTGAAAGTAGAAAATGTGTGTTTCGCTTCATGAATGAGTTTCATTAAAATGGGTAGCGATTGCTCTAACTTGCTTAAAATACAACGTGCATATGCTGGTAGACTATGTGCGTTGGTGCGCGTACACGTTTCGTCCTTTTGCTCCTCTATCACGAAAACTACACACTTAATATTAATCAGTGAGCTGTAATAGCGTTGCTCTCTTGACTGGCAATAGTGCTCGAGCGCTTCCGCGAGCAAGAGGCGAGGAGTGAAGCGACACCCCATTCTCGTGCTGGATTTTACACGCTACATTCTAATGGTGCGCAATGGGAGGCGGTGTGGCAACAGCAGCATCGGCAGCAAGAGCGCACGTCACTTCATTAATTACACGCGAGAATGGAAAATCGTGGATGAGACACTGACGCTCGTGCGCGCGGCGCGGTGCGGCGCCCTATGTGTCCCGTTTTGTGCTGCTTCATCCATACTAATCACAATCACGTCGCAGCACTAGAAGTGTGACGCACACTGCGCTAGTGCACTGAATTATAATAAAGTTTAGCGTGCATTATGAATGCATATTATCATCATCAGACGACGTGCGCGTGCACGCATAATATCACTTTAAGCGAATTTGAGGCAAAGTTTGAGGGCGCATTGCGATTTGAATACGTACGTACGTTGCTTTGTCGACATTGAAATGAATGCGCAATCGGAAACAATTTGCGCGCACGGCCCAAATAAAGTTTCAATATTTTCATATCGAGTTGCTGCTGGCGCTGCTGCTGGCTCCTCGCCCGTGAGGAAAAGTTTGCTTGTTTTCGGTAAACCATTTATTCGTCGACTGATGCGATGGTTGGAAAACAAACAATATGCAGAAAGGGAGCGCACGTGAAAAATACCTGGCTTGAGGCGGGATGATGGTGAATTGCAAAGTGCGCCAAAGTAAATAAAAAAGTTGAAAGTAAATACGCATGAGTACAAACCGCGAATAATAAGTAAGTACGCATAGGGAACGAGCAATTAATTTTAATTAAATTTCGCGATCGGATGAAATAATTTGCGGAGTAATTTCGGGTGAGCATTTGTGTTTTACGTCGGAGTTGGACAAGAAGGTTTCGGTTTTGGGGAGGGCACGAATTGCGATATGGCAGTTTGTCTGACTGCACATTCATTTCAATCCATTTCGCGTGCATGTTCAGCGGCGGCAGCAAGTAAGGCACGTTGCAGTGTCACGCCATGCCGCCCACGAAACAAAACCACCGCCATATACAGGCAGCAGGAGCAGCAGCAGCAACATGCAGGCGGCGGCAAGAGGAGAGATATGAATATGAAGCAAGCCAGCAAGATCGGCTTTTGTGTTTTGCGGTCGCTTTGTCTGTTTGTTGTACGGGCGCGCAAGTTGCATTGCTCGAATGCGTGCGAAGATGCACAGAGATGGATTTGACGATAAATTATCATGCAAAAATCGCTGAATGTTGGACGTGCAGCGCGCGCGAAGATTTATTAATCGCATTAAAACGTTCGCACTTTCTTTGAGGCAGTAAACGCGTTTATGAGATGTTGGCAATAATATTGCTGAATGTGAATGCGTGTCTGTTTTTATGAATCATAACTTGGAAGAGTAAATATTTCTCTGCTGCCGCGGCATACACGTGAAAAGAGAGCAAAAGACAGCAAAAAAACAGGGGATGATATGCGCGCGTGGGGGCTCTGTTTATATGTCCATTTTCATATTATGTTTCAGATTTGAACGAACTGAAAACATGCTCTATTGAATTGCACAACTTGTTCATATTCATAGCTATATTTATTTATACGTTGAGCACTCTAATAAACTATTTGAATGACGGATGATGACGGTGGAAGGTAAAAGAAGGGAGAAAAAACAAGGCGAAATGATGCGGTAATTGAGAATAGAAACTCATCATCGACTATGCTACAATTTCGATTCCATTAGGCGGTGGAATACGAAAGAAGAAAGAACATAAAAACTTGTCAAAAGCGACGAGCGTGGAAAATGTTGGGGGGTTGTTATAGATGTACTTTGTTTTTCATATGCCACAATCATATCGTCCGCCGTATTGTACGACTGACTGTTTGTTATACGATGCGCTATTTATCTTTGGACTGCTGCTGCCTCTTAAGCTCACCACTCTATTATTGCGTATAGGAAGAAGCTGCTTGCTGCTGCTGCGCCCAAACCGCTAGAGCCGCCTTCCGTCGTCAATTTGGCTCGTTGGCTGGCGGCTAGTTTTCCTTGTTTTTTTGCGCCGTATTTCGTTGGCTGGCAATAAAATATTAACCGTTTTGCGAACGAATTGCCGAATGATGCTTGGATTTGAATTGTGAATAATATGATTTGCGATGACGCGATTTCCCCGCTACGCACGAAAGACGTTGCTGCTGGAAAAATAGCAGGAAATATTGTTTGTATTATTCATTTACGAAGTATTATTTTTCTGTTGATGTTATTGTTGTTGCCGATTCTGCTCAATAGCAGAGTACAAAGCCGAAGAAAAGGGTAAATGGATTTCCTTTCATTCTGCGAATCATAATCATTAAGCGTATTTATTCAATTAGCGCGCATTGTTTTTGTTGTTACGTGAGGGAGAGAATGCAGTGCAATTTCTATAAAAGCAATTGCCATTGAAACGTTGCGTAATGATTCGATTCTCTGTCGTCATTCGATTATGCGTTGGCGGAAACAATGTTTGCGCGGCGATTCGTAACATGCAGTCAATGAATTTGATGAAGAGGAAAATTTACAGCGAAATATGTGATATTTTTATGCTGCTGAAAATAGTAAAAAAAGCTATTAACTTAATTAAAATTAAGTTAATTAAAAAAAAAATGGGAGAAGAACTGAACGCGTAGAAATAATATTTTCTACTTAATAATTTATTTACGCGTCGTGTACTTACCGTGTATGAGAATGGGGCAGATGCAAAAAGAATGCTAGGAGAGAAAATAGAGAAAACTATGCTGTTGTTTTCCAGGTTTAGATTGAATTTATTTTATCCATTTAGAGTTTTTTACAGTACAATTATGCATTTTATGGAGTGACTGATTGGTTCTGAATTCTTTCCAAACTAGAGCAATTATTCATCGCTTTTCGCATAAATGATTAGTAATTGATAAAACATCTTAATATTGACTTGCATTTCTCGACAAATATTCAAACTCGATATTTGTGAATTGTACATAGATTTGGTTCTTCACATTTTCCCTTCTTGAAACGATAATTTAGGATTCAATTAGTTTGAACGGTGATACGGCATGAATGCGAAAAAGTATAATATTTTCGATAGTATTTTACAACAAAGAGTGACTGCGAGATAATGATAATGATTAATTTGGAGATACACTAAAAAACGTTCATCTTATTTACGTTAAAGATTTTTAATATTTACGACGTTTAATATTACTCGATTTTACTCGTGTCTTGATAAGAATATTTTATTACATATTTTGAAGCATTTCATTTTCCCCATGTATGAATAAATTTGTGTTTGTTTGTTTGTTTGCTGGCTGTCTTGTCTTGTGTGTATCGTATCGTGTGTATGTCGTTTAAGATTTATTACACATAGTAAATTACAAATAATGCGCCCTATTCTCGGACACACACACATACGCATCGCACTGCCCCGCGCGCGGATATGGATGATGATTGAATACGTGTGGTAAAATTTTTCGGATGTGTGTGCGACCGCTCTTGGAGCCCCCTAATAAAATTTATTATTATCGTATAATGCGTAATCTTATTTTTCTATAAAAACTAGATGTATCACAAGTAGATTTTCATTTGTTTTCATTCACATAGTAGTTACATATACATATGTACAATACACATTGATATTAAATGCTGGCGATGAACAAAGAGAAATAGCGAATGAATGATTGTTGCATACAAGAGCGATGAACAGAGTATGTGTATGTGAGAGCAGTAGCAGCAGCAGGAACGCGCATATATCTCATCATCCAATAATAAATCTCTAAAGTCGTGCAATAAATTGCATGTATGTACGGTCGATAGCAGTGAAATGCACTGAGTTATGAGTTATGACGGCCGGTGGGGGCGACAACGCTGAGAAAAGTTGATGTCAATTTCGCATTTCTGCCCAATATGGTGAAAGACGTCACTTTCGCATCGTCTGATTGATTAATATTGCGATAAATTAACGGGATATGTATCTCTCTGGTGAATCACAGCGTTAAGAGTTGAAAAATATAAAAATCTATGAGAGATTTCTTAAGTTACGAAGACGGGCGTGCGTGTCTAATGAATAATTTCAATAATTGAATGATTATATGGCACTGTCAATGGAACACCCTGTATTTACATTATGTACAATGTTTGCGATGCGCATGACATGTCTTCGTATTTTGTACGTCACGATCAATCCATTAGCTAGTGAATTTATTTACTTATTTGTAAATGGTCATTCAATTTGATATTTTATTTCGCGTCGCGCATGAAGAAGTTGAAGAGTCGTACCTATAGAGCGTATATTGATTCGCACATCAATGACGTTAGTTTATTGGTATTGGAAATTCGCATTGAAATTGCACAAGTAAATTTGTCGCATATTTTATATGAAAGACATCGTATAGGAATATTCTACAACTAGTTTAATATTTGGCGAAAATTCATCTTGCAATTTCATACAAACGTCCAATACGCTTTGCGTTTACGCTTGAATAAATGAACGAATCAATACGTGTGTTGGATTAGTTAAATGATCATTCGGTGACATGATGTACACCCTGTATATATATATATATGTATCAGATATGCTCCTATTCATTATGGATTGATTGATATTTACACGTAAACTAGGTGCTCTTAAAAATTGAAGAGCTTTTTGCTGCAAATACGTATGTACAAAATTACTGAAAATTTGTTGTTGCGCTTTTCACACGCACCGCGACGCACCGACGTTCATTAATGATGCACTCACTAGTAATTAGAACGTGGTCGTGGCCTACAGCTATACGTCAAACGTCTGTGTCTTTTTCGCGTTGGCGCGTTTCTTGTTGGTGCTGACGGGTCATCTGTGCGGACGCCACTTTGGATTGCGATAGCGGCAGAGCAGCACTTTTTTGAACGCCTGGCGAAACACCTTGTTGAAGATGGTGTAGAAGATGGGGTTGACTAGCGAACTGGCGTAGCCCAGCCACGTGACGAACTGAAACACCCAGCCGTCAATGTTGCGCTCGCATTCGCTGCACACGACGGGCAGCAGGTTGAGGACGAAGAAGGGCGCCCAGAGGATGACGAACGTGAAGAAGACGACGCCGAGCACTTTGGTCGCTTTCTGCTCGAGGCGAATAATGCGGCCGTGTCGCGACGAATTGCGCGAGATGACACTGGAGTTGCGACTGTGGTGGCTGCGAATCGTATTGGCGCGTGCATGATTCGATGGGGTTGACATCGCCGTCGTGGTGGTGCTGCCGCCGGTATAATTGTAGCGCTGCAGCAGGCAGGGGGAGGTTGAGTTGGTGTTGTTGTTGCTCGCTGCGGAACCAGCCGTGTTGGTCTTGTGATGGCCATTCTGTCGCAGCGTGGCGGAGCGCCGAAGAAGAAGCGGTGTGCGTGGCGATCGCGTTGAATTGGTCAGTACGGACGTGGTGCGTGTACTGCCGAAACTGGATCCGCGGCGTCTCGCAGACTCCCACGTAACGACAATGTTTGTCGGGGAATTGTCTCGCGTTCGCGAACGACGTGGCGACGGCGTTAATTTATCCTCCTCGTCGTCGGACACGCTGGCCGTGTTCAATTGACTGCTCGTTTCGCTCGAGATGATTTTCACTTCGGTCGGTTTTGGCGTTGGCGACTTGTCGTTGCGCTTGTAGCCAAAGTACGGGCATGTGCAGGGAGGCGGCAAGGGCAGCGATGACGAGGCGTCCGTGTCCTCGGTGGAGCCGTGAAAGCTGGATCCGCGACGGCACTTCCAGCGTGCGAGCGGTGAGTCCTCGTGCGCGTCGCGCGTATCGCCCTCGTGAAACGTGGACGCGCGCCGCCGTTTACTCGTCCACGGTGACGGCGCTTCCGGCAGGAGAAGGATGGTGGTTGATGCCTTTTCGCCGGGCGATCTGCATGTAACGCAATGAAATGAAATGACGAGGAAAATTATTCGCACGCCTGCTAGCTGTTGAATGTTAGAATGCATGGCGTTTGTGTTTCTAGGCCGGACAAGAATAAACGCGATTTGCATTTTAGTTATTAACGATGGAATAGAAAATGCGCGTTTTGTACATGTTTGCGTTGCGTTAGCGTTGCGGATATGGATGCAAATTTATGCAGATTTACGTACGAGTATTGTTTGACACGCACCAGCCAGCCAACTGGCTAGCCAGCGGCTTTCATCCACCGCCAAATTTTTAATTACGTGCCTTGCAAACGGGTGGTAGCTCTGAAAAAAAAAATTACGGGCGCTGCGACGATAATTTAATGCGCGCGTAACGTGAGTGAACGAATTGGACTGACATTCGTTAAACTATTCATTCGTGCGGAAACATTTTGTAAATCATGTTATCGACCTTTTAGGGAGGCAAAATTTGCTAACAAAAAGACAGCAGCGTGTTGCGTCTTTGATGGCGGCGGTGACGGTGGCGGCAGCGCATCCGAAAAATGCTGCGACGCGTGGAAAACTTTAATGGACTTTTAAACTATAGACATCCGAAAATCTGTGCACGCTTTCCATCGATTTTTTTCTCTTTTTCGTCGTCGTCGTCGAGGACGAGAACGAGGACGAGGCGAGTTGTGTAGTAGTAGCCCCGATGTTGTTGAGCGACGCGCATCGTCCTCACGAAAATGTCAAACACTTAAAATTTACATGCATATCATGTATGGAGCGTGTGTGCTGGATGCTCGCGCGCGCGCGTGTAGCACGCACTCAATTTCTTTGTAAATAGTCGTGCCGAAGATACTTTGCCAAGATAGATTCGCAAGAAATATGCCGCCGTTCGGCGGCGGCTCCCTTTTTTTTTGTTATGCCGCCGTCGTTGCCGTCACATTACGTTACATTGCAGTAGGTGGTGGACGGAGGCGGCGCGACGCACCCCGAATGTAGTGGAGAATCGGTGGAGCCTAGCATTTTTTTGTGACGCAGGACTAGGAAAATTTCGCCGAGAGCATAAAACTTTGAATTAAGTGGATTATTTCATTCGGGTCGTGCGCGTTTTTTCCGGCGATATTTTTATCGCGCGCGCAGTGTAAACAATTTGGCCGGTAATTGGCGGCATCGCGAGAGCAAGATTGCGAATTAAATAATAATCGCGTTGCGGTCGGGAAACTTTACAGCGCCACGGCGGCGGCGCTGGTGTGCAAATTGAACTTTGCAAGCAATGCGATAACTTTGTATGTCTAAAAAGCAGGCGGATGGGCGGCAGTGGTACCGCTTCGCGTGCGCGGTTCAAATCGATTTTGTAATCTTTGCGAAGACCCGCTGCCTTCGCCAACTTTTCGGAGATTAATGTAGTCGCTGCCGGCAGTTTGGCCAAGAAGATGCGCACCATAGTTTGCGGCTATTTAAATAGCAACTATTCAATCAATTAGAAGACAGTTGCGGCTTTCAATTTCCCGATATTGCGATAATTTATGACGCAAGCCATCGCTGAAAGCGGAAGCTAATCAATTAAATAAATATCCGGCACTTACTTGTTGCTGCTGATGTTTTCATGCTTCATGAGCGAATCTTCGTCCTCGTTGCTGTTTTTACTGTTTGAGAGAGGACTGCGCGAGTTGACGGTGCAACGTGGTGTCATTCGCAGCGGCGGCGCTGCTTTGCTGCGGAATGCGTTATTATTCGAATGCGCGCTCACAGTGGCCGCCTCCAAGCCTCGTGAGAGTTTGAGCATTTCGGCGCCGAATTGACCGAGTGCTGACATGGTGCACGGAGACGGCTCCGATTCCTGTATCCACAATTCGTGCGTGTCGATCGTCGTCAGCTCGGTGTCGGTGGAGGCGGCCGAATGGCCATGGTGCTGCGGCGTGTTGGGGCCGCCCGCGCGTGGGCTGCGCGTCGCCTTGAGTAGTTTTCGCCATGTGCAGCGGCGATCTGCAAAGTGCGCACTTTACTACCACTCGTACTTGAAATCATCATCATCATCATCATTATCATCATCCGGAATTGCACGTGCGGGAAAAGAGAGGAACACACTAGTGAATTTGAATGCGTTTTGCATTAGAATGCATCCGCGCGGCACAGGCGGCCGGGGGGGCGAGAGGCAATGCGGAGAAAGTGAAGTGGCCGAGAGTGCAATTTGCAAATGCAGTTCTGTAATACGGAAAATTTCAATTTCCTGCGCTTAATTTGAATGCCTCGCCAGTATCATTCATCATAGTCCCAGCATGATGGCCGTCATCGTCATCGTGCTCGTTAATTTTGAGCTTGCAAATTGATTTTGGAATTTTTCGCCTGCCCCTTCGCTTGACTCGAAACTAATCTTAAGCTGGCGCGCTCTCTTCTTGATGTAATATGCCCGGAGAGAGAGATAATCGTGCAGATGGAGAACGAACGCGCGTGCACATCAAAGTCCTGATGTGCATTTCATCGGGACAACAAGCAAAGCGGACTAAAGGGTAGTGGGAAGTTTGTACTCAAAAAGGGATTGGGATTTAGTCCAACGGGATGTTCATTATGTATGTTTCGCTTCCCTCACTCTGCGCACGGGACATTGCATAGTAATCGAAACTCGGAACAAATTTGTGCTCGCAATACATATTCACATAGATGGATATTCACAAAATGAGCGCGAAAGTTATAAAGTTGGGGTTGGGTTTGGATGTGCTTAAGTCGCACTTTCGATGTAGTTGATGGAAAACCAAAAATACCGTTCGAGCCTAACGAGCAGGGGGTCAAACAAACTATGGGAATCGATTGCTATGCTATTTGTGCAATACATTAAATTAATTGATAATTAATGAAGAATGAACAAACCGAGTGCAGTGGATGTTGGACCACCCATCCAGCCACTCGACCAGTCGGGTGTGCCTAAATTTTGACGTTGTTCGGCCAACAAACGAACAGTCAGCGCATAAGTTAGTAGCATGACGATGAGCGGTATGTAGAAGCAAATTATGCTGCCGATAAACTTGTAGAGCGGATCTGGTATTTGACACTCGCCGTCGATTAGGACAGAGTCGTGGTTCTGGAAAAGTAAAAATAGGCGTAAAATAACAAAATGTCATCATATGCATGCATGCATAGCATATATGTACGCGATGAAATGTCAACTTTTGTGGGCACTTTTGCGGCTTGACATTCACCACTCGAAATTGCACAGCAGCAGCCACACGCGCACTTAGCATATCGAACTCACCTTTGAATACATTAGACTGAGTGGCAGACTCATCGCAATGCTGAGCAGCCATACGAAGACGATCTTGAGCGTGACGCGGCGACGCGACTTGTTCCGTCCGAATTTCATCGGATATCGAAGCGATAGGTAGCGATCGACGCTGATCGTGCACAAGTGCATTATCGACGCGGTGCAGAAGAGCACGTCGAGACAGATCCATGCCAGGCAGTAGACTGACGGCAGGGGAAAGTGGCCTGAAAATGGAAAAAGGAAAATTGCGTGAAATAAATTGCCAATTCGCGTGCATCGAATGCAGGCCACAAATGAAGTCATCGGTCGTCGTCGTCGTCGTCGTCGTCTTTGTCGTCTTGCGATTTAGATAAATGACTTGAACATGTTTTCCGCGCGCACCCACGCGATCTTTTCAATTCGTCTTCGGTTCATCGGGTTGCTTGATTGATATATCTTTTGAGTTATTAAAATGGCAAGAGTTGACTCGCTAAAAATAAAGCCAACGTGACGAGGAAACGAAAAGTAATTGTGCGCGCTGCTTCTTAGGCTATTGTTATTTGTGCGTTGCTAGACATTTGCACTTTGCTGTGCTTTAAATTAAAATTCCGGCCGAATTCGTTTGACAGCGCGACGACTGACTTGTTGCGAGAGGCGAGCGCGTAATAGATTGGCGCACTTCAAAAATTAATTTTGAGCATGAATCCGGCAAGCTGTTGCCGTCGCGTTGCGTCTTCTTAGGGCGTGCAGTGGTTGGAGAGATTAAACAAGACGCCGAACGTACTCGCGGAACAATGCGAGAAGACAAAATATTATTTCGAGGAAAATATGCCCTCGAGCAGGGCAACGCAGCTGTGCGCCGCTGTGCTATTTACTCAATTGGACAATTAGTTGTTTTCGCCGCTGCTTCACTGTCGATATTTTCGGGAATGCGAGCTTGCCGCGCGTGGAAATGAATTGGAGCGAAAATGAAGCAAACTCCTTGGGCAGAGGGATGAAAAAATGCGCGCACGACTTGCGTCGCATCCACGTGGCGGACGTTTTCCGGCCTGGTGTGCGCGGCTTATTTGCTCCGTCTGCTAACTTGGCGCACGTAATGTTCTTGAGCAAATCAGATTATAATTCCAAACATTCGCTTTGCTGCCGGTGACGTACGAAATAATTGGCGCAGACATGAACTCGCTCACTCGCTCGCCGCCTCCGCCTCCGCCTCGCTTCTTCCGGCTTTGCCACCTCGCACTTCTTGGATATCCGAACGATGCGAACGAACGTGCACGGTGCGCCTCGTCCTCCTGCGGCAGACACGACACAATACGGCATTCCAGTGCGCCGCCCGCGCCACCGCCACAGCCACACTGCCGCGTATATGCATGTTGTGGGGCATTAGATATTTAGGAAATTCGGGAACTAATTGCGTTACTAACGTAACGTGTTCGCCAATGTCGACGGCGCAAGTGAGGCGATGATGACGCTTGTTTGCTCTTTGCACAACGGCGGCGGCACGGCTTTCCGAGTCGCTCGCTGCTCCCGCGTCGTGTCCGTTCAACTACTCCTTGTCTCGTGCATGTCATTGCAATCCGGGGAATTTGCAAGCAGAGCGCTGCTGCTGCTGCTGCACACAATCATTTGCGAGAGACATGCTGCTTCCTCCAGTAAAATAATTTACCTTAAATTTAGCTTTTTGCAAACTCGTCAGCAACTTTTTTCAGCATCCGCGTCGAGAGTCTAGACTGCTCCCTAGCAGCGATGGAGTATTTGACAATGTATTTTTGATAAGTTGTGTTTGGCCAGTCGACTTGTTTATTTGGTTCGTTTTATTTTTGCGCTCGAAATGAAATCCCGGGACGGAAGTTGCATGTAGTCAAAATAAGTTTTTCAAGCGTATTGTCTTTCTTGCCTTGGTAGCAGATGGCTGAACTAAAAGCGCATATAAAATGCTCGCCCCTCGAGTGCATTTCGCTATTTTTTCTACGATGTCTATTGAAGAAGTTGCGGAGGCGGTACGGTAAAGCCGGTCAAAATAAGTTTTTATGCTTTTCCTCGCTTCACGATGAAATGTTGAATATGAATTTTTCATACTGCGCATTGACAAGAAGGAGATTGCAACATTGTATTGCGGGGGCGGAGGGCGGGCGGGCTTCTTATAAATGCGTTGTTATGACTAAATGTATGTGTAGTGGGTTAGTCCGGGATGCGAAAACAGGGAGCGGCAAGCATGCTATGCATGAGTGACAGGATTAGGGCATGGCGGATTGCTTAATTGGAGTTGCCGTGTGATTGGGAACGTGTATGACGAGTTTAATTGGATTATGCATTTTGGCAACGTACCGATTTATATATTTTTTGTGTGCATCGAATCGTTTTCGATATTCGCATCACACACGCGCCGAGTTTTTGCGCTCCGCTTGACATTTTCCTATCCGTAAATAAATGCTCTGTATGGTGGAAGAGATGAAACTATCATCATATTTGAATGCCATACATATATGTCATCAAAAGTAAAGTAAAACGCTCGAAGCGGGAGCGTAATGCGTTCGACAAGTTTGTTGCGCGTTTATACGTGAGCTGCAGCGTCGGAAAAATCTTTTGCGCGCAATGCACACATCTGCCGCCTCCCGCTTGCTTGGCAGTGCATGCGAATAAACATGCACAAGAAGGAGGGCGAAGGGTGGCGGTAACATTGTCGGATTGAATGCGATTATATTAAATTACATTTTGTTGATGTTGAGATGCGCGTGCAATATGTGTGTATGTTTTCTAGGTAAACATAGTAAAATGACATAAAGTAAGCAAGCAAGCAAGCAAGCAAGTTTAAGAAGGGTGGTACACGTAACAAATAGCGAAAATAGTTGACAAATCGCAAATGTTAAATAGAATTTTACAGCGGTAAAGAGACGAATAAACGTGTGATTTTTCAAGTGCGTTCAATGTAATGCAGGCGGCGACCATTTTTCCGGCAGTGGGAGATTTGGCTGAAAATTCGCGAAGAATACGGCAAGAAGCAAGCAAGCCATTATGGTATGATCCACAAACCTTGCTCGTCGTGCACGCAAAATAAATAAATAGTTTTATGATTGATGAGAAACGTTCGCGTACGACGTCAATGGGGTCAACGTCAACATTAACGTGAACATGAACGGTAGCATATTCGCGCATATCCTGCTGCTGCTGCTGCTGCTGCTGATGATGCACACAATATTGAATTGTGTGGCGCTATTTTTAAGTTGCAAATTGAATTAGAATGCGTGGTGTCCTGCCAGTAATATTGATGACCGTAAAAGTAGATGATCGTGTAGCATTACTAGCCCATGATGTGATAATATATTTTACGAAGTGCGATGCTAATAATAAAATCATGTGGATTAAGCTCTCCGTGCTATGGGCGATAATATAATGGTCAATTAAGATTGACATGAATTAATTATAACGGACAGGCGTTCCATTCATTCCCCATTCATGCGGATTGCGAACTGTGATAGCAACTCAGACACGAACAATACAATGATGAACTTTGATAGATGCGCTCGTGTATGTTAAGGGAGAGTGAAGCTTATACAAAAACACAAGAACAATAAGCAGAGCAACAACAACAACAAAACAGCAACAGCAACATCCAACAACAATGATGAGAAATCCCATTTGCTGTTTGGTGAATGTGTGAATGTGGCAATTAAGTAATGAGCCAGCATACGCACGCTGACTTATCAATATTTAAAGCGTTTGTTTTGATGGCGGATCAATAAATAGCCATCAGCGAGGAGATAACGACGCGGATAACGGATAGAAATTATTTGAATGGGGTCAGCATACGTTTGGGCGGCGTGGGCGTTATAAATAACGAGCTGATAAATGCAGATAATCACCTTTTTATTCGGCTTTGTCGGTTCGTGCTCTTTTTCGAATCGAATTCATTACGAGGTGCGCGCGTGTGGGGCGGCTGAGCCGTACACGTTTCGAGCGGTGCGTGTTCGTTTTGGCCCCGGCTTATTAGGTGGGCTAATTTGATCTGTTGCACGACGACCGGCGGCGGCAGTGGTGGCGGCAATGCCAGCACACGGCTGGACGTCGTTAATCGTGTCGTAGGTACATGTCGAGCGGAGCCGCAGCTCCCCCTAAATAACGCGAGCCGGGCCGGCTTTCTAAAAGGATGCGCTGCTAATTAAGAGCCAATTTATTTGCAAATTGGATGACACATCTTGTTGTTGCGAAAAACGTTGATAAATCGCCAATTGATTACTCGTTATATGTACTTTGTGCGAGCGTATAAAAGAAGAAATTGCTTTAGGAATATGAAATTTTAGCGGTGCCGGTGTATTTGATCAGTTTATTATTCGGGCCGTGCCGAGCCGAGCACGAGAAAAAGAGGGGATGTTGATTCGTTATGGTTAATGCTAATGTAATTAAACATGCGTGACTCTCGGATTCCGACTCGCTGTTTGCGAATAACAATATAATGCAATAATGGAGGCGGCCTAATTATGATATACGTGGAGCGGGATGTATTTCGCGTGTTTTCTCGTGTTTGTTTGGAAAATGGAATTCGAAGGAAATGCGGAAAATTTGTATTGTATTGAAATGCAAAAGAAGTTGCTCGCCTATCGATTTCAGTAATTGTATTTGGTATTAGATTTTAATCTTGCATTATCCGCTTTATTAAGAGGCAAACAACATTTGTGTGGCGTCATAAAATGCGTTGCTACTTCTTAATGGCATTTGCCTTTCCTTTTCGTATTGGACATGCGATAATAACTTTTCGACCGATTGTGCTATCAGCTCGCGCTCGTTAAAGTGATAAAACTTTTTAAATTATGTCATCATCGTTCGCGTCGTCGTCGTTGAAAATATCACGGGTCGTTTTTCCTTTTTCGCTCGAAAAATTTTCATATAACATGAAAGGCAAAAAGAGACTGCGTTACGCGAATGCATATTAAATTAGTCTTTTGTTGCTTTATTTAGCGACGAGTTGCAACTAAAAGCAAACTTTGTGCGGGAGCATAATCACGCAGCATGTAGTAGTAGAACTCATTGAATGAGAGGCTAATCGCAAGCAGCAAGGATAATACGTGTGTCATGCGTGGTTCATTCATTCGTTTGTGCGTTTATTTCGTGGAGTGCAAGCGAAAAGTAAAATGATGAGTGCGCACAAAAGCTGGGAGCAAATGCGCAGCATACAATATTTAACTTGTTTGATTTCACAAATGTTTTATTTCATCTATGGCGCTGCGCATTTCGGTAAATACGAAGCGCAATTCAATTCTTCCCCTCACTATTCTGCATGATATGTGCATCATGAAGTATCGCGCTTTACAAACTAAATTTCGGAGCAAATGCCATGAATAAAATGGAGTTTTCCAAGTGTAATTGAATGACGAACCAATTCATTTGTAAAATGCTGCACGAGGTAAATAAGGTGTACGTTTTCTGCAATTTTACCCAATTTCATAATTGAGTTTTAATGAACAATTTTATACCTCGCTCAAATAACATTCACCTCGAAGCAATTTCAGATTGGTTATCAAATATACGAATGGCATTTATCGTTTCGTTTATTGCAATTGCTCGCGAATGTTTATTAGATTTTGTTCGTATGCATTTGTGCTATAGGCGTACGACTCTCTCTTGAGTGGCAGCTTTTTGGCAATTGAAATGGAAATTAAATTTATTTGCCCGCAGTTGCAATGTAATTAAATTTATTATTTATTATCAAATGCTACATTTGCTCAGCGTAAATACACATTATTATTATTATTATTAAAGGGAATGGCTTGACTGAATGATGTTACGTGGAGGAGAGATGTGTACGGCTGTGTACTTTGAAAGAGAATCATTTGCATTCAGTGCTAGGTATTCATGTACGCTAGGTAGAGTAGGTAGGAAGCAAGTAAGAGGATTGAAGCATTACAGGTCAGAGGTAATTACGAGTTATGAGTCTCGTGCTCGTGCTGCTTCTATTAATCAATGCACAATCAACAACAGGAGTGCAATTCTGTACGGGTATGCCAATTTGGCGGCGCAGGCGGCAATGCAACTGGGATGTTATTCTATTGAGAGTGTTGTATGCGCCAGCATTGACCAAAATTATTTCGATATTGAATTTTGGCTTGTATGCTTTTAATACAATGCAATGCAATGCAATGCATAATTAATTTATCACTTTTTGAGCTACAAGGATAACGATTGCGTTTGATTACTTTAAGTTGCTATAAAGCTTTATGTGCGCTTGGTACTTTGTAAGGCAATAAGGAGGCTTTGGTTATTTTTGTTGCTGTTGTGGGTTGCTGTTGTTGGCGTACTTATTCCCGTTAAAGCACCCGGACACGGACTTTAGCCACTTTGCCAAACAAACATCTGCATTTCATTTGCATTAAATTAGTGGCTCGGATATGATACGCGTTTCGTTGCGTTTGGCTTCACAAGGACGAGAGAAATCAAAGCAGAAATCCATTCAGTAAATGCACTTATATTTCGCTTCTTGGCATAAAGAGAATCGAGTACGGATAAAGCATGTTGTGCGGTATTCAAGGCAGTTGTGTAGCAATTGCAGGAAAAGCAAGCAAACATTGCGAACGGTAGCGTCGAGAAAACGTGACAAAGTGAATTCCATACATAGATAGATATAGATTTGTGACCTAACCAACTGACAAGACTGACTCTACTTTGACCTCTTTCTCGTCTTCGTTTTCTTTAATCTATTTTAAAATATATCAAAAGATTTGTAGGAATGAAAGCAGCAGCAGCAGTAGCCAGTAAGCAGGCTTTTGCTTCGTGTCCAACTTGACTCTTCTTCTTCTTCTTCTTCGTGCTTCTCGACAGTCTGCTTTTTATTCCATTATCAAACGCAATCATCTTTTATACGCCTTCGATCTTGATATTTCCAAAGACAACATTTTTAATGTATGAGTGCAATAGTGGAATCGTTACAGCGCGCGCAACGAATGAAAAAATGCAGAAAGGCAATCGATTCTGGTGGAACGAAAGAAATATGCTACTTTCATGAGTAGTACCTACGGTATAATCGCATATAAATTATGATTTATTCGCTACTTTTATTTTTATTAAGCATCATTCGTACGTTTTATAAGCAATCGTCTCGTTCGTTGATGCGTGTTTATAAAATATTTATGAAGCGAAATCAAACGTGAACGAAACGAAACGAAATGTTGAATACATTTAGCATTCATCGACCGCACGTTTGAATAAGACATCATTCATTCAGTCATTCATATACATGCATACATTCATTCCGTATGCGGTGTGTGTATATTGTGCAGCTGGGGGGCTCACGAGTTGAGTTGAATTGCGGGAGGAAAGGAAGAAGCACATCAAAGGTATCAAAGGTGTTGTTACTTAAATGAATTTATAAATCAATATTGATTCGCGCTCGTGCACACTGAGCGTTGGCATATTGCGGAGAATGAGAAGATTTAGGCACTAGCTATTTGTATGAAGCGCGCTAAAGCGGTTACTCGTCGTCGTCGTCGCTTTTATGCGAGTGAGAGTTTGAGCTTGAAGTTTCACGAGTGTGTAGTAGCATTTATGGGTAAAGTTGACGACGGGAAAGTTGACAAATTCATTTGGGAAATGTATTGCGTCCTTGCAAAGCACGCACTTGCTGCTCGTGAATATAAGCACATGAAGAAGAAGAAGAAGACGTGTTTGATATATTCGCGGGGGTGCGAATTGACTTCTTCTTCTCGCCTTGGTTGTGTTTGAGGGTTGGAGTATAATCATCACCCTCAAAATGATGGCAATAGAAATCCTATTATAGCAACACAGATAAATTGCCTTATATAAGTTTTTTTTCGGCGGGCTCAATCTTTTTTTCTTCGTCATACTGGGGTAGTAGCGCAATATTCCTTTGGAATGAGATATTTTGTTGTGTGAAAGATGAGCAGCACCTAATTTTTAAATCACATTTCAATTAATTTTACGCGATATTGAATTAAGGATTAAAATTCACGCGATGAGTAGGTTGTTTTAACAATTTTGCTATGTTCCCACCCACTTACTGGGTGGGCTGTAGATGTAGTTGAGCGATTGCAAGAAATTGCAGAAAAAAAGTCTAGCAGACGTTGTTAATTAAATTCGATTTTTTGCGATTGTGGCTCTGAGTGGCAATTATTTTCTTATATGCCTTGACCGGATGCGTGATATTAGGATGTTTTATGGCATTGTCGATAGTTGCCTTTCATATATCTGGAGGCGGTTGTGGATTTTATGACGGCAGGAAGAGGAACGTGCGCTGCGTTGCATTTTTTTATCGCATTAATGAAGAATATTGTTTGTTGTTGACGCAGAGCTACTCTATATTTTCTTCTTGGACGGTAAAGTGCATTTTGCGTGTTTACGTTGTAACTAAGTATAGAGTTAAGTCAACGTAATTGGTGTAAGTAAAACGACGCGATGGCGAAGGCGGAAAGTCGACGACAAAAGCGCGCAAAAGTTTGTAGCAATCGCTTGTTGCAACTCTTCGTCATCGTCGGCATTAGTAGCCGGCGTACTGCGATTCACAAAACTTTTTAATTTATTGCTTCGTCATAACGTTTTGCTAACTTGCTCGGGCTAGCTGGCTGGCTGGCTTGTTCGCCGCCGCGCAATGTAAAAAAGGAGCGTGCTTAACAAGTGAACTTTTACGTAATAAGTAATTGTACAACGTGCAAGGCGTATTCTTGATCTCGCAATTTGTGCGAATGAGGTTGCAAAAATGGAGCAGTAATTTATTATTGAACTAACTCTATTGACTTTTCCAACATAAAGTATTTTTATAATATTCGTTTGATATTTATATTAGTTTGAGAGCGACATGTGTACATAATGAGGTGATAAATATTTCATTTTTATTACTGCAAATTGGCTCCTTAATCAAATTTAGCGTTGATGATTTATAGAAAAGCAAAAAGAGAAAAGAGTAAATATTATTTTTAGAGCACGGAAAGTTGTCTATTAAAAATACATATAGGCATCGCGTCCGAAGTTAAACATATGTTTTCTCTGAATGTACAATCGGGAATGAAGGAATAACGCGAACTGACTCAAACATTCGAAAACTTTAATAATTAGTTAGTACGGTTTAAAATTCACAACTCGCGTCCTTAAATATTCATTGTACAGCCACTTCCTGAAATGCTTGTGGAAAATTAAATTGGTCTAAAACACTATTAATAATATAGAAATTGAATTCACCACTATGACGGTTTTGAGCTTCGTTGCTGCTTTGGATACCCCCCAATGATGATACCATATGAGGCATGTGAGCTTCACTTGGCTGAGGGGGGTACCCCCTTGCGGCTTCGACGCTCGAAAAAGTTGTAGTGCTAAATCCAATTTCCATATCTTTAGTAGTGTTTTCGAGCCTCGGATCTTCCAATCAGCATTCCAAGAGTGGCCGACGATGGATATTTCAGGGGTAAGTACCCTACAAGGGAATTTCTATTTTCTTGCATGACTTGTTGAGCAAATTCTCGCGCGTCTCACGTCATCATCGCAAACGAAACGGTAACCGAAAGAATTGTGAAAATCGACTATAAACATTAAAGATAAACTCATCTATCATGATTAAATAGCATTTACGTTTATATGCATTCGCTCTGACCTTTCGCCAGTTATTTTTTCGATTTGATAGCTTCGCTAAAGAAATCCACACGCGTACATTGCGAAATAACTAGATTAACTGAAGCGATTACGAGTTTCATCATGAGATAAACAGTTTTTCCAAAGCTGGCGAACGCGCGCGCCGATTACTCAATAATTGAAAATCCTCAAGGCGTACAACGTGTGGTGTACATGGTAGGATATCGATGGCCTCGCGAAATATAATAATAGATAGTTTTAAAGCAATAATATTGCGCGAGTTGCGCGTGCGACGCCAACTTTAAACTATTAACAAAGCGTGCGCTCGAAACACTCACTCTATTATTTGCAATGCATTCGCATTCGAGCACTTGTAATTTCCCGTTCTTAGTGAACGTGAACTGCAAAGTCTTACACTTTGGTGCCGCGTTGAAAGAGCAACACGAAGCGAATGCGTTCAGCTTGGTCCGACGTGAAATGCAAATCGAAAACATTTATACGTCGTCGTATAGTGTCTTAAGGGGCTCTAAGACGCCAACGCCGTCGTCGGCAGCGGGGGCGGCGCAACGTGTAGAAACTCAGCTGGGAATTGCATTCGTTGAAGAGAGGCGCGCGCGCGAGCGATATGATCTTCTTGTTCTTCCTGTTCCGAGTCGAGAGTTGGCTGCTGGCGCGTACAATGCATACGCGCGCGACTTTGACGCTTTTCTCACGAGAGGGAATATTTCCGGTGTAATCCTCGAACGGCTTTGCGAACGTGCGCTAAGCCCTTTCAATTGTTTAACATTTCATCCGTCATTGAATATAATACTTTGAGATATTTCTCGCTCCTTTCTTCTTGCAACTTGCAGCCTACATTTTTACCATTATTTTTTTCGGGTGCCACAAAATATTTTTTGCGGTTGAAGTTAATGAAGATTTATCAGCAATGGGTCTTAATTACGACTTGATAAAAAAGCAATAAATTCTCGCGTTTGAAACGTGTCACTTTTACGCTGGCAAATTTTGGCGCTTTTTCACGAGAATTGTGAGGTAAATTTGGGTTGTTATTTTAAGCTGTGACCATAATTCAGGGATTTGCACTTTACCCAATTGCACGCTGCTGCTGCTTGCTGTGGCTGAGGGGTGAAAAAGTTTGAAACTTGCTGAGTTTGTGCATAATTTCTGGAAGAGAGGTTGTTATGCCATGCCACTGGAGATATGAGAGAAGGAAGTCAACAAACCCGTTTTATTATTCAGTACGGTATCGTTAAATATTGCTGTCGCGCGCGCGCGTGTGCTAAACGAGCGCAATGCATAAATAAGATGAATCATTAGTTTATATTAATTTAGCCCGCCATTTAACAAACAAGCGTACAAACAAACGCGAGATAAGAAAGTGAAATGTCTTGTTTAACATTAGCTGGAGCGCCCGCGTGCTGAGCGAGAATTAATTGTGGAAAAAGTTGCAATTCCATGGAGAGTGGAGCGGAAGTAGCCGGAAAAGTCAGTCAAACGTGCTAATAACTTTGTTTCGTAATGCGGGGGAGTAATTCTTCCGGGAAAAAGTGCGTGTAGATTACGAAGAGGCGAACGCGCGCGCCTGCCAGCCAGACACATGCGCGAATAACGATGATGATGGTAAAGCAAAGCGGAAAAGCGGAAAAGTGGAATGCGCGTGTGGGTGTGCGTTGTAGGTCAGTGAGGCTAAGGTTAAGCCATTCATTTCAATTTGCGTCCGGCGCGTTTCATTTCATTTCCATTCCATTCCGTTCTGATTCGAGCCTTGTGCGCGCGCGTCTGTACGTCCTTTTAGTTAGTTTTGTTGTTGTCCGCTCGAGGAGGAAAAGGACTTGCTGCTGGCGCGGGATGAGCGAGCAGAGGAGCATCACACAACGAAGATGCTTCTTTACCGGTTCGGACGCGGAACGCACCGCACTCAACGCATTATCCCTCGCTACATTTTAATTAACGCATAATACGACTTTGATTTATTCATTGATATCGTCTACACACGCACCCTATTAAGCAGGGTTGGATTTCGACCCTTTCGCAGTGTCTATTTCTAAGATTGAAACTGCCCCGACGCGTCGCGACGTCATTTTGTTATCATGACTGGAATTAATTTAAATTGAATTGCATTTTAAATTAGCACAACAACACGCGGCACGGCGACAACAAACGCTCGGTCGTCCTTGAACAATTAGCCGCCAACTTCTTTGAGTGCCGCTCGAAGTAATCGATAATAATTGGCGATGCAATTGCAATTAAATTCGCTCCTGGCGGGAAATGAAATGTGGAATAAAAAAGCAAACACACACGTACACAGCAACACAAAGGGGGGAAGTGCAGCGCACGTCATAGTTGAATTATTAACGTGTGCGTCGCGACGCCGTGAATCATTGACGCGTTGACGTCATTCACGGTGCATACATTCAATTATCCTTTTAATGGATACGTACCGCTTGCGACAAAAAAATGTTCATTCATAATATTTAAACACGCATATTGAATAATTGATTTTCTCTGAATGCATTCGTATTGTTTGAAACAATTGTATTCATTTATAGATTTATTTATAATGCACGAGTAAGTAGCATGCGCACATTTTGCATTCGCAAAATACTTTGCGTTTGAGGGACATGCGTGGTTTATTATGTGGACGGTGTTGTTGTTGTTGTTGTTGTTAATGAAGCGGGCACGCGTAAATAAGCGCATTATTGCTAATCGCGAACGCTTGTGTGTGCATTTGTCAAAACAAATATTTAATGAGTTGGCTGCTTGCCTGCCAGCCTGCAAACTGGAATGCCAGCGTCGGTAAATTGCAATATCGCTGCGGCTATTTGTTAATATGTGCCTGCTTGCTTGCTTGCTTGCTTGCTGCTCGCCGCCAGAGTTGTTGCCGTTGTTACACGTGCATAATACAAATATGTTGATCGAGAGGGTCAGACAATCAATTTACTAATTTAATTATGCGTTCCGCGCCGCACAGAATGCAGATAAATATCGCATTATCCTGCGCACCATGAATAATTGATATTTAGGCGTATGGGTAGTTGTTGCAGCTGTAAGGAATTGAAGCGAGTAGTGGCGGTTAATGGTGGTTGGGATTTTGAAGTCGATGAATAATTTGAAGAGCTTTAAAAGCTATTCGACGGATATTACTTATTGGCATGCTGGAAGTGTTTTTATCCAATCGTTCATTCATTAGTAGTTGCGGTTTTTTTCGTATTGCATTGTTATTTATACCACCCCACAGTTATTGGATCGGACGGGTTGGTTGGTTGGTTGGTGGCAATCGTCATTTATTCATGATGCATTTCTTGTGCGCTTCTTGTGACCTTCTTTTAGAATAATATTCAGCGGCGGCGAGCATAAATCTAAAATCGATATATGCCAACTACGTTGACTTGCAGCGGTCGTCGTTCTCGCGGCGGCGGCAAACAGCGGGAATGCCGCTCGTTTTCTAATAATAATGATTGCGTAAATACGGCTTACAAATGGATATCTTGCTTAATTGCTTATTTGTCTTTCGGTTTATATCTTCTTGCCAGATATAAAGAGGCGCGCGCGCACGTGCAGTTTTGAGTTGAATGAATGATTTCAAATTTTTTATAGAGAGCATTAAAAATAGAGTGCTTTTGTTTTTATTTTATCTCTGGATTAAAACTTAAAACTTGCTGCGATTTGATGAAGGAGGTGGAGTGCTGAGAGATAATAATTGCTATGATTAAAATATCGTTGTTTCAAGGAAAATATTGACATTGCTACTTTGCTTTTGTTTGATTGCGGTAATCATTGGCGTTTTATACAAAAAAAATGTAATCATTAGCTGCGATTGAATATTAAAGAGGCTAATTAGTAATTACGGAATATTTCGGATATATTTACGTAAATATTTTAGATCCTCATTATCTCGTAGTACATTTTTATTGAGTGGATTGTGAGATAGAACTCTCGCAATCATCACTAATTGAATAAATAGATCAAATTAAGCTAGTATTGCTTTTTCCATTTGTTATTAACACTATCTATCGCGTATTTGGATTGGAATTAAGCGAGGCGTATTGAGTGCACTGCGCGTTTATAATTTACTATCAGCGGACAAAAAAGGGAAGCGGCAATTATGCGGTTCGGCATATGCACGAGAAAGATGCGCTGATGAGAGTTACTAGACTACTTGACTAGTGGAGCACTCGAAAAGTTTTAATCGTGTTTGGGCTTTGCGCCAAATTAATTTACTTTTTGGCATTCATTGCGTATTTTATTATTCGACAGTAACTGCTGCTTTTGAATAGAAAAATATTAATCAGCGGATGATTTTCAGCATTTGCGAATTCTCACATTTTCCACATTTCCGCCGGTCGTAATATTGAATTACACATTATTTGGTTTTGGTGGGCTCATTATCGTATTATATCGTATTATTGAGCTCGGCTAGTTTGGATTACATTAAATATAATAGTTAAATTTGCATGGCGGATGAGAGGTATTATCGCATTTTGTATCGTCAAATATCAGCTGCTGCTGCTGGCTATTAGTCTATTGGCATATTGAATAGAGCGTTCCCGCTACCGCTCCTGCCGCCGCCGCCACCGTCACTGCTGTTGCTGTGGTCCGAAATAAAATTCTTTGTGCCTGAACCACCATCATGAATGATAATGATACGCTACGCCGTTAACTCGAAAACGTATTCAATGAAGTAAAGTGCGTGAACGTGTCGTATCATTTTCAAATTATCGCAGCAGTTAATTAAATTTTTCGCATATATCCCGTGTACGTTTTGTATTTTTTCGACGTGCGTTCATCATGGCCGCGCTATGAATTGAACACATTGTGATTCCTGTTTTTGCGTCAAATCCACCCAACACGGCCGGAATAATTCGCGCGTATTATCAGCGTGCTCGTATTTTTTCGACTTTATTTTTGTACTTCTTTGTCAACATTGCATTGCAATAATACGTTTTCGTTTGGGCTCGTTGGCATGATGATGATGATATTCGCGTGTTTTCAATTCTTCGGTTTTGTTTTTTTGCGACTGAATTCCGTGGCGCGGCACTGCGTAATTAAAACGCGCGTTAACACACTTGTAGGACGCGACGCAATGATGTTTTATGATGCGTTACGTGAACAGAATCATCATCACGCCACCGCCGATGTGATGATGATGATGATAGTCGCCGTGGTGAGTGCGGAAAATGCGTGCGAAAATAAAATAAAAAATCCGTTTGTATTTCTCTCGTGCTGCGTGCGGAACGGCCGGCGTTCGCTTATGGTGTGAATGAACGCCGGATGTGGGTCATTGCTTTAATAAAATATTGCATTCAACGAAAGGGTGAATGAGGGAGGAAGAACGACGACGCGCGGCGAGTGCTTTACGCTTTATCCTTATCATCGTTATCTTTATCCCGTGATCGGTGAACGCGCGCGGGGGTGCTCTCTGATTTTTCCTACGCATTCACTTCAGGTGTTTACAATGGATGGCACTTATTCGCTTTGCTTGCTTGCTCGCAGGCTTGCTTTTTCGACCAAACGCGAAAAGCAAGCTCGCAAAACGTGATTTATGATTTTTATTCAGCTGATAGCATCTCGAAAGTGATACGATTAAATGTCTGGATGAATATCGCACATGTTTTTCACGTGTAACAAAAGGCTGTAGTTTAATTTCACGTAAATGCGTGTTATCATTGATAGATGTTTACGATAAAGCACTCGTTTCCTTGATTTAAACGACTATACCGGAAATTGAACGATTTGCTTAGAGTACTCACGTTTAAAGAGCGGTCTTTTTTTGAAAATAATTACTCTATTATTTGAATGTACTGATGAATCCAATTCTTATATCTGTAGTAGTATTTCAGTGGTTCGCATTTTCTTTCTCGACATTCCTAGATGGTGGTGTAGAGGTGCTATGGCTATCCGAGGAGATTTCCATGGTAAGTGCCCTATAATGGGATTTGTATTTCTCCTTTTTGAACTCTGACTCGTGTTATCATGTATGCGATCATCGGTGAACGGCTGCCGTTTGCCGGCGTCGATTTTCTCAGCGTGTTTGTAAGCGCACATACCGGAAACTGGACGGTTTGCTTAGTTGCGTCTTGTGCAAATAGTATGCAAATGCGCAAAACAATTTGTGCCATTATTCGGTATCATTGTGCGCTAATTGAAGTTTGGTTTGCGCGTCCGGTGCGCGCATTTCCTGCATTTATGAATTATGCATGACCAACCCCAATATCATAGCGGGAATATATTATCGAGTTTCCCATGGAATTTTCTTGCGCGTCGCAATAGTATACAATTATTAGCAATTTATGCAAATGGCGAAAAGAGAGAAAACGAAAACGGAAAGAAAAGTTTACACTGTTTGTTTCGATTCGTGTACGAGTGGAACGAAACGAAAAACATTGTCAATCGCACAGTGGAGCACACAATACGCGCGCGCGTGTGTGTGTGTGTGCACGGATAATTAATAACTTTGTGGCACGTAATGCGGCGAAAAGATTAATTAATTCAGCAGACGCGATCTATCCCTATCTCTCTGCAACAATCTTGCGCATTCACAGTGAATTTTATACCAGCACGTAGATGCTCGCAGCAGGTGAATTATTACGATTCTATTTTTATCCCGGCGCTCGAATTTCATCATGATATATAAAAATTTTGCTACTTTTTTGCTTTTCTATTCCACGACCAACACAAAGTGACATTGTAAATTAGTCGACAGCTGAACGCGCGCACACTGTGCCTAGTTCGTAGTCTATGTACATCTTGCAAATTGGATCGTGCGATTGCAACACGCGTTTCTACTACACTCGCTCGTTACAATTAATAGGCGAACATTGTTCTCACGTTGAGAGTGTACGTTGTACAAGAAAAAAAAACAGAGAGTAAATAAAACTATCCTCGAGCACGCAATGAACTTCATGCTTCCATTGCCGCCGCCAGTGTTTCAATCGGTGGTGTGTGTATGCGTGCGAGTTTATAATGTGTATACGCTTGATTAATTGCGCTCTGCGACTTGAATAAATATCGAAGTCAGGATCAAGTTCACTCTGTCAGTCAGCTAGCTAGTGCTCACAACAGCAAACCACACAAGCTCTTATGCTCGGCTAACGCGTATGCTTTATTTATTTGCGAGCGTTTGGCGTCTACGTCTTCATTCATAAATTATGAACATTACGAGTACACGATTGCCGCCACCGCCACCACCACCATCGTCACGATGACATTACATTATTATTCCGGCGCATTGAATTCAAGAGCTCAATTCGTTCGCGTCGCGGCGGTTCGGTTTGGTTCTATCAACTTTACGCGGCAATAGTAACGTGGAAACATGGAAAACGTGTCGTTGCGGCTTGGGAAATGCGTTAGCGTTGCTAAGAAGTAATTGACATGAAGTGTAGATACTGACACTTTACGCACGATGGAAGTGCAGAGCTAATATTGATAGTGGCTGTAAAATATTATTTAATTGCGCATAATGAGAGGGGAACTGCACGCGGGAATTGAATATGCGCTATGATGAAAGTGGAAATGATAAATTTTTCGTGGTAATTTGCAAAGTACTCGGCGAGAATAGTCGGATATTCGACGCGGCACGCGTCTAAAGAGCATCTTTAGGGATGTTTTATCGCTTTATAGTTGGCGCAAAAGGCGGCGTGAAGAGTCGCGAAAGGAGCGCGGCGCGTAGCGTTTGGAGATAATCGTGTCTATAAATAATTTGCGATGCACGATGAGGAAGCAAGTGCACCTCGGGGCTGTGTCGTCGTCGTAGCCGCCACCACCACTGCCACCGACGTCGGCGTTATTATTGCAGCGATCGATTTGAACGAACGAACGAACAACGAATAATTCAATATGCAAATATCTCATTAAAAATTGATCAAGTGACGTAAATATTGTCCTTTCGTGCATGTGCTGCGTATCTGCTAGCAATTTATTCGATAGATTAGCACTTCATGTTCAAGGATAATGAGTGAGTTTTATAATGATGTTTTATAATGATTTACTACTTAACGTAGAAAAAATTACAGGAAAGGTCTTTAATCTTTCCGGCAGGATAATTAAGCAATTTAATTGAACTTGATTTTGTATTACAGGTCTTTGATAGTTGATAGTTTACTTTTTTACACTTGGTACATAATTAGTACATATTCTAATTACTCAATTATTTATTTCAATTTAATGCTGATTCAAGGACTTACGGTGGAATTATGTCCAACGGTAGGCAATGTGATAGGAGGAATGAATGACCTTTGAAAATGGAATTCGAAATTGCGATTTTGTAAGTCGCACTTAATTTACTTTCTTTATTACCGCTTTTGACGCAATTGAAAGCGCGCGCTCGCAAATTTCGGGGGACGGGGCCGCAAAGAAAAGCAAAGCCCATGGTTAATTTATAAGACGCGAAAAGTTGTGGGTGCCCAACGCGACGCGCGCAAGAACAAAAGTAGTAAATTAGTGGGAATTTGAATTTGAGAATGAAATAAGGAGCGGAGCGCGTATAAAGGAATGAGTAGGCAATTTGGCGTGCTGAATATACTCTTATACTCTTACTCTCATTTCGCTCGGTTCGGTCGCACGACATAAAGGCGAAAGTGTTGTATTTCATTCGCAGCCCGTTGATTTTATGCGTTTACGGATTTTTGACGATGAACGCTCTGGCGAATTACTAAGAAGGGTGGGCGACGATATTGAGTAAGGGCGCTTGTTAGTTGGCGAGTTTAATTAAACTTTGCCTTTGCGCACACAGAACATTTCTCGCTTCATTTGCATGACAAATTTCGTAAATTTCATATTATTATTATTATTATTATTATTATCGTGAGTATTATTTGTAGGATAGTCGTAAATACGTAATTTCTACAAATATTTGAGGTGCGCTCACGACGCAGACCATTAATTGAACAATTGCGGTAATTTAAGTATTAATTGAAAGCGGATGTACGGAATTAATTTGTGCGCGCGGTCGGAATTTATTCATTCGTTCGTTCGTTTGGTTGCGTGCGCAAGAAATTTATTCGCATTTATTCTCAAGCTCAATTTCTTAGCATTCTCTTTGATTTCCTAGGTTCTTTCTTCTTACTTTGCGCGCCGAGTGAATTGCACTCGAGTTTGTGTTTGTTTAACACACCGTTGTCGACGCCGACGACGCCGCTTTTCCTGCAATTGCGACAGAGAGAAATCAGCGCACTCGCGAACGGTTCAATTTAATCCGATTTCTTTCTGTGAATGCGCTAGTTATTCGCGTTCGCGCGTATTGAATTCCTTTTTTTTTGTGCTGCGCTGTTTGAGACGGATGGATGTTACCTTAAAGTTATCGCGGCGCTCGCGGAAGCGATGAAGATGATTTGAAGCGGCGCGTGTGGTGGTGTTTGAGTAATTAAATCCTCTTTTGAATAAATTAACGAGCGGACTATTTGAAGTTAATTAATTAGTCATAAATTTATTTAAGAAGTTGCGTTAGAAAACTCGAATTGCGAGCGAAGAGAAAGAAAAGAAATAAAAATAGAAATGTCAGTCGAATGAATACAAAACAAGATTTTTTCATTGAGTGCGCTAGCGCTTGCCCTTTTTTGCGTTGGTTTCGCGTAGGTAAACAAGTCGTACTGTAAGGGCAAAGTTGGTCCTTAAATTAAAAATTCTCTTGGATAACTTCATTTCGCGTTAGGGGTAAAGCCGGCGGCGGCAGCGTCAGCGGCAGTGCGTACACTGGTTTCGCACTCGTCCGCGGGTGAATGAACGGTCGCATTATGGTTTGGTGTTGGATCTTGTTCAACGTCTTCATTTTGCGCAAAAAACGAAGAAAAATACGCGCGCTAAGAATGGAAATGAGAATTAGAATATGAATATAAAAACAAGAAGAATACGAAGAATATCTGAAGCGAAGGATTGACGGAATCACAAATGACACACAAGTGCGTGCAGAAGAAAAGTATCAAGTCGAAAGGGAGGTGGATGAAAAGGGATTTTATTTTATTCAACGCATTTACGTGTTATCAGTATTTTTGAGCGGCGAACATTACACGTGTCGAAAAAATAAGGTTGTCTGGTAAATAATTTTGCGTATTTTTATCGGGATGATGGATGAAAAATATTGTTGGAAAGGTCAATTTTTTAGGAAATTTTATTTTTCGGTGTATACATATATTGCAAATTCTAATTTGCATTTGAGAAGGTCTAAAAATAGCTGTTTGAAATATTCATCGACGTAATAATATTTTTGACAAAAATAAAAAGTAATCATCTTTGGCTGTTTTCATAGCTAATTTTAGATTTCTTTCTTGCTTTTTTCTTGAATCATGTCATCGACAGGTACCAATTTGTATACCTGCCGCCACTGTAGCCGCCGCCAATATAGTTTGTCGTGTTATTGGTACGTTAAAGTGCTCATTATTGCACATATTTTTATCAAACGAATTTCGACGTTTTAAACGAGCACTATCGATAGTTACGTGCGACCCAAGTTTGCGTCGTTTGTCGAGTTGGTAGCAATAAAACGTCCAATTAATAACAACAATTTCTCGGAGCATTATTTTACGAGCGTCTAAACTGGAAACTAAACGAAACTAGACGACGCGTACGAACTTGGAAATGGCGCAATTCGTGGCGGATGGACGCTTTTAATACTTTACTTAATCCTCTCGCTTATGCTTTGCATGTGCAGCCGCCAGCGCTCCGAACGAACGAAGAAACCGTACGATACAATACGCGGCATAAAATTAATGCAGGTGAATGTGTGTTCGAGCGAACGATGTGCCATTAAAAACTTTGCATTTTTATTTCTGCAAGTTCAACCTTTTTTCGCTGCACCCAGTAAAAAAAGATTTCATTTCATGTGCGTGCATCACCACCAACGCGAACTCGTCTCCGCATTTACTTTTTCGACACACTCGTTTAACGTGCGCCGCTTTGGCGTCGAATCATTTAGTAGGTCGGGTTTTGAGCTGTCAAACTTTTTTCATTCGACGCTCATCGCGGCGTCCAACGATTTGAACGCGAATTAATTGCCAAGCGCCACTGAAAATATTCGGCTTAATTAGCTTTGTACATTGACGCAAAAAATTGCGCAAAACCCGTTTGCAAATGGGGTGATAATTGATTAGCAAAGTCATCGCAACTAATTAAGACGAGAAATAATTATTTATCGCCGATCAACCGATTCGTATCTTTTATCTCTTATTTATATTCGTGCTCAAGTCGCCAATTGATCGATGATTAATTAATGCGGCGCTTACTGGTCGATTGAGCGATTAAGAAAACGCAAACGAAAATAAATTATTCGATTATTTTCGGTTCGGAGTGAGTAAGTATTTGTCATTTTACTTTACACAAATGCAGTGTGTAATTATCTTAATTTGAAGCTATTTGTGTATATGGCTGCGTAGATACAAAGAACGCTTTATGCCCTCTGCCCCCGCAACAAGCCCGCGTTTCGCTTTTGCGACGAGTCTAATTGAAATGCGCGCGTTCCATTCACCCTTTCGCTTCTCTCTATCGTTCCAACAGCGCATTAACGTATTAATGGTAAACTAGCAAGAGAACGAAAATATCGCGCGCGCCGCATGTTTGGAATTGACATTGGTTTACAAATGATACCACGCCGACTACATTTTCACTCTCGCGGCGAGGAGTTTTCGGGGGATGTTGATGGCGCGCGCCACGCCGCTATGCCTCAATGTGCGCATACATGTGTATGTAATTCCCGGGGAGGCAATCGTAATTAACAATACGGGTCGTAGAATGGCAAAAGTACACTGGGTAACATTATTTTAACAACCGCGCCCACTCGAGATTTTATTATGTTATTAATTAAACCCGCAAACGCGCGAATAAAGCGCATAGTGTTGTGCTGTTGTTCTGGCCCATTCAAGTCGATTGAGCGCGGTGGCGGCGGCGGGCAGGCACAACATCAGTTTACCGAAAATTTTGATGCTACATAAATCAAGCTAACGCATATGTATGTAGTCGTCGACGATGCGATGCGATGCACTTCTCTATCCTCGTGTACGTAAACTTGATTGACTTGATTGTAGTTTTCCATCAAATATTTGGCCATCGCACAAACACCACACCAGTTTCGTTCCATTCTCTCTCACTCGCCCGAGTTATAAATAAACCACCTATGCTTCGCGTTTCACCCATACATACGAACGAACGAACGAACGAGAGAACGTTTAAACAATCAACTTGTCAAACGGTTTATTTGCTCACTCGGAGACAGAGCGTGCATTATTTTATTTTACATTCTGTTTATTTAATCGACGTTTTTTGGATATTAAATGTAAATGAAATATGGATGGATGGAGGGGGCCGTGGTGTGAGGGATATGTGGGGGGTGGATTAAAATATATTTCCATAAAAATACAATCAAATATTTAATAACTTTTATGGACGTGGAAAAAATGAACAAAAATGCAACTGGTTTATCAAAAACGGAAACGTATTTTTTATGGATGGCACAATATGTGAGGTATTCAAATATTTATTTAGAGACGGGGGAGGTGCGCAAATATTTAAAGCATTAATATAAAGGGTTGCTGAAACGCAAACGGGGGTGGCTTTATGAAAGGAAATGGCAGTTTAATTGCGTTGTTTTAATAAATCGTTTTGAGTAGCAGTTAGTGTTGTGTTGGCATCGGCGGTGCAGCGAAACAAACAGCACACGCGTGGATTTCCCTTTGCGCCGCATACGGCATTCCAGGGGTGGCGGCTGGGAAAAAGTACACGGGAGAGGAAATACCCTAGCGCACGGTAAATAAAGGTCGGCGCGGCGAACACGGTGAACACGACGACCATTGGAAAAGTTTTTCCGTCGGGCAATAAATAGTATATTGATTTGTAAGTGTTTGTTGTGCTTTTGTCGTCGATGCTCCTTGGGTGAATAAATATAACCCGAGAAAGAACAACGCGCGCGTACGCACACACAAATTGCAAGAGAAGGGACTAAAAGGGAATAAAAAGGAACAAAACGTATACGCGCTCGCGAGTGCCTCTTGAGCTGTCTGTCTGTCTATCTATCTATCTATCTATCGGTTCTGTTTGTTGATTGTCAAAATGCTGGAAGTTGTCGGCGCTCAATTGAACGATGAAGAACGAGAGGCAGAGATTGTCTATTACTAGCCAAAATTGATAGAATAATAAAGTCTGAATCCGGAGAAGAGCGACTTCGTACAATGAATGCTCAATTTAATTTCAATCGCAAGATAAATATTTTGCATATACACAGCGTCAATATGAAAAGTAAAATGTCAATTTCATTTTGCATATTTTTATGCTAATTTAATTTCGCCTTTGTAAACAATTCATTTCATTATGGCGGGATGCAAGAAATCAAGGCAAGGTTTTCTTGTAATGCAGAGTGAAAATCGTTGAATACCGAATGAGGACGAAGAAGTTAAGTCCATTCGCGTTAAAAGTTTCGCTTTGCGTCCGATGGCTATAATTGAATGTATTTTGCGCTGTGTTTATTACGCTTCGTCGTATTTCCTCATTGCTCGCGCAATACTTTAGTGCTCATTTATCCGAATCTTTATCGGGTTAGCGCACGAAGGCATAAGCAGAGTGAACGACTCGAAAGTCCTTAAGCGGTGGTGAGAAAGGAGCACGCGCGGCGCAAAGTTTTCCTCTTCAATACGGCTAAACTTTTGCTTTGCTTCGCTTTGCTTGCGCGCCACCGTCTATAGAAGTAGGTACTAAGTAAAAGTACTTGTTCAATTTATGCTCTGGCCTTTGCTCTACGACTCTAGGCTGGCCGGAAATCGTATAAAATGCCATTGATTAATTAATGATGCAAATAAGTTGTGCATGTGATTGAATGCTTTTTGATTGAAGCAGCTGCAGTTGCACATTGAATTGAATGAAAGCCGGGTGCGCACACTTGACAGAAATGAAAAATGTCAGGACGAAAGCGAGATAAATGATGCATCCCAATGGAGGATGGACCGTTGGACGAAAAGCGGGAAGAATGGGGTATTGTGACATCGCAAGTCACTCGCTTTCTCTCAAACTTTGCGGACCCATAAGTGGCATATGCGTGCTCAAGTAACTGTTTCATTCTTCATTCACTTTGTTCGCAAAATCGACAGCTATGCATTATAATTGTGCGCTCGATCTCGTTTCTTTTCTATCTTTCCTTCGCGGCGGCTTTTTTTTTCTGCGGGATTGCGTTTTCAGAGTGTGTGATGCAAGGTCATCTTGCCTGCTGGACGAGCCAGGGGTGGTTGGGTGGTTGCACTATTGGGATTTGAAGCACTTTTACATCTCATTACTCTTTACTCTCTGCGTTTCTTTTGCGTTTGCGCCGCAAGCAATTTATGATGCCTTTTCGGTGTGTATTGAGAGGATGCAGGATGGAGGCGGTAAGTAAGGTGCATGACGAGTGTTTGCACGCACTTGACGGTTGGCGGCGGTTGGTGTGGCGAACGTGCGAAAGTTGGCAAGTTAATTGCGTGCGTCAATATGACTAATGCGTGTTTGCTTTGCTCCTTCGGTGTTAGCTACTTGAACGAACGAACGAACGAACGTCTTCATCGAAGATGTGTCATCGCCGCGATAATTCAATCAATCAATTTTCTCGCCTTCTGACTTTGAATGATGTTCATATTGTAAGCGTGCTCGGTACGCGCGCTGCGTTTTTGTTCTTTTTTTAGCATGTAAACTAACGACACAATGCGAATATTAAGAGAGAAAAAAATTTTCGGTCTTTTTATAAAAAAGAACAAAATATTGTTCAAATTGAATTTTATACTAGAATAGGAAATAATGCCGGAAGCACGTTGAATGAATTTCAAAGGACGTTTTGTGCTAAAAAATTAAACGCGATAAAAATATTACGAGAAGAAAGTAAAGCAATTTTTCTAGTTGCAAACTTTTACAACACTTGTATTTTTTGTGCGTAAGACCTGCACAAGGACGACGAACGACGTTTTTTTGAGCAGTACATCTTCTTAAGCCTCCTTAAGATAAATGCGTCGCACTGCTGGTGCTGTGCTCTTCGCGTGAGAGTCGCAGTTGAGGAGAAAAAATCGCGGAACGGCGGAATGGATAAAAGGATCGAAAAGTTTGGTCGGATATTTCCAGTCTTAGTGCGCAAAATGCCAAAACTCCTAATAACCAAACGGTGCGCGTATTAAAACGCATCGCATCCTTTATTTTTTCGTGCGTTTTATTGGACTTGCATTTTACTACGTCGGTAATAATAATATTATAGGATTGAGCTTCATAAATCTGATGCGAAATTGCTTGAAAATTCTCCACCGCAAACGACTGCGGTGATCTTCGTCTGTGTCGCGCCTCTCGAGATATTATATTAGACGTTTGTTCGTTTTATTTTTCGGCGTGGACGTTAGTGCGCGCGGAATTCAATCACAGTTGTCGTAAAACTTTGATCGCCCTCTTCGCGCTTAAATCACTCGCGCAAGACGCTGCAGAAACGTATTATTTCTGTTATACTGGGCGAAGAAGCGCGCCGGCAGGCTTGAAGTGAGAGCAGATCGCGCGATTATTAAATGAACATTCACCTCCAGCCATTTGCAGGATGACCTGTAGCATGACAGATGACTGAAGACATTAGGGGAGATCTTATTTGGTCTGTCAGTTTTTTTGTTTGTTTTATTCTGGAGTGCGGTTCGTGGCGTCATGCGAAAAAACGTTTACGGGAGCTGTGCGTGCATTAGCGTTGTGTTGCTTAAGGGTTGAAACGTCGCGTGGCATAAAGGATGAAAAGCATAAAGCATGGAAGAGGTTATTTAAAGTCACTTTAGTTGTCGCGTTTTAAGGCTCTGCATTTGTTTGTCGAGTGCTTGGAAATTGTTCATTTTTTAATCGTCAAATGAATAATCTCGCAATTGAAACACGGTTAGTGATTTGCGCAAACTTTTTTATGCCAGCAAGAAGAGCATTCATGGTGCGAATTGTATTTTTGGACGTTTTGAAATGCTCCGTTTGTGATTTGTCGTATTTGAATGAACTGGCTAAAAATCATGCGGGATTAATGTTGTCAGGAACAATGAAGAGTGTGCTTTTCGTTTTTGCACGCTCGTGACTGACTGACAATGCGCATCATGAAATTCGCGCTAAATTTTGCAAAATCTGTTTCCGGCATTCAATTTTTTTTTTGGTTGTGCGCCGAATTGTTATTGAAAACTAAGGCGCATTGATGCAATCAATAATGAGTTATCAGTTCGATGCTGCTAGGATCGGAAGTAAATTGTCGATTTATTTTATTTTCAGTGTCATTGTTTATGCGCTGATAAATACGGATAACGCGTAATTGCTTTTTCATTGAGTGTTATTATTATTATTCTTTCGTTTACCTCGTTTGCTGCGTTTATCAGTCTCCCAATATATTTACTCGAATTATTTAACTATTATAATTATTGATCAGGCAAGGCAAGTTTATAGTGGCGCTATTATTATTATTAGGAATCGTAATGAGCTTTAATTATAATTGGAAATTTCAATTTTAAATTAATATGCAATACCATGCAATTTTGCGTGCATGCTGCGTGTATGCATGTAATAATGCAATACCAATAGCAATGGCAATGGCAAAAGCGAAATGTTCCGCAAATATAATTTGTTTTGTTTAATTTCAATATGAGTTTACATTACGACTAGGTATTTGTTTACTTTTTTGCTGTGCGCTATGTTTATTTGCAATCAAGGTAAATATGGTGTAAATATTTAGATGATTTGATTGTTTAATTTATATTTGCACAGCTGCGTCTCGTATGAAATTTCGCAGAATTGATGAAATACTTGATATCTTTAAAATTTAATTATAAGCATGAAAGAAAATTGAAATTAACTGGAAATCGGGCGAAAAACATGAGACAAATTTCAGGTAAATTTCACATGATATTAAATTTTAACGGAAGTTGACAGAGATTTAGAACAATGGTTTGTTTACGACGTGAACGATGGATTATTTTTAATTATGCAGCAAGTATGAGTTGTACTTGACACTTGGATGGGGGTTTGTACGTAAGAGGGGTAGCTCTTGTAAAGAGTGCAGCTCGCAGCTGAATAAAATAGCAGGACGTAGAATTTTGAAAAAAGTCAACCGTGGTTGAAATTCACGCTGAGGTTGAGGGATTGGGCGGGTTCAAAGGCTGTAATTATTTCAATTACGAATATACGTTGGTTGTAAGCGCAAACAGGACGCACGCGGGCGCGCTGGAGTAAAAATTAATTGCAGACTTGCTCTCCACTTTGCGCCTAAAAATTTATCACACGTAAAACTTGCATACGCGCGCATATTTTGCGGTTGAGAGACCTGACGTGTTTTAATTTAATTTCATTATTTATCGCCGAGTGGTATTATCACACTATTTTTACTGGGTAGGTAAATTTAATTAAAAATGCAAATTTACCATTTGCATAGTACATTTTTGCGGTATTTTTGCTTGTCGATGGAAAGACGACTCGTGAGAGGCGAAGAGAACAATAGTGAAATATGTACGAGTATTGGAAAATGTACTCTGCGAATTTTACGATGGAATTTACACTTTTTGAAAGCTTTTCGAGAGCGTTGCTAGCGGCAAGGTGGTTTTAAGCCGCCGCCGTCCGCGCAGTCCTTTTACAATCCGTAAGAATTCCTGGTATTCTTCACATTCTGCGCTGCTTGAGGGATGTTTCGTCGAGATACGCGCGCGTGCGCATTTCCGCTTTATCCTTTCCGGCTACGACGATAAAAAGCACAAAGTACACGCGTTTTTCTTTTTTTTATGGCTGGCTCTCTATGATCAGATGGTGGATACGTAGACGTATTGCATTATTTTATGATCTTTGGAAATAATGAATTTATTGAGTGGAGTTCGGCGAAACGAAAGTCTATTTTCGGCCGGGGTTTTCGTGTTCCTTCCAATCTTAAATCAATGTCGAAATTGCGAGTTTAATTCAGCGGCTTAATTGCATATGAGCGCGTGGGCCTTTCCGGCCGAGTTTCCAGCCACCGCCATCGTCATCGTCGTCGCTGCCGCCGCCAGTTTCAGAGACCAGCAGCAGCAGCAGCAAGGGCTATTTCTGTTTACCGCTTTCCGCTGTTACGCCTTGTGAATTATGCGTGACTTTTCCGGTTTTGAGCCGACACAGCACGCAACTATTGTGATGCATGTTTAGTTTCCATTTGATTTGTGCTTGCATCAATTGGAACGCAATTTTCGTTAATTATTCGACTCCAATGAAAAGAAAACTGAGTAAAATTACAACGATTTTGATTTGGCAATGAAGCGAAACGGCAAACGCACTTTATCGAATTAATTAGCGCAATGAAGCGTTGCGAATGTGTGCGGGAAATCTCATTATTATCATTATCGCCAGTCGGCTTGCGCGGCGATCGTTTCTGTGATTAGTGCTCGCAGCCTAATGCGTCTCATTTCGTTTCGTTAATTTCTTTTTCGGCGCGCCGCTGCTACTCACCTCGAACGAGGGTTAGTATCCCAAGGGGCATGACGAGGATTGCCACCATCAGATCGGTGATCGCCAGCGACATGAGGAAGTAATTGGTAACGTTTTGCAGCCGGCGCTCCCACGTGATGGCCAGACAGACGAGGATATTGCCGGCGGCGGTGCCAATTACGAGCACGAGTGCCAGCAGTGCCCACCAATTGTTGAACTCTTCGGTTGCCGTCGCGGCTGTATTTTCAAAAATGCTCTCGTTGCTGAACACATTTGTTGCTGCGGCTGTCGTACGTGCTGTGGCGTTGGCGAAATTAAGCCATGACGATGTTGAGGATGCATTCTCAAAGAACACGTTGGTAACGCGCGCAAAAAATAAACTCGCGTCCGCCGCGCCGTCCACGATTGGATTGTAGTAATCGAAGAAGAGCGCGTCCTCGTCCTGCGTGTCCGACTGAGCTTTGACTTGCGAATCGCCGAACACTTCTTCGTCGGAGGACGACATCCTGCTGCGTGAAATTGCAATTGCAGTGTTGCGTTCACATTGTGATTGGTTATCACTAGTTTCCTTTTTTCGGCTGCGCGTTTTTGGGTGCGTAATTCGAATGGTAACACTTGGAAAATTCTGCAATTTGTATGTAATTTATCTATCGCATACGCGTATTTCCGCGTCTCGTTCGCGTGTGTGTCGCGTTCGGTCGAATCGCGCGCGCCGTCTGTTCGTGGATTGCTGCCGTCGGTGCCGCCGCCGCCGTCGTCGGTGGGTTTGCGCGCGTTGGCGACGACAAACGCAGGCGCACGTTGCTGCCGCGCTAAACCATATTACATTCGCACTTTTACTCATTCGCCTACCTGATGAGTGCGTTGTTTTCTTTCTCGGAACGAAACACTACATTACTTTACACGGTGGAGGCGCGCAGGCAACAACAGCACTTACTTACTCTATTCAATTTCAGTCAGTCGGCGCTGAATTAAACACAAATGGGAAATGGAATAAATGGCAAGCAAATTCAAATGTCATTAAGGATTTTGAGAAACGAGCGGACGTCTCGCCGCTCTCCCTCACTCGCCGCGCACGCACGTTTATCTATTTTTAGCGGGCGAGCGGCGATAAAATTTAATTGAAATGAAATTTTTATACATTCGAACGTAAAAATGGCAGAGCGGGCGGGCGGTTTTCCAATTTAAGTTGCTGCGCCCGAATAATAACCAAACATGAAACACTCGTTACCATTACTTTTGCCATCGCTGGCATCGCTGCCGCCGCTGACGCCGCCTCCATAGTCATCAGCACAGTCATCGTTATGTTATCATTACAGCCATCGTATTTCTTGGGCGCGTGCGGTATACGCTATGCACAATGTGGACGGAACAATCGTGCGCGAGCGATGGCGAAAGTGGCTTGTAAAAATAACAAATTGTTGTTGGACGGCGGCGGCGGCGGCGTGTTTTAATACGCTTCAATGTCGGATTAAGCACTTGTTTGCTCGTAAAGTGCGCCCCGTTAAAGTTTAAGTTGCGCGCACACGCAATCATGAGCGCGAACTGCCGCCGCCACCGCAAGAAAGCATCAACAGCAGCAGCAGCACCCGCAGCAGTAGCAGCAACTTTGCGCGTGAAATCTCTTGCATTGTTTGCGCGTATTACTGCTTAGTACACTTGTTGTTTTTTTATCTCTTTGCCTATTCTCTGCGCCACCATAACCATAATGGGATGATGCGCCCAAGTGATGAATTTTGTGGTTATTGCTAGTTAAATCCTATTGCTATTAGCGCGGGCGTATGCTGAAATATGGGCTGGGATGGGAAAGTATATTTTGTGTTTGCTCTATTTTCGAAAATGCAACATCAACTCCATCACAGTGTTTAGCGCTTTTGACGTTGGCTCGTACATGTTGTATGGTAATAATAGATAATGGCCGCATATTAGGTGAGCAATCAAAACATCATTTATGCGTGTATTTCTTCGGCGAGCACGTATCATGTGCTGTTTAGAATTTGAATATGTGAATGTGAACATGTACATACAAGACGAGAGCGAAGCGAATGCATATTATTTGGTGCGAGCGTGCTTATAATATTTAGGTGGTAAGCAAACAAGCTTGTGACAAAGCGGGGTTCAAGGAAGATGTTGTGTGTAGGTTTGAGTGCGGATACTAGTTTGATAGTTGTAGCCGCCGTCACGCGGAGCCGCCCACACCACACGTGAACGTATTGAGAAATTCCGCAGCCGCTTTGTATGAATTTAAACAGGGGGTGAATGACGCACATTAAATAAATGTGTCTATTGCGCGCTCGCGACGGCAAAAGCAAGCAAACTCCGTAAGAGATCAATCCATTAGTAATGCGTTCTAAATGTCATTGTGGTAAGACTCAACAAGGCGATTAATATTACTTATTTATTTGCCGTAGCGAGTTTCAATTACATTTAGTGTTTGATTTATACAGCAAATGCGATTTCGGTACGGAGAAAATGCGCATCGCGCACGTATGGTTATTGATTAATAAGCAATTAATTAATGCATTATTATTTGTGCATTTCTCGGTATTTTCTAATTAATTTATGTCGCCATGCAGGTATAAAATAAGTTATGACGCAAATATAAACAAACGTGATGCGTCTGTTTATTATTTTATTTTGAAATGTTGATACAGTGTGTAGACCTACGCTTCCAGTCGATATTATTAATAAGTATTGTTATTAATTAACTCAGTTTTTAGAGTGGTGCACAAACACGCTTTATGATTCATTATTTTAAAATAGCTGATTTTCACGAGCAAAGGCAAGGTAAATGAAATCGTTTTTTGCCGGACGTATTTAGTTTATTTTTAGTGGCAATGTTTTCCGACGAATTAAATTATTCATTGCGCGGGTTTTGAAGTAGCTGCAAGCAGTGTTTGCAAAAGACTTTTAAAAGCATTTTTTAAAATTTAAAACTCTAAAAGTTTTTAGTTTTTAGCTAAGTAAAAGAGAATAATGCACTTGGTAATATGAAAAGTTATAACATGTTGCATGCGATGCGTTTATTTTCTCTTTGGTTTTCCGTTTTAGTTAAAGAGAGTTTAACAAATTTGATGTTTTATAAACGGGATTTGTATTATGCGCACGCGGTGTTCACGTTTGTCGTGTTTCTTCCTCGATGCGTTGCAGGTATAAGTTATTGCAGTCAACGGCATCGATTCCGCGACGATGTAAGGAAAGAAAGAAAATGCGGTACGAACGAGTAGCATACTTGAAAAGAAAATCGCTTGCAATGCACGCGCGCTCGTTGACGATGGGCGAGTGAAACGAGTACCAGGCATGATATTAAAGCGCGTCGTTCGCTCTCAGGACGATCAGGATATCTCGGTGCAATTCAACGCAACGAAACGAAACGCGTCCGTCGTCTTCTTCGGTTGCTTGAGTACATTTTTCATCATTTGTTCGCTGTATTATTATCGGTTTTTTGCGTGCGCGAGTAAATAGCTGAATGAATGCCGTAATCGATTTTAAAGTTTATTGTTTGCTGCCTGTTAGAGTTAATATGAAGTGAATTTATTGGTTATTTAATTATTAGGAGACATGCGCGCATAGGTGAACTTGAATGCGACGTGAAAGGACGAGTGAAGCGTGTGCGCTACGCCGAACAAGAACAAGCGAACGAGGCGCACTTAAGCGACGATCAATTAATTGAATTGTCCTCTCTCGCCGGTCGAGCTCGCGCTCGCGCGACTGCTATTATATTTCTCTTTCGGCCCTTTGAACAATCTAATTTCGCATTGACACGCATTCGAGTCGTGTACCTTTGCACGCTGTGCACTGCCGCGTGGCGCTTTGTCATTGCCACCTCCTCCATAACCACTGTCGCTGCTGCCGCTGCCGCCGCCACCGCCGCCACCGCCAGCGCCCGCCGACTAACTGATATTAGTCGAGTCGCATACAGCTGCCGCTTCGCTTCTTGTCATGCTTCACCTTTGACCAATTAGGCTGGTGAAAATTTTAATTTAAATTTAATATCAAACGTGGCGTTTTCTCGCAACTGCAAAAATGAGCAACGGTGTTGGAAAATATGCAAAAGTATTTAAAAATGCGCGGCGGGCGAGCGGGAGGAAGGAAGGAGGATATTTTATAATTGCATTCGTGCAATTGCGTCCGCTGAATACGGCGAAGACGACGTGCGCGTTTTTTATGGCTTATTGATTGCGGCCCATTGTCGCTTCAAGGGTCGAAGAGAATGGCGCGGCGGCAAAGAATGCGGAAAGTGAAAAAATTGCGTTTCGCCGGGTTGAGAGTGAAAAGGGCGGCGGGCGAGCGGGCACCGCAAAATAAAACTAATAAGCGAAGTCAATCTCCTGGAATTGATTGGGAAAAGAGGAGCAATCAAGCGTGGGGAGCCACTCATTCGTCGAACGTCAACGGTGGCTTCTTCTCGATGCCGGGCAGGAGTAGCAGTGATAATGCCGCTACTGCTGCTGCTGCTGCTGCTGCTGCTGCTTTGCAGAAGCGCAAACTTCGACTTTCTTACTTTGCACACTTTGCATAAACGACGCTCATTGAACAAACGTTTCGTTCAAATATGGGCCAAGAATTGCTGCATCTCTCGTGCAATTATTACATTTCGCTCGAATGCTTTCAGCGTTTCAGCACACTTCCGCTGAAAGTGCACTCACAGTGAATACCAATAAATTTATTTCTGCTTGCCGCGCGCCGTATTTGCGATTAGTGTTCGGTTTGAAGATTGAGAAATTTGTAGCGAGGCGGTAAACACGATACACACTACGGGGGGTGAGGAACGGGCGGGGGAGGGAAGAGATGTGGAGGTGGTTTTAATCCGGAATTAATTAAATCGAGGTAGCAATTTAGCGCACTCATCGATGATAGTTGGTAATCGCCGATAGGTAAATGCAATTGCGCGCGCGCGCTCGCTCCCGCACCCTCGCGCATTATCATCAATCGAGCCACTGAACGACGCGCATTGTGATGATGCACTCGAATGCAGCGCTAATTGCATTGCAATGTGCTTTGTTGCTCGCTCGTCGTTCCGTTTTCGGTTTGGGCGACAAGCATTTCATTTCATTTCATTTCATTTCAATTACTTAAATTGCAATTTGCGGCTTATTTAACGTTTTATTTCGCCAAGACTAAACACACGCATAACTTAATTATGCAGGAAGCGAGAGATGGGTGGTGAGTGGGTCGTGTTTCGCGAATAAACACTTGGCAATTGAATTCAAATCGATTGAATTGAGCGATGAAGACTTTTCGACTCTTATTTATTTATTACACCTACAAAATTCATCGGTGTGTTTAAAGATGCGAAAGACACGACGACCGCACGAATGAAGCGCGAAACGAAGGAGAGGAGGACGTAGAAGCTGAGGGGGCGGTTGGGAAATCCATTACGCGTAATATTCTTGTAACTAACACAGAGGTCGAATGTAAATGTAGGTACGTATTTGAGGGGAATATGTGGAAATGTATAATTCAGCAATGAATCGAAATGATTCAATATAACAACATATTTCGACTGCCTTACTCGCGTTTTTTATCAGCCGAAAACATTTTCACTCAAGTCCACCAGTTTCAACATAAATATTTTCAAAATTCGCCTTCCTCGTTCACTTGCTGGCTGGCTGCGTGCGTGCGTGCGTGCCTGCGTGCTTCATCTCCTGTTTGCCATTTATTTCCAGCCATTACGCGCGCTCTCCCTGTCGCAATTCAATTCGCGAAATGTACGCGAGTGAGAGCAGTATGGGGGTGAGCATCATCGCTGTCGTCGTCGTCGATACACATTGGCCGGATTTCATTTATTTTTAACGTAAATATAATAATAGGCTGTCCTCAAAATCAATTTGCCGTATTTTATTTTTCATTCCGCGATGGTGGCGGTGTGGCGCCGACATGCTGGATGGGATAAAGCGGGGGAAAGCTGCTTTTCCGTGCCGTAACGTGCTTACCCTCATCAGGAAAATCGGTTTGCGTACGATTCTTTTCAGAGGAAAACCGCCGAAAACGAAATGACGCACGAAAAACACGCGCGCGAAACACACGGACGAATAATAATGGCGCGTGTGCGATTTAATTGCACGATTTAGTTACAAGCAGTGCAAAGGACAAGCGCCAAAACAGGAATAATTAAAGCGGCAAATTCATTGGTTTTTAAACACAAACAGATGATTCATTTCATGCAAATATTTACCAACTCGTGCCTTTTTTGCCCGCTGCTTAGTTGACTCGCGGGGCCGCTAATGTTTGTTGTCGTTTATTTGCTTGATTTTATGCTAATTACTTTTGGTGTATTTTATAATTACATGACACTTTGTCATGCTAATTGTTCAATTAGTTTTTTTCCGGTGTATCGCGAACATAAGTGTCAGGCTAAATAATTTATTTCGTATGAAATTCAACGCGTATTCTTAAACTACTGATCAACTCTCGCTGGTGGTTATTTATACAAAATTAATTAATTTGAGTTTCGACTTAATCCTTTCCACTTTGTTCACGTCAAGCGCGATTAATTCATCTTATAATAGCTAGATTATTAATTGATCAACTTACTTTACAAATAAATTCATGCGCAAATTCAACACTCGTGCGTGAATAATGAATTAATATCAATTATCGGCAAGCGGGAAATGGAAATTTATGTAAGAAATTAAAAATACGCGTTGTTCATTCATTATTGACAGGCAGCAGGCGGATTATTAATACTTGTATTATATTATTATTATTATTATGATACGCGTCGTAAAGATAGAGCACGGTTGTTCGGCACGTACTTTGGCGAGTGTAATAAATCCAGAAGGAGCGCGCGAAACGCGTGCAGGACGAAGTAAATCGTGTAATGCGTTCGGCAAAGAGCGAACGCTGTTGATAGGAAACAAGTAGGCGCTTTGCATGCAGCGCGTAAATCCTGGAATCCTGGAACAAGGAGATAGTTTGTGTGCAGACGCATGCGTGAATTGGAAAATATTATGTGGATATTATTGGTGGAAAGCAGCGGTGAAAGCTGGAGAAGAAAAAAAATCCAAAAAACGAAGCGGGAAATTGCGCCGTCGATGGATTTTGTCTCGTCGATGTGTGATGCACGCATGTATGCATTCTATTGGAAAAATGTGCAGATGTGCAGGCGCAATTCCAAAGGAGACACGATTTACGGCCGGAGAGATTATAAAGTGGTCAGAGCCGCCCCGCACGCGCGCGTTGTGATGTAATCGAAATTGAAATTTATTGAGGGGGGCTGGGCGGATTCGCGTTTGCTCGCTATTGCGTCGAGTTTAATTATTCACGGCTTAATCGTAAATTTCCATTCGGCGGCACTGGCGGCGGGCGATTCTGCAACAGGATGCTTGAAAGTTTTGAACAGGCACGCGGTTTGCATGCAATATGGAAAACGACGAGCAAACTTTGCGCGCGCGCGCGCTGTGTGATCTTTCACCCTTTCACGCACCGTCCCACGATGTTCCACCCGGCGCGGAAAACGTTATAAATATTTTATGAAATCTTTGACGCAGCGTCGAGAGTGCGCACCCTCGCCATCCTGTAGCTCTCTAGCCGTGCTCGATACGCATTGATATGATGATGACGATGATGATCATCATGATGATGATAGCTAGCAGCAGCGCGCGTCACTCTTTCTTTTATCGGTTCGTCTGCGGCGTTTGCGCGATGTGCGATGAGCAGAGCGATATTATTCATAAAAGTTGAATTGCTTTTTGCGCAATTTATGGCGCATAGTTATGGAGCGTAATTAGGAAAATTACTCGCGCCCCGTCGACGTCATTTTGCTGCGCGTATTAATCACGCCGCTTTTTTCGCATTCTTTGAGCATATTTACGGAGAAGATAAGTTGGGCTAATTTTATATCTAAATACATTTTGCAAGTGCGCCCCCGGGCTGTGCGTGCTGCGTTCGGTGTTCCGTTTGTTGAGCATGTGATTTTTCCACTTGCATTTTTTCGCGCACCGGCTAAATGATGATAAGGATAATGAGGCGCTTTGCCGGAAGCGCAAAAAGCCGAGCGGGCGCAAGTGGGAAACGAATTAATGGAGGGATGCGCCGCCGCCGCCGCCGTCGACGTCGACGTCGTGTCGTCTCGTAGCGCTCAAGTGCGCATCACTTGAATTAATAACGACATTAGCAAGACAGTCTTTGTCTCAATTAGTGCAGGATGTGCGTCATTTTTTAAACGTGCGAATTGCAAATTAGCCCTTAGTAGCAGCTCTTTTCCATATTCACTCACGCTAGTTGTTTCGTTTTTTGCGCGCCGCCGCCGTGCACGCCAATTTAGTTTATAACTTGGCTGCTCACTCAAATTACCATCGATCTGTTTTGCGCGTGCTCCGCTCGAACTGTATGATAATGATGAACTATGCTAAGGGCGCGGGCCGCAGCGTGGAGGCGGAGGAAGTACGAATGTCACTCTGGTGCAATTCGCATCGAGATTTATTGCAATTTGCAATCGTGCTAATCTGATTTAAGTTTGCATATTGTTCGGAGCCGGGTGTCGCGCGTGAGAGACACCCTCGAGTCACTTGGCTGCGGTCTACTTGCGTCATTTGAATGCATAATTTTCGTAGGCGACAGCAAACTAGGTTCATTGCAGCCACTAATCCCATGTGGATGGATTAATATTAGTAATTGTATATGTTTTTAATGGGGTCGCTCTCAACGACGTGGATGGATCGCGATGGAATATTAAGCTACTTGCGCTCGGCACGCTAGTTACGGTATCGTGCAAAATGAGCTGCTCTACTACAGCTCCATAGTTGGCGGCGAATGAGCGTAAAATAACGAAGGTGCGAGCTAACGACTTGTACGTATATAGCTGAAGGCTGGCGATTATACGCCACTCGCGAAAATAACACTGGCGGGCCGGAAGGGATGTAAGTTTTAAAATCGACTATTTTTCAGTTTTACGAGCAGAATGCATATACGTACGTACGGTGCACGCCTTTCGTTTGCATGCGTTGGCGGCATGGCTAGGCCGCCCCTCTTAATCTTCGTAGGTTGCTTTCTTGTGTGTCTATTTCACTGCTCGTAAATAACAACGACCATTGCTGCAAACGACGACCGCGAAGAAATTCCCATCCGCGTGTAGATTGCATTCGGGGCAATTGCATTTTTATTATGTTTATTTGACCTGGGCGTGTATGCGTCCCGGGTTGAAATTAGGGAATAATTTATTTTAGATTAGTGTGCATGCCACTGCTCAGTAATTGAGTTATTTATTTTTGATATAGCATCAAGCAAATTAATTATCAATAATGATGAGAGGAATGAATATATAAATTATTAGTACAACAGGAAAACTATAATTAATTCAAAAATTAAATTTATGCAATGAAGAAGCGATCTCTTGGACATCTAGATTAAATGTCCTGAACGATAATATTAGGGTTGTGAAAGATAGCGGAAATCGTAGAATGCTGAAGGATTCTTTACGAGCAACCCTTATAGTGGAAAAGCTCAGTATCCTGGCTGAATTCTCGTGGGTAGATGGCGTTTGGCGCAAGGACGAACAGAATCCTGCGCGTGGCAAACGATCAATAATCACTCGCGTATATCGCAGGACGATATAAAGAGGGCAGCAATGTTTATAGGACGGAAATCTTCCTTGAAATTTTATTGCGCTATCCTGCAACGTTTCCCACAACAAGGGAGCGCTGCATTTGATATTAATCGCACTTTAATTAAATTTGAAATTAATGCTATGAGTTTGAGTGCATTATAAAATTGCACAAAGATTTAATATGGCAATTTACTCATCGCTCTAACTCTGAATATTATGAAAATGAATATTTTAATCGCATTACGTAGTTTGCAATATTAACGTGGCTTACATTGTGTGTTATGCGAACATTTTCGCATTTCACGAGCTCGTATGGCAATTAAACCAATTTGACCAACTAAGCCGCAACATTACAGACGCATTCATTGCGTTATTCGCTTATTCAGCGCATATTTCCGCTGCAATTCCCAACACGAGCGAACAATGGCATGCAAGCGCATCGCTGACAAGAGCGCGCCGCCGCCGGAGTACGGGGCGCAAAGCTGCAGTTGACTGGAGGTTTTGCATTATTATTGCGATGACATATACGCGAACAAGCACCACCCGCACGCATGCACGAGAGCAGGAAGCAATAATGTGTCACAAGTGAAATGCGTAATTCACAAAGCGAATGCAATTTCATATGATTTTCTTCCTTTTGCATTGCATTGTAATTCAATTAATTTCATTAGTTCTGTTGCTCCATTACACGAATGGGAAATGTGCAATTAATTATGGTTCATTAGTGGAGTAATTGTTGATGGGAAATGCTCAGAAAATATGCGAAGGCGGTTGTTTTAGGAACGGGAAAGTTTGCTTAAAGAAAGGCAATTTTCTCGTGAAAAAGCGTTATGTATTTTATCTCGCGAAGAAAAGTCTCGCAGGTGCGTGAAATAGTCGCGAAAGCAAGCGCCATTCATTCATTCGGTTTACTTGTTGTGCAATGCAAACGTACACACGCATTAATCATGCGGGTATCGCACGAGACAGCCGCTCATTTTCACGATTTATAGACGCAGCACAAGAGATGGAAACTTGTCGTGCGCAAATTTTGCAAGCTTTCCACGCGATGCGATGCCGCGCTGAAAACTTGATTTCTTTCTTCCTAGTTAAACTTTTTCGCGGCTCAGTGTGTAGGGCGCGCGAGCGGGGGAGGAAAGAGGTGGTGGTGGTGGTGGGTTTTAAGAATATTTTTTCCGGTGCGATGTGTGGGTAACTGCAACAGTTCGGCTTAAGAATGCGGGGCGTGAGTTGAAAGTTTGCGGCGGCCGTCAACTAAAGCGTGAAATAAAATTTGTAAGACGGCTAATTAGTAATTAGGCAGGCGCGGCGGCGGCTGAGCGAGGCGCTGGAATTTAATATTAATTGGCAGCGGCGGTGGCGGTGGCGGTGGTCGCGTGGCGCAAGTTTTAATTGGACGTTTTGCCACTTTTCATAATTTAGCGAAATTCATTTGTGGAAAGTTTGCATTTCGCGCACGCACCGACTAAGAATGTCGAACAATTCATATTTCATTCGCGTTCGCATTCATCAATCGTCATCATTATTCATTTGCGGGGCGGCGCGCGTGTGGCGGGCGATGATTCAAATGCTTCATATGTGCGCCACCATCGCCGTCTTCTTCGTCGTCGCGTATTTTTCTCGCCGCACAGAAATAGACTATGCAAACGCGAAGCAGCGCACGCACAATGATGCAGTCGAGTGGGGGCGGTGGTTAATATAGGCTGGCAATGGATGAGGGAATGAGGTGCACAAGAAATGAGCAGAGGGCGGAAAAATGAATTAACCAAATCGCGCAATGAAGTCAGCGCGGACATTTTTTTGAAAAGCATTTAAGTGTTTTTTCGCGCAAGCCATTTGGATTTAAACGATGTCATTTCGCCGGGCTTTGGTTCGTGCGCGTGTAAGAAGGCAAAATTCCTGTTTTCTTCAATTGGAAATGGAATTGTCTTTGCGGCTGCTTTTGTTGTGCGTTGTCTTTGTACGACAAGACGTTTTGTGCCCCGCCAAAACATTGCTCATCAGATTATTTCTTCTTTGTGGCTAGCAAAATTGTTGGAGATGTCGTTTAATCAATAACAACACAACACGATGGACGACTTTTACAATTAGATTCATTTCTTAGCATTCTTTATGATTTAAAAGAAATCGGACGCTAATTAAATTAGATTTTTTACACGTCAAGGGATCAAATTTACAGTATTATTTACACACTTCAATCTCGCACGCACTCTTCGTAAGTTGATTTGTAAAGGTATTTGTGTTTATTCGACTTGTTCTTTTTTTTTCACTCACTTGGCAAACGATTTTACCCCAATCTTTTCAATCGCAGCGTAATGTTATTACTCAATCAGATATTTGAATTGATACAATCGCAGTCGAAGAGAGTTTTGTGTGATCGCGAAATGCGAAGCAGCGAACGCGCTGCATGGTTTTCTTTTTTCGGTGCGCGTCAAGCGAGGCAGGCGGAGAAGGCTTATTGAATTTCACTTCAAATAATGGATGAAAAGAATGTCAACTCTTTCACGGGCGCGCATTCGATGGATGTGCCAAGAATGCGCCAACAAACAAAAAAAGAACGCGAAGCAGGGCAAGAAACACGGCACCTATAAACAAATTGACGGCAATGCGATTCGCACCCAACGGAGTTTTGCACGCTCAACAAAAACAAACACCCCTGATTCAATAAACACGAAATACTTCCGTATTTCAATGCGTGTTGAACACGTTCATCGATTTCCGATTGCAAACGTTTAGTTTGTGTTTATTTACGTAATGAGCGCGCGCAAAAGAATATCCGGTGCCTGGACAATTTGCGTCAAACTGTTTGGTTTGTACATTTGAAATTCGAGTAAGTACAAAGTTGCGAAATTGAATGGCACAGCAAAATATTTGCACCAGGTAATTTTCGTTTATTGCCGGATGAGTTTACAATTTTTGTGATTACGCTAAATTTCCATTTAAATGCAAATGCAATCAAAGAAACCAGGCGAATCCAAACAGGCGCGTTTTCGCGCTACTTGTCTTGAAAATAACAAACCTTGGCGGCGACGGCGGCAGCGGCGGCTACGATGGGTCCCGCGTTGTGGTGAGAAGGAGACACAAATGCACACAAATCTTAATTAGAGCGCCGCGTCCGATTAGCGCCATTAAAATGCAATTAAAACGATAATTCCATTTGAAACGTGTGCTGTGCTTCATTTCATCCTCGGCGCAGCGGCGTTGCACGCTCCCATCCGCCGAAAATGGATTTATTTCTGTCACTTGTTGAACTTCCTGTGTCTAGGAGATACATCTAATAAATGACGATGATTAAAATCAGAGTTTGTAATAATTTGACAAATTATTCGAATCGTATTTGGCGCATTTATACAAACGATTAATTAATCGACGGGGAGGTTTACAACGGAATTTATTTACGTGAAATGAAATAATAATTTAATAATAAAACATTTATTAATCTTCATTATTCATTAGTAACAACAGAATAATAGTAGTAATATAAATTACATCACGTGTATAATTTACATTAAACAGGGAAGACTAAGGGGAATTGCGGGACACAGGGAAAGTGGGAATAGAAAACATTTGTGCACTAGGTGGTTGGTGGTTGGTTTTTTTGTTGGTAACCATCATCTCATCTTAAATACATAAATATCCTTTTCGCTAGAGTTTCGCTACACATATTTAGTTTAAATATTAACAACAATTTGTTATATCTCTTAATTGATCATTTTGCATGCGCAAGAATACGAATGAGCAAACAACAAGTGATGAGAGAATAAGGGATCGTAACGGCGAAACGAGGGGAGGAATGGCAATTATTACATTATTAATATAATAGATAATACATTGATGAACATCACATTAATTCAATAATATGTTTTTTGGTAATTGGTATTGGTAGAGTGTTTGAATGCGCGTCGTGAGAGAACATTACAAATACTTTCATTTTTGATTACGTACGTAGACTGCTTCGTCTCGATCGCTAATTAACTATAATAATAATAATACAATGTGTGTTATGTCTCCCTGTAAGTTATCATTACAATTACGCATACTTAGACATTATTTGATCATCGTAACAATCGTAGGGATTGTGTGGAGAATTCGTAAGAATCAAATGGATAATTATTAATAGTAAATTCACTCGCTGATTGATTTGATTGGTTCTTCGATTGATTGATTGATTCATTAATTCAAGTCGCTGCTACTTGAATATATTCAAATTTTAAATGAGTCACTTTGAAATGCTTCGAATGCATTTCCTCATTCGCCCGACGTCACACACACGTGTAAACAAACGAAGTCTACCGAGAATAAACCTGTTCGCGATTTGACCTGCTAGACGAACCGAAAAAAGTCAGCTGACTGATAAGCAATAGCTTTTCGCTAGACGAAATGCTGTAGTGTGCAGCAAACTTCGGTCGTGCTAACCTCGTGGCGAATTTACTTAAGTTATTTCGGGCGTTTAGTTAGTGGTGTTAATCAAAATTAATCGCGGCGTGTGTACCAGCAATAATGGAATAAGAGAATATTACTTACAATGGGCGAATTAAACCAGGATTAAGCGGATATATTTTCATCGTCGTCATCTTAAACGTGAGTTGAAAGGTTATATTCTATTATTATGTGTCTGTATTTAACGTGTTACGGTGCGGCGAGAACAACAGAAAGGGAAATCGCGTTAATAATGCAATTTACAACAAATATTGCGTCAACGTGAAAATGCGGAAATGCGTAAAATTTATCATTAGAGATTGTCGTCAGTGTTTGTATTAATCGGAAATTGATTACACGTTTTGGCTGCAACGTAAACGCGCTCTCATCGTCAACATTACGCCATGTATCAATTGCATAAATTGCACAACGTCAATGTTAATTTTGCGCCGGCTGAAATTAATTTCATGCAATCATTTGTATCCATCAAGTACAGCAGCAGCACATTCACTTGGTTTATCTGCAATATGTAGTTGAATATTTGCGAGGACGCATATTTTATTGCTGAGCAAATATTTTTCTGCTGTGACATTGTTCATGAGTGGGAATGTCATTTTGGTGAGGCGCACTGCACTCTACGCCTAATGTCTCTCTTGTTTCAATAACAACAATACTTAGCGTATTCACTTACTTACATGGTAATAGGAAAGAGCTATGGTGATTTTCAAAATGATTTCATTTCTTTTCATATCAAGAACAAGTAATAATAATTTGTCTTGTTCTACATAGACTATCTTAACAAGTATTCATCTTAGGCTAGCTTAGCGTAGATATTTCACAAAAATACAATACTGATCAAGAGGTGTGCCAGCCACAACGTTTCGCTGGCAAATGTTTAGTTTCGTGGTCAAGTTTGGTGTGGCAAATTTTTAGTATGCTCTGCGCCGGCGGCGAGTGTTAGACACGTTGCGGTTGGCGGATACGCGCATGCATATTTAGCAGTCGTGGTCCTGATAAGCGTCGGAGCGCTCGTGGTGGAAATTCGCCGACGGCGTGCGCGTGACGACCATGTACGAAGACTCGGTGGAGGCGGGCGTCAGCAGCGGTGTGCCCTGCAGACTGATGGCGAGCGGCAGCGCCGACGGCGTGCACAAACTGGCCGCCCCGCGGCTCTCGTTCACGGACCGATAGCGAACTGGTCGTGATAGCCTGTCGTGCGATGAATGAGCGCATGCATGTTGAATTGTATTAGAGAAGAGCACAGAGACAAAAACGTAAGAAAGCAAGCCAACAGACGGGCGGAATCAATTTGAATGCATTACCTTTGGCACTTGCACAACAAGAGTCGAATGAATGCGGCGCGAAACGTGCGATTGAAGATGGTGTAGATGATCGGATTGATGGTGGAGCTCACGTAGCCCAGCCACAGGCAGACGACGACCACGTGTTCGGGCACGTTGCACGATGGGCACGCGGCGAAGATGATGTTGAGGATGAAGAACGGCGCCCAGCACAGGACGAACGTGAAGAAGACGAGCCCAAGCACTTTGGACGCTTTCTGTTCGGTCGCCACTGAATTCACCGACATGTTTTTGCGCTTCGCCACGCGTCCAGTCAAGAGCCTGCGAATGAATGTCATAATTGCAAAAGGTTAATTGGTAAATTCATTCATTCAATTCACGTTTTTTGCATTGCGTTCGCTGAAGAAGAAGTGCGCCACGAATAATTCGCGTTAATTAACTCGATTACGTCTGTGAGAGCATGAAGAAAGTATTTTTTGGCCAACAAGCGTTTTTTCAGAAATGTGTTCGAAAATCACAATTTTAAGTATAAATTAATAACGAATCCTTGAGTTAATTTAATCATGGTGAAACCTGCACGAGATAATTAAGCCAGAACAAGAGCGCGAGTGGGAGAGAGAGACACTGCCAAGGGTGGGTGGCGGTCTGGAATATTAATTAGGATCACGCAAGAAGTAACTTTTAGGCTCTTAGGCTCTTTCGTTTGCTGCTTGCTGATAATCAAATTTCATTCGAAGCAAGTACACATAGGTAGTGTGGTAGTACGTTAGGAAAACATTAGAGAATATGCAGCAGCAGGAGTGTAAACATTGCAACAATGCAACAAGACCGCCAATGGCATCTTTGCCGCCGTCCTCTAGCAGTGAACGACGTACACATTGCTGTTGTCCAATGGTATCATCAATTTGTTTACTTTGTGCAGCATTTATGTGCGCATTTATTATATCGTTTGTTGTTGCGTACGAATAGTGCCGCTGCGCCTGCACAACAATGCTTGTGTGTTGGTTGCCGCCTCTGTGGTCTTATCGCGTTCACATCCTGCGGGTTGGCGGCGCGTCGGCACGTGCCATAATAAAGATGTCGCTTATACGGTTATCGCCGCCATGCACCGCTAACGGTGCGTACATTGTTCTTGCATTAAACGACTAAATTACTCTATTCCCAGCGTATTTTCAGCGCGGCGACGAGCAGAACACATTTTTGAGTGCTTAGTTTGTAATACAGACAAATGCAGTTGACAACTTGGAAATAAGTTTAACTTTGTGAGGCGGTGTTGATTTCTCATTCGTCGGAGAATTCTTTTCTTTCGAATGTCGCAAATAACGGCTGAGCAAGCAGCAGAATTCTCACGGAAAATTTGTCGCGGAAAATCGGCCTAAAAGCTTAGTGCAATACATTTTACACGTGCTTGAAAAATTCAACGCAACTCTTTTGAATAAAATTTAATTTCTCATGGTATGATTAAAGTTGTTTCGCTGGTGTTTTTCGGCATTTAGCAGTAATGAAAATGGTATTAAAGGACATTCGCGGAAAAGAATGGAAATTTTATGTTATAAAAATGTTATAAAAAAAAGATTTTAAATAGGTACTCATTATTACAGATCAATAACGAACGAGCACATGAATGTAAATTGCGGCTGTCATTATTTTGATATTGCGTTGTCGTTCGTTTGATGATCGCGCTGTTGTTTTTGGCAGCGCGGCGCAGAGTACAAAAGCAAAGAGCGCGCACTGCGGTGGGCGGCCAACGAGTGTGTATTACAATGCGTAGGCGGTTGGTGTACAGATATGACGAAAACATGTTGGCGGCGACAAACACACCGCGTGGCGGTGGTGCGACCGCGCGGCGTTGAAACATCTGAAGAGTGCGTGCGTACTTTACGCACAATACGCGGCAGATCGGCGGCAGCGGCGGTGGCGGTGGCGAGCGGTGTCATTAAATTTCACTCACGCATCGACGCGCATTGTTTTCCAATCGAATCAAACAAAGTGCAGTGAATGCATGCAGTCAAACGATGCGAAATTTCCATATAAATTAAACACAACTATGCTTGTATGACAGACGGAAATGAAAGAATATGTCGGGCCGTAGCAATGTTCCGCGAAAATAGATTACGTGCGAATAATACGCTATTTTTCATAATACGGTAACGAGTTTAGTATAAATATTTATATTCATATGCTATGCAGATTACTATGAAATTTGAAGCGGACGAGAAAAGTCTAGAAATGATTAGTACGCATATGAAAAATGTTGAAGTAGTTTTCGACTCTGATTTGTTTTGCAGCGCATTGAATGCGATTCGATATGACAGTACGATATTGCATTGGTCATGTGGCAATTCCACATCGTTTTTCGCGTATTGCGGTGATGGTTCTGTAAATAGAGAAGAGAAATGCTAAGTTTGATTTCCCTGCGATGGCAATTCGGGTATTGATGTTGCTTAGAGAAGACAGCACCAGCTGAAGGAGGAAATAGGCAAGAAGAAACAAGAAGTTTGCTTATCGAACGGATGCGCCACAACTTTATCGGGTTATTTCCTATTTGCGTACTCGCTGCCGATAAAAATATTACCTATTTATAGAAGTGGAAGAAGCGCGCATATTCTTGGAATAAAATGAATCCTGGAATTCTCGTGTAAGGTAAATTTACATTGCCGATATTTGCAGAGGTGAACGCCGTGTGTTGAATTGAAAGCAACTAACGATTTGTTGGTCTTTAAGTCGTGGATTTGTTGGCGTTAAGTGTTTAATCGAAGCGGTTATAGCGTTTCATTTAATGCATGGCATGGCTGGGATCGAATTGAGTGTGTATTTATTGATAGCAAGCGTTGCTCCCGTCTGTAGTTTAGTTGATAACTTCAATTAAGTTCAATTAGCGCATCGCCAGCACGAATTCCGAATTTCCCAATTTGAGAACTCAGTCGAACACTAACGCGCGGCGCGCTGTAATAACCGACTAAATATAAGTTGCTAATAGCTTTAACGCAATTACGCCCGTAAGACAAATACAGCTCTCGGATTAATTTAGCACGTGTCTGTGCGATATCTTCAAAGACTTTCGATACGCTCCTCTTGCATCACGCAGATATTCGGAATATAATTGCGCGTCCGTCGCGTCGCGTCAAAGAAAATCAAATATTTCCCCCGCTAATTATAGTATTCGAAATTGTTGTTTACTTTGTCGGAAAATCACTTTTGATTTCTTGTTAACCAACCGGCGGCATAGTGGTTGCTGTGAGCATATGAAATGAAATGTGAAAACGGAAGAAATGTAAATATGAAATGAGATGATGGGTCAGTAAGCATATAATTGGAGATGGCACACTCGGTGTAGCTTAATTTAGACGAGCCTGTTCGTTAGCTAGTCGCCGACTAACAAGTTGGTTTCGGTGTGGACTATGAAAGGACGACGAGAGATCCTTATTTGCCCGGCGCACTTTACTCCTCTTGGTCTTGCCGCGAGAGGAGAAGACTCATTCGTAACGATGTTATCATCGTCATCCAGGCACGCAGCACACGCGCTCAGCTTGCGGGGTGGGCGAAAGGTCGAGACCCCCCTTTGCTCTCTCCGCGTTTACTTACTTTGCTTGTTAAATAAGCTGCCACAGACATCTTTTTCTGCGTTTCGCAGTAAGTGAGTGGAGTGCGGTTTGCGTGCGTATATAACGAGTAGCGACGGCAGCGGTGGCGGTTGCTTGCTGCTGTATGATCCTGTCACCACTGCCACAGCCGCCACGCAAGTCTCAACTTGACCAAATTTGTCACAAAAACAACCTTCGTCGAGTGGTGTGTTTGATGAGATTTTGATTGTTACCTGCGACATCATTAAGTTGCACGAAAAAACACTGAAGTGTTTAAAAATATAATGTTTTTATAATACGAAGACGAAATTCAGTTTTTCTAGATGGAGTAAAATCTGGTTTTAACTAACTAGATGTAAATTCAACGCAGCTCATACGAGAGGGTGAAGTAGTTGCTTGTAACGAGCGTCGTATGTAATGACAAAGTGCACTTTTTTGATGCATTTGATTTATGGTTGATTTTGTGCTCAAACGTATATGATTATTATTCTGACATTATCCGTAAATGTTAATGTTCCATTTGGCCGCACGCTTGACATGTAACATAATAACAATACAACCGTTGAAAACAAGGCAGGAGCAATGCGAATAATTCAAAAGCGCCGCAAACGACACGACACAGCCGAGAGCGCGCACGGCTCTTTTAATGCAATGAGGTATATTTGCGAGCCGATGATGTTGATGATAATATTATGCGGCTATTTATTACACGAAACAAACGCGAATTACAGAAGTGGAGAGTTGAAATGATATTATTGTAGTTGAAAGTTTTGATTGCGCTTGTGCGCCGGCCTAACAAACGCTTTTATGCCATGTTTTGCGCTCTGGCGTTTCGCCCTTTTCGTTTATATTCTATTGTATTTCATATTTCATTCTGTGTGGGGGGTTGCGCGCCCGCCAGCCAGCCCGCTATCTATTCATTATTTTGTTTCGTACGCGAATATATGCGCGGAGAAGAAGGCACATATGAGTATGGCCATTACGATTTTGGACAACCGAAATAAAGAGCGAGAATCATCATCATCATCGCGGTGAGCGCGTCACGGGGTGAAGATGCGAGGATATTTCGCGTTGGGGCGGTGGAAGTGGCGTGCGGCATAAAGGCGATAACGTACTTTTGCACCCTTCACAGCTCAGCTCAGCTCAGCGCAGCTCAACTCGGCCGACAGACAGACGACGGACAGAACGTGTACAGCACTCGTAACCTATTCGCGTTCAGTTAAAAGGCGGCAAACGGGGATAACAACAATTGTGCTCAATGGTCGGGGGGGTTGTGTACGGTCTGCTTAACAATTTATACCCGGCTATTTTCATCCTATTGCGTTTGTTTGTTTGTTTATTAAGCGCGAGCACGCACGCCACTTTTCCGCCGCGTTTTTTCCAAACACTGCCGCTGCCGCCGCCGCCGCCGACGTTCTCCCTTGTTATACATTTATTTTTTATTTTATTTGTACGTTTAAGGTCGCCGCTACGTTTTTCGTCCTCGCGGGTGAGCGTGCGTTGCCTCTCGCTGAGCAATTGCGGCAATATTATTATTATTCGTAGAAATTTCGGCCAAGTTTATATCTTCCAAAACTTTTTTTCTCGCGAGCCGCGCGTCGTTTTTCTTTTTGTTCTCCTTATCGCATTGAATTTTTTCGCGTTCCTCTTTTGTGCAGCGAGCTACTTTTATCGTGCGGATAATTAAGGGAACGTCACTCATAGAAGGGGATTTAAGAACTCATTGTTTGCTGTCAAGCGCGAGCTCGCGCGCGCGAACGGAAGGAAAGCGATAGTATTAGTATTATGGTGATGCTTGCCACCGGCTGCCGCCTTTCGTTTAATTAAAAGTAATTTAATCCGGCCTGAATTTTCACAGCAGCATCATCATCATCATCAGTAACATACGATCACAATGTCATTGAACGTTCGTTCGCGCTCAATAAAATTCCGACGCATTCCTCATCGTTTGTTTGGCGATTATTTTGTTTCGCGCTTCACTCACCTGAAATTCAAGTTGGACGGCACGCTATTCAATTGCAGCTTCAACGAGCGCAAGTTGAAATTGCGCGTTTCGCGTGCAATGTTCTCGGGCGTTTGCGTGCCTTGATCGCGCGCCTTTGGCGGCGGGCCGTTCGTCGTTGTTGCGCCCCCGCCGCCGCTGCCGCCGTTGGTGTACGTCAATTGTGGGTTGGAGGCGCTGATGCGTAAATTGTTGCCCCTGCAACAAGGTGTTTTAATTAAATTTGACGAAACGGATACGTTTAATTAATTAATTAATTGGCAATTGCAATCGCGATAAAACTTGATACGCCGAGCCATGCACACGTACCTCTCGTTGACGTTGCCGCCCGCCGTTCGCCACATTGTGTGCGTGGAGATGGTGGCCGCCGTCGCCGCTGCCACGGCCGCGCCTGAAGACGTGTTGTTGCGGTCGTGCTTGAGCATGAAGCGGCCGCCGACGCGACGAAACACGCCATCCGCTTCCGGATGTTCGGCGGCGAAGCGGGCCTTCTTGCGGAGCAATTGTACGGTGAGCGCATAGGTCACGACCATGATGACCATTGGGATGTAGAAGGCGACCAGACTGCCGAACACGAAGAACGGACCGTTGTTGATGACGCATGTTCGCGGACCGGGCATTATGTTTTTGTGATTAATGATGCCTGCAAATTATTATCATTAGAGCCATTATTAATCAGTTGCCAACACTTTCTGGCTGTAATCTAGAATCTTGCGAAGTGGCTATAGATTTTTGTGCTTCTTATCCAGCTCTATTTATTCGCTTTTCTTGTCGCGCAAGGAATTCAGAAGTAAACAAGAAGCAGCCGTAGGAAGCGGGAAAGAAAAGTTGTGTTGTATGTTTGGTTATTCGATAGTTGCTTGATTTACCTGCGAGGAAAGCGGAATTGAGAAACGTGACTTATTTTTAGAACGCTGTGGGTGGATTGGAGGCGCGCCTCGAAGCGCTTTTAATTTAAAAGTGGTATAAATCAGGTTTCGCGTTACGCATTGTGTCGCTTTGTGCGCTCTATTTTCATCCGCTTGATCAGGCGCTGATTGCAATACGCGCACGCGAACAGAATTATAATTGCGGTGCATGCCACGTACGCCGCGACGTAGGTACGTACGTACTACTCACCCAGGACAGTGATCGAGCTGGATACCAGCATAGATAGCAGCCAAACGAGCGCGATTCGCAGGACGACCGTGCGCGTCGTGAAGCTGTGCCTCGTCTTTAGCGGATTTCGTATGCCGAGATAGCGATCCAGACTGATGAAGCACATGTGCATGATGGACGCTGAACACGCCAAAACGTCGCACGTCACGTACACGTTGCACCAAATCACGCCGAATGGCCAGTAGCCTGCAAGTAATCAGGAGATAATTATTAAATCATGTGCATAATTGACAACAAGTCATATTTAATGATCACAATTTCAATTCATCATGAATCTGTCAGGAGACTAAGAATGCGAAGAAAAAAGTATTTCCATCTGGGATAGAGGATCTTAGCTAGCAGTAGGATAATTCATTTTCTAGGATAAATTTGATATTAGAAAGAAAATTCTAGGCTTGGCGTGCTTGGCGACTATTAAATTTTAATTATGACTTGATTACTCTAAAGTTCTAATTACAGACATGAAACGAATAGATTTTTGTGAACATTTTATAATAACGAGCAATTTGATGTCGCTTTATATAATTGCGCTCCTGTGTTTTATATGGCAAAAGTATAAACGTTACGTATTAATTGTACACGCACGTAATTGACGCCAAGCGCAAACATTTCAAACGAAACAAACGACCCAACGAACAAGTGAACGAACGAGAGTGGGCGACAATTAATCAACGAGCGCAATTTGTCGCAAACAGTGGTGTAATAGGCGCCAATTTACACGTGAATACGTCTTTATTTGAGCCATACGCGTAACATTTCGCGTTTTTTATGACTCTGTCATACGTTTTTGCATTGCGTCTTTGTTTTGCGGTTGTTTGGCTTAATTTCGCCATTGCGTCTCGGCGCTATTAGAAAAGACGACTAGTTGGCAGTTTTTATTTTTCACTTTAAGGTTGTTAAGTGCAACTGTGAAATGCACTTAGCGCTAGTCGTTGTGCTCGTTTAAAAAGTAAATGCGCTTAGCGAATAAAGAAGTTTGCTGTCGCGCTCGTCGCACCCTCGCTACATTTCGTCGTACTGTATTTGTATTTACGAAAAGCCGTTTGTCAATTGAATTACACATGAAGCGCAATTCGTAGTTGTGCTTAAATATTTCACAAAGTCTTAAAGTGACGAATTACACGCTGGTTCAAATCCAGACGGAGATTTTTTAAAGTTTCGCCAGAATAGAAGTTGAAATGGAATGAGATTTCAATTATGTTTGAACATTGAAGATTTGCGCAGTGAATAGATTCGCCGACTGTGCAATAGTATTTTATACAAACATTTCATGTTAAATTGTCGATGTTTACCATCTTGAATGAAGTCAACGTCTGTCTGCCTGTCGCTTTATAGGGCAAGTGAAATGCTCCTCCGCAAAGAGGAAAAAAGTGAGTGGAAAAGGGAAAAGGGGAAAAATACGCGAAGGACACTGCATTAATTTGACTACATTACGACTTGTTGACTCTCGGCCGAGTCAAGCCCGCTTGCGGTCTTTTTTCACGATCAACTTGCTGACTTTTTTTGCTCTCATCAGCATGCCAGGCAGTATTTCGCATTTAACGTGTGTCTCTCATTCCTTTATCCCTTCGTGCTCGTGCGTTCCGCAAAGGGACAGGTAAAAACGAACATCACTCACTCGCAGAGTTGCATTTCAAACGCACGAAAACGACGACGACTGATCGTGTGTACGAAATGTCAGGACTTTTCAGTTATGGCACCCCCGCCGCCATCGGTGTCGTCTTGGGCGTGCGTTTTTTGCACCCGGCAGCGACAACATCCGTTTCCTGACTGTCGCTTTCGGTGATGCTGTCAATATATACGCACATTTATTTATTTTTTTCTGTAGTATAAATATATATGATTTAATGGGCACGCGTTTTCTGATTTCGTGGGCGCGACTTTACAATATATTTACATTTTTTTGCGCTGCGACGGAAGCATCAACAAGTAATGCGCGGGGGCGGCGTAAATATGGCAGCGGCCGGAAATGGAAATTGCAATATTATTACGTTGAGTTTGATTCGGACAAGCACGGCATGTTGCGTTGAGCTGTGAGCAAACGAAGCAAACGCAATGAATTGAATTAGCGTGTACGCGCGCGCGCGCGCGGGGAAATAATTTAATTTAATCATATGGAAGAGGAAGACTGAAGCGTAATTGCAAAGAGCATATTCGCATAATATCGCGAGACGGGAGAAAAATGTAGAGTAATCGCCGCGAGCAGACGTTCGCAGCGTATTTGATTATTTATGAGCTTGTGCAAAACGCTCGTACGCTTTATCAATGAATTGCAAATTGCAAATGCAATAACGAATGTACTTTATCAATTACGATTCTATTTTTCACAAGCCCACTTTGCCCTTTTACTACGTTAACATTGTATTTTGTAATTTTGAACTAATTTGTTGATTTTCTTTGTTACAGGTGAGTCTTTTGCTAATTCTACTCGAGCGGAGCATGTTATACAACAAACTAATAAGTGAGTAAGCAGGTTTTCTATGTATTTATTTATGCGATCATGAAAATGAAAATGAATGCGGTACGTACTCGTTTGGAAAACGATTGGCAAACGTTGTGCGGGCGTTGAGGTTGAATTGTTTGGAATACGAAAGTAGAGAGACGCGCTCACGATTTCCGGATTAATTACGCATGGATGAACAAAGACAAACACAAGTCGGAATACCGTCGAATAATAAAAACACAAACAGCAGCCTGAAGTGCTCGATTGCGGAAAACGTTGTGCGCAGATCTAACCTTGTGCGCTGATCCGATTTGATTTTTTCGGCGTTTTCCGCGCAATATTTCTTTTCTTCGTTTTCACGCGCCGCGTATTTGCATCGCATTGAATCTTGGCAATCAACTTTTATCCGGATGCGAGACGGACTAGCGGAGAGCCGCGCGGGCTCAACCAATTGATTTAATTACGAATTAGGCGATTGAATAATGCGAATTTGAATTGAGTACCTACCGAAATTAAAATACTGATCATTTGTTGCAATTTGCTCGAATTAACAGCGAACGAAAGCGGAAGACATACGATGTAGTTAATGATGGAAAATTTCTAGGAATGAAAGGCGAAATTCTATTTCATTTTGCGCGATCTATTGTAAAAATAAATTAATAAATGATGATGTGCTGTTGAGCGAACGCGAACGAATCGCAGAAAAATAGAACAGCAAAATGTATTCACTGAATTGCCTTTCCAATAATGTTTCCGGCATCATCAATCAATCAATTAATTACGTTGCTTTGATATTGCTTTTTTTTTTAGCTTTTATATCAGTTTTTAGAAAATTGCTAAACTTTTAAACTTGCCAGCGCATATTTCATTTAACGCAGCACTGATTAGCAAACTGGCGAGAATTGAGTAAGCCGATTAGATACGCATCAACGACGAATATAATGCGATTAATATTATTACAGTGCAGTGCGCAATGCATGCATAAGTTACCTACGCACCTACGTAGCGCACATAGAAAATTTGGTGCTGATAACAGCACTTTGGTAATTGCTTGGCGGCCCAGGGGCTCGCGGCGAACGGCTTGATGCGCACTCGTTATTCCCTATTGTTGCACACAATCAATTTGTGCATTGATAACATTCGCAAATATTGACAAAGCGGCCATGTGCATGCAGCCCTCAACAAACGCGCGCGCGAAACATGAACGCGATAAAAATCAATTTAACAGCGAAGCGCACGCCGCAACGCCCGCCAACGTATATTACTACAATAATAATGATTGCATGTTGATTATTAGCGTTTGTGGTGTAACCATTATCACCGCATGCATCAGCCAGCTAGTAGTGGTGCATGTGTAACGTTTACGATTATGATGATTGCCCGCAATTATGATTATCCTTGGAGTATACGCGAAGCTGGCTTAAAACTAAGTACTTTCTAGGCGCGTATTAATATCGCATGGTGTGTTGTTATAAACAATCACTTGTGGGCCATAAATTGAAACTAAATTGCTTTTTCGATGGGGTGTTAGTTTATTCAATTATTCAATTATGGCGATCGTAAAAGTTTATTTGAATTTTCTTTGGACTCTAATATTAATTACTATTATGATGAATCAATAGATGATAGTTGTGTTTAATTGTTTACGACTATAAATAAACACGGAGGATTATAAATGATATATTTCATTGGAGATAATCCCGCATTGACATTACGGGGTATGGTATTGAGAAGATATAAATAGGCGAACAGGCGGAAAGCGCAGAAGCTGCTTAGATTTAGGCGTATTCAACTTTCTTGAGCATTGCTATGCGCTGGTGGCATCGCTTTATGAACGCCAGCATGACTCGGAAGAGGGAACACAAATCTCTCCCTCGCTGCCGCCGCCAACAGCCAACAGCCAGCAGCCAGCAGCCGTCAGAATCGCAATAGTTGCGTTATTCCACCAGTGACTAGTAGATATGCGTACGAAGCGAGGCATTATTGAATGAGTATGGGAAGGAAGCGGACGTGTTTGCCTTTCGGCTGAATTAAGTTTGCTAATGAAGGTGTGCGCACATCGCATCGGCGTGCACTTTGTGCGCGGCGCCGAAGGACGACGAAAAGAAGGAAGCAAGCTAGCGAACAGGCACGCAAGCAAGCAAGCAATCCCATTGCGTATTAACCCAACTCTCGCTCGGTGAACCGAGCCGCCGCTCATGTCAAGCTCGTCGGCATTGTTGTGTCCGTCGTATTATCAATATTATTACTCTATCAGGAAAATTCATTCATTCGCGCGAGTGCGCCGCGGCGCTCCTTACTTCACATAGCCGTGCGGTGCGGTGCGGTGTGGCTCAAGGGCTAAATTAAATTATGCGATATTATCTTTGAGCTAATAGCATCCCGCGCAGCCACCTCTTTAACGCGTCCTAAATAAGCTTTAAGCCAAATTAACGTCGTCAAACTTTATTAGGTATTGAAAATTATGATTTCATTTTTCACATTTGCCGCGTTGTGCATTAAAAATTTACTTAGTTCGTTAGCTACCTAGCTGGCAGCGAGTTTTACTTTGGAATTTAAAGTGAGCGAAACAAAACGTAAGCAAAGTTGACAAAGTTGACAAAGTCGGCGGCGGGGCAGGCAATGCAGCCCACCACGATACGGCTTGAAGGCAAAGAAGCGCAAAGTAAAACAAGCAAAAAGAAATTTGTTAGGCGACTGAACATTGGAGGCAGCTGCACATCACGTTGTTGTGTTGTTGAATAATTTTTTACCGACTACCACCACGCTTACAGTTGCTGTTGGCGCTGCTGCCGCCACCACCACGAGAAAAGCTTTTGGCGAGTGACGATGATTATGCACACGCATGTTCCTTTCTTCGGGCGTCTTCTTCGTTAAACGCGCGGCTGTTGCTGGTGCGTGGAGCATGTGTTGGTCGTTTGGACTGTTTGGACGTTGATTAATTATCGCGCGTGTTTGTAATTAATTAAAATTGAAACGTCTTAAAAGGCGTCTGCGCGTCTCGGTGCACATTTTTGTCCCTTGTGTTTTTATTCGCGCGCGCGCACACACACAAGTTGATTACAGTTGATGATGTTTTCGCACGAAATGTTTCATAAAACTAAAAATTTATGAAGTTAATTAATTACACTGATAATATGCATACATGCAGCACCATACACTGTATTATTGCACAGTGCAATGCATGGAAATGGAGTCATTAATAAATGTAGTTTGACGCAATTTATTGCGAGAAGCGAATGTAATTTTGAACGGTAATAAAGTTGTCGATGCATTGTCGTCTCGCTTCTTGTGCGCGCAGCAGCAGTTGGTTACAAATCGATTTCGCGTATTTGTCGATGTAGTTTGTTCGTACTTTGCGCACTTCACTTTGGCGTTTAGTAGTAGTTTAGTTTAGTGGAATTGCCAAAAGTGTTTTGGCGCTTTGTTGCCAGCGCGAAATTGAGAATGGGGAGCGGGCAGCGGGGAGCGGGGACGACAAGCAATACGGAAAATCAAGACGTGAAGACGACGTTGATGATGTTGGCAAAGACAATGCGCTTTAAGATACTTGACAATACGCGCTGCTCAAAGTCGTACAAGTCGAGTGCTTCCTTTTACGCCTTTTGCGAAGCTCTCTCGCGCCGCGTTGCTTAAATGTTAAGGGTGAATCTAATTAAATTACATTTGACTCAATATGTGCTAATTACAATATGCGCCTAGTTGTTGTGAGCAATGTTAAAATTCGGCGTCGAGCGAGCGCGATTCAAATATTTTGTTTGCGGAGCGCGCGTTTGGCGCACTTGTGAATATTACGTTTCACTGCTAATTGAAATGTAATAAATGTTAATGAAATTGGAGAGATGCGCGAGTAATTATTTGATGTTTTAATATCTCTCATTACAATTAAATGAGCATTAGCTCGCTACTAATTAATTTCATCGACGATTTTTGCAAGTTTCAATTACCACTAAATAATTATTCGCAAACAATAATTGCAGGCTTTTGAATTACTTGACGAATAAAAATAAACAATAATTACGAAGCAATGGACACACACACACGCTCGACGCGATAAATTGACAATGGAGCGTTGAAATTTATTTTTTCGATTTTGATCGAGTTGATAATATTTGTTCTTGCCACTTGTTCGGCTATTATTGTCTGCATTGGTTTTTTCATGCTTACTCTTTTGTCAGTGTGCCGCCCACGCGAAAAATGCGCACCGCGCTGGAAGTAATTTAAATTGGCAAATTGAATCACAACATAGAAAATATATCAGCTGTATGGGGGAGGGTGGTTGATGGCGTGTTCTCTACGTGCCAATCAATCAATAATAAAACTCGACTCTTTGGTCGCCGCGCTCGACGAGGAGGAGAAGCGCACCGAGATAAAATAAAATAAAATAAAATACACACGCGATTAAATCACTTGAATCAATATTGGCGAAACGCGTCGGGCGGTTGAGCCGTGCCGCAAATGCAACAAGAGAACTTTGCGCGAAACAATGCGTCATTTAATTAAGGTCGTTGCGTGAAATTAATTAGACGCCGGCTGTTATTAAACAACACATTCGAGGCGGGGCAAGAACGTGCACGTGCGGTTTTTTCCAAAACGTAATTAAAAAATTATTTATCAGCAAATATCATGTGAGCAGTAGCCATGTAAGCGATGATTACATTTTGTAATTTATTTTATTTTGGCTAACAATTTAAATTTTTATACTTGGTGCTCGCGACACAGTGGAATACGCAGGTTAATTAAAGTTGCATCGCGTGCGTAATTAATTATCGTCATTATCATAAACATTATTGTTATCGTGGCAGCAGGCGGCTGTTAAATCTCGGCGGGAAAAATGACAAAAGAAAAATGCGGAAGGCGGCTGCAATCTATTATTAAAGATAAAGTCTTGATGCGCTGCGCTTTCGCCAGGAAGAGTAAGTAAGGCAGGAAGGTCCTTCGTTGCGTTGCGTTATTATCCTGATATAATACGCTTAGAACGAACTAGCGCTGGAGCAAAAATAATAATTTCTTGGCGAAATAATGGGCGGCGCGAGCAATTAAAATAATCCGCTTCATAAACGCGCTTTTTCGAAAAAAATTCCCTCATTGCCTTCCGGGCATTAAAACGCATTTTTAATACTTAAGAAATTCAATCAACCGACGTCGGCGGCGGCGTGCGCACTTGCGTCGACGAGTCAACTAATTGTGTGCGCTCGGAGAGAAAAAATTTTAAACTCGGTAATTAATGAGCGTTCTCGATGTAATTAATAATAATTGGTAGTGGACGAAATGAAAATTGAATTTGCGGATTTATTTTATTAGCTAGAAATATTTACCGACGTGTGTAGTTAGTTAGTTTAGATTATTTTTTTTTAACGAATTTCGGTTACAAATTGTTGCAATCCGTTTTGCAATTAAACCACATTAACCCAAATTACGAAAACTCTTGCGCGTTTGTTAATTCGGCGCAAAACAGGAAATACATTTAATGCGACTATTCAATCCATTTTCACCATATTGAATGAACGTGACACTGATAATTAAATGAAGCATAATTAAAACACTAATGGTCTATTTATTTTTCAACGCAGATTGCACGTAAACGCATTTATTTCATTGTAATAATAATGATGCAAATAATAACCATTTTCAATTCGACTGCGGTTTCATGCAAAACGCGCTTAAGCGATTCGGCAATATAGTGGCGTAATAGGAAATCGATTTTTACGACATTTTGAAGCGTTTAGCGAGAGGAGCGATGCCTCCCTCGTATTTTCCACGTATTTTCTCGCACCGAAAATCATTAAACCGGCCGACTAATGAGTCTTCATTTGCCGCTTGAGTATTTTTGCAGCGACATCTGCATGCGCGCACCCGCTGTGTTCCCTTTAAACTTTTTGCATGCGAAAAGAAGATATAGCAGAAGAAAAACAGAGGCTCTCTGTTAATCATTTAACTTTTAAACAGAAATTACACGCAACAATGAAAATTAGAGCACACTTGTTCGTAATATTTCAGCGTGCTTTCTTCATTTTTCTTCATCTTTATCTCGGCTTTCATCGCTTTTAGTTGCACGCTTCTTTCTTGCCCATGTAGATTGAGAACGCTTGCAATTACGGACTTAATTTGTAATTCTCCAACAGCACCGAATATCTGACGATAAATGTTTGAGCACTCGCAGATAATTTTTTGTTCTAGAGCGCGTGTGCGACATACTTTAACTTCACAATTAGTGTTATTTAAATTGGACAAGTTTAGCTTAATTTTCTTTTATGATAATAATCGTGGGCGAAAACATTTAGCACTCGAATGAAGCTATTAAAGGAGGCTTCTGTGGTTGTACTTTATTAAGTAGACTTTGTATATTCGTAAGCTGGCGGCAAGAGGAGCGATGAGCGAGAAGTTATTCAAGACGTGAATACCCAAGACACAAATTTACGTTGTTGATAATCCGCGAACGTATAATTACACGCACCATTCGTAATCAAAAAGCAAGCGTACTTTGCAACTTGTTAAGTGCATGTTGATCGTCGTCGTCGTTTGTTCGTTCGTTCGTTCGTTCATTCGTTCGCTATATTGCTGTTGATTCTCGCCACGCTATTGTTCCTCTTTGTCTGCGTTATGTGCTTGAGTCTTTCACTTGACTCATCATCGAACATTGAAGATTATAACGTATACAGAAAGACACGCTGAAGCGCGCGAACAAGATTGCTTGAACGATTCGTAAAAGCTGTGCTGTGCGACCAGCTTTAATAATAATAATAATAATAATGCCAACGAGAGAAGAACACGCGAATGATGATGATGAGTAAACGAACGCGAACGCGTGTTTGCTTTTGCTTTTCATTCGCAACATAACATGATTTGATTGCAAACAAACATCATCATCATCTACACAGGTACCGTACCTATTATCATAATATAATTCTGAACGTCGAGCCTGGCAAATATAATAATATTTCAAGATGAAAGCAGTGCGTTGCGGTGCGGTGCGGGCGGTGCGGGTTTACAACAACACCGAAATAGATTTCGGCAAAACAATTTTGACATTGTACTTAGTATTTGTTGAAAGTTGAAGCTGAAGCGCGGCGGAAAAAAATGAAAATAAAAGGGAAGAAAACGAGAAGAGGCAATAAAAGTTGGCGCACAAAAAGTTGCGTGCTGCTTGTAATACCAACCAACCAAGCAGTCAAATGTAGAGTTTGGTAAAAAAAAAGCGTACAGTTGAAGTAAGAAAAAAATTGAATCATGATTCGACAAATGTGCGCCCACTGAATACAAATGTGGCGGTTGTGTAAGCAAACGAAACGTGCGTGCGGGGGGCTGATAGGGGTTGAGAGGCGAGGCAGAGAAGACGAAGGCGAAGAAATTGTTCGTAAAGCTTGGCATGCGCATACCAATAAAGGTGCAATGAGAATTATTGTCATTAAACTTATCTCGGACTATAAATCCTCCTAAGGGACTCTTTCGAACTTTATTCCCACCCTGCCTCTCGGGGTGTTTGTCGACTCGTGAGTGTGCAAATGCGTCATTTAAATAAAATTGCAGCCACGCTTACGGCCACGATTTTACGCATTTTAATGACGTCGCGCGGGCGGACGACTTGAAAGTTGAATGAATTTGGACGGATTGGAAACGTTTGCTAACGTAATGAATTGGAAAACGGGGGAAGAACGGCCGGAAACGTCCGGCTGAGGATAATATGAAGAAATTACAGATTATCCCACATTGTTTTCCTTTGGCTGCCAGCGCACTTTTTTATTTCTCTGCTTTTTTTCTTTCTTTCTTTCTTTCTTCGTCTTGTGCTTCATTTCTTGTCGCTTGTTTTCCGCGCTGTCGCAAGGGTTTAGCTTACTGGCGTTCGCTTTCGGCAAATGGAAAAACGTGGGAATATGCGGGAGGCGGCATGCGCATAAATGAGGGACGCAAATAAAGGAAGGAAATCGCTGCTCTTGCAGCTACAGCGCCTATTTCTTCATTTCGTTCATAAGAAGCAAATAGACAGGCGGGCGAGATGGTGTGGGTGCAGGCACGCGCGCGAGACGAGCGATCCGCGCCGAGCGGAAAAAGTTTGATGCAGGCTGAGCACGTCCGGAATGGCCGGAAACGCGCAAAACGGGAAATAAGGATGGATTAAAGAATCTCGGCCCGAAAGTGACTGGGAACAGACACTTTTGGGACTCATATTCGCCGGCGAGTGTCTGTGTTTATGAGGACAAAGCGCAGCTTTTCGTTTTGACTCGAATTAGATAGAAATCTGGTAGATATTACGTTATGCGAAAAAAAAACAGGAAGTACGTAAGAGAGCAGGCTTTTAAAATAATTGTAATGCATATTAAATATAAAGCTCTAATAATGGGAAAGAAAGTAATTAAGTAAATAATTTGAGGAAATAATAAGGATAAAAATCGCACGTGGCGAATGCCACGAATGAAGTGGGAATTCAATTTGACAACTTTTTAATTAGGCAAGTTTAAGTTGAATATAATTGCGCGCATTGCCGAAAGCAAGAGGTGAGATATTCGTGAAAGACGTTGAAACAAGAAAGAGTTTAGCACTCGGACTGTAAACGCGTATTGTGCTTTTGTGAGCTGCAAGCAGCGAAACTGGCGTACTTTGCATGCAAAGTACAAGAAAGCGAAGCATTTTCCATCATAATCGTCAGCAAAACAGCATGATGAATACGCCGCGTTTCAGCGCTCGCTGAAGAAGAGAGCAAGCGAACTTTTAAGGGGGTGACAACCATGAAACACTTTCACAAATTGACACCGCCTGCATATTTGATCCGCGCGCGCACAACCTGCTAGCAAAAGCATTTGAGATCCTTTCGCTCGTGCCTCTCGAAAAAGAAGAGCAGGACAATGAATGAATGAATGAAGCATGGAGCCAGCAATGAAGCACTCTTCTTTTGCGCGCAAAGCAAGCAAGCAAGCAAGCAAGCGACTGAGCTTCAAGTAGAACACGAAACCGGCTCGGCTGGCTAAGGGATGGATGAATTTGACGACTATATATTCGCGCACGCATAAAGTGAATGCAAATGCAGCCGGCGCGGAAATCGAGTTATAACTCATCAGCGCGACGCGCGCGAATGGAAATTGTCTTTTGGCGCGAGCGCTCTTTTTCGCGAAAATTGAGCCCGCCGGAAATGTGCAATGAAATGCATTTAGCCTTGTGGCGGTGGCGGCTGGTGGCGACGCACTCCTGAGGATTTGCCTCTTAGTCTTGTGTTACTCATTCGCGCCGGGAACGCTTTCTCTCACTCACTCACCCGTCGAAATTGTTGTACGGTCTTTTGTTTTGCGCCGTGCGCGCAGCAGGGAATGTTCATGGAATGCGTGCGCGCCCCTTGTGCATTCGGGATTACCATCGGGTTGGTGGTCTAATGGCAGGAAACTTGAGTGCGCGAATGGACCGCAAGGGAAGCACCGGCGGCGCTTAAGGAACGCGGAAACACGGAAACACCGTCGCTGTGTAGTTAGTAGTACATGCTCAACCAAATGTGCGCTGAGAACTAGTTCAAACGGCGGGAAAAACTAGGAGCAAAAAGATAAGGGTATAAAATTTTGTTTTGCTAATTAAAACGACGCAAACGAAATTTCAATCAAAACATTTTTTAGCCTTTCGACTAGAAAACATAGAGAAAAGTTTAAATTAGCCAGCTTCGCGCATTCTCCTAATTATTTGATGAAAAAATGGTTTGTTTGTCAAGATGACTATTTAAGAAGGCGGAAATTTCAATTTAACCAATTAGTTGAGCCTCTCTCGCGAGCCGGTATTTGATTGCAGGGAAGTAGGAGGAGAGCACATCACGTAATTGGAAACTGCAGCAAACTTATTACGACTGAAACGTCGCCGCTGTCGCTGCCGCCACCGTCGTCATCGTCCGTCCATCCGTCGTTCATATTAGCTACTCACGTAACTAATATGTAATTAATGTGTGATTGCTTAAATTGCGCACATCCCTCGCTCACACGCGCCGAGAAGCAACTCGAACAATTGCAATTAGCCTTTCTTTAGCACTAAGCGCCAAAACTATGCAAATTAGATTTGATATTTGCGGCATTTTCGAAACCTCAAGTAGTAGTGCGTGTGCGCGCACACGCACTACATCCATGCATATTGGGTATTTAATCCATACTTTGATGGACAGTACGTGTGTACGAAAAGGTTTAGTTGAGCAATTTACAACAAACAACACTACCCATAACTCAGCTCGCTTCGGGTGTAGTGCAAAAGCTAAATGGGAAGAGCGGGAAAAGCGGGCGGCCGGCTGCATGGGGAAAACGAATCGGGAAGTGAGAGGGTATAGGCCATGACGATGATTAAAAGGGCGCTGCGGGTGGCAGTGGCGGTCTCGATGCGCCACTTTTTAATTAAAATTTAATTACACTTATGCGAGCGGAGCGCGCTTCAAACGAATTTAAATGAATGGAATTTGTGAGAGTTTGTTCTCGTGCGCAGCAGCAGCCACTCACTCGTGTTCATCTTCATGTTTGTTGGCTGTTGTTGTTGTTGTTGTTGATGATGCTGTTGTTAACAATTTTCTTCAACAGTTTTATTTATCTTGCAAATCTAAGGGCTTTTGTTTAATGCAGTTCTAAGAGGAAATATTAGCTTTTAAATAAGTCACTTACGAAGCGCAACTATTTAGAAATTGAAAAAGTTTTACGCGCTTGATTATTTTTATAAAGGCGTTGAGTGAGGTTAAGTTGACTTTAAAAACAACTTGCTGAGATTTTCATCTAGTGTTGAGACGGCGTGAATATTATTTATAACTAAAGTATGTTCAAAACATTAATTATTATGAAGAGCGTATGAATTTCTATTTACGTTTGAGCGCTTGAATAATTTTTGCTGTTTATATATTCGCAATAACAACAAAGCAAAATTTATTAAATGCGCACTCACCGTATTTTTCTTATTAGTCATAAAACATGTTGGTAAATTAACAAATGGAAGGGTGAATTAATAAAGTGCACACACATTTTTCATGTTCTTTCCGTGTGCGGAAAGCAACTCGAGTGAAACGCACTGAACTGAACGGGGTTATTAAATTAATTTCAAATTTGCGAGAACGTGTGCTGTGCTGAATGCATTTCGGGTTAGCTTGCTGAATTTCTCTCTGTACTCGTTCGCGTAGCGGAAATGCGAATTTTATTTACGCAATTTTTCGCGCTTTGTATTCGCGCTGCGAGCGCAATGCATTTATCCGCTCTTCGCGAAAATGCATTTGCACGTCGCAATGCAAATCTGATTTTCACAAAGTATCAGCGACTATTGCATTACTACCTTTGCAGCGCAAAATAAATTTATGCCACCTGTACATATTTATTCATTCTCAATCATTCGTCGTCTTATTGGCGGGTGGCAGATGAAATGATGATGATGATGATGAAATGGAATGCGCTGAAATTATATGATTTTCGGCGCTGAAAATCACTGATTGACGAGATGAGAATCCGCAGCGCATAAATCAAAAACATTGGGCGCATTCTGAGCAATTTCTATTTCTTTTGCTTGCAATTTTACGTCATGCGCGTTTTTCGATATGGATGAGAGAACAAACAGTTGGCCAATTCGTCATTCTCGCGCGAACGCAAACTCGACGAGTAGTAATAATGTTTGAGTGGTGATTTGCGTTAATGAAAATGCTCGAATGCGTACGCGCATTGCTTGCGCCGAACACATCATTTGCAGTTTTGTTCTATTATGCATATGTATTGTTTGGATTTGAAATTTATTATTACAACGCCAGTGGGTGAATGGGAGAGTAATTAAAAGAAGGCTATGTCTGTTAATGAAGCGTAATTTTAATTAATTAGGGCATTTTATTAAATTTAATTTTATAGTCGACATAAATCAAGTATTTTTGGATATTACTTGCTTATGCAGTTTTTGATTTAGTAACGAAATATTTAAAATTGACGAACATAATGAACAGTTTGATGAAAGAGAGGTGTTCGTAAATATCTTTGATAAACGATAAATTCATCTTTAAAAAATATTTAAATTTCCATTTGGCATTTGTGCAAAGCACACCAACAAAAACGATTTGAAGACGAAGGATTCTTCGTCGGTGCTTTGAGAAGAAAGAGTATGAATTCATTTTGTGTACGTATTTGCGTTCGCGTTCGGTTTCACGCGCCCGAATCGAGTTGATGTGTTCATTTTTGAGAAGCGCTCTTTTATTTGGTCGTCGTCACCGCCGCCACGCTGGGGTGGATGGCGGAGAAGAAAGAGGAAGACGTAGAAAAAATGGTGGAATTTAGTCGAATGATGGCTGGCATTAGGAGCAGCATGACGGCGGCGAATTCGATTGTATACGTTTATAAAAGTGTGTGCATTTCGGGCACTTGCGACGCGAGCGAGCGAGCGAACGAACGGGTGACTTTCCCACGCATTGGGAAATCATCTTAAAGATTGTGTGCGGCTTCCCTGCCGCAGCCGCCACCGCCACCACCGAGTTATATTGACCTAATCCTCCCTGGAGAAGGAGCCGAAGAGGTCCTCATATAAATGTGCATGTGCTTGCCTCCATTTCTTCCTCTTGATTTTTTTTTTGCACCTCTTCTTTTCCTGCATGGCGCAGCCTATTTCCTCGTTGAGTATGTATGAGTTGTCGATATTCTGATCTATGAGCTCGCCGAATAACCATGGCCATCATCATCGTCGTATAATAGAACCAATTTCATTCCTCATATTTTTCCGCTTTTCTGCTTTTTCTTACTCTCCGCATTCCTTATAATATTTTGTCGATTTGGTCAAGAAAATATCGCCATAAGCCACACGCGAACATTGCCGTTCAACTCGCGTTAATATTCAAATTGTTATTCGCATTTGCATTGATGGATTGTTTACTCTATCGAGCATATTTTTGTAAGTATATTTTTTCACGTGCATCCATTCTTTTGCGTATTTTTTGCGCGTGCACTTTCACGAAACTTTTGAAGTGCACGAGCATTTGGCGCACGTCCAACGAAGTCGGCGGCTGCCAACGAAACTAAACTAAGCGCACTGACATTTTACACGCGTATGAATGAGTTTCTCTTGTATTCTACAAGCAGAAGCAGTCGTAATTTTATATTTTGTTATTGTAGACTGGCGTACAAAAAGCGATGAGACGAAACCGCAACAACAACACTACCAGCGCTCCACGGTGTTATTTATTGCCGTACAATGTGTTTTACTAATTCGTGCTCAACGATAGACTTTGCGACTGACGACTGTATTTTTTTTTTGCTTGGTTGCTTGCCTGCTTGCTTTCACTCTGTTTACTCTGCCGATGCAGCTTGGCGAATAATTATTGCTCAAAGAGCAGAAGAAGAGTTTTAAATTGCGAACGAGATGATATCCGAATAATTGTTAAATTAAGCGCGCTGAATGTCTCGTCTTTGTTGCGCGATTCTTCCTTTTGCGGATCGTTCAAAGGATGCGGAAATGATACGAGATGCGCGTGGTTGTAATGTAGTGGAAAACTGAGATGCGTTAAACATTTTTTTGCCCGGAATTAGGAGCTCTAAAAATATTAGTTCTTGACTTGGTGAATACGCTAGGCTTTTATCTATGCGCAACGATTTTATCTTTCGGTTATCTTTGCCTAATGAATTGAATTGCGGCTTGATTGTGGATTGACGTCGCGTATTAAGGCTGTGCAAACCACGAGCTATCAAAGGCAGGAGGGTGATCAAATATTTCAGTAATCAGAATTAGGCAATGTTTAATTGGCGGTAGCGCGCGCATGGAATTTTGGTATTTGGTATTTTACAGACTTTGAGACGAGTTTGTTATTTAGCGAGGAGCTCTTTGGATAATTTCGAGCGCATAAATTGAAAATTTATTAGCGGTTGCTTTGATATTGATGATGATGATGATCATCATCGTCATCGGTATTATAATGGGGTGGCATGCGCGGAAGTTCTTTGTATTTTGCGCAGCGCGCCAATGGATTTTGACTGCGTTGGCGGATTTGAAGCGGTTTGAAGGGTTGCTTGGAAAATTGTCTACGGATATTGCTGACGATGCGTATGACTGTACATAGGTACATGTGAGGAAGAGCAGAACTTTGGGGGATGAGGTGATGGTGGTGGTGATGCAATTATACGAATGCTAGGAATGTGAAATTTTGCAACGATGCCAATTTGCATACGTTTTACGTTCCACGCCGATATTAATGGCGTCCGTGCGAAATTGGGCTATTGTATCGAACGTGTAATATAATGGGTGGTCCCACTCCGGGAGGGTGAACAGGAATTTGGGAAGCTGGAGTAGTATGCCTCAGAGGCTCATATGAAAATGGGATAGCATGCAATGGGAGGGGAAGGAAAGAAGGAATAAAAGGATACATTATAACCTTACGCCTTACTGATACATGCAAGTATTTTGTGTGCATTTTCTACGGACTTAACATTGCTGGCGAATCCATTTTTGCGGATTATCCTCGAGCGTTTCGGTGCTTGCCACGCGAAAATCCGTACGTAATGCACCTTTACAGCCCCGTCTTATTTCGCTTCCGGGATGTTGTTTGCCGCCCGCGTTTCATATACGCTTTTTTTTACGTATTTCTTTTAACTTTGATTACTTGCAATATGTTTTATCCGCTGCAAGCGAAGCAAAGCTTCTTCTTTCCACCTGGCCGTGTGCTCTTCTCTTACCTTGGCGGCTTGTTTGCTAACCGTTGTCGTTTCATTTAGTTCTTGCCCATTAGGAACAAAGCCAGCAGTTTTTCGGGCGCTCGCGCGGCGAAAAGCTTTGCGTGCCAAAAACGATGCAAACAATTACGGCGAGAGGGCAATACGTTGTTGGAATTCAAGGACGCGCGGGCGCATGCTGTATGCGCACAATAAATAAAATTCAACCCTGCTTTGTGCATTTTCGGCAACTTGCTAGCGTATATTACAGTGAAAAATTGCGGAAGCATCGATTGAACTCCATTGCTAATGGATAAAAGGCGAGCCATGAGCCGAGCATCATCTCTTGATTTACATTCGTTTGGGGAATTTCATCCACCCGAAACAACACAGAATGTCCTGCTGCTCTGAAATGAACTTTCTGTTTATATGTTTATATTTTACTCGAGCAATACGTGCGGGTACCTAATAATATAAATTCGGAATTATAAGGGAGGCGGGGGCCGACGATAACGCATTCGCATTCGTAGGAAACGAAAATGACCCAAGAAAAGTTTGTAATTGAATTTGCATATTTAACTTGAACGCGAGATCTGGGCACGTGCGCAAATAGGTAGGCGAAACCAATACACGGCTGATTTGTGTTTTATTTTATCGCTTTACTCGAACGGGCGGCAGCGGCGGCGGCGGCGGCGGCGGCGGCGGCGGCGGCCAAAGAATTTACTGGCTGTTGAAATATAATTTCAGTATATTATAGCTAATAATAAAATATTATATGTACAGCGAGGGTGCAAAATTAAATTGCGCTAATGAAAACGCACAAAATGAATCATTTCTTAGTTTAAATTATATTTTGTTTACACGTGCCCTCTTATTAGATCGATGAATATTTCTTTATCAATTATAAAATATGACATCATGAGAGAGCGTTTGACATTAGATATTTCTTTCTGCGCTTTGGGAATAAAATAAATATTTATAAAAGTGTTGAAATTGGCCAGACAAGCAAACGCACAACAACTTTATATATTTTCAGCGATTATTTATTTATTTATTCGCGGGTGCGCTTTTGTTATGGATTTTCGAATTTTTCACGGAGGCCACTTAATGATTTTTATCTTATTTAATAACTGCATAAAATATATATACAGCCATGAATTGATTAATAATCGTAAACTTTAATCAACCTGATTAATATTAATAGAAATGTTTATGTACTTATTATGTACATAAAATATGTACTTAAAAGGTGAATTTATGTGGTTGTTGAAGTAACTACGTAAAACTAAAGCATAATTTCAATTAGCATATAAATGAAACATGTTTTGTCGGTATTGTGTTATTGTAATAAGAAGAAGCAAAATCAAATTATATCAAGTCATGCGCATTTATCCCAATTCGCCATGCAACACACACACACATGCACAGATGTGTGTTACACTATTTCGTGAATTTGGCAAACGCCGAAAGCGGAAAGCGGAAGTGTGTAAAGAGTGGATAGCGAGGATAAGGAGAGAGAACGTACGGCGGCAGAAGGCGGTGGATGACATTAACGCGGAGTGAAAGGCAAGTCGTACTCATCGTCGGAGGCGGCAAAAGCAGTGACAACGTTGGCAATGCTGCAAATGTTTGCATAGACCAGCCCCATCTGCTTGACTATTATTATTATTATTACTGTACGCGTTTTCGTATTCGTGTATTCGTGGATGAGTGCTATTGCCACAGCGCGCTATTTGTTAGATATGGGATTTTCGGGATTTTCAGGGTGCGTTGGTCACGAATGTCGCCCACACTTTTTAAGAAGAATAATAGTGTACCTAAATATAATAATACTGGAAGACAGCGTAATGCGCACGTTAAATATTTAAATTTAGATTATCCGCATTAAATTATTACGCTTAAGACGATTATAAGAACAGTTAGTTGAAAGTTAAATCGCACGTTTCTTAAAACTTGGGAAAATTACTTAAGGATTACTGAGAGTAAAATAGGAATGCATAGAATGCGTCTGGCTACTGATCAGGGACTTGGGATTTTTATTTATTTGATTTTAAGCGCGATCAATAGCCGATATCTATGTAAAGTCAATCAATGCGGCTAAATCGTTGGAATCATGGAGATAATTTAGTTATCAATTTCATCGCTGGAAATTTGTGCGCAAAATTAGCATAATATGAAATATTTAAGTAGCGGATTTTTCCAACATGTTATGAAATAATGTAAGGATAAAGAAGACGTGTGCTAAGAAAAAACGTATAAATCCCTTGCGGAAAGCCGTTTTGCAGTAGAAGCTTCTTCACTTTCATGTCTAGCGCGAAGCCGACGAAAAAGGTGGCGCGTCGCGTAAAAGTCGCGTAGACGGCGGCGAAGAAGAAGAAAAGAAGCGAAACAAAATTGTGCGTGTAAATTTGTCGCGTTTGCGGTGGGCGAGCAACGTAAGTTATTCTGTAATCCCCGCGGGTATTGGCTGTTTCGTTGCGTCGAAAAATACGCGATGGTTACTCTGCGTGCAAATTCGATCCATACATGATTTTGTAATTTCATTCTTTGGATATATTTTGGTGCGTGTGCTTCCGCTCTATTGGGACTTGTTCTTTTTATCCCGACGTACACACGACGAGCGAAGGGATCGAACGACGCGAATGTGTGAGCAAAGCAGCGGTTGTAAGAAGCGTAAAGAATGCTTGCTTGTGATCTCATTTATTGAATGTGCTTCTTCTGCTACGAATTTTCGCCGTTCTTCTTTGCACGCGCGCGTTGCGGTTGCGAGTTGTGTTGTCTGATAGGACATCATCACCGTCATTGTCTGATGTGATGTGAGATCGAGCGTGGACAAAGATTGAAACACGAAGCAAGTCGCACAGCATGTGTGTGCTTTCTATATTTCGGGTTGTTTCGTTTGCGGAGCATCCACGATTCATTGTTATATTGTTAGCAGTTGACAAACAATTTATAAATCCTGTCATTTATGATGGCGGCCCAGCATTTCATATGTTACTTATCGCGCGCTCTTGTCACGCGCCGCAGCGGCTGCAGCAGGGCAGGAAAAATTCGCAAAGGACAAGCGAGCAGGAGGAAGCGCTAGCGGAAAAAATGTGTTTGAGTGAAATTCACTCAAGAGTTCATTTCTCATTTTCTTGTTGCCGACAACATCTGTGCACTAACAAAACGTGAAGATTGCGGATTCGAAGCAGGACCAAGGCAGCCAGCCAGCCAACCAACACTATATTTATTCCTCGTAGTATTTTGTTTCATATGCGTGATTTTTATTTCCCGCTTTTTCTTCCGCGCTTGAATCTTGAGAGGTTTTTGATTTTTTCTTCACTGCTGGCTAGGTATATCTTGAGCGGTTGATGTCTGTTGCCCGACATTTATTTGTTTCTTCGTCATTTTGCCGCATCATTGAGTGCGATGAACACTCAACGTGGAACGGATGCAAAATTACACGCGCGCGCCCAAAACGCAGGAAAAAATAACGAACGCGAATAAAGATGCGGGGAAAAATGGGAAAAAATTCAATTTCCTTTGCAGACGCGCCTTCTTTTGTCTTTTTATCGTTCATTCATTCATTCGTTTATCTGTTTTATTATAAGCCCCATCGATAATCGAATATTTAGTGCTCGTATTACAAGAGCGATGCGATTATTGATAAAATTGCAATAATCCAGTAGTGCTACATTTTATTATGATGAAATATTTTTTAGATTTGCGCACGCATTAAGAAATAGCGTGGATTAGTTGGTAGTCGAGTAATAATTTATTGCGCGCGAGGTAAAGTACAAAAATTTAAGGAGTACAAGGACAAAATGGGAGGGTTAAGGAAATAATTTATTGTTATTACTCGTGAGCATTTTCCGTTTTGAAATTATGTGGTTGTTGCCAAGAAAAAGCAAGGGGAAGATGCGAACAGAACAGAACAGAATAGAACTGAACGAACACACAAACCACTCGCGACTATTAATCTTGACGTATAAATTGCACAACTTGATTCGGCCTTCTGCCTCCTGGTGATGGTGTGCTTGTCTCTGATGCGGCAATTCTTCCAGAGCATGTTTGGCATGCTGGAAAAAAGCGGCTGGAAGCCGGGATTTGCACCCAGGGATCAAAAGCGTGCGCGCGCGAACGACGACACTATGTACGATATATGAGGGCAGGCTGGCAGGCAAGCAGGGATTGCGTGGGAGGCGGCGTCGCGCGCTATTGTCTAGTTTACGCGTTATTAGAAATGTGACGCGTTCTTCGGCATAATATGGCGGGGCGATGTTGCTGGTTGTCGTGCTGTTTTGCCGGACGAGACGCGGCGACAACGTAAAGTCGCATTAAGGAGTGAATAACATCTTTAGTCTCGCGCGACTAAAGATGCGACACTAAAGTATAAACCAAATTGCTCCTGTCGCATCACTTTTTGGTATTCTCCTTCAGTCATCTTCACACACATTCACGCGCCGCTCGTTTTGCTGCGTTGTTTTATGTGTGTCTACCGGACATTAAATTGCGGGGCCTTCTTTTACGTTTTGATTGCTTTTAGACGCGCACACGCACGCACCGCACATTTTTCATTCGCAACGAGGAAGGCGTATTTTATTTTTTTGGAGTCATTTCATAAATGACTAATGATGTACTAAGTATTATATTGAGTTGAAGTGTTAAGCATGATTATCATTTGCAACGCAGTGCAATGCAATGCGGAGAAATTACATTTTGTTGGCGAGCGAACCGCGTCAAATTTTTGGCACTTTGTGCGAATCGGTAATAACGGATTGCAAGCGGTGGCAAAAAAGTAAAGTGCGCACATAAAAGACAAGAAAAGTTGTGTTTGGATGGCGCGATAGGCAGAAGCCTGTGTGCCAAACGACGACAGGTCATGAACATTTCATCCCTTGACTTGTCGCCCTCCCCCGCCTCATACCCCATGGATCGCGTGCGCTTGCGCAAACAAATAGCGGAAGCATGAATAGAATGTTTATGAATGCTTCATGCGCGCATATATTACATCGTACACTCATGCGTGCTGAAAATAAGACTATAGAAAAAAGTGCGCTATGGAGAAAAAAAAATCTCCACCGCTCTCTCGCAGGACACACACACACACACACGTTTTTTTCTCTCCCGCCATCTCGTTCAACGTAAAACAGGACGCGTTTTGTTTATTCTGCTAAAGCGACATCAACTTGCAGCATTTATTATTTTCTTTTAATATTCTGCATGTCGGTACGCATGATGTACGTAGTTTAATTTACAGCGTTCGCTCTTTTATTAGCATTGCGCATATTTACAAGCATAATTTTTTCGCATTCCAAGCGTACAGCGAATTATTGTGTGTACTTCTGGTGAACCAGGCAGGGATCACGTCGAGCGTTTTGAAACATGAGTGGATACTTGAAACAGTGAATGCAAAAAATGCACACGCTGGCTGTTTGTACAAGGACGCGGCGGAAGAAAAATGCAGGAAGAATGAGTTTTCGTACGTTTTCCTACTTTGCGATTTTTTTTGCACCATTTTTGTTGTGCTCGCTCTGCTGCAAGTGAACAATTTGAAATATTATTTAGGAGATTTATTGCCGTGAGTACGTAGAGAGAGGAAGCTAAGCGATGAAGAAGGCAACGAATGCCGCTCTTCATTCCATCGTGCGCCGCATCGCGTTTATGTTTTAAGTTTCCTCGCGTATAATTCGTCGTAGAATGCCGCCGCCGGCGGTGGAACGGTTAATAGAATAAGGCAGTGAAAACTTTCGTCTCGTGCGCGCGCGAATGCGGAGACTGCAGCGGCAACAGCGGCAACGGCGGCGGTAAGAGTAGCAGAGTGGCGGTAGCATCCTTAAAATGAAATACAAATGCAAACGGACGAATGCACAAATTGTTTGTACGTGCAATGGAATGCAAACACATGTGCAACGTTTCAATTTGCTTGTTTCCTTACGAAATATGACGTTTCTGTTAGTTTAGCTATTCTTCAGATTCTTTGGTCGTCGCACAAGACGCGCAAGAAAAATGAATTCAATTACTTATTCCGTTTTTTCCGTGTAATTAAATTTCTAGTCGAGTCATTCTTGAGATTTACATCGAAAAAGAAAAACGGAGGAATTAATGATGAACGAGGAAACGTCCGGATAATAATTCCACCAAGTTTTTGCTCGTCCATTATTCGAAATATTTTAATTCATTATGATTTTGCAAGATAGGCCTTTTCATTACCGCGACGGCCGTAACATGGTAATAATCGTTCGTTTAATATGCGTTCGGACATTTAATTCGTCCTATCGTACGTCGCGCGCATAACAAAGGCCCCCAAAAAAATGCGGAGAAGTAGGTAGATATGAGAAGAATGCAATTTTAAATATGAAAGTTTATTAGATGTCATTTCCAGTTTTATTGTCTTTGCGATAAAACATTTTTCGTAAAAATATGCGTGCGTTGCGTTGCGTTTCGTTTCGTTGCCGTGGACAAAATCAGTAATAAAGCGGCGCGTTTTTTTCCGTCCCGATTGGACCAAGTGGTATGAGGTGCACGCGCGAGAAGAACTCGACTATTTAGGGGTTAGAAAACGGGAGCGAAAGCAATTTATTTATACGCGAAGAACAGCAGGGAGGGCAATTCATGGACGCGCGCGCGTGGCCCGCTCCCAGCGGTATTGTAAATATCTGACAAAGGAGCAGCGGCGGGGGCGGGCGGCAAAAAATAAAAGGCGGGTGGTCAGCCGCCCCCCGTTTATTGGGTGGACATAAACATACTGATTGATTTCGCTTTCGCATCGCGAAATACAGCAGCGCGCCATACTACACGTGTACATAAACTAAGTGGAGATGCACGAACGGACACGCGAAAGAAATTGCTCTGCTCGCATACAGGGATGCGACGTGGGGGCGGTCGGAAAAAGCCACACAAGTTTACTTGCTTTTCTATTAATGGAGATTTCGCTGAGACCTTTTATGATGGCTTGTTCTCCTTCGTCATCGTAGCCATCGTTTTTTTGCGCCTGTATTTTTTATTTTGCATTTGCCAGATGAAATTTTCTTCTTTACTGCTCGTTTTCCACAACGAACCCTTTGAACATCTCGCCAACTCGCCAACAAACTTTATAAACCGGAAATTGTATTAAGTAATAGTAGTAAGATTTTGTTACATTATATTTTAAAGGCGAGCAGATCGAGTATTTTTTCGCGCTAGGAAATAATAGTCTATAAATAATGGGAAGCGGAAATAACACGGACATTTATTATGGCGATATGCGATCTGAATTTAAAACCCGGAAATACTTAACGAGTTTATGAATAAGGAAGCGCACACAAAACCCACTTACCTAAAAAGCCGGGAATCGCGCCCAAGGGCATTACGAAGAGACTAACGAGCAGATCGGCCATCGCGAGCGATAGCAGAAAATAGTTGGTGTAGTTGCGGAGGCGGCGGTCGAGCAGAACGGCGAGGCAGACGAGCACGTTGCCGACGCCGCCAGCGAGTATGAACACAACCACAAACAGGAAGCTCCAATCCGACTCCCAGAGCAGATTGGCGCCAGCACCACTTTCAAGACCACCGCCACTAACACCTCCGCCGCCGCCGCCGAGGACACTCGTCATGGTGCTGCCGATCGCCGCCGCTGACTCATTGCCGCTGCTCAGGAGCATTGTGCACGTCCAGTCGTCGGTATCGCTCACGCACTTGAAAGTTCGCATTATTATCGCTGTCATTCCACTACTCGTCGTCTCGTTAACACCCAGCAAGAAGGTGTTGTTGCTATTAGAATTAAAACTACTGCTACTGTTTAACCCGTACGACGTCGATGAAGCAGAAGTCCAATCGAACCGCATTCGATTCGTTGTTGTTACGCTCGCATTTGCGCATTGTTCATCGCACGTTGTCGCATATTCTGGCGGTTTGGCTGTGAGTTGTTCGCACGCGAAGAGATAGAGTTTTTCAACAGCATCACGACACACCATTCCGAATGTCCACGTCTTATCACCCGCATTAACATCGTCGCCGCCGCCACCACTGCCACCATTGCACTCCGGGCTCAATCCCTGCAATAAGTGCACACCCGGAACGTCGTGCACGCTGCAACGAAGCACGAGGCTTAGCTCTTCAAGCGTGTTGTTTACGATTTCCATTCTTCTTCATTTATTTCGCGTCTCTTCTATCTTCATCTATTTCCAGTTTAGTTGTACTATTTTGACGGTTAATCTCTCTTCATTTAGCTTATCTCCTTCGCGCATTAGCTGCGGATATTTTACATTTTCCTTCTTTTACAGTTGCCATCAACTGTTTTACGAGATAATTGATGATAATCTCTCCGGTGTTTATCATCATTGACGAAATACTCCTGGGAATATTGCGGAGTTCTTGTCGTTTCAATCAAGCGAATTCCACCTATAAAACAGGAGCATATAGATGAAATGTGAGGGGTTTGAAAGCGTATCGAAGTTTATTTATTTAGGCACGTGTGGTACACATAAAAAATGCGTGCGGCACAAACAAACAAGCAATAGCAGCAGCAGCAGCGGCAGCGGTATCAAAGTGAATTTAAAGTGGAAAGCGTTATTAATCTCTTTGCCATTTGCGAGCGATTGAGCGAGCGAATGAGTGAATGAATCAAGTGCGGAGGGGCGGCTGGAAAAAGCAATAAAAAGTTTTCGGGGGGTTGACATTGCGCGTGTGTTGTTTTGATTGGATTTCCTACTACGCATCAAATCAAGTGAAATTCATTACCGCGTGCCGAAGTGCGCTTTTTTTTGCCTCCGTTTCGCCGTTGTCGAGCAAGCGCGCCGCGCGTGCAGCAGATGGTTTTTTATTGCTTTCGCGTAGGAAAACAGCACGCGCTCGCCGCCGCCGCCGCCGCCTAAGCGGATGGCGGGTAGAGGGAACAGCCACACCAGTATTATGTCCAAGTGTCAGCGGTGTGGCGATGCATTATGCGAAATTACGCGACACTTTTGCATTAATTTCAAGTTGGCAAAGTGTCAACAAGTTTACACATTAGACGCACGCGCACAGCACGCGCAACAAGCAAATCACGACGGTGTCCAAATATTTCTGCAAAGTTTACACGTGCCGCACGTCTATGTCGGCGCGCTCGCCTGCCGCCTCCGCATTCTAGGTGCCTGCCTGCTCTGCCGCCGTGCGAATTTGTACGCGCGAATGCGTCCGCTGCGCGTCGTATTTATTATGCCGATTTTTGATATTGTTATTGTTGTTGTTTACGCAACGTGTTGATAAACATTTCGTTTCGTTTGATGGCGAAGTTCATAACTCGCGAAGCGCTTGTAATAATTACATAAAGCGGCAAAATAAAGTGCATGCACTGGACTATACGGCGCGAAAAAGTTTGCTGGAACGATTCCAACGCCGCAAATGCATACGAAGTGCATTGCATATGTGAAATAAAATTATAACGAGAGGCGGCGTACGAACGCAATAATTTCGAGAGTGCTGCACTCGAAATGCATTTATGGCCGGGCGCGCCGATATATGTACATACAGTCGTTCGTCCTCATATTTTATGCGCGCAAGCGATAATGGTTGAGCTGTGTGTGCGGCGAGCAATTTGCCAAATGCGCGAAGAAATCTAGCCGGCAAGAATGACGTACGAGCGAATGAGCGCACTGTGCATTAAATGCAAAATAACTTTTAGTCCGACATTATTACATCGGCAACTATGTGATTTAATTGCCTTATTATTTCGCACAGATAATAACAAGTTGTCAAGCTGCGTTTCGTGATGTGTTAATTTGTCTTCGAGTGCAATTTTCAACTTGATAATGAAGATGATTTAAAAGTTTATGCCGACATTGTTGAAGTAGTGCTATAATTAGTAATTAGACGCGACAAATATTTGAACAAGTTATGCTTATGAAAATTTATGGCGGTACAGTTAGAGTGCTTGTTATAATTGAACAAATCAATGCACAAGAGTGGAAGACATGGAATAAATGAGGAAAGCGTTTTGTCAATTGCACTCGTCGTTTTCGTCATTGCTGTCGTCGTTGTCGTCGTCGTCGGAATGGAAAAAGGAAGTGATCTAGATTCACATACGAATGAGCAAACGAATAAGCGTATAAGCGAATAGACGAACGACAATTTGATTGATATCAGCTGGCCACAACATACGCGCACCGCCGCCAAGTTAGCCGCCACTACATGAAATTCATTTTGCGTCTTTCTTTCATTCTTTCTTCCCTCGTCCGACTGCGGAAAAGCGAGGAAATTGTGGCAATGGCAGTGGCACTGCAATAACAACAGCAAACGACCGAATGACATACGAGTGGTAAGCGAATCGTGAGCACGTGCCCGATTACCACATTCTCTCTTGCGCAACCAACTGACCAGCAGGAGCATACAACCAACAACGACTGCCAAAATCACTAACCACTCACTCAACTTTTTCGCGTTTTCAATTGCGTTCAGACTTCAATTCGAATCGTGATTGTTATAGCTTCGTAACGTGCCAACAAAAAATAGTCTATTACATACATTACGTTCGATGCTTTTCGCGTCAAACAACTACATACAGAGCTGCAGAGTATATTTAATTGAATAATACGCGTAATACGATATGAATTCTAATTGTTTGCAACGCGCGAATACGCTGAGAGCTTTAATTTCGGTTGACTTGCGTCGAACAATGCGAGTGCCCTTTAATTTTCGACAATCATCCATCTAATTCGCATCACATCGGATCGGATCTTAAAAGTTGCACGCGCAAAAAACATAAAATTTGAATGGAAAAACTTGGGGACTCGGGAAACTTTTCTTCGTCGTTTCGGACTTCTTTCTTGCGCCTGCCACATTTTGCGTCGCGAGCCTTTCTTCCTTCCGTCCATGGCTAAGGACGAGAAAATGCGAGGACACGTGATTGAAGTGTCGACCTAATGAAAGTGAAAATGAAACATGGTGCGCTTGCATTGCCTCCTTGTCCGATGATATGCATTTTGAGGATGAGGGGTGTATTGGCATGAAGAGGACTGCAGTGGGTGGTAATTCTAGGTAGATTAGAAGCATGATAGAATAAAGAAGGACAGGATTGAAGTGAAGTGGTGTGCATGAAGAAGGAGTAAGCAACGAAGCATCTGCTCAAGAAAATCTTGCGTTTCTTCCCAAGTACCATCCGTGCTTGTGCTCGTACATAATTTCATTACGAGCGTACATTCTTGGAACTCTTCCTTCGTCCTTCTTCGTCGTCTTCAGTGTGCTTCATCTTTTCGCGCAACTTGCGCGACACAAAAGCATTTGCGCTGTTCGATTACCTTCTTTGCGCCTGGAAGATATAAGATTGGTGCACGACGGAATAGGATAAAGAATCCATGCTCTCGTCTCCAGCGCGCGCGACGAGCGAGGAGATTGTGAAGAGGATACAGATCGGTGTATCCTTGCGGCGGGCGTTGAAGCCTTATCGTATCCAAATTGAATTATTGCATCCATTCACGGGGGCGCGTGTGCGCTCTATTTGTCGAACAAAATTAACTAGCGATATCCGTCTCAATATTTTGCTATCATATGAATAGCGCAACGGTATGTACCTACAATGTAATTATGTAAAAACGAGCCGGTAATAGAGTGTAAGTGAGTAAATTCATTAATATTCACGAGGACGACAAGCATTTAGCGCGCAACTTAATTAGGAAGAGTGTGGACTCATTACAACAGGCGCGAATTTCGTTGTAACTTTGTTGTACTTGGTATGCATTGTTTCTGTGTTGCCGATGGAAACCAGTTCCTCGCCGTTTTATTATTTATCTCAATTATTATCATGCATCATCTCCTCCACATTTAACGTGTAATTACAACGCATCATTCAACCAGCTAGCTGGAGATATTTTTTCTCTTTGGAATACGTCTAATGGCGTTTACACGCAAATGCACTTTTCTCAGATGGTAATAATAACATTTTAGCATTAAAACACATTAGTTTACTAATGGCAAGCGGCAACAAAAAAAAAATTGCGTAGGAGCGTCCTGTAACGGCTGCAAGAAGAAGATGAAGAAGAAAAATTGTTTGTTGATGACGAAGGCGCAGCCGAAAACAATTGATTTCGTTTTTTACACGCAGTGACATTAACGTTGCGTTTGGCGCAGCGTACGAACGAGCGAGCGACTTAATCGCACACACAAAACGAATGACATTTTCGTGCCATGTTGGCTTCCGTTCGCTCAGTAGCCCCTTCATCTTCATCGTCCTCTGCCGCCGCCCGACGCCGACGACGATGACTTCTTGAAGATGACGTGCGCGCGTTTGGCCAATTCATGGCAATTGCGTGTCCATGCGCTGGTTATTCCAGACGACGATTAACTAACGACACGCTGACGGCCCGAAGACGAATGGACGTGGCGCGTTCATTTGTCTCCTGAGCCTTGTGGAGTCAGACATGCAAGCGCGCAATGCATGCCAAGATGAGCAAAGACTTATGAACGCGCATCTTCGGTGTGTGTGTTTTTATTTCTATTCCACCGAATGACTTTGGAAATTTGAAGTAGACTTAATATTTTCATTAGAAATTGGATGAAGAAGTAGTTTTCTTATGCGTTAGCTTGCGTGAATTTATCAAGTTAATTCCACGTAGAAAAGTTCGTAAGACATTGTAGCGAGAGAAATCTTCGACGAAATAAAATAGTTTTCCGCTGATGCGATGGCCACTTTTTTGCAAACAATTATTAAACGGGAAAACTTTTCGGTGAGTGGTTCGCTCCGCTTTGCTGCTGCTGTGGGGTAGTTTATTTTATCAGTGATAAAATAAAAGTTTTCCAGCTGCCAGCACGCATCTGCACAAATGTAATTATTGCCCAGCGTTCGCGCATCACGCTCTTTTAGCAGGTTGATGAAGTTTGGCTGTTGTAAAAATCTCATCGCGTAACTGACCTCAAAAAAAAAAGCGTATATAGCAGAGCTATAGATCTGGCGCACTTGACATAGCACACATATTTGAATTGATTGATTTTAATGCCATTATAATGATGGAATTTTTTGCGCGCCGCAAAACATCAGATCGCGTAATTAATGCAATTGCCAACCTGCTATGGAACTGAACGGTTTTTTGCGGCTTCTGATGAATATTTTCAAATTTCATTCGACACTGTCTATTGTCTATTAACCAGAAATATTTTTTGCGGCGTCCATTAGCAGCAGCATGGATTATAATACAATTTTTTAACTTGTGGCGAATTTGGCGCAATAAATATTTCCGTGCGATTTACATACGTAACAGCGTGCAATAATTCATTTCGTACGCATCAATCTCTGGTCATTTGTTTAGATTATAGTCGGGCAAACGCAAACAGACAAGAATGGGCCAGCTGTTGTGTTGTCCGATTGAGATGTATCTTGTGCTGGTTGGGGCATTCCTAGGCTCATTTATGCCGGCAATATTTATCTGTTTAAATAGTTTAGCTTTGATGTTGCAAGCGCGTGCACGCACTTGTTTAGTGCTTTAATTGCTGTATCGAAATTTAAACGAAATATTGTGTTGTGTATGAAAGTTTGATGTGCATAATTATAGCGCATGGAATGACAGGCGACAGACGAGACAGACACTCAACGCCGAAAATATTAACTGACGAAGAAGCGCAGCACAGCAGCTCTGTGCTGATAATGAAGACGCCGCAATCAGCGTTTAGTAAACAACAAACATATTTGTATGCATGTGCGCATAATTAATAATGTGCGCGAGAAATTTGAATATGAACCAACGAACGAACATACGGAACGCGCATTCCAAGTCAAATGTAAAAAATGATGCATGCCATAAATATGATGAATAACTTAATGGACTTTTGAACTACATACATGCAAATTTCGTGAGACGTGTGGTAGGTAGGTACCTTAATTTAAAACTAGTTTGAACTAATTTGCTATGCACATGGGCGAGAAGCACCCGAACAATGATTGACTCCTTGAAAATTACACACTTTACTTTAGTTGTAAGTAGTTGGCTAACTTTTAAACTCCGGAAGCGTTGCGGCGCTGTCGCCGTCGCCGCCGCCAGCCACCGCAATCGTCGTCTTGATCGCGAACGCGACTGCCGCCCCGACCGAACTGTATGGTATCTACGCGCGGCCGGCGACGATGCGCAACTGATGCGTGCTGCGACTCAACCGCCAGCGTTTTGCGGGCGGCTTGAATATGCCCCTCCAGCCGGTGTGTGTGTGTGTGTGCTTGGATGGATATTCACTTGTCGTACTCTTCGAGGACACATACAGCAAGTGCGGTGCGACACTCCTTGCTTGTTTGTCAAGGTGGTTCAAGTCGCAGCCCCCGCGGAATATTAGCATATAATGCGATGGTATGCTGGCGCGATCGCGGCGCGAAATTGTCGTGTGTTCGTTGACCGCGCGTACACGAGCGCGAGCGCGCTCACGCCGCCAACGTGAAGAACAAATGCGTTCTGGCGCGTAATGCGAATTGATGCGTGTGTGCCGCTGCCGCCGGCCAAATGATTTATTATCTCGCTGGCCAGACTCTTCGTTCGGCCAGAGTAGCGTTGCGTTGGCCGCAAGATGCGCCTAATTCGAATGCGTGTGTGCCAATTTTCGCCGCACCATATTTGATGAATAGATGGATGAGCATTATTTGCATGAATAAATCAGCGAACAAATGAAATCTGCTGTCGTGTTTTTTGCACCCACACCGCGCTACCAACCAACCAACCAACCAGCCGCTCAAGTGTTTCACCGATGCGAAGAATATTTTAGCGATTTTTGTGTGTGGGCTGCAAATATACGATATTTGCTCGCGGTATAATGTACTCTCGCGCAATACCTGTGAGCGATTCAAACGCGCAAAACAAAGAGTCAGTTAACGCTACGTTTCGTGATAACGTTCACCCGACCACATAATTCAACCTACCCCAAACGACAACGCGTTACAGTCGACTAAATATGAGCATTCGTATTGCCAAGTTAATTTACATTTTAATTTGCACTTCTTTACGACGTGTCAGCTATTGTGTTATCAGCAGACAGCTATAATTAGTCGGATTGCACACACGTGAAGCACGGCACTCGACCGACTAATTCGCAATAAGATTATCTTGCCTCATATGTTGCGATACATGCACGAATATGAATGATAATAATATAAATAAGCTGATACGAATCAGGAAGTAGGTGATATTCAGTGATCAATAATCAAATAATCACAGTATAAAAGTTTTCATCCATCCCGCGCGGATTGATGAGCTCCATGAGTTTGCTCTTGTTTGGATGGTCAAAGCAGCCAACCTCCCCACAAGCCATTATTAATACACCTCAACGGCGGTGGCTGTCGTCAGAGGAGGGCTCTCAGTCACACATGTGTGTCACTAATTGATGTCATTAGTGGATTGATATTTATCTAGATGAAACGTCAAACGCGCATGGTGGACTTGGATGAAAGCAGTTAGCCGCGCGCATATTGATTGCGTCAACGAACGTGCTTTGGACACTCGATCATTGCCCGCCCGTGGCAGTGCGTCGAATGCTTGCTTTATCTATTGCCAAACGTAATTGCATCTTGATGTCAATCTTGTAGGCGGACGATTCATTGATAGGCAAAAAACTTGTTTACTCGCTTGCTGAGCGCGCCTTTGAAACAGGAAGTTCTATGAACACACAGGCGGCAGCTGATTGCGTACTCGTGTATCTAATGAGAGAATTGTTATTAATTTGCTTTCAGAACACCGGAGCAATGCCCAAGCATGGTTTCACTCCTTGCGGAGAGCTACAATCCTCATGTGCGCTACGGAGCTGCCTTGGCGCTGGGAATCGCGTGCGCCGGCACCGGAAATCGTGAAGCGGTCGACATCCTCGAACCGATCATTGTTGGAGACCGCATCAACTTTGTGCGCCAGGGAGCACTCATCGCTTCGGCAATGGTGTGCATTCAGCACACGGAGTATACGTGCTCCCGTGCGCCCGCTTTGCGCAAATTGTATGCCGAGGTGATTCGCGATAAACACGAGGACGTGATGACCAAATTCGGGGCGATTCTATCACAGGGCATTATCGATGCGGGCGGTCGCAATATGACGCTGGGCATGATGTCGCGCGCTGGTCATGTCAATATGATGGGCGTCGTGGGCATGTTGCTCTTCATGCACCACTGGTATTGGTACCCCATGGCGCACTGCCTCTCATTATCCTTTACGCCCTCCTGCGTAATCGCTTTAAACAGCGACATGAACATGCCGAAGATGCAGTTTCGATCGAATGCAAAGCCAAGCAGCTTTGGATATCCACCACTTGTTGAGGAACGGAAGCGGGAAGAGATGGCTAAGACTTCGTCAGCACTGCTGAGTGTTTCCCGACGGGGTAGGCGGGATAAGTTCAAAATCAAATTAGGAAATTTGAAAGTTAAGAACGTAAAGGTTTGTAAACGTTTACTTAAAGTAATACAACTAACTTCAGCATTCCTGGATTGTAGGATGGAAAGAAGAGCCGTGGCAGCTCACTGACCAAACGTGTGCATAAGGAGGAGAAGAAAGAGGAACCGAAAGATGAACCCAACTGGGAACTTCTGGATAATCCGGCTAGAGTAATCCCACCGCAGTTGAAGGTACTAAGCATGGCAGAAGACGGTGTTCATATACCAATTAAGCATGTCAACCATGGAGGTATTATCGTTATGAAGAACTTGGACAACAAATTAGATGAAATTGTTGAATTCATACCAGGTAACAAATGCTTTTCTCTTTATGGTATCACTCAAACCATATATCACTTTCCCATATCTTCCTGTAGCTCATAGTCCAGGCATTGACGTTGAGAATGAGCCTGAACCACCAGAACCTTTTGAGTGGATTGAAGACCCAATTGAAGAGACTATTGAAGATCCAGTTGCAGTAAATTGAAAAGAAGACAATCATGTATACTGAAAGAGCCTTCTTCTTGAAATCTATTTTTTACATAATAATTAATAGTCCTTTTTATACAAATAAATCATCAATTGTGGTCATATGACTCTGAGAGTAATATATAAATGTTAAAACACAAGCATAGTGTTTAACAGAGGTTTCAACAATGTATCGATCATAATTGACTTTAATTAATCTAGGAATAATCATCCTGGTCATCACTGGGTAGAGCAGCTGCCTGTGCCATTTGTGCTGCAGCCTGGAGTTGTTCCCACTGCTGTTGTTCTGCATATGCTTGTTCTTGTCGAGCTTTGGCAAACAACTCCTGCTGCTGTCTTAATAGTTCCTCCTCTGGAATACCGAGGTTTTCTAAACGTGTACTCTGTCGCCGTCTCTTTGCAGCTACGGCTTTACAATCTTTCAGCACAGCCTCTGCTTCGGCCTGATAATCAGTAAAACCTAATTTTTCTAGAGCTGCAATTAAAGAATAAGTATTTGAGTATAAATCATTGATTCATAGTGATAATAACTTACCTAGGAATATATGTTCAGCATTAATAGTTTTCTTATTAAGCTGATTACAAATTTCATTAGCTTCTGAACTGAGCAGATGTATAAACTCAGTACAACAGTTTAGAACTAATTCTCGAGCTTCATTTGCTATCCTGACAGTTGGAACTAACTCTTTGATCATTTTGTTAATGCTAGCCCTTGGCAATGTTAGTTCATCGTCTTCTACACTTCCCACAGGTCCTGCTGATGTATTTGGGTTGTTCATCACTGGATTTTCTTCTTTTAAACACTAATTATTTCTATTCACAACAACTCAGCAAAGTAGGTTATATTAAATAGATTTGGCGCAGCGACACCTTTCACTAACATTACCTTGATGTAACAGCTGATCGGAGATGTGTAAACAAAAACATATGATGCTGTCAACACAATAATTTGCACAATAAATTGCTATTTGTTGATAGCAAAAAGTCTTATTTGTGTCAAGTTATATACCTGAAACCACAAGTACAACTTTTAACTCAACCAACATAAGACGACTGTTAGCTCGGTGTGTAGCATACATGCATGGCAATCCTCACTTGGTGGGTTCGAATTCCAGTGCGGGTTGTCCGGTATTTTTCGATATGTTTCATTAAAACTTACAGCAAGTGGAAGTTGTAATGTACAACAAGCAGGGCAGTCAATAGCATAGTGTATAGGGCACATGCATCGCATTCAGACGTAGTGGGTTCAAATCCCCTCAGAGCCCGTCCAGGGTTGAATTTTTCAAAAATTTCAACAAAATGCAAGTCTCCTTGTCTGAAAATTAAGTTATGTATAAGTTTTAGTTTGTACACCGTAAGCAATTGGTGGTGTAGTGCTAAAGTGCTTGCTTAGCAAGCATGAAGTCCCAGGTTCGAATCCTGGGGTAGCTACCTCTAAAAGAATTTTTCGCAAAATTCAATAGAATAGCTATACTTACATTGTTAATACACTATATCCACCAGTCTCTTCTGTAGGATGGCCATTCACTTGACCATATCGAATTCAATTCGAGAACTTAGAAAATATTCTAAGTCCTATAGTTGGTGACTTAGGGGGGCGCTCTCCTCACATACATTGAATCCCCTCCATTTAAATGACGTCACAAACCGCGGCCTGTTGGTAACGAAAATCGGGAATGGGGAGGCAGTATACTGCCGGGGAGCGAAGCGGTGGGGTGGGCCGTCACAAGACAATCTTTACGTACGGGCTTCAAAAGTTAAAAATGGGGCCCTTGTACGCCTCCGGGGGCCCCCTAGACTTAGTACTAAGTCCGGAGAAGGCCCCCAAGCGTACAAGGAATTGAAAACTTAAATTCGAATTGCCGTTCTCGGGAATCGAACTCGAGACACTCATATCGCTTCCATAGCCTCTACCACTGGGCTATGGAGTGTTGTTGCTATAGGCAAATTTGATCTTCCCCTTATAGTATTAAATTGAGAAATTTAAACTTAAATAAATGTTGCCTTTCTCGGGGATCGAACTCGAGACACTCAGATCACTTCCATAGCCTCTACCACTGGGCTATGGAGTGTTGTTGCTATAGGTAAATTTGATCTTCCCCTTATAGTACTAAAGTGAGAAATTTAAACTTAAATAAATGTTGCCTTTCTCGGGGATCGAACTCGAGACACTCAAATCACTTCCATAGCCTCTACCACTGGGCTATGGAGTGTTGTTGCTATAGGTAAATTTGATCTTCCCCTTATAGTACTAAATTGAGAAATTTAAACTTAAATAAATGTTGCCTTTCTCGGGAATCGAACTCGAGACACTCAGATCACTTCCATAGCCTCTACCACTGGGCTATGGAGTGTTGTTGCTATAGGTAAATTTGATCTTCCCCTTATAGTACTAAATTGAGAAATTTAAACTTAAATAAATGTTGCCTTTCTCGGGAATCGAACTCGAGACACTCAACTCACTTTCATAGCCCCTACCACTAGGCAATGGAGTGTTATTGCTAAGGCTAAATTCGATCTGGGTCTTCTACTCTCAAATTGATCACTTAAAACTTAAGTTGAAGTTGCATTTCTCGAGGATCAAACCCGAGACCACTAGACCACATCCATATCCTATTCCAGCCACGGAGCGTTGTCGCTTTAGCTAAATTCGCTCTTGATATTATTGTCTCAAATTGGTTTGAATTGAAACCTTAAAACGTGAATTCGATGTGCATTTTTCGAGCATCGAAACCAAGTGTCTTTATCCAATTCTTAGCCCCGTTCCAACTACGCTATTGGATGTTGCTGGCACGAACTGTTCTAGGAAGCTTATAATATGTGTAAAATTAATACTTCTTCATAACTAACAAGTTACATTTGAAACTTTTAAGATAGGCAACTAGCCTTCCAATTCCCTATCCATGTTGAATTCAGTGCAATTTTTCTTCTTGCGCATCTCTCAGGCAATCAGAGGCATCATTACAATTAACAGATGTCCCAAATCCAATAAACTTTCATTACGAGCTATAATAACAAATCAGCTGTCATAATTAAAGGACTTAATTCATGTAACAATAATATTTTGTCTTATATGGACATCGAGTATAGCGTGGGTATTTCTGTCTCACAATTCGAGTGAGAAGTTCTAGCAATGGCAGCATCATGCAGCATTATCGATGCAGAGTATTAGGCTAACAGTATAATAATTTGTTGTTTGTGTTATTTGTTAAAAAAGATGTCATCGACTGACGAAAGACGTTTATGGATAGGCAATCTAGATCCAAGGGTCTCTGAGTAAGTAATTAATGGCTATTGTGTGATGTTTGCAATGTATTAATCCTTTTAATTTTGTCAATATTGGTATCAACTACTAAAACTTACTCAAAAATATGGAACAATCGAAAAATTTGATCTGCTGTTCCACAAAACTGGTTCCTTAGCTGGCCTGCCTAGAGGATATGCATTTGTTACCTATAGTAAGGTTGAAGAGGCACAAAGAGCCAAGGCAATGCATAACACACTGCTTGGGAACAAGAATATTATTGTAACGTGGGCTCATAGCATGCCATCAGTAAGTCTATTCACATACTCTTAGGAATATTTCCTAATTTTCCTATATTGTTACAGGATGTCCATGAAGACCAGAAGAAGGCCCAAATAAACATACCAGCATTGGCAATATCAAAATCTGGAAAGTCAGGCACTGACAAAAAGTTCCAAATACAAGCGATTGAGGCTAAATTAAAGTTGATGGAAAATCAATCAACCAAAGAACTGGAAATCAACAAAACTGTATCCCAAGAGAGGCCTGTTATAGAGATGTATCAACAAAATAAACAGACATCATCTGCTAGCACATTCAACCAGAGAAGCCGGTTGCAATATAATAGAAAACCATATGATAGATCTAAAAGAAAATGAGATTTAACTGAGCTAGCCACAATGACAATGTGTTCAAACTGTAAATTATTAGATAAATTATTCCTCTTCAATAAATACTTAAACTAATTTATTGACTTTCATTGGTTGCCCTAGTATCCTTTAGAATATTTGAATTTACCACGCATCTCAGTTGGAAGAGGGCAAATAGCTGGACAAGGAACTTGTCCAGGAATTTCACAAATGCAATGCCGCTCACATTGAACACCCATGTTAGCTGGATTATCTTTCTTCTCCTTTGCAACAGCTTCAGCCACCAGAATGTCTCTGGAAATGATTATGAGACATTTACCTTAACACTTCCTTCAATTAAAAATAAGTTGACTAACTTTGATTTTCCAATAACTCTGAGTAGATGTCCATGAATGTCTTCCTTTGATTTGCTATCAACATCAATAAGCATCTTCTGTCCATTCTCTAAGTAATGAAAGGGTGTTAATATCATGTGTCTTAAACTATTAATTAACTCACCATAGAAACACCTAATAAATGGAGATGGTGTCATGTTCTTAAATGTTGATATTTGTACCTCTGGGTTCTTATATTGTAGCTGCGGTAAATACCAGAAGACAAAATCTCTTGCTCCTTGGTGGTGGTCCCCATGTGTATTGTAATTAACAGTGAATATTTTAATTTGATCTTTTAAAACTAAACTGCCAGCTTCTAAATACTTTAATGTACGCCTAATCGGCGCTTTTCCTATCATGAACGGCATGTTTAGCTATTAAATATTTTATGAGAACTGTGCCTTGTTTACTCGCTTATTCTAGGTTAGAAATAGCAGCGCGGATCTTGCTTCACTGATTATCTAAACAGTAGCACTCGTCATGCAACCCACATCATTTCGTATCCCCTAATGTTTAGGAATGAGTGGTATTTAGAATTTCTACACACTAGAAATAGAGCAACGTCAAAGGCAATTTAAGGGTGTTTTCAATTTCTACCAAAAGAATAGTTGTTTGTTTTTTTATTAACTTATATTTATGAAAATAATCATTTACTTCTTCTTGGACACACCAACAGTTCTACCGCGACGGCCGGTAGTCTTGGTATGTTGACCACGGACACGGAGACCCCAGAAGTGACGCATACCACGATGCGCGCGAATCTTCTTCATGCGTTCTAAATCTTCACGCAATTTACTGTCCAAGTTCATGGAAGTGAGCTACAAGAAATAACATTAGTACATACTCAATTTACATTATTTGAATGTTGCATATCAACTGTGTATACCATTAGTCAATAATATGCTTCACTTAAACCTCACACTGACTTCGTGATCAGTTCCACATACTATTAAATCAATGATTACAAACTTGTTAATATGCTTTAATCTTGCACATGCTACCAGCCTAAACGACGTGAAGGTCTGAATATGCCGTTTAATTGTGCTGACAATAGTTCTAGTTGATGTTAGCTTACTTGGTTGTATTTGCCATCAATGATGTCCTTTTGCCTATTAAGGAACCAATCTGGGATTTTATATTGGCGTGGATTTGTCATGATTGTGACAATCTTCTCAACCTCCTCTTCAGAGCACTCACCAGCGCGCTTGTCCAGGTCAACATCAGCCTTCTTCAAGACAATGTTTGCATATCGTCTACCAACACCTTTGATGGCAGTCATGGCAAACATAACTTTGCGTTTACCATCAATGTTCGTATTCATGATACGAAGAATATGTTGGAACTTCTCTGGTATTACGAGAGCCTAAAATAAACATATTACATTAATTAAGTGCTAATAACTTACAAGACATTGTTTAGCGTTTATGATGTTTAAGGTTAACACCGACTTTTGTGTCGTTTATGATATAAACACATCGCGAACGAGCCAAATAACATTTTTAAATAAATAATGAATCCTCAAACTATCACAAACACTATCAATTATAAACGGATGGCCATTAAAATTCCAGATATTTTCGGAAATTCACGGCAACAACATACCATTTTGACGGAGTGTTAACGAAAAGAGAGTGGTCGTGTTACAAGTCGAGTGACGTTAGAGGCGCTGCGTGATCAAAGCGCCACTGAAATTCTTATATCTGTTGTTACCGCAATTAACAGAGGGCGCATGCTGTTCTAACAAAGTTTAAAACTTTTAAAACTTTTAAAATAACATATTTAAATGATCTGTTATGACATAATTACCTACAATTGCTTTCAACTTAATATATACGGCACTATCATAACATTTTTGAGCTTAGCGTATATGTTTCCGAGTTTCAGGATTGTTTTCGATATTGATTGTGATGTAATACGCATGCCATGCGCGTGCAACGTACACGTGCATCGTGGAAAATCTATACGCGGTGGTGGCTTGTTGATAGCCGCCGCCAATGCCGAAAGGGGACGGCTGAAGCGCCATTTTCTATGCGAAGGGGGCGCGCACAGATAACGCAGCCGTCCAGCGCGCAACCGTGAGGCGGCAAGCGCGCCCGTCTAGCGGAACTTCCTGTGCGAGTCCTTGAAGTCCAGTCAGTGGTGAGTGCGAGCGCGCGTATCATCCTTCGACCGGAAACATCCTCACAGCTTTTAGCTGGTGGCAGAACATTCCTTGAACAAAAACTATTAAATTACGCTTGCATATTATTGTTAAAATCACCTCCAATGCCACGTTGGTGATCGCGATCTCGAATCAATTGTAATCCAAATCAAATTTGTACGTTTTTATATAGTTTTTCTATCGTCAATACCCAATGCAAGTGCAAGCGCGATCGTGCAGAAGAAGAGGCGAATCGAAGCAACAATTTCCAGAGTGGTGCAACAGTTTTTAAATGTGTTTGTGGGTCTTCAATCGCCTTCAATCTTGGACGCAATCCATTGTAAGTTCTTAGTACCTACAACCCCTACATAAAACGCGCAATCCATTCGCTCAGTGTTGGCGCGAGATGCTCGCTCTTCTTGAAAAATGAAGGCGAAACGAAAAACAAATCCAAAATTAGAAAATCGATCGTGTACACCGAACAACACACTGTATACTTACAACCATATCGTACGTGGTTCATGACTATCCAAAAAAGCACCACGAACGTGAAATAATGAATGTGCTCGCTCTATTCTCGTTTGAAGGTCCTGATTGGGCTGCTAATTAAAAAGAAATACATTCGTTAGTGCGGTGCAGCAGCGTCATGAAAGTCGAACGCAGCGGTGCGTGCGTTATCAATATTATTGGCGGTGGCGGTGTGGAAAGACGTAAACACGCGACGCATATAAATTGACTGTGTGTGCTATAAAATAAGAAAATCAATTATTGTGTGTGTACGAATGTCATGCATTCACGGAGCGCACACAGCTCGAATCGTACGCGCAACCCCCAACTTGCGCTAAATATGAATGTGCAACAAAAATAAACGGGGAAACAATAGCGTCGTGCAGGCAACGCCTCCTTTACCATGCGATTTTCATTGTTCATTCCGCGTTATTAGCTCAAGCGCCTCACAAATCCCACTCGTTTAAGACGAACGCATGGAAAATTTAAACGAGGCAACAAGTCGCAATTTTTTGTCTTTATTTCCGTAACGCACCTAACTGAAAGGCGAAACACCATGAAGAGCAGAGCATGGCGAATTTTCTTGGACGTTTTCCAAACACGTATTTCGAAAGTTTGGGGTATCGCACCTACAAAAAGTTATAAGATATTAAATGACATTCAGCATCTCATGTTTCGTTCCTACCTCCCTCGGAAAACCACTGAATATTTCTGCATACAGATTAGACGAATAAAACGTGATATTAGGAAATCATTTTGTCCCTCTGTTCCAGATAGCAATATGGTGACAAAGTGATTGACTCGGAGTCGTCGTCTTCAAGTCTTCTGCTGAAAACAACATTAAATGAAGTGATTTGTGACTCAACATTGTGTTTACGTACCGTATTGCATCAATATGGTACTGTATTAAGTGCTAAAGATGTGATGCGAATGTGATAAGAACGTGTTGGTTGCTATATTTGAATTGATTGATTATGGTGCTGTTCATGGCACGCTCGTGGAGCTGCAAATTCAGTGACAACGCAATTGTTGCATGTCTCCTCGTTGATTACGATCATCAAAGCGCCACGGTGGACGTCGATTTATGCTGCAATTTGCCCACGGATCTTAAAAATACAACGTCTGTTTCTTTGGCGTTGTTAACATGATTCGCTCCAGAAATTCGGTGAGTTGTTTGTACGTTAATCGTGATAATATTGCGAAGCCTTTGTTCGCCGCTTGGTTATTATGCAATAAGTAAAGTTTTGCTCCCCTATATTGCAACCCGGTCTGATAGGAGACCTAATAAAACGACCTTGGCACACATTAGATCGACAAGGATTCTCACGATTTTCTTGCTTCCAACATTCACACATTCATATCCACTTTGTTCTCATAGATTGTGCGCTTGTATCGCATAGATAATTACATTTTTTCCTTGCTGCGAATGTACGAATGATAGTTGTTAATTAATTATTTTACGTTGCAGATAAACAGAGGCACGTGACATTCAATCCACCATAGATTGTTACACGCTCTACTTGTGACGAGTGGGAAAAAAAGCGCTCTTTCATCATACTCATCTTATTCACTCATAACCATCGTCATCACCACGTCCACGTACCATCTTCATCTCCATCATTGTCACCATCATCGGGATCATCGGCAAGCAACAGCGGCGGCGGAGGCGGCGGAAGAAGGCAACTTGTGCGGCGCTGTGCGGACAGTTTCCGAGCAACGACAAGAGCAAGCGCAAGAAGGGCGCTTGAGCGGTGAGGAGCGAGCGTCGTCGCCGGCGTTGGTATGAGGGCCGGCGAAGAGTTCGCCGAGCTAGCTGAACTTGGTGGCTACGGCGGGCGAGGATGGACGAGCAGAAGCAGCCGGTCGGCGGCTCGCCTCCCCGCCGAAGCAGAGGATGCGCTCGGTCCAAATGGCAGCCCGCGTACCGCCTCGCATACACGCTCCCGTTCTGGACTTTACTATTCACCACCGGGAACGTCCTATACCATCGTCGAACGACCCTCGTCGGCGATGTACCATCATCGCGCAGAACGCGACCGCGAATTCGGCATAGTGAATGCGAACAGCACCCCTGCACCGGCATCCAGTGGTCGGGCAGGCACCACGTACCTAGGCTCCAATCCCAACTTCCGCAGTACGCCTGGCACGGGCAGTAACACCAAGAAGCGACCCATTTCACCAGAACAAGTCCTTCGCTTGTTCAACCAGAATGGCAAGTCCACAACGACGGCAGCAACTGAACGACCTCGACGGTCACCAGCGAGTAGCCCGCCAAGCACCACGCACAATTACCGGCTACCCTACGTGCCCACCCTCCATGAACTCTCCACGCGAACCGTGACCATGATGCGTGAACCCACCGACGCTCACGGGTTCGGTATTTGCGTCAAAGGTGGAAAAGATGCTGGTAAGTATCCTCCATCACTCGTCCAGGTGCTCTAAATGCACAAACGTACTTCAAGTGCCCATTTTATTATCAATTCAACTCAATTAACTTCTCATCGCGGTTGGAGCTCCTCTCTGTTTGAAGTCGTGCCAACATCTCGAACGCGTGCGGGCAACATGTGAAATTTACGACGGTTTTTGTTGACTCAGCTTCCTCGTTGCAAAAAGTACGTTTGTGAGCTTGCCAGCAGCGCCAAGCGCATCGCATTTGCATTCAGCAAACAATGCCTCTCTCTGCGCGAGACACATCTTGCGACCGCCAATTAATTATTTACTTTTGCAGGCTGCGGCGTCTACATTTCACGAGTCGAGGAAGGCAGCGTCGCCGAGCGTGCGGGTCTTCGTCCCGGTGATTCGATCCTGGAAGTAAATGGGACACCGTTTACCGGCGTCTCCCACGAGGATGCACTCAAGGTGTGCGCTCTTTAAACTTTCATCTCTTCTGGCATTTGTTCGCGAGATGCCAGAAGAGAACTGATGCATTGTTTTACATTCACCTATTGATTGATTGATTGGTCTCGTTTTGTGTGCGTTACTTAAGTTGCATGCGATGCACTCACCACAGCAGTTTTGTTCCAATTTTAATTGTTTTCCCGACCGTTCTGCAACCAACTGCTTGGATGTCTATTACATATGTACCACCCGTAGGCTAGGTATGTACCGTGTGGCACATGGTAGTTGTTCACAATCACTCCTTGATTTATTTATTTATTTCGATTGTTGTGCATTTCGTACTGGGTTATGGCCTAATGAATAATTTCTCAATATACGTACGTACTACATACAAACACAGCGCACACACGCATGACATTCTTTTATTCTTTGGAATTTGCCTTCTTGCGAGAGAAATCTAATGCGATGTAGGGCAGCAAAAAAGAGTGGCAGCCTTCTCTTATACTCAACTCAACTCAACTCAACTCGAGTGTGATTTGAATCAAGGAATTCGCAGGCGCTCTCGAGTCCTTTTCCTTCTTTTCACGCCGGCTCAGCAAACACGCACCCCGAAGGATTCCGTAAATCTTTGCACCACTCGTTTCGCGCGTCGAATGAAAATCAATAGGCGAGGTGTTTAATCAAACATACACACAATATTATATCGAGTGATATATATTTTTTCCTCGAGCCGGATGCGTGTATATGCGTCGTTAAATGCCGCGCGAATCGATTGCGAGGCGCAATCTATCCCGTTCTTGCTCGCCCCTATTAATTCACCCACCGTATTATGAAGGGTTACGGTTCGAGCGTGCTAATAATTATTTATACCGCGCAAAGTTTTTGCTCTAATTATTGGCTCCGATGGTTATGGATTGATTGATTATTATGTCTTTAGATTGTTTAGAATTGCGATGATATTTTGAGTTCCACCATATTGTTCCATTATTCTATTGTCTTAATTAGCAGTTTTTCTAATTGCTGAATGAATGCCCATCTCTCTCTCTATATTATATTTTTAACGTAAGCGTAACAGTAGTGATGATAATAATTAATAATAATGCGAGATGATTATTTGCTGAATACCAATAATTTAATATATCTATTTCTCTCTTATTGTAGATGAAACATTCTCTAATTGCGGTGAGTATATCCAACTCTCTTCATTTTCTTATTTCAGCAAGCTTACTGCATTTTTCCAACTATCGAACGAACGAAAAGCAAACTGTTTTAATTATCGAAATGACTCGAACGAACAATCAAACAATGAGCAACCTATTTTAATAGTGTGATTATTATTATTTTTGAGGTGACTCTTCTTTCCTCTTTTTGTTTTGTTGTATTTCCGATAGTTTAGATGCATGCACGAGTACATACAATAGATATGAATAGACACCCCATGGTCTGAAAATAATAAATAAATAAAACACACGAACATTCGAATGTTTTATAAATCCAATTCGCTGTCGAACGAATGGAAAACTCAGTTTTTGTCGTGTACATTTCCATGCGCAGTGTTACAACGCGGAATCAATTATTCAGTGCGCTGGAGGGTGCTGTAATTGAAAAAAACTTGGTTATTTTTTATAGTTAAAAATACGAACCAATAGAGGCAGATAATATGCGAAAATTCCTTTGGTCTTGCTACGTTTATCCAATACATATTCTATCTATGTACATCCAAAACCGTGTGCTTTGATAATGTACGGATGAGTTCACTCCATTGAAGTTTTTGAACGTGTTCCAATGGAGTGTGCTTGATTTTCGTTGCATGTACACACAGGCCAAAAACCTAAACTGTACATATTACCCTCCCTATATAGTCGAAGAAATTGCTGATGTGTTGGTCTTAACGTTTACGGTGGTGTTTTTGTTACAGATGCTGAAATCCTGCCGAAAGCTAAGTATGACAGTGAAATCACCAGTAACACCGGTGGGAATGAGCGGAGGATATGGGATGCTCGGTGCTGGGGGCGGTGGAATGTCGTGGCATCTACGGCAGACGTGTTCGTGGATGGACAGACATGGACGGCCGGTGTCACCGCCGCTGGAGTACTCCAAGTCGATGGCGGGCGTGCCACCGCAACGCTATGGTTACGGACGGGCTTCCAGCAAGGATCGAAATGTACGCCGTGTATGTATCAAGCCCGCAATAGAATAATACATAATGATAGCGATAAACTAATATAGATTAGAGATTAGGGGGCGCAACCTGTGATTAGCGTTGCTGTATTTGTGTACGCATAAGGGAATCGATTGCGCATTAAAAATGCATAAAGCTTTCTTTCTCTGTACGGCGACGGCGGCTGTCCAGGTGGACAAATGGTAACATTCTCCCTCGAGCGCCTTGGTCAGTTGACAGGTTGCCTTCGAGGCTTCAAGGCGCTCAGCTCAATTGTTGAGATGTGGAGAAGAGAGCAATCAAATTGATATAATTAGATCGGATGTGATATGATGGGATGTGTTGTGAATTGTGCGCGTCGTTTGCTTTCGGCTTTCAGGTGGATTTGTGTATCGAGCCGGGTCAAAGCCTTGGGCTGATGATTCGCGGTGGAGTCGAGTACAACCTTGGGATCTTTGTCACCGGAGTGGACAAAGAATCGGTCGCTGATCGCGCTGGATTAATGGTATATCCTTCGCAGCTGCCGTGGAACAACCATGAACGTAATTGGATTATCTCTTGTAATTCAATGTTGTAGGTGGGCGATCAAATCCTAGAAGTGAATGGACAATCGTTTCTCGACGTGACGCACGACGAAGCCGTCTCGCAGTTAAAGTACCACAAACGGATGTCGCTTCTGGTGCGCGACGTCGGTAAAGTGCCGCACTCATGCACCGCGTACGACCGCGATTGGGATTTATGCAGTCCAGGGTGAGAATGCACGCGCATTATTGGATTATTAAACCCTGAGCCAGTTGCACGGCTTCGATTAATCACCGTTTATCTGAATTCATCTTCCAGGAGTCGCGCGGCGCAGACGACGCGCAAATGGGCAGCAGCGTTGCAGATGGTTGAGGAGAAGGCGCGTTGTTTGCTGGCCAAACCGGAGTTTACCACGTTGTGCTACTATACGGATGAGTACTCGGCGCGCCATATGACCATAGATGCCTTCGTACAAGTAATGACTGAACTACTTAACACGCCTGATAAGTATACTTTGATGATCGAGCTCCGCGAAATTGTCGCCGTCGAAGACCGGATGCGCTTCGATGAGTTGGTGTACCGGCGTGACATGGATGCGGCCCTTTCACGAGGTCGTGATCCAAGGGAACATGACTATCGACATTCGAGGGTATGCTCATCCCCTATCTCTTATATCTCCTTTATTCATATGAATTGATTCAATCATTATCTTGCACTCTTCCAGAGGAAAGGAGAAGCAAATCATTCATCCATGATGATGTCGGGCGTGTATCCAGAGGTGAGTTTGCTTTCTGCAATTGTTTCTCTTTTACTTTTACTATGTATCTATCACGCTCATAGTTGATTGATTAACTTTTATCTTTCTTCAAAACACGTGTGTTGCGACGCGACTTGGCACACTTGTTGTGATCACGTTTGCTTTTCTGTTTCACATTATTCCAGGATTGATTTGACCAACTCACTCTCTCTTTACTATAACATCCAAATAATGCATTCAGTTCGTAAATCATTTTGTACGATACTTAACTACTCACCTACTTAACTTGTCTTGAGAGAATATTTTTAATTATGTATTACACATATGAAACATGTAAAAACATACCTCTATCATAGAAATATGTCGTGCTTGCCGAATTGCTGCTAATACTGCTATAATATTACTTCTTTGCTGATAATATTTATGATATGATTGATATAATTCTATTTCTACTATCATGAACTCTTCATTTGTCGTACTGAAAATATTGCAACAAACAGAAAATAGTTATTATTAGACAAGTTGTATTTGCAACATAAATTATTTAGATAATTACCATGTAGATGCTCTGTCTCTATTCTATCTATCTCTCCAATGTATTCCAGTGCATTCATTTCTTTTGTTGTTATCTCATAATATACTCTCTTGTAGTGTGTTTTGCGATTGCACAATATGCATATTTGAATTGACGATTGTACTGAGCCAAAGTGTTTGAAAGGCAACACAATGTGTGTGGCTGGCTCTACACCGCCTGGAGTTGCTGTTCTTGAATGTGCTCTTTTTGCTCTTCTTGTGCGTGTCTTGTACGACTTCCATTTTAGGGCGAAGGGCATGTGAACGGTGCGATCGTGCAACCAGCCCACCAGCCGGACGATTATCGGTCGCCGAGCGAAGACTCTGGCGTTGGCATGGGTATTGGCGACCAGAGGAGCAGCACGAGGTGAGCAAACGAAGACAAAACGCAATTTAGAGTGTGTTCCCGGCCTCCCGAATTTCAAACAATTGTAATGCGTCTATTTGTTTACTCTTCACATGCAGAAAACGGCAGCCAGCCTCCGGCACGACTGCCAAAGAAGAGCAGCAAAGTCAGGTGACTGTAGCAATAAGACGAATTTCCATTCAATATTCTTTGCTGCGCTCTCCTCAATCAACTCTTCTTTTCTTCATCATCTTCTTCTTCTTCTCGCTCTTCAACTTTTTCTCAACTCTTCCACATTTCACTACATACATGCGTTTCTTCACTGGCATCATCACTTCTTCCAACTCGCCATTGTAACACTTTGTAGACGAAAACGGATGTGTCTGGTCAGTAATTGGCTAGATCATCATCATCATCATGATCATCGTAGACGCTAAAAAAACAAGTATAACATGAAATACAACTCAAACCGCTCTAAAAGCAGTTAAATTAAAAACAAGCACTGACATATTTCTATGTAAATCTATAATCTGGATAAAAATGCACTGATAAAATTGTATCCAACTTTAATCCGTTGTATCTACTCAACTGTAAGCCCTTAAGAGGTCACTAATTAATGCTCTTGTGTATCGTCAAGGATTACTGCTCGGGGGATGAAGAAAATCCGCAAGGCACGCGAAGTCGGCGGCACTCAAGTCCTGGAGAGTCGCGCACTGGCAGCGCGACCGCTCTTCATCAAACCGACTACCCGGATTCGGTGAGTGTGCTTTATCTCTTGGCATGTACGCTAAAATTACAACAATTACAAACCAACTGTGAGTGCCGCTACCGTAATTCCAACGAAAACCAAAGAAAAATTCAATCAAATTGTTCTTACAATCAATTATCATTCATCCCCATTCTCATCATCAACCAAATATACGACACATCACGTAAATGATAACATGTACAACATTTATTAAAAAATAATAATGAAAAAACTCAAAATAAACACAAATAAAAATTAGGATAAAAAAAAAACATGCATATCACAGATGAGAATTACAACTAAACTAAACTAAACAAAAATCAAACCAATCAATCAATCAATCAATGCACAAGTACAACTAGGAGTGGAAAGCAACAAAATCGAGTGGCCGGAGAGATTAAAGTTTCTCCTGGATAGCACGCCGAAGTTCGTCGGTGGCTTTCGCTAATTCACTGATTGACATGTGGTGTTCGGCGGCGGCTACCGCATCGTACTGGTAGTCCTTGGGCGGCTCCATCGGGTACCCGGAGCGCCTTGACTCCGAGCTCGACGTCGTGCCGAATTTCGGGCGCGGAATACGCACACGCTTTACGTCCTCCAGCCAATTCTCCATCTGCAAAAGGATGCCATTAACAACGCCATTAGCGCAATCGTAAACGCGCGCCCATTAACTCCTCGTATTCTTATCGCTGATGCGCACTCTGATTGTGCCAATATCCTCATTAGAATTACCGTTAGCGCGCTGCACGTGCAGTGACAATGACGCGCGCGCTCGTTCGCATTCGGAGAAAGATTTGCTTTAACTTGTATTATTGCAATCCTCGTAAACAAACTTGGCGTTGAATGCAACCGAACGACAACGAAATACAACAATCACAAATTTGGGTCATTGATCGATTCAACCACACGTTCAATGTTCAATGCTAATAATAGCTATAAGCAGAATACATGACTATCATATTTTTGCAAGTGCGCACCGGATATTACCGGATAAACGCGTTGCCGTTTTTAGTTTTATTTCATTAATCGTCTCGCTACGAAATCAACAAGCGTAGAAAATCGAAAACGTATACATTTATGCATGCGATTCGTCTGGCTGGTATAAATGTTGTATGAGCAGAGAGTCACAAATGAGTGAACAATTTCTATTCCATACGCGCGCGTGCATTAACGTTGAGAGCACAAGAGCGCAACACTTTCAAACGTATCCTGCGCAACGGTGAAAATAATCCGACGCGTACCATTCATCAGGATTCAACGAGTAGCTCTCGGCAAGCGAAGCGAACAATACGTATTAATTGCAAATTGCTCACCATGAGTACAACGAAACTATTCGAGATGAATATGAGTATGAAATCTCCTTTTTCTCGTCTGCTGATATCCTCGTGGCAGTTGGAGTGATTTAAACAAATATTCAGTTGATAATTCTCAAGCACAAGCGATGCGTTCGTGTCGAGCAACCTGCGCCAACTGATGTGGTGCTTGCTTACTTGATCCTACCAACTCTTTTGTGCTATGATGATGGTGTGCTAGATCGCGATGACTCGACTCTACTTTAAAGGTATACCTGGTTGGTACGTACGTACACATAATAATCGCAGGCGCGCGCAGAGATTGAGTCAGGTATACATATAATATAATTCGTTTCTTTATACTTTACACGGCGAGAGCAACATGTGAAACGCGTTAAAGTTAAAGTGCGCTTTGTTAGAAACACACAAATCATTGACGCGCGTTTTTTCCGTTTCGTATTTGTTGTGCGCAGAAGAATGACAAATTATTGTTACGCAAGGAAAAGAAAGCATTTTACACACTGTAAATACGTATTACGTATTGCCATCACCGTACATATGTATTGTTTGGTTGTTTGTTTGTTTGTTTGTCTCTTCTTACTCATCAAGCATATTTCACGTTTCATGTGTTCATGTACTTCATGTCTATACATACGTACCCTACATGTAATACATATATGTAGCCTAGGACTAATTTATGCGTATGTATCTTCAGCGTTCAATTATTGCTATTACTTGTAACTCTTGTACTTTATCATATATTTGTCTTAACTAGTCAAGAAATATTCCTTCAACTTTTACTCGTTGTCAATACTTATGTGAGTTTTAGCACAGCTAGACTAACGTACTAATTAACTAACTAATTTAGATCAAGAGTAGTTACAGAACAAGAGAAAAGATTCAAGATGTTATTAGATTCATTTGTTCTCTCTGTGTATGTAAAAAGCTATTATTCTCATATTATTATTCTCATTCAATTTTGCTATGTGTTGATTTATTTGGTGGCGAATACCAATACGATAAAGATACAAACGAGGAAAATTACTAGGACTCAATATGCAACCACTTGCAAACCTAAAAGAAACTTCTAGAACAAAACCAAAACTAAAAACCCAGGGACAAAGCATGAGTGTGGACGTATATGTGTGTTGCAGAGCGGTTACCTGGGCGGCCTGCGTTCGAGCCTGGGCGGGTGGACGCAGAAAGTCAAGTCTTGGTACTGGGGCAGACCACTCGTAAGTGTGCCGTAACTCAAATCGATGGGGCATTCAATTGCGTGCGCTCTGTTCGTATGATTATTATTCTTATTACTATTCTGTTTGTTGCATTCGATGCCCCATTGATGGTAACGATAACCCATCTGTGCTGCTGAGCTGCTGAGCAATTTATCTGAAAGAATCCACCAAGCCACCAAACTCACTAGCAAGCGCATCAGCAAACGAATTTGTTTAGTTCTTTCGCACCGCAATTTTCAATCTCAATCTCAATCTTAATCTCAATACCAAAAGAAAACAAGCGAGCAACCGTTGTTCTTGTTCTCACATTTCAAAATTTTACTCCACTCATTCTCGAGCGCGCTGCGTCATCGACCATCATCACCCAAACCATCAGCATCCTTGACATGACGGAAGAGTCGAGTTTCAAGGATGTTTTGGTAACGCGCTTCTATCTAAACTTATTCCGAGTGATGTGATGACATGCTCCATGATGTACGCGCGACTCGAATTGAACAACTTTTTGAGTTTATAATTGGTTTCTGCACAATTAGAAGAAGCATGTACCGAACGAAACCGAACGTTTTCCTTCATAATCAAAATTATATATCTGAATGGCTAACACCAGCCGCCTCAGTCTTATACAAATGATCACTACTTATTACTACTGTATTTTCCAATTACATAGAAGTTGTTTAGCTTTCTAAAATTCTATTACATGTTAATTACATGTTAATGCATATAAATTAGAGCCGAGATTTTAAGATTTCACTTTCACGTCCACACACAGTGCATGGCAGTGCATGCGTTCTTTCTTTACTTAACTAATTAATTACGTACTTAATTAATTAATTAATTAATTCACTAACTCGTTATCTGTGTTGACTAATTACCTACATTGATTCCATTATTAGTGATCGTGATACACGATGCGGTATCATTTAGATAGAGCAAAATAGATGAATGGATGTGTGTGTTGTTTTACCTAGAAAATGTGTTTACTTAACTTATTTTAAAGGAGCAAGGTACGCGTGTGTTAATTACACGAGTGTAGCGTGTAATTAATTTAGCAATTGCAATCGTGTCCTGTACTACCTAGCTATCTAGAATTCGTTTTGCGAGCCGTTCGACAAACACACGATTGATTATTGATTCGAGGGATGACGAGAAGCAAAAGAAACACATGAATTACATGAACACATCACTTCTATGCCATTTCAGATGACTGTCTGTGTCTCCTGTTTGTCTGCTTCGAGAGGCATTTCGCTCTTTTCTAGGTCACGAGCGTGCGAGATGAGCAGACGAATGTGTGTGCACCGCAAAACCAAACCAAACCAAACCAAACTGAACCAGGAACCAAAAACCACCAAGCATAAAATACGAGAATGCCTCTCATATATAAATTCACCAATTTTACTCACACACTCGCTGTGCGCGCAAGAATCTCTCTCTATAGTCTATCCTACATATTTATATACATATTATATATATATTATATATACATAGATATTGGCACTTTTTTGCTGCCTGCATCTTTTAATTATTGGCACGCTTAGGTATTCTCTATATATTGATCAAGCGAGCTGTTGGTGCGATTCAACAAGTTTCGTGCGATTTGTTGGCAACTTGCTTTTGCACGTGAATTCAAGAGTTGATTACAACCACGGATGTTGTAGTAGAAACGTGTTGAATGGCATTTATGCTCTTTGGCTCTCATTTATTGTGGTTCTACTTGTTCATTTGATTCCAACGTTATTTCAATTAAATTAGCAATTTGCTGCTGTGCAATGCGCTGCGTATGTTTATGATGTATGGGTGTGTTTTTAAGGAGTTGGCACACAAACTGTCGCGCAGCTTTGACATGAAGGACGAGCAGGCGCTCCTCGAGGGCGAGACGGGCGGAATGCGAAGACATCAATCGATGCAAAGGCTCGCACGTGGCGATGCGAACGCGCAGGAGACGCCGCGAGTTGTCACCGATCCCGAGGGCAATCTGCGGATCACCGTGCGCAAGACGAAACCGATTCTGGGCATTGCCATCGAAGGCGGCGCGAATACCAAGCACCCGCTGCCACGCATCATCAATATTAATGTATTGCATTTACCCGTTCTCAATGCATCCGTACTACTTCTGAATGCTTTTAGGAAAATGGTGCTGCCTATTGCGCTGGAGGTTTAGAAGTGGGTCAACTGATTCTACAAGTGGACGGCACCCCCGTCGAAGGGTTGCAGCACCAGGACGTGGCGCGTCTTATAGCCGAGTCGTTTGCGCGACGTGACCGCGAAGACATTGAGTTCCTCGTCGTCGAGGCGAAAAAGAGCAACATGGAGCCGAAACCTACTGCGCTCATCTTTCTCGAGGCTTAACATTTGCTCAGCCTCCCCCCGAGCGACCCGCCAGGTCCGATCACCGACTGAATATCTGTAAAACTTACAAGTAATTCTACTTTATAAACACGCACCTTACAAATTGTAAAGCAACAAGACATACAAATGCGCTAGGAAAACAAAAACGCTTCAGCTTCAATGCTGCTCACTAACAAGAATGAAGAAACAATGATTAAGATCCATTCAGGCATCGCTGAATTGTCGTCGTTACGAAAACATATCATCGTTATCACTGTTCGCTGATAACAATCACTTTGTCTTCGTTTCGGTTTCTCGTTCAGCCAATATACGCCATTTGTCAATGTTTACTAGGGTTGAGAGCTTGCACGAAATTCGTAGATTTGCAACAATATAATACCTACGTATGATTGCTAGATAATGCGCATATTTCGATTACGTTTTGTATTTTTGAATGGCAACAATCAATCAATTATACTAAACCCGATTTGCTAATATATGTACATTGTAATTGCGAATGAATACGAATGTAGCAAGCGCAGCGAATGCGCGTTTTTTGAAGTAGAATTATCCAGATGCAGAGGCATGAAAAACCAATGAGAGATAACACTTTTATATATTCAGCAAATTAGAAAACCAAATGCAGGAATCAAGCGCACGTTTTGCTCACACAGAAACCACCACCATCACCACCACCATTCGCGTCGTCCTCGTCGTCGTTTCTTGTACATAACGCATTTACACTTAGGAAACATTCATAAATGTCGTATAATCTAGTACTTAATGAAGAAAAAAGTTGTTAAACAAAAGCATAAGATGATTGTTGTGTACAGCTTTATATGCATATACCTACTCATTACCTATGTACATACATAACATGCGTACATATTACATATAAACTAAGAGAGCTTATCACGCCACGCGCGCGCGCCAAAACAAAATATTATTATGTGTAATTAATTGCTTTTGAAAACTGCGATAAGAAAATCAGAAAATGATGGGGTAACGCTCGCTTGATTCCTGCGAATGATGTCGGTGCATTAGGGGGAGAGGCTATGCTATTTCGAAATGGCACAAACAAATTATTAAACATTATTGAGAATCAACTCGAATATATCTGATTACCTAATCTCAAACTTGATTTAAACGAAGCAAAACCAACTAATCAATCTATTGCAATGCGTTTTAAAACGATTTTTCATTTATCAAACGCGCCCGATTTTAAAACATGTTGTCGCGACTTTTTAAACATTTTTAAAAACGATAGTCCAAGACCAAAAATCCATTTGTTGCTGTACATAATTTGCCTTCTCTCTCACACTCACTCTTTAAACTCTGTCTCAATTATACTTACGATCTCCAGTTTGAATAATTATTATTACTTATTCATTGATTATCAAGTTTATGTAAACTTACTTACTTACTTACTTACTTACTTGCAATTAAAACTTGCAAGACGTCTCATTACGTTGAACATGCGTGTACATTATTGCCGTGCCAAACATAATGCTGATAACAATTATTCAATTATGAACTTATTGATTACCTGATCAACGACGATATTCATTTGTATCAATCAATCGATGAATATGTATAATATTTGTATACAAATCGCATGTATTTGTGCATCATTCTCAAGAACAAATCTCTACGATACGAATCCACTCCAATCAATTATCATTGATTATTGCTAATATTGTTTAAATCGTACATTGCAATGCATTGTATGTATGCAAAACACACACACACACAATTAGTGTCGATGTCCATCATATTGCCGCATGTTTGATTAAGTTCTTAAGAATCGAATTGACGAATCTAAATAATACACTTGAAAGTTATTTCAAATTTTGTCTAAAGTGAAACCAAGTAATAAGTAATTTTTTATCATGTTAATCAATTATTATTTCTTGATACTTATGCTTTAACGACTTTAAAAATCCATGCATTATGTTCAAATTATTTGAGAATTGCTTATTACTTTCTTGCACTTTGCATGATGAAAACTACTCGTACATACATAAAACATAAAACTGCATAACTAACTAACAATTGTATAATTAATTGTTGACTTATAAATTTACGTTGCTGTTGAATAATATATACATATATTATATATTTAAGGAGTATAAATATATTATATACATATATAAATGAAGAAATTATATAAATATTATATATATAATGAGATAATTATATTTGTAAACAATGAACGCATTTGAGTATAACAAAACAGTAGAATTTGCAACAATTAATCAAGTCAATCGCGAAATGTTAGCTAAACTTTAAAAAATCTTCCAAAATACGAGTAGTAACGAGCGTAATTATGAAATTTGTATCACTACGAATCAACTACGATTGAAGAATACTTAATTATTCTTTAGTTAAAGGCAAAAGGCCAGCGCAACCCGTTTGATATAAAAGCGCAACAGATGTTTCAAGTTCTTGAGAATCAATGTGTTCATCATTCGCATTTTCAAGAATCGCACGCAATTCCGTGATTATCTCTTCAGCACTCTCAAAGAAATTCTCATCCTCTGAGTGCGCTTTTTGTCTGGTCAATTGCCTCTGTTGTCGGACAACTCGCCGAACGCCAAAGACAAAATCATATAGAGTTTTACGTAAAAACACCACCTTCCCATTGCTCTCCTTCAACTCTTCCTTCGCGTTGTCACTCTGCGTGTTACAATCTGACAATTTCTTCTTTAAATGCTCAACTGCATCCAACAATTCTACATTGTCTTTAGCAGCGGTTTGTAAATCGTTGCTCAACTCTTTGAGCTTATCTTCGAGCTGTTTGCATTTCTCGAGTTCTTTCTGCAACTCTTCAAACTTTGTTGTAACTTCTTGAATAACACCGCGCTGTACGTTGATTGTTTTAACGTATTTCTTATTCAAGTCGGTTGCAACTTCCATGCGCACTCGTTGTTCGAAACAACGCTCTTTCATTTCGTCGCGTTGTTTGTACAAAATCTTCTGTTCCTGAACCAACGCTTCCTTGTGATTGCTCACCGCAATGTTCTCTCGAATGAGCCGCTTCGTCGACTCGGCGATGCGCATATCGGTGACATTTTGAAAGTCACTGGACAACTCTGTCAACTTTTGCTCCATGTGCTTGACGAGCGTATTCTTATCGTTAATAAACTTCCTCTCAATGCTATAGCTTTCATCCTGGTGCGCTTTCTGCTGCTCTTTGAAGCGCGCTTCTTGCTCGTCAAACTTCCTCTGGAGTTCTTCGCGCTGCAGGCGAAATTCTTCAAGCGCGTTCAGTTTACCCTCCAAAAGTTTGATTTCCGACTGCAGCTCGCTCCGCATTACGTTCGCTGACGCATCTTTGTCCTGCAACTGTTTGCGAAAGTCTTCAACTTCCGAGTCGCGCGAAACCTTTAGCGATTCCAAACGGCCAACCAAGTCAATGATATCATCGCTTTGCTGCTGAACGGTTCTTCGCAAGTAGGCGATAACATCAGCACGATCTTCATCCAGCTGCTGATTCAATGAGTTCAAGTTCTCATTGCGCTCTTCCAACTTCACCGAGTGCGTGCTCAATCGCTCAACCTTTCTATTAACATCTTGTATCTGCAATTCGTAGAATGTCTTGTCCACCTCAGAGATACCACTCTTTTCCGCGTTTTTTGCTTCATTTTTTGCTTTTTTCTTTGATTTCGATTTCTTTTTCTTCATCTTATCTCGCACTATTCGGGCTGCGTTATTATATCAATAATTGTGCGTATCCATGGAGTTGCAACCGTATTTGAAATTGTTTGTATGTGAAACAACCATCAAAATCATTTCAAGTTTCGTTTCATTTTATGTTTTAAAATTGTAAATATTGTGTAGTTACTTAATGGAAGAGCTCCCTTTAGGGTAGCATTCGTTTCGGTCTTCGAAATTTCTAAATTCCAGCCGAATGTGTGGAGAAAATTGTCAATGTAGCCAGCGCCATCCGTCATCATGTCATCGGAGGAATCAAATTCATTAAGGATAAGTCCCGGTAAAAGCGGACGCTATAATAACAACAAGGATGAGGACGAGAAACTGCCCTTTTTCCCGAAATTCGAACGCCAGTTGATTTGTCAGGAGAGCCTGTTGATCTACTGGTTCGAAACTGATTTCTGTCAAGCGCGTTACAACTCGGGCGGTTCGAATAATGGGAGCAATGCATGTACATTAATTGCTATCATAATGGCTTATTATGCTTCAGCCGAGCATGTAACTTGATTCAATGCATGATGTCAAATGTTTGACCTCCATTTCTTTATAGCCATTAAGTTATTTCTACAATGGCAACATTAATTCGTATTTGATTCGGTCGCTCGGTTTGGCTATGTTGCGCGGTAACGAGTTGTATATCAAATTGAAGGAGTCTGGTCACTTGCGCAATTTGAATTTATCGATACCGGAAGCAATGCAAAATGCTGGAAAGTACGCAGAGAATATCAAAGAATGGGTACTTTGCGCGTTGATTGATATGAATACATTCTTAATGTATTTGTTGTAGAGAAGTATACTTTATATGCAGCCAATGGTCACATCGCTTCATAATAATATGAATTTTTATTTGGATGAATGGTGCGGTACCTCACATTTCAAAAAGCATAATTATTTATTCACCATGCTTATTAGCGACTCTCGAACTGTCTTGTTCATTTTTAATAAATCCGAAAATTCTGTAAGTAGTGATATTTGTCGCATTGTGTAAATTTATGCATCTCCTGTCATTTTAGATTTGCCTTGTTGATTCTCATCAACATTCATTAGTGAAAGGAGCAGTCATAGCAATTGCCAGCAGAGATAATTTCAAATGTCTTTGCACTTGGTTGACGCATATTATGCACGAATATCATAACTCTCAACCAAATCTATACGAATTATCTTTTTTGTACTTTCGAAATAGATAACTTTCTCGGAGCATAATAATATTAATATCATTACTACTTCTTATAGAAATTCGCTCATTTCAAATTCAAATTAGTAGTGTAATGTAGGCAACTGAAATTTCCTAGATAACTAAGCCTTGATTGTAAACAATAGTGATAAATATAATTTCAATGAAACGTGGTGCTGATGAAGTGAATATTTATAATATCTTAGGGCTGTCCATTTGCTTCAAACTAGTGCTATATCTGTTGAGAGAATACGCGTATAATTGTAGACTTGGTTTATGTTGATAACCTTAAACTTTGTTATGTTTACTCCTAAAATATCATTTACATATTACTTTTGGTGCAATTATATAGAGATATAGAAAAGTGAAGAGGCAACTAGTAGCATACTTTTGGTACCAGCTTCCAAGTTATATTTGGTTGAAACCAAATAATTATTAATGATGAAATTTCTTTGTTGTACAATATGCAGAACAAGGATAACTCCCAAAAATCGAGTGCATATTAAAAACACTTTCATAAGAGAAGACATGCCATTAATAGATTTTATCATAAATATGGTAAAACAATCACCTAGTGAAATGAACTTGGTACCAATAATTACAGATTTCATATGCAGGAAATGCCATAGGCTGCTTACTGAACTTCATGATTTGCTGCAAAAATCCAAAGAAATCCAGGATCATTTAATCAAAAACTTACTGGATACTCATAATGCATTAGAAGCGAATGCAAATAAAGTTACAACAGAAACCACCAAAGGTGTCCACTGTTCACCTGAGGCAAATGAAGATAATCAGTTGCACACAGATGTGTTCATTATTAAATCACAAACAAGAGAAGAAGTGCAATCACTGTCTGTAGAAAATAATACTCAACCTAAGCCACAAGAAAGTCTAGAAGAAGAAGTTTTAATTCCAAGTCCAAAAGAAGATGAGGCAAAAAATCTGCAGGAAGAAGAGATCACAATTGGACCAAATGTATCAATTAGTAAGAAATTCAAATATAGCTGCAAAGTATGTTCAAAAGAATATACAGTAAAAAGGCAACTAATAAAGCACCTCATTACTCATGGAATAAATTCATATAAGTGCAAAGTTTGTTCAAAAACATTCACCCAAAATATTGGCTTAAGAAGACACATGTCCATACATACAGGTTTTGATGAAATAATAGCCCTGCTAAATACTTAAGAAAGATGTTTTTTAGGTATTCTTGCCCATGAATGTGAGATTTGTAAAAAGAAGTTCAAATTCCGATCGTCATTAGTGGCGCATAATGTAACGCATTCAGAAACAACTTTATGTCAATGTGATATTTGTGGCATTTCCCTTGCATCAGGAACTAATTTGAAAAGGCATCTCAGAACTCATACTCGAGAGAAAAGTTTTGGATGCCAAATATGTGGAAGAATGTTTGCTGAAAAGTACAATTTAAACGCGCATATGAAACTTCATGGAAAGCCTAATACAAAGAATCAGCAAGCATCTTCATAAGGCTGTTGATTTATGCAATGGGAATAAAGTTATAGTTACTAATGTTCTCTTTCAATAATACTTGAAAATCCTGAATATAAATTGTTAAAGGACTATCTAGTTGGGGCCTGTTGACTTAGATGTCACTCGGTATCAAATCAGCTGTGCATTACGCACGTACCTGACGGGGACTTGCAATTCTATCGCGATGACTAAACGACAACCCTATCTTGTCATACAAGCTTAATTCAACCGCTAATTGACAAATATTCCTGTCGTTCAGTGCAGCTCTCAACATAGAATCAACCATGGAAGATCCGCTTACGGAAATTGTGTCCTCTGAAGATCTCAAGGTAACCATTTCCACATCATATGATTTTATCATAACAAAGCCTATGTTATTGTATATCAAAGTACATTGTCACTAAAATATAATTGTCAACGTTGAGCAAGCTTGTGACTAATGCCAACTACCTTTTTAGAAATTCGAGAAGATTTATCATGAGCAGCTTTATGAAAACAATGTGACGCCTAATGCGCAATTTGAATATGCATGGTGTTTGGTCAGAAGCAAATATCCAGCCGATATTAAAAAAGGCATCATCCTGCTAGAGGAATTATACAAATCACATGAGGAAGGCCAACGCGATTACCTCTACTATTTGTCAATTGGTCATGCAAGGCTAAAAGATTTCAAAACTGCACTCAAGTACATTACATCATTCCTGTCAATCGAGCCCAGCAATCAGCAAGTGCAATCACTTGAGAAAGCAGTAAAGAAGAAAATGGAGAAAGAAGGCCTTGTAGGCATGGCTATCACTACTGGAGCAGTCATTGGTGTTGGGGCAGTGGTGGCCCTTGTCATGGCAGTCACTAAAAAGGCTTAAGTAATATTTTTGTTGGGCTTGGGATCCTTTGTACTCTTACAACATTCAATTACAAAAACAATTCACTCAGGGGAGTACAATGAATGCACTCATTTGGCGATTTCAATCCATTTAAGAAATAAAAGTAGTTGATCTACTAAGAGCTGAAATTATATAAATCCAATCATTAATTAATCAGCAATTCCTATAATTGCTTTTGAGCACAAATGAAGCTTTCAAACGTTTCAAAGTCTTAGGGGATAACATATCTAATGTGTTAGAGTTTGCTGGCATTTATAAGAATATTATACAATTCCAGGTGAATATTATTTTAATATACTTCCTTGTTTAATTAAACTATTGCGATCAATTATTCCTAATGAAGAGAGAGCTACGATTGCGGCGCCTTGCTCGGCAAATCGTTTGTTTTTTTCCCAAAATGAAGAGCTGTACCTGCAGCCATTCAAACTAACTACAGATCTAAAGAGTTTATCTTCTTGTATTGTTTCGTATGAGGGCTTCCAATTGTTTTTGTTACAATGGGTATGAAGCATGCTCTTTGGAAGTTGAGGATCACTTGCATAAGATGCACGTACAAAGGCACAATGCTGAGTTATGACATCATCATCAATTTTTAATTTCTTTGGTTTTGGATCAAACATGTCAGGCGTTATTTCTCGTCGGCCCACATTGCCCCGTTCTGAATACTCCAACTGCTTTTTACGGCAGTAATCGTCTAAATTCCAAATCACACAAATCTGTTCTAAAGTCTGAGTCTCTAAAAACTTTTTGCCTCGTGGTGTTTCTTGCAGTTCTTTGAGCATATTTTGCACACAATATTTTGTGTTGCTAGGGGCGTTATCATAATCAATCGCATATTTCAAATATTCAACAATCAAATCATCTAGAGGTGTTAGCCCTTTCTTTGAGAATATAGAACAATTGCCTTGTGCTGTCCGTGCAATCATGACACTTGAACAGCCAGTGTTCTGACGAAATTTCTCAATATCATCATAACATTGAATTTCTCTAGAGCCTCCACTGAAATTTAGACCATTAGAATAATGTATTAATTTATCTGAGTTATAACATACTTTGCAATTACTGGAATTTTTATATGCTGTGTAATCTTTTTGATAAGTTCATTGCGATTAGCGTGTTGTGGGCGTTCATATTTTGTACGACCGTGTATTCCAATCGCTGATATACCTGTTGATTCAAGCTCCTTGACTAAGGCTATTGTATCATTTTCATTCTCAAACACTCTAATTTTGCAGGTTATGGGAATCTTTAAATGATCTATTAATGCAGTTAAAATTGCTTTTGCTTTGTCTGGCTTGTATAGTAATGCAGCACCCATGCCACCCTTCAGGGAAAACTCTTTTGGGCACCCCATGTTAATATCAATTGCAGCTACATCATTTTCGCTAAAACCCAACCTCTATAGAACTTTGGCTAAATAATATACGATTTATGATTTACACTAATTTGCCCACTTTCAATGCCCTTTCTGGATCACAAGTCCCAAGTTGTAACACAACATGTGACTTCTCCCTAGCACATGTTCGGAAAACAACAGTCCCATCTGTTTTGTCTAAATAGTCAACTGTGTTTAACGCGTCTGTAAAGTTATTTAATAAGCAAGGCACGTAGAAGTGATTAATACCGTTGTTGTTTACCGTTTACCCGTCTGACTGAGCGCAATAATTTCCAATCAATGAGTTCTTCAGTGTACACAATATCTGCACCATAGTCGAGTGCTAATAAACGCATTGGCAGTGTACCTACACGCACCATAGGCGCTAGAATTAATTTACTTACGTAGGATAAACGTTCACTGTCCATTATCAATTATACTTATAGTTGTTTACTTTAAAAATTAAAAGCCAACACGTGGAACACGAGACCAGCATGTTCACTTCACCGCACTTCACTACATTCACCAAAACAATGTGTATAACCTAAGTTTGTGACTATTTCTACGGTAAAATATCGAGGGCGCTGTGGGCAAGACTAAAGATGTTGACTAATTAGTGCTATCTTCCATTACTCCTTCTGTGTGCCATTGTTTACATTTTCATTAGTGCAAAAATAAATATTTTATTAAACACTTAAGAGTGCGGCGAACGTGTTTTTTGGCTAGTTCGTAACTAGAGAATGTGTGAACAAATATGTATTATCGTTACTCCACCGCGCTATCCCATCTCGTCCTAGTCATTGTTAGTGTGTATTGTCTTAAAAATTATAATGTGCAAATTACTGGTTATTACCCTGTTGTATCATACGTTATTATCCTAATAAACTCGCTATGCGGTATTTGGAAATGGGGTAAATTTACAAATACTTGTAACAAGAGCTGGAAATAACATCAGACTGTTGTTTTTAGGAAATCCTGCAAATGGACCAATATCAAATTCCATCTACAACTACACCAGATTCTTGCAAACTATTTGCACATTACCCTGCATGGTTGCTGAATTGTGGATGAAGAATTCTCCCGAGTTTGCTTATACCCACTTACTTGGACCATTAATCCTATGGTTTTCATTTTATGTGCATAACTTTAAAGATAAACTTGTTGATATCATTATAGCTCTCAACATCTTTTCTTGTATGTTTATATCTGTTGCAGTTGAGAATTGGTATGGTATAACGTTAGCATTTTCCTATGCTATCAATCATTTCATTTTACATGAAGGTTGCGAGATATTTGAAATGCCCACAATCGATTTCCACAACTATGCAATGTGCTTTTTCTTGTCATTCTCTTTAAAAGCATTTCAAGCATCTATCATTTAATATGCAACATCTCATCATCAATAGACCAAAATGGAATTAAATGTACAAACAAACAAACATGAAACCAAGAAAATGTGCTAAATTTATGAATCTTTAAGATTTTTATAATATTTACTCAAGATTCCATGTTTATGCGATATTTGTCTCTATTGTTATAGATTGTATGTATTTATGAATCATCTACGTAAGCCTAATGTGCAATTTGTCCATCTGCAATTCATGTATTTGTATATATCTTTACAACGTATCATAAGAGAAATTATATTTGTTGAAAGAGTAGCTTGTTTTACCGAAACTGCATTGTTATATTTTTATAAAAGCATTCAGTCATCTCGTTCGTGGCAGTTTTGTATTTAAATCATGCATTTATCTGTTAAGCAAATTGTTGTGCGCAAATAAATATGCATTATGTTATCGCCAAATAAGTAAAAGTTGTTGTTTATTTCATCATTTCACCACTTTAAGCTGTTTTGCCTGGGATAAACTTGTCTACTATTGGAATTTCAATACGGTCTCCAGTACAACTAGCGCAATAAAGCCCCGTTAGCAAATTATAGCAAGTATCTGGATCCATACCAAGGAAGATATTTCCTCCTTGAAATAGGTAATGACCCAAGCACAAAGAAAACGCGGCAGTTCCAAGCAACCAATTATTTTTAGCACAACCAACATAAACCTGCGCTATCATATTGATGAATATGAATATTTGCATATAGCTTCGATCGCAAGTCGTTCCTTCTTGAAGAATAAATAGAATTGTCAATGTTACGAATACCATCAGTGGCCAGTAATTCCACAACTGATTAAATATCTGCTCCTTGACAAACAAATGGGACGTAAAGCAGGCAGTTGATCCTGCTCGCATGATTTGGAAAAAATCTGATGTAAGTGTTGCGTGTTTCTTGTTAACAAAGTTTATATAGAAGCTGCATGCAAATAAGACGAATTGAATGACTAGGGATGCCAGTAAGAAATCGACTGGATTCCCTTTATTTGTACTGATCTGCCGATGTATCCCATATAATATTCCAGTTAGCCCAAGAAGGTATGAAATGTAGTCCTTTTTTGACCAACAACTCATCTTGAAATTTAAATTAAGTACTTTGTTCTTACGAGAATTTAGATTTTGGGCCAAAATGATTTTGATGTTAATGTTGACAAAGCAATATGAATTAGGAACTGCCAAATAAGCAAAGCTAACTATCTGAGAAACAATCGTAAATCAGTTATTCAAATAATGTGAGATATCAGATATATTTGAATGTATTTTATATACATTCAATCTTGTACTAATCTTGTACTGTGCTAATCTTGTAATCTTGTACTGAATTTACTTTGACTTGTCCCATTATCATTACGCAGATTTAATGAACAGTGGTTGTCCCATACAAGTTAAGCAATATAATCCCGAGAGAAGATTGTAGCAAACATCGGCTTGAATCGTCAGAAACTTTTCACCGCTTTGAAGCAAGTAGTGTCCAAAACATATGGAAAATGCAGCGAGGGCTATCAACCAGCTATCTTGAGAGCAAGCAATGTAGAGTTGCGCAATCATATTCGCGAAAAGACTCATGTGCATATAGCATCGTTCGCATTCAGTATCTCCTTGTAAGATGTAAATAATTGCTAAAGTACCGTATATAACCAGTGGACAGTACACCCACATGTCATCTAATAATCCCAGTTTTGCAATAAGATGCGTGGTGAATGAAACGCTGGATGCAGAACGCATTATTTGAAAGAAATCGGATCTATAGTACGAATGTTTCTTGTCCACAAAGTTCGTGTAGAACGAGCAAGCAAACATGACCAGTTGAATAACGAGTGATGCAAGTAAAAAGTTAAATTCCGGATTTGCCATTGAAGTCATCTCACGCTGCACCCCATAGATAATTCCAACTGTCCCCATGAAATAAGCCATGTAATCTACCGCTGACCATTTCAAAGCGCATTGCTCCATATGCATGCTTGTAACTTTAAGATTTCTATTTTATTTAGCAGAATTGAACTATGAACTGAAATTTTGTGTGCCCAAAATGAAATTTGATGTGTGTATTGTATCGACCGACAACCAACTGACAATTATTTCATAGCCAACTTTTTAATCACGCCTGAATGAAAAATAACATACAAAATATGCAAACCAGGTAGTTATACTGCGAGCATGGCGTCAAATGGGACATACTATTCGAGTTTTCATGGAGCATATAGGCAGTTAGCAAGACCCCAGCTTGACAAATTGTTATTACATCCCCGACCTGAATACCCAAACCCACCTCGACAAGGCAATGTACAAGAATAATTCCTTGCAAGTACTGGCCAAACTTGATATCATCTTTGATTATACCTCTTGCAAGTATCAACAGAAGAGTGGCCACAATAGGGGTATAATTCAAATATTCCGGACTTGAGATCACATTCTGTGAGAGAAACAAATATGTGCTGAAGCAGGCGGGTGGTAGAACTTTAATCAGGCGATGTTTGTCAATCATCCACTCATCAATAGTGGAACTCATTTGAATATAAACGTCCAATGCAGCGCTTAAAATGATAGATCCAATGGTGATATGGACCCAATCAAAAGAGTCACCAGAAAGTTTTGTTAATGCAACAGCACCCACTAATAAAGTGACCACGTTAGAAGCTTTATCTGCCATACTCATTTTCTTATTTCTTCCACTATTGCAGGCTCAAATTACTGAATTTGTATTAAGCACTTTAAAATTTTGACAACATCAAATTTGATGATACATATCTTAGATACATATCATATCATTTGTATATTTTTTTATGCATTATAGTATGCTATGATACTTTCGCTTGTCATTTCAACTATTTAAAAATTGTCTAATTTTCAATCGCATTCATTCCTTAAAATTCTCGTCATTTGCAAAAAATCGCGCATTTTCATCAACGCAAAGCCTCAACATGGTTCAGTGGTCAAGCGTAATTTCCCATTTGGTATATGGCGCAATTGGTGGCTTTACCGCTGGATTTCAATACCAAGATCTTAGTCCGGCGCACGTATCTTTTTCAATCTTAATTTTAAGATCTGTTACGGGTATCATACATGAGCGTAAGTATTTCCTATGCCTTATCGCATCAGTAATTGTAGTTTTTGCTAATATTAACATTTAAAATCTAGTCCTGGATAAAGAAAATGAGAACGCGAAGAAAGTTTATAGTTTTATGGATAATATAACATGGTACTTCTCATTTCCATTGTTTGTTACGCACTTGTGGCTGAAGGCCGGCTACCGCCCCGAAATTGCATATATCCACCCTGCCTTTGGTCTTATCCCGTTCGGCTTATACCTCGCGGATAAAGACAATGAGGATGCCACCTCAGTCCTTATGGTGGGTAACGCCATTAGCGCCTGTTACATCACCATCGTAAACCACAACTGGTACGCCTTAGCCGCCACCTTTGTCTTTGCCATGACCCATGGCGTTATTAAAATTGAAAGTAACAACGATATGGACAAAGATGACACTTTCAATTTTATGCTAGCATTATATATGCTCCTCGTTTGGAACTCATGGTAAATCCAAGAACAACGATGAAATAAAGCGCTATATACATTTTCGTTGTTCTTTTCTTTTATATTTTTATAGGATTTGTCCGTGTATACCAGCTGGAATGCTTGTACCAAGCATCAGTATAACAATTTATACTAATATTTGAAATCATCTTACTTTGTCTTATAATCCTTGATTCAAAGCAACGCGGGTTGCCTACACTATTATCCTAGATAGTAAAGATAATTGCATATAGTCAACTTTGAAAGTCGATCGAAATTAAAAACAGTTAATTTTAAACGCTCTCATAAATTCTTGTTTGTCGCGTCTCATCCATTAATTACCAAGTCTTATATGTTACTTGAGTTTTCTCTTTGGAATTGAAGTTTTCTATTGAGATAATCCACTTAAAGATCTTTCAACGTGAAATGCAGCAAACGCGTTTCTAAGTGATTGTAAAAGTTGAAAAAAGATTGTATTATTCCTGTTCTCTTTTTGAATTTGTTGAGTGCGCAGCCAGATGTGTGAAGGTAGCATTTTCACAAGAATGGCGTTCAACGAGATGAAAGAGATCACGCCTGAAGATAAATCAAATGCAATGCAACGATTGCTACTTGTATTCGCATGAGCGAAGAACAAAAGGAGCGGCGCTGCGTTGTTGCGCCAACACCGAATGCATACCGCCCCACGAGGCATTATTGATCATGAACTGGGGGACTCGAGAGGCGCTCTTAAAACATGTTACCAACGTGGAAACCGTCCAACGATTGGTCGTACCTCGTAGGATCGAACCGCCTTCCTCAAAATCAGGCAACGCTCCAATGTGGGGGACTCCTGGGCACAAGAACTTGTCGGTTGATGCGTTCGCTTAGTACCATCGTAACCACGCTGGTTGTGCTTGCACTTGACGCGCGTTCAGAGACTCTTTACGTACGAATTGTTTAAAAAGTGTGCTGTGATTTGCACTGGTACAGTGTTCTTCATTACTTGCCCCATTATGATGCACTCAATGAATCATTCTGCTTCAGCGCTCGCTGGCATGATCCCCTTAGACACATACGGCTTATACGAGCAGCCAAAGCCGAGATTTTTCTTTAAAATACCGCGCGTCGTGCCCAATCAGAAAGCCAAGTTTGAAAGTGATGATTTGTTTAAGAAACTTGCGCGTGAATGCGAGGTATGTTTAAGTATCAACTTTTCAACTATCTTAGTAATCCTGTAGATTAAACAAAGTGGTAACATTAATTAAGTAAATTTCTCAAGTTAATTATCCTTTTCTTGAAGGTGCGCTACACGAGTCATCGCGATAGACCGATGGAACAGCGACAAATACATTTTCAGAACGCCTGTCGCGAGGGTTTTGTGGAAATTGCGTTTCCCAGCACGGGTACCAATCTTCAGCTAGTGTTCACGCCGCCGGGCAATGACTATGGATCGGAAAAGCAATGCGACTTTGAGAAGGAACTCGGAAAGGTATGTGCCACTTTTTTTTTCTTAGATAGAAATGTCTAAAACCAGTGACCTGTTACGTAATAAGTCATGTTATAAGTCAAGTCAAAGAAAGAGGCTCAGGTGCTTTTTGCATTCAGAGATGAACAAGTGAAATGTGAAAACTAAGATGTCAATGTCAAGTATATTTTATTACTCGACCATTTCCTCCCAAGAATTTCAGATGACATCGTGAGAAAAAAATCTTTTTCAGTAAAATATTGTTTGCAAAGATTAGAAGTTAAATTAAGCTTAATGAATGTAGTAATTTTTTAAGTTTTTAAGCTCAAGTACTTGTCGCAAGACCACACAGAAAAGTATCAATAAAAATAAGTTGAAAGAAATTTATTTGAATAGGAAATGAGAATGATTTTTTGAATGTTTTCATTGCTTACTTAATCCAGTATTTTTACGTGGCTAATCAAGTGGAAATGATCTTGTTTGCTGTCAATTCGTTTTCAAATTGAATACCACCCCAAAATTCATTGCATCTATGCATTTTCCCCGTAAATACTCAACATTAGCATAATACATCATGCACGTACTTAACTTGGCAAATCGAGAAAAGTCATTGAAAACACACGTGAATAGGAAAATGTAAACGTAAACGGCGCGTTTTGTTGCGTTTTGTTTGCGCGCACGGTGAGCTGAAGCATGATGGACAAGCATGTTTTTCGCTCCTTTTTCGTATTGTTCATGTCGGACGCAACTGATCGTGAAATTGAAATGTTCTTTGGCGCACGCGATAGTGACGAGGAGATGATGTTGATGCGAAGTGAAGAGAGACCGCCAGCAATAACAACTCAACGTTGCGTTGCGATGCGATGCGCTTTTTTCTGCAATTTCTCGTTACTTAACAACGAGACTAACAAGAAGCAAAGAGAAGTTTCGATAAAGCGTGATAATTGATTTTTTTCGGATCGGCCTTCATGCTTCGCTTATCCTGCAATGTGTTGCGAGGATTATTGAAATCGTACAAGAAATCCGTATTGCAGTTGAAATATTCCTGAAGAAAATGATGGAAAATGTAATAAAATTTAATATTTATACACGAGGCGCATACGTGCATGCAAATAATGGAATTTTGCGGTTGACTTAACTGTTTCACTAAACTTGAAAAAAATATATTGTTAAAGTTGCAATATCGATGTTGTTATTGAAAATATGTTATAAGTTAACGTTGAAATGCTAGCTGGAATTTGTTTCTTTGTAGCAAAACGTATTTCATAAAAATGAACGACTGAAGACGTTTGAAACATTGATTTGTTTATTGAAGAAAACCTTATAGTGCGCTAATAAAACGGGAGCAGGATTTTACGGCGTTTACATCACTGCATTTCAGGCGCCATGGACGCAATTTTCTATTCCTGCCGCCGCACTGCGAAGAAAGGAAACACGCGACCAGACATAAACAAAGCGCGCGCATTAAATCATCAAACGTTGCGCTTTCGATTTTTGTAAATAATCAGCGGTTTATCTCTCATTTTTTACGATTGTCTAAACTTTACTTTACGTTCCACCTTCCGCAACTGTTTCTCCTGCTGTACTTTCAAATACCCATTGCTGTTGCAAAGCGAAAAAGTTGTCTAAAATAGCGTGTGACTCCATTTTTGCAGGTTCATATAAAATCCTCGTTCATCATGAACGGCGTTTGTGTGAGATGGCGCGGCTGGATCGATCTGGAGCGCTTGGACGGCATTGGATGCCTAGAATACGCCGAGGAGCGCGCCGCCGCCGAGGATGCGCGCCTGCGGGATCGATAGAATCCACCCCCGCCCGCTGTGCAGCATTTACAACGAGGGCAACGTGCAAGACTAGGGAATAGACGTTACGCAAGGGATGTTTAATCAAATCCGCCAAGAGTGCGCATTTCTTATTCGGCTAAACTAATAATTCGAGTTCCGTATAGTACAACAACCACAACCATTTCATTTCAATGTTGCTGATTATGAAATTCTGTAAATTACCGCTTCGTGTATGTATGTTTTCAATTCGCATTTCATGTGCAACTATTACTTAAGTTGAGTAAAAAAGTGTAATTACCATTAGTGATAAAATGTTATACATAACTAGCATGTATACTTGTGATATTAATTTTTTATTTACTTATAATAAATATTTGAAAAACTTAATCTTTTCTTAGCAATTCCCGCACGCATACCCAGTAAAACTTCCTTTTTTTTTTAGGAAGAAGCAAGTGAAATTATTTACGAATTTTCTACCCTGCATATTTACTTTCAATTCCCGAAAAGGGGAAGCAAAGAGCACAAATCCTTTTGGAATCTAATACATCCAAAGCGCGCTTGCAGTGGGTTTAAATTTAATCGAAACAATGCCACCCTCGAGCACGTACGCACGCTCTTGGTTAAAGATAGCAAGACCTCTGATCTTTCGGATTCAGAAGGATAATGATGAGTAATCCTATTAATTTGAAGGCGATCCAGCGCTTTGAAGTGATCGACCATTTGTTTTTTGTTGATTCCAAAGCGGATTAGTGATTAATAATAAACTGGTGCCAATTAAATCGCAATATTCGGGACTTCCTTTTCTCTTTTAAAAAAATTCCTAACGTGATTAACAAGGAGAATAATGACATCATCTGTTGACATCTAAATTTTGTAAACGTAAGCCCCATTAGCAATAATAATGCATTATTTATCGAGAGCCCTGGTGCTCTTCTACCTGAACATACATCATCACTCTCTCTCTTCACGTACCTATGCCCTCTATCTATCGCTGTGCATGTGCAGCCCCAGTCAGTTTTGTTGTTATTGTTATTTATTAAGCAGCCCTGAATAGCCCAAAGTCGCCTTGCATGCGCTCAATTCAGCTGGGATGCTGCGCGCAAAGGTTAGGGGTGCAACAAACAAGATCGCGGAACCCTCGTCAGCGCATGCTGCGCGCCCGTTTTTTACACACTTCGGCACCTTTTGCCATCCCGCTCTCAATAGAGATGTCCCGTTGCGAAGGAGTCAACGCGAATTGCCTGCAGTGACTGACACATCAATAGCGCACTATTGACAATTTCCGATTCCACGCGGTTGCAATTTATACAAAAAAATTGATAAAAGTTGAACTTTCATACACATTTCATTTCAAAAGTTAATATCGCATTTTGCCTTCCTAGTTTTGATTTAGTCGTAGCGATTGAAAGGGGTTTGTTATGGTACACGATAAAAGAATTGAATTATGAACGGACGACTTGATAAGGGTAGCAGAAACTATAAAAATCCTTTGGAAGAATAGAGATTTTCACGTAATTTCCAAATTATATTGTTCCCAGTTGGTCGCCGGAATCGATTAAGCGTTGATTTGTTCAAAAAAGGGGTAAATGCGTCTCGTTTTTGCGGCGAATCTGTGAAAATTGAAACATGTGCGAGCAATTTACCGATTATGAAATTGTTACATGCCCCATATTTCTGCAAGTTGTCGATTTATCTTGACATTTTTATTAGTCTTTCATTTAAATAATATTTCAACCCAAAAATTCACTTTTTTTGAACGTCAAAGAGAAAATAATTTCGTCATCTCAAATAACATTTGATAATTATATAACTGACGCCCTTCAAATAGTGATATCAACAAAATAACCGGATTAAACTACCATTATCTAAACAATCATTATACGCATGAAAATAATCCAGGAAATTGCATTGTATGATTGCATTATTGCTATGATATTAAGAGATTACGTTAGTGAATGTTGTGAAAACATGCTCATATTGCATACTGATATGTTATTACACTCACGAAGAGGGAGGTTCAATGGGGGTTGCGTTACGTGCACGCTTACCGTACCTATATTATAAATTGCAATGCGAATCACAAGTATGCAGTTGAAATTCGACATGATATTTTTTCACAAAACGCATTCAAACGTAAGTAATTGAATTTAAAAATGTGCATGCGCAACCCTTTATCGGTGTTATAATTAAACACGGCGTGATGTTTCCAAGACATTAAGCATACACAAAATACGTGTGATAACTATGTATGCGCATTCGAATGGCATGAAATTGAACAACATTATCCAACTTTCAAAAATGAATAAGATGGATAAGAGAGCGAAGATGACTGAAGGGTTGAAAACATGCCACACACTTTGCTATTATTACCAACTATGTGAAATTGATTCACAGTACAATAAATTATTTGCACAACGGTTTAAAATTACTCTACTGGAAGTTTCTGTTTAATCAACTCGAAGAAATTTAATGAACTTTTTCAGTTCATTCTAAATTTTACTATTTCGTCTGAAGCCAAAGGATTGAGTGATATTTTTAGCTACGAGCGTAAAATCGTGAAATGTAAGAGGGGTTGTCATATTAAAAGCGCACATAATTCTTTTGTTTTCTCGAGGGACAAATGTCACGAATAAATCTCAGTGCGAGCTGTGAAGTGTTTGAGCGCTAATTAAAATTTCGCGGCGCAACGCGTCGAATAAGGAAGTGCTCGCCTTTGATCTTCTTCGGCGCGAACGAATCACTCGACGAGTTTACGAATGCAAGACAAACCGCAGCGAGACGTGCGCGAAACCAAAATTCAATCGCAATTGCATTCACATAGCGCACTTAACCGAAAACGACTCTCCTCTTGACATTTTGTTGCATTCGTAAAGTTTGCACAGCGATGAAACGTGTCGCTTCGTTTGCTTTGGTTTCGCAATTGTCATGACGCATATGAAACGTGCATTTGGCGCGCGCCTTTGGGCAGTTAAACGCTGATGAAATTTCATTTTTGTGGTTTAGTTGTCTTGCAACATTGCAAATAAATTGCAACAATATTTCTTATGCGGGTCTATGAAATGCCCATTGCAATTTAGTATCCATTATTCCATGATTTGCATGCTTAAATACAGTTAATCAACTATTTGTCCCATTTATCAATTTACTACTTTCATAAGTCGTTATTTTGAATTAATATCATTCGTGATAAATAATCAATTGAATTTAAATGCTCTACTTTCGCCTATTTAATTTATACGATTTCCTGTTGTTGTGCGTTATTAGTCAAATTAAATTAACTACAAATCTACTCGATTTTTGGTATAAAAGCTGGAGAATTTTTGATAAACAGCATCAGAAACTGTTTCAACTCAACAAGACTAAAAACCAGTGAATCAAAAACCTCAAAATGAAATTCTTCAACTGCATTTTCCTGTTCGCAATTGTCGTCAGCATGATGGTAAGTTTCTAACTGAATTTCTAATAATTAATATTAATTAATAAATTTTCCTGCAGAGTGGAATTGTATCAGCCCTTCCTCAAGCACAAGTCATGAATAATTTGATGGAACCTTTAGGCCTTAGCAAGATCAACATAGCCAAGCTTCAACGCTTTGCTATTGCCGCAGAAAGGAGTAAAATATTCTCTTTAAATTCTCAAAAACTCTCTTACTAATTATTTTAATTTATAGCCACTGTGAAGTCACTCAAGCGTGATGACAATGATGATCAATAATTACCAAGAAAACCACATTAAATATAAAGCCCAATTCGCAATGTACTCATGAAATCTTGATCGCAATTCAATAAAATTCATTATTTATCTCTACTCGCTATTACCAAACCAGCAATTATTATAAATATTTTCCGCAAACCCTTTATCATTCATGATTATGTAAAATCATAAAACGACAGCTGTATTTGCCCTTTCTCCAAACTCAGTGACAACTTGAAATGCGTGATAATGACACTTGAAAACTATAGCAGCAAAACATTGATACATCATTGCATTGTCTGATTTGCATGCGGATGCGCACGAGGATCAAAACACTTCAAAACACTCATCTACATACGTCAATCAAAAATCTCTCAACACTTCATCTTGGGCGCCCGAGTGAAAAATGAGTGCGTCGCGCGCACGTCACTTTTGGCCCATTCCGGAACCCCTTCAACCCGAATTCTCACACCACGACAAACGGCAGCAATTCATGCCCAATAAAATTTATCACCGTATTACGCTAGTATTGCTCTCGTCTCAAGCGCATCAAATTGCAAATATTCGATAATAAACGGACAACGCAACCCTTTCTCCGCGCGCAGGGGTGCCGCATTGACTGGCCTAACAAGCGTATGAATATAAAATTATTAAACCGTGCGTTGCTCCAATTACGACTAATTTCGTATAATTTCTCCCACGTTTTTGCGCATGACCGACGCGCAACGCGTGTTTGACTTCTTTGACATTTCATGTCGCTACGCTTGTTGCGTCTTCTAATTGGGGGTGGCAATGCAATCGCTATCGGATACGCGCGCGGCGAAGAAGAAACGGAAAATGTTGTTTACACGTAAACTGCAAACGCAATAAAAAGGGGTTGCTTGTCTTCGCTGGCTTATTTTAAAAGGTTTGTTTCCGTCGCCCGCCGAAATATCGCATTCTTCGTGCTCGTTTGGAGGTAGAGTGCGGCGCGCATGAGGAAGTAACCCATTAAAAGGCATTCGAGTAAAGGCAGCAATCAATTAAAACGCTCTTCGTGCCGTTCGTTTACTTAGTTTTGTTACGTTCCACAGATGCTTTCCAACGATTACTCTTCGTACAAAGTATGCGTGCGCACAAATCATTTATGTTGTGTTTCTTCACAGAAAATATGGCTATTTAGACGTGTCAATTAATTATACTTTTGTTAAACATTTTAAACTCTTTTTCTCCGAAATAAAATTCCTCAACTGTTTCTCCTGGACTTCCAAGGGTGTTTAAAATAAAATATATCATTGCGAATTGAGTTGTAAAGTAGCAATAAAATTTTGAATAACGACGCGCACGCGGCAGTCAATACAGAATTCAATCACGTCTCGAATGCGCCCTTCTGAATAAATGATAATTTGCATAGCGCATTGAATGCAAATGCGAATTGGACACCGATCTAACGCTTGTCGCTGACAAATTACAGCGTGTGCGCAATGTGAAAATGGATTGCATGTTTGTTTGAAAAGAACAACGGCAACGCATGCAACGGGGGCGTCAGCTGGTGAGAATTACGAGCAGCGAAACAGCAAACGAGACAAGATAAATGGTGCGCGCGGGTCACTCAACTACTTCGTGTACGTGCAACAATGATGAGGAAGTAGCAGGAAAATTACGAAATTGTATTAAAAAAAAACAACAACGAACGTGTAGTCGAATTCTGAAAAAGAATTCGAGCGGAAATCGATAATCATTTAACAAATAGAGCGGTGCGCAAAATAATTAGTCAATGCCTCACATGTTGTCGTCAAAATCGTTCTAATGCACGCAAAACTTTAGCTGTTTTTAACCGAATAAAAAAGTAAGAAATGTAGTTTTCTTCTTCAACTTCAAATATTTTCTCTATTTCTAGCTTAACTTTGATTGAAGTTTGAAATGCCGTGTTATGATTGACGAGCACACCCTTCCCTTCAACCCCTACAAGTATTTATTACAGCAATGCGCTTCTTGAATAGGATTATGATATTCTTGTAAAATTGGATTTGCCCAAATATTTTCAAATATTGCTGTATCATTTACCGGATTTCTCTATTTGCACGCACTTCGCGTTGTAAAAGATTTTCTAGTTTACGACTTCAATTCTGTGTACTCAAACTGTAAACGCTGGGGGTGAAACGCGACTGCTTCAAAATGCCAAATTGCCTTTTGGTGGACTACCGAAAATGTTCTCAAAGAACGTCTTTCTTACTGACTGCACGAGTGAATGTTTTTGGTTTAGTTTACGACTTGATTGCCTTTGTTAACTTTATTGGGTTATTGGATCAGAGCCGATCTAACCCAGAACCGTATTGGGTCAATGCGCACGATTTTAAACAAGCACCCAATTCGCTTCCTAAACATTTTATGAAATGTTTGTTCATAAAACCACGCAGGTGGGTAAGCGCTATAAACTTTTATTGCCAATGTGCATTTTTTAGAAACTCGGAAATTCGTAGATTTCCAAAACGTTTTTCTTACTTATAAAAAAGTAGTGGTAAATTTGATTTGAAATTTTCGAAATTTATTGCCAAAAAGTACCTTCCTCTTTTATCCGGGCTTAGGACCGGCAATGAAAGACGTCTGGAGCCTTCTTCAAGTTACCAAACATTTTTCACAGGCAGAGTTAATTATAACAAGAAATATTTCCAATTCAGCAAATACTCCTATTAAAAATCATCAAATTTACCACTCTTTCTTGCTAAGTCGCAATACTTTTTTAAATATTTTTATCTGTTGTTAAATGCAAAAAGGGCTTGTAATAAAAATATATCAATTACTAAGCGAGCCGACATTTCTCTAAGAGCATCACGACAAACAAAGGCGATACAGATGCGCGTTACTCATCCCTCATGCTCTTTGCGCGATAAAACGACATAAAAGCGCATTGAAATTGGCAGGGACCAGGGACGCGTATTCGCAGCGCTGCTGGGGAATTACATTCCATTTCCATTGCGCCGCCACCTCTCCCGCCCCAGTCGTAAAGCCACCAAGTCCACGCATTCGGGTTGCCCCCATACGTCCCGCAAAACAACTACCACTCCGGCTGTAATTAGAGCTGCCGGTTGCGGCAACGCGTCGGTGGCGGTGGCGGCGCGCGCTTCTTCGGTCGCGGCAGCGGCGGCAGAAAATCCCCGGCCGCGCTACCGCATCGATCCCGGCACTTTCATCGTGCCACCGATTGGCGGACGGCGGGTCCCGCCTTTGGCATGCTTAAGCACATCGCTCGCCCGAAAGTGGGGTTGTCATGCTTCGAGGCGCACCGCAAACGCACACTCGGTAGCACCGCACGAAGAAGAAAAGTGTGCGCGGCCCCCCCGATCGCGGTGTGCAGTCCCCCCAATGACCCGGTGAGTCGCGACCGCGCGCCTGCTTCAGTAACAATTCGGACACGGATGCGAATGAATGACTTCGCGCCTCTCTTCGACCTCAATCAGCTGTCGTGGTTTGTTTGTGCGCGCGCGCCCACCTCCGGTTACCATTCTTACCGCGACTGATAGTACGCTTGCCGGCCCAAAATGATGCATCATTCCATGAATGATCCGGCCGCCGCGGCTTTAGCCGGCATGCTGCCCTTTGACTCGATCGGCTTGTATGAACAGCCAAAACCGCGCTTCATCTTCAAAATGCCGCGTGTGGTCCCCGATCAGAAAGCCAAGTTTGAGAGTGATGAGCTCTTTAGGCGGTTAAGTCGCGAAAGTGAGGTAAGCCCCCCATAATATTACCTATATCAATTTTTCAACAAATCATTGCTGAAAAACTTTCTTACTTTTCAGTACTTCTCAAACTTTTACTTCTCAAAGTTTTCATCATACTTTTACGTCAATCATTTTATCAAATTTACTTAGTATAACGTAAATGAAATCGCAAGTGATTACTAACCAATAATGACGTATTTCACATGTGTTTGACACTCAACAGTCCGGTGTATGACGAAATAACGGAATGTCCGGTTGCTTTTGATTCAAGCACGATATTATATTAGTCATCGGCAGTCGGTCGCATTTACATTAGCATTGAGAATTGTTGAGCGTTGTTCTTGGAACACACGGTTTGCCCCGCTTTGAATGCGCATTCAACTTTTGAATCATTATCTCCTCATGTTCGCTTATTACAACTTCCAATTGCAAATTATTCGCAGAACTTCTCAACAAGGGATTCACCAATTTGACCCAATTATTCATTCATTCATTCATTGTTGTCATAAATATTCAACGAGCGTTTTATTAATTTAATTCTTCACCTTGTGATAAATCAATTAATTATTTTTGGTATTTCTGATTGCGTAGGTGCGGTACACGGGCTACCGAGACCGACCGCAGGAAGAGCGACAAGTGCGCTTCCAGAACGCGTGCCGCGAAGGCCACACCGAGCTGGCGTTTGCCGCCACCGGCACAAACCTGCAGTTGGTCTTCACGCCGCCGACGGCCGGCTACACCATGTCGGAGCGCGAGTGCGACTTCGAAAAGGAACCCGGAAAAGTATGTATTTCTCTCGTTCTCTATTCAAATACCGCGTGAAAGAATTGAAACAGTTTTCGATGCCCCGCGTGGCTAACACGAGTGCGACGATGAAAGAGGACGATATGCGCGTTAAAATGGCGCCGAACGACGCCGAAAACGACGTCCAATGAACGTGCGGCGTCCTTATTGATCCACAGCGTCGCCATGATTTCCTCTCCGTGCACACCCAGCAGGGATTTTGCAATTTAGCCTTAGAAAATTCGACTTTGTCCTTTTTATTCCGTCAACTACTCCTCTTCTTAAAGCGTATTAAGCGCACTCCGTAATAGCAAAAGCCATTTAATGTAAGTAAAAGCAAAACGTGACTAAGCATTTCCGAACAAGGATTAACTTTTGTCCAGTGACAGTGTCATCGAATAATGCCAAGAAGTGCGTCCGGAAAATGGAGCAATAAATGACCCAACTAAGTAAACTCATTGAAAAAATGACACGCACTCTTTAAATAACAACTGGACGTTTGCTCCGTTTACAGAGCGCAATAAATAAATCGCATAATAAATTGTCATTGTTGCTCGGCACCGAAAAGGACCGAAAGTGTGCTTAAGTTGTAAACGTTACACAAAGTCTTCAAATTTTTGGGGGCGCATTCACATTGTGAAGCGTGCAAATCTGATGTCCGAAAAGCACGACAAGAAAATTTATGGCTGCGCGCTGGACAATTAACAACAAAAACGCGCTTTTGTTACGGATTGCTCTTTGACAGAGCAAACAATGGTGCAAAATACGAAACGTTTAGGTTCGACGCGTCATTAAAGCTTAATTACAGGCATTATTGCGTTGCATTTGGAGCAATTTTCGCATGTTTCACGTTCAATTAACACCAAATTATCCAATAACTGGTCGAAGAGTTTTATATTGTAGGTATCGGTTGAAACACGGACAATACTTGAACTTGACGTTCGGTTCGTGTTCGGTTTATTATATTTCTGCTTTCAGTGAATTAAAGCCTAAGGCAAAACGTATTTTTATGGAATTTTATTGTTATGTTATGCTCGATTGTTAAAAGTGTCCGATCGTGTTTTACTCTTCTTTATCCGTAACTAGGGGCCCCTTGCAAGCCCCGCTTCGCCGGGGATTTAATTTTGGTGTTTCTATAACGCATTTGAAAGAATCAAATTTAGTTGATGTTCATTTTTCAAATTTCCATTCATTATTTCCATTCCAAATTGGGCGCTCGGAAAATAATTCATCACATCCCGGTTTAAATTCATTTCAAATTCATTGATTTAATTCATTTATATCGTATGTTCTACATTCATATTGTAACCCGTTAATAGTGATCTTAATTAGAAATTACTTTTGAAGTGAAATTTACATTCTTTGATAACGCGTTTATACACGTACTATTACACGCAGTGAACGATAAAATGGACCCCAAATTTACAATTTTGTGCAACAAATTTTAATGCAAAACACAACATGATCTAAAAACATCACCATTCATGTCTTCATTCGGTGTATTTGCTTATGCGTTCTTTTTTACATGTATTCAAATCAAATGTGCTCATCCGTCACACCCTCGACTTTAAAACTTCACATTTTCTCGGTCCATAAGAATCAAATTTACTTGATGCGCTCATCTTTCAAATTTCAATTTACTATTAATACTTATATCCATTTCAAATTTATATATGTACCAAATTTGGCACTCGGCTATCACAATCCGAATTAAAATTCATGTTTCATCCTATGTTTTCCATTCATATTGTTACCCGTTCGTAGTGATTTTTAAAATTAGAACTGAAATTTACATTCTTTGATAACGTATTCACGCACTGAACGATGAGACGCACCTCAAATTTACAACATTATCTAGAAACATCAACATTGCTCCATTTCTTCAGTTGCATTCGGTGTATTCTCTTAAGCGCTCTTACATGTATTCAAATCAAATGTTGTGTTTATCCGTCACACCCTCGACATTAAAACTTCACATTTTCTCGGCCCATATGCATTTATCACACCCCCGATTTTAGAAAGTTTGCTCTTTCAATACTCTCAGTTCATCTTAGCAGCCTCAGCATCATCGGCGTACAAAGGGTGCGCTTAGTGTGACCGCCTTAAGGAGTTTGGTAATTTGATATCTTTTAGGGGCGTAACTGAATATGCAACCCAACACACTTAAAATCAGTAATTTGTTTATTTCTCAACAATTATGCAAGTCTACGTTTTTTTCTATAGCCTAAAACCTGGCGACATATATACCGAACATAATGAAGAAAACCGCTTTAAAATCGCTTTATAATTTTATACCTTTTGTATATTCTAAAATGTTATAATAGGCGTTCGTATAATACCAGTGGCTAATTATCCAAAGAGAATGCAAGAAACTTATCGAAAGAAAAAGGCCTCGTGGCAAGTACCTAATTCATCGACAAAATTAATGTTCTCATAAAATCAAAAAATGCTGAATATTTTTTCATTTCTTATCATTTATAATACGTGAACGTTCCTTTCCGAAACAATACATTATTGCAGTTACTTAAAAAGATTTACAATGCAATTTCTGCACTATTAGCGGACGCCCGAAATGATTTAAGACGACTTAAAGACGCGTAAAAATGTTCAAATGTCTCACTCGCTGCAATAAAACCGCCATAAATTTAATTAATACTCCAACAAAAATTTCAACACTTTGAACATTGAGTACCAAAACGCGAGAAAGACTTCAAGAAAAATGAGGAATTAAAATTTCAGTTGAAATGCTTTGCAAATTTGTTGCTGTGACACGTGCCCTGACTTAATACGACTTAAGTCAGTCACAGGCGAACGCCAAAGAAGTGGAAACTTTCGGTTTGTTTTTGTATGTTCGCTGTTTGGTATTTGACGATAATTTGTTATCTTCGAGTGGCACTCGTCGTGTTATTGACTATTTCCGAATATCGAACGTCAAAGAGGAAGAAACCCCACGAAGCGAACGCACACGTCATATTAATGCTCAACAGCTGGGCGAATTGTTAAGTCCATAAGCTCGCTTAAGGCGTGAGGCACATGTGTGAAGACGTTTGCTTTTCTTGCGTGCTTCCGCGTCTTGTTTCCTCCACTTTTCCGCCCATTTTACACGAATTACTCTTCGCTTATTTGCTGCGCACGATTATTTATTGCGTATTTGTACACATGTCAAATTTTAAGTTGCGCTTAAAATACTTGAACTTTGTTTGAATACAAACAAAACGTTTGACCGTATATCACTTTACAAAATATTCATTTTCTATTTTAGGACCACACGCAAACCAAAACTGAATAAACAGTAAAATATTAATTAATGACCAAGTGCTTCTGAAGAGTTTAGAGAAACTTTAAATGTTTTCAATGTCTTCGCGAATCTTGCACTTGCACATTATTTTCAAACCTCTTCTTAAGCAAGTTAATTAAAATTGAAATCCTTAATATTTATACTAGTCAGCTTCTGAAAAGCTTGAGGCTTTCAAAAAATGAAAAATATACTCGGCATGCAAATTCTCTTGAATGCAAAGTCCCGCGAGCATTATACAAAGAAGAAGCCACCTACGAAGCACTCAATTGACATCTAAATGCCTCATTTTCTAAAGCATCTTTCTCTCCTCCTGTTTTGTTTTATGCGCTTGAATGCTAATGATATTCAACGTACGAATAAAAAGCTGGCGTGGTGAATTGAAGTGCGTTAAGTAGCACGCGTCACGCATTCACATCTCTCATGAATATCAATCGTGAATCTCATAAAAGCAGCGCCAGCCAGCGGGAGCAGCATCGGGGGTGGCGAACGTCCGCACGCGGCGCGCATTGTTTTAGCGTGCATCTTTCGACGAATTACGCATTCACGTTAATTGGAGCCGTCGGCTCCGGCGCGTGACTCTCGTCTCTTCATTGTGCAGCCTTTGACAACCGTAAGGCAGGAAGCAGGAGCAGAACAAACCGAGCCGGAGAAATGAATGCGAGAGCAGAGAATGTGGAATAGAGCGCGACACAACTAATTGGGGAAATTTATATAATGAGTGCGAGCAGCCCGTTTTTGTTTTCATTACGTAAAAAGCCGAAGCCATCGGCTACGATTAGAGACATCAGGGTAATGGGCATTTAATTGTTCCGAGCATGTGTCATGATGAAGTAATTTCTATCTTTAAATCGTAAACGTTAAACGCTTAAAATTAACCAATTATTAATTTTGTTAATTTTTCTTCGTAAACGCACTTTCCTCCTCTTTCTTGAATAGAATTCATAGAAAACATTCCATTATCATATCACATTATTCAGAGAAATTGCAAAATTCAGAAAACTTGCAAAACGCCTCATATACACTACGCGAATACTGATGATTGTTTAGCATAAAATTCTCCGAAGTGATTTTGCAAGAATAACAATCCTAATGATATTTCTTCGCTTTTGTAAATTTGCTAAATTATTAATTTTTTGCTAGCATTTCCGTCGCTCGCAAAAAGCGTTTATAATAATTCCGCGAATTCGGGTCCGGAACATAAATCAACTCAAATCAATTTTCAAATTACTACCGACTTATTGCAGCGATACCCTGTCCAAAAAATCAGTTGCATCAGGCGCAGTTTTTGTTTGTTTCGTTTGTACTTTACATCTAATGAGTGCCTATTTTACCGAATGACAATTGGGCGTAACTCATATCACTATCTGGCAAATACCCATTGGGCACTTGGTGGCTGAAAATTAGGGCGATTTCACGTTGGACACATCCGCACGGTAGCCACCCATTACGATGACCACCTATGCACATACACCGGTAATCCGTGAGCGCATTTACATCTGGCGTTATTAAAGACTGTGAAAAAAAAAACGAGTCTTGCTGTGCATGGGCAGTCACTAATCCAACCCAGCCAGATGCAACTTTTGTAACCCGTAGGTACAGTTACTCGTTTTGATTTTAACATATTAGCTACAATATTCCACGAGCGAGTTTACAATGGCTTTGGCATTCTACAGAAATTACACATCATGCTCGATGAATGCGTGTGCGCTCGTCGCGTCGATAATGCAATCATTTTTCGCACGCCTCCCTTGATGCATTCGTGTGCTGTTTGTTGAAATAGCGCGCAATGGGACAGCGCAAAAAACGAAACGCGTCAAAGGGTTCAGCGACGTCACGCGGTGATAAGGGATGGACCCACTGCCGATTTGTTTTCGCCACCAGCCGAGCGCGAGCAGCGTGAGCGTAATCGTCGAATGCCGTTCCGAATTAATCATATAACGTTTGCATTGTGCGCACTTGAATATTTCAATTTTCTATAAGGTTTTCATGGTGTAAACATTGCATTTTCACATGACTTAATCTAAATGCTACTTTAGATTTCCAACCAAGCTCATTCAAAACTTTTTACAGTTATTAAAATCCTCACGAGATTTACTTGGTATTTTCCGATTTGTTGTAAAAAATATGTTTTAAATTAATTTGAATATTTTTTTAGTAATAAATTATCTTCCGAATTTTAATGGACCGATAATTATCATTTTGTAATGAGTTATTTATTTATAAAACGTATGTGATACTGCTGTCAAGAAATCGAATGCATTTTGATGTTGTCTGGATATTGACAAGTTATATTCACAGTATGTTTCTGAAGGTTACGCGCCACGGATGATTAATAACAATAAATAAATATAGACAAAGCACTCACTCGATCGTCGGCGAACGCCAGGAATAATTGCGCTGTGTTTATGCGATGACCAAATATAACACACTAATTATTCAATAGTATTTCCCTCCATACATAAATTAATAATAATTCATTAAACTTATGCATCGGTTATTTTCTCCTCTAATTAATAGACAACTGCGTTTTTTGCTCTCCAGTGCGATCAAGTCGTAAAAATGGAAAAACATTTAAGTGTATTCATAGTGATTACATAACCGCGAGACTTTTTCCAGAAACGACGTAAAATTCGAATTAATTCGCCAATGCAAATAAACGCAAATGTTACACACATTAATCGAGAATGATTGAGTGATTACGGGGAACGCGCATATTAATTTATAGCGGGAATTCCGCGCGATCGCGGGATTTTGTTATTTTATTGCACGTCACACGAGCGTATTATTATTATTGTCTGCTGGATGCGCACCTCACGTTCGCACAGCTCGTTCGTTCAATTTGCTCATCATGAGACACACTCAAATACAGCGCGCGAGTGCATAGAGGTAGGTAATTCAGTGAAATTTGTATGCGCGCCGCGCACATTTTGCGCTTATTTTATATTTATTCGTCTTATTCGCTTCGTTTGTTCGTACGCGCTATGAAATTTAAATGCAGCAAATATTCGCAGGAAATATTTAACTACTTTTTCAAGCATCTCTAATCTTAGATGTGTTTCAAACCAACAGTTTAAAAGTTATATAAACTTTCAGTAATCTTCCTCTTTTCTAATTTCATTTCTTTTTTACGTTGGTGCGATGTACTAAAAAGATGTGTAATATCATTAAAGATGTTTTCATTTCTCTGTCATATTTTCTTCTAAATTAACTTATTCATTCGATTTCCTAATTTTAATTCTATTTCTTTCAATTTTCCTACTATTTTAAGGAAATTTCCTCGATTATTTTAGAAAAATGCTTTCAGTTTCATTTCATTCTTTCATACTTATTTATCTTTAAATTTAATTTCATTTCCTAACTTTAATTTGAATTTTTTCTTAGATTTATAACGAAGTAGCAAAAACTCTATGACTAATTCGGTTTAAAAATCATTTTTGAACCCTTTCCGCAAACTCATCACGAACCTAACATGACAATCACGCTGCGCATCGTTATAATTCACTTTTCTTTTTCTTTCACCCGTTCGTTCTTGCGTTCGCCGCCACCGAGGACACTTTTTCGTCGACATTTGAGTCACTAATCGAGCGCAGATTGCCGATGATGATGTGCTTGTTTTCGCACCCGAAAAATAAACAAAGCAATTAGCAAGATGCTTGCTGCTTACGTACATTTAGCATGATACTCATAATCGTGTAATGTAATTAAAATGAGTAACTCTCTTGCAAGCGTGCCTCGCATTTGCATATTATTTCGAACACATGTGCCGTTTAAAACTTTCGTTCGCATTACTCATTTGTAACTTAGTCATTAATGACGATCAAACGAGCAGCTCTACTATACAATTATCACATTTTCCCAAATATACAGCGTTGTACTTTTCGGTATTTGAGCATAATAATAGAATAGCCAACGAAATAGAGTCATTCGGGAAATAATCGTTCAAACATTTAGAGAATATGAAACGACGCGCACAGGTAGACGTTAAAAAGTCATTTACGTCAACTTTTATTTCCTTATGCCGCATTTTCAAGTATTTTATTGCGATTGATGAGCGTTGAAAAGTTGTAGGTGGTATTGTTCTAAACGAAAAATGTAATAATTTTGCAAAGCGCACTGTAATTTTAAAAATACGACCACCAACTTTGATATTATTTGAACGTTCTTCCTTGTTCTTCAAGAAAGTGTAATAGGTAGTCGAGAATAAGAATGCAATGAAGACTTATAATTTCACGCTCATGTCATGCTCAAGTTACGCTCAATGATATTTTGATGAAATTGATATCAATATCATCGATACACCTATTGCAACTTCTTGCATACTTCAAATTTTGTATGGTTTTTTATGCGCACTCCCATTATGCATTAATGAAAGCTGATGAGCTTGAAATAATAATATGTGAAGTGATATTGAACCTTGCAAAAAAAATTTGTCACGGAAACTTTTTCAATTCTTCCACGTTTCATTTTAATTTAGTTGATAGCTTAGTTTTTATAAGTTGTACTATCAAAGACGTTGCTAAAATTAAGTCTCGCTTTGTCCGACTTATTTATCATGATTTCTATCAATCAAATTATCCAAATTTTAGTTCGCTATCGTACATTGCTTACGTTTACGTTTTTGGCCTGTTTTTATGTTGTAGCGCTGATGATCCGTGATCAAAAATCATCAAATGTATCTTGTTCGGCGTGACGAACGAATGAAAGAGAAATAGTATTGTGACGGCGATTAGCACGAAGAAGCGACGGAAGAAGAATAAAGTTGTTAAATACTTTTCGGTCACAGAATATTTAATCATGCATGTTACTCTGAATTTGCTAAAATTGTTGTTGCAAAATTATTTCTGTTTTAAATATAAATCTATTCGCCAAATAAAGATATTCAGGTAAGTTGAAAATAGTTTCAGAGAATACATTTTTCAGAGTTTAATCATAAGTCGAGCAAAGCGAGACAATATATAAAGCGAGCTAGCAAATGAATAAAATTACGAATAATTACTCTGCGAATAAATATCAACGCATGTTTTTCCTCGTTTTTGTTACTTCGTACCAACTTTTTTTGCGGTTTGTGCACGAGCTGCGTGTTATTAATCAGCGCACGCTAAACATACGGTGGCAACATGGGGAAATTCGATATTATGATTATGAATTGTAGCGCAATAACAATATCTCCATATACTCGAATTGCATGCGCGCGATGCAATGATGCCAACAATCGTAGGAAGCGGAAAACCGCGTCGACCGCAGCTCGCCAAGTGTTCCCGTTTTTTTCGATTTTCGCTTCTTGTTTTCGTACGCGCTGCCATCCAGACTGCATTACTTATTCTTATCAAATCGCCGCATAAATTATTCCTTCGATATCATGCAAGTGTTCATTACATTGTTATTAAACTAGCTCGTGATTTATCGCCACATTTGCACGCATTGAACCCCTTCGCATCCTTTCGCCGCGACGATGCGCAAGTGTTCCGAACAGCAACAACACCCGGAGAAAAATGATAAAATTCGTGGCGCACACTTAATTAAAATTGCCCTCTGCTGCAGGCGTTAAAGCTGTTAAAATTCTTGTCATTGCAAGCAAATTGCAGCGATTTAACCCTTTCATGTCATCTACAATTTCATTGTTTTTCTTCATTTCTTTTTCCTCGCCGTTTTGCGGTTTTTTGAAACTATTTCGAGTACGTGCGTACTGTGTTGTGATTTTTAACGTTTTAACGTGATTGCCACCAAGTGAGCCGCCCGCCCGTCATGTGTTTATCAGACATATGCTGGCGGTAATTACAAGACGAGAGAGAGTCGTTTAATTTCGTTAATTTCCTCCTTCAGTCGCGCGCGCGTTTATCACCCTCGCCGAGGAAATGTTGGCGCCATTCGGTGAATACAAACGAATAATTTCATTCTATTAATATATACCAAAACCATTCATTCTCGTTTGCCTATTCTCGTTCTCGAACCATCATCATTTTTTCCCTTTTGTCTCAATATCTTAAGACAAAAGAAAACAAGCTTGCTGCTTTTGCTTGTTGAAAAATAAAAATAAAACAGCCGTAATAAGTGAAGCACAAAACAAGAGGCATTCGTGTGTGACGCGCAGCGACCGTAAGACAATTACATTTTTAATATAAAACGTGATCAATTTCTTGAAGCGCACAAGTCAATTTAATATTCATTTCTTTCCTACTTTCGTACCCTTCTCTTCCCTTGCTTTGGCTGCTGTGTGAACTTAATTTCAAGTAAGCCATCTTCGAGCCAAGAGTCACAAACATCGAAACCATATTATTTCTGCGTCTGGTGGCCGCTGCCGACGAGAAAGAGTTGAAGTTAATGGATGTTGTTATTTCGTGTATCGGCTTCGCTCATTCAAGTAGAACATGTGTTACGTTACAATAGCCTGATAGCTGCTGCTGTTCGGTGCACGTTAAAAAGTCAGCCAGGTCAGAAACATGCTAAAGACTAAAGAAGCATCGCTTATTGTTCTTCTCGTTATAGGGTCCCCCTATCTGCACCTTATTAGAATTGAATAATACCCGTACGTTAATGTGCGCCTCATTAGTGCATGGGGTCAATTTTTTCAATTTCACATTCGCTTTGCTTGCCTGCCTGCGACTAACAACCGACTATCCAAAGATAGGGTATGAGCATACGCGTATATTTGTTCTGCGCGTTGAAAATGAACTCGGAAAAACACGTTTATTAATGCATCTACAGCATGTAAAGCCTTGCTGTCCATTTGTCAACTGCTATTGTTTAATTGCATGTAATGCCGCATCATGCACCATTTGTGTGTTTAATTCTTTTGTATTCGCATTGACGGCGCGTTTTTCAAATTATAAATGACCGGGATTTATGTGATTATTAAACGGTCACTGATGTTCACGCCTTTTAACAAACGGTTAATTTTTTATCGCCTTATCATTTCAGCACTAAACAAACATTCAATTCGCTCACATCATGTAACGTCATCACGTCAATTTTTCAACTATTTTTTCCTTGTTTCAGGTGAATATCAAATCCACATTTATCATGAACGGCGTTTGCGTGAGATGGCGAGGTTGGATCGACTTGGAGCGCTTGGACGGCGTCGGATGCCTTGAGTATTGCGAGGAACGTGCCGCCGCCGAAGATGCCATTCTCCGCGAACAAATCGAACGGTACAATCAGCGACTGCGAGAATTTGAAGATAAACAACGCGGTTACCGACAGGACAGACCTGACCAAGACTTAGACGTGAGTAATCCACTAATTGCCTTCTTCACAATATCGCGCAAGTAGGTACTATTGATACGAGGGAGTTTAATGTTGATCTATCATTACACGGATTGCGCCTTCTCGAATTGCATACGCGTTCGAGCGTTGCGCAAATAGCAAGTGAGTAACGAGCGCATTAGTATGAAAGCAAGCAGCCCTCGAGCAATGCGCGTAAACTTGCGTTACGGAGCGTTAGGCGCGCAAAGTGCGTTGCGAGAAGGGCACATACAATTCCCGAGTATTTGATTTGTATGCGCAACTCCCACGCAGATTTTCCTCGATGCGCCTCCTCGCCATTCGTAGGTGTTTACCATGCGATTTTCAATACAGCTAATCCGATTAATCACATGCGCACCTGCTTCATGTGTATGCGATTCACATGCGAAGGAATGAATCCCCATTATCGGATCTTTGATCTACTTAATGTTCAATGCCGTTTAAGATTACCTAATAGCGCCAGTTCTATTTTTTCTTTCCACAAGCAAGCGGGCATTTTTTAAGGCGGTTCCTCATCACTCAATACTGGATTATGCAACGATAAAATCTTTAATTTTCCTGCGTTTCTTGCTTTATTAAAAAATCAGCATGTAATTTGCAGTTTATGATGCGTAAAACGGGAACAATCCCAAATTCGTAAACGCCCTGCTTTTGTTAAAAAACTGCATTTAAATCTCCAGATTTCAATCATAACTTTCCTCCGAAAGTAAACGAACAGGTAGTCGCGAAATATTCCAAAGGTGTATTGTCAAAGTATTAGCGCAATGTATTACTTAAAGTTAAGCGATTCTAGCAAGTGCAGGTCAAGATATCTTTTTCGTTTTCTCGCCCGCTGCTTAATCACAACAAACAAGCATAGATAACATCGCAAGAAAAACAAGCGCCGAAAGAAAAGAAAGGCGATTCCATTAAACGTTTTGCGCATTCGATTCTCCTCCGTTTCATTGAATTCTTTGGCTTTCTCGGTTTCTTGTTGCGCGCGCGATGCAATCTCTCAACGTGCTTAAGAGCAATGACAAAACACGCCAACGAATAGACATTCAAATCCAAGTGAAATGTAATAAAATACATAAAAAATGCAAATTAATTTGCGAGCAAATTGCTTTGGACTTTAATAAACGCGCATGGCTCGCCTATTGTTGCGCAAGCATTACTAATGATCGTCGAGGGTGGCATTTATTCGAAATGAAAACGCCGAAAGGGCGCGACCCTTCGGCATTCGCCAGCCCTTGAATCAAAGGTCGTAGTACTACTACCATATGCACGTTGTAGAAAGGATAATAATACGAACGCGAAATGCAAAGCTAGACAAACTTTTTCGGCGCGCTTTAAAGGGCCCAAAGAATTTAAATCAATCGCAAACGCTGCTGGGCACGTTCTTCCAAGCACTGATAACAAAGCCACGCGTTCAATTTTATCACAGATAATCCTGTTAATTAGTGAGGATTTAGATGAATATTTATTCATTCCAAATTTTATGCTACCTCCGATTATAATCTCGAAAAAATTTCATATTCGCTCGTTTTCCATTATCATGTACGATAATTTATAGATTTTAAATAAGCATACTTTCTCTCGCCAAGTAATGATAAAATTGACACCCTATTTATAAATATTTTTCAATAATAACAACGCATTCGCAATTGAACCTGAACGAAAGCGAATTGCACGTCAAGGGTGGAAAATCATCCCTGATATTATGCGCGCATTGTCCGAGCATATCATCGACAGGGTCGACGATAGACGAACGAGGGGTCATTCGATAATAACTATGATTTTTCCCTAATTTATTGTGCGCGTTGCTGCAAACGGTTTGATTGAAATGTACGCGCTTTTGCAGCGAGCAATTGTTCGCTCATCCGGCACGCTCAACAGAGCACTACATGTCTATTATAGTCGCTGAGAGGGCTTATCGTATGCATATGTCAATAAGTTTAGGGTAAAATCGCACGAAATATACACAAATCCCGCTTGCCGTGACGTCTGCAAGTGGTGACACTATTCATAATTGCTACTTAACGTCAATGTTGACTGTCATTTGCGCTGTATTCGCATACAATGCCCAAGAGATTTATTTATTATTAATTCAAAACGATGAGAATAATATTTTTCCGACATTCCTTCAGCATCTCAATTGACTTTAAAGCTTTTCGCAACAGTAGCTAGCGTTCACAACTTTGTGAATTTGTTGCTTAACAATAGCGCCGCCTAAAGTGGGGATGCCTGAAGGGCTTTCCATGTGTAAACAAATCCAAAAAAATGTCCCTTGGTGCGCATCTCAGTGTGACGCATTTATTTGTGTATTTTTCACTTCGGCACCTCTGGCGTTCGTTTATCAAAGAAATCCCGTCGCGCAACGTCAATCAATTGTGAATTTCCGCATTGAGTTAGAACGCTGCTGAATGCTAATCAACTTTTTTAACAATATCGAGTATTTTTGCCAATGGCGTAAAATCATAAAATGTAAAATTCGATTTTCACTCCCTTATCACCCCTGCGCGCAAAAAGAGTAAGGGAAGTACGAAACTCAATAAAGGCGCATTTTCTATTACGTGAATTTAATTCGGGGACAATGCACAAGGGTTGATCATGTTATAAAATACCAATAGTCCCCTTTCGCAACACCAGGAGCCCTAACAAAAGGGGTGCAAAATTCAATAAACTTTATAATTGACAACAGACACTGGCATTCTTCTTAAATGTATTTCTAAACGACTGAGCAAGACGCTAATAGATTTCCCGATAATTTATTGCTCTTCTTTTCATTTCCTGTGATTTGCTTTGGTTGTTGATTAAAATTTGTTTTAATTTTGTTTGCAGTTACGAATGGCGAATCAACTTCACGGCCACCACAGTCATCACAGCTCATCTCTGGCGAGATGTCACATACCACCAAGGCACGGTTTGCCCCTTCAAGTAGGCCTACACTTGACACCACCCTAGTCATACACATCGCACGTCATATTTGTAATAATTACCGAAGAAAAACCATTGCAATAATAGTCAAAACTATCCGCGATTAGTGCAATTAAGTTTAGAACTCTTAATCAACCAAATGAACGTTTAGTTCAGCCGACGAACGAGGGCGCAAAAGAAATGCATGAAATGGGCTCATTACAATTGTAATTTATGCGTTGACGAAAAGCGCAACTAACGCGACTTAAATAAATCCGGTCAGGAACATGCGCATGAATTGTACACGTCTACAGCCACTGCATATTGCATTGCGCGTTGCGTTGTTACACGTATGGAAATTAATACGGAAGGACACACATTCATACATGTCATGTCATTGAAAAAAGTACACGTGTACATCTTTAGGATGCGCGCCAGTTTCACCCCTGCTACTCATTTGTAAATAAAACGCTCAATACGCTCGCTATTCCCTGTCTACCTTCAATTCTCTTCTGTACAATGATACTTTTTTCATTTGCTTGCAATTCGTTTTCATTCAGCTGACAGCATTCGAATGTTCAAATTTAAAGTTAAGATGTTAGGTCAAATAGTTTTTTTCCTCAGTTTACTGATCTATGAATTCATGAATTATATCTGTCTAGAATAATTGTATATTATTTTATTTTATAAATTTGTAATTATGTTAATTGCGCCTTGATTGGTTTTATTTTATTTTGTTTGACTCATTCAGTATTGAATGATATGATTTATGGAATTGAATTGAAATATAAATTTGTTTTTATTAAAGTTTCGTTCAATGTTTATCCCAAAGAACTTTCTCTTGAATTAATCAATTTCCACAAAAAATCGTAGTTCGTCTTTATATACTTCCGGTGCATTTCATAAACTGATTTTACTAGCTCGATAAATAAAATAAAAATTGATCTCGGGAGTTTTTTCTTGCAATCTATTTTCATTCCATTGTAAAATTGATTTTAATAGCCAGTCAAATAAAATAGAAACTGACAATAAGTGAACAATAAACGCGCCTACCAACTAAGTGACAACTTCTTTTCGGTGCACTTGTTCGCGTCCAAAAATATTTTCACTATTGTCGAGAAACTCTCGGGCAAAGTCAAGACATTGCCCTAATCATATATCATCTCCGCATGCTCTTTCTTCTCGCGCTCAATAACGTATCACGTCTCGCCTTCATTCCGTGAAATACTAATGGAAATTGAAGCAATAAATATCCGTGCATTTTCGAAACGGTTCGGTAGCTTTTCAATTTACCTCTGTCTCTTCAGCATCCATTATTTTTCTCGTGCGCTTTCAATACGCGCGCAGGTAAAATCACCAATTCCGAGCCCGTTGTTGCTGCCGCTGCCGCCTAATGCCGTGCGCGTCTGTTAAGTGATAAACTATCAAAAAACATAACAAGGGTCCTTCCTCCGCTTTTTGTTGCTTTGCGAGGCGAAAGTAAAGATTCAAACTTTACACGTATCGTTATCCGTATCTTTATCCATTATGTAATCTCATATAATGACAAACACTTCAACGCGAGGTAGTGACACTTTAACAATACACCTTTGTGCTTCAACGTTTTCAAATCGATCAGCTATCAAGCGCAATAATAACAATAATACTAGTAGCGCAAACATTGATGAAATTGACACTTTACGAACGGCGATTTCAATTACACATTTTTGAGTCGCATTTGAGTCTTTTTTCTTCTGCTTCTTAGCGCAACGCTTTTTTCCATTCATTTTACTTCCGTTTTTTCCGCTATTGCGTAAACGCTGTTTTGTGTGCGTTTTAGCGAGCCAACATTGACTAATCCTAACCCAATTTCACGATCTGCTTGCTTCTTGCTTCAAAGAACAACGACGCATTTGCGCAATTTGTAAGGAAAAAACACACAGTGCCGAAAAAGAGCGCAACGCAAGCGAAACGGAATTGACACTTGAAAACATTTCACGTTCATATTCTGGAAATCCATTTGCGCGGCCTTTTGTTACTTCGTCTCAAAATCTCGAAATGTTTGCATGCACGTTCAATGCGTGTAATCGAGCGTTTAATGCGCCTGCTCTAATCAACTAAACGGACAAAAAACCGGGCTCGCTCGAACCGAAAGTCAAAGTAATGCTAATTCCTCTTACGTAAAACTGCTTTTCATTGCAACATTGCACAAACATTTCGAACCGAACCGATGAACAATACGATTATTTACGTCTTGTATTTGTATACGTTTTGTTGCAGATCTGAGAGGCGAATGACATAAACGGCCGCCTTCTCCTCTCTTCTTCACTTCATCCATTATCAATTTCGACTTATTCGAATGCTCTAAGCAGATAAATCTAACGCAGAGAATACCATCCAATGTATTATTCAATTTGATCTTTAAAGTTCTTCAACAGAAAAAAGATGTAATAATGTACCTATTTGACTATTCTTCTACGTATAAGTTGAGCAATAATTTGTTTAATTATTTTGTAAATACGAGATATTTATAACTGATTAACTAGAAACTTTTTTTTAGTTATTTTACTTTACTGGTTTGTTTCTTTACGTTGTGTATATTGAATTTGTACGAACTTTTATGTGATATAATATTATATGTTACGAAATAAACTTAAAATATTTGTGTGAAATTGCTTTGTGTTATTTACACAACAGTTCGCTCAACCACCCCCCAAAATCCCGAGTTCTAATTGAAATCAATAAAACGTCAATAAAATGTCAATCAAACAAGTCATTGAATGCGCAAAGGCTTTGTGCGTTAATGTTCAATTGGTAAGTAAACGTATGAATGAATGCCAAGCAACGACCGAGAAAAGTACCAAGGTATTATGCAATAATCAAACTTCCCCTTCGATAATTACACCCACGTTTGTACTATTGTACTATTTGTATTGCATTGACTCATTGATATTAAGAGTACTAATTAGCCAAGTGCCATTAAAATCTATGCCATACAACTTCCTCACTACGTTTTCCATTCTATCCGTTTATTTCCTGATTTACTTAATTATTCATAAACTTTCCCAAAAACCAAAAATCACACGTCTTATCTTTGACCGGAAATTCTCACAGTCCAACAGCTCACTACGTTATGCTTATCAATACTGATAAGTATTACACTTCTAAACAATATCCGGCGCTTTCTACTACTCCCGAAAGGCGTTCGAATGTAACAGATTTAAACGCTGCCCATGTATTTATTAAGAAGCGTGCACAATGCGCAAATGTGTATAATCTTGATCGAAAAAACGGCATTCGATAAACACACGGTCGTAAGGTATGCTATTAAACGCATTGCTAGATAAGCATCGAAGCGAGTATGTAATTTATATGTTTGCTCACAGGTTTAACGCGCACCCCTTTTTCTTCCACGATTCCTAACATCTTCTTTTCGCCGCTGCGCCGCGCCGCTTTCATGCGCAATCCGAATGCATATTGCAATAATGCAGCGCGCTACCGTTTGTTACCCTTTTCGAAATAAACACATAATGAATGCCCGAATGCACACACGGCACTATCCGAGTGCGTATCATGTTTGTTTATCCTATTAGGAGGAATGCAGTGCCCTTGCGTCTAGCAGCGGCCTGCCAACTGCAATTGACGTGTTTGACATGATTATGAATATGCGTATGCAAATAACCAAGCTAACTACCCCTTTTCCCGAAGGGTATGCAGCGATAAATTTCGCTTTCAGAAATTTGACTACGAGATTATACAAATGCGATTATCAAGTAATATAATTCATTATTGAATGTCACTTTCCGTGTGTTTGTGTGTTAATGTTGTTTACCGAACTAAAACCATCCGCCTGAAATTCGCGATTTCAAAAATGCAATATGCCTGATTGAAGAAATCCTGAACAATTTAATAAATTTCATCCCCTACGTTCGCGATGCATGCATAGTTGAACGCAATAATGATCCATTTGGACCACACACACCACACCTGATGCGGCATGCCACGCTTGCCGATGCGTGATTGCATTGAATGCATATGAGGCGCAGTTTTGATTTAATTAGTTTTCGCTTCACGCTCCAAAGCGCATCGCCTAAGTATGCGAGCAATGCGCACACGTTCACTCTACCGCGCGCTCATTTATTAATTTACTGCCAGTAGGCATGAGCCAATTTGCGCGCCAATTAATTTATCAGCGATAATTTATTGATTCAATAATGACATGATCTATGTGTTATTAACTCGGACGCGCGAAACCCTAACGAATTGGCTAATATGTTACGCATTTATACAACATATGCATAAAAAGGGTTTAACTACAGTGTCGTACCAAATCATCAACTACTATTGCATTTTACTATGAGAGTTACTCTTCAATTCATAAATTTACTTACTTTACTATAGCAAAATATCTCAGTAATCAAACAATTAATATTTGACTCTAAATACTTTAAATAATCTCCCATTTGTGTGACGAAATATTTAAATACGATCCTGACATATTCATTGTATGTTAATATGCTAATAGACCAAATATGTAAAACAGCAAACAATTAATACGTTCACGCCTTCATCACGTCGCGTCGCGCAAACCCTTCTTGTTCTATTCAATAACTACATATTCATGCGCGCCGACTACGAACTTGCCCGGCGACAAGTGCAAACGTTTGAATGCAAATGAAGCGTAGCCGCTAGGGCTGCGCGGCGATCAACTATCAATAACGCAACTTGCATATGATTAACAACGACGCGATGCCCCCAAGTCAAAATTGAAACAGTGCTACGGTAGCGCATGGGGGCTGTAGCTTAATACGCTGCTGACGGCATTACCGAAACGAGAAGTGATTAACGCTTAAAAATCCAAAGGCAGCCGCGCACGTGCTGCTTCTCGTCACGATGCGTATGCAAAGCACGCATACGGCACGCTTTAGCACTTGTTATAGATGTGCGATTTTCTATTTCACTCTTACCGACTGTAATCATCAAGATTTAGCTATTTATCAAACGCGTATGTAACAAGTGTTGCAAGCAACACAACCTTATCGCATGCATATCAGTTGATAAGTTCCGAAGAACTGAGAGAGTACACAATGTTGTTGTTATCATACATTAGAAATGTATTCAGTATATAAAACTTGCCAATGCGTTTCGAACGCAATTATTTCTTACCAAATTACCAAGTAATCAGTATAAGTTTTCATGAAGAATCAATGATCTGGAAGGTCTTGTAGATTTAGACATAATTAGCGCAAGTGTACTTGAAGAATCTATCATGTCGACGGTCTTGAAGATTTAGTTTCAATAAACGCAATATTTGTATACCTTTCGTTGCAGATCTGAGACGCAATTATTAGTTACCAAACTACCAAGTGATCAGCGCAAGTTCAACGAAGAATCTCTAAGGTGGACGTTCTTGTAGATTCCGACGTAATCAGCGCAAGTTCTAATGAAGAATCTCCGATGTGGACGATCTTGTAGACTTTGTTTAATTAGCGCAATATTTGTTTATGTTTCGTTGCAGATCTGAGGCGCAATTATTTCTTACCCAATTACCAAGTAATAAGCGCAAATTCAGTTAAGCGTACGTTCTTGTCGTTGATGATGTTGGATGAGCTAAGCTAAGCTCCAATTTACCTGAGCTTATCCCACGATGAGCAGGGCACGTGTCAAACGTTTTGGGTGGTCCCTCCTTTGATGACGACACGTGTCGATCTCGTTGAGTTATTAATTAAAAGGCGCAAAGTGCGAGTGCACAATTTTCCGCCAGAAATGTGACGATTCTCGACGACAAGTTATAAATACAATGACAATAAATGCATACCTGTTATTACCGATAAATACCTTTCGTACTCTTTCCTTGTATCACTTTCTCATCCTTATATATCATATCCTGGGATTTTAAATAGATATCCATCCAATTGAAATTATACTGGCAAAGTTGGTCAATAATATTGTTCAAACTTCTATTCCACTAGGTCTCATATTCCACTATTTCACTCACTGACACTAAAACAAAAAAGATATTCATTGTTAATATGTGAGTGTACAATTACAAAAGCAAAAACATTGTCAATCATTGGAGAATGCTTAAAAACAATTGAAATTGAAATTCCCAATTCCCTTCTTGATTCTGAAGTCAAATATGCATTGGTCTCTTTCTAAATCCGCATGAAAATGATCATTGTTGAAGTATTTACTGAACCTATAACAAATCAAACAATCGCTAGCCCGAGTAATAACAGTACAATAACGTTGAACTCGTTGTGATTTGACTAATCATTCCCTGATGTTAAAACAAAAGACTCACCGATGGCATAGTGTATCGATTGTTCAAGTATCTAAATGCACAAGCAAATAAAAACGCTACTGGGTTGTTGCATTTTTTCTCTGAATGGAAATGTAAGAAATCGATGCACTGATGTGAATCGATACGTTCGTATAAAAAGCGACAACGTGCGATGAGAACATTGATTGATTCGTCACGGGTACTTCATCATTCGACTTTTTTCGCTGCGCATGACGTGGTAAACGATGGCTATTTACCCAAATGGTGCACAAAGCCACACCAAATACGCGATATCACAGCCATTTAATTCACAAGAATGAGAAACGAAAAAATCTTACCATTGTTATGCTTTACGTCCGATGCGTTTTTTTCGGTTCAAGATCTGATACGCAGTTTGCTGCTGCTTAGCTGGCCCTGTGCACGAGTTGCAAGCAAGGGACCATAATGCACGTGTACCAAATCATCGATAACGCCAGCTTACTGTTTTCTATTAGATGAACCCTATCCCTGATGTGTATTGTACCCTGACGACATTAAATACTGGTGTGATTGATGATTGTCGCCGACTCGTTAACACAGGGGCCAGGACACGGTGTGAGGGAGGAGACACCGTGAAATTGCACATTATTGAGAGCATTTTACACCAAATGCACCCACCGCCAACTACAACAATCGAACAAGATACGCATATAGCTTACCGATGCAACGAATCAAGCAATAATTAATATCGATTTCAGTCGGTGTGAATCAATGAACAATATGGACGCCGGTTGCTAACAGGTTGAAACGCGATGTTCGCGAAGCAATATCTTTGATCATCCTTAACCTAATTCATGCAACCATGCCGGCTTTTCGTGCAAATTGACGCTCAGTCAAGGAATAACGCGAGATTTCATTAATTAAAGGACGGATGCCACCTACCTTGTGTAAATTAGCGATGTAACCACATGTTGCCGGTTGAGCAGGTCAAGATGCTATCCAGCCATTAATCCGATAAATCGGCTTCCAGCCCTCAAACTACCATGTCATCTTTCTTGGCTCTTGATTATTTCATTTCACAACCGTACTTAATACTATAATTAACAATTTAACTATTGATTTTACAAAATTAATCGCGACACTTAGGGACGCTACCTCGTCGCAGGGATGTCCGCCGAAAAGGAAGATGACAGCGAAAAAATTTCGCCGGTATAACTTCGCGCATGCGTATTGCATTGTTTCAATTATGCAAATATGCACGCATACGAATGCATTGCAGGTCATCTACCCATACATGATGCTCACATTAAATCCTTAAAGTATTTGTTTAAACTTAAAGTATTGCCAAAATACTTTAAGCATTTAATTAACAAATGTCGTAATTACAAACAATTATTTGCATTCTCCGCACATGACTTGTTTACAATCATTCATGGCATCCAATAATTGATTTCACCATCTCTGTACTTTTAGTATGTATTGTATAAAATGACGTAATTGTAAAATAATTAATTGGTACAATAAGTAAGTGTATGAATTGTATGTTTGTTGCTTTGTTTACCAACAGCTGTTGTTGTTGCGCACATCGACATTTCAATTAACAATAATACAATCTAACATGCTATGTTACAGAAGACGTTGAAATGTGGTGTGCATTTTCTCGTTACTTGCATACAGATTTTTGCGCTTTCGCAATAAAGTTTACAAACAAAAAACAATAAATCACATCATGGCACAAAATTAAATTGTTAATGTGTCGTACTTTCTTACTTCTCTCATGTTTCTATCTCATATTGGCTTCACCTAGTGAATCAGTTTAAATTATGTACTTTTAGTAGTTTCTGCTAAAAAAGGCAAGAATGTGAATTGTGATGTCAAATTCTACGATTATGAAATATTCATTACCCCCCTGTTAATTACATTTATATCAAAACTATCATCTCATCTTCATCATATTAGGCGTTTCTGCAGTTCATCGAATCATTCAATTATCGTTCAATAAATTATCAAAATAGTTTATGAGCATAATTGATTACTACTACGAATTGCATTCATTATGAAAATACATATGCTGATTGTTACAATATTTAATGGATTAATATTTAAACGTTTAGTGTTATTAGTTCGAACTAGAATAATGGACGGATTTCCAGTTTCTTATCAAATTTTCCTCTTTCCTACCTAATCGACTATTAATTTGGTTGGCTATAAACTAATTGCATATTCATTCATTAGTAGCCAGTAAATATTTAAATGTTTATGATTTGTGCATATATATAATCGCGTTGGCCTATTCCTCACAATGTCTGTTCGTATTGTGGCTTGTGAAACTAATATCTTCGGATATGTTAGCAATTCGCATTGAAATTAAATTAAATCACAAGTTATTGTTTCTTTGTTCTTTCATCCTCATGTCATTTGTTATTCCATTGTCAATCGCATTATGCTGCGTTTGAGACCCACGCATTTTGCGTTTGCTAATAGCAGTTAAGATGAATTCATTGAACCTCTATGTGTGTTAAGAATAATAGGAATTTGTTAGTTCTAGTATCTCCCCATTGTCAATCCAGCGACAAAGCCACTTTGTCTTTTCTCTGGTTAATCGCTCCAAGTAGAAATTAGTTAATAGCAATCGCATTGAATCATTGCATAGTTGGCGTATTAACTGTGTAATTAGAGATCTTAGTAAATCAATATCAATTAGTTGTGTTGTTCCTTGGAGTCTACGCCCAATTGCGAATCCTCCAGCGAGTCACTACTTCTACGTCTTCTTCCTTTCGTCCAAGTGTGTGACTCCGATAGCATCATGGCCAAAGTACGCCCAAGTCAAACAAATGTAGACGCAGAATCCATCAGTCGAGCGTGTTCTGCATTAGCGTATGCACCTCTTTGAAGGCGCTGCCTAAATGGCCAGAGTACGCCTGCTTTTTGTAAATGACTAGACGAATGCCTTCCAGGTACTCGTAGCACTTGCATGATTTACGATATCGCTCCTCGCGCGGAATATCAACGCCAAAGCTGCCCGCAGGACATTGGCTGTTCGACTTGATCACTGATCCAAAATTCCGCAGGATTACTCGTAATGAATCACATCCTGTTATCATATACCTACAATAATAAACAAATAAGTGAATCAACGTTATCAACAAGTACAATTTCTATTAACAGGTTGAAACCCCAGTCGGAAAACAATGCTCTCCCATTTAAAATATATTTGCAAATGCTCAACGTGTTATTTGCATTATACTTACGATTCAAATTTGCTTTGTATTAATTCATCGATCTTTGGCAAAAGGAGAACACATAGATCCAAATTCCATAACGAACTAAAAGATTGAATAAATTAGCATTATTTCAACATTCGCTGGAGGACAATAGCGAATTCAACGCCCACTTACTACTTGCTATTAAACACTCCTAAAATATCAGCTATGACAGCCAAATCACTGAAGCCAACAGCGAGTTCGACCGCAGATTTTATATCCTTGTCCTGATACTGCTTGGCCACCAATTGAAGATGCCGTTCCCGCCGTTGAAACAGAATGGACATGGCATTATGCTCGCCCATGACGACGCTAAGCACTTCGGCCTCGGACATAATCGTGCTTGAATCATGTGGATCATAATTTTTCTACAAATCAAATACACATAAATATTCGTTCACTTCAGCCCTGAACAAATGGAGCAATACTTACAGGCAAAAAGTCATTCAATTGCAGTCCTACAGGCCGATCATGCAGCAGCGGGATGAAATCCTTCGTGGGACTATCCTCGTTGGGGCTAATCTTCTTAATTTCGTTCACATAGATATCGACCGGATCCGCATTGCGGATGTTCATCGGTTTCTCGTTGTTGTGCTGTCTGGAAGTCATCGGGATTTTGGTCAGGTTCAGATTCGCCGTGAGGTTGTTGCTGGGCTTGGAAAATGAGTTCTTCCGGAGATTATTGCGCGTTGTCAACGCATTCACCGCGTTTGTATTCTTATTCAGGTTTACCTCTGACGTACTGTGTCGAATATTATTGCTGCGCATATTGGCATTGTTCTGCTTATTGTTGCTGCTCTCCTTGCAGCTCGTCTGTCGCTGCAGATTGTACTTGGGCGTTAAATGCATTTGCTGCTGCTGCTGCTGTTGTTGTTGTTGAGCCGACTTTTGTTTATTTGTAGCATTCTCCCGATTGTCATGCTTCGCATTCCGATTCGAGTAGACCTGATCTAAATTCGACTTGGAACGCGCATACACAGGTTGCGGCACCGTCGGCGGCGAGCCGCGGTTGTAATTAACATTGTGATCGAGCGATAGCGCCTCGATATTCTCCAGGATTTGCGACGAAGCTGCTGAAAACAACGAAAACCTTCGAATCAAAATGACAAATACGTAATCACCGTTTACTTACAGCCCACGCCGTTGAATTCATGGTCTTCCACATGCGCATCCAAAAACGTTTGCGGTTCCAATCGTGGCGGCGGCGTTCGAATTACTACAACATAACAAATTCCACATCAGTAAAATCTATCAAACCTGCATTAAATTAACTAGGAATTAATTGAGCAAATTAGCAAGGTTCATATTACACAAATAGCGTATTTTTTTTACAATTAACACGTGCGTCCGTGAATTGCAAACAATTCACCTGATGCTTGCTTACATAACGCGCGACACGCAAAATTAAATTAATTCACAGTTTCGATACGTGCGTTGGGCGTCAATTACGTTACCGTTGTTGTTGCTTTTTTTCGCGAGCAATAAACAAACGCAGATGCCATTGTGATATTCATTATTGAATAATGCTCCAAACTACAATAGCATGCCAATTTGCATATCCTTTCTTCTCCGCGGCGAAGCGAGTTTCAAGAATTCAGAATGAATTATGTAATCGCATAATCAATGGTGTGCACTTGGAAAACTAGAATGAATCGTTAGTTTCGCTGGTAAATTTCAATAAAATATCAATGAATGACACAAATATGTGCAATCAAATAAAACTAAACCACCTACGTTCGTCAAGGTCGTACAAGCAACCGAGAGTTGCTTACTTACTTACTTGTTTTGCTGTTTGCTTTCTATTTCGTCGAGCGATTTCTTGCAAACAGCAATTGTATGCGGCGAGAGCGAAAATTAATGCAAATCGTATTGTGTATAGCTTTATCAAATAATAGATATTAGAGTGAAATGTATGCGCAGTTTGCTGCTGCTGCTGCAGTCATCACTAATTATAACATCAAGCAACTCTCGCTTCGCTTTAATGAGTTATTATTCTGGTGCTAATTAATTTTCTGCTGTTGTTATTGAAAAAACACAATCACCTACTGCCACCTGATGAAAACGTGTTTTTTATTCGTTTCCAACGTATTGTGATTGAAATTTTACGATTTTATGCCATTTACTACTTCAAACCATCGATAGAAAATTAACTTGACTTCAACTTTTCTATAAACATCTTGAAAATTGTGATAAGAATATACACAATGATCTCATCATCATATAGCACCTGTTCAAATAAGTTATGTGCCTATTTCAGACGCGAGAAAAACTTTACGTATTATTTTTTATAGTGTTTAACTATCTAATTATCGCATCAATTCAATTTTATTATATTTTCTTGGCGTTTTGCGTCTCACTGGCTCTCGATATGGAAGTGATTACTAATCGAATCTCTCCTTGAGTCGACCTTTTTTCGTCCAGCATTCAGTTTCATCTCATACTCCGAGTTTTTTTTTCCAGCAATTTGAGAGCAATAACTATCTAAATTGTTCACTAATTATACAGCTTTCTACTTAATGAAGCTCCTTCGTTCATTCGGTGCACGATTGGATTTCCAAACTTTAACGAGACAAATCAATTCAATTCAATTCTACTTCTTCCTTCCTTTGCAAGCAAGAGAGATTTTGTGACTCTAAAACGCACATGCCAATCAACCTGTCATTTAACTAATTGCCAATATCCTAATTGAATTTATGCATCGCGCGTAGTTACAAACTATGGTAAATTCGTCCAAGTAATAAATCTACTTCGACAAACAAAGGTGAACAACCTGCAAAGGCAACATGCAAATCGCTCCTGAAATTACACTTTATTCTTCGTGTTATTTGCCAGTTACTGCCACGTAAAACATCGTAATTGCACGTCGACTGTTTTGTTATAACGTACGTACGTACGTATATACTTTTTTTTTCGGCATGTATGAAACGCCGCAATTCCCATGATGAATCTGGGTTACTGTTTCTTTTCCAAATTAACAACGAAGCAAAAGCAAAACACAATTATTATTCACGGGAGGCGAATTAAACTCCGCAAAAGCACAGCATGCTGTGTTGCTTCTCAACAATGAAAAGGCGAAACAATTGCTTCGTACGTTAATTTGTTTAAACCTTAATGCGCATTCAAGGTCAAGTTATTATGATAAATACTTTTTTTTTCAAAAACTACTTACGTGCTCTTCCAGGTCGAAAAATCTCCTCGTAATCCGTCTGATTCGTGATCGCTGCAGTTGACTCCTCTTCTGGATCTGTTCCAGAAGTGCTCTCTTCGATCGTCTTCACATCCAGGTGATTTCGCAGGGAAACTGGACGTTCGGCTCGCGAAAAACTCTTTCGTATGCTCGCATTTGGCGTGAATGGCGTTGGCGTTGTTTCCGTCGTTGTTGTGGCAAACGGCTGGATGCTTTTCAATTCAACAACGTGCACGTGCACCTTGGCCAAGTGGATTGACGCGCCAATCTGCAACAAAAGGCAACAAGTCATTAAATATACATGCGAATCCAATGCAAATTTAGCCAACAATAGTTATAATGATAGACGTGCGAAGTGTGCGCTGACATAAAACAAAGCAAAATGTAAATTGTTATTATTTTAATAATTATAGAGTATGTTGAACTGTACATACATATTCCATGCATTTCTCAACGGTTCATTTCGTTTACGAAAATCTTATTGAAATTACAAGACAATTACCCGTTTGATCAAACTAGTTTTCAAACTAAAAATGCTTGCAAATAATAATCAACTTTTTAATAAATGAAAAACAGAATTTCTAATGCCAATAATAATAATTAAGCAAACATTTCCATACTATCATAAAGCTCCAGAGTTCTACTTTCATTTAAACAAATCCATATCAAAAAGCGCTGCTTCGAACTGCGGAAATTGAATTTTGAAAAGCACGCACGTTCAGATGCAAATCACGATACGATTGCAAATCGTTCCACTTAAACTAAACTTTAAATTATTGCTAAACTACAAGCCCAATTCAAAAGCTATTTGCGAATCCATAAACCCAAGTTATTTGTCTATCAATTTCCAAACAATCGTAAAATCCGTCATCGCGAATCTACTATTGAATTGCTCATACCTTTGTCTTAATCTCCTAAAGCCGTAAATATTTTTTCAATTAACATTCAGCCAAGCAAGAAGAAAACAACCACAGATCAAACGCGAAAACGAAACGCGCAAAACATGGATGGAAGGTGCGCATATGGAAGTCAATTTACAATCAGCATTTCTAGACTATAAACAATTACTATGTATGTAGAGAAGTCAGTGGCGTCGTCTTTACGTACGTAATGAATATATAAATCGAGAAAAGCGTTGAAGGTTGATTGACTTTATTATTATGGTAGGAAAAACCAAAAGCGTAGCCATTCGAAATCATTCACTCCATAAACCAACAAAACGATGATAAACTTTGTTGCCTGCTGCCTGTTCTCTTTGCTATATCGCAGTTTGCAAACGTCTAAATATTGATTAAACAAGCAAACGTACAATTATGGCACGATTCTCAAATAAATTATTAACATAATAATTAGTACGTAGCATGTGTATCTATCAAAACGTCGTCAACGAGAGTTGACGTGGCGGTTTAATTCAATCCATGCCCTTTCACAACGTGTATTCGCAGCTATTTCCAGCTGACCCGTAATAACCTTGACTTTAAGTTATGTTTTATCCGCGCACGGCGACTTTTGCGCTTAATCACATAATCGAATTGCCCAAATCGAACATAAATAATAAATGTATTCGCATTCAAACTTCCAGGTTCGTGTTGGCTCGCATTTCAACGACGACCAAACAACGCGTCGAACAACTTTCCTGCATGTAACTCGATGTATTTTATTGATCCCAAAAAAGTAGCCACCAAATGAGCAGTGGCAATGGCAATGGTGACAGGACAAGTCCACAAACTTGACGCATTTACTTGTCGAACCGCGTAATGCACAAAGTACAATGACCTTCCTCCTTTCCTTTCGTCCATGATAGCGTTTATCTCGTCGCATGCGTTGTGAGAAAACACGAAAAATTATCGCCGCTTAATTATTCATCGGCCGACATTAACACAGTTATATTAATCACGTACAAATTAAGCCAACCCGTTCATCATCAACTTGATAAACTCTAATTTGATAGTCACTTAATCGTATCAACTAAACTAACTCTTGATAAATAAGCAGCCAGCAAGTACCTAATAGAAAGTTTACCAGTTTAGTTGAAAAAGTACGGAAGATAATTTATTCTTCCACAACAGTTATACGCTAATCTAATTATAAAATGATTAAATCTTTGCGTTCACTTTGCAGATTGCTGGAAGATAAGCCGCTCCATGATTTATGATTTATCAAACATGGCTTTTTACCTAGTTTTCCGCATTGACGTGAGCTCAAGTGCAAACTTCTGCAATATTTTACATGCAAATATGCGTATCTATATGTAGACCAGATAGAATAGAAAACCGCGAACAATTACATTACACAGCATCATAGAGCAAATTCCGCTACCGAGCGACAAGAACGATTTGTAATCTCATTTGTAGGAGAAAATGTGGGCAGTAAAGCGCGAAAATACAAGTGCTACAGACGTAAAGTCATCAGGCGAGTAAAATATCAAGTAGAGTAACTATACCCAAGAAAAACGTTCCTGGGAAAAGAAAATTCAGCCGAGAAAACTCCCACTGTGCCAGTTTATTACCTATAATAACCTGACTGCGTTTATAGAACAATTCTACTGCTAGATTATCCACTCTACTCATATAAAATTGTTCATTATGCAGTATAGTTGAATCGTGGGCGGTATAATAAAAAATTATCATCAGTTGATGAAAATTCGTAAAGTATTCAATAAAATACACTCAGCACATCCTGAAAGGATAATAAAGACAGCAATGCTCTCCCAACAACATCACGACTGCGTATTGCAAATAAAAATGACAAATTTCCTTTGAAATCCTGAAAGTTGCACAATCAAGGTATGAAACTCAATTCAAGGAGCGAGTGTGAGTGACACATTGCGGAGCGAGTGGAAATCAGAGACATTTATACATTAAGCAATGCCCGACTTCCAAGTAAAGTGCTTGCAACACTACGAGAATCAAGAGAACTGGTCTAATTCCACACGGTATGAAACGAATCGAGCAAGTCGTGTGTCAGCCGCGACAGCAGCACAATGATTGTGTCAATCCCATTGAAAACATTCCGGCGTAAAGCCCAAGAACTACGACAACAAGACAAAAAAGAAGAGAAGTGAAGATGCCATCAAGAACTGAATTAAGCTATTAATGAGCTGGCTATGACTTGGCCGTCTTCAAACAGCTCTTTCTCTTTGGCTCCGCGGCGATGACGACGCGCCGCAAGAAATAATGAAAGTTATAATATGCATGAGACGGAGATTTTCCACAGCGCGAATGAAGATGACAATGCATGCATTGATCATACTGCGTTGATAATCTAAATCAAGCGGCGCATAAAACTTAATTACTCTAACGCTACATGAGAAAGAACCGAGGCAGGCGGACAAACAAGGCTGCTTGCCCGCTTGCTCGTATTGTGTTGCGTGTAAAATATTAAGACATTTAGTAACTGAGTATGTAAAGCATGTACGCCGTTATAATGTTGCTTTCCTTCAGCGTGCTCAAACGCAGCCTCAGCTTACAATTTCCTTATTTGTGCAACGTCTATCTACTGCGTTACATTATTGCTGTTCGTTATTAATGCGCTTGTCACTTTCGAGCTATTTTACCGCGCACGCTTGACCGAATGCACTTTTCAATTTTTCTCTCACCGCCGCAGATTCGTTCCGCTTACCGCCGCCAAAAGTTACGGGAACAAATGCCATTCTAGTAGCTAGCCATATTTGTCATTTCAAATTTTCCAAGAGAAATGCTGCATAACAGTGAATTCATACCTTTCATGCGCATGTTACCAAAGTTTAGATATCGAATTTTCGAGTTAAAATATCATGAAATGATATTCGTCTTGCAATCTTCATCATCACAAATGGTTTTATCTTACCCTCAATTATTGATAACTACTATTGCATTGGCCAAAAAAAAAAATTTTCTTCTCTTTGTTACATGAATATTAAAAACAAAAAGAGATTGCAAGACAATCGACAGGTGTTTTCCAAACGCTGCTCAAAGAGTGGCGATGAAGAAGAAATTGAAAAGAAAGTATGCGACCGCTAAACTCAATGAGTAAATCGACCATCACACCATCGCTAATTGCCAATCCATTTCGCCAGACGCATAATTATATAAAGTGCACGCATTTTGCCGTGTAATTGCAAACGACTAATCGCCATTTGTGCGCGATTATTGCGAGCCAACTCGCTTGATTCGCAACGTATTTGCGCTCCTTACATCATTACTATCGGAAAATCGGCTGTCAATCGTTATCGGTAATGGCTTATTTTAGGACAATTGTGCGGCATAATCCCGCATTCGAACTCGAATGCGATTGTCAGCCACTTTATATTGCGATTTTGATTAGAATGACGATTACGATTATGATTGTTGCAAGCAACGGCACTAAATCAACATTAAAACGCCGCGAGCCGACAACGCCGGCAGAGTAAAAGGAACAGGAAACGGAAACCAATTGCGCCTTTGTATTGTTGTATTATACGTTAGTTTATTGTATCGCTATGCGTCCGATTGCTTACCTGCACAGCGAGCGCGCAAAGAAAAAGTCAAAGCAATCGGCCGAATTTCATAGCGAAACAACAACACACTTCTTAAACGTTTTAAACAAAAGCAGCGCGCTTGCTGGCAGCAAACAACGCTCGCCGTATTGTGAATATGTCCCGTTCGTTTAAATCTGGCTTGAAATTCCACGTTTCACGTGTACATCGCGCATTTCATTGTTGGAAAAGAGAAAAACTGTAAAGAGTTACTTGATGATGATAGCTTTTTAGCGCACGACGACAACGACAACGAAGCCACTGACGATGCGTCAAAGTCTCACTTCTCATAGCCAGACGTATTAAGATCAATTGAAATCATAAAGAAGCAATCAATTTGCATTTGCGCATTGCATTAAGCATAACAACTTCCTCGATCATTACGCGCATAAATTATACCTATCGATAAATATAGTTGTCTGATTTACATGCAAAGTAGGCCTCGTTCTTCCACTACTTCGTTTTTGCTCGTCATCATCGTTGACGTTTATTGAACGAGCGCAGATTCCTAATGTTTTTTTGATTCTCAGCTAGTACACACGTACGTTCGTTTGAATTTTCGCCCTCTATTTGCGTGCGCAAAGTGGGTGAATCGATATTATTATCGTGACTCCCTCAGTTTTCGCATAACAGTTACATTGATAATAATTACATGCGAAACAAAAAACCCGTAGAAAAAGTTGTCGATGATTAGAATGGGGACAAGCAACAACAATAATAATAACGTCTTCGTCGTTGAGATTTTTTTTAAAAACGTACCAAAAGTTCCAGCTTATTATGTATTATTATTTACGACTTCCTACGCGAGCATTCCTTTCCCATTGAATAACTTCATAAATAATTAAAAAATATTATTCTCATGTTAATTGAATAAAAGTCTAAAATATTACGAAACACGCTCTTTTAAACGCACGTTGTTATTTATACACGTTGGCGAAAAGTTCAATTGAACCTGGCAATTTGCTCACTGAGAGTTGTAAATTCAAATTTCATTTCGTTTTTGTGTGAATCAATCACACAACTTAAATTTGAAATAGGAAATTCACTTGCTGCTAATGTAAATCCATGCAAATATTATTACAAACGAGGCAACACAATGCATGTACCAAGTGATAAATCATGAATGATATTCCTTTCAACAATCAACACCCACTATGCGTTGCATTTTTATATGAATAGCTAGGAAATGCCGCAGAATAATCGTCAAGTACACAAGTGTAATAAAAAAAATCATGGGAAGACAACGAATACAACCACGTATAAAGTGAATGTTCTTGTTCTTGATGATGACACGAAACTGCAATGAAATTCTACATAAAAAACGCGTTTGAATACGATAATTCTAGTGGGACACGCACAGAGCATGGAATAATTACGTGCATGCATAGATAAAGTTCCCAAATACTGTAAACAATCTCATTAATATCGTCAATGTTATTTACTTCTTCTCCGCCTACTTGCCATATTGCTTAGTCACTCAGCCGTGCAAAATAATAACCGAAGAGAAGAGAAATCAAAATCCCATGATAATCCAGGAACCCAGTAAGAGAAATAAGACACTTGGAAACACCACTAAAGATCCAAGAATTCGATTCACCATTACAACTTTTTCGGACATCGAACGTGAAAGGGGGTACCCCCCTCACAGGTATACGAAACCAATATACCTGCCAGGCATGATTCAATGGTAAATCCAATTCCTACTTTAGTAGTGTTTTCTCCCCTTGGATTCATCAACCCAAGAATGACCAACTACAGTAAGTACCCTAAATGACTTTTCTGCATCTCATTTATAAACAATTGCCAATTGAACCGTCTGATTGAATTGATGAACCGCGAATAGAGCATTGTATTCCATCAGTTCATAATAACTCGTTTAAATCTGTTATCTCCGCATATTGAAAAAGCAACTGCGCCAACAATAATAAGTTATTAAAATGGACAAGATTTGAAAACGACATTGCGCTGTGCCACCGTATATAACACACAATAAGATGAATGTTTACACGCGACTCGCGGCAAGCAATCAAGCCAATTAAATATGCGAATTCACGCGCTACGATTGTCTGGGACGCGCGGCGCTGCTTATTACTTAACGTTTAATTGTTTTGTGCATGTCTATGACATTACACGCGCACTGCGCATTCATTGTCTTTCCCCATGCATTGATTGCGTTTTGTTACAATGCAATGCGTTATACCCGTCATGGCATAAGGTTAGTTACTTGCTCTTTTACATTCTCAAATAAATATGTAATAACAAATGCTCGGCGAACAATTAAAAATGCATAAATACCGCTACTCGCAATATGCATAGTAGTACTTTTTCTACTCTGCATAATTCTGTTATGCAACTCCTGTGTTTATTCTATTCTCTTAGAATGTTGAATATGTCGTAATTATTTAAATGTTATTGACTCTTTGTGAATTGTTCCATCGCGCTTGGGTAAGTTGTCTTCAAAGTTCTTATTTCTTTCCCTCCACAATACTAAAACATCTGCATTATGTCGCTCGGTTCATTAAAACAAAAGTCGTGGAAATATACACTCGAAAGGCAATTAATATGCGAGCTGCAACGATGACTAATGAACTAGTTCTGATATTAGCGCAGGAAGTGCGTGCTACCTGCCCGCATTGCGCGCACGTTTGCATAAATATTTACAGCTTAAGCATCTGCATTGCAATGGCGCAATCGTTTTGTTTGCAGAGATGTGATTATAATACGACTGTTTGCTCAACACTTGTAATCAATATTTGTTTATACCAACGTGCAGCCCGACGCAATTTACGCAATCGCTACGAACAGAAAGAGTGAAATATGATAAACTAAAAACGGCACTCACCAATTGATTTTGTCCAGTGGTTATGTCGAAAATCTTTCCCCAGTCCACACTGACTGAGTCGTACAACCGACTCGGTTCCCAGCCGACGACTTTGAGGTAGTCGCGCACTCCGACGAAGAGACAATCGCCCTCAGGGTTAAAATACATGCACCGCACTGCTCCCACGCTGCGTTCGCTGGAGACGAGGTTGAACTTCTCCAGGTCGTAGTAATGCAACGTACAGTCACTGCCTCCACTAACGAGAAGGAATTCATGCGGATGGAATTCGACCGTGCTGACAGCGCTTGTGTGTTCGGTGAATTCTTTGAGCATCTTGCCAGCACGCATGTCCCACAGCTTCACTGTGCCGTCATTGCTTCCCGACGCGATCCAATAACCGTCCGGCGAGAACTTTATACTATTCACCTGTTCTCTGTGGCCCTGAAACGTGCAGACGCAACCTTTTCTTCGGCTGTCCCATAATTTGATCGAACTGTCTGCACTGCCAGAGGCAAGGAATTCACCGTACGGATGGAAGTCCATGCACCGGATGGCATCGCGATGCCCGATTAACGTACGCACTAAGGAGGCTGCCTCCAGGTCCCATACTTTGAGAGCACCGGACCGCGAGCCGGAGAGCACTAGCTCTTCGGAGTAGTTGAAGTGCACACAATCGACAGGCGATGTGTGACCCTTGAGATTCATAAAGCAGGTGGATTTGCCGACCGCCCAGAGGTTCACTTTCATATCGTCGCCGCCGGTCACCATCACCATGCCCGATTTCCGGCCGAGCGCCACGCAGTTTACGTTCACCATGTGCGCATCGATCTTCTCTAAAATTCAGATAGAACGCAGTCGCCGTTAGATTATATGCAACGAGTAAACAAATAGGATACATACGCAACAGCCATGATCGTCGACCAGTGCTCCATCCTGCTGCCATGGCACTATACACTTCGGACACTATCTACTTGGATTTGCTTAGCGTGAGATGCATCCGAGCGCACGGTTGGTACTCGTTGATGCTGCAGCTGGTTCCAAGTTGCAGATATACTGCTTCAACATGTAATCCGTTCGCACAATGAGGTTGTACGATGGTAAACACTAACTAATCTCTTCGACGAAGACACAACCGCACACTGTCATATATTTACACAGGTACGACACAACGGCATAGTTAAACACAATGCACTTCGTCCATGACTTGCAAGCAACGTGTTCGGACGTGTTTTTCTCAGCACTTAGGACAACTGTTTATTGCACATTAACCTACAGATGCGTTTTGCGTAATTACATGCACGGCACCCGCGTATGACTGTTAAACGTTTACTTCTTTCCACGCGAACAACATCGAGAACCGTTTAATTGTTGCTTGCGATCGCGAGCACAACTGCCAAACACTGCAGGCTAAATGCTGCCGACCCATGCCGAGCACTCGTCGTTGACGAATCACTGACGTCACAATGACGTTTACTTGATTTATACTTTTCTTTTTACACACAAAGGATAATTCATCTTTCAAATAAAATACTTAAATAATGATTCAAAAGGGAGGTAAACAATACGTATAACGTACTATTTATTTATACGAAGATGTTATCAGAAATATTTGTGTTTTACGATGAATCGCTGATAATGCATAATTGCAAATTGTCGGTCCTCGCTGATTAGATATATAGTTTATGATAGATGTGTATACTTTTTGTAAATATAATATTGCAAAACTGCACTTTAACTGAACGAATTATTGAAATTCAAATGTCAATGTTGACATCCCACTGCAAATTTACCCATGCACCGACTTGACTGCATATAAATTTTTAGTCAACATAAAACATTTTACAACCATTAGATAAACGTTTATCGTTTTAAAGCAAGTATTTGATCAATTATGTTGTAAACTAAACCTTCAGAACACGTAATCAACATTGTTTTGCAAGCAGACAGTATGTATAAACTTTTACGAATATGCAACCCACTATGTTGAGTGACGTGTAACCTCAAATGGCATGTAGTCAAATTGATAATCAACTTTTGGAATTTAGTTTAGTGTGCTGCAATTAGTTACCTTTAGCAATAGATATACTGCTGCAAAAGTAGCAGTATAACATTCCGCTGGCAACCGATAGTGATTACCTTTGTGCGCAATGGACACACTGAAACAAGCAGCCAGTTTTGTGCTGGCCCCACAGTGCATAGATGAATATTTTGAAAAGTTTAACTTTTTTGATGGTAAAAAACTAAAATATTAATCACATATACAATATTTATTACATGGGTAATGCTTAACAAATACTATCTTTTAGTGCCATGCTTCAAATCAACCTTAAGCAAAGGTTTAGGAATTGGGCTTATTTTGGGCTCCCTACTTGTAAAGTTTCCACAAATACTAAAAATATGGAAAAACAAAAGTGGAGAAGGCATCAGCCTTTTAAGTGTGTCTTTTGACCTATGCGCAATCATGATTTATGCTTGCTACAGCATAGTAAATGGTTTCCCATTCAGTTCCTGGGGAGACTCTGCATTTTTACTACTACAAACTCTCATAATTGGTGTTCTTGTATTGCACTATTCTGGAAGGACAATGATAGGATTTGGCTATGCCATTGCCTACACTTGTGTATTCATCACACTAATTTCCGGCTTTCTGCCAAAGCAATTCCTGTGGACACTACAGGGTCTCAACATTCCCATACTACTAATTGGAAAATTATCACAAGCAGTCACTTGTTATCAGAACGGTCACACGGGTCAATTGTCCGCTGTCACTGTGTTCATGTTATTTGCCGGCTCATCTGCAAGAATATTCACATCAATTCAGGAAACCGGCGATTTTATGAGTATCATCACGTATGTGGCAGCCACAGCCGCAAACGGCATCATCGTACTACAAATGTTGTACTATTGGAATGTGGAAGTTGCCAAAGTCGAAGCCAAGAAGCGGAAGAAGACCAAAGCAAAGAAAACTGATTAAAGTAGAAAACGCGCCTAGCTTGTTGATTGTTATTCATAGTCTGTATGAAATTATAAAGCAATCCATTAAGCAAATTACGAAATAGACGTTAATTAATTAGTATTTTTCTAGAGTTTTCACTATAGTACTAGACGAAATTAATTAAAGGCGTGAAGGGATCACATAAGGGATTGATATAGTCATAGCGTGAAAAAGTTTTGCACTGATTTAACTAATAAGTTGGCAAACTAAGTCCGTAATACAATACAAAGTTTACTGAGTAAGAAAGAGAGTGAGAGAGTTCTAAATACTTTTAAAATGCAAATTCTATTAAAGAGATATTAGACTAGTTCAACTTATAATATTGTTTGTCATATGCATCATAGTCATAGTAATAACATCATATTTTTTAAATAGTTAAATAGTTCTGATGATTTGAATGTATTTTGTTTGATACTGATTCATAAAATGCTCAAAAATAATAATCTTGATATAGAAATTGCGACAAACACAATAAATAAATAAATATATAAATTTCGCAACTAGATACAACTGTTTTTCCATCGCCCAGTTCCCCCGCACTACGTTCAATTTATACAAATACATATCTAAATGAGCCATAGTTATCGCACCTTGCGAAACAAGATATTCAACTAATTCAGAAACAATGATCACTTACTTGATGCACGAATGCGCATCAACAAATAATCATCTTGTGCGAGTTGTATGCGTTGAATAACTGACATAATATTATTATAATTGTAGCACGCTGCTAATTTACTTTTAGCTATGAATTTGCATGTTTTGACTGCACGTATAAGATATCATTAACTATTTGTTTGTTCACTTGTAAAATCTCATCTCGTCCATCAACATCCCTTACAACTAGATTTCTTTCTGCCTTCCTCCATTCGTTAGCTCTGTTGCAAAAAGCGCAACCGTATAAAACACTCGTAAATACCACTCTCAAAACTTACGCCTTACGTTTCGTAGACATTATGAATGCACGCAATAATTATGAATATCATTACATTAATATGTAGTTGTATATTGTTTATAGATATACTTGCTTTAGATAAACGTGGTAAATTTTTGGCATGGCAGCGGGCGAAATTAATGCTTACATACAATACGTACACTTGCGTTATCGCATATTTAATTCAGTGATGGTTGATATGAAAAACCCCTTCACGCAAATTTCAGCACCCGACAAAAACATTGATGACTTGTTTTTGAGTAGTAATAATTATAATAATAATCATTGTGTGAGCTTCAATATTCATTCAAAATATATAGTATTTTTGCTCCGTCGATTTGTAAACCTTAATCGTTAATTCATATATCATATGTCTCTTAAATAATTCCTAATTAACTCATTACGTAATATTACCCTCTGAAAAAGCAGGTTGTGAGTAACTTAATTTGTTTTGTCTGCAAGCAATATGTCTGTCTCTTATTCATCGTAACTGCTGCTCGATTATATTATTAAATTTGTAAGCAATTCATTAACAAATGCTTTATAATAGTCTATACGGACATTGATTGTGTGCACCAATCACGCAGAATAAGGCTTTGCTCAGATCCCGTATGAAATTTCCTAAAAAAGAATTGATTTGCCATTTGTGCAATAAAGTTCATCTTCGTTTGTTCGATTCGCATCCAACCTTATTCATGTGTGTATCCATGGCACATTTACTGAGAATATATACTATCATAATGACATTTAATTTCACTTAGTAATTACTATATTACATATTTCGCTATCATATATATTTTATGTTTGTTTGTCCTTCATTGTGATTTTGTTTCTTGTGACTAAAAATGGAAGTAAGGACATGTTATTTTGCGTTCGAAAAAAAAATGCATTCAGGATGCTAACATATCATATCAACAAAAAAGGAACACAACATGTGCATAAGCAAATAAATTACTTAATACACAATCCAATTTCGTTCTGGCCTTCTCTATTTGAAAATTAATTATAATAGCGTTAGACATAAATTAATGGCAGTTTAGTCTCACACAATGTAATGAACAGCTGGCTGGCAATCATGCGAAATGCAGTGATTTGAGATTGCGTGCTTGTACATTTGTTGTTTTGATACAATGACGCAATTAAGTGACTAAAATACACAAGTGAACGAAAGTATAACATCCTGCAATGCATTTTCCGGTTGTGCCATTTATCGCTCGTTCGTTTCCGTTTCTGAATGAATGCGAGTCTTTGCAAAATAATAACCGAGCTCCTTACCTAATAATTAAACTGTTATCCGTTGCCGGGCTTGGGTAACGGTCGCACTAGGTACAATTTCTCGCCCTGCTTGTTCGTATAGATGGGCGCTCGCTGATAATGGTCGACGAGCTGGTCCAGCGTATGGAATTTACGCTGTCCGATGCAGTAAAGAGCGCCTTCGACATGCACGCGGAAGTGTTTGTTGCGTCCGGGAGCTTTTAACGACACGGAATAGTCACCCATCTAAAAATATCATCACCGTCCTATAGTTGAACACAATTTCTAGGTATACAAACAAAATTTCTACATACGTTTGTTTCACTATCTCTAATGAGAAAGTCACCGTCATGTCCATGCTGATTGAGTAGGTTATCACATTGGCTGCGTGTTATCGAGCCGTAGTACCATGGCCGATTAATTAAATGCGGCCGGTCACTCTCATTGATCACAGCCTGCTGTTGCTGATTCGTGTCGACCCGCCGTTCGGTGTAGGGCTGCGTCAGGTACTCGGAGAGCTCCTGGAGGTAGTTGCGCGGCACCAGGCCCAATTGGCCCGCTGCATTGCGCGCTTTATACCACTCTGGATCACTTGGCGGCCGATCAAGGATCTCCAAGCGATCACCCTTCTCGAAGGAGAGCTCTTGATCGTTGCTCGAGCTGAACGAATAGAGCGCGACCACGATGTCGAGCACGTTTTCGGCCATCGCGTACGTATGCAGCGTATCGTCGTCGTTGCCGTCTTCCTGCGTGTAATTTGAAGGAAACCATCCAGTCACTTGACCGCTCTGACCTCGCCACCAACCTACAATCCATTCATTATTCACAACAATCCATCACAATCAATACGCGTCGAAGCGCATTACCATCATTGCTCTTCTCCAATATCAATATTTTAGATCCTTTGATGAGGGACAGCTCGTCGGGCTGTTGAGCCTGATAATTGTACTTGACGATCGCGCAGCCGATGGGCTCGCACGGATCGGCGGGCAGCCGCCGCGACATGTTGGGAGATTCGACGGTGCGAGACGGCGAATTGTTCGAGGGCAATGTTTTCGACCCGGAGCCCTTTTTAACCTGTAATCGAAAGAGCGAGCGAGGGGCTCATGAAATATGGATTCGCAGCCATTAATGCATTAATATTACTTTTTTCTTTATACTGTCGAACAGGGACGGCTTCTCCTTTTTGACGTAGTTGCTGGGCACATATCCGCTCTGCTTGTTGGTATTCTGCACGCGCCACCAGTGCTTCGAGTCGTCCAGCAGCAGGTAGCGTTCGTTCTTGCGCAAATCCAACTCTTGTGCACCTTGCGCCGTGTAATCGTACTTGGCAACGACGTAGCAGACGTCGTCCTGGTTTGCCTTACCTACAAAAACAGCGCAGCGCACACGGCGCCCAATTAATATGCAAGTATGCGACAACACGCATTCCTTCAGAGAAATCATCACCACTACAGTTTGCCAGAGAGCACAGCAGCTCCATGATGCGCTCGCTCGTACTACCCAATTAAGCACACTACCGAAAGCTGAGGTGTTTGACAACACTACTGATGGATGTGAGCCGCCAAAATACAAAATGTATGTGAGTGCGAAATTCATTAGCGCAATAATCAACTTGATCATTTTTATTTGTGATAAGCAATTGCTCGCGTAATCTTATCGCATTATCGCACCTCAAGGTGCGCGCGTAATTATCCTGCATGCAATGCGCTGTCTATCCTCTCTCATTAAGCGGATTGCGATGTGATGAACATGTTATGTTTCTGAGACTAGTGCTATTTACCATGTCGTACTGGCGTCGCCATCGGCATCTGGTGCGGCGGCGGTTTGATTGAATAGTTGCCCTTGTTCTGCCAACTTGTTGGTTCGGGGGTTCCACGCATCGATCTTGTCTCCAGCATGACCAAACCACAAAGCGCACTTTAGCTCAAGCAACAGCCGACAATCATGCTCTCTACACTACAAAAACAACGCAACAATGAGAAGACGAATTAAATAACAACAAATACATAATATACGAAGGTGTTTTCGGCGGTGTTTGTCTGGGGTGTATGTGTGTATACGGAAAAGGGTGTGTGCCTTCCGTACAGATGCACAAATCAAATAACTACGAGAGTACATCAAAGTAACAAACAATATTCATTACTGGACAACATCAATTAGTGTGGTGCTAGAGAGAGAGTGGCAGAAAAATGGCAAATTTCATCAGAATATTTCAATGTCAAACTCGTATAAGTATAATGTGCACATACGCATGTAACGGGAAGTAAGACAATTAACACTTAATTGTTCCATGTAAATACGTTAATTATATGAGTGCTACACTAATAACTTTGTTATTGAATTGCTTTGGATGATGATCCACTGAGCATTGAGGTTATGCTCGTGAAATTTGGATGTTTTGCTCCCAATTGTTTATTTTGTTTATGCAGTCATTAAGCATGTGGAAAACTCGCATTGTTTAGGTGTGCAACGTGAGTGAAGAATATTCCCAAGCAACTCATCTCAACGACGTCGACGACGATAAACGCAATAATTTAATTGAATGTAACTGTGCGGCGAGTTTTTGTACGAGAATAAGACGAGCTGCTTGAATAGCGCATTGAAAGCAGAAGAGTCTCTCATGGATCATAATAAATAAAATAATGGGGCACGCGTGAATTACTTATGTGCGAGGCGCAAGTTGAATGGCACCGGCGGCACTTGATAGTGCTATCATGAGAAGAGCGAGGCGGCCAACGCGGAATTTTACGTAATTGTCGGCGGCGGGGGGTGGTCCATCTATTATTAACTCGCGCCGGCCGGCGCACAACGTTTTATAAATACGCACAAACGAACAAAAGGCCTTCGCCGATACTCACCAATTTTCAAACTGGACATGCTACGGCTCCACACCGACACATGAATCGATCACGCAAATCGCGTCTCTTTGCCTCACTGACACTGTGCGCCCGTGGTCGGCGTCCCTGCGCTTATTTCCCTCTCGACTGATAACCGGGCGCGTGCAACACCACCCTCGCTTGTGTATGCGACGTGCAGGCGGCTGACTTTCACTCCCTAGCAAAGCGAAAAGCGCATTTCGCTCAGCACTTGACGAAGCTTTGCGTTTCGACGATTCGTATGACTAGTTCACTCACTAACAACAAAACGATGTTAATCTCGTGCGGCTCCCACCCTCGCTTCGCTTCTGCAGCGACGAGTCGAGATGCACTTGCACACCACAGCCCGTAAACACTTTCACCTATTCCTCTCGCGCTAATCTGCGAACATGTACGCGACGATTAACATAACACGGATTCGAGGGAGACAATCACGAACGAAGAATACGCGAGTAAGCAATCAACTGGAAGAACACTACACAAGGGAAGAATAATGACAGAATACAGAGTACACTGACAGACTGCGACGTTGCACTTTATGCGCTTTTTAATGGGAATATCAATTAGCTAGCCAATTTACCTAAACACTTGGAGGTTTCGCACATTGTAGGTCACTCTTTAGTTGGCCAATTAAAAGCGTTAACAGCTAGTTTTCAACATGCGTGCAATTATAACGCAGACGTATTTAATTCGTGTGTGATTAGGCATGTGAGTGCACATGTATGAATATTAGTCATGCATGCAAATACCTGGAAATTGCAACCGCCGAGATACGTCCCAATGAAATGCTGGATTATGCGTGTGATGATATCATCTGTATTTATTGTTTATCATGGTTTTACACATGCGTTTCACAACTGACTAATGAGAAACTTCACCGAAGTGACTTGACGTTCACCATCGGCAACAACGCGCGGCGAAAGCGCCACCCGTCGAGGGTTTAGCGCGCGCGCAACTAAAATTCAAAAGTTTCAAACTTCTACAACTTAATTATTATTTCGAGATCATTAAAATGGTTAATCTTTCGTTATCACAGTAATTAAGAGGTAAATAGATACTAGCCATCAAATTAAGCTACACGTTCACGACGCACAATGGGCACGTTGTATAATAAATGAAGAAGCGCATTGCCAATGAGTCCAAACATCATGCCCAGCCCTTTAATAGTTTCTTGGCTGTCTTCCAATAAAGGGAAGGGCGACTGCGAGTAGGATATTCGATCAGTATTTAGCTCTTTCAGCTTTTCTTTCGTACTGTTTGTGTAGGTATACATAAAGCAGGATGGGGTTTTACTAATTGTTGTTACTTTGTGGAAAACATTCGACGTAATTGCAATACTTTCGCCCTTATCAAGACGTATTCCCTGATTCTTGTATTCAGACTCGTAGTAGACACTTCCCTCAATAATAACTAAGGAGACATTTGTTAATTCCTTAGTTATAAAGTTTTCCAGAGCTAAATCTGCAAATCGTAAGCATAAGTAATTTGCAGCAGGATGAATAAATCATCTAACTTACTGGGAAAATCAGCTACGAAAAGTACATCGCTGTAGTTAGACCAAGAATATACGTGATTTTGAATAATCTTCATCTTTTCGCGAAAGTCACTGTATTCAATAAGCAGTGGCAATAACCATTCGACGTTTTTAAATGGAGACCAATTTGCTTTTAGGAGATCATAATTTGGGTCAAACATGCGCTGCTGAAAGCGTCCGTTTAATGAGCACCAGACATCGACATAAATTGAGAGATCATTGGATAATACATCAGCATGATTGTCTTCATTCAATATTCTTCCGCGATCCATTTCGAAATTATTTTTTATGCATTGGGCATATTGAACGCACATATCGCCATGTTTATTCCAGCGATCATTGTTAGTCCAGGCAGAAGGATCCAAAAATAATTCTGTATCATTTACATTGTCTACAATTCGAACTATAACCATGGTAGTATCCCAAGAATGTATCATCATATCCCAGGAGTAACCATATAGTCCATTTGTCCAATTATTAAACCCCTGAAATTATTTGATAACTTACTGTAATATTTCGGATGAATGTAACAAACCTTTGTAATACTATGCGACCATGGTAAGATGATTTGCGTCATGCAATGCAAAAATATAAATAATAAAACTTTCTTGTTTGTTGGGAATGTGCGATCACACTTTTTAATGCTATCATTATCACCATTACTTGTTTTAAATGTGTTTCGTAAGTGCGCTAATAACTTCAACGGCCAGTCATGTTCGCAAAATAATGGCATAGTTACTAAGCAAACGTAGGGAAACATGCCAATACTGAAGAGTCGCGAATTCATTAAATGGAACATGCCGCAAAATATTAATGCAACGGGCCGCGTTTTTGAATAAATTAAGAAAAAGCCTACAGTGAGATCAAGAAGAAAACCCGAGAGATGAATTATGAACAAATCAATGTATTCAGGGGGCAAGAAATATCCAAAGCTGGCAAACACCCAATGTTTGCCAAGATTGCTCATTGAATATCCAGATAGCCATTCCATATCAAGTTTTTTAATGCCTGCGAAAAAGTATAAACAAAATAATTGAAATTTCACGAGAAAGTAATTCCAATATGGTATAAACTCCATCTTTTCACGCTTCAATAAAACGACATCCAACGACCTAAAATTGATACAAACAATTAAACAAAGTCGTTTTAAAGTAGCGAGAATTACCAATAATTTCCTGCAGATGAAATACTAAATAAAATCGCTAATAATCCATATAAATAACTATGATTATTCCAGAAGGATTTATCCAGCAATAAAATATACCAATAGGGTAATAGAAATGCAATGCAGGATGTCCTAAATCTGTACCCAACGCAAATTCCTAGTGCCCCAAGCCACATTACTCCATACATAATACATATCCACGCATAAGGTGGTTGTGGCAAAAAGGGTAGTAAAACGAAATGGCAAGTTTTCGGATCACCCCATCGAATGTCGATTTCTGAACCGCCACGTTCATCTGCTATATCAAAGAGCATTAAAAATCCTACAATAATATTATTATTACTCCATTTGTGATTGTTTACTAGTTTAATAATGCGTTACCATAAAATATCCGAGCAAATGCCAAACTTGAGGCATGCGCCGGCCTGAAGAAAAACTCTGTACCAACTTTTTCCATTTTTTACAACTTGCGAGCGGTTTCCGGCATCATTCAAGTTGCGCACTTATCAAACGTCTGACGCATTCTTTTACAACCTAATAATAGCAAAGTTTTGAATATTAGTGATTGCTCGTCAGTTATTATTAGTTCTTAACATGCGCCTTCATATAGGGTGATCTTCTACCAACTTATAGTCCATAACCCAAATACTTTAGACTAGTTAACTTCAAAACTACTTTTACAAAGTTGTATTATCTTAAGACTCATGGCAATTTCAAAGTAACACGTGTAATTTAAGTATGTCTTTGACAATTGAATACTTACGTGAAGCCCTGTGTGGCTAAAAATCGCAACTGTCTACGATAAAGTCGCTAATCAAAGCGCGTTCAAATCACACTCGCGTCCACAACCTTTGCACTCGGCTCGTTTTCTCAGCGGCTAGTCGTTTCGTTTGCCGGTTGCCAGCCGCCAAAGCAACCGAATTGTGGTTGCTTTGTGCACAATGATGCGACTTTTATGCTTCTGCGACGCGCAAAAAACCGATGGCAATGTGTACGCAGCTCCAGAGTTCTCCCAAACTTCATTAGTTTCCCTCTGTTTCCATGGCAATAAAAGATAAGGGGGATAAAATCGATGCCATGTTGTGTTTGCTCAGGACGTCGCCAGCAAACGGGTGTTGAATGCCTCCAGCTACAATGCATTTAATTCAGCAGGAACCAACTCCTTGGGCGCTTACTACCACTCCCTATATTTGTTTGCCACTCGCCATAAAACAGGGAACAACCACTTGTTGATGAACATTTATAGTTCGTCGGGAAGACGTTTTGAATTTCATTAGTGTTGCTGTTACGCCAATCGTAAAATCAAATTGACTTTCTTCACAACACATTTGCCGAGATAAATATTTATCACCGTCTTGAGATATTTATAAAATTTATATATATATTAAAATATCAATATACATCTTAGCTAAAATGCAGGCTAAGAAAATAATTATGTAATAACTTGTTTAATAACTTAAACAAAGTTAGAATGTCAATGTTAAAATATACATTAAGATATAATTTAAAATTGCTTAAAATAAATTGCACTTTTGTTTGTTGCTTTTCACTTTTTATACGATTGCTTTCGTAATAATGTGCCCTGTGGATTCGAAAGCGAATAGGTTTCTGGTTCAAAAACGGGTGGGTATTCCAGGCCAGGATAATCCTGATTTGTAAGGACTTGTGATTGTGATGTGGATAGCGTACGCTCTGGGAAATCACTATGGTAAATGCCAAACGAATCCGTTGCTGATGAAGATTTATACTGGAATGTTAAGCATTAATTGTAATAAGTGTTGTTTGTATTATTGTTAAAGTACTTACAAGTTCGGGGGAGTTCCACGCATTAGATGTAGGGCTATTTGAATTATCGAAGCTTAACGCTGCTTTATTTTGAGTCTTGTGAGATTTTCGTTGAAAGAATTTAAATTTGCTTTTATGCTGTTTGTGCGTACTTTCATCCAAATTTAATTCAAACGCATGAGAGGCATATTTTCGTTCATCTGCTGATAGATTTAATGCCATTGGCGTATACTGTGATGCGCTCTTTAGACTCATGCTCTTTTGTTGCGTTGCAACAGGTACAAAGTCATTATACAAAGTCCTATTTTGCGCATAATGAATATCGTTGCTCGTTACAGGCGGACGGTAAATCATTTCGTAGGAATCTGAGGCCTTTAATGACTTTGACGATGCGCTTCTCTTCGTAGTTAATTGCGAATCTCCCGATCGATGATGCGGCGTTCGTGGCAATGAATTATTCGTCTTGTAATCTTTATTACGACTTTTTATTGACGACGACCTCTTGCCGAAACAAGAGCTTTCTTTCTTCGCTTCAGAGCAGTCTGAAGAAGTCCTCAGATGAGTTTTCTGCTGCCTGGTGGCAGTTGAACGCACGGGAACTTCCCCATAGACGACGTCTGGGTAGATAAGATTTGGATTTATTGGAGGCAAGTCTGGCGTTTTCCCATCAGATTCGCGCATCATGAGTTCTTCAAGTGTAAGAAAACCCATCATATCCTGTCGTGGCTTCTGATGCGGAAAACCGTAGAAAGAAAATTGATCAACATTACATAGGGTTGGATTACTAGCGTGCATGTGAAGCTTGCGTTCGGGTTTAACATGTTCGACTTCCTGTTGCAGCGTGTTAGGAATAGAGTCGACGCTTACATTGGAAGACTTGTTTATAGGCGTCGTCGGAACGTCCTCTTGCTGCTGCTGCTGCTTGTTGTTTGCAAAGTTTGGAATGTGTGAAGTAAAATTACCTATTGTAGTGGACGTTGGAATTTTTCTATACGACCGGAATTGTGCGGTTGGCACTGGTAGCGCATTTCTCTGATTGTTCGACTTATTGAAGAAACGTTTCCGGTCCAAACTCGTGCTACCGTTACTTGCGCTCGTATTGCTTGCATTAGAATCCCGCTTGCGACTTGCAAACTTCTTGAGCGAATTAAATTTCATGATTCCTCCCTCAGATTTTTCGCTTTTCGATGAAGATAGCGTACTTGTATCGTTGTCTGATTCGTTATCTGTTTCGGAGTACTGAATTTCTTCAGATTTCGTAAATTCCGAATTTAATGACGTTGCTAGGGATATTGATTCAAGCCAAAAGTTGAGATTTTCTTTGCTTTCCGCAGAGAAATAAAAGACGGTTCCAGTGTGGTAGACTTTGAATGCAAACATCCTTGATTTAACCTGAATGATTAAACAAATAAGTACACAAAATATATAAAGCAAAGATACCACTCACTTCTGTCGCTTCCGTTACAGTGAATCCCGATAAGACGATGTAACATTCCGCTTTGCTGGCGTCCTTTGATAAGAATCCGTAGAGACAACTCTGATTCAAGACGAACCACCGTTTTTCCCAATGGATATTAGAGTCGTGTTTGCTCTTGAGTCGTTGATGCAGGTAGCCCTGCATTTCACCAGGACTGACATCATTGACGCTCACCTTTCGTCGCTCTAAAAATTAATTTAATTGATGTTAATGGTGATGCCAGATAATTAAACAGCTAAAAGCATGTCATACTTAATAATAGAGAGTTCTTCTTTTTCGATTTGCCCTTGCTGGAACAAATTGCCCTCACTAATGAGGTACTCGGCGATGTCTTGTGCTCCTTCTCCTTTGAACCGCTCTTGTGCGCATCTTTCTTGAATAATTCGCGCGGGTTACTGTTAGTTGAAGTATTGCTTTTCGCTGGTGTCTCCTCCTTAATATGCTTTGCTGCTTCTTTGCTTGCATTAAAGTGTTTACTTACTGGCGTTGAAACTTGCAGGGGTTCAAATTCGATTGGTTTACTAGCACTAATAACAACTGGAGCAGTTGTTGCTTCAGTGTTTTTGTTTATATTTTCATTCATATTTTTACTACTACTTGGCATATTATTAAAATCAGTCTTCACTTTGCTTTGATTTGTGCTCACATCACCCACTTGCGATTCGATGGATTTCTTCCGATACTGTTCTGGTATATTTGTGCGAGGAGGCGGTTTTGGCGGCACATCCAATTTAGTTTTGCGTGGTTCTATTACTGGTGGTACCAATGGCACTGGATTTGTTGGATAGCGCACCAATGGAATGCCCAATTCGTATTTAATTTTCGTTTCGTGCGCTTCTTTCTTAGGGGGTTTATCGGTTTTCTCCACGCTTTCAACATGTTCCGGTACTTTCTCAAGAACTTCCGTCTCAATAACTTTTTTAACAAGTTCTGGAGTTTTCAGTGGAACAAAAGGCTCATCGATAGGGTCCTCTTGCAAATCATACGCTGGAGTGCTATGACTTTTGTCAAGTTTGCCACGATTCTTCGCACTGCGTGGTAGAATCGTTGGTTTTGCAGGCGGTGGTGGTGCTTTGCCTCCTCGCACTGCTATCACAGGTTTTTCAAACTTCTTAATTATGTTATCAATACGTACATCATCGAGGACGGTATCTTTCACGCATGAAACACTCTTAATTTTTACATCGGGCTGATGCATTCCGCTAATGCTCTCCTTGATGCTCTTCACCGATGGTGGTACGTTATGATCTTCTGCACCAGCGGCTTCTACTTCAGCAACTTGATGGGTCATCTTGCTGCGATCCTGCAAATCTTCGCACTCGTCAATGTATTCTATACTTTCGTCGCGCAAACTGCTCAGCGATGTTGTGCTGACGGCAGCCGCGGGCTCGCTGATGTCGAAATTAACAATCTTCTTGCGCGACTGCGGCGGATTTGATTTGAAACTGCTTTTGCGATTGTGCAGGCCGATAACGGTGGTCGGGCGCTCTAGGCCGTGACTGCAGGATGCGCTCTTATCGCGGATGTATACCGACTCGTCCTCGAACTGATCCGTCGGTAAAGTGTACGAACTGCTGGTAGCTGCATTACGACAGCGCATGATATACTTGACTTCCTCCAAACCAAGCGTGCTGGAGCGCGCGCTAATCGGTGTTGCGCCCGTTATCGTATTCCGCCGCTGTAATACAGAGCGGGGCTTTAGTGGATATAGCCGACCAGCATTCTCCAGAGGACTATCCGGTGGCTCTCCATCGCTTTCACTGCCAGAGTTGGCATCGCCTTCTGCATCAGCTTCTACCTCTTGTATGGCTGTTGTTTGTGCTAGCCTGCATGAAAATTGCAATTATTATGGTTACGCTTTTACAAACACGTAATTGTTTTGCTTTGCACGCAAGACAAAAGCATCTTACTTATTTGAATTAAAGCATATTCAATTGGTTTAAAGTATTCACTATTTCCTGAATATTATGTCAATGTACAAGACATTTAGAGTCGCTTGCTATCTTAGGAAAACACAGTTTTACTCAATTTGTTGAGAGATAACGATGATTAAACAATTGAATATGGCGTGTTACGAAAACAATTTAAAGCATGATCACTTACTTGGCTATTGTGCTTTGTGGCAAGTCTGGAATAGCAAGCAGCCTTGGCGAAGGAAGGTTCTCGTTCCAACGCGAAAGCGGTGTTGATCGTTTCTTACTTGGCAACCGATAAGGCTTCATGTATATCTGACCGTAAACTTTCGTATGTCTCGGACGTTTCTTCAATGTGAGAACGATCTCAGTCGGACTGGTCTCAAGCAAATGCATCACTTCCTTAGGGTTCCACCCGACGACCGTTTGATAATTGACCTGAACAATTTCATCGCCTTCCTCAATCTTCGTATTAATATGCGACAGTGAAATCTCGGTAATCTGATGTACACCATTATTGCTAGGAAGAATGCTGAATCCATAATCCTGATCCTTCTTCTTAACTGTGCATAAATCTAATGTAGCTGGTTGGAGAATCATTGGATCAGACAACTCCTACAACAAATATTAGTTGTAAAACAACATACAATAATATTTCATCTGTTGATTTTACCTGTATTATCTTATTTGCTATTTTAGTTATTTTATCACAAATTTCCCTAATTGACTTTATTGGTTTAACAGTGAAGATGTCCCTATGCGCGGTCGTAGCCATCTCTAAGCCCATTTGTAACAACTCTGTTTTCAACTCATTGTATACTTTATCACCAGTAAATGGTGCTCGGTTAAGCCAACAAACCAAAGGTTTTATATAACTGACAACAGTATGAACATCAGACAGGGTCTGTGTCTCCACCATTTTAACATCTTCATCTTGAGCAATTAACTCTCTATAGAGTGAATTTGATGCACAGGATAGATGCATTGCCAATCTTTGCAAATTCTCTGTGTCAAGCTCATAATGCTGAAAGTAAATAAAAATGAGTGATAACATTAAGAGGGCATACCTCCACATACAAAGTTCCTGATATGCTCAACAGCTTCAAGTATAAGTTCCTGGTGGCCCAATTTATGCACTCCAAGATGCTCCAAATCATCAACACGCAAATTCAACAATTGATGCCCATTAACTTCATTATTTAGGAAGGAGGTCGCGTACTCAAACAAAACCACACTGTCGATTCCTAAAACATAATCATGCCATCAATTGATGCGTTGCTCACTCGTATTATTACGAATCTTATTAAATAATTCGAGGTTAATAGCTTGTTATGGTGTTGTGTGCATTACCTTTAAGCCATTCGGTGACTTGCTCCACTGACCAATCCTTCACATTAACGTAGGCCATTATTCAACTAATAATGTAATGTAAAAGACAAAGCAACGTCTCGAACCAATATAAATAAACACTATTTATCTAATTGCAAACACAACATAATCGCGTCCTAGCCGTTGTCGCACTTAGTCACACTCATCTTACACGAAATAACTTGAACTAACGTATCAGTCACAAGCAATACAAATCGGATGGTCGCAGTAATGCATCATTCGTGGTGGGGATAATTATACAAAGTCGTACAAAACTCATTGTATAAACGAGGATCGGTAATATTTAATATGCTAACTGATTGTAGATATCCGTAATTTGTCATTCTGTATTACTCATAGCAAATTAACAAACATAACATACACTTAACTCTAAAAGGATATATTAAACGCCGAACGCTAAGGTGATACAATTTAAGTCCTTCAAATTGACTAAACAAATTGATTTTGTCATTGCAAATTCAGGAACACAAACTAAACGTACTTTTTGCTTGCCAATGGTTACAAGCTTCGTTTCAAACGTACTATGATTTGATGAAAAATATACATCAGGGCAATTATCAATGATGAATGGATCTGTATCATAGAATGGAAAGCATCCTAAAGTGTCTGGAGCTGTTGGGGCCATATGTCGCCAATTCAAAGAAGCCTCAAGGGCTTCAATGGGATTTTCATAATCTGCATACCTTAAAACGTCAGTAATTGCTTGACCTGAACTGCCTAAAAATCGACAGCCCCCAATTTCGCAATCATAAGGATTAGTGACTGAATTCATTGATTTGTATATTTTAGACTTGGGAAACATGCACACATGGAGATTCTTCTGTGGTAAAATGTGATTTGTGGGATCTGTTTCACCTGGCATGATATCAGTATCAATCACTTGGCAGAGTTGCATTAGGAAGTTGTCTAATGTCTTAATTGTATCAATAGAAGCATCAGATTCAACTGCATTGGTAGTCATTGAAACCATTTGTTTCTCCATCTTATTTTCAGCTGTTATAGAATTACCAGCAATAATAACGCGACATATTTTACTCACATCAATGTCACCATGACTTCCCAACATTCCAGCAATCCACTGAGTAAATAGTTGCAATTGCAACAGGTGTTTCTCATAATGCATGAGTCCAATACCACTAATGAGTACTACATAAGTATCTTCTTCAATTATGGGCCGTGGTATTTGCTCTTTGTAGTTAGCAAAGACAATTTTATCCACTGCAAATTTACCATCATTGAGGTCAGTTCCAAGCAGAGCACATGTAATTCCAGTAACCAACAAAGGTACATTCAATACATCAAGGTTTCCTATAATGATTAATGTATAATAAACTCATAGTAAAACATCCAGAAACCTGCCTGTTAGCTTGTATCTTTGGCTTTCATCTTCAATATAAATGAAATCACTCTCGTCTGTAAAATGTTTATACACTGGTTGTGGCACTAATTTGTTTTCTGCTTGGAGATTCTTGAGCACTGAGGGTTTAAGCTTTTGATCCTTGAATAGTGTACCAATTATAAAGCATTTATCATGCGAATTAAGGGATAAATCAGCCAGTTTGCAAATAGGGATTTTGCTTCGCCATTTACTTTCGATGGTATCAATAAGTGGCTGGCGCATTTTTTCCAGACGTACGTTATACAAAGCACAATATTGTTTATTGAAATCATTATTTGTTTCATAGAACCGCTTGGACAAATTTTTATAATCACACACTACTCGTTCCGGCATTATGCACTTAATTTACAACAATCTGTTGTTGTTTACTAATGCTTACTATTAAGGTTAGGATGGAAACAGCGCTCGCGGTAAAAACTGGTGAAATCTTTCTACTGAAGGGGGCGCATATCACAAAAAGTTTGAAAGTTTTTAAAAGTTTTTAAAAGAGACTTTAAAATTCATTAAGTAACGCGATAGTTTCGAAATAAACAAAAGTAATACTTTACCATTATACTCTATATATCCCCGCATGAAAAATAGGACTTTGCTTTAAATTTGATATTAGTTATGAATATATTTGAAAAATCTCTGCAAAATAGTTGATTATTAATAAAACATAATTATAAATGGCACATAACATTCACATATACATAGTATACATATTTAACTTCTATGTACATATTACATACATAATCTAGTATTTAACATTTAATATCAAACGACGTCAATCGCAATTAAAACAATGCACGAATTGTGCATGTTTGCAATATGCGCGTTATGAATTTAATGCACTTCGGTGGCCTTAGTTTTGACATGTTGCTCAGTCAGCACTCGAATTATGTCTAGAATCGTAAAACTAATTGTATAATTTTATTATAGCGTAACAATAGTATGAGGTAAACTCTAATGGCAAACGTATATAATTCACACAATAAAAAAATGAATGACAAGATACAAACTAAGTGAATTTGTATCTGAAAGCCGCATCAAAAGGGTGGCAACGTAACGTAGGTTTGATTACCATTAGGTTCAATTTTAATAATACGTCGATCATATTCCTGCTTGTTAACATCATGCATCAACGCAGGATCATACTCTGGAGAAATATTCCCGTAACGTTCAGGGGAGCCGTTGGTCAGGTGTCCAACATAATCCGTCTTGCGATCTTCACCATTAGGCGAGTGCGTTTGGAGCATGGAATATTCAGGATTAATGCCTGGAGGTGGACTTGGGTTGCTAAGAGTTGGAGTTGTATACTCGTGCGCTCTTAAAGGGGCACCAAAAAGTTGACTGTCGTGCGAATTGAGCATGTAACTATAACCCCCTTGCGGAGAACCAAAGTTTTGATAGTTGGGCGGCGAATTGATAAGATTCAAATGGCCAATATCATAGGTAGGCTGCTGATAACTCCAGGTATCCACCGCCGCTGAAGAGTTAATTGAATTGCTTTGAGTGAATGGCCCTAAACCATTATTGAAATTGGCGGTGATACTCGTACTTGGCGAATTTGTTGTTATATATCCAGTTTTACGTGGCGGTTCACGTTTCCTCCACTTGGCACGCCTATTTTGGAACCACACTTGAACTCTGGACTCGCTCAAGTTCAATTTCAATGCTAATTCTTCACGGGCAAAAACATCTGGATACGGGGCACGTTCAAATGCCCTCTCAAGTTCCTCCAATTGAAAAGCAGTAAAAGTAGTTCTATAATCAAATAATAATCAAACTTTTAGCAATTGTTCATTTCATTTTGAAGTTTTAGAAACCTACCGTGTCTTCTTCTTTTTAACACCGTTGTTATCACTCTTCTTTTTATCATTCTTCTTCGTGGTGCCTGAATTCGTAGTGGTTCCAATCTCATTGGAGCTTAAATTGGCTTGGTTCTGTAAAATGACATCATCACTCTTGCGCCTTGCACCAGTGTTAGTGGAGGATCGCACCTGCGTCCCGTTGTTGCTCTCCAGATTAAACATCCCCATTTCCTGATGCATTCCGGGCGAATCCATCTTTTGCGGTGAACCCTTGTAGTCTATGTGATTCCCCATGCTCGTGAACAAATCATGACCCTGCTGCAATCCCAACATCACTTGAATGGAATGCACATTCAGATTATCCTGCGGCTGAGGTGGTTGCTGGTTCTTCAGCAGGGTTGAATTCAGCGACGGCAACGGCTGGCCGGCGTATTCGTTAAAGTTTGGATCTTCAAATGGTGCGCCATCCATTTCAGTGCCAGTAATTAATCAATTTGCAATCACGCCACCCAATTAAACTAAACAACACACAACAACAACAACCACACAAAACGAAACAACGAACGAGCAAAGATACAATTGAATGCTCTTTGTTGATTACTCGCAATCAACTTAGGCGCTATTAGGCTTCGTTAGCTGGACGATTATTTGATTTCGCGACGAACGAATTCTAATTGCTGCTTATTAATAATGTGCAATATGCTTTTGCGTTGCATTTACTCGCACTCGCGAATCAGGACAATTTTCTTTAATTTACTCTGATTAGCACCAATATTAAAACGAATTGACAATTGGCACTGTTAGTTTACTACTGACTTGTGACATTATTATTTGTACCAATTTATATTTAACGAGCTTAAGTGCCCAGCCAATGGGAAGCGTGCGTGCGGAGCATGAGGGAGATCCCTTTGGAGTCGCTCTCCTTTGCGCGCATGCATTTGGATGCCTTGATGGGGAAGTCGTCCAATGCTGGAGAGCATTAATGTTGTACGCGAAAAGCGAATGGGAAACTGAAAAGAGACGATTGGGGAAAGAATGAATGGTAGGGGAAGTAAGGAAAGTTATTTAACTTTATCGAATATTTAAATATTATTGTAAAAATGTGTTATTTGTTATTCAAATCAAATTAACAAAAGGCAGAACAACAAATGAGCAGCAAACGTTCATTTTATTAATTATCCTGAAATTAATAAAACTACTTACTAATTAACTTATAGAAAATGAAAGTTGAATAAACTAAGTATAATTTTTTCACTAGAAAAAGTTAGTATTTATTTGATGACTTATTATTTATTGATGAAAGAAGGGTTAAGGATTATTATGACTATGAAATACCTAGTCCTAATTTTCTCATAGATTATCATGGTAGGTGGCAATCGTACTCCCAATCCTTGGCAAAAAAATTCACACGATTGCAGAAGTTTAATGAGCTCCTGATAATACGGGCATCCATATCACATATCACTGTTTCTGTACGGTGTCACACGAGTACGCAAACACTTTACCAGTACCCGTCGTGGGCCACCCTCTTTTGGTGGTTGCGAACAGGTTGTCGATAAATTTTCGCCAACAATGCCCGAGGGTAGCAAGGAGTTGCACTTCACATCACATCCACTAATGCATTAATATTATACTTGTATTTATTTCAAACGCATAAAAGATGTTTTAAGATCATGCTGGTCACGTGGATTTTGTGCCCGAAATGTGGGTGCGTATTGCCAAATTGGGGATTTTCTTATGGGAACCAGTAGTACGATTATCCAACTTGAATTTCACACACCACCGCACATCAATGATAACCAACACAACACATTGCAAATAAAACTTTAGGTTTCACCCCGAAAAGTTAAAAACGTTTCTCTTAATGAGATTTAGGTCACTGTAACGCACGTTAGTCGCTGTGTTGTTGATGGTACGCTTTCCAAAGGAATAATAAATAAAAACAATAATTGTCCGAGTTATAGAACGCGCTTGATTAAAGTTAATAAATACGGATTAACTAGCCCCATTGTCATTTATTTCTGGATATGGATGCACGCTGAAATGAAGTGCGTTCGCTTGCTACTTGCTCGTACACCATACGCACAAATAAACAACTAATTAGTCTGATTGCAAGCAATTGCAACTTCTTGAGCGCGCAAAGGGTGCGAGGAAATCGCTGCAAGTGCAGTGCGTGTGCGATTCGTTCACGCGCGGTGAACGCCACTCAATCAGATTGGCTACTAAATAATAAACGCTGATTACTTTTAGTTAAGACGAGTTAAACTCTTTGGCGCTTTAAGTGAATTTATCAATTTACCCAATTTTTGCCCATTAGTGGCTATTAGTCGGTCGGCAATGGGACGAATGCAATGAGGTTTATTGGGGCACAACGCATGATCACGTCGATGCAATCGTTTCAGTTACAACTTACAACGCCAAAAGTGCGATACGTGAATGTGCTAAGGGTTGTTAGTGGTGTTCGTTTGAACAACGCATGGAATATGTTAATGACCATCATGAAATCACCCCAAAATTTATTGCGAATTAGCATAGAAATGAATAATATCGATGTGCATCTCTGATAATGTTGAGTGTTTCAATTCTAAACCAATTTTCTAGATGGGTATCGTGCTGGAATGTGGAAGTCATCAACCACCATCGGACCATATGCTGCGCATGTAAACACTATCGGTGGATGCGATCGGAAGGAGCGCGCGGTAATTAGATGGGTCGAGTGCGGCAATATTGCATCGAATGCAGATTAAGAGGGCCTGCAGCACACGTTGAGGGGTGATCTCTTCGCACACGGCGTCGATGCAAGTACCTTTCAATTGTTGGTGGTGCAACAAATGATGTGGGCATTGCGAGGGGTCGCACGCGCCGAGCCGTCATGCCGCGTTTGGATTTCTTCTGTCATGCGGGATTCTCATACGAACTGTTTTACAACTTGTGCCAATGTGACTCACATAAGTACATTCGTTTACTTTCTTTTTGTGTGTATGTCTAATTAATAGACACTGAGCGAGCGTTTAAAAAATATTCTATTGTACATGTAGCATGCAAGTTTTGCAGCCGACGAGAAAATAGATTCTGCTCGCTCGCTTCGTATTATTCATTCAGAAAACATGTAGCATATTGTTTCGTAGGCGCGCGTATTATTCGTGTTTTTGTGAGCGCCGCCACCGTTTTCGGGATGTGAGCAATTGAAGACAATTAACTAACCATTACAGTCAATTGGCGTAAATTGGTTAAATTGGATGAGTGTAGGGGTCACATCTCGATTTCTGCTGGTCGGCAAATATTCATCTCTCACGTGTCTGTACTATTTTCTTATTCATCTCTGTAAATAATAATTTTCGTTTCTACTTTTTACTGTTTGTAAATTGCATACAAATTTTATCTTTTCAAGTCAGTTACGCACATAATGGAACTTTGGGTGGTTATTATTCATTAATTATTGGACGGAATTTAATGAATGAAAGAGATATTATTAAGAATTTAATATTCTTTCTAGCAGCGAAAGAATTATTTGAATATCTCTTGTCGTTTAGGAGATATTAATAAAAATGATGATCACTAATTCCAGGCAGACTTTAGTTACGTATTACTTTGTAAACAATTTTCTTGCTTTTATGCATTTTGCACTTATATCAAAATATCAATAAAAACATAAAGCATATTCAAATATTCAAGTGTCGCAAAAAAAATTAAGTTTTATGTGTTAAATGCATATTAGAGAACGTTAACTTTGAGAAGTTATTTCCCGTAAACTGTTCAATGAAATTTAATTATTAACTGATATATTATAAGGAATTTAATAATATATCTGATAGTGAAAGAATTATTTTAATACCTCTTATAGTTTTTGAGATATTAATTAAAATGTATCATACTAATTTTGGGTTTCTACGCTACTGCAGTAGGCATCATCATCACCAGTCGCCAGAGCGCACTACTCTTACTTCTCTTAGGATTTGATTCTAGTCAAGTAATAGCTACTGGGCCGCTACCGCGGGAATGATTGCGCAACTTAGCGTTGTTCGCGTGCAGCCGTATGCACCTACTGATGCAGCTACGTTACAGCTAAGTAGGCAACTGGACTGTGGTTATCCGGAGAACTTTCCGTACTGCCGTGTGTCGCGTACGCTCAGGCATTGGATTCCGTGGGGCAAGCAAACTGCCTGCTTCAAATTGTGCCCTGGTAGCTGTACCGCATCTCCAGAGAAAATTTTCAAATCGCTATAACTTCTAAAGTTGTGGACCGATTTTAATGATTTAAAAACTATTATTACGTACTTGACAAGCGCTATAAGCCTATCGCATCGTCTTCACTTTAATATGAATATTACTTTAAGAAATTGTTATTTATTCTTCTAAAACTCTTCAAAAGTACTCTAGATATTAATAAAATCACATTTTATGTTAATGCTTCTTTGTAATTCCTTCAAACCTATGACATTTTGTGCTATAACTTTAAATTATCCTTAATTTAGGACCGTTTACTGCATGTTTAGATAAACAAATTATTATAAGGCTATAAAAAAGAAGAGAGTAATTAGTAGCTACGTAAAAACTACTTCAAATGTATATTAATATGTTTATTTTTCTTCTGTGTAAATTTGGTAAATAATAAACAATAAATATACACAATATCCTTCTCATTTGATAAAATAAAACAAAAATAAAAGTCATAAAATTGGCTTCATGTATAATGAATGATGTAAAACGAAATGTATTATCATTTAATATATTTATAAATCTATGATAAAAAGTATCATGAACGAATTCTCTCAATGACGACTAATAATAATAACTCATATCGCAAAAAGCGTAGCTCTACAAACAATCGAAAGGTGGCCGAACGAAACATTTGGCAATTATCGAGCCGCTACAATTGATAACTTAATTATATAGAACAATTAACAATTCATTTATTGCTGCAACCTTTTCTTCTATAGATCAAACGAAACGACACGCTTGTTGATATCTAAAAACATACTACAATAGTTTCTATTTCGTTCGATCCTGTATCTTACTGGAATTGTACGCAATATTAATAAATATAAAAGTACTGGATATTCCTATGAAACAATATGACTGAAATCAGTAACATCAATACTACTTGTGAAATATCAAATTACTAGCGTTTTCTGTTGCGTTCCAATAACAACACGTTTTACCTGTCTGTAAGATTACATGATGTTTTAATTCCTATGAGTAAATTGCCTCATTTTCGATATTCTAAATCCGAACAAACATTTACCATTTCTGGTGTTTCAGTGTGCCTAGTGTATGTATGCATTACGCAGTTTTATAAACAATCCATGGCTTCTGAATACAAAAACATAGCTATTCTTCAATTTCAATATGGATATAAAACTATATAGCTGATTATTAGATTTCTCCTTATTCATTTTACGTTTTACCTATGTTATTACCTCCATTTACAATTATCAGTTATCATCATTCCTAAGCGTGTTCCTTTCTGCTTATCAGCCATCTCTTTTATTTAGTGCTTATGTTATTATTATATCGTTAGATTCTATTTATTGAAATTTAGTTTTATTCCTCTCCCGAAGCATTCTCATCATCACCGGCCTGCATGTAAACGTTCATTCTCTCTGGGAAGTTTAGTAATGTAGTTCAATCTCTTATACAGTACAAAGTAACCACCAAGCACTTAGGGAAAACTTAATTTTATATTTATACAAGGGTTTTAAGCATTCATAAAGAATCTGCTACAAACGGTTAACAATATTGCAATTCAACTTGATCCAATTACTCTTCATACGATAGCAAGTATTTTTTGATTTAGAAACTATTACAACGCTCTAAAATCAGCAGCGACAATTTAAGATTAATACACATCTGCCAACGACACTGCTGCACTGACTGCATTTACTAAAATACAACATTAATTGCAATTATCAAATCGATCTAAAAACCAAATAATCAACAAAGCATTATTGTAATTATAGTCCTCTAATCTCAAAGTCTTTCTTTTCCATTCCATTTCGATTCATTGCGTTGCGTTTGCGTACGCATTATCAACTCAAAGACGGCGGGCAATTGCTCGAACAAACATCATCAAACTGTTTACTCTTCTTTTGCGTTTGTTTAATTACGTAATGCAATCACAAATATAATCATTTTTCATTTATGTGTCATCATCGCAATGTTCCTATGACTCGCTTCTGCACAAATACAAAATTAAATGAAACTCGGTGCAATACAACAATTGCCTGTATACTGACGCAAACAAGTTTCGGTTTCGGGCGATAATTGAATTCCAGCATTACAAAATCCGTCTTCCTCTCTCTATTACTTCGCACAGCGAACTATCGTAATTTCAGATTATGATTAAGTAATTATTGTTCAGTGCATAGAGGCGTTTGTCGTCACCGCTCCTTTTTATTTGCCAAGCAGGTGCGTGGACAATTAGTGTACTTGTAGAAATATTTGACTATCGGTGGACGACTTGTTACATTTGGCCAGAACTCCAGGGCGCAAGCAAACCGCCAGAATTCAATACGCTTAACACACGCTGCTCCCTAACTACTTAATACACTTGCCATGTCTCTCTTAATATTTGCATCTCAAGTGTGTGTATCACGCACGATTAGCACGTGCATTGACGTATTTCTACATACTTATAGTTTATTTTTATATACCTTGTCACCATAAGTTTTAGTAGGATATTTCGATTGCGATCAGATTTCTTTCGTCATGGACGTTAATCGAAGCAGAACGATTACACATCTAATGCTGCTTTATGCAAAACGAAATTCATGTGACTGACAGGCACAGTGCTAACTTAGACCTTGCCTAAATACAAAGAGAAATTAATAAATGTGCTGGCGAAACATAACAAATAATGTTTCCAATAAATAAAATGAACATGAGTTAGACTTGCATTGATTTTAAAATTAGTATAATCTACAAAAACGAAAAAGAAATATCCATGACATCCGTGTCGAACCGAATACTTATAATACATACGTGTGTTATATCTCATCTTACTTGCCGTTCGCGATTCGCGATCTTGCTGTGTTTGTTTACCATCCGCTCATAATTATTATAGTAATAGTTATGTGTAATATAATATAATATGTAAAGTACATTAATGTATTATTACTAATGTCCAGTTACAGGCCGCAATTCTTTGATCTGTCGAATCAGATATGCTTTTTCATCGTTAAATTGTTCGTCGTCCGCTCGGTCTGTGTGGAATTTCATCAAAAATTCGACGAGTTTATCTTGATTACGTAGTAAAATATCTAAAATTGGCTTCGGTTTGTTTGGGTTCGCGACGAATACCTAAAAGAGAAGCAGCTCATTTATGTCATTTGTACATACAACATGAAAAGCAAATATGTTTTAAGAATTATATCACAATTGTGTGCACAGCAAATTAGCCACGACAATCGAAAGAAAGCATGCGAAATAATTAGCTTCGATTAACGAGGACACTCGAACAATCAGCCATGAAAAACGTGACAAGTGCAACGTGAAATTTGCGTTCAAATGTTGCACGGCGGATTATTCAATTAATATCGGCGTGCGTACTTTTTTTTTTTTTGCAACAATACAATGAGTAATCGCGGACGATACGCGCAGATAAGCAAGCAAATGCGCTTTCGATTCGTACGCAGCCAATTTTTGCACGCACTCACCTTGAATACGTGGAACGCTTCAAACTGTATGTTCCGCGAGCGCTCTTTCAGCATGTTCATCATCAGCTTTAGATTGTCCGGATTCGATATATATTTTGTCATTACCTAAAAATAGATCAATAAATATCATAATCTGCAACCCATTGCAATTGCATCACGCACTGTAAAATTGTGTCGATCCAGAAGCAGCTCGCCCAGCAGTTTTAAGCTCTGTCTTCGCGTCACGTAGTTCTCCGAGTTGAGAAGATGCTGATAGTGTTCAAACACTTTATCGTAATTCGTTTCCAGGAAGTCGGCGCATAACATTTTGTGCCGTGTGAGTAACTCCTACAAGTGCACAACGAAATAATCAATAAAAATTACATTATCTGATACAATTGACTAATATGGCAATAACATCGATGTTGACATCGTGTTTGGGGGCTACCCAAATCACATATGCATTATCAATGGTTTAAAGGTACCTCTCTCGTTCTCTCATAGAGAAACACATGAATCATGATATCTACTCGTCGGCCCCATTTTACGATAAAAACCGTACACTTCTGGTCTACTTCATTTGCGCAGGAAATGATTGCGCAAAACAGCGATTTACCTTAAACGTGGAAAACGCATCCGAAGCAATATCGAAAGTGGAGACCTCCACATAAGTAAAAAAGTTGTAAAAATCGTCTGAATGCAGCATGATCTTGGCGAGCGCCTCGTACCTGGCGCATTCGCGCAGCATTGTGCCGCAATTAAGCGCAATCTCCTGGTGCTCATAGCTAAAACAGAAAGCATAACATGTGTCAATATTGTGCATGGAGGCTTCGTCATGTAAACATTTATAAACAGAAATCGACGGATCACAATGCCTCGTTGCTTAGTAATCAGCGCATTATAAAAACAGAAGATAAGCTTGCGCTTGAACAAGCACCAGAACGCAGAGAGAAACTTGAGTGTAGTAAGATGCGTGGTGTATTGTTAATTTGATTAGAAGGAATATGTGTACGTATGTATACGGAATTATAATGTTTTTGTAGATTAGTGTAATGCAAGGCCCATTTGTTGCATGATATGATATGTGGAACAAAGCACTTAGAGAAATGTGCTAAAAGAAAGGCAATTAGCATGTACATGGATCAGCACACTTACCCAGTCATTAACGTAAATAAAATCTCCGGTTTGGTGCAAATGTATTCGACCGTTGGCGATCTCGTGCCAATCTGCCTGCGTAGGATATTGTTGAATACCTGCGCCACATCCTTCTTCCCTTCAAAGTCAATGCGATTCAGATTCTGGATGAGGAGCAACAGCAGGTTGCTGTTGTACAGCTCTTGAGCAAGTTGTGCGACAATTATATCAGTCTGTGGCTCGGCGTCCGATGTACCATAGAGCATGTTCTTGATCAGCACCAGGTTCTTGCTGACGTCGTCTTGGGCCTTTTCGGCCTTCTTGTCGCCCTTCTCCAACGAGTTGACGCTCTCCTTGAGCGCCTTCACGACGTCGGCTGGACTCTTCTGCGACTTCCCAAACAACGGCATGTTTCTGGGTGCAATAAGTAACAGGTGTAACCTTTAGGCAAATATTCGCACTGCACACTATCTAGCTATAAGGGACTGCTTTGTCAGCTTATTTAGGGACAGCAAGTATGCGTGCAAAACTTACTACGATATTAACTACACAAATTAACTAGATACGCAAACTAATGAACGTGTTAGGCGACGCGGGCTTAATAAATGAAATCCTCGATTACCGTAACATATCACAAACGACAATTAGTTCGTAATTTCTTCCTAAACAGATTATCTGCCATGAATAACTCACTTGACAGCCAATGTGTGTGACTGTCGCAAACGAACTAATGTCAGGAAAGTCATGTCAAAACTAAATTAATTGTCAAAATTATGGATCGCGCATCGTCGATGGCGTTCGGAGAGACTTGAGGTGGCGCGCATGCTGCAGCGTTGCCGAGCGCCTTTCAAATTAAATTATGAAGGCGGGAATCAAAATAGTTTGAAACTTTTATCAGTTTACAAATGAGCCAAATGGCTATCACGGAACGAAATGTCATTTGCAAAATTCTTGTAAGATTTCTATCTACTTTTGACCAATAAAACCTATAACTAACTAAACTGAAATGCAGAAAGACAAAATAAACCATCACAATAAATTTGCTCCTGAAATTCTCCGAATTTGCGATTTGCTTAAATGTCCCATATGGTAAGCAAAGTACGCACGCAGTTTGAAGTCGAACGTATGAAAATTACATTTTAGCTCAGATGTTCTCAAAACTCCGATTGAATTGAAGTGTACGCATATGTTCTGCAGAACCTGCATTCGCAAATATTCCAAGAAGAGCTCATTTTACTGCCCTATATGTCGGAAGGTGTTGTCAAGACGCAGTCTCACAAGCAACAAAGATCTTAACGCCAGTATCAAATACGTAAAGTCACTATGCAGTAGAATAAGGAAATCCAGTGAAACTGACTGTAATTGAAAAGTCCATTACGGGTAATGTCAAAAATAATAATTATGTATAATTTTTAGCAGCCGATCATATTTCGCCAACAGCCGAGGGAAAATTCAAGCGACAAAAAACAAAGAAATTTCACACATTCAATGTCAATTCTGTCTTCAGCAAACCAAGCAAACGACATCTAACCGAACGTTCTGCATTTGTAATGAATTGGCTTGAAAATAGCCATAAAATAACTGAAACAATTCAATCACCGTCGGTGCGAACGTTGCCACCGAGAGCGCACAATTGTTTCTGCAAAAATGCAATCAGTAAACCACCTCAAATCTATACCGGATCAAATCATAAATCTACACTTAAACAAAATGCATTTCATGGAGGTCACGAAATTCAAACGGTGAATTACCATATTAAGACGTGCAACAAATCGTTAAGTCCCATTCAGTCAAAGCCAGTAAACCAAATGAAATGTAAATGCAAATGTTACACGAACTGCTTGCCGGAAACTACACAAAAATTCACAGAATCGAAAAAGACTCAATCGTCCAATGGTAATAATGTTCCTTCAAGAATTGTAACAACTGCATGCAAAGCAATCAGTGTTTGCGATAAATTAAATTACCAGAAAGAAGCCGCAGCACATAAAAATTACAATGAAGAGGAACTGCTTATAGATGACAAATGTGAAGAACTAATTCGAAAGTATTCAGAATTAACTAATCATGTGTCAAACTATCTGCAAAGACAGTCATCAAATTCAGCAAAACACATTTTAATTAATAAATGTTTGCGCTCGGTTAGTACCAAGTTTATGATCATTAAAGATCTGATAAATGACGAGGATGAAGAGCAGCAGTTTAGCCCTTTGGGACAATCGAAATCAATTCAGACATTCTGTGAGAAATTATTGGACGCGACATTGCAAACTTTGCCATCATCAAGTAGTTATACTGATATTCAACGTAATCAAGTATGTAAGGCAGCTCAATGCAATGGATTTAATGACAAAGATTTACGTAGTTTTCAAACGCAAGTTGAGCTAATGAATCCTTGCCCGTATCAGGAGAAGGATCGCTCATCGGTGAGGACAACTGATAAATCTCTTGCACAGTTCGTATTGAAGAATATCATATCTAAACTTCCTGATGATAATTCACAAATAGAATCAAAACCACAACAACAACAACAATCTATACTGAAACAAGAACAACAATCACCACTAAAATTAAAACAAGAATCAGAAACAGAAACAGAAACTAGCAGTATAAAGCAAACAAATAAAAAATCAACATCTATTTCTGTGCCAGAAAACACAGAAGAGAAAAGAAATGTGAGTGAATCAAACAGACCAAGTGAAGCAAAAAAGCTGAGTAAACAAATTGAGTCAACATCCAATGATAAATCAACTACGGCACAAACTGGTACGCAAAGTTGTGAAGACAAAGCTGGGAAAATTACAGACGCACTGAATGTTATTATAAATCAATGCACGAAGTCAACTTCAACAGTTACCAATGAACCAAGATGGACAATAGCAAAGTTTAATTTACATGAAAGCTGTTCAAAGAAATCAGATAAAAACAGCGGTCTTGATAATGATGAAACGAATAGACCAACATCCAAATCAACATTACATAATGTCGATTCGAATATCCTGTGCTCTTCAGATTGCCCCACAACAAAGATCTGGTCAGATGGACCACGTCTTGTGGATAAAAGCGCTGATCAAGCTTCTGGTTTACTTTGCGGTGGGATTGCGATAATTATTCCTCCTCCAGCTAGTTTTCAGGATAAGAGTGTTTCTAAAACAAAGAATCGTGCAACTTCTATATCATCTGCTAGTGAGAAGAAACCAGTACGCGGTAAGAAGAAGCCAGTTGAGGGAACTCCTAAAAAAGGACCATCAAAGATTCCTAAAGGAGTATTACCAAAGGCTTCACCAAAGAAAGGACCAAGGTAATGAAATTTTTAAATTTAAGATGTAAGCTTATTCTTTAACTATTTAATTGCAGAAAATAATTGAGCATCTTGTTCTATTCGGATTTTTGATTGTTTTGTTGATTAAAATAGAGGTGGTTTATTGAATCAATAAAGATTTTGATAAAAATGGATTTCGTTCAATTCACTTTAAAATACGCAAGAAAATATTTAGTTCTTCGTATAAATTTGTTATAATACATATTTACAATTTGAGATTTTATTTACAATGTTGTATTAGTAGAAACTACTTCACTTACGCATGTAACTTTGGACATATCATCACTTAAACTATCATCGAGTGAATTAGTTGATTCGTCGTCATTTATCAATGACGAATTATTGGAATCAATCGAATGTCTTGATTTTAAATGCCGTTCTAAGTCTCGTCGTCTCACTAATACTTTACCACAAATATCACACCTAGAATCAATGATTGATTATTATAAATATTTGGGAATTAATTAATTTTTCACTTACTTGTATGGAGTTTCTCCTTCTGCATGTAATCGTACATGTTTATTTAAATTGCTTGGATCGCCAAAAGGGCGCAAACAATATTTACATTTTAAGGGTTTGTAGCCTGTATGAGTCCTAATATGAATTTTCAAACCATATTTGCGAGAATATGATTTCCCACAGTATAAACAAATATGTCCTTCTTTATATTTTCCTAAACTGCTTACGAGTGATTCAATGTGCGCATCATTTTCAGCAGCTCTTGGTAATCGCAGTTGATTTGTAATATAAGGCGAATTTCCATATTCATTAGGTAATGCTAATCTTGGCCAAGTGGCATAATTTGTGTATAACATACTATTATTATTATTGCTCAATTTGCATAAAGATGATGGAGGTATTAAAGTTTTACGAAATGGTTTGAACGCAGAATTCTTAATTTCTAGTTCGTCTTTTAATCTTCTCTCGGACGTCGAGGATAAATCAATGGCTATTTTCTGTTTGGGTGTTTGGCATGGATCACTAATTAGTTTGAAGTGAAACTCTTGGGTTACCACTGGTTCGATTAGGGCTTTGGATAATTTCTCCCAGAATAGAGACATTGATTCTTTACCACAGCCTAGTGTTAAATGTAACTTTAATGGATTTGGACTTTCATATAATGCGGAACAATGAGTGCAAACATAATTCTTTTCACCTGAAAATTAGATAAAAAGAATTAGAACAAGTTCAAAGAGTTAATGAATGTTTAAGACAAACCTTGAATATTTGCTGGCGTCAAGAATCCCATATGCAAAGTGGCTAAAATCTCTTCGGAAAACCATAAAAGTAATTCTTGTCCTGGATTAATTGCTCGCACAACTTGTAAAACTAATCGATGATGATCTTTGGCTAGTATTACATTAAAACTATGGCAATCATCCGCAATTCGAATTGCGCGCACCCAATGTAAATTGGCATTCCATACTTTGCGACTACTTTCCTGGATTTCCAGCGTTCCAAATGAATCTACCCCAACTAAAATCTATAACCATATGGATTATACATTTAATAATTAATTCATTATTTTTTAGCATTAATAAATACCTGCATAACTTCATTTTTTCCGCATAAATAATCCGGACGAATTGCCACCGACTGCGCACCTTGAGGAATCTGAGTGGACGCAATAACTTTTCCGGGTACCAAAAGTTGCGAGCCACCTGTACGATCATCGAGTGTTTCACTGAGCACCGTTACACTTTTTACTGCCTGGGACCGGCCGCCAATCGTAAACATTCTGAATGATTGTTATTTGTTTATTAACTTTCGTTTGTTACCCGCTCACAAGTTTTGATAATAATCTATGCCAACTTGACGTAACGCGCACCAGTTTAAAACTAATTCTCCACCAGGAGGAATTCCTGGTCGCTGCCAAGCAAAGACTGCTGTGGTCGAATGAAAACTTTTATTCCTGCTACATTGGCAGCATCATTTGGCAATGATATGTACACACCCACCTCGTATACAAGTGTTTCGTGGGGTGGTTGGTCAACAGCAGCAGCCTGCTGCAGAGCGGCTGGGTGGTGCAACGGTTCATCCTGCTGACAACCACACAACCCCTATCAATGCGATACGGTAATCTGTGCGCTGTGGTGGGTGGAGGATGCAGGATGGACGCACAAGGGATGCACTTGCTTTAGAGCTCAGTGCGATTAAATTTGAGCGCTTTTCCATCATAATTTGCGGACTGTAGAAATTGAAAATATGAAAAATCAAGTCATTAACTTGATAAGTGACAACGTTTAATAGTAATATATGAATAGGAGGCATGATGTAGGCAGGAAAGCACCTTGCACACAGAACATAAGTGGTTGAATTGGCGTCACGTGCGGCGGTTCCCTGGCACGTGCTGCATTCCCAAAACACTTGCAAAGTCAGAAGGGTGGTGGGCGAATGGCAAGGCCGATGATATTGTTTGGCTTTAAATTTGCGCCTTGCTGATCGCTGCCAGATGGATCTCTGGACTACCCCAACGCTTAAAAGTGCCGCACGTGGAAACAAACAGGTGCGCTGCATACATATCCACCCGATGCAAATCTGCGTGTTCGCCTACTGATCATCATCGCTATTACGCCACTTCAATTATGCATTATTGTACTCTATACATGAATGCGAACACTTATCAGGGTAATCGCCCGATCGAGATTATCGTCTTATCAATACTTTCAGATGTGCGCACAATAATATTGAATGAATCAATGATTGTTTATTGTTCCAATCATAACAAATAACAAAAGAAAGAAATCCTTAATCATTCTACAGAGTATTTCTAAGCGCGCTTTTAGTTAATAATTTAACAACTTTTGCATATTGATAAGTTTTCCATAGTTTCAGAACTATTTAGAAAAACAATATATTTGGATTAAATGAGTTTTGTATGACTCAATGGTAAATTCGTGACTTTTGCACAGCCACCAAGAGATGCAAGTGTCACCCTCGCACTTATTCACCGCGATGCGTGCGTGAAAAATCACTTTATTGCCAAACATCCCGCATGCAGACTGATTAGATACGCACCACGTGCAAAATGACACAGCTTGCGTTCATCTGCAACTTTTATTTAAAGTTTATATATTGGAAAAATATTAAACATTATTGCAATGATTGCAAAAAAAACTGCAAATTGCAAGCGCAGTGATTATGTGCACGCAACCTACCTAGATCTATGTAAATGTCGCATGTTTTATCAGCGGTTCAAAGGGGTGTAAATTCCTTGAACAAACATGCACGTAATCCACCCTTTTTTAGTCTGCGATCAAAACGCTGCACATAATTGATGACCATCTTGTTGCGATGTGCAAACATGCCAAGAGCGGATAGCGTACACCTAACACAATAAATAAATCGTATTTTCGTATACGGAATTAGAATTCAATCGAGCATCGCGCCTAATACTCTTGTGCAGTAAATGCGCGCCCCGCAATACTGCGGCCCTGTTTAACGAGGCTTTATGCACTTGGATCATGAAGGAAGGGGGCTTTAGTAACGCACAAATGATCATTTAATATCTGGGTTCATTTATTACAAAAGGCAAGCGTCCGTAATACGATCAAGAATGAATAATACTCGTATTGCAATTGTTTGAATTTACACGTACTTGCCGCAATACAGAATGTAACAATTGATACATTTTTCAGAATAACTTGTCCTGCTTGTCATCAACTACTTTGATTGGTTTGGTTTAGTTTCCGTCACTTTTATTTGGCCTCAAATTGTTTTCAGAGTTGTAAATGCTTGCACCTTTAATTGACACAAAACCATTAAAATAAAATATTAATTATAAAACGCTCTAATCAGTTCCAAAGTATTTTTGCCCAAAGTGATTGGGAGCAACTGGATGGACCTCTGATGATAAGATTTTCATCTGGAAATATTAAAGATATAAGTTAGAGAAGATGAGAGGTATTAAACTCACCCTAGGAAATCTATTCATTATTGTATCTACTGCTGCAGGAGTACAAAATAAGTTACTTAAAATAATACATTCTTCCTTAACACCATGCTCTATAAGTACATTAACCGCTTGTGTAACAGTATTCCCAGTTGACATAATGGGATACATTAGTAAGACTTGTCTTTGTGCAATGTCTTCAGGGAATCTTGCATATACAACTCTGGCTGCATGTGTTTCTGCATCAGATTCCACCAGGATTTTCCCAATGCGTATACTCCTACAGCAATCCCTTAATCCCTGTTCCATTGCTTCACCTGATCGAATAATTGAGACACCACAATTACCAGACCGATATTTCAATCCATGATATGTAGACCCTGTTGGCGTTATCACATTGCATTCCGTGAATGGTAATTGATTAAGGCTTTCCTCAATTACCAGTCTAATCAGTCTATCGGCGTAGAATTTAAAATCATTGCGAGTTGTGTTTCTAAACAAGAAAATAAAATGTACGGTTTGCTGATTGAGGTTAGTGCGTAGCTTACTTGTCTCGTAAAATCGTCTGCAGTTCCTTGATTTGGTCATTACCAGGTAACAATTTAAAATTTTTGCCGTAGTCACACTTCATTTCAACACTTTTGTTTAACGATTCTATATCAGAAGTACCCATATTAACAAGATCTTCAACAAATTTCGTACGTCAAGAGTTAGCACATGAACCAGCACGTTGTGGCTCGTCAGCTGTTCGTTTCCCTAGAGGTTATATGGATTTTTCACAACATTGTGCTATTTATAAGTTTTACTAAGTGCGTTTATTCGTACTATTTGCATTAACACAACGCGTAGACTTTTATTAGTAGTGATCTATCTAGGTAAGTCAATAATTGAGCTTAATTATAAACTGTAGTATAACTTTTTAAACTTTGCAAACTATTTGCATAAAGTAAACAATGGGACGAACATATCGTAGACGCAAACATCGCAAGAAAAGTGAATATCCGAACAAAGTAGATAGTGATATTACAATCGTACAATTGTTAAAAACTTTAAAGACATTGCGTTGGAAAAATACAACACATTTACACTTGCGCAACTTTCCTTTAACGGGTCGAGGGGTAGCATCGCATAAAGTACTGCAAGAAAATGAAATAATGATACAAATTCCTTTGAATTGCATGATAACCCTGCAAACCTTTACAAAGAATACATTCAGCTTTTTGAAAAGTGGAGCAAAATTACCAATGCAGTCATTATTGGCACTGTTTCTCTGCATAGAGAAGCACAAAGGACTAGAATCCACGTGGAAATTCTACCTTGACTCCTTACCGGTGAGCAATCCATTAACCTGGTTGCAACTGACCTCACTGGAAGTGATTAATATGCCCAAACATGTAGCCATACAAATGCAGGCCTTTCAGACCTCATTTGACCGCAATTGGGGTATCGTCTTAGCCGCAATAGACCCTTTGAATAAATGTCCTTGCTGCGGGAATTTTTATTTGCATGGCGTGATTAACGCGGATTTATTCACGTGGAGCTATGCCATGATCAATACACGTGCAGTTTACATCGACCCAACCCTTGTACAGCACTCCACACTTATCCATTCCTTATCAGACGAGCCCAACATGGCACTTTGTCCTTTCTTGGACATGTTTAATCATTCACCGGAAGCGCGCACAACGCCTGAAATAATCATAGAAAACGGCAAAAAGTTTTACGCGCTACGATCCTATAAAAAGCACACTAAACATGAGCAAATATTCATTTCCTATGGAGCTCACGATAACGTCAAACTATTCGTCGAATACGGTTTTTACGTACCCTATAATAAATTCGACTCTTGGCCAATTTCATTCGAAGAACTTTGCACCCAGTTAGCCCTGAATACCCGACAGTACAAATTTATTGTCGGCAAAAAGTTCAATCAGGACTTGTACGTGACAAGGAGCAATGCGTTATCATTTAATTTAAAAGCCGTCATATTCATTGGAATCGTCGGTGATTACAGACAGTTCTATCGCATTTACAGCGATGATTACACATCCGATGTAATCGATACGTTCGAAGCAATAACAGCCAGGTTAATGGATACTCAGTTGACACAATTCACCCCGAACCCAATCGCCGATAAAATGACGCACAACTTCTACGAGTACTTAATCAATTTTACAACAACTATCCTGCATCAATTAAAACAAAACCAAACCCCTTGACCTTCTGCCAACGCTTCAAGTTTGTAGATAACAAATATTTATTTATATTTTTCATAATAACAAATATAGTTTGGTAATAAATATCGCTGTAAGATTCAAGATACATATTCTGTATATGTATAAATATTGTATATATATAAACAAGTTCTTCGTCTACATAGTTAGTACGTGATGAAATAGATTTTGATTAAAAGATTTTTCACTTGGTTGTACGTGCGTCTAACTAAATCTTCGAATTTACCTTGTTAGTACATAGAAAGTAGAATTTTGCCAGCTCAATCAAATCCTGTAAAGTGTTAAAGTGCGATTATTAGTACAACATAGGCGAAATTTCATTAGAATAATAATAATGTTGTCCCCAATTGAATATGATTTGCAGCCGCGGTCCAAAACTTAATAGTGCGTTTTTAATAACGCAGGGTGCCAAAAGCACAAGCAATATGAAGGGTGACTGCGGTCCCGGATTGGTTTCGCTTGCATATTTGGCACAGCCAAAAGGGCACAGAAACAGGGTGAGGGATGACATGTGATGTGATGCACCTGTGCGCGCACCAAAACCGACCGCAACAACAATGGGCGGCCAGTGATATCGCAAGAGGCGGCCAATGCAAATGGAGGGTGCACTGGCAGAACAAATTTGCATCGTGCGCAACCCCCACATGCAGCAGCTGAATGCTCAATATATGAATGCAATCGGCGTGCACTTTGATTATCTACGCATCAACTTAATTAGTTTTCAAGTGTTTCATTAAATCCATTCAGACATTATGATCTTATCTATTCAGCAATTAGTTACGATCCATCGGCTTTTAACTCTTCTTTGCAATTTTACAAAAAACAAAAACTAAACAGCAAAGTTTTTAGGTAATGCAAACGCGAATATCAAATTTCCGTATTTACTTAATAAAGTATAAACAGCTGCAGTCGAATGCGTTCTGAAGGGGGTGTTGGATTTAAGTTTGATGTAATTTTGATTAAATGATTGCAACCCCTCGCTCTCAATCATCAAGCTTGCCAACAACTATGTTATTACAAGCTGACCCCAATTCATAACCAATCTTAGCACTTACCTTGTAATTTTACACTGTGGTGCACATTTTTGCAATTTTGACGCATTGTTGCATTAATCATGATCTGCAAAACAAACGTTATTGATCAATTCATTAATGAATGCACAATCGCTGAGCAATATAATTCAACCTAATTCTTTCTGCTGTTGTGCTTCGGCAATTTCCTGTTTGAGCTTCAAATGCTCCACTAATGGAATATCTTGTCCTTGTGTTTGCTCCTCCTCGCTTTCTTCCTTCTCCTCGTTGAGAGCCTTGTAGATTTCCGCACGATTTTCTAATATTTCTCTTACGATATCTACGAATGCAAAGCAGGTATAAAAATCAATAAATTAATTATTAAAAACACATTAGAATTACCTGTTAATAAATCTCTACTGGACACCATTTCTTTCAACTCCGACGTCACTTCCTTCATCAGCCATGGGATGAATGAATCGTCGATATCTAAATAATCATACGTTATATTAATTCAGGTTATTAATCGATTACGAATTGCGCTCAAGTACTTTGTTTAATGTTGTCAGTAAGGAATCCTTCATCCTCCAATCCTTCCAAGACGGCAGGCAACAAATCGGCCATGTATCCTTGCATTAATACCGCTCCGGCAATGCGTTCCTCCATTTCCTTTTGCAGTCGCATTCCTTCCTCGTGTTCAACAATCTTACGCTCCTTCTCCTCAGCCAAACGCTGCTCCAACTCATGCAATCGAATACTCTCAGCAAACTCTGAAGCATGCGCTTCCATAAATCGCCGTTGTTGCTCCCTCAACGCGGCTAATTCCTCCTCTTCCAGGACCTCGATCAACGCCTGCTCAATCGTCTTGCCCACGAGGACTTCTAATATGGGTTGCACCTCCATATCAAAGTCGAACAACTGCAAAACAACCCCAACGAAAATAGGACTTTGCACACGGCGTCGTGGTTGCAATAATACTAAATCCTGTTTAGCGCTATCAGAGAAAGAGCTGCATTGTATGTGGCCAGTGCGGCCTTGAACAGGTGAGCGTTAAAATAGATTCCGCCAGCGCGATAAGTCCCGTCCGCGCGGCCCATGAATAACAATGCGTCATTAGCATACGAAGATATTACAAACGTTAGGGGTAAATGCGTTGGCAAAAACCACCACAAAAATCAACCTTGACTCGCCTGCCGAATAAAATAGAAAATAGGCACTTACATCACCCGGCCATATTTGCGTCGCAGCGTCCACCCCAATCACAGCGGGCACAAACATTGGCGAATCAGGACGATCCAGAAACAGATCCGTTTGAGTCGTCGTGTCCGTCATCTGCGGATGCTCGTACAGCTCCTCCAAGTAGCTCTCCGTCTGCAGTTTCTCATGCCGCCGTCCATGCACCGGCGGCGGCGATCCAAGTCGTAATTGCGCGCCGCGTAATTGCTGCGATTGCGCCTTTTTTCGTGCGATCGCACGTCGTCGTGCTTCCGCAGCACGCGCCGCCGCTGATTCGCCTTCACCCTAAACATGAACAAACAACCCTTAATGCTCTCAACCGCGACAAATAAACAACAGAGCAATAAGAGACAAACAAATCGGCTGTTCATATAACAAAACAACAAGAGAACACATAAAATCAATGTATAACAAACGGTTAAACACAAGTAAAAATAGAAATCCTTTAAATCATTAATTACTCAGTAAAATAGCTATGTCATTTTTTTAAAAAATCAAGTGGAAAAACTTAAGAAATCAGCCAACAATTTCGTCTTATTCTTGCATTAGATGTACTTACGTACCATCGATAAACAGCGAGCGAATGCGAAATTTGGATTCCACTTTTGCTGCGTTGTGCGCGAAACGTTGAATAGACAATCATTACTAATTAATCATTGGCGTCTTGCACACACAATGCGATGCTATTGTGAGTTTTGCAATTGCGATGGCACGAGCAGAGCGGAATGAATAATTAATTTCGAAATTAAATTGCCAGCCGATTCGTTCGTGCGTCTCATGTTAACGCTGAGTTTTGTAAGGTGCGATAAATTCGTGTCGTAAACCGAATTGTACAACAATAACAAGAACAAAACAACAAGAACGCGATGCGGTATGAAAACAATAAATTGACATGGCGAACGATAATAAATGGTGAGAGCGCGTGAGAAATCAATAAAATTTAAAGCGCAATGTGTCATAATGCATATATGCATTTTAATGAAAATGGACGGAAAACTCGAACAAACTTAGAACTAGAACTAACAACTTACGGTATTCGTTGTTGTAATTGCATAGTTGCTGCCACGATGAACGCGTCTCTCAAACATTAAATTTTGATAAGGCATCTGGCTATCGCTGAAAAACAAATTAATTATACAGCTGTGAGTCAATAAACCAATATCTAATTGCAGAAGCAGAAAGAAGGAACACACATTCGTTGCGCATTGGAAGGAAAAGTACTTGCTAGAAAATCATTTAACCCCTATAGAAAAACCTTGAATTCGCTCATTAATGATACAACTTACTAAATAATGAGTACACGTATACTTTGATCCAGTTAAACATACCTCAGTTTTTTCGGGAGTACATTATTAGCATTTACATCTTTTTTCGTTATGACAACTTCCTCAACCACTTCGGCCGCTTTGGCAGCCGCCTCACAGCGCGCTTTATGGCCAAACTTTAACGCATTCCGGTCTAACACCCTTGGCTGACTTGCATACGCATACAGACGTTTCTCATCCTTTGCCTGCTTTACTTCTTCGGCGGTGACAAAGCCCAAAAGACATGCGAGTTCTGGTGGTGGTTCCAGAAATTCACCTTTCTTGACTGTGGTGACAAATCTCGGTTTGTTTGGTGCTGAAGTATCAAACTTTTTCATCCCTGGTGATTGATTACTCTCTCGCTGTAGTTTCCTCAACTTTGCGTCTAAATTCCGGGTGAAATTCTTATCCAATCCATGATTTTGTAAATCTTCAATGCGTATTTTCACCGAGGAATTGTTATGATTCAATTGACCATGCGAAGTGCTCAGATTCTTCTTCAAATTAATGCAGTTTTTTTCGGTTACCACGTTGATGGCGCCATGGGATTTGGTGAATGGTTTCGGTTCCAAGTTGGTGGTGATTCGGCGTTGGGGTAGAACGATGCCATTTGGTTTATTCTTTTGCTGCGCAGCGCCAAACGGCTTAAGTAAGGATTCGCCGACAATGGCCATCGGCAGATTATCCTGGTTGAGTATCTTGAACGCGCATTCGTCGGTCGTGTCATCGTCGTCTTCGTGGGGCGGCGGTAGCGCAGGCACTGCGGTCATAGCTGCCGACATCGAAACATCCGCACTCATTTCGCACGCACAACCCGCATCCGTTTGTCGTCGCGCTCTCTATACAATTTTTTTCGCGCAACGGCGCTATTCGTGCCAAATAATAATGGATTGTTGATTGTTGTTGGAGATTGTTATAGAATGTTCATGTGCACAACGAGCGGGTGTTTGGCTGGAAATCAATATCGCGCCTCGGCGGACGACTATGATGGGAAAAGTGTGTAGAAAATTTGCTGAGAATGCACGTGCCTTACAAGTTGTTAATACGAAATTAACTATTTAAAGTACCAACTGGAAGAAGGCCCTTAAAGTTTATGAAACTTTACGAGCATTTGACAATATAATCGAAAGAGTATAGAAATAAAACAATATCGTTATTTTTTGAATTTTGAAAATAATTCTTGCCGCCGACCAAACGCGTCCGGCCCATTCACCCACAGCGCACACACTAAATGCGCTTCGCTCGGAATTATTACGAGTGACCGGCGTCCGAAGCTGACCAACGTCGTCCTCGCTACCGCTGCCGCCGTCGCCGCCAACGCATGTTTTAGCGTAATGTATACAGCCAAGAGAGGGGCGGTCGCATGCCTCCAAGTTATACATACATTCACGTTAGCTTTCATGCAACGCAGCTATCAAACGTACAATCTGAGATTAATAGTTAAGGATGTTTGCTATAATTACAAGTGCATTCATTCATCGATAATTATCCTTGCATCATCCTTACATTAATTGAAAGATTATTCATCCTTTGATCTAATCTTGCAATAATTTGATAGATATATTCATCATCAAATAGATTACAGTCCAAAACGTCCAGAAAGTAACTTAAAATCTTGACAAAAAGTATATCATGAAGTCAATAACCTTTTGAAATTAGATGGATAATGATTGTCTATCGAAACGATTGAAATTTTCAACGTGTCTACATTGTTCATAATTAATCAATCTCTAGCATCATATTACAATGCTCTCATCAGTTTATCGTATTCGGGTGAAGAGAGTGGACAAATATCTGGACATCTAATATGCAGAGACGCATGTTGATTCTCTCATTATGTAGGTAGCAAGTTGGAATATTCGAGTCGCGCGACGAGGAATATTTTATCGTGCCGAATATACATACACCTTAGTTGTGTTAGCTATTCTAAGCCAGAACATTTTTCGACCCGATGGACGCCCGCGTGTCCGGCGAATCCGGGGTGAACGAACCGAAATGGACGGCGGCAAGCGTGCGATCGCAAGGGGGTGGTCGCCGATAAGATTTACATTCGCAACTTGCGCCCACTGCCTCTGCCGCCGCCACCGCTTAAGTACTTTCAGCGCCAATGAGTGGACGAAGGTCACGGCGGTGGGTTGAGCGGATCACTGATATCCTATCACGCAATCTGCACGAAGCATTTGTGCACACGCCAGTGTTTTTGCAAGTGCTACAAATCAACGTAATTAAGCTTAAATAATTTACTTGGATCGCTCGAAAAAAAATTCCACCACTGTCTTTTAGAAAATCATTAACAACACATGTTTGCCAGCCAGGATGCCTTGTCCTATCGATTTTTATTTGGGAGAACGATCAATTACACGCAGTGGTTTGAGCTAATTTATTAAACGTTTGAATTTATGCAAATATTTTAAATTATCCTTTGCTTTCAGTATGATTAAACGTATGTTCCAACAAAGTTCTAATTTTCTTTTCAGTCATGTGGGGCGGCGATGAAATAGAAAAGAATACTCAGTTGGCAGAAAGATTTCCATACTGATAGCAACACATATATGGATTGCAATCCAGGGTAAAACACTTTACATATAATTAAAGTTAATTAGCAAGGGAGATTTTATAATTTCTTTGTTTTCTAATAACACCAGCATTAGTCTTATCATAATTCCAAAGAAAACAATTTTCCTGATTCATTTTAAACTTTAAACAACTCAAAATACCGTTATTTGAATTGGAGAAAAGTTAATTACTGTTTCAATTGCTATAATTAATTAATAGAAAATAGATCATGCGTGTATTACGCATTCAAAGTAATTTCCGTTTAGTTTTGCACGCTAACGAAATAAAATTACCATTAAACAATGGTTTTTGATGAATACCACAAGGTCATGGGTCAAGGGTTGTTAATTTAACGTTTCTTTTCAGCAGACTTGCTATTTTCTTTACTTCTGGCAATTCTAATTTTACTTCTTTGAATTCTATGCGCATTCACCTTTTCCTCTAATCATTATTGCACGTATTGCTTCGTGTTATCAGCCATATCAAAAAACATCATAAAATTATGAATGCAAATGTAACAAAGGGAAAACAACTTCAAACTTACAATACAAATAGTCGTCAATTTAAATTTGTTGGACTAGGCTACAAATTTGCATTAAATAATGAATAATCAATATTTTAACTCCATTTCTCTTATATAAAGAAAAACACCGAACGCATAAATCACTTAGCGTAGATTACAATAAAAATGCTATAATTCTTAATAAGCCAAATGTAACGCCACGTAATAAGTCATTCGAATATAGTTGATCATTAAACAAGTACTTAAGTAAGTAGACTGAATTTAATCGTATCGAAAAGAAATTTAGTTGGTTATAAATGCCACATTTTATCAAGTTATTTTTAGTAACAAAACTCATTCAATTAACGACTTTCTCTCTATGACCACTACCTCCACAGCCACAGCCTATAAAATTCAATGTAATAAAATATCAATATCAAGCCAACGTTGAATGTTGGGACACCCTCTAAACTCGCGTGTGTCAGCGCGTATATTAATGTGTTTCACCTTTCCGTCTGCGGGAAAGTGGAGCAGGTTTTTAGAGCGTGTTGGCCCTCCAGAGAAAATGCACCCCCGACTCATATATATGCATATTGTAAAACAAAATCTAGGTTAACAAACAAATGCACGCCGTTTCCAACGACTAAATGCAATCGTCGCATCGAAACCTAATGCACAATTCACGAGCGCTTCGATTTGTCATCAGAACGCGAATCGAACACTGGTCAGTTGCGCGTATTGCTACTGCTCTAATGTTCATTGAACACGAAACGAAACGAAATGAAACGTTAAGAATGACCTTTTTTCCACGTTTTATTGCATTGTCTATTTGTCGCTTCCATCAGGTAAATTGTGAATTTCATATTACGAGCGGCAAATGCATTACGGCATTTTTAATGCACTGGTCAATAATTTGTCAATACGCTTGATGAAGAAAGATGTGGGGAAAGTTTTGAATTTCATTTCACGCGATAATTGTAAGAAAACACCATTAGATACTTAGTGTTCAAGGGTTAATTACTTTACTTTTTAAAATAGAATGTAATTGCTCAATAATTACGACAACTACAATCGTTATAAGTTCATTACGAACTACCCTTGACTTTGAGAGATAATCAATTCATTAAATTCAATTTCCTTGTGTTTAAAAATTTCTAAATTTGTTGTTGGTCATTCCTGAATTGATAAACGGAAAAATAGATGCGGGAAATACTATTAAAGTAGGTTTAACTTTGAAAGCGCTCACAACTGAAGATAAATAAGTTTCGCAAACTTGAGGGGGTACCCCCTTTTACGCTCGTTGACTGAAAATGCTGTAATGGTGAATCGATATCTTGGATCATATGCAGTGTTTCAAAGTGTTAAATTTTTCTTGCAGCATTCATTGAGTGGTTCCTATACTTGGATGGGTGTACCCCCTTTCACGTTCGATGTCTCAGAAAACTACAATGGTAAGTTCAATTCTTTGATCAGTAGTGGTGTTTCAGCGTGTCTAATTTTTCTTGCAGCATTTCTCGAGTGGTTCCTATATTTGGATGGGTGTACCCCCTTTCACGTTCGATGTCTCAGGAAACTATAATGGTAAGTTCAATTCTTGGATCAGTAGTAGTGTTTTAAAAGTGTCTAATTTTTCTTGCAGCATTCCTCAAGTGGTTCCAATGGCTGGATGGATGTACCCCCCTTCACGTTCGAGGTCCCAAAGTGAACTAGTGCTTCGGATTTTCCTACCAGCGTTCCAGGAGTGATGTACCAAGAAGTTTAAAGGGGTGAGTACCCTATCATGGGATTTTTATTTACTTATATTTTAAACGCGATCAATAGCCGGTATCTAAGTCAGTCAGTGCGCGTGTTTTAGTTATCCATTTAATCGTTGAGAGCTTGTGCGCAAAATTAGCATTTCATATTTAGGTACTTATTTTTTCTAACAGGACAAAGAAGAGATAAGCTGAGAGGAAAAGTTTTGCGCTTCCCGTAAAAGTCGCGTAGATGAAAACGATTAATACGAGTTAGACAAAAATTAATCCGAAACATTCCTTTAATACATATTTCATTAGTATTGACAACGCAGTATAGTTAATAATGTCGTATTTGCTCGAACAATTTATATGAGCGCTTCATACTTATTGCATGTAACGCTTAATTATCGAAAATAAGTATGCGACTACCACACTTGTCTGAACAAATTGTTTTCACAAGCGCTTCCACGTAGTTTCAGATCACGCACTAAAATTACAATTGCGATCGAAATCTACTTACAAATAAGAATATTTACATGATTTTCGACGCTAGCAAGTACTTCTCCAATGAATTACAACTTAACAACAACATGTTTTCTGCTTACAGTTGTAATTACCGCAAGGAAAACAAATACTTAAATAATATAGCGCTAGTCAATTAAATCGTTTAGTTTACTTACCCATGCAAAACAAATTTACGATTCGTGTATAATGCCCGTGGCGAACTTGAGAACGTGTATTGCGTATCTTTGGGTGTATGCTTTTCCTCAATCATAATCTGAAGGGTGGCTTCAGGAGCGCGATCCCTTTCGATTCTTTCGGGGACTGTCATCTTATATTGTTGTTAAACTTCCAGAAATTAATCTAAAATTAATCATTTGTTAAGCAATCATTAAATCAGCAACAAACTATTGCATTTTGTACTCACCAAAAGATAAAAGAAGTATTGTAGAAAAATACTTTAAACAATATCAAACAGCATTAAATTTTTCACTGTTTTGTCATCGCGCACATCAAATACTTTATTTCCGACGTGATTTTCATGCACACTATGGAAACATGTTTCGACGTGGTTACTCTAGGGACAGTCAAACAACAATTGATACCCTTATATTGGCGCACTTTGATGGGAGTGATACGCATTTCGATAAACATTCATGGTCATTATTTTACATGTAATGTACATACAATTTTCTATGGGGAGTAATGAACTTGAATACATTAACGTAATTTCCATATTAACAATTCAAATTTAGACATAGTTTTTCCACATGAACATTGCTCACTTTTTTGTTTAAACGACACGCCACATCCGCAGTCTCCTTCAGTTTCTGTCTTTGTATCAATTGTTAATGAAGCATTCAGGACCAAAATGGTAAACACTGCATTGATATATAAAGGGTTTCGATTTTTTCCTGTAAACAACTCCGAGTTACCATGGTATTTTTGAAATATTAAAGGGGGTGAACAGCAATGAACAACATAGGCAACTACCACCGCTTTTGGTTTTAAGTACATTTTATTATCAAAAGAACTAAAGGCTGACTGTTACAATGCTAACATAGATATACGAATTAAATAAAGTGCTAATCCTGTGCAATAAAAGCTAATATTATTTAATAAAAATACATATTGAAATACAAAAACAATTGTAGAAACTCTAATATTTATTCGGTGTCCCAGTGGGACTCTCCTGGCGAAGTCGTTCAACGTCGTTGAATATGACTTGTGCACCGCCACCGCATGTAGGGACAATATCTGCTTTGTAAACTTTAGTCTCTACTTCCCCATCAGTATCCGGCTCTTGAGCAATCAGGCAGTATTTGGACTGCTTCGAATTTGTGATATCAGCAGCCTTCTTCAATTGCGTTACAGATTTACGCTTTTTCATGCTCGGTTGCATCACAGTTCCTAATGGTACTGGTTTGACGGAATTATGCTCCAACCAGACATCTCCTGCGGAACGGGATCGTCTACGATTATTAGCAACCACAACACGTGTTCTGCCATTGTGGACGGATTGGACATTGGATGTGCTTTGCAGAGGAATCTGCGGAGTATCTGGATATTTCTGCACTGGCGGACTCAGTTCAGTGCCATCATCTTCATCATCATCTGTCATGAGTGCATCTTCCTGATTCAGTAAAGCCTTGACTTTTTGTATCTTCATTTCCTTAGCAAGGCAAGCTGCATTGTAATGTTCACGTTGTCTACGCAGCTTCTCATCAAGCTCATGGGTCATCTTCTCTTGCTTCATAGCCATCTTTTGCTTTTGCTTCTGGCGCTCTAACATATTCTGATTCAACTTTACATCTTTCTCGTCCAGATTCGTCTTCAGCATTCGCATATTGCCCAATAACTCACTGTTCTTCCTCTCTAGAGAAAGATGTTGCTTCTCTAATTCGAGTACTTTTACTTCTAAGTTCTGAGTTCTATTACGTTCTTTCTTCAAAAGCACTTGTGCGCTTTTCAATTCACTACACTTCAAAGTATACTCTTGATCTCTATCGAGCAAACGCTTCCTGAAGTGACTCTGTTTAAGCTGCAGGTCTCGACTGAATGCGATACTCTTCAGTTTCCGAGTCTCTAAAACATCTGCAACTTTATTTAGAGAGTGCATAAACACTTCTAAATTATCCAGGTCCAACTTTATCCTCGGAATTCGTGGACCGAATACAAGCGGAGCAAGCATTTTAGCCTTGACGGAAGACTTCATCGTAGTTGGCGTTTTCATAATAGTTTTGTGCGCCTTTCTGTAAGGAGTATAGCGAGATTCGGCCTTAGCTACTTTCACGTCCTTCGCCATATCAGCGAATTTCATTACTTGAAGATTCTCTTCATAGTCGGAAACGGAAGGACTGACACATACGATCATCTCGACTTTGCCCTCGCCTTCGAAATAATTCTTGAATAGAAGCGTTAAACGATTATCTCTGTAAGGAACTAGACGATTAGCATTATACAACTGATTATCACGCAGTATTTCCATGCATGATCGTAAAGACATCAACGAATTGTTAATGGCACTAGCTTCTTTTAGGCGCATTCCAGTATTTTGGGTACGATTAGTACGTTCAGAGCCGGCAAGATCTACAAGACTCAATTGTCCCACCTGGATAAAATTTCTATCGGGAACAACAAGATCTCCATGGCTATTCCTAGCCTCTGTTTGCAATTGAACCACACGGATACTGAAGATGGAATGGCTACGACTGCTTTCAGCATTCAACTGCGTGTGTCCCATGCGCTTTCTTTTTTGGCCAAAGTGGTACAATTCAAAGGCCTCGGACGCTGATTTGACCTCTACTTCAACGACGCCGTTAACATACATGTTCTTGGTGGCATCTTCACGCAGGATTTTGCTTTGCAGTTCTTTGCCACTTGAATCATCCAGCAAGTCATAAACTGTATTGTTATAAATCTCAATATAAGATACAAAAACGGCATACAAGTTAGTCTCAGATAAACCCATGATTTTCGTGCCGTCATTCGCATACATTATCTTCTCAGTGCGCTTCTTCTGTCTGGCCAAGAGGCGGTTCTCAATTCTACGATCCTCTTCAGCATCTGCCTCAGTCTGCACTTCAAACCCATTCATTTTATCAGACTTGATGATAAACTTGGGGGCTTGAAATTCGCCGATTGAATTAAAAAGAATATCAATACAACGAGGCATAATGCCGGGGTTGTATGGATCACCAGTGAGGGTGTAAGTCTTGCCAGAGCCAGTGACTCCATAAGTAAATAATAGCGAGTTCTTGCCTTTGAGGAGATCCGTTAGAAGAGGATATGCAACATGGTCGAATACCTCCTTCTGCGGGGCAAATGATGTGAAGACATGCTTGAATTGGTACGAGGAGTCTCTTCGCAGTATCTTAGAGTCTGTCGGGCATGAGAGTGATAATACTGTGGGTGATACCAGCTTGATGCATGAAGCATCATTCTCATCTTTCAAATTACGGATTCTGCAATAAACACTCACTGGATCTTTCACTTTACCCGACTCGGAACTTGAGGACAGATTTGACTTCTCACGTTTCGGTGCCATTTTCCTTGCTGAATTCATGATTTAAACAAAACTGCATCAAGCAGTCGGCAGCCTTGATAGTTTGAAATTTAACTGACGGTTAACGTTGTTTACAGGTTAGGCAGCTTGGAAATGGTTGGTATATTAAAGCACATAAAGAAGATAAAGACGAATAGCTACTCTGAGCGTTACTTCTTTTTGGCTGCTGGAGAGAGATGGACAATACAAGAGCAGCGCATATACACGAGTGAAAACACGAGTGAATACTTTATCTGCATAACGGGTTGCACATATGCGGCACTACCGCTAAATATTACCTTTTGTTTATTTATAGTAAACCATTTATTAATCGAATGCTTTATGAATAAACGTCTTCGGTTCCAAACAGTATCAAACTAGAGAATAATTAAATGGAATAGATATATACAAGTGTATTGAATTCACATTATTACACTGACGTTTTAGATTTCAAAATATTTACTATCATTTAACAGACAATATTTCCATCTGATTTCGAGTGTATGTTTATCTAAGATGCATAATTACCCAAGTCCAAGTGGACCATAGTACGTAAATATTTTTAAATTATAGCAATTTTCTAATATATGCAGCAATTTTTGCAACCAGCTGATTGAGAATAACCTTGGTTAGTGTGTTGTTCGCTGCGGAAGATGAGTCATCGCCATTTATTCTCATCAGCTCAATTAATAGTGTTTTCTTAGTAGTGCGTGAAATACTCAGTGTGCAAAATGTTTTCCAGCAATCCAAATTATACGAAGCTCAAAACACATTTGAGATTGGCGATAAACAGGCTCAAGTTATTGGAGAAAAAGAAGGCAGAGTTGGCACAGAAATCAAGGTATGAAATTGCTAATTTCATCAAGGAAGGCAAAGCGGAAAGAGCTAAGATTCGCGTCGAACATATAATCAGGTAATTTTCGTATTTATTAGTATCGGGATACGGGAAAATTATAGCTGATAGTGTGTTTACATTATGTAAACAGTGAGTATTTACTTTAGGTTATATTATATTCTTTAGGGAAGACTACTTGGTTGAAGCAATGGAGGTTGTTGAAATGTATTGTGATTTGCTACTTGCCAGATTTGGCCTGATAACCCAAATGAAAGACTTGGATGAAGGCCTCTCAGAGGCAGTTGCAAGTCTTATTTGGGTAGCACCGAGATTGCAAGCTGACATACAAGAGTTAAAGATAATTGCTGATCTATTAACAGCAAAGTATGGTAAACCATATGCAGATAGTTGTCGTTCAGATGCTGAGTCTGCTGTCAGTGCAAAATTAAAGCATAAAATGTCCATTCAGAGTCCACCCAAGAAGCTCGTTGAAAAGTATCTCATTGAGATTGCCAGCTGCTTTAATGTTTCATATGAGCCTGATCCACAAGTAATGCAAGATGATGGAGTTCTTATTGATCTGAGCCAAGATAATAAGAATAATCTTGGTGGCGGTGGAGGAGGAGGAGGTGGTGGTGGAGCTTCCTATGGATTCATAGGCTACCCACAGCCACCACCATTACCAACGCCTTTCAGTTATCCAACGGTTAGTTATTCATTAACTCATTGTATCAACTACTTCAATATTTCTTGTAAATTATTTATAGGTGCCTGGTGCTAATGATGAAAATGCAACAGCTCCACCACCAGGCTATCCATATGGCGCGCCATTTTCTTATAATATTCCACCAGCAGGAGGTAATGACAATGCTAACAATGATGAGCAGAAACCAAACAACACTAGCTTTGTAAGTATGCTCTTTATTTTTCAACTGCATGTTTTAATACCTTACTTTTAGGATTTACCGTCGCCATATAATTTAATGTCTCCTGATGACAATATTAAAGTAATTTTTAGTTTATTCGATTGCTAGAAGTACAGATATTTAAACTATTTCTGATTTTTAGAAAACTACTGATAAACCGGTGCCTCAGCCTAGAACAAGTGCGCCCATATTCCCCGAGATACCTGATTTGCCTTCAGTGCCCACTGAAGCACCAGGCAACGACATTGACTTTGACGATCTCACTAAGAGATTCGAGGCATTAAAAAAGAAGAAATGAATCAAGTATGATTCCAAGTTACTCTTATATAATCATGTAAGTTGTTTAATGATTGCAAAATGCACACTAACGTATGTATAGAAGGCTTTAACTTATGCGGTTTAACAATATTATGTGAATATTATAAATATTTTTAATAATTACTTTATATACGGTTATAACGAATAATTAATGTTTTAATCGTTTGATAATATCACATAAAATAGGCAACCCTAATGACGTTTAAATATAAATCATTGTTCAAAAAGTTATTCACTTCTGTGCGAAACTACAATATACATTATTAAAACTGAGAGATTATGATTAAGTAGACTGAGAATTCGTATTTACTAATAAGTACTACGCAATTTGATTTATAAAATCAGTCTACTTTAATATTTTGATAATAATTGTGGCTATGTACCATTTGTCCTTTAAGGATTCTGCCATATTAATCACAAGAGCAAGAAGTATATAATTAAAATCATAGATTGTGAACATTGCGTGCTAAATTGCCAAGTTTCGCAACAAAACAAATGCATGGTCAGGACTCGTACATGAGACGCTGATAGTGAGGAAAAACTTCATACGTGGGCACATGTAAGCTGAATTCGAGCGCGACTAAAACTGCGAATTCAGCGCTCATCAATTCTTTACGATTTAAACGAAACACATTCTCAGTGCGCTCAATGAAAATGCGTAAAGCTTCCCCTTTGCCGTCATTCATTTTGGCCGAAAGTAATAAACATGCTGCCGCGCATAACTTGCGATTTTCCTTATTTATGAGCCCGCGCAAAATCAACTTTTCAAAGTAGACGTACGCCTGAGCCACAGTCACCAAATCGGTGCCGCATTCTGCTTTTGCAATCTTGCGCATCTCGCGCTTTAAACTGCGTAATTTACTGAGCGTTAATTGGATCTGCGGGAACTTTTCGCGAAATTTATCATTGATTTCTTTCTTAAGATCCGAAGGGCGCACGTAGTCAATAACCGATGTCATATACGATGAGAACGTCAGCAAAGTGCGATGCTTGCCGGCGATCAATTCCGGATCGTCCAACAGATTGGGATGATAGACCATTGGCGCATTTTCATCCTTTGTATCGGGCGGCGGAGAGATTGCCGCCACATGTGCGGTCGCTGCTCTCTGAACACCTTGGTCATACGAAAAACACCTAGAAATAATGAAAATATTCGTGTTGTGTGTTAACTCTCATGCAATCTAATGGATTAGTTATACACCATAATTACGACCAAGTCGCATTACTAAGCCAGTGCACTTTTAAACTACATAGAAAATGTATTTAAAGATGCATTCCCCAAAAATACCACATCATGCTGTAAGAAAACAAAGTAATAAAAAACCAACAATTAAACCAGCGCTTGCGACGCAATAAAGTAGCAATTCACGCGTGAGTCGTGAATTCAATTCGTGCACTCAATTGTTGTTAGTCAGTAACTAGCGTTAAAGTTTATGCGTTCAAGCAGACACGAAACGAATCTAATTTTAATCGATACAACAATGCATCGCCGCTCCCATTTAAAATCATCTCTCGCCTACAAAATTATCCTCTACATAGCGGCTGCTAAGCTAATAAAAAATGATTGATTGTGTTCGTTTACCATTTATAATCAGGCTGCCAAGTAATAACCTTAGTCCTAGAATCAAAAACAAAGAAGAACACCAAACGTGAAGTAGTATATCGCCACTTGAAAAACGAAATTAGTGAGACAGACAACGACAACACAAAATAATCGTAATCGTGAATAATGGAATGAGAGAAGTGTTGTTGAAATATAAAAAAGTAAATTTAATTGGCACGTGAGAAGCAACTGCGATCAGAGTTGGGCTGACCCATATAATTTTGAAAATCAAAACAAACATAGACAAAAAAAACGTGAAATTGGCTTAGTGCTAGACAAAATCGCAAGTGCACTAGTATCGGTTCGCGACCTTATTTGATATACATTTTTGCTCAATAAATCTAAAGCTCAACGATTCTAGTGCACTTGATATTTATACAATGTGAACACATCTTAATATTTGTATCATATATGTAAAAAAATATTTGCTTATGAGTTTCGAATGGAGTAGTTTAAGTAGTAAGTAGACTTTGGCACTAAAACAATTGCGCCGATGCCAACGTACTTGCTTAATCCACTGCAATCGCGAACATGAAAAGGATGATAGACAGCACACACATGTTGATCGGTTAGATCTTGTTTCTCACCTGGCAACCACATGGCGGCCGGATTTCGAGCGCTTTGACACACCCTCCATCGGCTCCTCAACGCTGTGCGGCTTTGTGGTGGTTCGCAAACGCGTCGGGACTAACAAATGCCCGTAGGATATCTCCTAAAGCAACTCAACATAGAATGGGGCTAGTTTATACATTCGATTCGCGTACTTGTCCTTCTTGGCCTTTCTCGATGCCGAACAAATCAAACGCATCCATGCCGTCCCCAAGGGATGAGAGCGGTCGTGGTCCTGATGTAGTTCGCTTGCGATTGCCATCCTTTCGCACTTCCGGTCGGGATGTCCGGGTGCGATTGTACGATAGAAACGAGCATATCATGAATGGTGTATGCCTGCTGGAAACCATAACGACTCGTTCATCCTTCAATCTCATGTTTTCATGCGGCTTGATGAACCGGGTCTCATTCTTCTGCACTTCCGGAATGCTTGGAGGTGCTGGGCTCATTTTATTTCGAACTACAAAAAACAGACGCAAGTTTGGGAGCAATTTATTAAACATTGATAGTGGCTACATACTTCCAATTGTTCCTATACTTTCCGAGCTGCTTCCGTAATGATGTCTCTCATTATCACTACCATAGGAGTTCTGATAAGCGAAACGTTTCTTCAATTTACTAGCGATTTTCTTATCGGGAAATTCATTGCCACTGGTGCCACTCCGCTCTCGGAATGGGCGTCCTTCTTCTAGTGTTTTATTTGGCGTTAGGACACTCTCTGAGTCGGAGCTTAAAGAATGAACGTCAACATTCTTTTGAGCCACCAACTCATGGCGACGATTTGCTGCATGCTCTGAGTCGCTGAAGCAGTCATCAGGACCATCGGATTCTTCGACTTTAGGTGCAGGTAGTACCTCTGACTTGGTAATGACACCATTACGAGGCAGAAGAGCCAAACGTGTATCGCGATAGGTGCCATCCAGCGAAATATTCGAGAGGAACGTGACCGCTGCGATTCTCCTCCGTGACCGGTTGCTGCGTTTCGATGAGTTTGACATGAATTGCAAATTGTTGTTGTTGTTCCAAACACACGAATCGTGGAGATTTACTCACTCCAGCAATAGTCAAACTGGAACTAGAAAGGAAATTTCCCAGAGAAAGAAGCGTGCTCTGCTTGCAGCGTTGCAATGTGCGTGATCTCTTGTTTTTGTTATGTCATAGGCTGGCTTTGTACGTCGAAATAGTCCAATTGCTAAGTTTTTCGACACGAAACGCCTGTGAATCAAAATAAATCGCCGACGACACTACGCTACCGAACCACATTTTCACCAATTCTAACATTAATACACCACTAACTTATCACCAGCGAGCAAACGAATCTCAATCGGTTCTTCAGTCGCCTGTTGAAGTTATTACGCCACTGGGAATGTATTTTTGTACCGATCTATTACGTACACACAGCTGCGAGAACACTGCAGGTCTACGTTGTTTTGTATTATGACTGTCAGGAATAGCAGGACTGCAGTAATAATCGACCACGCTCCACTCCTCGCGAAAACGCACTGAATCAATTACTTACTGATGATGATTACTTCGGTAGCAAACAGCGAATATGCACTTGCGACATTCCACATTCTGAGCACGTTCGAAATTACACTCTCCAGATTTTCATATGGAATCGTTATAGAGTTTTACGTTTGTTATTATTCTAGTATTCTCTTGTGTTTACATACGCCGAATATCTCAATCATTTATTTTGTTTTTTTAGCAGGATTGTGCGCAGTAGGACAGCTCTGTTGCCAATTATTTTAGTGTTTATTTTATATATTTAAAATATTATGAATGAAGTCAAATATATCAAACATTAATCTTTAAACTTAGGTCTGCTCTACATACATTTGTTAGTGCATATGCTATCATCAAAATAGCTTGCAGCGATGATAGCACAATTATCATAATTGTATTTTTCAAGCATTTTTCTACTGAATATTTAAATATTCTTGTTATTCCCAGTTAAATGATGTTGATCGAGCTACATTTAATTCATTTATTAACAGAAAGATTAGTTATTAGGAGTTAAAACATCTGATTTAAATCTGCCGCCATTAGATTTTTTCCGTACAACCATGCGTCATATCAATATACGAATTTTTCCGATCGTCAGCAGAGGCCTCCGAAAGTCTCAATGTTTCACAGACAGAGAGCGCAAAGCACGTGTACATGCGTCGAAGAAGGAGGTGGTATACATGGGAATGAAAAAAGGCCTTACAATCAAAAAGTGCTGCACGTGCCGTGATTGCCTGGACGGCCGGGATATAATTTATCAATTTAAGAAGTGATAAAATGTCTTTATAACCAAGAAAACAACACTGCAACAATGGTTCAAGTAAGTCATAACACGTTCATAACCTTAGTGACGCACACGTTGTCGGCAAGACGCGTTTTCCCGGAGTGAAAAACCCTCACACCACTATTTTTTCACGTAGCATACGCAAGGGAAAAAAGATGGCGTACAGATTTTTATGCAAATCAATCATGGTGTATCCAAAACGGATTTGAGTTTGTGAAACATAGTGTTTGTGTTGTGAATAACCTCAACTCGTGCCTAAATTGCTCAAATTGCCATTAATCGGGCTATGTGCGGCTGTGATTTCGTGAATATTTATTGTGTTTGTTTTGTAGGCGCCAGATATTGAGATGGGGCACAAGGACTTGCCGCAGGCGCTTGTTTTGCTCAGCGAGATGAACGTGAGTGCTCAGCATGTGGCCACTCTTGTGGACAACATGCTTGTGAAAGTAAGGAAAGGTGAAATCAGCACTGATCAGGGCTTGAGTTTCCTTGAGATGAAATATAACATGTTACTGAGTTACCTGATTAATTTAACGTTCATCGTTTTGCGGAAGTGCTCTGGAGAGAGCATTGAGGGTGATCCATGCATTGATAGGCTGATTGAGATCAGAACTGTGCTTGAGAAAATCAGACCAATTGATCACAAACTCAAATACCAGATTGACAAGCTGGTCAAGACAGCTGTGAGTGGTGCTAATGCTAATGATCCCAGCATGTTCAGGGCAAATCCTGATAACATGATGGACAATAGTGATGTGGATGAGAATCAGTCTGATGATGAAGCTGAGGATGGTGAAGGGAAAACCAAGGAGAGTGGTGTGTATGTGCCTCCCAAATTATCAGCTGTGCATTACACAGGTAAGAAGCCAAATCATGTAACACAAACCAAACACATATTCATTTTCATGATTGGATTTTCAAGGTGATGAAACTGTACAAGAACGCAATAAACGGCTACAAGAACGCAATAAAAAGGCAGCGCTTTCATCCGCACTTATGGATGAATTACGAGAGGAATATTTGGACGCTCCAATCGAAATAAATCAAGGCAATCGCGCACAACAGAAGATTTCACGTGCAGCAATCGAACGACAGAAATACGAAGAGGAATATTTAACGCGTTTGCCCGTCAATAAGAAGGATAAACACACGCGTAATCAACTCACAACTATACGCAGTATCGGTGATGAAATCGTCGACTTCGGCGAGAAAACTGCGGGCGGTAATAGTGGTATGAGTAAACGCAAACGTCCCGGAAAATCGAAAACGCCAAAGCGCATCAAGCGTAAGCGCTTCCATTAATCTACTCTCGTTGCAAAACGTCTTATGAATTTCCAATAACGATAATTTCACGATAACTACATGCATAATAAAATGCAATCCAGAAATATTTTAACGGTTTGCGTTGTCGGTTTGGAGCGAAGAAGTACGGAGCGTGCATATTTTCAACGAACTCCGCAAATAAGGCGTTTATTTGTCTGTGATATGAAATAATGAGACAAACACAGACATTGCATTAATGGAATGAAGTGCTTTTCAAAACCTAACAAACAAAAACAGATGATAAATAACTTTCGCATAACGTGCAATCGTTGGTCATACTGAAAGAAGAGTTTTTTCTAAGAGGAGGAAGAAGAGTGTTGAGAGAGTTATGCCAAAGTTATTTGTGATGGATGTTTATATCATTGATATATTGATGATGAAATCGCAGCTTATTAGAAGAGAGAGGAATCATAATGTAAATGAAACAAATTGAAAAGAGCTTAAACCCCAGTTGCCTACGGTGACCAAACGTTTCAGTTTGCAAAATTCGATTAATTGATTAAATTACTTAACAAAATTTCTCCTTGATTAACTTCTAATTGCTTCAATTATTCACTATAATGAGAAAAAAAGTATAATGGAAAAAATTAAATTCAAAAAGTCGTACATATAATGGAAAAAAATTACAAAAATACGTAGTAGTTTGTAGCAAGTTTCGAGATAAATTGTAGTTTTGTGTTCTCCGAGTGGAAACAATTTCGGTGTAAATCTTTCGGCTATCGACCTTTTCGCTCCGTCGTATATTCATTTCTTAATTAGGAGTGTCAATCGCGTTGCGTTGAACATTTTAGGCATTTTTCTTAAGACTTTCGGCTATTATCTCATTAAACTCTCCGTACGTTGATTTGAATTGCTTTGGTTATTACTTATGTTGATTAATATTTTCGTTTCACAAATGGTTATTGGTTACCAATCGATATTTTTTCTATTTTATAGCTGATATATATAGAATGTGTGAACGAATGACAGTCGCGCATTTATTGATATTAATTAATTCTATAATTATATAACAAGATATATAATTGGTATATATATTTAAAAAAAGTATAATATTAAAGGTTAAAAAAAAAAAATAAAATAGAGACTGAATATTTTTACTATACATTATTCATAACAATGCAGTTACAACATGGAAGAATTTCAATAACACTTGTACACAGCCACAATATTTCTAGGGTTATTTATATTAGCTTTTTACTTTATTACTTGTTAGATTGAATCACATTACAAGCATTTGAATGGAATGAATGTGATTGTAAAATCTGCCAATGGCATTCTAGACGAGCTAATGAGAAACATTCAAACAAACTATAATTTCATGCTAATATAAATCACGAAAGAATGTGGAATTATAGTATAAAAATAAGCGGAATATATTTTTATCTTAAATTTTACTATTCAGGAAATAGTAAATTTCTATTGAATGATCATTTCACACGAACATGTCGTAAAACTTAATTTGTCTATGAAAACAAGACAACAAAATGATATATCTGAGTTATATTTGAATTTTAAGTCATCTCATAAGAAAATTGATTTAGTCGTTCATAAACTCTGTATTGCAACATTAATTACATTTATTCATTTGCATGTAAAAATTGTATAAACAAATATTAGGCAATGCAAATAGCAACAATTTTTGTAGAATCGTATATACACATTTTTGCAATACGTATATTATGCTCGTTTCGTATTCAGTTTACAAAACGTTCGTTTAGGCCAAATATTTGACGAATAATACCTTAAGTCGCTCGTTTTCGTTTCGATTGACAATTAACTTTGCTATTTTTCTATAGACCAAATGTTATTCCAATGTATACGTTAGATTCTTTTTTAAATCTTTGCCTCCCATAGCTTTTTCTAGTTCAACTGGTTATTGTTATTAGGGAAATGTTGCGTCCCCAGTTGAGACAAGAAAATGAATATGTATTAGAAATGACCTAGGGCAACACGTTATCAATTGCTTTTTCTTAAAAGACGATATTCTATTTGTAATTTCTACGCAATCAAATAACAAGAAAAACAGGAGACGAATCACGCACCATAATAATATTTTTTAGAATGGGGAGGCGCAAACATTGAAGCTATTTATTGTTAAGATTATAATTACAAAGAGGTTGTTTGTTAATACAATTGCTTCATGTTTGAGGCCTCTCTGGCAAACGCAAATATAAAAATGGAAGAACATCAAAATACTAATTGTTACCAATAGCACTTAACAGAGAGTGACGAATCGAATTAATAATCAATTTACGTTATTGTTAGTCCACTTATTATTATTATTATTGTCATTATTATTGCTTTTTTAGTTTGGAATAATTTGTTTAAGACTATGTATCTTAATTATGTTTACTTGGCGATTAATGTTATTTTCTATTTATCTATTTCATTATTCATTATTAGTTATTATTGGTTACTTATAACACGTATTTTAAGATTTTTTACTTAGATGTACATTCTGATGATTGGATCAGAATCCCCTCAAAAAAATTCTGGATGTAGACGCGATGAATCAGTAGCATTTTCGGCATGTATGGAAAAAAGTTTTAAATTAACACACGTATGTCTACATAATAATTACGGATATAAAATAATCTTTAGGTAAACAAACTGCTACTGAAATGTAAAATTAAGCTCAATTGTAAAAGTATTTGTAAACAATCATTTATTTTCAGTTTTGATTTTATCTCTTGTCATTCTGGATAATTTATATTTTATGGCTTTAATTTAAAGGATTATTTATTATATATCAACTATTTGTAAACGTGGGATGTGATTGATGGAGACCTATGGTTTAGTATAAGGTCCTTTCACTTCCTTGGGCAGTGATCCATCTGTGTATTCACCACGCATAAAGTTGTAGGATATGAAACGTTCACGTCTTGAGCAACTCATCTTTTTGGTTGCTTCTTTTAAATTATCATCAAGAAATTTGGTATTAACGCGTGGATTTACCATTCCTTTCATTCTTCTGTACAGCCCGGACTTTTCTTTTGGTGCGTGTATCTGAAAGTGTATGATTAGTTTATGAATTACATGTTTATAATAACGTACTCCTTGTAGGATCATCGCTTTTGGTGGCATATAACTAGCTTGCATTGAAGTTAGAAAATGAGGACGAGTAAAGTGATCATTTTTTAAAATTGTGGGAAAGTTATTCCAGCTTTTCCATCTTTCATCACTCTCATCAGGTGTTGGTCTGAAAGTAGCATGATTAATTCAATGATTAATTATTTGGTTTGTCGATTACGTATATCCGAAGAAACTAAATTTTTGTTTGTAGTAAATTCCGCTGTCATCAACAAAATCTTCTTTTAGATGCAATTGATTGGTCATCAGATGATACGTGCTTTTATAATTACAATCGCATTCATATTCCTTCTCATATTTAATGCTTAGAGGAGACTCTTCTTCTTCAATGTGCCAATTGTGAGTTTTAACGCCTTTTCTATATAAATTTTTATATGTTAAATGATGAACTCCCTTGTTTGCTTTGTTAGTAGGCCTGTAATATTCCAACTATTAATGCATAAAAAAGCAATCTTATTTATTTGCTTACAAGGAATGGGAAAACCATGGCTAAATACAAGTTGAACAATTTATTCAAAACATCAGTCAATTAAAATAATTGACTTATTACAATATTTATAAATCAGTTTGATGTTTCAATATTTCTATTTAAAAAAAAACGTTCCAAAGGTGAAATATCAGCACAGGTTGATATTTCAACCATACATTATTGTGAATTTAAAAACATAAAACTTTTAAATTCAAATTAATTGGAAACTTTGTATTTGTATTACAATACGTTGGTGTCGCTGTCGGGTCCTATGCAATGGTAGACACAACCTCCATTCAGTTATCTCAGATCAGTCCTCAAACAATCACAACAAATCTGAGCGGTCGTGAAGGGTTTAGTGTTATTATTTTATATTGTTATTTTATGGTTAATTATTATGTCAGAAGACAGTTTTGTTACGGAGCCCCCTGAGGCGGAGTGTAAACATGAAGTACAACAACCACAAGAACCTCAGACGACAACTGAGCCTGAACAGATCCAGCAGCAGGAACAGCAAGTGAATTCTTCAGCTAGTACAACCATACCAAAACAAGAGCCAGCTTCATGCCAAACAAATCTACAAAGAATTAAACAAAGAAAGCAGACAGTGCTTGCATTTCCACATACAAGAAAGCTAATTAAGTTATCCATCTACTCCAAGTGTCAGGTACAAAGAATACACTTCAAATTAGACCTATTTTCATTTGTTTACATTTCAAGGCAGAGGGATGCCAGTGCACTGGTTGGAAGAAGACTAATCAATTAGTCACCAATCCACAGTTTACAGATAGCTGTAGATGTGAGCATACTTTAGAATCACATATTACACATTTAAGGAGTAAAAGTGAACAGGAACTAAACAAATTATTAAGGATGGCAGTAGATGTTGAGAGCATGTATACTGCAATGAATCAGGAGCAGTATCCCGATACACATAAAGTATATAGTTATTTGTTTAAGGTATGTCAATACAACATACATATCTGAACCCAGAATTAATTACTTCTCTTTGCAGTTACTTAGGAAATGTATTTTAACATTAGAAACACCAGTAATTTTGGGGCCTTTGGGTTTACCACCATTTGAGAAACCCTCCATTCATAAAGCCATAACTAGTTTTGTAATGTATAAGTTTACAAATCTGGCACAACAAGAGTGGAACACAATGCATGAATTAGCAAAGTTTTTCCTGCATTGTTTAAACACTTGGGACTTTCCATCTCCAAGTAAACAAAGAAATACTGTAACTCAGGATGAGGCTACAGTATACAAAATAGCATACACCAGGTAAAGAACTAAGCATTATTAAGTGTAATTGTATTCAAGTTAAATTGGATTTCAGGTGGTTTGTATTCTGCCACGTTCCCGCTTTCTGTGATTCATTGCGTCATTATGACACTACTATGGTATTTGGTAAAACGTTACTGCGAGCTGTATTCAAGTTTATTAGGAAACAAATAATGGATCAATTTCACCAAGAGCGCGATCGGATGACAGTGGAACGACGTAAAATGATTCTGACACATTTTCCAGCCTTTCTTAACACACTGGAGAACGAAGTTTATTCGGATACGTCTCCTATATGGGACAGCGAATTTAAACCGCCTCCATCTGTACAACTACAAAATCTAATCGAATCTAATAAGTTGAAACGTAATTTACGTCATTCTTATGTAGATTGGTTGTTATCATGGGTTATTTACGTTTTCAGAGGCTACAAAAAGAGCTGCTGAAGTAACAAAGCCAGAAGAAACAACGACTTCAGCAGGAATGTTAAGTCCGACGAGAGAAAAACGTCGGAAAGTTGAGGAAGAGAGTGATGATATTTCAAGTGAAACGCTGGCTGAAATTCTGGAAGTTATTTCTGATCCCAATTACATGACAGGACCTGAGGTAATATTTTTCATATTAGCTTCTAATCAAGTTTCACTAATCAGGATGTGATTGCATAGATGATTTTCGCCGAAGAAGCTCCAGCTCGTGACGAAGACGCTCGTTTGGAAGAGAAGAACAAGATTATTGAATTTCATATTGTCGGTAACAGTTTGACTGAACCTGTTTCGAAACAAACCATGTTATGGTTGATCGGCCTACAAAACGTCGTCTCGCATCAATTACCACGGATGCCGAGAGAATATATAACGCAATTCATCTTCGACTCCAAGCATTCCACGCTAGCACTGATCAAGGACAAGCAACCGATCGGTGGGATCACGTTTCGAATGTTCAAATCTCAGGGTTTTACGGAAATCGTCTTCTGTGCGGTGACGTCTTCTCAGCAAGTCAAAGGCTACGGTACGCATCTAATGAACCATTTGAAGGATCACCACATTCGCCATAATATCTACCACTTTTTGACCTATGCCGATGAGCTGGCCATTGGATATTTTGAGAAGCAGGGCTTCTCGAAAGAAATCAAACTGCCGCGCCCAATGTACCAAGGATACATTAAGGACTACGAAGGAGCGACGCTGATGCATTGCGAATTAAATCCTAAGATTATTTACACACAAGTGACCTCCGTGATTTGCAAACAGAAAGATATCATTAAACAACTCATCCACAAAAAGCAGAGCACAATAACAAAAGTCCATCCTGGACTGACATTCTTCAAAGAAGGTATTATCAGTTTCATTATTTTCTTAAGTTCTTGAACTGATTGTTTCTATCATTTTAGGTGTTCGAAGTATTCCTATTGAATCAATACCAGGTATTGAAGAAACTGGTTGGAAACCGGCTGTTCGAGTGACAAGAGGCGTACAGCATATTGAGGAATCAAAGGACATTGAAGGTTTGGCAAAGTTGTTGAAAGCTGTACTGAATGCGGTACGAAATAATTCGTACGCATGGCCATTTAAAGAGCCAGTTAAGATTGAGGAAGCTCCATTCTATTTTGATATGATTAAATATCCAATGGGTGAGTACCACTTTGTTGACATTGCCAGGAATAGAAATTGAACAATTTCGTTTCAGATTTGCGAACAATGGGAGAAAGACTAAAATCTGGGTATTACGTGACACGTCGTCTGTTCATTGCGGATATGACACGAATTTTTACAAATTGCACAACATATAATTCGTCTGATACCAAATACTACCAATGTGCTGTTAAGTTGCAGCAGTATTTTGAAACCAAAATGAAGGAGCTGGGTTTATGGCATAGGTAAGCAAGGGATACATGGTTACTAAATGTCTGATAAGTATACACAGAGATAAATATTGCTTGTTATGTTTGGAACTGAGAATGAATAAGGAGGAAAAAGCCTACGTTATGTTATTTAAAGTACAATTAATCATTGTTGGCTAACAATGTGCAACGGAAAAGTTTTATTTTTCAATATAAATCAAAATGAAAATCACATTGACATAGAGTCATTCTACATCTATTCCAGTTTTGCTAGACAAGCTGAAATTAAGTAATTATGTAGAATCCTGCTTTGGGGGTAGTTGAGAAACATGCAGGAGGTGTTTTAAATGTTCAAATATATTTTCAAGGCACAACCGCTCAACGTCTTCCTTTTCTGCAGCTAATTGAAGCACAGCTATTGGAACTTTAGTGTTAATCATAAAGGCCATTAAATGCCCCTTGCGGCAATCACTGCTAAGGTCAACAACATTTAATTCTAGTTTCAAAGCTTTCACAAGTTCTTCCAACTGCTCCATAGTATGTGGTGGATTAATATACTCTTTTATTGCATTGTATTGTATCTGCTCTTCATCCATGAATTCCTTGAGATGCAAGGGGAAGTCAGATAGCTTGGTACTCAATGGCACTGTCCTTGTGCTATTGAAGAACTGAATAGCTTGATCATCTGTCTCACACAATTTAAGCTGCTCATTCTCCTGTTCTTTAATTAAATTTGGAAACAAAGACTTGAATCTTTCCCACATCAATTTGGCAACATTCTGCTTAGCATGACGTTTTGTAGTAGCAGTGCTTCGAGTAAGTAGAGACATTCCTATTTTGCACTCAAATGTAAAGATTTTATTGTGTGCTGGCCCATCATCAAAGATCAACTCATATACAGGTGTGGGCAGATTATTCTCCATGCACAAATCATCAAGCAGGCCAATGTAATTGATGGTTTGTGGAAGTTCAACATCATCCAAGGCTGATGTTTGAGCTTTTGAAATTGTTATTGGTATGTCATCAAGCTGCTTGCAATCCTTTAGAATTGTTAAGGCATTTCTAGACGCTTCTTGCTTAGCTTCCTTTTTAGATCTTCCTCTTCCTGAAATTGTCATTGTGAAACAAGTTGAAATATTAAGAAACTATTACCTTTAGCAGAGACCCCCAGTACTTGGACCAAGTATTCAAACATATTTTCATGAGTTCCCTCATTCTGTGTGATCAGTGTAAAATCAGGGCATCTTCCACATCTCTTCACGGACAATTCTTGTAATAACATCGCAGGTGTCTTATTCGTCATAGTTAAATTTAATGTTATTTACACACTTCAAATGCATCTTAACGTTACGGACAGCTAGGTTAAATTGAGTTGCAATATGCAGTTACGCCTACGCGTGCTTTTTCTTTGGGAAATTATTTATTTCCACTGATTATATATTGATAAGATAGCAAAGGCCTTTGTTTATTATTGTGACGCCGAAATAAAAAAAACATGGTAATAATAATAAACTTTTAAATCTAGCCATCTCCGGTAGTGGGCTTGATTGGTGCTGCCCTCTACGTGCGTCGATTTGATTGTTGTCAGTCGTTAGCGTTAGTTTTCGGGAGAAGAATAATTGTTGTTTTCGGGTGTAATAACAATTAATCAAGTGCCAAATGGTCGTGCAAGACCTTGAGAGTAAAAAGACAATACCAATACAAGAAGAGCCCCGCAGTCGCACGCCGTGAGTCCTTCAGAATTGTTCCCGCTACTTTACACATGTAAGTACACACATACAAGTCTTATTGGGTTTATGATAATCTAAGGCCGGCGGAAAACTGAGATTATTTACTTGCGCATTGTTTATGTTGTAAAATAACCGAATCGCGGAAACTATTATAAAGCGCAGCCACGAAACAAAGGAAGTATTCAAGGTTTCCTTACAGAATTATGAATTTTCATATGCAAATACCGGCCACAGGTTCCAACCTGAAAATGAGTTTCACTTCCAGTCATGCATGATAAGTCATGTTTTCAAACTAGTACAAAATGCATGCACAGATAATGCAATCAGAATTTGGTCTTATTATTATGCATGAACGAATCATTGTGGTGACTGGTATTATGCAGATGATGCGTGATTGCAATTATATAATATGTATTATACATGTAATTGCATTTGGCCATTTAAGCGGATCCGCCATGATGGAAATAATTATGCCCCTAGTCGAATTCAGTTGAATGCGTTTCCGTGACATCTAATTCATGAATTGCAAATTTATAAGCGTATTATCCATCCATCACTTCGCGAGCATTGAGAACAGAGCGCCAGTCGACCTTAGAGGACGTCTGCTTTTTATCGCGAAACAAACAAAATGCTAAACAGCTGATGTTTTACATGGCTGAAAGACAATTGCTTGCCGACGGTATTGAATCGCTCGTCTCTAAGGTGCATTGTCATTATCACATTATTTTTGTTTGCACTTTTGACAACGCGTGTGTATCAAGTGATTGCAGCTCCACTAGCAACGCATCGTTTATTAATGTAATTGCATCATTGTCGTATTGTTGTTTTTAATTACGTTGCCTGAATCAGCTTGCTCGTCGGCGGTAATATTAATTATGCTACTGCCATAATTATTTTATTATAGTTACTATGCATCCATAATTTGAATTTGCGTAAGGAATTAATTCAATAATTCTCAACTTAGCGGGCAGTTAGGAACCGGTAATAATTTATTCTGGAAAGTTAAATGCTATAAGCGTATAAACGTTTGCAGTGATAGATTTTCAAATCCTTTAATATTTATGAAAATCAATATTTAAATTCTAGTACAAATACTATGCAAACTGGATGCGAATGCGTGCGTTGGTAATTGAACGCAAATAATTGATTACCTTTGCAGTACAAACAAATTAAATCAATGCTCACTCTCACGGGAGAAAGAATAGGAAATTTTAATTTAGAGTTAACAACTGACCCAATATTAATTTTCATCGAAAAAGTATGTCAAAGTACCAACTATTGAACATTAACAAATTCGTATCGCAATTTGACGCTGGTTAACAATAATTTCACGATTAGGAAGTGAATGTTTAATTAACAATGTGTTAATTACTCCATAAAACATAATTGTTAAGTGTTACTTGGCGCAGTTAGAAAAAGGCTGAGTATAGGAAACAAATCAAGTAGAGCACCGAATTTCAAAATAGTATTTGAAATTATTATTTAACCAACGCAGCTTTCTTGTCCTAAAAACGCAATCTTAACTATTACCTAATAATGTATGAAACTATACTCAACTGCTTAAAATGTAAGCACGGTTAAACAATATTCTTCTAGCTGAATATGAAAAAAGTGTTTATACAAATTATTCCTAATCTTGTCACCATGGCAATGATAAGATAAGATGGTTACAGTTATCAGTAACCGAATTTGCATTACACTTTCCCTTGATAGTCAAACCTCACAAACATTGTTGCATACGATTGCAAACACGATGCTGGTAACTAACAGCAAACTGTGGTAACAACAACAGAGCGTCACGTGCAAATGGTCCGATGTGCACGTGCTAACCAGTTAGGTACGGATGGCATTAAATGTTGTTGTTCATTCATATTTGAACCCTTGAGGTCGAATGTTAATTCGGTTAATTCTCGCATGATGTTGCAGCGTGTACTTCAACTTAATTTACTTAACGCGATTCGATTCCGTATATGCGAATTATGCAATAGGAAGTGGCATGACTTGCTGTGAGTTGTTAATATCTAAACAATAGAGATATATGTCAATTGATTACCGTTGCGAATCAAGTTGAAGTTCAAGTTTGATGATGATTAAAGGCCAGCGCAAATCTCTTGTGTAATTTCAACAATTTCAACGCTATGTCAATTTTGCACAAGTTTCAATATTATCCTTATTATTATGATAAGACGTTGTTCGATCTAGGACTACGCGCGAGGGTATTCAATATTTAATATCTTATGTCAATTGACCAAGTTATGCGACAAAAAGTTGAAGGTATAATTGGACTTTTCCATAATTCATGGACTTTTCAATGGAAACAACCATACTGATTAATTAGCATGTGGAATGCGAAATACAAGACGTTAGTTATATTGAATAAATAATGAGTTTATTCGCGCGGTTATCCGGTCGAATACAATAAGACGTTGACAAAAGTACAATTGGCGCATTTATTAAGAAAGTGACGGTTTGAAAAATTTGGAATGCGTTGAAAAAACATTGCGAATTTACGTTATCGCCAACCTCGCAAATTTCTACGACATGATTGTCGTCAATAAATGGCAACAATCTCAGCACGTGCATTGCTTTGCGGGGAATATTCGTTGCTCAATTGTCTAAGTAGACGCATTGATAACATAAAAAATGTATTTGGGTATTGCAATGATCCAAAAATAACAATAGTAATTTCAGCCACAGATTAATCGTTATTCCAAAATATTCCAGTCGGTTGACAAGTAAGATATTAACGGAAATACACTCATTTACTTACTTTCTATTTTTCAATTTAGTTTATTCACCGACATAAATTACAATTTAGTTAAAAAATATGTTAAAGTCCCATTAACATAGGTAAATATTAACGTGCTGTTGTTTATTATTCAACAACAATTCCATTAGTAAATTGTAATTGCTTTTAGCAACAAAAAAATACATTGAAATGACATTTTAATTGAATTTACAAGATAGGCTTAACCATTTTTCGATGTTGCGAAATATTCAATTACCGTTTAATTATTTTTTGAAGTTTTGCAAATGAGACGTTAACAAAAACATACAATACTCATTTGCAATTCGTTGATAAGTTTTCTAGTTTTGCGTTACTATAAAAAAAAAACGTATTGCGGCTTAAATGATTATTGAGTAACACTTATTGTTTGTTATTTTAAATTGCAATTTTATTTACACGCAAGATGTTAATGAAAACACGCTCAATCGCAATTTATTGATAAGTTTTTGATTCGCGTCGGTATAAGAAGTTGATTATATAAACATTGAACATGAACACGGCAATCATAGGTAGTGGATGCAAACATGCGCTATTGCGATAATATAATTATTAGCACGCTTCGTTGTTTCATGTATTAAGTAAACGGCAATTGCGCGGACAATGCAAATGGTATATTGTTCTTTCATTGTCCACCATTATAAATAGCATGCTTGAGCAAATAACGTCTTCAGCTCAATGCGTTGCAATGCGCAGTAAAAGTTTACGACGTCAAATATTTAATTGTTGATTCAGAACTTTCTAATATTAAAAAAAGAAGAAAAGAAAATGGAACGTAGCGTATGGCATTCGTAGCGTAAGTCACAACACAGTCCTTGACAATCGTACGCATATTTTTGCTACTGGCTGGTGCGCTTATCAGCCGACTGAATGATAATTATCATAACTTCTCACACAGCCGAAAACGCGTAGCGTCACATCGAATCTATACCCACATCGATGTTAATTAGTTTAATGGCGAGCGATTTCAAGTGGAAGAAAACGATATATTGTAATAATTACACACGTTTACGTGGAACTCGACTCCAGACGCTGTTATTTATTAATTTGCGGCACAGCAACGATTTAATTTCATATATGATAGATAGATAGATAGATAGATGCGCTAAGTCGCTTCGAAATTAATTAGTTGATCGTAAAAAGAGTACTTTTTGGTGTTTGTTGTTTATCTGTCTGCGCGCGTGCATTGATAAACAATTAATAAAACATGGCAAAACAATGGTGCGTTAACGACAAAAGCGGCAAAGCGCAGTAATCTTCGAAAAGCACACTTAAATATCAAATACCAATGTAATTGGCGAATAAAGACAAACAAGCCATGCGTATTTATGACGCAAGCAATTAATTGCGACAGCCGCTCATTATGTGATTTTTATGGCGTGCGAGTTGATTGTCAGGTAGCATCAAAAATTCGATTAGCATGCCCAAATGTCCGCAGACAAGGAAATTGAATTCTAATGTCCCGAATTCACCTTAAATCGTGAAGATAATCGTACGATAGCTTTTTGTACTTCGCTTGTCGAATCGCTGTTCAATTATTCAACCGAATTTCCTTCATAACTTATTCAGAGCTAATGAAATGGTATAAAGCATGAAACGTTTTATCAATATTACACTATGAGTTGTCTGTTCGGTCAGAGAGAGGTCTGGGTATTAAAAGGTGGGTTATTAATGAAAAAAGGGGTAAACAAATATTCATTCATTTGGTAGTGCATTTTAATTATGGGAATAGAGAGGGAATTTGGTAGTTATTAATTACTGGATGAGGTGTAATGCAATAAATAGTTTATGCAAATTTAGGCGGTCGGATAGTTTCGTGTGTTTGCGTATGTAGTTATGCAATGACATTAATTGAACAATTTGATTTTTATGTCGACATCAATTCTATTCGAAATGTTATCATTATCATTACTGGGTTGAATAATGATGTTTTTAGCTAACACAAGTCATTATTGAGTAGTTTACATGTAATTGCTGTACATTTTTTATACAGTTTAGCTAAATTGTAAAAATTCAAAGCGTCTCCCACGGTTTTGGTTGATTACAATTTTTTAACAAAAACATTTTCCGGGCTTCGTAGGTTTTGGTTGTGGCGATTGGAAGTTGACGATACAGAGTGGAAAATTTATAAATTTATAATCGAAGGCAAGAAATTAATTGACTAACGTCTATTCAATTATTTCATAATTGATAATGAGTTTCGAAAAAATTAAAACTAGCTTTGAACGCGCATTTGATTAGGAAAATTTTCCAAGAGTGATAAATTTAAATGCGACCAGAAGAAAATTACTGATTGAGGTTTAATTATTTTAAATTGGGTACTTAAAATTTTATGAGTCATTATTTTGAATGATTTTATTTAATTTATAGGAATTATTTCAGGATTTTTAGAATGTGCTGTAGGTAGACTCATTGAGATGAGTCTTTCTTCACTTTTACAAACATTCTCTGATTCATAGTAAACACTCACTCGTTAATTGCAGAGATAAATATTTATTATCAGTAATTTAATTACGAATTTATTTATTTCCGTTTTAAAATGCGAAATGATTCAAAATTTCAAGTGGGTTTTTTGATCTCTTTCAAGTATTAACAGTATTCAAATTTGGTATGGTGATTTCATTCCGGTTCAATAAGGTTAATTAACTTTTAATAAAATACTTGTTATGAGTTGCAGTATTATTATATAAGAGTTGAAAAACAAGTATGAAACATTAATAATTGATCTCTCCTGCGGCACTGCTTTATTCGAATTTTGGCTTGACTACAACATGAATATTGCACATCAAGTGTGTTTCATCATAAAAATGCCTTAGAATGTGCTAGAGAACTTGATAGAAAATGTGTTTGTGAAATGCATCTAGACATTTCTAGGAACCACGTAAAATAAATAAGACAGATAAACATAATCAATCGGGCACAATAACAAAATATACAATGGAATGTTTGGTTATTTCATAGGTGTTTATTTTAAGATCATCATACATTTTAATAAAATACATTTGCTGTTGTCATCAAGTTTCCTCTGCTGCCATCAAGCATTGCACAAATATTGTTCAATTAATTATGAAATCTCTCTCGGATCGTCTAAAAGATAATCACATTATTACAAAATTAGTGAATGTAATTTTTCATTCGGTTGTATCAACACACATTTCTCATGAGCCATATTCATTCGCCTTTTATTCAGCTCTACAAATGTAACTAACTTGATCTCCTTGGGATCTCGCTTACTCAATTTCAAAAATTTTCATTCTCAAAATGGAAAAGTCTTGCTATGACTGCGTATATATTGTACATAGGTCTATAATACGTATGCCTAAGTTAATCAAATCGATATCAAACGATATCACAACACATGGCTGTACACGTAAAATCGTCAACCGATTCTACAACAAATTGAAAACCGCTTTAGAGTTTTCATTACAAATTGGTATTAATATAATAATTGGCTATGCGTGTCGTTCTGTCTAATTAAGTACAATTCGTTTACACACTATCTACATTTGCGCATACTTCTGTCTCAGCAATGAGCTAACAAACTGCGCAAATTTGCGACTAGAAAACGGTTTAAATTGCTGCCTGGAATGAACAAGAAATTATTCTATTTATACATCTCCAAAAATATGTTGTATGTTTCATTTCGCAACATTGCACTCGACGATGAATTACAATATCTCGTAAGGGCGGAGGAAGCGCATAGTTGCGCTTACTTGCATATAATAAACTAGGTAATTTCAGTAGTTGATTAACAAGCTATTAAAAACGAACTTCCAAGCACACCACACTCGTACACATTCAAGCGCTTGTGCAAATATTGAGCGCGCAATGCGTGGGCGCACATACAATTAATAAAAGAGATGACATAATGCCGTTGGGCCTTTTGTTGCTGCAATTCAACTGGCGAATTTTAAATAGAATACGCATATATAACAATTGCTACGCCGAATTGGGGCTATTGTTGAATCGAGGCGATAATATAGATCAGGTGATGGCCGATTGAGTTGCGCAAACGACAAGAATCGCAAACGTTTGCAAACTTTCAACTTGATAAACGCGCCTCGCCAGTTTTGTTAGAACATTTTTGCAATCGCTTTTGGCGCACGTGAATGGCAGGCGCATGATTACAGAAAGTGTATGAAGTTGTTTTGTTTGTACATTTTGTTATTGAACAGTTATGCAATAATGAATGATAAGTGAAACAAACAAATCACATGGAAACGACAAGATTTTGGCGCGCGCGCGCGCACATTCACATTTATTCATTCATTCATTTTATTCGCTCTGGTTCATTGATTGTGACCCAATTGCAAACAATTAAAGAACATGCGCATCCTGGATGAACTTGTAAATTCTAATTGTCAATGTTAACAACAATTGCGCGAGCGTACATTGCGTCTATTAACAACGAGTCAACAATGGTGGTAATCATAATAAAAAATGTGAGCGTGTTTGATAACTAGGAAGTCCGCTCGCAATTGTACATCAATATAATATTATTATAAATGCATTATGCATTAGGGCGAGCGCTAAAATGAGGAGAGCACATAAAGGAAACAGCATACACATGATGAACATATAAATAATCGGAAAAAAAGCTTGTATATTAAATTAAATTCTGCATCACAATTCGATTTCTGCCATCTCCACTCTCTCTCTCTCTCTGTGTATGTCGTGTCGGTAAATCAACATTTACAATCAACTTGAACTTTATGCCGCTTTAATTAATTAATCGTGTAATTAACAATATTTTGTTAACTCCTTATGCATTATCACTTGCAACGAGGAAAGCATTTCTCGCGGCTTTCCTCGTTCGACGCCGAAAGAAATGAACTCTTATTGAAATTCATTCGGCGTCGTTCACATAGTACGCAGTCAATCATTCATTATATGGCGTGCCTGCATTTACACGCTTTACATATTTATTGCATTATCCATCTTTCATTCACCCGCCTAGCCTTTGATTAGTCTTTCATTTTATGCGTATGCGGCTGGCTGCGACTGACTGACCTCCTCCTTCTTAGATCAGGATGTCTGTGAATTTTAAATACAAATGACGGGCCGAATGAAAGCAAACGGAAAGTATCAATCAGTATGCATAATTGAAGTGAAAATATTTGTTTGGAATTCTTTGTTTTTCCAGTTTAACAAGTCTCGTTGACGTCGCAGTCGAACGTACGAAATTTGCTTATGAGATTGATAATTTAACATTTGCGAAAATTTAATTCAGCAATGTTTTGCTTTACATTCTTTACAATAAATGTGTTACAACAACTTTGACTTCCCCATACGGGAATTACATATTGCGGCATATTTGCATATTATGCCATTTATAATTTGAACAGCACTTGCATGTATTATTATGCTAAGAGAACATAAGCTACTGGCAGAGAAGACATCTTCTGCATATTCTCGTTGAAAAAACATCTCTACGATTTCTACAAATTGTCATACTTATGCTTTGTCGCAATCTTTAAAGAGTTTTGTTGTAGTACACCGCTCGTGACAAAACGTGAATATGTATTTCGTGCACAGCAATGAAATTTTCCATTTCGGTAAATGACTTAATGGTTGGAATCACTAGTAAACAATTTTTACTGGCGCGCATAAGAGACATATTCTTTGAGGTACATTGTGTATCTATGTTGTTTAAATATGTTTCACCTTGAACTCGTCATTGGAACGAGCCAAAAATACGACCGAGTTTTTTTTTGCACGTCGACTGAGCGACTCAGTTATAATATTTTTTCCGCGCTTCGCCGTCTTCCAGACTCGCTCCAATGCAAATCCGCGCTGTTGCTCACCGTCTCGTGTTGAACTCGCTAATTCAGCTTAGAAGAAATTAGTAGCGGCTGCGCATCGCGATAGAGTTTCTTTCTACGAGCTAATAAACCTACTTTTGAACTATGTGTTTGCTTTCTCACATATGCGTTTTGCGCTTCCAGCACGCTCAGCGGAAATGTATGCATGTCAAGAGCGCACGCACGCGAATCTTCTCTTCATTATGATGATCATGATCAGCATCATTTTCTTACTGTTTGTTTTTCCTCACTCAATGCGCAGCCAATTCCATAGAAATTGATTTATTTATGTCTATATAAATAATTAATCGTAAAATACTAAAGTTAGCGACTATTTGGTTTCCATATAATTCATAGAATGCTACTAGTTAATAGTGTTTCGTTTTCTTGTTGTTTCTCTCAGAATACCATCCGTTATTTTCTATAATGTTTGCAATATGGTAACTCTCCATCACCAACATTATGTATAAGCTAAATTTAGACGCGATTCCAGCGCGACTACTACCGCTGCTGCTGCTGTTGTCGCTGCCCGAAAACATAATGAATTATGCTTCTAGAAAGTAAAAAATAAATAAAAACGCACCAACTAACTCGTTTTCGTGCGGCAAAACCAATTACCATTTCTGTTTGTTTTACCACTAAATTCGGATATATTTGAATAAGCGGTCGCAAGTCGTCTTGCAACAGGTTTTCGGTGCGCTTCGTTCTCTCGTTTTGCATTCGCTCCCCCAAAAATAAAATGTAGTGTAAAGCAAAAATTGAAATCGATAACTGCACGATTAAGTATTAATGTATAAGTGGTATTTTGTTGTTGGCTGTTTGTTGTTTTGCACGTGCTGTCCGGCAAGCATTTATTGTACTTTCGACTTGAGCAGCGGGTACTCGGCGGTCACCGGCGCGCTCTTGGCCTTCTTGCGCCTATCGCCGGAGAAGTACGCCTTGTAGAAGAAGCGCGCAAACAGCACGAAGTAGCTGAAGTACATTGCGATCGACAGCTTCACGTTGATCTCGGAGACGTGGCATTCTTGGCCCGTCTGGAGCAGCTGATGCGCCCAAATGTTGATCGCACAGCCGACAACCATTTGCAGCAGTTGTAACGAGGTGATCACCATTGCGAATTGCCTTGGTGGACTGTAGCCCATGGCGCGGAGCGCATAGTACGAGTACATCACAGAATGAACGCAGTAATTCATCACGATGAACCAACGTGCGCTCGCTGTGTACTCGGTGTAGCTGAACCAAGAGTACAGCAAGACGGTGATGTGATGGTACCAATGAAGGAAGATGAGCGGTTGCTTGCGTAGAACAATAAATAACGTATCGCCCAATTCGGGTAATTTGCTGAGGACGAACATCCACGTCCAGAAGCCGGATACCTTGTCCTGCTCGATGAAGGACGGTATGCAGACCGAGTGGTAGAGACCGTGGTGCGTGAGGGTTGTGAGAATTTCGGGTACGGTACGCATTGCGCCCATTAAACTGAAACTCGCTAGCGCTGTATTCCAAAGGCAGAGAACGCCTCGAAGTTCAAAGCGTGGCCGGCTCTGCATCCAGTACTGGCCGCCGAAGATGAGCACCATGTACAAGCCAACATAGTAGAATGCGGACGTCCAATTGTCAGTCATCCACGTGCGTGTCGATTGATGCTTGAACTCTGACTCAAAGTTGAAGATGTACGAATAGTTTGGCATCGTCACCTGAGCGTACTGCATCTTGTCGGTTGATGTTTTGAAGTTTATCGGTCCCGGCGAATTCGTGTCACACTTTTCCTTCACAATTCGCGGCAATCAACCGTGATCCGATTGTATTGACTTGAATGCTGCGCGTTGTAAATGTACTGAAGAAGACGAAGCAGAAGTCGTCAGCGAAACCATCCAATGTCACTTGCTTCGACTTGCAATCGCACCGACAGACAACTGTTATAACATTACTTTTACGGCGAACTTGCACCTAAAAATTGTTCGGTATGCCGATGTGAAATTCTATTAGCGTATGGCTGGTTCACACCTAAAAGGAAGCAAAAGCGGCGCACGCCACAGCGGATTCCTCTTGCTTATTATTGCTCGATGGAAGTACTTGCGAACGAACGAAACGAGCGAGCTCGACTACACCACTGACGCTAGAACAGCACCTTTTTAACTGACTGACTAATTCGATACGAGCGATGGATGGTCCACGCGAACTGATACCTACGCGGTGACGTTCCAACCGCGAGATTCACGACCGCCTAGCGATTCCGGTGTATGTAGCGGACGCGCTGGAGACCGACCTCTTGTATCAGTTTGCACTGAGGAGAACTCCCCGAATGCGCTTACCTCGCCGACCGGCAAACGGCAGCAATTCGTTACGATAGGTGTATGGCGTTAATGTGGGTAAACTACATGCGAACGACGCATGTACTCTCGACATGGAATGCGCGTGTATTCCGTGCCGCTGACTCAACTCCGGTGTCGATCGCCGCCGTCGTGTAGCGGCAAGTACAGCGAATCAGTACGCCCTCCCCGCTCGCAACACATACGCAATTCCCATGCCGTTTCGCGATAGCCGCCGCACGTTCATATGCGGATAGAAATTGCCTGTGTGCGCGCTTCACAACTTGGTGCCCGCGAAGCGACGCAGACGTCGCTTCGGCAAAGAGCATTGGCCACGTGGAAATCGAACGATCTGGTGGTTCGATCGCACGCGCAACAGTATTCATTGAAAGAATATCCAAATTTTATTTGCGTTAAGCCAATAATAGTACACAACTCATCAATAGCTGAATTTGTATGACTTATGTTCATGTAGTTTTGGACTTTTGAGGATTTCAATGATTAGTGTTAAAGGCATTTGAACAATTGTCTTTCGATAATGAGTTTTATTAATTTTAGCGCAAAATATTCACAATTTTACAAACGGTAATGAATTATAGATGTCACTGGAAACGCATAGAGAATTTTGAAAATTGTAAATTCTCCTTGGATTTTCTATTTGGTCATAAATTACATGCAGGGCTATTTGTTGAACACTTTTGCAGATCAAGATGATAGTCGTTGAAATCGTCATGGTTAAGAAATACGCAAACTTAATATTTCAATTGAGATTTTATAAAACTGGTTCAACATATTGGCCTCCACGCTGTGCACATAATTTAATTTTTCTCCCCCATTGAAGTTCAACATCTATTAATGTATCTGGTTTGATATCAGCAATGGCATCTTGAATCTTTTGTTTTAATTCATCCAAGGTTTCAATTGTTTCTTTATATACTACTGATTTCAAGTGGGCCCAAAAGAAATAGTTGAGTGGTGACAAATCTGGTGATCTCGCTGGCCATTCAATTGTACCTCTACGTCCAATCCATGCCTCAGGAAAATGTTCATCCAGAACCTCTCTTATTTTTGCATCATTATGATGCAGTGAACCATCTTGTTGAAAGAATGTGGGGCATGATATATCAAGTTTTCGTATTGCTGGTATTATAGAGGTTTTGAGCATGTTTAAATAATTAGAGACAGTCATATCATCCTCAATGAAGAAAGGGCCAATAATTTTCTTGTGCCAAATGCCACACCAAACATTAATCTTGCTCTCATCTTCGATTGCATCCTCATTAAACTCTGGGCAGGATTGTGACCAATATCTCATATCTGATTGATGGACCTCACCATTGATATAGAATTTGGCTTCATTACTAAATATAATTCTAGATCCAAAAGTTTGATCAACATTATATTTTTCTTGTGCCCATTCACAAAACTCCATGCGTCTGTCTGGGTCATCTCCATTCAAATAATATTTTACCTGCAACTTATATGGATGCCACTTTCGTTTTGTAATATCTAGAACTCGATTACGACCAACATCATATTTACGTGCAAGTTCTCTTATGCTAAGAAGTGGATTGATTCGTAAAGACATTGCAATTTTTTTCTCTAAGTCCCAATTTATATCAAAACTCTTTGGATTCGGTCCGCCAGGATTTAAGTTAGATATATGTCCAAATTTTTGAAATTTGCTCACTAGCCTCCTGACTGTGCCGCCACCGATTTTTCTGTCGTTTTTTGAATTAAATATCTCTGCTGCAGTATGAGAGCTCATTGATGCAGCAAGCACCACAACTTCAATTTTTTCTTCTAACGTGAGTTGCATTCTTGCGAAATGTGATTACTTCTTGAGCAGACGTAGATGTAATTCAATGATTAACTGAGAACAAACAATTTAATAAATTCTTTGAGTATTATAAGATGTTACCAGTTCAGAAATAAACTTGGACATGGTTATGTTTCTTTACTAAGCAAACATCAGTAAACATATGTAAATATAATATCGGTTGGCTGGTGTCAATATAATTTGTGTGATTTATAAAAAAAAAAATAGCTTCACTGGTGAAGCCCCACATGGTATTAAACAATTTGTAATTTTAGTATATTGAACAATCATTGTGACTTTTAATCATAATGATGAACTTGTTATACTTGCTCTGAATTGTGAATTTATTTTAGTTTGTTTGTAGGAACTAATGCAACCATGCCTCCATATAGCACTAAAGAAGATTCAAGTACTTTAGATACATAATAATGCAACATATCAAAGAGGGTATTATCACCAAGTATTTAAGCATATATAGGTTTAAATGGAATGGAATATTCTTATATCTATGGGCTCTTTGAAGTATTAATAATGTATGAGGTAAATATAATCAATTCCTGTTGTTATTGTAATTCATATCTTTTAATTACTATGATGATTTTAGGAACGTGTATTCTTCATCTCAAAAGAATGAGTTTTCAAGGGCTGTTTGAAGTGAATAATTGAGTAGGAAGCTATCACTAGCTACAGTAGGATGGGCATTCAATTGGGCATAGCACATGAATCTCGGCATTCCTAATATATAGAAATCGAGGGTCAAGAAACCCCATTAGGGGAGGCCAGGGCTCAAATTGGGCTGTAGTGCCAGAAAAGAAGAAGCAATTGGCGGAGTAGTGCTAAAGTGTCGCTCAGCAAGCATGAAGTTCCCACACCACTCAGGGTACAAGGTGTATGTGAGTATTTACACCCCCAATTAGAATATCCACTGTAGTTTAACACTAGTTCTATGATATATAATTTTGTATCAATTTCATTGTATTTTTACAATTATTATATAATAACTCTTGCACCACAGGGGTTAATTAAAATCTATAGTGTTATTTAAGCATGTTTTTTTAATATATTGGGGTAGTAAGTATCAGAAGAATGTAATGATTAAATTCCTATTAAATGTATTATCTGATTTCATGGTAATATTAGTTCCTTAATATACCAATAGATGGCCAAATTATTTCCACAAATTCATCCGAGATGGCGACACAGGGCATGTCTCACTGGTTGCCTAAGTTGATTTTCTTTCTAAAATTGTTTAATATTTATTTTTAAATAGTGTCCTAGCAAGTTTATTGTTACATTACAGATAGGGGTAGCAACGCTAATTAAAATGAGGTATCGCACACCTATTTAGGACGTCTGGTTCAAGAGTTACAAAAGCTCGCAACAAAATGGCGTTCTTCAGGCCTCCATAACTTTTCGCGCTGAAATTAAAAATATCTTTTTACGTTTATGTGACCCTAGTACAAAAAGACAAAAAATAAATTTCTTTTCTGGTCCCCATGATTGTTCGCGCCAAAATTAAAAGCATCTCTTTACGTTTATGTGATCCTGGTACGAAAACGCATAAAATGAATTCCGAAAAGGCTGAATTTCTTCATTTCTTATATTCATTTTTTGCCTTTTTGTACCGGGATCACATAAACGTAAAGAGATACTTTTAATTTTGGCGCGAACAATCATGGGGGCCAGAAAAGAAATTCATTTCTTGGTCTTTTTGTACCGAGATCATATAAACGTAAAGACAAACTTTTAATTATGGCGCCAATGAATATGGAGTCCTGAAGAACGCCATTTCTTTGGGAGTTTTTGTAACTTTTGAACCAGACATCCTAAATAGGTGTGTGATACCTCATTTTGTTTAGGGCACTTATCTCTATATGCATATTAACTTTTGAAACGTATTGATAACTATTTAAGTGCATAAATTCAACATTTTCTAGCAACAAATATAATATAGGCAACTTGTATTACACGCCATTTTCTGAACATATGGCGCCATCTATTGTGGAAGGGACGTACTACGACAAAACTGTATACCGACACTGAACACAACGCCATCTTTCGAGGAAGGGGATAATATGATGTCAAGTTAGTACATTTTATAGATTTATTAAAGAACCTACCCAAATAAGTCAATGGAACGACTAGTAATTGAAAGAACACTTGGTGCCTTACCATCCTATGGATGCGATATAATCATCAAATACCTGAAGAAATGGAAGCAGGCCTATGTACAGCAGTGGACGCAGATGTAAGGCTGTTCCTATTGATGATGACCTGTAGAAATTCATTATAAGTAGAAACAAACATAAACTATCATAATTGTTTATGATTATTATCATTCAGGGTTTAAGTGCAGATACACTTACTGAGTATTACAGAACTGGATGTATTGTTTCCAAAATTGTCATCAAATACCTGAAAAATACATAGAAATTAGACCAAAACCGTAAACTCTATTAGTTGTGATAACAATCACAACTGGTTGTTATTATAATTCAAGGATTAAAAGCCCATGTACTCACCAATTTTTATCTATTTGCCCAGAATGGAATAAGAGTTATCATCCACTAACTGAAATTAAATTAGAAATTGTTTACATAATTGTTTACACAAAAATTTCCTATCAAATCTACATTGACACTGACCTATTTTAATAATGTTGCTGCAACCAGACAGGAGTTGTCTTCATATTGTCACTAAAAAAATACATTAGAATTACAAATAAATCACAACCTACAGTAGTTGGGATTAAACTGGGCGGTACCTACAACTTAATACATAAATGCTTATGTTCTTACCTAATTTCATCCTTCTGCCCTTAATTGAATGAATAGACATTCATTCAATTCATTCAATTCAATAAACCTCGAATACATGAGTATTAAAATGTGATACCCATGATGAAACTGCTTATAAGCAAAGTTTCAAATGGCCCCAGACCTATATTCATTCAGCTGCATGAATTCACATGGAAGTCCTAATCATTTAACAGAAAATTACACATTAATTACAAACTTCTAGCCTAGTATTTGAGATAAAACTATGTGGATATTAAGGTCAGGACATAAATACCCATATACTCACTATTTCCACCCCCTGGCATGAATGGAATGGAAACTACATCAACCAACTGAAAAAATACAATACATTGTAAAATTTGTACATTATATATATGTATGCATGGTTAGAGAATAGTTGTATCTACACATTTCACCTTCTGGATTGGTTCAGGTATGATTATATACTAATCATACCATATTTAAGTACATCTTACTTATACTATCGTTTACTTTGCAAAGGTTTGAATAAAAACAATTATTTGAAAGTAAAACTGATTCGAAAAGCTTCTTCAAGTCTCCTTGTGTGTCTAAACTTACTTAGTAACTTACTTATTATTCCCATAAGCAGAAGTTTTAATTCACATCTACTAAATCAATTGGCGGCTTAATGGTAGAGTGTTTGATTAGTAAATAGGAGATCCCGGGTTCGAATCCCGGCACTGGGTGGTTATTCAGTTGAATTTTCTTATGTATTAAGTTGTGAGAGAATTCAGTAATGTATAAGTTTTAATTTCTACCCCATAAGCAATTGGTGGCGTAGTGCTAAAGTGCTTGCTTAGCAAGCATGAAGTCCGAGGTTCGAATCCCGGGGCAGCTACTTCTAAAAGAATTTTTCGCAAAATTCAATAGAATAGCTATACTCACATTGTTAATACACTATATCCACCAGTCTCTTCTGTAGGATGGCCATTCACTTGACCATATCGAATTCAATTCGAGAACTTAGAAAATATTCTAAGTCCTATAGTTGGTGACTTGGGGGGGCGCTCTCCTCACATACATTGAATCCCCTCCCTTTACATGACGTCACAAACCGCGGCCTGTTGGTAACGAAAATCGGGAATGGGGAGGCAGTATACTGCCGGGGAGCGAAGCGGCGGGGTGGGCCGTCTCAAGACAATCTTAACGTACGGGCTTTAAAAGTTAAAAATGGGGCCCTCGTACGCCTCCGGGGGGCCCCTCTAGACTTAGAACTAAGTCCGGAGAAGGCCCCCAAGCGTACAAGGAATTGAAAACTTAAATTCGTTTGCCCTTCTCGGGGATCGAACCCGAGACACTCAGATCACTTCCATAGACTTTACCACTAGGCTATGGAGTGTTGTTGCTGTGCCTAAATTTGATCTTCCCCTTATAGTATTAAATTAAGAAATTTAAACTTAAATAAATGTTGCCTTTCTCGGGGATCGAACCCGAGACACTCAGATCACTTCCATAGCCTCTACCACTGGGCTATGGAGTGTTGTTGCTGTAGGTAAATTTGATCTTCCCCTTATAGTATTAAATTGAGAAATTTAAACTTAAATAAATGTTGCCTTTCTCGGGAATCAAACTCGAGACACTCAGATCACTTCCATAGACTTTACCACTAGGCTATGGAGTGTTGTTGCTGTGCCTAAATTTGATCTTCCCCTTATAGTCTTAAATTGACAATTTAAAATTTAAATAATAGTTGCCAGTCTCAGGAATTGAACTTGAGACATTCAGACCATTTCCATAATCACGAGTATTATTACTGTGGATAAATTCGAACTTGGTCTTATAGTCACAAATTGGTAACATAAAACTTAAATTGAAGTTGCATTTTTAAGGAATTGAACCTAAGACTCTTTGATCACTCTCATAGACTCTAGCACTATGGAGTGCTACTGCTTTGGCTAACTTCGATCTTGGTTTTATAGTCTCGTATTGGTCATTTAAAAATTAAACTTTTCATAGCGAATTGTATCATCAACCAATAAAGGGGAGATATCTCAAGATGAAGCAAACGGTCGTAAGGCTAACATCATTAACTGTAACCTAATTATACTAAAACATAAATAATCAAATAAGTTTACCTTACAGTCAACTGTTAGTGCTCCTATATGCTCTTAGTCTTCCTCGACATCCATATCTGCAGCAGGAGAACCATTTGTGAGCACTACACTACAAAACATAAAATTATTAACAATAGTGAAAACAAGTTGTACTAATTAAGATTGTTTACATGAATTAAACTAATGTAAGCCACCACACTGTCCATTTATATGCGGCGCGCAGCGCGTTCGGCAAGTTGCATATATGTACCTGTATTAAAGGTTTAGCCATAAAGGTTTTAAGCTACAACATTTAAGTGATTGAATGTTTATAGTGCTGCTGTTCATAACAACGAGTTAGCTGTTTGCAAAACATAGTATAAATGTTTACATGTACGCCACCTCAATTTAATTAATTTGAATAGTGTGCTTACGTTTTGTAGCTTGCTGACAGAATTTTTCCATGTTTACAAGTAACACGTGCTAAGTAGTGGGACGAATGCGTTGACGAAATTTGTTATTTCTTTGGCGAGTCTTACAGAATATCATAATAATTTACTTAAAATGGGTAGTAGTGGTGCTCCGCAACGCGTTTTAAACCAAGGATGCACAATTCAGAACAACATTACAAAGGTATGTTTCTAACCTATTTCACTAAGATTTAGTTTCACCAATATTTTTAAATCTGTAGACGTACCCCCAAATTACTCTCAAAAGAAAGCTCGACTTGATAATAGATCCTAAATTTGCATCCAGTATGAAACGCAGGGGACTGCGAAAACGCCAACAGCCTGCTGTCCAGCCAAATTTGAAGCCTATTAAAATGGCAAAATTACAAGCCACCAAATCAAATGATACACCTGACAATGTTGCAAATGGTACTAAGAGTAGAACAGCTACTGCGATATTACCTGGCATGTCCTCATTTTTTGAGACAGAAGCAAAACAACAGTTTGATAATGAATCTGATGATGATACTGGAGCAGTATCAAAGCCAAAGGCTAAATTGACACCTGCAGAACGCCTCAGAAGGGCAAAAGATGAAGAAGCCAGACTGCGTAAGATAGAAGCAGACTTAGCTGATTCCTCAATATTGCCACAAAGTGCTGAGCAGTTTGATAGAGCACTGTTGGGCAATCCAGATGATTCAGAATTATGGACTAGATATATTGCATTTCATGTACAATCCACTGAATTTGATAAAGCACGCAGTGTGGCTAGACGTGCGCTGGATCGTATTTCCTACACTTCATTGCAGGATCGCCTAAATGTGTTCTTGGCACTATTAAATTTGGAGAATATGTATGGCAGTAAAGAAAGCTTTGATAAAGTGTTTGAAGAAGCTGCACGCTGCAATGATTCATTGACTATCTACATGGAGACAATCAAGATGTTGCTAGAGATGAATAAATTGCCCGAGATGGACGAGAAGATAAAGAAGGCGCGAAGCAAATTCAAGCAGGAGCTACAAATGTGGTTGGAAATTGGAAAAGTCTACTACAAGAGTGGACGCTTTGCTGAAGCCAGAAAGCTTAAAGACGCTGCGTTAATAACACTCGAAAACAAGAAATCACGTATGTTATTGACATATATTAATTAATTAACACATTTGCAGTCACGCTTATTTATTGTAATTGCAGATTTACAACTCATTGTGCAATACGCAATTATGGAGTTTAATTTCGGGGAGACTACTCAAGGAGAGGTTCTTTTTGAAACCATTTTGCAAGCTGATCCAAAACGTGTGGATATTTGGTGCACTTACGTGGACCAATTAATTAAACACGATAAGGTCGATTTGGCTAGGTGAGTGACGAAAAATCAAATATTCCGAATGGTTTTATTAACATGTGCGTATGCATATATATTTCAGGAACGTTTTATCACGTGCTGTAGGCCAAAAACTGCCATATAAGAAAATGCGTACACTGTTTAAGAAATTCCACTCGTTCGAGACGGAGTATGGTGACGAAAAGACCATCGCAAATGTAGCAAGGCTACTAAAGGACTACGGTGACCAATAATCGTTTGAAGATGTTATTAATTATTTAACGGATAATTGTATGAATTCATTAATAAATGTATAGGAAAATAGTTGCTCTTCATTGCACTAATATTATAAAGATCACAGCATGGCTTAATTCTTGAACTATTTGTTCTCCAACATTGTATTAGGTCGAGAAATGTATGACGTTGTCATGATCGTGACTTGGAGAACCATCCGGTTTATCGAATCGCACGTGAACGTTAATTATAAACTCGGAATTTGTGCGTTGCACTGATAAGACAAACGGGTCAGTCGGATGAAATATGTAAGCGACGAGTTTTCGGGTCAAAGGCACTGAACGCGGAGTTTTACCCGCATGTAGTCGAAATCTCAGACAGCCCGAGTCTCGAGCATAAAAGCGTATCGGGCCTTCTGCGCAGGGTTTGGGTCGTTCCAGGAGTGATACCCATTTTTCATCGTATGAAAATAAGGACAAGTCCAAATAGGGTGAGCTGCTATAGCTTTGAGCGCTGATTGGCACTTGGGATAGAATTCGCTTCGTGGCTTCCGTTCTTCCGCCATATTTCGCATTAATCATTGAGTGTTTCGTCCGATTTTGTATTTGCCGTGCATATACGTTATTCGCGGGATTGCACGTAAACTTCACCTCGTTGTGAATGCACGCGTTGCGAAAGTTTTCAATAAAAAGCTCGAATACCGTAAGAAATTCCGGCGAAGTATTTTCGTAAATTCCCAGGACGGTGCTATTAATAATGTTATAGATTACGAAAAATGATGGTTCCGTGTTGGGGTCCGTAATCTTCAACGTGACCATATCTTCGCTTGCGTACTTCAGGAGTAAATGATTTTCGTCAAGTAATTGCATCTTCCAAATTCGTAAGTTATTAAAATTGTCAAAATATTGGTAGAATTTCCGTAACTCATATGGATTATTTGTTGAATTGCTAATTTTTGCAGCGCGTTTGTATAAAAACGTTAGAATTCTATGTTTAAGTGAGTTTATGTACTTCTCCCGAAATGGACGCTCGACCGGAAATACGGAATGAAAGAAATACGCATCGTCATCGTAGCAAAACCGTCCAATTTTCCGAAAATTAACAAACATGCCGTCCAAAATTTGAAATATGTGAATAATTTGGTGTTGGACAGACAAGACCGCAAGTATATCTTTGTATAAATAAAGGCCCTGATTGTGTGACATGTGAATTTTGTCAACTTTAAACAAACGTGTATCACAGAGTTTCCCATTGTGCACATCAATCAAATAAATTGAAAAATCCTCAAGTGGATACCTATGAAGACATAGTATCGGCTGATTGTTTGATTGCACTATGAAAAACATTGATATTGTCTTACCTTGGATTTGGTGTTACCGCCTCATTGTTGCTGTAAATTTCGTAGAAATGTGGACGTACTGGTTCTGGATTGCATGTTCCTGATCCAACAATTACATATCGACTGTCTTCTGTGAATAGGCTGCATTCCCTATTAAGCTGCTCGGTTGTTGGGCTAACACTGACAATGTGTTTGAGCTATAATAAACAATGAGCATATTAGACTAGCCTATGCGTAGATGACGACTTACCTTAAAAAACGTATCAAATATACTTCTTCTCAGCTCACCAAGGTGCTTTTCATTTGTACTTCCAAAATATCTCTGCAGCAATGCACCTGCTGCACCAGCACCCTGGTACTGATATATCTCCAAGCGAAACTGATCCAAAGAGAAAGCAATGAGGTATTTACCATCTGGGGTGAATTTTCGCACGTAGCAAGGAGGTCTCTTAATGTTAATAAGCGTATAACTTGGAAACACATTCTGATAGAACTTTCGTGCAGTGTGAAAGTGTGTACCGGGTTTTTTGCATCCGAACGTTTCACGTTCCTGAAGGCGAAGTACAATATTTTGCGGGGGTATCTTACGTGGCGTGGAAAATCTATCCATTATTGTTACTATTTTCACCACTAATACACACTATAACCACATTATATTAATTAATGTTTAACTACGTTCTTTGCTTGCACCAATCTCCTCCACAGGTTATGAAAACTAATGACAGTTAATTGCGATTCATACAAGAGTCGCTTGACGGCGCAAAGATCGCCGGCTCGAAATTGAAACTAGTCATGTAGAGTGCGCTGTAAGTTTAAAAGTTTTGAAAAGTTCAATGTATTATTCAAATGTGACCATGATGAATCCCACGAACAAAATTTTAGCGGAGTGGAGAGATTCAATGACGCATTGTTTGCATTTATGTTGACTTAAAGCTATTCGGTATTCATTGATAACGTATTAGTCAGCAAAATGTGGCAATAGCGACGCCCATATACCGCAGCTTTAATACGTTCGCACGAAACGAAATCACTTTGCATTAACGAGTCGCGAGGTGCTTTTGTTCATACAATTCCGCGCTAACAATATTTTGACATCGTCGAAACGTGCAAAGAGCGCTTACAGTGATTGTTCAAAGCAATAATAGCGCGATTTCTAAGTGTACAATCTCCAAATTAAGAACGATTTCGAGGTGCGGAACCGGACTACGTGCAAACGCGTTGTAGTCGAGAAGCGCCCGCGTGGATTCGCTTAAAATAAATAAACAATAAACAACGACGTGTACACGAACGTGGTCGAGCCCAGATAACGAAGGAAGAGCCAAATAAAGAGGTATGCACCGCTTTCGTCGATTCATATCTGAATAGCATTTAAAAGTCATGCACTCATGAATAAGATTACATCAACCGTCGATACACTAAAGGTTGTTGTCTGTCCTGCATCGAAACGCATTGCTATGCAATGTATGCTCGCCATCCATCACGCCGCAGATTGATTTGCCACAGTCAGGCAATTTTACATTCTTGTATGCATTCCGAATTGCTGGAACAATTTGCAACAATCATAAACAATTATCATGCTCGCAAAGTCTAAATCCACGGACTTATCACATAAACATGATCATGATTCATTGATCAATCATCTATGCTTCTAGATTAGAATAATAATAGAAGTTTGTACATGATGGATTAATTGTCATTGTTTTAGGATCAAATCAATTATGACTGTAATCTCAGTGACACCGAGGAGTGTTGGACGCATAGTGGAGAAGAAGTAACTTAAGCCATTAGTTGCTTTATTAGCACATTATGATTAAAACATTTATTTTGCGATAGGTTCGTGTCCACATGCCACTTCCAATTGAAGCAAATACCAGTTAGGTATGTCGAGAAGGTCGAACTTCAACTCAATTCCACCAAGAAGCGGTACACGAAACATGTTCTTTATGAGGTAAGTCATTAAGTCAACGACAAACCTTTCTTTACCCAATTAGTCATTGAATAATGCACGATGCTTAGTAATAATGTGACTGCTTTCCACTATCAGAACACACTCGTGCCTACAAGATGGACGGAAACGATGGTGATGCGCTTGCAGGATCCAAGTGATAGCATTGTCACCACGGTGGTGATGCCATGTGATGACCAGTACATTCCATTAGTTCCTAAACAAGACGCTGTAAAGGAAATTAACAACAACAGCAACAATCAAGGCCGACCGCCAACAAGTACAACAAATGTTCCTGACCACACTGCGTCCGGCGAAAGCTCGAAAAATATGCTGGAGGAGTTTATGAACGAAATGAGGAGAGCGCAATGATGGTTGTTGCTTTGCTGAAAGTTTCATGGAAATGCATACATTCCATCACGCTTCAAAGCGCTTGATTTTATAATGTAATAAGTATTTAGTTGTAAGGGATTTTCAATAAAACTTTTAACCAAACTTCACCAGCGCATTCTTGGCTGCAGAATGGCGAAGCAATCAATGGCAAGACCATATTGACAGCATGCACATTAAAATTAGATACGCGCTTTTAATCTGAAAATGTACGTCGTCCACATGTCGTTCCTGCAATAACAAAAGCGCACTCCGGCAAGCATATGAGATTTTGCTTTTCCTCGACCACGACTCGGACTCTGACTATGATGATGATGATGAACTGTTGCGCAATGTGCAATCCGGTCGGAAATGCTGACGAACATACCTACATTTCATAGAATGTTCTTTCAAATCAGCGAGAATGCAGCACGTCGATGCGCTTGTTGCGGTCCGAATTAAAAACGGCGTGACGAGGGGGATCCACGGGCAAAACAAGTGAACCAGCAGCCATGCGGAACCGGTCATGACTTCCCGGACATGCTGACCCAAGCGGAACATTACACTCACCAATGTCAAGTCCATCATCATCAGCATGGTGCGTTTGATGGTGTCGTCGACAGAAGCTTCAGCGTGCATGTCCATCAGCGATGGCGATTACCATAAGGTGGCTATTCTTGCACACCATCAATCGGCTGCCGTGCAATGCTCACATTTATTCAAAGCGCCAAGGACACGCACGCAGGCGGCATGTGCGCAAATTCAAATAATAATAATGCATATTTGCAATCAACCATATTCCATGGCAAGCACAGTTGCAAACAAGTTGCAACTACAAAAAAAAAAGAGGCGGCCAGTTACTTATCTCGCGTCGCATTCCACCTGTAACAGAGAGTGAGAGACTGTGTCCTGACTTGGTGTAACATGCGCCATGCCAGTGACTCATATTCGTAACATTTATGTAATTGTCTTTCATATTTTATAATTAACCAGGATACTACACACGCGAAAGAAGTATTATTCGTGTGCGTTCAACGACGACAACTAATTGTTGCTACGCTCCACGTTCAAACACATAGCGAACGCCCTCATAAACTAACTAAGCGACTAACCGTATGCGGCGTTCATTAGTGCGCACCGCGTTGAAATACGTGGAAATCTTAGCATGTACGTTCACACGCCCGCTTTTTAATTATCACGCAATCCCCGATGAAAACGCAAGAACGCGAAGACGCCAACAACAATGCAAAACTGCTCCAGCTCTCAAGCAGTTCTCAACAATAACAAAATTCACGTTTGTTTGTTTGCGAGAATTACCGCCAAATGACGTCAACGTACACGTATTATCCAATTTTATTATTATTTTACCTTTGCACGTAGGTACCTATGTACACTACTATCGGGCCTGTTGCTGGCGCGAGGCGGTTGGCGGGGCTCACGAACACACGAAAACTTATTTGAGTTAATTTTTATTCACTCTGGTATCGTGCCCGACTCAAATTATGCATTTGTATGCGCGCTCATGATGTTCAAAAATGACTCTTCGTACCGATTCGAGAACAACAAGAATCCCACGTCGCGACTTGCTTCGTACGCACATGAATAATCCATCTACGTGCATGCGTTTACCTTCCTCCTTCTTGACCATATCAAATATTCTCTAACGACGAAACAATGACTGTTCAAGTGGACGCGTTGGGATTTCGTAACATCATCTCGCGCTCGTTCTTTGCGGCCTATGCCATCACCGGTCGCGCACGACTGCACAATCCGACCGAATCCAGAGCATTTTCTGCTACGTGAACGCTATCCACACGAGTTGTGTTATTGAATGTGAAACTATTGTAATGCGGCTGGTAATTCATTCATTTCAGGCATCAGGTGCCTTTCCATCCAACGCGGCTGGTAAAAAGCGCGCACTCTGCGCGTCGCGTTATTATAATAGGCGAGTTTTAATGAACGCACCAGACCTAAAACACAAGCGTAACGAACGCAGACAATAAAAATCAATGAAACGGTGTGCGCAGTGTATGTAAAAAACCGCGTTGTGGTTTAATTTACAGTAGCAAGAAGTAGCAGTCATTCAAGTATGAAATTATTTATCAACACACGAAACAAATGCTGTTGCAAACACTTTGTACTCATTAAGAAATAAGTTGCTTCACGCGTTTGATATTAAATGTTTCAAGTGTCAATGCCAAGTCTACTGTAAAACTAGACAAGACAAGAGAAGCAGTGTCACCCAACCAACCAACCATTTATCAACAATTATAAATAGCTTTGCAGGAACACGAGACGATGAAGCAAATTACGTTTTTAAACAAACAAGCGACCAAGTCGGATACGCAATTGGATGGATGGTTTACGAGTGCACTGAAGCTCAATTGCATTACGCGAACGATGACGTTCGTGTACGCTATGGCAATGCAGTAATAATATACATTTATCATCGATGTGATTGACTGCAGCGCGCAGCGAACGGCCGTAAACGATGGAATTTTGTGCGTTTTCTGCATAAGCGACGATGCGCTTGGTGAAATTAAATTCTGGTTGAATAACCTGCGCCTCTTTTCGCCAACGTGACAACGACCACGGCGACGACGACGACGACGACTTGGATGGAAGTCAATCAAACGAATGTGAATAATCATTAAAAGCGCAATGTATGCCCTCCGAGATAAGCAATGATTATATCATTACTTTGGCCGTGTGGCATATGCATTTCAATATTTATTTCCAGCGGCAGGCAAGGCAAGGCAAGGCAAGGCAAGGCAAGGCGAACGCGTCGTAGATGTCGCTTAATTAGGTGCCACAAGGTTTCTGATAACAGTAATATTATTGGCATTGTTCCATTCCGTGCCTGGTTGTGTTTGGTTCGTATGGTCAATCGCGACGTGGAAAAATATCAAGTTCAATATCATAATACGCTTGTGTGCTGTGATGCAAGATAGCAACATGATGATAATTATAAATAATCACGATAAAAAATAAACGCGACTCATCTGCATATCTCGCATGTTTGCATAGCGCTTGTTGGCAACAACAACAATGAAAAAAAAACCGTATCGGAAGCCCGAAAAGTTTGAAACTTTTTTCGCATTGTGTTTATCTTGCCGTTGACACTCGGTTATAGTAATTGAATAAAGTTGTTCATCAAAACATATTGTCATATTGTTATGTGTTGGTTTTTTTGTTTGTTAAATTACAGCAACTTCCTGCTCCGCACGCTCATTTTCGTAATTTGTATTCATCCGCGTGCGTTGTAATCACATGTATTGTCAAATGTGAAATTAATTACGGATGACACATCTTCAAATGAAGATTGGGAATTTGAAGCAAACATTTGAGCGCGTGTGCTCAAATACGGAGCACGGCGAATGACAATAAAATTGCGCGCGCGACTTGTAGTAATGTAATGAGCAATGCATGAGTTTCCTTTCACCGCTGCTGCATGCTGGCCATTGCCACACAAAGAAACATGAAGTAGAAGAGGCACGAGATGAAGATGAAGAAGAAGGCACCGCTGCACGCGGCGTTTGATTTCTGGTTTCGCGATTTGCAGCGCGCATTTGCTGCAGCGCGCAAAGTGAAAGAACCCGAAGAAGATCTACGACGCGCACATAGAGAAGAAGAAGAACTCAAATACAGTTACGTTCGACGAACTTGCTTTGCTTGCTTGCTTTGCTTTGCTTGCTTTGCTGCACTCTTCTTCTACGATGCAATCCTTGCGATGCGAAGGATGACGACGAAATGCTTCTTCTTTTCTGCTAGTTGTTGTTGTTGTTGGCGCTTGCTGTCAGTCGTGTTTAACACCTAGCGAAACATGAAAACATTGCGATTATGACATGAGAGCGTGTAAAATGAAGAAAAAAACGAATGCGTTATGTAATATAATACGAGAGTACTTTGAACTACATCTAATTGAGCGCCGCAGATGAAATTCGATCGTTGGCGCGAAGAGAAATCATTCTAATGTGCGTTTCCTAATCAACATTAGCCCGCGTGCGCGTGATATTAAGCGAATGTAATTAACCGTCAAATGTCATAATTGCCATGAGTGTATGAGCTGAGCAAAGACGACGATGGCGAGCACGAGAAGAAGAAAAAAGCGCGGCGTGTAACTGTGCATGATGGCGCGATTTAGAAGCTTAGAGGCAGTCGCATTCACCGAACGGTGAGTGCGCGCTTGATTAGTGTATGATGCGTGCATGTAGCCGGCCATAATTTCATTTTATGTAATACACTCATTTGACTGATGCGATGGCCGATTTGTTGTTGTTGTTGTTGTTATTGCAGCTATTCGAGAGCGCATAACGTATAATTCCAAGCCAACTAGCTGGAGCGTTCGCTGGTAAACTTTATGTTCGTGATGTTATAATAATGTTGTTGTTGCTTATGCTTTTTTGTCTCGTGTTGTTATTATTAGTTTGTTCCGAGTCGAGAGATGAAAAACGTAATTTGTATTCGACGAATTCACGTTCGCCGTGTGAGAAATTTTCAGGTTTTCTGTTCGGGGCTCTACTTAGTCAGTCAGTCATTCCTGTTTTTCTCGAGCACGCCGCAGCGGCACTTAGTATTTGCTTGTGGTGCGTGGATTTGAAATGCGGCGTGTGTGTTTATGTAATGCGGTTATAATTCTACCTGTTCTTGTTGTACATTTCGTTTTTTGTTTGGTTTTCGGCCATGCTACACGTCTTCATACTCACTACTGCCCCGGCTTTTCTCGTCGGTAATGATGAGGATGGTGATCAAGTTCTTTGCGTGCTTGCACTGAACGGAACGCAAATTTCACACGCGCACTTTCGCAAGTGTCCTCTTCGTTGACATTTGTTTACATTGACCGCATTACGTCATATTGCACAATGTCAATGCACTCGTACGAGAAAATTCGTACAAGAGTGATCGGTTTGCGGCAAGAGCTGGTGGTGGCTTGGTTTCCAATGACTGAAGGTGTGCGCTGCGCAGTGCTGGAGGTGAACTTTAGGAACCCGACACTGTGGATGGCACTCAAAGACCACGAGAATCGAACGCGATTAAAGCACCCGTGAATTCTTCCAGTGCCATTCGCAGGTGAGCCTCTCTTCGACGACTTTTCTCTCCCTCCGCCAAAGTGCAGCTGACGCGAATCGCGCAACAACTCAAGAACTAAACGCGAACTGTTTAACAACTTGAAAACTCGATGGTGTGTTTTAAAGTTTACTTGAAACTAGCAGTTCGAATGTTTTAAACTTTGAAGGTGTGCAAGGTGCGTCCGCCTTCTGCGAGGTGCACAACTAGACTGACTTGTCACTGTGTCGTTGGTACACCAGGACAGGTAGAGTCTCACCAGCAACCTGCGTGCATGCTTCCCCCATTCCTCTACCTGCTCACCGCACCAGCACACACATCGCACCGCTAGTGCGCGCGCGCGTAATTATCATACCTTTAAACCGGCATTGCAAGGAGCGTAATCATCACCCAGATGCACGGGTGTGTGTTTGTGCGCGTTGCGTGTTGAAGGTACCCATGTGATGGGTTGGTTCCGCACCGACGAGGCGCACTGCCACCACCATGTCCATTGTTTCTTCGTTGGCTCTCTCGCTCCTTTCGCCCGAACTACCTGGTGCACGAGTGCGACGCGCCGGATGGTTTTCTCCGCGGCCGGGGAATTAGATTCGTTCTAACGCTGGCAAAACGGACGTTGCACCTGTGCGAAGAAGACACGACGACGAAGAAGAAAATTCACTCACCGGTGTTTCCTTCCTTCAGCGCGCCGCGCACCGGCTCGGAACCGCGCATCTTCTTCTCCGAGGAAAAGCATTAACGAAATTAACCAAACGCAACTTTACGCACCGTTCGCATTCAATTGCCGCTACGCGCATTACCAACGACGCACTCGCCTTGTGGCTTACCAAAAACTAATTAACATTTCGTTATTATTCCTTCCTCCGGTGGATGCGCTCCGTCTAGGCTCAGTCAGCCAGCCCGCTTGCTCCCCGAGTGTAAAACCGCAGCGCAAGGAATCTAAACAGAAGAAAAAGCGAATTAAATGACGAGTGCACACTCTGCAACTGCCCGAAGAAGATGAGGAAAAGAAACGAGTTTCGTCCAATTCGCCTCTCGTGATAATAACGCAACAAATAGTTTTCCCACAGCGAACGTTTACATCGCAGCTTACATGCTCTTCTTCGTCGTCGTCCTCTTCTGCTACGTTTGTTGTTGTTTGTTGTACTATTTTGCCTTTGCGCGTTTCTCGCTTTGTTGTTGGCAAAGTAACGTCCTAGGTTCTTTTGTTGCTCGATGCGGGCAATGCATACAATGGTCGCGTTTTAATTGATTTTCCGCGTTTGCACGTTTCCTTCGCGCTTTAAGGATGATGATAGTGCAGCACACTGTCCAATGTGCAAAACGTCTTCCTGATGCTCACCTCACACTTGTGGCTTTCGAGCAATGCCATTGCACTTGGTAAATGCTTGTAATTTTGTCGACTGTTGTTCAGAGCTTAATTTTATTCAAATGCAGCGAAGTTGAAGCAAATTTAATGTTATTTAGCTGGCTAATCATTAATTGAGTACGTATGTTACTTTGACAGTTGTTACATAAAATGCAAGCCACATCTCTTAAGCTGCTGTTGTTCCTCCTGACGCGCTTGTTGCGCTTGTTGTGCATGTGCTCGTAATGCAGCAACAAAGTGAAACATTCAAGTAACAGACGGTAGATAGCAAAAGCAAAATTCCACAATCTGCATGCACCAGGATTTTTCTCAAATAACCTGTAGAAATTAACTATTTTCTTGAAATATTCCAAAACGTATTAACTTTTAAACTAAGATTCACCCTTGATTCATTTCTCTTTGAGATAGTAAAAGTGAACTAGTTTTAATCGGAAAATTCACCCTAAATTTCAGCAACTTATTAGTTCTTTACTTATCATTGCTTTTCACCCTCCAAGAGTTTTAATTAGTTAATTTCCTCAAATATTTCAGGTGAATTCACATTTTAAATAGACAGGATTTACCTTAATTACAAATGCCTTTTACCCTTGAATAATTTCTAACGTTTGAAATTAAAATTCGAGTTCTAACAATGCGTCAAATTTATTCAACGGACTTTTTTCGTGTTTTTGAAGAAGAACTCAGCCAATTACTGTGTCAAGTTTTCTGGAAACTTTTCTGTTGTACAATTGCTCTATAAAAATACACTTATTATGAATTTAATCGCAAGAGTAACGTTACCATTTGAAATATGAAATAATTAAGAGGTTACACAGTTCACTACCGAGAAATAAACAAAGCCAAACACGAAGACGAAGAAGAAGCGCATCGTACTCGCGAAGACGATGAAGCAATTTTTGTTGTTATGTGTCAAGTTGATTTGTGTTCGTATCATACGACGTGGAATGCTCTCTTAAAATTCTTATGATATAATCTAATTGTTGTTAACGATTGTAACCGCAAGTAGCGAGCAATTAGCAGAAGAGGCCTTAAACTGTTGGCATTGCATTCACACCAGATTCGAATGCAGCAAGCGTCTCCTATAAAACTGTAATAAACTTAATAAACTTTTTTTACAAGCTGGAATTCCTTCGCGTTAAGTTAATTTGACTAAGTAAGTCCTCCATCATCCAAATGCTGTCGACTTTTTCTCATCGTAAGTCACAGTTAATTGCAAAAGCGACTCTCTTCGCTTGAGACATTTTCGTTTCACTAATTGTTTGTTGATCTTGCTGCTTGTGCGTTCGATAATTATTGACGCTTCTTCTATTCGGGCTGCAGTGCATTGTTGCAAGAAGAATCTGCTCGTTGCATGCATTTCGTAGCGGTTTAATCGTGAGAATTAAAAAGCTCTGACGACGAGGAGAGCACACACCTCGTGTCGACTTCTTTCGCGTTAGTTAATCTTGGGCAATACCACGAATCGAAACTGGTTTCATTCTCTCTCCTGCACCGCGGCACGCTTAACAATAATCATTTTTTTCGCTCGTCTCTTGCGCATCATCACCACCACCACCACCATCATCATCATCATCAACAGAAGTTTATTTCTGTCGCGTACAACGGCCATTTGTCATCTTAAAAATCACATACTGCACCTTAGATATAATTGATTTGTACTTGATTGCGGCGCGCGCGACTGCCAGCCGAAGAGAAGGTTATTGAACGTTTCGCGAATAATTAAGCAATTAAAGCGCGCTGTATTATTAATTAGTTAGGCGGAGAATATACCAACCCATGAGCAACAAGTGTGCTAATAATAATAGTGAGAAATCATATTGTGCAATGCCTAACGTTGTTTTATCATTCGTTTTGCATTTGCACTCGAGAGAAAACAATAACGCATTCGCAATTTGCAATTATTGCGTATGGTAGAAAAAAAAATGAATTGCTTAACGAGTTATACTTAATCAATATGCACGCCTTATAAATATGATCGATTGATACTAATAAAATTCTTAATGGTCATATTTGTTTGTATTATGCGTTATCTTACTACACGCGCGTCAATTGATAATGAGTTACCAGCTGAAATTCTACACCTTGCCGTTGTTCGTTTTACGGCTGATTGTTCACTTGAAAAACACCACCTGCTTGTGTTTAAACGCTTTAAATTTTTTCCAATGTCTATTTATCACTATTAACGGTAAATGCGTATTGTTTTCAATTCCTATCACTCAACTTTCGAATAAATTTTAACATTTCGTTGATATTAATAGCCCTTGCTTTGGGAAAATCTCTTTAAACGTTTTTAAAGTCCCTTTAAGACGTGTTGTAGGTACTCAATTATTAAGTAATAATTATTTTTGTTCTCTTCTGACAATTTCCTCTTGTTCAGTGATCAGTTTATTGGCTGTAAATGTGTGTAAGTCATGTACGAATATAAAAAAAGTTGAGAGACATTTCTTTCTAATGTTTCGCTGGTTGAAACAATAAATTCGCATTTTACAGTTGCAGGTTGTTAACATGAAGTTTTTGTCTGGTTGTCGGATTTGAGTCGAGTTAAATCCGACAATAGTTAACATAAAAAGTCTCGCACACATTGTTTTAAACAACGCAACGCCGTAAAACGTGAAATAATAAAAACGCGAGCGCTTAAGCGAGGAGACGGACGGAACACTGGCGAACGTATAAAGAAAAAATTATTTCCATATTCATACGCAGTGGAGGCGCAGGGGTGTCGCGCATGGCAGGCCAAGGGTGACGCCGGTGGCCACTTATCTTTCTGCATGGTGGTACGTTTTTTATGCGCTGCGTGTATGTGCTTAGAAGTGAAGTCGTAAGACGCTTGTACCTAGTGCAAGCACATACAATTTCATTATTATTATTATCATCATCATCATCAACATTATTAAGGCGACTTAATTTGTTGATTATGTTGTGCTTTTTTGCGTGCGATTCACGGAAATGCAGCAATAGTGCACATCGCAATGATGCGTGCGCACGCGATTAATTAGAAAACTGCATACGCAATTCGCTTCACGAATTAATGTCGGCGTAAAAAGTGTGATAATGACAAACGCACGACCGAAAAGCGATCAGCGCAGTCATTCAGTGGGAAAACGTTGGACGTTATGCGCGCTGCGCTCCAGATATTTCTAAACAATGAAAAATTTTTCAATTAAACTGTGATGCAAGAAGCGCGCAGTTCAAAATTCGATGAATCATTGGAGAGTGTGCTGGAACGAATCGTTGAGAAGTATCGATAAATGCGGTCTCCATTGCCGAAAAACTGGTGGCGGTCAATGCTTAAAGTTTTTTTGTTTGAAGAGAAACTTTTTGTCATCTCTCGATTCACGTCTTGCTCTAAGTTTGCGTGTAAATTTCCATTCGATTTGAATGCTCTTCCTTCCTTTGGCGCACATCCGTGCTGTTCTGCTTTTATGCGCGCATATTAAGTTTGTTCATTTCAAAGTCGATTGCTTTGATTTGATCGCTTCGTGCGCGCACACTCATTATGTTGTTTTGCGCTGTTCTTTTCGCATTTCGTCAATATTTTCCATTTGCATATCATTGTTGGCGTTCGCTCGTAGGGATCGAATGAATGAATGCAAATTGTTTGGTAAACCTGGATGCATAATAAAAAATATGAGCACGGAACGTGGTGGTCGTCGTCGTCGTCTTCGTCGCAGAAAGCGGACGTAGAGATGGAGAATCAAATGCTCATTAGGAGCGCATCAAACCATAAACGAAACGCAGCGAGCGTAAATGGAGCATCTATTAAGGGTAAGAAGAGAGCGCAATAATCGTGTGCAACGTGCGGCCATGCTTGGCACTTCTTGTACCGCGAACTACCTGTCCCGTGCACTCCAGCGTGTTGTTGTTCTATTGCATTGCCCGCGAAGAAGTTCCGCACACCGGAACACGACGATAATTACGCGCCGAGTGAATGGCTTGGCAAACCAACGACTTAAGTATGAAAATCACAATTACGGTGCGCTCGCCACACGCGCAAAGGTTACGAAATGCGCAAAAAGCAGAAATAAAAGTAAACATCTTTTTATGCCTAGATCAGATTAGATTTTTCTTCGTCGCTGCCACTTATTTAAACATTTCCTTCAGGGAAAAACTTATTGTTGCGTTGCCTTTTTGTTTGTACGCATTGCCTGTGACAAATAACGGTGAGCCTAAAATCAGACAGAGATTAGCGTTGATGAAGAAGTACATCAAACGACGTTTCGGTGGTAAATCGCTATTTAATTCATGCAATGGCATTCACCTCGAACGCTGATTGTTATCAAAAGTCATTTGTTTTTCGGTGCGTTCTTCTCTTGATCGTGTAAACAAATATGCGCTAAGAACGCATAGAATTTGTTGATTGTCGAGAGGAAGAGAACGGCGAATATCATTTAGGATGCGGCACACGACGAACGAGTGCGCGCGCGGTAAAAAAATTATTGCTGCAATGCCACGATGAACTATTAAAATCTCGTTACCATCTTCATACTTTGCCCGGTTGCGACACGTCTTCTTCTCTTCTTCGTTGCTGCATAGATGCATGATATTTGATGTGGTTGGAGTGCCATCGAGCTTGCTCGAGAGTGGGCATCGCATCGTCAGTTTTTATTTCCCCGTTGGCATTTTTATTCAACAATATTTTAATTGTATAATTGAGGAATACATGCGGATTATTTCATCATCGGTTTCTTCGAGCCGCAACGCTAGCGAATACTCTGCGGGCCGGCCAAATAGTCGTAAAATCCGTACATCAAAGAGCGCCCAAAATGAAATGTAATATCTAAATTTGTAATTACAAACCAAGGCGCCATAAAAGCTCTGCAAATGATGTCATCATCACGTTTACGTTTGCGAGCGTTAATTCACCAATAAAATAATAATGCGCACAAATATATTGCAAAGAAATAACGTTCGAATTGGAAATGCGCTCATCTTGTATGTTAAAGAAATTGTAGTGTAATGCGTGTGCAATGAATGAAATTGAAACTGTGATAGAAAATAAACAACTCGATTGCTGTTGTTGTTGTTGCTTTGCTGAAGATGATGTTGTTGAAGACGAAGAAGAAGCGCATTAGTGTCGGTGAAGTAATGCCACAATTACCACAAAAGCGGACGAAGAATGAGTTTCTTCAGCATCCGCTGGAGATGATCACATCGCCAACAATGAAACAATCACACACATATATACAATGGGAGGCAGTGGCCCCAAAAAGGCAGCGCAACTCTCAGGACGAGCTCACTCTCTCCATGGTAAAAAACATGCTAAAAACTAGCTTGCATCTGCTGATGTATGTAACCCAGAAAGTTACAGCGCAACGCAATTCCTAATGCTTCTTCTTAACTTGGAAAAAACTCAGCTCTAACACCAAAAACGCATTTTGTGGTATCATGAATGGCCTCATATAATACGAATTTAATGTCCAGGAAAATTGAGGAAACCTTCTTCCTTTCGTAAAACGCATTTCGACCTATAAAATTGTTCTTTGCGTTTTTATACTATCAGTTTCAACAAACAACGTTCTAATATGCGTTTCCTCGATATTGTGCGTTAATAATGCATACATGGAATTGTTGATAGTGAAGAGGTCAAATGTCGATGTGAATACATTCAACTAAAATAGAGACAATATGAGCAATGATTGAAATTATTAAATATTATACGCTGTTAATAAACGAGGTGGTAATACAATACTTACCGCCGTATCAACAAAGCAATTATTATCAATAAATAACGACAACAGCGACGACAAATAACAATTATCCAACGAATGTAATTTCACGCATGATAATGTAACATGTACCGTTATTCATTATATAGACTCCGATCAAAGCGCACCAAATACTTTAAACAATCGATGAAAGTATAAGTCATTAAAAATGCGATAATAATACCTAAAATGATGCGCCTTGATTCCCATTCAGTCATCCAGTCACGATCGATTCGATACTCCTCAATCCGTTTTAGTAATACCTATCTATCTCTCAATGCATTCTGCTCTTCGCCAACTCATTATTAGAGTTCGTGCATCGCGCCCAGTTTGAACTGCGCTTGAATATCAATCGCTTTTTTTCTGCTACAGACTCTATTAAACCGTTTCGCTGCAGTTGCATCAGCAGTTGCTCATCCGGCGAATGAAAATCGAAATTAGTTCAGACAATTGCTGCTACAGAATCAACCTATCTGTATTCATCGTAATTAATGCGGCCGCAGATCAAGAATGACTATCATCCGTGTATCATGAAGCAACAAAAGTCACAGCTTGATCGCTCAATGCAAATTATAACATTTGTATATTAAGAAAATCATATTGCGCTAATAACTTTGCATCCATTTGCTTTGTACGTCCATCTTCGCTCGTGCAACCATATGTCATTTACTACCATTCATCAAGAATGCATATTGTTTGTAAATACCGAACGACCGCGAATGACTATGGATTCAATCATAGAAGCATAGGAAACGAGCACGCAATTGTCGCGAGTAATGAGGTAGCTGGTGGAGATACGCTCTAGTGGAGTGTGCAGAGCAATGGACTCTTTTCTTGCTTCTTCAGCGCTTCCATCTTCTTCACTGGCGTGTCTTCATGAGATTACCGCGCAGAAATTGTACGTCTGTGCTTGTACTGTAGTGCACTTTACATTGGGCTTGAAATTCATTGACAATAACAACAGAATTTCCGAATAAATTGTAATTATTCAACTGCGCATCAAGTTGAAACGCAAACAACTAATTCATAAAGTTATGAATGGACATTGACGAATTGTAATTAGAAACCTTTCGATGTGCCCTGTACATTGAATGCATGTTCCGGTTACATTGCGATAAGAGTTGTTAGACTCTTCATCCACCTGTGCAGCGCATTTTCCATTAAGGCGAACTCGTATAGCGTGCGTGTTTCTTTAAGGTGTTCTTAAGCTTTGTGCCACGTAGATTAGCATCGCAGAGAATCGGTATGTCGATGGCCAGCGTGCGTTATCTACGCATTGCCAGTAGACCATCTAATCTTGCCATCAGCACACGATACGCTTCGCGACTTCTCTTTGCGTTACGCTGTCGTTATCATGCGCCTCGGTGCTTCCTTCCTCGTGTTTAAATAGAAATGCGCATATTCGCCCCCTTGTTTGGCGGAAGAGTTACTTAAAGGACCACTAATTACTTTAGGAAATAATGAGAATGTCGGATTGAGGAGAATTATCAGATTCAAAATCAATTTCTACATTGAGTCTCTTTAAGTGCACCCTTCATGATCAGCATAATATTATATTCAGTTTATTCAAGTAAGAAATACCGCTTAATCGCTTTTTGTACTCTTACCCTTGCTGGCACTTTCATTAAGTAGTGCATTGTGCATCTTTGTAACACTTGACTCAACAATCTCAGTGACAATACTGCCTTCGGTATCAATAAATGCAGCTACACTTTTAGTGATGCTCTTCTCCACACGACTTTTAGTTGCTTTGGATATTAAAGCTAATGTTAATGTGTACATATCATCATACCTTGAAAAAAATAGCAACTTTAGATATAGATTGTGTAAATGAAAGAATGATTCTTACTTTTTCAGGAATGAACTTGCTTCAAACACATTCTCTTTCCCGTCAGTTTTTTGTGCGACGACAGCGAAAATTCCTTTCTCCAAATAAGTGGTATATAATGTTAAAATACCCATCATGACGAAATATGATGTTACACAAAATATTAAGATTGGTCTAATAAATTGATTAGAACATCAGAACTCATATCAAGCACTAGAGATAAATACTCACTTGGATTGAGGGAAAGGATATAAATAATCCCAAATTAAAGCAAAACTAGCAACACCAACTGCAATACCACAGATAACTAATCTGCCATCCATTAATCGAAAGTTTTCTTGATAGTTCAACTTCGAAGTTAACACCTGGAACAAATTGACTTAAAATATATTCTATTCATATTAGAACTAGACTCACTTCTTTGATAGCATCATCCAACGAGTTCTTTACAGCTGATCCATCCCATTTATTGTTAATTTTTAATGCCTAAAATTTGCAAAACAAATACCTAATTAGTAAACAATACATTAGATAAACTAAACATACCTTTGCATCTTTTGCATTAACCTGTTCTTTGGGGGACATTGCGGCTTCTGATAACTTGTAAGTTTCGTGTGAAGCTTTAGTTTTAAACAATTGCAATTAATAACTGAAATTCACAGACTGCGAAAGGACACGTCAAGATTTGTTTTTATATTTACGTCAATTCCTGTGTATTGACTCCACTGACAACTCAACAAGGTTACGTTGCTTATTGTTGCATGCTACTTCCTTCACACGGTAACAGTAGCGCTAGTGCCAACAAATATTTTGCGGCAAATTTAAAATTCCGGTATAACAGAATCATCAAATTAGCGTTATCAGTATGGCAAACGAAACATTCGCTGAAGGTACGAATGACACCTTAGCCATGATAAAGAGTAATCTGCGTTTACGCCAGAGCTTATGTCAACCCTACGAGGGTAAATCACATTTAAAGCCTACCGGTTGGGGTTCTTTGCCACCATACATCCTGGAAAACATCTTTGAACTAATTGACAATGACGTCCTCATCAGATATCTTACAATGGTTTGCAAACACTGGAGGCGAGTGATAATGACTGATAAATTTGTGCATTATTTATCTATCATAGGCAAAGAAATGCCAATGCATTTTGTTTATGACTTTCTTCGTACCTACAGAAACCTCCACAGTCTCAACCTTATCAATGTCCCAAATCCTTTTCACATCCTCATTCAGGCTAACAAGATGTGCAAAAGCATTAAGAAGATTTCCATGAAAAAGTATGCTTACATTGATGAGAAGCTCCTTAGCTATCTCACCAAAGCCTTTCCCTACTTGGAATGCCTCGATTTTGATTCATCAAACATTGATACGATGAATTTATCTTCGGAAATAACAATGTTTGCTAATTTGAAGAGCTTGAATCTATATAACGTGAAAACTATTAACTTAAACACAAATACTATCATTGAAATTGTTCTGAATGCTAGAGAACTAGAAGAGCTTAACATTGGATTATTTCCACCATTGACTAATCTGATTGATGATGATGTGCTAATATTCATCGCTAATTTATCAGATAAACTGCGCACATTAACATTGGATTCAAGGCAGCTGACTATGCGATCATTAGGTCAGCTGTGCGAGTGCAAGCTCCTTCGAACATTGAATATACGATATGCAGTAAACTTGACTAAAGAGTTTTTCGGTGAATTCACGAAAAAAATGTGGCATCTTGAAGAATTCGGCTTCACCCATAATTGCATTATCACTGGAAATGATATGCATGCATTATTCATGGAGAATCCAGAGGTGTTTGAGAATATCATACACTTGGACTTTACATATTGCGTTCTCTTAAACAAATTATCAATTGAAGCAATTGCAAAAACATGTCCAAAGCTGAAGAAGATACAACTACGTTCGTGTAGAACTTTGGAATCAATCGAGGCTATTTGCAAGAATTGCAAGGACTTGCAATATATTGATATTTCCTACTGTGTCTCATTGACACCCACTTTTTCCATGCCAAAGCACCTGGATACTCTTATTATTGATGAACGTAAGAACTTCTTGTACTATGTAGAAAGCTACAAGCATCTAAAGTATCTACGAGTTTATGTTGCTACCTCTGAGTTTTCTGACGTACTGGAACGCTTATTTTGAACTGATGTTTCAACTCAACAAGACTTCTAATATAATTACTACGTGATAAATGCTGTGATATTTTATTCAATGAGTAATTTTGTTCTTAAATTTAATTGTTGGCAATTACTTACGGTGAAATAAAATATTCATGATTCCTGTATACAAAATGAGTTCTCACAACTGATGCTTGTAAAAATAAGCCTGGTTTCTCCTATACTATAGTTTCATTATTAATATAGCAAATGAAACAAACAGCTAGAGAAGCTCTTGAAAGCAAATTAACTGCTTGATGAAGCACCTGCTTCTTCAGAGGAGGATGCTGGTTCTTCAGTGTCCTTATCTTTATCTTTATTGGCATCCAGCACCCATAAACCAGAATCGACACAACGCTTCATGTGATACTTAGCATCCTCCTCAGGTAATTTTGCAATTGTTTCCTGCAATAGAGGCAAATCTTGGCTTTCAAAGCATTTCTTCAACTCGTCTGGAAGACTTTCAAACACTTCCAGAGGATCTAGACCACCTGGGCCAAGTCGTGCTTGTCGTTCTTCTTCCTCAGCTTCTTTCACTAATACTTCCATCTTTTCTGCGGCACGCTGTCTGATACGTTGCTTGAACTGGCTCAGCTCATCTTCAAATGATGCTTTATATTCAAGTTCAGCTACTTGTATCTTGGAGAAGAATGCATCAAGGCATGCTCGTGGATCACAGACAAGTTGTTTTGCTAACTCCAGAATGTACTGAATGCATATAACTTGATGTGCTACATGACTCATCAACTCCTCTTTGCTCTCCATTTGTAAATTGATGCACCAAATGACCAAATAGTTGGCTGTGTCTTCAGACACTAAGTAATTATGTGACTTCAGATATGCACATGAATCATCATACCTTCTCAGCATTCCATAGTGTTTGAGTTCTTTCTCATGATCTTTAATGAATTTCTTCAGCCGCTGTTCTCTTTCTTCTTCACTCAAGTCTTCATTTTTAGGTGGTGGAGCGCGTGAATTGATGACAGTCTTTGCAAAACCTGGTTTGCTAATTGTGTCAACATTCCATGGCATCACCTGTTACATATGCACATAATGTTGATAAAATCAAGTTTTCGTTGAATAGCACTGATAAATAAATATACCTTTTCCTTCTTCTTCAATTCCTCATGTTGATCTTTGATTTTCTTGCCTTCTTTTTCAAGCTCTTCCAATTCCTTCCTCAGTTGCTCCATATTACTGATGTCTGTTTGCATTTTCTGTTTGGTCTCCTTAATTTTCTGCTCATGTTCAGATTTGCTCTTCTCTAGTGTCTCTACTTCTTTTTGATGTTGCTCCATACGTTCCACCCTGGCTTGATGTCTCCATCTGAATAATGAGGGTGTATCAATATTCGGATGTGTTTCATCCTCATCGTCGGAAATCTACGTGCAAGAATTTAGCTATAAGCTTTTCACGATAAGTTAAAATAAGAATGTTGAGTTAGACACAGTGTTTGAGGTTAGTATGATTAGTAGACCTATTCCGCCGCAATTACCTCGATATTTTTCCACTTGCTGTAGTCAACCATTTTAGAATTTACCCTTTAACGTAAAAATATATCACTGAATACTATAAAATAACTCCTTTTCGCACTAAGAACCAACACTTTTCTATCCAGAAATTTCTAACACTTGACGATGTCGGCGAACTGACTGATTGTTTTGACAGCAAAGTCGGACTCATCAATAGCGCCACCATCAGAATTTCACCGCACTTTACAACATTATTTTCAAATGTAAACAATGATCTATTAAAGAAAACGATTACTGTATTTCAATCTAAGTATAGTAAACAATTTATACAACCTTATACTTTAAGATTAATTGATCGTATTTTCAATTAATATCAATTCAAAAATGACTAGTAAAACTGTGATTAACATAAACTTATCCACTTACAAATAGTTTATAATATTTGATACAATGCTATAACATTGTATTTATCATAAAAAGATTAATATAATATAGTAAGGAGTCTAAATATTCCATTAATTTCAATAAACTATTCCAATGTAATATAACAAAGAGATGTGGATACAACTAACAATGAAACATCATTTTCACTACGCGAAAAAAGTAATAATAATGTTTAAGCTCGTTTGAATCAATCGATAATACTAGGATACTAAAATTTGATGAGTATTGATATCGATATTAATGAAATAAGTAGCAGAGACGCAATTAGAATGTTCTAATATACATAATATGTACAACAATTAGCAATAATAACGGTGATAAAACACAACATAACAATTCCTAAATATTTCTAGTATCAAACATGTAGCAGCACATTCAATTAAATTTAAATTATGTTCAGAGAGTATCTCTATATAGAATATTATATAGAAAAGATTTGAGTAAAACAAACACTCACACTCGTTAAATACTTCCATGTGAAATAAATAATTACTTTAAATAGAAAATCTATTACTTGATACCAAAGCTGCGTTACGCATCTGTGATTATTTCACTAAATATAATATTTATATATATTTTTGTTTAAATGGAGAACGTATTCGATACTTGATTTGTTAAATTAAAGCATTTAAGTGATAATTTCGTATAGAGACTAGAGATTTGTTATTAAATGTGAAAAAATGATCGCGCCTGCAAACGAAACATACTCGACAAGCAGCATTCGACTACAATTCGTCGTCGCAAATAATTCTATCAACATGAATATGGTATTAGCGTATTTGATGAGTCATGGACGATGCATCTATCACTAACTTCAAATATTCAATTATCAAAACTAATTCGAAACAAATTAGTTATTGTTTCAATAATTCTTTTGGTATCGACCGCTTCGTACCGTATCACACTACTTTGTAGTATCATTTTATGTGCCTTTGAAGAAACGACTCGTCCTTTTCAAGGAATACACGCATATCTCGCAGAAACACCTGAACCGTTCCAGAACATTTCGAGTCACTAAATGCTGCATTCATCACTATCGTCCGTAGCAACATCGTCGCCTTGACCGTCCAAATCCAGGACAACGTCAAGATTTTGCGACAGTGGATCATCATCATTGTTGCCCTCATCGAACGAGCTACAAATCAATGTATTAATAACACCATCAGTAAAGAATTACTTGTTAATATAAACACAAAACAAACGCCAACTAAATTCAAACAATACTTATGTTAATATTGTTATTTGCGATATCACATGCGCTTTCTATTTGACGAATATGTTAATTAATATCCAACATACGAATCAAAGAAGAGTATTTCGTAACATTGTTTAGTAATCTTCAATTGAACAATAATAAGAAACAAGAAATTAGTAGTTGCATTTTACTTGTAGTAATAGATTATTGCTTAATCATTATTTTGAAATTTTAGTTGTACTAACTCACGATTAGTCTGTAATTACAAGATATTCATTAATTCAATCTAATAATGTTAATTTTGATAATTAAATAAGCGTTATCTTTTTTGTTATTAATAATAGACAGAAAGGAACACGATGCCAAACGACAACCAAAAGCGTCTTACCCTATCAAACCCGCAATCGTATTCCCTAAACATAAGTATAGCAGTTATAATGGCTTCAAAATGAATAGAATTCAATTAATATGAATAAAATAAACATGAGAAATAAATTAATATTATGTAATAAACACTTACAGACTATTGGGGTCATCAGTTCCGCCTTCTTCTGCAACAAGAAGTTCGTATTCTTCGGCAGCATATCGGTCCCAGTCAGAGAGCTAAAAATTCATTCATATAAATTAACATTAGTGTATGAATAAACAAAACATAAAACGGTACATTGCATAAACTTATAAAACGATCGTGATCGTGATGGATGAGCATTATACAGTTACTAATGTTCTATGCAACAAAAAAGAAACCAAAGCACTATTAGAAGTGACAGTAATTGAACTTACTTCACTTTCCCTCGTGGGGGATTGTGTATTGCACTTACAGAGGCAAAAGAAAAAAGAAAATCAAATTAATTCGTTAAGGGCTTGGTCGTGGCAGTAGAAAGTGTTAGTTAGTAGTATGTAAATCTGTTTTAAAAATACATTAGCATCCGACACTCACCTCTTGACCATCAATATCGTGATCGCGTTGCGAAGCGAACGGATCCCGTTGCTCATGGTCCAAGTACTTTTCAAAGTTGAAGAACGTGTCGAAGAAGATGGGGGTCATTTTGCATTTTTTCAAATCACTTAACGCTATTTTGCCGGTTATTGCCGGCTTGACCATGTCCAACATTTGACATAGGCAGTCCTAAATTTTGTGGTTTTATATTAAAGTTATTTTTTATTTATTAAAACCTTACCTCAAATGGCAAAGTTTCAATTCCTATCATTTCTAGACGATGCATTTGTTCCTCGTAAAAGTATTCCAGCTCGTACATAGAAAGGAAACCATCTCCATCGATATCCATGCATCTAAACCAGTACTCAATTGCAGTTGGATGACGTTTATCCTCTTCGCTCAGCAGGAACCAGACAAACTCGCAATAGGAGAGTTTCTCATCGCCGCGCGTCACACAACCGCTGAAAATCCGATCGATGATGCGTTTCGAAAGCGCTGAAATATTAATGCATGTTTAGCCAACTCGTGAATGCCCCCATGTGAAAATGGGCATGTTGTCGACCACATACCGTGGTCATTGTGTCGTGTCATGTCCTGTTTGTCAATAAACAAGTCGTGATCACGATCCAGCTCCCAAAACTTGCAGTAGATCACGTAGAAATGCTCGTAGCTAAAGTACTGAGTGACCTGATTGATATCCTCTTCCTCCTCAAGCATTTGGATCACGTTCAGCAAGTTGGAACGGCGCAATTCCGGCACGGTAATGCGGCCGCTCCAGGATCGATTCACGCAATAAAAAATGCGCGCAATCACCGTGTGCACGTAGCGCGAGTGGAATTCGGTCGCCTCCTTGAGGAACGTGAGACCCGGATGCGTCTCGACGACGTCCTGCACCAACGGAATGAAGTCATCCGGCCCCAGCCAGTTCTTTTTGCCGCGCGTCAGAATGTAGACAAAACGGGCAGCGGCATCGTGACACGTGCTCGCCATGCTGCAATGAAATAAATATATATCAGTCGCATAATCGATCTCGCCGAATGGATATGCGCACACGTACCCGTTCCAAAAGGTCATGAACTGCTCCTGAGTGCAACTACCTTTGTCGGCGCATGCAGCTAAATATAAAGGTGTCTTCCAGTAGAGCGGAAGTTGGGTGGCCGTTGTCAATTGCGCAAAGTGTTCGCGCGATGCGCGTTCGCCGATCGCACGGAACGCGTCCGCAACTCTCTGTCGAATTTGATCCGTCTGTCCTGGCGTGCATGGCTTGCCCATTGGAAAGTGGAAGCGCGGTATATGCACATTGCTGCGGTTCGCACGAATATGCCTTTGGAGTGTCGTATGCGGTAGGGTTGCCTGTTGTTTCAGCAGCGGCTACAAAGAAACAGCAATAAATAGCGACGTACATAACTCGCGCTTAAATTAGGAGGCGGTTTAGCGCATTTTCGCCTAAAATGTTACCTTCAGAAGTATATCCTTGCTGTTAACAAATCAATACTTTCGCAAAGCATGAAAGAGAGCGCACGCAATCTCTATCGTGGCATTAAACAATTATCTCGTTACATAATCGCGGCAATTTTGCACGTCCTTGGCAATTTGCTTGTGTTCATTACCCCCACACAACCGCACGCAACGTATTAATCAAATAAGCGTTGGTATAACTCACCTGCGGTTTGGGTAGCGGCACCACAGGACTGCGGATGCGCTTATCCAGCAGGAAGTCGCTGGGGCAGCGTTCAAAGATAAGTACGCGCTCCGCCACCGAGCCGCGCGTCAAGAACGGACGCACTGGATTCGCCTGGTTCTGGCGCAGATGCTGACGCTGGCTGGTTGTTAATTCGGGATGCGGTACCTGCTGCTCTGGACGTCTCGTATTGCGAACGCCCCATTTGGTCGTCACTTCACTGCGATTTATGGCCGTGGCGTCCTCATTGAGAACATCACCATTCTTCAATGCTGCCAGCAGCTTCTTCTCCTCCAACGCGACTTCGTCCACATAGGAGGCGGCTGCTTTGCCTGCCGGCCGTACTTCCGACGCAGTCTTCTTAACATTATCAGTACTAATAACTCGGTTCTTTAGCGGCCACGATTGCAGCGGACTGTGGTCAACCGGCAGGATCATTTCAATGGTTTCGCCGATACGTGGCTTCGGTGAGATTTGCGGTTTCTGGCCGATCGCAGGCTTCACGCCTGATTGTACCTGAAGAGCAACAAACATCCACTTTAGATTAATCGCGCACAGGTTGTAAGTAAAGCAAAGCAACGTAAAATTTGCTTGCGAATTAATAGCGAGTAATCGAATAAATAAATAGGTAGAGAACTACATCGAATGCGCTCGGACGGGCATTGAATCTCATTGCGCCCGCCGTCATCTATTTTGAGCCGGGCTTTTAATTAGAACAACATCTATGCGGGCGCGTCGCATGCGTCAGTTAAATAACAAATTATCGACACCTATTATTAATCTTCATTAAAATGATCACTGATTATATCTGCCGCTGGCACAATGCATCACGGCCAGGATTTTGATTACGCAACATCATAACAAATGTTCATTATCTAAGTGTAATTTCCTTATGGCTCATCCAATTAATTATATGAGTTACCGAGATTGCAAATTGCTTTTTTGCATGTGCCTCATGATGAAATTTATTAACCCAAAAAGTTTTCATCACGTTTGGGAATTTGGGTCATTGAATCCGCCTCGGAATAAAATTCAATTTGACAGGTGAAAACTTACTTTTCCCTGGGAAGGAGCACTGTTCGTTGATGCGTATCCATTATTCAGGAGCACGCTGTCGATCCCATTTGTGGGACTCGCATTCGTTGTGGTTGCGACGGGCGCAAAGGTACTCTTGAGCGTCGTGCTGCGCTTGACGAAATTCGGCGCCGGCGGCGAGGCGTTCTCCTGCTGCGAATTCTTCTCAAACTTCTCCAGCGCAAACTGAATGCTCGACGGCATTGCCTTATTGCGCGCAGCATTACGTGCCTTATCCTCCACAACAAAATTCTTTACCAACTTCTCCAGGCGATTGTTGTCCATGCTGGGCGCTTGTGCCAGGAGCTCAATCGATGGCTTCGCCGGCGGCTGTGGCTTCAACATTGATCTGCGTGTACTACATAAGTTAGTGAACAATTTGCTTAAATGTTTAAACATTATTTACCCTAATTTCGAGGTGTCGCCAGCAGCATGACATGAAATGAGGTCTGCTGGACCAAGACCGCGACTCTTCCAATTCTGATAGATGGCTTCGGCCTGATCGCTGATTTGTTTCGCAATCGCCGCAATATCTTCGTCTGGATTCCTTCGTGCAGTCGTTGCCATCGTACAAACCAGCGCGAAGTAAAAACAAAAGCAAACAAACGCAAGAAGTAAAACGTTTTTACTCGCCGGCAAAAACACAGCTTGATGCTGATTATCTCAGCAATAGCATGGTCATGGTTTTCGAGAGCGTTTAAGCATTCCTCGCGGAGTGTACGTGCAGTAGCACATCACCTGCAACAAGCAATAACAAAACATTAATTAATATGCTGCCTCGCAGGATGAAGACGTAAATCATGGAATTATACGGCGCACAAATGCATTCGGAACTTTCACAGGCAATGATGCTGCTCTTCGAATGCAGGAAACTTAATAGGATGGTATAGCTTGATGGCGTAGATAGCAAACCAGTAAGTGAACAAATAAATTTCTTTTATGCTAATTCTCTTTTCACTGCAATAACTTTGAGATATTTCAATTGCAGATTCCCATGCTTATGCATATTGATAAGAGTCATAAATTTCAATCATCATTTAAGTTATTAATCTATTTTTGATTCTTGGTATGATTAAAAGGTCGCTAAAAATATTTATCTATTATTCACATGAAATGTAGCATTGAGCTTGTGATTGCGTGAATTTTCTTCGTTAAGGTAAATACGGATAAGATTCATTTAAATATTAGAAGAATGCAACAATTCTCATAATTAAACATTGACAGACAATTCATCACATTCTCTTTAAATGCGTATTGAAATGAGGAAACAATAAATAAAAGCAACTAATTAAACACGCATAGTTAGTATGCGTATGTGTCTGGTATTGAGGACATGTGAATATGGCATGCAGTCCATTTGAATAAAACTACTTGGCATTTATTTAACTTTCTTTCAAACGCACCGAGAATCTTTTGTTATGCGCATTGTTCAAATGCTGCAGTGCGCACGGTAGTGTATAATTTCTCAAACGAAATCTAGTCCAAGAGTGCTAGAATCATCATACTACGTATTTAATGCCACTTTAAAATATGTGCGAACATGAAATAACACTTTTTCTACATTAACGTACTCAGCGTATGTATATTTTCACTCTCAACTTTTTCTACGACGAAATGAGACTAATTTGCAATGTCTTATGGGCAATTTCTTCGTGTGGATTTCTCACAAGTCGTTTGTTTGTACTAATAAGTAAAACAAATAAACAATGGAACAATACTTGACTGAAAACAGAGTAAGTAAGACTTTTGCGAGGAAATGTAAATGCTGTAGTTAATTTCATTCGCTGGCTATTTTTCCAATTAAGTTATGTAAAATACATTTCGCAAAAACCATTACTTTTTCCTGCCTTAAATGGCTTTCTTCACAACGTAGTTGTAGTTGAATCTTTTCAACCTTTCATATTTTGTAAGTATTTCGAAATAAACCGCGTGAAATATTTTAAATTTGACAGGTCAATCAAGTATTTCATCACTTTACTTGGGAAATATCTGCGTAAGAAAAGTTTCTAATTCATTAAGAAAATAACGAAGAAACAAGCAAATATAAAATATGATTTTGTTTTTAAATTATTCATAAATGTTTTCTTGCTACTGCTACAGTTCAAAGCAACAAAACGAAGGCGAAAAATAGTACCTAGGTACGTCCAGTTTGCTTTTAAATTATTCACAAATGGTCTTCTCAAAATATTTTGTTTTCTTCTTCAATGGAAGCAGTGCTTCCACAGTATTCCAAGTTACGAGTGCACTAAACGAAACATTTACATAAAAGCAAAAACGTAAACTCGACAATGCGCATTCAAAGTTGATGCAACAATGTAATATGTAAAGTTCTCGCGTAAGTTGCGTGCAAAATTTATTAAGCATAAATGCATATGCTTTTTGTACTTCTTTTTTCATAGATAACAAAGCGAGAAGAAGCGGCAAGTACCTAGCACTTTTATTCCAATAAAACATGACAGAAATGCATTGCGTTCGGTTTACGGTAAGAGTTTTGAGTTCAAGTTGCACTTTAAACGATGAAACAAACATGAAAAGCAACTTTAATACACGCGCACTTTAACTGATTAAACTATTAATTCAAGAGCAGTCGATTAGAGAGTGCTTTATTATTTCGTGTGTGCATGCATGTCTTCTGGGAACTTTTACTCTTTTCGCTTGCATAATGCCGTTCTTGAAATTGAAGCACAGCCTACATATTTATCTATTAATCTGATTGTTCTAATAATAATGCATGCGTAAAAGTCGTTGAATTATTAATTCACATGATATCTTGTTTGTTGCTTGCTGCTTTGCTTTGGATTTTTATATAGTGATTGTGACATTATGTTTTTTAATATTAACTCGGCGGCCATTTTGTTTCGCAGTTTTAGTGGGTGTCAAATCTCATATTCAAATTTATATTTGCTATTATCTGCTCGTGCAGCGATTAGTGAATGTCGAAATATCAACACGCGGCAAGGTATTCATTCATTCCTGGCACCCACAATCATTCCTCAATATGTGGGATACTAATGCATGTATTTATTTTAATGACCTCGTCATGATTCAGAACGCCAAAAACTTAAGTTAACAAATAACTTGTATTCATACTCTTCATATTGTTTGTCTTCAATCGAGTTAAATTGAGTTGTCAAATGAAAAATGATTTGTTCTTTTGTTTTTTATACTTTCGAATTAATAGCTAAAATTCGTAGATAAATTAATAGTTGATTTTCCAAAAGGTCTTTCAAGAATTTCATCGTTTACAGTAATTCTTATTAAATCAAAATGTTAGTGCCATTCTGCTTCAAGAATGTTTAGAAAATAGTCATTGTCCGATTTGTGATAGATTAGAAGAGATTTTTATATTTTCTAGAATGATCTACGAGCTTTCATTGACTAATATCATTATGGTGACTTTCTGAGAGTTGAATGAAGAAAGAGAAGTCACACTTTGATCTTATCGTAGATAGAATAAAATTATTTGTAATAGGATGGAAGTTGATAGTTGAATAGTTTATTTGTTTGCAAGAATTCCACGCATTTGGCGCGCCAGCATTTAATAAAAGCAATTGCATCGAGCCGAAAGTATGTAGGCCGTTTTGTTTTGCCGTGCAATTCCACGGAATGCTCATGAATGTGCATTGAGGATGAGCACGATGCACATGCATTGATCATCAATAAATAGTTCAATGCAATTCTATGTCACTTTTTCTCTTTGTACGTGAATGATTGCTATGTGTTGAACAAGCAATCAATTGATTTACAATCAATAATTGTGAATAAACATTAATTTCATTACTTGTTCCAAGTATTGCATCTGAATGTGTAATTGAAAAAGTTATTTCATAATTAATTGAAAGTTAATATTAGCATTTTAACTTTTAGACTCTGTGCCTATTTAGTTAAGTAAATTCACATGAATACTTGATAGTATTGAATAACATGCAAGAATATGCAGCAAACTATTTCCAAACAATTCAGATAGTACGCTCGTTTGTGAATTGTGCTAATTGAATGAATGAGTAAATCGCGTAAATTTTATGCAATTGCGTGTTTGTTTTCCGCTCGAAAATAGTTGCTTACTGCATGGTGTAATAAACAAGTTGAGAGTCATATTTGTTTAGTATTTTAATCCTAATAACATGAGATGTCTATCTTCAGTGGCGGCTTTTAGCATGTTTTTCATTATGCGTTTTGCATTTCGTATTAGAAAATAACACCATTTGTTGTTTTTATAGTTAGTAGCTTATGAGCTGCTAAGTTTTTTTTTATATGACTTTGTCTGTCGATTCTGTTTCTTTCGCTATGTTTATTAATTTTTTTCAAAACTAGTTATGAATTATTTTAATACCTACATTTAATTTGCAGCTGTCATATAATTTAAAAATTGACTAATCACTTAACTGTATTACTAATTAATAACTGTTATTTATTGGAATAAAATTCCAGCATAAAATATGCCATGGAATTTATTATAGTAAGAAAATTTAAAAATAAAACTTGCCACTCACCGATTTGAAAGTTAGTTGGGTAGTTGGTAAAAATCCAAAATAAATCTGGAACAAAAAGATGAACTAATTAACATAAAGTCATAATGAAACATTATCTAATTTTAAATCCAAAGTTATTTAAACATTTCTGGAAAAGCAAGTTGTAAATTCATAGTTTAAATTTGAATTTGTCTCATTCATTAGATTAATTCTAAGATTTTTTGCATATTTTAAGTATAACACCAACGCCAATTATTTTAATCCAACTGTTTGACCTTTAAAGTCAATAAATTATAATTATCACATTTTGACATTATTCTTCGCATGGTTAATTGAATGCTTTCTTTAATTTTGTTTTTATTTTTAGGTAATTTCCAAGACACTTTTTAAAAGTTTATTTTAAGCTGCGAAAAAAGTGGAGCAAGTGCGAAATTACAGTTATTTTCTCCTCGCGCCATATTCGAGCGACATTAAACTAATTCAATCTAATTCTGTGTAAAATTCTAGCACGAAAATGAAAAATTTCACCAAGCTGCCCGCGTGCGTGTGTTTGAATGCAAATGCATGGGAAACTGACATACAAAAAGGAGCAGGAAGCCAAAGAAAGTCACCGCAACGCAACGCATTTTAAGTTTTATTAAAATCCGAAACGACAGGATGAAAAAGCACACTGGGCGGTGGCGGCGACGGCAAGGTGTTTGAAATTGAATGGAAAATTATACGCGAGGGATTGCCAAAGTTGGCAGGGCGGCGTAAGGCGACAATGAAACTTGTATTTTGTCTTCTCGAAAATAACGAAAGTTTATCGTGTAACTTTAATAGCTTTTCAAACTCTTGGGAGTTTTTGATAAAAACGTGATAAACTTCCACACACACTGTAGTAGCACAAACGTACAATTTGTTTATATAAAATGAATGAATATCGCATAAATATTTGTGCAAAATTTATCAAGAAGTTTGACCTACATTTAGAAATTGTTAAATTTACATTGAGATGTTCATCATCATGTAAATGATCCATAATTAACAACAATTTCTCGTCAGTATGCTAGTTGTCTATAATTGCGATAATTATTCAAATGCGTATCCTTTCTTCAAATTGCTTAATTAACTTTTTAAACAACATAGTTTCATCTCGTATTTAGCCACCATTAACGGTGAATTTTCATTTTTCTCTTTTGCAAAAAGCGATAGGTAATTAATAGTTTAATCGATTCTCAATCAGCTTATCGAATCGATGCGATCAATAGCCAATAACTCAATGCATGATTAAAACGTTTCGTTATTTTGTGTTTTCTAAGCTCGCTATTGATGATTATGAATGCAAATGAATGAATTAAAAATAATCATGTTGATTAGAAACGGATGAAAGGTGAAAGTATAGTTGACTTTTACTTTTTTTGTACTTAAACTTACTTAATGTTTTTTTGCAAATCGATAAATGATTTGTGATTAACTAGAAAGCATTTCTCCATAGTAATTGCCAACTTCCTGCGGAAAAACGATTTTTGAGATGCTACTACTATATGAACTTTAATAGAGTAATGAAAAGAAAATAAGCCAATTCCGTGTTGTAACAACAAATATTAGGCAAATGACAGCAATAAAAGAGAAAACTTTGCAATTGCATAAGCATAAATTCAACTTGAACGTGTACACAATACGCGAACGATTTTCAAGCGTTGCGCTGCAATCTAAAATTAAATTTTATTGCAAACATTCGAAACGCAACGCGAATAAATACGATTAATTCGCGAATATTTTAGTTAAACACGATGCATTCGACAACAGAATGTCTATAGTGTTGGTATTATGGGCTGAATTCAAGATTGAAGCGACCAACAACAACGAATCAATCGTCGCATGCAAAATTGGCGTACGCGCGGATTTTTCTAATTTCGCAGCTTGCGCGCAAAAACAGCGAGTGCGAGTTGTGTGGTGCTGTGGCTGTGGCTATGGCAACGACGACCACCTCGAAGAGAACATATTTGCACGTCGTCGGCGGCGATGCAACGAGCGCACTGGCCGCTTTTACCGTACAAATAAATACATACGTGTAGAAATTGCGAGGCGCGATTGAACGCCATAAATCCAAATATAAATATTAGCGATATTAATGAAGATGTCGTGGCGCTGCGATGCCTTTTTCAAAATGTGCTTAATTAACTTTACCGTTTCGCGCCGCTCTATTTTCGAGTTCTGCAAGGATACACTACATTTAACAAACCCACCTACTATTTAATAAACGCGATACGTTTAAAAACTTTTAAATTAACTCACGTACCTACTAGCAAACTTTTCGTGGAGCGTAATCTCAGAAACAGCTTTAAAAAGTTTTCTGAAGTAACAAAAGTTTTGCATTATAATTAAAAATGGATTCTAATTCACTTATAGCGACTTGCTTTATATTAATATCGGATATAGCGACTGCTTTGTTAATTTCTAACGGCTTATTTTGCACTGATTTGTCGATTATAACGACCACAAATTTGGGAGATATCAGTCGATGATTTAATTTCATATATAGCGACTGTTTTTAATTATTTAGCAATAAATTCAATAGAATATCTTCAGATATAGCGACCTAGTCATAAAAGTCTGAAAGTTTCATTCATTGTGTTTAAATTTTCTTAGTATTTCTTGTGGTTTGCTCAGATTTATAACTAGAATTTGCTTGAATTATTAAACGAACTTAAGTAATTCAGATATGACTTAATGAATGAAATAGTAAATGAAGCAATTGATTCCACTTACAATGAAGGAATTAAAAGAGAAAAGCACTCTGAAACCTTTTAAATTTTACAACAGCCATCAAAGTTGAAGCAATGTTCTTCAGTGGAAGCATTCTAGGAAGACCTACATAAATCGGTCAACTATCAGTACACATTGAACAAGTACAAACAACAGACATTAGCGAACAAAGCTTGGAACACAAGTGCACTGCGCATGCCATAAAATTATTCCAGATTAATTACCATGCGTCGAGTTGTAATCATTGATCCTGCATAATTCATGCTAATTTATCACCAAACACTCATAATATTCGACGTAGGTATCGAACGCAATTGAGCGTTGAGCAAGAATTTGTTTGGCGTATGTTTGTGGTGTTTCTCCTCAAGGTAACAATGTTATTTCGTTACTAGAGCAAGAGTTAACTTAATTACATGTAATATGCCGTGTTATCACCGCTATGAATAGATTACGCAGCCGTGTCTAGCGTGACACGAGCAAATATCACATTTTCAAAAATGTTGCTTCACTCGGAGCAAAATTTCAATTTCAAATTTGCAGCGTTTATGTGGAATAATTTCGTATGCAATTAGAACAGCGCAGTTTAACGATTGTGAATTTGTTGTGGTATGAGTTACGGTTACACTCGGTAGCGTGCACCGATCGAATTAAGCTTAAAGTATCTCGCAGAACGCCAAGTACAATGCCCTTTAAAACGAATTCATTTTTGGCACGAGTTTCAACACCACGTCCACCTCGCACTGTGTGTATTTCAGTCTCCAGCCATCTTCCTCGCGCCTTCGTAAATGTGCATTAGACACGCAAAAATGACGTCTTCTACTTAAATTATAAAATCGTCGTCTCGTTGCGCTCGTTCAGCATACAGTGAATTTCAATCATAAATAGGATTTCGCTTATAACGACGTAAAACTTTAGTCATACTTTCATAGAAATTAATGCAAATCCTATTTGGATATAGCGACTTAACGATTCATTCAATTTTCTTAACTTTTGTTTACTCACGAAGATAATCAGCAGTTGTAAAAATCTTTTACTGTTACAGCAGAAAATTTGTATAATTTCAATAGCCAAAAATAAGATGAATCAACCACTGGACTGCACCTGTAAGGTGTTGTCATGGCAACACCCTTTATTTACATGATTCAACAACTTGTTTCGCATCTTGGTCAACAAAGGAAAGAGTGCGATTAATGGCAGACACGCATCAAATTGATTCACGGTTGAAAAACGAACTGAAATTCGTATTGATTTACTGCGTTAAGTTAAATAATAAGAGTGTGTACTTGACGTATCCGTTTATAGCAGTACAGCCTTGAGCGGCACTTTCGCCGTACACGAGATAATTTTGCGCGCAAGAAATGTTGTTGTTGTTGATGATGTCGTCTGGACGCATGCATTTCCCGAATTGGCGTAAGTATGCCATGCGATGCTATGTCGTACCAGCATAATGTTTGGGAACTTTACGACAGCTACGTTTGTAGAACATTCCTGAATGTTCCAGACTTCTCTCTCCGCTCGTAAAATGAGTGAAGGAAATGATGCATGCATATACTTTTTATGTACTTTTTATTCGATATTACAAGATATCGATTCCACTCCTGGGAGTAGGTGAGTTATTTAAGATGGTGCTATCTACTACTGCAAGGGAGGGACGCGCCTTTTTTGCAGCGCATATTTGATAAGGGTGGGTGGATAACCCATCATGGCATTTCCACCAGAAATTGCTTGTTAAACAGGACAAAAGGGCGTAAAGAACAAAAGAGCGCCCTTATAATAACGCCGCCCCAGCTAATGTAATAGATGCACGTATTATCCAACCCCCATATTGCAACGTGTCAGATTTATCATTTGTGCTTCTTTCCAGCTTGTTAAAGTAATGAATTTCCTGTCGTATCATTGCGAAAATCTAGAATTTCTCTTAATAACGTGTGAATGATCATTAAATGAAAAATTCGAGGCTGGAATTTCATCGCCGTATAAAGAATTTAATTAGAGTTCGCCTTGATGAATATAATTGGAATAAAAGTGATATAATAGTGCAATAACAATTACAGCATATAACGAATAACATAAATATTCCAATGCCTCGCGCAAGCAAGACTGGGATATAAAAATAATTCCTCTATTATGGCGAATTAACATATATAAAATTACACAACATTTCAACATTCTAATCAGAACGAGCGCGCCGCGAGTGTGTCGCATGCTATATTGTTTATTATATTGGCGGCTGGAGCCAGTGCAACAGCAGCAGCAGCAGTAAAAGTTATGACTGCGTTTGCTTCAAACGCTTGTGGAAAAAATATGAGTCACAAACGCATGCGTACGAATGCATTTTAGCCGCCGACTTATTCACTTGTTCGAATGCCGTGCAACTAAGCGAATTTCACAAAGAGTTTCCCCGACAACAATCGCATTCAACTTCGTATTGATTTAGAATGTCGTAAATTACCTCCCAATATATTTGTGCAGCTCGCTAGCTAGCGTGAATTTCCGCAAGGGTTTCGTATTATGTGCACGAACGTAAGTATTTTCCTCGTAAATTACACATTAAGTTGATAATTTATACGACTTTACATAAAATGTATATATCAAACAAATTCTAGATGATGCTTGAAGAAAGGATGAAAGAACAAAGTAAGAAGAAAATCAATTTTTAAGGATACTTCATAACTTGAGCTTGAAGGACAAGTGTTGGAAATTTAACAAGTGAATCAAAAAACAACTGAAGATGACCAGGAGCAGGCAGTCTAATTAGTTACATCATCGGATCAATGAACGCACAGCAGACGCGGAATAAATGCAATTACGCGACGAGAATGCAATTCGCCTGCAGTCAAAGAAAGGGAATTTAATTAAGGACAATTAACCTTTTCTTCTGCAATTGCGATGAAAGACTGTCGTGATCTTGTGACCTCATAAAAGACACTTTCTTAAACTAAACTAAATTAAATTAACAGTAAATTACCATACATAATTTAATCAATTTCCTCAACAACAACAAAGTTTTCCACTGAATCATAGAAAAGTAATTGATTGGTTTGTTTAGATTTTGACTATGATGTCATAAGTAGGACGGTCAAGAGCACATTTTCAATGAGATGACTTAATCGAGTAAATCATGCAATTACTTCCAGCAGGAATGTATCATCTGATTAATTTTAATTCGGATTATCGCAATAATAGTTCATAAACAAATTGCGAATGGAATAATAATGATTTCCGGTGACATAATCGTCATCTTCAATTGATGGATCATGCAATCAATATTTATACTTGTGATTTATTTGTTAGCAGGCGTGTCTTGTTTATTTACAAGATGAGTAAACTTAAAAATGCGAGATTGTACTATACTGCGCGCGTGAAGCCATTGATCAGAATAAAAATAGCGGATGAAAAATTGATTTGTTAGCGAAAAGTGAGGTTATTCGAATTGTTGCAGGAATATGCGCTTTGCGAGATGGTAGTAATGTGAAAAACAGCATTGGTTTGCAGCACCAGGCAGAATTCCTACGTGGCGAGATGTGCGAGAGCGTCCCGCCTGTGAGGAAAAAGACGGATGCGGCGATGAAAATAATTTCGTATTTATTTATAGAAATTAGAACTGAAACTCGGAGGCGCTTTGAGAACGTACGAGAGCCGTATCAGCAAACGCTGCCGTTTGTCGCTTGTTTCCGAAGATTGCTGGACAGACGGATGTTTTGCTTATGGCTTTTTGTGGTCATTCTCCCACGAATTCGCTGCGAATTTCGCGGAAAATAGCGAATGGCTAATATGTACGTACACGAAATGAAGTCAGCATGTTAAAAATGGTTCTATTTAGAAATTTGACACACATTTTTCTAGATGTAAATGTTGCTCAGGTTTCATTCCGCGCGAATTCCGTATCGTCGTCTAATGAGAGCTCAGTCGAGCACGCACAATTAAGCAAACAAATTTAAATACGTATCAAATTACCTTGGCGTCAGTGTTTGCAGAATCCTTTTGTTTATAATCCAATCCCTGCGTGTCTACGAAGCTGCACTAGTTTAGTATCATCACTACATAGTCTACTTGAGGAACCACTGGAGTGTGTTTACAATTCCTTTACGATGTGAATAAATTCCGGCGACTAGGAACTATGAATGCAAATGTCTCGCGTTAACAACGATATTATTAATAAATGACTAATTCATTATGATATTTCTCGGCGCGACGCGACCTGAGGTGTCTCTGGATGGACGGAAAATGCGCACTTAATATGCGTAGACGAAGACAACGACGACGTTTTAGGATCGCGGACATGGAGCTCTTCGCCTGCATCACCCACGGTTATGTCCGGCACTGCGACGAAACGGAAACGATACACGAAAACAATAGAAGAACAACAAATTCGCTCTAGGAGAGAAACACACTGATGATGAGAGCACCGAGTACACTACCGGACCAGCCGACTGGCGCACGCAACTAAACGCGCGATGGCACTGCTGCTAATACTACTTCTCCTGGTCGACGAGATCGTTGCGCTGCACAACACGCATGTGTTTGTGCTGTAGCCGATTGTTGGACTCAGGATTATTGCGCTTGGAAACGACCGCGGAAAGGTGTTAGTACGAGGCGCAGCAGGGCATTGAAGGCGCGACGTACACAACAGGCTGCTGCTGCTGCTGTTACTGTTGGTGTTGTTGATGCACTGAAGCATTAGTAAACACAACCGATACGATACGAATGCTTTGAATGGCAATGAGCACTAACACTTTAGCGATTCAAAAGGAAACTTAAATGAAAAAGTCTGCGACACCAAGCGTTAAATCATAATGGGTTTGGTGGCGAGTTGTAGGAGTTTGAGCAATTATGGATTGCCGACGCGGTGTTTTCCGTGCGCTAAGATTTTCTTGCGCCGCGAACACGGGATTACTGGGAGCACCGCACAGTTCTGTTGCAATTTCACTCGTCGATACCATAAACGCACATGGCAACTCGTTCGGCAAATCGAATATGAAAATGTTTGGCTTTTGCTTGACAGCTCTCTCTATGAAAGAGCTTTAAGCACTACTGTGAGCTTGGTTAAAAGCTCTGGTGTTGTTCTTCCTCTTAACACTAGAGGACCAAGCAACAAAGTTTGAACATTTCTGGTATTAATTAATTATTAATGTTGTAAGATTACTCATTACATCTGTTTTTATAGCACAACGTTTATAATTGTGTGATTTTTTCAACATTTTAATCTAATTTGTTCATCAGTCTCAGGCCTAGAATAAACTATTACATCTAATAAAAAATAGAATGAGATCAAAAATTCATCAAAAACATCAACAAATGATAACATCTACTGCTCAATTATGAACTTATTTATAATCACATCACGTACTAGGAAAAACGTTCTGAAACAGAAACAAAACTCACCCTCAAGGCAACTATCAAGTTTTCATCATCATTGTTCGCGCCCATTTCCATTGTTATAAGAATGGAATGCCAGAGGCTGTTGCTAATTAAGATGACTGGTAGTTGTTTCAAGGGATAAGATTGCTTGACAGCTTCCTTGAAATGTTGTACCTGAACTTGAAAAGGTACAATTTTTTACATGGTTTTATAAAGTGCTCAATCTTACGTGTATAAAATATCAATTGTCGCAAGTTGTTTTATTCATGGCATATAACTTATTAATTCAGTTAATTTCTTGTTTATTATTGAGAGCTTTCGTAAGAGAAGGTCTCGTATGAAACGCGTAAATAAAACTCGAAATTAGTTTGAAACAACTATTATTACTTTTATTAATAGTGACAATCAATATAAATCACTTATCTTGGTATAAATATTCAATTCATTAATACCAAGTACGCATTACCACGCGTTTTCTTGATTGCCGTGACGCACTCGGCTTCTCGTCAATTCTTCCTGTGGAGAAGAGTCTCCTCGTCGGTGAATTGTATAACGCGGTTGGTGCGCGGCTTATTTGCTTATACGAGTTACAACGTTTCTCCATAGGGCGCGCTAGTATTAAGCCTCGCAACAAAAATATTAAATTTAATCCGTACTTCTACGAATATGCTTAAAACACGTTAACAAACAGTTTATTAATTACAATAACTAACGAAATCACTAATTACACAACTAATAAGACTAGTGATTTCAGAAATCAACAATTCCTTAGCAGCTTCTCTGCAATGCTCTACCTGAACTTGAAAAAACTCTACTCGCTTTTAGGTACTCGTTTTTAAAATGTGGTTCACCTTACGTGTATGAAATTTCAATTATAGCAAGTTGTTTCACAAACGTACGTAATTGCCATTGCGCGTACATATAAATTATAGGTGCGCATGCACACAAAATAAATCTGCATTGTCATGACCATCAATGTGCAATTACTGAGCATCTGAGCATCGGATGTGCGACATGGTAATCACATGTTTGACAAGTTGTTTGTTGCTGTTCAGAACAATCGTGAATTGTGAATTCAAATTCCAGATTTCATAATCATGCATACATATATTTCTTGTGATCGACGGCGTTGAATGCAAATGCATACGAGCGACGTTGGATGCGCGAAGAGGAGATGTGCCGTTAGATTATTGAAAACATGCACGCTGTGCATTTATTATTAGCATTTCCACTTATCGCTGGCTCGCGCCCATCTTGCTTGGTGGTGTTATTTCCATTTGCCATCAATTTCAATTCATTATGACTTACAGCTGCATCATATTCGCATCGGATGCGAATTGATGCTTCAAAGCTTGGCATACGGTGATAAGAATGCTTTGGGATAGTTTCATTGTTATTACACTTGTTGCATCATTATCGCGAAAGAACGTCTTGGAGGAAATTAAATTTTCTTCAGCGTGTAACTTTAATAACACTTGGTAAATTGATGCTCACGTTTTTCGCATGTGCGCTCTTTACGATTGCAATAAATAATCGCATTCAACGTTTGATTCCGCGCATAAATTACAAGGCTTGAAACTGTGAATGCATATTTTACTACGAATGAATGAATAGACTCCTAGATTATAATCTATGACCTTTCAAAAATTTTCAGGTAGGTTTTACATTATGTTAGCGAGCAGCTAAAACATTTAGGAATGTTGTACCTGTTCTTGCTTAAATCAACCCCTATGATAATGAGAAAATTATAAAAAAAGGAATACTGACGGCTATTAAAATGAATTATTAAGTGATTGCTGATTGCTTTATTAGAATAGTTAACACTCTAGTCAGCTAGGCCGAGGAATTTGAATGAATTGTCCTAAGGTTATACATAATCAGTGTGTACCGCACGTGGCTAATGTATAACAACAATAAGGTCATTATATTTTTACACGAAATATTCAATTTCTATCATTACACGTCACGTTTTACTCTTGCATAACAACGTGGCGTTTCAATATGTACTGGAATTCGAAGAAACGATAACGTGATATCTAATGAAATTGGTGCGTAGAGAATTTCTCTGATTGAATTGTTCGTTCACTTAAAGCTTCCGTATTGAAACCTGGAAAGCATGCTTGTTATCGTTTTCAAGTCCGCTCGCGTTTACATTCGACGACGACTTGGATTTGTTCATTTGTTTATGCGTTTCGACGTTGGTGTTCCCATTCAAAAATCCATGCGGCTGAATAAACGTGCGAAAAGTAGAAGCGTAATTTATTTACAATCATGCGTAATGACATAGTAAAGAGCAGCTTAGCAATGCTGGCTTAAATAATGTGTAGTCATTCTGATTACGCGCGTTTGCGTTTGCGATGCGATGCGCACCAAACGCGAGATAACTTTTAATGACAATGAACGTATTATGTAATGCAACTTGAGCGTTTGATGCATCTGGTTTCTGTTTTATAAGCGTTTTGTTTATGGCCGTTTGAGATGCGTAGATGAAGGAGTGGATTATCTATAGTTTTTGCATAGTTATGATGAACTTATGAAATTACCTACTTTACGATAATAAAATGTCAAGAATTTGAATAATAAATGCGAGTTTAAGATGAGAATTATCTCTTTAAGTTTTCAGACTAAACACTGGCAAAATATTTATAATTATTCTACGCATTTTTAAATTAAAATTAGTCATGTTAAGTTAATAATGTTAATAATGAGACAGCAATTAAATGCGTGTAATTACAGTTATAACAATGAATGTTCAAGTCATGCGTCTTATCAATATGTTAAAAATTATTCCATTAATAGAAACAATTTGTCCTTGAAGAAGACAAAGAAAGTCTTAAATCCAACGGTGAAATTTGTCTGGATTTAGTAAATACCTATAACCATTTTAGGAATAAACCAATTAACGATTTGTCATCGTCGATCGTTACTGAAATGGGCAATAGTCATTGGTACTTTGGAATAATTACATTGAGTTGAAGAAAGTCACGTTTTCACCGGCATTGAATGCATTCAAAAATATTCAAATGACAAAAACGCAACTCCCACACTTGTTGCGCCGACAAAGAAGTTTTTCAGTGAATGAACGTGAATGCAGGTAAAAGTACAGTTAGTGAGGGAAAAATAATGAGTTTTATTGGCGACGTGCAGCTTGTTAACAGTTCTCGAAATGCTAACAGGATAAGTCAATCATACGTAAACAAACAGCCGCAGGAAAATTACTAAATGCAAGATTACGAATTGAGAAAAACCCTGTTGTTCGAGGATTGTTTAGAATGTGACTAGCATTGTTACCAAATGGCAAACGCAAATATTTATCAGTCAAGTCGAGTTAATTATATAAGCATTTAGCATATGCAAATAACGACTGTACATTTGCCATAAGCCATAAGCCAGTAGTCAATCCATTTAAGGCGTGTAACATTTCCTGTTTTAAAGACAATATAAATGACATCATTTAATCCATACTGAAAAATACATCGTATAATTAATGAAGGCATTTCAAAATGGTATTTAACGTAAAATGGAATAAATAATATTGGCTAACGTATTACTCTCGTACAATGTAGTAAGTAATTTTGGAATTTGCATGCAACTATTCAGAATTCTTGCAGAGTTTAGAAGTGCAAAGTGTATGAAAGTAAGAAATGTAAACATTTGCTCAAAGCAAGCAAAAAGCGTACGAATGCGAATGTAATAAACGGGCAGAAAAGGTATGGGTTATAGTACAGAGAACTTACATTGATTTATTGTAAAATTGCATGACTCGCAAGCAAATTGCTTACTTAGTTTCTTCACTCAGGTGAACGTGCATTCAGTGACAAATGTGCAAGGAACGTCTTCGATGGTCATTCAATAATTTCATATATACTGCCTATTTATTTGTCTGTTTGTACGTGTTAGCGCACGTTTTAATTAAAATTTATTCGTTAATCATGTTTGTAAATCATAAACGTAATCAGGTTTTAACACATTAACTCGTTTTAATATTCATTGTCATAAATTCATGAACGCAAATTACCTATGATTAGAAATTCACTCATATTTAATGAGTAGCTTTTTATAGGAAGAAGAATCTTCTTTCAATTTCATTAATTTTCAATCCATTCAATTTCTAACCACATCATTTCAAATCGCTGTTACTTTTAAAGTAATGAACGGGTTTTAATGATTTAGAAACTGTTATCATTTTCTTAAAATGCTCTGTCATGGTGTGGCATTGTACTCATTAAAATATTAATATTACTATAAAAATAATTAGATATTTTTCTTATTACTTTCATTTTACGTGGAATAAATGATTAAATCATAATATTAATCAACTTTTAACACGTTAAACTCACATGGAGAAAACTGGAAATTTTGAATGCAGTCAATTACCTTAGTGACTTAAATTGATCTCAAGTAATATATAATAGGATCACTTGTTTACCACTAATTTAGATTCCTATGAAGATGCACCTGATGCGTGCGTGCAGCGTGTAAGTTTAATTAGAAATTGATTTTTATGCGCTGCACGTTCCAGTCTCGAGTCAGTCGCTTTTTTTTACAGACTAATTCTTTCTTTAGATAAATGTGGAACTTGAAGTGCGTAGATCTCCATCAGTTCAGAGCGTGTTTCTGGCCAAGTGGAAGCAACAACTCGACGAAGATCAGAAGAGATTTACTCGTTCATTTGAGCGTCAATAAATAAGCAGCGTTTGATGTGATCGAAGAGGACTTAAGGACTTGAACAAGTTAAAGTCAAAAGGAAATTGATGATTAATACAATATAGAAAACATTTATCTTATTTCTCTTTATCATTAATTAATTATTTTTAAAAAATGTTGAATGATTTATTTATTTTTCTTCATGTAAGCTTAAAAATTATAAAAGAAAAGTAATTGTTGTTAAATATTCAGTAAAGTTAATCGGAACATACATTGCAATTAGTTCAAGTTCATTAATTGCACTTGAAACGTGTTTGATGTATTATTGAACGCTCAAGTTCAAAGCTCTAATATGCGAATAAGTTTGAATACGTTTAACGACTGCTAAGCGTAGAGGAAATGAGAAGAAATGCAATTGCAATGTAATAGCATGAATGAATTTGTCATAAATTTAAACGTATTTCCATTTTCGACGAGTGAAGAGCGAGGAGTGAATAAATTCTTTGACAAAAAAGCAATGTCATAAATATGTTAATAAATTCAAATCTATGATGTTGAACATGTTCAATTTTCATTGCTGTATAACGTATTGCAATGTAGTGAATTTAACGTATTATTACACATTATTTACATATGTCTTCTTGTGTAAATTTATATTTAAGCGAACTCTCAATGATGAACTCGATTTCACATTTACTTTTCCTCTTCACGAATAAAACTAAATAGCATACAAAGAACAAGTTGAAAATGGTAAGAAATATGTGCAATAACAGGTGGATAACAAATAATAAAAGAAATTGTCATTTACCCCTTAAAATTTCGTTGATTGGTGATCCAGGAACGTCATTGGAAAAAATTGAAACCACACGAAACACTACTGAAAGTTTAAAAATTCGATTTACCATTATAACTTTTACGGCTATCGAAGCTGAAAGGGGGTACCCCTCCATAGGCAGACGGCAACTGTGTATCCGCCAGGTATGATTCATATGGGGTACCCCCTTTCACCTTCGATGGCCGGAAAAGTTATAATGGTAAATCCAATTCCTCGTACTTTAGTAGTGTTTCGCATGGCTTTTCTCCACTTCATCAATCCAAGAGGGACCAACAACAGTGATCTGCAGCAACGGTAAGTACCCTAAATGGGTTTTATATATTCTGCATGCATAATTCATTGGGGGGTACCCCCTTTCAGCTTCGATAGCCGCCAAAGTTGTAATGGTTAATCGAAATGCTCCAGTTTCAGCTGTAGCACTTGGTAGTAAATTTACTTACAGATAATTTTAGGGACCCCCATTCACGCTCCAGGGCCAACAAAGTCGTAATGGTACATCGACTTACTGGATCTTTAATGGTGGTTTGGGCCACCTTAATTCGCTTCCAACATTCCGGGATTGGTCAACAAGGATTCGAGGCATCATTAAAACGTGAGTACCCTACAATGGGATTTTTATTTACTCATATCAATTATCATATACTTGTTTCGTGATATGTATTCGCAAAATTATTGAATGTGATAAAGGACTAACAACTTCAGTGAATTGTTTAAATCAGTATGTTAAATATTTATGTTTCATGTTTCACATTGATTGAATTGAATCGTTCAATTGCTTTACCAAACGAGAAATTGTGTTAAAAACTTGCTCCGTTATTCTACGAACTTGAACGCCAAAAACATTACGGAATTACTTAGTGTTTTTTCTCAGTAATACTTCAGCATGGCGCATTCTAAGAATAAAGTTTTAGCCACTTGCATACTGTAACTTTATTGAGTTATTATAGCTCATAAACAAAAGACAATTGCAGCGTAAATTAAACCGATTGACAAATATTTATCTGCTTATGATGTGCGCATGAAATTTTGCGGATAATTGAGTAAGCACATAATTTCATTAATAATTAAATGCGGAGATTTTACATTCACCTCATTATTATTGCTTATTGTGAATGGTGCTATAAAAATTCATGTTAATTAAAATGTTAATCTATACGTCTGATTCCCTTATTAATTAGAATTATTACGAGTTTTTAAAGTTCGATGCAAAACAAGTTATTTCGTTTTATTTTATTTTCCAAATTAGAGTAATTTAAACTAGAACAAAATTGCAGCAAACTTGCAAAACAACATTGAAAATCACAATGTTATCGTATTTATTACAAGGGAAAGCCAAATTTATAAATTTACCAATGCTAATGAATGCCTTTTGCAAACAGACACGACAAAGGTCAGCGGGAAGCTTTTTTTACCAACTAGTGAGATTTAAAATTAGATTTCCAAGTTTATTTGCGCTACGATTATAACTCATTCTGTTTAGAGAGCTTCTGCGCCGTTGAGCAACCTGCTTACTGTACAATTAGACATTCGATTGCGCAAAAAACATGTTACTTACTCACGCACCTTTTAGGATTGTTTAATTAAACTATTTACTAAGGTAACAAGTGTTAACAGCAGCTCAGACAACCTCGAAAAAATTGGTATAAGTTTACAACAACTCCTAATAACACCAATGATAAGCTGTACAACTTGCGGAAAGAAATAAAATCACATATTTCAAGTAGCAATTTTGGATTTCGTAGTAGTAGTACAAATGCATAATTCACATTTTGCAGTCGCGTGTAACAAGGTCGTCCTGAATGATAACAGTTTCCAATTTACGGGCGTTAAGTCATTAAACAATATTTGATATGCATATGATACCTAAACATGAGTAGTCATTCATATTTGAGGATCATATTAATTTATTTACTTGAAAGCAGTGCGCGCCAAGTACACCTAGTTAATACCAGTGCAAAATATTGTTGCTGTGTGTTGGAATTTCTGGCCTTCCTTTGAAATAAACCAATAAATAATTAATTGTTATTCGTTTTAAAACTATAAAAGCGTGTAAAACTGTTGAAGTGTTATAGCAAAATAAATCATTTAAATCAACCGTACTTAAGTCATTTTATTAAAGACGACTTCATTTTTATAAACTAAGTACATATCTTCTGTTTGCTCAGTTAAATTAATTATTGAAATAAATTGTACTTAAGTCATTTTATGACATATTTCAGTGCAGGAATGAAATGTATGTAAAATAATCTTGGTCCATGAGAATAAACAGATGTAGATAAATACTTTATGCAGTTTATGGAATATTATATCTCATCAGTGTGGTTTGGAAGGTGTTGGAGCGCAAAGCTAAAGCAATCCAAGCTGCTCCCGCATAAAACTAGAGAGCAGACGCAAAGTCGATTCAGTTGCGTACTGAACGCGAGTGCTTCAACTAAATTAAAAGCGCGCATCAAATTCACTCTCAGATTTACTCTGTGAGCAGTTTGAGCACTCGGTATCCGGGAAAGTGTAGAGGTCATTCTATCATTTGCCGAACAATTAATAACAAGTGACTTAACGACTTTAGACTGCAGCAAGTGTTGATTGCTGCCAGTAAACACAACAAAGTGAAATAAGTTTCATTACTTAAGTAAGTTCACAGCGAAAATCAAAGTGCAATTAACAAAAGTGTTATAAAATATGTACGTTAAATGCTTTTTGGGAAAGTTGAATTTGTAATTGCTATTGTTCATCTTCCATTCCACGTGTTAAGACGTCTCCGAACAAGTGGAACTAATCCGATAAGTTATGATATTACTGGTGCGCTGCGTGCTTAATTAACGTTTGAATGACAAGCAAACGCCTAAGATGGAATGATGAGAGATGAAGTGCTAGCACAGCATTTTTATTAAAAGGCAATTTACGCTATTAAAATGATGAAACGCGCGCGCGCATTCATCTCTAGCAAGTCCGAGTAGTGTGCTGTCCACTTTATTTAATTGGAGTGCGCGCAACTTAATGCCAACTCAACGAATTTGTTCAAACGCTGTTTGTTTGTTAGACGAAACGAAACCATTTTGATTAAGCGTGCATATAATTTTATTGCGTTTCTGTTGTTGGTTATAAAAAGAAATTTTATGTAATGCACGTTAACTACAACTAGTTGTACAATTGTTTAGTTGGTCGGACATTGCGTAACGTGTGCGTGTTTGGCAAGTGAATAATGAAATGTTTGTATGCGTTTGAGTTAAAATTAAATGACTTGACATCAAACATGTTGAAGTTGATGTTGCTTGAGCTTCCTCAATCGTCAAGAATTTCGGTAACCGTTATTAATTTGCGTTGATTAATAATTACCCGGTTGGCATTGAATGCAATGATTTGCGCACATTTTTTTTTGCTGCTGTTAATGACCGCATACCACGTAACTTATCGTCGATTTACAGCTGCTTTTTTGCTATTTGTCTTAACAATGCAAACGTTATCATTTCCAGCGTGTACTCCATTCGACGAATGTTCGTAGTGCGCTTTTTCGAGCGCGCGCAACTTCCATGCGGCATCGATAAGTTTAATGTTATTGTGTTTTTTATCAGTTGATTTAGCCTACAATTAAGGAGTGCATACGGCATTTGTTTGTATTATGATATCCGCGTTGTTATTATCAACAATACTATGTGCATTTAATAGGTTGATACACTACATAAATGAATTTACTGTTCAATTACGGAATAGTTGTTAATATTCTAGGATTTGCAAGAAATTGCAAATGCAAGTGGTTCATGCTGGTTATACATATTACGTTACAGTTGGATACAAAAAGTTGATTACTTGTTTTGCTCATGCACTTGTTAAACGAAGAAGTACCTACATGAATTTCTAGTCGGACGAAGATTTTACAACCTCATTGGCAATGAACGCAAAAAACTCGCTCAAGGCTTAAGAAAGAAAATCCAGCACCTCTTTGACCACAATAGCTTTTATGACTTCTTGAAACAATGACTATTATGACTGCGAATCAACATTTACACTTTTATGTTCACCTATGGCAGTGCCAGTGGCGCAAACGACTCTTCAACCTTTTGCTTTTCGTATATTATGCGCTGAAACTACTGAAAAACTGATTGTTTGTCTTCTTTGTTGCAGCTGGAACAGATTACCTTGAAGTACGAAAATAGTGATGTTGGTGCGAATTTGAATATTAACGGAGCAACAGAAGTGTGATCGAGTGCCATATTAAATATAGGGGTTTTAATGATTTAATGACTGTTATCGAAACGCATGTGCAATGGACGCCACAGCGGAGAACCTCAATCCGAACCCGAAGGAAGGGGCAAATCCGTTGTCCATCTTATTCTTCACGTAAGTCGTTCGAAAACATTTAGCATTCCAAATTCGGTTTAAAGACCACCTAAGTGTGCTGCAGGTTGGTTGCACACTTGCATTTCCAGTTTGGTGCGCGCGCACATTTTTAACAAAAAAAAAGCTAACCGCTAAGTAATCCCCAGACTACCATTTGTTTACTTAAGCTTTTGACTTTTTCTCGCGTATGTGATTTGTTCGTCTGTCTGCCGATGGCATTCAAATGCTAAACACATATTATGATCTCAAGGCATTGTTGGATTTCGAATGGTTTTAAGCGTGTAAATTAATATTTCACACTAATGCAAGCAAACACTTTTTGTTCTAGAAATTGCTTCCGGAAAGTTTCTTGTTTATTTTGAAACATTATCTCAAATTCTAATCATATTCAAGGGTGCGTTAGCGAATCCTAAGAAAACAATATCTTTCGAGCTGTCACAAGCTGAGATATTTCAAGAAAAACAACCCTTAAATCATTTAACTGATAAAAAGCAATTGACACATTCGACATATGCATTTAATTCTACGCTCTTCACGCCTGTCATTCTTAATTCTAGTTTATTATTGAGTAGGGTACATTCTCGGAATAAATTACAATTTATCGCCTTCACACTTAATGAGTAATTTATAGATTTAGAAACTCGAAATTGCTTAAACACTCCATAAATTGTCGAACGCATTTTTTATCTATGAATTAATCTAATGAATCGATTAGAACAAAGCGTGATTTTGTTGCAAAATGCAGGATTAATGAGTGTATTAAACAACAAGTGAGTATGCAGTAAATACAAAACAAACGTGTGTGTGTTGTTTGCAGCAATCTTTTGTTTATGTAAACAGTGAAATTACACTGGAATTAAACCATAACAAGAAATGGTAAACGAGCACTCGATTTAATTGAGATGCTATTTACGAATGTGACAGTTGTTTTATATCACTTTTAAATATCGCCCGAGTTATTATTCATGTCATTGACAGTTTACAGCGCAGCTCGCGCGCTGCAGCGCAAGAGGGAAAAACAATATTTAATGTTTATGGGCCGACAATGACAAATATATTGCAAGTCAATAAATTTCATCTGGAGCACTTTGCCATTTATGTGTGTATCTCGTTTGCGCTCGAGTGACGAGTAAAAAATCCGGCGAGCGCACTAAACAAATCTACTTTAGTGCTTTTCGGACAAAGTAAGCGCGCGCAATGCGAGCAATGAGAGCCGGAGCGCGCAAGAACAACTTATTTACGAGTGTAAAACGCGCTGAAAATGTGTTCAGTAACACATGCGATGCGTCTCTTGAATTCGCAATGTGTGTTTTCGCTCTCCAGTCACGTTCCGAAAAATTTAAGACTTTATGAGCCCCATCACGTTGCTATTATGTTAAAATTTACAAAGTGCCTGGGCATTCCCCTGCTAAATTTATACGTTGTACTTTACTTATAATTTACATAATTTCACTCAGTATTTTTAAATAACTGCATATGCAATCTCATTATCATTGAGACCTATGCATATTATCATAGTACTGATAACAAGTTTTATTGGAATTATTAAATTCCGGTGTGATAAAGCGCAATAACAATCATGGAATGAAATGATTTCTGTGCGGATGCAACTCGTCATTATTTTGTACGAAATTCCAGTAAAAGTTAACTAACTGTGTAGGTACCCTATAATTACGCTTTCAATGAGGATGAATTATACTTGTAATATAATTCTCTCAAATTTCCTCCATTCAGGAAACGCCAGTTGCATATTGCACACTGAATCATCAAAGTTAGCGGAATCATTCAGTTGAAATAAAATTCTGTATATTTTCATTCAACATGAACCACACCGCATCGCTCGCACCGGCTTTCTCCTCTCTTTTATTCCATTACGTCTATTGAAATTTCGGCGTGTGCGTTCTCTGTGCAGCTCTATGCATTCATAGAATTCGCACATGTTGCAGACAACATCCGCACGCAGTTGTTGCATGAAACGAAGAGATGCGCAGAGCAAACTGACAGCAAGAGTAGCATGGATGCTGTACGGATATAGATAGAAACGAAAGAAACTTGCAGACACGTCTGTACGTCCTCTAAACGAAAAGCAGTCAAGGCTTATCCCAACACATTGCATCGCATCACCAATTTGCTTCAACAACTTCAGTTCAGTTGTTTTCATTTGGTTTATTTGCAAATTTCCTCTTTCATGCGCACACACTCCTGAAAAACATGTTGTAATTGAGATGTCAATTTGTAGCTAGTACAAAACATTGTTCAACTTTTCTATTGTACGTAGGCATTATTATAAAGTTGTACTATTGTTGTTTGTTGTTGTTGTTGTATTGATGGTCAACATGAATTTGCATTCATTCCTGTCAGCTGCTTGTCAATTACATTCTATTAGGAGAGTCATTCATTCAAATGCCATGCACTGCCCACTCATTCAATTGCATGCATGTTTTATTATAATAATACATCTTGTGTGATTGTTGACTGCTTTTCCGCAATAAATATTTTTTTCCGGAGCGTACGTACACGCACGCACGCATTTCCATTATGCGTTGGTCGTACTTCCTCTCTTTTTGCGGTTTAATTGGAATAATATGTGCTTAACGAGGTTTATTTTGGATTTATGAACGCAGATGAAATGAACTCAGCAAGCATCGTAAAAAATGAAGAAGAAGCGGGAATTGCAGTTGCTATTTTTACCTTAAGAGTATTCACTTACGCGTCTTATTGCAATAATGAGTTTGAGTCTGGTTTAGAGCTATACTTAGTAAATAATTACGAGTGTTTACACTTGACATGATGAACAATTAGGCCAAAAATAAAACACTTGTAATGTTAATTCACTTTTTAGATACACGCTTGCCATGTTCAAGAAGGGATACCGGAAGACGTTGGAAGTCACGGATTTGTACAATCCGATTAAAGAAGATCGCAGTAAAAGATTAGGTGATAGATTAGAAAAGTAAGTTGGTAAATTTAAAGCTAAGCTGCAGAAGTTAGATAATTACTTATTGAATTCACTTATACAGGAAATGGGAAACACATATCAAAGAGAGAAAACGAACGAACAAACGGCCATCGTTGGCACGCGTTTTAGTGAATACTTTTTGGCCGGAATACTTATTACTCGGCATTATCTTAGCTTTAATGGATTTGGTACTCAGATTATCACAGCCCATCTTTCTGGGGCACTTGTTGCAATATTTTCGACCGGATAGCGAGATGACGAAGAATGATGCGCTTTATTACGCGGGTATCCTGGTTGCAATCAATGCCGGGAGCGCATTACTCATCAATCAGTACATCTTTCGTGCGTTTCATTACGGAATGCGTGTGCGGGCTGCAGTTTGCTCGCTTATTTATCGCAAGGTAAGCAATTTAACAAGATCGGCAATACGATGCATGATGCATGTCGTTAAACCATTCATGACTTTCAGGCGTTGCGTTTGAGCCGCACCGCATTAGGCGAGACTGCAAGTGGTAAAGTGGTTAATCTTCTTTCGAATGATGTGAGTCGTTTCGATATCGTATCGGTGTTTATTCACCACATGTGGATTTCACCGACGAGCGCATGCATCGTGATGTACTTCTTGTGGCTGGAGGCTGGTTACGCGGGTATCATCGGCGTACTGCCCGTGTTCCTAGTCGTGCCCTTGCAAAGTGAGTCTGGACTAATTGCTCAATTTATGCTTCAATTGTACGTTTTGTACTTGCAGGCTACACGGGTAAATTATCGTCCAAGTTTCGCCGGCAAACCGCCTACAAGACAGACGAACGCGTTCGGCTGATGGATGAAATCATCAATGGCATTCAGGTGATCAAGATGTACGCATGGGAAAAACCCTTTGAGAAGCTCATACGGATATCGCGCGTCAACGAGCTGAAAAAAGTCACAAAGCTTTCGTACGTGCGCGGACTTTTCATGACTTTCAATTTGTTCACGACGCGTGTCGCACTTTTCTGCTCATTGCTCACCATGGTTCTGTGCGAAACACCCATTACCGCAACCACTGTTTTCGTCTTCATGTGCTACTTCAACATTCTCTCGCAAACCATGTCTTCCATGTTTGTACGCGGAATTTCAGAAATTGCTGAACTCTTTGTTGCTATCAAACGCCTTCAGGAGTTCATGCTGAATGATGAGTTTGAGGATACGAGCAAAGGCAGTAACAATAATGAATCTACAATTAATGAGAGTGTGGCTGTTCAATTGAATAATGTAACAGCTAAATGGAATCCAAGTAAATCGGAGAATGCATTGAACAATGTTGTTTTGAATACATCCAAAGGGGTTTTACTGGGTATTATTGGACCAGTTGGGTCAGGGAAGAGTTCCTTGCTTCAAACCCTCCTTGGGGAGTTGGATGTGGTCGCAGGGGATGTTGTGATCAATGGGAAATTGTCTTATGCTTCACAGGAACCTTGGGTGTTTGCTGCATCAATAAGACAAAATATCTTATTCGGAGAGGAGTATAATCGCAAGAGATATAATGAAGTTATTAGAGCATGCGCATTGGATAAAGATTTCAAACAATTCGAAGATGGTGATAAGGCAATTGTCGGGGATCGAGGCGCATCGTTGAGTGGCGGACAAAAAGCGCGTATTAATCTGGCACGAGCGGTTTATCGAGATTCTGATATCTATTTATTGGATGATCCCTTATCAGCCGTTGATGTCCATGTTGCTAAACATTTGTACAAAGATTGCATTGAGGGCTTTCTCAAAAATAAGACTCGAATTTTGGTGACACATCAAGTTCAACATCTCAAGACTGCCGATCATATTATAATATTAAATGAGGGTACAATCGAAGTCGAGGGTACTTTCCAATCGATTTCTGCCAATCAGGAAGTCCATTATGCTAAATTATTAACGCAAGAGATTGAATTGGAAGGCGAGGAAAATCAAGAACGTGTTAAAATGATTCGTCAAATCTCACGCGTAGGTTATTAGCGTAATTTGTTAAACTTTAGTCTTATTTTTATTGTTTTTAGAGCAAATCATTATCCATGTCCAGTATTCATAGCGAGTTAAGTTGCACAGTTGATGAAAAGGATGAAAAACCTATGGATAACTTCGAGGAAACGTCCAAAGGCAAAATACGTGGATCACTTTTCATGAAGTACTTATACGCGGGAGGAAATTGTTTCTTCGTAATGACCGTCTTGACCTTATACGTCTTGGCGCAATTGGCTGCCAGCGGCGTAGATTACTTTGTCAGTTTCTGGACAAACATTGAGGAATATCGTCATGCAAATCACTTGATCAACAACACGGAAACACAGGAAATTGTTATTGAGTATCAAGCATTACCAACGTATACTTGTTTGTATATTTATGGCGGCTTAATTATCGCTTTGGCAGTGATTGCACTTGCGCGCTCAATGCTTTTCTACAAGTTGGCCATGTTGAGCTCGCAGAAATTACATGATGGAATGTTTAAGAGTGTGGTCTATACGACAATGCGTTTCTTTGATACGAATCCGAGTGGTAGAATTCTGAATCGGTTCTCGAAGGATATGGGATCGATTGATGAATTGTTGCCGAAAGCAATGCTGGATGCTGGTCAGATTATTTTGTTGATGGTGGGTTCATTGATTTTGGTCGCCATTGTCAATCCGTATTTATTGATACCATTATCTGTGATCAGTGTTATCTTCCATGGGTTGCGAATGATCTTTTTACGGAGCTCTAAAAATATCAAACGTCTCGAGGGAATGAGTAAGTGCGACGACTAAATTCTAATTAGGTAGTGAAATACTTGATTCGCATGCATTCTATTTTAGTGCGGAGTCCGGTGTTCACCCACTTGAATGCAAGTATTCAAGGACTTACTACAATTCGTGCTTATGGCGCGCAAAAGATTCTAACTTTGGAATTCGACAAGCACCAAGATCTGCATACGAGCGCATGGTTTATGTACATTGCGGCAAGTTCAGCGTTTGGTTTTTATTTGGATGCGCTCTGCTTCGTATTCATTGGTCTTGTTACATTCAGCTTCTTGACGTTCGCTGAAAGTAAGAAGAACACGACCGATTTCAATGTTAAGTTACTTATAGTTGCCTTGTTTTAGACTCGTTGGGCGGCCAAGTAGGTCTTGCCATAACGCAAGCCTCTGCACTAACTGGTTTCGTGCAATGGGGCATCCGGCAAAGCGCTGAAGTTACCAATCAATTAATGTCCGTGGAAAGAGTTCTGGAGTATAGCAATCTCGAAGAGGAAAAGCAACCTCTCGTACCACGCCAACCACCAGAGACGTGGCCGAAGGAAGGACGAGTGCAATTCAAGAAAATGGGACTAAGATATGCGCCGGAGATGAATCTGGTGCTGAAGAACTTGAATCTTGTAATTGAACCGAATGAAAAAGTGGGCGTCGTTGGTCGTACGGGTGCTGGCAAGTCATCACTCATTGCTGCCTTATTTAGAATGGCGTTTATCGAAGGCGAGATTGAAATTGATGACATCGACACCGAGACCATCTCGTTACAAGAGTTGAGATCCAAGATATCCATAATTCCTCAAGATCCTGTACTGTTTTCAGGCACCCTGAGATACAACTTGGATCCGTTCGATGAATACGCCGATGATCTCCTGTACAAAGCGCTTGAAGATGTGAGTAATGCGTCTGTTGTTTTCATATTGCGATAATTTTTATTGTTTTGCAACACATGCAATTATAGGTTGAGTTGAAAGATAGCGCAAATATCATAAATCGTCTCGAGAATCGTGTCATGGATCGTGGATCCAATTACAGCGTGGGCCAGCGGCAATTAATCTGTCTAGCGCGAGCAATTATAAGAAAGAATAAAGTACTTATGCTTGATGAAGCAACAGCCAATGTAGATCCACAGTAAGTTATCCTAATCTATTAATAATCATCCGCAAATACCTAAATTATTCTAATTCTTTTTTTAGAACGGATGCGCTTATACAAAAAACAATTCGTCATAAATTCGCCGAGTGCACAGTACTTACAGTCGCGCATCGACTTAATACAATTATGGACTCTGATAAGGTGGTCGTCATGGATCAAGGCACCATTGTTGAATTCAATCATCCGCATCTGTTATTAAGCAATACTCAAGGCATTTTCTACCAAATGGTACAAAGCACGGGTACGAGCATGTCTGAGCAACTTAAGCGCATTGCGCGTAAGGCATATCATCAAAAACACGGTGTTCCTGAAGAGTAATTATTATACACTTAAGTGCCTTAGCATCCGCCGTTGAATAATCTACATATTCAAATTGGTTTCATCTGTATCATGTATGGAATATAATAATTAGGCTATTATGAAACGTAAAATTGCCAAAAAATATTTTGATAAATTTTTACTGTTTAAGTGTAAAGTGAGAGATTATATTATATTATAGTATATTTTATATAAGAATAAAATATTATTACGGTTTTAAATAAATCTATTTAAAAATACTTTTTGACTACTATAATTTCTCGCCAAAGCAAATTCTTTCTAGCAGATAATAAATTCAAATTTGGAAAAATATGAATTGGAATTCAATAAAACATGAAGTTATTATAGGTTTAATAAAACTTATCAGTAATGCGCAGTAAATACGAAATTTAACATTTTAAATTTAACTGTGGAAAATGCAAAAAACTTGCGCCACTTTTATGTAAATCGTTCAACGCAATGACATTGGAAATACGCAAGGATTGCACATAGTTTATTGCCATTCCATTGCTGCCCCTTAAAGGTCGCCTTCATACGAGTGCAATTACAAGTAAATAAGTCTATGTACAATAAAAATTACCTACCTACAACTTTTTGTATAAACCATAATGGAAAACAACGAAGGAACCGGCAAAAATGTTGAAATATTTTGAAAACACAATGCGTAATCAATGTCATATTTCGAATACTTGGGCGAATATTTATAAACAAGATTTATGAATTTATTTATTTGTTTACTTAGCTATTTAACGGTAATTCACCTGTTTGTTTAGCCACAAAATGAGGTTGAAATTCAAATATGAATTCAACTTATGAATTCTTGAATTCATTACTTACTCGTAATCTAATCGAAATGGTTTAGAGCACATTGATTTCTGAGATAAGAATCCGCTCGTCCGTCATTATAAATGAGAGCCACTTGTCGCTCGTAATGAGATGTAAACACACGTTTGCAATTAGGTTGTAGTGATTCGCGATCTTATTGTCTAATAGCCTTTCTTTTTTAAATCTCCCTGTTGAATTACGTGCATTAAACGTGCGCTATCTAAAATGTATTTACGTAATACAAAGTATGCGAACGTATTATAAAGTTATACGTTGTACGCATATAAACGGCGAGTTTTAAAATTCAGTAAATATGTCCTGTGTTTTCACTGGCTTATTGTCTATAACATGTATGGTGTCGTAAATGACTAGAAATATTTTTTTGATAAGAGCTTGTTCTGCATGTGTATAAATATAAGTGAACTGCTCAAGCGTTCGTCTGTCACTTGCGCACCCGTCAACGGTGTTGAAGTTTTTCTTGCTGGAAAAGTTTTAATTTGGTTGGTTAAACTTGTTTCAAGTTGTTTAACAAATCAACCAGAACTAAGTTAAGTTAAGTTAAGTTATGTGCTGCAATTGGGATTAGTGTGTGTATCATTATCATCTTACAAGTTAAAGTTTGTTCAACTTTCTGAAGATGGATCCTGGAATTCAATTAAAATGGGATAATCCTCTACGTAAAGCAAACATCTTTTCGAAATTATTCTTTGCGTAAGTAGATTAAGAAATTGTTATTGTCATTTCGTAATTTACAAGTATAATGTTTAGGTATTGAGCGCATTTGTGATAAACAATTTGTTTGTTTGTTGTATTAGTTAATAGTAAAAGTATTTTCTTCAATCAACGTGTGATAAGCTCCGTATTTTTCTACTGAAATATCAGTTATCACAAGTGACACAGCATAAATTGATAGTGTAATACTTTTATCAGTATATTTCATTTATTTATTGCTTTTAGATGGATGGTTAAATTATTTTACAAGGGTGTTAAAGAAGGCCTAGAAGTATTAGACATTTACAAGACATTGGATCAAGACAAGTCTGAAAGACTGGGTGATAAGTTGGAAAAGTATTGGATGCAAGAAGTGGATAAAGCGGACACTGGTAAAAGTAATGCGTCTTTGTTAAGAGCGATTAGTAAAGTATTTTTCTGGAATTATATGCTTTATGGACTTTTCCTATTTGTGCAATTCATATTTCTCAGGTGCGTTGAATGCTAAGCGTTCGTAATAAATAGTTGGAAAACTATTTAAACGATAACAAGTTTGGAATGCTTAATTTTATGAAATTACGCGCGTAATTTTTGCGTAATTTTTATGTGATAATTGGTTTAATTTTAGATCATGTCAACCGCTAGTTTTAGCTTATTTGATTGCACTCTTTTCACCTGAAGCACAATTGGAGGATCAATCAATCAAAATGTATGTGTCAGCATCCATATTGATCTTGTTCTCAATTATCACCGTTTTCATGACGCACCATACGAATTTCGGCATGGCCAAGGTTGGAATGCGTGTGCGAGTTTCCGTTTGTTCCTTGATGTATCGAAAGGTAAAGCACTCGTCTGAAAACTTAATAATGAATGATGATTTACGTAATAGCAAAAATGATAAGCTTAATTATTACAAGTGTCATCATTTTGGTCTATTTGCTTAGCATTTTTCACATTATTTATGATTCTATTGTGTTCTATATTAACTGAGATTGAGATTTAATCGTTCTCTGTGTTCCAGTTACTTAAGCTGAACAAAAAGTCATTGGGTCAAACCGCCTCAGGACAAGTGGTGAATCTCTTATCAAATGATGTTTCTCGCTTTGATTATGTCGCGTTAGCTCTTCATTATTGCTGGATTGCGCCGTTTCAAGTAGTTATAGTAACTTATTTTATCTGGAATGAGGTCGGAATTGCTTCTCTTGCTGGCGTATTATCAATGATTTTATTCACTCTTCCTTTACAAGGTATAATCATAGAAATTCTGGCATAATCCAGTGATTTATTAACAAAAATACTTTCAGCTGGTTTGGGTAAATATGTAACTATTCTTCGAGGACGTATTGCCGTTTGTACAGATTCAAGAGTACGATTGATGAATGAAATCGTGTCTGGAATTCAAGTAATTAAAATGTACGCGTGGGAATTACCATTTCAAAAGCTCGTTAAAGAATTGCGCGCTCGAGAAGTTAATGTTTTGACAAAAGCTGCATATATTCGTGGCATTTTCGTGAGTTGCATGGTGTTTATCGAAAGGACAACAGCGTACTTAACAATTGTTACTTACGTACTGATGGGCAATGAAATTACTGCTGATAAAGTCTTTTCAATGTCTCAATTCTTCAACAGTTTACAACTTGCGTTAGCTATCTTTATTCCAATGGCTATTCAAATGGGTGCAGAGTCTTTGGTCTCTGTGCGGAGAATTCAAGAGTTTTTGTTGATGGAGGAACTGAAAGATACGCAGATTCAAGCAGATGAAAATAATAAAATAGCTTTAAAACATGTGAGTGCTTCCTGGGTTCCGGACAGTATTACATTGAATCGACTCAATTTTGAAATCCCTGCTGGCAAATTATGCGCCATTGTTGGACCTGTAGGGGCGGGAAAAAGTTCAATTTTGAATTTATTACTTGGTGAATTGCCAATTGAAAGTGGAAGTGTATCAATTTGTGGCACCATTTCTTATGCCTCACAAGAACCATGGCTGTTTGGAGCGAGTGTCCGGAATAATATTCTTTTTGGACAGGATTATAATCGGCAGTTGTATAAGAAAATTACGAAAGTTTGCGCACTTTTACCAGACTTTGATCAAATGCCAAACCGGGATAAAACTATTGTAGGAGAGCGAGGTGTTTCGTTGAGTGGTGGTCAACGCGCTCGAATTAATTTAGCAAGGGCTGTTTATCGAGATGCAGATATTTATTTAATGGATGATCCTTTATCAGCAGTGGATACGCATGTTGGCAAACATTTATTTGAAGAATGCATTGTTAATTATCTCAGCAGCAAGACGAGAATATTAGTTACACATCAATTGCAGTATTTGAAAAAGGCTGATGTCATTGTTGTTATCAATGATGGCAAGATTGAGGCAATTGGCAACTTTGCCGAACTTCAAAAATCAGCCATTCCTTTCGCGAAAATGGTTGTGGCAGCTGATGAAACGGCAGATGAAGAAATTGGCGAAGAAAAAAGAAAAATTAAAGTTGAACGTAGAGAATCAATTGCTGTAAGTTTTGTTACTCTTGTTCTAAGATTAACATTAATAATTTTATTTGTTTTAGACGATTGCATCTGTTGAAGATGTTCCAACAAAGAATGATGAAGAAATTGGCTGGACAGGGAAATCTGCACTTCGTCAATATATTTCAGCTGCTGGAAATGGTTGTGTTATTTTTATTGTGACAACAATTATACTTTTAGGTCAAGTATTTAGTAGTGCTTGTGATTATTGGTCTTCATATTGGTATGGCTAGTTAGCAATTATAATAATTAATAAATTAATGGTGTGATTTGATTTTAGGACTGAACAGGAATCTATACGACATTCGTATGATATTAATCGCACATATTCACCGACAATCATTGAAAAAATCATCGGACCAATTATTTCACCAGAGGAAGTTGCGTATGTGTCGTTGGAAAAAAATAAGTTTCTTACCGAAGAAGAGGGAGGAATCTTCAATTATAAAACAGGAAAGCTGCATTTGCTTAAACCAACAATTTCAACAGATTTAGCCATTTATATCTACACTGGATTTATTGTTGCGTTAATTGTTTTTACGTTAATGCGCTCTTTTGCCTTCTTCAAAGTGACAATGGTCGCAGCAAGACGATTACATGCTGTAATGTTTGCTGCTTTATTAGAAGCACCAATGAGATTTTTCGATACGAATCCAAGCGGAAGGATTTTAAATAGATTTTCCAAAGATATGGGAGCCATCGATGAATTATTACCAAGAATGGCAATGGAAGCGATGCAAATTATGCTTGTAATGGCTGGTATTCTAGTTATGATTTGCATTTCGAATTATTACATGGTAGCAGCGATTGCGTTCTTTGCTGTGTTGTTTATTCTATTGAGAAAATGGTACTTGGATACAGTCAAGTTACTTAAACACATTGAAGGAACAAGTAAGTTACTTAATTGATGAATAACTTAATTTTAACACGGTGGATTTTCAGCAAAAAGTCCAGTATTTTCACATATGAATTCATCATTAAATGGCATTACAACAATTCGCGCTTCCCATGCTGAAATGGTACTTGTTAAAGAGTTTGACCATCATCAAAATGTTCATACTTCTGCATGGTTTTTAACAATTGCGTGTACTGAATCATTTGGTCTTTGGATTGACATACTTTGCGTGTTTTTCACTGCAGTAATTTCGTATAGTTTTATTATTTTGAATGAAGCAGGCTCAGTTAATGGCAGTGCTGTTGGTTTAGCTATATCACAGTCGTTGATATTGACTGGAATGCTTCAGCATGGAATGCGACAAACTGCTGAAGTTGTTAATCAAATGACAAGTGTTGAAAGAATATTACAGTACACCTTATTGGAAAAAGAAGGACCTTTTGAAACACCAAAAGAACGACGTAAGTTGTCTAAACTTTCAACGTTAACGAAATTAATTTTATTACGTTTTAGCGATAAGAAGTAATTGGCCATCAACAGGAAATATAACTTTCCATCATATGTACTTGAGATACAATCCTTATGATGCACCTGTCTTAAACAATTTAAATCTGCAAATATTATCAGGTCAAAAGATCGGAATTGTTGGCAGAACAGGCGCGGGAAAATCATCGTTAATGACTGCGCTCTTCAGACTCGCGCCAATTGAAGGAATCATTGAAGTCGATGCCATAAACACTCAAAACATTGGATTATCACAACTCAGACGTAAAATATCCATTATCCCTCAGGAACCTATACTTTTCTCAGCTTCATTGCGTTACAATCTGGATCCATTCAATGAATACGGGGATGATGCCGTGTGGAGCGCACTTGAAGAAGTCGAATTGAAAGACACCATTCAAAGTTTAGATTTTGTTGTTGATGAAGGTGGTGCCAATTTTAGTGTTGGCCAAAGACAACTTATTTGTCTAGCCCGAGCTATTTTAAGAAACAACACTATTTTAGTTCTTGATGAAGCAACTGCTAACATTGATCCAAAGTAAGATCAATTCATTAATTTACTCATTACGCTCATTAATCGCTTGTTTCTTTCAGAACGGACGCTCTCATTCAAAGAACAATCAGGAGAAAGTTTAAAAAGTGCACAGTATTGACAATTGCGCATCGTTTAAACACAATTATGGATTCAGATAAAGTATTGGTCCTTGACGCAGGCAACATGATCGAGTACGATCATCCGTACGTGTTACTTCAGAAAGAGAATGGTCATTTTTTGAAGATGGTTGAAAAGACAGGCGGGGGCATGACAAAAATCTTATTTGACGTTGCCAAAAATGCGTTTGATAAGAGATTGAGTAAAGACAATGACGTTGATTCAGACAGTGATTGAAAAAGTTAAAAATTGTACATTTTAGCTGATAAAATAAGACATTTTATTTATTTTTATATAGCGTAGAAATGCATATGAATAAACTCATAACTAATAAATCATTTCAAATCAATAACTGACATATTTTCCCGTATATGTCAAATAGTGTAATAATTTAAATTTGTTACAAGTGCAAAAAATTGAATCATGGTAAGAAAAAAACTACGTACAGAACATCCTTACGATACGGCGAATTTTCTATCAAAAGGATTATTCAGGTACAACACGTACTAATTAATTAAAAGTAAATTAATTAGAAGTTTATAGTTGGTGCATTAAATACTTTACAACCATAAATAATTTTGGAGCAAGTGAGGATTTGTTATTTCCTCCACAGTTCGGAGACGATGCGAAAACTCTGGGTGATGAATTGTTTAATGAAATTTCTGCACAGTCATCTTCGAAAGAATTGCATTTTACAACAATTAAGGTAATTAAATATTACTTTCGACGCTCGGGTAATATTACTAGAGCAATGTATGTCACTTTATTGTTTGTCGGATTAAGGTATGAATTTAAATATTAAGTCGACGTATTCGTTTAAATCTTATGTCTAATCTACTTTTAGATCAATGACATTACTAATGCTAAACTTTCTCATGTTTCACATGGCTGTAATCGACCCCAAGAATATTTATGATATTGCTACCATATTGATAATGCAATTGTTTTACTTCATTTGTCTAGTTGGTGGTGCATTTCTACATGAATATCGACAATTGTGGTTTAATTGGGCCGGAGAACGAGTTCGAATTGCATTCACTGTGGCAATTTACAGAAAGGTAAACTTTAACGAAAAAGTAATTAGAATGATAAGAGAAAAGTTTTCAGTTAACGCAATTGCCAGTTAAAATTCTCACTCCTGAAGTAGTACGGCAAATAATCAGTCTTATCATGCACGACATATTAATATTTACGCAATTACCATTGACAATTAAGAATATTGCGATAGCACCATTATTACTAGCTGTAGCGACAGTACTTTTGTACTTAACTTTGGGCACTGCTAGTTTATTTGGAATAATTGCTTATATTGGTCTTGCATTTCCACTAACGTTGTTTAGTGCGTACAAATCAGCAAAAATGCAAACGGCTATATCCAAAATCAATATGGAACGATTCGATTTAATGTTTGATATTTTGCAAGGCTTTGAAACGATTAAGATGAACTGCTTGAATGATGTGTTTTTGGAACAAGCAGAATCGGTAAATAATAAACAAAGACTTCAATATCATTCGCAATTATTTTACAAGGCGATTACGTGGATGACAACAAAGACGTTTTATTATATTGCAAGTGTGATAACCATAGTATGTTTTTTACTGCAAAAGAATATGCTTTCTGTTGATAAAATATTCTTTTGTTTACTAATCTATCAACATTTTCTATCATTTTGCATCAAAACCACTGCGGATGGAATTATATTATTTTACAAATTGGAACTCATTTTTCATCAATTAAATCAACTGTTCAATTTACGTGATATCACACACAATACTTTTGAACCGATAGAGAATTGTTATGCGATCGAATTTGAGAATGTTACAACGAAATTCACTGCAAGATACGCACCAGTTCAAGACTTGACTTTGACGATTCCAGAAGGGAAATTAACAGTGATTTGTGGAACGTTTAATAGCGGTTATTTGAGTATTATACCCATTTTGACTGATGAAGTTCAAGTTCAAAGTGGAGTAGTACGAATTGGTGGTCGCATCTCACATTATTTCAAAAGTGTTCTTATCGTTGGCGAATCGTTCAAGTATAATATTACATTGGGCCGAAATTTTAATAAAAATCATTATCAATTCATCAAGAAGTTGTGCGGACTTAATTCAGAGTTTGCGCAGTTTGATAGCGAAGATGAATTTGTTTTAAATTGCGATGAGTACTGGGCATCGTTGGAATATAAAGTTATGCTGGCAAGAAGCCTTTATGAAATTGCAGATATTTACGTATTTGATGATCCTGCCATACAAATTGTTAATAGTCGAGGACGATTGGTATTTGAAGATTGCATTTTTAAATATTTGGGTAACGTCACAAGACTTATTGTCACAAATCAACATTACTATGTCAAGAATGCAGATCAAGTGTGCTTTTTTGATAATGTAAGACAACATTAGAAGACTTTTGATAGTGTTTATAATTTGTTGCTATTTATTTTCAGGGACAATTAGTTGCTCAAGGTACAATGGCTGAAGTGCAAAAGATTGTGCCGGATTTTAAGTTATTCTTAAAGTACGGATTAGAAAACATAGTAATTGCGAAGAAAGCGCGGTTTCGCTTAAACGAGTCACATGTAACGTTGGACCACGTACATCATAATGTTTTGTTAATTAATAATGTTTTTTAGACTTCATTAATTTTGCGAACCGAGACTCTTATATTTAAAACAATAATTGGTGTGACTGAACCTCTCCTAATATTTAAATACCGCAAATTAGCAATAGCAAAATACTTTGAAAAAGGTAACTTGTACAAAATATTATGGGCTCTCTTGCTGTTCATTTTCGCCGTATCAATCATCAAGAAAGTTGGGATTTATGTCATAATTAATTTGTAAGTATTCATAATTTGTTTTGTGTTATTTGATCAGTTAATTTCTTTATAATAGCGCAGTTGAATCCACTGTTCGTAAGTATCAGAAGCACTGGGGTCCGCATGCATTTTTCAGTACGAATTTTAATCAGACTATAGATTATGAAAATATGTACATTATTCTATCAGATTCAGCAATTCGCGCGTACATAACTATGTCCTTAATAATGATACCGGTAATAACCATATTGTATGTTGTTACCATTCTCTTGTTCAGCAAGTGCAACCAAAGGGTATTTCCGAAAATATTTGGACAATTTCTACGCTCAAAAATGCATTTCATTTCCAAAGTGTCCATCATGGATTTGTTTGAAGCGTTTGCACGTGATAATCAAAGAGTTGTAATTGATATGCCCGAAGTGTTCTTGAACACATCACTGGTATTTCAACATTACTTAATATGATAATAAGATGTTGATAATGACATAATTATATTTACAGATTGTTTCGGATTTGATAGTGCTGATTGTGATATTTATTATACTAAATTATTATACTGCACCTATATATGTAACTTATATATTTGCTGTTTGGTCATTAATGCGTTGGTGTAAGCGTTGCTGTAAACGTCTTATGGTTTTAGAATACAAAGGTAAGACGTAAGACTTGGGTTGAAATGTAAATGAATACTTATAAAACTTTTGTTAAAGTTCTACATCCCATTGGATTACTGATTGAACAAACTTCCGTACGATTAAATGTACTACGTACAACTAAATTGATTAATCATTATAGAACTGAATTCGCCAATGATTTGAATAAGCACTCATCAGTAAAGTTTATGATACTTGCTCTTCAAAGAGCGGTATCTTTATGGTTTACTCTTATCACGATTCTTGCGATGATCCTTTGTTTTGCGGTATATTTGTGGGACTTAATTTGTACGTGTTTCAAGAAAACTATCATATAATATTGATTTGAAATTTTAGCTACCCAAAAATATGATAAAAACATCAGTTTTACCATGTATTACATGACTATAATAATAGTAGCAGCATATAATGGAGTAAATGAAATGTTTGCAATTTTGAGTTACAATGTACATTTGAATAATACTTATAAGTATGAATCTATTGATAGCGAAGATTTAGAAAAAGGCTTAAGTATGTCTTGTTCCTTCTTCTAAATAACTTAATTAATTTAATGAACTTATAGGATATCCAAAAATCTGGCTAACACCACCGTTAATCGTTTACAAAAATGTTTCGGCTTCTGTGTATGGATACTCAGGAATCAGGAATTTTTGTGTTGAAATAGCACCTGGAGAACATGTAAGCGCTGATAAAGGAATGATGGATTTGATTTAATTGAGATATTAACACAGAATTAACATAGGTTGGGCTAATAGGGCGAATTGGATCTGGCCGGCGAGAAATCCTGAAAATCCTAATGCAACTCTATGACTACGACGGAATAATACTCTTAAACCAACGTGATATTAAAACAATTAATGTGTGCACGTTGCGTCGTAATATATTTTTCATTTCAACAACCTCCCAATTGTTTGCACCCAGCATTCGTTTTAATCTGGATCCACGGAGAGAATTTACGGATTCAATTTTGGTAGATGCGCTGAAACGAGTTGGATTAAAAGCTGATGTATTGGATTTTTCAGTGGAACCACTTGGTCTTAATATCGCAACCGAAATGAAACTTTTAATACTCCTGGCACGCTCGCTTCTTATGCGGAACAAGATTTTAATTATTGATAATATTTTTGACAAATTAGCCCGCAAGTAAACATACCAAAGAATATAAGAAAGCGGTAAAGATTGATTACGATTTATTCAAGGGTTCGCAACAACTTTGAAACCATCATCTTCAAGGAATTTGCCAACTGCACCATTCTTATATTGGAATCCAAACTAAATTTTGTAACACGTTGTAGTCGTATTATTGTAATGGATCGAGGACATATAATGGACGATGATAATACGTTGAGCATGTTTGCTAGACGAAATAGTTATATCTATACAGTTGTGGATAAATCTGGTTATATTGATTCTACGCGTTTTAACTTATCGTAAATCCACCTCCAATTTTCCATATTATAATCAGTTTAAATTCACCATTTCAAAATTAATAAAAGCGCATCATAAACTTAATATGATCAACAGAAAATGTTTAAGCATAATTCCCAGTCAACATTTTCGGTTAGAGACGTCCCTCCTCCAACTTCAAGATTTCTTAACTCGTCATTCGTGGTGAGTGGCTCAAGTATCCTTCACGATGGTAGTCGCTAGCATCCTAAAGTAATTATATTTAAGAAATTGATATATGAAAATCCTGATGGATGACCCGGTCTTATTCAAATTCCTCTTCCAGTTGAACCCAGTCCAGCCTATACAAAAACGTATATATTAATAACAAAACTTAATAATTTATTCCTGCATGAAACAAAACACTAAACAGAATGAACCAAAAACCCATTAAAGCAAACATACTTACACTAACTACACAAATTATTCGTTAGTACTATAAAACAAAAATAGATGCATATTAATTTTGTTAGACAAAACAGCCACAAGGCAAATAAATACTTAGTTCTAGGATTATTGCAAACCGTTAAGGAACTAAAGCTTGATGTTAAACACATTCAACGACTGACTAATGGTGGTGACGAACATTGTTACAAATTCGAAGTATTACTAACTTTTGTTGTTGGACAATTTTCTGCTGTTGCAGTTGTTGTTGAGGTTGATTTGTGTTTGGCATGAATTTTACTACTGTGTTTGCTTGTTGTTGAACTTGTTGTACTGATTGTGTTTGGCCCGGTTGGTTGCGTTGAGTAAGATACACTATCTTTTGATTTGTGGCAGTCGTTTGCACGCGATTGCCTGCCTGATTCACAAGAATGCGATTACCAGAAGTCAAATTTGCCACCTGTAACATTTAATGTTAACCCATAAATAACCCGAAATCAATATCATATATTCATAGTGCGAAAAATACCTGTTGTATTGTACTAGTTTGCTGCAATTGTCGCGGTGCACTTTGACTCACCGGAGTTTGAAGAGTAACAGTTGAACTGGCTGCTGAAGGGATAGTGGGTGGCTGCTGTCGCGCTTTTAAGACAGCATTATGTAGTGCTGGCCCTAAGTAGCCAAATTCAGCTTTGTACTCTTCCAGATAATCAGGTGATGTTTTAATGGCTTTGATAAGCGGTGCGACGTTCTTAAGGAGGAGAGATTTGATGTGACCAGAAGCTATCTTATCAATGTTAGAAACAGCTGCACCATCCAGGTGAAGTTCAATTCTTGCTCCTGTACATAACATATAATGAGTTCAAATAACTAAACTTGTAAAAATATTTACCAATAGCCTTTAGTCGTGGCAAAATGAAGGTTTTTATGACTTCAGTGCCCAATTCACATAAACCTTCCAAGGCTCCATACAAAGAACTCAAAGGAAGCCTTTCGCCTTGCTTCAATGCTTTGCAGAACATTCGCGTTATACGCGTTTGAATATTATTGGTGGAAGTGTTGAAATTTTTGCAGATTTGTGACATTAATCTTGATGCAAAATCACGCAAAGCCCAATGATTATCCAACTCTGGGCGTGTGCATAATTGTTTGGACACAATGCATGTAGTTACTGAGGGAATTAGTTCATGTAAATACTTTTCCAAATACAATGATGGGTTGTCCAGCAATGCTTTGACCATTCTCATCAAATAGATAAGAAGAGCTAAATTGTTCTGCACAACATTAACACGTACACCTTCAATTATAAATGTACACATCCTTGGTAACATTTCATGTAAGCCAGGATCTGCAGCCAAACTTTGAAGTGCTTCCTGTGAAGAGGAGAAAGAAATTTAGGTTTTGTTAGTAGTAGAGTAACAAAACACTTACAGTTCGACGATTTTCATCAGCACCAACACATGCCTCTGTAATTTCTTTGTAATACAACTGTTGTTCAACAGACAATTCATGTGTAGCTAGCTGCTTGATTTGTACTGTCTCTACATTCTTCAATTTCTGTTTGCTCAGTGATGGTTTGCCAGCATTCTCTTTGGACTTTGGCTTAGTGATTTTGTTAACTGGATCAACTGATTCAACTTTTTGTACTTCTTTAGCAACAGGTGGTGGATTTTCAGGAATGGCTGGCTGTACTCCATCAATGCACAGCCAATGTGTTCGTAGGGTTACTTCGAGTGGGGCTTTGTTATTAACATTCTGAATGATGTCATTTAAGTCAACCTCCTTATCCTCTATAAAATGCAATTCACGACCGCCTCCGGATGCAAAACGGAAAGGTAATGGTTCCAATGAATGAAAACCATATTGCGGCTGAACATAAAAGTGAATTATGATACTGCAGTTGATATGAAAAATAATATGAAGAATAATACCTCAAAGTTTTTGACTTTCAGAGCACTGTCCACATCAGAATGGAGAAGTTTAGTACGTTTACTGTGGCGCATAAATTTCGCGGCATCCTGAATGATATGTTTAAGCCGAAATGAAATATCATCTGCTAATTCCTTTGCTGCTTCATCAGGGAGATTTGGGATACCTATACTCTCAGCTATTACCTTCATAGACTCAATGGAAAATGTGGTCCCGTATAAATCATTTTCGGTCTGTTTACCAGCCATTGTTGTTTCCAAGGCTTATAGAATACTATAACACAATAATTAGGGAAACACAAACCATAAACCACGAACTATCACTTCACTAACATTTACCAGGCTAATACTTTCAGAGGTTAATGTATTTCTGCTTGTTGTTTACGTTTGCATTGTGGGTTTGTATGTACCATTTACAATGCGCTGTCAGTATTTCAAATACTTTTTATAATTATCTTTTTATGTAAATTTAAGACTTACTATTTCGTAAATATTAACAGAATATAGTATATTAATATTTATTTACTGAATATATTTTATTTCAAAGTTTTTCACTATAAATTAAAATTCACGAATATGGCCGAAGGCGGTGCTCGGTTCCTGCAGTCAAAATAAAACAATGCCGAAGAGCAGGACAGTGAAAAAACAAGATGGCAGCTGTTAGTGCAGTTGTTGCTTGTCGGAATGTGCAATGTGGATAAAGTGTTTTAGTAGTCGTTTTTTAATGATAAGTGATAACAAAACCAAAAGTGTCTAAAATGAGTTCACGACGGTGAGTACTTATTGGTAAATCTGTATATTGAGTTAGGGTTTCATGGCATTTATTGTTTACAACAACCTAAAACCATCGCTATTTGGCTTGGACGAATGAGGCCCCAGGCCTGTAATTTATTCTAATTTTATTGTTTATTTACGTACGGTTTACTTAATACTAGTCTCTATTCTCATTTGTATGTACGAGTCATGACGTATGTACACTTTGCAAATTGGAGCATAAAGTATGGTTATCAATATTATCTCTTCCAGATGGTTTTGGCCCACTATAAGTGGTTTGGACGCAGAGAAACTGTTGATGGAATGTGGTAAAGACTGCAGCTTCTTAGTAAGGCATAGTTCAACGAAACCGGGCAATTTTACACTCTCTGTGAGGTAGGTTCAGAATCTTTGGTTATGATACAATGAGCTTGAGTCTATGGGGTTGGAATCTTTTACAGGCGCAATGGGGAAGTTACACACATTAAAATACAAAATTCTGGAGACTGCTATGACTTATACGGTGGAGAGACATTCGCTACGTTGTCTGAACTTGTGCAATTTTACATGGAAAATCAGGGTCAATTGAAGGAGAAAAATGGAGAGATTATCGAGTTGAAGTTTCCTATTAACTGTGCTGATCCCACAACTGAAAGGTATGTGTCTTTAATTATTGCTCTAAACAGACCACATTTTAATAGCAGTGTAATTCGCTTTGCATCCATACTATTATTGCAATTATATGACTTCGTGAGGTTAGATTGTAATAGATGGTTGGTAATTAAATGAAAGATGTAACATACATTTTTATAACAAGTAACATTACTTATATAACTCATAAAGTTGCAATATAAGTAGTACCAGCCTTGAAATTGCAATATGATTGCAATCAAATGCAATCCTTGTGTTTCATTCTATATAAGCTATGGCATATGAATGATTCAAAGCAGCCGACCAGTTATACACAATTTGTCATTAACCCTTGTAAATATCTTTTTAATGGGAACATGAATGATATTGTTTTCCTTCTTTGGATGAAGACATATCCTGTGACTGGCGTGAGTCACACATAAAACATGAATAACATGTAAAAGTTGATTTGCATGCAATGCAAGCCAAAGTAAATTTGAAGGATATATGTTTTTACCATCTACGGATCTATTAAAGACTTGCAATACTCCAGCAAGTACATATTACGTTTAGTAGTCAGCGGTGAGACCACAATAAAGAAAGTTAAGGTGATTTGAGTCATCGTCAATGCTGTAATAGAGATAATCGCTTCGTTGATGGCTTCCGGTAAAACTAATTTGAATATTTTGGTAGTAGTTCCTCCCATTGAAAGGCGCTACGCTTCGTTCACTTCCGACCGATATATTTTTATTTTAATTGTATGGTATAGAAACAAAGAGCTGGTTTTTGCAATGCAGTGTGTTGAAATGTTGTTGGCGCTTTCTTTACATCTCACGCGTATTTGAATAAAGCCAAATCAACTTTCTTCAGCCGTCGTGTGTGCTTGCAGAAAGAACAATAATGCGAACTGACACGTAAGGCGTGAAAAATTACAAACGAGATTGCGTACTTGTTAGCACGCCGGTAACAATGTTACAATTGCGATTCGGCTTCTATGTTTGCGCACCGAGTTGCGTAATTGTGTGCGATTTATTCTTATTATGGTCGTTGTCGTCGCAATTACGCCTTACGAGCTTAGATATTGTATTGTTTCTTGCGCGTTTGACAAGTTTAGTGTGGATAATTTGCGTGTTTGCATAACTCGTCTCTTGCATGCGCATTCTGTTCCTGTTTTTTCTGCGCCTACTGGAAGCGTATTAAGTTTTATTACCGAAGAGAATCGAGCGTTGAATCGCCGCATTTAATGCTTGTTTTTATACGCTGAAGCTTCCTCGCTTGAAACTGTTGTACTTGTTGCAATTTAATTAATTGAAGTGTCATTTAATTACTTGCCTAGTGTAACGTAAAAGTTATTAGAGCTCAATTACGTTACGTTCCGCCTCGTAATCATGACGGTAATATTTTCACTTTTGCATTATTTGCCGGGCGGATGAGTTTTTTCTTTCGAATTCCGTGAGACTGCATGTTTAATTAATTAATTAGCTGACGTGCAATTGACACACTATTGTTGTGCAATTTGTGTAATCGGTTAATTTAATCAAAGTAATACGAGACAAGATAATAGCTAATTTACATTCAAGATGCGCCGCATGCTGCTGCTCACCGGAGCGAACAATTGTCCGAGTTGATGCGTCGAATTTTATTTTGCTATTATGCGTTATTATTTATTTGAATCTAAGCGTTTCATAGAATTATTATTATTGTGCTCTGCGGTAAAGGCGCTTTTGCGACGTGAAGCACGACAACTCGAATGACATTGAAATTACATGTATTTTAATAAATCATGGCCGACAAGCGAGCATATATGTAGGTACGCCAAAGTGCCAATGCGACTCGATTTGCTTTTTTATTTGAGAATTATCCCAAAAATTACAATAATACAAGTTGATTACATGCTGCGATGTGTGTGCCGTTCAACATTTGATGCTATTTATAGTTTAACAAACATTATTTTGTATGTGCATTGCGTCAAAGAGCCGAGCGCAATTTTCTTGCGACGTCGAAAAAAGTTTGCTTACTTGCTTGTGCGTGCGTGACTAGTATCGCTAATAATTGCGCACATTTACGTTAAGATCGTATCATTAGCGTTTGGTGAACTTCTAACGAATTTATCACTAATGCATTTACTACCTACCGATTATTGGGTTTTTCAAATGTAAATCACGCGCATAAGTCGCGTAAATTTCCCGAAATATTGTAAATTACGCACTAAAATTAAACGAGTGGCGTTAGAACAAAAATCCACCGCGGTGTACGTGACATTGTGCGTTGTGCAACTTATGAAACTTGCGATGGAAGATGTTAATGAGTTGGAAAACAAGTGAAAACAACATCTATTGTTAGCGTTCGCGTGGTAACCTTCCCTTTTGCGTATTGACAAGAAGATCACATGTGCGATATTGTATCTTTCGTTTTGCCATTTCCAAGCCAAAGGAGCATGGCGGTACCAGGCTGGCGATCGCCGTAGATAATCTTGATCAACAATTAGCTTCAATTATTGTCCGGATTAACAGACCGGTACGAATTTGCTCACTTGCGTGTTTCGGGCCCCAAGTTCTCCGCCAATCCGGTGCTTTCGCGTTCTTAATGTAATTCACGTTAAGTAGCGGCGCGCGCGCGAGTCGAATGTATCAACAATTTTTTTTTCTAAAATTTTATTCGCGCTTCTCGAATGCCAGGAAAACTGTTTGTCATTCCGGTTAATGTATGCCCGCTGGTGGCTTTATTCACACCATTGAGCGTGCGCGCGGGTGCCTTTAAAGGCGCGATACGTCTCAAAATCGTCTCCATTGAATAAACAAATGCGATGAACACACACTCACACACGGTGTGCAGTTTTATTGCCATTTTTCTACAATCATAAATTACGGGCGAGCGCGAATCTCGGCAGTTGCTTCTGAAACTTGTAGCGCGTACAACAGGTCCGAACTCGGTGTGTGTGTGTATAGCAAGTGTCTTGGCTTTTGCAATTTGGTGCGCGCAAAATTCGTGACTAGTTTCGGTTTGAGCTCCTGGCATATTTTTCATTGTGGTACTTTACAACAGCTGCCACATTCATTCATTTACAAGCGGATGCATTGTTGCAGTTATAAGAAATTAAGTGATCGTGATGTATATTTAATGAATTGCATCGTCTGATCGCAAACGCGTCTTTGCTCTTCCTGGTCGCGTACGACTCGCAATTTGCGGCTGACGGTGCGCGAGAAAACATTATATAAAGAAACGAACTAATGTGGCGATTGTGATCGTTTGAATAATTGCTCATACTTTGCAGCAGCATTCGTTATATCAGACATTGAGCGATTGGGATTATAATGAAGAATACGAATTGATCGATCAATTAAGATAATTTGTGTGCAAATATATAGCAACTACTTCAGGATGGGATACTTCAAAGCGATCAAGCGACGTGTCAGTTGGGGCAAAGTAACGCCAACACAGACGCATAACAACAATCACCACAATCATGTGACCGATGCCGAGCTTATCGAACACGAGTAAGTGCACCAATATGTGCATTAACCCGCCGTGTGTTGTCATAAATCGGGCAGTAACAATAATTTCGCCATGCGATAATTGCACTTTTTCAATGCCAATGTCACATTCGTCGTGTTGCAAGCGAGGAATGCGAGTGCATTCAATGAAATCATTGACGCGCAAAAAATTACACGAGCGACAACCAAAGCCAGCAACCATCAGTCGACTATTGTTCAATCATGCCCAACTTAATCAACGCCACTACCATACGTAACAAAGAGACATAATGGATTTCTATGCATACATTATTCTTATTATTCGCGAACGAAAACAATGTTGAAGACGTATGCGAATCGAGCATCGCACGCGCGCGCGTGGGTTATCAGCTTCCACGTTTATTATGCAATAAAATATTAATGAAAAAAAAATTTACACCCGACGATGCAAACAGCATAACACGATCGTAAATCACCTATCAGAAGTGCATTGTGAGTATCGGCTCGTAATTTCAAAACTTTTCCTAAACAATAGTCCAAAGTAAAACGTAGTACGGTTGGACGCTGGCTAGGATCGTAAAAAAATGAAGAAAATTAGTATTTGCAAGCGCGCGTTACTCATTTGTTATTCCGGCGCGTTTATGAGAAATTGTGCATTTTTATGGCGCGCGCGCGCTGCTTGCTTGCCTTTGGGTCATTCGATGAACGTGTGGGTATTGTTTGTTATAAACAATCGTTAAACAAGCCATATGACAATAATACGAAGTTGTATGCTGGCCGCACTGAATACCTACCTGTGGATACTATCGTTGCGAGCGACACGTTGAGAAATTTGTGAAAACAAAACATTAAATTAATAGTTAATTGAATTTGTAAACGTTTTAATTACGTACTTTGCAAGTGGTAATTGCCATCGGTGCTAGTAGTTTCTAAATACACATCAAGTTTGCTATTTGTTTAAGATACCTTGATCATTATCATATGACATAAGGATGCATCATAATAGATGATAATTATTAGTTATTAGTGGCTACCTGTTTTTGCCACGCGTTTGTTTATAATGCGCTGTTTACAACTGTAGGAAGATACTGGCCTGTCATTCAAATCAATAGTGGCGTAATGCGTTGAATATCAAACAAACTAGTGCGAAGTAGCTAAGCAAGTTGTAAACAATATACCTATGCGTGCCAAGTTTCACGTTCGCGTGCATTTCTTTGCCGTGATTCATTATGAGCGTTCGGTGTCCCTCTCTGAATTGCCCATCGTATAATTTAAAAGTTCGCTACGCAACCTGCTCGTTTCGTGAAAGATTGGCCGATAAGGATCGGGACACTTACGTGCTGATCGCATTAGTCGCAAATAAACGGTGCGCAAGTAGCGACTTAATTTCATATGCAAGTTGTCAGCCGGTTTCAATGACCAATTCCTTAAAAAAACGGCACGAGGCATCGATGTGAGACCTCCACATGTCCCACTACACTTTCAATCATTGAGCAGTCGATCAGTTTGTTTGTTCGCGATACGAAGTAGTCGTAGTAGTTTGTAAGTTAGTTGGTTGTTACTTCTTACTATTACTATTATGTTCGTATTACCCACTTTTGCGCGCCTGCTACTATCGTCGGTGTGCGTTTGCTGCCTTCCTCTCTTCGGCGCAGTGTTTAAAAGATATCTGCGCACTTCCAAAGCGGCGTAGACATTGCGAACGCGTGGGTGGATAAAGTTGCTGCTGCGAATCCTGACGACAGGAGAAAATACGCAATAAATCCGAAGAAATAAATTGCCGCGTATGCTAATCGCGGTTCATTCATCCTCCGGTGCGCGCTCTTCGCGAAACGCGCTGCGTGATTCGGTGAACTCGGCGTACGCATAGAACAAATCGACCTTCTCGAAATATAACACAACTGTGTAAACTTGTGGTTAACGTGACTGTGTTAATAAAACACGTACACACACACACACAAAAGGACAAACGTAAGGACTGTGATGACTCGTGATACTCGATCACCGATGGATGTGTCGATAATTGCAGTGCCGGCTGCACAAATAATTATATCAACTGCGTTTCAGGAATTGCGAAAGGCACTCATTTTGTACAAGTGACGTTTTATTCATTTATTTACCAAGTTGATTCATAAATTGGACTATTTCGTCGTCTGGTTCAATATAATTAAGTGTACAACATTTTCGGACATTAAGAGCAATTTGGCATTCAGTTAAATGCGATTGCTGAATATAAATTAAGCTTAATCCGACGAAATTCGCCAATTTAAATTAATTTTATGAATCATGTCATTTCGTGACTCGATTTATGGTATATTAATGCACTGATTTGATTAGCGTTTAATATTTTAATGGTCATAACATTATTTCCAAGTTAATTGGCAGAAGTCTAGTTTGAACTCGTTTTAACAGAGTACAATTTAAAATTCCAACTGTTTGAAGCTGTTAATTAAAGTTGAAAGTGAATAATCTGTATAATACTTTAATCTAGATTGTGTTTCACTCGTTTTAAAGCTGAAGTTGTTGTATTGTATTCAGATGGTTTCATGGTCATCTATCTGGCAAGGAAGCGGAAAAATTAATATTGGAACGCGGCAAGAACGGAAGTTTCTTGGTGCGCGAGAGCCAGTCGAAGCCAGGCGACTTCGTCCTTTCCGTTCGCACCGATGACAAAGTGACTCACGTTATGATTCGCTGCACGCAGGTATGTGACTATAAATAAGGCTGCGCTCATGGCCATTAGCATTGAAAATATATGGGTTTTAAAGCTGCAATGCGCAAACAGTCATTGACTGACTAATTCGCACTCGTAGTGCGGCTTATTTGCACATTTTTTTTATCGCTCTCTTTCAAACGTATATGTAATCGTGCAGTATCTTATCTAGGACAATCGGTACGACGTGGGCGGCGGTAAGCAGTTTGAGAGTCTGTCCGATTTGATCGAACACTATAAGATGAATCCGATGGTGGAGACGACCGGCACCGTCGTCCATCTGAAGCAGCCGTTTAATGCGACGCGTATCAACGCCAGCGGCATTCACAATCGCGTGAAGCAGCTGCAAGAGGAGAAGAACGACACCATCGGCAAGATGGGCGGCTTTTGGGAGGAATTCGAATCGCTGCAACATCAGGAGCAAGAGAAGCAGTTCTCGCGAATTGAGGGCAGCAAGATTGAGAATAAGAACAAGAACCGCTACAAGAACATTTTGCCATGTAAGATGAAGAAAGTTGCGCGCGTGTTTAACGAAAACCATAATTGCATTTGTTTTCTCTGTATGCAGTCGATGAAACGCGCGTGAAACTCAAAGATGTCGACCCAAATGTTCCTGGATCCGACTACATTAACGCGAATTACATTCGCTGGAAGTCGGATGAAACTGGTTCCAATGAAAACGAACCAAATAGCAAAGTTTACATCGCAACGCAAGGTATGACAATATTTATGGCAATGGCTAGAAAAACGCGCAATTATTATTCAATGATCATAATTCGCAGGTTGTTTACCATCGACGATATCAGACTTTTGGCAAATGGTGTGGCATGAGAACTCGCGTGTTATTGTCATGACGACGAAGGAAACTGAACGTGGGAAAAACAAATGCGCACGCTACTGGCCTGATTTGAACACTTCAAAGGAATACGGAAAGCTGCATGTTCAGAATATTTCCGAGTCGCCAAATGTTCACTATACGCTTCGAGAGTTTCTCGTGAACAAGGATGGTTATCCTAATGAGCGCAAAGTGTATCATTACCACTTCCAGGCGTGGCCGGATCATGGAGTTCCGGCGGATCCCGGCATTGTGCTTAATTTCCTGCAGGATGTAAACAAATGCCAAGAAACGCTGGCGCTGGAATTGCCACTTAGCGATCCGCCTGGCGCAGTACTGGTGCATTGCTCCGCTGGCATTGGCAGGACGGGCACATTTATTGTTATTGACATGATCCTGGATCAACTTAAGAAACATGGACTTGACTGTGAGATTGATATTCAACGTACAGTACAAATCGTACGCTCGCAGCGTTCGGGCATGGTACAGACGGAAGCACAATACAAATTTGTCTATTTGGCGGTCAAACACCATATTGAAACTACGACGGTGCGCATGAAAGCAGACCAGGTAATTTTACGCCCCAATTCTGTTGCAATAAGTAAGCGTTAAAACGAAAGTTTAATCATATGTCTTCATTAGGTTGCACTTTCTTCGTTCAATTAAACATTAGTTGAATAGAGTTATTGACTGAATACATGCCGTAAATCTCTAATTATCATTTTATGCGTTTTCTAGAAATCAAGAGAAGCGGGCCGAGAGTATACAAACATTCGCTATACTAGTGATGCGATTGCAAATAGTTTACCGCCCACGCCCGGCTTGCCGCTCGCCAGTCCTGGCGTTGCATCTCTGAACAGCTCTAATCGATCATCAAACACCAGTATTCACTATAGTACACCGAGTGTTGGCCGCGCAGAGAATAAAAAGCCCACGCTACTTCCAAGGTATGCGCTGTTTACGGGCATCTTAGAGCGATTTGTAATGTTTCACGCTTCATTTGTGTTCCAGACCTCCGGAAGAGTTTCCAAGAAGCACACTTTACGAAAACATTCCAAATTTAGAACGTAGATTATCGAACACGCTCTGTTCCAGTGCGCCTACGCCACCCCCACGAAAAACGTGACGCACGCCGCACGCTCGCCGAATAATAACAGCATCCACTGAAGCATCAACAGATTACAATACTTCAATCACTGCAAATACCTATGATGATGATAATGATGTAATTGCATTCGAACGCTCCAACGCGTCCTTAGCTTCTTCAATTGCCGTGTAAAATGTTACTGTTTTGCCGAATTGAATGCTTTGAGACATCATTAGATAACAGATACGCGATAAAATAGCTAAACATAGATAGTATACACATTGTTTGGGTGGAGTTCTAAAAAAGATTGCGAAAGAATTCTTTAGAACTGTTAACTTTTAGTGATTATTGATGATGAAGACGTGTGCCAACGTCAAGCCAAAGAGATCTCCTTGTTATTTACTGCATCGTTAGCGACTGCATGCAGTAATAAAATATTTTTATAAATAAGTATTTGCAAAATGTGCGTTGCGATTCTATTTTAGTCATTCGTTTTTCAATTTCTTTTTATCGATTCGTTTTCAAAATGAACTAGCGTAACGAGGAGATTAAACGCGTGAACAATTAATATTCGTTTAGAGAAATTGACGACTATTATGCATTTGATTTTATCCATCTAGTTGTTTATTCTAGTACTGATTATAAATTACTATATTATTTTAAACTATTGTGAAAGCGAAAGAAAATTATCGTGATATATATATTTCGTAAACTGTTTTGCACACAGAGTTCGTGGTCTTTAAAAGACTTTCTTTGCTATTATGTTTTAGTTTAGAGCAACTATTGAATACTAACTATTTATTTTATTATGAACGTACATGAGTCTGTTTCCAGGCGAAATGCAAACTATACAAAACACAAAAGTCTTTAAACAATATACAATAATAAGTACTACTTAATTATATATAAATACTCGAAATGATTAATAAATATCTTAAGAACCTACTAGAATAATTATGACAGGATCTGATGATAATCGTTAAATGTTGCAAACTAAAAGCATTATAATCAAAAGAGTAAACTATATGAAGCATAATAAAATATTGCAGATATTACACAGTTAAAAGGACGAATATAATTGATGTATTTAGAGTTTGCATGGCTTAGAGTAGTTTGAATAGTTTACCAGGTATTTTACCTAGAAGGTAAGTGCAACTTGCCGTAATTGCTTAAATTGTTTATTGACAATAAATATGCTACTATTTACAATTCAGTTATACAACTAATAAGGCGTTATCTTAAATTAAAAGTGGGGGTTCTAGTGGAAGGTGTGAGAGCGCAAAAAAATAATTGTATAAATACAACGAAACAAATGCATTAATTAACTGAAATGTGCGTAAAACTAAAAGAAAATTGAATACTTGTCGGACACAACCCTGTAGCACAATATTCGAATTCATTACGATCCAAAGCGCAAATAAATACTATATGTACATTAATGTCTTCTCATCGCGATGTAACGAACTAAGATGACTCAAACCATTCATTATTTATACACGGCGCACTGAGAAAGTGAAAATACTTTCATACTTTTGTACACGAGTCCATTCGCTCAAACATATATACAAATTATGTGATAACGGTTTAACTTTTAGGATGAGTACCCGCCACTTTCATTCGCTGCTTCATTAGCCTTAATACCCTCTTGTGCGATGCGGATCTTTTCGTTGAAGATCTGGCGGATTTCTTTTAAGGGTTTTAAGAGGATAATGGGCACATGGTCATCTCGTCGTTGAAAGAGGACTTCGCCTTCAAAGTCAACCAATTTGTGCTTCCTTGCTCGCAGTAACATGCCCACCAGTTTGTCTGAGATCACAGTGTAAATCTATAAGTAAAAAACTAGTATCAGACACGTCTACCAGCGAATATATCAAGATATTTAGGAAGTAACAGTCTGAGAATGCAGAATGAACAAAGTAGATCAATCACGCGTTTGACCCTAATTGTTTTCATCTGGCTGGTAGCTGCTGCCAATGAATTTATCGACGCGTGTTAAGACGAGCACGTTTTGCACGTGTTTATTTAGAAATTTGTTTACATTCAACTCTAAAGATGTGTGCGTATGTTTTTGAATATGTTATCTGATGATTTGTTTTTGAATTTGCAGGTTTTTTGCGCATACTAACGCGTCATAACAATTTGGCAAACAGATGCGTGCGATGAAGGAATAATTTGCTGTTTACCTGGAATAATGTGCCAAAACTGATGACTTTTCGTGGATCGTCCGGTTTCTCTCCGGGTTCGAATAATGGTTCTCCATAGTCCGAGATGATAGTACAGCATTCCAGCATTTCCTTGCAAATTTCGATGGTGGCTTTGTACGCCCTAGTTTCGGATAATGAGCCTTTTTCCGGTCTATAACAAATGGAAGTATACAGTTTTATATTTATCTTTCTAAAACTTATCGTAAATAACTTTTCAGGTCATGCAACAACAAAAAAACTTATTTTTGACGTGATGGTTCATTTACCTTCCATATTCTGCTTTGGAAAACTGTGGTTTTGGCATATTCCCCACGCATTTGCCATTTGAAAACGGATTGACGGCCTGTTTTTGTAAATGCGAGTTTGCTTGTTTGTTGAACAGAGCAACCTTTGCACTGAGGGGTGAGTCCTATAATAATAGAACATTTTTATATTAAATTCTGGTTTATGCGCTTTATGATAAGATTACGGCGTACGCAATTAATTAATTTGTTATTTTAGTTACTCATTTGTCGCATGATCAGTTTGAGAGGCGATTTATTGCCGCCACAATGAGCGCCTGACCATATTTGGTATTTGTTTGACGGAGGCGGTACGACGCCAGTATATGCGCTTTTTGCATTTGCTTTCGCGGGCAATATTTAATTTTATTTGCGCACAGCAGCCTGTGTCGCCCGTGACGTAATAATGAATATACAATTCATAAAGATCACGGCACTTGTTCGATGTGGCACTTTGCCAAAGTACGCATTGAAATGAAAAATAACAAAAAAAAAAGAGAATTGCGCCCACTGGCCGAAATAAAACAAACGCGTGCGCAAATATTAACAGCGTGCTTTCCATTAAGCGTAAGTGAGCAAAGTATTTTGTCATCATTTGAAATCATTTGAGCGTTAGCGTCGAAAGAATGTTGCGCATTTGAAGCGCTTGCCGATAACTTATTTTTGCGCGCGTGACGCGCATTTCGGGAGATTCCATCCGCATATCCTACGGGACGTCTTGCAATTTCAATGCCAGCATTGCAACATGGGTCATTATCAAAAGTGTGCGTTGGTGCAATTTGGCGACTACACAAGAAAAAAATGCAGTGTGAATAATGTCGCCTTTGGACTTGAAATAGTTTTTCCACTGCAATTCATGCGTTGGCGGCGCAATCAATACGTCGTCGACAGAAGCATTAGAATCGCAATTATGTAATTGATAAATACAAATTGGATTTATCGATTCATCGCAGCCAATATTATATTAGACGATTGCATTGAATGCAAATAAAAATAGCACTTTGAATCCAATTAAGCTCGCCGTTTGCAATCGGCAGCAGCTTTCATTCATTGTCCCATGGAAGCACTATCGCTATCATTTTGCCTTGATGTGCTGAAGGTGATAACACTGTCAAGTTCAGCTTCAAATCAGCTTGGCTTTGTTTGTGCGTCATCAAGTTGTATAATGAAAGTAGTTTATATTTAAAATGCGACAAACATCTGGATTATTTGTCAATTGGCCAAAAAACGCGTCTGCACTTTGCGTATCTTTTGAACATTTCGTTCAGGCCCATTTCATGCACTTTGCAAATTTAATCATACGCTATTTGATTGCACATATTTCAAAGAGTTCAATTAAAAGTTTTTAGTCGTCGTTATTTGAGAGGAATTTTTGCCTTTGTAGTAAAAATTCAAGGATAATTTGCATTTTTGAAACCCGGAAGTACGTTTGGAATTTGAGGATATTTATGAAGGTTTTAACTATTAATAATCACCTAAATGTATATTGCATTGATTTTAAAAGTAAACTTACCATGAAAACGCGTTCAACGCAACCGCCTTCCATCGTTAGGATTTAAAATTTTAAAGTTTGAAAGTAGTTGGCACTTGGTTTATAATCCTTAACAACTTTGAACAGCACTTTAATTCAATTAATCGATTTTGATTAAACGCGATCACAAATGATAGGATTTACGAGCGTTGTTTGTATATGCAGTGTTTTATTTGTAGACTTGTTAAACCGCGAACGGTGCAAGAACGAAAGCGCCGAACGCGTCGCGACGCTCCTGTTTTTATAGAAGACACGAAACGGCGTCGCGTGGAATGTTGGGTTGGCCTCCCGGTTTGATAATTATAATGATGGCTGTATATACGTGAGACCGGCGATTGAAATATTTTGCCTTCGTTTCACTCCCGCAAACCGACGCGTGTGCGAAATATATAGCGATAACTGACCGACGCCAAGCGTCGCTAACGTCGATCATATCGACGTCATTCATAGAACCAGATTTGCTGCGGCGTAGAAAATCGCTTAATGAAATTGATTTGTTTATGCAATGTGCAAACATATTTTTTCCACCAAAACAAAAAAATAAGTCAACAACATTAATGTTGTGATTTCGGATCATTTTTTGTTTGATCAACGCAACCAGACATATTTTAATTATGTACTTAGTGCGTGCGTAATTCGGATGGATAATGAAGCAACATTCCTCACTAATGATTCACATTGCATGCGTTTTGCACGCGTATCTGCAGCTGAAAAAGTTGGCAGAAGTATTGCAAAAAGTGTGCGGAGACGAAAACCTCGTGCAATTTGTAGAAAATTTATTCAAACTTTTCATTTTGTTCGCACCGCGCTTACACTTGTCGGTGCGAAGTGGATTATTTGTTAGATTCGAATGAAATTCAAACGAATCGCGCACTTTTCACCACTTAACGCGCTGATTTATGTTGTTTGATATTCATTGAGAAATTTCCTCTGACGCCAGCAAGCAACAGCGGGAAGAGCGGAAATATTTTTATAGATTTTATAAGGTCGCCAATGTCGATTTATGCTGCAATCATTCAATTTTTGGCGCCGTCTGCAATGCGAGTTATTTTCACGCTGCTATTGATGCGACGGAATTTTAATACGACTTGATCTAGCAAGGGATTGTTTTGCTAGACATGTCGTCCCTATTTTTGAATTGTTTGTCGCTCGTTCGGTTTGTGTCACTAGTTTAGATGGGCCGAAAGGCGCAAGGTACAATGAGTGTATTTATTTCGGCTGCTCAAAAATAGCTTTGTCCGAGTGCGCGTGTTTTTCCAAAGGAAAATAATGCATTCCGAATAGTGCTTTGACTCTCGCTCTTATGGCCTTTGCCTTCGACATCACCTTGCGATGCGTTATTTATTGTAATTTTATTTAACTTGAATACGTAACAACGCACATTTTTTCGTGTCTCTTTAGCGTCTTGCGGAAAAATTAAAATAGCTATTTAGAAAAGTTTAGAAAAGACACGTGTCTCAACATTATTTTTGTACTAATATTGTTCACACAATATGTCCTGTACCATAAAAAGGTGACTCAAATTTGAAACAATCAACGTTCTAGCACATTTTTCGTGCGTCTGCATTATTCATACGGTAATTTTATTTACAAATACACTAGCTGCCAATTTTGACATAATACGTCTCTGATATTAATTACCTGTTGAAATTAACAAAATTACCATAATTTAAAGCTATTTAAACGACTGTTACACGTGCATAATTTTTATATCCAACTTGAGAATTGAGTATACGAAGAATCTTTTGAATTTTGGGAAAGTTTAATGAATATTTAAGGAATGCAAAATATTCATTCATGAAATAACTTGTCAGGTGTTATCCAGCTGAAAAACTACTTGGTGCTAAACTTAGATAGAAAGTTTGTCAAACTATTCATGGTTTGTTCATTAGGATGATGATAGCTAAGTTTAATGAAGTTCTGGAATGATTTTGCATTATTAAACTGTTTACAATGTACTTATAAGGAAATGCTGGCCACAAATCTTTGATGAAACATCTCGAGTGCAATAAAACGCTATAATTATCGGAAACGAGGAGTGCATACGTCATTGGCAAAATCTTCCTTCAAATTTAATGCAGAAATAATAAGTGCCAAGTGTAAATCATTCGGCAGTAGCGCACGCTGAGCAAATGCTCCAATATTTACTTGACTGACATGTGGATAAAAGAAAACACACATTAAGTAGGCGCGAAACCAAAAAAGAATCGCCATTGGGATCTCATTTTGCATTCCAGAGTTGATTGCGTCCCCGTGCTTGCTGTTTTGCGGCTCATTCATGGAAATCCAAGGCGAATTTCGTTTAAATTTAGTTCCATTCATAAACTTTGTTTATTTTACACGCATATTCTAGCACATCAAGAATAATTTAAGAGAATCGACTAATAGAACTTGACAGATATTTCCTTTTTCCGAAACGCGGTGGAATAAAATATAGCAAAGTAAGTTCGACGAAACGTTATAAAAATAATGGAGCGTTGTAACACTTTAAAATTCTAATTGGCATAAACATTGCCTTTTTCCATGCGACGTCAATGCTTAAACACCTACAATTTTATGTTTGAAATGCACGCGTAATTACATTTTACGGTCAACTGCGAGGCGGTAGGTATTTTTTTCAGGATGTGGATATTTAGAAATTACTAATTCTTATGATTCATAAAATATTGTAAGTGCCTATAATATTCATAGGAAAATTATATGAGCTATTATTGCATTATTTATTACGCGCATGAAATGCTTTAATGTATAAAATAATTAGATTTGCGATAGTTTGGCCAGTGTTTCAGGTAGATGAAATACTTGCTCTAATTTCCCGCGTTCGGTTGAGAAAACTTAATAAATTACATTGCACTCGGCGTATTTAAGCGATAGAATTATATTATAAATCATATGCGCCACGTGCAAAAATTTCCACACACGTGTATGCACAAATATAGCAGTATTAGACACATAAACATGACGCCAATGTATTTGCACTTACACATTATATAAGCATTAGCCAACTGCATAGATTTATCGCAAATTTAAACATTAAACTATAAGTTTGCGTTTTAATTCAGCTGTCGCAACTACAGACAACAGAAGACGAGAACGCACGTGTAAATATTAAAAAGTTTATTGCATCAGTTAATTGCGTACTTATTATTTAAAAATATATAAAATTGTTTAGCTTATGTTAATAGTGAAAAATGGTTGTTTTACAATGCATATCTTATTTAATGTGGCTTATGGATCCACAAATGCAATCATGATGTATCTTGTGCCTTTCGTAACAAGTAATCCTTCATGATAGTGAGTCAAACGACCAGGGTGCATTATTAACCATCCTGGTTTTGTATCGACCACACTGCAATTATAACGAATGAAGCGGCAGCCACCACCTTCGTAGTCCAAGCCGCGTTCATTTAAAGCGATGTTAATGGTATATGTTGAGCTGTCATGATGTGGTCGTAAAAAGGGTTGTTCATCAGGCCGATAACGTACAACGAAGTTCATTAACGATTTAGGTGGGTCATGAAAATAGCCAGTGAAGACATGTTCTTGTAAAGGACGAACGTATTGCTGCAAGAAGTAAAGCCAATGACGTTCCCATCCCACTTGATTCATGTGGATATCTCTAGTCGGTACTGCTTCGTAGCCACCTTCAAGGCGAGTGTCTTGATTTGATCCGTCTGACCACTTGCCAAATGCTTCCATCATGTAGATCAAATCATTGGTGAAATCTCTACTAACAATTGGGAACCAATATACATCAGGGCACGGCTGCTGTGGCTTATTATCAGGATTTAAACCTTCTGCATACTCCGGATGAATATATCTTAATTCCCAGTCCTTTTGATTTTCAAATATTTGATACATGTCAGGCGCAGCAAGTGCGGTATCGTACGTATCTGGATTAATGAGATGTCCGAAATCCAACCGATTGCTAACGTACAGGAAGACATCAAGATCTCGCAAGTTTGCGCAGAATGCCATGTCCGCATCGAAATTGTTGCGGCTGAAATGAATCTGCGTGCGGTCATAATGTTGCAGTAGGCTGCCCTTTATGAGATAGCAGTTGGCGATAAAAGGTACGTTCCATAAGCCCCTGTAATGCAGAAAAAAGGCTGTTTAGACAATATGAATTCAAGGTGAATCTATTTATGCGTTTGAATTGTTTTAATGTGCGTTGTACTATGCGTACGCAGCGCAGAGTCGAAAAACACTCATCGAGTACTCATGTTTGTTAACATTGACCCTTATAAAACAATTATCAATTCAGAGACGGAGGCGAGTATGGAGCGCAACCGCGTCAAAAACAGAACCACAGCAATGCCAATAAGTCGCAGCGGACTCTTTATCGCCGTATTTCTAATGTGCATGTTACTAACATGTGAGGCTGCACGTGGCGGTAAGTTAAAGTATTCGTAATAGAAAGCAATTAATAAAACATATTTTAGGGAAGCAGCGTGGTCGTGGGCGCATTTTCAGTCAGCGTGTACCCGTAGTTATTCAGCATCACAATAGCGCATCTGCAAGTTATTACAACAATAAGGATGTATGATATGCTTATTCTGTTTCGAAGTTTTTAAAAGTTTTGCGTTTCTAGGGCGCAAAAATTGTTAAAGCAAGTCATTTCGAGTTGGATTATATGCTAGGACGGAAAATCACGTTCTTTTGTATGGCGACCGGCTATCCACGTCCCGAAATCGTATGGTTTAAAGACGGTATCGAGTTATACGCGCATAAATTCTTTCAAGTACATGAATGGCCCATTGGGAATGATACAATGAAGAGTAAAATGGAGATTGATCCTACTACGCAAAAAGATGCTGGATATTACGAATGCCAAGCAAATAATAAGTACGCAATTGATAGCCGCGGCTTTCGCACTGACTATGTGATGGTCACATATTAGATTGAAACAAATCACAGAGAACGCTTATATTAAGTATAATTATGGAATATTTACCTATAAATATACATTGTAATGAAGACATATACTCAAGCAACAATGTAGCGAATTATGCGCATGTTATTCATGCAATGGAAAGCTAGATTTTATAAAAATAAATTCAAATCAAATCTGCATCCTGCAATTTGCTTGCACCTCTTTATGTGGCCGCAATGAGATGCTTACTTAAATCACAGTGCAAGGCGCTAATGAATTGATTTCGCTGTGTCTGATTATGTATTTGTTTGTTATTTGGTCCGATAACAACAAACGCTAGTGATCTCCATATGGTGCGCGAGCAAAGCGATTTAAATTGAGCGTAATTTGCGCCAATTGGGGATGCGCGGGCCCCCCTTGCCTTATCTGCCGAATTGCATAAGTGTTCACCGGACGAGTTCGCTTAAACAACGCTCTAGCACACTTCACTTTCGCATCCATCATGCGGATGCTCGTGTGCCTTCTGTGCATTATTCTGGCGGCAAATCTGGTCAATGCCCGAAGAGGCAGAACCAGAACCAGGGCAAAATCTAAGGTAAGACCAAGTACCTAAGCAAAAGATGATATTTGTTGAAGACGTGATAATATTACAGTTTCAAATTGGGCTTCCTATCACAGGAAAATATCGCGATCCAGAATCTGATCAATATTACAATAACAACAACGTAAGTTTAATGTACAATTATATATTCTTTATTGTATATAATGGCCCTTTAATTTTAGGGAGCAAAAATAACGCTTGCATCGCATTTTGACTATGAATACGTTCTTGGTCATAAAATAGCTTTTCTCTGCATGGCAAAAGGTAATCCGCGGCCGCACATAACTTGGTACAAAGACGGTGCGGAGATTTTCACGCATCTCTATTTGAATGTTCACGAATGGCGCATTGGGCCTGATAAAGTAAAAAGTAAGTTGGAAATTGATCCCGCAACACAAATGGATGCTGGCGTTTACGAATGCACCGCGGATAACATGTATTCGATTGATCGACGATCATTCAAGACAGATTTCAGCATTGCTTTCGACTGATTTTTATATGCCATGTCTAACTAATTAGATATGCATTATGTTGCGTTAGCAACAAATTACTAGCATTGTGTATAACTATTATATAGTGAGCAAAATAAAAAGCTACCTGCGATCGTTATGGACCACTTCCAAGTAGTCGTTTGACCTTGCATAGAATCCATCAGTTGTTAGAGCACCCCAGAAATTACTCCAGGCTTTACCAGGTCGTGAGAGCATCGGGGCAACAAACGTGCGGTTCTGTTGGATCAACAACTTCAATGTATGCGGGTTATCAAGATGGGCAATTGAATCAATTGAAAAGTAGTAATCGCATGACTTAGTCAAGCATTGATCCCTAAAACAATTACAAAAGTAAGTATCAAATTATACAAATATATTAAGCGTACAATGATAAATCCCTGGCGGTCCATTCGTTGACACCATCTTCTGGTAGAATTTCCTTGTAGGATTTATATTCGGCCTTGTGCTTCTTAGCAAACTCACTTATCAACTTCTTATGATATTTAACATTGTTATGTATGAACAAATGCATGTTTTTCTTGGGATAATCCAAGTCATTTAACTTCTGCATTTGTTCCAAGAGGAACGGTGTAGGAACTTCAACAAATACTGCCACGAATACGATCGGTAACTTATCCTCTTCAACTTTATCCAAATTCTGGACATCTAAATCGCAATATTTGCAACCGTTTTGTGGACTCCAGGCCTGTGCCACATAGTTGGCAAGCGCATTCAAATGAAGCTTAGAAGGACCATTTCCATGCAATATTAATGGTTTAGCTTGTGTCATGAAATTAACAACCTCATAAACGGTTTGTTCATCAGCTTCCTTCTCTTTCAATGGTACTGGTTTCAATTGTAATTCACTGATAGCTCCATTTAAATTTTGGAATATATGGCTTTCATGATCCAGCTGCATTTTCAGCTTTTTGCGTAGTTCATCGTCAATATAAGCATTAGCAAAGAACAATTGGTCATCATCTTTATCGGCAAGCGGCTCGTGATTTAATAACTGTAGTAATTCTTTGACATAACCGATATAGAGACCGGAATTGAGATATCGCTTCCCAACGCTGACCTCAGGGTACTTATCAGCCAATTTTTTATCTGGCCAGCAGGCAGCCTCAGCACCAAAGAGTATTCGTGCTCCCGTTTTCACAAACTTATCGTATATTTCAGACAAGTTTGATAGAAATATCACATCGTATCTAAAACATTCATGTTATTTAACTATTAGAGTATAAATAACTTAATTATTAACGCACCCATCAGTAAATAGAATTATTTTTTTATCATCATCTTTGTACTGTTTCAGAGCATCTTTAAGTAAATTAATCTTCCATCCACCGCCGGCATATAGACGAATATTATCGCCGCCCTGCCATTTCTGGCCCATACCAAGGACCTGTGGAGTAATACCATAATTCTTGGCAGTATGTAAGTACCTTTGATAACCATCAGTTGGTTCAGTGGCTACTGTAAAGACTAGAATATCATCTGAAAAAGGAAAATGAAATGAGTGAATGAACTTTACGGCAATTCATATGGTTAAATAATCAATGAGCGTATGCGTTGCTCATTACATCAAAGCTCGTAAAGCTCATTTAACTTCAGCAGATGTATGAACAGTTTGCAGTCACGTAGGCATGCAATCCAATTGCTTGAGCATTTAATATCCAATGCTGACATTTCATATTTGCTGTTTGTACACTTATTACTTATGAAATTACTAATGATCAGCAAAAGCAAATGTTAATGGGTATGTGGTTTGAAACAATGCATTCGCCTACGCACTGGTGTGCTTATGCATCTATAAAAAGATCTAAGAAAAACCAAAGTTAGCTGGAAAACATTTACATGTTGTTAACCGGTAAGCAGAAACGATTCAACAGCATAAATAAGTCTTACCCTTGATGGCACTTGTTAAGTATGGCAGTGTGAATAATTTAATGATAAATATGTAGAAAACAAAGCGCAACATTATTGTTTGTTTTCCGCTTTTGATATGAAATGTAATTAGAAAAACCGCGAACTCATAAAATCTATTAATAACATCACTAAAACATAGTGCACAGATGCACAACACAAGAAGCACCAACGTTTACTGAATTCATTGGTTTCTCATTCCAGATGCTTCGTCAGTTGATGCAGTAACATAATCTGTTGTATGGAGGGGCGCACAATTCATTAAACAAGCGCAAATTGTTATTGAGGATTTTGTTCATCGTTAATTAAAGCAAATTTACTATTAGGCTCAACTTTAAAATCTATATATATAAAAATGCTGCGATGTTTGTGTTTGTCGCCACTAATACCCCTGGCGCACTCTGATGACGAAGACTTAACGCTCAAAGTGGTGTGATTCCACAGATGCGAAATTTTAAAGCAACGGCAACGCCTTCATTCACCACGTTTTCCTTTCTCAAAGCGACCCAAAGCGACCACCCGAGTTCATAATAGTTTTACCTGCTTGGCATGTGTACATGTCGATATTTGAAAGCAAATAACACGCTTAACTTAATATAGTGTAACACTGTCTGAATGATATAACTTGAATAAGCAAACTAAGGAAGTTATTTTTACCAAATTAAAGAAAGAGAATGACAACAGGGTCGGGAGATGTTAGTCATAATTTCATCAGTTAAATACTACGTTTACATTTTAAGATTTGCAAAGGTAGCAAGTAAGACTAAGGATAATATGAACACTGAGTGCAAATTGTTTTCATTTGTAGAAAATGTTAGAAATTGAGTCAAATTGATAATCTATATATGTATATATAAAAATGCTGCGATGTTTGCGATTGTCGCCACTAATACCCCTGGCGCACTCTGATGACGAAGACTTAACGCTCAAAGTGGTGTGATTCCACAGATGCGAAATTTTAAAGCAACGGCAACGCCTTCATTCACCAAGTTTTCCTTTCTCAAAGCGACCACCCGAGTTCATAATAGTTTTACCTGCTTGGCATGTGTGCATGTCGATATTTGAAAGCATATAACACGCTTAACTTAATATAGTGTAACACTGTCTGAATGATATAACTTGAATAAGCAAACTAAGGAAGTTATTTTTACCAAATTAAAGAAAGAGAATGACAACAGGGTCGGGAGATGTTAGTCATAATTTCATCAGTTAAATACTACGTTTACATTTTAAGATTTGCAAAGGTAGCAAGTAAGACTAAGGATAATATGAACACTGAGTGCAAATTGTTTTCATTTGTAGAAAATGTTAGAAATTGAGTGAAATTGTTAATCTATATATGTATAAAGCAAATTCCTATATTAAAGTTTAAGAAATTCATGAAAACTACTGGACGGCTCTTATAGCGACTTTTATTGGTATTTTTGTAGAAAGATATGAGACTAAATTTCATTAACAAAACTAATTTCGACCCAGTATCATTACGCTATTTTTCAAATTTTTGAAATATTGCGGTTTAAATTCATTTGGTAGCTACCACGCTTACAAATCAACTGAAACTATATAAAGGAACGCGGGTTGGTTATAAAAATAATTAATGTTCAATCCAAGGGCGATACGACGTTTGCTGGGAAATTTGACGTATATTAAATGATTTAATAATATAATTAGGTTTATTCTGTTAGACAACGGGATAGGGAAGGTTTAAATTGTATCAATCATACAGTAAAATATTAATTGGTATTGTTTCAAAACAGTAATGTTAACTACTGTGATAGAAAAGTTGAACAATATAACGAACAAAGATTTCAACTAGCAGCACATTGGAAAGGGACAATTAATAAAACCAACAAACAGCGGGCAGGAAGGCTTGAAAGAAATTTCAGAAAATTTTCACTAGAAAATGAGTCCGAATCTTATAAACAGCATAAAATCAAATATCTACGTAAGTGACAATAACGAGATCAGAGATCGCCCGGACGGCTATATCCATACGAAACACCGTTTGGCGAAACGAAGTTCGCCGAGACAGCTAGTGTGTTATAAAATATTATCATGTTAGGAAAGTAATTTTGATATAGGCAGCCAGCCAGTCGACAGTAAGCGCAACACGCAACTTTTAAATTAATTTAAATAGAATTAAAATACCTTTCTTATATGATGATTTATAATTATCGGATTTATGCATCTCTTTACTAGAACACTCGAGGAAATCCTTATCACATTGCTCGATTGACGCTGGAAAGAAAGAGACATTTAGATTAATTTGTAAGTTAATTATTAGCAGCATACGTTGTGAATCCGCGAAAGAGTATTTCAACATATATGATGTTGTTAATAAACATCCTATTATGTATAAATTTTTAACTCGTTCCATACTTTTCGACGGCTGCCAACAAACTGAATGAACAATTTTGTTGTCAGCGCTCTTTGTACCGCATCAACTTTTGCGCTTATTTCTGCTAGATTATCGTCTAATTTTTTCTAGCGAGCAATGTACATAACTGAGTTGATTTCAATCTTTCACAGTTTAACAATGCCTACCGAAGCGCAAAATTGTCAGCATAACGCGAACGTATTAGCAAAAGAAAGGTGTAAGATAAAGAGTAAAAGAAACCACGTAATGAAGCAGCAGTGGTTAAAAGACGGAAATAAAAAGAATACCGTTGAATAAAATGACTCTTTTTAATGCTTTATATCACGTCAACGCAAAATTTTAAAAATGGTTGGTTTAGTAAATTCAACTCGTGCAGTTCGTAATTGTATGTATAGTTTGTAATATTGGAACGATGAGCACGAAGTAAAGCGGATCTTTACATAATCGCAAAGTTTAAGTATTACCAGTTAATATTATTGTTTGATTTCACCTTGAGTTGTACTTAATTATTCTCAGAAATTAGTTTATCTATTTATTTTTAATGTAAGTTTAAAAGTATGAGATTTTAAAGTGACTAGTTTTCACTTTAGTTACGTGGCGATTTATTTTTGCTAAAAAAACGCAATTTCACTTTAACCATTGAATTTCTGGTTCACTTAAAAATTTTAAACTAGATTGTATTAGATTTCGAAACAATTGTTGCTTTCACTAACCGAATCAATTTTCTTTTAAATCAATCAAGCATTAAATAGTTATATAAAAAGTTTGAAGAAATATACATTTAGAATTTCCGCAAATGAATACGTATTGAGAATATTTATAAATAATATAGCAATTTGCTAAAGCTCAATTAAGCAGGCTTTTGTAATTACCTTACGTTAGAACATGTATTCAAAAAGAAACAATATGTTACTAAAAATATCAGTTTAAATACCTAGCCGTTCATTGAAGATGAAACTGTAAGTCCTTCCTAGTCCTGAATGATTCTTATTCTTAGTCTATGGTACAGACGTTTGTTGTAGGCAGAAATTCAGTCTACGGTACGGACGTCTGATATAGACGGAAATTCAGTCTACGGTAATGACGTTTGATATAGGCATAAATATAAATAAAGGCTCTTTTAACTTTGTAATTACCAAGTTTCTAGTTTCTGTTCACGACAGATAAATGAAAATCCGTTTCGTTTGATCCTTATATATTTAATACTATAAGGGAAAGATGAAATTTAGCAACAGCAACAACACTCCATAGCCTATTGGGTAGCGGATTTGGAAGTGGTCTGAGTGCCTCGAGTTCGATTCCCGAGACAACCAACTATTATTTAAATTTTAAATTCTCAATGTAAGACTATAACGGGAAGATCAAATTTAGCAATAGCAATAGCACTCCATAGCCTAGTGGTAAAGTCTATGGAAGTGATCTAAGAGTCTCAGGTTCGATCCCTGGGAAACAGCATTTATTTAAGTTTGAAATTCTCAATTTAATACTATAAGGGGAAGATCAAATTTAGCTACAGCAACGACACTCCATAGCCTAGTGGTAAAGTCTATGGAAGTGATCTGAGTGTCTCGGGTTCGATCCCCGAGAAAGGCAATTCGAAGTTTAAGTTTTCAATTCTTTGTACGCTTGGGGGCCTTCTTCGGACTTAGTTCTAAGTCTATAGGGGCCCCCGGAGGTGTACAAGAGCCCCATTTTTAACTTTTGAAGCCCGTACGTTAAGATTGTCTTGTGACGGCCCACCCCGCCGCTTCGCTCCCCGGCAGTAGACTGCCTCCCCATTCCCGATTTTCGTTACCAACAGACCGCGGTTTGTGACGTCATTTAAGGGGGGGCAATACCTTCCAGCGCCCCCATGACTGTTGCTGGGGAGAAATTTAAACAAGTATAGGACTTAGAATTATTTTCTAAGTGCTTGCTTTGAATACAAGCGCTATGGCCAACTGAATGGCCATCCTACAGAAGGTACTGGTGGATATAGTGTCTTAACCAATGCATGTACGGCTATTCTAAATAAATTTAAGAAAAATTCATTTAGAAGTTGTAGCCGCCCCGGGATTCGAACTCGGGACTTCATGCTTGCTAAGCAAGCACTTTAGCACTACGCCACCAACTGCTTATGGGGTAGAATTTAAAACTTATATATAACTTAATTTTCAGACAACTTAATGCATAAGAAAATTCATCTGAGAACATACACAGTGCTGGGACTCGAACCCGGGATCCCCTACTACCTAAGCAAGCATTCTACCACTAAGCCACCAATAGACATAGCAGTTGTAAATTAAAACATATACTTATGCAACAAAGGGTAAGTTTTAAATAAGTTTACCCACACAAGCAAACTTGGGCAAGGTTTTCAAAGAGTTTTCTCTTCAGTTTACTTTCAATTAATAATTTTATTCAAACCTTTCAAGATAACAACAGTTTACAATATTATATATACTAACAATAGTATATAATGTTTTCCTCCTATTCTATTCAAGGCAGATGGATGAAAATTGGCGAGTACATACATATTGAACCCCTAAATCTTAATAACAGCCCAGTTTTATTCCAGCTGCTATAGATTATTATTTATTTGTAATTTCTATGTATTTTTTCAGTTAATATATGAAGATAGTCTGGAGTCGACTATATGGCGATATATGAGTGGTTAATCAAGCTTAACATGGGTTTATAATAGCTACTTTTCGTGTAATGAATGCATTTCAATATGTAATGTATTTAAAATTAAAAAAATTAAAAATATATCCTTGCGTTTATGTGATCCCGATACAAAGAACAAAAAAAATTATTAGGCCCCATAATTTTTCCCTACACAATTAAAAATATCTCCATACGTTTATGTGATCTCCATACAAAGAACAAAAAAATTATTGTCCCATAATTTTTCGCGGCAAAGTTAAAAGTATCTCTTTACGTTTATGTGATCCTAATGCAAAAAGCCAAAAAAAATAATTATTAGGCTCCATAATTTGTCGGGGCAGAGTTAAAAGTATCTCAGTAAAAAAATAAAATATGAGGCGAGCTGAAAATAATTATTAGGCCCCATTATTCTTCGCGCCAAAATTAAAAATATCTCTTTGCGTTTATGTGATTCTATTACGAAACACAGCAAAATTAATTATTTCCTTTGAAAAAGTAAAAGAAAAAATAAAATATGAGGCGCTCTGAAAAAAATTGAGCAGATTTTATAGCAGATTTATTTGTGTGAAGAGGTTTATTTAAATAGTTTTCACTCCTGAATGATAAGTCCTAAAACAGTGTGTAATACCTCATTTTAATCAGCGCGGCCACCCCTATCAGAAAAGTAACATTAAAGCTGCTGGGACACTACTTAAAAATAAAAATTAAACAATTTTAGGGGAAAAATAAGCTAGGCAACCAGTTAGACATGCCATGTGTCGCCATCTCGGATGAATTTGTGTAACTAATTTGGCCATCTATTGATATGTTAGGAAACTAACATTTCCATAAGAAAATCCGACAATATGTTAAATAATAGCATGAGGCTTTTTAAAGCGAAGTTATTTATATGAAGATTCATAAATATAACAGCTCCAACTTGTAGATCTTTCTATTGCCTTGCAGAAGTCGTCACAATGCCCATTGTCAACAAATGTTTGAGGTGTGCATTTGTTTCCCGATTTCTCTGTACCAGCTGGAACATTAGAAACTTTCAATTAGTAAACAATACAGCCATGCCTATCACATGAATTAAGTAAATATAACACCTTAAATTTGGTTTCTAAGACTTAGACATTCATGAAATTCTGAACGTCAAATCCACAACTTTGGACACAGGCAAAACGAGCAAACAAAGTGTCACTTACTTTAAATTATAACATGAGGCTTTTCCTCTTCTTCATTGTTAATAGTGATTGCTTCTTCACAGTATTGTATGCAGGTGCATTCATTTTCAACTTCTGCTTGCCCTTTTTGCTCTTTGTAGACTTCGCAAATTTGATTTTCTTTATAGAGATTTCATCTTTGTTTTTTCCATCACGAATTTTCCTTTTCTTCGCAGTTTCAAGGGGCATGAGCATGGGTTTTTCTTCAATTTTTACATCAACAGCTTCTCCAGCCAGCAAAGACTTTTCTCCAAGTGCAATGTTAACACCTACAGCATCATCAGTGGTATCTGATAACAATGGATTTGCTTTCCGTTTATATTTGTTAACTTTGGGAACCAAACTAAGAGTCATTCGTTCTTTTGACGCACTCACTACATACACTCGAAGGATTTGACCAATGTAAAACTCTTTACGAGGACTTTTGCCAGCCAATTGTGGAATATTGTTCTTTGGAAGAAACCCTCGAACATTGCCGTAAAATAATAACAATACTCCTTTATCAGATGTAGTAATAACTACTCCTGGGTAATGCACTTTGTGATTTATACTCTCATATGATGTTAAATGTTCATCATTTGCAATCATATCTGGTTTGATTGTAAGAATCAAATTATGTGTAGCTGTATCAAGATTCCATACTCTAGAAATAAAACAATTAAACCTTATGTCTTTGTATTAATGATGTACTTACTTTGCCTTCACCTCCTGTCCAACTTTAAATTTGGCTTTCATATTGTCACTGTACGCTACATTACTGATATTATAATTAGGTACAAATCCATCCAACTTTCCAATTTTAATCACAATTCCATGATTATTAATCTCCTTAATACATCCTTTGACACTCTGAGCTAATTGTAGATCATTTACATTAAAAACTGTGCTCACATTTTCAAATGTACAAATGTATAAGTTTTCCATATGGTTGTAATCCAAAATTGTAGCATGTTTTTGTAAGCCAACCGGAAATTTATTTGAAATTGCTGTTGCTAAGTCCTCATTTTCCCTTGCTGAATTACCCAATGATTTAATTAAACGATTATGAGTTACAAATCCTTTAGCACCATCTTGTAATTTAATTATTATACCAGCTCCGGATTTTGCGACGATTTTAGATGTAAAACGACTGCCATTTTTGTGCCGTATTTGTGGAAGTGGTTGATCAATTGGACGAAGAGTCAAATATGCATGTCTTGACATTGGATGGACATATAAAATTCGTGCTTTGATACTAGTCAACTCCTTGTACTGTTTGGAAGTATCAAATAACTCTTTGAGATACATCTCATTAATGAATCCAGTACAATCATCAAAGTATTGACCATACAGGCCATCTTTCAATGTATTTCTCACCAGTAGTCTGACCTGCATTCCAGGTATAACATGATCCAATGATGTTCCTGGACTCTCAACAGTAAAGTTAATATCATTTTTCAACGCACTTAATGTCAACGTGGTCGCTTCTTTACTGTTAATTGATGTCTTTACAACCATATACAAGACTTGGCCAACATTATATACAATATTCTCATCTACATTTGTAAATGGTAAATGTGCACGAGCACTTTTAACACCAACATCAACAGTATAACCATGGTCTGACTTTTCACTAATTGCTCCCCAAATTAGCATATCACCAGTGAAATGATTATGTTTCAAGTGACTGTTAATATCTTTTGGATTGCATGAACAAACAATCCTAACATCTTCTTCGTTTTCAATGTTCATAACTTTTACTGGTAGAAATGTACCTGGTGGCAACAAGTTACTAAGTTGAGGCAAATCCTGATAAGTAAACCCAAAAACAATCACACATTTTAGAACAACATTAATACATGCTTAAGATAAAGTTGTACTTACATCTGACTCATCATCTACTGCTGCATGGATCACTTTTGTATATGCAGTAGAAATATTTTGAACCAATACTTGACCAAAACACCTTCCTGGGAGTTCAATTTCAACCACCATGTCATGTGTAGATCGTACACATGCCAACACAGTTAATCCCTCTTGTATTTTCTGTGATAAACAAATAATTAATTAAGATTTAACACTGAGTTAAAGTGATAATAAATACCTTGTATGATAATGAGTCAGCAGATAGAATAGCAGTATTACTTGCACTTGCAATTAACTCTTTTTCCAAAGGATTTTCTGGTTCACTTTCATCAACAGGCTGTATCTTCTTCTTCTTTGGCTTTGATTTGTTTTCTGATTGAAATTTGCCAAACAACTAAAACACACAAAACAATACACCTTTACAGTTGTTGTACGTTTCAGGCCCAATCATACTTACATTTTCTTGTTTTGAAAACGACTTTAAAGTCGTATCAGTCGATGTAATTTTAATTCCGCCCCGCGGGAAACATTCTTCGTTGCTTGCCATTTTCAATATGTTTAATCAAATCAGTATTCTTAACAGGAGCAATTAATACCCAACACGTTGTAGTGAGTACATTAAACTGTGCTAAACTGCACGTGTTTACAACTTCGTACGGACTCATATATAATACATGAGTTTACTTCATACCCACTCGGGTATATCTGTCTTTGTCCTACTCATATGAAAAGATGGCTTGTAGTGGATCGTCGTCGCATGTTAATTGTGAAGAACTAGAAAAGAAGCACATCAATAATTATACTGATTTGAACCTTTAAATACATTTTAAATTAATGATTAAATAATTAATTTGCAGTTTAATTCACTTTGAATTGCAACTAATGGCTAATAAAAAATATATCCTCAATAAAAGCGTAAAAAATTGGAACCACTTAACTATGCGCTTGGCAGACGTTATTTTCGCGCATAGAAAAGTTAATTAAGCAGCCGTTATTTTAGCGCATCATCCACAAGTTGATTACTTCAACTCCTAAATTAAATAATACGAAAATAAAACTGCTAATCGCTTAATCGTCCATCAGATTTTATAGATGCACTAGTGTGCAATAACAGCAACGGCGACTTGTCGCGCCTAGAGCGTTGGAGAAGGATTCCACGGCGTCTTTTATTTATAGATACGATATTTGGCAAGGTGACAAGGCGGCTAGCTAATATTAGGCGCAATGGACAGGGTTTTCCTTCTTGCCGGCGGCTCGCGGAGCGTTTCCTTTTCGAAGTTGTGCGGTTCGCCAGTGCATACTCGGCGGCTCCTTGATTGATCTGATGCGATTCCGTGCATCAGAAAAAGTGAACAAAACATTGAATGTCAATCACGAATTAGATTAAGTGTACCACACATAGGACACAATTTCTTACAGAGCCGGAAAATGAGTAACAATGTAAGTTACGCCTTGCTTATACTAAATAGTCCTACTTTCAAATTGTTCTCACTTAAAACCTCCATGTAACAAGTCGCGTCTGCAGACTTGGATGATGTATAGTGAATTAAGCAATTCTTGGCATGCAATTTATGAAAATTCAACTTCCTGACAGTAAACGCGTATGAGCATAGTGTTCCTACGAGTTTGCATAGTGTATGAAGTAGGACAAATGTATTTTTACACATTTCCAATAGTAAACTTTAGATTTTGCGCGAGGCGCATTCATGACGATTGGAAATAAATTTTATTAAGCCGCTTGAACTAAGAAATATGTTTGAATCGATGCTGTTTCGAATTTACATTTGATTAAGATAAACAGTATCCTGCAAAGTGTATTCGCGGTTCGCGATGTTCAAGCAGTGTCTGCTTTACTGGCCCAATTATAACTTGCGCTATAATCTTAATATAACCAAAATATTATCATATAGAATGTATACGGCGTAATGTGCTTGGAATTGCAACTTCATAGACGTTGAAATTAAAAATAAATATCTAAAACAGGCGCTTATAATTTTCAGCCAAACACCGACTCATCGATGACTAAACGCTTAAATTTAATTTTACGTAATTAACTTCTTCATTAGAATTGTAATTTGTTGCATGGTTTTCACCAAAGAACAAAAACGGCGCGTGGCAACCAATGGCCATATCGAATCCATCAACAAAGTTAAGGAGCGCTCGAAGTATGCCCAAATGGGTGGTATGTATTTTCATTTCATCCCTTATTCGCGACCTAATATAAAGTGCGCATATCTGTAGAATAAAAGCGGATCAACTGTGCCGCCACCGCCGGTACCAAGTGATGAAAAGAAGGGCAAGGGCACAGGTAAGAAACGAATGGAGGAACCAGAATATGAAGTTATTGAATTTGGTCAGCAACAATACTGCAATGCGCCGCCTCTTCCTTCTAAAAATGGCCGTACGTAATTTACAGGACTATAAATTGAAGTGATGCTCTTATTACTTGCTTTGCTACTATTAGAAAATGGTAAATCAGATGGAAAACATTGCGAACTGTGTGGTTCTTCGGTACCATCAGTACGATGCGAGCAATGTCAACAAATATTCTGTCTATCATGCGATGATATGTATCATAGACATCCAAAGAGAACCGCACACGTCAGGAGGGTACAAATATATGTTTTGTGGAGTGATACTAGAGTTAATGCAATGAGTTAATGTGATTGCAGGTGATCGACTTCCGACAACAATCGCGACCGCCTCTCCCCCCGAAAGGAGAACCGCCAACACCACCTCCAGTGCCACCGCCACGTCGACGTCGTGCCGGCTCCGTGGGTCCATCGCCATGCCCATCGCCGACCCCGCAACGCGCTCAGGTAGGGCATTTATGTTGCTTCTGATAATTGTAAATTGAGCAGAGCCTTAGCAAATTGCTTGTTATATGCGCAACCCTCTCTGATCATTAAAACGAGTACCTGAATAAGCGACACTCTTTTAAAACCTTATACATCCAATTATCAACCTGTTGTATTAATTTTACAAAGTTCTGTGTGCGTGGCGCTTTTTAAAACGCGCATGGCGCACTCTCTGTAGCACGACGCGCTGATGGCCGTACATGGCGAGTTTTCATGAATGCGTACAACGAAGAAAAGTTTACTTTTAGATAATGGCTAGCATGGGATTGGCAAGTAGTATGGCGACCTTGCCACGCAAAGATTCCATGTCGATGATGTCCACGGGCAATTGGAAAGATAAGATGGGCAAGAGTTTAAAAAGTTTAGTCAAACGACCACTACCACCAACACCAAGTATAGAAAAACTCGCTCAACTCGTAGTGATAAGACTAAATGTTTCATTTTAGCCAGTAGCAATGGATCTGATTTGCCTAGTCCTTCATTACAACAGAGATACAAACAACATCAAGATTTCATGCGTGGAACAACCCCTAATCTCCCATCAACAGTATCCAACGAACCAAAGGTTTGAGAGAATAATCTAATCTTAAGAAGTACTAGCTGACTAATTTGAATTCTAGAACTTTGATCGCTGGTCGCAAAATGAAGATCAATGGATACCAAATCGGGTTCGAGCTGGCAGCGTAGTTGAACCACGACCAGTACGCAAATTCAGTAATAGTTCAATGCCTGGACCCGCATCACCCCATAGTAACTCTGTGTTTGATTTAAATCATATGCCACATAATCCGCACGGCTATCCACATATGCATCAGGTAACTGCCAAAATTGATAACAAACGAATAAACAAATACCCGTTTAAACGTCATTTTTAATCACCGCGATCCAAATTACCTGTAGCTAAAGCGTTCGTTGTGTAAAATGTATTATTATTATAAACAACAGGTTCAGTCGATGGCGCAGCTGAATTGCGTGTCGTGCAACCATCATGCCCAGCATAATCAATGGGTGGATCCGTGGATGCATCAGCATCAAAATCACGGCAGCAATCTGAGTTTGAACCACAGCTACCCGCATACTCCGAACGCGTGTATGCCACCATGGATGCAACCGTGGATGCCACCACCCCATCCACATATGCATCCATCGCATATGCACCAGCCACAGATGCAACCATCTCGTCCAAATTCTCCAGGCGCGCAAAGCATCAAAAGCCGCAAATCGTACGCCAGTCGAAAGTCTCGTAGCAAATATGTGCGCGAAACAAGCTCCAGCGATGAAGAAACCTCTGATCGTGAAAGGGATGACCGCATGGATGATAGACGTTCCGTCTTTAGTGAATGTCGTAGCCGATCTAATCACAGACCCTCCAGACCGTCCGTGTCAAGAGAGGTTCCACGACGAAGTGGAAATGAAAGCAGAGCCAGTGTCTCACGCACTGTAACTAGTCGAAAATCCAAGAAGGCAAGATCACCTTCTTTAAGTTCTGAATCCGAGGAGGAAATACCCTCTAAAATGGATACCAGCGCTCCCATTGAAGCTGATGAATGGCAATGTATTCATTGCACGTATATAAACGACAGGGAAACCAAAGTATGCATAATTTGCTGCAAGACACGAAATTTACCAGCTGCTTCCGAACAGTCTGATGTGGAGATAAAGGATATTGGTGTACCAAAGAAAAGCAGTAGCGATTTCAGCGAGACTGAATCAATGACGAATCGCTTAGAGAAGCTGAAGATGCGTCGCGAAAGTCTTAAAGCCAGGGATAAGCTACCATACGACGACAAGAGCCCAAAAGGTAGGAGTCGCAAAATATCATTCTGGCCAGGCACGAAATTTGTGCCAACTACAACATGCGAACAAATCGTCCCATAAACAAATAATTGAACAGTTCTGTAAATAGTTCTCATGTGTTTTGCACTCTCTCTGTGTGTGTGTTTGTAATTATGACTGTTTTCTGTTGATTTAAATAAATAACGAATTCTCAACCGATTGTTCCAGACGATTTGATTCAAATCTCCGCGTCAATTCAAACAAACTTTGAGTGCGGCAATGGTGTTAGTGATACTAAGAAATCGTGCGGTGATGCAGCCGCATCTAAAGAAGTGCAACGAACTGAAGTCATTTTTGAACGAGCTGATAATAAACCAATTACTACCACGACTGGAACTACAACAACCACCACTTCAACATCCCCGTTACACAATTTTGATGATAAAGTTGATAACGTTGAATCTAAGGCTAAAGAGGCTGGTAATGAAATTGAAACTCCTGAAAAGCGTCCCACAACAGCGAGTACTGGTACCTCGCCACCCCCACAAGAAATTTCTACGCAAGTACGATGAGAAAAAACACAACGGAAAAATAGTACACTTTTCTTATCTTTTAGACGTATGAAGATGTGCAAGTGGGCACAAATGATAACAACCGGAAGCAAACGCGTAGCGGTAGTCGATCGCGGAGATACAAAGTAAATCGACGTCATGAATTGCAACGATCCAATTCTTTGCACAACACTCTAACACCGGATGACGATTGGAACTTGTCGAGATCCCAAAGCAAACATTCTATCATTTCTACAGATGATTACCAGGTTTCAATTATACGCGTGAAGCAAGTGCGCCATACGATTGGTTTGTTTTAGAGTTTACCCGGAAGTCCACGAGACCATAGTCCGGAGCCGTTTGAATTTGATTTAATGCGCACAAATAAAACCTCACCTACTTCCCAGACACCCGGAAGTCTAAGTCAGCGCAGTTACTGCAGTATCATGGATCTTCGTCGACCCGAACTCTACGCGATGCATCGTCGACAAAGCCACGACCTCGGATATCGGGTAACGATTTCAATGTGACCACAATGATTACTTTATCGCTTATTAATCTTGATGGTATAAGGTTTTAATTGAGTTGTTCACCCCCCTCGTGTTTATATTCCATTATTATTTTGCGCATCCGTTTATATTTCGTTTACATTAAAGCCACTTTGATTGCATGTAATAATTCAATGTCTTCTTCCACAGAACACTCCGTCAATGTACTCTCGCAACGAGGAATACCAATCGGTCAAGCATCATGGGCTCGAACTCGTTAAATTGCTCCGTGAAGCCGAGCTAAATAAATTTACTTCTGATGAAGTGCAAGCTGCATTGGCACATTGCAAGGATGAAAACCCTATTGAATGGCTCAAGATCAATTGGCAGCCAACGGTTGTAAGTGTGCAAACACTTGCGACGCAAATGGGCCGTGAAGGGCCAATGAATATTGTGGGTACAATGTCGGAGAATGAAGCGCGTGAAGCATTGCGGAAAGCTAAGGGCAATATGTGGGATGCCGTTAATGATTGTGTTAGCCAAAGACAGAGAAAGGTAATGTAAATTAATATAACTATAGCAATTGATGAATAAGAAAGTAATTCTACAGTTTGGTGAATTGGCGTCCCGAGGTGAATTTACTCGTGAAGAAATTGTCACCGCATTAACGGCTAATCATGGCGATGTTGAAGCGGCCTATTCGGAGTTGAGCAAGATGCAATTAAAACCATTTCTAATGCGTATTTGGGGACCACCATCGGTGGGCACTGAAAACGAGGCTGGTAACGCGGGTAGAAACAGCCCGCCTACAGAAACACGTAACGGGGGAGGTTCGTAATCAAGTATTATCCTTGGAATTTTGTTAATATACAGAGGTATTTTTTTTTTGCAGAGGTTGTAAGTACTGCTGAGGAACACACAAAGATCGACAATGCGGTGAGTACACAACCTCAGTTACCTCGTCCTCAAAACGTTGCGATGAATAAGGTGGACACTAACAATAATAAAAATGAATTTGCGCAAAACGTGGCTCATTCACATCTCCAGCGACAAGGGATAAGTAAAGTAACTTCATCATCCGACTCACCAACAGGCGGAGTTCACGAGTATCTTGAGTCCAACGAATATTATCAACAAATGCTCTTGCAGGAACACAACCGGTTAGAATCGATCGATGAGACCAATGATATGAACTCTTCTGATATACCAGAAAACCTACCACTGGTAGTAAATGCGAATAACGTTATACAAAATGTGTTACCGAAGGAGGCGGCAACAAGTTCAGCAACTGTTAAAACAACAGTAGAGCACGCTCAAGCAATTGCAATTGCAATAGCTAAGGAGAGTGGTCAGAAAAATGATCAAACTAAAAAGTCAAACAACAATAAAAGCAAATCGGGCAAAAAGAACAAAATTGCTCAACATGAATCACCTATTTTAGCGGCGACGATACCGAAATTTATTAACAATGGGACTTCACGGTCAAGTCCCAGTGCCAGTCCGCCCAAAGGCGATTCTTCAGCAATAACTAACATCGAGCAGGAAAATGCACATGCTGTTAATAATTCTGTGGAATTGAATTCCAAAGAAACTGTACTTTCGGCGGGCGATAGATTAGATTCACCGATTAATCATCATGTAAGTACTACCTCACAACCGTTATCTGCTTCTTCGCCATCATCATTCACATCTGTAGTCAGTGAAAACGACACACTAGCGAGCACTTTAAACAAAACGATAACATTAAATCAACAGGCAAAAGAACTTACACCACCTAAAAGCACATTTTCGCGCACGGCTGAGAGCTTAGAGAAATCCAGCACAGTTATACGAGTGAGCACGAAAGGAGATTTAGTTTATCAGCCGCACGATGATCTTGACGAGCATACAACTACTGAGGAAGAGGACGAAGAATCCTCGTCCAGCTCGGAGCCCGAGGATAATTTTGTAGATGCTAATGAAGCTACTGAAATCGCGATAATTCCTATCGTTGATACCAATGTTCCGAATAAGCAAGAGGCAAATAAAGTGAGCACGTTGCAAATTGTTTTAAGCAGTTCCAATAATAATGCGGAGGCGGTAACATCCCAAAATAATAAAGAGAATGAACAAAAGAAAGAATTGAAACGTTTAAGACAAAAGCTGATAAGGGAAATTATTTCTTTGCCTCTAGAACTTCATTCTGCAATAAGTGCACTGGAAAAACCGCAACATGGCACGTTTGAAGCGTTTGTGTCTGAAGATAACGTTGAATTAGAAGATACGCAAATTATAAAGGCTTTTGTAATTAATGATTTACTAGATCATTGCACTAGTTTGCTTGTTGAAGATGAATTAGCCGCGAATATTATAAAAATAATGGTCCTTGACGTTTTACAAGCACCAGAAACCTCCGTACAAATACAAGAAGTATCAGAAGAACCTGCTGTGGAAACTGTGGATAGCAGTGAGAAAATTGCTAATGTAATAGAATTACAAGAATCTGATGTAGTCGAAGCTGACAGAAATCCAATCCCTGCAAATGAGCCTTCTACAGAGGATTTGAATGTGATGTCTGCTCCATCTGAAGTACAAACAATTGAAAGTGCAGTAAAACCTAACAATAATTCAATGTCTAAAGTGAAAAGAGGTAAGAAATCGTTCAAAAAGGTAAAAAGTGCAGCTCCTGAAGCCCCGTCGACATCATCAACTGAAACCACAGCAGTTATTAATTTGGAGCCGCCAAAAATAGAAAGTGCTGAAGAACCAAAGGCAAATGATTTACCACCGCCAATTAATCAAGTCACATCGAATCAATCAAATGAAGCTGTTGAACCGGAAAACATTACTCAGATTGCTGAAAGTCAGCAAGAACCAGTAATTGACCAAGTTGTCCACAAGAAAGCAAGCAAAAAATCGAAAGCACCCTTAAAACCACTATCAAGGCAATCAAGCAAATCCGATAAAACTGTTAATATAGAAAATCAAGCGTCATCTTCTAAAAATCATCTTCCTTCTCAAGAGAACTCAAATTTACCAGAATCTGAACAAGTTCAAAGTCAATCAATCAACCTTGATACTAAAACTGATGAGCGCACTGAGACTGAGCCTGAATTACCAAAAGTATCAACTACAATTCAAATGGCACAAAATACACAATGCAACATCCAGCAATCTTCATTTGTACTTAAAAAACCATCAAGAATACCCATCTCCGCGCAAATGTCCCAAAAACAAGTGGATAGTAATCAGTCGTCACCTGTAAAATCTGTACCGTCACAACCCAAGCAATCAAGAAGTAATAATAATCAAATCACCAATGGCAAAAGCCCTCCAGCAGTGACAAAATCTCCGCAAGCAACCACTAATGTAAATGCAAAATTCAATAATGATAAACCAACCAGTACGATAAAACTTCAAGAGAAACCGCAAGAATCCGAACCAGCAGTGAATAAAGTACCCTTGCAACGACAAGAAAGCGTTTCTGATAAACATCCCACGTCCAAACTACCCTCAATTGAAATATTTTCATCTTCGTCGGCCGAAGAAGATCAACATGCTGAGCCACCAACAAAACCTGCACCTAGCAAAGTAAGAAGATCTCCAATACTGATTACAAAAGCTAGAAAATTTGTTCAAGTCGCCAAAGAACTATTGCATGCATCGTCTTCCTCATCATCATTCGAAGAAGAAGATGATGATCAAAAATATGCCCCTAAACCCGATGTTAAAAGTAATAATCTGCTGGAATCTACACCGCATAGAACAATCAAAAAGGGTAATTCCCTTGACTCGAATGCGAGTTCTACACGCCAACAATCGTACACTAAATCATTAGATAATGATAGTGATTCATCAGTTTCTGAAAGCAACTTGGACGATTTGATATCCGATTCTGAGGAGGATCTTTCCGATGAATTGGAAATTGATGAGCGCGAAATAATGGATGCTAAATTACAAGAACTCAGCGAGAAAATGGATCGCCTCACTGAGGAGATAATTGTTAATAGCATGGATTTATTGGAATCGACCGAAGGAAGCGATGAACAGTCTGAATTCGATGAAGACGATGAGGATAATCTGGATAATGATGGTAGCCATCAGCTGGATGAGGTGGACGAAGAAGAATATGTGAGTGGTAGCGATGGTGAGGAGGTGGTTGATCCGAAATTGATATTCACTGAACACCTCACCACAAACTTGAACGTGGAAAGCAAACAACCTACCGATTTGGAAGTAATGGAGGTAATTTAGTTAATAGGACACTAACGCGTGTGTGTGTGGTATCATTTCTCGCAGTTATTTCTCGAATAGCCAAAACAAATTACCCGAAATGTAATGTAAATAATTTGGTGTTTAATTTATAAACTTTTCCAGAGACATGCACGCCGTTTACTCGCTGAAGGTCAAGTGAATAGCTATCAACAAGCTGAACTGGCAGTCAGTCTCATTGCTCTCAAATTCAGCACCGAAGAGGCACTGGAGGCGGTCAAGGACTGCAATACGTTGGATGCTGCCATTGCTTTCTTGCAACAAGAATGTGAATTATGCGCTGGCAAATACGCAATGAATCAGGTACCGCGAAGAAGAGCCCACTACTAACGTCTATTTAACATCGTTTTCGTGTACCCAAAATCTAGTACTAACGAAGAATAATAAATGCAAACTCCTATTGATTCAAATATTATGTGTCTTGCTTTTGATTTGTAATGAGATGTGCGGTATTAACTATGATATTTGACATGCAGATGATAACAATGCTGCGATGCACGCATACTTGCTGTAGGGAATGTGCAAGTAATTACTTTACGATACAAATTACGGATCGTAATATTATGGATTGCATTTGCCCGTATTGCAAACATCCGGAGCTGTACAGCATTGATATGAACGAGGATGATGTTACTGACTATTTTGCCAATTTGGATATCCTTCTGAAAGGGATTCTGACCGAAGACGTTCATGAATTGTTCCAGCGAAAATTAAGAGATAGAACTTTAATGCAAGATCCCAATTTTAAGTGGTGTGTTCAGGTATGGCAATTGAAATTGCTAATTGAATTGTGACAAATACTTTTGTGAACAGTGTTCCAGTGGCTTCATTGCCAATCCAAGACAGAAACGTTTAGTGTGTCCTGACTGTAGAAGTGTGACTTGTGCTCATTGCAGAAGACCGGTAACTATGATCGACTTTTCTATTTGCAAAGAAAATGGTTAATATTGTCTATGTTTCAGTGGGAGAAACAACACGAAGGTATCACATGTGAAAGATTTGCTGAATGGAAAGAAGCTAATGATCCAGACAAGTCTGTCTCTGCGGTTGTGAAACATTTAGCAGAAAACGGCATTTCTTGCCCGAAGTGTAACTTTCGTTTCTCGTTATCTCGAGGTGGCTGTATGCATTTCACATGCACACAATGTAAACATGAATTTTGTTATGGATGCTATAAACCTTTCACCATGGGTGCAAAATGCGGCGTAAGTGAGTACTGTGCAAAACTTGGTCTTCATGCACATCATCCACGGAATTGTCTCTTTTACTTGCGTGATAAAGAACCTGGAGAATTAGAACACCTATTAACGGTACTTGATTGAAATCGATAAGATAATAACAAGTTGTAAAGCTTAAACCTTTTGCAGACTAGTAAGGTGAAATTTGACAAAGCTGGACCAGCTGACCGAGAGGAAAACGCTACTGCACTACCAAAATGCCCTATTCTACTACAGAAAGAAACCCCAGGTGGTCTCATTGATTCTGTATGCAATGGCGAAGTGATCAAGGGCAACGCTGGACTTTGCAGGTAAATTATTGTAAAAGTTTGCAACATCAGCAAAGTTTAAAGCAAGGATGTACTAATTATGAACGACAACATGCGTGGATTCGATTATAGGCCGCATTACATTGAGTACCTTTGCCTTCTGATACGTGAAAACCGCGTTGACCCTTTGTCGATGCTAAGCGCTGATGATTTGGAGACGGTCGTTCGAAGAGCGGCAAAACGTCTACCGCCAAACGCCTATGGCACCCCTCGAAATGTGTATCGACAACGTTTAAGTCAGGTGCCTGAATCGGTTGCTTAGAATTTAAACTCGTTGCGTTTTCTTTCTCCTCTCCATTGCAAATCGACACAATCGACTAATTCAACTAGCAAATGCAAATACGCTACCGTACTTATCCTAGTGTGTTACTTCTTTGTGTGTGTTACTTATTGTAGGCTGCACTACATCGAGTATTTAGTCGGGCTGATTGGCAAGCACAAAGTGGATCCCATAAGCATCCTGGACCTTGTGGAAGTGAGTCAAGAGCTACGGCGACGTGGTCGTAATATACCGGAGCGACCAGCAGGCCATTCCGAGTATCAATATCGCGTTATGCTTTCAAAGGTAAGCGATCAACAATCCGGGGCGATGGTAAATGCACATGGGATCTACTTTTTGCTTCACAATTAGTCATTGGTTATATAATATTCCATTTACCGAGACATTATAACAAACTAACCACTCCATCAATTGCGTACTTTAATGGTGGCAAGGCGCTAGAAATGACTAACTGATACGTTTGTTGATCTGTTTTAGATTGTGGTTGAGCAAATACCGTTGGAATAGTTTTATTGAGCCAGTTGTGGAACTTCTGCTCTTATATGATTTTTGTTTTATACGTACTCATAAATAAAGTTGTATTAGCGTGTTAATTGATATTAAATTAGTTTACTGTAAATACCAATGGCATCTTGCCCCGAGTGAATGCTTTCAGGTGACACATAATATAACATGTTTGTATAAAGATAATAATGAAATAATCCTACCTTCTACTTGGTCGTGGTAAGAAGCACTTGCAGATATCATCACAGATAATATACTATTATTACAACTATTAAAATATCACTTAGCTATGAGTAAACAACAACCGGCAAACACTAACTGAGTTTGGTTATGTCGTTTTCATTCTGGAGGGACTTGCACGAACTTGTACTAGTCTAGGAGTATATGCAACTGGTTTAACACATTCTGAAGACTGCCTAAATCAATTTGAAAGTTTGAAAGTAGTTCAAACAAGTTCTTAAATATCTTCTCTCAAGAAGTAATTATTATTTATAGTATCTACTAATTAAATAATGCATGACAGAGTATATCCTGAAGAAAAAGCGAATTTATTGCCACTTTTCATAAAACATTTGTGCAGAAATATTATCATTATATTATTATTATTGCTGAAACGTTGCATTTGATTATACAATTGTCCATATAAGTATTGTTGATTAGCTGAATATTCAGTGAGTGGATGTGTCTGTATAAATAAACATACTGAATGCAAGTAGATAATATTCATTGTTTAGATATTACATTTATATATGAAATGAAGTAAGTGGCCTTCAGTGTGCCACAAATCGTTTTGAATGTCGATTTGGATCATTATTTATATACATTAATACAGTACATGTACTCGGATACCATGTAAATACAAAAGAAAAAATAAATAATAATAATATTAAATGGTATATACAAACATAAGTATCATTTACATAACAAGATCTAACATGTAACATTAAAATTCACTTTAGTTTACATATCGATATTTTGTAATCGTAATTAGAATAATAAGATCAACCTAACTGGCAAGTCACATAAATAAAAATTATCGCATTTACGTGAAAATTACTATTGTAACTGGCTATGTTGATTTGAGATGAAAATACTTGCGTTTTTGATGCGCATCAAGAATGCTAAGTATTCCTTGATTTAGTACTTTACACGGGAAATGAAGAATAAGTACCGATAAAATATTACATGTAATATATAAAAAAAGAAATTGAATTGAATCCTTGACAAGTTTAATGCATGTATGCATTGTATTCAATTTAATTATAAAGCTATTCTTGGTTTTTCTGAAGAGGGAAAAAATCTCACTAAACAGCACATCCTAATGCTGACTGGCCCCACCACCAACACGACCACCCCCGCCGCCATCGAGCGGCAGCGGTTTCGGCTCGTTGAGCGGCGCATGGAGCTGCGAATGGGCGAGCAAGTGTTGTTCATGCTGTAGGGGCGGCGTGCCACTGCCGTTGTTGTTGTTGCCTAACCATTGTCACAACGTTTGATAATCGTGCAGGAGGCCGCAGCGAGCCGCCTCCGGTGTATGGTACATCGGTTGGATGATATTCGACGAGCCGAGCGTCGGATAGGTGTTGACTTGCGCCGGCGGCATGCCGACGCTTAGCGACGCCGCCGCGTATTGATGCGTGTTTGCTTTGGCAGCGGCCGCCTCCGTTTCGCTATCGGAGCCGCTCGAATCCAAATGCGCTCGGTCGTTGCCACCCTGGGTTCTGCAAAATAACACATTTATTAGTTTAGAATAAATAAATTAGATGTGAATTCATCAATGGCAAAGAGTTGCATCGCAAGCATGGGGGAGTTTTCTGCGCAAATAAGTGGAAGTGAACGCAATGTCTGCCTGCCATGCGCCGCCGACGACGACGACGAGACTCACGGACGTTTACCACATATCGGGTTACACCTGCGGGCTCCAGCGTGAAACCCGATATGACAGGCCGTGTTCGCTTGATGTGCTTGTCGCTCTCTACTGCAAGAGCTCCGAAGACTGCTCAACTTCTTACAACTTCCACTGAAGACTCAAAAGATTCAAATCCGAATGGCTGGCTATTGGAGAGAAAACGAAAACGAAAACAAATGGAACCCCAGCAGCATGAAGACAACCGCCTGGTGGTCTTGAAATCATTTGTGCGAAAACGAGGAATCCATATTTTCTCAAACAAAACCCCAACATGGTTGCTCTAACAACGCGCGGCAAACACACATAATCTGTCAAATCCTGAAAAAATTTGCCAACGATTCGTATCGTGGCATTCAAAATTCCCAGCGAATTTACGCACCTGCACATCAGTCAACCATGTACAACCCTGCTTACTATCAACCATCATTTGCAGCCAATTCCTGTCCAGGAGCATATTCAATGCCATTCAGTTACGTGGATCCTACGCATCACATGATGAACAACCAGCCGCAGTCACAGCCAATGTACAACAATCCACACCCTTGCTACATGTACCCTGTGTTCCCTGAACCTCAGACTAGTTCATCGGTTGCCCTTCGACCCTCGAGTTCAATGGAGTATACCGAAGCACCACCAATGGGCCAGTTTATTCCGCCAAACTACCCGTTCATGGTCGTCAATGGTGTACCGCAACCCTTCTGCGGCCCGCCACCGGAGATGTGCTTACAATAATTAATGACATGTGCGCATGTATAATTTGTCCCGTAACAGCCAAAGACAAAAAGAATATAAACTATGACGCAAGCATTCATGTAATTTTACATATTTCTTAATAGAGTTGATAGACCACAAGTACCCTTAACTGTATTGCATCAGTCAATGCTCTTTAACTTCACTGTTGATGATGATGCACAGGCACAGGCACATGCACAGGAAGGGGGTTGAAAGAGAGCACATAGATGGGAAGCCATCATGCAGCGTCGTTTTGTTTGAACAGACACACTGTTGTTTCCACTGTAACCCGATATCCCCGATATGATGGGATGAACAACGAACGTTGCGCTGCACCCTCGTTAGAAAACCCATGGCACGCACACAAATCCACCAATTTACCTTACACAATACTCTGCCAAATACAATGCACACGGCGAAACGCATAAACAACGCATCGCAGCCGCCTCTAATTGATACCGTCAATTACCACCGGCCAAAAGAGGAGCAAGCAGTACGCAAAGCTCGCACGCATAATCACCAAGAACGCAATTGTGGTTGTTCTATTAATTAATTCATATCTGCATCCCTATTCTCTGAAAGGGTGGCTTTAATAATTCATAAGAATATGCAGAAATCGGAGAGTAACTCAAAAAGTGCGAATAATTCATAGATATGTTTCAAATAAGATAACAAAAGTTTTTAAACTTAGAAATGAAGAGGGAAATATCGAGAATATTCTAGAATATTTTATGATTGGGTTGGTTTAATAACACATAAGTAATACGAAAAAAGCACGTAAAACAACGCGAAGAAAAAAGGAAAAGATGTTATAATATAATCTGTAATAAAATCAAGTTTTTATATGGTTTGATCAATTTGAATATTGAACTCGGCTGAATGATCCAGCGTGTTATCAGTCATCTTCATCAAGAAGTAAAAAAGAGTGTGATCGCCAAGCAGTGCATAAAAATCTCATAGCAAGAATGTATCGTTGATGATTTTCTCTCGATTCTCTCTTCGCGTTGCGTTTGTTTTTTCGACGTTTTATTTGGTTGTTTTTATGTTTTGCGCCTTTTTGTTTTATTATGTGATTTTCACGACGGGCCGTTTTGTTCCATCGGGCACTCGACGTATGCATTTAAGCACAGTTAAATTACTAAACACAAATTTAAGTGTCGAGTAAAATTAAATAGTTGGAAGGCACAGCAAGTGTAGTGCTGTTGGAATAAGATAAAAGCGAGTACAAGAACGGAGAGGAATACAACAACTATGTACAAGCTGTATTCACCGATTACATTCGAATTCGTTTTGCTATAAAACGCAATTTTATTGTCGTTTAATTGGGCGAACGCCTCCTTTACGTTGCGTGATTGATTTTTACGACAGCTCTTTCTGCTTTTCTTTTGCTTACAACATTTATTTTGTTTTATGTCTCGCTGCATCGCTCAACGCTTCCTCATTTACGAAAATTCCGTACGTGCAAAGCACAAATCTTCTTAAGGGTTCTAAGAAGTGAGTAATGAACGAGGCAGTGCTTACGCTTAGCTGCTGTTTTATTATTATTCCGAGTAATTACTCAATCATCATCAATGCTTGTTAAATTAACCACTAATTTTACGTTGGCGAAAATGTCCGTTAAATTGCGTGTCAAGAACAAAGGGCCTCACAAGTGGTTGTAATAATTTTAATGATGTTATTAGCATGAAAGAGAATTTTGGACGGAAAAGAGACTTTTTTAAAGGAAACTATTAAAATCAAACAAGCACGCATTGTTTCCCATGGGCTGCATGGGTTTTCGACAAAGAAGATGCGTCCGGTCATGTGTGCTCCGATGAGCGAACGTTGAACAAATACAAATACTTTATTGCCACAGTTTGAAGACTCTTTTTGGTCGCGCGAGACAAGTGGCCGCCAGATGTTTACCCCCAATCACCCTTTTCTGGTGCTCGTTTTGTTCTCGAGATATGCTCTTCAGTAGCTGCTGTTCTTTACAAAAATATTTAATGTCCGCACAACTTCTTTACTTTGCTGTTGAGATGAAAAACTTGACGTTTGTTTCGGATACTTTTAAATAATTTTGAAATATGTGTTAAATTATTGTGTTGCTCTCAAGATCGTAAATCATTCCAATAATGAGCATTCAAGAAGTGCGGAGCAAAAGAAACTGAAGAAAGTCGCATGCAAAGAAGGCGAAGACCTCCGTTCTCGAAAGGCGTTAAACATTGTAATTATGTCGATGACGAGCCATGCTAATTGATTGCCAATGCGTTAATAACATCAAAACTCATTTTTTATATACAACACATCTTTCGTATAATTGCTTTTGAAAGGCAATGAAGAGTTAATCGCACAATTAAATCTCAAATTAAAAATTGGAAGTGCGCACGCATTGAATGAAATAGTATTACGGTTGTGTTGTAATTAAATAGGAAGATGATGATGATGAGCTATTTGGCATATCAAGAATGGTTTAAAGAGCAATCGCGACACAAGTTATTTGAGATGCTGGAGACTGAGAATAGCCTGTGGCTTTCTGGTGTTACATATGAACATGCGTTGCGCTATTTTCGACTTCCGCTACCACGAACACAACACTCGACACCGAAACATTTCATCATTATTAAAGCTAACTGAACTTCATGCCTTCATCGGCGATACAATTATCGGCTACAAATAGCTGTTTGTAGCTATTTAGATTGCCAAAATGTGAGCTGAAATTCTTCACACGAAATGTGACCATCAATCAATGAGTTGCGTTATTATTTCACCACTTTTTTCCTCAGTAACAAATAATGATCGCGTAAAAAGCGCTTTGAAATTGTGTTACTCGTGAAAAATGTCATTTAAAACTATTTCATGGTAAGATTTCAATCGGTTGTCGCTATATTTAAAGTAGGAAATGAAAAAATGTTGAAAAAAAAACACTAGGATCATAAAACAGTTTCCAGAAATAAAGTTATTTCTTTCCGTAAAATTCGAGAAACTTTCTCGATCGGAATGAAAACATGTAACCCCTTAAATTTTATAGTTTGCTTTAATTGCACGCATTAATTATTCAAGAAAAGGCAATTTCCTCTCAACGACTATCAAAATACGTCATGGAAGTAATAAACTTGAAAATTAAGTTGAAGGAACACCTCAAGTAATTAAACAACCCCCCAAAAAACTCCTCACTTGAATAAAAGCAGCGATGTCTATTTTTTTAAATTTATTTTTGTTTTTCAAGCAGAATCTCATTCGTTACAGTTGAAAAGGCGCAAAATGCCTTGATGATTAATTGCGCACATTAAGTGCAAACAAACAGCATTCGCAATCCGAAAATTATGAGAGAATCCTACGAGATGTAATTAAATCACATGCAGCTTTGATCTCCAAACATTACGCGCGGTCTTGAGCAATTAGCAGGTAATCATAGTTGAATCAATCATCCAGCCAACATGTATGAATTTGACATTAATTTGAAATTTACTCGACGAGTAAACGCCACCGAGCCAAAACGGCACACGGCCAATATTTTAACATTCACTTGACAGAACTAAACATTTTTTATTGCTCGAACTGCAAATGCGCGCGTTTTTGTTTCTCCGAGGATTTCAGTTGCGCATGGAGTGGTGAGCTGTGTGTGTGCGAGTGTATGATGTGTGATATTTTCACTTGATGGCCTGTTCTAATTTCCTTCGGCTGAAACGCGGCACTCACAATTCTACACCGAATGCCGATCCCGAAATAGAATCCTGACTCACGTTACCAACGCCGCGAGAGCCGTCAAGTTGGACGCGCTCTGCAAACACGAAACGGCATTGCGTTTCAATCGTGCACATGCAAATAACCAACGTGTACGTACACGCATCAAACGCACACCTCTGCGTATTTTTATTTCAGCGCGCTGAAACCTTATAGCGGCCAAAAAATATTTCGACACTCGAACCGAACCGAACCGAGTGAAAGCCTACAAGTTGTAAGATTTTATAAGACCTCCAGAGTCAAATCTTTTTGCCTCTGGATTCATTCCTTCCTCTACCTACACATTACATATAAATAGAGCTTTAATCAGCTCAGTGTACTTGATACGGAAGTCAACGACTAAAAATATATGAAACTTACGAATCTTTATGTTCAGCAGCACGATCACGTTGTCTCCGGTTTTTAAACCAATTGGACACTTGCGTGGTGGTCAAGCCGGTGGCTTCCGCCAGCTCCCGTTTCTCCCTCGGGCTGGGATAAGCGTTGTGCGTGTACCAATCGCGTAAGACTGTCCTGGATTTTTCCTTGAAGCAATAACTGGTTTCCTCCCCGTCCCAAATGGTTCGTGGTAGTGGGAATTTTCGGCGCACCCGATATTTACCAACTGCACCCAATGGACGACCTGGTAACCATGGAATTTTAAAAATTAATGACAATTCCGCAATTCTGGAGGGGTGGTTGTTTGTTACCTCGAAGTCTTTCAGCTTCAACGTAATGAGCTTTCAACCAGAGTGCTTGCAATTTGGAGTGGTTATGTGGACTGAACGTATGACTTTCCAGAATTTTGTACAATTCCTTAAAGTTGCCTCGATGAAAGGCAACGATTGCTTTGGCTTTCAGCACTGATTCGTTATTATGTAATTTATCGCATGCTGGTAATGACCACAGAAAGCGTCCTAAACGTTCAACGTTTCCAGCCTGTTGAAGAACCTGAAATGAAATGAACACCCTTCCTTAATGTCATAGATATTCAAATTCGCCATAATTGTGAAAATAGTACAATTCTGCAAATGTCATAGATGTTTTGAATTCCTCCTACTACTTGCGATTAAGTGGAATTACGTCCGATAAAAATAAACGAACCCACTTTATCCCATTTTAAATGTCATGTTGTTACATTTATCATTGCCCCACACAATTGTTAATTGTTTTAAATGTGCTGCTTGTGCACAAAACAAATGCAAAGCCGCGTAATTTAATTCGCAGAATTTATTATCCAACATTATCCAAGGATTTGTTCCACTAATAGCCTGACAAGAGTAACGAATTCGTGATTTCTTGCAACTGAACGTGCTTGAATGCACTTCTCAAAGTTTCTTGAAACTCACCATGCACCAACCGAATAATTTCGGAATTGAAATTAACGATTAATTATGCTTTAATTCGAAATACATTTTGGGCGAAATACAAAAATTGTTATCATAATTTCATTTTCTGCATGTGGATTTTCTCTTGCTGAATGAGCTTTTAGCATGGCGTACGAAAGCAAAAACATAACAAACGCGAGGGAGGAAGAGTGAGGAGCAAAACGCATATATAAAAATATAATAATAATAATGAATAAACACATATGTTTTTGCGCGCGTTCACGAAAAGAAAAACATCATAAATGTATTAAATTTCAACAAACACACTGGGTGTTATTCCCATCACGAATAGGCAGCAGCAGCAGTTCGCGTTGTTTTGTTGCTTTCGTTTTTTTTTTGCTCTGCCGCTTAGAAATAAATGTGCAATACGAGTTAAGTTGGCTTAACCAACTAAGCAGCTCCCCTGCAAGAAAGAAAAAATGACAAACGTCAAACATGCGCCAGCATATGTGAAACAATTTCTGAATGTTGTCCAAACGAATGTTATTTGACTGCGTGCTGTTCCTATAATTAACGGACATGTAATTGAAAATATCAATGGTAATTTATGTTGTTTGTTGAGGCAATACGCGTGCGCAATAGAAGATAGTGTGTGGAATATAATGGATTGCTTTCGAAATTGGCAGCACCCTTTTTCGAGTTTTTTCGTCGTAATTTACTTGGAGCCAATCCAAAAATGCCAATTGCTGATATTTCTATTGGCGTTCAATCTAAATACGTTCAAGTTTCACTTCTTTTTTCATTTCATTCGCATACTTATTATAATTTAATCAGTTTTGCGAAATATCTAATTATACGGCGAGATTTAAATCAATCAATTTGTAATTTATCTACGTACTTTACAAATTGTCACAAGTAAATTGAAAATTACATAAACATAAGAATAAATTACGTTGCAATCGTAAATTATCTCATTTCGTACAGTTTGCAAAAATTGTTTTAGTAAACTTTTATTGATGATGTAATAAATGAGCTCTGAGTATGCAAATGCTTTTAATTTTATTTTCAGCACACACATAAATTAATATAACATATCAAATTCTACTCCAAACAAATCTGCATTAAATATTTACGCGTGTAACCCGAAAGTCTTCTGATAACCATCAAAAATCACTCTAATAATAAACATTTACTTGTAATTAAATACGAAACGTTCTTGGGAATATTTTAGTTCGTGGCTGCGCACACGAATGTAAAACTGCGCAACAATATTCAGCAATAAGATTAATGCAGAAATGAATTCGTTTGTTTCTCTATTATTGTTGCATGTTTAATGAAGCCGTCCAAGTGATTCATTGACAAAATTGAACGTGCAATGGAGTTGTTTTGAGTTAGGGAATTTTCAATTCGGCTGTTTAGAGTTTAATCATTTCCTGTGCGTGCGTAGCAATGTGCAAATTAGTCAGATTAGTGAATTATAAACAACACATTTCGTATATTCGTTGGAATGCCAAAGGAACCGCACAAAATATGTACATAGAGTTGAAGTTTTAAGTTTGTTTCGTTGCATTTTGCATGCCGCATGCTTTCAGATGCAAATCGTACAGCATCTGTTTGCATTTGTAAGATTTGTTGAATTTTGTTTATGAAGCTATAAACACATGCACGACGCACGTTTACCGAAAACACGCGAAAACAATTATGCGAGATGATTAATTGATCGTGATTAATACGCTAATGCGTACAAAATTATTATCTTTGAAAGTAGGCACTCGTTGAAGGTTGTGATAAGAAACTTGAAGAGTTTAAGAAGTTGAATGAACTGGAAAAAGGGTAAACGTTGTGATGACTTACCTCGCAAACGCAGGCAACTTGCTCCTGGGTAAATCCAAAACTGGGTAAAGGACTATGTCTCGGCGGAGGGCTGTATGGTGGAGTTGCACCGGAGCCTGGACTTGTGAATCCTAACCCAGCTGAAAGCATGTTGTACTCCTTGTCCTGCCTGATGCACCACACTTTCCAGAGTTTCACGGTCCTGCGTGGAATAACACAACACTACTTAAGTCACGTGTAAACACACTGCGGACGCGCATTTAAGTTGAGCGCAATTCAGGACCGACGCCCTCGTCTCGACGGCTGCGATCGTACTGAAAAACGACGGATGCTGGGCGACCACATGAGATGCTCTCGCTTCTTTACTCGTGTTATTTCGTGCGTGTGCTGAGTAAAGGTACGCGCCGGTTTGCATGCACGGATTACGCTCTTCGCGAGTGTCGTGTCTCGCTGACCACCACAACACCTCCAGGTACCAGCGAATGTATGACGCGCCCGGCCGCCGGCAGCACGCTTCTATAGCCTGCCCCAGCGCGGCGGGATATCCCTGATAGCCGGGTCTCTGGGCGGGAGCCGTTCGCTCGCGGAAGGCGGGAATTCGTCAAGGATTCGAAACCACCATTGGCTGCGCGCGTCGACGGCGGCTCGCGCTCCTTCATGCGGAACGCGCGCTCATGAGGATCGAACGGCTCCCCACAGGTTTGTTACACAATTGCATACATTTACCTACATAGGTGTTTCCACTGTCAAATATAACATGAGTAAAACACTCTCATAAAATGCAAACTTGCTGTGAAAATCTTGCTTTTAAACAATTTTCTTCAGCAGGATAATGAATATTTTTCAGGATATTCGGCATATTCACATAAAATTCAATTGAACCATTTAACCCTCGTTTACAGCGTGCAAAACAGGAAGCAAACAAAACTTTTAGAGATGTTCTTATCAGATGAACAACCCTTTCACTCTTCTCTCGCGTAGAGAGAAGATACGTGAACTATTAGGATGGGTTATCAGTGCATCTTTATTGTGTAACCAGATGCTTTGCTCTTTTTGCTCTTTAAATACGAGGGTCTAAAGTGCTTATCAATAATCTCATCATGGCAAAATAGTTTATTTCTAGTTTCGTTATCTCATAGTCTAAATCTTCAAAATTGTTTTTTCTAGAATATTCAGTTAAAAATTCATATAATATTTTTGATTTTTAAATATATACTTGGAAAACTTTCTAAACTTTTGTTGAATATTACCATAAAGGGTAGTGACATATTTTGATAATTTATTAGTTTTTTGAATAAATTCCAGGCAATTTTCTCAAGGTTTTTTTATCAAACAATAGTTTGCTTAAAGAACAAACCATTCACTCCACATGTGAGCTTCCTCGAGTTTTCAATTTCCTTCAGTTTACTTGTTTTTCATCGTTTTCATCGTTTTTGTCTATTGACTAACAATTCAATAACCACTGACAACGCCGAGCACCCGGAAGAACACATTGCAAGTTTCGTGAACATTTTTGAAGGCAATAACCATTTATCGTGCCTCCACATTGTTCATTGTTCGCCGATTACACGGCTGACAATGCACTAGTTAGCAAGTCGTTTATCTTTAACGACCGCACATTTCTGGGGTGGAAATGAACGATTTTCGGAAATCCCAATATGGATTTATTATTGGCCTATTGTATTAAGTTTCCTCCTCTTGAAACAGCGCGAAAAGACACACATGTCAGCAGATTTCAGCTGATTTATTATCCGAACATGACGCATCACATGTACAAAAAAATGATTTGTTGTTAAATAATCAGCGCACCACGAGAGCAATGTGCATACTTGAATGATGATTAAGTTTGTTATTTGATGTTTGAATAAATACTTAACTGTTATTTATCATTTTGCATGTGTGTTTGTATAAATAATACAATTATCAATTCACCAGCCGGAATTGCAGATAGATTATTGAAATTTTAAACAAATCTTGTTGCTTATTTTGCTAAGCAACCTCCTTTTGTTTTTGTATAACATTCATGCGCGATTTATCCGTGTTGTTAATCAATGAATTTACTGATTTTCTAATCATTAAACAATAGAAATTATCTCATGTGGACTTTCAACCCTCGTTTTTATCGATTTGGATTTCTTTAGATCTTGATCGATTGTTCTTTGAACCCTCGAAAAAGTGGTTCACTTGCCAACTTGCAACAAGATGAAAATTTACAGGTTTTTCGATTTTTTCTCATGTCTTCTTCCGCATTGTTAAGGTGAAAAGTGCATAATCATTTAATTCACGAGGGGATGGTGAAGAGGACTCGTTTCGTGCACTATTCATACGCATCTTCGCATGAGTATTATCCGATTTTCTTGCACTCGTTTGCGGATGTTCGCAATTGTCATGGATCACTTGACATCTCAATGGAGTCAATACGATCAATAGGTTTACACGGAAATTACAAAGGCGTAACCATCATTCAATGCAATTGCAATTCTCCCAATTGCAAATCCTTTTCTGCCATAAATGTTCGTATTGTATTGTCATTTGTCATGTATCACTTGCAAAATTTCGGATGGAATATTTTCCAAGTTCTGGGAATTTTGCTCGGGAGCAACTTGATACGTTTATTGTCTTTTCCTCTTGTCGTCGTCTTAAACAAAATGAATAGTGGATTAGTTTTGTGCGCTTGAGAGCATTGACCATTGTTACCATGGTAATTCAATGCAATGGCGACCACATCCTATGAAACATCCGGTCATACATAATTTTTGCGTTTTCTTTGTCACTTTTCCAAGGCGGCTATCATCGTAGTAAATAATGTAATATTTTTAGGGATAAACATGATATTTAATGGCATCATTTATTAAAGTTGAATTATTTGTTTTTTGTTGCTTGTTTTAAGGCTCAGTGGTCACAATTCACGGTCTGCTTCACGTGTATTTCTCCGCCTTGTTGCGATATAAATGATGGCGCATTTTGTCTTGGCAAGATGAGCAAGTTGGAGGGCGTTTTTGCTCATCCGTGGCAAATAATAATCCAACTTTTGCCAAATCACCATTTTTTTTTTGATTTGCAATGCTCTTACGCATTGTTATAGTTCATCCCATTTAATTCCATACGCGGTCGCATGTAGGTAATTTATTTGATTATTATTAAGTTGTACGAATTTTAATAACTGACATCAATCGCTGTGCGCATGTTGCTATGAGCTAGCAATAAGTTGGATAAGTATTTATTAAATACAATAAGTTATAACATGCTGTAAAAACAAATAAAAGTGCAAAGAGTAATTGCAAGCGAACGAAAGAACAATTAAGTTTCCGCGGTTCAGTGCGCATGATATGTTGTTGTTGAAATAATGTGTGTTCGTGATTAATTGTCTGTTATTATTGCCCTTTCATTATTTCGTTTTATTCATTAATTTTTTGTTTACTTATCTGATTTTTTACCAGTCTTTTTGTTGTAATATTTTATGCTGTGTTACACAAGTTTTCCATTGCTTAAATTAAACAACAATTGTTTACTCTTTGGTTTTTCGTAAGAGAAGAAAAAGGAAATGAAGAGAGGCAAAGTTAATAAGCATAAAATTAAGTGAGTAAAGTACTAACAAGGTACTTGTTGTATTTACGATGGTTTTCCTACTTTGGAAAATGCATGTAATTCAGGGCAATCATCATGAGTCTTTGTTGGGTGCAATTGCAAGCAAACGGAGGGTGATTCTGGCATTAGTAATTGTGGTACTAGTTGGTGTCAAGAACCATTGCATAAGCATCACAAAATTGCAAGGGTAGTTTGTACTTGCTTGGCAAGTAGACTTGGAATTAAAACTTTTCTTTCTTTTAACTGTTATTTTCATCCCCTTGGTAAGAATAAGAATTGTAGAAAGCAATTAATAATGCAAATGATTATTTAAGTATTTAATTTATGCAATAAAAAATATCAATCCACCCTAATGAAAAGCTGGATTATTTTGCAATTATAAATATTTTAAGTACCCCAAATATGCCGCCGATAACATATGAGGTTATAATGTGTAACAAACGTTGTTTTACTGGAATTAAATTACACAATATTCGGCCATCGCACTTCGCCAAGCATCCATGGTAGAGCTAAGAAATTGAGACCGAAGCCAAAGGGACGTAAAGGAAGCGAGACCGTGAATATCGCGTTACAAATACGAAATTATCCTCCCCACAAAATACACCCGAAATGTATTGTGTTTATTATTGCAATGTCATTTCGTCATTTTTATTTCATACGCATAACACCCTACCAGAATTATTCATCCCTTAATACCAACACTACATCAAGTCTTGCACATAGGTGACTTAATTTTTGGACCGCATGTCAATCATAATTTCCCTTGGCTTATTTCCACTTGATAAGCATATGACTTGAATATCAATATGTTTACATGCGGAGAAAAGGAAATTTGACACATTTACGTGGAACATGAGATGTTATTGGGTGTACTGAGCCAAAACAGCATTTGAAAACTGTTTGGTAAAGAGTTAAACTTAAAGTTCACTCGGACGTGTTTATTGTTGTTGATGAGCCATGAGAACTTTCTCGTAAGTTTTACAAATTACCTCCAATAATAAATTATTCTCTGTGATAATTGATTACGACGTATTTGTTGTCCAAACAGCAAGTTAGAGTGATGCATAAAATAAATAGCAAAATGTGTTTGAGATAAATTTGAGTAAAAAACGACGCACCTCGAAAAATTATCATCGCCTTAGTGAAACACCAAAAATACTCATTATTTTCCAAGTTTATGAGTGAAACATAAAGAAGTGACTGAACTTTTCCCTTGTGGCACATCTGGAAGCATTTATGAAGGATTTACATTGACATCAACGTCTAATTACTTAAAATTTCAACACGCTCTTAATAAAAAATGAAGCAACATTTTACTATCCATGCGTTAAGGACATTAAAGTTTATTTATATTCTATTTTCTTTCATTAAATTCTCTCAGTTATTAGTCGGAGGATTTGCTCGTTGTACGGCGAAACGGAATGGAGCCACCACCAAAAAAAAAGCAGGCGCACTTTGCCAAAGAAGCGACCGACCCTAACTGCCTTCCGTTGTTGTTTGGGCGCAAAACAAAGAAGGACACCGAATGGATGCCTCTTAAAAGTATCAGGTTACCGAAACCATCAGACAGCTGTTTTCAGTTGAAGCGAAAAGTATGTGCAATGCTCATTCCTCCTAGTTCGTCTTCCTCCTCCAACTGGAAAAATCCTCAATGTTTTTTCTCCATCTCTTTGCGTGCCTTGCTGACGAGATGAACATGCATGATGAAAGAAGAACACACACACACTGAGTGCACGTTTAATATGTATATTTCATCCATCTACAGGGTGTTACTCTCTAATCATACGTACTTATTAATTTCATAATCTCCTCTTTTATAAGCAGATTATCAATGTTAATGCGCTTTGTGCTTGACTTGAGAGCACTTGGAGCAGTTGTGTTAAGCACTAAAGTGCTTAATTTAAATTCCCTGAGGTAATCGAGGGTATGAAAAGCTCTTTTGGGAGCATTTTACACTCATGCGCCTTTCGCATCCCCTTGAGAGCGGCTGGGGCGGGTGGAAACAAGTGAAACACTTTGTATAAACTATTGTGCGATGAGAACGTTTGTTATCAGAATGCAATCAAATTTTGTTGCTGTTTTTTGCTGGTTTAGAACAAGGCAATGTACAAAGACGAAATAGTCGAATGCCGATGAAGTTTACGTCTTTGAGCCAGTCCGAAGATGATGCGATGTGAATGAGTTGGTGGTGCGTTCAGGCAAAAAGCTTCAAGTATGTATGATAATCGCATTGACAGGTTAATTATTGCGAAACTCGATACGGCCTTATTCTTCTTCATTTTGTGCGTATATAATTTACACGCATCAATGGATATCGGCTACTGACCAAATGCTTTTTAATTATCCCTTTTGTTTTTAACTTGCTGCATGGTATGGCATGCATGGTAAGTAAGTAAATAAAAGTTGAAGCAGAATTCGTTTACAAGCATAATGTTTCATTCGGAGTGAGCACAATGTGCGTTTAATAGTTATAGCGCGCGTGGTGATAGTGCGAAGTATAAATCACCGTCGTGCGCGGATGGACGATAAGAACATCTTCTCTGTGTTGCGCTCGTGTTGTTCTTAGTGTGGAAGTTGTGGAAGTTGGAAATCAATCTTCAATTTGTACGACGCGCAACAAACCGGTTGAGAGATAAACGGCGCGAACGCGATGACGAGATAAGCCTTCCCTTAAGACGCCCAAAATGTACAATGTGTCCACGTTAAGTACGCGCGCATTCAATTACCGACGAGAGCAATGTGTATTCGTTTGTTCGGTGTCACATTAAAGACGCGCAACGCGTGCGTTTATTGCATCGCATTTCGCAATGCGCGAAATAGCGCGTGAAAAGAAGTGGAGGATTTGCAGCTAACGCGGTTTAGTTATGTACTCAACTGCGGATGGTAACATGTCCACTGTTCGGTGTCTTCAGCATCTCTTCTGCTGCTTATTTGTTGTCTCGCTAAATGTGAGTTATTACCGTCGATTGGCAATCCTTGTTTTGGATAAAATTACTGCTTTTTTTCTTCTTAAAAGTTTTCTATTTCAATTCTTCGCTTGATATGGTGAAAGTGATTAAAATGGGGTTGATTGCAATGGATATGACTCTTATTTTTTAAATTAATTAGATTTTGAAGTAGGTGTATGTTGTACTGATTATGTTGTACCGAACTAAAAGGGTTCTGTTGCTTTATTATCGATGATGAATATAATAAATACAATTAATGATGATAATCACCCTTATAAAAAATTGAAATTTTGCAAATTAAGTTGGATTTATATTAGATTTTATATTCGAATCTTATTGAATTCTTATTTGATTATTATTAGAGACTTATGGGCTATTAATTGGATTTTAATTGGATTTCCACTAGAATCTTACTCGATTCTTATTGGGATGCTTATTGGATTCGTATTCGATTCTGCTTGAATTTTTATTGGATTCTAATTGAATTCTGATTGGAATTTAATTGGATTCTTAAAAGAATCTTACTGAATTCTTATTGGATTCTGATTGAATTCTTATTGGATTCTAAGGGGATGCTTATTGGATTCGAATTCGATTCTGATTGAATTTTTATTGGATTCTAATTGAATTCTGATTGGAATTTAATTGGATTTTTATTAGAAACCTATTGGATTCTGGCTTCCTAATGGATTGGCTTCCTATTGGATTTTCGATAGATTCTAATTCAATTCTTATTGGATTGCTAATTGGAATTTCATTGGATTCCTATTGGATTCTTAATGCACTTCTGATTGGAATCTAATTGGATTCCTTTTTAAATTTCACTAAAAAATAATTTTTTCTTAATAATTATATGTATTTTATGATAATTTGAATATTCTATCCTTATATTTTTAGCAGTAGGTAATTAATCAAGTATAATTTGAATTCATTTAAATTATGAGCAATGGATTTCCAAATTAATGTAATTTAGTATCATTTTGTTGCATTATCATTTACCCATTCATATGATTATTCCAAGTTTTCTTCCGTGATTTATGTGTTTCGGTGATGAAGCATACGCATTCGGTTTGAGAATACATGGCAATAAATCGTTTGAAAATTATTTGACTAGCATCTAATATGATTTAATGCATATTGAGTTTCTTCAATGAGGATTCATCTTTACGAAACATTTTTTAATTTCCCATTTACAAACACGCAAAGAATCCAAGTTTTATTCAATTATTGAAATTAGCTATTTAATTTTGATTTATAGCCATTACGTTTTTTTTCAAAAAGCTTTTAATCAAACAAGTGATTAACAGCTTTAATATTAAAACACAATAAATTACCTACGTGTACTTTAACAGCTAATTAATATATTAAAAAATTACTCATGATTGAATTTCGACAAAGTAAAGCAATTAAGCCTATTAACCGAATGTTCTTCAACAAATAAGAATTTAATTGAAATTTCAAGTTGTCCAGCTGTTAAGCACGAAATTAAATAAATTGCAACGCAATGAATAAATTGCTACTTTAGCCTCGCATAATTCTTTATTTATTTACTCGCGCATTGGCAGGGAACAATTTCGCATGCGCAATTATTCATTTGCAATGTGTCATTATCGCATTAAATATGAGTACTGGCTGAATATGCAGTTTAAATATATTTTACCGGCAGAGAGAAATTAAGAGAACGCCGACTGACTTCTTCTTGCCAGGCAATAAAGTCACGCGAGCTGCGCGCCTCGTTCCGAAAGTTTTTCTTTTCTCCCCGAAATAAAACGAAACTTAAATTACGAGCGTGCTTTTGTATTTAAATTTCACGCACACTCTACCACTATTTACACACTGCATTCGTACGCAGCCGAATGCTTATTTGACAAGGAGTAAAATGATTAACAAGGGATAAAACCTTGCGTAAAAATACGAATTCGAAGCTCTGCTTGCCGCCGCCACCGCCGTCGATGTCGAAGAACTTGAGGAACAAACGCGACGGGCAATGATTAAAGATCGTTATCGGCCAGCTCATAAAACTTCCAGGTTGAATAATTCAAAAAGTTTAATAAGAATTTTTCGTATTGTTTATTTTACCTATTACCATTATACCTCCCTGCTTTTTACTCATTTTCTTGGCTAGAAAAGTACGAAATTGTTGTGAGACATGAACGCAGAGATTGAATCGATAATAAACGACAAATTTGCATACGAAAATAATTAATATAAAATATATTTACTTGCGCACTTTTGCCAATAAAGAATGTCGAGTGGATAGAAACGAAAATTCACATAAATAAGGAGTGAACGAACATTGGTTAAGCAAACCCGTTTTGTTGCTTTGTTTGCTCATTATTGTACGTACGTATTTCGTATTCATTCAATTTGCCTGCGCAAATAATCATAAATAATTATTGATTTTAATTGGCAACTTTTATGCATTCTTCATGCCTCACCCTCGTAAACTATAAATAAAATTGCAACACCAAAAATTATTCACTTACGGCGTCTAAACGTTAAAAATTAATTGACTTCGAAATTCATTTTAACCAATTTCAGCCAACAATTTATCGATCTACTTTATAAACTCCTGCCACGGATGTCGAGCAAATAGATAAATCGTTGCATTTAATTAATGGACATTTTTAAGTGAAATCCATCGGGAAATTGCTGTTGGTCATGAAAAATAGCCATTTGTTATTCGTACAAATCTACCGAATCTTTTTAGAAAATGAAAAGCTATTTATCTCAAATTATTTCGTATACAAAGTGTTTAGAACTATTGAGATTCGAATAGGTTGGCGTATACGTAATATAGGGTGTTGAAAGAAAAATGATGAGTGTTTTTCTGGCTGCACCTGCAAAATACAATTCGATGCAGTTTTGCCGCAGGCGTCGACGGAAATTCAAGTCAAAGATGATCTACGATCGCTATGCATCGTTCCGCTGCACTTTGCTGGTTTGTAAAGTGAATTATTGCGCTGCATGCGCACTGCACGAATTGTGGGTGGCGAGATAACGAATGGGATAATTAATTGGCAAGTGTGGCATTTCAGTTAACGCTTTTTTCTGCGTGCGCCGCGCTGCTTTCAGGACGCAAGACAAATTGAGATTTATTACAGCTGATTTGTATAATTACACCACGCAACTGTTTACGCTAATGCGTATTGATATTAATTCACTAATTATTCCGCTGTTAAACGTGTAAAACGCTCTGTCGTAAAAACAATCGCATTTGTTCAAGACGTGAAAGTTATGGCTCGAGGCGTGAAGGACGACAAATAAGCGAGTAAATAAAAGACGTGCAGGAGACACCAACGAGATGAAGTCGAATAAAACGCAGCGGGTGACCGTTTTTCTGGAATATTTACACCCTAACACCCTTCATAAATTATTCCTAGTTTGGATTACAATCTCTCAATTTTTCTTTGTTTTTATTCAATTCTCTTCGTTCTTTCGTATTCAATCTCAGTTCCTATAAGTATTACGTAGTTAATCATATAATTATCACTCAAGGGGATAAAGGACATAACTGTTTCGTGCGCACACGTGCTGACACGTGCGCACCTTGATCCATTATAATCCTTCATTTATCTGGATGGGGTATTATCAGTCGTAATCGGCGTGAAAAAACAAGCATAATAACAGAAATCGTGCTATTTCATTGTATCTGACGCAAAATGCATGTTTCGTTCGGCATTTACGCGCGACCCAGGTGTTTTACGAAACCTTCCTCAGAGCAGGAGGATGGCTCGAGATGAAGAAGACGAAGAAGGCGAGGTGAGAGTGTCTCACATACTCATACACCTCTTGTGTTTTTCACCTCGGGGGGTAGTCTGAGCAACGGCGTCTTGTTAGGCACCTTATTTATCACCGCTCGCACCTCTTGCACTCGACTCACCTGAGTCGCGTATTCGCGCTCGGTCCAACGTACTAATTTGTTGCGCTAAAGTTATACGCTCGTCTTTGTTTATTAACTTGATGGGCGCGCGCGGCGTACCACACACTTCGCTAACAAGCGGTTATTTATTTAATTATTTATTTATTCTATAATACCTGCGTTTTCCCACCTCCGGTAGGTTTTTATTTATGGTGCCACACGCAGCCGTACTTTCTCTCCTTCTCCAAGCTTAATTCCAGCATTGAGATGAAACAAAGATGCGTTGCATGTAAATTGAAAACTTGCGCATTCGTCGTCGTCGTATAAATCTCTTCGTTTGCGCTCAACGCAACGGAAAGGGCATACGCGAGTTATGCGCATTCGTATTTAAACTACAGGACCCTATTTACGCATCAGGCGAGTAAAAATGAGTTTGTGTTGAAAGTGGTGATTTTCTGAACTAGATGCGGCTCTGACAGAGCGGAAAAATGTGTGATATTTATTGGGAAGCAAGAGCGTATACGCGCATATTGAGATAAAAATATGACGTGTATATCATTCGAATGGTGATTGGAATTCGTTCGCTTTTAATAGCTTTTTAACTTATTATACACTAACTCACCATTAACTTACCAGGGAAGGTAAAACACAAGTCCATGTAATTTATCTGGAAAGTCTATAGTGTTGCAATAACATATTTCACAAATAATTGCTCGAAATATCCTGTGAAACCCTTGATTTGTTTACTTTTAGGGTTGGAACATTAGTTACACGTGTTATTCATAGCTTTTCAGCAGCCTAAACCTATATTTTAGAAGCTATTTGACAAAGTACAAATACTTAAGTTGTTTATGAGTATTAAACAAATTCAAATAACGTTAAACTTACGTATAAATAACATTGGCAGACATTTAACATTTGCAATGTCGAGCAATTGAACAAATACAGCAAAATATTTATGCATTTGTGATATCCAGCTGTTTCACTTTACGTTTGCAATAAGATAGAAACGATTCAAATGCAATTTATTACACATTATTTTATATTTATACTGCCCATTTGCAAATGATATTTATCGCACTCGCTGATTCCACTTTCCCCCGAGTTGCAAAGCAATTATCTGCCTCTGATAGCAACTGACTACTAAGGTAGTGTGCATTTTGTTAAGTATGCTTAAAACTAAGTAAAACATGAACGTAAAAACAACGAAACGCATTTTCACGCATCATTAATAGAATCCTTCATTAAATGCCGCAGAGTAGTTTAGTTTATGAAAGGTTTCTTCCGGTTTTTGAAGGCATTTACTTAAAGTTTTTTATGATAACCTAGGAAACTTTAAAATAATCGCTTATTTTATACGTTTAATATACTTAACTACGTACTGAAATAATTAATGTGTTGAGATGTAATTATGGTAATAATAGGTAATGCTTAACATGAGTAAACAAATGAGTAATTTGGTGATTACTTTTTTCGTTAGTTGGTAAATTTCTACCCTGAGAGGAAGTGAAGTTTCTAGGCAGATGGAAGCGATGAAGGATGTTATTAAAGTTAATGTATGTAATAATAGAATACATTATTTTATGAACATATTTTCATTAAAATGTTATTACAAATTATCAAATATCTTCTCGGTTATTTTTATACTTAATTACTGCATAATATAGCTATTGTTAACAATGCTAATTATGTGTTATTTCTACTGCAAAATAATTTTAATTATCATAATAATGATCATTGTGGAATAATGCATAATCATTAACTGAAATTAATTAATCTAGAAATGTTATAATTGTAATAATATGATAACAATGTGTGTCGATTAATAGATATGAAAAATCAGTTAATAAAATGGATTTTCTTTGATTGATACAAACGTAAAATTCATTTAAATAAAATACCAGTATTTATTTTAACAAAAGAAACTTTATATAGGGTATGTATATATGTATAATAGATTATAGGTAAAAATAACAATAGGGTATTTACACACGTGTAATACACGTGTGTGGCATTAATTAATCCATCCCTTTGTTATGATACAACATTCCCCACGGATGCTCATTAAATTGGCACGTGCAACAATGCACCTTCATAAAATTGGCTCAATTTCATTATATTGTTTAAAATTTGTTCATGTGGCTATGAGAATAAATATAAATAGTAAAGGACATAATAAGGCAGCAATTTGTATATGGCTAAGTTATTTGTAATAAGTAAATTATGGAGAGATACAATGAATATTTTATTTGATATGTCTAAATGGGATGCGAGATAAACATCCATAAACACATTCGTTTTGGTGCATGCGTGTAACGCAAGACAAATTGAAATATCACATTAACAATCGCTGATATTGCGTATTGACTTGCAATGCTCGGTGCGTAACAAGATAGTTATGAGTCCCTCTGGTCCTGGATGGTGCTGGTGCTGGTGCTGGTGCTTGCAGCTCACGCGGACAGCGCAGATCAAAATAAACACGCGTTTGGCAGGATTGCGGCTTATGTTTCATTAAATTTCAATCTGGCTATTGAATTACTTCGCTATACAGCCAACAACAAATACTACATTGGAAAAAAAAACCTATTTTATTTGTTTCCATGAATGGCAATGGAATATTAATCAATATAAAATCAATCATAAGAGTTTATTATATTTTGTACAAATAACAAAAGTTGCAAACTTAATTAAATCTTGATTAACTTACTGAAGTAATTAATCATGTTGAAGTTTTGTGTTTGCTGTAAATAGACAAATTTGATGACAGTTTCTTTGCGATAGTGGTAAAATTATGTTAAGGGCTTTTAGGGATTGAAAAGCACATGATGATAGTTTTTAAATCAGTGAAATCGGTTCATTACTTTAGAAGTTATAGCGATTTGAAATTTTTCTTTGCGACTGAGGAAATACTAACCAAGTCAAATTTGATAGTAGCCAGTAGCTTACCTCAGGCAATTAAAGGTCCGGACGTAGTCGACAATAGGCAATTTTTACTTGGTTAAAATCCATGTCAAGCAAAAACGTTAAGTAGTGTTAATGCAGCGCACACTGGTCCCGAAGGGGAAATTGTCGTAAAATGAAATAATGACATTTTTGAAAAAAAAATTTTATCACTACATTAAGGAATAACTGAATTTTACGAATGTGAAAATATGATCCAAATCGGATAAATAGTTTAGCAACAATTTAGCGACAAAGTCAAACAATTTCGGGCTCGAGATTTGATTCACATGTAAACTTCATATTCAAATTTCATTTTCCAAGCTCATAGTTATCCCACATCAACTTTCTTTACATGTGCATAAACTACAACTAATAGTCTTTCGAATGGTTTCAATATTGTCTTTTACATATTATATTTTCAATCAGAAATTAATTTTTGAAAAATTTCCGATTTTTGATGGACGGAAAATTTTCAAATCGGGTTCTACTAGTGTGTGTCAAGCTGTGTCAAGGCGGTGTTACCACTGGCAGATAGATAATTAAATGAAGAATCACCTCTGCTATGTCCAGTCGCGCCCAAACCCGCCCATAAGAAAGTTATGACACTTTGAAGATGAAATTTTTAGTTTTTTGGACGAAATTTTGTCGATTTTAAAGTCGTGCCGATGTAATTTAACAGTGTCTCATGATGCAAAAGTTAAAATGTGCGAGAGAGACGTATTGAAATATGAGAAGTTAATAAGTTAGATTGCGGCAAACCCTTTGATAAAACGCAGCAAGTCGTTTTAAAGTTTATTTAATTAAAGCATTGTCATCAGTTTCTCATCAATTTTTGTTAATATTTTATGGATTTATTGAAAGTTATTTATTTTTTATCAGATTCCGATTTGCTGTGTTTTTACTATCATGACAAAATTTGAATTTTGAAAATCGGTTCGGGCAATATTGAGATATAAGGCATTTTCCAAAAATATGCTGTTTTTGACCAGTGTGCAGCGCTTAGTGGTAGCTATTTGGCCAGAAACATCTCGTTAGAGAAGCAAGTGTAGTGCGCTCTGGCGCCTGATACCGATAATTGTTGCCCTGCAGCATCAAAGCTACTTATTAGCAATGTACATTTTAATTAATATCTCCGGAACTAAAAGGGATATTAAAATAATTCTTTCACTGCCAGAAAGTTTATTAAATTCTTGATAATATAGCACTCAATCATTAAAATTCATTGAATAGATTACATGCAATAATCCTTCAAAGTCAACGTTCTTTTCAGCAGATTTGAATGTCTTCTAATAACACATTATTATTAATATCTCGAAAACTATAAAAGATATTAAAATAATTCTTTCACTAACAGAAAGCTGATTAAATTCTAGATTAGTCCTCATTTAACTACTAAATTTCCTCAAATATATTCCACGTAATAACCTTCCAAAGTGATACCATTTTATTCAATTACATTTTAAACACGTAAAGTATAAGAAAAGAATACTCAAAGTAAGGTGTTTTATTGCCCATTATTAAAATTGATTTTTTCTTAAACGCTCTATGTATTATAGCTGTCTCGGCGAACTTCGTATCGCCAAAAGGTGTTTCGTATGGATATAGCTGTCCGGGCGATCTCTGATCTCCTTGTCATTTACGTAGATATTTGTTTATATGCTGTTTATAAGATTCGGGCTCCCATTTTCTTGTGCTTATATTATGTTTTACCAATTTCTTTCAAGCCTTTCTGCCCGCTGTTTGTCGGTTTTATTAATTGTCTCTTTCCAATGTGCTGCTAGTTGAAATCTTTGTTCGTTATATTGTTCAATTTTTCTATCACAGTAGTTAACATTGCTGTTTTAAAACAATACCAATTAATATTTTACTGTATGATTGATACAATTTAAACCTTCCCTATCCCGTTGTCTAACTGAATAAACCCAATTATATTGTTAAATCATTTAATATACGTCAAATTTCCCAGCAAACGTATCGCCCTTGGATTGAACATTAATTTTTTTATAACCAACCCGCGTTCCATTATATAGTTTCAGTTGATTTGTAAGCGTGGTAGCTACCAAATGAATTTAAACCGCAATATTTCAAAAATTTGGAAAACAGCGTAATGATACTGGTTAGAAATTAGTTTTGTTAATGAAATTTAGTCTCATATCTTTCTACGAAAATACCAATAAAAGTCGCTATAAAAGCCGTCCAGTAGTTTTCATGAATTTCTTAAACTTTAATATAGGAATTTGCTTTATACATATATAGATTAACAATTTCACTCAATTTCTAACATTTTCTACAAATGAAAACAATTTGCACTCAGTGTTCATATTATCCTTAGTCTTACTTGCTAGCTTTGTAAATCTTAAAATGTAAACGTAGTATTTAACTGATGAAATTATGACTAACATTTCCCGACCCTGTTGTCATTCTCTTTCTTTAATTTGGTAAAAATAACTTCCTTAGTTTGCTTATTCAAGTTATATCATTCAGACAGTGCTACACTATATTAAGTTAAGCGTGTTATATGCTTTCAAATATCGACATGCACACATGCCAAGCAGGTAAAACTATTATGAACTCGGGTGGTCGCTTTGGGTCGCTTTGAGAAAGGAAAACGTGGTGAATGAAGGAGTTGCTTTAAAATTTCGCATCTGTGGAATCACACCACTTTGAGCGTTATGTCTTCGTCATCAGAGTGCGCCAGGGGTATTAGTGGCGACAAACACAAACATCGCAGCATTTTTATATATATAGATGAATGAATACTTTATGCTTAATAAGAACTCTACACTTGTTCACTAAATTGCATCGTTTATAAGGGTAATATTACAAAGGCAAAGCGTGCCTTGCGAAGGCCATTAATCTGAAAAAGTGAACGCCTCACACGGGTTCGGCGCGGAATAATAGATTTTCAATAAACGAATTGACGAGGAAATCATAAATCAACGCGTCGCGCTGTATACTTAGCGAGCTTGCCACCAGCCACGCGCGATGGAAATTAGAACTCTGCGCGCGATTAATAGCCAGCCACACTAACCACCACCTATCTTGCTGGCACAAAAGTAAAGCCACTTTAATATGCGCCTGATATAAATACCATAATGGGAGCGGGCATCTCGTAAACGAACACGGAATAAAAAAATTATTGCTGATACTGCTGCCACCGTATATATTTTCTTCACATGGGAAGAAAGGAAGCAAAGGTGTTTGCCGCACACTCAGCCAAGTGAAGATGAATGATGAAGAGTTAAGAGAAGAGTTAATATACGATAAACGTGGGTTGAGATGAAATTTATTTTAGTTTTAGACAGGAAATCAATGCATATTAATGAAATTGATACTCGCACTTACAAATTAATTCATATTCCACCATTAATGCAAACTTAATGACCAATAACAACTGTACCGAGAGCTTTTAAACATCTGATTGATAAAAATTGGAATTAATCGCAATACACGAATCAATTTAAGCTCACCTATGTAATCACAGTGTTTAAGAGCAAGTGGTAACCAGCATTTAGTCGCCATTTATCTCTGGAGTTTGGAAAACGTATCAAGAACGCGAGATGATTGTCGAAATGTGCATGAAGTGAACTGAACTGAACTGAACTGGAAATGTAATGCGAATGTAACGAGTGGCACTAAAGCAAACGCAAATGTGCGAGCGGAACGCATAGCAATTACGTTTTTAACCAGCGCTGTAATTAAGGGTGATTTTAGCTTACGGAACGATTCCGCTCTAACTACAGGTGTTAAAATTATCGTAATAGAATCGGAAGGGTGTGGGATCATAAATTATTCGCCGTAATCGGGCCGTGCAGCGTGCGCGCCGCGTGCATTCGAAGGAAGAAGGCAGGCAGGCGAAGACGATGCAGAAGGAGGCGGTCATCGAGCCACACCATCAACGATACAAACAAGCGTGTGCTTTCATCACGACTCCCAACAACGCCGTTCACACATCATATTTCCTATGTGATCGATGCGCGACCCGAGAGCTCACCTAACGTGTAGGTGAAAACAATATAAACTATCATAGGTGAGGTGGAAAAATCAAAATTGAATTGTTCTTGTGTAAGATCCAATATATATGCGTATTTTACATACAGGATCATCTCAAAACTTTGTTACCATTCAAAACAACTTCCTAAATCATGGATGAATTGTTCTAGAAGAATTTGATTAAAGTTTCTTTAAATTCTTCAGCTTTCAAGTCATTTTTAATGGCGATTTGCGTATTTCTGCTTTTAAATGATGTTTATGATGTGTTTCCTTGTATATGAATTCGTATAATACTAATGCATATTTCAACTAAGAGATGTAAACTTGTTAATATAGTTTTCTATGCGCTTTCTACACATTGCGCGTTGAAAATACCAACAATAATCGATTATTTAAAGCGATTGTTAGGCGTATGAAGAGTGATTGCATCGCAATATCCAAACACGCCCTCTCATTCCTTATCAGTCACTGTGCGCCTAACGCCATCGCGACGTAATGCATTAACACATCCTTCTTTCTTCGTAAAAGGAGTTTCGTCTTATTAAAACGCATTGAACGTGTTTGATTAATCGATGGCTATCGACGTATAATGTCTAATTCGTTATGAATACATCATCGAAACGCAACCAACTTTCAGTTTACCCGAAAAGCAAAACGTAAAATAAATTGTAGGTACGTAACAATCTTTTCTTAATAAGCATTAATAACACTTTTTACACTCGAAGACAATGACGTATTGCTCTTATTTCCTCCTGTCAGCATCGATTAATATCACGGTAAACGTGTGACTTTGAAAAATGCATTTGAGAATCCACCACCGTATAATTGTCCATCATATTTAGGTGGTAGATGCATGAATAAATGCATTATGCATGCTTGCTGGATGAATGATAAGCCATCTTGATTGTTAATTAAAAAATGTGTTAATAAATCATCAAGTACTGATTGGACGATTTGAACGCAGCAACGAACGAACGTACGAACGAAAACGTTAAAAAGTTTTAAAAGAAAGTTTTCCAAAAAGATTAATTAATATCAAAAAGTATTTCGCATCGCGTGGTATTTCTGTGCGATTTTATGAGGATATTTGCAAGCGTGGCACGTAAATGGCATTCCTCGTTTTTCTATAAATTGTATGTAATTGCTTGTTTTTATATTTATTTGGCGTGCGAGAAGCAAATTACTTAACACGAACGTAAATGCGTAATTAATATTAAACCTCGCACGGCGGCAATAAAACGCCAGTGTGTGCCGCAACACACACGAAGAAGAAGAACCGGCCAACAAACCAACAACCAACAAGCAACTGCTCGCGCCTGCTTTTCAACTTCTTCAGCGAAACAAGCATTGCTTTCAGCTTGTTCGTTTCTTCCTTCAGTATGTGTATTTCATGGCATCCGGCGTGCATTTGCATCGTTCGTGTTTTTATGCATTTAAATGTCCCATTTGGACATTGTTTATATCGTTAGCGCTTATTATACGGGCGAAAACTTATTTAATGGGATTTATTCATTTCATTACTTACCGTCGCGCTTCGTCTTGATTAAGAAAAACTTTTTTGTTTGCTCAAATTTTTGTTTTCAGTTTAATAGTTGTAGTGTTCGGAAGAAAATTCGAAAATTGTTAATGGATCGTTTTGTTCGCTTGTTAGCTTGTTTGTTACTTATTGCTGGCCGAGTTGGACGCACGATCGTGTTGCACTTCTCGCATTCTCATCACCTCTTCATCTCGTCAAGACGGTTGTTGGTGTTGGATACAACTATCTTGCTGCGCCGACGAGCACGCCATGGCTATCAGCGATCTATAACAGCCCATAATGAGTAGCCGCACCGTGGAATTGATTATGATTAATAGAACGCACGCTCACCCGATGTCCGAGTGTTGCATGCGCACAATTTATACTCGCGCTTTGCTCTTCGTGTATTAAAGTGTTGCATTGCGTTTGTGTATCTTTTAATTCATTTCAGGAACTGTTCATCATCAACAGTTAAGTAATTAATCGCTTACAACTTTAACAAACAAGAAAAACGAAAAAAGAATTGAGTAGGAAACTCTTTGAACTCTTTGGAGAAACTGTACATATTGTACAAATCGCCTGTGGTGTTTTGTAATGTGCTAAAATCTCTTGGCACTTAACCAGTTTGACAATCATTATTAAATTTAATATCAATGCTATTTATTGAAGGCGTTAAGAGGAAGCAGATCCAGCTGCAGGCAAACGATTTAGCAAGCAGGCTCTCGCCGCATGTGCGTTCGTATTAAACAATATTTCATTGTAGCACCTTTGTGCCTTGTTGCTTGCGTTAATAATGACCGTTGTTAGCCGGTGCGCGCACACGCACACGTTATTCACACGTTTTCTGCATCAACGAAATACCAAGCTTGTAATTTGGTCGTCACGGTATCAATTTACAGCCATCTTCAGCTAAATCACGTACGGTTTATTGCGCTTTTTTTTATTGCACGAGCTAAGAACAGTTCTTGATTTGGTGCGAGGCGCAAGAACTTGATTGAAAGTAAAATAAATCAGATTACAATATTAATTTGTTTTCAATACATGGGAGTTGGTTTACTGTTTCTGGGATTGTTCCTTGTGCTCAGGCTATTTCAATTTTGATGAGTTTGATTAGTAATTAGTATGATTAATAGTTATACAGTTTTGTTTACAAAGTTTTAGCGCGCTCAGCGTCCTCTATGGAAACACTTGACACTCATAGTATATTTACCTTTGTGTGTAGTGCAAGTGGACCACATGTAAATATTGTGATAAAATAATAATTACGAAAAATGGGCAAGAAAAAAGGAAGTACTAGTAGTTTAGGACGAACACTGATAAAGGACCGCTTTGGCGGTTCCAAACAACGTAAATTTGTGGCTGATAACTCTATGGTAAGACATTACTGACCATATATAACCCAACTTTTACAGTCTCAAATGTGTTTAATTTGTTTATAATAGCTTCATACCACTGAAATACAAGATGGTTATGATTGGGGCAGATTGAATCTACAGTCTGTCACTGAGGAGAGCTCATTTCAAGAGTTTTTATCAACTGCAGAACTTGCTGGAACTGAATTCCAGGCGGAAAAGTTGAACATCAAATTTGTGAATCCTAGGTGTAATGTTGGACTTTTAACAAAAGATGAAATCAAACAGAAGAAGGTGGAGCATGATAAGCATAGGGATGTGATTAAAATACCCAGGAGACCATCATGGGATTCAAGTACAACACCAGAACAGCTGCAGCTTAATGAGAAGGAAGCATTCTTAGAATGGAGAAGATCACTAGCTATGTTGCAAGAAGATCAAGGTTTGCTTTTAACACCATACGAAAAGAATTTAGAATTCTGGAGACAATTATGGAGAGTTGTGGAGAGAAGTGATGTTGTCATTCAGATTGTTGATGCTAGAAATCCTTTGCTGTTTAGATGTGAAGATCTTGAACAATATGTTAAAGAAGTTGACAAGAACAAGCAAAATATGATATTACTTAATAAAGCTGATTTCTTAACAGAAGAGCAGAGACAGCATTGGGCAGATTATTTCACTGAACAGAACATCAAAGTGGCATTCTTTTCAGCTAGATTAGCTAGTGAAGTGAAACCCATTGAAGAAGAGGAGGAAGAACAAGATAATGCTAATGAAAGTGATGATAGTAACTCTGATGCTGAAGATAGTAATGCAAAACCTGAAGAAATTCAATCAGCAGTTACGAATCTCTCAACACAAGTTGAAGAAGTTGCTGATAAACTAACAGAAGTTTTAAACAAAGTTGCAGAGATAATAGGACAAGACTCATCAAATGATAGCAATGCCAATACAATAGAAGCATTTAATTCTAGCAAATTATTAACTAGAGATGATCTTATTGAACTTTTCAAGCATCTCCATTCTGGACCTAAAGTCACAGAAGGTGTAACAACAATTGGCTTAGTGGGTTATCCAAATGTAGGAAAGAGTTCAACAATTAATGCACTGATGACTGTGAAGAAAGTCTCAGTGTCTGCAACACCAGGCAAAACAAAGCACTTTCAAACTTTGTATCTAGACAATGACATTTTACTTTGTGATTGCCCTGGTTTGGTGATGCCAAGTTTTGTCTTTACTAAAGCAGAAATGGTTATTAATGGTATTTTACCCATTGATCAAATGCGTGATCATGTACCACCTGTAAATTTAGTGGCTAGTCAAATACCACGACATATTCTTGAAGACTTGTATGGAATTATGTTACCTTTACCAATGGAAGGAGAAGAGCAAAATCGCCCACCAACATCTGAGGAACTTTTAAATGCTTATGGCTGTAAGATATACTTGTTGCTTAAATTCTTAAATTGTAATATTATTTGTTACCTTTTAGATAACAGAGGTTTCATGACTGCAAATGGCCAACCGGATAATCCACGTAGTGCAAGATATGTCCTCAAGGATTATATGAATGGACGGTTAGTTTATGTTCATGCACCACCAAATATGAAACAAGAAGATTTTCACACATGGCCGGAAAGGAGGAAAATCATTTCTGAAAATCACGTACAACCACCACGAGAAATACGTGCAAGCAAGGTATTTAAATTAAACCTGTTTTAATTATTGTAACCAAACCGACGTTTTTCTTCTAGCCAAATAAAATAACAACACAAGATTTGGATAAACTATTTTTCAATCAAGCTCATCAGGGTGCACACGCCAAAGGCAAATTAGGTAAAGCCACAGGCGTTCCTGTCGCACCAGGTGCTTCTAATGAAACTGGAATGGAAAAGCCTTGGAAGAAATTGCATAAACATGAAAACAAAAAGAAACGGGAAAAGTTGCGTCGTGTTTATGCACATTTAGATCAGCATTGATCATTGATACAATTATCGTTTTTGTAGAGCGAAAAAAATATAATTTTGTTAATACAATTTCAAAACAATAGTCATATTCTTTACTTTCTAAAACCAAAAAATAATAATTTGGCATTTTCAAGATTAACCTGTGGTTCCAGAAGAATAATATTTCATCATAAACTGCCAGAAATAAACCATTGGGCTAATCTAAGCTTGATAAGTTAGGTATAATTAATAAATCGAGTCATCTATAACAGTAGGACAATTGATTCAAGCTGAGGATTGATGCTATATAGATGTCAATTAAATACAATGCTATGTAGAATTGGGCGGTTGCATTTCTCCTCAAAATCATGAAGAACTTCATCAATATCATTATCCAAATCTTCACTTTTACTCAACTGAAATTCAAATAAGGTGGTAATTTAAATTTATTGATTAGAATTGCTTTTGATAACTTACCACTGAGCATAGGTCAGTAATTAAAAACGCGCCAATTGTTGCTTCTTCTAAATTATCCTGGATATCAAAGTTGATAACATGTACAATGCTATTATCAACAGGTGTTCTGCTTTCCATGCATTCTAATACTTGATCATACACACGCTCCTCACATGAAATTAGGACATCAAACTTATCATAGTTCTCCTGGAAACGTTCAGGGCGTGATTTAATTCTCCTATTCCTATCTAATGTATGCAAAAGACCATTTTGGGTGTATCTGTAACAAATGAACATGCAGGTTAGACATGACACACACTTTTGCACATAATTTGATAATTACAATGTCTTATCCTTAGTTAAAAGATCTTGATAGATTTCCTCATAGGTGATACCAAAATCATAAACATTTGGTTTATCTGCAGCTGATCCTGGCAGCTTAACTTTATCCCCTGTACCAAATGATTGCACTTGGAAACCCTTTTTCGCGAGGAAGTTGTGGGCTTCCATACTTCTATTCATATTGCTGGAACATATTACGGCGATCCGTAAATCTCCTGGAGTGCTCGGTGGCATTGTTTATGTTGTATAAGATTGCAAACAATCGGAAGGAACGAATCAGATCAACTTAACCTATCAATTATTTTCTTTGATGACTAACTGATTATGCAGTTAGCCTAATGGAACGAGCTCAAATGATTTAATGATTGCAACAGCAGGTTGGTGTAAATAATAAATGGAGAATTAATAATTAAAGTTATTTAAAATTTAGTGAAAACTTCAGGGACAAATGTAAAATGCGTGTGATCTTTATGACAGTAATACCAACAGTTCGCGACTGAGCTTAGCCTAGTAATCACTAGTAATTAAATAATATACAATTATTTATCTTTGCGTTTAGTGTATCGTAATTACAATGAACTAATTGTGCAGTGTTAGCGTTTTAATGAGAATCTATGCTTTCTTACAAGACATGATTCAAAATTTATTCAAAATGTATTCTTTGATAACTGGAATGAAGTTACTCCAATAGTGCGGTATAAAACGAAAATATATTTTAGGACATCAATATGCAAAAAGAAAACAATATCAAATTAAGCAACATTTAAAAAATTGACCATTCTTTCATATTATTAGTTGTTGGCAGATCAGCTGTTAACTACAAGTTGTTTACATTTTTAGTTTATACATGTACATTTGGAGCAGCACCGGTATAGCATCTTAAGATCTAAAGTTAATGATTTAGTTGTTTAACCTTGCTAGCCCATTTACTCAAGAACTAAAACTTTATTAACTTTGCATTTAACTTAATAAATATTATTAAACTGATTGCATTGGTCATAATATACCTGCAACCAGAATCACATTATGGTGCTTGGTTAAAGAATGGATTAAGTGCTGCTCAGCGCTGCTATTTACCAGTAACATTACCGAGAATATATTATTTGCTTTGACAAATTCTTTCTCTTTGCATTTCGAGTTAGTATTACCATAAATTAATTCGCAATCTAGGGAATGCCCTCCAATGAAAGAATATGCTTGCAATGTTGGCAGTCGTGATGGTTAGTAGGGGTAGTAGGGCAATGGCCGTCGCTGCTCGGGATCGTGTCGTATTTTGTGTTTTGGTTTATGTTTACTATAAGTGTTGATATACATCAGTGCAAAAGTGATACATTGGATAAATAGCCTACTAGGTAAATACAAATCAATTTCCTTTGTACTTAAATCCTATACATTGCTGTTTAATGCACTTGCACTTTTCACGGCCATTATGACCCATACTTATGGTTCTACGTACATCGAAATGCGTAAGATTTGTTTAATGGGTGTATAATGCTGCGAAATACAACAAAGGGTAACCCAGGCGTATCCAGATAATTATTCAAATACACTGCATTTGTTTATTTGTTCCGAACTTGCGCTTCCTCGCCTACGTTATATCAGCGTGAAAAGTCCGCTTATTTTACATCTATTTTTAGACGAAATGCACGACTATACATGCAATTGTTTGCATGTATACCTTCAACAACGAAACAACAAGTGCAGCTGATCAATAATTACGTCAATATCAATTCTAAGATTAAGGCATTCTGAGGCTCCAAATGTGGCGTGATATCAATCAATGGCTTGATAATTAAACCGTTTCATTATTAGCCGGCTGCACGTTGTTGAATCGCTGCATAAACTTGCGTACATTACGCACATGTATGCCATTTGCCATTAAACGTGTAAGATTTCCAAGGGCGAGCGTCAAGTCTGTAGCTACAGTTGGTTTGCTCTCCATAAGATAGGTACGCGCGAAGATCTCCAAGATTGAGGGAAACCACAGTGATGCAAAAGCCAAGATATATTTCCCAAGCAACTGCACCTCATCCTTTTTCCTCATCTTCATTGCGAGTGTGGCTTGCGTTAGCTTTGCATAGAAAATTGATAGGAAGTAGCACAAGATGAATACAATTAGGGTATGTAACTTGATTGGCATTACTTCCAAACTGCATTCGTTCGTATTCATTGCACCACCATCAATCTGTTTTAGCATTCGCGATTTGCGATTCATCAGATTGAGAATATCGATCGGGAAAGAATGGTTCAGCTGGGAGTGCGGATCTCTCTTGGCGCCATTCACAATATTGTAAATTCGATCAATTACAAGTTGCAATTCTTCCATTTGCGTACTGTTGACTACGGGCGATGTGACATTGAGTGGATGCTCAATAATATTCACAATGTCTGAAGGCGATTGTGTAATTTCATATGAGCCTTCTTGAATGCCAAGAGGCAGCTCACTTGCTGGTTTCATTGTTGCGGTGACAATGACTGCATACAGGACGGGAAGAAACCAAGAAAGAAGAACCTGTGCACTTGATTTATACTTGTGAGTTGAATTTGCACCGCTTGCATTTTCCTGTTTGGCGATGCATACTTTATCACTGTGTTCTGGTGTTGCGCATGATTTACATTCGATAGTGGAGTTGATTATTGAGATAATGCCGTAGAGAAATGCAACAATGAGCATCATGTATTTAAAGTACACTTCATCGTACATGGTGCAGTCTTCCTCTTGTTTTGGAGGCTCGTCCGTGTGAAACTCAACGTCTGGGTCGATTTCGATGCCGTCGACTTGCCGAACATCGCGACGTAGGCGATTAGCGATAATTAACTTTCTAATCGCGTCGGCGCTCGTATTGCCAAAAGTCTCCTGATAGTACTGAATGAAATTGTCAATCAAGTTATTCGATACGATTCGAAGTTCAAGCTCTTCAAGCGTTGAACCATCGACATTACTGTAAAAATTCGCAGGGTTATACAAATCTCGCAGAGTTTTCTCTGCGGCAGAACTGTACGTGTTTTCTGTAGTTGTTGGTGTGATTAATGCACTTGGAGAAGAGGATACAGTTGTCTCGGTATGTGCTGTTGATGTAACTAAGCACGCACAGACGACGTAGAAGATGCCCAAGAAAAGAGTAGCTAGTGCTTCTGATACATATAACACTGATATTGCAATATGTTTTTGCTTTATCATTACGTATAACATATAACTAAGCACTGAAGAGCCTAGAAGAATGAGTAATATACCGATTACCAAGTCGAACGTTAACATTTTCAAACTTTAGTCAAACACGATTTGCAAGGGACTGAGAAGATTTTTTGTTGACTTATCAAGCTATAGTGAATAGCAACAGGTAACTGTTTGTTATTGACACTGAAGACATTGTATGAGGGTAATGACTCAATGCAGGAATAAGTTTTCTATGCAGGTTTTATCATTGCTTATGGTGTCATTGCTGCGACCGTAACATACTTGTACTGTTATTTTTGCATGCTAATTAGGACCAACCTTATGGGGTTATTCAAGTTGATGATCACTTGTTGCTAATGACAGCGGAATAATGATGGGTATTTTCTTGTAGATAAAATGCCGGTGCGACGATCGGCTGATCCACTGAGCGTGCAATACGTCTGGGACTCGATCAAATCTGCCTCGCATCAGAAGCAAGTGCCTGATACAGCACGTCTGGTCAAAACCATCCAACGCCTTGCAAACTGTACTCATCTACAGGCTGAAAACTATATCAAGCAAACCCTTGACGATGGCTTAATCCTCGAGGTCAAAAAGATAGCGCAGAAGGGCTCGAATATTGGCAATGAGGTCGAAAGTTATAAAATCAACAAACAGGAGGATCTCCAAACGGTAATAAGACTAATAAAGTAATCTCTGAACTGTTAAGTAACGTTGTTTGATTTATAGCCTCTTGATGATGGATACGATTGGTATTGTATCGAATGCCATTTAGCCGGAGATGTCAACATGTGTTTGATATGTCATCGCGTGTTTCATGCAGAATGTTCGCGAAAAGCGAGTCGGAAGCAAACACTCTTCCCAAAAGCAATTGCATCTCCACCTATGACAAGGACAAGTACACCGACGCTAGACGAGAGGAATGATCTGACTAAGAATGGAGACACTTGTAAGGAGGAGACTGGGAACGGTCTGGATAAATCTACTGATCAGTCTACGGAAGAGAAACTGGAGAATGGGGAAAACAGTGTGGATAAGAAGGAGAAATCAAAAGAGGATGAGGACTACGTTTACGATGAGGCATTGTGTGGTACATGTAACTTAAATAAACAGGATCCAGGAAGTGGCCTTGATATTGACGAATTTAACTATTTACTTAATTTTATTTTAATTCGCATTAAATCTTGGGTACCAGAGCATTTAACAAGTAATTTGAATACAGCTCCGAAGTACGAATGGCACACGCCCGCTGAAATGAGTTGGCGTGCTGGGCAATTGTTCTATTTGCACATGGACATGGCAGCCGTCGACCTCAAAATTCGTACGAAAGATTACAAGAACTTTTCGCAGTTTCAAGGCGATGTAATTACTATGCTGCACAATATTGCCATTTTTCATGGCACAGAATCCCAGGAGTATGGTGCTGCTGAGTTTATGATTCGTGATATGGAATACGACATCACAGAGTTGCATAATTGCGTTGATTGTTATAGGCATAGTAATGAGAAATTTAATGATAAATGGTTTTGTTTGCCATGTCGAAAACCACATCCATTGGTCTATGCCAAGCAAAAAGGATACCCTTATTGGCCAGCAAAGGTGATTAAGGAAACTGAAGCGATGTTTGATGTGCGCTTCTTCGGTGGCAAGTACGAACGAGCACTTCTTCCGAAAAACTGCGTGAAGCCTATAACAACACCGTTCTCCCAATTGCAAGTGAAAAAAACTGCGGGTTTCAATAAAGCCATGGAGGAATTGAAACTGCACCAATCACTCTTGAATAATCCCACTGAGGTGGCACGCATTAAAGCCTTAGTCGTAAATCGACCGAAAACAGGCAAGAAATCTCCAAAACCTAGGAAGAGTGAACCATCCAGAGGATTTCCAATGTCCCGAAGCATGGCTTTTAAAAAGTCAAGCACGAGCACATCATCTATGAGCGATGATGTTTATGAATTCCATGATTCTCCAACAGAAATCAATGGCAATGGCATAAAAACTTCACGTTCTTCAGGTAGCAGCAATGATTTTGTGGCTACTATCAAGCGAAAAGCGTCAATACATGAAGATGGTACGACTTTTAAATGAAGTTATGCTAGAATATTGTTAATTAACGCTACTAATTTTTAGTTCCCGATGTGAAAACACGCAAACTAACACAAAGTTTGTCACCAAAAGTGGCTACACCGAATAAACAATCAAAGAATGAGACGGATATTATTAATATCTCTGATCTGGATGACGAGAGGGAGGATTTCCACGAGTTTAACGATCCGACACAAAATTTGGTATCAAGTTCGACCGAGTTGGTACGTGACCGCGATGAAGAGCCTGGCATGCAAAAATTGGACCAACAATACTGTGATGCTGTAGAAAAGGTTTTATTAATTCATTAGCGATAATTTTGACATATATTAAAAGATGGTTTTTCTGCAGATGCGACGTAAATTGGAGCAATGTAAAACGAACAAACAAATTATCGTTGCCGCAATGGATGCAATGCAGGCCGAAATAGATAGGATTCAGAATGAGCATAATGAAAACTTGAAGCGATTGTTTGATTCGCACAATGCTCAAATATCAGAAACCAAAAAGAAACAATGGGTGAGTGTGAATCACACTAAATTGAACGATTAGCATGCTAATTATAATAAAATTATTTGTTTTTTGTAGTGTTTCAATTGTGAACAGGATGCGATTTATCATTGTTGCTGGAATACTGCATATTGTTCACCAACATGCCAACAACAGCATTGGCTTGCTGAACACAAGAAAGTTTGCCGACGTAAACGATAAGAATTTACAGTTTTATGAAAATAGAGTAAGAGTATATTATATATGAGGACTGGCTGACGGTTGAATTTAGGTTTTGAATGGAACGCCTAATGAAGTCACTTGTTCTAGCAGAACATTAGTTACAAGTCGCGAAATCAAGGAGAATTGAAATATGCATATATTGAATTATGATCTTCACTAGCGTTAGCATTTTAATTATTATTGTAAGTTTATAATCTCCACAGCATCATTTATGAGAGCATTGTTTGTATTTCTCCACACTTATAACTAGTGTCTTACTAGAACAATCGCTTGTAAAATCTGTTTGTATAAAAATATATGAGGGGGAAATCGCGAATTTGAGCATAATTCCATAGCGTGATGGAGTTGTTGATGGGTGCCTGTTTATTATAGTTCTGTATAGTCGTACATGGAACACCAATTATTACAAAAAGTACAGCAAGTCATCAAGTATCATGTTGTTTTTAAATTTAGGATCTTTTTTCTTTTAGTAATTTGTTAAACAAATGTCATTAAAGTGTGATGACATTAAAATCACAATTATCAGTTTGCTATATAGAATTAAATGTTACAAATTATATACTGTGCATTATGTAATTTTTTTGTTAATAGGAGTTTACATAAATATTTTGTAATTCTTTACCAGTAACTTACCCGTTTAATTAAGTATGTTTGATTGCTTGTTTTAATAGGGGGTGATGTTTCTTGTTATAGTGGACCAAAGGAAAACCATGTAAATTCAGTTGTTAAAAGTAAGAATCAAATATCCACTGTGGGTGAGGGGGTAGGTATAGCTGAATATGAGAGACAATATTTGATGATATCATAGTATTAAAATGTTTTTCATCTTAGAGAATAAATATTACAAATTGTATTCACACATTACAAATTGTATTAACACAGAGATTAAAATGGCTATGTAAATATTGCACTCAGCAAGACTTTAGTGTTTATTCATTGACTTCAACAAATTCAACATTTGTTTTGAAAGTATTTGCAATATCAGTATGTTTTTGTAGAAACTGCAACTCAACTGCAGTTAGCTGTTCTCCTAATTGCCTTAGTGCAATTAGTATCTCAGCCTTCTGTCTTTCAAACACTTCAGCTCCTATTTTGTTTAATTTAAATTCAGTCTCCAATTCAGTCAGTTTGTTCTTTAATTGTCCAGGTTCTCTTTTGCCAAACAGTCTTATCACTTCCGGTGTTTTGAAAGCTCTGGAGATTGCTGCTTGTATTGCCTAAAAACAAGTGAAATATTAACATTGTTTACATCAGTTTATTGCTTGTTTGTTTGTTTACTTACAAGTTGCATGGCTCCAATTGAATTAATCAATGAAATATCACCCTTGGTTAGCTTACTTAAGCTATCATTAAACTCCTTTAATTGATCTACAGTATCCTGGCGGGTTTCTTCATATTCGTCTGTATCAAGCTCATCTCTAAAAATGGCAAAGTTACATGTTTGTTTATATAAGTTTGGTATGAATTACTTACTTGCAGTCTTCCAAGTCTTGTAATTGTTCAACCAATCTATCCAGTTGACTCTCCAAATTCTTCTTAAGCAATTCTGTTTCGTTTTGTCCATGGGATGTCATGATTTACACGTGAATATAAACAAACTTGTTTAAAAGTTTCACTTTCTTCAATGAGTATTTAGTGTCTGTATCACTGTACGGAACGCGATTAGGTTATGTTTATATTTATTGAATCGCGAAATTAATAATATGTATTTAATGATTGCAAATTCAAGTTGCACTTTCGTTCAATTATAATTTCAATGAGTGTTATCTTATCGTATGTTTACTTTTGGAATTTTATTTTGCCGCTGTTTATTTGAACAACATTATATATCAAACAATCATATTCATGAAATCATTTACATCTTTCTCTTATAATTCGTAAGACAACATGTTTATTATTTTATTTATTATAAATTTTTGTTTTCAAAATTTAACATATAAAGAAATTGAGACATTTTGCCTAGGCAAATAGGCCCCCTGGTGTGCCAATAAGAATTAGTGACGCGTCCGGCAAGTGCAGTCGGTGCAGTCAGTAAGGTTAATTGTTGGCGAACGTTACGCGCCAAATTTGTGCAACAAGAAGTAAATAAAATCAGTGCTAAAAAGAGTTCCATCTGCTACCAGTAAGTATTAATCTCATCACAGACATTGCGTAATCAGTTTAACAACATAACTTTGCGTACGAATCATATTTGAAGCAAGTATTAGCGAACGGCAAATAGCTATGGTAGTAGTGGTGTTCATGGACAGCCATTGAACTATGATTATAGCGAAATTATACATGTTGCGTTGAATTTACATGTACGAAGCACTTATTTACAAGGTGCTCAATTAATCGCACGCAATATTTACGCGACATATCGTAACTAAACATTCCAATTGAAGTCTTCAATGCATATTTGCATGTGCACCTGCTCACATGTACTCTTATCGGTTAGGGAGTAGTAGCGTCAGAAATTCGGGAAAACAGGTTGCGTTCTTGTGCGGCGGCGTCGTGTGCCTTGCGTGTATGCTGCAGCTCGAGTCCATCTTCCATCGCAGTCTCCTCGCGAACGTTGGCGGGTTTAGATCGCGGTTAGCGCGTTGAACACTTGTGTGTGGGTGCTGCAGTGCCGTGTGTGCTAATGGACAATTCACACTGCAGACAGGCATAAACAATATCGCCCAAAACTATACGTACCCACACTTAGGCAACGTGGTGATAACAAAACTATTCCAATTCGACTACGTGCAGCACAGCATGGCGATGACCGGTGGAAGCATATCTAGGATTTATGCAGTGTGCCGATACGAGTATTTCAAAGTGCTGCAACATGTGTGCACCACAAATGCAACGCACATGCACCTATCAAACGTGAGTAAATCAGCTACGTGATTGTCTCATTATGTTATGTTATCTATTGACATTGTTGGTATCCATCTGAGGGACCAATCCTGGATTGGTTCGAGAGTACACTGCAGTGTACGCAGCAGTTACACCCCTTTGTTGCAGATAATCCTGCGTCGGTATTCGATTTGTATTGTTCTATTTATACCATGCTGAATTCTTTTTGTTTGAGGTTAAGTTGGATACCCAATGTCATGGATATATTCTAATCAAGACTAATGCGTGTTGAGGAAGTGGGAATTGATAAAGACATACGGGAAACCACATTTTGCAATCATAATTTGCGAGTTCTGGAATTTTACACGCGTGATTAGTTTGCTTAGTACATATAATGTATTTAGGGCAATGATAATGCTCAATACTTTGAGTACGTGCTCGTTTCTCGTTGCTCATGTAATTGCCGCATGTTTCTTGCGTTTATCAAGGAGTTATCGGCCGTTATAATTTTTATACGAAAACAATTTCTTGTCTTTGCGCGCGGAGGTCAGAGAGGTTGGTGAATTGCGAGCATGCATATCGGATCAGCTGTTGATGGAGCTGTGTGCGCAATGTCAATAAGTAAAGTGGTCAGGCAACTTGGCTGGTGTGTCTGGCTTGTAAAATTTCTTTGCTCGCTTGTATGAATTTATATTGCCTCGTTTATATTTTCGCCCAACACCACAACGAACGTTCGCTATGCAGCAATTTGCACGAAATTTGTACGCGCTGAATAAATATCAAGTGAGTTGTTTGTTCAGCCAGCAAGCATTCATTCATGAGTGTATATTATCCTTAGAACAATCGTGATTTAAGCAGTTGACGTATCTATCAACAACCGGAATTAATTCATGTTTTTACGTAATTTAATTCAATGATTGTCTATCATCTCGTGACTCATCTCATGGTCGTGCATCATAGTAAAACATTCACTATTCTGGTTTAGAGATTGCAGTACTGAGTAATTTTTAAAGTAGGGCATTGGAAATTATTTGTATTCAAAAATACTATCAGCAATGTTAAGTAATGTAACATGATTCATCGTTTATTCATTACGTGGCGGTATTTACAAGCAGCTCGCAGTGCGCCAAATGTTTTTGCGAACGCATACATGAATAATACATGTCGTCATTGGGTTAATTATGCAATGCGTATTGATTTAATGAAAACGAACATCAAAGTGTTATTGACTTTTGTGCATAATGTTTGCTTATTTTGAGTTCAAGTCGAGTTTGATGCTCTTTAATTATTAAAATGAGGTTTTGTTTTCATTTGGATTTGATCAATATTAAGTTTTAATTATTTAAAAGAGGAGAGTATCTTATTGGCATGATGATAATGAATTAAAGCTAGAATTTTGCATAGAATATAGTTATTTATGAGGCGAGCAAATTTAAAATTTTAGTACCTACAATCGGTGATATGACATAAATCGAAATGAGTCTATTAATTTATAGAACTGTCATCAGTGCGGGGTCATATATTAATTAACTGGGTGAAATATCGATTTTTCATCAATATTTGATGTAACCTTCAAGCCTTAAACTTGGTCAATTACTTTTTACTAGTTTGCACTTGGTAATTCTTTATTTTTTCCCAGGTTATAAGTTTGTATTATGCTGAGCGGTAATATGAGCAACAAAGCTAATATAGTAAGCATACTATCTTGCGGTGATATCTGGCTATAAATTTAGCAGCGGTGTAATGGTTGGTTGGTGTAGTTGATGGCAGATAGATAGACAATGGTAGAGCTGCGGAAGCGACGCGAAAGTTGATCACGGGCAATTTAGAGCATTAGATGCATAGACGGCGGCGGTTGTGCGCTGTTCCCTGCAGACAATGCAGGCGGTTTTCGGCTGTCAAAGGTTGGCTTGCTGCAGGCAACGTACCCTGGTGCTCTTTATTGTAAGCGCACGTACGCGAGCACCGACGTTATCCTGCTTTATTATTCTGCAATGTGACATTATTTTATGATATTTGGCGTTTGCTCTTCTTTCGCTCTTTATATTTTCATGAGGCATATTTTTGCCTCATAAATGTGCAGGGATCAAATTCACAGTGCTTTCTGTCGCGAATGAAATATTTTAACTTAAATCAGAGAGCTTTACTTAAAAAATACCTTCATTGGGTTAAACATGTAGATTTTATAAAATTTTTTATTAAAGGAAGAATGATTTATAGGTCGAGTTGTAAGATTTAATTCATTATAAGTGGCTAATTCGCGATTAGGGTAGTTAAAACATAAATTACGTTTTTGATCCTTTCAGGATATATACGTATTGTTTGTTAGAGTAGTCATGGGTGTGAGAGGAGCTAGGGGGTTCCCTTTAACGGAAATGAGATATCAAAAAGTTACTGAAGTAACTAGTTATTTTATTGAAGTACTTAAGTATCCCGATGCTTAAGTAGCGAATTGACAAAGTCCTTATGACGTCAGTTGCTTGTTTATGTTTTTGACGAACGTAATGATTAGGAGTACGCTAAGGAGGGTGCGCAGTTGCGATATAATATGCAATCAACATTTAATGGTATAAACTACATAGGTAAACGTGCGATTTCGTATTTTGCTATAAATAATTGATATTTATGAACATTTAAAGCATAAATCAATGAACATTATTAGCTCGTATTTATTTATTTATTTATTGGTATTTTAGTGAAGCGCGTGTTAATTATTTAAACAGGTATTGAATGTGTAAATTACAAAAGCACATGTCAATATTAGCAGGAATAATATTTTACGTTAATTTCAATTTGGCACAGTATGACGTTCGTACTTGCGTATTTATCGCGTTATATCATACGAGTGATAATAGAATTATCCTTGATTATCATTATATTTCATCGAGCTTCATTATTCTATTTTATCTATTTAGCTGTTGTCCATTTTTAGCATAACAGGACTATTCTATTGATTATGACATGAAACTTTTATTATTGCATCTATTACTATTCCATTTGCGCAATTAATATTTATAGATAATAACGTATTTTAAGCTAAGTAAAGTATTATCAGCTTTTATAGGTTTGTAAAAAATGTACCTGAAATGTTTGCTGCTGTAATTAGCATTTATAGAAAATGCTAAAAATTATTAGTAGCTATCATCCCGTTTTATTGCTCTTCAGCACTTGTAGCCTAGCAGAACTTTGATTTATTATCACGTAAATTATGAAAGCATACCATCGGAGGATGCATGCGCTGCATAGGAATTAAATTGCGAGTTTGCTATGTGGAAATTAAATTGCACTTCTCTATTTGTTGCAGGCGCACTGCGTGCACAATAGACTGCTTCTTCGGCAATGCAGCAGACGACTCACGTCCGCTTCGCATCCGCAAGAAGAGAAGAAACAGTCGCTGACCCAGGTGTGTAAGAAGGAGAAGATTGCGCATCGTACCGCAGCGAGTACTTCGTCCTCCACGTCCACGTCCTCCGACAGTGACTTCGATGAACAAGGTGAGTGTCTTTTTTCTTATCTGTTTTGCTCGTTAAATTGTTTCTACATCTTGCCGATAATTCTGATGGGGAATCTGAGGTTCCTTCTATTTCCGACGTTGAATTTCCACGCGTGACTTTTGCTTAGCGGTCGTTTATTCATTTTAGTCGACTAGAAAATTGACTAAAGGGCGGCGTTCGCTGTTTACAAGGGTGACGGTTGTTTACACATAATGTTTCAGCTTAATTTACGCATTTTACACAAATTAATTTTTGGGTTACATGTTCCAAATACATCTCATTTATTACTCGTTCATTTTTCACGTTGGCAGGAAACTATTTGTTGCGATGTAGGTATTTATAAATAATTTGTGTAAAAATAACGCGTGGCGTAATTGGTGACCTGCATCTGATTGAAAGTTGCGCTAAAATTGCAGCTGACGCGGAAATGCGGATTTGAGTAAAAAAGTTTGGTTTTAATTACGACACTGACAGTTTCACAGTTTGCTAATTACTCTATTTTATCACGATTCGCGAGTAGTTTACGTGCAATTCAAAATATACGATAAAAGAATTTTAATTTGAGTAAAATTTAAAAAAATATTACACTGAAAGGCATCCAAGAGTGTAATTATGGAAATTATATAAAATTTTAATCAAAAATTTAATTAACTTTTCGTACTCGTAGCCGTTGCAGACTAGTTGAAAATACAAATGCGGGACTTTTATTGAAAAGCCATTAGGATTCGAAAAAAGAAAAGAAGCGTAGATAATAAAAGCGGATATTATTGAGCACATTTTGTCTTTATGGATACATTAAGAAGACATCATGGCAACATCAATAAAACGGGTGCAGTATCTGATGGCTTTTAGGCTTTTCCGCGTTCGCGCTTATAGTTAGTGTTTCATAGCGAGGAAAGGAACGTAAAAGAAAAGAAGTTTGAAAAACATTCTCATCTTTCGTCATTCTTTCGAAAGGACGAGGTGTTGGCGTTGTATGTGTGTCACTGGCGTATACTTCAGAGGTGCCCAGTGGAGTATATGCACGTGTATCGATTTTCCTCAACGGTGAAAAGCAGACTGGGGAAAGCAGGAGGGCGCGTTTCCCGTTTCGTCATTCCTCGCCGAAAGCAAACATGCTTGTCGTGTTTATCGCGCATATATTTGCTCTATCCGTGTGTGTTGCGTATGATGCATATTCAAAATGTTTTCAATGCACCCTACTTTATCTGCCACGTTTTGCATATTTGCTTGGTTTATGCATTTTTTGCTTTGTTATCAGGCTTGCATCTGGAGTGCTCTACAAATAGCTATTTTGTATTTTCCGCAGTAATTTTGATATCGAATCGCTGATATTGTTGATGTTGGATTTTCTTGAGGAGTTTTTATTTTCTAAAAGAGTTTTTATTTTCTCATAATGTGATTTTAATGTTTTTTAAATGAATTATGATTTGATTGACCAATGAATTATGTATAAAAATAATTAGGTTTCCTATGAAAATTCACTTAACGACATACGCGCGCGTAAAATAATTCATTTTGAATAATTAATTATTATTGAATTAATCAATGTCACTGCGATATTAGTAGGCAACAAAATGTCCTTAAATTAATTCATAAACTGGCTGCGGGGAATTTATAGAGCTTTTCAGTGGATTTTCTGCTGGCTCTGACAGTTTTTCGAATCGTGCCTACGCGCAGTTTAAAGGAAAACGCAATTAAACGCATGCTGCGAGAGCAGAAGTCGAAAGGTTTATGTTTTATTGCGAGTGAGTGCGTTTGCTCATTTGATTAGAGAGCGAATTTAGTAAATAAACTCGGAACAAGTCTTTGGATAAGTAGATTTAAAGCTGGGATTTCGCTGTGGTTTTCTGTTTTATGAGATTTCAAGCGTCGAGTTTTAGAATTTATCTGTATCGCAAGAAGTTGGAATAGAAACGCATCTTTGTCTTATGAAATCTGAAATTTTTATTGATCAGTCGTAAATTTCGGCAATTTGGCAAATAGCATTTGAAAATTTGGTGGAGCGAATAATAACAATTTACAGGGGAAAATAAATCACAATAGAGCGCAAACATAAAGTTAACACATAATGTTAAAGTCGTAAAATCTTTTTACGTTTAATGCCCATTTTATTAAAAATAAAATCCGGGCTGATAAATTTCGAAGTTTTCAACTTTTCTACGCGATTCGAAAGTATGTAGTAACTGGTTACATATTTTAAATCCTGAACAAGTTATAAATTTTCGTGAGTGTATCACGTATGCGGAAAATGTTGCAATTGACGATAGTACAACACGCGGGGGGCAGTTTAGAGGGCGGGCGTCTCGGAAAATGCGACCACTTACGAAGATATTCTCTATGGCGCATGAAGTGGAAAACTAGCACTCACTTGCGAGAAAGGAGCGCACTTGCCATCCTTAAGATATCCTTGCACCTCCGCCCTTTGCGCCGAAACATGAGACGTGGAGTGTTTTAGCTCCAGCGTGATCTACACAAATGGTTCACATTCGTTTTTGCGTCGGTTGTTTGCTTGCCGCATACTTGCCATCAATAAGCCTTAAAAGCCAGGATAAACACTTGCGGATGATCGGTTTCAAGACGTTGCTAGCAAGGTATCGCTGAAGGACTATTGATTTCTATTCTATGAGTGCCTGCTTGTTTTATTTATATATCAAATTGATTTTAAGATGAAGTAAGGGATTCAAGTGTTGTCCTTGCGATATTGTCTTCCCAAAAAATCTTGGAATTGCACAGAAAGCGAAAATGAATATTATTCTATCAAGAATATCTAAATTAAAAAATAGGAAAATAGGTGAAAAAGGTTTTCTTGTGTATGAGTAAAAAAGGGTAAAATTATATAGTGAAACATCAATATAAATGGCATGGACATTTCTTCCACCCTTACAGTAAACATATCGTAAAAGATCTTAAAAGCAATTTTCTACTTAAAAACTAGCGCTGCTTATCAAGCCGGAAAAATCGTTATATTCCTACATGTTGCACGACAAGTGCCAACCGAATGTCATTATGTAATGCGTCAAGGTAGTTGCAACGATCCAGGGGGTGAATTTTACGGGAAACCATGCTCTTCAACGTACCGTACTACCTACCTACTCACGTGTCTTTTGCCAAGCTTTTCGTATTTTCCTCGTTGGCGAGCTGAAAAACGAGTGGAAATTGGCATCATGAACCCACGCAGCGAATGAGCGCCAATGGGGTTATTACACTTTTAAACACGCGACTCCTCGTGAGACATTTCTTTCAATTTCACTAAGCACGATATAGGGTTATTAATAATAGTTTTTCTTTGCTTGAAATGCATCTAATTATGGCCAAAAACATTTGCCAAAAAAGCAAAATCATCGTGTTTCTCGTTGAATAACCACGGCAAAGAAATATTATTTTCTATAAAATTCATGGCATGAAGGAGAAAGGAATTATATTTTGTTAAACAAACACAAGATATATTTCAACGTTAAGAGATAGTGCATAACTTGATGCAGTTAGCACTAACGAGCACTTTAAATCTTCATTAAGTTTACATAATATTTTCTCGACTAGTGCTTCGAATAAATAGCATCCGTGCAACGTTATTAAGCACTCGAAATGCGCTGCTCCTGCAGATATTCATACTTCACTTGTACAACGAGTGGATCTAGGTATAGGTATTCGCTGCTATCACACCGGTTGATCTAGCGATGTGACTGTGGGAAATATTCGCGTACGTCAGCAAAAAATGCGGCCGGATGGGCGGCGATACGTAACCATCAGGGTTGAACATTAATAGTGAGGTTGGGTGGGAATGCTTACGGGAACGAAAACAGAATACCAAGCGTGAATCTTGTTTCCTGGAACGCGAATTCTTCATGTTGTTTATTTATGACTTGTGCTCCACATTTTTCTTGAAGGAATGTTTTGTTTCTTTTAATATAAGTACAGCGAATTTATTGCTGTGCAATTTCCACTTAATTTATTTTACTTTTACCATTTCACATGAATTTTTACATCTTTGTGCAATTTGTCCCCGTGGACCAATTCGTTAATTCCCCAAAGTGTGAAAATACCACACAACACTAAAGTGCCCTTGGATTTGAATAAAAAATATTCCCTGGAAGCGTTGGAAAAGTCAAGAAGAAGTTGTTTTATTATTTTTTACATTCGCTTTTGTGCTATTGATAACAGCAATAAGTTATCAGTTACTTCCTGTTTTTGGCCGTGTCGCCTAATAGGAGCGTCACGTAAAATGGTGAATGGGCGAGGAATCGATTGCGTTTCGAGGGTGGTTTGCAAGGGCAGAAGCCACAATATGTTTGCGGTTTATCAGGTCGTGATATCTTTCCATTGTATTTCCTGGCACTCTTAAGCATTTGATTCCGAGGTGTATTTATAGTGGTATTTTATTAGCTGTTTCTGATATTTCTGATACAAAACAGGGAATAACGGGGAATGCGGGTTAAAAAAAATAGCGGTTCTCAAGTGATTTATTATTGAGAGCGATAATACGCGCACTAAGAGGCAACACATGTTTTGTAATGAGATTTATGCGATAACAATGACAAATATTGACGGATTAAATGCGTATCAATTGTAAATATTGGATCGTAATCGAAGATGATTAATGATTGATTCACGAGCTAGTTATATCAGCTCATGATCTGATATTTGACGTTATTTCTGAATGAATTTGTTATGTCATTTATCTAGTACTACGGATTATTTAATGTTAGATAATATAGAGAGTGAAATCTGAAAAATAATGTTGATTTTTATCATTTGTTTTGTCGTTTGATAAGTGCGTTTATGTTTGGATAAACGATGAGTGGCGTATAAATTTTGATGGAAAATTAGTTAGTCAGCCGATTTGTTGTTTGACTGTTGTAGACGGTGCGGATTAAGCTAAAAGTAAAATTCGAACGAGAGCGGCGCCGAGCGATGCACTGCGACTGGGGAAAATATGCAGTAATCCCGCTCATAAGGCGCTGCGAAGCGATCTGAAAAGTCATAGAGAGTGAAACGAACTGAAAACGCATTCATTTGACTCGCACGGAGGCGGCAGAGGCGGCGGTGTTATAAATAAATTGCGACGCGTACGTTCCATCGTTCGTGTTTCATTTGCAAAAGGTTTCTTTCTGTAGTCGCTTCAAGAGCGAGTTTCACATCTTGTCAGATCACACGCAATGCAGATCCAGACGAGTCTTGCACTTGTGCCAAGATATTTGTAGTAAAAAATAAAAAAAGCAAAAATCTAGCGTTCTATTTATATTCCGGAATTGTGCAAATATTTTTCTATTGCTCTGCTATAAAGAGTAAAGCTGCAGTAAAAAGTCAGGAGAGTTTCAGGACAGTTTTCTATCTAGTTATAATATTTCGAGGAAATAAGTAAATGTCAAGTTGAATTCGATTGACTTAATCGTTGATTACTTAGGTGAATACAGAATTGGCACTTTGGATCCCAATTGCGGCTTGGTGCGAGCGTATGTAACAGACAGCCAGCCTACTATTGGTTAGAATACTCGATTCGAGCCGAATTTCATTAAGCGTCTCGCTAAATAAATCCGTACACGGTACGAACACATATGCGCGTCGGCGGCGTAATGTCAAATGCTTTCGTAGTTCGGTGGCTGTTATCCGAGGTAGACCGCAGGACTACCGCATCCCGGAATGAAATCCAGGATACAAATGTGGCGGGCGTAGAGAACGTTTTCTCATTTATTGGCTTCGCCCAGGAGTATTAGTAGTTAATCCAACTTGTAATGAAAGAAGATGTTTTTCTTGTATTCTCTTCAGAAACGAATCCCTTCTTGGATATGTAGGAATTTATTCAGTTAGTTGCGGATAGATTTCTAGTAATAATTAGAATTATTGAGTAAAGTGTTGAAGAAAATTATGAGGAAAATTGGCGTTGAGAAAGAATAAAAATGCAAAGAAGTTCTAGTGAATTTTCCGACAAAAACGTAAGCACAATTAATGTACCACTTTTGCAACAGACAGAAAGACGTCAATTAGGTGAAGTGCACAAGCATTTTGCACTTCTTGCTGATTTTAGCCTTTTGTTCACTACTTCAACTAACTGCTTGATTATACTTTGTCTTTTGATTCTTGTATTTTCGCAGTTTTCATTTTACGTGCGTTCCTCTAACGTTTCCCTCATCAATTATGTTTAATTGCATTTCGATGATGAAACAAAGTTTTCATGGCGAAGAATTTGATGGAATTTCAACAGTTTCTGCAAAATGAGAGCAAACTAATTGAATAAGTATGTAACGTAATGGCAAACGGGGGGCACTCTGCCAAAAAGTGCAGTTCAACATTGCGTTAATAATCTGTTGTTAGCCTTGTTCATTTGAGTGAGTTATTTCGTTCTTCCTTTTTCGCAGTGGTTGCTTACCGCAGAGTGTTCCAGTTCTTTTGAACGTTTTCAATGCGCTGCTGTTTTTCCCCGTTCGGGTTTTGCCAAGAGGATGACTTTTAATGCCGCAATGTCCTTTGTTGTCCGCGTATTCATTTCCCTATCGGGTTTGCAGCCGCCACGGAAGGCGCCGCTGGAAAGGAAAATGGAAAAAAGATGCATGGAAATTTATTGCGTGAATTTTGAACGTGCGCCGTATTTTAGACGTGAACTTGCAAACTTCTTTTTGTTCTTGGGATATAAATTTATTTTTAATCGTTAAATATGGTCGATAAATTGGAGCTGTTTTCGGGAACCAGGCCCATTTTTTATTTTTCTGATCGCACTGCATTAATTTTAATTACGGCAAGATTTGTGAAGTACAACCATTATTGCTTTTCACATAAAATTGCCTCAAACGCAGGCGGCTTTCATTAATTGCGCTATCGCTACGGACAATTTATTACGGTATTAAATGCAGGCTCTCTTTTGTTCACTGTAATTTGAGAGTGCATGGCGCTTTGGATATTTATTTTGAGAGGTGAATATGAATTCGAATTCTAGCAAAAATTTAGCACGTTCAAATGAGGAGTAGTAGAACAACTAAAAAATAGATTTATGATTAATTGGTTTTACGTTAATGCTATTTACTAAATTCAGGTTTTATATTTAGATTTATGAGTGAAAACAAATTAAGAAACACATAAATTTCATTCAGAACATTATAAATGAGTTCTATTGCTATTTTTAATTTTATTGAGTTCCACACAGAATGTGGGAATTAACTGCATTGCCAAGAAGTGTGAAATAAAAATAGAAAGAGTCATATTTTTTCGGGGAATAACAAAGCAATTTGTAGATTAAATAGAATACTGGAACAATATATTGACGGAGATATAAATAATAGAAGAAAAATAAATTTGTCTGCGCAAATAGACAAGTTCTTTGTTACACGTGTTTTTCATTTTCATAAGTTTCGTGCAAACAAATATTACTTATAACTTTAAAGGGATTGCTTTTCTTAATGTTATCTGTAATTGCTTAAAATATCAAATTTTAAAGCAGGGATATTTGGTTATTTTCGAATTTTGGTCAAAATTCACCGGACACTTAGTGTATTAGACTGAGGTACAATCAAAGCATGAAATCGGTAATCACCTGTAGTGCAAGCAGGAGGTCATGCCAACAATATATTTGCTATAACATGCGGAAATTGTCAGTGCACAAATAGCTATCAAACCAACTCCTCATTTATGCTTGTAATTCCACTGCTCGTGCAACGTGTGTGCTTATGATGAGAGAATTCCAATAATGCGTTTAATTATTATAGCTCTGGTCAAACCCAGATAAGAATCGGTATTAATAAATAATTTCAATTGATTGATTGATGCAATATTTTCTGAAGTGTAGATTATAGGTACTTAAGTACGCACTCGCATTACGCAGTTTTTACAAAGGAGTTATTAGAGCGCTTATTAGATTTAGTATTCTCGACTTTAAGGGCTGGGTTGAAACTAAAGTGTTGGTAAACGCGTGGTCAGTATGTTATTAAGTTAATGCTTGCTTTGGAAGTTTCTAAACTACCCTCCGGAAATTACATGTATGTACAAAAATGCATTAATATTATGCAAAACTTTTTTGTTAACGTTGCTGGTTAAATGAATTTTTTTACGAAATTATAGTCATTAAATATAATTTGCGTGTGCCTTCAATGGTTTTATGGGTAATTTTGTTTTGATTTTGAGAAAATTGATAAGTAAGTTTACATACTTAGGGAAGTAAAAATCACTTCTAGGAAGTATCGATTGATTGATAGTAAATATTGAGTTTTGAGTTTTTAGGGCTATAAATTATTCTCTCTCGTGAACCTTTATTAGTGGTTTTAGTTTATTAATATCTGAAGAAATTTACTTTTTGGAAGGCATAGATTTACTCGGGGTTTGCTTTTGTCAAAAAGTCAAAATTTTTGTGGCTCCAGGTGGTTGGTGGTTGCATGAATAAATGAAGCGAAATAAAGCATAACGTGGTTGTCCTCTCATGCAATATAAAAGATGTTCACAATACGTTTGAGATATCTCCACATTCCTGTTATTTTGAACAATGCACCAGACGCTATGCACTCAATTTCTCCCAGTATCCAGTATGTCAGCAGGAACTCGTGGGTCGGCTGAACAAAAGGATGATTTCCATGCAAAGGTTTCTCATTTTCTATGTGCCTTCTTTTCGTCCTTTTTCGCCCCTTGCCTTTGTTGTCGGTGAAACAGCTTCTCTGGCTTTACGCGGAATGCCACTTCTACTTTTTCCGATGACTGCAGGTGAAACAACAAAATTTAGTACCCATCCAACCCTTTTGTTCCTGCTCAAACAATTGTGAAGGATGAAATGGAATTTTTATTATGTTTTCATTCAATTCACCATCAACTTTCCAACAATTAATTATAATCAAACAAATTTCATTTATCGCAAAGGGTATTATAAAAATACGTCTAACGAGGAGAAATTATTTTAGATAAAAGTTCAGTAATTACACCATTTACCTGAGCTGATATTAGGTGATAAATCATAGGAATTTATTAATAATCACGCGGTGACCTACTTATTTATGTACTCGAGATAAACTCAAGATGTAATATTGCAAAATTCACTTGATTTGGTTTTCCCATAAACGTTTAAGCTTGTTTACTACAAACAGACGTAAACTTTTTGAATTGGAAAGATAAAACCTTAGTTCCTTTGTAATCTTTGCTACAAAGCGTTTACAACTTCGTTTTTTCCACTGTTCATAAATATGAGACTCGTGTTTGACGAGTAAATGAAATCTCGCCAAAGGAATATTCTAGCGTTTCTTATTTCTTTACTGAAGCCTTTATTGCATTAGTATTCAACAAAATATTAAATCGCGCATTACGTCCTTCTTCGGCTTCATTGTATTCTAGGCTAGATAAAAGATGTATAAATTTCGGCAACTATCTATTTGCTTGGAAATTTGCAAAGTACGTCTTGGCGCAATGCCAAAAAGTGGTGCAATCGTTGCAGCCACCCATGAATTACACGTCAAGGGAGGCGCGTTAACTAGTTTGCGAATTTATGAGTAGTCTTGGCATTCAGCACTTGGCGTTCAGTGTCCAAGCAGACAAATATTTTGCGGGCACTTGTAAAATTCTGTGTGTTTCAAATTCATGTGAAGATTTCGCTCGAGGCTGTTTTCCTTCTTTGCCGAGTAAATCTATAATGTGTGCGCATGGTTCTCGTGTGTGCTTGCTTGCCAACGAAATAAATCGAGCACATGCTTTCAGTCGATTGAATTTTCTTACAATTTCGATTGCTAATGGATTACATTATGGAAGTGCATCGAATGTAAATTGCATTTGGGGGCTGGAGGGCGGAATTAAATTCAATTGAACATTTCAAAGACTAATTGAAGTTGCGCAACTTTTTTGTCATCAATTATTCACGGGACATTTAACTTTAGTTCAATCGGATATTAATTTTGTTTTCATAACTTTTATTACAAGTGCTGTTGAAAAATTTAGTCTGGGATTGAAGTTGAATTTAAACGTTATTGAATTTTAAATAATAGTAATTTGTGCGGTGGGAAGTATATTTCAAGTTCTAGGAATATTAGGAGAAACAATTAAAATTTCTTATTCATTTGTCAAACCACAAGCAGACATCAATTTTGTAATCTATTAGTATGAGGAAGTGGTGTAGGAATGTCGGTAACAAAACATCACTCGTTGGATAAGGGTTAAAGTTATAATTAATGACATAGTCTGCACGACGTTTCCAATTTGCCCATTATGAACTACTGTTAGACACATTCTGTTTGCACACGAAGCAACAATATCATTATCAACTTTCGACATGGTCTTAGCAAACATGGAGTGATGAGAGAGTGAGTCTTCCACTCGCATGCCTAGCTTTAGCCTACCCAAACATTGTGATTATTTAATTGTTCGCGAAACTACTCACTATTCTGAAGTGACAAGTTAAATCATGACTTGGCTTAATGAATCATAAAAAGTATGCGGTGTTTATGTAATTGCGATAAGAAATAGGCGTTTATTTTAAGAAATTAATTGGATTATATACAAATCTATAAAATTGGTTATCGACTATCGGGAAATACATGATGATAGTAATTGTTATAAACGTTTAAAAATAATTAACACATCATTAACGACTAGGGAGTAACATAAAATATTTTCTTCGTTGCATTTTTGGTTCTATTTCTGCGCTTAGTTGGCGATTTCGTACGGTTCAAATTCCATATCTTCGCGTTTCGGTTTTGGTTTAATCTTTTCGTAAAAATCATAACATATTTTCGGCTGGGTTTTTGCATTCTGCGTATTGTTATGAGTGTATGTTATACCTGAATAAGTTTTATTATCATCGCGCATTTCGCCCCATTGAATCAATCGCTTCGTTTTCATTTCTTCGCCGATTATTTTCGGTGAGTTTTCCATCGAGTTGCCATTCACGTTGTGATGGTTATTCATAACAATATTATTGCACTTATCGTTATTATCGTTATTATCGTTAAGGGTATTACTGCCATTACTCAAGCCTTTTTCACGCTCGTGCTTCGTGTGATTGCAATCGATTTCACGTATCGATTCATTGATATTGTTCTTTTCAACTACGCTCTTCGCGTAGTTGTTCTTCTGATTATGCTCATCAAGTATCTGTTTTTGCTTATTAATGAATTTATTTCGGTATTCACTCAAGTTTTTCGTCCCCACTAGTTCGAGGCGACTGCTGCAACTGTTGGATTTAAGTAGTTTGAATTTCACCCCTTGGTAGGTGGATTCGGGAGTTGGGCCATTGTTATGTTGTTTTGGGGTTGGTGGATTGTTAGATTTGCATCGACAATTGCACGTACATTTTTGATTCTGTATTTCATCCATGATTGCTTTGGTCATTGCGGGTGGTTTACGCTTGCTGGTCATTCGCCCGCCGTAGTAAGTAACAGTTGTTCCGCATTCCCGGATTTTCTCGAGGATGTCTTCGCTGACGTATTCGCAGCACACGTCGTTTTCGAGTTCTTCATCACATTCGGAAATGTTTGAACTGCCATCGCTCGCTGAGCAGCGGTCTTTATCGGGGTCTACGGGACGGATATATTGGACGGTTTGTTTGGTTAAGGAATCGAGGTTTTTGGAGCTTTGCGAACGCGGCATTTGACCTTCGAATAGTTGCCGGACTTGTTTTACTGTATCGGGCGTGGGGAGTTCATCGTCGTTCACTTCGCGGTTTACGCGGATGGGGTGGTAGAAGAAGTGTTTACGAAGACCACTAGTTTCATTGCTCGCTGGGGGTTTGCCAGGCGTACGAATGAATTTGGTCACTTTGTTTGTATGCGAATTGTTCGAACCGACATATTGGATGTTTGTGCGGATTGGTTCGATTATTACAATATTGTTATCGATAAGAAGCTCCTGGAAGGAGTAGTCTTGGAGGTATTGCATCAGTCCATCGAATTGGGACTCTTTGTCGCATTTGGCAAAGATTTTCTTCTGGAACAAATCGGATTTCACCACTCTATAGCGGACATGATCAAATTCTGGTTCAACACTTTTGGTTTTCTTGACGTATAATTCTTTGTCTTTTGTGTTTTCTTCTTTCTTTGGTTTAGCCACCTTGGTAAGCGTGGATATTTGATGGTCTTGCTTCTCAGGCTCAATTAATTCGACTGTGTTTGGATTAAGACTTTCGAAGTGATTGTCAAAATAGGGATTTTCCAGAAGTCCTTGCTTGCTGGATGCTTTTTGCAATTGGGCATCGTTGTTCTCGAAGAATTGTTTGGTCATTTGGACTTTGGATGGAGGACGTTCTTCCTCTTTCATCTTCGTTTCTTCGGGCTGCGGTTCGAATTTCTTCTTGACCTCTTCGATCTTGGTCTGCATTCCAACGATTTTGCATTTTGGCTCGTTGAGTGGAACTACTGCGGGTTCTTCTTCGTCTTGAGGGTTGTTTTCTTTAACGACCATGTTTCCCCAGTAGTTACGCATGGTGTTGATCTTCTCTTGGAATTCTTTATTCATGTTCGGTTTATTTGAAATTTTCGTGTCTTCGATTATCACTTCGACCTCTTTATCCCTCTGATACAAATCTTTAGTGTTGATTTCCTCGCCGTTGACAATAACTTTGGGATTAATCTCACCCTTGGTTATGGTCTCATTCATTGACTTGACCGCGTCGACGAAGGTCTTATCTCCCTTTGCCGATTTCTTCGCCTTGGGGATCTTGGAGATTTTCAATTCAAAGTCAACGGGAATGGAGCTGCTCGCCGTGACGTCGAAGTGGTTGCCGATGTTCACAATGAAGCGATTCGTGCTCACGTCCGATGGGGATTTGGTGAGTTTCTCACACTTTCGCAGTTTGCGATCGATTTTCTCACACTTTTGCAAGTTTTTGCTGACGGTGATGTCGGGCAAGGAAAAGAATTGATTTTCTGTCAAATTGCTCTTCTTTGGCTTGGTGACACCGTCGTTGGAATTGAATGCTCGCGAGATGCGTTTACTCAGGAAGTTCTGCAGGGGTTTCTTGGATCCTTTTTGGGTCTCGAGGAATTCTTTCAGATAATTATGGCTGTGCTTTTTCGCCTCTTTGACGTCCTCCTCGTCGCTGGTTTGCGGTTTCTGTTCGGGAACGCGTACCACGGTTTTGAATTCTTCCTCGTCCGCAAGGATGGATTCCTCGCAAGGCACCTGGATGCTGGTCTTGTTCAAATCTTTGTCGGCAGCGCTGACGGGAATTTCATCATATATAGGATTCGCTTCTATATTTGAGAATTCCGATTTGCTTTCGTTGCCATCGTATATGTGGTGGTCATTTACTTGCAGTTGTTGTTGCTGCTGCTGGTAGTGATTTGAATGGGAATGGGGTGTTTGTGGCTGTCCGGCGTGGTACAGCGACTCACACTTTTCCGGCTGCAGCTCTTGGACGATGGGCTCCTCCACCACGATGACGGCGGCGGTGGCAGGGTCGTGGTGTTGCTGCCGCTTTTCGGAACTAACCGGACCGATTTGCTCAATCGGTTCGTAGTACTTGGGATCGTAGTCGGACAAAGTTGAATCAGACTCGTAACCATTCGCCGCCCCTGATGAGAAATTCGGTAAACTGCGTGGCTTCACGTAACTTTCCGCCTCCTGGCTGTAGTACGGTGTATTTCCGCGGATTGTTCGTGGCTTGCTTTGCATGTAGTGTTCCTCGACTTTATCATAAAGTTGACTCTTACTCAGGACTATGTTCTCATCGTATGAAATATTAGCACTTTCCGGATACAGAGAGCTTTGTCTGTACTTGGAATCCCTGGTAAAATTGCCCACGGAGATATTATCTGTGAAAGACACATCCGTATCGCATTTGCTGTCTGGGTAGTAGTTGGGAAGACTTAGACCACTGTCTTCCGTGTGCTGGCGATTTGAGTGTCCTTGTTGCGGTTGCGGTTTGTAGCTGGCGGCGTCGTGCTCCAGACTATCTAATTCGGTGGTACTCTGCAAGGTGCTGATCGTGGGCAGGTATTGGGATGCGGATATATCCTCCCGATACTTGAAGCCTGGATGTTGTTGCGGGACGGCGTATTCGAGCCCTCGTGTCAGCACACTGAGGGTGCTTTGGTCGGTGTAAAGACTCTCGTGACTTAAGCCACGATGCAATGAATTTCTCGATGAGCTGCAAGAGTGTGGAGAAGACTAAATGATTAATTAGCTCGCACGAATTGGATGTATTACTTATTATTGCATCGATCGATTAGTTTGGCGCGCGGTATCAATTGCGAACGGCGCCGGCTGCGTCCTGGATTCGGAATCTCAAGATTCGTAAAGATATCCTCCCTGGAGATCGCGAGAGAGCGACTGCGACGTAGTGTCGATTCGGGTGGTTTGTGCTCGCCCAGCGGGTGCGATGAAACGTTCTCCAAGCTACCCTGAAGCAGTTTCTGACGGTGGCGCTTCGTATACGTTTGGTCCTTGCGGCGTGATTGATGATGGTGTAGAAGCGCCTGGCTTTTGTGCTCCTTCAAGGAGGAGCGTTGTTGGTTTAGGCTATTTTCACGATCTAACCTGAAAGTTTATTTGTTTGTATCATTCTATGTATTGCAAGTACTAATGTAATTTTCTTTGTTTCAGGTAAGCATTATTTCTTCTTCGTCCTCTTTGCGTAATCACAACACAATTGATTCTTTTGGCGCCAGCGTATTGCTCAGGTAAAGAAATACGAATAATACGAATAAAGTTGATAAACTTAGAAATACTTTCTACAAGACGACAAAACAAGCTCACAAGTTTGTCGTTGTTGAAGATGTCTTTATAATTTGTTTGTTCGCGCGCGCAATTGGAATTTACGACGGTTTTATGACGAAGTTGCACGTTCAGCAATGTAGGGCAGAGCGTCATGTGCAGCTCATTTACAATATTTCAACAAATTCGTACAATGCGCAAAATTTTCGTAAGCGTAAATAATTCGATTATATTCGCGACGCCATGTTATCGAAACCTGCGGATTTCATTTGTAAAGTGTCAATTACGCTTGGCTTGCTTTCGTTATGCGTTTGCGTTAGAGTAAGTTTGGGTACAGGTGGTCTCGATTGGATGGGGAAGTAATTTATCGAAGGAATAATGATGAAATACGGGATTTAACTGTATAGCAGTTATTTATTGTTTGTTAGCCCATGGCACGAGCGTAATGTACAAACAAAATATAAAGCTTTTATGACATTGTGCGAAATGGCGAGCCGCATAAGAACTGTTTCGTGTGCCGCTGAAAAATTTCTATTTCCCTGCGGTTTATTGACGCGGTTTTGTAACATTTCGTTTGATTTAAATTTGCGTGAAAACTCTACGTCTGCTCATAAAATTTCACAGCGAACAATGCCGTAAAAGTATTGAAAATTACATTTTGCCTGAAAATTTAATTTTATTCATTGTTTTATTATGGCATTATGCGTGGAGTGTTCCCTTAACTTTTCGTATAAAAAAGTAAAATTTTTTCAAGGCATTCGTCGTGGAATGTGTAAAATTTGAGTTCGCGTTTAAGAAGCATAAATTCAATGGGCCATGAATAGGAATTGACACCATTTCTCTCGTTAGCGAATTTTATGCGGTGCTAGGTAAATGCAGAGTTATTTTAATCGAATAGAACGAGCGCAGTCAATATTTGCATTTGATTAGCAAATAGGTACGTGGTTAACGAGGCGTTCTTTAATCACTCAGTTTTCGGTTAGCGCTAATTAGAAAAGCAAAGCAAAATAGAGCCAGACGCGTCGTTCGCACGCGTCTGTAAATTGCACGCGAACTACAATGGAAACTAACCGCGAAAAATAAATACTTTACGTCATACGCCTTGACTCTTAGAACTGAACTCACAATTGTATTGTTGTACTATTATTAATTTCCAACGGGTTTTTATTACGTAAAAGTTCAAGGATCATTTATGAAATTACTAAGAAGTCGAAATATTGCAATAAGTTTAATTAAAATTAAGGATGATTTACGAGGAAGTGAATATTTGATTTTTAATTTATCTACCATTTTTCTCTCTCTCTCGAGAGAGAATATTTGAGGCGATAAGAGAATTGAAGTAGTTGCGCTATTATAAATTTATTCCATGGAGATTTCACGTCCAGTTTAGTATCCTGAAAAAAGCGTACGAAATGGAGACACTTAAAATGCACGGAAATTAATTCCCCTCTCAAAAATAAAAATGCTCCCGTGTTGGCCAAGCACTCGCGCGGTTTTTTGTTTGTTATTTGCTTGTTTAGTTTCGCCTGTTCTCGCGTTGCTGCAGGAATTACAATTTCGCTAATGAAAAAGTCAGGGACGAGCATTGGTAAAGTGTTTCCTTGAAGGGTGAATTGCGCTTGTTTGGCGGTGATTTCTTGGAAACGTCTTCTTTGAAATATTTCGTGAAATTACAAGCTGCACACTAAAAGAAAAATCAAATAACTCTGGATACAAAGAAGGCAAATAAAATGAAGTAAAACTAGGAAATTTCAGCGTGGAAAGAAGGATTAATGAAAAAGTAATCTATAAACGAAATTCTTTTGATATTTTTTTCGTTATGGTGTAATGAAGCAAACGCGTTTTTAGTCACTAATGCATTGCTTGACTCGTTTTTCTTCGGGTTACAATTTTCAATAAAGTTGCAAATACGTCGCGCGTTGAGACGGTGATAAATGATCGCATAAAATCGGGTACGTCATGAATGATTAGCTTGGCATTTGCTATCAACGTTTTTCATGTTTATGCAGTCCATGCGCAACTATCAATATCCGGTTAGCTTGCTTCTTCCTTGGCGTAGGGTGGGATTGAGTCATTCATATGTTGCGCGAGCGATAAATTGAGCGGTTTGCAAAATTGCACGTTATTAAAACTCATACAGGAGCGAGCGCTGAGAATGAAAGGGCGATTATTCGTGAAATTGCCGAACGTACGTACGTTTTGGTGAGACAGACAGACAGCGCAATGCGGAAATTCAATCTCGCTCAACTTTTCCAATTTTACGTCGTGCTATTGCCGTTGCCACCAAAAGGCAGCGAATCGCGAAAATGCATTAGGCGGATGGCAAACGTACCTAACATACTAATACATTCGGTCATTCAGTTCGCATGCTTCACTGCAACCGCCCCCGCAGGCGCTACGATTCGACATTTGCAACATACTCAATTTTTTTCATGGGGCGGATTTGCGTTTTTCCGATTTATCATGTTCGCACGCGTCATCACATGTGATTCAATTACTGTTACGTACCCAATTCACTTTTCCTCGGTGAATACGCATTTTTTTTTCAATGCGGTAAACTTTATTTGCTCTTAATTGAAGAGTAATTTTCATTATTTGTAGAATTTTGCTACTGAAGAAATATTATTTAAAAGAACAGTAGGATTTTGAAATTTGGTCGTTATAGGTGAATAGATAATTAAATAACTTTCTCGCTCGTTATAAGTGAAATTCATTAGGTTTGTAAATTATACCAAGAAAAAAAAAACAAATAATTGAATTTTGATGATAATTTTTCATAAATATTAATTCATCGAAGTAATAAATAAATCAAAGAGTACATTATTACATCGACGTGAAGAAAAATAAAAAGTAATTTATTTATTTACGCAATTGAAATAAATTCCATAAATTCGTGCTTGACAGCCATAAGGAAAGGCATTTCTTGTTACATCCGTGAAGAAATGAAATGCGTGAAAAGAAATTCAAGTAATTCGATTCAATTTCTCATGCTCAATGAATTGCGCGCTACCTCTCAATTCTTATTACAACTTAATCAGCATCAAAGGTTTTTCTGCTTTTAAGTCTTATTTTTCGTTGCGTATCTGATTTAAATTTCCCTTGGGCATCAAATAACATACGAAAACTTTTATTTCATATTCGTAATGATAGGTAAATAATAAAATAAGTAATACTTGAGAAAATATTATTTATATTTGTTCGTTTCTACTTCTTCTCTTTTTTTTTATTTGCACGAAGAAAACGCATTCACTTTCATTTTCAGTTCATTCTCGGCTAATTTGTGGAACGCAGAAATTAAGCCCGTAAAGACACAATGCCCTATTTTCCTCCATGTACCATGCACTTTTATTCTCATCCAGTTTCCGCCCTTTATTCGCGCGCGTGTTAAAGAAACGGATTTTTATCCTTATTTCAGTCTTTATCTTATTCTTATTCTTCGTGCTTTTCATGCGGTTTGCGCTCAACACGAATTAGACCTTTGCGTATTTCTTTTTGTTATCATATAATAAAAATGATGGAAGCTTTTCGAATATAAGTAGACGTCATTTATGAATAAGTTCCCTTATCATAGTAATAATAAATACAACATGCATAATTAAAAATATTGCTCTGAATTCATATTAGTGAAAAATCAGTAAAAGCACAAAGGTAAACTTTTTCATAATCTCCACAAATGCAAAAAATGTATTATCATCCCCGAAAATTTCGCCTTTGATGATAAAAGTACAAAGTACGTTCCCATTTTCACAATGGAAATGTTGTATTCATAAAATGAATGTAACAGAAGTATTATACTAAGTCCCGTTTTGCGTATTCGTTTTTATCATCAGTCAGCTTTTCACTTTCCAATGAAAAACGCAAATACGTTGTGTAATCTGAAGAAAATCTAAGCGCAGCGTAAACTGCAAATGTGTATAACTGCTTCGCGGTTGTTTAATTGCACACAGCAAGCACACAGTTTTTAATTAAAATTAATGGCAACTTTTATAACACTTTTTCCTCAAGTGCGGTTGCACAATTTTGTTCTGCATTTAACTCGCACCACACAGATGCAATAGTGTTTACTCTAATTAAGAAAAAAGCGCGGATTTAGTTTGTTGTGAATTGCGTCATAAATTAGGCACACTAAATCCAAGAAAAATCAACGTAAAGTTGACATTTTTACAAGAGTGAAGAAATTATTTATTAACTTTCACTCACAGTTCCAACCATAGGTATTACTTGGTCGTATGTACTTGAACATTTGCAAACAATGAACGTGTTTTATTATTATTCAAACGCACGTTTCGTTCACATAAATTTTTAGTGGCAAATTTAAAATTGAATTATTAATTATTGTGGTTTTTCCATTCAATAATAATTATCCATTATTTTAATGAGGCATTACGAAGATGGGAACAAAATTGCAATTAATCAATCATACCTGTTTTGAATCGTAATCCAGCAACAAAATATAAACTAAACACAAAGTTCACGGAAATTTTTATTTGTTACGAAACATAATGCAAAACGCGAATTAGGAATAAATTGCACTTTCGATAACAACCACGGCAATTATGGTGAATTTGAATTTGTTGTATTGTCAAAGGAAGCAATTTAACAGCACGAGAGCCATCACCAAACTGAGAGAGGAACGCGTCGAACACGCTGAGTAATAATATTCATGGTTCGCCTACCATGAGTGCAGAGTATCATTGGGTACCTTGCGTTTGTTCATGGCAATAATGTCGTTTAGGTGGTCGCTCGCCACTTCCCGCGCACGCTCGCCGCGAATTGAATAAAGAACTTGAAGCATCAGCGGCAATCGCAAGCACCAACAGCCGTTTGTCCGAATTTACATGTTGGCGGCGGCATGTGGCACGGCGCGACGCATTCAACTATAGCACGCGCATTTGTTTGGCGGGCAGCGAAGCGCATCAAATTCAGCGTGAAAATTGTCCGTTGCACTCGATGCAGAAATTCGCCGAGCTGTTTGTGACGTTGTGGTTTGCAAACGAGCAAAACAACAACAACAACAACAACAGCACTAGCAAGCTATTGTTTGGAGATTTTTAACAATTTTTTATTGTACGTCATTGTTGCATCGAGTTCAGTTTTTTAAATTTTATTTTGAAATGGAAATCGCAATAAAACAATCGCTGTTTTAGCACGAATAAAAATAGAGAAAAGATTTATTGTATTTGGCAATTCGGTCGCTATATACGCAATGAATTCTGATGGATTTGTAACGAATCAATCAGAACGCAAGTCGTAATAATGAAATTGCTGTCTCTTTAACAATTGACATTACGTGCGTTACGACTTGGAATTTTATTATATAAAAATTCGCGTTGAAAATATTTGATCGCGTTTCATGCAGAAAACCGATATTTGCGGAGATTATTATCTTGTTATTTCTTTAAATTTGTGTAATTTACGTAATAGATTTTTCTCTCGTTGCGTCTCTCGTTATTGCTGTCTCTGATGAGGTGAGATTTGAGCTAATTCATTACAGATACAATTTGTCTAATTATACACGAAATGGTCATTGGATAACGACGTGTAGTTACGTGTACGTGTAATGCAGATGCGAATTACATACAGCGCTGATTTGTCAAATTAACTGGGGAAGTAAAGTGCGCACTGAAGTGTGGAATATTTAGAGGAGAGAATCATGTGTTGTTCCTGCTCATATGCGTGTGTTACTGTAGTATTTATAGAGCAATTGATAATGCGGAAAATGTACATTTGCACGCAGTGATTAAGCGTGAATTATAAAAATTGGGAAGAAAGTTTGCGTCTTGAGGAATCTTGAGGAAGTTGAATAGGATGGTTGGTTAGTTATGCGATATCATGAATTATTCAATAAGCCATCTGTTCTTCTTTGGCGTTTATTTGTTTCTTCGTCGTTCTTGAATGTTTTAAGACAATTGTGCCATGTGCCATGAAGATGGAAATCTTAATTTGACGGTTAAAAAATTTTCGATATTTATCAATTGACTTTTAAGATTCGTTAAAATTAAAAAATTCAGCGATATTTAAATTTATTTCTTAATAAGAGAAAATTATGTTTTATGAGTTTTGCAATATAAAACTCAAAACACATTTTTCGAATGAGGAAATAGGAATTTTTTAAATTTAATTGCTGAATTTTGTTGAACACAACTTTTTGCTGAAAACATTTATGAAAATAATGTTCACTTAACACAATTCCATTTTCCCTCAGGTAATGCACCTTTTTGCAAACAAAGTTAGTTTCGTTTTTTCATGACGTGTCAAAAAGTTTTTCAGAGTGGAGCAAGCAACGTTGACGTATTGAACAATCGTTAGGCATTTCCGAAGAGAAAATCTTATTTTAAACTCGATTACGGAAAGCTGAGCCGAGTTTAATAAATGCTTCCAGTAACTCCACTAAACGTATTCGCGTTTTCTTCTAATTTTGCCAATTACTTACTATTCTTTTTCGGCGATCAGTTTTTAATATTTAATCGATTCTCAGTAATACCTAAGTGTGTTTGAAAATTGAAAACTTATTTCATGCAGCAACATAATCGAGAATATTTCCCTTTAATAATGCGTATTCTTGTAAAAATGGTCACACGTATTTGAATTGAACAGCAGGAGGTTGAGACGACTCGAGAGAAATTCCCTTTGGTTCCAACTCTATTTCCTTGCATACGAGATTCGTTCAAATACGCGTACAAAACGCACAGCTGCGAAGCGTTATTTCCTTCGAGAAATTCCCTTAGCCCTTTCAATCGATTGACATACATACACACAACATTTCCGCATTTCCGCCCGAATAAATCAATTTCATTTTAATGATATTTGCGTGCTTTATTGCTTTCAATTTGAATGCTTCCAAGGTGTTTTCTTAATATAGTGTTCCACTTCAATAAAATAAATTTTAACACGGTACAAAAGTAATAGTCAACTTTGATTGCAATAGAGCTTTTAGAAACAACTATTACCCCAAAGTTGACATATTCACGAAAATAGCTGGAAATGTGTTATGATTATTAGAATTTTAAATGACGATAAAAGGGAAAGTAATTAAGGAAACAATGCGATTTATTACAATTTGATTAAATGAAATAACTTTACGTCTCGGAAGGAAGTTTGCAAGTTTGTAAATTCAATTTCGTAAAAGGTGCACGCGTTTAATCGCGGTGGAGATTCAGCGAATTTCGCTTATTTAATAGGTTGGCATGAGACGGAAATGCAGGTAAAAAGGAAGTGATTAGATGAGCTCTCGTCCTGCTCACGTGGGTATTTCTTAAGTGCGCCGCGTGCACACATAACATCTCGAGAAATGTGACGTCACTTGAAGGACGATTACAACAGACAGCACCGTACACGAAGGAGTGTGTTTGATTGCTTCGCAGTTGACTTGACGTGGATTGCATAACACTAATTCAATTTGTTTACGAATTGCTCGAATCGAGTGCACTTCCTGAAATTTAATCTTGGCCGGGTAATCATCATCAAGGCAATGACGACTATTTCAACAAATGACGTCTCTGGTTATTATACGTAATTATTTTGAATCAACTTGAAAGGTATAATAATAATACGGCTGCATATACTAGAAAAAAATAATAATGAAAAAGAGTAAATTAATAGCGTCTTAGGTATATTTACGTTGGCAAGCTTTATGCATTTATAATAATAAATAAAGCATTTGCTTGATAACACATAATAATAGATAATTATTAATAATGTGGTATGGCGGTGAAAAGCACAAGAAGAAGGACATGAAAGAGATTTATAATCAATTATACTTGCTAATTTTATGCAAGATTTGATTCTTTTACGACGCGTTATTATGCTTGAAATGAAGAAATTGCTTGATTTCAATTCAAGAATAAGTATCATAATTAGCAGTGTTTGACTTTGGAATTGAGAAGTATGATAAATTGTTGGATGTAGAATGAAAAGCAATTTATGATTATTTTTTTTTTATGGAAAAGAAGAATTAGTTGTCACTTGAGCAAAGAGCACAAGGTCTTTGATGATTTCTCTTGTTTGTGTTGCTTTTTATTATTGTTTGAGAAACCTTGAAGAAGCAACAAGCATTTATTTCACATGCTTAGTATTTGATTGTATAATAAATAGTACAAAGCGTACTTATTTTGAGGCATTATTGTTATATAATGTAATGCGAGTATTTTTGTGAAAAATATTTCAAATGTCAATGATAGAAGACACGCAAAAGTAAGCAGCAGTTAGGAGTTTGGGTAATATTTGAATTGAAAAAGTAATATTTGAATTGGTATTTTGTTTGGTTTATCATAGAAATTTAATTAAACGAGGAGATAGATTAACTGTAGAGGTTTCGGGAATTAATTAATTATTTAGGAAAAGACTTTGTTCCATTTAGAAATCTAATATTATGATATTGCAAATGCTTGCTATTTTGATTAGGCCATAAACAAAATGCAACGTTAGGTTTTAATTTATTCAGCAGTGTTTACTGCACTTTTGGGTGACAGGTTACTGTTTATGAGGTTACTGCTTGCACTAGCATTTCAGGAACAAGTTTTAGTAAATAGCAAATTAACTTTCATACTGTCATTAATTTCAACCAAAATTATGTTGGTTGTTACGTTATAATGATATAACTGCAATTTATTATCATGATTAATTATATTTAGTTATTAAAATCCGGGCAGTATTCATAGACATTTTTGCATATTTAACAAGAGTTTATTGTTCGAGGAGTAGAAACGAGCGGGAATACCAGTTTGTTATAAAAAATTACGACGATTCCGTGATACTGCCACTATTCTGCCAGTTTCGCCGGATATCCGGGGTTGGCAGACCGATGCAATTGGATAAATACAAAGTGCACCAAGTGCTAATGCTCGCTGGTACTTGAAATAGAATTTTCTAGAGTGCGGAATGTCGATGCGCCATTGCTGCTGCTGGCTGTTTGCATAAATGTGCACTTTGTATGTGGCTAAATTGTGCGATAAATGTAACAAATTATCAACGGGATAGGCTCATTTTTCGGGGATTATTTGCGTTATTTACATTTGAAATAATGTTGCCTGAACAATGATAAATAGTGATTGAAGCACCTCATGTACGGGTTTGCTTTTTTCGTTAGGCTTAAAATTATTCCTAGCAAATACATCCAGACACTTTAACAATTTAATAAACATGAATGGCATAACAAAGGTAATAATTAATGAGTACAAGAACGCATAAAATAGACAATAAACTTTATGCTTTTGTACATTGTGCAAACACACTACACATGCATTTTTTTCCTTAGTCATTTTTATTTGATGATAGTCCCAGTCCGTTAACTGTATCTACTTCATAAACAAGCCCTGAAATTACACATCAACTCGGCTGTACTCGAAATGAACGGAACTGAAGTGCAACCAACACAATTACAATAAAATGCATGCATACGCCAAGTGAATATTCATTGTGTTGTATGTTTCATGTTTGATTACATGTAATGCACTTTAAGTTTATGCACATTGCACATGCATATATAGAAAATAAAAATTTCAATTTTTATTCGTTACTAACATTCAGTGGTAATATTCGGTCGGTAGTTTTGCGAGTATTTTGAATGAGATAATTGAATACACAACTAGAGTGAATAACATGTTCGTTAATTAACGCTAACATTTGTGATTAGTGATTAGCAGTACAGATTTCAGTATTTAATTAAAATTTAGTCGCAGTACGAATAGTGCAAGGGTATTCAGAGCGTATATAAGTATTATACGCATGCGGGATGCGTGTCAATAATGAGCATTCGTTTGCGATCGATTAACGTTAATTAAAACTTAACGCGCCTGTCGACAATCGAACCGTGGACTCGTTGTATTAATTATTGAGAGGATTCAGGATACGTTTGTGATACACGCAATTGAATATCATTAATAATTTAACAGCGGATTAAAAGAAGTATTCAAAGTAGGGTTAAAGGGATTTTATGAATTTTGGTGGGTTACAAAGTAATTTAAATCAATTCAACTGTTGAGAGAAAATGTGAGAATTTTAGGGATGCGCAATAAACGAAGTCGTAGTCGCTACGTCGCTATATCCGAAAGGGCTTGAATTTATAAATAATCATTATCGGAATATAATGATTTAGGTTTTGCGACTTAAAATAATAATATTAAGATTTGTGAAGCAGACAGCACTTTAAGTTATTATTTCGCATCTTCTTCACGTTCTTGAATTGAATTTTTATTAATCTGAACAGCACCTGTTACAGATCCATATTTATTCATTTATGTCCAGTACTAGCTTGTCTAGACTGCCAAAATGCGCAACATTTCAGCGTTTTTTCCCCCACGTGTAACACCCCAAGCTCGTCGAATACATAAGCGAGCACGAAACATCACTGACAGTTTGATATTTCACTGTGATGGAAAAATATTTCGGCGAAACACATGACGTGGGAGAAAAAGACGTGTACAAGCACAAGTAAAAAATGTTATTGAATTCAGTAATTCGCAGCATAAAAAGAAAAATGCGAGTACGCGCAACTATAAAAGTAAAATGAAGAAAAATGATAAGATGAAGGGGGATTTAAAAAAGGAATATCATTACAAAACTTTTTTATTATCGCTGTTTGTTCCCAGTTTTGAAAGTGCGGCACGTTGGGATGTAATGAGAGTGCTGTCAAGAAACAATGGAAAGAAATTTAATAATTATTTCTCCTGGGTTTTTATGCTATTGAGGTTTTAGTCGCGGATTTTAATTAATGTCCAATAAGTTGGACTGTCGCGCTATGTATAATTACGGAGATGACATAGTGCATTAATTAACTTGGGATTTAATTAGCGTTCTTGAATTCGCAGTCAATAAAGTTTCAAATGACGCGCAGATAGTTTCAGTTTTCCACGAAGCTTTCTTCTTTAGTTTTCCTCCTCGGTTAAGAGAAAATTTTCCATGTTTTAACAGGATTTTAGTAATGAATAAAGTCAGACAACTTTTATTCATGGGGAAGAAGTCAATTCATAATGAAAATTGTAATTACTTACTCTTATTTAATTAAAATTTTAATAATATAAAGCCTGTCGAATTTCTAGAAAATTAAATTCCTTGCAATGAAGTAAATTATTAATTTTAATATCTCCGATGAAAATATTACATTAATTTAAATTTATTAGTTAATTTCGTACATGAAGAGCATGTTTGCGTTTATGCATTAAAACACGTTAAACTAAAAAGATTTACAAGCACGCAAATTGTTTAAATGGTCCACATTATAATCGGCAGGGGAGTTTACGAATTACAACTGTTATTCCCTATAGATTTAGGATTGGTCTGTATTGGGAATTTGCGAGGATTTGGTACGCGTAAAAACACTTTTGGCGATTGTGTTACTATAGGCTAAATACATTAATCGCTGGTCTACGGTAATTGCAGCAATGCGCTCTGTAATTCTAGATAATAAAAGCTAAAACACTGGCTTTGCACATTAATTACGATCATAATTACGCATTTGATATATTTTGAATAGCTCCGCATTGCTTGGCTATATTTAAGTGGAGATGTTAACATGAAAATTCCATTATCGTGAATATGCGCAATTTAATGGTCTTTATCTCTAACAATTGCGATTGAATGATTTTTTATTTCGTATTATTTTATGTGTTGTGATTATTGTTTATTTTTAAGTATTCACTAATCAACTAAATTAACACGGTGTCTTCCTTTAGTGGGCTGTTTGAGATGTTGATATTGTTAACTTAAAAGATAAGAGAAGACACCCTGTTGGTTTGGTGTTGCTTGTTTTGTTTTGTCTTTGTTTGAGTTTGCTTATTGTTTGGTTTGTTTTGTTCTCTGCATGCGTTTTGCAGGAGGACTTAAGGCTGGTCGATGCTTATTGCTCACTGAAAACTGTAAATTGTTTACTTGCGAACAATTGCAAGTGCTCCAAACTACCAATGAACGTGTCGAGCAACACCAACAATTGCCAGCGCCGTGCGAGCGCGCTCAACGACTATTGCTGTTGCAAAGGCAGCAGCCTCAAGAACGCGAAGAATCGCCGCCGCCCCCCATCCAAGTGAACTCTTTTCCTAATACTCACACCTCTCACCACAACCACAGCCAGCGCCAGACAAGTAGTGATAGATTAGACCGGTTTCAAGCCAATGTTCAACCAGAAGAAGGTCAGTGTTTTATGTTTTATTTATTTTTTTATGTTTCTGGGATTTTGTGTTATAATATCAAAAGTTTCTTGATAATTTTGGAAACTAAGTGGAATTTGACTTGTAGAAGACAAAATGTAAAGAGGTAATTTCAAGGGTAATTAATTAACACTTGATGGAGAAGGTCGACTTGGGAATAATTAAATAATCGAGGGGTTTCGGTCGTCGCAAGAGTGATTGATTGATTTTAAATTGATTAATTATGGTTCAAGTAGAAAAGCAATTACAGGTGCAAAAAGCACATGTTGCTGGTGATGATTAAAATAGGGAAGAGGGTAGTACCGGAAAATACATACAACAGTACCTACTGTCTCACATCTCTGGATTTTATATGACAAACAATTTATTTGATATGCTCTTTCACATGTGATGTTCTAACGCCGTCGCTGAAAATGAAATTCACTAAAACGCTAAGTAAAACACATTATATTCCGCGCTTTCACGACATGATACATAATAATCAAAAATATATAAACATTCATGCAGGATGACTTACCCCTTAAACTCCATCGTTGACCACATCTTGGAAGGTTGGAAGAAGAAGTTGAACGAAAACACTACTAACTATTGAATAATTGGCTTTACCATTATGACTTTTGCTGACGACGTGCCTAAGCGTAGGCAGTTAAGCGTATGTGCCGTCTGCGGTGCAAGTGGATGGGTGTACCCCCTTGCGGCTTCGTCGCCCGAAAAAGTTGTAATGGTAAATCCAATTCTTTGATCTTTAGTGGTGTTTTCGCGATCTTCTTTCTTCAGCAACATTCCAGGAGTGATCAACGAGGAGGATTTCAACCGTAAGTACCCTATTATGGGAATTTTTATTTTTCTCTCTTACTTATTACAATGCGGTGATTGATTTGGAAATGTTAAAATTTGCCAGTAATGTTCGGGCCTTCTGCATATTTACTAGTATTAGTAATTTTTTTAATTTTGTTTTTAATTAGTAATAATTTATATAAAATTCATATTTAGTTAGCCTTTTGCTTAAAGATAATATAACAATTTCGTGGTAGTCAAGTTGAGAAAATTGTAAAAGTTGACAACGCAATATGAAATAGTTTGGGATATGAAATATTTTAATAGGCCAACAAGCGACGCGTTGAATTGCCGTAGCCGAGTGAGTTATTCATTGCATTATTTGAACAATAACAGCGAAGTCAGGAAGCGCGCGCGAAATTCCCCATCGAAAAGTCACTTTCAAAGTTTGGCGCGTTTGAACGGGTTATGAGCAAGTATTGTGTTTGGTGTTTTATATATCGTCATCCATACACATTCTGCACATCCGCCTCTAGGGAAAATCGGCTTTAATATCACTCGCCACACGTTGACTCGTTTTGTTTTTTCTGCGTTTTTACATTGTGCCCTTTAATATTCTTTTTTTGCGCACCACTCAACAAAAGACCAGCCAGCAGCGTCGCGTCGTTAATATTTTAATGAGATTTTTTAATTCAGCAAGTATTAATATTAATTTAAATGCAAATATATACAGCGAATATAAGTAAAGTATAACAGGTGCGTGAAATAATGAGAAATTATAAATCCTCCTTATCGAGTTGACAATAATTAACACTTTGTGCAAAATAATTTTATTATTTTTGCAATGGCGACTTCAATAATAATAATTGAGTTTGACACGAGTCTAGACATTACCTGGAAACAATTGATTAACACGGTTGGTATTTGATTGCATGTCATCATGATCATGATCACTTCGGACACAATAAAAACCTGGATGTTTTATTGTTGTCCCACTTTCGATGAATGTGAACGAACGGGACTTGTTTTACGCGCGTATGATGCACATGTTCATAATGTCGTAATCGATAAATCAACATTCAAATTATTAAATCAAATTTATCACCTCTTAGGATAAAATGCGCTAGAAATAGAAAAATATACAGTGTTTTGAAATTCTGAATATATTTGGTGAATAACATTCACTCTCAATTAGAGCGTGCAAAAACACCATAAACAAACTTGGCATAAAACTAATTTTTGCTGTCAAATTTTAATTGCTATTTTATGCCTTTAATCACATTCTTTAAATAGAACAGAATAACATTTTCATTAATTATAAGAAATATAATAATTCAACGAAATTAACAACGTAAAATACGAATTTACATAACTTTTAGAAAGTCCGCGATAATAGAACATTTCAAACAATAATTAATTCATTGAATGCAGCGAACAATTTTTGAATAGTATTTGTAATTATTTGAAAGTACTTGAGTTGTAGCGCGCATCGAGGTTAAGAAGAAGGCGCTATGCAATATTATTGTGCATGAACTTGACTGACTCTTCAGTGCGAACGAATGAAAGCAGATTTTTGTATTTTTCAGCGAAACGAACGAATGGAAAGTTGAATTAAAATTGCGGCAATTACCTGTCATTTCATTCATTCTGCCCTCGTTTTTTACAACTTCACTCACTTCAATGTGCGGCGCGAACTCTGCCTTGTATTTTTTTCGACGTTGTTTTGTTGTGATTTATGAGTGCATTTGCATTTTGTCCTTTCAAAAGGAAATCCGATTGCAATCTATACTCATGCTTTAGGTAGAACGTAATTGCTGCAAACGCAATGAAAGTTTTGCAAGTGGCTTTATTTGATTTAATTTATGCGCAACGACAATGCAAGTGGAAGTAATCATAATTTTATTATTTAGATTATCGCGCGTGTGATAAAATGGTATGCAAAAAAAATGCATGCAGACGTAATCTTTCATTTCTTCATTACGTGTTAATTACTTAGTTTTCTATCTCGTACAAGTAAAATTCCTTTCTGCTTTTTTCATGTTTATTTCGTTTCGTAATTAAAATATGATTTTAATTTAATTACTGTTTTGACAATGCGCTCGGTTATTTTTAGAACATGCCAAGAGAGGTATTTTAATGAAAACGAAAAAATTCGGGTACATTTTTGCATTTTTACATGGAGCGTATTTTTGATCAATTGATTTTCATCCGGGAAATATAATTTTTTTTTTATTTTTTTTAATCCGATAAATTGTATGCCGTTTACAAATTGCATGCCTGCATTTTAAATATACGATTCAATTAAATATGAAGTACGTGCACATTATGCTCATTCGTGCATAGAATTTTATATTATTTTTACTTGCCATTTAGGATTTGCATTTTATAGATTGCCATTCGTTATTCATATTTTCATTTTTCAGCGCAATTAGTTTCAGTTGAAAAAATCATAGAAATCAGAGTGTAATTAATGAGGCAGTAAAACTGACTTTTCTTTTGCGTTTATTTATCTGTTTTTTCAAAATTCCATTTACTACTCGTCATTAAATTACCAGTCTTAAATATTTATTAAGTGGTAATTTGAAGTAAAAACTCTTTTAACTCGTAACAAAAGAATCGTAAAACTTTTTAATTCTACACAGCGTGCGGAAGAAATGTTCATTTATTAATTAAACTATAAGCAAGTGCGTTAATTACTTCATTTACACGTAGCTGGCAGGAACAAATAAGTTAGTTTGTAGGAAAATTGGCATTCGCTGGAAATTATGAAAGAGTAATACGAATGGTTATTAAACATGCAATAACACAATAATTATTTTATAGATTTACAGATTTGTTCGAGCTGATTATTACAAATTTTACAGTTAATTCGCGTTTTCACACAAATTGTTCTGCGCTCGCCTGCAATAATTGCAATTGCTGTTACAGAAAAATGAACACTGATAATTAATGCAATTAATTAATATACGATTGCAAAACACAATTTATATCTTCCTCCGCGAGTCTTCCAAGTATTAAGTGAACGTTTGTATTGCTTGTTAGTTTTAATATCTTCAGAGACGAAAGGAAAAGAGCAGAAATTTTATATTTCGCGCCAGTGAACTTGCATTCTGCACACTCGGATGAAGCGAATTACTTACATTGTAAATAACTACATAACTGATACCGTTTTTTATTTTATCATTACGTTACGTGCATGCGCATAATGATAGAGCGTTTCCGCGTATTGATCAAGTTTTAATTAAAACACAATTAGTGCGCCTCTCGAATGCAATTGTGAAGGAAATTAAAGCACTCGATGCAGCAGTAGCAGATGTAAGTACTGTTTCTTTGAGAGTAACAATGTAATCGCTTGTGTAACAAGTGCGATACTGATTTAAATGTCAAACGTCAGCAGCGAGTAGAAGTATTTATTACGGGCTGAATGAAATATGCAAATTATGGATATGAATAATGTAATTATTGCGGGGAAGCGCACGATTTTGCAATTGTGCTTGTTTCATAAAAGTGCAATTTATCATTGGATATTTTCTTCGTCGTGTAACTGTTGTTAGCATGCTTAGTAGCTGTGCTTTCTTTTGTTGTTAGTCATTCAATAACTTTTCTTTCCTTTCATGGAGTTCACATAATTTTACTCTTGGCGAGATTTTTCTTTAGGTTAATTCGTACTACAACTACAACTAGTTATACTCTTCTCTCAAGTTTTTTTGCAAATCGGGAAATTCACTTTGATTATTGCATTTTGAAATATTAGAATTCCTTGCTATCATAGTGAAATTGCAAAAGAAAAGTTTCTTTAATAGTTGATGAGTTTAAACAGATTTTCTAAATTTCACTCATAGATAAAACTTTGGCCATAAGTCAAGTTCAAATTTTCTCATAGTTTTACGACTGAATTCAAGCGGGTTGTACAAATTTAATAAAGCGCTGGAGCTATCAATGTTGAATAGTGGCAAAAGTTGGGAGTACCTTCTTTTTCTCTGGCCCTTGGTAAAATTATGCTCGTCAAGCATCCAGAGCGCGTCCTGCGCCTCATGCACGAATCCATTGCGCTCATTTTGCGGCAGACTCGGCCCGGCGCCTATTTTGAAACACTTGAAAAACTTGCACTTCAACTTTGCACGATTTTAATGCGACGTGTCACCAATAAAAAGTTTGCGCGTGCACTCACTGCGCGAAAGATCACAATCGAGTAGTAATAATGAAACTGGCTGCTGGTTTGTGAAACGATTCGCGCCGATTGCGATCAGCAGTGATGATCAGTTAGGTTGGGCATTGGCAATGGGTTTACACACATGTAAAAGTACTGTTCGCAATGAGATGAAGACACCGTCTGACTTATTGCAGTCGCTTAAAAACGTCGTTAAGTGCAAATACAACGGACAATGTCGGCTGGATGGACGCCGATATGGAAGTGCGCGGCGGCTGATGCGCTTCCTCTACTTCTTCGGCGTGCCGCTTCCATGCGTCTGCCTCTCTTCGCGTGGACGATGCGTTTGCTGCCCGCGCGCGCGTATTCGAACAAAAAGCAAATAATAATATAATCTGCAATACAGCGAGCTAGCTAGGTAGCGAGCGAAGAGTGTGTTTAATTAATAGATCTAACGTTTTCCTCTATGCTTTCTGCACTGGAGATTATTTGGAATAACGGACGACCGCGACTTCAAACTCGCGCACAAGTGCTTCAACCGGACGGACAAACAAACACGCGCGCTCTGCCTTTGAACATTCATAATTGCGCATTATTGCTAATAATAACTGCTTCGTAATTAGTGTCATTTTCAGTGTAAATTGACGATTTTATACATTCATTAACTGAGGTTTACTTTGGTCGCGTTGTAACTAGATTTTAAACAGGTAAACAGAAGGATTTTAAAGGGGAAAAAGAATTTTAAAATAATTTTTTTAAAGACTAATTAACGATGGCACAATCATAGATTTTAATTAATTAATTTTAGCACGTTTTTGTTGATTAATCCATAAATTAATACTTAGATAAATTGCAGGCGGTAATAAAATTTAATTTGCAATTAATGGAAGAAATTCTTATTGCATTAGTGAGAAGTAAAAGGAAACTATAAAGTTATACGACCTTCTTTTACCAAAATTGTTTAAGTAGTTATAAATTTGCGTTTTCCTCTTCAATCATTAGTAGGAGTGAAATATTTTCTCCAAATTAGAATTTTCGATTAATAATCATGAAGAAATTACAAGAGTAAAAGGAGCGAACAGTACGATCAATATTTACTGTTGTTGTTCATTATTTCATTTTGTTTTTATAGTTAATTTATGAACGAGGATTGATCGTAGAAATTTATTGAAGGAGTGGTTGTGATGATGAAAAACTTGCTAGTTTGTAAGAAGTGGTTGTGTTAACATTGCAAATATTTGCATCAGCAAGAGTTTCGTAATCGCAGCACGTAAAGAAAAGCATGTAGAAGAAGGAAACAAAATTCTAATGGTATTTTTACAATGGAAATCAACATCCTGCTCGCGGCGTTGCAGCGTGTCGGGTGTTGGGCAAACGTCTTGAGCTTTTAGCGACAATGTTGACATTCAATATTCTCGCGCTCTGAGCGGATATCCGAAGTGCGCTGCGCATCTGCATATATTTGCAATTTTCCCCCAACAAGGGTTAAATTCACCACCATTGCCATTTGAGCACTCTCATTAGACTCTCTTCTTACACAACTGCGAGTACCACTTAATTATCGCTTGTTGTTGGTGTTCGCGCCTGATTGAATTTCAATTAATTACGCAAATTGCATAAACGCCTATGCTGTGCATGCTCTTGCATAACGTCAAAGGAAAACATAGACAATCGATAATATGCATAATTGCAAGTAGGTATTGCCAATTTCGGTTATTATGACTATGAAGAGATTTCTTTTCGTTAGAAATCCGGGGTTTTTGGAAGTAAATTTTATTCTTTCGTATTAGGTCGTTATATCCAGAGGAATTTAATTAAGATCTGTTGAATGAATCTTAGTGAAATCCAATTGAGTTGATTTTACCATCATGTTATTAACATTGAAGGGGAATAACAAATAGGAAAATCGATATATGGGATAATAAATTATCAATTGCTAGAAATTTATATTTCAGGGATGTTGCATACATTTTGGCAGAATTCCAATAGTTAATGTATCCTTGACCTAGATACACGCATCAATAAAACAAAACCGTTCAATTATTTCACCATGCGTTTGAAATATCATTCATATTTCTAATTGAATTTCTCTCTTTAGCATAGTTTACTTACATCTGCTTTTCATAATTACGACGCACGCACTTTACACTTTCAATTCATAGTGAAAATCGCTCAAAAACCGCCACGAATCAGGCTCTAAAATTGAACAATTTCAATTTTCACTATTTCTCCATTTCAATTTGCGTGCGCTATAAATAAACAGACAGCGCACGCAGGACGAGTTATTGATTAATTAATTGCGCATAAATGAATTCCATTTGCATGTCATGCATTTCCACAAATCCGTAATATGGTAATGCAAATAGTTTAGCAACCTTTGCAATGCGCGAAAAGTCGACGACTGTGATTTAAGATGCACTGAACAAATAAACGACTAGCGAATGCTTGATTTGCCATGTGTTAAAGCTAATAGCAAACAAGTGTGTCAAGCCGGAAGGTAGTGGTTAAATTATTAATTAAGCATATTAGAGCATCGAAGCTCATAAATTATTTAACACAAAAATATATTAAACATACATGCGAAAGGAAAGCATTATTATTCGTGTGGATTACTTTGCAAGAGTTGATAATTAGTTCAAAACTAATTGCTAATTACACGCAATAATTATACTCGTACTTGAATTAAACAACTAGTTGTTTACTAGTCGTAGAACATAAATTGATTTGATTAAGTATGTAAATAATTTAATAATTTTTGTTTGTCTCTGGATATTTACAGATGTGACTGTGGAATATTGTCGAGGTCTACCAGTGATTACAGTTCCTCTGCCATCGAGACGTGAACGATGCAAATTCACCCTGAAACCAATCACCAATAACGTTGGCGATCTCATTTCCATGCTGAAAAATGAAGATCACGGTATCGATCGGGTCGTTACCGTGGGAATGGATGGGACGCGAATAGGTGCCTCGAATACGATAGAAAATTTACTGGAGGAAGACTTTAAACTATTTATTAATGATCATTGTTACGTGGTGCATACGCCAAAGCAAACACGGATTTCTGGAGAGGAAGCCCAAAGGTATTATTTATTGAATTCTGATCAGAAATGCATTGCTTTAATGATATTTCTTGTAGATTAAATGATATTAAAACGTTAATCAGCCAACTGTACGAAGCACTGAACGTACAAGAACATACTATATTAACTGAAAAAACTATTACTACGCAGTTGGAAACGCTACGACAGGAATTGATGCCTTTGGAAGAGGTGAGCATTGAATTTTGCTTTTGTCTGTTTATTTTCACCGACGTGGATTTCATCATTTCGTTCTCTTTTGAATTCGTATCCCCGTAATTTAATTTTCGTCATTCCCTCTGCATATTTGCATATTTTCATCCCAGTTTCATTAAATTTCCGGTTTTCATCTGCTGTTGCTTTTTTATGTACATAAGCAACGTGCATTTTGCATTAAAACATGTTTCATCTTGGAATTTGTATGAAATTAATACATGTGCGCTTTTTACACGCTGCATTTTACACTTCATTACGTGTGTTGTGCTCTCTAAACACGCTAATCAAAATCAAATCTCAAACAAAAAGGGTGTAAGTGTCCTACTTGTCTATATTTTATCCAATATCGTCTGTTATTCTATGCTAATGATATAAATGTTGATGCTTTCACCTTTTTTACATACATCTAATACAAACTCTAATGAGTTTCTCGCCTCTGTGTGCTTTTGCTGTTTTAGGCTTCCGTATTCAATTCTCTTTTTACACGATATTGAGTTAATACTCGCAGATTAGACGGAAATAGTGTAAAACTAGAATTTGTTGTACGTGACGTTGATGTTTGTTTGTGGTGTGTAGAGCTAGTTTGGTCTAAATCAATATGCACGTGCACTTTTGTGCAACATGTTTCATTCAGTGAGCGCGCAACATTCATTATTGAAAAGTTGGCCCTTTTCGCAACGTGTACTTTGCTACCCAGCTTAATGTTGTTTATCGGCAAGGTGAGCGTTCGTCGCGCGTAGTTAGGCTTTCGACATGCCCAAGTACAAGTTGGGATATTTTGGCTGAATGCCAAATGAAATTTCCTCTTTTATGACTATGCTTCCTCTTCGCCATGGCAGAAAGTTGTCTGCGAATTTATCTTTTAGCCCTTTCGGTTGCTCGAAAATTCAAATTGCTAGCTTAATGTGCGCGCAATGCAGACGACACGTCGGGTTTATATTTCGCTTGTAAAACAACCGCTGTAACTAACATGCAAAAACTATAAATGTCATGAGGGGCAGTTCGAACACGATGCTTATAATTTTCTTAAACGTAGAGTAGTATAGTATGCGCGTTTAATTTGTGCTTGAGGGGTTGATATGCAGCACCTGAGCGGAAAATCTTCAGAATTTATGAGCTGTGCATCGATTTTCCCGCGTGGAAAGCGCGCACTGCATTAAAATGCATTAAACTTATTTACTTTTGACGTTCGTAAAATTGACTGATTTATAGTGCATTTCCTTCAATGTTTGCCCAAGAGGTTTTGGTGGTTTCTGATGGCGGTTGGAATTATTTTACGGCGTTGCGCGTTGGGGGAATGAAATGCAAGCAAACTTAATTAAAACTCGGGCAAACCCGATGAAAATTGCATTCACCAACGAATATCCGCACTTTTTGGTGCATAGAGCGTGCATTTTGTTCATTCGATTTCCAATTAAACGCCTTCATAATTGCTGCATTCAGTGGTCCGCTCGATTTGCAGTGGCATAAATTATAATTTGTGCGGCAGACACTCGGGAACATTGGGTCAGTGGTGGTTTTTGCTGGATTTGCATTTGCTTCGATGCTTTTTGTCATATTGTCATTGATGTTTTAAAATTCGATATCGAAATTCCTCTTTTATGTGTTATTTCCTGTTCATTAGTTAAATCTTTATTTGTTGACTTTTTATGTGTTTGCAGATTAACTTAGTAATGTGTGATTTATTTTTTTAGCAAAAAATCCACTTAGATATGGTCGCACAACGTAAATCCGAATGGATATCATGGGTCGGTTTGGGCGTAATGTCCATGCAATTTGGCATTTTGGCACGGCTAACGTGGTGGGAATATTCTTGGGATATTATGGAGCCTGTGACCTATTTCGTTACGTATGGCACAGCCATGGTTGGATATGCATATTTTCTAGTCACTAAACAGGTAAGTTCTCATGTTTTAATTCAATTAAATTTGCATGACCCTTTCGCATGACCTCACGCCTTACTGATAGAATGTTTCTTGAACGCTATATATAATACATTTTTGGCGATGGTATCGTTGTTATAATATAGTTGGCTTAGATGTGTGCTTAGACTAAGTGCATTTGCTTTAAATCGGATTATACGCTATGGTTGCGCTTCTCGTCTTGGTTGTTGCTTGGTGGTTGGTTTCAAATTTACAACGCATGTAATCAAACGCATGTGAATCGCTCATTAGCACTGTAAACCGTAAACTTGTGCACTTGTGCTAATTAATCAGACTGGTGCGCCATAATTAATGAATTATTTAACTTAACTTAAACGCTCTTTCATGCACCAGTTGCTCTGTCTGCTTGCTGCCTGCACACGTTTGTCCATACTAATTTTTATTCCGTTTTTGCTGTATAATTCTCCTGCACCTCTTATAATACGCACTTTCTTTCTGTACTAACACCAATTGTCGAACAGTTATTTATTTGAGGTGTTAAAATGATAAACGTTTGCAGGAGTACGTAATGCAAGACTTCAAAGATAGACAAGCACTGCTGACGATGCACAAGAAGGCGAAAAAGTCTGGACTAGACTTAGCGAAGTACAATACTCTTAAGGAGCAGATTAGTCAGTTAGAAAGGGATTTGTACAAATTGCAAAATCCGCTCAAGTTGCACAAGCCTCGCGACCAACTCTTAAAGAATCAGAAAACGCCAACCACCACTGAAGCAACGACGACAACGAGGTCTTCGACGACCAACTAATATTGCGTCGTTTTCTATAATAAGTTTAGACTTGGTTTATTATATACGTTGACAAAAGGAATCCTAAGGATGAGTTTCTTGCATAAATGTTAGCATCAAATTTGAGAACCAAAAGAAATTCACACCAAGAGTGTGGATGATGTGCGTTGTCTAGAGAAAACTATCATATTTAATCATTATTTATTTATTTGTTGACTATATCACATTTTGAGTGTGTGATGAAATGAAGATACTTAGACCATGATTACATTTTGTATATAAATTTATCACTCACAATTTTCATTGAAATGATTGATATCCTCTTTGCGCTTGTGATTATTATGGAATGTTCATATTGATTTGTTAATAAAATTGTGATCGCAGTTTATGTAATTATCTGCACAATATTGCTAACACAATGTAATAATTAACGAACAACTAATTGTAAGCTAACGATACGTTGATTAATTATAGTCTAAGTTCTTCATTAACTCATCCTGATGTTAACATGCAGTTAATTATTAATCACGACGCTTGCATTGCCTCTCATTGAATTTCGTGCGGAAAAAAGAAAGAAACTTCATAACAATTTTAAGACTTCTATAGCGCTTTCCTGAACTTTACTAAACTTTACGAATTACTCAAGAAGCGCGATTTGGCGATAATTACGGTAGTGGAAAATGCGTGCAAAGTATTCGAAATTCTCTTGAGATTTGTTGTAGTTCATACGATAGCACAAATCCGTCCTGATATAAACTTGTAAGCTTAACGACGAGTTGATAACGAGAAAAAAACTCGTCGCTTATTCCTTCATAAAATTCGCGTTCGCCTAGTGACTTTCTTACTATATCCATACATACTTGATAGCAAAAAATTGAACAATTTACCTACCAGAGAGATTTTAAGAGAAGTGACAACGTAAATTCGATTATTAATCAACAATCTAGTCACTAAATGATTACATTCTTTACTACTTATAATTCTACGAACGTACTATTGTAAAGTTTGACTATGATAGGCAATCATAAACGTGGTTGGTGAACATGTATAATCAACGCTAACAATCATTAACAAATGTATTATAAAACAAAAAGCTTCATCATCGAATTTACCGCTAATCAACATTAACGTTTCTAATCATTAACAAGTCGTTAAATGCACACTTTATCGTACTGTGATTTGTTATTATCTATGAAAGTTTATTCATCGCGTTGATTTCAATCGAAACTCAGGTTGCAATTCGAATCGTTTATTGTTATTAATTATCCATCGTTAGGTTCATATCACAATCAAGAAGGTGCCAACGTTCATAAGGCTTACATGAGTTAACAAACTATATCTGAAGCCTAATTTTACAAAGTTACACGTTCTTGAGTTGAAACAATTTAAACTATTTATCTTCCAAATATAATCAATGCTTCTATTATCGAATACCTACAATGACTTATAACTATAGAATTACAACGTAACGGATTCAAGTTTGAGCACATTTTATATGCAAGTGCAGTTAAGAGAGCATTACAGTACTATTATTATATAGTGATAAGAAGTAACTGAAAAAGACGAACAATTGTAAAGATTTTACAACAAAAATACTAACTATTAATTATAAATACTATTAAAAATGAAGATAAATGCTGTTACGGATTTTTGCAAATTTGACGGGAGTAGTACTCGGAAACATAAATTTCAGAGAAATTATGTTTATGTTAATCATGAATATTGCAAGTTAACATATTGATAAATTAATAGAAATTAATTAGTTTATCATTGTAAATTGTCATCCATCAAGGACGTTGATAAATTACTTTGATGATTGTTTGTATATATTTTCATGAAACATTCTATCATATTACAATATTATAATTAAAGATATGTTGCTAAATTATTTATTCCATGGGCACAAGATCTATGCCTTGTTAGGTATTTAGGAAACAATTATTAAGTTTGTTATTTGTTTATAGCATGAATTCTGTCACGTGGGTTGCCAACTATGTGCACTGCTCTAAACACAGCGAACGACCTTGGAAACGTCAAGTTTTATGCGCATTGGCGAACTACATACAGTTGTGTGGTTAGTGATCGTCGGTGAGTTTTCCATAATTTTCAAGTGATTTATTAGTGATTATTAGTGTGAAAAATGTCTTTACCACCCGAACAAATTGAACATTTGGATACGCTGTTTCTCTCGATTGCACAATACCATACAGACGGTTCTCAGGTAAGAAAATATTAAAACATGCATGTCGATCATAGAACTAACCTATCTTTCACAGCTCTTGTCTACATTTGTTAGTTTCCTCGCGCGAAAGACTGATTTTTTCACCGGTGCCGGTGATGGCGGTTGGCAAAAGGTAATCGGAAGTTGATATTGTTTGCACATTGTCTTAACTATGTGTGTTTGCAGCATGTCATGGAAGTGTTTCAAAAATACGAGAAGGTAGCTCTGCAAATGAATGCTGATAAGAAAAAAGAGCAGCAGGAGCAAGAAGCAAAACGAAAAGCAGCTGCTGCCAGAAAGGAAGCAGAGTTATCTGATAGCAATAGAGTAGTTGAATTAACAGATGCTCAGGCAGAAGAACTACAAAAAGAGCTGGATGCCAAGAAACGAGAAAAAGTGCAAGAGGAAGTCACACCTGCCCCTCTCGAGCAACCTGAAGAGTCTGGTCCTGAGAAGATTCCAGATGATGATGAAGATGAATCAGAACGAGGAAAGCTGAAACCCAACCTAGGAAATGGATGTGATATGGAGAAATACAAGTGGACACAAACACTACAGGATATTGAGGTGAGTCACCAACTTTTATCAATACACCCTCACTTGTCATTTATATACGAAATTTAATACGTCGGTCAAATAAGTTGCAATTTAAAAATGTTCTTCTAAAGGCAGAACTTGGAAATATTCCCATCAAATATCACAGTATAAAATACATAAAGAACATTGATCTACTACGGTAAAACATCTTATCATCTTAATTGCTCATTTTGGCGCATTACCGCAAACATTTGACTAAATTACAAATAATAATATTACGAAAGGTTTTTAAATAAGAATTAAATACTTGCTCCTCATAATTATGACTCAATCTTAAAGAAATGCCATTAAATTAACATAGTTGCTGGCCAGGCTCATTGGTAACTAATGTGGTAACACGTCCTTAAAAGGACATACGTTTCGCTCTCACTGCAATCAAAACAAATTCAATTAGTTTCGGATAATTTGCGGATGAATTTATGTTGCCGTTCACGTACTTTCAAGCATAAAAACGGCACCCAAAATTGCTATGGTGAAAATGGCGGACATGGTGAGAACCAAAACGGAAAGTTGATGTTTCTTGCAAAAGCTTCGCGTTCGCACCTGCGGTCGGCTATTGACGTTCACAACCGTAAAATGCATGCTGCTTGCAATTGATACATTATCCGGATCGACTTTTTTGCCATCACCACCTGGAAGGTCCTGCAGATTGAGTATCGCATGTCCGCCGCCTCCTTGCGTACTCTCCAAGTAATATTTAATATTTTCGTTGCGCGTCGAAGTCGTCGTTGCGGGTTGCGCTGTCTGATGGATGTGTGCTAAGTTCGCTGCTGTTAATAGTAACGAGCCCGATCTAGCACTCTGCAATAATGAAAAATCAATAACATGCATACATAAGTACACAGAGCGTTTAGTTATTAGTAATCATGTTTACCTGCGTACTGTTTGTACTGCTCGACGTTGAACCTTGTGAACTGTTAGAGCTGCGAGCTAGTGTGGGTCTGGGTATGTGCCAACTCTGCACGAGATCTGCCGATGAAGTCTGCAAATGCAAGTAAATAAATAAATTATGAGTGACCAACCTCATAAACACACTTGTCTTGTCAACACAGAATATTCTAATATCGAATGATCCGCGCCCGCCGTACGCCGTTGTACTTTTCCGCATTTTTTAATTTGCACGCTGAAGGTTGCGAATTTTTGAATTGATTTGCCAGCCACGCCTAGACACATGCTAAACAACTACTTGCGATTGTTTATCGAATATGAACACAAATAATTCGACATTTAGCGAATTGCAAAGAGCGGAATAAATACAGCATGACTTCCGCGTGAAAAACTTGCACCTCCACATTATAGTATGTGTTTTTTCACCATCATCGCATTGCGTCTACATCTATGCGGTTCGTAATTAACTTTTTGCGACGATATCGCTCATTAATATTGCTCATAACTAAATTTATAATTTAATTTAATGTAATGCGTGATGAAGTTGTTCGACAAGGGACATGCGCCGGAAAGGCGCGTAGGATTTATACTAATTCGGAGGATTCCCATGAAAAATCGCGAATCTTGTCGGTGGGTACGCGAATAATTAAATTTGCAACTTACAACCTGTAACATGGGTTAATGCTCCGTGAAGAAATTGCCTTAATGGTGCGTGTTTCATGAAATTCGGCGTAAAGTAGCTTTAATCGCGTTCGTAAATTTTATTATATTGTTCGACACGCTCCTTGTGGTCCCGATAGTTGAACGACTGACTCGTACGGGCTAATTAAAACTCGCATTAAACGAATTATTAATCCGTGTGGATATGTTCGCAATCATTGAATGCTGCTTGGGAGATGAACACGAGTTGAATTTTCTTATAGCTTCAAGGTTTGCTTGCATGCAATGACCAACATTTCACGTTCTTATACAGCGAATAATAATAAAACCACCAAGGAGCGAGCAAGTTTTCTTGTTCGGCGCTTGATCCAAGAGGCAATTCTTTCTTTGGTTGAGTTCTTTGCGTGCATAAACATAGGCACATACATGAGGCGAGCAATTGAGGTTTTAGTAACGCGAATCGGCAACAAAGCATGACGATTGTATGTATCTGCATTCCGGTTATGTGTGTGCCATTATCATGTGTACGTTTTTTACATCATATTTCAACAGCAATTGACACCACAAACTGTATTACATTACGTTATTATATCTACACTTGCATGCAGTATTTACCGATTGAGTAAAGTTGTTATTAGGTACATTGTGCATTAAGAAGGTAGCTTTTACGCATGGTGTTTTGTTATGAACATCATAATATTTAGAAAGCGTACTTTAGTGAAATTATTCAAATTGAATTTTGGGCGCAACGATTACGCCAAGTAATCGAATTTGTAATATTTGTTTCTGGCGAGTGGACGACGGCGATGACGACGTCAAGCCGCGTGTCTATCATAGCTTTACGCAATTTTTCCAACAATCGTTAAGGTGTAAAAAAAAGTAGAGAAAGAGAGATATTTATTATATTGCCATAGAATTCATTCGATTGCTTCTTTACGCTTGCTTATTTATTTATTGCTCTAATGTTATTAGTACCAAGCCATAATCGCCTATTATGCAAACGGTCAGTATTTCCGATTAGATAAATTAAATAGTTGATTATGTATGGCAAACAACACTCTTGATCAGTACTTAGATCTGAACTTAGTTTTTTGGACAAAATAGGCAAACATTGACTATTTAATTATTTAAATATTCATTGTATATGGCAGAGAGCACTTAAGTTATATAATTCAACGAGCTGCTTATTGATTAATTTATTGTTTTGAGTGAGTGACCTTCCTCGATATGTTTTCTAAGTTGTCCAGTTATAGGCATAAGCAATGAGCTAATTTTAGTCCGGCATATTTTCGAAAATAGATCATGACTCGCGGACATGTCGCGAAAAAGAGCGATGCTAAACATAGCGACGACCATTATTTGCTGCTTGCAAGGTTTAATTACTCATCAGTTAACTGTCGCATAATATTTAACAACAACAGCATGCGAGAAGAATGCTGTGCTGGATGTGCGGTGCGTTATGTACATACACTTTACGACTCGCTCGTTGGAAATTCTACAAAGGAAAAATGAATCACGTCTTTCTCAACATTGTGCGCCAGCAACAATTGGCAGCAATCATTTAGATCTCATTACCATCATTTTCACACATGTGCAAACGCGTGATTTGACATCAGAAGTGACGATAATTGCAGATAAATTAATGATAACCGGATTCACACTATAAAACAAACGATTGCGCGTAATGATCGTCGTTAGTCATCAATCCTTGCGTTTGTTGGACTTTAATAGCAAAGCACGGAATGGCAAATGACACTCGCACCACTGTGCCATTAGCTAACAATGATCATAATGACATCCTTGTAATCGTATTTGGCAAGTAATGCATTACTTTAAAAGCGATTTTTAATTAATTTCTGGATCATTAGCGAAGGAAGAGCATTGAAGATGCAAAAAAAGACAATCGCAATGTCCATTGTCGTGGCTTTTTATTAATGCGCGTTTTATGAAAATTTATGCGCAACGTCCATGTGTAAATGATTTGTCACCTGCCATTTTATGTTTGGTTGCATTGAATGCGGACATTGTTCAAGTATGTATGATAATTATGCATGCATGCGCTTGGTTAAATATTAACCATTATTTGAATAATATTTTACAAAAGGCCCTCAACGCGTTGATTTAATAAGCAATATATTGTTTCGTATTGCAGGCAAGTGCGCTCATCAACGATAAAAAATGAATTTTAATGGGAAAAACATTGAACTTGCAATTTATCTTTGTCCATTGTTTATTTGTTTGTTTTGATTGCGAAACCAAGCGTAAATCACACTAAATGCTGCTCATTCATGTAACAATGAAATCTCTTAACCTTAGTATTGTAAATGAATTTTTTAATGTTAATGTTAATTTGAAGAGTTTTGTCGTAATCGCCATGTATGACTTGACGAGGTGATATTGCAATTGTGTTACGTGACAAAGGACACACGCAAAAGTTGCCAAGGAACGCAACCGCCACCATCACCACTTGATTGGTTAATATTCGTGCGAATTCTTCTTGGCAATGCGTTCTAATTAAGCGATTAATTTCGGCATAAGTTTCACTCTTCGGTTTGTTTTGATGTTGATTTGCATAACACGTGCTATTATTCATTCGGTCTCTCTTTTTTCGTGTTTCGAGATAAACTGAGATTGAATTGATCACTCATTGCTTTCGGGAGTAACACTTGATTGAAAGTAAAGCAACCTTTTGCCGACGACCGTGAAATTAGCCAATCGACTGTATACCACCACGTGGTTGCCCACTCTTTTGTTATGTTGGGCTTATGAGCTGTTAACCGACCAGTACGCACGCTAATTTATTTCGATCAATTATGTAATAACGTATGCGAAGGCGATTACAACAACGATAAGAACTTCCGCCAATAACAAAAATACGTACATACTAAATCTCCGAAAAAGTTGGAGCAACTTATTTGAATACGACACATACGATTAATTTATGCCATTGATTTATTGCCTATTTGTGAGCTGTTTGTAATATACGCTTGTTTTTTTTTGTTTTAGGTGAGTGATTCCATTCAATTTGTTATTGATACCGCATTGCGACAGAGCGTTTATTCCATCTACCGTGGTTTTTGTAATCGGCTGATTGATCAGTGAGCGTTTGTTATTGGTCTGGTAACCGAGTGTACAAGTGGATATATCTATGCAAGTGCATCGATTCAAGGTGCATTTGTTGAAATCTTCGCCAAGCGGAAAAACGCTCTTCGCATGCAGCGCTATGCGATTTATGATTCGGTACGCGTGATACATGATGGAATGGCTTGTTACGATGAATATTCATTAAGGTTGCAATTAACCTACTTGGCAGCATGGTAATTAATTAATTGCTGCCGCGCTGCACTTGTTACACGTACTTACGCATCATTTTTCTCTTTCTGCGCTCCGCTGAGATCGCTTAAGATTTTTATCCGCGCGCGGAAAAAGTGATAGTTTTTGTCTTCGCTTCATTGGTGCGAAAAGAGCTTATATAACAATCAAACACACCTATTACGAGCGACGCGCCGGCGCATATTTATCAATATGTTTGTATTTGCCTCTGCATTTTCCAGGCAATCAAATGCAATTAAGAGCAGAAAATATTCTCAATCGGTGAGAATCGACGCATAGCAACAATACACGTGTTCTCTTCGCTGCGTCTTAATCAATTCATTCGCGGGCTTGCTTGCGTAAAAGAACAATCGACGAGTAAAAGTTAACATTATTGAATATTGCACTTAAGCGACGCAAGCATTCGTCATGTAAATTGTCTCATTCGGCTGAATGCACAGCGTAGGCTAAATGCTGTACGCAAGTAAAAATAATTCCATGACTGTAATTGCATTCGATTTGGTTGATTTCGACGTAAAAATGCACGACGCTATTATTGCTATTATAGGAAAGTGCGTGCGGAATATATGCATTCGTCGCACGTTGTCGTTTGCTGCACACGCTGCGTGTTCTTTGCAAAGGTGAAGTTCAATGCGAGCGCGGCCAGTTGAAATTCAAGACGATTGCCGTTGCAATAAATATGCGTGCTTCGCGTACGTACGCGCAAGGCGGCGATATAACATTGGATTATCCTAGATGGGTATAAATTTATTGAGCAATATCATGGCCTTACGAACGAACAGTATATGTGTGTATGCTACGCTTGCATACGAGGCGCATTTCAATGCGAAAATTCACAACAACACAACACAACTCTCCTAACTAACAAACAACAATAAAGCGCGTAAGAACAACCTGTGAGACAGCAGGCCTAGCGAAACGAGTTATTTATTGGCGAATTAAAAAAATGATTTCGGTAAATTACACAAAAATGTTGTAAAATGTTTTGCCCGAAAAGAAATTAACATATATGCAAGAACCGTTGTGCGTAACTTTGTGGCAATTCTTGCAGTGAGCCCGACTTGGCTGCCTGGTTGGCGGTGGTTTTTTGCATTACAAAGAAGTCATCCGAAACCGCAGAATGTTCAAGGTTTTGCGTTTGCACTTTGTGAACCGTAAAAATGCTCTGCTTTCATACATAATCATCAATGTTTTGTTCTAAAAATAACTCACAATAGTTTACAATCGGCCGAAGATGAAGAAAAAAAAACGCGTGCGTCTACGCGCTTTGTTTTCGATACTGTCTGTTCACATCGCGCATTACGCGTAGGTAATTACCGGTGCGTTTACGAATGTTTGTTTATGTTTTACGGCTAATTGTTAATCGTTAACAAGAAGCGATAAGAGATTCTTTGATAAATTCATAATTGATGATTGGATTGCACGGCGCGCGAGCGCTCGCGGATCAGCAATCGAATAGACGTCGACCTTGCAAGGCCATAATTAGCCGATTTTAATGAATTTGTAAGACGAGCATTTATATAAAAAGAAGCAATGCGACCATTCTACGAGTTGCTATACGCGATTATAGAAAATACCAAGAAAAGAATTTATATTTAAGAGTAAGAGATGGTTCGGTGTACTTAATAGCGAGAGCGATGTTACCAGCGAAAGATATAGATCGTTAATTATTTTTTAGTTTTAGTTTGGAAAGATTTTTGGCATTGCAACAAGTGCAAGAATTTACATAAAACAAGCAAGCAATGCACGAGTAGTTTCGAGAGATTGCATAATCGAAATACTTTTGTTTATGTCTCGTTATTATTGGACTTTGCGAGCGCAATTCGTAGCCGCTATCTAATTAGATTTTTTTATTTGCGCGGGCAATTAATATGACGGTCGGTCTCTGCGGCAGTACAATTATTTGAATTGCGGTTGTTTATTTTTAGAAGTCTTACTGCATTCGCGTTGAACACACATGATGGAAAAAAAATTATAAACAAATTTATTGCAGTTGGTACATTTTTGAATGATTGTGGTGACTTACGTTTGTATTTGGAACGATGCTCTTGTTTTCCGTCATGTTTCCGGATTTTATGACCAGGAGGGAAATTTTAAATTAATTTTACAATTGATGATCGCCAATATGCAAAACGTGCATGCACGAAACGATTTCTGCAAAATTCTATAAAATATTCCCAGCAATGGTCTCTCTCTCGGATATTTTGCGTAGACGGAATTCGGTTCGTTCAAATCGCTTCCAAAAACACATGCGATAGATGTATCTTCGCTTCCAAAAAATCGTAATCTCGGAATCGAATCCAAATATCCAAACACCGACCGAACACACCACTCTCTCCGAACTCTACGAGGATACTGTACGCAGCATCCCACCATGCATTTGTTTAAATAGTTTTTCGAAAAAGCAGCAGTGCCGCACGTCGCGTACTCGCGGCCAGCCGACTGGCGGGTCGGCGAGCAAGCCACCAGCATTGGCGATTGTACTTTGCGGCTGAACTTGAGGAACGATGCGCGCCTTCATTACTTACTTGCTGACTTACTTCACATTGCGTTCCAAGGCGCGAGCAAGCGTTTTCGGCTTGGTGTTTGTTACTAATAACAAACGTACCTACAATTCGTGCATGATATAGAGCACTTGCATGGCAAACCAGCGAGTGCTGAATGAATAAATTGATAGATAAATGTGGTCGATAAGATCGAAACGAATAACTTCTTAGCTGGAGCCTTTAAATAATTTCGCATTACTTCTACTTTCATTTCGTTCCAGCAATTTCGTTACGCGCATATTGTTTGTTCATTAAATATTATGAATTTCATTTATGCGTTTACGCTACTATATGTATTATTAGTTGGAATACAATTTCGTAGACACTGCTTTTTACATACACTATGTTTTTGGAATAATTTACTAGTCATTTTACAACTCAATTCCGTTTTGAGTAATTGTGTTTACGGATTTCATCAATTTTTCGAAATAATTAGCATACGTAGTAGTCAACAGTTCAATGAATAAGTCAATAGCACAAAATTTAGCGAAACTTGGTAAACAATTTCAATAATCCAGTCGCAGTCGCATGTAGCATTGGACATATAAAGATAATAGAACGACTTTGGTTTATAGCATGGTCTGAGGTGGTTTATAAAAGGACCCTCTAACAGCGGAAAAGTTACTTCCTCATTTTACTTGGCGATTTGTAACAAATTGCATTCGCTCGAGTGCAAAATACACGCACTTTATTGTTCTTGCAGCATGTCGGTTGTATCGTAGCGTAGATTAGTAGTAATATTTAAATAATAGTAAATCAATACTGTGCGCAGCGGGATATTGCATTTTTAAGTGCATGAAACGAACAAGTACGCGAACTTGGTGGTGCACATGCGGTTGTTAAAATGTTCTTGAATCAATGGGCGCGCTGCTGTTTGCTGCTGCAATCTCTGTGTGATTAATTATTGCATTCGCTGATTATTAATGACATTCGCGATTGAATTGTGAATGAAGCACGAGGAAAATCTGCACGCCGGGCAATAAAACTGAAGGAAACCACGAACCGGAAATTGTACGCACCATAAACACATGTTTGTTGCGATAAATACCCTCGTAAATTTACGGCACAAGAAATTCATTGCTTCACATAATTAATTATTGATTAGATTAAGCGCGCGTATCGCGGATTAAATCGGCTAATTTGGCGCCAGTAGAAACAATAAAATTTGATTTGTGTCACCTCCTAATGCTGCTCTTCTCGCTCAAGGAATTTTTGCACCGTTAGTAACGAATTCTCAAGAATTATTTATGCTCATTTTTTTCTGCGTGTTTGTTTATGCGTTGGCACATAATAATGTTTGAAGAAGTCGCCAATTCACTGAGTGTTGTGGCATTGAACGTGAATTGGGAATTGTGGAATGACAATTTGGCGAGAAAAAACGCAAAACTCATCGGCATGATTAGCTAATGCAAAAAAAGAAGTACGAGGAACGCGAACGCAACAATTTGCAAACGAATTAAATTGCATCTGTGTGAATATAAAAATTAATGAATCGCATAAACAAATCAATTTATATGCGATTGTATTTGTTTAGACGTTTTAGCACTTTGTGTTTTTTCTACGCGAGCGCGCGCACCACACCGAATTAATTTATTAATATGGTGTTTTCAAATTAGTTTTGCTTGCCGATTGATACTATGTTACATTGATTCGCGTATTAGAAGGATGGTGATGATGGTGACTCACTATTAATTTTGGCTGCGAATGATCCGGTTGCCTTTTTAATTTCGCATTTGTGGAATTTGAATTTGTTATTTTTATTTTTATTTTTAGCCGAAAAAACAGGATGAAATTTGCTAGGTTTGGTTGGGCTGATTTATTTGGTGATTTATTTTGCATTTATTTATTTGGAATTACCTCAAATTAATAAACGGCTAAGTGGCTTACTGCTTTATAATAGCTTTGGCTAATAAAACTTAATTCTATTTTCGCTGATAAGTAATGAAAATTATGGGTTTTCCAATCAGGCGGATACACGTAGGAATAATACGTAAGACAATAGGCGAAAATAGCTATTATGAAATCGATTCTGAAAAATGCGAACGAGCACACCTTCAAACTGACCTAAGAGAACATCATCATCAGCAGCAGCATCGGCTGGTGTTATTGGTGACAGTCGCGTTTCGAAATTTATGCAATAAATTAAAAGCCGAACTACTTGACCTGTCCGATTCACGTAAACAAAGTTGGAATTCAAAAATGCATATTATTAACCACCTCAGTTAATGAAACGCGCGACATGTTATTAATTTCATTGCGGGTAATGTAATGAGTAATGTAATTGCTGATGCATTATACGTATTCCTCATTAAATTCTGTCTGATAGGGAATTCCGTCCAACGCTCACTTGCCATCGATCACATTCTTCGATGACATCAATGGTAAAGTGCGCGTACAACAATAAACACAACTACGACTAGTAAAAATTTTATTTCATCTGTGCACTAATCACTCGCGTACATAGACATATTAATAATTCATAATTCGCATAGTAATGAGCTTTGAGTTAAGTTAGTTAATTCTTTGACTTTCATTTGCTAATTTACGCGCGCGCGTGTTTGTACTATGGCGAATTTTTTCGCATGCGTTGTTCTGTGCATGCGGCGCGTGTTTTAATTAATGCTAATTGTTGATGCGTGTGTTTATTTTTTGCGCGCCGCACATGCTGTGTGAACTTTTGGGGCGCAATTTACAATTTTGGCAACATTGATAGATTGCTCACGACATGTTCGCGCCACTCGCTTACTATACACGTGCGAATCCGAAGAGGCGGCTTATGCGTATTGCTTGAACGAGAAGTAATGCTCGGAGCATTCGTATCAAGGCCACGTGGCCATGAAATATTGAGCGCTCTGCATGTGCGATTATTAATAAGTAAATAAATACCAACGAACGACCGACCGAAGTCTGTATGAGGAAAAATTTTTTAATTAGCATGAAATGAGTTTAATTAATTTACAACATGCCAACTTGTTTCTTCGTAGCTGGCAAACGGATTGGGAACGCTGAAAATCATATGATTGGCAATCTTTGATTGATAGTCCATATTTTATATCAATTTCATTCACGTATTGTGAAAGAACAACGCGTTTTTGAGGTAATAATTAATTTGCAATTTCTCAAGGCTCGCTCTGACGACAACAAACGAATGCACACCATTCAAAATTCAAGGGGCTTTAATGCATTGACCTTTACGAAATAGTCGTAGTAGCAGTCGTAGTTTGATTATAATAATTGAACGTGATTTTAAATTTATTGATCCGAATTTGACATTGTTAGTATGAATAATTTGTATCGCTTCCGAATTCTTTGGAATTATCATTGGAATTGACATTTCGGTTGTTTTTTTTTCATCAAGCTTACGCCATTTATAGGGATATTATTAACACGTAAATTTTAATTTACGGGTGTTTAATGCACACACAAAGTAAGCCGCTTGTAGCGCTCGTAAACAAATTGCAATATTGTATATTTAATTGAATAACTCATCTTGTCGTATAAACATTCTTTTAAATGCTAGATTAATATGTACGAGTTATATAATTAGATAATGCAGTAAATTTCATATGCAGTTGATTAATTTATTTACATTCGGCACGTGTATGTTGTAAACTAAATATAACTTATTTGCAATTATATTAATCAAGAGTAGCGGATGATATTCGTCGTAATTGAATAATTTTTTAATCGTGGTGTCGCCAAGGAAGGCTAAATATTAATTAGTTAGACGCATTTTTGTGGAAATGATATCAGCGTGAAAATCGACGATTCGTTTCGTTTCAAGAGCAGAAATTACGCACGACAAATATCTCAATCGGATTTTTACGCAAATATTATTACTGCTTCCGTATCCTGACTGCTTGTTGAACGTGAATTACGTACGTTTTCAAAGGCGGTAGTCACGAAGAGCATCTCGCATCTCATGCTTTTTTCAAACCACAAAGATTATTATTCTACACGTTTGACTTGCTCATTTAGAGCAATCAAGGATAACATTAAGAGTATGTATGTAGTATACTCACCGTCGAGCGAACGAATCTCAATCATTAATTAATTGCGCACGTTTGATTTATAGTTGAAAATTATATTTCGTAGGATACGCGTTGATCATTTATTTATATCTATCTACATCATCTACGCTTCTGCTTCAGACGCGAAAATATTTATGTAGATTTTGCGGAAATTTGTAATCGTCAAGTAATTGACATCTCACCATTAGAAACACATTAGTAAACCGCACATTAATTGATTAGATTTATAAATATTGTGTCTGGATTAACATGTTATTACTGCTGTTGGCGGTAATAATAATATGCTAAGAAGCAAAAACCAACAAACATTTCCATACCATAAAAGAAAATAATTTTACACACTCATGATTACCGCGCGCTGCTGCAATAAATACTATTGGATACGCTGGCTGGCAGACAATATGAAATCTAAGTAGCTAGCATTGAATTACAAATGAAACTAAATTGCATAATTAATATACTTATTATAATAACGTTATTTATCTTCATCATTTCCAAATGCATGCCAGCGCTGAATTACAATTGCATTACGTAAACGGTTTGTTACCCTTGCTTGGCAGAAAGGCAAAACCAACGAGATTATTAACAAAGGCATTGATATGTCCGATGCTCGCGTATTTCGCAATATCAATTCGCATATCGTTGTGTGGTTATGTTCCAAGTATATAGTAGAGTGGTTGGAATTAATTAGCGGTTGGATGATTCAAAAACGATTGAAAGATGCGCGCATAAGTCTCAATCACCATATATCATAATCGTCTTTACAGGTATGGTGCAATCGGACGTGGAGCGCGCGCGACCCCAGCATGTGCGCACTCTGCATGCATGCATTGATTTTAATTTACTTGTGTTGTTTCAAATGTGATGGCCGCTGGTGCAATTATTTCGCGTTTTCATTAGGGTCGATATTAATAATGCGCGCTGCTCGCGAGAGAAGAGAAGATGCGATTGCATCATTGACAGCGCGCCAGGCAATTGAATGCAATTCGTGCGCACAAACAGAAGTGCAAAATTGCAATTGCGCGCTCGTTTTGTAAATGAACTCGCGGCTCGGCTCCTAAGTAGTAGTTGATTGTATGATGAATTGTTTGCGCAGCGCGCATAAAGATCGTGTTTGATTAGTGCGCGCTTAATTATTGCATAAATGTCGTTACACTCGATGCAGAAATTTAATTTATTTTGTGCATCTCTTTCGCGGTAAAACTGCACGAATCTTATCTTAATGTGCGAACACACAAACACTTCCTCTGTGGCGAGGCGTGCAAAGAAATTGTGCTAATTTAAGTATGTTTCGGCGTTAATTAAGTATACGAAAAAAATATCATATTAAGCGTGCGCGTATCGGTTGCTCATAAACTATCAGCGGTTGCTGACTGCTGCTGCCGCCGAACGCATTTACTTATCACAACATGTTTCGGCTTAATTTCGCGCATTTATTATGAAAATTATTGGCGGTGTGCGGCGAGCGCGTTTAATGAAAGTGTTTCGAGTCGTTAATTCGTAAATTACGAACTCGAACTCGGCGAAGAGCTGCTTGTTGTTGTTGGTGTTTTGCCACTCGTTTTGCGTTGGCAATTACCACAACTCGAATGTGTATTAAATTCAGATTCGTGTATCGTCGAAGAGCACTTTGTACAATCGGACTTAATTACGTTTCCATGTACACATGATGTGCATTGTCAGAAATGCAGCATGTGAAACGGAGAGACATACACACGATTTGTTTTCGGATAGGTAATTCAATAAAAATGTGCCGCACCGCCGCGATTTCCTCACACGATGTGTGTTGTGAGTGCGTACGGCATGCGCGAGTTCTTTGCCGCGACATTGACCCAAATCGGGATGTGCTCAAGCGCAACCAACAGCAAGGAGAGACGAAAGATTCTATTATCAAAGACGAAAACACTTTGGCATTTAGTCGAATATCTGTACGGAATATCTGTATCTTGGGCAGATTGTAATTACGCCATTGCAAGAAGCAATGCGTTTCGGACAGACAAGTGGTATTTATTTATTTGTGTCATTTATGCCGAGTGGTGCGTGAGGTAATAGATTAATGGAAAAATCAGGGACACAACACATTTAGATCCGACTTGAGAATGAGGTGATCAATGGGAGCACTTTTGTAATAGGCGTTTAATGGTAATGACAATGAATAATGTAAAGGATATAGAAATACGGCGGCTAATAATGTCAACAACACGCGCTGCAAAACAATAATGATGTAATATTGCGGTTTTGATCACCTAGAAACTGCACACATTGTAGGTATCTACTACGTGTGGTTGGAACGTTTAAGTCAATCAGACTGCTAACAGTTCCTGAATCGTGGAGCTATGAAAAAAAATCGTCACGTGTGATTTCATTCACGCAATTTGTAATTGAATTGCAAGAGGTATAATGTCGCGGCGCAATAATTTGAAATTGCAATGCAATTTTAAGTAGGAGATTGGAATCATCTCACTCACATAATTTGCATTTTAATATATGTATTTTGCATTATTGTTTGCTGTAACGCGTGTACGCTTTTTAACAAATTCAAGATCGATTGAATTGCAAACACGATTTAAATCAGCATTCACATTATTGCTATTATATACCAATAGCGAATTTGTTTTTTGCTCTTATTATTAAGTCAGACACGTTGATTCGTTTTTATTGAGGAGAGAACGCGCTTACTCACTAATTTATAAGTACGCGTGGAGAAAAAAGAATCGCACAAGAAGTAGTGTAAGTATTTGGCAAGCAAAGCAAACTCCTTTTGCAGCTTCTTTTTTGTCGCTCGTGTTACAGATCCTGTTTTGCATCCTTATATCATACAATGCGCGCATAATTTTATTAATTATTATAATCAGTTCAAGTGGACCATAAACAGTTTATATGCATCATTTATGAATTTACAAAAGGTTCTGGTTTCGTCCACAGCGAGTTTTATTATTGCAGCGAACGAACGAACGAACGAGTGCGAATGACGTTGGAATTTTAGCAATTTCTTGAAAGGTGTAAATAAGAAAAATTCACTTTCAAAACGTGCGTCAAACTTTGTTTATCCTTTTGATTGGTGCGTACGAAAAAAAATTAATTTGCGGACTTATGTAGGCGATAGATAAAAAACAAGATTGATTATTCATTAGAAATTAATAAGTACATTTATCTTCATTAGCGGCTATTAAGACACGGCATGAAATTCGTTATTAATTGAAAATTCATTCACCTCCGTATTATTTTTTATGTTAGTCGAGCGACTATGGAAAAGATTAAAATAGGCCAGAGATTTAATAACAATTAAGTTTAACATTATTATTATTTGCATTTAATTTTGATGTGCGTCATGCAGTTCTTTCCCATCATTTGCGATGCGTGCTCGTGAGCAATTTTGTTTCGTGTTTGCAGAAATGCTGCACATTCGGCTGCAGCGGCGTAATTTATGAATGAATTCATTTGAGCGTGTTGTGTCTGCGACGTGGTGGACTGCGTTTAAAAATGCATTATACGCACCGCGTATTTCGACATTAAATATGTGCAGTAAAAAAATTTTTTTCTGGTGCGCGCGCAAGAAGCAGCGTAAGATTTTTGCACACAAAGTCACAATTTACGTCACGATGCGAAGAAGAGGTTTCGGACTACCGAGTTCGCGCACACAATGCTACATATTGCAGGAATATGTTCTTGTTTGCCGCGTAAATTTATCGTTTATGCGTAATTTATACAATTAATAATAATAAGGTGAGCGCACGCGGCGTGTGTGCGAAAACGTAAAATTATTTATTGTTCTAATTATAAAGCAATTGTGCGTGCATGTGCGTAATTTATCGTTCTCAAATACGTCAAACGCTGAATACTTTTTGCACGAATTATTATCGCGTTAATGAATTCGCATGCTGCTTCATGATGTGACTGAACTTATGCGCTCCTCTCTCGTCTCAGCTTGTCTTGAGAGGATGATTTTGATTTACGCACAATTGTGCGTTCGTGCTCGGACGAAATTAATTGATGCTTAACTCAAATTATCTTCCACTTAATTTGGTTTCTTCTGCACGTCGCGACGTACCAACAAAAAGCCACTTATTGAGAGGTTACACTTTAATTGATGATGTATTCTTCTTCCACTTTGCGTTTGATTGTGAGAATGTTAATTGCATTAACGTCAAATTTTTTTATTGGCGGTTAGTTAATTATGCTATTAACGCACTTAGTGGCAACGAAGCTGGCTTACGGATGTAATTGCAAACGTATAAATCATTAGCGCTATATCGCACAGAAATGGTTCAATTATCCTTCACGCAGCATTGGAATTTGTTCACGTATCGTTAATCATTCGGCTAATGCAGTTTACAAAAAATGGATACCCAAGCTGCTAACATTTTTTGTTTCGTGTGTTTAATCATGTCCTTCTCAATAATATGCCCATTGAATCAGAGATGCGAAAGGATGTATGTAATGTTGCGCGCATTCGAGCCAAACGAATTGTGATGGTATGAATTGTTGGCAAATGAATTCATCATTCGCAATGTTGGTAATAAATTCGTCAAATTCAATAAGTAGCATAAGACGCTGAAGAGTTGTCTGTGAATTTATAATTGAATGAATGGATGGACGGACACAAATGTGCCACGCGTTTATCGCGTTAATCTCTCTTAAGGTGTGTGAAATTATTGTAAGTCATCCGTTCAAGGTGCGCTTCAATTTCGGATTTATGCGTTTTGTAATGAATTTAATTACGCGTGCGGTAACTGCGTAATAATAATAATAATAATAATACCAACTAGCTGGGTAATAAATTCAAAAAGCAACAAATCACCATTAGATTATTGCCGTTCGGGTAAAATCTTTACGTGTAGCTTATGCGAAGTCTGCATTAAATTGACAAGCAGTTCATGATCGCGTGAGATTGATTTGCGCATAAACAATTAACAATAAAATCATGCGGCTGCCCTTTTAGGACGTCTTGGTGTTGTGCTGCGCGCGCGAAAGCCATCAATTATTGACGAAACAACCAACAACAACAACAACAGCCGTGCGCAATACACTTTGTTTATTTACGTGTGTGCATGGAATAATGCCGCTGTTTGCGCTCTTATTTAACCTCATACGACGAATATCTCTTAGCGGTATGGCTTTGGTTAGCTAGCTTCTAAATACTTGACCCATTTTGCATCGATTGCCTTTAAACGCGTTTTAAAGTATGTAGGCGCTGGAAATGGTGATTTTAAAAACGCTTTTCTTGTTCTTCCTTCGCCTATGCAGTTCAATGCGGCTGAATGCAGTCAGCCACCGCTTGCATATTATTCAATTAAAAGGCAGAGCACATGCGGTATTGCCAATTCAAGAAACGTGTTTGAGCTACGTGCGCGCGCCAAGTGAACAAAAACCATCGGATGAAGAGCGCGCATATTGCATAATATTGACATTCAAGATGTGTGTTGTTGTCTGCCGCCGATGTCTTAGAGCGGGGCAGAGTCCGAAGATGGCTAATTGATGGCGAGACAAGATCGCACGCATCATCAGCATGTTGTCTGATGTCTATCTATCACATAACCGATAACATCGTCGTGTTTATTATCTAATCGTTGGTCATTTACAATGCTAATGTCCACATATAACAGAAGCGTTTTAACGATCCGCGCGCCTTGATTAATTTATTCGGAATGCGTGTGTTTAGTGTCAGGTGAAAAGTGGGACACGTTTGTTATCCCTTGGTCAACGATTATGTGACGATAATTTATGCGCAGCTATTAGACGATACATGCGAAAGATGCGCATGCGAAAGATTTTAGCAACAAGAAAAAAATAATTACGAAGGGGATGTTGAACGCGTTTACGACATTAGTTTTCGGCGCTATTGAAATTGGTATTTTGAGATGAAATCGGTAAAATTCCAGGCGAAGAACGTTTGTGCGTTGATTAAGGTCATTCGCCTATACCGGATCTGCGTCGTGTGTGCGCGGTGAATTCTTGTATGCTGAAGAATTATTGCAACTGCCTTTGGCGCATTGTTCGCGTGGGCTATGAACAACTAGAATGCGAATCGTGCACGTGGAACAAGAGAATTTAATACAAGTTGTACGTCCAACTTGGCGGGTTTTCCGAGAAATTATGAATTGTTTTACCGTTGCAGTCGCGCATAGAAGGCAATGAAACGTGAAATACACACAGCATTGATTAACAACAAGTGCGCATCGTATCGATTATCTGTTTCCATAATTCTGAAGAATCTATAAGATAATCAGTTGTAAAATAACTGCAAACTGCATACAAGCGCGATTGATTAACTCATCGTTCAAGTATTCTGACATATTTCGTGGAATTGCGAGACTGACCGTCTCCGACATGAGGAATCAATTATTTCAGCTGTTTTATTATCGCAATTAATAGATAAAGCAGAGGAAATATTCTGATGAAGATCGCGGTATACGTGTTAATTATTTAAGGTCGATTCGTTATGGTCTAAGGCGATTAATCGACAGGTTTAAGAGAAGAGGCGGCAATCTGCACTAAATGAGACACAATGCAGTGTATTGTCTTGAGTCGACTCGCTGCTCATCCGCGTGCCTTTGCAATTACAATGCACAGTAATTACAAAATTGCTACGCGCGTGTTCAACGCCGCGCTTATGATTGCAAAGATTCAAATGTAATTGAAGAAGCGTGAAGCACTTAGCTCTTATTGTCAAGAACACGACACGACTTGGAGCAACGAGAGTAAAAGCAGAAATTGTGCGTAGCATTGGAACTCGAACGTTTTTATTTATGTGCGCCCGCCGGCTCCGCGTCAAAATTAATTATTGCACACTCTGTGCGCAAGAATGCAATCATTGTTCTTTCGCACTTTGCGGCGAAGTGAGCAAGCGAACGTACGAGCTAAATTTAGACCTAATTGAATTGAGACTTTATGTATTGACTTTTTCTGGTGGATGTTGGTCGGTTGTGGTCATATGCTCGTAAAACGCATTGAAACCTTGAATATGAATTTATTTCGCTGTACTATAAGTATGTTAATGCACATTGATGGAACCCGTTTTATTTATGGGTTTTTATTATTGGCATTATTTATGTGTATTTGCATAAAATGCGGCACGCTTTTTATAAGACTTTGCGCATGCATTAGGTATTATCAAATTGAAGATGCCGCGGCTCGTTATTAATTAAATAATTAAATGGATTGTAAAAGTCGACTTTCCGCATTGCAAACAAGTTATACTTAGTTACTTATTTACTTTGTTGCTTGCCTAGTCTTTGCAATCAGCTGATTGATTCAATTAAGTATATGACCAGTTTCCATAGTTTTTATTATTAGCATACATTATTTCTTTGTGCGCTTCGCGATGACTGGATGGCGGCGATGTGCACTTTAAATACTTGCAAATTTTTGCAATTGGAGAGAAACAGACGATAAGAAAAATTGTACCAGTTTTTCAGCTTAGTAATGATTTTTATATGAAGACGGCGTCTTCGTTTTTATCGCAGCGAATGCATCGTGCGCCGCGTTGCAAAAGAAAACAAACTTTTCGCAACCACAATGATTATTTTTATGAGCGTACGTGCGGTTTATCTCTTGACTCGCGGAGACGTGGACCATTCCTCAACTTCCCTTTTATGCATGCGCTATGAGAAGAGTTGTAGTAGGTAGTTCTCTTTGTGCATCAACGAAAAGGCAGATCAACAATGTTGCACAAAGACTTTGGCGCGTTTGTCTTCGGCGGGCAAAGACATGAAGCGACCGATTGCTGTCGCTAATGACCTTCGTGGCGATGCAAAACCACAAGAGCAAAGTCTAGTGTCGCAAGCCATGTAGTATGTATTACTTGTTGCAATACGCATTCTTTACACTGCATCGCTTGATTTCAACTGTAATTGCGAATTTATTAAGTCCCGCACGTAATAAATAACTATTTCAAGCAATTGATTAATAACGCAATTAAATAATAAGTGTCTCGTTTGCGTATTATTATTATGACTATTGCACATGTTGCAAAATAGTTGCAATTAATAATGATGAGTTGTCAAGCATACTGCATTTTCATTTGCTCCATTTCGTCATCATCTGATTTCATTTCAATACCGGTAAATTGCACAATTGCATCGGATTTTATGCGATTTGTGTTCGCTTAATACTATTCAAATTAACGTAATTATTACAATGCTAACATTGTCATTATCGATGTGCTTCTTGAGCTCTGAAGCTTAAACCAAAGGCGCACATTCGCGTCAAGTACATTCTCATATTTAACTCGATTCCCATATGTTTGATGCGTTCTTATTTTATGATTATTTGCTGTGTTGGGCGTTCGCTCGCTCTCCATTATGCAGAATCAGTGAATGAGATAATTGTTTATTAATATTTTGTAATCTTTCGAATATCATGCGAATTATCTACGGACTTTTACTTACTGGCTTTGTTATATCCATTGCGGGAGGAGAAGCAGTAAATGTGGCACACAAGTTTTAAACTTTGTAATTTTCTGCGGAAAATAAGCAAAAACTCGGATATTGTTTGTTTGATTGCTACAAGCGGAGTTATCAGTGACTAAACGCAATCTGCCGGAATGACTTAATGTTCAAATAAGTAATCGTAGAGAGAGGATTCCGATGAAATTTCGTATGCCGTTCACGAATTTCATGGTTGCTACTGTGCTTCGTATTGCGAAACGCGACGTGTATCGTTTGTTGTAGCATTGACCTGATGAATACGTACGTATTTGTTGTCCGTATGCAGAATGCAAATGACAAATAACTTAATTGACAATGAACTAAGAGCGTACAGTCATCGAATTTAATTATTTCTTAATCAATAGTTTCCAGAAAAAAGACGTAATCATAACATTTAAGCAGGAATTTCTATTGCCAAACGTACTACGCGCGCGCGCGCTTGGTCAATATGCTATTGAGCATTGCACTTTTATACATTCAATAATTGCTCTATATTGCCAATGCTTTTATTCAATCTGCAATTCAACACTCGATAATAATGCGCGCCGTCGACCTTGCATTAAACCGATTTTAACCCGGATTCTGCCGTTTGCACAACAATAACGCAAGAATTAAGACAAACGACGCTTATTGGCGCGTGTAATAATATTATACACAATTCTATATTCGCGATTGAGAATTCCAATTGAGATGGCTTCGTCATTAGCGGAAATAACACTTTGTTTCATTTCGTATCACACGTGCGCAATCAACGGGAATGAAGGCATCGCAAGTAATAAAATTAATGTGTGGATTATTACGCGTTTATGCATTCAACACTAATCAATAGTAATGATACTTATCGTTAACCTTAGGATAAGTAGCAGTTTATTTCTGGAAAATTAGATTCTCTATTTGAGTGCTGATCACGTTGGTGCGCTGTTCTCGTACACATGCATATATGATATGAGGAAAAACCTACAAGCTCAAGGAGCTTCTTCAAGGCTTTCACAAATATGCGATGCATCTAACTGGCCATTCCATCCGTTTTAGTGTTTTATTGTCAAATTTGCGCCGAGTATCACGCGCCTTTGTGTATATAAATTATCTGCTATTTAATATGAGACTAATTGTTTTATGTCTTTTTCAGTTGCGTGTGCCGCTGAACATAAATTTCCGCGCAAAGCAAAAGGATCTTGTCGTGAGTCTCACTAAGCGCCATTTGAAATGCGGCGTGAAAGGACAAGAGCCCATAATCGACGACGATTTTCCGCACGAAATCAAATTGGAGGAGAGCACGTGGGTGATTGAAGATGGCAAAATGTTGCTCTTCAACTTCGAAAAGATCAACAAGATGAATTGGTGGTCGAAAATTGTCATTTCCGATCCGGATATAAGCACAAGAAAAATTAATCCAGAGCCCAGCAAGTTGAGTGATTTGGATGGTGAAACACGCGGGTTGGTCGAAAAGATGATGTACGACCAACGCCAAAAGGAATTGGGGTTGCCCACGAGTGATGAGCAAAAGAAACAAGATGTCCTTAAGAAGTAAGCAAGATGCGATTGAATACTTGTTTATTGTATAATAACCAATTCACATTTTAGGTTCATGCAACAACATCCTGAGATGGACTTCTCAAAGTGTAAGTTCAACTAGCATTTTTCCTATCGAATACTACATCCTTTTTACACCTACACACATCAGCCCCTTAATTTTTTAAGTTTTTTTCTTCATATTAAAAACATTCTCGTCTCAAAAATTTTTATTTGTTACTTATTCCGTACTTAGATATTAAAAATACACATCCGGAATTTTTCGTTAAAAATGCAATTAATATCAGCTTTGAAACAAGAAATAAGTCACAGTCGAAGTGCATTTCTAGTTTATTATATTATTTTATATTGACGGAAGAAGTGAATCAGTAGTGATATTATCAATACTCCTATTGCTACTCCAGCACCCACCATATACATAAATTTGTTGGTATCCGTTGGCAACGAAGGCAATTGCTCACTACTCTCCCTGGTAGCCATATCGTTACAAAACGCACTTAAATCTGAAAATGAAATTTGATGATTTGGATCCTTTAGACAAATCACAATATCCCAACCTGCTTGCCCTTCCACATCTTTTATCGTATGCTTGTTGATATGGACATCTAAGACGTCCTGAAAGGAAAGTTGCGCTTCCTGTGGCCCTTCGCCCGGAAATAGATAATCAGATAACGATACATCGATAACCGGCAATGTAATCTGTACACGCCGTGGCGGTTCATGAAGACTGCAAGTGTCTATGAACAGAAAAAGTTAGTCATTTCTACAAACCTAATATTAAATTACATGACTTGCCATTGAAGATGCTACTTTCACCTTCAGTGAGAGAGTCAAAATGCATTGAAAGTCGTGCCTGAAAGCTTCTGACAATATCTTCGATAAGAGCCTGAGAAACAGCTTCATACCTAGTTTCAGGATTTAACCAAATTGAACTTGCAATTTGGCCGATTATTCGTACACTTCCTGCATTTTGTGTAACTTCTGCTTCATACATTGTCTTGGTGGTCTACAATGTATAGAATCAATTAGTGATTTGACATATGATGACATGACTGAATTACTTACAGTAGGCAACAAAATAGTGGCTGCAATGGCCTTTTTGTCTTCAGTTACACCTTCCATAGCTGCGCCATATGGTATTTTTGCTTTACCACAATCCAATTTGTCCTGGGGACTACAGAGAATGCCATCATATATGAAAGTTCCATGCTTCAAATAGTTGTTTAAACTGTTTGTCATAGACTAAAATCTTATTATGAGAACAACATCTAGAACATATTATGAATATGGTACTTTTAGCTGGTTTTTAAGTGAAATCGAGCTGTGGGCCATGGGAACAGTCTGAACAAAATCATTAAAATCAAACTTGCATTCAATTTGGCACCATTTGGGCTCTTTATCACTGAATGTGAAATTAACAACATGAGTTGTGCCTGAATTGATATTCAACGTTTGTGCTTCAAACTGTTGTGATTTTGGGTTGTAATGTAGTATCAGTTTTTCATTGCTGTTTGCATGGTTACCATACAACCATGGGCTGTTGCCCAACCTGGCTTGAACTTGCTGTAAAGTCGTCAACAACTTTCTGTTCAACGGCTTAAATATTGACTCATTTGTGATGAAGAATAAGCCAAGAACATAGAGGCCACCAGGTAGCATTCGTGTTGTATGGATTGAATGTTCAGCAACTGATGATTCTGGAATTTGTGCAATCAACTTGATGTCATCTTTATGTTGCACTTCTGAGATATTTAAAGGTGTTTGTGTGAAATGCAGAACATAATCCTTTTCATCAGCAGGCTGAAACAAACTTAAACGTTGGGCATATGTCATAGGGCGATATAACCTAACTCACCTGACCCAAAATTAAGCCAAATGAACAAGCATTATTCTTTGATAGACTCTGAAGATACTCCAAAAGATGGTTCGGTGCAATAGCTTTCCGAACCATTGCGACAATTCACAGAAAATTTAAATATGAATCAGCGAGTGACGTGCCAGACGTGAAATGTTGACATGAGTCGTCATGAGGATTGTATATGTTAGTACAACCTAAAAACATATGTTTGTATATTCAGCCTCAAAGAACAGCTGTATAACTAAACGGATGAAATGGACAGAGATGAAAAGACCCAACCGCTTGTCTAATAGTAATGAAGTTGTGAAGTCTGCTGTTCTTCTCAATGAATGGAACAGGTATGTACAAAATAGCGTTTTTTATTATTGCAAGATGGTCTTTTATCTTAGGTGATCAACTGCAACCCGCAAGAAGGCTTCAAACTATTAAAATAGAGACAATTATCGTCTATAGAGTTGATGAAATTCTGTATAGAAGTACAAGTACAGTAGGTTTGCAATCCCAACTGTATCCAAACAGGTCATTAGTATCAAATGAGTCTTCACATCAAAGGATATGGTATGTCCATTTCAATAAAGAATTTATTCTTCAGAATGAAGAGAAACTGATGCATTTACAATCTTCAGTAACAACAGGTAATAAACCTTTATTTTGTAATTGGTATGCTTGTTATGTATTATTTCATAAAAAATGTCTGCCCAACATTTTTAAGTCAATTTTTTATAGTTTTAACTTAACTGATGTAATCTGGTATTCATATTTTAGATAATCAAATCAATTATGGGTCTTAGATGAATGTCTGTGAGGACAATGGGCTATATTTGAAGATTTGGTGATAACATTGATCCAGCAGTATAAAACTTGGTGAGAACAAAACAATTTACAGCCTCTTTCACTTTAATTGTTCGATTCCACCATAACTATTATAGTTCATTATTAATTTCTGATTTCAATGTATTTGCCAGTTCATTGGTGATAACTCGAGGAGGATTAAGTAATCAATGATTATGAGACTCACTGAACACAAGGGCATATAGCTCTTAATAATTAGAATTACTTAGTTTCATTTCAACTATTATGGATTACACATTTCTAAAATTTTCTAATTTGAATGTAATTTTAGCTATTTGGTATGGAAGATTTCTTATTACCAGGGATGGCAAGAAAAATGATGAAACTCCTCAGGAACCATAGACCAAGAGAGTTTGGATAAAACTGATTCATATGATGACTTCACTAAGACATTGGATGTTATCAAAATGATCCTTTTGCTCTAGGAGCAATAATTTCAAGTAAGTGACACTTCTTTTGCTCATTTTGTTTGTGCCAAGGTTGTGCATTTGGCGTTTAGAAGTTCATTAATGTCTAATGCATAGAGACTAAATTTAAGGTGTTATATTTACTTAACTCATGTGATAAGCATGGCTATATTGTTTACTAAATGAAAGGTTTCAATATTTTAGCTGGTACAGAGATATCGGGAAACAAATGCACACTTCAAACATTTGTTGCAAATTAGTAGGACTTCACCAAGACATTGAGTGTTATAAAGAAGATCTACCAGTTGGAGTTGTTGTATTTATGAAGATGGATTTAAATAACTTTGCCCTAGATGCCTCATGTTATAATTTAAAGTAAGTGACACTTTGTTTGCTCGTTTTGCCTGTGTCCAAAGTTGTAGATTTGGCGTTCAGAATTTCATGAATGTTTAAGCATTAGAAACCAAATTTAAGGTGTTATATTTACTTAATTCATGTGATAGGCATGGCTGTATTGTTTACTAAATGAAAGTTTCTAATGTTTCAGCTGGTGCTGAGAAATCGGGAAACAAATGCACACCTGAAACATTTGTTGCCAATGGGCATTGTGACGACTTCTGCAAGGCAATGGGAGTGAGCAAGAAGATCTACCAGTTGGTGCTGTTATATTTATGAATCTTCATATAAATAACTTTGCTTTAAAAAGCCTCATGCTATTATTTAACATATTGTCGGATTTTCTTATGGAAATGTTAGTTTTGTAATATATCAATAGATGGCCAAATTAGTTCCACCAATTCATCCGAGATGGCGACACATGGCATGTCTAACTGGTTGCCTATCTTTTTTTTTTCCACTAAAATTGTTTAATTGTTATTTTTAAATAGTGTCCTAGCAGCTTTAATGTTACTTTGTAGATAGGGGTGGTCGCGCTGATTAAAATGAGATATTACACACCGTTTTAGGACTTCTCATTCATGAGTGAAAACTATTTAAATATACCTCCTCACATAAATGAATCTGCTCAATTTTTTTCAGAGCGCCTCATTTTATTTTTACTTTTTCAACGGAAATAATTATTTTTTCTGTGTTTCGTAACCGAATCACATAAACGCAAAGAGATATTTTTAATTTCGGCGCGAAAAATTATGGAGCCCAATAATTAATTTCAGATCGCGTCATTTTATTTTTACTTTTTCAAAGGAAATAATTAATTTTTCTGTGTTTTGTAACAGAATCACATAAACGCAAAGAGATATTTTTAATTTTGGCGCGAAAAATTATGGAGCCCAATAATTAATTTCAGATCACATCATTTTATTTTTACTTTTTCAAAGGAAATATTAATTTTTCTGTGTTTCGTAACAGAATCACATAAACGCAAAGAGATATTTTTAATTTTGGCGCGAAAAATTATGGAGCCCAATAATTAATTTCAGATCGCGTCATTTTATTTTTACTTTTTCAAAGGAAATATTAATTTTTCTGTGTTTCGTAACAGAATCACATAAACGCAAAGAGATATTTTTAATTTTGGCGCGAAAAATTATGGAGCCCAATAATTAATTTCAGATCGCGTCATTTTATTTTTACTTTTTCAAAGGAAATAATTAATTTTTCTGTGTTTTGTAACAGAATCACATAAACGCAAAGAGATATTTTTAATTTTGGCGCGAAAAATTATGGGGCCTAATATTATTATTTTTGGCTTTTTGCATTAGGATCACATAAACGTAGGGAGATATTTTTAATTATGTAGGGAAAAATTATGGGCCTAATAATTTTTTTTTGTTCTTTGTATCGGGATCACATAAACGCAAGGAAATATTTTTAATTTTTTTAATTTTAAATACATTACATATTGAAATGCATTCATTACACGAACAGTAGCTATTATAAACCCATTTTAAGCTTGATTTACCACTCATATATCGCCATAGAGTCGACTCCAGACTATCTTCATATAATAACTGAAAAAATACATAGAAATTACAAATAAATAATAATCTATAGCAGCTGGAATAAAACTGGGCTGTTATTAAGATGTAAGGGTTCAATATGTATGTACTCGTCAATTTTCATCCATCTGCCTTGAATAGAATAGGAGGAAAACACATTATATACTATTGTTAGTATATATAATATTGTAAACTATTGTTATCTTGCAAAGGTTTGAATAAAATTATTAATTGAAAGTAAACTGAAGAGAAAACTCTTTGAAAACCTTGCCCAAGTTTGCTTGTGTGGGTAAACTTATTTAAAACTTACCCTTTGTTGCATAAGTATATGTTTTAATTTACAACTGCTATGTCTATTGGTGGCTTAGTGGTAGAATGCTTGCTTAGCTAGTAGGAGATCCCGGGTTCGAGTCCCAGGACTGTGTATGTTCTCAGATGAATTTTCTTATGCATTAAGTTGTCTGAAAATTAAGTTATATATAAGTTTTAAATTCTACCCCATAAGCAGTTGGTGGCGTAGTGCTAAAGTGCTTGCTTAGCAAGCATGAAGTCCCGAGTTCGAATCCCGGGGCGGCTACAACTTCTAAATGAATTTTTCTTAAATTTATACAGAATAGCCGTACATGCATTGGTTAAGACACTATATCCACCAGTACCTTCTGTAGGATGGCCATTCAGTTGGCCATAGCGCTTGTATTCAAAGCAAGCACTTAGAAAATAATTCTAAGTCCTATACTTGGTTAAATTTCTCCCCAGCAACAGTCATGGGGGCGCTGGAAGGTATTCCCCCCCCTTAAATGACGTCACAAACCGCGGTCTGTTGGTAACGAAAATCGGGAATGGGGAGGCAGTATACTGCCGGGGAGCGAAGCGGCGGGGTGGGCCGTCACAAGACAAACTTAACGTACGGGCTTCAAAAGTTAAAAATGGGGCCCTTGTACACCTCCGGGGGCCCCTATAGACTTAGAACTAAGTCCGAAGAAGGCCCCCAAGCGTACAAGGAATTGAAAACTTAAATTCAAATTGCCTTTCTCGGGGATCGAACCCGAGACACTCAGATCACTTCCATAGACTTTACCACTAGGCTATGGAGTGTTGTTGCTGTAGCTAAATTTGATCTTCCCCTTATAGTATTAAATTGAGAATTTCAAACTTAAATAAATGCTGTTTCCCAGGGATCGAACCTGAGACTCTTAAATCACTTCCATAGACTTTACCACTAGGCTACGGAGCGTTGTTGCTATAGGTAAATTTGATCTTCCCCTTATAGTATTGAATTGAGAAATTGAAACTTAAATAAATGTTGTCTTTCTCGGGGATCGAACTCGAGATACTCAGATCATTTCCGCTGCCTCTACCCACCAGGCTACGGAGTGCTGTTGCTGTAGCCAAATTTGATCTTCCCCTTATAGTATTAAATTGAGGATTTAAAATTTAAATAATAGTTGGCTGTCTCAGGATTCGAACTCGAGACATTCAGACCACTTCCATAGCCGCTACCCACTAGGCTAAGGAGTGTTGTTGCTACAGTTGAATTTGATCTTCCCCTTATAGTCTTAAATTAAGAACTTGAAACTTAAATAAAGCCTGCGGTCCTCAGGAATCGAACCTGAGACACTCAGATCACTTCCATAGCCTAACATCACTAAGCTACGGAGTGCTGTTGCTGTAGCTGAAATTGCGTTGCAGGTAGAGGCACAGATGTCAAATTTTGATTTTATGAACTGAATGTAGTCAGTATAATCGTTAATAAAAATTGCTTGAATGTAGTGTGTTATCCATTAAGGAACATTATTTACCTTGATATTTGGATGTATCCACGAAGTCATACACGCTTTTGGATTCATAGTCGAATTTGTCTGAAGAGAATCATCAGTTGGTAAATTGTTTTCCGTCGCCAGTTAGCCCGAGGGGTGACAAACGCTTCCGAGGGATGTGTGCAGTCTTCAAACGAAGCAACCTGTCAAGTGGAAGAACATTATTAACTTACTCATTATCAACAGCCTGACAACACCAACTTGAGTTGCAAGTTGACGCAGCCAGAATGCTACGCTGAAATAAGATTCGCGAAACGCATGTGTACAGAGTGTTTAATACTATTAACTGCATATATTTCTCATGCGGATTACGTTACGATTGAGTTTAAAACTACTCCGGAAGTTTAATTAAAACGGGCTAGTCACTTAAACTCGACGTCCGCCAATTGTGAGCAGCGTGCCTCATAATGCTAATTTGCCCTATTGATTAATTGATTTAGCATGTACGGCGACTGATATATAAAATGTCGAAGGCTTATCGCAATATTCGTTAGCCATCAAAGGTGCACAAAGTGCCCGACGAGCCGCGAAATGATCCACCGGAAGAGTGCACTCCTTCTCGGCGGTGGGTGTTGTTGTGAATCGGTTGGATGGCTGTTCAGTTATATTCATCCCCTGTGCCCATTTGGTGGTTCTGCCACCGTCTTGCATGCTTCAGCCACACAAACGAGCGCACACACATCGACGGCAAGCCACCACCGGCAGTGCACCGACGGATATCTTCCCTTTGTTAACATGTCCGTTTATTTCTGTAATACCACCTTGCCGACGCTCACAGGCATTGTTTCCATTCTCTTTCACGTCCACCCAAAGTTGCTGCCGCATCGCTGCAATAATAGAGAAAGACGGGGCCGGCTGCTGCTCGACAGTGCGGCGGGCGCCGCGCTTTGGGGTGGCATGCCGCGTTCGAAACGAACTGCCACTCACCCAGTTGGATAGATGCACGTCTAGCACCATGGCGCGTTTCGTGCATGGAGCGGCACTAACATCCTTCACATACGCGACGCGCAATGTGCATCGTCCGTTGGCGGCGGCGTGTGTGCTTGCGCTTGCAGGAAATATTAGTTTTACACTGGTTGCACGCACTGCATCCAACCGCGGAGGCGGTAGCGGCGAAGCGCAATCCCGACGGTGATGATGCTACCCGATAATGTAGCATTTTCGCTCTAATTTATCCATTTTACGTAATATAAGTGACTGGCGAACAAGCATAACAAGTCCTGCTTTGCAACAATTGAATTCAGCGAGCAACATAAAATTAGCAGCCAAAAGGAAACCAAACAACCGCGATGCAATAACATTATTTGGAAATTTATGTTCGCATGAAAATGGCTTTTATGGCGAAATGTATTTGTTAAGGTTTCTCAGCGAATGCGAAACGTCTGCTGACCTCGTTTGATGGACGATAATCAATCATTAATGTTCGCATGTGAGAAGAAATCTTAATAGCCCGACGTTAACTCTTCACACAATTATAATGATATTTGTGACCCTGGCTAAATGCATTCCCCTTAACGCGCCTTACTCGTATTCTATAAACCGTTAGGAGCAATGAGGAATAACTTTGTGCGTTGAACAACTACTAATAATTGAGCATGTAATTAGACGTATAGGCAATTAAGACCGCATGTGCATTACGCTCGGCGTACACACGACGACGAGCTAATTGATAACGAACCGAACATTTTAATCTCAACGACTACTCGTTTGCAGTAAACTATTCGAAAAATTGCTAATCGTCGTTCGCCTCGCGCTGGCAATGAGCGAATGTATTTCACGCAGATTTTTCTTCGTCGCACAAATAGGAAAAATCAATTAAGCTATATAAATGCGTTTGCTTTGACTGCGCATTGCTTTGCTTGGATTGCAAACAAATTCGATCAAAGCCGTTGAAGCTCTCGCAGGCGTTTGCTTGCGAACAAAATTGCAGAAATCCTTGGGGGTGGCGGCACACGTACGTACGCAGTAAGTATGTGATTGTGTGGTGCATTGGTGTGCCTTTTTTGGTTCAAGTTTGACGCGAATGCGAATAGTACACACATGCACGCGCGCACGCTCGCTGTTTACACTGCAAAAAGGATAAGCAGATAAAAGCACGACCTCGCGCAGCAGAATAGAAGAATGGCATGTCGGCGGCATTGCCGGCATATCTTGTACAAAAAGTAAGTACACTTCTTCGTGCGGCGGCAGCGGCGAACAGTGCGCGCGTACACACGTAAAGTGTGAGTAGCCAAGGTGCGGAACGCGCGAGCGAGCTCCATCCATATACGTGATGCATTATCGTCGCCAGTAACAACCCCTTTCGCCGCCAACCTCTCAACTCTTGCCGCCACCACCACCACACGTCTCCTCTCGTGACGATGGTGTGCGCGCATGCTGCTCGCTGCTCTGCGTGCCATAAGCACACACGTTATGTAGTGCGCTCGTTCGCGCTCCTCAGGCAGCCACTTCAATATTCGCTCTTCGATTAAATCTATTCTTCCCGGGAGAGAAGCCACGCTGTGGGCGGCAGCGGCGGTGATAGCGCGTGTATATTCCATTGGGAGCGTCGGCGACTGCATATGAATATAATTTAAAACCACTTCGTTCCATAACCGCCTGCGATGCGCGCAAGAAGCCAACGACGCGTTTATAGATATACCGATTGATGGAGATGATGGACTGCTGCTGCGGAAGTGAAGTGCAAATGCCGCCTACGAATCTATTATCAACTTCATTTTTTTCTCTCGCACTATGAACTACAACTAGTCGAGAACTAACGCTGATTAAAAATGCTTCTACCAAACATTTCCAACACCATTTCCTTTGCTAATTTAATTAAAATTTAAGATTGCGCAAAAGGTCAAAGTTGTAAGCTGACAAACGAACGAAATGCAAGATTTGTTTGGCTGCGAGCGCATGATTTGTGTAGAGAGCCGCGTTGAAAATTTATAAGTAATGCGAAATCGGGAAAACAACGTAACGTGCGCGTTTGATAAACGACCGACAAACTCTTAATATTTATAGAATTGGTAGCACTAGTAGCGCGTATTCGCTTGGATGCCGGCAAGACGAGAAACGGGTAGCCAAACGCATTGGTTATGTATTTTCGGCTGAAATACAAATAATGGAAATGGAGGCGCAGACATATCACGGATGTGATTTGTGCGCACTGACTTCGTTTCCTTCGGGCGTGCGCGTGCTCCGGCCGTGATAAATAGCGCCTGTTTTACTTAAAACACGACAATCGAATAGTTTCGCGTGACCTTCTTTGTATCGGATCCTCCCCGAGTCCCGGATTTTTTCCCCAAACTTTCCCAACAGCAGCCGCAAATAAAGCGCGTGCACTCGTAACGATATGACGATTCAAGTGTCGTTTATGGTGGCCCGTCTCCCCAAAAACACAGTTGCGTGGTGTATTTCATAAATAAATCGTTTAAATCATGATTTGTCGAGTCATAAAGCCTGAGACGACACGGGGCGGTTGCCGTGCCTTCTTCGCGTCGAAGAAATCGTCCGTCGTTTGCAGTGTCGCCGCTGTCGTCGGCGGCGGCGCATTCTAATATTTCACCTTCTTGTTACTCCTACCGTAATCACAATAAATCACAACGGCCATTCTATTATGCGACCGAATGCCAAGAAACTAGCTGAAGGAGAGCCGCGTGCGTGTGCCGCCCGCGCACACATAGATCTCAATTTGCATGCAGTGCAATAGCGATGATTGCATTTTTATTATTTCAGTCGTCTCGAAAGCAAAGCCAGTGAGCAGCAGCCGTAGCGGCAGCAAAAAACGGACGATACGGATCGACATTTTTTGCATGAAATTTATTCGCACGTATTCGCGTTTATTTACTTGCGCACATGCTGCGCTGTTAGATGCATAAATGTGCATAGACGCGCACAAACAACAATCCGCAGGAGAGCGCAGCAAGAAGTCAAAAGACGCGCGAGCAAAATCTATACACCGCGAGCGTACAATGACAAAGGGCATTGTCATTGTCTCCTTCGTCGTTGTCGTTGTTGTCGTCGTCGTCGTCGTCGTCGTCGTGCTCGATCTTTATGTGCACCCCAAGCGCACTGGCACTTCGCATTATACTTTATCGGTTGCATTGCACACGGTGCATCGCATCGCGTTGTTCTATGAGCGCGCGCGCACCATCTCTTCATTTTATTGTCTTTGCGACATTGCTGGCCGCACTTTATGCTACATATAAATTTCCGGCCATGGGGAGGCGGATGAGGTATGCGCCCGCGACTCGTACACTTGTTAATTTTACGCAATACGTGTACGCTATACGCCCGATGGAATTTTCTATCAGAAATGAAATCATTTGCGCGGCGATGAGGAGGCAGACGCAGACGCAGGCAAACGCGAGTTCGCGACAAACGACAACAAAAGCGACATCTTACTCCCCGAGTCCGCTCTTTGTTTGCATGCTAGAGTTGTCGCCGTCGTCTTCCTACAGCAACAAACAGCAAACGCGCAAGCGGATGTTAATCTCTTCTCCAACACAATTTGTTTGTCAACGCTGCACATCTATCCGTTAAATTATTGCCAACGAGCCGAATGAGATTTCCACATCTCGCTGCTCGCAGCCTGGCGGCAGTGCTTTTTCACCAGGCGCAGGCGACGCGCAAACGTTTGTCCGCGAATGAGTTGTGTGCGTTTCGGTGCAATTTTTCCGTCAGGATGCTGCACGATGGACGATAAACAAAATTCCCTGTTATTTTTCACCCAATGCTTCTAACATTTGCTTATTTCTTTGCCGGCACAATGCTGTACGCTACTTTTTTCCACGAAATGAAGATATTGCGAAATGCATTCAATGCCTGACTGCAATTTTCTCCCGTTTTCCACTCTTCTTCCTTTTGCCAGCGTGCGCGCGTTGTGTTGTTAGTCAACGTTTACGTTCCAGTTGTCGCATTTCGGTGGCGTGCGCTAAGAGAACGAATTCTTTGACATTTTGCGATTGGTTCGCCTGCATTTACTTGTGCTCCGCATTTTTTTGCATTTGCGCACCGCACCGGCAGGAATCTAGATTAAAAACTGATGTAAATCCACAGCAACTATCAAAGCCAATGCACATACACAAAAGCAATCAGGAAATAAGAAGAGTACAAATATCAATTGCAAGATACGCGTAATGAATGTTGGGCGAGCTGTTCAAACATGATAATATTTTGTAGATAATTGGAATTTAGTGCTTTGGCGAAATTGATTTTATAGATTATGCGCGCAGATACAAGACGCTAAATTGATTAGGAATAATTAAACATAAACTCGACGGACGAACGCCGGCCACCAACGATGCAAATCCAAGCACAACTTATTGTTATTGCCACTTGAATGCGAATATGCGTTTAATGCGCTTGCACGCTTTTTACGTTCAGACGAGCGACGAGCGGCAGGCAAGAAATTACGAAATGCCATCAATTGACTGGCATTTGAATATCGGCGGCAGTGCAGTGCGCAGGGATGCTGAGATAAAATCATTCGCAAAAAGCGTAAAAAGAGCCAAATGGGAAAATTAAATCCCCGGCGCACAGTAGCCGTAAAAGCAATGAGCGCGTCAATGGCTTATAAATATGAACTCATACGCAAATGAACCTCCTCCTTCCTCTTTGCTCTTCTTTTGCGCCAACAAAGCGCACAGCGACGCATGCAACAACACAAGAGATCACATTGTGCACTTCTTCTTTAGCGACTGCCAAGCGTGTGGAGAGCTAATAATCTCTCATGGATTGAACTCGCTGCTCTCCACTTGAAGGGATTGCAAGATCATTTATGATGCTGGCGCGCGCGGACACACGTTACATTCTGCATAAGTTGTTTCGCGCTGTTGTGTGCTCGATGCGCGCACGCTCGACAAGAGAGCAGTAATTACGGGCGAGCTGAAAAAGCGCAACAACTCAAGAGGCATTTAGCGTATTGAAACGGCGCGCTACTTATAAGTGTATTACGCGCGCACGCTGCACTGCCCGAAGAAAAGATGACTACGACGACGAAGAAGAAGAACCAAAACGGTAGCTGAGCATTCAAGTACCGCGCGCGGCGCTCAACCACGGCTTCTCGTCTGGTTTAATAGAAACCGTAATGTACCATCCAACCGTGCCTGGATGGCAAGCCAGCAGGCAGCGAGCCAGCCATCCAGCGAGCGATTTAAATTAATCATTTTCTTGTTGGCTTTATAACGACCAACAACTGAATTACCCGCGACTGAATATTATAGAAAATAATAATAATCTTTTCGAGTCGTGCATTCGCGGCATTCCGCCTCCGTTCACATGTTGCACGACTGCTCGTCCACTGCCGCATTCGCGTTTTCTCATTGTGTGCTCGAGCTTTTTTCTAGACTCCTTTTTTTGTTGCCCGGTTGCATATTCGGCGCGCATTCAAATTAGAGGCGAAAAATTACAATCCCCGTCTAATTGCGAATTGCAAATTGCATGCAAATGTTTACAACATTTATTTCGCTCGTCGTTGCAATTGCACCGCATGAAAAATTGCCATCTTTTTCGTATTTTTGTGTCTAGTTTTAAAGGACGCCACCAACCACCACCACCACATTTGCATATTTACATTTTCTTGTCTACGTCGCGACGCGTTGAATATTTTTGCCACTTTGTAGTTTTGCATGTAACTTGCATGTTAAGCAAACTTTTATTTTAGTTTGCACAATGCGCACCGTCGAAACATTATGCAAGTAGAAACGACCATCCACTCATCAGTAGGCAACATTATAATAATAATAATAATAATAATAATAATTCGCATAAATTTAATCTATTTCCGCAAATAAATCGCCGCCCTTAAAATCACATTGAATCCATTCATTGTAGTTGCGTTGCGGAATGTGAAACATCATTAATTAATTAACATCTAACATCTTACAAATTGATTTCTCCATTATCTGTGTGAATAATAAATGCACTCAATCGACGAACCTATCAACTCCATCAAATCCATTAAAACAGGATGATAACGTAATGAGCTATTATTGTTTGTTGAGTCAATAAGGAGACAGCGCATTTAAATAGCTGACTGGAGCTGACTGGCTGATGATTTTTTATTAAATCGTTACCATAAATTAATAGTCCATTCACGTGATGTATATTAATGACTTGCCCTAAATTTCCCAACGTTCAATCTTAGTCCAGGCATGCGACAAATGGAAAATAAATACGCGAATACCACGCGCGCCTGTCGTTCGTCGTTTGCACATGCAACGAGCGCGCGCGCGTATTAGGAAAGAAACACAAATTACAAAACGAAATGAAATTGAAAACACAGCATGAATTTTGCACATAGATCTTAGTTAACGACGTTCGCAATTCGACGGGCTGCGCTAGTTCTAATTGAAATTTGTCATTCGCGATCTGCTACTTGCTTGCTACTCGCTATGTGCGCGCCCGCGTGTGCTTTAATCAAAAGTTCGCTCAGAAATAGGAAAGCACGGCGAACGAGCCGGCACACACGTTGACATCTCGTGCGCGTTTTACTGGGAATTACAAGCCAAAGTCTTCGAGTCATTAATAACCCACCAAAACGAATACATTAATTTGGCATTAAAAGCGTTTGTATGTTTTGCTACGAATGCGCGGCTGGCGGCTGCCTTCTAGGGAAGAAGATGTCGACAATTCCCTCAGCGACGTCGACTTCATCGTATCGCGTCGCGCACGCTTTGTTTCGGCGGTTTTTCGTCGAAGGGTCGATTATTCAAGCGCGTATTTAAAACTAGATTACGCATTTAATACGTAATACCCCGTGATCAATGCTATTTTCGTTTGGGGGGACTACAATAGCAAACAATTAAAATTCACCAGTCGATTTCCACGAATCCTATTAATAGCAGCTAAAAATTATCGAAAATATTAAATCGTAATCCCGATAAGGGCGCGTTAAATTTATTGACACATGTACTTGCGTCAATTTTGGCAAATTGCTGCCGACACCGAATCAAAATTTTCGATTAATCGTTTCAATTAATAATCGTGACGTTCGACGGAGCGTTTACTCGCGTAATTAATCGTGCGCGTACATCCATCGTACTGTTTGCTAAATGTGCCAAATGCGATTGCGCTGGATGAAAAAAATTAGTTTTATTTGCTACACACACACACCCGCATGCATTCAACTGTGTGTAGTGTAAGCATGTAGGTATTTATTTCAGTCTACATTTCGGGAAATTCATAATAATTCTCATTTGAAGGGCTTTGATTAAAAGCAGACCGCAAAATGTGAGCGCGAACGCGTGTGCTCTGAAAATACACTGTACGCGAACGACAGCACTCAAGCAGCATGGTTTAATTAATGTCGAATTCGATTCGTACGCGTCTACTCTTCATTTGATATCCTTTATTTGTGCGCGATATAATATATTTAAATTAAATTTAAATCCCGCGCAGTCGTTCACTTACGCGCATCACACAACAGCATCGCAGCATCGAAATAAACTCTCGCGAAACAAGAAACAAGTCCTTCAAAACTCCAGTGTTTGTGCACTGCTGCGCCTGTCTCTGTATGCGTACGTCGGCCGCCTCTCTTCAGCACATCTTAAGCGCATATACGCCGCCAAAGGTAGGAATATAACCATGCTCGAGTTAAATTTCATCGCCCTGCTACTCATTAGTCAAAAACCCTTTTCCTCTGGAGCGCTCGCGCACGCGCGCATAACTTTCAAAGATTTCGGATGGTGGTGGCGGCGGCGGCGACTGTATAATTGAAATTAGAATACGTACAACTTTCCTTTCTTGTCTTCTTATTTTGTTCAGGCGTACGCCGCTCCACTCTTATCTCATTAATTCGCCTGATATCAAATGAAATGACAGCCTTCCTCTGGCTGGCACTCTTTGTTGACGTATACGTTACGCAAAGACGCGTCCGCGTGTCTTTGTTGCTTGTTGGCAAATTCACAAATTTTCAATTCGCGGTACGCACATGTCGTACTAAATTAAATGTCTTGCCTGTAGTAAGTAACCAGTAAAAAGTGCAATAGTCGTTAACATTTATTACGCGCATTGTAATTGTAGTTTGTTGTGTTGTGCTGTACACAGTTTGCACAACAAGCGGGAAAGCGGAAGGTCATTAACAGCTGCGCGTTTTATGACGGCGATGATGATTTTTCCGTAATTAAAAGCCAAACAATAAACACACTTTGCAACGACGCGTGCTGCATGTGCAACCGTGATCAACTAGGTACTACTGAAATTCGCAACGAGTAGCAATTAGTTATGAAGCTCTTAAAATTTTAATTAAGAATACTCATTCGTAAATCCATTCCATAATAATGCAATGAAACGAAGTACGCAAACAAATATGTAAAGTGAGTCTTAAGCGAAGGAATGAGTCAAGAATGACCACCCTCAGCGCCTGCGAGGCGCATGCTACTGAAACTTAACCTACCCTTCTCGCCGGATAGGTGATAAGAATTTGCGCACACCATCTAGGGATTTCATTTAGGCGCGTATTTTAGATGACGACTCATAAACGTCAGTGGAAATTGTGAGCGAGCGAGTAGCGCGCAATGCAAAATTGAAAAAGTAAAACAATTCCCGGTGAACAAGCGCGACTTCCAGTGTTCCACCTACTTCCATCTCGATAGTTTACATTCATTACGAGCCACCCTCTCGCTCGCACCGAAATGAGCGCATTCCGGCACATTTTAATTTTGCGCTTCGCGTGCGGCCCTTTGTGTCTGCTACATTGCACTCATTGAACTTAATTTATTCGCGCACCACCGCCAACTGTTTCTATGCGCATTTCGCTGTTGTTGCTACCTGCGCACTTGCAAATTGCGTTCCTCCCTTTGCCCTATTCCACATTTTTCCGCAACGCATGCCGCCACCGAATGTGTATGCTGCTATTGGCAGCAAACAATATTGACGAGAAGAAAAATATGCTGATGCCACACACGTTTAGATTTTCACCTACAAAGTGTTGCAACATCAAATTAAAATTAAATATCTCTACGCATTTAAAAACGTTATATTAAACCAACCGCTCTTATCTTCCTAAAAGCTTTCGCAAAACAAGACATTAAATTTGAAAATATTAAGCCAAAGAGTAAAACGTTTCTAAATTCTACGTGATTCTAGACCACCCTATGAGATCCATTGGCTCCATTTCGGGTTAGCCCATCATAAAGGGTTCATTTAAGCGTGGGTAAAACGGGCAGCAATGCGCAAAGCCAACTTTACAGTTGGAGCACACAGATAGTATAGTACTACCTTTAATATTTTTCCGTCAAATGCGCCGGATAAGCGTGAGTTCAATCGAAAACAACGCGATGCCGAACAACAACAACAACAACCCCTCTTGTCGGACACGTAAAAAGTTCCGATGTAAAAACGCACGAAAAGATATGAATCGGGGTGTGCAGTCAGGGATGCGAGTTTGCGGCTTATTTTTTTCGATCCATCCATCCCGAGCGTGAATGGCAAGAGAATGGAGAATGAAATCAAGTACAGACAATAAAATAAAAAAAATTATTGTCTATATAGATAGGCTATCTATGAAATAAATTCACTTGGAAATAATGAAACATCTGCCGCGTGTTTGTTTCGGCGAAAACAAACAAAATTCATGTTGCAAACATGCATTGCTTTCTCTCGAGGGCGCAAAATTTTAAGCAAACTTGCACAATATATTCAAATTAAAAATTCAAAATTCGAGCAAAACGCAGCGCAGCGTAACACGCCCAACATGACTGACGTTTGATCCTTTGAGAGACAAAGTACGAGCGACCGCAAATTGAAGTCAAACATTGTGTTTATTGTATTAAGGAAGCGCTTTTTGTTTCTGCAAAGCTTTATTTTCCATTTTTACATGATTGTTTACTCTTTGAGTGCTTTGCAATATGCGGGAGGAAAGCAAGGCGCAGGCAGGCAGGCAGTCGACTCTTTGAGAGAGCAACCTGTTTGAATGGAATAAATATTTATAGCGCGCCAAACTTTGCCATTTTCATATCAAACAAAATGTCTGCGGAGAATTGAAATAAATGCTATGCGTAAAACAATTCCGAAAGTTGTTAATCAACGAAATTAAACAATTTTGTTTGCCTTCATTCGTTTCGTACAAAATGCGCGCGCCGCGTAAAAATTACAACCCGACGTATTGCGCGAGTACGCTTCTTGTGTTTATAGGAAATCTCATAAAATATTTACATGTATTACATGTAATAAACTTAGAGGCAATGATTACACGCAGTAAATAAACGCGAAAGAGGTTTCATTTGACTCGCTTTTATGCGCGCTGCCCGCGGAATCCTGAAAGACGACGACGCCAACCGCAAATCCGCACAATTTTGATATTTTATTACGCGCATATTTTGCCAACGCAAATATTGCTATGCGCCGCACCGCCCGTATTGAATGTGTTTGCGCCCATTTACAATAAACATTTATATGCATCTTCTACGGTCCGCGATGTGCGCCGCCGGCGATGCCGCCAAGCGGGAGCAGCGCCAGTGCAGAGCCACATTTCATAAGGCGCACGCCGCCACCGCCGCACTGCCTTTTTGTTTAGACATGTTTAAAGAAGTTATTAAATTGAAAATTCCTGTTCGGGCTGCCTGGCTGTTGGCTGCACGTTCTCCTTATTTACGTTACGATTGCCCGCCGATACACACCACGAGGAGACAATTCCGTCGCGTACGGTTGCCGCTCCGCTTTCCGGATTCCCGTTCGACGCGAAGCGATAGCGCGTCTCGCATTACGGGGCGGTGCACTTCGATAAGAAGTCAAGAATTACACTGACAGCTAATATTGGTTTTTCTTGTTTTTCTGCTGCGCCCGAAATCCTTTTAGCCGCCACCGTCCGCATCACCAGCAATTGTAAGCCGCAGCGCGCGAGAGAAAGAGAGCTTAAAAAAGACGCGATAAAAATAGGAATTTTAAGCTAACATAACATGCTCGAACAGACATCTTCACAACGAGATAAAGGCGCGACAAGCAAACGCGAGACATTTAAGTAAGACGGCGCATTTAAGGCATGCTTCAACTCGTAAAAATAAAGCCACTTACAACCGCATGTTATTTTACAAACTTTTATTACGAGCCAAACCAAGCAAGCAAGTCATTCCTGCTGCTGGCTGGCTGGCTGCTCGACGCCTTCGCCGCCGCCGCCGCCGCCGCGAAGATATAAAATTTTCAGCGCCTATCATAGACTTTTACAACCGCAACTCCCCTGTCTCTTCGCGTTTCCACCGCGTCTCTCAGGACTAGAAAAAATTTGCAATGTAGTCGTTCATCATAGAGACTAAGCAGCAAGTTACTATAATCATAAAAGAAGCAAATGCACTACGCGAACAAGAAATAAAGTCATATCCTTTATCTTACACGCGTTCCAATATTCCTCTTCCGACGAGGAAGAACCGATTAAGATGTCTACGAATTTATAGCCGGCGCAACTACGTTTGCCCTCCTCAATTGCGGCACGAAGGAGGAAGCCTTCCGACAATAATTTACGACGTTTGTAAATACACGCTGTTCTCCTCGCCCAAAGAGGACTATACAAGGATAGTGCTTTGCTGTGCTGTGCTGTGCGAGACAATTCATTAAAGACGCGCCGAGCGAAAGAGAAAAGAGCGAAAAATATTTTCAAAACAAAAGCGCACTCCGTGTGCGGCGCGCAATACGCAATACGCCGAGTGAAAGGAAAACAGCAACGCTTCGTCCTGCTGGCTGTTAAGTGATTTAACTGATTGTCTTGTTATTTTCTTCACGGCGAGGACAACACACGTCGCTGCACGCTGCCTCCGCTTTTTTAGCTTTTAGGAGGAAAAAGTCAAATTCGTTCGGAAATAGATGCAACGAAATGGAAATTGAAAGCTTTAATGTGTTACTTACACTCGACGCCACATTTAAGTCACTCTTAACGGGTGAGATCGTTAAACAATTCATTTATCTCGGCGCGTAAAAAACATTCAGCCGAGACCCGAAAAAAATCTGATTTAAGTAACATCCACGAAAATAGTGTGTGATGCTATATGTGTAGACGGTTTTATTTTCTAACTACGTGTTGTAAGGAGAGAAAAACTTTGAAGGCTTGAAAAGTGTTTCGTGGCCGATCACAACTCGGGCTTAAAGTTATCTTGAGCTAGTCGTACGCGCAGAAGAACAGTTGTTACATGCACTAATTGACGGGTCAATTAACGTCCAAACAGACTAACACCAACTACATCATGAGAACCGCACCACCAATGAATTTGTGGCAAAGCAAACGTACACGAAGAAAAACTCTAATGCAATGTCTATTTATAGACTATTTTCAACTCCTACAAAGTATAGCCAAATTTTATTAGGTTGCATAATCTATCCCAATTCAAAAATTTAAATTTCCTCCCAATTTCCAATTAATAATTTCGCAAATTTACTTTGGCAGGCGCTTCCAAGGAAATATTGAATTAATACGGGCAATTAATTATTAACAACTTTTCGTAAATTCGGCAGTAAAACTTTATCAAACTAACTAAACATTAAAGGTTGGGTCCGCCATCGGGGAGAAAGTCTATTAATTTGTTCTCCTCGAGGAGCAGTTTGGCAATATCATTACGATTTCACCCTCGACTCGTCGGCCACAACCGAAAAGAAAGCGCGCAAAGAAAGAAACAAAGCATGAGGCGCGTGCCTGCATTCACTAAAAATTAATCACGTTGATGGCCTATGTTCGCGCTCCCGCTTTATAATCACTGTCAACGCGTTATCTATTCGCAATGCCTTTTCGTTCGCCGCATAGGTTATGCCTTGTTTATGCTTTCCTCAGGGGACTATTGACTTTCTTTTTGCGCGACAACCAGAGCGTAGAATAAATAACACTCTGAAAGAGCAGTAAAAATAGATGGTTCACCTATAATGCGCTATTCTTTTTTTGCCTGTAATTAGTTTTCAACATAAAATATCAAAGCGTGGAATAGTTAATGAAATTTACATTGCGCACGTCAATTGTGTGTTTTGGCGTTTGTTAAAAATATAGCAAATACAATATGTTTATTGTCTGTCCTCTCATAGCTGCTGGTTAAATTTGTGATATGAAAATGTAGTGAAACCAATTTAATGAACATACACACGGCAGGCAGTGTGCAAATTATTTGGCCATTATTTGCGGACCGCGTGTACGCCTACTGCTGGCTGAATGCAAATAAGGAGCGCAAAGTGCACGACAAACAGCAAATAGAAATATCAATTACGCGTTCGGGTAATCGTTCATTCAATTGCGAATTAAATTTATTCGAATAAAACGAATATGCGAATACAATATAGATTTAGTTCATATGAAATACTCGCTTGCTCGCTAGTTCGTTCGCACAATAGTTCTCAACTCATACGCGTAATGAATGCATCACATCTATCATTTGCCAAAATGCAATACGCGACGATATTGCAATCGGCGCGCCAATTGTTTATTCATGTGCAGTTGGAGTGCAGGGTGCGCGGGGAGTGCAGGGTGCACATGTCGGTTGTTCAACACACAATACAATAAAATTGCCCGCAAAAAATATTCGAGCAATTGTCTATGAAATAATGAAAATCCCCCGTCAGTTTTGATAATGTATAATAGTGCGATTGCGTTGCATGCGCGTTTAAATAAATAACCGAGCATAACGAAATGAATGAATAAAAAATGAAATACTTCCATTCGACATACCTCACATCGCGGATTTTTGTTTTATTTTGCCCGGAAATAAAAATATTGTAAAATTTATCAATGTGCTACCTGTTTGTGTTTATACAAAGTGTTTTAAAAATAATTGAGTATTTTTCCAATGCAACTTCATGTAAAACTTTCGTAGGTTTTATAAAAATATTTTTTAAAATTTCGCCATCGCAGTAGCGCCCCATCATGCAGTTTTATTGCTCATGTCTATATGAAATTGATATATTGAATTGCGGTCGGGATGAAATCAATTGCTAAGCATCCAACCACCAAACACGAATTTCCGTCACAAGTATGCGGTAAGTAAGTGCGGGCGGGCTGCTATTGTTTTCAATATACACGTCCGAAAAACAAACATCGCGCTGAAACGGGTGCGCGCGCGATTCGCACACGAGCTTATAAATCAACATTGAGACAGCCACGAAATAAATAAAGAAAACGCGCTTCTTCTTGCACATTGCGAATTTCGAGTTTGAGTAACGCGGCGCGGGGCGGCTTCACCATCGATATCTTTTCCTCATTCACGCGCGCTCAGTTCGGTTCGCTGGTATTTTTTCTTATTGTTCGTTCCGTCACTGTTTTCGTCTTCATCGCGGGCGCGCATTGTGCTTTTATTTCTCGGGGGTTTGTGCTTGATTGAGGTGTCAAAACCTTGCAAACAGCTTCGCGCAACCACTAATAACGTGTGCGCGTCTTTCGTTCGCGTAATTTTTGCGCTTCGATTGCTAAATAAAAATAAATTTATTGTGCTTCCAGGGCATGCGCGACCTCGACACACTTTCACCGCACATAAAACATATATTGGAAACCGCCCCTTAAGGCAATAAATTACGTAAAAAGCAAACTATATGAACGAAATAGCTAAATGCCACCCGTCGAGCATAAGAATTTTGCGTCGCAACTTTCCCTCTGACAAAGCCGACTTGATAAGAACTATTTCTAGTAAATAAAATTGTTCATTCAAAAGAGATATCCTGCATCCATTCAACAAACGAAATTTGTGCGGCAGAATCGTTTGAAAAGATTTGACCAAGATCAAGACTTAGTCACGAGACTAAGCATTAAACGCTAAGCGCATGATTGAAGGGGTTAAATCGTGCGTGAGCATGCATTGTTGTAATTTTGTTTTCGGAAAGGCCGCCCCAAACATTGCACCCTCGCGCGTGTGTCAATCGCGAATGAAAAGCCAAAAGTTTAGCAAACTATCAATCGCTTGTATCTTGCATTATCCGACTTAGTAGTCAGTTCAGCATTGAAGGGGGGTGAAAGCGCATCTCTCGCATCGATTGTAAGCGAGCGCGCATTTAATGCACAAGTTGCGTTCTAAGCCAATGCAAGTTTCGCACGCTAAACTTGCCGATGACGACGTCGACGACGATGACGAGAAGTACGACAATAAGATGAAACTTTTCCATTCATTGCGCGCGATTATACTCGAATAATACACACGTTTGCACGGTGCGGCCCGTTCATCGCAACATTAAAAGATTTCAATGCAATTTCGAGCGTTTCGCATCGATGCTAATTAATATTTCTCTTTGTGCTAATTGTCCGGCGTTGCCATCGTTCATACAAAGCTCGTCGAGTAAATTGCGATGCGCTGCAGTCGGATTTTAATAAACGCACATTATTATTATTATTAATCCAATGGCATTATGGCGAGTGCGCGCGCCCCAGAGCGAGCGCTCGATTGTCCTGTCAATTTGCAATATTTATAAAAGCTCGCCAAGCTCGCGCGTGCATTGTACGGCGGGCGCAAATTATGAGCGATGCACTTACAGCGCTCTAAGCATACGCAAATAAAGCGCGTTGCATCCGATGCACACGGGTGTGAAGCGAAATTGCGTAAACACCCCGTCTTTTGGGCGCCCACAATGAATAAATGCAAAACGAGTTGAATGCGAATGAAAATATGCGCCACGTACGCGCGAGCCGCGCGCGACAGAGCAAAATACAAAATTTCGACGTCAAAAGAGAGATTATTTCGATGATAAATCGGAATAATTAATAATGCCGCCGCAGCATACACCCGAATGCACTTAGACGCGCGCATCTATCTGATAAATGCGCATACATACATACATACATCTGTGCGCGTGTATGCAATGGGCGAATGCATGATTGTAACTCATGTATGCATATGCAGCTTGCATATGCATACATGAGGGCGTTCTTTTTTTTGCGCGGCTGTCAGAAAAAAATGCGCGGACAAACACGACCGAAAAATATTAAATCCAGATAATGAATTAGCTTTATATGTGATTGCCCGATAAGGCGATCTCGTATTGACTTTTTGTACGCACTGTAATTGCGCAAAAGCGCATATCCGAAATGCTAAAACTCATTGAATAATTATTACGCGAGAATCGTCGGTATAATTTTGTAATTTAATGCATCTGGGAATTATTTCAATTTTAGTCGCATTGCATCGCGCAACACAAACATGTCGCTTAATCTCATTAATAATATTATATAGAAATATCGCATTAATAGTGTTGAAAGATTAATAATTATTGCATATTTTCCACAATGAATTTCACTAAAACCTCGCTCAATGCGAATTGAATAAAGCATTCCGTGTACAGGAATTTTCCATTTAATCCGCGAAATAATTAATAGAATTTTTGTTTTGCATGCCAATCGCTATAATTTCGCAATAAAAAACGTTATTATTTTGTTAATCATAATGAAAGTCGTACAGCTGTTATTAATTGAAAAATGCATTATTAGTAAAAATAATTATGAGGTCAATCTATAATACGCAGCATTCATACGTGAATACGCAAATATCCGGCAAGGAATTTATTAATACGTAGGCGTAAAGCACGCGGTAGCAATTCGCATTCGTTATCACTCAGTCGCGCTTTATTGGAAGTTATGCGGTGAGATTACCCGCTCACATCTTTCCAGCATCGCTTGTGCGCTTGCAAATTGCGTTCGTTGACTTTTATACGTAATTTATAGAACAATATATAAGTATCGCGCGAATAGATAGATTCGTAGATATCGCGTTAAGTACCTGCATGAATGCAGGGCGGAGGGATAAATGGTGAGAGCGCGAGCGAGAGAGTGACGCGTACAATACGTGCGGCAACTTACAACTACATGGAATCATTGCTGCCGCCGCCACTGCCGCCGCTGCTGCCGCCGAGGTGCGCGAGCTCTTGTTCGCGAACGCATATATCGATAGAGCGTACTGATAATCGGATTAAAATCCGCCAAGGCGTATTGAAACAACCTTTAATAACATTATTATTTCAACCCACTTATAATGGCTTTAACGTCGTGCGACGACAGCGTCGACATTGTTCACGCGCCCGCTTTATAGAGAGAACTTGTACTACACGAGTAACAGATAAGCGTATTGCATTTTAAAATCGCATTTCCGAATGCCTACTCTTTTTATTGCAGCAAAGTTATTAATTGTCAACTAATACCCTGTCCTTTAACATGAACCGTAAAAATCTTTGATACCGCGTAGTGTATGTGGTTTGCAATTTGGTAAAACGATTTTGAAAAGCACGATGGAAAAGCACTAAATATCTCCGTGCGCATATTTTTTTTTGCGTTTTCCATTTCTATGCACTCAAAATATGTTTTTGTTTGCGATCCTAAGCTCGATTTTCCCCATTGAAGTTATTTTGCACAAACGGCAAAAAAAATATTAAATTCCCGCTTTAAACAGCGCTCGCTGCGCGATACGCTTGTCGAATTGAAGGATTTACAATTTTTACGCAAATTAATTATTTTTTACGTGCACGCACACACGCAGTTAATTTACAAACATGAAAAATGTGTACCAACATTTTTTGTTATTCATTAACTGAAAAAGCAAAACATTTACTCGTCGTATCGGTAGAATACTTATATTTCTTGTGTGCATTTTGCTTGAACATCTAAAATACGTATTGTAATGATGGCAAAATGAATGGGATATAAAGCGTGTATTTTAAAATGTAATCATTTCAAGATGGATTAAGGGGTTGAAAGAGCACTTAGTCTTACACCATTCACGCAGATTCTTTTCCTGTGAATAACGCACGACGCGTTTGCAATTTTGGCCATTAAAAAAGAATTACACAAGGTAAAGCTCTTGCTTGCTCTTCTTCTTCCTTCAATAAAATTCGGCGTTTTTCAAGTCAAATAATATCTGACTTTCTATACGAAATATTAAAAAATTCATGTATTCAAAACCCTATCAAATTAAACACCCCTTTCTAAAGGAATTCACGAATCGAGAATGAAAATAGCATCTGTCAGTAAGTAAATTACAAGTTGAAAGTTGGAAAATATTGAAGAATGTTACACCGTCGCTTTTTATAGCATTTAATAACAGTGCTTCATCTTGTTAGGAAATAGGTAACGCGTATGGCATATAAAATTTTTGTTCTACACCCACAACACCAGCAACCCCAGCGCGCATTTGCCATGTTGTGCTGCGCGCGCGCCCGGCGGCTAAATGCATGTCGGTTTGTTGCTAGCATGATTTAATTTACCCCCTCGCATCCATCGCGTGTTGAGTGGATGATACACCATGCCGTGGCGCAAGTATAAATTTTACAAGTCCGCTGAGTGCGCGCACCGATGGTTAAAAGTACTCCAAGAGGGCATATACCACGCGCGAAACGCGCTGCTGCACCAGGCCCGTGCCCGTTCGCCAACAGGCACTAAGAATAGTAAATTGTTGCGTCAGATGAGCGCGGATAAACCATCCTCTCTTGCGCAGGTGTTATACTTTATACGTTTTTTTCTATTCGCCCTGCTTTGCCTTGTCTTGCGTCGCTTGAGCGCCAAAGAGCAAGCACGTCCTGTGCCATTCCTCCTCCTTCCCGACAACCGGTATAAAAATGTTTAATAAACTTGCTGCACTTCGTCTTTATGTTCATTATTTGCATTTTATTATGTTTTCCATGCGCAGCGCGCGCCTAGATCATCCGAGTGTGTCGTAAACTAGTCAAATTGCAAAACGCATGATGAATCAAAATTAATCGTGAAATTAATGCAAAACCAGCGGATATTAAATTTTAAGAATTGCAAACTATGATGTGTGCGGTAAACCAAATAGAATAATCTGACAAACAGATGGGCGGGCGAGCCGCAAACAAAATTGTATGAATTATTTTTCATATTTTCCGTGCAAACTTTTCACGAAAAAAATATTTCAACCGCACGCTTATTAATTGTTAATGTTCGACGAACAATAAACAATTGTTTTTGTTCAAGTTACATGCACGTGCATGTTTATTTTAGGCGCATGGAAATATAATAATGGAAAAGTGCAATTTTTAACGCAACGCTGCCGCCGCGGCCGCCATCGCAATGAAAACTCACGTGTATAATTTATTCATTTTTGTGTAAACACCATTTGAGGGCGAGCGCTGAAAAAGCGCGCGTCGAAATAAAACTCATGAGGCATTTGCATAAAAGGCTGTAGTTTATAGACGCTAAAATGATAATTAAATTTTATGAAGCATTTTCTTTCGTGTTTTATTTGTGCACTGCCACCGGAATGCACAACCAACTCGCGTGCAATGCGCTGACCAGGTAGGTCCGAGAGCACGCTGCTCTCCCTTAATAAGCGAGAGATGTGGGCTCATCTAATTTTTAAGTAACCGCGCGCCGCGTGTAATTTAATTTCACTGAAACGCGCTCAATTCGACATTTACTTACATCATTTTTCTGTTGTTTCAGGTGAGTGAACCGCAACCGAGATAATGAAGAAAACTAACACACTTTCTATCAAGTTTGTTAGTCGGGCCCGACCGCCTCGCCGCTGCCGCTGCCGCTGCTGCTCGTGGCAGAATTATTATTATGGTGAAGATACGACGAACAAAAAATAAAGTTATCGACTTTTTGCTCATAACTTTAAGAAATTTTACGGTTATTTAACTGAATTTCACGCTCAATAAAAATTAATACAACCTTTATCTCGTCCGCAGTTACCGTTTTATATGCGTTACTAATACTGTATTAAATCCGCATTTGTAAAGTAGCTGATAAATTATGATCGCTTGTTATATTTCAATTTCCGCCTTGCTCATTAAAATATGCAGTTAATAAACACCCACACCATTTCAAATTTGCGCAAATACCAATGTTCAAAAACTCACCCCATGTAGCAGAATCCCGATTGAACACATCAGACGAACGTTTGAGGTAGATCCATCTGTAACAAGAAGAAAACAAATTATAAGCATGGCTGAATTTTGTTGCGATCTAAAAGGAAATATAAAAATATTATGTTTTCAACCCTTAATATTAATCCGGCCAATTTTTTTGACATATTTCAAATTGACTAAGTTAATAACGAATTCGGAATTAACAACAGCGGGATGCCATTTGTTATGTGCGTCATCGAAAAGTTTACAAAGCAAAACTTCAATAACATTTGCTCTCCGCCGCATTTGCGTTGACGAAAAAGCCATTCACGTTCGCGGGCAAGGCGTAGAAATACGCATGGAAAAAAATGTGCATGAAACAGGACCGGGAGCAGAGATCGCGTCCTGTGTACTGCTGCCGCGTAAAAAAGGGGCAAAGAAAAAGATTAAAAGCTTTGCTCACTGCTGCGTTTGATAATTAATGTACGCTTTTTTTTGCTTCTCGAGGATGCTTCCGGGATGAAGTAAAAGCACAGCCAACGCACAAACCATCAAGCAAGGTTGGCAGCAGCAAGCGCGCGCGTTCGCTGCTCGTGACACAACAAACGAGCAGTTTACTCGCTCGCCGCGGCGCGCCGCAAAAATAGAGAGGAATTACTTCATCTGCCCGCCCGACTGCGTCTGCTTGTCAATAATGATAATGACGGGGGCGATGGCTGATCAAAGACGTCACATGTTACGAAACGCACGCGGTTCTAATCAAGTTCACGCACGTCGTCGATTGCGCTCGCGCTTAATTTCATTTCGCCCGCGCGCGCGCGTCTTTCACATTTCGCTGTTGGCGCTTTTCGTCTCTTCGTTTAAAAGTAAAATTTATATTGGCTGCAGCCACAAATAAAAATAATAATAATAGTTGTAGAAAAAAGGCACAGTGCGAGAGCGAGATGATAATGATGGCCACAGCCGACGAGGCGCAGAGACGTAAACGCGTTGCGTTGCGTTACGTTGCGTTGCTTTTGCGCCCACGAGAACTAATCTATCGACGAGCGAGTCGCCCAAGGCATTTTTACCCTTTCGTTCGCATGCACGCGCGCACTTCAACGTTTCTATCAAGTGTCCCACCATTTCCCACGGAATTCCCGCATCTTGACGACGCATCTGCTTTCAGCGCGAACGCATTGTATGTTTGAAACAAACACCCATAAGCGATGAACGATGAACGTGCGTACGGTATGTGCGAGTCCGTTATGGGCCAGACGTGTGGGCCTCTCGATTTAGTTGGTGAGGTTCGTACGAGTAGTGCCCTACGGGTTCGCATCGACCAGCATCGAATAACGTCATCGGCCAACGAGAAGATCTTGCAAACACATTGCCACGAATAATGTGAATGTAGAACATTAGGAAACATTTATCACAAGATGGAAAATATTCCATTCTCGCCCGTCCCGAACCGCATTGGTTTTCTCATTACAATCTTCTTCTGCTTCGCACAAAGAATTTCTCCAAATCAGTAATAAACTCTTTAAGATAACTATTAAATTTCCTCGTCCAAATTGAGAAATTGTGTCAACGCGAACAAAAGATATTGCAACAAAAGGCAACTTAGTGAATAGGTCAAGTTTCCCGTTGTTAACTGGAAAAAAAGTAACAACCGTGAAATAATTTAGTTTATGACTTGCCTTCTTGTCTTTTTGCATATTGGTCAGAAAATCAGTAGTACAATGTCTATTCAATGAGAAACTCGGTCATAAAATGACCCAAAGAAAACCCCAGAAACGTACCCCATTTGCGGTACTGTCTCTTTCTCTGTTGAGACATCAATGCGGCTATAATTGTGAGCCAATTAGAGTTTAGTTCCACGCAGTTTTTAAAACATCGTAAATCATAACCGAACCGTTTAACTCGCAGTTAACCTGCGCGCACAATGCATGAGGGCGCTAACGAGATCGTGCGTGCGTTCAACTGTCGTAAATGTTACACATTTTACAGCTTCATCTTCCTATTATTCATTTGACATCTATTTATTGTTGTTTTATCACCGTTCAAACGCTTGCTTCTCTTTGCCTATGATATTCAACGAATTGGATTGTCGCGCTGTCAGTGCTGTGTCACCGTCTTTGCTTTGCTCTCCTACCGCGGACAAAGAGAGCGTCTCTTACATTTTAACCGAAATTTCTCTGAATATGGAGACGGCTAAGTAATAAGACCGCAGCAGGCAGACGCAGAATGCTTATTACGAAACGCAAACGCATGTGTACCGCTCTCGCCGATCGTCATTGTTGGCACAGCGAAAATGCAAAACCGCAAGATTTTATTGCCCCAGTTGTTGGTTGCTGGACGCGCGCACAGCACATTCATTGCTGGTCAGCCTTCGCGTCTCAGTTGTGACATTTGATGCTGTCGTTGCTTTCGTGCCTGCGCACAACTGCCGCCGCCGCCGCCACCGACGATGTCGTCGTCGGTGAAGAGATGGACGCGCAATAAAATTTAGTGTCGATGCCGCCGGAGAGTGGCAGACGCCCCACAAGTCGAATTGCGTCCAGTCAGCACAACCACCACCACATCGCCAACCCAACCGCTATCGCCGCCGCCTCCCGATGGAGCGACATTTGCTACAAATACGTGCTGTGCGCACTCACGAAATGCACAATTCGCATAATGAATGCCCGCGGGAGTTGAAAAGCAGCGCCACCAGCACCAGCAGGAGCAGCAACGATAGCGGCAGTAACAACTGAAAAATCCAATTTAAAATTTTGAATAACTCGCCGACTAATTAGCCCTCAGCCATGTTTGTGAATTAACAATCGCCGCTTACAACAATATTGGCTCTCTCGTTGCTTTGCCGTTATATATCACGTCGGGAAAATGTGAATGTAAATTGAGTTTACACCGAAGCGCTTTGTTGCTGTGGCGCGTTGGGCGCTCGCATAAATAAAAATTAAACGCGATTGCCTAGAAGACGCACGCATCACGAACGAGCAGGAGCAGCACAACGAAAAGAAGACATTGTGGCAGCCGCCAGCTCCTCATCCTAATGTCTTTCTCATCTTCTTCATTACTTTCCCGACGCGCGCCGCGTATGGCACCGAAATATTTTTTATGAGCGCTATTTTCATTTATTCCATGCCCCGATGCCGGTGTCCTCCCCGGTAACAAATAGACTACGACGACGCATGTTGCGAGGAGAACGAAAATGTTAAAAAGCGTTTGGGCCCGTGCCTGTCGAAAGCCAAAAGGAGCATGAAGGAAGACGACGCAAAGCTTCGATCATCCGCACACGCACCGCAGGAGGTGCTCCACTCATTTGAGCTGATGCGCGCCATTAAACGAAAATGGAATATTTAAATTTATGAGGACATGTCAGATATTAAAAGGCGTTTTTACGACGATTCATCAAATATTTATAACGTGCACCAACGCTTATGCTTGGCCGCTGCTCTTCGCCGCATACGCGCAAGATTAAAACAATAAGAAGACGAGCGTTTATCATCGCGCGCACAAACAGGGGATAAATATTTTTACGAGCTTGTTTCAGTTCCAGTTTCACTTCCTACCTACGACCACAAAAACGTCAAATCATCACAATCTCCGCCATTAATTAACTGATTTATTAATGCATCGTAAATTAATTAGTTTATCGTTGTTTATGATTGTTAACATGCCGCAAACATGCATTAATAATTTAACTCTGCTTATCAATTTTCTCGACATTATAAACTTTATGCAAGTATTTTACATTCTGCTGCGCAATTTGAACGCACCTTTTGTGAAGAATTATAAAGGTACACCCTTTCAAATAAAAGCCGCAAAATGAACGCCGCCATGCAGAAATTATTATGTTTACCCCCCTCGCCGAAACGGCACTCGACCTCAATATCGCGGCGCGGCCGTGGCGACCTCCATAACCGATCATCGTATAATTTACTTTTTATTATCCGCCCCCGCCCGAAAATACGCGGTTGCCCACCATGCGTGCATCCACATAAAGCGCTCCGCGTCGCGGCGCAGGGAAATTCATAAATATGCCGCCATTCATTTCATCCCAGCACCAACAACATTTATACCCTTCTTCGTCTTCTTCGTTTTGCCACCGCCGCCGTTGCGGTCGACGCATATTTATTAGAAACAAGTTGATTTCGTTTTTGCACGAGAGCAGTGGCAGCACAACCACCATCAACCATCCAGCGATCCCTCTTCCTCTTCCGGTTGTGGCGGCCGCCGACGCTGCTGCTGCTCTCTCTACCGGTTACCAGATTTCCGCCACGTTGGGCGCGCGCGGGCACCCTTCTCGCGTATTTCCCGTATTGCTGTTTGTTTGTGCGCGCCGATAAAATCTAAATTCCCACTCGAATTATTTTAATATGAACGAAGCAACCAACGAACGAACGAACGAACGAACGCTTGCTTGCCGACTCTAACTAATAACGCTCAGCGCAATTTTCGGCAACTCTGCGAATGCATGTATTTCACAAGAAGAGGGTGGGTGGTGGTGGTGGTGGTGTTGACTGCGCGCAGAGCATTTATATTAGATGATCCTATAAAATGAACGCGCGCACGCGGATATAGCACATACACGCGCGCGAGCAGAGATGGAGATAGATACCTAATATACATTCGCAAACAAGATAATAAAATGAGGCGAATTGCTAAATAAGTGAAGGGGCGGCCATTCGCATCCGCACACGAGTACGCCATCTCAAGGCCTGGCTATGCAATGATGTAATAATTGCACCGAATATATACACACAGTGGTAAGCAAACAAGTTACGGAGTTACGATTAATAAACATATAATCGAGGCCATTGCCATCAATCGTTCTTTCAACCCCCCCGCTTTGCGTTCGTGCGCTGCAGCTTCGGGGGAGGCCGGCTGTGTGTGGAATCTTCGACGTTGGGCACATCATCATCAGAGAAGGCACTTAATATGGTCGGCGGCAACCCTCAAATATGGCTTTATTGTTTTATCTCCATTCGGCTGATTCGATATATAACGCAAACGTGCAGAGCGGGGGTGTGCACGCAAGCTATTGATAATAATTTCGCGTATATATATTTGACCGCTTTCCTTTCCTTTCCGGCGAAAGGGGCGGCGGACAGTCAGTGGAGGAATTGCATGCACAAAGCCGTACCCTTGGAATTTGCGAGGGTTCACTGCACGCTCCTCCTCGGAGAGAAAAATGAATGACGCTTCATTAAGTCGGCTCAATATTGTTGCGCGAAATTTTCCCGGGCGCGCATTATTTAAATCATTTTCTAAATGTGATTCGTATGCACCCCTCGCGCCGCCGCCCATCAGTGCCAAAGAGATATCAACTCATCGTGCACCTGTACATTTTGCATTTTGCACCGTAATGACTCAATTCCTTCGCGAACGCGAGTACAACACGCGCGCAGGTAGCGCGAGCACTAGATTTATTTAAATTCGCCTTTAATGTAATTCTTATGCACCCCTCTTGCGTGTTATATATTTTTTCCGAAAGCACCAAAGTTCGGAAAAAGTGCACCTCGACATAAATCTTAGTTTTCGGCTTATACGCGCACACGCATTGCCCGTTGTGATTGCGACCAACTCAGGTGCTTCGGTTGGTGGCGGCGGTGGTTAAATCGGATGAGCATAGCTAGAGACAGAGGGGTGGCGGCGGCGGCAGGCCGGCATACCGCAGGTGCTTGAGATTTCGATCCCTTGCGCGCGGTCGCTGGAAAGCAAGCAGATTGCTCGCACACACTCAGACGCATCGGGATAAAAATCGTTCATTTCCGGTGCGTCCTGCAATTTCTCCGTTTCGGTGCGGTGCACAGCAAGCTGCTTTGTCACCCCGAGCTTGTATTCAGTGTTCTGCGATGTGCGGAGAGATACACAGGAGGAGATACTTCACTACATCCCCGGCGAAACCCCAGAGTGGGGCTGGCAAGATAAAGGGCGCCAACGAGAAAAACGCATTGATAACGTTAAAGCGCGACCGTTCATTGTAAAGCCGTAATTTGTAAAAACTGCACACCGAGTGCATTCAATCGCACCGAAAGAAACAAATCGCGACTGTAATCCCATGGATGGCGCTTTACGAACACTCTGTGTATTACTTTAAAGCAAGCTCCAAATGCCAGAGGGATGTTCCGCACGAGTAAGATGCACCGAATTTCTTATCAGCAGGACATGAATGCCGAAATTAGCCTAGGACGACCTTTTTCCTTCTTTTTGTGTTCCGCAACCTATTTATACGGGGGCGCCGGCAAGGAGTGCATTAAGCATGTTTCGGAGGCGGCGGCGGCGGTGGCGGCGCACGTTTGCATTACCTTTGTGACACTTTTTCCATTATGTCGAGAAAGGGCTGGCGGTAGTGTGATCGGTCATTTCTATCAATAAGTCCTCGTGAAAGAGGAGCCGGCAATTACGCGCTCGCCAGGACGAAGGGCACGTCGCGCAATTGCAATCGTGCTCGAGCGCGTTCGACCCGCAGGACTCGCTTCTCCTTCTCCTGCTGCATGCAATACCAGTGGATCTCTTTACGTGCATGTGTGTGTGTGTGTGTGGTACTATCAATATGTACGTACAAGACAAATATGCGGGCGTGTGAGTGAGAGGCCGGTGGCGGTGCGGCGCGCACCGTTCGCGACTCTTGCGCGCCGACCGCGGCGGAGCTCTCGAGTTCGCGACGTGCGCTCCCAGCAGTCAGTCCGTTCCACGGCACGCTATCAATCGCGTCGCGAATATTCGCGCGTACCGCCTACGCCGTCTGCGCAAAAAGCCAAGACGAATCGCGCCAGACAAATTGATATCAAAGTCGTATCAGTGCGCGCGCTCTAAGCCGATTGTGCAAAGGTGCACAAAAAGAGTGTGTTTTGATGAATCTCTGATGAATTCAATGAATGCTGGCTGCTCACACAATTTACGCGAAATTTGATTTGAGTACTCACATCATAAATGAATGACTCACAAGTTATGAAGCAACTCATAATTGGCAATTAGTCAAATTGCACTATTATTAGCACCTAGTACACTGTTACCAATCTGACAATAGTGCGTGCACGCTCCAACCGAGAGTAATAGTGATAATTTCATTAAATAAACTCAATTGATAAGTCACTGGATTAAAATTGAACTCGGCGCTGAATTTCTCCAAGTACGCTTCGCATTCGTTTGTTTGCGGTAAGTGCCATGAAATCAAAGTAAATTTAACTTTACACCAAGCTCTCCTCAATGGAATTAAATTATTCTTCTTGTTAAGATGACGACTTCTATTCAAAATAATGTTATGAATATTAATTATAAATTCGCTACTTTTACACCTAACTGAAAATTACTTTAACTGATAAAGAATTACCTATAATTTTACTTTAAAATTAGGAAATTTTCGCATTATTAAAAAATTATCTCAGTTTCTGAAACCTTGACAAAAACCTCTTAGAAAACTATAACAAGACATGTATTTACGGTCTCTTTATACTTGTAAAGAATTTCAACAATTTGCCCTCGCGCCGCCACTGCCACTTCGCGTACGTTAAAGTTGAAACGTGTTTGGGGCCAAGTTTAAGCGCTTAATTAATTGAGATTCGCGCGTTCGCCCGCCGTGGCTAAACAATTAAAAAAGAAGTTGAGCACTCGGCCAAAATGGGCGAGCCATTCGTCTTGCCGCATTTAAATTGCATCTGGACGTCGCGCGTCGAGCGAAAAGACCGTGCCCGTTGCAATTAATAATAACATTTTTTGCGCTTGCTCATTTTTTACGCTGTTTCCTCGCCGCGCTTTTTGCACGCCCGCCCCGTTGGTTGTCCTTACTTCAAGTGCTTGGTTCTCTCTTTGTTCGCGCCGTGTATGAGCGCAGAACGGCTCGCCGAGTGGACATGAAAAATGCATGCAAATGTGGGTCAAGCGGGCAATTTTTATTTATTATTATCGCCGGGACGTTTTGCGCTCGTGCTCGTTTAATAAATTATAAATCAACGCACACCCGAAATTTTGCGCGCAAGTCAGGCAGGCAGGCCGCCCAAGTTTATTAGCGCTGCAAATATAAACGCTGCATTAATCTCCGATCAGCAATTTCATTATTTCGTGTGCGAACAAACAACAACATCAACGAATGCGGGTGCGGGTGGTGGTGGTGGTTGGTAGGCAATAATGCAAAAATAAAAGGGCATTTTCCATGCACACATGCGAACCGAATGAAAATACGTATTTCCGTTTTTTATCACCACGGCCACTCACACGGTGGCGCTTTATGTACTGCCGCCGCCGACATTGTCGCCGTGGTTGCTTTTCACTCCCTCAGTCGTCGAACGAACACGCGCGCGCGCTTGTTTTTTCCGGATTTCCTCAACCGCACTCGCGCGAGCGCGCACTTTCTTTTCAGCGCCGGCAAAACCAGAAAACCCCTTGTCCCGAAATAAAAAGAAGAGAAACCGGGAAAAAAGATGCATTGCAACAGAGCAGCAGCACATACAACAATACAACACACATTTCTCTCGCTGAGGCAAAAAAAAAACGCGAAAGCAACAAATACGCTGGTTGAGAAAGTAGGGGAAAAAACGTTAAGTTGAAGAAGAAGTAGAGAAAAATAGCGAACCGGAAGTGTGTCATAAAGCTGCTCCTGCTATTGCTGCTGCATCGATGGCGCAAAAAAAAGAATGCGATAGCTAGTTTTAAATAAATTCCCATTAATTTTCTTTTTGCGACTCGCGCAGCGCCGACGAGTAATAGTGCACAGTCCAATTAATTTCCTAGCGAATTATTGCGCGCGCAACGCCCGATTAGCTCGTGTAGATAATCGATAAACTAATATTGAATTGCCGCGCGGCAAGGCAAAGTCGTAAATCATCTGTTCGCTGTGAACGAAAGTGCGCCGAAACGGCAGAAAGCACTGCAACCAATTCGAAATGTAATAGCGCAACGCGAATAAAATGGATGGCAAGCGAGAGGGGCTGCAGTGGTGGCAGTGGCGGCGGCCACCAATGCAAAATCACTGACCCATCGCCTCACTGAAACACTACTGCCAATTTACGCCTAATTGCAAACGCAAGTAGCTAGCTAGCTAGCAAGCAAGCAATGCAGCAGCATTCGCTTCAAATTTTGTTCTGCCAAACAACGCACAGCGCGCCCGCCGCAAATGTTGCGAAGATCATAACTTATTCATTTTGCATTTGCATTAATTACATGATTAGCATAAATGTTTCACTCCCACGTACGCTCGTGCACGCCGCGGCCGGCTAATTATATTTCGCGCGGCGCATTCATCATCTAAACGCGCCTTTGTTGCGATAAATTATACGCGAATGAAATTGCTAAATGCGCTGCAAAATATTATGTGCATTTACGGTCGATAATACGCGATTTCCAATTTGCAAAACATGGATGTTAATAAAATATTATTTTACGTTGTTTCCATTTATAATTTACTACCTATGCCTATTTAAAACCGATTGTCATATTGTTTGTTCGTCCTTTCTCGTTCTTTTTTCTCTTTGCATTGCAAAATCAGAACAGTGCAATCGAACGTGAGTGACCGGTACGTGTTATGGGAATTTAAAATACTAAAGAACCTGAACCTGTCCACCATTCACAACCCACACATGTCTCTCGCATGTCCGCACCGTGCGGCCGCGGAAGAAGAATCGCAAGACAAGCAACTGAGGAGGAAGAGTGGAGAAGCGACTGAAAGCAGCGTGCAGTGCAACGAGATAAACGGACATCAGCACCGACGAATGACTGAAATACACACGTCGTCAATTTTATCATACAAAGTGTCCAAAAAAGCCAATCATTAAATTATCATCCTTTACTTAGGCATAAATAAATCAAAATACGCGACCGAAAAAACTTAAATAGCTCGCGAGCAAGAAAACTCAAAGTGGCTGGATAAAAAGTATAAAAACGTTGAATATCACGAGCAAAAAAGAGCGTGCTTTAAACGCATACAAACGTCATACATACTCGCTGCTGTCCGGCAAAGAAGACGTGTGGAAGTAGAAGAAGAAGAGCGGCAACAAACATTACGAGAAAATCGTGCCGATGCGATGCCCACACATGGTAGGTAATCACACTTACTCAACGCGAGTGCGCTCCGCGAAGGGCGAGCATTCACAAAAGTCTCTTTCATACTGAACGCGCGCGCTATTCAACGATACCGAGCAAAAACGTTCCCATCGAAGAAATCAACATAAATAGCCAATACTTTCAATACTTTTCTGTGACTTCAGCGTCTGGAATATTACGAAAAATTCTACATACTGAGCAAATCATTCTCGTCATCATCATCCAACCCCCTTTAAATACTTTTGCAGTGCGCAATATTTCCAAACATAAATTAGCGCCGCCAGCGTTCGAAATTTCTTCCGCTCGTGCATTATGTCGTATTATATTACGAGTCTGCCCCCGGAACGCGGCGGCCGATCACGTAAAGTTTTCCTCGACTCCTTCGTCTTGTACTTCACTATTAGTCTTCGAGTGCTTAGTTGCGTTAAAGTTGCATAAAGTAAAATGAGAACGCGCAGCGCACAAGCCCGAACAAGAGTTTGCAAATGTCCAAAGGGCGAAATTCAAATAGTCGTCGTCCTCGTCTTGGAGCGCACGCGTGCGCGCAATACGTTGAAATGCATGCTGCAGTAAACGATAGGGCATGGTGAATGATTTACGAAAGAAACGCCGCTCCCGGTTGCCGCCGCTCGCGCACCAAACTTTCAACGGCGGGACAGGCCGTGTCAAAATCACTCATTTCAAACTTGTTTGTGTAGCCAACTCGTTGAAATTCTATGAAAACCGAAACTATTGCAAGTATATAATTAACTAAAGAGTACATACAAGCAACTTTTCCCTGCCGAGGAAAAACAGCCCTTCACTCTACATTTTCCCGGGAATATTTTCATACCGCACAAAAAACGCGCGCGCCGCTTTGTTGAAGGAGAATGCCATAAAATATGTGCGTGTTATATTTACGAGCAGTTATTTATGATTAAACATTTTATCTCGTTGCTGTGTATGTGCACGTCGCCGCTTTTACGCCACGTGTATTGCATTGCACTTTGACGCTTTTGCGCCCTCTGCAGCGCGCTCAATTCAGACGCTCTGATGGAAACTGCTACGCGTTTCCACTAAATAAAGCAAATCAAGGGGATTGCCGTCATGAATACACATAGAACGCGCGTGCTGGTGGCGGCAACGGTGCCGCTGCTTCCGATGCGCGCTGCCACTGCCGGCGACGCCGCCGCTACCGTGGTGAATTGAGTGAATTCAGTGAACTAGAGCACGATACACGTCGTGCACTCTTTTTTGTCACACGCGCCTCGAACTGCTGCAAAATCATAAAACGAACGCGAAGAGAAAAAAGGCGTTTGCCAATGTTACACATATTGTCGGCGGGCGCGCGATTCAATGTTGTCGAGGGCCGGGGGACCTGACGGTGGTGGTGGTGGTGGCGGATTATGGATGTTGTGTGATTGAATGATTCATCGCTCGTTGAATGTGACATTAAACTGTGCGCTACTTTATTATAGCAAGCAAGCGCACGTATGCTTCGGATTTAAACCGTCTGTTTTTTCCTTCCACGTCCGTAGTGCGCAAAGAGATAAAACTCAAAAATGCAACAACCAACAAAAAATTGAACATTTCATGCCAAGCACGCATACACCGCACCGGTGAATCAGTCTTAATTTAACAAGAGCTTAAAACAGCAACAAATCGCCGATTGGAAATGTTTTCAGTTGTTTTTTTAATATTATTCTCGGCTCGCCGCGGCGACTCACCCAGTCGAGTGAATAAACCAATAACAAGATAAATTTATTGTTGGTTTTACCTGTCCGAACGTTTTACGTAATCTTCACACATTCGCTGGCATAAATAAAAATATTATTATTAGTACGTTGCTTGCTGCTTTTTTTGTTGAACATTATTACTGATATTTGGTGAGCGAGCGAGCGACGAAGAGCAAATAAAAATTCTTATGCCTTAATCCTTTACTCATTTTTCTCTTCATCATATTCGCTCGCCTCTTCTTCTTTTCATTCTAATAAAGCACCGGATTAATATTGTTTAAGCAACTGATTTACGATTTTACACGTCGCGCGACTTTTACTAATTCTGCCCCCAGACAGTGCGCATCGTCTTCAAGCGTTGTCGTTACGTTGCAATGCGCGACGCGTTGGCTGAATGTGTAAATAAAACCATCGTAAATCATCTTTTTATTATCAAATCGTTTTGTTGGCTGTACACAAACGACGGCTATAAATCGAATCACGTACAGCGAGAGTTCGCGCGCGCGCGCCAACCAACTCACAGATTTCTATTGAAATATATTGAAGCAAAGCTCAGGCTCGCACTGCTTGCTGCTGGAGGAAGAAGACAAATAGTGATCAAAAATTACTTAATCATCATTACACGCCATGAATAAATTACGAAATTTACATTCGCCGAATTTTCGAGTGAACGGCATTCAACATATGCCGCGCGCGCGCGAGTAGGTATTATCCTTGCTTGTGGGACGCAAGTTTGTTGGAAAAGTTTAAAGTTTGCATCTCAGCCCCCTCGCAGCAGCAGCAGCAGCATCTTCAATTGCCTTCAATAGATTCGCGCGCACTTTGCAATTTGCTCTGGTTCATATACGCCGCACGTCGGTAAAGCGAAGCAATGACATTGTCTCGCGTGCGCCGTTAATATGCGATGCGAGGCGGGGGTGGCGACGTATTTTCAGAGAAAACTTTCTCGCAACACGCGCCAGACAGCGCGCTGTTGTTTCAGTCAAATTCTCTTCCCCCCATGTGATGCTGGTGCAAATGGCAGATGCGCGCCACGTCTGCTTTTGTTTTTCCAAGACAAGTTGTCTCCTCTGTCGGCGGTGGCGGCGGCGCGAGTGAAGCTCTTAAGCGGCCGCACCGCAATTAGGGTGTTCCTCCAGCGCGCAATTGCGCCGCAAGCCGGCTTCCTCTGCGCCACTTTGGCGAAGAAGTGATAAGAAGATCAAACGCATATGAAAATAAATATTTAAAGCGGTTTAAAACTTCAATTCCCACGGGCAATTTATGCAATCGCTGTCGTCGTCGCACTGCCACCACCATGCGCGGCTTCCATTCGCAATTTTTGCAATTTCGCCGCTAATTAGTGCTGCAATTACGTACGTTTTTCTTCGAGGTGTGCGCATTAAATCGATGCCAATTAACCGAGCGTTTTTTCCCACTTCCCGGCCAAATCGCAAGAAAACTGCGGCGAAATTTCGTCCTTTCAGAAAACTTTAGCGAGACTTGGTACGTCGTTGAATGCGTGCGCGCACGAAATGTTGGTGCGTGGTCTGGTTGGGCATCAAAGTAATGAGTGAATAGGTTTAATTAATCATGAATAAACCGTAATTACTTTTGGTTAAGCGTAAGCAGCACAAGCACCGCCGAGCCAAAGCCATGAATATGCCTTTAACGCCGTTCGTTTTTCTTCGTTCACGTCTGAATTGATACAGTCAGAAGCGAACGCCAAAGAGATGAAGCATTAAATGAACTCTGGCAGTTAATGTCTTCGAATGATAAATGTGAAATAATGCAATAGCAAGAAAAAAATTGATACGTAAATTTCGTGGAACGAAAAGTAGGACAATCTCAAATCCGGCAAACGAACGAAACAAAAAGAGCGCGCTCGCGAAAAAGTACAGTTTGAAGTTTGCTGGCCCTCGCGTTCGTGGGAAAGCTAGATGAATGTTTTTTCGTGCTTTTTGCGCAAGGGTTTTGTGCGTTATCACAACGGTTCAACCACCTTTTACACAAAGTAGTACAACGCGACGACGCTATTTAAAGATAAAACTCTTCGTGGTTAAATTTGTTCCCTCACAATGCGCAATGTTTTTCCATGATGGAATCTAATGTAGTATTTCATTTAATTTTTTTGTCTTGCATCTTCAACTCTTAATTATGATATTTGTTCGTTCTTTGTGCTGCGATTATTTAAAAGGTTAGAAAGAGCACAGCACAGCACAGCACATTCGGCATTGAGCAAGAAAAGCAGGAAAACGCTGAGAGCAGGCGGTGGTGGCGTTGAGCGCAAAAAAAAGTTTCCATTGAAGGAGGAAGAGCTTGAGTGCGCATTTAATGAGCGCTTTTTCTTCCGCGCCAAGAAAACCGCATACATAATTGATGGATTTTTTTTCTGGACGCTTGCCTTTCTTCTTTCGCGTTTCGTCTTCGTCTTCTCTTTTTCTCCAGCTGTCAGTGTATGGCTGTGTGCAATAATAATAAGACGAAAAGGAATCAGCATGCCGCAAACGCGAGAATTCGACCTAAATAATTAATTGCCGTCCACTCAATGGCTATCAATTCTCAATCGATTCATAATTAGTTTTAAAATGCATTTCAGAGTGCGCCGGCAAGCAAGAAGCTGCTGCTGCTGCTGCTGCTATGAGTGTGCTTGTTACTGATACGCGAGTGAGTAGTGTGACGCGCAAGGTGCGTTAATGAAGACATGAAATATCTATACGAATTTATCTCGAGTTGGGCTTTTAGTCGCATGCGCGTGAGTGATCGAGCTGAAGCGTAACGAACGCGAGAAGAAGCTCGTCGGCTACTTGCTACTCTTGTGCATAGCTTGCTTCTGCCTCGCATGATATAAAGCGACACCAACCACCGCGAGACGCGCCAAAGAGAGATCTCTTCTTGCTCGGTGCGCGCTGCGCGTCCTAAAGAGTGCTACCGTAACACGAGATGCAACACGCACTCGTAGAATGATAGCAGCCGCTTCACTCAGTCGAAATTAATTAATTAATGGAGCGACCTTCTCAACCTTCTGCTTCGTCCTCCACTTCTTCTTCGTCTTCGTTTTCAATTTCTAAAGACTTACACACTCCTGGCCAAATTGTCCAAAACGCTTAATAAATTTCAATCTTGTTATCCGTAAAAATTTGCAAATGAATTTAAACTTGAAATTCGCAAATTATTTTTTGCCAAAGTCAAGTTGAGACTTCGCTTAAAAGTTAATAACACAATTTCTGCAAGTCGAGCAATTAGCGCTTGTTTACTTCTTCGTCCGCCAAGGCAGGACGCTTCGGGTAAAGGGGACGACACGCGCCTTATATTTATTTTGCATTTACGCATTGAGGTCTCGCATCAACCGCTTTCCTTCGCATCAGCATCATCGTCGTCATTCAACTGGCGAAGGTCTAACAAGTCATCAGAAGCGTAGCCGTATATTTGGTTCCCAGAAATTTGGTGAAAAACGTGATCATTGTTCTCGGATTTTGATTGACAGATTTATGACTTTTTAAATAACAAGGGGGAGTGGAACAATAGAGCTCGGCCCTCTATTGTGTTGAACTGATGCAGATATTCATTTCTAAGCGAAACAAATGAAAAAATTACAGTGGACCAAATCATTTATAAACATATTAAATATTTCTTATTTAATTTTAAATTTTTATTTAAATAAATTTTAAAAAATTATTAAATAAATATAAACAAGTGTAGAAAAATTAAAAATTAAATTAATTTAATTTATTTTTTAAATTAAAAAATTAAAATTATGTTTTTAAATAAAAGTTGCTTTCCTCTTTTTTCGCTAGGAACTCACACCACACCAAAACTCTCCTTACCTAACCGGGGCCAAGCGTTCTGTTAAAAATCGAGCATTCATAAAGAAATTGTTGAACAAAGAGGATTTTTAAAAACAAATTGAGGATTTTTAAAACAACTTAAAGATGGCACGACTTTTGCCGTGACAGTTGTTTTTCCGTGCTCGCTTCGCTCGTGCAGCCAATGTCGGGCAGGCATTAATACGAGTATATGTATGTTTATCTATCGTACTTCCGACCGAGATATGAAGAAAAATAGTATACACCACACGGGCCGAAAGTATGAAAGCCCTGAACTGCGCGCCGGGGGCCCGAGGCGAAGCCGAACCGAGTTAACCCAACTGCTAGAGTTGTAGAGCGTTTTTGGAATTCAATTTTCATCTGAGTTTATATTTGAGGGTGAGTTGACACAAGAAAGCAGGTAGCGTTTGGAGAAACCTAAACGTAGCATAAAACATGTGCATATTTTGAATGAATGTTTGTTAATCGAAATAACATTACTATTCTTTTAGTAACAATGTTTATATTTTTACGATATTCCAAGAGGAATAATATTTTTGTATCCAAGGTAATTTGAACGGTAATAATCGGATTATTATTTCTTCCAATATCATTACAAGAATTATTTGAAGTTGCTAATTTTGTTACCAATATCTCATCGTCTAATTAACCGATTTCAAAAATTCAAAATTGTGAATTCAAGTAATATCGGTGATTGGAAAAATGCGCACTTTGCGTTTTTCGGTGCTATAAACGGATTTTTGGGTGCTATAAACGGATTTCTTGGTGCTATAAAATACTGTTTGGGTGCTATATAATATTCATTTACAACGTCTTACTGACCCAAGATTCAACACGCTGCCGGTTGGTGCGATAGTGCGCCAAAGCCACTTGAACGACTCACAATAGACCCTAGTACACCCTGCGGTTGAGGCCAATATTTCTTTTGTAGCCGAAAAGTGTTTACGACAACTGCTTAGAGTTGACACTTTTACTGTCGTATTCCGAGGGTGGTGTCTTGAAAATTCTGTTTCGACCAATTAAAATTCGTGTTGAGCGAATTGAGAAGCAGTAAGGAAAGCTGAAATTTTAATGTATGCGCAGCCAAATACGACAGAGTCGTAAAATGTGGACGCGGAGTAGCCACATGGTTCTATACAAAAATGTTTACAAATTTTTGTAATTTTTTGGAAAATGTGATAACTTTTTGCAAATTTCCGATATAATGTCTTTTAATATAAATAAACCTTTTTGAATTTTGAAAATCGGTTAATTATTAATTACAAATGCAACATGAGCTGTATATCTTAAAAAATAATTGGTGAATTTTGAAAATTCAAAATGCATATTAATTAACACCTAACCAGCTCTTGTTATTTAAAAAAATATAAACATTATTCACGAAATTGTTGTAATAATGTTAAACGCTTTAATAATTGCATCTGGCGTATTCACCACGTGCATGGTGAAAGCAATAAAAACTTCTCTACCCAAATGCCCAAACAATGAAGGCAGGTAGGAGAAATACGACGTACAGCTAGTAAAACGACTCTTAAAAGCGAGTTTACGTTCAATATTTCTGCACAATCAATCTGAAACTTAGTAAATTCGTGTTTGAACACAGTTTGTTTAAAAAATTAAACAAACTACATGTTGTTGAAAATATTAGTAAGAATCCAATGATTGTACCTATGTTGATTTTTAAATTCGAAGAAATATTATCGAAATTATATATCAAAATTGTTTATAACAATCTGGTGGCTAAACAACTGTAATTAAAATAAATGAAATTACGGTATATCCGAACACATAGTGTGGTGAACATTGTGCGTTCAAAATCAACGTAAGCATGCCAATATGGTACGTGTTTGGTGTTGTCAACCAATAGAATATAGAAGATTCCCTTCTAGACATCAAACTCTTGCAATTGGCTGGGCGGAAAAACTGAATACATTTCTCGAACCAGTACGTAGTGAGTTTCAAAATCATAAAGTACCATAAATCATCGGTACGCTGCGCAGTTTTGGGTTGTAAATGAATATTATATAGCACCCGGAAAGTGGTTTATAGCACCCGAAAAGTGCCATTGGCGCAGAAACGCGGGCACCACGCTGCCGATGATTTATTGTGCATTATGATTTTGAAACTCACTATTTACTGGTCCGAGAAAAATATTCACTTTATCCGGCCAGCCAATGACATGAGTTTAATGTGCAGAAGACAAGCTTCTATATTCTATTGGTTGACAACACCAAACTACGTGCCATATTGGCATGCTTGCATTCGTTTTGAATTCTGTTATTGCGTAAATAAAGCGTTGATTTCAATTATTTTCGATCACAGTTATAAACAATAGAGTATATAGGTGAAAGTAGCAAATTTGTTTTTCAATTTTAAATTATATAATGTATATACTTTTTCGCAACAATTGTATCATATCGTATGAAGCTAATTTTTTAAACAAACTATGTTCAAAAGCGAATTTAGTAAGTTTCAGATTGATTTTGCAGATATATTAAACGTAAACTTGAAATTTAAGTGCAAAGTTAAGCGTCGTTTTGTCTGTTGTTCGTCGTATTTCTCCTACCTGGCCTGACTATTTGGCCGTTTGGGTAAGAAATTTTTATGGTGGTCACCATGCACGTGATGAATAGGCCAGATGCATTTATTAAAGCGTTTAACATTATTACAACAATTTCGTGAATAATGTTTATATTTTTTTTTGATAACAAGAGCTGGTGACTTGTTAATTAATATGCATTTTGAATTTTAAAAATTGACCAATTATTTCTTAAGATATGATCTTACGATTATTCAGTTCATGTTGCATTTGTACTTAATAATCAACCAATTTTCAAAATTCAAAAAGGTTTATTTATGTTAAAAGACCACAAGTCTGAAATTTGCAAAAAATGATTTCATTTTCCAAATAATTACAAACATTTGTAAACATTTTTGCCTAGTACCATGTGGCATCTTGCGAGTTCATACTTAACGATTTTATAGCAATCGGCTGCGCATAAATTAAAATTGCAGTTTCTCTCATTGTTCGCTCAAAACGCGTTTTAATTGGTCAAAACAGCATTTCTAGGCGTCTACCCTCGCACTGCGACACTAAAAATGTCAACGCTCGCTAGTTGTAGTAAAACTTTTTCGGGTACAAAACACCTAGTGCCCTAAACTGCAGGGGTCCTGGGGCTCCATTGTATGCTACCCGTAATAAAAGTGCGCAAATTTCACAGAAACGATTTGTATATATCATCAAATACCTTAATAATAATAATAATATATAAACAAGTATAGAAGAAGGTAGGTGCCTTGAGAAAAATAAAAAAATTGCAATTTTTATTCTGTAACAATTTTTTAAAAAATTAATAAAAGAACAAACAAGACCAACAGCAGTAAAAATACAATAAACAAAATAAGAAATATATACATGATACAATCTCCAAAATGCAACACATGCAATACTTCAATATACTCACATAAAATACATAAATATACAAAATACAATACACAAAGAATGAACATAAACTATACAAATATACAAAATAGAATATACAAATATACACAAAAAATACACAAACATAAAAAATAAAATACGCAAATATATAAAACACAATAAATAAATACAAAATACACAAATACAATTACACAAATTACATAAATATTTTTGATTCCCAAATTAATATAAACAAGTTAATACAGAAAGATATTCTAGTTTGTCCAATTGCCGATATTGTTCTAAAACAAAAAACTAGTTAAAATATATGTGAAATCTAAGTTGCATTTACTTACCAATGACTCTGGCAAGCTTGTCTGCCATCAGCAGGTATTTCCTCTTCCTTACTTCCACTTTTCCTCTCTCGGCACACTGAATTGTGTGCAACCGGCCCGCCATATCTTCTCTTAATCCATCCATCAACCGCCATACCGAAGGATGGCTGTTGCGGAAGATGGAATTCAAAGAATTATGGAATCCTTCACAACAATTTGTTGTTTTGGCCTGTCGCAAGAAGCCAGTTTGATAATGATTCCACAATTCAATGGAGAAGAGTGGCGGTCGGCCATCTGTTCTCCCCACATAAGTGTTCTGGAAATATTCCAATACTTGCTGGTACTTATCGTCCTGAGGATAAGTACTAGCAAGTAAATGGAATACCATTTGCACCTCAACGGGAGGAACAAATGCGAGAGAGATGAGGCTTTTCAGCAACATACGAGTCATCCAACAAGACTCGTATGTTGTCTTCAATCCTACGCCGTTGATCCTGCGTAGGACACTCTGCCCGAAGTGAAAGTGACACACTTTCAACTCTGTGGCAGGAAATACCTGCTGGACCGCGCGCATAGCTCCCATTTCCATATCCAATAGAAATCTTCTGGGGTTCAGGCGGGGCAGCAGTTCTTTCAGCGCGACAAACATCTTCGTATATGTCGCCAAAGTCTTATTTGGCAATAAAGCATACATGAGAGGAGGATAAGAATTTCCTACCTCTGCATGTATACTGTAAAGTTGATAAAATTGGGAAGGCACTTTATCAAAAGTACCGTCCCCAAATAAAACGTTTGCAGACTCCATTTTTTCCAATATCCTTGCATTTCCTAAAATGAAAAGCATTAATCATGAGTGTGGCTTATAAAATATATACATACCAATAAGAATAATTCTATTCTTATCTGACACTCCCGAATCATATAAAACCATATCTCTATATGATTCGGGAATGCAGAAATTGATGGTATGAGGTGTTGGCGGGTGGACGTGGGGATCCTGGTTAGCTAAGGTCCTGGTCAATGATGTCCTCTTTGGGAGATACGCAGACACCTCCTCCGGCACCGACATTAAAAATTTTAATGTGCTATTACGAGCATACACTTTGCCACTTTGAATTTTTCCTTTTATTTCTGCGTACCTCGCACGAGCTTCTGATCTTGCTGCATTGGCCTCATGTTTATGCCGGCCAGCAGCACGAACTATATCCATCCCTAAGAAATTATACAATAACTTTATTTTCACTAAAAACGATGATGAATTTCAAATTTATAATGGCCGACTTACCGTTCGTATACATAGAAGATGAACAACCTTTTTCCCGACAAGACCATCTGGTCAAACCTGCACTCGTCACTTCACGATACAAATAGTCGAAACCATCATACCGGAGAATTCGGTTGCCTCTTATGCTTGTTGAAAATTCCATATTTACTACTATTTAAAAAATATGCAGCATCCACTTTGAATATCGCGTGGCTTGTAGTACATCAACTGACAGCAGCAGACAGTTGGTCAAACGAAAAGGAACTAAAAACCCTAGATCGCCTAGGTCGCCGCCATTACAAGCATCACGAGTTGCATAACATATACTCTATCTACCCTAAGAATACCAGGGTGAACGTATATAATCTGCGATGTAGTTGACGCATTAACGCAAAAGAGTGCACCAATAGCAAAATCATTTATTTACATTTATTTGTTTTTAAATAAAAGTTGCTTTCCTCTTTTTTCGCTAGGAACTCACACCATACCAAGACTCTCCTGACCTAACCGGGGCCAAGCGTTCTGTTAAAAATCGAGCACTCATAAAGAAATTGTTAAACAAAGAGGATATTAAAAAACAATTTGTTTTTAAATAAAAGTTGCTTTCCTCTTTTTTCGCTAGGAACTCACACATACCAAGACTCTCCTGACCTAACCGGGGCCAAGCGTTCTGTTAAAAATCGAGCACTCATAAAGAAATTGTTAAACAAAGAGGATATTAAAAAACAATTTGTTTTTAAATAAAAGTTGCTTTCCTCTTTTTTCGCTAGGAACTCACACCATACCAAGACTCTCCTGACCTAACCGGGGCCAAGCGTTCTGTTAAAAATCGAGCACTCATAAAGAAATTGTTAAACAAAGAGGATATTAAAAAACAATTTGTTTTTAAATAAAAGTTGCTTTCCTCTTTTTTCGCTAGGAACTCACACATACCAAGACTCTCCTGACCTAACCGGGGCCAAGCGTTCTGTTAAAAATCGAGCACTCATAAAGAAATTGTTAAACAAAGAGGATATTAAAAAACAATTTGTTTTTAAATAAAAGTTGCTTTCCTCTTTTTTCGCTAGGAACTCACACATACCAAGACTCTCCTGACCTAACCGGGGCCAAGCGTTCTGTTAAAAATCGAGCACTCATAAAGAAATTGTTAAACAAAGAGGATATTAAAAAACAATTTGTTTTTAAATAAAAGTTGCTTTCCTCTTTTTTCGCTAGGAACTCACACATACCAAGACTCTCCTGACCTAACCGGGGCCAAGCGTTCTGTTAAAAATCGAGCACTCATAAAGAAATTGTTAAACAAAGAGGATATTAAAAAACAATTTGTTTTTAAATAAAAGTTGCTTTCCTCTTTTTTCGCTAGGAACTCACACATACCAAGACTCTCCTGACCTAACCGGGGCCAAGCGTTCTGTTAAAAATCGAGCACTCATAAAGAAATTGTTAAACAAAGAGGATATTAAAAAACAATTTGTTTTTAAATAAAAGTTGCTTTCCTCTTTTTTCGCTAGGAACTCACACATACCAAGACTCTCCTGACCTAACCGGGGCCAAGCGTTCTGTTGAAAATCGAGCATTCCTAAAGAAATTGTTAAACAAAGAGGATATTAAAAAACAATTTGTTTTTAAATAAAAGTTGCTTTCCTCTTTTTTCGCTAGGAACTCACACCATACCAAGACTCTCCTGACCTAACCGGGGCCAAGCGTTCTGTTAAAAATCGAGCACTCATAAAGAAATTGTTAAACAAAGAGGATATTAAAAAACAATTTGTTTTTAAATAAAAGTTGCTTTCCTCTTTTTTCGCTAGGAACTCACACATACCAAGACTCTCCTGACCTAACCGGGGCCAAGCGTTCTGTTAAAAATCGAGCACTCATAAAGAAATTGTTAAACAAAGAGGATATTAAAAAACAATTTGTTTTTAAATAAAAGTTGCTTTCCTCTTTTTTCGCTAGGAACTCACACCATACCAAGACTCTCCTGACCTAACCGGGGCCAAGCGTTCTGTTAAAAATCGAGCACTCATAAAGAAATTGTTAAACAAAGAGGATATTAAAAAACAATTTGTTTTTAAATAAAAGTTGCTTTCCTCTTTTTTCGCTAGGAACTCACACATACCAAGACTCTCCTGACCTAACCGGGGCCAAGCGTTCTGTTGAAAATCGAGCATTCCTAAAGAAATTGTTAAACAAAGAGGATATTAAAAAACAATTTGTTTTTAAATAAAAGTTGCTTTCCTCTTTTTTCGCTAGGAACTCACACATACCAAGACTCTCCTGACCTAACCGGGGCCAAGCGTTCTGTTGAAAATCGAGCATTCCTAAAGAAATTGTTAAACAAAGAGGATATTAAAAAACAATTTGTTTTTAAATAAAAGTTGCTTTCCTCTTTTTTCGCTAGGAACTCACACCATACCAAGACTCTCCTGACCTAACCGGGGCCAAGCGTTTTGTTAAAATCGAGCACTCATAAAGAAATTGTTGAACAAAGAGGATATTAAAAAACAATTTGTTTTTAAATAAAATGTATTTATCAAGTTTTCTCTTAACACACATTTATGTTCTTTTAATAAATAGATCTGATGAGGGGGAGTTGAGCGTTCAATAAATGGTTGGACGACTGTAAGAACGTACGCAATCTGTACACCTGCATCGTTCGACTCAAACTCTATTGTTCTCGTCCCCCTCTGTTGAGCTGTCAAGCGAACAATTCAGCACCAAATTTCTGGTCACCGTATATTTACCGAGCGCGCCGAAATTAAGCAAAATATTAGCATTAAGCGTGGATCGACGATGAGCTAATTAATTAAATTGCTCACCGATCTACTACTCGCGGCTGCTTAAGGAGAGGACCTCCAAGAAGTGCATTTTTAATAAGCTGACCCCTCTCTCTCTCTCTCACTCACTCTCTCTGTCTTACCGCTTTCCTCGAGTACAATAATTACGTGAACAGAGCACTGTCATTAATGCATTATATTTTAGTTTTTTTTTTCCACCGGAATATAATTATTTAAAAACAATGTCAAGCCGTCTCTTCAACCTTATTAAAAAATTTAATTAATTTTAAAAGCGACCTCAGAAATGTGCAACTATTAAAGCTGATTAGACGTTAAGACTGAATAATGCGAAAACATGATATCTTAATGTCAATAATTTGCACAATCTTGATCTCTGATCAAACTCGTGAAAAATCCTTTTCATGTCAAGTGAAATTAGCATATCTGGAAATTACTATATTTAGAAGATTCAATAAGCTGAAAGACGCTCAACGAACGACTTGTTTGCATATTCTGCGGGATAATTATGCAATCAATCGCGATTTAAATAAATTAATTTCAATTACAATCTGCTGCTCCGAGACGTGGATGGCACACAGCGCCAAGGACTGTCTGTCTGTCTGTCTATACCTATCTCCTTTGGCAAATACACGCGCGCGCGATCGGATGATTGAATAAGGCGCGCACATTGATTTCCAATCTAATCGAGTTGCGCGCGCGCGCCATCATCATCATCGGCATGATGATGATAATGTTGATTTTACCGAGAAACGCAAGCAAACTGCGTAGGCTCATGCAACAACATACAACATAGGTACTTCTTGAGCGTGCAAAGTGCCCGCAAAAAATGAAAATTTATGCTAATATTTAATGAGATTAGTCAAGCTTGCATATTCTTTCTTTCTTGCCTCGCGATCAACGGCGAATAAAGCATTAAACGTCTTTTACGAAACGCACATAAGAAATGATTTGTTGTCAGAAATCGAGTGAGTCATGCAACAAATCAATGTGGGCAACATTGGCATGCATTCGCTTGAATTGCAGTTGCTGAATAGGTTAATAATAAACGAATTATTCATAAATGCGTAATTATACGTCATCGGCGCAATGGCTATTATAAATACGTTTCGCCTTCGACAATTTAGTCACAAATTCTGGGTTCGGTGTTTATTCATTAAGCAAACACAACTCGTCTCGTCAGACCTAAATGACAACCGCATATTTCGCGCGATGGAAAAACTAATTGAATTAACTCGTCGTCTCTAATTGTTCTCTGCGCCGCGACGTTGCAAAATTATTGTATCATTGTTCAATTAATAAGCAATACGAAGAAAGAGGCGCGTCTGTAATTTATTTCATGTTCCGAACAGAGTTGTTGCTTGCTGTTGTTCTTGTTGTTGTATTTCATTTTCGCGGCGGGCGCGCGCGATAGCGTAATAGGAGAAGATCTAATGCACTCGAGCAGATTTACTACAACAATTTGCAGTCCGCGTCGTTCGCGTACATTGCACCACCATCGCGCACCCCCATCCGCCACCCGCGCTCAATTCAGTCCATCCACATACGCGAGTTTGAGAAAACTTTGTTGATTAGAGAACTCGAAACACGCATTCCTGCGCGAAACTTACACACTCCGTTAAGGAGGAGCAACTTCAACTCGTTATAGTTGTTGCTTCGCTTGCTAGACCAGACACAGCAGCAGCAGCAGCAGTAACAGCAGCCACCCCCGCTCAACTTCAGTTTCATTTAATAGAGTATCCAATTATAATTCGCCCGCAATTTCTCTGACACGCCGCGCGCGCTTCGCAAATTCATACACAATGTACGCGCGTTTATTCACGTTTCAATTACGCGTGCAACAATTGAAGGCAAATTTAATTGCTAATTTCATCAAAGCGTTTCTTGGCGCATTTTTCAACCTCAATCAACGTCACACGCAACGCACTAAACGTCAATTACGAGGCGAATGAATCGCGCTTAAATGCCATAAACCTCGCAAACACTTTGCATTCGAAGCGTGCAGTTTAATAAAATAATCGATTACCATTTAGGTAATAACGACACCAATGAGGCAACAATGCGAAAATGAATATACCGATTTGCATTCGCGTTCGCGCATCGTTTACGCATTTTTCTCTTTGCTGCACACATCTCGCCTTTCAGCTTCAATCAAACTGCCAAGAATCACGCACTTGAATGCATTCGTTCGTTTGCAATCCGTGTTGTTGTTCTTGCGTGGCGTATTGCGCAAACCGACCCGCGACGCGGTTGTTCGACAATTGTAGTGTGTGCTGTGTTTGAGTCGAGATATAACAAACACTCGCGCATAAATTCATTCGAATTTCAATCGAACGCCAATTTTGTGCCTATTTAAGAGCCGCATGTTCGTCGCTCCAAAGTGCATTCATTCGCTTGCCTGCTGGCTGCACAAGCAGCGAGCTTGAGCCATTATTATTGCGAGTGTGCGCTTATGCGCCGCGTATTTGCCAAGGCACATAAATAAATAAAGTGTAATAAACGTCCGAATCGATATGGAAATGCGGGAGACGTGAACATGCGCCCCGCTCGTGCTTGCTTTTTAGCGCATTGCAAATGATAATTTTGACATTTACTAAACCACACAACCAAACAGCGAATCCACGCGTATTATTCAAATGTCACATTTTTTCCAAATACCTACGAGCCACATACCAATCTAGAATTGGGAACTTGATTTCACTATTAGATTGCAATTGTAAAAATTGGAAATTGGACAAATGTAGGTATATGTGTGTGTCGTGGCGCTGCAGCTTTTTTTTTCACTAGTTTCCCTGTATTTTCCACACTCGACGAGTAAACGAACTCATCACGTATGCTCGCGTCCGTCAATGGACAATGGAAAAAGTAATTTCCTTTTGTTTGCGCAACTCTCCGGCTGCTGCTGCTGCTGCCGTTACGTACGCGCTTTTAATTTCGGTTTCTGTTTCTAGTCGATTAATTAAATCGATTCGGGACGCTGAACGTTAAACGGCCAGCGCTAAAGGTGATGCGAATGGCGACGCGAAAAGAACCGGAAACAAACAACACACAGTCTCGCTGCTGCTGCCGCCCGCTGCGATTGAAAGACATAAATTTGCACCAACTCGCAGGCGCCACGTCCGCGTCCGCGTTGGCTTTAAATATTCGCAAATTTATTTGGCAGCGAAGCGAGTGTCTTGCGCGCGCGAGCGCGATTCATCTAAATGATAATTCCGGCATCGCATCTCGTTGTATTGAAATTGGGACACACGAAAATCTATTCGCCGATTTGCTCGCGCACACAAAGAATGTGATTTCGCCACATTCTATCTATCCCATCCACCACACAGCCAACCTCCCTCCTCCTCCTCCTCGTCCTCCACCCCCAGTGTGCTCGTTTTACCACCCCCGCAATAGCGGTGGAACATATCAATGCGAACAAACTCGCATATGAATGCGAAGGTAATGTGCGACGCGCGCGTTGTCTTTTTTATGCCGCGTTCACGCCGGGGTGTATGCGATTCGATTAGTTTCGTTACGTTTTACGCTCAACTCTCGGCCGCTCTCAGGCAATCCACCTGAAGGCGATATTTCGCAAAGTTGCCTATTTGCTTTCAAAGTGTATTAACTCGTTCGTTTAGCTCGCACATGCACGCATACCGAGAGTAACATATCAATCACGCGCACGAAAATAACCAAAGATATGCCTTGTCGCCAAATCTACATTCGTCCAACACTCTGTATGCTACGTGCGCTCATAGTTTAAGTTTTATTGAACACACAGCGACGTTTCAACTTGATCCAACATCCGTTTAATCAATCCCAATAAGTTTTTACGAACCAATCGGGCTCGCAACCCTTAAAAAAGTTGGCCGACAATATAGCGTCGCGCCGAGAGAACCGCGGTGCGGTGCGGCGGTGATCATAAAAGTCAAGCGCACAAATTTGCGCAAAACAAAATATATTTTACGTACAAAACGCGGAAGGTTTTACTACTATTTGCGTCGGGGGTCTCTGCGGTTTGTGTGTGCGCGCGCCCCGCTTCAAGTTAAAATTGTTACCGTTCAACTTTTGTTTGCAGTCATAGACGTTGCAGTAATTGGCTCATCATGCTTCTTGCGTTTTGCATTTGTGAGAGATTTTGTGCGCGCGCGTAGATGCAGCGATAAAACAAAGAGAAGAATGGGCAAAGAAAAGATAATTGAAAATTAAAATTACTGCGTGTTTCAATTCAGCATTATTTATACATTCGTCTTAATGCAAAACGAAAGTATGCAGAAAAATTATTACGTTAAACAGAGACGCCGAAGAAGAAGAAGATGCAAAAAAGAAACAACCGTTTGAGAGATCTTGCACGCGAGTACAATGTGAACGTTTGCCGGATTTACTCCCAAGGAAAATCAATTTCATTCGTAATTGCTATCTTATAATAACTCTTTTCTTACAGTGCCGTACTTTAAAAAATTGCATAAGCAAATTTCTGCCGCAAAAGCCTCTAAAATCCCTGAATCTTAAAGCGTATTGTCATCTCTTGAAATCACTCGTAAACAGCCGAATTAGCTGCTAGTCCAACCCTTAAAGTTAGCATGTGAAATTTCATGTACACGCGCGTCAACAATGACGTTTTTGGGGTTGGATGGACTTTTATAATGGATTTGATGTCGATAAAGCATCGAGCGGGTAACGTGATTATAGGTTTCGCGTTCGCTCCGAAAGCTATTGAAGACGCGACGAACATGAGCATGAAACCTGCTGCCTGCACAAACAATGAACTGAAACGCGACGGCAGACGAACTTGGCACAAAGCGAGCGCGCACAAGACAACGAAATAAAAACGCATCGAATCATGCAATTGATATAAAACGCTTTTTCTAGCAAATATTTTTTTCATTACCTCCTGCACGACACGACAACGACGATGACGACGCTCACTCTAATAGCAATTTCCGTGCTTGCTTGTTTCAGGTGGTACGTGTGTGTACTCAGCTATATCAACATCGTACGCAAACACAATTTGTAAGCGAACTCTACTCTCTTCTCTCGTCGTCGTCGACGTCGTTGTCGTCGAGCATGCATCATGCAATGCACGCGCACAATCAACGTCTTATCAAAACGGCAGCTAAACGCGTGGGCGTCTTCGGCAAACAATAGCTGCTACTATGAAAAATACCAAACAGCGAAACGTATTAGCTATCAATAGGTGTGATAAAATTGCAATGGCAAACTGAACTATTGAATTGAATTTTTCTCGATGCGCGTGTATTATTTCTTATCACCGCTGCCGTCGTTACGTTCGCGGAGTTTCAAAGAAGTAGATGAAATGAAGATAGAGATGGACGCAAAGTAAACGCCTTGCTTTGCCGGCTATTTATTTAATTTAAGCACCGATCGTAAATTTCGTACTCATTGCACCGACGGTGTCGGCGGCAACGGCGGCGGCGGCGGCAGAGCCACGACGCTGGGCGTTATCATCGCGCTTTCCGGCAGCGCCATTCAATGACGTTGATGATGATGATGGGCGCACAGTTTACGATCGGCGAGGCCGCGCTTAAATAACTTAAAAACCGCCCTTCTTATCGCCGCCTTTATATCCGCATCAGCCAACAATTTAAACTTTTACGCGTCCGCCCGGTTCAATAATCAATAGCTGGCTGTTCGACGCTAATCGACATTCAACAACAAATGTTCAAACTCACTTACTGCTCAAGTAGCTGCACGAAATCTGGCGAAAGTATCACGCAAATGAAGAAGTCAAAGTAAAAACTCACCTGAAACAAACGAAGAAGAATTAATTAATACACGTAAATACGATTAATAAACATGCTTATTATCCTAGTTCGTGTTTGTTGAGTGTTACAATTAGCACACGCACGCAATCTGCACCTCGAACGCAAACTAACAAGAAGAAAAAAAGAGGCAACAGAAGAAGTTCTTGTGCAAATAGCTTAAATAATTCTTTATGTTTTCTCTTCGCCTCTCGCGCATTTACATTGCAAACAGCGATTCGGCGTGACGCAAAAAAAAACGTGCAACTCGTTTATTCGCAACATGCTTTGGCGCGCGCGCGTTCTCTCGTTCATTCATTTATTCCTTGGTGCGTTTGCACGTTCACGTTCCACCAAGAAGACTGGCACTGGCACTGGCAGTGTATTGCTAGGAGCACGAAGCAAACGAGGAAGTGTAGGACAATATCTCATTGTGACCCAATTCCTCGCGCCCGTCTCTTCGCCGTGTGCGAAGCGATGCGTTTGTTGGCTGCGCACAGCATATAAACAATTCAAAAGGTCGCATCGTGTGCGTTGCTGTTGTTGTTGTTGTTAGCCAACTCAATAGCGAATCGAGCACACATATACCTTCGTATAACACCGCAATCGCGCTCTTAGATGATAGAAGATTGAACAAACGAAGGAAGCCTTTTGTGCGTTCCGTCGCTGGATTGGATTAGCTATTATTCTATTTCAAAATTGGGCACGAATTATACGTTATTCGCGCAAGTGATTTCCTTTGTTTGCACATGTGCGCTTGGCCAACGTATTGTTCGAATAAATCAAAGCCGAAAACTTTTCGCAAAATGTCAACAGACTAACTATCATTGGGGAAAATGTCAAAGAGCATGCACGATGCATTTCATTTAGCGCGCCGGAGTGTTTTACGCGTTTTACAGATTTTCGCAAATTGTTTCGCGCGACAACAATGCTGCTGGAGCATATATCAGAGAATGACAAAATTAGATTTACACGCATTACGAAATCCGTCTCTCCGGCGTGTTGTCGCCGTCGCTTGCTCAACATGCAAGTTAAGTGCGTTCCGGGGGCGGCGGCATGTCATCGCCGGTTAGCCGGCAAGATCATCAACTAAAAGCGGCAGGCGGCAGCTGGCGGCGACAAACTTTTGTCTCCGCTCCGCCATTATCATCCGCTGGCCGCCGCTCCACACCAGCACAGGACAGGACAGCAATTGCAAGACGTTGAACTGCTTTTGTGTAGTGAGCGCCAAGTGCATTAAAAGTTGCATTATTCAGCGTCGTGCAAATAGAATGCGACGTAAATATTTGCAGCACAAATAGCAATTTTTCAATTGTTCGGCGCAATCAATGAATTTCTTCGCTGCTGTTGCACTTTTGCACGATATGAAATGCATGCAGGCATAAAAATAAATACGCACGTAATTGATGAGTTTATTTCTTCGGCGGCGGCGCGCGCGCGATGCTTGCAATTAACGCACACAAACGTAACGTGTATGAATAAGCAGAAATAATTGCGTTTCCTGGCATTGCCGATCTACGTTCACGTTCGCTCGTCCGTGTGGTTCGCGTACGCGGAATGCTGATTGCCATTGCGCTCGCGATGCCAATAACCAAGTAATTCCAATGTTCATTAATAAACGGAAAAATGTTACGCAGACTGAAATTGCTTACATACGTACAAATTACCTACCGGCCAAGCCAGGCTTGCCATTGTATGCCATCGCAGCAATCGTTTGCGCGCTATTGGAAAAAACGTTTTGGCGCGCGTAATGAACTAATGAAAAATTAATTCGGCGTAAATGAGATACTGTACCATATACATACGTATGCACATACCTATATGCACTTGTTTATTAACGGCTCGTCTATTAGTAGGGGGCAGTTCTCGAGTTAATTTGTTTACTCGAATGTGATTTCCTTTCATGCCGATTTTCTTCGTGCCTTCGTTCGTTCGTTCGCTTGTTTGTGTTTTACCTTTGTTTTTCAATTGGTGCATTTACGGTTTTAATAGTTCCGCACAGTTCATGAATTCTAAATTACGATTTAAGTACTAATTGTTTTTGCTACTTATTCAAACTTTTTTTCAATCATGGAACATTATCCTTTTCCTAGCAAGTTAATAAATTCCATTGTTAATGGCATTTCGCCATCATGGAATATTAACGCAATCGCGAATTGTGCATTGACGTTGCTTGCTTTTAAACATTTATATCAATTCGCCTCATTGCAGTTCGGAAATTTAAAAAGTCCACAACGCACAATATTTTTCATTCTTGCACAACGAGGGAATAGAAATTGAGTTGAATTTGAATTTATGTTTGGCCAGTGTGTGATATACGAGCGGCAATTTTATTTCTATTTTTCAGCGCTTTCCCTACATCCACCCAGTGTACAAAGGGACGCGAAGCAAGAAAGGCAAAAAGCGGTCGACTTGTTGTTTCGGAGATGCATAGACGGTCAAAACGCATACAATAAATATACCCAATGTCCGTCGAAGATAAACTAATGTACTTATAGCTCGCGGCCAACTCGCGCCCCCCGCGTTATTACGCCAACACACGGTATGCGTATGTTGTATGCATATAAATATAGAATGAAAAAGGATTTGTTGGATTTTTTTCCGCATACCTACTACCACCACTACCACCCCAACCAACTCCACCAGCCGCCGCGACTAGGTTTCCGCCAGCTAGCGTGTTATATGCATACATACGTGCACTTCGAACCGTACGAAATGAAATATTGCACGCCGCCTCCAATGGTCGGATTGCCTCTGGCGGCAGCAGCGACGGCACACTACCCGCCGCCGCTTGTGCGCATTACGCTTCGTACTCGACTTAATCAAGTACGTCGTTTTGGGCTTTCTAGTGTGTGCGAGCGCGACGTGTGCGGTCTTCTTGTTTTATTCAACACCGCCGCCACCGTTACGACCGCAGCCGATTTTTTCCGATAAATTTTACCCCAAAACGAATGGCATTAAAGGCCACCGCGGTTACGTACAGCAATTTAACACCTAAACTCGCGATTGCAAGCATTTTTACCTTTTACCTCATAAAATACATCGCTCTATGCTGCCTACTGACACATACCTACTCTTCTCATTCGCCGACTAAAACAATTATTATAATAGCAAGTCATAAATTAATTAATAAATTAAATGCCAAGCCTTCGCCTGATGATGTCGATTCGTTCACCGAATGCGAGACGACTAATCATGTTTTATTTATGATATTTATAAATATTTATTGCACGCGCGCGCGCGCGCGCTTCCCGGCAATAAAGCCAACTCGTAAAATCTCCTGTCTGCCAGAGCATTAATTGAAAACGCGCGCACAGCTAATTAATCGCATCCCGCCGCCGACGCCACCGCCGTCGAATCAAAACGCTGCCGCTGTATGGCGCAAACGGCAACGCAACGGCAGCAACAACAACAAATATCAGCGTGCAAACATTGAAACATTGCGTCGCGCAGCTATATTGCTGAAATGAATTGAAATGAAATAAAGTCAACAGTGCAAAAAACCACTGTGCATCGCATTGCAATGAAGTGCCCGCTAAACGAAATGCTGTGCTATCTCTCGCTGCACTAACTACGCTGTCGATTAATTTGCAAAACGATCGATTCGTTCCTGCTTTAATTGAATTACATTTATGACGTGCAATTAACATAACGAACGAATCAACCTTCCGACCTCAAAAAAACATCACCAACTCGCGAATAATGCAATGCGCAGTTTTTTGTCGTTGTCGTTGTTTGTGATCGGCATTACAATAGCGATAATTAACGGTATTTAACAAGCGCCCGATAATTTTGTAAGCGCACTAATCAATGACATGACAATTCATGTCGATTTTGACCCATAAAAAGAGACAATTCATTGTGCGGAGAAATTTCATTGTCATCATCTTCGGCGTCCGCATAATCACAATACATTTTGTTCTCTTCTTCGCATGCAAAGCGTGTGATGCGCGCGCACATCGCTCGCAGATTATTTATGATGTCATGGCCCCCCTTTACCTTTTCATACAGGGTACCGATAATCGCCATCTTTCAATTCGCAGCCGCGCTTGCAACAATTTAACAAAACCCTCAATATACTTGTAGTTATCCGCGAATGCATCATCGTTTGCATGCAAACGCATGCATGCTGATGAGGTGACCTCACAGTGTGACCTCGCGCGCAAAAGCAACGTAAAAATCCGCGTGTACCCACTGCCACATCGCGAAATTGCAACATCGAGACGAAATTAGAAAGACATCATGCCCTTGAGATGAATACTAATTGCATAGGAAATGTCTTCGTTCGTTCGGTCGCGCGCCGCGCCGTTTGATAAGAAATCACGTTTCACTTAGTGTCTCGTCGGAACAATACCTTCATCATAATTCGGCCGCTTTAGGCGCGAGCACCGCACAAAAACTAAAAAAAAGCTAAACACGTTGATGGCCAAGACAAGTGATGATGGACGGGCCGTAATGAAAAAGAATTACAGTCACGCTGCGTGCAGTTCGCCCGCGATGGGTGATCTTTCAATAATAATGACTCTCTACTAAATTAATTACCGAAATTAATCTTGGCAATTCGCAAATAAAGTTATTAAAATTCCAATCGATCGCCTCTCCCCAGCAGTCCGTCATTGGATGATTGCTAAACAATCACCAATTTCTAACTGCACATCGTATCAACAACAATAAACTTTGAGCACGCGTGCACGAAAAATGGTTAACAATGCTCATAACGCAACGCACTCTAACTGTCCGTGTAACCTATGGCAATGCATCATCATCGCGTTTACATGCTTTCCATTTGCTCGCATCGCATCGCTGAATGATGTCCAACTTTTATCTATTATGTAGTCTACGCGGAGAAGAAGTTCAAGCAGCAAGGTCTGACTGACTTTGTCTCCTTCCTCTTTGCGCAATTCGTGGCCCAACTATGCACCGACTCTTTCTCTTGCGCATTCAACTCGTCATCATCATCAGCATCATCATCATTGCAAAGAACACGATGACTCCGAGAGTTCCTGTACAAAGTTCTATTACATCGCATTGCATTGCCCGCTGGCAGCAAACTCAAAAGTTATTTCTTCGTACAACTATGTTGCACTCGCGCGCGCGTTCGGAACTCATTTTAGTTTCGTACTTTAACATTAATAATATCTGCTGTTATTACAGCCGCATAAATACATTATTATGCATGCTATTGGCCAGCGCGCTCGCGAGGTAATTAAATGCATAATTGATTGAAATTTAATTAAACGCGAGCAAATTAATAAAAGCAATTATGTATAATAACGAGCCGTCGCGGCATTCATAGTTGTTTAAACGGCAATGCTCATATTCGCACCCGCTTTCTATTTAGTTGCGCGCTGCGTACCGCATCCAAAATGCCAATTTCATTATCAGCGTGTGGTCGCGATCAGGATGCAATCATCATCTGTGGTGGCAATGGCGGTGACGGTGGCGGCTGCAACAGCAGCACCAGCAGCAGCTTCAATTGACGTGTCACTCTGTACGTCATGCATGCACGCACTTTATTCTAATCGGGCAAGTGCTAAACGCCATGATAATAAGGCTTAATCAAATGTAAGCCTGCATTAAGCCTCTACGATACGCTCACTGATCCGCCTCTCGTCTCATGTCGCTCACTACTCTGCTACGCATTCTGGCCCTTTCATTATGATAATGGGGTATTAGATTAATTAATTGATTAATTAATTTTGCTTATTACAACGAATTAGCCCAACTGACAACTTTCATGATCTGCAAAATTATTCGAGTTGTTTTAATAACTTTCAACGCATCTCTCTCGTCTTTTCCCACGCGAATTTTATTACAACTTTAACAATTGTTCAACAATTCCCTGCACAGCATGTGTGAGTGAGCGCAAGTCTATATGAAAACCGAAGAAACGATTTTGAAAATGAGACTAAGCATGTACGGTCTGATAATTAATGGCCGGCAAAATGCGCTGCGAATGAAGGACGACGTCCAAGCAGCAGGAGGAGGAGGAGGAGTACATATGTGTGCGCAATTGGCACTAGCTACAAGCAAAGAGATGCATGCAGCTGGCTGGACGCGATGAGCGTGTGTATTTTTGCGCCCTCGGAAATGGGTTACAATTACCATATAAAGCATATGGTGCTCACTCTTGAGGATGAACGCGCTTTTCGTGTCTTTACGCTCGCCATGTGCAGACCGTCGTAATCTAAATTGCGAATGTTTACAATTGCAATGTGCAATCAGAATGCATCGAGTAATTACACTTTCAGTACGCGGCGTGTGTGTGTTTAATGTGCATTTCCGCGATACGAAATATCTTTCCTGTTCTGGAATTTATCGCTCTACGAGTTTGAAAGAAACTCCAATTTTCATGCAACACTCGTGATCATATTGGCACGATTGATGCGAGTGAAAGCGCGCGGCTCGTAGGTACAATCGCGCGCGCGCGCGCCCACGTTTAACATCAATAATTGCGCTTAACGACGTGTTGGCTCGTAATCAGTCGATTGGTTTGAAGTGCAACATCCTAATGACGTCCAATCCAAGTCCGCCACACGATCGCGCGGTTCGATCGTTTGCTTTGCATTTGCATTCGGCATTTGCATCCAGCGGGCATAAATAACGTTAAATGACGCTTGAATTTCACCAAAGCTCGCGCGCGCCGCACGCTCGTTTGCCGCCGTTGCGCTCTTTCAACGATGCCAAACAAATTGCAGTTCAGCGTGTATTAAAGTTTATGTTTGTATAATTACCAAACAATATAAATCACCAAGTAATACGTTCAATTTTCTCGATTATTTTCCAATCCTAAAACTTTTGCATCATTTTTCGCACTCCTTCGCAAATTCCTAATTTTAGTAGATAATTAAACTGAAAATTGCCGCCCCGTAAATATTGTGATTCAAACGCGATTTGAAATCGTAGTTTTTTCATAATTCCGATTTGATAGCCAACAAAACTTGCTCTATTCTCTGATCGTCAAACAAACATTCGAAGCATAGATTTTTCAATCGTATAGTGGCACACAATGTTGGCCCGAAAGTGGGTTAAAAGTTTTCCAACGTACGCAGAGTTGAAATTGCGCATCACCAACAAACATTAAACGTCGTCCGTGTCACGGAAAACATCACGAAGTGCATTATTATTATTATTATTATGTTGCAACACGGCAAAATATCTTTTTGATATAAACGACTGACAACGAAACTAAAAACTATCAGCGCGTACGCCTGCTGCCTCAATTTTCTTATCATTTACGTGCTGCAACGAATGCGCCGACATGCAATTGAAGTTGCCATGTGAAAATCTGCTTCAGTTGCACACTGTCAACAAGCAACGCGCGCCGCCGCCGCCGCCGCCGCCGCGGATGCAACGCAGCGGAAAACTCCGTAGTAAAACTTTACGCCGAAAATGTGGGCCAACGACGCGCGTAATAAAACAAACAACGAGCGGAAATGTTTTTTCTTCGGCAAGCGAGAAAAGCGTCAAACCCGCTCGAAGAGTCGCAATAAATTTATCAAAACACTGGTTCGCGATGCGCAGGGAAAACCAAAGCGGGCGAACGGCCGGACGGACGGTGTATTTTAGGTCAGAAAGGCACTCGCACGCCAAACAACCGAATACGCTCTCGTCATCGCGAGTGCCCACTCGACATCGATGACCGACTAACAACAACATCACGTTTGATGCTTCATGTTCGATATGCCATCGCTCGCTTGCTTGCTATTCCACTATCACTCGAGTGGATTGCATATTAGCATGGCATACATTCGCCGCCGCCGGAAAATTGAACGCGTACTCGCATGTTCCTACATGTGTACGAGTGCATTTCGTGCACCATCGCTTTCCGGATCGATTCCGCATATTCCTCATGCAGTATGCAACTGCACGTTTTTCTCGTGTTGCAATCGCGAAATTAATTTCGAAACCAATGCGAACTTGCCACATTTTTCCGCGTTGTTGTGTGCGCACCGCACCATCGGGCGTTACGATGAGGAAATTTAAAAACATTGCCTGTGCGCCACGGCTAATTCTAGCCTGCTGCGAGTTAATTTTAAAGCAAATAAATTACATCTCCTTAAAACACGATCAAAAACGCAGTGAGCTTGCAAAAGCAGCGCAAATTGCTGGCCGAAATGAAATAACAGCTTTCATCGCAGGCGCGCGATGTGCGCAAAGATTGCAAACGCGCCGAAAAGTGCATAAATCTTGAGCAATGACCCAATTTGCATTTCTGCACTTCATAATTCACAATTTACGCGGCGGCGGCCATATGCACGTTCGCAATACGAAATGCAAGGAGGTCGTCACTTGCGCGAGCAGAAAAGAATCAACTCGTTCAGGCCCGGCCGTATCCTAAATCAAGCGTGCGTGTGCAGATTAGCCGTTCGGTGAACACCTTGTAGAATTAGCGCTAATGTCTGTAATCAAAAAGCACGCGAAGCGGGCGAGCGAGTGCGCGAGCGTACGGCCGCCACGTCTTCCTGGCTCCTCATCGTATTGTGCTCGCGAAATACGAAGAAGGTAAACGTTTGCTTTTGCACTTTGCGGCGCGCATATGTGAATGAAATATGGCAGCATATGAAGAGAAACGCATGTGCGCTGAATAACATGCCAACTTATACCGGATGTTACCAGCAAGCATTATTTCATTTCCTTCGCAGTATTACTTCTTCCCCGTACAATTCTTCCTACTATTACTGTGATACACACTCGGTATAAATTCCTCCACTCTCAAGACTTCTTCAGACAATGCACATTTAATAATGCAGCTTATAATTTCACATTTATACTATGCTTGCAGAAGCAAAGTACTTCTTCATTACTTAGATACTACTCCACTTTAAGGCACTCGGCGTGCAAAAACGCAATGTTTGTACATGCACAATAATAACCATATAGGTTATTCAATAAGCATGCAAATCTCGTCTCCAGCACATCATACCGAATCATTATGTTGAAATGCATATAATTTTCCAATGAGCCGCAGAGTTCGCATTGTTATTTCGCAAACATGCAGAAATTGCGAGTTTATCGAGCGCTTAATAGTTGAGAACGCAAACGAACGAACGAACGAATGAATCACCGTTAAGGACGAGTTTTTCGTCGATGATTGGCTTCGAAATGAAAATCTATCACCGAACGGCGAGAACCGCTGATTCAATGCGCGTACATGCACGACGCGTGGAGACGTGTAATTTTTAAATACCCAGAGGCGGCATACTGCGACCAGCCTATGTATGTGCTTCACACTCGCCATCAATTCTCATCGCATTCAAACGCGTGTTTCTCTTCGGGAAAACGCATACGAAATGCACTCTCCGTTTTGTAACCGCAACCACTACGTACATTTTCTATTAGTGCAGTGCATGCAAACTAATTACTTATCAGTTCATTGAACGTCTAAAATTCGAATAAATCTACACCACCCCCGCCCGCTACTCTTAATAAAATTAATAGACATGAATAATTCATATTAAAATACATATAAAACTGAATCGTAATGTACAAAAGAAAATATTTGAAAACATAAAAATTTTACGATCTGCGCTGTGCTCGTTATGAGAAGAATTATTGAATGCCAAGAAGCGCGCGCGGTGAAAGATATGAATTGGTGACCCAAATGAGAAAACGTTGATAATTCTCTCATTCAAGATATATGCCTGATGGAGGAACGCGTAGAAAAACCGACTGCGGTGCCCTGTTTTAATGTGGCGCGGCGGCGGCGCGAGAACATTAAAAATTCTATTTTAAATGGTTTTTCACACTCCAACGCCATATGAGCGAGCCGCGGGTGTTACTTACAAGGTGTGAGTGAGTAAATCAACCCCCCACAAAACAAACGACGCTCAAGGAACGCGCGCGAGAGCAAACACTTTAAGTGAAAAAAAATCACGCCACCTGCACATATCATAGATCTCTTCTCCCTTTTTTCCCCCCCCATATACGCGACGTTGATTTTCTTGTTGTGTTTCCATTTCCTGCTTTTCTAGAACGCGCAGCGCAATTAACACTCTGAATGATTTTTTCAGCATTCAGCGCGCGCTTTTACTTTATTCAACGCGCGCATTGCATTCGTTTCCAAGTTATTCTTTTATAATGAAACCAAGAGTTGTTGGCTGGTTGGTTCGTTTGTTGTTCGTGCGTACGCAACATGTGCGGTGATTTACTATGATAGGAGGAAGACGTAGCACATGTTTGATTTGCATGTAATTTATAATTGCGCCAACAGCCGCAGTATTGTACCGAGCGATGGATGCGCCCTTCAGCATCCATTAATATCGAATGCAAACGAACAACAACGCCGCGTGAATCTTTTCCGACGTCGGTCACCTGCTCGTTCGTGCATCTATCGCGCGCGCGAGCAATGAGAATGCGAATGAAGACAAGCAGAGGAAGAGTTCGCCGCGCTGGTCCGAAGACGACGCCGCCGCCCAGTCGCCTTTAATCGTGCATTAAGATAGATTACTTTCCGGCCCGTCCACGAGCGCGGGCGCGCGCGTTCACTTCTCGTAAGTGAAATTCACTGAGATCAATGCGCACACACCACACGACTACACATTATTACGAACGCGTCGCGTCGTCGACTACTTCTCCTCGGCCAAATACAAAACGAATAAAAGTTTCAACGAACAAATACGCTTAGGTACGCTGCGCGCGTCAAATAAGAACAAAAGCCTAATGGCGAATCATTAATTTTCATTCTTCATACGACATGCGTTTTTTAATTGAAACTTATGATGAATATACTCACGCAAATTGAACATTTTTACATTATTCATTTGCCTCGATGAAAGAAATAGTAAAAAAAAGTATGATTGTCATTTTAATATCCCCTTTATAACTTATTTTATTTGCCATTAAAAACAACGCGGGATATTTCAATATCAACTTTTAATTGTCCGTTAAGTATGCGCCCACTGCGAGTGTTGAGGCTTATTGAATTTATATTATATTTTACAAGCCAACCAGAAATATAAGGCAACAACGATAACCGGCTGTGTTTGAATTTTTGTCATAATAATTAAATCCTCAGGTGGACGGACGCGAATCAACAAAACGACGCACGGCCAGCTAAATAAATAAGCAATAAAACGCGAATGCGTTGTCGTCGTCGTCATCGTCGTCGTGCAGACTTATTGCGGTCATAATTTATACATGCGCTCGATTATAAATAATAGATTTTCAACATGCTGTGCGCCCGCGCGAATAAGATTTTCAACTCTCTTCTTTGTCTCGTCGTAAAGATTTAATTATCATCAAGACGCGACGCATAAACTATACGCACTCATCCTCTGTTTCTCTCCCTACCTAGCCTTTATCCTTCGTTTACGACCGACCGGTGTTGAGCATTATAAACAAATTAATTATCGGGATGAACAATACGTTAATGACAAATTCTCATACGTAAAACCCGTAAATAGTAAATGCAAGCTAAAAATAACGTCGTCAATTTCTTCGCAAATATCTAACGTCCAATAAACGTCATGCCGTACATGGAATAAAGACAAAAGCGAACATGATATAAACGCAGCTCAGAGATGTAACCAATATGTGTATTGCAATTATGTAATTATGTTATCAAGTAGTAGCAAGTTAGCTTGCTGCTGCTGCAGTGGGAGCAGTAAGAAGAAAGCCTGAAGAAGTGCAGTAGCACAACGCATACGCGCCAAGTGAATACGCGGCCAAAAGCGCTGCTGCAACTGCCATCCGCATCTATGAAGAAGACAAGCGAAGCTACTGGTAATAACTCGATTTGCAGACAAGCGACTTGTGCGCGGCGCACACAAACTGCACGGGAGCGGCAACAACGAGCCGACGAACGAACAAGTGCGCTAAAGCAAAGCCAACAACAACACGCGCACAGCCAGCTGACAGCTAGTGATACTAACGAGTTGCAAAACTAACAAGAAAATGAGCGCGTTTACAAATTGCATTACTTACTCGCGACTCGACTCGACTCGACTCGACTCGCAACTTTTCACAATATAAACTAATCAATAAGCAGACTGCGTTAATATTACTTGCAAATTTGAGCATTCCCAAATCAATCACCGCCACGTAATAAGTAGGAGAAAAAAATAAACAATCCCATAATAGGGTACTTACGGTTTAAATCCTCGTCGTTGATCACTCCTGGAATGTTGCTGAAGAAAGAAGATCGCGAAAACACTACTAAAGATCAAAGAATTGGATTTACCATTACAACTTTTTCGGGCGACGAAGCCGCAAGGGGGTACACCCATCCACTTGCACCGCAGACGGCACATACGCTTAACCTTCTACACTTAGGCACCCCCGCTCACCTTCGTCGTCAGCAAAAATCATAATGGTAAATCCAATTATTCAATTGTTAGTAGTGTTTTCGTTCAACTTCTTCCTCCAACCTTCCAAGATGTGGTCAACGATGGAATTTAAGGGGTAAGTCATCCGGCATGGATCTTTATATATTTTTGATTATTATGAATTATGTCGTGAAATCCCGGAATTTAATAGCGTATGATAACTGTTGTACTTCAATGATAAACTAACAATGATTGTACGTCCTACATATTTGCAACTTCAATTGATGCCAATAACAACGCTTGATGAATAAACTAAGCCGAAAGAAAACTCGGAAAATTGTCAACTAACAAGAATGCATAAATGCCCGTAATTATTTACTGAAAACCGGAAACACAAGAATAGGAAAATGATAGATTTGCAAATTACATCAACGATAGTCGAGCTACTAGTAGTAGTTGATGATACGATCGGAAAATATCATAGATTAGTGCTTTTCGCTTCATAATTACATCCTTAACGAAGTTGAATACGATTTTCTTTAACCCAATGCAACCCCTATCATTTGCAACAATTTATAATGCAAACAATGCAATTGTCATTACGCATACTTCATAATTCATTAAACATGTCGTTTCATCGCACATGATGCCATAATCATCATTATTTTAAGTGCCATCAATGTCTTTAAACTCCAATTAGTAATTTTGTATCAATTGCAATTAGTTGCTGAATTATTTACGTCCGTGTGCGCATAATGCCTAATTGCATAATGACAATCCACGGATGTTGAGCGGTGTCATTTCGTGAAAATGCACAATCGCCGACCCACATACCGCAGCTAAATTATTTATTCGTTTGTATTACTAACAACTCGCAATGCTGCACATGCACCGCGCATGATATCAGTCAATGTAATGTAATAACATTTAACCGGCAGAAACATTAACGTTATATTCATTGTACATTGCAATTTCATTATTAAATCAGATAATTCAAACTTGGTAATCTGCCTCCTATCTTAAATCTTTATGATCGTTAATAATTCACAGCTATTGATTCGAAATCGATTACAACCATCCTAACTCGTCGACGTTTTATATTTTTAATTTTAGCGCCAGAGAGAGAAATAGATTGTAAATCTAAAATGCAATAAAATTGTGAATGCTGCAAGCGCAATTAAAAACGCATTCGGTAAGCAATCCACAATTAATTGTGCATCTACTATGCCCAAACATACAAAAAAATGCGATATTTATTTATCGAATAATTTCATCAATGCATTTTGCTACGCAGTCTCATTGCACACGTATACGTACAAATTTTAAATTTTACGCCTGATTAAAATTTATAGATATAAAGCATATCCAGCGCATGGAATCAGAAAGCAAATGCACTCAATACATAAATAGATACGCGATGGGATGTATAAAAAAGCGACCGATCGAACGAACGAACTGAATAAATAAAATTGGAATTTAATTACGTTTGAAGCACGAAATTAATGGATTCGAAAAAACGGTGCGCCGAAAGTAATTTGTTACTTTACTATCGCCAACTGATGAATTACTTTTTACGCTGCATTTGCATTCATTCGCGATCGCGAGTCGGTGGGCCGCCGATGGAACAAAACTAAATATATAAAATAATTCATGTCGTCATAAAATAGGTCATTGATTTTCAATTAAGTGCGCCCTTTAAATATTGATTGCATCTTAAAAATTTAATTCAATTCGCAATTACGTATGCCGAATCGTCAATTCATTAACGCGAATTCCGCTGTTTTGACATTTCACATGCGCAATAATAACTCATCATTACGCTCATGTTTATGTGCATCTTAATGAACGCAATCCAAAAAAGCAAAGTAGCACACGATATTGCCTTAAAGACAAAGCCATAAAATATGAAAATTCGCAATCGCACGTTGCTAGCTAATTTATACGCGCATCTGTTACGCATTAAGCGTACGAAACGTACGTACACGAATTGAAGAATTACGATTTTTTCAGCTGTTTTACATACGAAATTGCCGCTCAAGTCTCTCCCGCTGATCGCCGTATTGCGATGATTCGTTCGCGACGTAGGCTCCCTACATACTTAACTTATGATACATGTAGGCATACATTTTTCATTATACGAGCCACGTTACAGCATTAAGCCAGCGAGCTAGCCAGCCAAAAAGCATACTCTTTTTGCGTGTACGTCGGTACGTAGGCCAAGCCACTCAAAGTGCATAAGCACCACGACGAATACGACGACGACATGCACAAAACAACAAAAGCGCGCCCCGACGTTTATTACCATAATTTATAACACAATTTATTGTGTTTCGCTATCGCGGCATTAACCTCGCGGTCATCGTGTTCAGACAAATGCAAGATGCAAAATGTGCGCCCAACCCAACCCAATTCATGAAAATCCAATGCAAAGTGTCTAGCATTCAAAATATCTCTTCTTCTGGCTGCGCATTAAATTTCAATATGATTTATACAATAGGCACGTACGCACCACGCGAAAACTCACTCCAAAGTACGCTCAAAAGATGGCAAAATATCAAAGAATCTTTTAATTACACATCATCCACATGCGCGCAATTGCACAAAGAAATAAAAGACCTTCGCAAAGTAATTATTCATTATGCGTACGTTCGCAAAGAGCAAATGCACGCATCGTTGTCTTCTCATGTTGGTTCGTTCGTTCGTTCGTTCTTGTTGTTGTTGTTGCTGTTGTTGTTACCTTTGCGCTTGTCAGACCGAGAGTCAAGTTGAAAAAAATATTAATTTATAGCTTAATTGTTTCATGCTGCGTCTTGAATGCGCCATGCTTAAGACGCACGCCGCGTTTCTCCTCTTCGTCCGCGTCCGTCGTCGTTTAATAAAAACATCATGCGAAATGCACTTTGCAATTCCAATGACAACGGCGATTATGCATGCAGAAAAAATGATGAGACCGACCGCGCTCTCGCTTGCTCGCTTTCTTCATCTGCCGCCCATCTAAAGTCATTCGTTTATTCGTAATGCATACGCGCGCCCGAGACTGACTTGCTTTCGTTGTTACCAAAGCACTGACTGTGCTCTGCATTGCGCCCTTCCTTACGAATGTCATATGCGATGAAAGAGAAAAATTCAACGAACAATAACTCTGCGCCGGTAATAAAATGCGAGATATACCACGATATGACATGATAATGCATATTGTTTAAATGCTCGTTTTGCGCACAGCCCGTGACGCGATAAACGAATTGCAAACTCTTCATTCGCCGCGCGCGATCGTAAAGCGAAGAAATTATTTCGGCGGTTAGCGCGCATTAATTATAATTTCATTCCTCTTATTTATTCTCTTTGACAATTAAAAAAGCAAATTGCATAATTAATCTGTGCATAATTCAACTCGACCCTTTTGTAATGAGCAGTACAGCAACAAGGCACGCGTGTGACTCTCTCGTTATTCTCGAACAATAGTCGAAGCAAAAAACAACAACGGCACACGCATTTTTACCCATTTATTCCACGCTGTATTTTGTTCAACTAGGCACCTTCTTGTACGCATTACAATATTTCAAAGCAGCCAACAACTTTCTGATAGATGACCAACGCCGATTAGCAAGTGGTTAGCAAAGGGAGCCTAGCAGCAGCAGCAGCAGCAGCAGCATACAGAAAAACGATGGCGATTTGTGGAATGCGCGTTTCCTTTTCCTTCCTTTCCATTTCGTTAACGCGTTCATTCGTCGTGTTGCACGCTGCTGCTTCCTTCATTAGAATTTCTACGCGGCGCGGCGAGAGAGTGTAGAACAATGCGTTCGTTGCGCTGATAAAGCACTGATAAAACACCCGCGTGAGGGAGGAGACTTCCAACTCGTCTTGCGTTTCAAACTATGGCTGAATGGAGAGCGAAGCCGCATTCTGAACGAATTTGTTAATGAGCATACGTACGCGTTGCGTTACAAAAGCCAGCCAGCCAGCCAGCCGCGAGCGAAACAACGCATAATTTCGAATGTCAAGACGAAAAAGTGTACAATAGTGCTGCAGCGAGCCGGTGCGTGCGTGGTACGTGGAGAAAAACGAGCGATTACGGAATGGCTTGCGGCCGCCTCCAGTCAAGTGGAATTGCGTGCTGCCCGCGCGTTGTTCACAACAAAAGACGCAAGTGAACTGAATACCGTTTCACTTTAATTATCGTCCATGTGATAATTTAGTGTATTCTAATTTCCGACCGCTAAACTCTTCCTTCGTTTTTGCAACTCCTGGCCTAACTCCAATTAGTTTTTAAACTCTCTTACGCACATCGCTTTTTTTGCCCCCAGCGTGCTTCAAAACGTCCGCAGCAAAAAAGCTGTGAGATTCCTAGTTGTCACTTTCTGCAATTGGCATTGAAACTCTTTTTGCCGCATTACATGCCTACATTCTTTTTCATCCATCGCGCAAGTACCACCGACCGCAGGAGTGCGCGTCGCATATACGTTATTCATTAATTCACTTCTTCCACAGTACACTCGACGTGGATGTAACACAACACACCTCATCATTTGCGTTCATTAACTATGTTTTACACACGCAAAGGAAGCGCGAGCGAGCGTGCGCGCGCGATCGCACAAAAAGTGAATGCACATTCACACATAGGCTACAAGAATACGTTGGTACGTACGGCGTAAATAGGCTGTAGTTTATAAACGAAAGGAAACATAACTGGAGATTAAGTAATTAACGCACTTTGTTAACATATTTTCAAAATTAAATTTAAATACGTACCACGTACGGAAAAAATGCAAAGCGACTTTTAAATTATTGCATGCGCCATTTAGATTTGGATGTAAATTTTCGTCCTAATTGAATTCGAGTCAGAGATGAAAACGCACTCATAGATTCGGGCAAATGAAGCAATTATCATAAAACGTCGCCGGCGCTGGAAACTTTAATGGCGCTGATGACGACCACGTCCAGGACGAACGGAAAATAAAAGCGCACGCATGATCACACGCCCGATAATCACGATGATGCGCGCACTTTGGCTAAACGCACAACACGCGCCTCATTAACGACCAAAGACTCGTTTATTGCGCGAGGATTTACCATTTATAACTTGCACTGCGCGCTTCTTCGCAAACTTGAATCCTCCGCTCAAATAGTTATGAAAAAAAAAAACTAATTCAAACCTTGAATTTTAATTGTCTAGCAATAATTTGCAGGCAAAAATAATTAAAAATCAACCATAATAAATTGCACTTGCGCAAATATAATAAATTGCAAAAATCGTTTAATCAAGATACGCATGAATGATAAGCGCAATAAATGGGCGTGCAATCATAATTTCGATGATGCACATATGTAAATTGCATATGCAAAAATAAGTTTCGCATATGGACGGCGGCGATGAAAGATGGCAGAAAGCGATTAAGCGTATATTTCGCGGTCTTCCTCTTCTTGCAGTGTGCAGTGCGCTGCTGCTGCTTGTGCTGTTGTTGTCAACCGGTCGCAGCAAAAGTTCTTCTTCTTACATTTTAATGCTTTATGTGCTTTAATCATATATTTTCATTTCGGCACACCACTTGCTTGCTGATGCGTTGCGTTGCGCCCTGGTCCCCGCGTCGTTCTTTATTACACTGCGCTTCTTCTTTATATTTAATATAATTACGACCGCCCCGGCGTAAGCGCGACATTAATTATAGCTTGGTTTTAATTATGATGCGCTTGCAAGGTAAATACCACCACGCGGCGCATAATGCAAATGTAACAGCGCAACAACGAAAATTATAAAAGTGAAATTTAAAATTCGCAAATAGACTACCAAATAGCCTCGTAATTAATTGGCTACTACTAATTAAATAGCTAATTAAAAACAAAACACATTATATTTGCATATTTCTACATCAGATATTATTACGATATCTTCGTCTAGTTTTCTTACTACCGCCCGAAAAAGTTATCTTGAAGAATTATATTTTATACTCCGGTGAATTCTGCATACACTTCTTGCACACAAAGGTGCCAGACGGAAAATTAATTTTCATTAATGCAGGTTGAAATTAATCACGTTTTTTTCGCGCCGACTCCCCCTTCTGTTTCCTCTTCTTACCGCACGCGCATTTTTTGCGTCTTATCTTTTCCCACGCGATTTCCGCCTTCAAACACGAAATTCGCGCATAGCGTTACCGCACGCACCATTGTGATAAGCGATAAAAAGAGACGCGCTCGCGATAAACGCAAAATGCAATTAGCAAATGGACGATTATTACGCGCATTATAGTTATGTGTAGGTAGAGTGTAAACGAGCGTCGATTATCTCCGCAACAGCACTGGCTCTGCATGTGAAGAAACGTGCGCGAGTATTGTTAAAGAGCGCAAGACTTACGAGTAGTAATAATAATATTATTGTGCTCAAGATAGACTCACCGATTCACGAAGATGACGACGAGTGCTCAATGATGCCTGCTCCTTTTCCTAACTATGGGAACGTCTTCATCTGGCCGTTCTTGTGCTCTGCTCTCCTCCGCTTCCTCGAGCGCTTCTTCTGTAAACGAAAGAAAATTGAAAATTATCATTGTGTCTGCAGCAGCATCAAGCATGCGTATTTATGCATGTGGGCATGTGGCGCGTCGAAAAGTAAAAATGCGCAAGTTATGCGCACATTTGTATCGGATTTTTATATATATTCGGCATTTTTACACGCGTCGACAGCGATTTTTACTTCCATTTTTGGGGCGCATTGTCCACGTTCGCGGGCGCGCAAGCGATACGTGCGAAAGATTATTTCGCTGAGAGTGTCAGGACGTTTGTTTTCTTCGCGATACCTAAAGAATTTCGTCCGGACGCGTCCCCGTTCGTTCGCTTCGTTTCTATAGCTGTTGTGAATGTTGAAATGTTGCCTCGCAGCACCAGCAGCATCCAGCGCGTGTGTTTATTCTGACCATTCTTACCACGCGTACTTTCGTTACGGGTTGGCATCCTTCGCGCTTTTGTATTTTTATGTGGAAAGCGCGTTAAGATTGCATATCGTTGGAAAGCAATGCAATTTATTTATTTAAACACACAATAAGCCTGCTCTCTCTCTCTGATGCAATCGGACGTGTGATATTATAAAATAAAGTGCATACGACGAAATAAATATTGTATTCGCGAAATGTCGCCGCAATAAAAAAGCGCACTTTATATAAATGCGCTGGTAAGCTTCGGAATTATTAATTGCCTTTTAAATCCGGCTTTTAATTTGCGCATAAATTCTGTGCGCTCGCTGTAAAATTAACAAATGTAGGCATTTTGTTTATTGACAAAACTATTTAATAACTACATGCGCATACAAGTCACTTTGCGGCGGTGGTGACGGGGGGGTGGCAGCGCTACGAAAATAAATAAACATAGCCACGCAAAACGGTCACGCCAATGAATTAATCATCAAAACGAAACTTTGACTTGGCGTGCGCGCTAGGAATCGTGCCAGTAGCGCAAAACTTTGCCAATACCTGCCCGCACGCTGCAAGCCAGAAATTGCAAAACGGCAAAGCACACATCGCGGCAACGCATGTTGATGCAGCACAGAGGTTACCCTAGCGCGCGCGTGCAGCGGCGGTGGTGGCGGCGGCAAGAATATTCTCGCAAGAAATGTGTGCCAACCGTACGAAAATGTATTCATCGACGAATGCAATGCGACGGCAATGGAGGCGGCAGCGTTACACTGTATGACGTGTGCGCATAGCAGTTCATGATGCGGAAAATCGCTAATAAATTGATTGTTTGCTATGCATGAGTTAATTAGTCCTGTTTGATTTCACTTATTGAACGACTACATTCCCTGCACTAAGTACACATTGCATGTTCGCCAATAACGACTTGCTGCAAAACTAATTTAAACTTTATACCGACTGGAAAATGATAACTCTATGAAAATAATATTCCACCTTTGAGAAAGAGCCAAGTGCTTAGAAATTTCATGATGAATTACCTACTCGAAGAGTGGTAAAGCACACCGCTAAATTAAACATTTTGTTTTCCGTCGTGTTTACAAAATTAGTGATTTGTAATTGATCCGTGAAGAACTTCATTAAAGCTAAACCTCGTCTTTGTTTAGCGAGTATTTAATGACACGCTGACAGCGAACAAACACTTTCAGTCATTATGATACCCATGCCTTCCACTTTTCTTGTTGACTCTGACCAAATGTTGTTTACTCTTCGTGACACTGAGTTAAAGCATTTCCAACTTCAAACACACTTTTTACAAATTGTTCTATTCGCTCATCATTCGTTTCAATGAAACACCTGCTTCACCAAAATACAAAATCGCAAATTGCATTAACTAAATTAAATTATTCCATTTCAGATTGGGCAGGGAGCAGCAATTGCCATTTTTCGAATTGTGTCATCGCGCGCTCAACAATGGCAATTTGAACCACTCCACCGCGTGCATCGAGGACCAAATAAAAACGAGGTGAGAATTACAACGAGCGACAACAAATAGTCATAAACTAGTTGGGGGGTGTTTAATGCGCGCACACAGTCGCGCGAGTTCGTCCGGTGGTGCTGTGTGGTTCAATTACATTAATGAAAATATTACCGTACATCGCTCGACGCGACTAGGCTCGACTGCTTGCCCAAACTAATCATACTTCATTACGAAAAACGAGTAAAACGAGTGAAAAAACTACCACATTGAATGTGAGAAGGTGTGCTGTGGGCCAGTGCTGCTCGCATTCGTAACAAATGTGGCGCAATTTGTGTAAAAATAAAGCACTGAAAAAACGCAGCAACTAGTCGTAAAAAATTATAAAGGCTCGTTAAGCTTTAAGGTACCTAACTACCTATTTTATTTATTCGCACACGCGCGCTCGCGCTCTGCAGATATAATAACGCATCGAGTTTATTCTATTTTCGTGTCGCGCGAGCCGCTCACCGGATATTTTTGTTTGAATAAATTGGTTCGTAATTGCCAGGTAAATTGTGTTGAATTTATTTTAACGATCACCCCGAAAAAAAGCACATGCTCGCTCACTTTTTATTCGACTTTGATGCTCGTTACCAACTCGCGCGCTCACTGAATCAGCCGAATCGTTCGTCTAATATGCGCTCGAGGAGGAGGTTAATTCCCTCGTCGTTGTTTCTTGCTTGCAATAATAATAATATGGGTAATTATTTACGTATCGTATTACGATACCTCATTACGTCTAATATAGGTTAGCTTTTTTTTCTACGTGTTTGTTAATACGCAACGAGCAATTTATTCACCGAAAGAAATTCCGACTAATTTCCAAAGTGCGCGTGCACAACAAATCATTATTCAAACTCCCGAAAAAAGAAGAAAGCTCCGAATCTAGGCAAAGAAACGACTGATTGTGATTTAAATTAATTACGCCGCATGCAACTTACGCGTCTTTCATAATTAATTATGAGAAAAACGCAGAATGCACCGAAATAACTGAAAGTAAATGCGTGCATGTGACATTGACATAACGTTCAGCCTTAGCTCAAGGGAAAAGTGCAGAAAAACGCCAAGAAAAATCACAGTCTAGAAGAGACCAGCAGCAGCAGCAGGAGCAGGAGCAGGAGCTCAGAGCAGCTGAAGAAATGCAATTTTTTACATTAATTTGTCCTTCGTCTTTTGTCCCTGCCATTGAGTCAATTATTTCTCTACATTTGCCATTTACTTTTTGTTGCTTCAAACTCGCCGCATTTCGCCAAATTCACCGAGTTATTCTTAATACAACAATTTCGATTCTCTACCTTTGACTTTTTGCCACTTGCGCCAACCTCTATTAACTAAAACCATAGAGTACTAAAACTCATGTATTATCACATTCGAACGAACCAATGAACGAACGAAAGCAAACAGAGTGTCAATTAAACTGCCAACAACAATGCTAAACATTATTTCGAAAGTGTTTTACTGGTGTGTTTAACACGCGCAAGTTCAACGCACGACCATCGCCATTGGCGCTGCTGCTGCCACCGTGGCCGTTGCCGCCGTCGAGTGTAACTTCGTACTCGAACAAACGACCTTACATTAACTCTAATAGAGCAAGAGAGCAGGTTGGTTCGCGTTCATATCACGATGACCGCAGCATATCAGAACACATCACATGAATGTTCGCGTAGAGTGAGAGTACATGCTCCGTCGCGCCGCCAAGAGGGTGCTTTTCACTCGGGGTGCAAATGTTTTGCAAGCGTTTGGAATCATTGCCAAAACGCCAGAGAGCTTCACCTACATTCCACCAATGTTTTACTATGCGTACAACACAACAGCAGTCGAGCCTCCTCCACCGCCGCCGCCGCCACCTCTGCTGTTGCCGCGCGTACGCGCACACACCATGGAGTAAACGCAAAATTGCAAAAGTTTCGCACAAAGCGTTAAAAACTTTTGATTAGACTGGAAATTTCCACCCGTGTCACTCTTACCCGTTGGAAAATGTTTTTCATTTTGCGCGTGTGCATTGTAAATGTTTTGCATTTTCCGCAAACAAGAAGGTGCATTTGTTGCATGCAAGTAGAGCGGAAATAAATAGATTTTGACAGAGATTTTACATCTCAATTATGGTTGAAAAGTTTGCCATCATTTTTACGTTCTTTCGTTATTTTTTTGTTGCCGCATTATTAACTTGTAGTTGTTGTTGCTGTTGTTATAATTTTCGTTACGAGCATTTAAGTAAGACCTCAATATTTTTATACACGCTTTTTCTTTACATTTATCGCAAATGTGGAACATGTAATAATCGTAAAAATTTGCTAAACTTGCGCCGTCAGTCGCGTCGGTAGCAAAAAAACGCGAAACACGCCAAAAAATGTGCTCGTAAACTTGTTCCCATGAAAAATTCGTCAAAGTGCTGCTCGTTCATTGCGCTCCAACTTTTTTCACCTTTTTATGCTAATTTGTTAATGCCATTAGAGCAGCATCACCGCGCCATCGTCTCGTCGTCGTTACATCGGAAAACAAAGCGCAAAAACTAATAAAAACCGCATTCAAAACGCATACCGCGGCGCGCGCGTTATCAAAGCGTAAAACCTAGAAATCCACATTTACACCTCATCAGATCGTACAATTTTTTAATTATTTTTTTCTCCATTACGTACTTTACCGACTCCAAAAATTAAACAACAAAGCGCGACGGAGGCGGCCGCTTCACGTTGAACTTATAACTTAAAACAAAACAAAGCACCTCGAGGAGTAAAATCAATTTCGACGATTTGTTTCACACATCTCTCCTACATCACGCATCAGCAACTCGCTTGAATTATTTCGCGCGATGGCCCCGCTCTCGTAATTGCTAATTTAATGACGAAATAAATGCGGATATTTTTTTCATACAAATAATAATCATAATAATAATAATAATAATAAGAAGAAGAATGCAGTTCGCGTGCATGGCATAAACGTTGCTGAATGCACGACGCGACGCGACGCGACGCGTAATTGTTGGTAATTTTAAAATTACACAGTTTTATGTCGTTATTAAGTGCAACTCTATGAACAACGCGAGCGCATTTACGCCTTTCAGCGTGCAGCAAACGCAGTCCGATTATATTATTCATGCGCGCCCACGTCATGTCGACTCGTTGCGGGGGCGGCATTGGTGGCGGTCGGCTTATCATGAGCCGTCTCGCCGCCAAACAGTTCCGTGCCAATGTGTCATTAGAACACTGTGTACAGCGCTTATTTTCAGGGCGCGCGCGCGCGTCAATGCTAAAAATATACGAAAAAAAATATAGGTACGTATAAAAATATCACGGAATTATTCATTCATGGAGAGGCGGCGCTACTTCCTGATAAAATAATAATAATATTATATTATGGCAGCGCGCAACAAAAGAAAAACGCCAAACGAAAATTATTTCTTGCGCTGCCGTCGTAAAAAATGCATGCGGAACGAAACACACAGCAAGCGGCAGAAACGCGAAACGTATCAATTTTATATCGACTTTTTTCAAAATATTATTATTATTACCGACATGAGGCGTCCCAAGTCCAGCGCAAGACGTGCTCTTTGTCAATCGAGTGTGTGCATTCGCATCGTTAACCATCAAGTGATTATCTCCGTCATTGCAATTTAATTCCGCTTGGTTAATTAACCGTGATGTTGTTGTTGATGTCTGCCGATTAACTATTTTATTCATTAAAAAATTAACGGTTTCACCTGCGCGTCTCTGAAAGAGCACTTAGCAAAAATTCTAAAGTATTAATATGCGCTCCGTAAATCGAAATCGAAACATCAAGATGATTAATGTCAAGACGTGCAAACAAAATTCAATATGCATTCATTCATTCGCAAAATCAAAACAAAACAAATAATACGGTAAACTGCGACTCGAGTCGCAGCCTTCGCAGTGCATTCGCTATTGTTGCGTCAAAGTCAAGACTACAGTCAACTTGACATGAAATTCTAATTTCACGACGTCCGTCTTCTTCGCGGAACAAATGCCAACCAAAGAGCAAACTGAATGCTGAATGCGTTTCCCGGAATATGTCCAAATCGATTAAACTTATCGATTCCACCGCTTTCTTTCTTGCACGTAAATACGCCAACTAGGTACCAACCAATGCAAAGCGCAGGCGAAATGATGGAAAAACGTTGAACAAATTGTTGAAAATCATAAAATATTTATTACTCACCCGTGAATTGTCGTCGTTCAGCGCAAAATGCGATCGATGCCGATTCCAACGCGTTTGTGCATTATCAATTGTTGCGGTGCCTGAGGAACAATTTCTTTTGTTAGCAAATAGAAAATCATTTCATTCGATTGATAGATAAATAAATTTATTGTGCAGTCGCATTGAGTCAACTGATTGGAATGCTTCAATAAGCAAGCAAGCAAGCAAGCGAGCCAATCCGGCTGATTGAGTGATTCAATGAATGAATCTTGAGTTAATTTCGAGCGATCGTGATGCAGCACAACACTGCGGAAATGTTTTCAACATTCCTGCCGCATGTAAGAACCTACCTATGATTTAATATGCGCGAGTGTTTCAATGTGCCTATTCTTTTACTTGCTTCATGCTGCTAACACACAACAATTAACCGAATCATGTTTTGTGGAATTAACTTGCGCTCTTGAGTGATTCTAACGGATTTTCTCGCATACACAATGTATTTTCATATTTAATTAAATTCAATAATTCATTCGCAACGGATATGAAATAATGCTCGGTCACATATCGCAAATCGTAGAATTAATGAACTGCAGCATCCTTTATGCCCCTAATAATTACTTTTGTGCACATTTCATTGCCGAGTTTATTCGAAATAATTACAAACTCAAATGGTTGACCATGCATTGCACAAAGATATTGCTGCGCAACTGTACATATCCTCACCGATTGCAATTCAGCGACGATGCGCACGCTGACGGTAAACAATTATTTACAATATTGCGAATCGACGGCTAAGAATGCGAAAACGAGAAAAATTCAATTAGATTTGAAACGTCGAGAACACATGTTTCCTCAACATGTAATGTTTAATTATATCGTAAACCAGTCGTAAAACAACGTGTATTATTGCCGCTGAATAGTCAAATGCTCTCTCCGCAAATCCATTTTGCGAAAAGCTGCCAACGTGCGTAATGCAAAAAAATAACGAGACATTGAGCTGTTAAAATCCACAGTCAGTGAGTCAGTAGTATTGATTATAAACTCATACGCGTGTTGTGTCTTATTGCAATCAATGCAAAGCATGGCTGGAAATGGAAAAAAGTTCGCTGCGAGATTTATCATCATTTGTTCAAAGCCTTTTATGTTTGGAATTTTCGCAATGTTCGTATTTCCTCATTAAAACTGACGCCAACGACGGGACGATGACGATGAGCATGTGCATAATTCGTAAAGCTATTGCACCGCTCGTTGGCGTTTTGTAAAAATGCACCAAGCTCGCGCGAGCATTTCGCTAATGCTGCAATGAGACGGCGACGGCGACGACGACGACGACGACGTTCGTTCGTTCGTTCGTTGTTCGTTCGCGTCGTCGTTGTGTGCTATGGTTTTATAACTAATAAAATAAAATTGCACGCGCGCGCGCTCAAACTCGCGCCTTCTTCTGCCGCTTCGTCTTCGTCCTCTTCATTGCGATCATAACTTGGCAACTCTATACTCGCGCACTTTATTTCCCTTTCGCTGCGATAAGCGCATAACCAGCGACGAGGGAGTACGCACATAAGAAGCACGTTTAATGGCCAAAAATGCCGCACGCTGCGCTCTTTCTTCTCTAGTTGTTGTTGTTGTTGTTCTTGCAAGTGCTATTGCTATTATAATACCTATACCAAAAGAGTAATTGTCAATGGCGTTTGCTGAGCTTTCAGCGGATGGTGCATAAGCAATATGACTAATTCTCGGCGCGTCCGCGACGTAGCGCATAAAAATATTACGTTGATCGTTCGCGATAGACAAGCGCAAATGCGGCCATAAAGTGTGCACTATATGCGTATTTGCATTGCTCGTTCCGCGCCGCGCACCGTCTTCGCCGTCATCGTACACACTTCTTTATGATGCGCGCCTCTCCAATGTCGTTCTCGTATCTGTTGTGATCAGGTGCCTCTCTTCGCGTGCTGTTAATTAACTCAGGCGTGCGCATCTCGTTCAGTGCCAAGTCTACGATTATGTCATAGCCGTGAAAATGATATAAAGATTGCCATTTTATGCACTCGGATATATAAATCCATAAGCATAGTGCGAGGCGCAAAAATGTACAGAAAAAGCTCTTAAATTAATTTGTATTTGCGACGCGCACAACGAACCGCCACCACCAATGCCACCCCCGAAGCAGCATCAGCAATAGCACGTACGTAAAAGCAAATCCGGGTAAATCCCGCTGCGTGATAATGCGCATCGCGTATATGTAAGCCCTCTTCGCATTTCTCCTATTTTTATAAATAACCACTTTATTATAGTACGCCCATACACAACCCGGAAAAAAGTGGATGCAAAGCCATTGTTCCACATATGCATACGGGACGCACGACGATGGAACGTGGAATATTTATGTTTATTGCGTTTATTTGTACAACGCAAGCTCGCGCGCGCGCTCGCTCGCTCGTCCAATGATTATATTTTTCAAAATGTAGAATAAGCTGCTCAAATATTCAATTTCAACAAAGTGGAAATTCATCGAGAATTCCATCCGCCGCATCCCGCATGAATTTTGATAATAGCATAATTTTGCGGCTGGCATTACGATAAGAAAAAGTAAAAACGACGAGATTACCGTTGCATGCAGCAACATTGTCATAACGATAACATAACATGCTGTTACGGTTGTTCTTGTTGTTGTTGTTGTTGTTGGGCAGACGCTCATGAGGCCAGAGAACAGCCGCCACCGCAAAGCGATTTCAGCACAAGTTTGCGTTATTTGTTACTCGCGCATCATGCAAGCGAGAATATGTTTGGTCCTGCCATGAGGAGAGAGAAATCGACGGCAGAAACAAGGCGCACACCGCAAACCACCGCACACTGGTTCCCCATCGGACACGACCGTTAAATTAAATATTGATATTTTGAAAAAAATTTTTTTGCCAATCTATAGTTTAATTGCTGAAGTTTGTGAATATATAAATTTAATTCCGATCCGACCACTAGTTTAGCAACAATTTAGGCTCAAAGTTCAACAATTTTGACTTCCCCGATTGGTGTAAAACCGTTCGTCAACTTTATAATTCATAATCTTCCAACTTTATTAACATTAAAGAAAACCAATTATACCGTTAGAAAGATTGTTTAATGCATTATAAGAATATCTTAGATGCAAAACTTTAGAATAATTAGAAATATAACTAATTACCGTTCAAAAATTTCTAAATTTTTGGTGAAAAAAGAATTTTCAAATCGAGTTTTAGTTGGGTGTGCTGTGTTGTGCTGTCCTAGACTTTATACCATTCGATAGAGAAAATTAAAACGAATCTAATGTACTAGGTCTGATCTGAGCCATCTTGAGCCAGAGGAGGGTTTTTTAGGTTTAAAGGCGAAAAATCGACTAAATTTCGTCGATTTTTGAGTTGAGATTGAGGCAGACGCGTCGCGCTCGTATTCGATAAAACGTCATATCTCCGAATCTAATCAACCGATTTTCAAAATTCAAATTATGTTTTAAATAAAATATTAGACAGTACATTATGATAGAAAAATGTAAACAATATTGTAATATTTATGAACAATTTTCGGATTAATATTGACACCTGTTTACACTTTGTGCCAACACAATGAAGCTTGGATGCAAAAACGCCATCCCGCATCCGGTTTAAGCCAGTTAAGATCCCTTTAAATTTGCTACTACAATGGAACTCTACCGTTTCAAATGCGATTTCATTTCTCATGAGTTGTTTACGATGCTAGTTTGAATGTAGTACAATGGTTACCCTTTTTTTAACAACATATTGTGTTTTAAAATTAATTAAAATACCCCTAATTTCTCAATTTAATTTTACTTTTCGAATCATGTAAGATTGAAAAGTTTTTTATTTTTCATATGAAATTTGAAACGTTGAAATCGGTTCAGTGGTTGCTGAGATATTAAGCAATGTCCGAAAAACGGGCGTTTGGCTCCAGTGTGCACCGCCTCTCCTTCTCTCGACGCGTATGCATCATCCGCAGCAATTCAGCGTCGTCGTCGTCGTCGCATTGCATTGTGAAATTGATGAAGTACTTTTTGTCGGCGGCCGCGCAATGCACTGCGCGCACGACAAAGAAAACGACGCTGACGACGATGACGTTGAATTATGATTAATGATGAGACACGGCTCGTAATCGCGCGCGAGTCGAGCCGCATTCAATGAACAAGAACAACCAACCATCCAACCAACCAACCAACCAGTCTTCAAATCAGTATGACATCAGTTGTACTTGTTTGCCCGTTTAACAATTCTGGTCGGTCTATTAAGTGCTTGATGCTTTTTTGCGCGACGCGCGTAGAAAATGAGCCGTAAATGAGCAAAAACCGCAATCAACAACGCTTGGCGTTGACGCACCGACCGCGCGCCGCGCATCGTTGTTTAATTAAATATAAGTCATTAGCCATTCATTCACTCGTGCAGAGTTTAATTAACAAAACGATCGCGCACGATACGCACACGTATCGCGCGCGGTGCTTAAGCCGCAAATGTTTTTGAGTGTAACTACGACAGCGATTTGTACTACCGTACTGTTCGCCGGATCACGTACAGATTCATTGCAATGTTCGGCTGCCGCCACCAGCACCATTGCTGCTGCTACCACCGCTGCCGCCGAATTGAGCGTGCGAATCGATATACTTGTTCGAATGGCGGCAGTCGGCAAACGAGAGATACGACGACGCACAAATGCACCGCTGGGCGATAATCGGCCACTGATTTATGCTATCATGATTCAAACTGATACCGCCACCTCCAAGCCGACCGCCAGTCGCGCGCAAACCAAACAGCACGTCAAACGCCACATTACACGCCAAAGCGAGAGACGACTACTAATTCAATATTTTGCCTTGCTGCTGCTCCTGCTGCTGCTGCTGTTGCTGCTGTTGCGCAATGATTACAATTCCATAAATAATATTTGATCTATAGAAATAATACTAGTCGTTTGAACTGTTGGTTAACTATTTCAATTTCGGAAGAGAAGTTGCACAACAATCACGTTTTGTAAATAACGATGTGAATTTCACCGCGCAAATACCAACCGCAAAGTAAACACTTATTTATTTCGTCGAACGGCGAAGAAAACTTGTGTCTTCCTTCTATCGCTCTATTGATACTGCCGATGGCGATGGCGATGGTAATGCCATCGCTGCAGGTTGTATACCTGAAGAACTTCAACTTCTTCTCGTTGCCCCTATATGCTTATCACCGATAAATAATGGAATGCGTAATGTGTATAGAACGTGTCGGAAAAAGTGAATTTTTAAGATAAATATTACGGATACGTCCTAAAATAACACGAGCGTGCAGCACAAAGCCACAATACGTGCTGCTGCTGCTGCTCCACTCTCTAAACGCCAAGATAAATATTCTGCGCCAGGTAAGATAAGACACATACTTCGGCTGAAGAAGTACTTTTGCAACTTTACCAATGTTGAGCAAACGAGAATCCAAAACGCGACGCGACGCGCCACGTGAATCTAGCACACAACGCATTGTGTTACGTTCGAGTATTCTTCATCTTGGCGCATGATAAAAGATAAAGTATCTACAGGAGATAGATAGAAATTCAGACAATTTCCAATTTCGCCTCGAATAAATCACATCAGCGCGATAATAATTAATTTAATGAACATCTAAAACTCATTCGACAGTTAACGCAGTCGTAAAATTATCGCGCAGTTACCGTAAACAAGAACACAAAAACAGCGATCGTGTTATATATGTATTTTACAGCGTGCAACATTCTCTTGCCATCTTTTAGTGTCCATTCTGCAAAATGCCAATGAGACATTTATGATCTGCACCGTAACGCAAAAGCGCGCTAAAAAATCTTCACGCGATCAAAAAGTGAAGTTATTACTGCGAGATAACAATTTTTTCAAACTTCTTCTCGAACCCCACATACGAGCGCCTACAAAGTGTTAACTAAATTATTTATACGCCAATAAATGTCAACGCGCAATTATTCCTAGATTGTTGCTTTGCCAGGTGGACAAACAAAGTATGTATACGCGGGCGCGCGGTTAATTCTACATATGCAAAATTACATTTTAAGCTCGCACCAAGCGCCCCGGTTTGATAAATCTAGGCGTAAACGCCATGTCGTGAGTTACGTGGTGACGGCGGTAATTGCACAATATGCAAATCGAATCAATTCGCATGTTTAACCCTATCGCGCGTCGGCGATCGCAAAAAAACGCGCCGTATGCATAATAATAGCCGCACGAACAATTACGCTCTCGAAACTGAGATATAAAACAAGCAAAACGAAAATAGACGATAAAACGCGCGCGCGCGAATAAACGCAATCAAATTTTTAATACGCTTCTAAAACAAAAAAAACGGAAACATGAAAATGTCATTGACCAGGAGGGGTGGTAGGTAGGTAACACGCTTTTGGCCGCATTCCAGATTTCCAACTATTTAACAAATTATTCATTCCACCTGCCTATTTTTATAAAACTCTTATCTTCGCCTCGCACATTTAACATTTCGAAAATCTCTGATTTATCAAATCATCACGTAGATTCTTTGGCTACACTATAATAAAATGTGATTTTGATAAGACCTTTTCCCTCCTGCATTGTTCGCCGTGTAATCTGCTTTTTAACTTACGTTTTTTCGCGACTAATTCTCCAACGACAGTGGCAACACTGAACGAGGCGAGCGCGCGCGCGTTCGCTACGTGTGTGAAATAATCGACGACGTTTTGTGGAAATTTCACGAGCACACTAAGAGAGAAAAAACTTTAAGGAAAGTCGAAAGAAAGCAGAACAACCGAAAGCACATTAGTGAAAAGTCTTAAAAGTCGATTAGATTCCGATGCGAATATAAAACTACCTGCGTGTATGCGGCGCGCCGAACGCATTGTTTGCAAAAGTTGTGTGTGCGCGGGGGTGGTTTGGTTGGGTGGCAAATTCAAATGCTCGATCTTTGAGTCTCTTTAGATATTCGTCGTCACGCTCCGCAACGCGTGGAATACGATAATTTCCCGAGGCCCTTTTTTCGGTCGGCTTCCATCTCCAGCGCGAATGCGATCAATTCGTATACAATACGTAGTATAATCCGGCATCGCGCAGCTGAATCACATTTTCGGCAACTTTTGCGGCCGAGATGAGCCGGAGGCAAACAGCGCGAGCGCAAATGCAATTTCATGCCGAAGCAATGCATAGAATAAAAAAGGAGCGGCCCGCGACGAATTCAATATGCGGATAGTGTACACTAGCGATTAAATATCCGCATATTTTCCTCCGATTGGCGATGCATCATCGATAGCGTGCGCGTACTAGGTAGTAGTAATCCTCCGGTAAGCGTATTGAGCAACGATGAAATTTGAACGTGACGCTTAATAAGTTACGATTTTAAATCGGGTGATAATTTGTGTGCTTTGCGGCGGCGCGCAGCACCCTTCGTCGCTTCGTATCATTCTTGATCGGATTGGAAATGTAGGCCGAGCCGATTTGTGTGCGCATTTTTCTCAAATTTCCTTCGTCCGCCGCCGCCTCCGTTTCCCGCAACGATGATTTATGGCGATTTATGCGGGCGGGAAGTGTGCACATTCGATATATTTGCGGGAATGTATGAATGTGCACCGCTCTCGACGTTTGCATCGCCGGATGTGCGAATGCCCGGAACTGGAACTCGAACCCACTGGACTTGTGCGATTTGTGCTGCTGCACTTTATATACCGAGTCGAACAAAAATAATCTCCAATATTAAATTCTGCCTTCATCCCTTCAACTATACTAGCATAACCATCATTGTCTGAAACTTGATCTCATCTAAAAATATCCTCTTGTTGAAATTTTTTAAATTTACGTCTTAGCAATGTGCAATTGACATAAACACCCTGAATAAAATGGTCACGTTGGACTTCAACTTGGCGTACTTTATAGCGCGACTAGAACGCACTACGATCGGAAGAGATAAACTAGGATAAGAAATATTTCGCCTGACAGGATGCACTCATCGATTACTGAGTATCCCATCAGGAGACGTGCAGCGCGCTCGGCTACTCACCAGCGATTCTAATGTGTTGAGCAATGATAAGAAAATAACTAAAATTTATCAAAATTCAATTGCCAGTACAAATTTCAAAATGCCAATCGACAAAAAGAAAACAAGTTCGGCGCCGAAAGTAGGTATGCTGATTAAATGTTTAACATCCAGTAAGCTTTTAAATTATTTCGTATAATGAGAAAATTCAACGAAATAAAAGCACGAATCTCATCTTGCTTTACATTCACTCATTTCTAGCTTAGCGTTGTTTTTTTCGTCCACGACTACTCTCCATCTCTCATTCTTCGAATCGTCCGCGTTTTTCGACTCGACTTTGCTCGTCTCATTGCCGGCGACGAGACGAGCAAATTAAAAAACCAACAAACACCAAAAATTGACTGCGGGAGAGCCGAACGATCGAAGAATGCCGTGTGAGACACAAATATTCCACGAGTCGATAAGCGAGATTGCTTGCTGCTGCTGCTGCTGCTGCTTTATTTACCTGCCCCGTACGCTAATACGCTACAGACGCATCGCACTCTCGCTCACGTTGGTCCGAGAACAACGAACGATTTTTAAATTAGTCGCGACACGGTTGCGGCTCGTTCAACTAATAAAACCAAACATTAATCAAGAATTCATGGCGTGTGTACGCGGCTCATTTCGTCGCTCGACAGCAGAGAAAGAAAGTTAAACGAGAAGACAAGCAAAAAATGAAAACGAACGACTTTTCATCAGTTGAAAATTCCACAAATTGTAAACCGATTAATCAAATGCCAAATCAAAAGAGCGCGCACGCTCTAATTTAATAAAATTTCCTTCTATTTCATCTATTTGCCAACTCTCTAGGTAATATATTTTACCACGTACCACACCAACGAAAATCACCAGTGCTAAAATTGTTTTTGCATGTCTGGCGCGCAAAATAGATCGTGTTACCCAAGTTTATAAAAATACTACACTTTTATGCAAGCGAGAGAACTCGATGATGATGATTCTTCATGTTACGCCAACACAAAAATTGTAATTGGAGTTTAAAGGCGCCGACCGACTAGAGAGCGCAACGGAATAAATATTTTTGTCTTGTGGTAAAAACTTTTTCTACTTCTACTTCTTCTTCCACATCATCATCGTCGTCGAAATCGAATTCAAACGCTCCGGTTTCGCTTTTTACGACAACTCTCGCAATAGTAAATTTTCATATCAAATTCTATTCGGAAATAAATTAAGCAAACATATTTTTAGTGCATACACGCCCCGCAGAGGAGCCAAGTCAAATGCATAATTTATGTATTTTGATACTCTATAAAAACGTCGAAACATCTCATCATAAAATCCACGAGCTATAAATTTTCAAAGTTTCCAAATTAAAAATGCATTCGCCATTTATTCTTCCTCGGTGTCGCATCGCGGCGGACGCAACGAGTTCACGATGTAAACATAAACAGAAATCAAAACCGAATATGCAAAGCTAATTTCGTTCGTCGCTTTTTCCGAATTGCGGCTAGCGCGCGCCAGGAAGAGTTGCAAACGTTGAGGGAAAAAGTTCCCATTTACACTAGAGGCCCGCCCGCAAACGCGCGTACGCGGCGTGAGGAAGTCAAACTTTTCAACTTGATTAATGACTTGATTAAAAGCCGATATTCGGCGCATTGCGACCGCAAACTTCTACGACTGCTGCTGCTGCTGCTGCTGCTTCCAATGGTTTGAGAGTTTCGGCATCTACTTCTTCGCGTGCTCAACGAACAAACGTGCGCACTAATTAAAAAACAAAAAGGATTTCGAGAAAACTCAGTCGTAGGAATGATGCTTGAATATTGCACGACCATGCGCCGCATAAAGAGAGTTCGATTGACGATTCCAGCAGCGTTTTGCCGCCGCCGCCTCCGTTTTCGCGTGCTGCATTTTTAATCGCTGTATTAATTTACTCATTACTTGTCGCGTCGGATTGGACTGCTCTGCAAATTTCATTTTGCCGCACGTTTACGCTGCGCATTCACCAATTTACATACATCCCTAATGCCAGCCTAAGTGAACTAGAAAATAAATTATTCCGCCAAGCAGCCGCAGCCGCACTCGCCCCGCCTTGCTGCGCCGCAGCAGCAAGCACGCTAATAAGAAATTCCATTTCCTGCGGCATTTCAAATTTTCAATGCGCTTATGAACGATGCAGATCATGAACGCACAAATTCAATTTGACACCGGCAAACAGCGCAAACGTCAAGTTGTTGTGATGCGCATGAATGCACTGCAACAAGATCCGCATTACACACATTGCTAGGTAGATGATAACCGACAACAATAACAACGCGTACAACGAGCCAAAACGGCCCGAAATTGAAAACCCCCCTTTCTTACATGCGAAAAAGTTTCTCTTCTATGGTTTTAGCACGCCAAAGAAATTGATGCTAACAATGCGCAGAGGATTATCCTCCTTTTCAAGACTAGTTTCTTCGATACAGCGCTGTTTCCCAAGGCGTAAAATTACTATTAGGAAAAATATTGTCATATTGCACACACGAATCAAAACGCTTTCAGTGTAGGTGCACTCTCGCATAAAGCCTAAGAAAAAAGTTGAGATTCTGATATGGATATGTCACCGATATCCATCATAAAAAGGCCACCACAACAGCGAGAGAAAAAGTTGAAAATGATGCTAAAATAATATTGTACAAGACGAAGAAGGATAAGCTTAAGCGTTAAGCTGCGCCTGCCGTTTTGTTATACGAGGTGTCATACGATGAGAGGACGAGTTGTTTTCATTCGCTCTCCATCGATCCCGCTGCCGCTCCTGCTGCTGCCTCGTCTTACCGGCTGACAGCAGCCGACTTGAGAGATGTGTACATAACGATAATAACTATTACGGGGTGCAATTGTGCAACGCGAGACGACTTTAAAGACGTTTTGTTGTTTCAGGTAAGCGTTCGTTCGCCATCGATTCCACGACACGGAAGCTGTGCAAACAGCAAACGCGCATCAGCCACACAATGACCTCTTGAAATCGCGTACTTGAAGAAGAGAACGAAACGTACACCAGGACCAACATCATCAACATCATCATCATCGTTGACGACGACAACGTCATTGATCGAGGTGGTGGCGCACGTCATCAAATTGCAAATTTCTTACAACAGTAGCTAAAGTAAGTGAGTACGGCTTGATAATTCGCGAACCGACTTTGGAAAAAATGTGCAAACTTTTCTCCGCTTCTCATCTACAGCGCTCTTGTTTATAATTGTTTTTCCAGCTGCTCGAATTATTTATCACAAAGAAGTTGCTGACTGTACAAAGATTTTCATCTCCGCAAAACACAAAGCAATTGAACAAGATGGAAAAAATCATAAAAGAAATATTGAAAGACGTGCGAGCGCGGCGCGCGTTCCTTTGCATTTTTTAGATTTGTTAAAAGAAAGCAGGGAAGAGCAGCAGCGAGCGAGCGAGCGATCCACTGCCTCACGCACCGCACAAAGCGCGCTTGTATGCGGAAAACATTACGGATTTGTTTATTAAATTAACAAGTCCGACGGGTCCATTGTTGTTTTATCTGTTCGATAATTTCTTGCGCAAAGCGCAGCGCATATCACATCCCGGCCAATTCAGTCTCAAGTTTTTTTTTCCTGCCGCCTTCGTTAGATTATTATGTGTTTTTTCTTCTTGTGCTTCCACTTTCTTCGGCGTTATTTAATAACCGAACGATTCGCGCACGCAATTCCGTATTGCAACACGAATTGGGAAAAGATGAAGCGCACACGCGAAAACGAATTAAAACCGAGGAGATGCGCGCACGCAATAAAAAAGCGTGCTTTGATTAAATGAAGAAATTTTTTCGTGTATCGCGCCGAATGCCAGCGCGGCTTTGTTCTTCGCATGCGCAACCCGACCGACGAGGGAAAAAGAGCACAGCCAGAAAACGAACAAGTATATTGAAAGTTGATATTGAGTTATTGGAAATTCCTTGCACTCGTCGTCGCGCCCCCGAGTATGAGTTTTCACCCAAGTATTTCAAGTCCTGCCCGTTCCACTTGCTTGCTAGCAAGTTAGAAGCCGACTGGGTTCACAAATGCAATAGTTACTTGCAAAATTTCTAATTTTCCATTGCGCAAACGTTTAAAACTTTTCAAATATTGGCGCCCCCGTCCGCTTTTTCCACGTGGCGCAAATCTAATTTCCAATCTAAACACACGCCGAACGCGAGGACATTAGTTTTCCATAAGACGCAAAACGTGAAATTCGCACTTCCTCCTTCCCACCAGCAGCGTTTCCATTCATCCGCATGCACGAACCCGTTGTGCAAACAAAAATTTAATTAAACTGATATTTGCGATGGAATTAAAAAGTGCGCGAAACGCGTCCGCATCGACTGCTGCCGAAGACTCTTGCGCGCAAAAGTATTTAAAATTAAAAAACTCTTCCATTCGAACGCGCTGAGGCACGCGGGCCGGCCAAGTCGGAGGCGGCGTGAGTCTGAACGCAAATGGCGAAAATTGTCGACAAAAAACTTTCGCGCCGCATACATCTGAACCGAAAAGAGAACAAATCGCATTGCAGTGCTTTTTGGCGGGCGATGGGGGCGCATTCGCCACCTTCGCGTTGTCCCCCCGACAACATAAAACTCGCGAGCGCGCGCATATTAAAGAAATTTACATCTTTATTTCGGCAACTTTGCGACGCCCGCCTCCCGAGTGTCCGGGAAAACTTTTCGTGATGTTATTGCGTCGAATGCTATTTTCGCGCCGCGCTGCCGGGCGCGCAAAAGTAACAAAGTATTACGTATTTTACTCGTTTGCTTTATCAAAAAATTTTCCCACTACCTACTCTAGCGACCGCGACTTTTTACAAATCGCATCCGCGAGTTTGCAACATTTATGTAGCGCAGTCACCGTCTCCGCTACGAAATAAATTTGTAAGAAAAAATCGCGAGAGCCAACTAATAAAAAAAAGTGTCTGCGAGAATACCAATTCTCTTTGATGCCTCTGACGTTCAAAGACTACATAAATATAAAAATGTATGTCACTTGACCGGAAGTATTAACCACTCAATCGCAACGTATGCCATCATGATATTTCATTCTGTCATTATTCCCGGTAAATATTACAAAAATTACCTCGTGAATTATTTCTTCAACTCTTTCATCATCAGTCGCAACAAACAAAACATGTGCGTAAAGATATAAAGTGGACGTTTATAAAAATACGTTACTGCTCGCTCTTCCATTTGTTAACACAACAATAGCTCTCGTATCGTCTCAAAATACCTTTCCGTCCAAGCCGTCGTTGCATGCATGCATTCGTGTGCGTGTATGTATAAAGAACGTGCGCGCGTCGTACTAGTCTCTTCTTGTGGTATTATGGTCAGTGATATGTTTACTTAAGCCGGTGTCCAATGAGGCGAACAAACGCACCAGCAGAGAGAAGCGAGTATGTGAATAAGCAATGAGAATAAATAAATATTTGTAATGATGAGAAACGTCGGGCGCACCGGGTGCGCTTGTCCGGCTTGCGGCTCAAAAGAAAATTGGAAGAATTTTTCTAAAGAATGTAATTTTCCAGCATATTTTAATATGTATTAACGAAAACGTGCGTGCCCGCCGCGCTACGCTACGCTTCGGCTTTTTATGTTTTCCATCCGTGAAATTGAAAAAGGCAAAACTAATAGCCGAATGCCCAACAAAAACCTTTTCTCGAGGCCCACCACATTTCTATTTTGATATTTCCATGCATTCACCCATTTGACAACTGCAAAAAGGGTTGTTTGGTCAAATTATCAAATATAATCCGAATCCTCTCACCCGCGCCGCCTTATCTTCCCTCGCACGCATCACACATTCTGCTTGTTGGTTTGTTTGTTTGTTTATTTGCTATGCCTCATACCTGCATTACCTGAATGCGCACATTCAGGAAGGCGTAAACGTCCCAAACATTTTGCGTCCAAATTCAAAGTGAAAATGGGAAAAATCATTAAAAATGCTTCAATGTCTCATACGTTTCCGCGTTAAGAGAAAATACGATTGTGCGGAGTGTAGCACATACATATAATATCTTACGGTTATGGCACATTTGAGTGCAGCATAAAGCATAATATGGGTATGGGCCGGCTGACAGTTGCTGAGAGTTACGCATCGCGCGAATGCAAGCCCGAATAAAAGGGACACACGCGTAAAAATAGGCATCATAGAGAGATGAAAAAAAAGGTGTTACCATTCCGTGTGTGCGCTATAAAAACGTATACATTACGCCCCGAAATAAGATATCTTTTTTCTTCTATGATATAACAACACACCTATATAAAACATGTCTATTCGCACCGCGCGTTCCTATACGTTTCAATATACCTTACAACCGTAGCATGCATGCGGCATGGGGAGTGAGAGAGCACACTCTCTTTCTGTCACGACGCGAAAGACTCGGCAGACGCATTGAATAAACTCTGATAAAATATATACATATATACGCATATGATACCAAACGCTATAAAACTATCGTTTTCTATACAGTCATCCTGAGAGGCGCGCATTTCAATGGACCAACGCTATGCACTTGATCAGAATATTCAACACGTAACGTGGCATAGGATAATACGCGTCGCAAACGTGTCCAGACCCGAAAATAAAAACGCTTTGATGTGCCATTAGATGCGCAGCACATATTTATGCAGCAGCAAGCAGCCAGTTCTGTCATCACCAATTTCAACTGCTTTTCCTGCCTGCCCTGCCTGCCTGCTAAACGCATCAGCTCGTCTGCTTATGCTTAATTCGGTAGGTAATGTACGAGTTGCGTCAGTTATAACTCAGCACAAATATCCAAATGTGTTGAAACAAATGTCTCCTTTGCATTGCCATCACATGGTTAGTGATATAATTTAGAGGTTACGCTATGTGGTGCTCAATGGCTCTATATCAATTATGTCATACTAAAACCAAAATAAGCGCAATAAAAATGAAACAACAAGGAGAATGATAACGTCTGCTGCGTGCATTATCAATGCGGCGTGAACATTTGGTGTATACTTTTGCGCCCTGGGCTGTCAACAAACATGTCAATACCGTTCAACAACATCCGCCTGCATCGGCTGCATTTGAGGCCTGAATGTTGTGATCAGGCGTTTCTTATTTACACAATGAATTCATCTTTGACGCCGCGGTCGGATTGCAATGCATTTGGTAGGGCAATGGAATGAAAGACGCCTGCTTCCTCCATGCATGCATGCATGCATGCACGTAGTAGTTACATGTGTTAAGCCTAAGGTAGAATACAATGCAAACACTTACGTTTTGGAATCCGATGGGTCCGGCTATCCTTATACACCTCGTCGTCCGATGCTCAACCGCCATTTTGGACGCGTACCTTGGCCCATTGCGAAGAATTACATCCGGCTTGCAGTGTTTAGTCCAAGCAGCAATACAATCGACACACACACCCATCGCAGGACTCGGTCTGAAACACAAATTCAATGAGCATCACCTTACAAATGCCATACACGCCGCGTGCTGAACATGCTTCAAAGAAACAAACGAAATTATAGGTTTCAACATGTCTGCTCATAGCCATCCACATGTGTGTGAAATGTTCACGAGCAGATATCAAGCGTACAACACAACAGTCAGCCGAATCTTCAATGAGTGACATACCTGTACACACGAGGAAGCTCTCAATACCAATTGCGCCAATTAGATCGGTGTTTCTTAATAATAATTAGACTTTAACACTAATGCTGTGACAGTTCCGCCTCACTACACCACTACAATGAGGTTATAGCGGTTGTCATAATGTACTGCTCGAGTTCCAGACGGAGGGCGCTGCGCGCGCATTGCGAATCAATGCCAATGTTTACATCAACATTGGAAATGGGATGTTATGCATTTTATACTATTGATAAAGTCAACAATAGCAATTAACAACGTAAAGTGTTGAAATACATGGCACTTTATCGTGTTTGTTTTGCCAGCGTTACGTCTGTTTGTACCTGCAAACAATACTTGCATAACTTTGCTGAGCATCGATTCGATTGCGATTTGCATCTAATAAATGGATTCGCATTCGCCAAAGCAGCGGCTCTTTCAACGCGATGAACAATACATGCGACAAATTACTTTCTCGCCAGCTGAACTCATCAATTCGCCATGGATTGTAGTAATAAGTTACACGCAGAAACTAGCTGCAACTAAATTGCAATGCAATGGCTCAGCACAATGATGTGAAGCATACGCGATAAGTAATGAAACGCTCATGATTGTAGAAAAACGCAAATGCAATAAATTAAAACGCATTGCAATTACGCACAGCATGCGGCATGTTTTCAATCGCGGGAAACAATATGCATGCGCGTTGTTGTCAATAGCAGTAGCAGTCGTGGTGCTTGGGTGTATGGGCATTTTCGATTTTCCGCGCTTGGAAAATCGAACGAACGAGACCCATCTGCGAATTGCAATGAGGGTGCGAAATGCATGTGCAAAACGCATTCGTACTTGAAGTGCGCGTGGAAATATGCATAGTACATTGAACGCGGCTCAATGCGGGCGAGAGGAAAATGGAAAAGAAGAGAACAAAAAAAGAACGCGAGCCGAGTGTTTTGCACGCACCGAAATGAACAGGAACCGTACGTAACGTTGCGCACTTCGCATGCATTGAGCAATGTTCAAAATATCGAATGAATGCCTTTTGCCAAATCGGCGAAAATTGAAAAACATCCCTCGCCCTCCTCCACTGCTACGGCTCCTGCTACTGCTTCTGTTTGGTGTTCATTGAATGTGTGAGCGCGTGTTCGCATTTTCATTCAAACATTTTTCGCGACGAGAGTGTTTCAAACACGCATTGTGCATTCATCGCACATACGCACATTCCATTTGCATTACGCCGCGCTTGCCGGCGTTGAATCATTGCGTAAAACTATAAATATGCATAAATATGCGCATAGATGATGATGATAGCGTGGATGAATATCTGTTTGGCGCACAATTTGTTTGCGATTGAGTGCTAGCGACCAAAACTCGTGCGTGCACCAACTGCAGTGCTGGTGATAGAGAGAGAGCCAGCGAGTTTGTGTGAAATTTCAATTCAATTCGTCGACGCTCATTTATATTGGCATTGTTTTCGGATTTAATTTATTGTTTTACTTTCAATTTATCGCTGTGTTCGGTTCGACTTGCAGCCACAGAGCAGCTCGTATGTGCGCATTGCATTGCATGTGTGCGGTAGTAGCGCATGTGCTCGCAATAAATTAAGACTTGAACTATGAGCATTAGTCTGCCAGAGTGTGCTTCCTCGCCTCGTGTGTACGGTTTAATTAGTTTAAATGCATTGAGAGCTAATTAATGGTGCCGTCTATAAAACTAATTTAAATCTCTTGGTCTTTCACTTCACCGAGAAGCCAGACCAATTCGTGTGTCGTTTGCTCTTTTTTAGCATTGTTCATCGCCACGTCTCAGACGTCCCATTAATTTATTAACTACTCGAAAGTTAATTTACCTTGATAGCATGCCGATTTCTTTTCTCCACTCATCATGTTGTTTGGTGCATCAACCAGTCCAAGTCGACGCAAGAGTTGAAGCCTAAAACACGAGAGCGTTAGTGAATTGAAGTGACGTTTCAAGGTTCTTGAAATTTTACCTGGGATCGAGTGGGTCAAAAGGCTCATTATGAATGCAGCAACAATGAAATGTGTGTGTGCGCTGGTTCATAAGCCACCCAAGGCTATAATTGTATAGAGGAGGACCCCACAATTTCATGCCATTTGTCTATTAGCAGATCGAGAAGGTCCATTGCATCATTGATAATTATTCAGGGCATTGGTTGGTGGCTCAATAAGAAGGCGAAAGCAAGCAGCCAACAGCTCCTGGGGCTTCTGCACTTCTGCACATTGAGTTATGATGGTTGTTGATTGCCAGGTGTGGTGGCATCATTGCTATCACTGTTGAATCTTGATAATTCCATTTTATTATTGTGTCAGCTTACATTCATCCAAGCGTCAAGAGGGATACAATGAGTTGAATGCAGACCTGAAATGCAAACATTGAATGAGTACTTTGTTTTAATAGAGATTTTCACTGAGTAAACATTTAATTTACGCAGAATACACAGGCGTAATGAACGGGGGCCGCAGATATTGATTCGCTCATGCAATAAATCAAACGCAAATTAGTTCTACCTGTGAGTTTCAATCATGCATAAACTTCTTGACTTAAGATCAATCAAATCATTACGTTACCAATGAGTCTAGCAAATCATTACGTTACCATTGAATCTAGCAAATCATGTCGTTACCACTGAGTCAAGCATTATTATTATCATGTTTAATCAACACTATTTTTTAACAACAAATAAAGCTGCATGAACACTAACCTTGCGTACTTACAGGCTATGTCTTATTCGTTATGGACTGACGTCGATCAGCTGATTTCGGTTACATTTTACGCGCAGCCTCAGTGACGGTATAATATACACTTTGGAATATAGAGGGCAATTCAAAATTGGCTCCAATTCAATTGAACTTATTCTTATTGCGAATACATTTAAAAGAATAGCTTGTTTGAGTATCAAGACAATGTGATAATAAATTAAGAAAAGCCCCTTATGGCATTTATCATTTGGCAGTTGATTTTGAGGGGGAGAGCATTTCTCGCCTGCCCGCAGCACAGCGAACGCAATGATTGAACAATTGAATGCAAGAGCGCACAAGAAGCATTCGATTAATTAAAATAGCAATAAAACAAAATTCAAATCCAATGCCTGAATAGGCATTGTTTGTTTGCATCCCCGGCGCGTTTTATATTGCGCTTTTCTTCGACGCTCGCCGCCGCCCTCGATGATTGCAATTCGGCGGCGTGTGATGTTCTTTATTATACCGCGGATTGTATTCATAAAAAAGTGCCTCAAGAGGACCGAGGGGGCGGCGGCGGCAATAAACGATGATCTATACGGCACCCTCCATACGCGAAATGCAATTTAAAGAATGCGCGCGCGCGCGCGCTTCGCAGCAATCAAATAAATTCTATTAAAACTGCTCTCGGAAAATATGAGGAAAATGCATTTTGCTAATTGCAAGCTGCTTGCTGCGAGTGCGCAGCCAATCGCGATGAATACAGGAGGAGAAAAGGCATTTTAAAAGCCATTTAGCCATCGTGATAGTGAAAATCATGTTCGCGGAATGCCGGACATGCCGGACTTGCATTTATTATCAGCTAATTGAACAAAGCGATGAGGGCGCACTCACATTATAATTAGATTTGCTTTGATCTTGTCGCCGCTTGCCATTGCTAATGCGGCACGACTTTCCGCGAAATATTTCCCAGCGTATATTATTAATAACTACAAAATTTTCCAGCTTTCAGCGCAGCGCACGCAATAAAAAAAATGCGCGTGGTAGTGTGCAAAAAAGACGCTGACGTTTGCCATTTCCTTCTTCACGCTTTGCACTTATTTCTTCTTCGTGAATCATCATTTGCGAGCCGCACGAATGCTAATGCAGCGAAATATTGAAATGTCCAAATGCAGCGTGTCATGTGCGAAAGAATAAAAGAAGTCACACGCTGGGCGTGCGCCGTCAATTGGGGAAAATTTCACCCAAATCGTGGAAGTGAAATAGGTCGTTGTCCCATTATGCGTCAATGAGGCGCGCAGCGCGCATAATGCATGCTGGTAGCAGAAAATGCGGTTGTTACTGGTGGCTAACTTTGTCACCTCCAGGTACAAAATTCTTGCGATTCGAACATTTTCTCGGAAACTCTTTCACCCACATCGCTTAGCACGAACCGAAAGTTCCACATAAATGCAAAACGCGTTCGCACAATAAATGAAAAATGACACAAATATTGACCAAGTTTTTCCGACTCAATTTAGACGCAAATCAACCTTCAAATAAACTGAGAGGGTGCATAATTTCCACGTACCGGAAATGACGTTCACTGCGTTTTTTTTTTTTCATTCATCCATCGTGGCGCGCAGAAAGAAAACTCGGTCGCTTTTACAAAATATGCAAATATGCAAATTCGGTGGAGGTTGACGTTGGCGAAAACAGTGACACGACATTGCATGCGGCAAAGCGGCGGCGAAAAAAAAAACGGAATCCGTCAGCGAAATTAAGAGGATTCAACCCTTTTCTCCCGTTTCCCGGCGTCCATCTCCGCGTGCAGCGTTTAGATGTCATTCAATCCATGCACGATATTACCCCAAAAATCAACTGCATGCGGCTGGAATACTTCAAAGCATTTTAGGGGTAGTATGAAAGCAGGGTGTGTGTAACTCTCCAGCGAGTCGTTAATTCCACTGCTTAAATGCACCTTGTTAAATTATTCCAATTTCCGAAGGTGTCGCGAAGGGTGATCACTTTACTTTTTTGTTTTCTATTGGTGCGAGCGGCAAAAGAGAGAAATGATACTAAAATGGTTCATTAATTCATCAAAGTAAGCCTAGGTAACAGCATAATTTTAACGGTATACTGATAGGACCAACCCCTGAAATTATCAGTGAAATTTATAAGGGTACCAGAAAGGTAATAATTATAGCCGTGTACTTTCAACCCTTTGAATATCAGGTTTTAAAACGCACAAAACGTTTTATTCCATATGTTTTGTTTACTGTGTTTGAAATCATTCGATGGAACAACAAGATTATACAAATTATTTAGTGAAAGAGGTAGAGAAAGCGCGTCCAAGAAACAATTAAATTATCATCAGCATATTGTCAGATTGTGATTATGCGTTGTGGAATATGTGTATGTAAAAATACATCGCATTAGATCGCTTTTCCGGTTAAGTACTAGGGCAGTGGGTATTAAGCTTTTCCGCGTGCAATATTGTTAGCAGAGACCCCCCCGACCGAAAGGAAGAAGACGGTATAGCCGCGTGTTCGGATGGGCCCCACTTGCACAGCCGTGGGGCTTTGACGATTCTCTCTCTTCTCGTTCGCGTGCGTTCGTTCGTTCACTAGGTTTGCCCCACGTCTCTTCAGCGTGGCTCGTCAGTCCGTCGCGGAAGCTCGTTGCGTGTGGACGTGAGTCTGCTGCCGCCCCCACGCTGTTTTACGTACGCTCACGTTTACGTTCACGTTTAGACTTTCGAAAGTGCGGCTTTGCATCGCGTCGAGTGTGTTGCATAGTGATGCGTGAAAGAAGAAGAAGTATTCAAAAAGCGCAAAAATCAGTGTCGTTTGCAGTGCACAGTTTGGTTTTTTTTGTTTTGTTCGTGTGGATATAACAACTGAAGAAGCACATTTACTTTTCCCGTAAGTGTTTGCCCGTTGAGGCGCATATTTTTGCCGAGCGTGGAAAGCATCATAAAGTGATGATTTCCGCTGAAGACGACGGAATTTTTGAAAATAAGTGCGCACAATTGTTGTATTATTAAGAAATGCAATGCGCAAAGACATGCTTGGCGCTGCGCTGCGACGAATTTCTCATTGTCGTATGCATATTTTGCCCGGTTTTCCTGTTTGCAGCGTATGACACACTTCTTCTCACGTTCGTAAATGTGCGAAGCGCGCGAGAGCATCAAAAAGTCGGCGAGCTAAGTCGGGCGGGCGGATGGCGGCAATAAAGACGCCGAATAAAGAGCGCGACTGCAGTAAAGCACAGCGAAGTAAAGTGCATTGCGACGTATTTTGCTGATTGCACACGCTGGCTGCTACCGTTGCCGTCGCCGTCGCCGCCAACAGTGAAGCCAACAGTGAAGCTGTGCTTCGTCTTCGCGAAAATGTATTATAAAACTTGCACGCGCAGCATCCGAGATGTCGCTTTTATGATGTTTCATTCAAAAAATCTCTCACGTCTTCATGCTCTTCAAAAACGGCACCAAGCAAATAAACACTCGAAAAAGTTTAAGAAATATAAAAATCTACTCAACAAAATCTCATCCTGAAGAAATTGTGTAAATGAATGTTTAATCCAACCCTAAAACAAATTGCGCTGTCCGGGAATGCAAGAGCCAAAACAGACAGACATGTTCGCGTTCGTTGGTCATGTATCAATCATTATTATTTATACGGCCGCCTCCGAGTGGCATGCGAAAATAAATCAAAATCGCTTATCTTCTCGTTACAACGAGCGCGCACGACCGGGGATTCCACGCATTGTGAAACGAGTGCGCATTCATTATCATTACCATCGGGATGCGTTGGAAAATATTCAGTGTTACACTCATCCCGAACGAGCGAGCGAGCTTTTATCAGCTCGACGGCATCAATGGGAGAGAAATGCACAAAAAAAAAAACGGGTAGTGAATTTAGCACCGTTTTTGAATCGGCCTTTTTGCCAACTTTACGATAATTGCACTTTAAAAACTTTGCGCGCAACTTTCCCGATGCATTTTCATTGCGTCGCCAGCCAACTTTGTACGCCACTCGCGACAAGAGAATAATATAAGTGAAGAGAGCGAGTATAACTTTTGTCTCTTTGCGATCGCGATCACGATTTGTGCGGCATTGTGCGGGCGGATGCACCGGCTTGCTTTATTCTTCGTTCGCACATCCCTTTCTTTCTGTCTCCATCATCTCTCGTCTCTTTGGTCACTCAGCTCGAGTTTCCATCAATTTCCGGCGTGCTTTCAAGTCGCCAGACTAGACACAAAAATCAAAAACTAACTCGGGTTAGTGTTACAACTCTGATCGATCACTTGATCACTTTGGATGTCGTTGTGGAAAAAGTAGCGTAATCTTCAATGTCTCTATGTCTGGTCTGCGTGCGTGCGCGCGCGCGACCACGAGACGAAGACGCATGCGGCTTAAGTTATTGGTAATAAGCCGTAATAACGAATATCTGATATAATTCGTGTGCTGCGCGCTCCGCATGTGTGTAATTGTGTGGGTAGCTACCGGTTTATAACTGCGCATATATTGCCAAGAAGCGCTCTTCTTCTCTGCTCTTCACTTCTTAAGAAATGAAACACGCGCGCACGAGTTTCAACTTTGCCTTGCTACCGATGTATATGTTTGGTTCAGTTATGCGCTTAGAGGCGCTCTCGATCATCCTTCACATTCTACATTTTCGATTCGACTTGTTCGTTTTCGGCTCGCGCGACACAAACCACAAGCGCGCTGATCATTTAAAAGCGATTTATTATAATTTTGATTACTAAACTCAATCTGCGGTGAGTGAGTCTTATTCTCATTCCATTCAAACTTGTTTTTCAATTATGTTTCTCTTGTTTTAATTAGTTTCCTAGTAAATAAAGCACATGTGTGGAAAGTATGAAATTAAAGTTAAAGCCTCTCCACAACATTCGCAATTCTCATTTAACACAAAAGACCTCTTCACTTTTTTTTTCTTGCGTCGTTGTGTACGGTTTAAAACGAACGCAAATTGGTGCAATCTTCGTTAATTAAATTTGCGCATTTTCCAGCTGTTGCTAATTTCGCAATTGCATGGAATGCAATCAATGACCACGAGAAACCGATGCTTGCGCGCTCAACAACAACACCGACGAACGAGGCGGCGCGCAAGAAGAGGATGCACTTTGCCTATAATTTCGCCTTTTGAAAATTGCTAACGCGTCGCAAAGTCGTCGCGAAACGTGTGCGGATCGCGAGGGTCGTGCGCAAAACGTACACGTCTTCTTCTTCTTCTTCGTCGTCGTCGTCGTCGTCGTCGTCTGCTTGAATGCAGCCAGCTAAACTAAAATGCTTGCGCTCGTTTTAGGCCCAAGGGTGCTTCTTCGTCTTCGCACCAAACTGCCTTCATGAATAGTTCAACATGCCGTATGCGCGCATCCAACGAGTTACACACTTTACTTCGTCTCTTCTTGCGTGCTGCGTGCATGCACACACGTCGCGACATAATGCATTCACAATCAAATAAACGAGAGACCTGGGGAGAAATACTCAATGCGCGATTTTCATGTCAGCCATTGACGACATCCCATCATCACCATCCACGATATACGCAAAACCTTTTTTTCCCCTCTGCTCCTCCAAAATTCCCAGTTTTTCACTTGATTGAAAAATGCAAAAATTTATTAACTGCCACGAAATAAAATACCATTTTTAGTTTCGGATTGAATATCATCAACTTTCGAGGGACAATACGACGATAAAACGGAAACGCACCTTAAAGACGTCAACAATATTGTCAAAACAAATCCACGCGCGTATTAAATTTCATCAAATGACGGCTCGGCTCGCGCATAAATAAAATAAATTCAATGATTGTCTCTCTGCCCGTGCTGGCTTTTTATGGCCAGCTGACGACGCATGTAAAAAAAAGCGGACGAAGAGTCTTCGACTGAAGAAATTAAGGTGTGTATTGCGCTGGAAGTATCAATGACCCAAAACACAAATACACACTCCTCATCCTCGTCGTTGTCGTGTATAGAACGGCACGAATCAATGAGTAATTTAATCCACACACACCTTTTGATAGATCTTCGCTTGGTTAAATAAACATTTCGAATATATTGGCATGCTGAACACACCACACACCGCATACGAAATAATGCCCAAAGGGTACGGACGCGTAACGAGCAAACGACTTGATTGGAACGACGAATTTCCTATTCGCGTGTCTCAAGCTGTCAAAACATCGCCCGAAACAAAAAAACTTGGAGAAGATGCCTTCTTCTTTACCATTCCGCGTGAGTGACGTATGTTTGAGGCATTGTTTAGTGATCGAATTAAAGAAACCCTTTGTGAGAATAAAATTCCACGCGCTGGCTTCGTCGGGTGGTTTGAATTTTCTTTGTCTGCGGTTATGCGGCCAAAGGGTGTAAGAGAATAGGGGGGCTGTGTGTTGTCTAATCGCATTAGTTTGCAGAAATCTTGCGGATAACGATGTGGCATAAACCGCAGGATTCCAATCGGATTCGATTTTACCTTCTCTCACGCATCGCTGATTGCAATTTGCCAATATCAAATTTACGCTGTCAAAAGTTGAGCGCAATAATTATCGAAAATTTTTTAAAGTTTCAAGTAACAGTAGCTGCTACTGTTTAATTTTGTTTGCGTTATTATTGGGAGGAGCATTTTTACAGTTATTCACATTTCGTCCGCTTTCGACTGCTCGTGTTTCTCTCTTTTTTTTTTGTTTCATCATATTCAATTTCGTTTCGTTGCGCACGAAACGTTCAAACAGAGATATCGAAAAGCAATATGATGACATTTCCTGTTGTGTGCGCTTTGCAGTCTTAAATAAACAATTCAAAAAACAATTATCTCGTCGTTTAAGTTGGAAAACATCCAGAGAATAATTATTGCTATTTGATCAATTCGATTGACTCGTCTCCATTCTACTGTTGTTTGACCGTCGTTGACCGTTGGAGTTTATTTAAGAATAATAATAATAATAAAATGGTAACATCAACCGCGAGCCGTAATTCAAGCCTCGAGTGTGACTTTGTTGTTGCACTTTGTTGAGCACGAATCGAGATGAAACTCGATCCTAGTGTGAAGACGCAATGAACAGAAGCCACAAACATTTAGTATCTCAGCCGTACGAAAAGCGCGTCCTATCACAAAAATATTAAGTTTTCCATGCGAGAAACAGCTCTACTAAATACTTGGAACTCTGATGTATGATACGATGTGATATAAAATATCCAACAACCAGCTCAACACGAGCTGTTGAATGTGGAGTGTAATGAACGGAAAAAATTAAATGAAATGGAAACGTGGCTTAGAATTATGTTAATGCAAAGCATGAGAGAATGAGCTAGCAGCTAATAAAAAAAAGTAAGTAAGTAAACTAAAATATTTTGTCACGTTTCGGGTTGATTATCTACGCCTCGGAATAACACAATATCATGTGGATGTCGAAATAGAAGCTAGTTTACCTTCTCCGAAATTTAATAAGTAATCTAGAAATTCCTTTCATTATGTATCACCACAACATAGGGCAATAATACATTATCACTCATTTCTGATAATCTAAAGGTCAGTTAGTTAAGCAAGACTTAAGCTCGCGTTCATACCTTCCTTAGCCGAGGCTGAATAGAGCGATAAAAGCAATTTAAAAATTATAAAAGACAAGTGAAAAGCGAAACCGATTTTCAATATCAATTGAGGAAGGAATGCTGTGTTGGCTGCTGTTTTGTGCTTGTAACAAGCATGAAATGAGATGTTTTTCTTGTTTCTACCCGCTTTGGAGGCTCGCTTACACGTGAATAAAGTGCGTGCGCGCTTCGGAACGAAATGTTGAAAATAGTGCAAGTACGTACGCCAAGACCGTTCGCGTTCTTTTCATTGTGTAGCAGCACTGCCGAGGAACGTGGAGTGCACAATGGCATTGCGCGCAACGGAAAAAAGTGCGTTTCCTAACAGCAGCAACGCGATGAACGAGAGAAAAAGCAGGAATCGCGATGCCTTTTAGCGGTTGCGCCAAGACCTACGAATCTAATCGCTCTTCTCGTATAAGGGCAAGAGCCAAGAACGAACAAGGGACGCTGCTGTTTCACGCATGAAACGCACATACGCAAAGCGTAATTGCACAATTGCTTGTTGTAACTCAACGACACACATATTGGTGTTATATCAGTAAAAGGCAATTCATTTGCATACAATTTCAATTTGATCTTGAATAATTTTATGTCCGATTCATTTGCATACTTGAAAATTGCCAATGTTTTGCAAACTATAAACGCTCGCTTAATTGTTTCAACGGGTGTTGCTGAACGTATTAAATTGTCATTTGAATTGGTAATTTTTGAGAGTTATTACTTGATTTAGATTCCACCATATGAAATTGTTTAAATTCCCCACTCACTTCTTCATTCATTGTCTGTCCGTGAACCAACATCAAAAAACGCCCAGGAATTTCGAAAATATTTCAGTAATCTAATAAATATTAATCGCACAATTAATTCAAGCATGTTTTCTACACACTTAAGTTATAGCCATTTAATTCACCATGGATTATGCTAATTAATTATGCAAATTAACATAATTTTTTGGCATCGCACCGTGTGCGCCCACTTAAACTTTATAAATTCGTCGGCTGGAATTTTAATTCGTCTCGTGCGCTTCTTGTTTTGGCAAAAATGTAACAAAAGTCGTGAAATAATTTAATAAAGTCATAAAGCTTGAGCATTGGACATTATCATGAACATTTAGTCAGGTCTGATGATGTAATCATGGCGCTCGCGCTTTTGGCTTATTTGCGCTTTAGTTTAAGCTCTAAATTTTGTTTATTCTTCATTAATTTAATTACTGAACACTAATGAGCCGTTACGAAACTGCCAACTTAACGTTGTAATGCGCATAACAGGAATAACGGAATTTCACAATTTACGCGCCGATTTTTGTGACTTGCATTCGCATTTTGAAGCATTTAATGTGCGAGCCGCACATTTTATGGCTCTAGTTTTAATGTGCAAACAAAAAGTTTGCTTTGACCAGAACACAAACTAGAAACGAAATGGCCTCAAACCAAAAAAAAAAACAACAACATTGCTTGTAATATTTTTATCAGATTTGTACGCTCCTCTTGTAATTTATTACAACATGACAATTATGATAATTTCTGCGCAACAAATGTTTCAGTTACGATGGGAAAGTTGGTTAGATACTTGCTTAATTAATTTTTCAGCAAGTGAATTAATTCATCAATTTTTTGCTTTTTTCTTTGCAAAGTTGCGCAAGTTTAATAAGGCCAATGTAATAATTCAACTTGTTTAACAAGCAGCGGATTTCTGCGCATTTTTTGGCAACGCATTGGATTTTCGCGCAATTGTTAAAATTCTCCGCAATACGCGCCCATTATCAGGTCATTTCTTTGTCGGAGAATCCTTTACTCGCTGCTGCGAGGTTTTATTCTTCCTTATCTTTGGTTCCTGGCATTTTACGTATTCGCGTTCGCAAAGCTCAATAAGTTTCCGCGCTGCGTTTTCGCCGAGAAGCGAGTCATTAGTTCAATACCCGGCGCGCAGGGTGCAAAGCGTTTAGCAGAAGAACTCTCAACGGCAACGGCGACGGCGGTGTTGGTGGTGGCGGCAACGTTTTTGGCCTACTTTAAATATTATCACCGAGAGACGCTCCGGGCGTGCTGTAATTCCTTGTGAGTTATTGAAATTGCGCGCCCTATTAAGTTACTTCTTCAACGACAAACGACACGAACGCAAAAACTTGGCCTAATTTTCCTCAAGCAAAAATTGCATCATTTCCAAGCACCGTATCCCGCCTCTTGCCTATTCCCAAATGCATATCCCAAAAATATTACATTTAATTTACTTTTTAAGTAGCTATTTTCTACAAACTTTTCAAATTCTAATAGAGGAGAGAAAGTCCTTCTTATCCAATAAAATGAATAAATGTAAAAACTTTGCTTACAAGCGCCATAAAAAAGAATTTCATAATTTATGAATTGCTAGGTAAAATATTTTTATACCTGTCTAATAAATTATCGAATAATTGAATAATTTATTACCTAAACTCGAAGAATATTTTATTGACTAATTTTATCTTTTCTAAAAAGCATAAATAACGAGCTTGTCGATTGATTAATTGCATTCTTAAATTCCCAATTCTTAAATTAGAATGGCATTATGTAAGCTGAAAGATGTTTGGTCGCGATGCTCTTCTCACCAATAAGTGAAGCGTGTTGAATTCATTAAAACTCAATTGACTGGCATTTCTAATCGTTTTGCGCTGCTGCTGCTGTTGCTGCTCTTGCTGCACCACCAATTTGGTAACCGCAAATCGTTAAAGGCGTTTATATTACGTAATAACAGTACAACTCGCGCGGTGTGAGAATGCGTTCGAAACGCGAAACCGCAAAACGCAAGCGGAGAAAAAGAAACGAATCTCATGCGCAGCACATGCGCGGCTTCTAAGCCGTGTTGAATTCAACAACAAGCGCTGAACATGGACAAAAAAGGCGATTCACGAACCAATAGATACTTAAACTGCAATAAGCTTACTTAGTCGAAAGTACATATTCGAATTAAGTCGCGATCCATTTAATGCGCACGTAATGCTTCGAGCTATAAATGCGATTACCAATAACCAATAATTCTTCGGATGTAAATGGTAAGAGATACGGTCGTTTGGGTCAACGAGGAGAAAGTTTTCGTCAGTACCATCTGGCATTATTGCAATATTTACTTTAATATAAAAAAAAGTTCAAAACTCACCATAAATGAATTGAGGTCTATTGATGATGTTCTTTCAATTTCTGTAATAAAAAACAAAGCTATTAGTCAAATTTGTTGGTACCTAGTGAATTAAGCGTAAATTTTGAAAGTTTCTTATATTCTTTCGTATTGTTTGTTTCAGATAATGTTGGAATAGCGCATAAGATCATATAGTGGATCATCATCAGCATCAGCTTCACCATTGGCAGTTTTTAGTTCTTCGCGAGTGTTGTTGAGTGCTGAATCGAAAGAATGAAAATGATGGGCGGCGCGCAACGAGTGCGGCCGTTGCTCGCGATGGTGGTAGTGAGCGCATTTCTTGCGGCGTGCGCGGAGGCGGCTCGCTGGTCGCACACGGCGATGCTGTCTCCCAACTATCGGCTGCTGTGGTCGCTCGGCCCCAGCCCGCAGGACATCACATTCGAGCTGCAAGTGCGGACGCTGGGCTACGTTGGCTTTGGTTTCTCCAAGGACGGCCGGATGGCCGGTGCTGACATGATAATCGGCTGGGTCGACCAAGGACAAGTCTACTTTCAAGTAAGTCGCATATCTAATTCAATTCACCACCGCGCACCGCCCCCACCGTATAATTAATTTCGCCAAAATACTCAACGACCCATTGTTTCATCTTCTTCATCTCTCGTCTCATTTATCTCATCAAAGCAGCCAGAAACCAGAGACAATGCCGTCTACAAAATCTATTTTTCAATCGCGCACGCCAAACTTTTCCACGCTCCGCGGCGACAGTACTAATCCCATTCGGAAACATGCGTTTGGGGTTCAGCCTCCTGCCGCAGACGTACAACAACTATAGTGTTTAGAGTAATTTATGTGATATTCCTTCGAGATAATCTCCAGCGTTCATTCGTAGCGCAAGAATTTTCGACTCTTCTTCATCGTCTTCTCACAGCATTTTTGAAATCTTTTTCGGCGGTTGTATTCTGTTTATGCATTGCGCTATGACACTCTCCACAACTTTTCGCTGGCGCTGGCGAAATAAAATAAAACTCGTGGAAAATGTATCAGCGTAATTTCCCAGCTGAATAAAGCACTTTGCCGAAAAATCGCGCAACGCGTTTCATGTCACCTGAGATGCAGTAAGCAAATACGTATAGCGGATAAATTACGACAACATTTATCATCTCAAAGAGCGTTTGCTCTCGCTGGCAACGCGAGAAGCGAAAAGCCGAAAAGGGAAATGGCGCATTTCCTTCTTCTCTCAGCCGCTACGCATGCGGATCGTGCATGTGTATGCATTACGCGTCGGGTAATAACACGCTCAATTCTTTATTATAGCACGACGTATTTTATTGCCGCCGTATGCTAATGCCAAGCATTTAGATCGGAATCTTGTCGCTGCTACTTTGTGTTCAGTGCGCTCGTTCGTTCCTCAACTTCTTTCATGTCCGAGACGCGAGCGCGCTCGTTGACCAATGAGACTTTGCATCGTGTGCATGTGCATTCGCGTCATTTCATTTTCTTTGCATGCCAAAAACGACAACCTCAACAACTCCAACCCAACAGACCGACTGTGCATTGAGAGCACAAAAACTCAAAGAGCTTCTCACCAGCTGCTTAACCCAGGATAATAAGTGACTGTTTCATTTGTCAGAAATTATTAAATAATAAAGCCACATTACCATAAGTATTTCTTCAGTTTGAATTCATCATGCATCGTGCCTGCATCAAGAGGCAATGAACTTGAAACAAAACTTTTTCCCATTTGAGCGAATCGATAAAGAAGATTTCCAATCATTCTCTCATCGTGTACGCTTTTTACGCGTGTTATTTTCTCTTCTTATTTCCTACGTCGTGCGTTTCTTCAGCGCGCCTTACATTGTATTATACGTAGCGAACGATAATGCTAGAGTATATATAATCGAACGATTATGTATATTATTGGCGGTGACCACCGATGATGACGTTGGGAACGCTTAGTCCTTCATCTTTCGGACGGAATTCCTGCGAAGCTGCGCATTCCCCGTCAAACAAAAGCTCGCGCGCGCATCGCTCAACAGATGTAAATCAGTAATTACGCGTCAAGCGCACACCGCCGCCAATATTTTGAATTCCGCGCGTGGAATGGCTGAAGAATTCGCGAGTTAACAAGCAAGCAAGCAAGCGAGCCGGCCAGCGTTGTTTTTTCCCTGGCTGATGCACTTATTACTCATATTCCTGCATCCGCACGGTAGCCGACAGAGTTGCTTTGTGCTTCGTATGTTTATTACCCTCTGTCATTCTGTCTCTGCGCTCAATCGCACTCGGCGAGCGAGTGCATTCCGCCGCTCTCGGTGCTGCGTCGCTGCCGCTGCCGCTGCCGCTGCCGCCGCGCAAATATTTTTATTATTATTGCGTTTAATTAATCCGTGCGCATCTCGCGCTCTGCTTCTCATAAGTGCGAGCGACTGACTGCTTTGTCTGCGTATGCGCAAGAAGTCAATTGGAACGTGAGCATCATCAGCGCAATTGACTAATCATTAGCGTAATTGTCGCTTTGGCTGCGGCAGTTCGTTCAGAAGCGAGTTGCAAATATGCGAAAAATTCTGAATATCTATCCGCTGACCTTTTGCCACATTCGCCGCGGTAAATTCCGGGCACATGTTGGAGTTGATCTATGCCGAGAAGGATTGGGGATTTTGAGCGCACGACCGCAGAGGAAATCCTTTTTTAATGAGCGCTTTATCCCAACTTGTTCGCCATCTTTGTGCGCCGCGACGCGCGTTCATTATGCGAGAGGGGTTTAAAAGTACTTTAGCCCTTCGGCGCCAGCGGCACCTCAACCCGATCCTTGCGGATGCTTCAGGTACCCGATGCGGCGACCGCAACACGCGCTAAGCTTTCGCATTCCGGGAAATGCGCAATCAGATTATGCACTACAAATGTACTCCACAAATGAATGCATATTTATTGACGGCTCCAACAGCCCGAAGAGAGTTGATGATCCTTTATGCCGAAGCAGGCAGCCAATGAAACGGAAGATCAAATACCTTCAAGTTGCACAGCACCAATTCCTCGAATCGCAAGGATCAAGTAATTAAATTAGTCAAATGACGAAACTCAAAATTCCACTGTAGCAAATTACCAATTTGTAATGATTGCTCGTAATGGCGATTTCTAGCGCACTAAGAGTAAAAATGCTTGATTAAAAGTAGTAAATCATAAATCGATTTCACGTTCATCTCCATTCCGTTTGTCGTTCGCGTACTACGACATTTAATTTCATTGTGGTTCAGCAATAAGTTATTGCATTAATAGGAAGCGAATTATATTTATAGCTTTGTTTGTTTAATTTTGTTTTTCGCTTCTTTGTTTTGTTTAATGTCGTCGGATGCCGCGCATGTGCATCGAATGCCACCCCGACGGTGGCAAAAGGATGATGGCGAATAATCGAATTAAAAATAGCGATTGCTGCATGGCATGGATTTTATTATGCGTTCTCCTGCAAGCTGCTTGATGATTTACGATCGGGCATTTTCATTTCTCAGTGTGCACTGCAAGTACCTAGTAACTACGTACGTACATATTCGCTTTACGTTTACGGCTGCCGCGCGCCGCCCTTTGTGCGCAATGTCGCGTTTAATAATAATCGAATACGAATTGTGTGCGTTGGCCACGTGCATAAATTATTCAATTTTTCATCCAAATTTATTATGACAAGTCGAGCAAACGTTTCGATCGCTCGTTCTAATTAAAACTGCAATATTCGCGTAAATTAGGGCGAAAATGCATTTCATGAAATTCAAAGTGGCATTTTATGCGTTCGGCAAACTTTGCCTTTTGGGCGGCTGCATTCGGGGAAGTTATGAGTGCATTTAATAGGCGATTTGGGTAGGCAGCCGAGCCAGTTGGAATGAATGATGGATACGAACGAACGAAGGACGAAGGAGAAGCAGCAGAGACCATCTTTGCTCCGCGGTAAACGATCTTCAGACGCTGATGATGACTCTGCGCGCGCGCGAGCGCATGAATTTTCAGTCTCACGAAGACGGAACCGAGAAACAGTTTTATGTACCTTCTTGAAGCTCAAGAAGAAGACGAGGACGAGGAGGAGAAGGCTTAACGAGTGATTCATCGCCTCGAGCGCTACCGAGTTACAACCTCGAATTTTACCCTTGCGCTGCATCCATCGTATGTGAAACTGCATTACGCGAGTCATTGAAATGCAACGCTGCATGCGCGCAATGAACGTAAAACTGCGAAATGTGTTTGCGTTCGCTTTGCTTTTTCATTTCCTATCAGTCCGCAATTCGATAATGTGCTTTTTGGAATTTTATGAATTTCCCTCATTGCCACCAATCATGAATTTCGGTTCATTCGCCTATTTTCTCCGTTTGTTTCTTGCCTTGATCATTTTCCTTGCGTTTGCTGCCGGCGCAGGCCGAGCTGATTTATGATCATCTATTAGAGCGAGTACTTGTTCAATAATGCATTAGAAACGCTAGAGATCAATGAATTTGACTACTTCTCTCCGTGCACTCTGCGCTTGATTAAACTTAAAAGTGGATACACTTGCGCAACAAACACACACTTTTTGTTTCATGTGCAAAAACAAACAAAATAAACGTTTACGAACGATAACACTCGAATATACATTATTAATGCGGCGAGAGTTTGAAATTTCCGCATGGCACGAGTAAAAACTTTTACTTGCCCACTTTTCCTCCATACTTAATGTATTCCAACTCCTACATCGAGCAGTAGCAGTAGCAGCAGCAGCAGCAGTTTTCCTCATCGATTTTCCCCAGTCGTTTGCGAATGCCAAATGAAAACAAACAAGCAATGACGCTTGCATCAAACGGGAAAATATATTGGACGTGAGTTGTTCAGAAATGTTGCTCGCGTTTGATTGATGAATTCCTTCGATAAAAATTCGTTGAAATCGTTGTAAATACTTTGAGAGAAATTGACAGCATTTTTGAATCGCCGCGCGTCTTCGTCTCCTGCTTATCTTCGTCAAACAATCATTTGTTGACGCAGACATTAAAACAAACATAACCTCACTAATCTTCAACTCACGAAGGTTATTATCAATTATTTACAGCTCGCGCGTTCGTTGCAAGTTCAAAGCGAACTGCTTCCAGTTAGCGTTATCTCGTCTGGTGAATAAAACAATCTATAAAAGTCACCTACAGCTGGTGGCGCTGTTGCTGGCTGCTGTTTCTGTTTAAATACGATGACGATGGGTTGCACCCGTTCGTTCGTTCGTTCGTTCGTCGTCTTTGCTTTTTTTTTTACTTCAGCGACGCGACCTCCTCCTCATTAATATGACATTCACAGACGATAAACAACGCTAATTGTGCACTCCTCTTTGCTCAGGCTGGTATGGTAGCATTTCTAATTCGTGCGGTGCCCTCAGCGGAACGGAAAGGCGTGTTTCGTGTCTCTTCGCCGCGCACCGAAAACGCATTCCGCGCGTGAATAAATTAAATAGTTGTGCGCCGCTGCTCGTCCGAGTGGAGGAAGAATGCTTGTTAATTCGACATCAAACACGATGCATATTAATCATTAGCGATCAGGGAGCGTCGGGAATATTCATGCGCATTCCGCTGCTTGAGCGCCGAAAAGGAATACCTCGAAGGATTGTCGTTTAGTCCAAAGACCACACCAAGTTAAATGCTCAGCAGCAACAACAACAACAACAACAACAAAACACCAACTAAACGATACCGTCAGTGCGCGCACGGTGGAGAAAACGTTTTAGATATTGCCAATCGAGACAGAGAGACTCATGGCTCCTGCTGGTAATTAAGACGTACCAGCAAACCGTCGAACATGCGCTGCCCATATTAATTACACCTTATATGGTAAACCGCACGACAATCTTGTCTTCTTCTTCTTCCACCGCCTCGTCCTTGTTCGTCCACTTCAATTACGCGTCTTGTTTTTCGTTCGCGAGCTGTATTTGCACACCATCTTGTGCATATGCATGAAAATGTATTCGACAAGCCCGAACATCGCTTATTTATCAATACGCCTTCTTCTTTTTGCGCCTTTGCCGCGCTCCTTCTTCATCTTCATAATGCGCATTGGTGGTAGGTAGCTGGCGCGCGCGCGCGCGTACATGGAGAACAATTGTTAATGCGTTTGCTAAAGAGGAACGGAGGGCAATTACCATGCAGAATCTACGGCGTGTTTACATAAGCAATGAACGCATATACGCGTTTATCTCGTGTGCGCATCGTTTCGTGCGCGGTGAACGTGTGCGGTCCACTTGGAACTTTTCCGTCACCTTCGCGAGAAGGGTAAAGGACGAAGATTGCGTGGGCGCATGCGTTTGCGTCTTGCGAGATATTGAACATCAACAAGAACAAAGCCATAGTTTTGCAAGAAAAGCAAAAAAAAGGAAATGATGATTTCACGTCCACGTCAACCTTTTTTCACATTCACGATGAATGACTTGCCGTGTTAACTTATTTGAATGGAAATCAGCGTTTTCCTCCTCTTCCTTTGCGCCCAGCAGTAGGAAACAAAAGCGGAATCGATAAATAAGCGATAAGAACCATTTGCAATTGCGCACCGGTTGGTAATTTATATTATTTTTGCTTTTCCCCCCGCATCTGTTCCTGCTTGCCTGGCGCAACGAATCCCAACGAAAAACCATTATTTACATGGATTTTATTGCTTGAAATGCTTTTCTGTATTTTCAAAGTGCGCGCCCTCACTAAAAATCCTTAGTGGAATACAAAGTGTTCCCCGTAATCAATTGGTGCACGTAAAGCCCCCCTCGCAGCACATTTAGTGGTCGAAAAATTATAGTGACATTCAGTTCGTTTTAAGGATGGTAATCGCCATCCGCGGTAAGTCTTCGACGTGTGTGTTCCTCCGGTGCGCGTCTCTCGGCTTCGTCGAAGGAGGGTTTTGCGCCCATAATCTGATAAGACTTTTACGGCGGAATAAATGAGTGTTTCCCGAAACGTTAGCGTTCGCGTTCGCGCGCGCGCCAGAGTTCTGTTTAGCATTCGAGCGCGATAATCAATTATGTGTACCTTGCTCGCGTAAGGACGAAGAAGAGGCAGAAGAAGCAAAGGGGTGCACCCTCAACTTGGTCGTTCATTCGTTCCTTCTTCTTGAACGAGAAGCAATCCACTTAAGCAAAAGCGAGCCGTTTATTGAGTGCTTGCTTCTTCAGGCGCAAATTGCTTTACGCACCTGGATTAAACAACTTTTTGACAAAAATTGTGCATCCTTTGCCAAACTTTTCCCCGGATATCGATTATTACCGCTTCTCTCCCCCCCGCGAACCCGCATTATCTATTTTGATTACGTTTCGTTACACCAGTTAGCCATGTGTCTCGCATTTCTGCGTCTAATTGAAATGCGCGTGTTTTACAAATTCACAGGGCATTGTTTGTCATTCCAATGCGTAAAGTTTAATAAACGTGAAATGAACAGCAGCGCGACGAATTTAAATTGGCAGAAACAATTGGTCGACTATGTCGTGGAAAGAGAAAAAAATGAAAACGAGACGAAATATGAGCACTAATCTTATAGCGTTTTCAATAAGCAAGCAATGTGTGGTCCAAACGGCGCGCGCTTCTGTCGTCCCTGCCGCCGAATCGAATATACAATTTATGCGCATACATGCATACCGCTCTATACCCATAGGTATTGCATATACGCGTGGCTCTGTCGCATCGTGTCGTGCGTTGCAAGATTTGAGAATGGTTTTATTTCATTATCCGCAGCGAACGTACAACCAACGACTACTTGCTCGCCAGCCAGACTTCTCCTTCTTGGCTTTAATTGGCTATTTTATGAGAGCGTGATTGCCCAACGCACGCGCACATAAACCGTCGTAATAGAGCAATAAATTAGCTTATAATAAAAACAAGTTTACCATGCAGGACACATACAACACTTGTGTGTGCATTGCATGTCCGTCTTTTTTCTCCTGGTGCCACCTTCCCTTCCCTTTAGCGCATGATATGATTGTTGCGTGCGCAAATCGCCCAAGCTACTGCTGCTGGTCAATCGGCGTGCTTATTATTATGCATATACGATTGCAACCGGCAATCTTGCAATACCACAATAATGGAAATGCGCGCTTGATTAATATGAGCAGCATTTCGATGGAACGAACAAAGCTACGCTCCTTGCTGCTGCTGCTGCTGCTGCTGCTGGTGCAGCCTTCGCCGAACGTGACCGCCACAAGGAATGCAATGCCAATGGATGATGATGATCACCGCGCTCTTTGTACTTGTCTGCGCGCATTGACGATCATCATTCCAAAGATGACATTCTTCTGACGGATTATTTATGGCTGAGAAGCAAAGGGACACGGACGACGAAGCCGGCGATTTTGTAATTATCGACGAAGCGGACTGATACGCCTTTGATACATTTTTCCGCCAGATGGCCGATTCCACGGATGCCCGTCTTTTGTCGCTGGAATGTCGCGAGAATTGCACATTTCTTGCGGTTTTTCGTTTCAGCGCAATTAAATCTCTCTCTTTCTGCTCTTGCTTCAACATCCCCCAGATCAAAGACAACAATTGGCCGAACATTCTTTTTCAGCAGAGGGTGATCGTACAAATTTTTGTTCGTAGTTAACATATGCAAAACATCCATAAATATCCTTGCAACTCTTAAGCTTTCGCGACAACCATATGGTGGTGAATGTCATTTGTTTTCTTATTTTCCGGGGGTGGGTTGTAGGACGAGCACGAGGACGAAGACCTCCGCTCAACCGTCCGGAATCGACAGTAGCTCGCGCACGCGATGGGATTTAAGCTTTTGGACCAGTTGGCACACTTCTTGGTCGCGATCGCTCGTTCGTTCGTTCGTTCTCAAACTCTATGCGAGCAGCGCGCATTTAAGCTGTCGTCCTTTATTATCCCCGCAACGCCATAAACAACGTGCGCTTGGCAAACTTCTAATGCACGACCAACGCACACACATGTGCGCTCACTCAGTGTGTACAACTCAAAGTTTCATTGGCATTTATGCATGCATATCTGGGGCGGCCAGGTAGGGTGGCTGTGTATGTGTGCGCAGTAAACTTAATGAGGAAGCGCTTAAGCTAAGCGCACGAACATGTGGGATCTGTTTGTTGCCTCAACATATGTAACGCTCCGCGACCGACCTTTCTCTTCCCCCCCATTTGAAGCGCTGGAATCACCCCCCTCATACTTTATTACACTTACGAGACGACCCATCAATTTTGCAACACCTAGTTGAATGTGCGTTTGTTTGCTCTATAAACATAACCTCCAAAGAGATAACTTCTACCGTTGCTCCGTTGCCCTCATCGCCTTCTGTCAAAACTGTTACTACCCCTCTATATTTTCAGTATATGCATGGGTGTGTGTGTGACTTTGTTTACAAATAGTAACACTTTGCTTGTTGTTATTGTTGCAGGATCGACACGTGAAAGGCTCAGTGGGCACGTCCGTCGACCGCGAACCGGAAGTGGACCCGAGTCAGGACTATCAATTGCTCTTGGGCTACGAGAACAGCACGCATACGGTCCTGCGATTTCGCCGGCGGCTCGATACGTGCGATAATCACGACATTGCAATCACGGTATGTGCATCTTTTGTCTTTGCGCCTGTCCCGAACGCTAAACGATAAATGACAGTCGGGCGCGTATTAATGCCAGCGATGCGCATTCAAAGATAACGTAAAAGGTGCGCAAAACGTCGAACGCATTTACGATTCGTATCGTGCACTAATCGCTTGCAAATTCATCAATTCGTGACGTCGCGTGTTTGCTACGTTTTCCAAGAGATAAACTAAGCGCACATGTGCTAAAAGCCTTATGGCTCATAGTTACAATTCATAGGGTGTCTTAAGATCAGTAAAGGTACTCACCAATCAACAGCTGATGCTTTCACGACTCTTCCTTGGAGCTCACCCTCAATCTGCAACAAAGTAAACTTCAATCAGTAAAAATTTCAAACACTCACTAGAAGTAATCCCAATTATAAATGAGAAGACGAAGGACTAAAAGGTTGACATTTTAATGGCCATATGTTTGACACGTTTTTAAATGCGAAAGTACATCTGTTAAGACAACATTTCCTAGTTCGCCGAAATCAAGATTGAAGAAAATCACTCACTAAACGTCAGATTAATTTTAACTTTTGAAAGGGGAAGCAGCAGCAGAAGAAGAACTCTTGGAGAATTAAATATTTTGCCAAGCGCTATGAAAGCAAACGCCTGTTAAATGTTTGTGTCAATAAAAATAGCGCGAAAATGCGAGCGAGAGGAGGGATTCATTGAATGAAAAGCAGGAATGCGCATGTAGCACACGAACGCATTTGTCATAGCGACGTCGGCGTCGTCGATGACTGTCTGGAAAAAACGTGCGATGAGGGCAGAAAAGGAACGGAACGCGTAAATGCGGAAAGAGGCGGCGAAGGAAGAGGAAGGCGCGTGTAAATTCAAGACGCGCGCCGCCACCGTTGCCGGCGCGCCGAAGAGACAGACGTGCTCTGCTTATTTATCGAACAAACAAAATTTATCTGCGCAACGAGGAAGGCGGCGAGAAGCATTCGCGACATGGCCGCTTGTGTGTATGTGTGCTCTCGCTCGTGCAGTGCGTGGGCGGCCGATTAAATCTACACGTGGAAATAAGAAATTTCCAATTCCCTTCGCTGCGTCCCCATTGGCAACTTTAAGCAAGAGAGGAACGCGCCGAACACGACTTGCGAGCAAGTTGAAAGTTCTTTCAACTAATTTTATCGCGCACTGGAGCACGAGCAGGAATTCGAGGGGGTGGCGTATGAGGTGGAAAGTGTTGACAGTGTGTATTGATTGTTATGAATTTATTCAGGACGTTCTATCGTCGTCCTGCGGGACATGCGCCTTTAGTTTTCGAGTGGCGAGAGCATTTTCGGTTCACTTATCGGACGTTTCGCAAAGTTGCGTGAATAATTAAGAGATGACACCGAAATTCCTCCGAGTGCGGTCTCATAAATAACACCACTACCGCCAGCGTCGTCTTGACGCCGCCAGCCAGCGCGAAGGCGGCGGAAATAAAGCCGCAATGCTTATGTAAATAGCGACGACCGACCATCCGCCGCGTTGCGCTGCTGCGTGCCGTTTAAAGTAATAAGCCGCGCGTCGGGCCATCCGAAACAGGAACAAGACGCTAAATGGGCGCTGAAGAAGCAGCCACTGCGTTGCACTTAAAAGTTAAAGCACGCTGAAATAATCTGATTTGGCGTTTGCGCTGTAAAAGGACACCGCCGCAATCCATTGTCTCTCTTCGCGCCTTCGTCCGCATCTCGGCTCTCTGCTTCGCCGTGGCTTTTTGCAGCGCCCTTTTTTCCGCATCGTGCACAACACAACACAACACGCAATCTTGGCAGGTACGGCGTGTGACGTGAATGCAAACTGGGTTTTACATATCACACGCCTCAACGCGCGTCTTCCTTCGCGCCAAAGACATGGAAGATATTCCCCGCCGGGCCGGGATGTGTGACGCGAGATGACGTTCGCTGATACCTGTCCGAACATTCTACACTTGCGTCCCGTATGCATGTGTGCGTATATGTCGTGCGAAAGCTGTCACTCAGCCATACACCTCGACATGTCACTCGTGCGTTTTTTTACACTTTGGTGAAAACGAGCCCAAGATGATGAAGAAGAAGAGAAACAAGTTTTGCATCTGCGATGCATTGAAGAGGATGATGATGAGCTTAATTTGAATGATGTGTCGATTGTTGCAGAACGATACCATGCGCATTGTTTGGGCGTACCATACGAAGGAACCAGTTGGTGGAGCTGTCGGACCAGGTTCATTACCGCAACATGACCTCGCGTCACGTGGTACGCAATCCCTATACTTGGTGCAGCGAGCTGACCAGGATGCACCCGGACCGGATGAGACTGCGCGTACTTGGGAGTTGCGTAACCCGAGTGTGGAACCTCCAACACCTGGCGATACGTTGTATTGGTGCCGCGTGTTCAAATTACCAACGTTAACGCGAAAGCATCACTTGATTCGGGTAAGTTTTAAGCAGTTTTTGCAGAGTGAGAAGAGATAATAAAATATTTTTGGGTTGGTTTAGTATGAACCACTGCAAGGTGTGGTATCAGGTGCTGGCTGGGGTTTGCAACATCTTGTCCTGTACGAATGCCAGGACAACCCACAAGTGCAAGCATTAGCAGAAACATCAGGACGACAGTGTTATAAACCGGGATCGCAGCCTTTGAGCTGTCACACGGTGGTGGCGAGTTGGGCACGCGGCTCAGAAGGGTTTAGCTTTCCGCCCGAAGCGGGCTACCCGTTGGAACCGACCGGGTCGCGTTATTATCTCTTAGAAACCCACTACGCCGCGCCAACAGACGGTAGCGTGGGCGCTTTGGATGGGACCGGTCTGCGGCTGTACTACACCCCCGAATTACGACGACACGATGCCGGCGTTATTTCCGTCGGCATGGACCCGAATTGGCGGCACATTATACCGCCAGGACAACAACGCGTCGTATCATCCGGGCATTGCGTGAGTGAATGCACGCGTGCCGCCTTCCAGCCGAGTGGTATCAATATGTTCGCCGTCGTCATGAAGACGCACCGCATCGGGAGGCAGGTGTCGCTGCGACATATACGCGGCAATACGGAGCAGGCGCCGATCGCCGCCGACGACAACCTGGACGCTGATTATCAAGAGTACCGTCGGCTCGGCACGCCCGTCAAAATCATGCCCGGCGACCACCTTATCGCCGAGTGCACATACAACAGCTCCGGCCGGTCGGCAATCACCCTTGGCGGGCTAACGAGCCGCGAGGAGACCTGCCTCGTTATGGGACTCTACTATCCGCGCCAAAAAGAACTCACGTCGTGTCACAGCTTGCCCAGTCTCCCCACCGTGCTGCATTCGTTGGGCATTCAAGAACTCACACCGTAAGTATTTCATCTCCTTACACACGCTCCCCTCTTTGAAGGGCGACGCGAAGGAATTCTTTGCTAATGTACTCGTTATTTTCGTTCAGGGGTTCGAATCCCGTTCGCATAGCAGCACCACCTGAATTGGCGGGAATGACCCTCGAGTCTCGGCTCGTCTCGTACGATTGGGACAATCAATTCCACAGCTTTCAAGAAGCGACCATGAAGGGCTCGTTCAAACCGCTGTGCTGGACGGCATATTCGACATTGTTACCGGTAAGTCTCAACCCTTTTTACGCGCACGTCTGTCTGATTGTGACAACATTTCAATTCGCTTTCTCCCGTTATTGCCGCAGGGCACCGATACGCTCGACTCACACTACCCGAATATCACGCGTCCGTTCCAACGGTCCGGGGTGGATCAATGCAACTACCGGCGATACAGCACCGAGGGGTGGCCGGGTGGCACGCCGATACTCGAGCTGGACAGCAATCACATCGAGGGTGCCGCACGCAGCAAGGTGTCACGCAGCAGCAGCCCGGCGACGGCGGAGGAGTCGCTCGGCTTAAGTCGCTTCAATGCCGCGTCGCACGCCGCCACCACCACACATATCCACATGAGCATCGCACTCGCAATGCTCCTGCTGCTGCGGGCGCTCACCGTGAATCATTGACTCTAAACGTTGTGCGTCAGTGCTGAGCGAGGACAAGATAGAAAAAGTGCGAAACCAAAAATATAAACAAACAAACAAGTAATTTGTCTGTTAAGGACGCTAAACTAAAACACTTTAAATACGCGCTTAAACGAAAACAGCGACGCGCAAAGCGTCTAGTTTTTGTGTCTGTTACTACTAATAAAACTACGCATTGTTGGAATTGGGGCCCTTGCTGTGAAGATAATCAGATAATCAGAGCGATTGCATTTGTACAGTGTAAAATAATATGAAATTATGATATTGATGATTGAGCGAACGTGATAAAACAATAAGTTATTTAATGGACGAAGAAATGGACGAACGAACCAGGAAGAAATGTAAATTGAATTGACTAACTAAATCTACTACAAATAAAGTGACGGCCGGACTCTTATTTGCGAAAGCGAAACAGATATATACCGATTAAGTGTAACCGAGTGTGATGATAAAATAATTGTGCGTGTTTGATGTGTTTGGAGAGAGGAGCCGTCAATGCTAGTCCGACTCGGCGGCCGATTTGTTACTTCGTTTGCTGCCTCCAATGCGTAACCAAACTGGGAACAAATCTACTCTCCTTCTCTCTCTCTCTCTCTCTATTTCTATGTGTTTATGGAGGTCAACGCATCTTTCACCCCCAATCTTGTTATCAACAAATCCAACTACATACAAATACCCAATTAAAAAAAAAGAGAATGAGAAAATTCATCTCCTTAATAAATAAAACAACAGCTAATTCCCTAGAACCAAACACGTAATGGGTAGACAACAAGCGGAATAAAACTTAAAACGTATTTGTACTTGTACTACCTAACTAAGAAATTGCCATTTTTCGCGCCGCCGTCTGGAGCTGTGATGCCAGTAGTTTTATAAGGCACTTATTAATTAATTAATTAACGCATTAAAGTAATTGCAAATAATAAACTGATAATGCGAGCAAACTATTAATTATTACATTGTGTATAAAGAGATGCAACTATTTAATCGCGAACGAGTTTTTTAGGAGATTCTTCTTTGACTGTTACGAAAATTTGTTCACGTTTTTTACCTCTCCGATTTGTTTTCTAGTTGTTTAGTCGCCGCTTAACCGCCCCGCCCTCCCCAAAACTTCGGTTCTCTTATCACGTTAGAATGCCATTATTTATTAACTAGCAAATGCAACCAGCAGAGCATTTAAGGAATACAAGAAATTTAAATATTTAATAAATGCTTCACATACGGAGGCGAGCAATATTTTGTACTGTTGTAATATTAATTCTTGTATAATATGCATATAGACGTCTTGTCACTGAAACAAAACGAGCAAAACGACGTAAGGTATGGTAAACGAACACATTTACCAGCCCGCAAATCCTTCCTTCAACCAACTAACCAACCCCGTTTCGTAAAACGTAATCCGCAACGTAATGACGTAATTTGTAAATTATGCAATCAACATGCATTTCACATTAGCCACCCCGCATTACTCTCATTATTGTTATTATTATTCCAACTACAGCTGCAGAAAAAATGCCAGCATGTGTGAGTGTGTTGAGTAAAACAAATGCAAAATAGAGAAGCGGAATTATTATGCATGAAAGCAAAATGTGAAATTCATGTTTCAGGTTGTATAATAATATATTCTTCATTCCTTCATTTTCTTCTTTTCTGCGCTCGATTTATGTGTATAAAGTATTTATAGGTCTCGTGAACATATAAAGTGGTGCTATACTTTCAACTATTTTCCTCTTTTTGCATTCGGTTGAAAACTGTTTTTAATTGCGTCAATATCTATTGCATTTGTGTACTTGTAAAGCTGTTATTTCAACCAGAAATGTTCTTGTATTATAGACAAACTAAACAACAACCAATTGTAAGCCAAGAGACATACATGGTGTGCAAAACTATTTAGTAAATTTCGGAGACTTGATGCAATGACTTGAAGATTGCAGAGAAATTGTTTAAATAACTATATGCAGCAAGAAAGTGAACAATGATATATAAATATATCTATATAAATATAAATAATGACAGAATGAACCTTGTACAGTGTAGATATCTCTTGTGTAATATATTTTATAAAAATAAATATCGGTAAACATCTAGAAAATTGAAAATATTCATCGTCTTTTCATTTAATTCATTCATTAATTTCAGATACTTCCAGGTATCAAAAGTCCTGATTGAAAAGGTAAGAAAATTTAAGATCAAGAATTTTCCTCTCTTTTTGAATAATAAGCTCAGAAAACGAAATAAGAATTTAACACTGTCGGAAGTTTCTTCTTCTTTTATGTGAAGAATATCTTCACGCCAAGAAAGCTTACTCCTAAGCTTTCTTCTCCAGCTTGAGGAGGTCTGCGTACACGTAGCTCAAAGATTTCGTACTTTATTTGATTTTTTATTCCGTGTATTGGATAGCGCTCGACGCCGAAGACGACACGGCGAGCGAGCTCAGTTCAGTTTGTTACGTGGCTGTTGGTTTGCGAATTCGACGAAGGAAGAGGCGTAGGCGCGCGCTTGCTTAATGGCAGCGATAACAAGACCGAGACAAAACACGTAATGTACCAACCGAACGTAGGTACGTACTTCTTGGGCGCGCTCGCGCGTTGATGATGATCTCGTGCGCGAATGTGTGTGGCACGCAAGCAGCTTTTAAGGATGTCGCGAGTGCGCGCGCGAGCCGCACGAATGTCTGTGAATAGAGATCGAGACGACTAGATAGACGTAAATGTAGATTAGCTTATCTCCATCTTGCGCGCTACCACACACGAATTTAATCAAGCTAAGAAGCGCACGTCTGCCACGGAGGCGGCAACGACGACGACAACGTCTGCACTACCGTGCTGGGAAATGAATGAAATCAACAAATTTCCACCTGGCAATGTGACTGACTCTCACGTTACATTCACGTGTGAAAATGAAATAAAGGGGGTGAGAATTTCATCAAAAAATCCAATATTAAAATTGTGATAACAGCAAACAAATTGCGAAACATATTTTTTTATCACAACATGGATTGACTTCTCAATACCCCCCAACATATTCATAAAGCACTTCAATGCGTGTCTCCTTTCATTGAGGAAACGCCCTCAATTCGCATATTTATGCGCATACTTCCAAGGGTCGAAGGGTGAATATCAAGTAAAGCAGTATGTTCTTTATCATCCTGCATGGACGATGCATTGGCATTCTTCGCCAAGCCAAAAGAAAAAAGGCGATAAGAAGAAGAGCAAACGACAACATACCTACTATGATCGCATCTTGACAATATATATGAAGTGAGTTGACATTTCAAACGACAAGCTTTGACATTTGCATCGTGGATTTCCGGCAATTTCAATGTTAATGCCATTTTCATTTCAAATCAGTTTCAACTTGAGCAAAACATTTTTTTCGCAAACTTACTTTTCTTCTTTATCGCACCGAAACACACGAAGCGGAATTCAATTTATTCATAAGTTGATAAAACTTTTCTTCCTTTTTTTTGCCTGTGCTGTCTTACAATTCTCTTAGTAATTGGCCGATTGTGCTCTTGGATGAAAATTTATGATTGATAAGCGCGAGCAGGCCCCCCTCGCAAATAGTAATCCAAGCAATTTTGCATGTTTTTTGATCTTCAACTCCCACGAGTTGTCCTCGAAGGGGAAGTTTCCTTCGCGTTGTTTACGTTCGCCAACTTTTCGCAAGCCGCTTAGAAACAAAACATGATGAGAGGGATTTAGCGCGTTCGCGACAAGAAGATTTTCAATGCTCGGTGCGCGCATCGTAATGATGAGAGGACGGGGAGCAAAATTGCAATTCGGCAAAAATGCCAAAAGTGCAGCAGCAATTCACAATCAGGTAGAATTTTACCATCCCTCAGGACTCGACGAGAGCCACGACGAGTTTAATTTAATTCTTCAATTTAACTTTAAACTTTTGCAATTCTTTCATGCCATTTGTGCCGCATAATTTTCTTGTTTTAATTTCCAGAACTCACTCAACAGATTTTTTTCCTCGCCGCGCTTTTCATTATTCAACTTATTATTTCATTTCCGCTCTTCCACTGCCTCCTCTTCCTTCGCCAACAAAGCGCCGCGTGGAGGAGTTGGAGTTGGTTGGTTCGTCAGGAGAGTTCATTTTATAATTAAATTTATAAGAAGTGACTTCTTCCTTTTTGCGTGGCGTGTCGTTAAGGATGGCGCAAAAAGCTGGCGAGAAAATGCTATAAGCTATCACAATATTTATTCAAATAATCAAAAAATTCAGATTCGAAGCCAGCCAAGGAAATCTGTCAACGTGCGTCGCAAAAGAAGGAAGGTAACAATAGACGCGTTCATTTTTTAAGCGTGCGCGCTCCCCGAAATGTTGGGCCAGGGGGTGGATGAACGAGGAGCGCACAAAAACTCCGGAATGTGCGTAAGCCGTACAGTGAGTGAAGAAATCTTTTGCTTGCTTGACGGCTCCAGAGTGTCAACACATTCAGCAAACACACAAGTGAGAAAAAAGTGAAAGAGTACGGAAAAGGAGGAAGAAATGAAAGAAGATCAAACAAGCCAAGGCATATTTTTGCCCGAAAGAAAAGAGGTTGGCATGCCTGCTGATTATTTCGAAATTGACAAATTATTGAGGTTTTCCTATTGACTCTATACAGGGCGCGCCACGCACTTGATAAAAATTCAGTAAAGTATTAATTCACACGTGTTGAAAGATAATTTTGCAAATTTGTTTCAACTCGTCAGGTGGAACACGAAAGCTTGTTAGCCGACTGCCTCGTCTTCGAATGCATTTTTTCTCCGCCTTAATTCACGCATCCTCTTTGCCGAAGCGCGCGGCAACAGCGGAACGAAATGCTGGTGCTGTCAGCATAAGATTGATTACGTTTATCGTTAAGTCGGTGGGATTTGTTTGGCGCACATACGCACCACGAGTTGAGGCCGTCGAAGAAGTCATACGCGACGTGCTGAGTAGCGTTCAAGAGCGGATGCCTTGCGGCCGCCAATGCGCGCATACAAATTCGAAAACCAATCCATCAAAAAGCAATGGTGGTGGCGGTGGCGGCACCGACGACCACATTCGTCTGTCATTCTTCTACGCCTGCCGCCTCTCACCTATCGCAATCCAAGCCAACAACTTATTTTCCCTGTTCCTATTATTTGTTCAAAAGTTTCCACGTGAATGCGTTTTGTCATTTATTCAATGTGTACGTATCGAACAAAAATTTCAAGAGAAATTGTAATTAGTACAACAAATCTCTAATCTCACCGAGATTCGATTGTTGTATTTCGCCACTGGAAAACGCAATAAAACGTTGAAATATCTGTTCAATGAATGCATCGCAAGCATTTTGCTTTATTGAATTTTGGGGGTGCGCAGTGCACAGAAAGAAAAACAGGGATAGCGAACGCGAAAAATACGCGCTAGCCCGAATTTCGGACTAAATGCAATAAATGTTTAAAGCGCGCGCGAACGCATGCGGTTAACCATCAGCGCTCAAACATTTTCAAATAGTTTGCACAACGCGCCAGCGGAGAGAGGCGGCTGCAATCGTCATCGAAATGCACAGCCGCCGAATGAATGCGTTCGGATGTGTGTAAATGCGGAACACGTTTTACGCGCATAAAACGCAAATAATTTGCGTTAAATCAAACTAATGTTTATTCTAAATGCATAGAACGTTCAACAATTCTACTGATTTTTATTTATTTTTCGACAGCGCTTCTCTTTATCCGAATTTAATTCTATTTTTACGTGTTTAATCCTACTGTTTTTTCGTTTACCATATTTTCCAAAATACCAACAAAAGCGCAGCATTAATTCTCCCAAATTAATTATGATTTTCAGGTTATCCGTGCAGCAAGCAATTACGTTACGTAAGAATATCATTCACGTATCTATAGCAACTAAGTGAGTGTTAGTTAGAGAACTTCCTCCTACTTAAGTACGCTCAAGTGCGTCCGTCCGGTGTGTGCTTCACGTGCATTCGTGAATACCGAGTGTTTTACAATTATCCGCTGAATCTCCTCATCGCGCCGCGTAATTTCGAAATAAATTACACGGCATTGTAATAATGCGCAATTTGAGATTCAATTTTCAGTCAACATGCAGTTGAAATGGCTTCTTCATGGACGGTTCTAATGCACATCAAAAAATAATCTACATACAATACAATAAGAAGAAGTGCTCTGCGCACACTCGCGGCTGAGAGTGCCTAAGACCGTAAAATAATGAATGTTTTTGTGTGTGTGTGCGCGCGTGTGCTTCCACTCGTTTCGGTTCGGGTTGTTAGCTTCTTTTTATTTTGTGATGAAACACTCACTCCCTACCATCATCATGCGCGTAATTTGAGAGGTGTATTATGCAAGACAACATGAAGACGAAGCCTATTGGCTCAATGTCTCAGTCTGTCTCATGTCTCAGTCTGCGAAGCGAAACAATAAAGCATGGCTGGCGTCGGCGAATTAATGTGAAATTAAAATTAAGACCCGAATAAATGTTTCGGATTTGCATAAAATTACATCATTTTTATTTCATATGAGATTACATCTCGCGAATATTTTTTTTGTGCGATGAGATTCCAGCTTGTTCCAGCTTGAGTTATTCGACGTGCTTTTTCATGTGTTTTTATGCGCGAGCAATTTGTTAACACGTTAATGGAGTTTACACCAAATGTACTGTTTTAAGGCGACTCGAAGAATAACAACAACAACAACAAAAACAACAAAGGCAAGGTGAACATAAAGAAAATAAAAGCAAAGCGAGGGAATGCGCTGCGCGTTCTACCTACTAGTAGTAAATGAAAGGCGCTATATCGTTGAGATGTTTCTTATTCGTTGCGCAACGCAACACGACGCGTAAGAAACAATTAAGCCACCTTCTTTTATTGGCGATATGCTTGTCTGGAGCCATTTCTGCGCGCTCTTACGAAAGCCACTCAGTCACTCATTCATTCACTTTTTACGTGTTTTTTGGTTAGCGTACGTACGTACGTACATTACTTATGACTTTTTTTATGCTTTTTCAACACTTTGTCTGGCCTTTCATTTCATTATTTTCGTACAAGTAGCTCTCTACGAAATTTATTCTTATTTTCCTAAATTATATAATTAATGTACTTTCGCGATTTTCTAGAAGATTTCATATAAATTAGATTTAAGCTGAGTGGAATTTTTACGATAATCATAAATAAAAGAAGTCGATATAAATCGCTAGCGAGTGAATTGATTTCGTGAATTGTTGAACGGCCAAATTGTTCATCGCTCCCTCTTTCTTCGTGCGCCGCCGGTTTTTGCGCGCACATTTCTTCGCGAATCGAGCAATCGAGCAACGCGTCGTCGTCGAATGTGTAAAATTATCTCATCGGCAAATGGACGAGCACGTAATTCAAGTAGTTGCACCAAAGTGCATCCAATTCATTCAATTCGCGCGCGCAACGATTTCTAACTCGTTTTCTTCGTGCCCAAGTAATCGCCCATCATTCACTTGAGGCACATGTGACTTTTACGCGATTTCCCCCCTTTTCTACTATTATTGCAAAGGAGATAATAAAAGCGAGAATTTGTACGTCTTCTACAATTTTCACAAATTCCCTCCTACTACTATTTACTACTTACTAAAATGAATGCATTTCAGCACAAAACTAGTGTATTGTCAATTTGCCTGTGATCTTATTTGTAAATTTCATTTCGGGATTTACGGGCTAGAATATTTCATAGGATTTTCAGCATTTCATACGTAAAATTTCAAGCGATCATTTTCATCGCGCAATAAAAGTTTATGTCCCATCTCTCTTAAGGTTTTGCCACGCGTGATCGTTCTCTTCAGCTTTATAGAAATTCATATATGAATAAAACGCAAGATGAATGCAGCATTTTGCATTTTGATTCTACTTTTCCATTTCTAGTTTGCAACGAAAACAAGTTGCAATTGACTATTTCATCTCCTTCACTTCAAAAAAAAAAATATTATCCTTAGCATGCAATCAGCAAATCCACCTAATAAGTCAACTTTTCAACCACTTAATAGAAAACTTCTTCGGATTAAAACAAAACGACAGCGTGCTTGTTACTTGTTGGCTTGTTTGATAAAGTGAAATACAACACGCAGATAAATCAAGCGTTGTGGGCAATTTGTGCGGATTGCAATTACGTTTTGCGACATTTATTTGGCTCCGAACGACAAAAGCAATTCATCGCAACTCTTAATGCTTGCCATCAACCGACGTTGTCGTTCGTCGTTCGTTCGTTCGTTCGTTGGTCGTCAATTCCTCTAATATGTAATCACCGATAATTTACCATCGCAAACATACGGCCGATGCGCGTCGCGTATGTTTGTCGAGGCCGGCAAAGAGACGACGGTAATGCCTTAATGCCTTGTAATGATGATTCATTGATAAACGCTGATAAATGCTCATTGAACGCAATAAAAACGCGCTGCAGGATAATGACGTGCAGTGGGTACCTCAAACCTAACCAACGTGCGTCTCTTTGCTTCTTCGTCGCGAGAGACGTCTTATTGGTTCGTGCACTCTTGTGCAAAGATTGTTTAGAATTCGCTAAGGAGCTGCTGACGTTAAATAAGTGAGCGCGCTACGACGAAAGCGGATAAACACAATTTCCTCGTTTTATGAATATGCAAATTGGCGCGCGCGCACGCACTTGTATTCAAGATGGTGCTGTGCCTTCTCCTTTATACCCCACACACAAATACACCTCCTAGGTGCGCACGTTGTGTTTTATACACAACACATTTCTGTTTAACGAAACGATACGCGTATGCTACCTACGTACTTTTCTCATTAAATGAAATGAGCTTATATCGTAATCTACTCGTCTTTTTTCCCTTATTAAATATACTTATTCCTCGACTTATACGCTTTCTTCGTATACGATTGCAAGTCGCATAATTTACATCTGAATATTGCTTATATCTCTGACATTTTCAATTTAAACGATGAAAATATCTATTTAACTTTATCACTAAACTATTTCAGTAAGTCTTCAATTAATTAAGCCATCTAATCCCAAAAAGTTTCATCTCAGTTTAGTGAATGAAAATACTTTAAAACAATAACTAAAGCCACAACACAACTTTCGGCTCAATTTATAATAGTGTGTAAGTAGCGCCTACATAATGGTTCGGCGGTAACAACAATAATCTATGCATATGCAAGTTTGACCACAGCATTGAATTAAATAAATCTTTTGCGCAAAATTAACTGCTAAGAGCATTACGGTGCGCAACCGAAAGGTAGGGCCATTAGTTTGCTCCTCATCTACTCGCTGTAATAATGTGGTGCGCGAGAAATTTCCTCGCAAAAACTTGGGCTATCTCAAACAACCCCTTCGGCAACTTTGTTGTGGTGGACAGTGCACGATCGCTGTCGCCCGATAAGAGGCTGATGGCGTTTGCAATTTACATATCGGAGAAGCGCCGCGCCGTGGCGCACGCACCGCACAGTTAAACCACTCGTGGGTGGCGGCGATGAGGACGGCAGGCAACCAACAACGGTGATTGTTAATTAATCTTTGCGCAAATGTGTTGAAAATTACATTTTAGTTCGCGTTATTCACGTTTATTACATATTGTGCTAATGCAATGTTACTTGCTGTGGGCCTGCGTTATTTATGGCTATGCGAGGTGAAGATAATACTTGATTAGTCGTTGTTCTTATTTAAAATTCGAAAATTCATTAACCATTAAAATAATAGTTAAAATTCAAATTTCCAGCATTTTCATAGAGAACTTGATTTTGTATAAATTGAAAATGCAATTAAAGCACATAATTAAAACGAAAACATCGCATGACGCAAAATAATGTTATTAGTATAAATTACAAGTGAAACGCAAACGACTGTTAATATTTAATGCATATTTTTATAGCAGCGATGACTATTTAGTTGCAGCAAAACAAACTGAACGTAGCACAAAAATAATAAAATCTTGTACCTTTAATCGTTGTTTTCCAAAGTGAAAAATTATGTCCGGTCAACGCATTTTTACAAGTTGATAATTTGCGCACACTCGGCAAATAAAATTTTTATTTATACGCGAATGAAAAACCATTAAACGCAAATGACACTAAACGAATCAACAACAGCAGGGACGTGAGCCGTAAATTTTAATTGAACGACGAAAAAAAGTAGTGCAGTTCAATGCATTAAAAATCCATAATTACGCATTAAATGTGTCACCGCGTCCTTCGGGCATAATGAGACAGCGTTAATTATTTCGAGTGATACTTTATCAATTAAGTCGCGCGTATTTCGACACCGTTGCGAGCGCATCTCTCTTGAGCAAGGCAGATGGCCGATGAAGCTAAAAGAAGCAAAGTTTAACAACAACGTCTTGGCCTACATGCCGTGTGCTTTTCCATAAAATTATAATTAAACACGTAATAAAAGGTGAGGTTAATTAAGTTGTTAATTAGAAATTTCGTTGCGTTTCTTTCCTCTTTCCTCTTTTTTCTTATGCCATCGCAACCACAACGCACGACTCGATATCAGATGCGAGCTTCTTCGTTTGTGGGTTTTTCGTTCGTTTATTTTTCATCGAATGAGAACGAGAACAAGACTTTTGCCCACAGATTTTCGACTCCTAATTAATCTACTTGAATAAATTAACGCAAACTATAAATTAATTCCGTTACGATTCCCAGCTAAAGAAGCTTTAGCTGAAAATCTCCCAAGCAAATTAGTTTGGTATTTAGACAAAAATACAGTTTTTCTTGGGCAATATTTAAATTTGATTAATTAACTAATATCAATAATTCATGTAATTAATTGTGGTTAATTACAACCGCAAATACTTGAAATAAGTTTTCAAGATAATCCATAGACATGTGGTAAAAATAAAATTGAACAGACCTTAACCAAAAATAACTCGAGTGTAATTGATCTCTGTACATCAGAAAGTTGGGTTATTATCAGTGACACTGACACCTAAAGGAGTCTCATTGCGTCTGCTCGCGTTGCATCTAAGTAAGTGCAGTGCAGCCGGCTGTGAGGCGTCTTAAGATAATGAAAAAGGCATTGGACGTAGCACAGCCAGCATCAGTGAGCGCTCTTTTGATGATGAGTTTCAGCGCGTTCGCCAGACAGTCTCAAGAAGCATCATGCACTGAGAGCAAACAGACAGTCGAGTAAGTCAAAGTCGCTGCGCGCACCGAGAGGCGAATATATAAAAATACGAGCAAATCGGCCGAAATAAAACTACAACTACAACACGGTTGGTTCCCTGTTCTGCTCTTGTTTCTCATCTGGCAAAAGTCGAAAAGGAGTCGTCTAAAAACGAAATGAAAGAGCTGAGCAATGCTCCGCTCTGAGAAAAAGTAGTCGTGGAAATAGCACCACTCTGATGACTACACTTAGCGCACGAACCACGAAAATATGACTTAGCGAGACGAGAGCGACCGCCGCCGAAAAAGCGCCGACTTTGATCCTACTAATAGTCGAATACACTCGCATGCCGCGACACCCCGAAAAAACGTGCGCGCCGCTTAAAACAACAGTCGCTACCCTCTCATCATCGCTTTAGTGTCGATTACTCAATGGGCATGAATTATCATTACGTACGTGCGTCTTCGCTCCGATGAAAAAATTTAACGTTTTAAATGCGCGCCAGACATCATTAAAATCAATTTCCGAAGCGCTGCGCTCGTGCGTTTTATCTCCACCGTACTCCTCTTCCCGAAAAGGGCGACTGGCTATCTTATCGCAGGGGGCGCATGCCTTAAGCGCTTTTACTTAATGCGCTGTCGTTCCGCCGTGAGCAGCGGAAATGCTCGAAAAAAAATGTCAAATTAAGAACGAGTTAACCTTCATTAATAGCGTTTATCTGATAGTCGGTCGACCAACAACTTCGGAAACGAATTCCAAAGTGTCGTTAATCATTAATTTCACGTTCTACGAATCAACGAAAAACAAGCAAAAGTGTAGCTGAACATTCTGTAAGAATTTTGTCCTTTTAAAATTTAACAAAATTCTTTCAATACCCAAATATCCACTGGTTAATTCCCTAATGAAATTAATTATCATCTTAAAATATTTTGACTACCACGATCGAATAGATGATTCACCTCACATTCTCCATTTGCATTTCGTGTTTTGACTGCACATCTTCACCGTTTCGTTTCTCAAACAAGAATAACAATAAAAAAGCCCAAAATTTAAATAACAAAGCGCGCTTTCTTCGCTCGTTAAACGCAACGCATCGAGCTTAATTAATTTCGGTGGAGCAGCAGCAGCAGCTTTAATGCGCGCGGCCGTTGTATCATCAAAAACGAGCGAGCGGTGTAAAAACACGAGCGTCGCTTCCACTAAACTGGACAAATGAATAATTTGACATTGGGCATAAACGCAGCACCTGTCTGGATATTTGGTGCAACATTAAAAAAAAGGTGACGTTTATTACACCATGCGTTAATATTTATCGTTACTCGCATAATTGAATTTTTTTCAATTTGAATTCATAGAAAGAAATCTCTCAACGTTTACCTGGAAAATTGATGGCTTAATCTCTTAAAATATTTGTACATAAATTTCCGCACTACTTCATGAATTAAAATACGTAAGCATTCTTCGCGTCTCTAAGGGATGTTGTTTGTGATAGATGCGGTCAGCTGTCTATGAATTATGCATGACGCAACCAACCAACCTGCATCAACTTTTCCGAGCGCAAATCAAAGTTTTGCTTACAGGTGCTTAGCAACGTTAGAAAACTTAAATTTCCCTACCGCAGCACAGCTAAACACAGGTCGAGCATAAATTAAATCAATAATTACGACCACTTTTCAGGTAGGCCGAGAGAGAATCTTCACCTTCGTCTTTCTCTCCGCCAAGTGTTTCTTGTTTTGTTCGATTGCCATAGCAACGCACAGCTATAAATTCAAGTCGTCTAACAGTATTAAATACTAGTCGGTAAATTAAAGTGTTCCATTCTAGTAGAATAATCAAGTTCAAAGTTTGTCATAGCTTTATTTGTTGCTTGCCTACTTTGCGTGCGAGTGTGCTTTATACCCAACATGAATATGATCTATGTGCGTGCGCGTGTATGTGAATAATTTGATAGGTGAGCATGTGTGCGATACGCATTAAGTGCACACGCCTGTTGTATATCTATGAATAATTTAAGCAGTTTGCTATATTTGCCCATCACGCTCTGCGTATGCGTGTGGGGGCGGCGAAGCAAGGGAGGCGGCAATGTATGGTTCGCGACACCCCGTGATTAATCTCAAAATTACATGATTCACAACATTTCCAGCAATGCGTGGATGCCACTTATAAATGGATTAAATTTAATAGCTCTTCTGCTTATTCACCTCATTTTTCTGCTTTATCTAATGTTGTAAAGCATTTCAATTCAATTCGTTTTTCATATTACGCCATTTCCCTCGTGTTTTACAGTTTTTACACGTCGGCGCGAACGCGCCTCGCATAGTTGGAAATATTTTAAAACGCAAACAAGCGCGCGAGTAAAATAAATTAAATGTTATTCAAATGTTGAACAAAAATGAACAAATTATATTGCGGCGATTTGCGCATTTCATGTGTGTGCATACGCGCCTGCCGTTAAAACACGTTTTCCGAGCGTTTCGCGCTTTTCCGGAACATGAACAGCGGTTGCAATCATTTTGTATTGTCAGGGATGAAAAACCTCGAATGCAATGGCGAAACTTTAAAAATGTATAAATTTAATTAAATTATGTTCGTGCACTAACGATGTAAAAGCGTGAAAAGTTTGCATGTTTCTTCAAATAACATTTAAAAATAAAATGCTCCCAACCCCCAAACAACATTCAATATTGAAATAAGTTTTGTTCCTTTAATTATAGCAAAACTACCCTCGAAATAGTTGCTGAAAATTGGGGGGCAAATGGCACGAGTCATGAATAATTGCATTGCTGTGCAATCGTTCGTTTATCTATTCAGCATTTAAATAGATAGACACAAATTTCTATTTTAAGCAGCTTTACGTAAACGAAAGCGAAATGGGAAAATTGCAATGCTGCTGCAGCGAAATGAAGTGAAACCCCCAAAAATTCTTCTAAGCATTGAGCGCGAGCTGCATTTGTCTTTCGCTTGAATACAAACGATGGTGAGGAGAAGCACGACAGACAGAAGCACGTCCGCAATGTTGGCGAATTGTGCGGGCGTAAAAACGACGATGCGCGCGCTCTCGACTGCCGACTACTGATAACTTTTTATTTCTTCGCTTTTTCGCGACGCGCTCCGCTTTTCCGCCACCCACCATCACTCTACATGTGTGCGTCGCACCGCTTTTTATATACAAAGTGTGCGCGCAAAACAAACCGAATGTCCTTGCGAATTTGCTGCTTTATGTGTGCGTAATGGAGACGAAGTGGAAAAGTGCAAATCCAGTCTCCGCGCTCTCCATCTTTTCTCGTTCTGCGTCGGCGGATATAAATCTTAAATGGCATACGCACTCGCTGCCCCCATGTTTGCCGGCGTCGCCACCAGCTGAGTGGTGGCGACTTGAATATGGCCTTCTTGTTTTTCCGCCTCGTGCGATACATTTATCCGTTTTGTTACACACATAGATTTGCCAAATGTGATATCGAATGGTTATTGATATTGGATGATAACATTTTTGCTCTTTTCCTCCCCCTATTCACTTACAGGATGTCTCAGAATGTACCCAAATACTTTTAGTCATGGCCAAATTCCTCAACGTCGATTAAAAGTTAATGAGAAATAATGAACGCCCCATAAAAACTTTGAAAAAATGCGCCATTTGCGGTTTTAAACGCGAAGCAGAAAAAATGTAACGGAGCGCATTAAAACAACGACACGTAACATGTTTCCATACCCATTAGCGACGCGTCTTGATGGCAAGACATTTTTAATAAAACAAAAGCATTTGACTCGAGAGAGCGACTCGACTCGGCGCATAAGAAAATACATGTAACCGGGGATGATGTGACGGAACCGAGTCGTCGTGCTTCTTCGCACGAGCGCGGCAAAGATTGGCTACGAAAACGAGGAACAATGAAAAATTTCCTGCTGCATTATAAATGCAGAAGGTCGTCGTTTATTATAAACGACTTTTATTCCATCGCATAAATCATTTCTTCGCCGCGTGCACTCTAAACTTTGCTCAAGAAGAGCGGCTCCATTCCATTTTCGCGCAGGAAGCTCAAAGGTGGACGAAACTAAACTAGACTCTGCACTCGCAACAATTCGCACATCTTACACAGTTTCGTTTGGCTTTTGCACTAATTACGAATGCGCGCGGACAAAGCGCACTTAAAGGTCTTCTGCCTGCTCGATGGATGATATTGTAATATTGTTTCGCATGGTTTGGCGGACGCAAGACAAAAACTCATCATGCGCGAACAAGCAGAGTGCGGCTGATGGCTGCCTGGCGGTTGACATTTTCTTCTTCGCGAGCAGCAGCACCACCGCCAAGCAAGTAGAGAAATGACAATGACATGGGTATTTTGAAAACTTTACGATGTTGTTCGTTCCTCTTTTGCCGTGCTTGCTACTGTTCACCCGCTTGACAGCGTGTCGCGACCATTTTACCATTATTTTCAACCAAGACGAGCGCGCGAGCAGTGCCTTGTTAATTATTTATCCTGCGCCCGTTACGTTACTTGAACGCCTCGCCTCGCCTCGCCTCGCCGCTCTTAAAGGACAAGATTTCCTCGCAAAAGGGTAATGCTTCTAATTTAAAATGTCAATGATATCATTAATAAGATTTGCTTTAAAATATCAAGTAAAAAAATCTCTCTTCGCAGAATTGAATTGCGCCCCGACGTGTATTTGATCATACGAAGAGCAACATTCAGCTGTCATTAATGATTAGACGTTGTGCTCGAAGCGAAATATGCGGAAACCGGAAATTGAATTTAAACGAATCGCAGAACAAGTCACAAACTGTAACGAGACGGACGGCATGCCACCCTCGATGCTTTTTTACGTTTTCAATATTCGTTTGTTTCCAGAGGGCACAAAAACTGACTACCCTTAAAGATGATTTCATTGAATAGATAAAAACCGTCAAAGAAACAACGCAACAAAAACGCACAAATATTGCTTAAACTAGAGTAAAACGTGAATTACTCCGAATAATAAATGTTGAAAGCTGTTAATGCACGTGCCCTAAAGGTCTCAAGTCATAACCAGGTGGTTGGCTCAGTAAGATATCAAGTCATAACTTAAAATGGTGTGGTCGCACAATCAACGCAGTCATCCATCCCATTCAGCCGAAAGATGAGAGCGGCAAATTAATGTTGTAATTAATTTTTCGAATGCATTATTGCCGTGCTTGATGGACGCCCGCCCGGGGAAGGATACAACTGCGCCGCTTGCGTCGGCGGGACGTTCACGTTTCCCTTTACGCCGCATGCCATGCCAGCCATGGATATTGTTTCGTCATTCCGCATTGCCGGGGGTGAGACAAAAGGTGGCATGCGATTGCCCACCAACCACCGAGGGTAATCGCATACAAAAGAACTACAATGACTTATTGCAAAGCGCGATTCTTAGCAGACGAAGAAATGATATAGAAAGAATGACGAACACAATGATGAATGAATTCGACCACGGTGTGGTAAACGGCGCAAAAGAGTTTCATTTCATTTTTCATTCGCTGGGGTTAAATGCGATTAAAATGCGTGTAATGCGTTTGGGGGCATTCATTAAATTCGAATGGATATTTCGGGGACGACGATTAGCACAGGCAAGACGAACGCGAGAGGCGCAGCAGATGTCTTCGAAATCAGCGCGAGACGAAAGGACAATGCCATTCGGCGGTTTAATTTGATCGAAATCGACGTGAATTGTGCATGAACACATGTTCCATGAACCGACCTGCCATCATCGTCGCCGGTCGTAATTTGTCGCAATTCAATAGTTGATTAATTCCGTCGGCCCGCAATGGATGTAATTATATTTGGAGCTATTCCTAATCCAATTTGCACCTAGTGCCTCTGCCGTGCAGGACGCGGCCGCGCAAGAATACGCTATGCGCTTGTCTCGCATCCATCCCTCATCCCTCTATCAGGTATGTGCATACATCTACAAGTTTGTACACTTGGCAAAGCCCTTTACGGGCGCAATTGCATTTACAGAGAGGGCGCGCGACCCGTGTGTATGAATAGCAGCGCGACCAACAATCATATGCTAATATACATTGGGATGACATGAATAAACATGTTTTAGTTTTGACCCCGTTGTGTGTTAACTCCCTTCTAAACATTTCACAACAAATGAATGAATGTTTAATGTAGACAAGCTTCTTCAGGGATGAATTGTTCTTATAGTTCAATTCATTGTCAAATGATGTTTAACGAGTAGAATTTTCGGTAATCCGTACCTATTTTGTTGATGTTTTTTTGATAAATATATTAAATATTTATGTGATTTTTTATATTGACAGGCTGACTAGTTTATTGACATTCTATTGTTCCTCTATCACAAAAGAATAGAAAATCGAAAAGCAAATAAGTGGAAAGAATTGAAATAAAATAAAATAAAAAATGTCATGATTGTCGGCGCTATTGTATTCTTGTCGAATGATTGATGATATTTTTTTGGCGTGCAAATGCCGCGTTATATATATATATAAAAAGTGCTCATCTATCTATTTATTTGTATGCTTATATTGCACAAACAAGTGATATCATCGATACAAACTGCCTGCCAATTGTGCACAATTTGGATATTATTTGTAAACTGAAAATTACCGAGTGACCAAATAACTTTTAAATTCCTTATTCCCCAAGCATATTCCCTAATTTCGCAAAACTCTTTGTACATTGACATTGAAACACTTATCTCTATCACTGATTCTGATTTTGCAATTGTAAATAATGGCCATGTAGGTACTATTTTGTAATTTATATAATGTCAATGTTGAATTGATAACGATTTTTGCAGTGTCAACATTCCTCATTACACATGGTGTTTAAATTAAATCACCATCCAAGATCTATTTTTGCAAACAAACACCCAATATGGTGTATCCAATGATAAAATATTTATTGAGAATTAATGAGCGCATGCCGAATAGAGCGACAATGATACGGAATTCAATACGAATCGATTTCACCCTTATTTATATGCAAACGGTTAGCTTGCTTTTGCCCTCGTTGAATGTGTGTCGTGATTGTTTATCGCAAATTGTACGGGTCATGAAAAATAATGCCGAATAATAATGGGGAAAAAGTGCGTTTGTAATTTTTGTGTTGCAGACGACGAGCCTAGACGGGAGGAGGGTGAATGGTCCGAATAAAATTTGCAAGGTGCGTGTGATGCAGACAATAGCCGCATAAATAGACTGATTGTCGCCCTTTGGTCATGCGGAGCGACATCAACAATGCTTTCATTGTTCCGTTGTGGATTCTCCCGTGCGCGCACCGCTTCAAAAGGCGAAATTGTTGGCGTATGCGCGCCTTTACGATGCAACAACAATAATATAACGGTGGTGGCTACCGGCGCGCCGGGGTGCACAATGTGATGCTGCAATTCGGCTGCTGTGCGCCGCAGACAATGTTCTTTGGGGACTACTTTCCTACCCGCTTTGTCTCATTCCCCAAGGAACACCTTAGCATGTGTGCTGCTGCCACTCCTATTCACTATCAAAGTTTTTGCAACTTGCATTTGCATCGCATTCAGACACACACAAAGTCGTCAGTCTTGATATAAAAAAAAAATTGATAGAAAAAGAACGCAATTTGCTCATGTTAAAATAAGGTTAGCATTTAAATTGCTCCAATGGTTGTGTGTGCGCGCGCGTATTTTGTCGTTATTAATTTGCGCATTTACATGCGAGGCACGCACGCGTCCCCCGAAATTAATGCGGATGTATCCTCGCCGGGAAGGACAAGAAGGCGAAGAAAAAGTGGAAGGCGCAAAAACAAAAACGTACGATCCACTTAACGTCATATTTCGGCGCTTCGCATACAAGATTGGGATTGTTGCTCGTGTTCGTCGTTGTCGCACGAGCGAGGATGAAGGATATTGTTCGTGTCGTCTTGTTTTAGCGTTTTAATGCTCGTGTTGGGGGGGGGGGGCGCACAACACTGAGCAACAACGACGACGACGACGATGAAGAAGAAAAAGAAGAAAAACGATGGCTTTTTGCATGTGGGAGGTTCAATGAAGAACACAGAGAGAGTGCCTGCTTGCAGGACTTGCCACGTCCTGGGAATTGACACAGAGCAAAAGAAGCATCATGCGTGTCACTTCTTGAACTATGTTGTACACAATTGCAACAAGGACAAAAAAAGGACCACTTTTCGGATGATGGCAAATGAACTCGGACGTGAATGTAATGTCACAAGACACCCATAATTCCCAGCACAAAAAAGTCGCGGTTGACAACAAGGGGATGTTTGAAAACTTTCCCTTAGACTCAGTTATCATGAAATGAAATTATTAATTACCCAAAGTAAATATGCAAACGCGTGATTGTCTGCTTCGAAAGTTAATTAATACAACAGGAAAATGTATCGTGTATAGAAGCAATCGAAATTCACCCCCCCGAAACCGAAATTATTTCTTGTAGAAATAGGCATGTAACACGAAATGGAATTGCATCGATTCGTAATACGCAATAGCATTCTTAATTGGCCAACTTAAAATCCATTAGAGTAACACGACGCACACGAAACGTGGTATAGAGATGTCGCGTGTTTCGAACGCATTTGCGTTTCGATTCATGTACTTTCAACGCCCACGCGAAACGCAAGACAAAAAGCCGTCGTGTTTTATGTAGCTGTATTTCACGCAGGGAAAAAATATCCGAGGCGAGCATGCACAATATTATAATAAATTGTCCACTCACCAATGATGATTAAATGCACTCGCAATGTCTCTCACTCTTTAAATGCGACGGCGACGGCGGCTGCATCTGTAAAGCAGAAAAGAAATGAATTAAATGGAATGAAAATGGAATTCAGTTAGGCTTCAAGTACGGAGATCTCTTATTGCTTGAGCACCGTTTTTTTTCTTCTTCTCTCTGTTACATTCGCTTTACGCTTTAATAATATATGTGTAGCAAGCAGCGTTGGATTATTATACTAATGCTCAAAAAGCGTATTATGCATCATGCTTTTACATATTTAATACTAATATTATTTCTCACTATAAATGGCAGTGCAATAATAATGAAAGCTTTTTTATTTCATTTGTGTCTTCGTTTTCCAACCGCTTTTTATTGTACTCACAGTGTTTTTATGCATTTAGTAGTAATGTTGTTTTTTATAAATAGTCGTTCGTTGTTCCTGACAATTTATTATTATTCCCATTATTGATCTTCTTCCACGTTATAGTAAAATAATCATAATAATCATTATGAAATAAAATTTACCGCATAATAAAATAAAGTTTATTACTTTCAACGGAATATTAATTAATTTTCTAAATTTTATATTACTTATTTAAAATATTTAATATTACGCATGCCGAATATCTTTTGTCTTTCCCATTTATTTGATTATGCGCGTAAAACATTGATAAATTATACGGAAATGAAGTTGTAACATGCACTGTGCGTTATTTTGTGTACGGTGCTTTATTACAAACATTTGCTAACAAGAAAACAACGCGGAGAACACACGCCATGTGTGGAAATAGTAATTAAGTTGTGATTCAAGGTGTCGCCGGTACATTACGAACGACACCATAAAAACCCTTTGGTAATTAGTTCACTTGTTACGTGACTTGGAAAATAGCGCAATACGCATTGCAATTATGTAGCGTAATAAATCTTTTTCCTATCAAATACGAATTAATATTTTGTTCTCGCCAAATTACAACGAAAGTAATTATTTTTCATATTCCTTTCGCACAACAATTCCTGGGTCATGTGTTTGTGGGGGATTCCCCTTAAACAAAAACTCGTTATACGATATGTATGTAGTATTAAGCAAAACATAAACATTCAAGGGCTTAGACGATAACAACGCATGCATTCCATATCTGTTGTAGTATGGCATTAATGTGCATTTATCTCGTAGTGCAAGTACTGTTTCGAAAAGCAGCATATGCATGCGCTTGCAATAGAATTCTAGTTAAAGCCTTCCTCTTTGCATTTAGTTTGGGGGTTCGCTAAACTGTTTTACAAGCGTACTACTCTCGCACAGCACAGAGTCTCTCTACACTTTGCGCTGCCCCCGACACCGCCGTCGCCGCCGCCTTGCACAAACTTGCGTTCGCCATATCACATACATGCATGGATAGTGCATTGTTCGAACAGGCAAATACGCGTAATTGCAATCGCGCTGTTCAACACGATGATGCAAAGATGCTGCTGCGCACTCGAATGACAATGCGGAATGCCAAATGAATTCGAATTGTTTAATTAATTGTGTGTCAAATACAATTCCAACTTGACTCGCAAGATTAGACCAACTTTATGAATTCATGTTTAATGACTGTGTTTCGTTAATAAATTGTTTAACAATTCCAATAACCGACAACTTAATGCCATCGCCTAAAATTCGCTGCATTTTACATATCTTAAGTAACTTTGCGCTGAAATATTGAAACTCTGCGAAAATTCGATGAATGCAATGCACTTAACCGTGTTGCATCCTGCGCCCGAGTAATAAATAATTAATGCGAAACACATTTAGCGCTAATTAGCGAACGCAATGAGTGCGGTCAGAGGAGAGAGAGAAGCTGGCACGGCGAGAACGCTCTTAAGTATTCAACCGCATTTTAACTGCACTTCCCGCCAGTGCTGCTGCTGCTGCTGCGAAACAATGCGCTTAATCACTTAAAATGTGTAAATTTAATGTGCGCATAATAAGCACACGAAAAACATGCATGCGCTCTTCGCTCGCTCCTTTGCTTATTTAGTGAATCATTTACAAGTCGCAAATTATCTTTGCGCAATATAACCACCGAGCGCATACCATTGCCAATCTAATAATAGCAATAAGCGTAAATAATTTGTATTGACCGTGTGCGCAATAATTGCACAACTATTACCACTAATTGCACGTTTACGTCGCGCGCCGAGGTGCGTTAATGAATGCGTATGGGAAGTTCGGAGGACGTTTTGAAAAATGGGGAAACTCATTAAGAAGTAGGATAAGCACACGGTGGCGCACCGAACGATCTGTGCATGAACAAAAAGCTTAGGGGGGCAAAGGGCGACCAACCATCGCAAGTGTGTAATAAACGCAGCCAAATTGCCGCTCGTATAAATCTATAACACAAGTCGTTTTTGAATTATTGCTGCTCGTTGCGTGTGCGTTAAATGCGTGTAAATATTTAATACGACATGTAAAGTATGTATGCATATTTATTGCGCAAGTGTGTGCGATGTGCGTGTGTGTGTGCATGGGTGGAAGAAGAGACTGTTTGGCTCGTAATAGCTCGTTTCAGTAATTAGTATAATTAGGATTGGAAGTTGGTCGATTTTACATGCGCGACTAATAAAATGTAAATGCGCGCCGCGTACATGTGTTGCGCCCTCGTGTAAAGCGAACGCTTAATGAGATTTTGCATGTTTCGCGTCTCGGCTTACTCAAAACTCGAGTGCAACGCAGACGCGCGAAGCCCTAGGTAATATTAGGAAGCCATTGAAATAAATCAATTCAATCATGGATTAAATAATGTTCTTCTAGAAGCAAACAAAAAACAACTACTTTCTCATTTGAAATCAAATTCTACAATCAACTTTTTACTTTTCCCGTTAAGCAGTAATGCGCCGTGAACACGAATATTTCAATTTTTTTCTATGTTAGCTCATACTTTGCAGAATTATAACAATTACGGTGAGCAGAGAATAAGAAATAACGAAAAAATCCCAGAGTTGACTGTTCGTGTCCGCGAATAACTGGGAAAACTCGGGGGGTGATTGTCCTGCACGTAAAGTCGATATTAATGTTGCATTTGTCATTCGCGTAGTGAGCAGGGCTTTGCCAAAGAAAAATTCACCCTTTAACTTCCTCGAACATTTTTATGCCACGTAACAAACACACAACTTTTTTCCACCGCCGCGGCGCGCCGCCTTTTTCGTGGAACGTGCAACGATCAGACGTAATGCACAAACGCATTAAGCTTTATTCCAATTCCAATTGAACTTGCATTCTGCAAAAAACGAGCACACACACGCGTACGTAGCCGTATTCACTTGTTGAGAGCGTACTGAGTGCGTGGGCGGTGGGCGTAATTTAAAAAATAGTACGGTAATTTCGTCTGAAAGAAATTCTCAAGCGTGTGCAATGAAGTAATCAACTTATTTCCATATATGTAAGAACAATTGGAACTTTATAATCTCAACTCTTTCTCGAATGTAAAGCAGCAGCAAGTTGGTTAATAAAAATACGTTTTGTGCGAAGAGCACACAAAGCCAATAAAATATTGAAAAGACAGTGCAGCACAGTGCACAACAAAGAGAGGAGAGAACAATGAATAATGATTTATTTGTTTGTGTATCATTTCGTATGCAAACGTGAATATAATCGGCGCTGATTATTTGATTATTTTGATTATTTAACGACCACCTACACGCGAAATGAATGAATGCAACAACTCTACCAACTCGGGCCAATGTTCCCTCTGTTTTCTGCTTCGTTCCTAATCATTAAACCATTCTTAAATCGTATACTGAATGACTTGTTTCTGCTTTTATATTTTACCTGCCACTGATATAATTTCTTCCGCTTACTGAATGTTCAAATAACCACATCAACTAAATGCACACCCAGAACTTAATAAAGAAATCTCATAAGAAAACACTCTGTAGTCAAAAGAAGAATAGCAGAAAATCGAGTAGGGTGATTTCTACAATTGTATTATGTATGAATTAAGTGCGTTATAACTATGCACATTATAAACACATTATGCTAAATAAATTTCTTTGCCTCCTTCTTAACGGACACAACATCAATTAATTCATTAAATTTCAGCGTGAAAAAATCATCGTAAATTAATCCAATCTATTAATTTCCTCGGAAATGTAATCAAAAAGCAATTAGAACTCATATGTCATTATTTGAAAGAAGAAGAAAAAAAGCAACTTTTTCAATCGCTTTGGACTAGTCCAGGTGAAATTCAAAAGAAGCTATTACTATCAACTATTATAGCAAAGAAAATGATTTTCCTTGATGAATTCCAGCATATTGAAGCTGTTGTCACGGCTGATTAAAACCTCTTTAAGGCTACAATTTCTTCACGGTTATCATCAGTTGCAAGTTGCCTCTTCAGCTCTCTGACGCATACAATGATGAAAAAGAAGAAGACGCACGAGAGCCAGCCGGGAAGAAGTCAAAGAAAGAGCAAGCAACCTGTTTGAATTCCTGTTTTTTACTCTTACGCGCGCACGCTCATCCTCATATCAAAGAATACCTTTTGGTCATTATAATGCAATAATAACAATGCGTGCGTTTTGCAACGCTCGGTATACATAAAGGCCATTCATTTATAACGCGAAGCCATTAAACTTTTATAAAATGCCTCGTTTTCGATTTATTTCCACTGCATTCCGTCATTGTGCCGCATCGCGCGCAAAGAGGAGAGGAGAGGAAGAGAAGAGGTCAATAATAAATATGTGTGAACATCGTCATGAGACGAATAAAAACGTATAAAAATCCAGCTGCTTTCGTCTTCGTTTTTTCCCAAATGCATTAAATGATTTAATGTACAAATTTCATGGATTTCATAGCCTGAATCGCGACCAAGGTCAAAATTATGTCAACTCATCCTCATCCTCAGCCTTAACGCAAGAACACGCTTCAATTTTATGTTAAATTCCCAATGCGATCGTCATTAATAAACTCGTTGCAAGTATGAATTTCTTAAGCGCAACGCAGGTACTTACGTACGTTCGTATATTAATTAGGAATTTAGGGTGCATTGCTGATAAGCTCCGAGTCATTGCGCAATTAATTTTCATATTTCATCAGGTTAACGACGACAATGAAGCGCACTGAACATTTTTCTTTTTCCTTCGTCGTTTTGTATTCCCTTTGGCCACACTCAATGCATGAATAGTGCATCAGCAAGGCAGGCAAAGCAGGATGACGAGGCACTTTTTGCGCCATCCTCTCCTCCATCATCGGTGCATCAGCAGGTCGAGCATTTACGAAAGCTCCTTTCATCTTTTGATATATTAATTTCTCGGTTAATTGCCCAGTCAATCTAATTATTATTGTATAATGCATTGGGGGGGCCAGTTGAAAGCGCGCGAATACATGCAAAATAAACGAATAAAAACTTGATTACAAAGTGTGTTCCGCTCGCTCCGTTCGTTCACTGCCAACTTTGCCGCGTTATTTTACACGTTCTCGCCTTCTTACAACATTCAGTGTATGGCAAAAACGTCCAGCCGTTTGATTTATTATCAACGCCATTAGTCGATCAAAACGGCTCTAAAAGACTTATTGAGCTGCTTTTTGTTTCTGTTGCATGAATGCAGCCTGCAGGCCCGCCAGCGCTTTGTACGCGTGCATTCGCTGGCGCATGCGAAATAATTTCAGCGACATAAAACGCAAAACTTTTCCACCTAATTGACAAATTGCTTAAAAGTCTCTCGTGCTTTTTCATTTGCGAAAGGACGAGAGGACGCGCGCTTCCGGTGCCAAGGACGAGCAAGACAAGCGGTTAGTTAGGATTCATTAGGAACCCTTTGTGGCCTGAATGCGACATGCTGAACCGCCAAGTTTCAGCCAAGAGCAGCCAATTCCGCTGGCGCACTTCTTGGACCCTCTCATCCGACCGCCTCCGCTGGTGGCTGTCAATGCGGATGTCAATTTCTCGGTTCCCGTGGCGATTGAGTAGATAGAGATAAATGATAAGCGCTACACACTCGCATCGTGTGCGAGATATTTTGATGAATTACAATTGATACAGGCCTAATGTACGTAATCCATTGTTATCAGGGGCTGACGGATAAAGTTTAAAACTTTCTTCTTACGTCTTGCGAAGCGATTCAGTGTATTACTATTGATGCGTTATTTTATTCTTTCAATCATTTCCTTTCCGATATGGATGGAAAACACATTCATGCCCCCCAATTTGCATTTCACTTTTGCATAATCGGGACCGCTTCTCGCCCAGTTCAATATTCTCGGATTGCATCGAATGTTATATAATAAAAACAAATTTATTGAAAGTGTTTGCCTGTTTATATGCAGATTCACCCCCCACGAATTCGATGGTCGGCCGCCCGCCTTCGTTCAATCTCTATTCGCATGCATGAATTTTAGGGGAGCACTTTTCCCGGTCATTTTTACACCGAGTGTTTGCTAGCTTTCTTGCTCTGATTCTAAGATTCAACTCGATTTCGCCAAAGTATTAATCTAAAATGTTTGTTGCTATTGCGAGTGGAAAATCCCCATTTTTGTAACGTGGATTTTTTGTGCTTTAAAGTGATAAATCATGAAGGAAGGGCTGATTTTATCCAAGGGCTATATCGACGCATTGCGTGGGCAAAACGGGAGGGAGAAGACGCATTCGCGTAATAAATTTCGTTATCTAAGATTAGTTTATTTGTTGGAAAAATCGCGATACGCACTATACGTGCATAAAGAATAAAGAAAGTGTAATGGAACGTCAATTTCTTTTCGTACTTTTTCTCAAGTTTATAAGAATTGATGCACATATGTATTTTTTACACCCTCAATGCGAAATTTATCCCTCCAAGATGTTCAATACCTTCATCTTCAACTCAATTCTTTGCAATTAACATAACTTTTTAGTTTTCAAATTAATAAAAGCAAATTAAGTGAGGTAATAAATTTTAAAACTTTACAAGAAATATCATAATGCCCCCCCAAAAGAAATGGAAAGCACATAAATATGAAAATGCATAAATATTCGAAAAACATGCATGCGTATGAGGAATGTGGCTCAGAAAGAGGCGCACAAAACAATAACGAAATGGGAAAATAATAAAAACTTTCAATTTATGACCGTGTTTCGCCCGTTTTTTCATCCCTTTTGCGTGCACCTTCATCTTCCCGAGCAATCCGTGTATTATTCAAAGCGCGTCTCTTATTTTTTAATTTTCCCATGCCGAATTCCTTTATTTTTCTTCCTGTTGTGCATGTTGTTTGCTTTTTCTTGATGTATGGCTTGCTGCCACGTGCCGTCTTAAAATTGCCTTTTTGTATTCGCATATCAAACAAATTGTTTGCGTATCTAAAGATTCGCGTAGAAACATTTAATAATAAGAATAAACATTTTCGTTTAGATCAATAACAGCAGCGCATTGCTTCAATTATTTGCGCGCTTGTGCTGCGCGTAAAATTTAGAAAAATGTCCATCAGCCCGAAAAGGAAATGAAATGCAAATGTATTTTTTAAGAGCGTCATGGCCTTCTTCTTCGCTCGTGCTCTTCGAGTGCAATATAATTAAATTAGCTTAGTTAACCTTTCCTCCCCGACTTATTATCCGGCCAAGTACACGTTCGTTAAGTAGATCAACGACTCGTGCCGGGGCGCGTCTCATTTTCGCCCAGGCTGTGATACACTTTTTCCACAGCCGCCGCTACCGCTGCCGCCGCCGCCGCCATCGTCATCGTCGTCGTCGCCTTTGCATTTTCCAAATTAAAAACTATAAAAGTAGCGCGCTCCGAACACAAAGTCACTCTCTTTTCGCCCATAAACTCGCCTCGTTGCCTGTTATGGGCTCGAACCTAACACTGCATTGAATTTGCTGCTTTTCTACACGCTTCACAAGTTTTAAATCAATTGATGATCCTGAACAAAAATTCTCCGTTGTTCTTTTTTCCCCTTTTAACCGGAAATTCATTCAATTTCACCTACTACCTACTTAATTGCCTAATTTTTCGCTTGATTCTCAATCATTTATAATTAAATACCATGAAAATATTTCATTATTTTATTTCCTTTCGTATCATTAACCATTTTTCTTTCCTAATTTCGCAATCGTGTAATCTATTCAAGTACTAATTTTAAAAAAATAAATAGGTACATTATATCACATTTTCCTAATTGCTGTCTCTTCCTACTATAATTTCCTCGTTCGATTGAAAAAATACTGTCGTGTAATCTTAACAATAATAGCAAATACATCGCATGCACTTGGTCATTGATTCACTTACTCACTCGATGGAAACTGAAGCAAAGTCAGGATACAAACATGAGCAGAGTTTATCGAATATAAATGAACGAATGTGCAACCGGCTCGAACGCGCGCGCTCCGAGTAATAACAGTACAAGGGTGAAATGTGCAAGTAATTCGACAAACATTACTTTTATCTAATGCCATCAAACGAATTACGTGTGCAGACATCCGACATGTGTATAAAGTATGAATTTACGAGCACGTATGATGAGTCCACAAGTCTCGAGCGAAATAAAATATGCTGCTTTCGCTGATAATAGTCACTCTCCGCTGAGAAAGTGAGCTGCAGACGGCTCTGTCCATCATTACGCTCGTGAATTATTGATGCGCAATGACTAAGACAACCAGCCAGCCAGCTAATAATCAATGCAACGCCGAACGCAAAATTCAATTTCATATTCGCACTTTTAATGTACCTACTTGAATAACGCAGGGCGCAAAGTTATAACGATATTAAATATAAATTGCTCCTTGATGGCAAAGTTTCCTCTAAGTGAATTTGATATTCTTTTACTTTATTTCACCTCGGGAAAAAGATTGAAAATCCATTATCTTCTTCTAATCATACACAAACTTTTCCGATTTCCAACAAGTTGGTAAATTATTTAGCAGGTACAAATTAAAATTACTCTCAATCTATTAACGCAAGCAACAAAAACAATTGTTAAGTGCGGAAGACGAATGCGTATGAGAACAGAGAATGCAGCTTAGAGCAATGAGCTTTGTAAGAAATAAGTCGAAAACAAAAGACAGGCAGGCGATGCTTAAAAAGTGTAGAAGCATTCTTTAATAAAGCATAATAAGAGCGCGTCATTGTTTTCTTCGATATATTTGTGCGGTTGGCGTAAGTTGAGTTAGCTTAAGGAGGAACACCTCAATGTCTTTGAATGCGCGTGGAGTGCGCTGTTAATTAGTTCGCAAAGAACAATAAAGCAATCATCTGATTCAGTGATTCGTGTAAATGCTTCACATTTCTTTTCCACCTTTTTTCCGCCTGTTGTTGAACATCAACTGAAACAACGAAAATTCTTACCGGAAAAGAATTTTATTTTTTCACGAAACAACCAAAAACTAAAGAAACTTTCTCTCATTGTCATTCAACTTCTTATATCCGCTTTCCTTAAATTTCTTATGCAATTATCATTATCGCTTGTTATTTATTATTAAGTACCTACTTTGAGTATTTCTAATCGCTTGAAAACGTAAGCAAACCAAATGAGCAAAGTGAATTTCACGAGAATTCGGCTAAACCACTGAAAGACAATTGCATTTCGCGTTGCATATCGGCGAGCGTATTAAATTATGAAGACAGTGACAACGCCAATGACAGGGCTTAATGCACATGCATGCATGGCGACAACGCTGGCGGCGGTGGCGGCGTACGCTGTACGTTTGGTTAATGAAGCGTGAAAGGGCATGTTGCGCAATAACACTCGTCGTTGCCGTTGTCGTCTTTGGTACTTATTTGGCGCGTTGGAATCGTCGTCGTCGTCGTTGTCGTCTTACTGTATGAAACACGTACGTAATTCACGCTCGATGCGTGTGCAATCAGACAATGCGCCGCTAATTCCCAAGAATTGACAATAATGGAATTCCGTCGAGGATTATCCAAGCTCGCGAGCGCGCACACACGCGTAATTATATGCGATTTCTCTAATAGCGACTTAGCGCATTGGCATGCACATGCGCCGCACATCAGCATATAAGTGGCTTGTAAATGCGCTGTCGATGATGATGCTGTTGCTGATCACACATACCGCACGCATTCGCATTCGCTTTCGCCTTTTGCTCGCAATGCCATTAAATTCAATTACATTCAATCGCCGATTGCGAGCGCCGCGCGCTTAAAACGCAATACGAATTCAATTCGTAGGTACATACTAATCAAACAACCAACGCTCCAACTCAACTCTCAACATCATCGTCGTCGTCGTCGTGCACCACGTCTTAGTGCATAATAAAGTCGTCATTTTTCATAAACAACCAATTACTATTTATAATTCCATACAATTATCATCTTAAATTTTATTCGCAATCGCTTGCTTGCTAGCGGCTTGCCAACTATTAAAATCTAGCAAGTCATTATTCGGTGGGGTGGGAAAACCGCGGCCATTAAGAATTAAACATCTTGCAATTGGACTGAATGCGCTGCAATGCACAGTATAATAATAGTGAGTGAGTAATATAATAGATAGGCCATGAAAAACACTCCGCCCTACAAGTTCCGCTCCGGCGCAAGCGACTTCCGCCTCGTGTCAAAATTAATAGAGCGTTTTTATGCTTTTATCGCGCCGAAAACGTGCAAGGGGGCTGGATTGTTGGATTATTGTGACGTCCAGCACGATGATTATTTCGTCATTATTATCATTATCATTACAACGGATTCGTTGACGCAGGGGGATGTTTAATGCTCAATCATTAATAAATATTTTCTCTCGCACCACAAATACATTCTCTCCACGGACAAATTAATTTCTCATTTCTTTTTCGGTGCGCACGTTGTAATTGAAAAACGCGCATTTCAACTTTGTGCAAGATTAGGTAAAAAATCTTAATATTTAATGTGCGAAAACCAGTCTCTAGTGGAAAATGCAGGAAGCACATTGTGAGATAATATTTACGCTGAGGTTTTTCCGCGCGTGTGGGATTACGAGTGGAAAGCTTTAGACGTTGTTTTCACGCGGAAAAATGTTTAAGTGCCCGCGCTACGCGCTCAAGTACTTCATCAGACTAAATTGAAAAGTAACACAGTAATTATCCTCTGGGCATTAGGATAACCGAATGACTTTTAAACAAAATTTACCAAAACGTTTAAAAAATGTTGCTCCGCAAACAAAAAGCAGCAGTTGTTCAATTAACGAATATTTTCGTTTAATTACTCACTCATTTTCTACTTTATCATTTCAATGGCTTGAATTGAAGATGAAATTCACTATTCAAGTAGCATACTCACTAAGTGCATGTACTTAGTTATTACCTCGGCGTATAATGCACATGCAATAATAATAATCTAAGGTAATAGTTCGTTCGCTTGCTTGCTCGCTTCACGCTACGAAAACAGCGAAGACATTTTCGTGCAGTTACACTGATAGATCACTTGCTAGAGCATAATGCTCGCGGAATAGACAGGCATGTCGAAGCTCTTTGCGCTGCTCGCTCAACTTGCACAAAACTTTACTAGCGCCAGTGGCATGCGTCGCATTATCAATTTCGTTCGCAAGCCGAAACCGCGCGCGCTCGGCTCGTTCTCCTCGCCATGTTTGAGATTGTATAAGGTTAAGGACGACGAAACGCCCGCATATTGTTTTAGAGCGGCTTTGCTAATATGTGGAGCAATTACGAGACATTTCGTGCGATGTATCAGTGCCTAATTACTCTTTAAACTTTAAAACTACAAACTTGCATTATGCCAAAACTTTAAGCATAAGATTATCTTTTAGATTTTTGCTATTATCATCAAAATGCAAAAGAAATTCAATTATTTCCAAAAGCCATTGTTACTCACTATCTTTTCCTATTTTTTCTCTATGATTTTATGTTGTAAAAATAGCTATAATGTGAATGTTTCGCATATCTTTAATCGACGTAATTAAACATAATTTAAATTTTAAGAAAAAACCCGCTGATACCATCTTAATTTATGAAACATGGCAATAAGCAATTTTCTTTTATTATATTCACAGATAAGTCGATAGATAGCCCACTCTCGCACACTTGAAATCTTTTGCACAAGCGTAAGAATCCAGTAGCCATTCGCCGGCGCATCTCTGCGGCCCTCTTTATTTATTTGCCTTATTTAATGCGCGCTTGTAGCCACTTTGTGCTTTTGCATACTTTTGCCACAGCGAGTACGTGCGTGTTAATCGCGATTACAGCGCGCTCGCGAGTTAATGTGCGTCGGGGGGTAATTCAAGCAGTGGAATACACACAAATATTTGCTCACGAGCAATAATTATTTTTTATCACCATCTATCTATCCGTACGTCGCGTACGCAAAACGCCGCCAACGAGGAGCTGTATGCTTTATTGATAAGCATCGAGCTTGGAGCTCGAGCGATGACGACATGCGCCATGAATATGACATAAAAATGCAATAAAAGCTAGAAACATTGCGCAAACGCTAAGAGAGCACCCACTAAACGCGAGCAAAATATCTCCTGAGAGTTGTCTCCTTAAAAGAATCAGATTAATTCGATGCTGCGTGCGCACATCTTAGACGGACGGAATGTTTAAGCTGTTTAAGTTTTACACACGCGTCCGTTCGCACACTGAAAAACGGGAGAAAACTAAGTGAACGCAGTAATAAAAATGTTAAATGTTCGTGCACCGCTCTCCGACCCACGCTGCATTCAAATGAGACAACTATTTGCATAATTTCGTCGGGCTCGCGCTTTTTCTCCGTGTGCACCGAGAAATGTCAACTTGAATTGTTTAAGCGCATAAAGCGACTACTGTCGACTCGCAGAGTATTTAAATTTAATACAATTTTATATAATTTTCTTGTTTGCCTGATTAATTTTAAAATTACACTAGAATTCGTTCAAACATAACAAAATTCCGTAACACATTCCATCATTATGACTACTGATTTTGACTACTAATTTTACTCGCCCATTTTCCTTCGCTTATAACGCCGACAAGATTATTATTTTGTTTTACTTCTTGCGAACAAGTAGCGCATTTAAAAATGAAATTTTTATAACCCAAGAGTAAAATTAGTAAAAGCGTGATTTAACGCGAATTAATTTTGGTAACGAAAAGAACAACAACAAAAAAACCGACGGCGGCTATAAAAAATACACGTATTTCATACTTGGCTAAACGCGCGCGCGAGCGCTCACAAAAATAATTTAATTTATTTCGTAGAATTCCACATTTTTGCAATTTGCGTGCGCGCGCTTCGGTCGAGCGCAAAAAGAGCGAGCGTATAATTAACGACGACGACATAAGAATGAAGCGTAATGTATTATTAATCCCTTGTTTTATGGTTATTTTTCGGGAATTAGCTACTCGCATGCGCGCGCGCGCATGTATGACACATGTGCAACAAGCAGCGCATTCAATTCGCCTCGTTTTTTTTCTGCTTCATGTTATTATTTCCTGCTCTGGCCATTACGGATTTTCAAAAACCATAAACTCGAAAGCATCTCTCTTCGTTTAGTTTAGCAGCGCAGGGTATTTAAGATAATTAACCTGCAGGTTAAACGGGATAGATGACTACTCTCCTCAGTACACACAGCCAAGCCAGGCCAGGCCACGGCAGGGCAGGGCGAAACAACTAATGGAAAACGAGGCGCGCAAATAAATTACGAAAAAATACGACCGCTAATAAAATAATTGCGTTAAGATCGTTTAAGGCTACCGTGGAGAAGAGGAGAGATGTTCGCTTTTGCTTGGACACTACCAGTTGAACGAAATTGATGTTTAAACAAAAACACCGAGTGTCTCCCCAATATGCGCGCATTTTTTTGCGCACAATCCCCCAGCCTCTCATCAGGAGCACTAGGTCACTGAGACACTTTGTGTACGTAGTTTGGAAACAAACAAGAGAGACAAAAATCAGGCATGTCGTTGCTGCCGTTCGACCAGGCGAATGCGAGAGAAAAAAGTATTAATTAAAGTTTAATGTTGCGTCGTTAACTCGCTTGCAATCGCGGACCGTGTGCAGTCGGTGGAGATTAAGCATTTAGTGTTCGCGTTCGCCTCCTAAACCCCTTCGAGATGCACGAAACGCGAGCGTCGTTTCGAAAAAAGTGTTAACACAGTATTCGCATTCGAACATCCAAAATTACATTTTTCAACTCCCAGCGCGTTAAAACGGTGATCTTGTTAAAAGAAAAACTTGCATTTTATGTACCAACCTCCCCTCCGCGCTTGGTTTATTCGTTATTTAATAAGACTTTAAATTCATGCATTTCCAACTTTAGCGAGTTGCTCTTCATCGCTCAAAAGACTTCTCGCGTCGACGAGAAGTTCAGCTGCGGTCTCAAATCAGGCGTGATATCGATTCAAATTAAATCGCTGTCGATCTATCAAGTTGTTCGTTTACGGCACGCGCACCATCGGACAATGCCAAACATTTCACTTACATTGCTCATACATATGCATGGTTTCATGCGGCCAACGCAACGCAACGCAACGCTCGCCACCATTCGTCCGCGGCGACCAACAAATCGAACAAATCTATCAATATCCAGCTCTCGCAAGTGCTGACAGCACGTTTCTTTTAAGTGAATTTCAACAACGCAAACGCCTAGTCGCTGATACACTCGACTGCCTACGTTTTTCATAATTCTCATTAAGATTATCTATCACTCTAATCAATTACCACTACCGATTTGGAATTTCAATTCAATTACTGATACTTTATAATAATGAATCCATTTATTACCATTAACTTGAGCAATAAATAAGCGGCAGAAATAAAAATAAGAGTAATCTGCAATAGCTCGTGAAAAAAAAGAATACGAGAGAGTAAATGTTATCAAGCATGCGGTCTGCATTGGTAAATAATGTATTTTTGCAACGAGTTGGCGAATACAGCAATAATGCAAGAGTTAATGTTTTATGGATGACCGCCAAGAGACGCGCCGCGCCGCATGCATGCGTGCGTTCGGGACGTGCGTCGTCGAAATGAGCATTATTAATCCCTTAATTAATGGGCCAGCAACCCTATTTAATTATTTAAAAATGCGCACCGAACGACGAATGCGACGACAGTCTACGCATGTGTGTGCGTTTTCGATTTTATCTTCATCTTTCCGACTGCTGCTGTAAATTACTAAAAGGCCCACCAGTAGCTTGCAAAGCAAGCGTGTTAAGTGACCTTTAGTTCGCCGAAATTTCGCGTGACATTAATTATCTGACTTTAGTTTGTTAACCCTTTAGTTTACAAGGACAAGCGAGCAAATATTTAATTTCCGTAACCGCATTAATTTCCCAAGTTTCTATTCTTCTTTATTTATTGAATTTTCTGATGAAATATAAATTCAAATTTTACTTAAAGTTCTCGTGAATGAAAAACGAAAAAGAACAAAAGTTGGAAATGTCAAAGAGAGTGGAATATCCACACGCATTGTACATTTAGATAGAGATAAGCGACGAAAAAGAGTTGAGTAAAAAAAAGTGGAGGAATGAAGAAAGCTACCTGCGAATGCATATTGAGATGAAGAGACGAATATTGTGAGGCGTCGATATGATCATCGCGCGCATCAAGCATCGGAATGGGACGCGAAGGAATCACGATAAAAGTGAGACGCGCGAGTGCGGGACGTGAGGTCTTAGTGTCTTAGCTGCAGCGGCGGCAGAAGCAGCGGCAGCAGCGCAGCGCGCTGGCGTGCATTAGCATAAGAGACGGATCGTAGATCAAGCTCGGATTACGCGTACAACGTTATAATAATGACTGTTATTAAGATGCATTAAGGTCCGCGTGCATGTGGGATAATATTTTAATTGCCGCTCGGACCCGTCTCGAACCATAAAAACAGTAGCGGATAATTAAAGGCTGACTGGAATGCATAATTTCTTAAATATACAACGCGCCCGGTACATACGCTCGCATTTCTGCGCAACCACACACTACTTACTCACTTTAATCCATACCACTTTTACATTTCCTTTTCTTTTATTTACCGTCTATTTGGTCACATCGAACTTCATCAAATTAAACTCGCTAAATATTCTATCAAACTAAATAAATAATCTTTTTCGAAATAAATTCGCAATTGAATTTTTCACAACACTTTGTATGTCTTGATAGTGCAATATTCCAAAGCACAGGAGCTTGGAAGAACGCAAGATATGAAATCTAAATTTATGAAGGTATTAATACAGTGAGGTGATTTCACTTTCAAGTTTTTCATTCGCCTCAAGTCGCTCGTCTCAACGCGCAAAATTCCACTCGGTATAATTCCACATCGAGTTGAAAAACTCAAATTCCATCCATCGGCTGCGCTGCATGAAGTAGTAAAAACGCACATGCGCGATAAGTTATGAAAGCTCAATTAGTTAAACGCGCATTGAGCGATTGAGCAAATAGAAATATAATTATTGAGTGCTTCCTTTTCATTTTCAATATCTCAATTGATTTGCTCGCTTTTTTCCCCCGATGCAATCCGCCACGATACGTAGCAGTGTACTAGATAAGTGCACAGATGTATTATTTATCTTTTCTTTCTTTGCTTCGCCTAAAGAAGAAGAAGAAACACTTGCGTTGTTGTTTCTTTCACGGTATTGCCGAGAATTGATAACCGTTCGACGGTTAATGCCTTCGCCGTGTGATTTATCACATTTAAAATCCGGTTTACACGTTTCACATTTTGCTCGCCCGGAACGATTTCAACTTCAGGACGGTACACATTCATTTTTGTTCGTACATTTATAGAAACAAATCGTACGCTTATTCCATATATGAAAAGTGAAGTATCAATTGAAATTAAACAGAAAATTTCTCTTAAGATTAATCCCACATATTTAATAAGGCAAAAGATTACTATAAAAATTCGCACAAACAAGTTTATCACCCTCTTATTAAAATATTAACGCAAGTCAATCACGTATTTTTATCGGCAAGTGGCGCGGCGCATATAACCCCTTGACAATAATACTACGCGACGCGCATTTATGGGTCAAACAGGTTGAATGGGCACTTAGCAAAGCCTTAAAAACGATTCGAAATATTAAGTCAGAAGCAGCTGGCCATCGCGCATAAAAGTCGGCTCTGTTCGCCGTAGAAAATTCGCTGAATTTTTACGAGCCGTATTAGAATATAGACTGTGTGTGCACACACGAGTGTAGGTATCCCGCTTCTCTCGCTGCTCTTCGCGCGCGAATGAAGGCTTTCCCCATAATACACTAACATAAAATTTTATTATTCTTAGCAGCTTATTACGCTTTTTTCCCTCGCATCCAGGGCGTCAGCGTCAATCGTATGCGATCGAGTGGAAATTTTCATAGCCGGTACTCTCTTCTTCCGCATTGCAATTCAATCGAATTGCGTTGCGTTATTGGACGTTCACAGTGCGCATACCCAAGTGTTTGATTTAACCTCTAAATTTCGCACGAATCCAGCAGCAGCAGCAGCAGCAGTACTTCTGCATCAATCGACAATAAACGGCCGACTGTCAAATGCTTAACAATTATTTTGCGCGTATTCAATGCGCGTGGGCGCGCGTACAAAATGCGTACATGCGGTTAATAAATAATCCCAAGCCATTCTGCATGGAAAATTGCGCTTTTAACGGATTATATTTCCAACCGTTTTTCATTTTTCATTACGACAAAATGCGTACCTACAACAAAGACCGCCCGAATGGATTTCATGTACATTTGATAATAACAACCAACAACAGCAATATACTAGATAGCTACGTTAGTTTTCGTTTCGAATATGTATTTATTCAATACGTCCATGAATAAATTTCATCCGTGTTGGTAATATAAATGCATAAATCTAATGATTTATAATATTCTATAGGATTTTCAATACACGCATGCAATGTGTAAAATCAATACCGAATACTATATGCAAATGAAATTTAATACTCTATAGGGTGTTGCATTTTTAATTTACTACCATGCGAAACAATTTTGGCCATTTACGTATCCAAATTCAATGAAATTTAATACAAATTTATAGCCAATTTCCACCGAATAGTTAGTGATTTGTATGCAGCGGATTTGATTAGTCCTCGATGTACATTTGCGATTAATTTTTGCGTGTGATTTACACATGTTCCCAGAGGACATAATTTATACAGGGTGCCAGCTAAATTATCAATCCACTCCAAAACAATTCTAAAAATTCCCAGGGAAGAATGAAATTAGGCTCATTCTAAAATAACACTCAGTATGCGAAATCTAGAAGCACATACGCTAAAATTAATGCGATTATTCGCACAGGAACCGCAACATAAAATGCTATATTTCCACTTTGATTGATGATGAAAACGGAATATTAAATTATCTTTGATGCGATTAGCGAGATGACTATTCCATTGAGCCAGTTAGGTTAGGCGCGGGTGCGTGCGTGCGTACGCAGACCATGAACGGTCCCCTTGGGTGGTGCGGGACACACGTGGCCGCACGTGGTGACCACCAACACTGCCTTCACCACCGCCACCGCGCCGCGCGCCGCACGCCGAAACGAACGAAAACAATTCGCATTAGATTGTACATTTTCGCATCTATAATCGCATTGCAATGCGCTTGTTACAACACTCTCCTCTTGCAATTGCCATTTTGCGAAACCAATTCAGCCGCATCAAATTGTGGCGTGATGCTATAATGGGCTCACAATGCACAGAGAAGCCACCAATGTGCCCTTGATCGGAACTAACTAACCATATTAAAACGATTCGCTATAAAGAGAGAAGGGTGGCTTCATAATTATAAAGAAAATTCCAATTATATTTCCTCGTCATTCCGAATAATAATTCAACTCTTGATTTATCACAACATCAACCACAAAAGAATGGTTATTCACGTAATATTTCTAAACCGAGGTAAATTCAAGATCTATTCAAATTTTTATGACGTTAATAAAGCAAAAATAAAAAATATTTTTGCATTTGAGATTATGAGCATGCATCAAAGGAGATGACTACGTTTTATTAACCACGAAATTGACTGCACGCCAATCGCCTGCAAAGTGGTTGCATTCAGAGTGGAAAATCATAACTATAACTTGCAAATGCAATTTCCACCCTGCGCGAATACGAGACCCCCCCAAATGATTAATACAATTTATCAAGCGTGTTACGCAAACACAAACGGGTAGTTTTAGCCCTCGCGCGCTTCACCGGTCAACGCGTTACTGCCTCAGTAAACCATCATTGCGAAAGCATCTCGATCTCAAGTTTTGCAGGCAACGACGAGAGAGAATCACTCCCCGAAATTATTGATGATTTATTCAAACCACCATTCTATCGCGCGCGCGCGCTCGGCTGTATGCCATGGGAAGTTAATAGCTTTTCGTGCACACGTTGAGGGTTACCTTAATCTTCACCCAGGAAAAAATAGTCAGCGATCGCATTTTGGTCGTATTTCTTTATTTCTTGCCCACATTTTCCTTGTCTTGCGCATCAATAATGCGATTCGGCTTATTTTAGCATTGCGAGAAAAGCGAGACGCGACACATGCACGCATACGACAAGAAGGAAAATGGAATTGAGAAAAATGATGCGGAATCCCATGCATCACACCACTAATCCACTTAAATTAATATCGAATGGAGACGTTATTGTGCTCTGCTCTGGCCCTGCACTCTACTCTACTCTGCTCTGCTCCGTGTGCCCATTGGAATAGGGAATTTATTGATATGAAAGCCCCCTCGAGTTTCATACGTGCGCGCATCGGGGAGGATGCATTTTCACGAGGGTTTTACAATTTCCAAGATTATTGAGATGGATTTGTGCATGCGACATGCATCTTTCCGCTTCTGCGCTTTGCGTTGGCAATTGACTGAAATTCGCAATGTCATTGCAATTTCGTTTTGTGCTTCGCAAATCTTTGAATTGATGATAGTCAAGAGTGATACTCGATTTTTATCTTAGTTTTTCAATTTCCACTAAAAATTCCATTTACTACATTTTCAAGAGGATCTATTCTTCTTTATCATAAAACAACAAACAATTAACTTCTAATAAATTTTCAAGTGAAACTGCATTGAAAACTTACTAAAATTCCAAACTTTCACTCTTCTTCAACGCCCCCTCGCAAGGATCAAAAATTGGCAAATAATTCCTGAACAAATAACATCCGCAACCGTAAGAAAAAAAGAATTATATCACGGATTTGGGCAATATAGCCCTTAGAGTGGAAACAGATTTAAAGATTATTCGATAAAGAAGCGCATAAGACTCCAGCAAAAGAGGGGGGCAGGTTCGTTCCACCGCTCGGATTACTGATATATTTCCCCAGCAAGAATTAGCAATTTGATGCAATCGAATCGGAATGGCGCGTAGCAAATTGCCCTCGTCCTCCACGCGCGGCAAGCACTCTGCCAATGATTGTTTTAAACTTTCCGCCTCCGCAATAAAATCGATCCGCGGTACGCGTCCGCCGTCCGCTTTTATCGCTATCATTCAACCCACCTCCGCCAACCTATGGGGGGCTGCAAGCCAGCCAGCCAGCTCAACTTGCAATTGCTGCATTGTGCGCACCTGGGTCACCTGCAACTTTGCAAATGCGCCAAAGTTTTCAATTCATTGTGCACGCGTCGCGTTCGGTCGGTCGGTCGTCCATGTCATTGCATTAGCTCGATAACTTTGATCGGCAGCAAAACGCCAAAGATGAGCAGCGCACCTCCCTCCCCTTCTTGCGTTAAAGACCGTGCCACTTCTTACCCTTTTGAACTTTGCTGCATGCTCTGCACTTGTAGCATGTTCAATCGCCTCAAATGACATCTCGTAAAGGGTGAACGATACGTATTATGCGCACCCCTTTAATTTGGCTTTTTCATTATGATTATCATATCCATCGTCGTTTGTGGGGCAAAATTCATGACATTTAACTTGTCACTTTGAGCGAATGCATATGCTTGAAATGGAAAACGAAATGAAAATGCAATACAGCAGCGCGGCACGACCAGCACCATATTTCTGGCCGAATGCTATTTATCATCGAGATTTAATTACGGACGTACGTACGTTCAACCCCCCTCGGAAAAACTCCAATAAATGTACAAGTCATCTTCGTTTAAGGTTAAAATTCATGAATCACCCTCAAAACGGGGCAGCAGCACTCACACAATTTCTCTAAATTCAACTTGAATTAAAACAAGTCTTATGATTATTTGACAAATTCCTGTTTACATAAATTACGCTCAAATGGACAGACCCTTCCAAAATTTTCTCATTCTCATTAATTTTCCCTCGCAAGCCAAGGGAAACTTTTACGTTTACGAGTACGCACATACTCAAACCACCCGCTTATACCCTGTGCTTTTTTTCGCAAGCAAGTCTTGTCTACTAACTGATTATGATATCGATCAAACCACACGAGAGTTGGCGTTGTACTCTCATTGTCGTTTGTTAAAATTGCCCATGCGCCAGAGACATTGAGTGCCGTCATAACTGATGGTACCCTCGAGTGGCATAATGCGTTTATTCCCCGACACCCCGACTGCCATAATCAACTCGCCCTTTGTCTCCCGCTTTTCTCGCGCATATATTCCCATCAACCTATGCGCTGCAGCAGCAGCAGCAGCAGCAACAGCCGAGAGCAGGGTGGTTAGATAAACAATAAATGCGTATGCCGCTCTCTTAAAACACCTCTCAGCATGTGGTGAAATGTAATTGATCCACCAATCTAACCCCTTCCCCCCGTTAATCATAAACTTTCAAAGCTAAACAGTTAAAAGCTTCGGGGAAAAAACGTGTAGTAGGTAATCACAAGTCTCATTAGTAGTTGAAGGCAGCAGACATTAACGTGTAATTGGGCGATATAAATAAGTTTCCTACTTTGCCCGCACTAATTTACTCGCAAGTTTGTGGACACATTTAGTTTTATAACCAGACATAACTCATTCGACTTCCGTCTTAGTGCCTTGAGCGCACAGCTAACTTAGTGTGAAATTCATACACTCACTCTTCGGGGGGATGAGGCCACCAAGAAAACGCATAAAAATAAGCGAAACATCATATTGCGCGCCAGCGAAACAAGCCAAATTTATGTAATGATGCGCGCACAAGGCGCACTTCCGGTTCAACTTTATCTATTAACTGACTCGCCGCATTGCAGCAGCGCAAAAACCAAGCGCGAGAGCTTGCCCATCATCAATTGTGCAACTTTTCTAATAACTGAGACGCGTGTGCGCGTTTTAATTAATTGGTAAATTTATTACTCGCTCCTCTCCGCTCTCCGCGACGTACATTTTTAATTTATTGTCTTGCATACTTGGACTTGGGTGTGTCATGTCTTTTCCTCAATTGCGATTTTCAAAGTGTAGTTTCTCATGCGTATTCGTAAATATTTCTGCGCATACGACATGCAAACAAGATGTGGATTTTATTAGAGTTATATAACATCTACGCATTTCGCGGATTTGCGTATTTGTTTAGTGCAATGACGACCAACGGGCGAGCCGACGCGACGTATGATACTCATGATACTCATGATGATGATGATGATGACGATGATAGCTGGGTGTGTTTAACCTTTCGGCAATGCGCACATTGCACATTGCACATGCGGAGGCGTGCGAACTCGCTAGAGTACAACGGCGACGTATTTCTGATTTTATGCCTTTTGCATTGCAGCATTCACCGCATTACTTTATTCCACCTGCATCTAGCACGCGCCTGATGCACGCCCGCACAGCGTATTCAAATCGTGTATACCTTTGCGCTAACGTTATTCCCATGTTACGCTCCACATGAGATGGCGGGATGGGATGCACGGTGACAGTCGCGTGCTTTCGACGCTTGACATTGAATGCACTCAAGTAAACATCTAAATAAGGTATACGCGAATACAATGTGGTTACTCACGTATGGATATTCGACATTAGATGCAAATTTGCACATTGTGTGCGATATATGCGCTTCTGCTCGCTCGTCTTGCAGCACCAGCATTAATTCAAAAGCGTGCTGCGCATGGCATAAGAGTAAAGCTCTTATAAATTACTAATCCGCATATAGTAGAAAAGCTTGTTTTGAGGCTATATGCACTAAACTGTATTACCGACATGGTAATGCAATTATACGCTTATTAATTGAATATGCTTAGATTTTCACATTATTTGCCAAGTAGGTTCACTTTCATTGGCAACATTTTCCGATTTGCACATATTCAATTATCAACAGATGTCACATCGCAAAGCATAAATAAATGCAGGATACAATTTGCTGAAAAAGCTCAAGCAGAATTATAACTGTTCTGCTCGGTTGCGTTTCGTTTTGTTTCGTTTTTGACTCATTTACGTACGCTCGGCTAACATTTCGTTCTTCGTCCATTAGTCATATTTTTCGAATTTAATTATACGTCATTCCGGATGAAATATAAACGAAAACACGCGTCGTCGTGCTCATCGCATATTGCATACGAGCTGCTATGCAAAACGTCTAAATATGCTCATTAAAATATGAGTGGAATTCCGCTTGAAATAGATTGAAAATAAGTACGTACGACAAAATTGAGCGTGCAATGTGCGCGCATCGCATCGTTGATATTTTCGTTTGCGTTACGAATTACGAATTTATGAATAAGAGCAGGTGCAATCATTAATAATCCACATACACACCACATACGAAAATACCTAAACTACCCGCACAAACAAAAATTCAATTTTCCCTCAAAAGCCAGCAATTTTAATTCGACTTTTTCATTAAACTAAACCACAATATTATCACGATTGACATTAATTATAAAATGTCTATCTCTTCGACCGCACCGCGACGCATAATTGATGCCCAGACGAGTTTTTCGATCGGTTTTTGCGTGCGCGCGAATGCTTTTTGCGTCGGCGTGGCGCATTTGGGCATTAATATCCATGTGATTACCAAGTCGGCTGACTCGCTGGCTGGCTGGCTGGCTGGTGTGCGCAATCAGCTAAATAAATGATTGATATTGATGTATGAAAATATAAATTTGATGCGGCCGCGTGAGGGCACCCCCTTTTGCGCCAACCGACAACAATGCCGTTTGGCACTCTGGCACGCCAAAGCCGCATTAGCAATGCATGCAACAACAACGCGGCCTAAGCATGCACCCAGCCGACGCATAGCAATACACTTGATAGACGAGCCGACCGCAATGCGATGCGATGCATTGGCGAAATGCGCGCATGCCAAATTGTATATTGAATATAATTCAGCATAATGAAAACCGATTCAAAGCCATTCAAAATTAAACTCGATAATCAATCAGCATCGGCGCTGCTCTTTCATTCGCATCGCGTATGTGCAGGACTGCGATCAATGCACATCATCTACGGTTGATTGTGGCTTCCGAAGGACCACTTCAAAAACGAGTTTCAAAACCTGGCACCAACAGCAAAATGATTGAGTGCCACTGAAATCTATTTTATTTCATTTCATTTGTCCATAATGATTTTTTATGTTTTTTCATAATTTGTCGCGTGTAATTTCATTTTCACAAATTTCTCAATTAACAGCTGAATTATTAATGAATTTTTCAAAATCTCCGGCTTAATTCTGCGCTTTGATTAATGATTAGTAGGTAATAATCAATTAAAAAACATGAAAATCTTCAAGGCGATAAAAGCAGCGCAATTAATTTGAAATCACTGCAAATTAATGATTAATTAGTTGAAATATCATAATAATTGACCAAACGCAGGCTACGACCGTACGACGACTCATGACTGGCGAGCAATTAAGAGCTCGAATAAATATTTGTTTTTCCTATCCTATCATTTCCAGGGCGCGAGACTTGCGTGCGTGTCTCACCCGCAGGAAGCAGTGGAAACGAATCCGCCGCCAACGGGCGCCATTGTATGCGGCAGGCAGCATGTAAGTGCACTTACAGCCAGCGTCGATACTAATGAGCCCTAATGAATTAATCGTCGTTCGAAAGCAGCAGTAGCAGCAGCAGCAGCGGCGCGCGATTTTCATTATTAATTATCTTATTAATGATGCACTCGCTAAGCAATTATTTACGTTAATTTACAGCGTGCGATTCCATCTAGGCAGCAATGTGTTGGTATGTGATATTTGTTCTTCTAACTTTATATGCAATTAATTCCTATCATTTGTATTCATAAATAATACACAGATTAATGCAGAATGCTTATTAAGTCAATTAATTGACGATGAACAAGACAAACACATCCACCGAGTGTTAATTTAAAAAATTTCCTACTCTCCCCATAAACTCTAATCCGACTGTAATCAAACAACACTATGTATTTTAATTACACATATGCTCACCTATATATTCTGTTTAATTTAATTGTAATTAATGTGCTTATAGTCTTTTTTTACTCATTTCTCTAAGCTAATTCCCGACTTCATAGTTGCACATTTTATATAATTATCTTCAATAATGAGTGCAGTGCAGGTATTTTATAATGACAATTTTATAATAAAATGCCTTCAAGTGCATTTTTTTTTCATTATTTTCAAAATTGTTACTTATTTACCTCTTTCTTTCTTTCAGACATTTGTCTCATGCTAATTACACGTTATATTTTATGTCGTTTTTTTCCACATCGCCCGTGGTTTCGTCCAATTCCTCCACTCTACTTCTTCTTCGTCTTCTTCATTTTTGTAACTTGCATGTCATTGAATTCTTAACAAGTGATTAAAGAGTGGAAGCCCCAAGCACGTATTTTCTCAGTCATTAAGTGTTATTACTTCGTATTGGTATTTACATAAAATTTATTGAAATTATAATTTACGTAACGCAAATTCGCCTTGCAGCTAAGCAAGCAGCGTGTCTACTAATTAAATGCAATCAATCACTAATCATATTAAACGATATGTCCATTCGAATTTACGGGGAATTCATTAAGTCGTCGTCTTAAAGCATATTTGCTGTATCCGTCTGTAAATATTTTCTCAACGTTTTCTTTACGCTCATTTCTTATTATTATTATTATGCTTATGCTTTTCATTGGGTGCTTTTGCACGTAAAGAATTTCATATATCGTCCGAGCGAACCGTTTAGTTTTTGATGGCACTTAATGCGCGCTAAATTGGTGGCGGTTGCGGAAAAAACTGAATGCGTATGGCAGAAACCGCCCTTCCATCGCATCGCGTCGTCATTATATTCATGTGGATCTCGGTTATGGACTCTCATCCACTTACTTAGTACGTGTGCGCGTATATGGAACAATTTCTACGTGCATCGAGCAACGAAGGCATCTTCAAGATGCGACGCATCGTCTAACACACACACTATGCCTGCCTGCCTGGCGCTGACGCTGTTGTCATAAAGATGCATCAGAATCTAATTTCGCCTTGGCACTCGCGCCGTTTTTTTCGCCGACGCTCATAACTGGAATTCTTTTAATATTACGACGCCAAACGGCGCGCTTCACTTCAGCCTCGTACGTGAATGGGTTTAAAAACACATTTCTTGTTTTTCTTCGCTTCGCGCGCGAGAATTTTCGGTATTTTTTCATTTATCCGCTCGCGCGCATCCCAAGTAATTCTTGAGCTATTTTTATGCTGTGCAATTAATATTTTCCAAAGAATTTCTCCCATCTCTTCCAGCGCATGTCTTCCAGCAATAAAAAAATAAATAATCGAAATAAATTAATGTATTCGCTGTTGATAATTAGTTGGCACTTAAAAAATGTTTTAATTAAGCGTCCGAGAATTATTAGCGCATGTAGCATATGTACGTGTTGCAGCGTATGACTAATTAGCATAGAGTGCCCGCCGGTAGGGGGTGATTTTCCAACCATCTAGATAAACACAAGGCTAACGATGTAGGTACACGTATGTATGTACATCCCGCATGTATGCATGTCCTAAATGAATATTCGCGATATTTTCAACTGGAACGCAGGGACTAATCCGTGTAATTTCAAATCGCCACCGGCACACATCGCACACTAACCAACGATATTTTTAACGTTGCGATTGCCACGAGTATTTCGTACGTAATTCTACGCTTTTTACAATTTCAAATTTGCCCAACGCAACAATACGTAATTAGTTTCGCATTAACATTTCATACTACGTTAGATTAATTGCAAAAAAATATAGTAGTTCGATTAATTGCTGATTTTTGAATAGATTTACAGAGTATATCTAATGTATTAAAATGTTACAACATTTTGCTGATATAATTTTAGTAAAAATGCATATAGCTCAATTGGGAAATGATGTGGAAAAGCGATATGCTATCCTAGAATACTGGCGTGTAGTAAAATTCAAAAGTGTGTTGTTGCCCAGCGCATACAGATTATTTTGTCATTAAGAATGAATTACCGTATAAAGTATACGCGCGCGTTTCGCACTAGCGTTCGCTTCCGTTGTGTTCAGTTGCGCTTTCACGCAAGATTTAAGCTTTTATGCGGTGCAATCGCAAATGTCAGAAAAACCATGATAACAATGCTCGTGCATGCCTCACAATGGACGAGCAGTGCATGCTGAGCAGCGGTGATATGTCAACAATGTTGAGATTGTCAAATATTTGCTTCATCAGTAATTAGTTTCGAAATTAGATGCAAATTACCGAGATGCACAATCGGCCAATACATATGTAGCGTTATGTACCTACCAACAGCAACGCACTGTTGCTTTCCACCTCACCATACCGCAAATGCCATTCTGGTTCAGGCCTATGGCTCTGACCGCTCTCCAAAGTCAAATACCATGCGCAAATTAATATCACATGAGGTAGTCGAAATCAAATCAATGCGCCAAACTGACTGACTGATGCAGATCAGGTAATACCGGCTCACATACATTAGTACATGGGATTATGTGTATTGATAATTCTCCATTGGAATCACTTCGTCGAATCGTTGGTTTAATAAAAAATTGTACTTACATGCGAATTCCTTGTTGTTGCTCTTCAATTGATTCACTTCTCGATCCATCACTCATTCAACAGGCACATCAGATGGATATTTGTCAATAAATCCTCTATGATTGGGACTCCAACACCACCTGACAATATAAACAATGTTAACTCACTTGCTAGGATGAAATACTTGATCTTACTTGTTATGCTTATATGCTGAATAATTACTCCAAATAACCACCACGTGGAACACAACACTTTTTAGTAGACTAAATGGGTTATGTCAATTGCGTGTTGTCAAAATATTAGCAGTGGATTTTAATTTCAACTATGACTACTGCAGCGCTCTAGTCGTGCAGGCGACGAATCTCGGCCATATTAGAAAATCAACGCTTGATGAATTTTTAAGTCAATTTTCTGGTCATCCGCTGTAAATATCCAAAAACCACATATTACATGATGATCAATCCAATATTCTTTACGTTTTAGCGCAATTCGATTATACTGATAGTTATTATTTATTGAAATATACCATAGCACATGCTAAGATGCTATGGTAAACTTCAGATTGGATTTTTTCAATTAATAATCATAGCCCAGCAATATATTATATCACAAACGCTTACCTAAGCTTTGTGCTTCAATTTGATGCAACGTTGATCTTATTATCTTTAATTATTACTATTACAATTCACTAATTACGCGGAGCAATTACGGAAGCTACCAACCACCACCACACACCGCGCACTTCTGGAATTGGTGCCCCCTACCTGATGTATCTTCTTTTTTGACAGCAGGAGTGCGCTTTGTGCAACTGTGCATAACCTGCAAATACCCATGCGAATTCATAATCGGTGGTATTTGTAGACAAATACGTTTATAATTGGTTTATAATCCGGTGAGATTTGTTACGGTTTGAAATGCTATCAAGGTTTTTATCAAGTGCGCCCTTCGTTGATATTAGATCCAAGTGGATGGAGTTGTCTGGCTGCGAACGGGGTGAATCGATTGTCTAATCAAACTCATTCGTTTGCTCATCATTAATAATGTCTATATGCGTTTAATAATGAATTGTTTGCGTTAGATTCCTGATGGCTTCACAGGCGAATTGCATTGCAAGCGAACGCATTATGCATGCGTCTGGTCTCAGGCCGCATGCGGAACGTGTCGAAGTGTGTTATGCAAATGGGGCCCAGACGATACGATGACGGCTCGTGCCTGTTGCCCTCATTGTATTCACGCATCCATTCCAGACGGTTTGGTTCCAGCATCAGTCGCGTGTATATAACCAAAGCAAAGCAAACACCAAAGGCGCGTAAAGTGCAGGTATTTCATTCCTATACATGCATGTATTGAATGCGAAACAATGCCAACTTTTCACACTGTTTATTTGCAGCATTCGCAAGCAAAATGCCAGACACGTTATGGCTGTGAGGAATATACGACAGGCGAATGACCAAATCGAGCATTAACGGTATTAACAAATCGCCAATGTGGAAATTGGATACTGCATTGCAATGCAGTGGCTGGTGAGCGTGAAATTCGCATCTTTGTTTGATTGATTATCGTCGCAAAGGTGGCTGGAAAGATGCAATAATTGATTATAGATGTTGACAAACATTAACTGCATGTGCAAATGTGCATTGGCCAGCGAGTTTGGACGCGACGTGAATGGAGCATGGTGCAAAATTCCCTCTGCTTTCATATACCATTTGGGAGTCAACATGAATGTTAATAGTTTTCAGTCTTCTGTGCAGTTTTGCGCAAACCACCGGCCAACTGAACGTTGCAGTTTGATTTATGAATTATTTACACGTGCGAATTCACCATGTGCGAAAGCAGGTTAATATTTGTTTTTAGACTCTAGCAGTTTCAGAATTTCTAATCCCTTTTTATTTGTAGCTTTGCCTTATATGCTCTAGCGAATAAGATAATCACAACATTAGCTGTTAGTCCAGAAATAGATAGAGCGAAATTTACAAGCATATTGAATTCCAATTGGAAGTTTAGTTCTGAAAGTGATAAATCATTTCTGGGAATTCATTGCACTTTCGCGAAGCAGCAAGTTAAAAAATATGCAGCTCTGAGCGGGGATTCATTAATAAAATACATGCAAATTGTTGAAAACAAAGTTGGACGTTATGTCGCAGCCAGATGTAAACCTAGCCTGAGGTCGCAAAAGGCATGTGCATGTGCACGCAGAGGTAAATCATTATAAAAGTTTATCTCTTATAAACGTCAAGCGTGCTCTTTAATTATCTAATAATCTATTAAAATCTAGATAATGCCATACGGAATTATTGCTGTCCGATGTGCGACGCGCTATCAGCGAGAGTGATCAATCGTTTAGTGCATTAAGCACAATACACAATATGCTCGGAATGGATGGATAGATAAATGCGTTCAAGGCCGATGTTTTCGTGGACTGAGTGAGATCCCATGGTTGATCAGGTAGACATATCGACACATGGTAATAATATATTCAAATGATTTCATTGCTGCCGTCGCCACTGCTGCTGCTGCTGCTGGTACAGGTTGGTTTAATGCGTTATTCTTGGTAGTATTTCATATTCATGCACCCTGTGCACAAAATATGTATGTATGCATTCATTCATTCTGTTTTTAGTGGCTATGCATTAAATGCGCGCATTGTACGTAGAATTTCGATCCGCTTGAGAACGTATTACGTATGCGTCGACGTCGACGTCGTCAGCGGCGAGCTGCTGCTGCACCACGAGCGAGAAGGAAAAAATGCCTTTGGACTCTTATACTTTGTGCGCGATCCACGACGTGGTACAAACGCAGCACTATAATTACATAATGACACACAGTCAGGATCACCTAAGGCATCGCATGGAAAATGAGTTAGCACCAAAGCAAGAGCGCGCTGTGACGATGGCTTTGAAGTCGCCAGCTTTGGTATTCGTGTGTGCTTGCTGGCTGGCTGGCTTGCTTGGTCGAGGAGCGACGCACCTTTTGGATTTCGTTTTTCGGTTGCTTTCGCTCCATGCGGAGGAGCCGTAGGCAAATTCACCAATAACAACCAACACCCGTTCGGTGTACGCCAACGAACATTTTTTCCAAACTCATCCCGGTGTTAACACGTACGAGTACATAACTTTTGTATTTCTTCATACATAACTGCGCGGATATGGCATTATTCGTGGGCACGCTGCTGGTAAAACACTCGCAACATGTAAATTCGCTGCGAGCCAAAGAAAGAAGTGGAAGCCTGATTGTGATTAACGTGCGCCGGGCGCGATGAAGATCGACCGATGAGATTTGTGCGGAGCACCACCAACTTATAAATAAGTATGTACACCGGTCGAAACTTGCATGCCCATGGCATTCTGCTTGTCTGCACCCATGCTTGATGGTGCGTCGATGTCGTAATAATCAAATCAACAAGCGCACCGCAAATGCCCGAAAAGTCAAGTCAGCTTGCACATGGCCCAAAAGCTTTCTTGCGATTCAGGTTCAACACCCATGTGCTGCCGAAGCAGAGATGCTAAAGATTATCCGGCAAAGGAAGGAATGAAACGTTATCGATTAAGCCTTCCGGGTACTTACTGTTCTGCACTCCATCCGTACACGTTTATAAATTACCCAGGCCAGCGGTAATCAGCCGGCTGAGACGAGCGCACAAGATTAGCCTTATTATATTAAGTTTTATGACTTTAACTCAATATAAGTCACATTTACCTTACGCTGCAGACTTATTACGAACGCATAACGATGTCCAGGCGAATGGCGAGTCAATGGTCTGTAATGCTAATGCAAGGCTGAGACGGTGCGCATCATCATCATCATTGTTCAGTACGATGCGATGCGTTGGTGTTTGAATGAAATGTGAAATAAACGCTGATAGCATGGTATTAAGTAATATTTTACTTATTTGGCCAGCAAAATCGTAGACATTTAATGCCATTAAAAAATTATAGCCTTACAAATGAGTCAACACCTCACCTTATGGCATCACAAAGCCGATTATGAAATTATTATTCATTCGAATACGTCTCATAAATAATCTTTGAATAAATAACAACAATGCGAAAACCAACAAAATGTCATTCAGAAAAATATATTGCCATGCCAAAGCCTGATGCAATATTAATGATAGACTTTTTTATAATTCAATATACACAACAACATGTAATTAATTTTACAATGAGAATTTATTATTGCGCCTCGCGTCGGCTAGAAACTTGTAATTATAAATGGCTTTTTAAATAACTACGTAGGTGTTGAATATAATTACAAAGAAGATATAGAATTTTGGAATAATTTTTCAAAAAAATATACATAGAACATTAATTAATATTAATTGTCATTACTTGGAGGCAGTTGTGATAGTAAAATTACGAACGGATGCTGATTGCAGCTGGGTTTATGTAATTAATTTAATGATGAATTTGTATTTAATAAGTATAGCCGCATAAATTAATGCAAATATGTATGGTATGTAATGTAATTTAAAACCGTACTTTATTTTTAATTAAGAGCACTGGTAATGATTGTACTTTGCATGTAATTAAGCATTACTTGCGCTAGCGAGACAACTGGCACTTCCTCAAACATAAATAGCATTAATTTAGGCATTATTTTCAAACAACTGAACACAAGTTGCAGGTGCCACTGTATAAGATTTTTAATTAAATTTTATCGTTCTTATCTAATATTTTAATGGAGCAAGTTACGTGCCTAAAATTATACAAGACGGAACAATGTGTATGCGATAATAGAATTCTAGGGAAACAGTAGTTATGTTGATAGCTATCAAATTAATTAACTGAACGTTTAATTCAATTTTTTTTATTACGCACTGCCCAAAGTTTTATTATTTCAATTCTCTTTTTCTAATATTTACAATACGTACATTTGGCTTCAATTAAATATTCATATACGAGTTGATTGAAATAATGGATGGAAGAAAAGTAGGGTAGAGAATAATGCATTCTGTTTTAGTTTTGCGCAATTGTACTACAGTGGAATAAAAGTTTCCATTGTAATATATAGATGCGCAAAAGTAATTAAAATACTAAATAGTTATAACTGCAAGCATGCACAATTTCAAAGTTTTACTCTTCTGTTTGTTTGTATTATAAGTGTTTGTTTTATAAATCATTGTAATTGCGGAGTATAACGTACAATTGAAATGTGCATTTCCATTTATACAAAGTGAAGGAAACGTGCTGATAGAAATGTTGGTAGTTGCAAGTAAATTAAAGGAAGTTGTACGTTGTAATTAAAAAATTACTTGATTGATTTAATGATACGCCTGTGTCAATGAATGTATGCGATTGTTCATGATATCATTCTCTTGCTTCGTTTAATTGGATCATGTTAAACAATGGGATACATTTTGTCGTAATTTATAACTTGTAAATATTGCTGCATGTGTGCTTCGTTTTAGGGAAAAAATGAAAAGAGAGCAGAACGTAAAGGAAAATAATTATTTACCTTGAAGCAATGGAATATAATCATGTTGTAATCATGCAATATTTCTGTTTGTTTCGTTCCTTTTGTAAGCCTAATTGAATTTTCAAACTCATTTTTTAACGTCTATATTCAAAAAAATGTTTGTACGAATGGTAACATCATTATTTAATTTTAATTAGGCTGACGCTCTCGCTGTTAATTTTGTGGCTTTGCGCAGTGATGTTTGATTAAATGTGATTAAGGCGCAAACAATGGTTTCGTGTATGTTCACAACATGTTGTACATTACGAGTAACTTCTTTATCACTCTTGCAATGCAATGATGGACAGAAGTGAAGGAAAAGACAGTGGATCGTTTTGTTTACCCTGAACACAAAAAACAACGAAATGCTATTGTACAAAATCAAATTGTCACCAGGTGCTGTTTACGTTTATGGGCATTATTCCGGTTACTTTTGAACGGCCTATATCAAATGGCATTATCGCGGAATGGAATCCAATTATGTGTCATGGAGAAACACAGGAAATTCTGTATATTGAAGTGCACATGTTCGCATAGGTGTATTAACATTAGTATTCATATTAATTTCCTCAATGGTGACACACGTTGTCCCTCTCGTCGCACGCTATCAGTAAACACGCATCGGACGTGGCGCATTCCAATGGTAAATTCCGTGCGTGCTACCGTGCCGGACGAGTTACCTGCCCTTAAAGTGATATCATTTATAATTATTTTCAACATTTGCTCAGTTGGAGACCACACGTCTGCTTGCGTGGCTTGCTTGGACGCTTTGATTATCTGAAAATTCCGTTTGTCATAGACGAAAAAATTATAGCACTAGGGAAAAAGTTTCTGTACTTTTAATTGACCGGAAATGCAACGGTTTGCAAGAACGCACAAAAATTACACTTAATACGAACTCAAAAAAAGAGCAGTTGGACGTGCGTGACTTTTTCGGTAATTTTTTGGACCTTTTCTGACAATTTTCAGAAATTGTGGAAAATTCAACACATGTTTAATATTTTTTATGCCACGTAATCGTTATATGTAATTACTTGCTTGATTATAACCATATTGTTAATTGTCATTGTGATTTATGTTTAATTATCTGCATATTAACCAAACTGCGTAACGTTTTTGGCATGACGTGAAGCAAGCGAGCAATTAATTTCTTTTTCATTTTTAAGCAAGTTTGCAGTTTTATGTAATTATACAAAAAAGGCAATTCATTCATGTCCTACATGTCTGCGCAATTATTTACGGCCGCTTAAGGCGAATACGTTAATTACTCATTAAATTGCTACCTGTACTTATATAGTTTGATGTAACAAAATTGTTTATATTGCGCGAAATGCCCAAATGTTAACTTGGTTCAAATTTAATTAAATACTTGCCATACACTGCAAAAACACTAAACTTTTGAATATTATTCAAGTTTATTGCAAACTTTATGGAAAAACTATTTTCCGGTTAGGCAATTGTCAATTAAACTTGCGTTGGTTATGCTTAAGAAATTTTAAGTATTTTGTGCTTCTAGCACAGTAATAACACGCATATTATCATGAAGAAAAAAAGCCAAATATATTTTGCGAATTTAATTTGATGAATGATTTGATCAAAAAATGAAAATGCAAATTGGTGCTTACCATAAATGTTAATTGATGCTTGATGAATGATGTTTGTTTGTGGGGTGGGTTGTGGAAAACATGAAAATATTGTGCAAATATAACAACACAATTACGGTTTTACTAATTGGTTAATTTACATTTGAGTTTGTTCTTGTTTGTCGTCAGCAACAACCTAATAATGTTGCTGATTATTAGCGGATGACAAATGAAATAGTATATAATTATATATTCATTAACAAAGTTTCCCACTTTAATTTAAACTAAAACTATGAATTAATAATTATTTCGACTGTCCCTTTGTCTAGCCATATAATTGATCAATTAATTATTTGCTAGTTCAAAGAGCGAACAAAATCAACAAATTGTTAAACGTCCAATTGCAAAAGGAATAAAATTAACTCGCAGACAAGAAATATGCGAATGCAATCGAATGTGATTTGAATAAAACGATTTCGAGTGAAGCACAAACTCTTCAAAAGTTTGTCGAGATGTTGCTGTTGAATACGACTATTTACGAGAAAAAGATTTGCTTCGTTTAGCCAATTCGCTTGAAAGTCTCTCTCTTCTAACTAACTGTACATTTTGTCCAATTACTTACAGCCAACAAGTTGTATTTACCATCAGGAACGACAACAACAATAAACGTTTAACAACGTGCACAAATTAAGCGATGGCTAACTTTGAAGTTCAAGCCGTTATTTCCACGAATTAATTAATAAATCATCAAGGATTTTATTTTATTGAAAAACTAATGGTAATATGCGAAATGGTATAAAATGTAGGTATCTGCCATGAACTAGATTAATAAATAATTCAATACAAGACTTTTAACATTAAATATCAAGTTGGAAATGGAATTTTCAGTAGGAGCATTAAACGTATAGTGAGCGTACTGAATGAAAATGGTGCGATTTCAAGTGGAAATTGTCTGCAAAGTTGGTCTCGTCGAGAGGAGCTCGCTCCTTGTGAAGTTGTCATCATCATCGAAGCGTACGGCCATCGAACAACGGAAGAACTTGCGAATAGTTTATACGTGCGCATCGACATCCTAAATGTAAATGTTAAGTGGGCGAATTGCAAGAAGTGCAAGTTTCATCATTGCGCGCCAGATGAAAATTGATAATGCACGAAGAAAAGCGACGCATAAAGAAAACTCGCTTAACAAGTTTTCCAAGAGGTGAAATGTCTCCGGTCCCTTCAGCGAAACTTGAGCGCGAGTCAATATTGTTTTAATCATACATCTCGCAACGAGATATGAATCTATTAAAATGCAATATTCGCAATTTTCGCGCAGAATTGAATGAATTTGGGCGCAGAGTGGTCGTTTAATTGTTCACGCTTATGGTTGATTTGTTTATTGATCTTCGATTGTCGCTGCAGTGCGCTGCACATGGCATTGATGATATCGGCAATTCATCGATGCGGTCGATGTTCAATGCCCGATTACAGTTAGATCGCTAATGGATGTTAGCGCGCCGTGTACGACCACGACAACGAACAATCCACGCATTCTCCAGATACTGGGGCCGCGATAAAACACACTCGTCGCAGCAGCGCACACATATTGTCATCGTTCGCGAGCGCACGCTCTATTATGTTTATGAGCGCTGGTTTTAACGGCCATTAAGCGAATACTCGTTATCTGTAAGCGTGCTCAACGCGCTCGACAACAATGCAATCGAATACATACCGATATTCGAACAGACGAGAAGATCCGCTGCTTCTCCAACCCAGCGCATACGTGTTGAATACGCTTAAATAATTTCTTAATTTGTACACAATGCATTGTTGTGTCCTGTTAGATGCACTCGTTGCACAACTAACGTTAAACGTCCATTAACAACACCTGTTCAGCTTTCAATTCATTTTTATAATAATTTGTCACTAATCATCAAATATTGCTTTTTCTCTTCAAACTACAAGATCTATACCTTTATTCTCAGATTATCCTGTAAATTCTGAACAAATCAATAGAAGAGTAACTGAAAATCAGGCAATTAGTCCTGGAATAATTTTAAAAGAAAGTTGAACAATTCAAATCAACAATAACATGTGCAAAAAGGGTAACATAACTTAACATTAAAATATTATTAAAAATATTACAAAAATTGAGAATTTTCCTTTGTCTGATTGAATTTTAAGGAGATTTTGATTGAATTTTATCCTGGAAATTTTATTGGGATATGGGAAATATAATTTTGATACGTGACTACTGGTTGACGATTTATTATGTACAATTTGTCTGGGAAAACAGGTCGTCTATCGTAAAAAGCAGGATATTGATAAACAAAACAACATAAATAGGCTCTTTGTGAGACAGGACATTAAACCCCTCACAAATGTAATCCATAAAAAAGGCGACATTTAACACTATAAATCCGTTGTGATACAACATGACGTTTTACGCATGTGAAACTTCCCCAATCTTTTCGATCGTTTTGTCTTCGCGCATCGTAAAAATGAATTTATTACAAACAGCTTAGCACTCGTGCTTAAGCCGCGCGCGGAAAAGACAGCGGACATGTGTTAATTGCATGAAGGAGGAAAATTTTAATGCAACATGAAGGGTGTCACAACGACTTAAGTTTCATCTCCACTCGGTTTCATATGCACAACGTGTTGGCTCTTGTGTGTGGTGACGTTTCAAAGCCTCTTTTTTAAGCCAAGAGTTTTTCCTGTTTGCGTTTCGTCGAGTGCTAATTCAAGACGAAGCCAAGTGAAATGTACAAACAGCTAACAAGTTATGCAGTTGACTTATGCATATGTAGTGTGCTTAACTAGTCTGAAAGTACTTTCAGTCATGAGAGTAATGCAAAAACTGCATAAAGGGAAAAAGTAACACACTTTTTAATCGTTTTTTATTAGTTAAAAGTGAGGATTAGGTACAGTTAAACACACATTTACTTGCCAAGAAGTGGAAAAAAAGTTTTGTTGATAGCAGATAAGAAATTTGCTGACCACAGAGTTTGCCAGTGATGCGGGTATTCGAGGAACACATTAACTACGCGATGATAAAATCGTAATATCCGCAAATCGAGCCATTAACTCGCCAAGATCTATCTGCGCGAATGGCCGAAAACACGGCGAACGGTATCGCTTTGTATTCGAGTGTGCTTCTTCACTTGAAAGTGCGCACCTTGCTCGCTGCAGGAGTGCATGCAATAAATGCGAACGCAAACCGGCAAGGTTTGTCGATTATCCCAGCATTCGGGATCGTTACAGTTAACCCTTCCACGGCCACGTCAATATCTCGATAACGCTCCCCCTTCGTTCGGGATGTACAGGCAATGTGCAGGTACGGATCACCGCTTCGACCTTCCGGTTCTTAATGAAACCATCGACCAGCGTCCGTCGTTCAGTGTTTAATGTCGTTGAAATAATTTAATGCGCACGTCATTACCGGTAATGAAAGGATTTTGAAGAAACACACATATTTCACTTTCACGTCGAGTTTATTTTGATTTCATTGCTGTTCGCTACAAGTTGACGGAATTTATTATACGCGTGTAAAATAGACGAATATAAAAGTAAAGATTGAATATAAAGTACGAATACGAATGACCAACACGAGTCGGACGGCCGAGGCGCAGTTTTGCGATGCACTTCGTATGCGCGCATGAATGTGTGTTTTCATAACGGGAATTTAGCGCTTGTCCATTTACGTATTTACATATTTATTGCGACGTAATGCAATGTTATGCAAAATCATACATTTAGCCGGCTATAAATTTCGAACCGTGTGCGATGCGATGCGCGCCTCTATCTGGCCAACGACCGTACATGATGCGCCAAAAAATTCATAAATGTCCAATAATTCTCACAATTTTTCTTTACTTCTTTTCTCAGTACTATTTAATAATTCAATATCTTAATACTAAACCTACTTATACTTTAATTAACTGCCATATTCCTTACAAACAATTTTTAGTACCAAATTCTTTTTCATCGTCTCTTCTTTGAAACTTGTTTAAAACTTGCCATAACTATTAAAAATATCATAAAAATTACAATTTCTCTTTCCCAATCCATTTTAGCACATAGAAATCTAGATCACCTGAAAATTATAGGAAATATGTTTAATGCTGGTAGAATTACAATTAGTCATTGAACTATTCTTTGCAGTTTTCCAATAATGTAAAATCTTATAATAAAATCTTTGGCAATGATTGCATCTGTAAAAAGCGATAAAAATAATAATAATTTTGAAGCATTGCACTGCTCAGTGAATCGTTTAAATATGGCGCTCGCGATGTACGCGACAAGATAAATACACGTGTCAAAATTTCAATTTCCGATGCGACATCAGAACGCATTCATAACGCACTCGATGTACCGTCGCAACGACGATGAATGGCATTGCCAGTCGGTCCGTAAAATATCCACTGAATGTTGACCGAACAATCAACTCATTTGTGTTTTAACTATGCGCACCGCACAATCAATTCAAAGTGCGCCATCAAAGCCTCCAGCCAGCAAAAGCCAGCAACACTCTATAGCAATTGCATTATTTATAATTTAACAAGGTGCGTTTGCCATTGTGCAATCCTCACACAGTCCCGCTAGATTCAAACGAATCATATTCATAATATTCATCAAGTGCTAAAGGTCTTGCGCATTTAAATAAACAAGCAATAATAACGAATGGAAATGAGTGACACTCGTCTTCAAACTCTCCTCGAACAACAATGCAGAACAATAAACACTCGCATCAACAATTTTCTATAATAAATAGAAAATTAATTTTATTCAGGACGAATATAATTCGTAATTATATTAATGCATACGCCAATGAAATAATACATAAATTAATAATGCAAAAATAAATTATTCACCGATTAATATGAATATTAATAGCTAAATTTGATCATTACCTTGCATTTTTTCTAGATTATTTTATCATTAATTCATACTTACTCGAACAAGTAACAATAGAGTGCATTGTTTATCTAAGCATAAACGTTATTAGACATGAAACACCTTGACATGTAGAGCTCTCTATTATTTTATTCAATTTCATCGACGTGTTGGCAACACTGCAAACGTTGGAGGCGGCTGCATATTCCTATATTGTATCCTACGTTCGTAGCGTTTGTTTCCGGTAGCGAATTTGCCGCCGCCGCCAAGCAGAAGCAGAAGCGTTGTAAAATAACGCAATCATGCGCGTTCACAATGTGTGAGCTGATTATTAATAATTCATATGCAATATCAAATTATGTTCTCGCAACGCTTCACTTTATTCATTATTATTTCGTTGATATGCAAGCGCACTTTCAAATATTAGTTTATTGCATAGGTACATACGTACCTACGTGTATTTCATGTGATTATGAAGCGATTTTCATATAATTTTAATTTTATTTATTTGATTGTACGTATGTTATTTATTAAATAATTTCAAATGCTGTAAAAGTCGGCAGGTAAATGGAAAATTGAAATTAATAATTCAAGTAGTTTGAACTGGCATTCATATCCTACTGTCTACTGAAAATACAAGGATAATAAATCAAACAAAAGCATTTTTCAGTACACATTATGAATTACATCATCATACGAGCTAGCTAACTCTTTTAAAATACCTACGCTTCCTAAATTCACCGCATGTGAGTTTGAATATTAAATTAATTTTTATTATATTTCCCTACGTTTGTTCTTTCATTATTAATTTGCTATCTGAAATTATTTTATTTAATTTAATTTAATTTAGGTATATTGAAGTATGTAGAAAATATTTTAAATATTTGTTCAGCAAACATTTTCAGAGGGGTTTTAACATCATAAAACACTGTGAAATTTTTCGAGTGGAGATTGATGCATGAAACATATTATTGAATTATGGACTGCATCAGAGCTCATCGTCGAAATGATAGATATTCGATGCGGATGTGATTAATGATGCGTTTTTCTCGCGACCGATTAAAGCGTCGAACCAATCAAACTCGGCCTGCAAAACGCAAATCGCTACTCGACTCTCAATTCAAAGCTAACAAATCTATTTGGCTGTGGATGAAATAGCCACACATGTTTAATAGCATATGCAGCAGCAGCAACAAAATGATAAATTTATGCATGTTTTATTAAGTGAATTCGACCTAACAGTTATGCTACTTTAGTTTGTGATTGATTTACAATCATTTTCGTTTAGTTTATACATTCATTCTTACAGAAAATTATAAATAATTAAAACTAAAATAATACCAGTTTAATTACATGACGAAAGGAGCAGTTAAATAAATTCTTAGTTTTAGTAGAATTATCTATTAATATCCATGTTTAATTATACCTTTTCCGCAATTAAGTAATTTGTAAATTTTGTTTTTTTTAGCAATTTAGCATTTGATTAGAAATTTGATTTACCATACAGTATTTCAAATCAGACAATGCTCATTTTATTTGCTTATACTTTTTTGAATAATTTTGAATTCACATGAGTATGTTTTCCATGGGTAAGTTTATTAGTAATTGATATTAGTACAATTGCATTATTACTTTCATTAAAATTAAATAGTGAATGATTGAAACGGTGTGTTTATGTTATTGTTCAGATTCTAAACCAGTTCAATCCAGTACTGGATAAGTTCTCGTTTCCTTTACCTGCTTTTAACCCAAAAATGTATTTTGCCAGTGTCCAGTACTGTTCCGTGTTTCCTAGTGAAAGTTATAACAATTTGTCTAAACATACGTATTCTCGGTTATTCAGTGTACGATAAACGACAGTGAAATAATTCAGTTAAGAAGTGCATTGTTCGAATTCATCTTTTCTGTATATTGCAAATTTACTGAGTAAGTACTAAGCCTTAATATTTTTCATCGATAATTGTCTAAAACCATACTGACAACGAAATATTAGTTATCATCATCACAACCACAATTCCGAGTGGTTCTTTGTAAGTAATTACGAACAAATTTCATGACACCGTAAATCTTCGCTTTTGTGATATAAGTATCGGGAAATTGCAAGTGCTTTACTGGTGAATCTAATCAAAAACGACTTAAATTAAACGCATATTCAGATTTTCAATTAAGTATGATGTTATTTGCTTGACTACGTTGTCAGTGCAAATGAGAAATAGAGAACGTATGATAATTGCATGTTAAGTGTTTATGACTTGCCATATGAGCTGATAATGTAATAATGGAAACTGTGTCACTTAATAATCATTGATAAACCACGCGGAATGCATTTGAATGCGACGACGAGTGCATTATTCAGATGCGACAATTTGATTTCAGCGTGTTGCATGAAACAACACACCGCAAAGAGAGTGACTGATAAGGGTGTCACGTTCTCAATACATCTACCGCACCTCCCACCCCCGCCTGCCTAACCCACCTACATCTCATTCGTGAGCGGCGGTTGTAATTTACAAATTTCAAATGCACTTCCGGTAACAGCGCGCTAAATGTTGCATGTCCACTTGATGGTCATTTGCGTTTCAAATCTCTTTGAATAACGTCACGTCACTCGTGCACCGCCATTCGTGGCTCATAATAAAACTAATTTATATCGCATTATCGCGGATGGCATAATTCTGCATGACGCTGTTGTTCATTGAAATGCTTATCAGTTATTTATGTTTTCAAATTGTAATTATTCCGAGCGACATTCGCATCCAAGTAAATATTTCAGTAGGCATTGTTTTCGTTTCGTTCGTTTGCTGTTCAATGTTTTTTTGTTGCTTTCCTGCGATTTCAGCATCTTGAATTGGCAGAATTTGCATTTAGCAAGTGTCAATGCGTGCCGAACAAAAACACCATTCGTCTTGCTGGTGTTAAGCGACAATGCGCGCTATAAAAAGCAGCGAAATAACGTGAACGTAGTGAAAAGTAGCGAAGAAGCAGATGAGCAACAGCAGCAGCCGTTTTTGGGCCGCGTTTCACGCTCGTCTTTGACCGGCTGGTCGACGATAAAACCTTCCTCTTTAACGGAACGACCTGACAGCGCGCTGTGAATTGTTTTCCGATTCAAATGCGAGACAATCATTCGACGGACGTTGATGGACTGCCGTCGAACGGAAAAAATCCCTTTAAATATCGAAACGCTCGAGAAACTCGCGATTTTTTGCTTCGGTGCGCTGCGTGGAACGTTTGAATTTTGTTTCAATTTTTGGCAAGTTTTATACGCCGCCGAAATCGGTGAATTAATGAGTCAAAATTGATGAGTCAACATTACGACGACGGAAAAAAGCGTTTCGAAGACGACGAGAAAAACGAGTGGAAGAAATCGAAGAATCGAATTGTGCATTCATACCGCGTCCGATTGTCTTACGAAAGACAATGGAGGAATTTGCGAACGCAAAAAATTAATTGGTTCTTAAATAATTGCGTCCGCAAAACTTTTTCCGCGAACAACTCTTATTCAATCAATCATTGCGCTCCAGTTTGATCCAATTTCATCATCTCAACTTTGGATGCACATCAAAATTCAAATTTAGCAAATGTTATTACTTACTTGACGTTGCATTCGGGTAATTTTGTTGCGCTCGCTTTTTGTTCATTTCGAATTGCAACATATGCGGAAACCATTTCGTTCCCGGCTTCTCGCGCTTGCTTCGAATGTGCCGAAATACTAATACCAACCGGCAATCATCATCGCTCGAGAGCAGCGTATATGCTGCGAACGAACGAACGAATCAACGAACGAGTGTGGGAGTCAGACTAAGCTTCGTATAATTTCAATCTAAATCGAGATTCGGGTTTCCTTTCCGTTTAAATTAAACCCGGAAGTTACTAATAACATTTAGAACTATACTTTACTTACTTGCATCTGTTGGTTAAGTAAATAACAAATATTATATTTACATTTTATTACATGCAGAATAGATTTTTAGCTCTTATTAAGCTTACAATTTCAATTTTTAAATGATTAGAATTGGTCTATAACTTTAAAAGTTACAGCGATTTTAAATTCTTCTTTTTGCAAATTATAAATGGTTAAATACTGCTGAAGAATTAAGGAAAAATTGAAATATTATTGCAAGATGATATAGATTTACAACTATTTTAAAGAATGTTTAAGTTAAATTTTGTATTAAGTAGTAAATGCAGTATTTTTACCCAGTTTTAAAGAATAAAATAAGAATTTTATTAAGAAATATTAATATTACATTTAGTATGATGTTATAGTGTGATAGCGCATTTAATTCTAGTGATAACAGTTTTTAAATCATTAAAAGCGATCAATTACTTTAGAAGTTACAGCGATTTGAAATTTTTCTTGCGGCTGAGTCGCGACCGCCAAGAGAAATTTCTTGGCGCCTGAAAAATTACTTCATACCTCATCTCTTTAGGTTTCAGCAAAATCGCAGCCTAGCATTGGTCTCCAGGCAGTAGAATGGATGTACCAGAACTTCGCCTACTTCGGTAATCCTCGTAGGTACTCGGAACTATGCCTTGTCCTGATAAGGTACTGGCCACCGCATCATTAATACGCTGACGACTTCTGGTAGTGTCAGGTGCACCAGTAGCATAAAAGCAAGCAATTAGCACTTTACATTTTAATGAATATCTCAGGAACTATACGAGATATCAAAATAATTCTTTCACTACCAAAAAGCCTATTAAATTCCCAACAACTTCCGCGATCAACCATCAAATTTCCTTCTACAGAATACGCGCAATAACTTCTTAAAGTCAACCTTTATTTGCACGATTTTGGCTTGTTTTAATTGAAATCTTTTCTCGGCATATAATTGTTGATTAACCCCTAAAACTTTACATGTTAATTCCATTTAAGTATTTCACTCCTAAGATATGAAGAAAGACACTTCAAAAGTACAATTAATTTTATTACTTGTATATTTTCTTTGTTTGACAAGCAAAAGAGTGGGAAATGAAATAGGAAGTGCAAAATTGCATTGAATTGCACCCACCACATAAACACGTAGCAGTTTTTCATTGGAATAATGCAACAACTTCTTTTGTTGCGGAAAAATAACTGAGAGCAATTTGCTTGAGTATTTTTTATGGTGTAGGGCGTTTCCATAGTTTCTACTTAAAATATTACTTGCACGCCATTTCACGCATCCTGCAATCGGCGATAAAGTTTGTCGTCGAAACTATACACGAAGGAAGGGTGGCTGCGCGCCGAAGGGATAAAATATTTCCTCCGAAATTTCCTTTCAAATATTCCATTGCGACAATCTAAGCCGGCCGCCGCCGTTCAATTGGCGGCGGAGTGCTAGAAAAATACTTTTGCTTTCATAGGGTCAAAGCGATCGCATTTGTCTCAAGACGATTGTACAAGGGCTTTGAACACGCACTGATATTGAATGAATGGTCAGCACATAAAAAAGTCGTGTAATAAAATTGCCAAGTGCGTCTAATATCTAAACGCTTAACTCGACTGTAACAGCTTAGTCTTTTATTACAACCTGTGTTATTTATTGTTCAAAGTGTAGCTTCAATTACCTTATTACTGAACAACTTGCATGCAACACACGGTGCGGTGGAATATTTAAAGTTGAGTGTAAAATGCAGTAGCACTTTGCGGGGGATGCAGATGACATATGAGGAGGGGTGGTGGTGGTGGTGCACGCTAATTGTCGATGTCGTCCATCATTTTTAATTGACAGTGACGTGCTGCTTCGGGTTACCCGAACTTTTATTTAACAATTATGCCACAATTACGCGTAATTTATCAAAATACGCACGCACCATGTGTGACGTTTATTGAATGTCGCATTAATATTAGAACAGAAGCAGTGATAAGAGAAGCGCACGCCGAAAATATGCGAAAATTTGCATTGTAAATAAATTTCGCTCGGATCGAACGCATAAAGCAGATGGCTGCACGCGATTGGAGCGAATCAATCGACAAAGGCTTCGCTTTTCGCACGCCGAGTGTCATCCAACGTGGATTTTTGAATAACATTTGCCTATTATCTCTTGCTGCATGTGCTTTAAATCGTATGCACGTGATGTGAGCGCGCAGCTACTGCGTTTAGTAGTTGAATGGGCAATGGATTTAATGCATCCAGCATGCCAGATGGACATGAAGAGACCGAAGAGACATTGAGACCAAAGCAAACAACGTTTTCTCAATAAGGTAATGCAAGATGTACGAGCATGAACCACTGATTTATAAAGAAGTTTACAATCAAAGAGAACTTTTAGACTTTTCTTCGAACTACGTAGTATTTATCTGATTTTTGTTTCTGTTTTATTTCTGATTGCAATTTCAAGTTTAATCCGAAACCTTCTGGAGTGTGTGAAGAGACAATAAGGGTAACATCCCCTAGTTTGTTCGTGAGGATAATGCACATAAATTTTATCACTTGCTGCACACGTCCGTCAAGTTTGACACCACGAAGGGGGCGCACTCTGCAAATAGCGAATCCCTCTTCGGATTGGGGGGCGGCGAAAGGGTTGTGCAGTAATCCCGAAAGTTTTTGACGGTTCACTACAGACGGTGCGCGCAATTTGCATGGTGAGCTTACACTGCAATTATTCATTATCGTTATGTTTGATCAAACGCGTAATCTGACTGACTCGCTTCGCAGCTAATTTGGCTCGCAGATAAAGCAAACGTTTGACTTTAAATCGCGCTTTGATGTGCAATATTTTTACGCTGCACGCAATATTTGCGTGGAAATGGTTGGTAATTCGTGCGCGTACGCCGAGTGAGGTCATTAGTGTATTGATTCGGTAAGGAAATGCGCGAAATTGAAGAGGAAATCCCGCAAAGCATGGAAAGTCGGACGGAAGAATGGCAAGTTTGAAAGAAGTGCGGACGGCTTCGCTTTAGTTGCGGATTTTGCTGCTGGATTTCTGTGGCAAATTAGAGTACGAGAGATGAATGCACGATGAGCTCTTCGACGTCTTCGCAATGCGAGCATGAAATGAGAGTATTACGAGCATTAAATACAACTAAAGCCATGAACAAGAAGTAATTTATAAGAAAATTCAACATTTATATTACATAATTAATTAGATCTATATCTAAGCCAAAGAAAATTGATTTTCTTTTATCTAAAATTGATAAATCTTTCAATCAATTCAAATAGTCATTAATTATGTCACGAAACTTCATTATTTCCTCATTTTACGCTATAGAAAGTTCATTTTCTTTTAATTTAGTTCTAGATTTTGAAGAAATTTGAAGAAAATTAGTAATTTTTCGAGTGTAAACTCAAGAACTTTATTTCTTTTAGTTTAGTTCTTGATTCATTTGTTTTTTTTGTATTTGATAAATCTAAAAAAGAATTCATCCACCCATTAAAGATTAGATGAAGATTTCTTCTCACGCAAGCACGCAGCACTGCGTTCCTCTAGTTCATCTTGCTTTTCGTTGTTCGTTTTTTCTTCTTCTTTCGTATTGTTGTACGGCAATGCGTGCACTGCGTTGCATTGTCTTAGCATTGACATTTCTTCAACGATTTTCTGAGGCACGCTCGCTCACGCTTTGTCCGCCTGCCTCTCAACGTGGACGAGCCGAAGAATTGAAGAATTAGTGCACACACCCTCAAGCCATTCGAATTGAACTAACAGCCGACAACAATTTCGCTTCTCCCACAAGTCATTATCATGGCTGTTTCGTGCATGAATGCCGAACGTTTTTCTCAACTCTCCATACGCAATCGAATAAATTATAAAATTGTTTCCGAATTATCGTCTTTGACTTCTCCTGCACTCTTCTCATGAAGAGCGTAATAAAATATTACGTTAATTAAATAGATAAAAAGTTTTACGATTACTTTGAAAAAAATAATAATATTTTTACGACTCTCTGGATTTGCACTCTCTGGATATTTTCTCCTAATTTCTATTTAATCAAGTATTAAAAGAAGGCATAATTAAAAAGTTTACGAGTGCTTTTCACTCATTAAAACAACGATGAATAAAATATTTATATCAATTCGCTTGTTGTGATTGCAACATCGCAATAAAATGCGAGAGGAGAGAAATCCACGTAATAAAAATGACAATAAAATAACTACGTAGCTATATTTTAAATGAGTAATTAAATAAATAACATTTATTTACGGTGAGTAATGACTTTATTAAAACTAAAATATGCTGCATGTTCTTGTCATGCGTCGTAATTGATTTCGTGAAAAAGTTATGATACGTAAAAAACTAATTAAAGGCTGCGCGTCGAATTACATTTGAGTTGCAGCTTTAGCCGACTGCGACTGCAATGAGAGGAAGAAATTGGATTGAATTGCAAAATTAGATTTGCGCCCGCGCGCGCGTACGCGTTTGCAAAGCAAGAAGTTGTTCATTTATATTTAGTTAGTTTGGAGGCAGTGCAGCAAACTAATTCGCAACCAGCACGAACGCGAATGCAAATTTCTTATGCTTTTAACATTAATTGCGAGCAGCATACATTAGTTGTACTACATGTGATCAGATATTCCATTAGAGTAATGCATACGAGTCCTGTAAAAACTGGATTAAATTCAATGCGCTGCCAATTGCAAGCGAAGAATTGAAATGCAATTAGATTATGTCATCTTGAGAGTGCAGGTCAAGCAAAAGCGGAAATATCAATCGGAAATGTGGATTGAAATTCAATGTTTGCGCAAAGTGCAAGACTAAAACCAATTTCGCGTCATGCCGTTCCACAGTCGACTGTTAACATATGGATTAGACGTGTTCACTGAATTGAACATTTGCCATTTTGTTTGCAATTCATATTGCTGCGCTGTTTCTGCGCTCGAAGATGATTTAATTTGAAATTTTAAGAATGTGATGAAAACTAATAATTAAGTTTAAATCCATTTATTAACGATACGTTTCCAATATCTCGATTTAATCCTTTCGACGATGGGCTTGATCCACTTGCAGCAAGTCTTATCAGCCGCCCTCGCAATCACCCTTCGCCGCCGCTCACGCTGATTCGATCAGTGCAGCAGCAGCAGCACATGAATTTTGTATCTCAACGAACGTGCGAATATAACGTGAGAGTATTAGATATCGGGCTACTATCAGTATATTTCAATTAAGAGACCCTTGTTTTATATGTCGCCCTTATCCCTTGTTTCATAACGGTTCCCACCACCACCACCGCCATCCCGCGCTATCATCACGTGTGTGCGAAGCAATTTAATATTTCCAAAATTTCATCGATGATATTATTATTTTGTGTGTCGTGCCTGTTTAATTAACTGGGCATGGATTAAGTGGAGTTTAATGTTAAATAAGCCATGCCCTGCTATGCGTAGCTACGAAATTTTCAGGTTCATAATTGTCCATTTGTTATTAATCAAAATGAGTTAAGTGTTCTTGCTGAAGCATGATAATTGTATTAAAAATTCAAGTCGTCAAAGTAATTGCACGAGATGAACTCAAAAACGCATTTGTATAATTATTTTTGTAAATGACTTGATGTTAATTAATTGACTGGAACCCTCTTCGGGTCAAGTCGCGTCTGAGGGTTGAATGGTGTCAAATCACAAGAAGTCGCAGGTTGAGAGGTGTCGCGTTTGATGGCCATCAAAGGCATCTTGTTCGCGATCAAAAGCAGGGCGGCAAAATTGAATTACTTAAATGAGCGGGAATTATCTTTTTGAGATGCCTCCTCGCAACCCCTATTCATTCGCGCATTCATCGCTTGTTTTCAATATCAAGAAGCATGAAGTACTCAGCCACAAAGACACAGATGTCGTGCGAAGATGTCTTAATCAAATGCTTTGATAAAAGGGGAGGACAAAAAGAAAGATGCAGAGAAATAAGAAAGGGTTGTTTATAGGTTGGTTAGTTGAGCTTGCTGAAAATTCCAGAATTTCGCTGAAAGTCCTAATATTTTAAGAGGGGTTGATAAATTAAGAATCTAGCTGATTAGTGTTAAGAAAAGAGTTGATGATGTTACCATTTTCAACCCCTGAAGTAAATGACAAAGAAATTTTATATTTTTTAGATAAAGGGTTGATAAATAAAGAATCTAAGTAACGAATTGATGATTTGGCTGCTTTCAACCCTTATGATAAATGATAAAAATTTATAACATTATTTTGTGTTTTAGGTATTTCGAATTTACATTTGTAAAAGATAATAATATTATTAGATTTATTGTTATCACATTACATGGCATTAAAGTCGTAAGATATTTTTAATGAACAAGAAGAAGTAAAGTGGTATAAAATAAAATAACGACTCCTGTTTGGCTTAATTACACGAAACCTTGTTCGACTTGATGTTCGCGCACTTGTTCTCATGAGTTTGCTTTGTTCTTCTCGGTTCACTCATGAGCATCTACTTAACTCATAATCTATATGCAGGCTTTCCTCCATCCAAATTGTATTTCGGTGAGATTTTCAAGAAAAGCCATAAAATCCCCGAGCACTCCGTCTTGGCGCTCGCCTTATACGAAAACACCATAAAGATAAGCACGGCATTTATGCATTTCCATTTTGTCGTCCCTAGTATATGAATTATCTTTGTTTATTTTCCGTGCGCGTGCGCCGCAAGTGTGGAGCATAAATTTCACGACCCGCACTCGCATTCGGGAGAATAGAGCCCAAAATTTGCAATACGCGATCGTAAATTATGAAGTAAATCGATTAAGTCCAGACGATTCCGCCCCATCTTCTTCCCCACGTACATTCCACGTTAAAATTTCAATTAAAACCTCGAGTTCTAAATTTAATTACGCAAGTACTTTAATTACGCCATGAATAGATTTAAGAAATCGACGCGACGAATAAGAATTATAACTAGAAAAAGCGTAAAATATTTATTTCGGCCATTAAGTTTCAATTTGAATGCAGTTTACGCGTACACTTTTATGATTTACAACTTGTAGCTGTAAAACTGTGCACTTAAACGTGCCAAACGCGCAATTAAATCATAAACGTAATTTTTATTTCTTCACCTTGCTCCCACGAACGTTTATTATACAGTTGTAATTTTATTCACGAGCTAAGTAAGCGACCGAAAGAAAGAAGGGATGCGCTAAATCAACTTTGTTAAACTCAATAAAAATTATGAAGTAGTTAACGTGAATTAAATTCCAAATTATTTATAACTTTTACCTGGAAATCTCACATTAAGTTAATGATTTAATGTCTCTTAAAATTATACGACGACATTTACATATTCATAAAGTTTTTGCCGCTTCTTAATTACTTCAAATAATTATGGATCTATTTAATTTGACCTTTTCACTTGAACGCAGAGCGTAATTGAGATTGATATAAGTTTAGTCATCATACGACTGAAAGTAAATAAGAGTTGAATCCATTTGATTTAAATATTCGAGCGAGTATTCGTTGGTTCATGCATGTGCTGCCCATCATAATAAAAATTAATAAGCGACTCGATTGGCCAGTTCTCCAAAGTTTTCGTCGCTTTCCATTGCTCGTAAGCAAGGCAGCAACAGAGAGCACATTCAATTTAATGAAATATATTTGTAGATATATAATAAAACGATTGCACGCGACTCTTCCAGCTATAAATTCATTAGTTTGACTCGTTGTGTCATCGTAAATATTCTTACTCATTTATTCTCGAATTTCAAACGTCTCTTTGCGTTTTATATTTATGAAATATGGAAATGACATATTTAATATAGAAATATATTATCAAAACTATTATTATATTGGAAATTTACCAATACACATACTAAATCTTTAATTTAAACACTGCTTAAAGTTCAGAATTAACGCAACTTAATCGTTTCTACAAATTGTTAAATATTAATAATATAGACAATTAAAAATAGAATGCAAACTTTATAGTCTTTTAGTGGAATAAAAGTACATCAAACTAGTTTTTAAAATAATCGAATTGGCTCATAACTTTAAAAGTTATGACGATTTCAAAATTTGCACAATTTGAGGAAATTTTAAGAAACCACTTTCTTTATCACATTTAATAAACTGCCTGGAATATCATAACAGAAAACAGGAAAAAAATGTTTCGTCTTCTTAGTGCTCGCTTTTAAACGAGTTAATGAAGATTAATAAGTAATAACTGAATGCTTTATAACGTTTTGAAATTTATTTATAGCTCTTATCTCCATTGTCTTCATCATTTAGTCATTTTTTTTTAGTTGAAACATGTTTGAAATGTCTAAAGATGATGATCAGACACACAGGAAAATTGCTATCAAGTTGATGAGTTGTTATTGAAACGCATACATAATTAACACGTTATTTGCAATTTGTTGTTTGAATTTTTACGCAATGTTGTGCATAATTCAAGCAGGTGGTCCCACGCGATAACAAACCACATTGCGTCAGGCACAGAGAAGCGAAACGAACGAAACCGAAAAATTTCCTTTAGCATCTTCAAGATGCAAATGACTATGCAAATTTAAACAATCTTCGCAATCTTCCGCACGATCTTTCACCTCGGCCAAGTCGCGCTCTAACTAATGCGAATATTAATGCCATGTCAATCTTATTTTCATTATTCTAATCACTATATTTAAAAGCGATTTATCATCATCCACGGCGCACTAATCTCATCATAAAAATTGGCTTAGTTTGGCGAACACTTAGTATGTGTCTGCGATGAAATTGGACAATTTCTTCATTGAGCTGAGAGCGGAGCTACAATGCTGTTCGCTCGTCTGCTGGCCGCAAACAATATGATGATACAAATTGAGTTTAAATTTGCTATCAAATTAGATTCGGAATTGAATTTGCCTTCGGCCCCGCAACGTGAATTCCCGTTTGTAATTTAATGCATTTCTTTATCATCTTATCATGTCGCAAAGTACGTAAAGTCCTTCTTGCTCTCCTCGATTCGCTTGCGTCGTTCGTCGCCCGCCATTCCCGAATTTTCAATTGAATCCTCGCAATGCGATTTCGTGTTGGTTACTCGCTCATTTGACTCGAATGTTCGATCCGCTCGTCGCGCGTTTATGGGATGAGCCACAATAAAAATTGTCTTGAGTTCGCGCGCGACGAGAGAGGAAAAAACGCGTCAGGTAATTACCGCAGCCGCTGGTCGTTTATCAAAGTCGTCGTAAAATTTGTGACAAGCTCCAACGGTCGGACACGAACGCAAAACGCGAACGTTCGGATGAAATAAAACACCAATCCCCCAATGTGCATGCACATAAAACTCGTCCGCCGCGCTATTTTTTAATTATCTCCTCGTACACTTGATACACATAGGTGCATTTGAAGGGTGTTAAAATTGTCTCGCATAAAATCGTAAAAACTTTACACTCGGCCCAAAAGACGCCGAACCATTCGGACACAAATAGCGCACCCCTTAGCTCACACCATTTTATTATTGCTCGAATAAAAACGCGAATGAGTGTTTTATTTTCTCAGTCTCTCAGTCGCGTTTTTTCCACACTAACTGCATAACAATAAATTAATATCACGTTTAATTTATGTGTTTTATGTTCATTTTATTCAATTAATCTTATCAATGATTTATTTCATTTACTTAGCATTTTTCATTCTTTGTCATTTGATGACACCTGCTTTATTACCACGATAAAAACACTAAAAACAACAAAACCACAAAGATTTTATTACTTAATTACGTAATTAACTACATACTTATATCATGACCAACAGAAATTGTAATAATCTTGCTAAGAAATAAGATTTTTCTTGATTCAGAAAAAAAATTATCTCATTAGAGTTTTAAGTAGCTTTTCTTGGTCTGTAAAAAGTTTATTCATCAAAGTATTAATAAATTAATTTAACATTTTGATTTACCAACAGAAATTATAATTATCTTGCTAAGAAATATGATTTTTCTTGATTCTGGAAGAAGAGAATCAGCTTATTAATGTTTTAAGTAGTTTTCTTTTGTCTTTAAAAGATTAATTCGTAAATGTATTATCAACTAATTAATTAGTTATATTTTTTGTTTACAGACTGAAATTATAATAATCATGTTAGGAAATAAGATTTTTCTTGATTCTAGAAGAAGGAAATTAGTTTATTAGTGTTATAAGTAGTTTTGTTTGTCTGTAAAAAATTAATTCGTAATGTATTTGCGTTTGAAGTCATTGTTATTGTTTATTCCAAGTAGAACATCTGAGCCCATGCAAATGAACTCCTTCTCAAGAGGAAGGAAACGTGTCGCAATTATATGTTATCCTCGGAGAGGCTCATCTCGTTTCGCAAACGAATGTTGTTGCGAGTGCTCTTTGTGCGGTTTGATGTCTGGTAATTACAGTATTGTAATGGATGCATCAAGTGCGCCTTTGGGGGACGTTAAGTTATCCTTCCTGTGTGTTTCTTACCCTGCTGCCTCAAGGGTGGAAATGCGCAAGGAGCTAAACAAGCATCATTTTCATTTATTCTCATTCTCTAATTATTCACGCTATAAAGAGAGTAAAAGTAAAAAGTGAAACGCGTTACGTTTGAGTGATTTAATCATCGTATAAATCGACAGGATTATCTTCAATTACGATTCGAGATATGCATGTCAAGATCAAGAATATTTCAACTGGTTATCTTTTACATCTTTAACGCATTGCCAATGAATGAGTATCAATGGGTATTCAATCTTAATCTCAATTCTTTGATGTGTGCCAACTTCTTACGTCTCTTAATGGCTTGTTGTTCGTGAAAGTAAATCTTTCATCTTAATTAATTGAACGAGTGTTGAAATCGCTCATAAGTGAGAGTTGTGCATGGAATAAAATGTATTTGGATAAATAAGAAAAAGAAAATTTCATCTTTGAAGTGAAACAATAGCTTAAAATTTATCGCCATCATTGGGGAGCACTTGACCTGGTTTTTTCGCGCGGCGAAGAGCAGAAAGCATTCCTGCTGATTGATCCGCGATATCCGATTGATTCGTTGCGATAAAGTTTAATTTTGTTAAAAGCACTCTGCTATTGCTCCGATGTAGATAGTACACCTATTTCGTTCAGCTCCTTTTTGTTTTATTGCTCGCCCGTAACTCGCGTATCAATTGCATTTTTACTATCATTTCGCAAAAGATTTATGTTTCAACTCTCTCTCATTCTCTGTGAGTGCACGGAGGAAATCACTTTGTGGTCCGGTTAAAGATGGATGAGGAACCACTCAAACGTCAGACATGAACATCCGAAAAGCTTCACTCACCAACAGCCAGCTTAAGAAATTGAGTAAACAACTCTTGCACTCGTGATCATGAGCCAAGTTGAAAATTATTTATTTACACTCAGTTTACCGAATACAAAGAGTGAAATTCTAGATTATTTTCTAAGAATTCTAGTCGAAGACTTGTGATAATTATCATTTGGCAAAAGCAGTATTCTTATTAGCTGCGATTTGCAATCGGACTTTGCAATAACTGCATGAATGTTGTGGGTGAATGGTAATAATTTTTGCACAGAGTGCTTGTTACGATGACATTTATGCCTTGCTATTCTTTGCTTTCAGTGGGAGGTTGTTACTCATCGCCGAAGAATAAGCGGACGTCGCGTTTGCAAAAAGTATGTTTCCGTTTTATTTTCTGGCCATTTTGCATTTTGCACGCATATAACATACAGACATAAATAATCCTCATTAGTACGACTCTCAATCATAAATCATTAAACCAGACTCATTTTTCAAGTAATATTCGTCAATAGTCTTTATGAATTATTACAATTCTTTCGCTTAATTTTACTTTAATTATTACACGACTGGAGAATAATTCAAATTATTTTCGATGCCTATAATTTGACAATTAAAGCACTTATTAAATATGAAACATGATCATTGATTATATTTACTACATAAAATAGAACTTCACATTATTACGTCGCTTCGTGGGGGTTGAAATTTGAATTGCTTTGTGGTCTGGACAGTAAATTAGCTTTTTATGCGTGCGTTTTGCAGAATTATGCGAATTATGAGCGCGCATTGTCATATCCTTGCTTGAGAGGGCGACCGCCATAAACCAGGAGCACATCTGGCTAGGATAGTTTAACAACTCGCCAACCCTTTAATTAAACTGTCATCCGATATCTTCGCCTTGGACTTGGACTTGGTTGGAAATTACAAACCAAACGCATACATAAATTTATAGCGATTGAATGAGCACTAAAACGCGTGCACAATTACGAAATACACTTATTACCCACATTTTTATTGCATATAAATAACGTTTGCAAATTATCAACCAATAAATGTGCTCGTTACCTATTTGAATAACAACATTATTATCACAGCGCGTCATGCTACTTTAACGTTCAGCGAACGGATAACGCTAATGTTAATGCGCAAAATATGTTTGCAAAACGATAAAGTGCTTCTCTTTTTTATCCATTGACTATTTGTTATACATTGTTCTTTATTCCTCACATTGTCGGTTCGCTAACGTGCAAAACGTCGATTGAATCGGAGGAAAACGCGTATCGTAAACTGAAGTTTTACGACTTTCCAACGCGTTAAAAAAATACGATATGAAACGCTTTTCCACACGTTATTTCGCCATTTCCCTATTTATTAATTTCTCCACAAAATAAACAATTAAATATACCCAACTTTTATCGTGTTTTCTATTTTTGGAATATTTTAATTACAACTTAATAATATTGTGCTAAATAAACAAAAAGAGTAATTTTAATTAAAGGACGAAAATAAAATTTCCAGATAAAATAAACAATGGCTCATAAATTATACAATAATTATAATAATATTGTGTTCGAGTTCAGTGCAATTATAAACTATCTGAATTTGTTATTTTGCACAAAGTAAATGCGCAAATTGTTAGTGAAATTCTATTCGGTCATTTAATGCCAATTTGATTTCATTTGATTTTTGTGCAAACTTCACAACTTTATTGTACGCCAGCCATTTTATTGTGTTATTTAATTGCGCCGTTTTGTTATTGCGAAATCAAAAAATACGTTTCCCGTTCCATTCGGTTATTATTTATTTTAAATTGGCGATTATTTTCATTGTTCAGTGACGTCAATTTATTTTGCCATTGGATCAATGATGTCATTTATTATTGCGATGCGTTGTTTCATTCGATGCAATAATTTAAATGAAGCAACAATTGCATTCGTTCATGCGTGCATTGATTCGACGGTCATTAGTTTAATTATTTCCGAAAGCGTAAAGCTCAGCGACAAGAACGAAGCGTTTAGAGTCGTAGTTTGTCTGATGGGCAAAAAGTGAAACTGCAAATAACACTATTAGTAAGCACTAGTTCAACATAGTTAGTCAGTGTGCGTACTCGAAAGCTCGATGAACAACGTCTTCAAACTTTCGCCAGTGTTTGCCGTTCGAATGAACTGCAAGTGAACGTTTTGCGTGGTTAGGGATGGTAAAAAGGTTAATTAAAATCGTTCTTGTGCCCTGCTTTTTAACACTACTCGTAAACTAAATGAGGAATTAAGCGTAAGATGAACTTTGAACTTGTTGTATTTCATTAACAACAAATTATTCCATTTGCAATACGTTCACTTCCTACTTTCAAATAATCATCTCATTCCAAAGTAAGTAATCACAGGAATTGAATTTTTTGATAGTTTTATTAATTTATTTGTTAAAAATATTCGTTGTATAACAAGGTTTAATGGGTATGGAAACAAGTAATACAACATGGTAATTGATTAAAACAAGATTAGTTAGTTTAATTAATCACGTTGACATAGTTGTGCGATGGGAGATGTCTGGAAGGCATAAATAAATGCAGGCAGTTCTTGCTGTACGCTCGATTTGCATATCAAGTTCGGCTCGTAAAATTAATAATCGTCATTGAACTATTCGGTTATTTGATCTGCGAGTTCAGCTCGACAATGCTGAAGACCTCCTCGGTATTCAAAGAAAGCACGTTATTGTTTCGCGCTTCGGCTTGCGCTTATCACGCTATCAGACGCCGTTGGTGGCTGAGTCGTGCACCTCATAAATGTAATTTGATGCCCGTGATAGGCTACCGGTTGCTGGCATTGTCTCGTCGGGTGTCGTGTCTCGACTTCTTCTTGTGCCCGAGAACAGCCACTTCCCAGATCGTCGCGATACGAGCCAAGACTGATGAGGGCATCCGACCGATTGAAAAGACGAATCATTCATTCGTCCTGCGCTCGAGGCGCGAGTGTTAAACAGGTTGTAATCAATAATTATTATTGATTCTAATCGCACTTGTTGTTTGTTGGTGTCGAGTATGAAATCGTTGAATAAGTTTGCTTTTGTTTCATTTGCTTAAATGCACTTTGGTGGTTCCGAAAGCGGGAACAATCGGAAAGCAAGTCTCAGTGAAGTATTACGCTTCGTGGGAACACAAAAGGATTGCCGATGATATCAGGGAATGTGTCACCGTGACGCCTGCGTGTATTCAGCCGTTGGGCAAAGAGGAATTGTTTCAATTTTCTGCTGACACTGCTGCTATTTCTTATACTCCTTCGACTATTCCAAGAGGACTAAGGGGAAAGAGACTGATTTAGACTTTAGTAACAAATTACTAAAGATAATATGCACTATTTCCTAGAAAATTTGAAATTACTTTAAAATTAATCTTCATTTATTTACCCCAAGTCTTGGCCTTTTTGGGATAAGTTCTGGAATTCTAGTAAAATCTAATTTTAAAATCTTATTCTAAACTTCTCTCAACTATCAATTGAAATAATTATTCCAGTACTTTTAAATGCAGTAATTACAATTTCTGCAACAATTCGTTATGGCTTTTTTGATAACCTAATAATTCGACTACGTTAATAATAAATTAAATTCACAGTTAGTTTTGAATACAAAATAATGTATTAAAACACTAGGGAATTTTTACGACAAAATTATGCAAAGCACATTAGGAATCATGGATAATTCACTAAAGTGGCCCAAGCATTATCTTAATCCATTTGTTACGAATGAAAAAGAGCCATAGAAAAATAGAAACGTACACCTACACAAGCAATTAAGTTGTGCAAGAGGGCAGTGTCCACTATGAGTGCACTCGCAACGAGAACGAGAGGGGAAATGCACGAAAAAGTTATAAATCATTTAAGAGAACTCTCTTATCTAGATGCAGGCGTGTTTCGCCTGTGAACCTAATAAACTATAAAGTATAACATGACTAATAGATTTTTTCATCTCTGTGCGCGCACATTTCATGAAACGCGTTCAAAACTTTTATTCAAATTCTTCCGATTGCTTTTTCTTTCCACTCTTACGCATATGTCATGCACATGTAAATTATGAATATTTTTTACATCTAATATTCGGCGTGTGCATCTTGATATACTACAAATTAAATAATTTTTATTACTTACGTCATATATTTAATGATTTATTGCACTTTAACACCAAAGTAAATTCGGCACATGTGTGACATTTTATATGGGTTTCAATTTCATTATTAAATATTCATAGTGATTAATTTACTACGCTAATGAATATGAATATGGGCGGTTAACGAAATGGGTTTTAAAAGTTTTGCGCCTGATGCCATTCGTCATTTCACTTGATTAAAATTTTAAAGCACGCTAAAGAGTTGCACTTTAAGTGCTTTTAATGGAAACTTTTTTGTACGTTTTATTGCTTTCTAAAAATGAATTTCGTGCATGTTGTATAAGCACTTTATTTTTTATTGAATTCTTTGTCATTTTGTTTAAATATTTCCCACTTTAAAATATCGAGTGTTGAATTTAAATTATGAATGGGTTATAATCATTTAACACGAACACAAGCTGTGTACTTAATACACGTAATATTTCTTCCGGTAATCCACGCACAACACGTGAAGAAATTTAAGTATTATTAAGTCCAACACTACCTGAAACTAATACGAATAAGTAGAATAAATGAGAGTACATAAAACTAAAGTAATCATCGTGTTGAGCACATTTGTTGTCTCATTAAAAAACTAATAAGTTTCTAATCCTTAGATTATTATAAACTATCAACACGAGATGATATCGAAAATTAATAAATTATTAAGTGCATCACTTATTCATAACCGTTTAGCTGCTTCGAATGGAAAAATAGTAAACAAATTTATTCCGAACGTTAACATTTTTTAAACGACTTTTTCGTCCGTTTCTCATGAATAAAACAAGGCGAACATGACGCACATGACACCAACGCAAATAATTTAAGCATTAGACTCGCACATTAACATTAATATCTTATTCGGTTCGATAAACGCATAATCGTACAACAATAATACACCAATTCAAAATACGATCGAACGAAGCAAGAAGAAGAATTAGAGTTCATTCCGCGTTTGCGTTTGCAGCGACACGTGCGATGATTAAAAAAAGCTTTCACAACAGTGAAATATTTATTTGTAGCACAGTTCTAATGATAGCTGCGTTTTTAATGCGATGTCCTCTTCGGATTGCGTCATTTCCTCCATTCACCTGACAGTTACGGTTGTCATCGTATAAAATGCATGTTTTACAAGTCACTAGCGCTTTTTATTTATTCTTTTTATTGTCGCACTAAAGCATAAAATGCTGCATTTCTTCTATTGCTTTATCAATAACACTGCATGTCATTAAATCGATGATGCATAATTTTCTTGAAGGGATTTCTCCTCTTCAGAGGTGGAATGAAAAGCAGTAGAGATTTGGGACAAAAGCAAGATGAATCACGAGCATTAAAAGGTAATTAATTAATTAATCAACGCCAGAAATAAATATCAACAAGCAGATGCATTATCACTCGGCACTCAGCATTCGGCGCTGGATAAAAAAGCACCCTGGAGGAAAAAGGCATGGGCCTGCGGTTGCTTGAAACATGTGCATTCCCTGGAGGCGTGCAGACACATCCCGAGCGAAGACAACGCGCGCACCGAAAAATCACTGCAGCGTGATTGATGAAGATTGAGTCGTCGTCGACGGTGACGTTACATATTTTTCGAATTTCTTCGCCACCGCGGGGCGCACGTTCGAAATTCAAAAATAAACAATGCTATCGAAAGATGCGTCCTAGGGAAATGATGCCCAAAACATTACTGTTGATTGACGTCCAGCATGTCATCAATTCAATAAAATACTTAAATTTATTTTTAATTCTATCAATATCTTGATATTTCTGCTAAAAATACCATAAAAATAATCATTTCTTCCCCTAACTTAGGGCTATTTCTTGGTTTATTAACAATTAAATCTAACTGAGTGAAAGGACAATTGAAAGAATCTTAAGAAAATTTTAAATAAGAGGAAATCATCGTTGTAATCAAAAAACTTAGCTTTCACGAATTTTCAGGAGACCTCAGGAGCTTTTCGGTTTCAAGTACATAGAAATATTAGAAAATCACGTGTTTAAATTTATGATTAATTGAAAATTGATTTTCTTTGGTTTCTTGTAAATGAAGACCGCCCGTTGATGAATCCACGGGAGGAAACAAAGTCGCCAGTCACCAAAACAATAATTAATAGCAACGCAATGCATGTTGCTTTGCATGTAGTAACAACAACGCACATTCTTGTCGCTTAATTTTTTCTCGTTGCACTCATTCATTCGACTGCGCATATCTCTCTACACGCTTGTTGACTCTTCTTCTTCCTCTTCTTCATGATGTAGCTTGATTTTTTGCGCGCATCTCGGCGCATCTTAGCATAAGCGAATTGCACTTTGTTGCATACGCATTAATATAATATTCATATATGCATGCATATGCGTGCTTTTTCAATAGCTGCGCAGCGATATGCTAACTAATATAATGTTTCCTTGTTCCTTCTCGGATGGTTTATGTTCTTGCGAGTGCGCGTTGTTGCGCGTTCTTGTTGTTGTTGTTGTTGTTTCTTGAATGCCTCGTGCGCCATGCTGTTTTCCATTGAAAATTTCGCTCGTAAATGATGCGCGTTTTGTTTTCATTCAAACGCCGCTCGGCAGAGAGGAAATCAATTGAAAAAAATATTATACTTAATAAATCAATACCGTGAATGCCTCATGCGCTATGACTTATTAGTTTATGCAAGCTTGGAGCAGGAAGTAACATTTGTCTTGGAGGATAAATGCTAAATTAATTATTTATTCCATTTTCTACAGAAATATTACATAAATTACATTTCCACTGTACATTTAGTTTGTTCGCTCAAAGTGCTAAATATAGTTTTGGGGCGTTAATTTAGTAATTGAATATTAAGTGCTTTTAATGGAAGTAATTATAATAATCAAATGATTCATAGTTCAACAACCTCATTCAATAGTAATTCACATTTTATTCTTAAAAAAATATTCATGGAATTTGAGATATTTTGAAATTTAGAAAGATTACTTGAAATAATTTAAAATGAAGAAAATTATAAGTATTATTTATAAGTTAAAGAGGGTTTTAAACTTTATTACTTTATTAGCTTGCTTTTATTTAGTCCTGCTGTGGCTCGATGTGAAGTCAATAATGCATCAGACAATAATAAATTGTTTGTGCTAATTTGCATTTCGCGTTACGCCCATGCAATGTCTTGTTTCTCATGGTATGTTCATGCGCTCAACATACATGCTCTTGCACTGCGCACAAATTTATTTCGCGAAAGAATTACAGCATTCGACGAAGAGCGCAGTGAACTGAACAAACGCAATCCTTTAACAACACCTACGCGAATCGATATTACAAATAATTACAACTATTATTACATGCACGTACGTACGTATAATAAACCCACAACTTGCTGCAAACACCAATAAATAATTATTTTTAATTAGGAAATATAATTAAGTAAACCACCATACAAAAATAAATGTTGTGGTAATTTAAATTACCAACTCGATTGGCAAACATGGTATTATTGCAACTTCATTACCGCATTCATCGAATATTAATAATATTTCCGGCCGTAAAAGAGTTTCCAATTAACCGTCGATGAATGAATTTAATTGGATTTTTGCTATCTAGCGCTTAATTAAACAATCACACGATTCGCCAGTTTAGCGCGGGACAATAACAAATGATGTGAATTAAATGTGAATCGCCACGTTGAAAATCAATTTACGATCGCAAGAGTTGAATGGGACGAAATGGGAACAAGCACTCAAAGCTTGTCTTGTTTTGCATTTGATTACAGTGTGTGGTTGTAAAGAATGTTCCGAAAATGCGCGCGAGGCATGAACACGAAGAATACAAGAACGAGCAGTCATGCAAAGCAGACGACCAGCGCCCAAGGAGGACCACAAGCAACAGTCATAGATCAGCGCGATCAGAAATTAATGTCGATAGTTATGCGGCAAGAGGGCCCCCCGTCATCGTTCCGAACACCCCTGCGGCGAGATTAATTACCGCCGCGCTTTAATTGTGCGCCGTTCGCACTAATGGATAACCCAACAACGCAATGCACAAAACTCTTAAGTTTTTCGCTTTACCCGTTCTTTTTTTGCTAAAAAAAATAAAACTCATCATTTTGATATAATTTAATATGCAAGGTGGTTACTTTCCTGACATAATTTCAAAATTATTCGTATCGAAAAATACTAAAAACTTCATTTGAAAGCTCAGAAATCCTAAAATAATATAACAATTGAACTTTAAAGAACATCTTTGCACGTTTTTGTAATTTCTAAGGCTTAAGACTTAGTTTTAAGAAAGAAATTCACGTTTTACTTTAGTGATACTGTAAAATTTGTGATCTTAATTTAATTAGGGAGTGATTTAAACGTTAATTAAGATTTGCCAAATTTTATAAGCATTCTTTGTGGTCGTATTTGAAAAAGTAACAAAAATAGAATTCATTTACGGATATGATTTGAAAATAATTAAAATCCTCGGCGTGCTTGATGTGAATTGTAATTAATTACACCCTCGAGGTGCTCATCACGTCTAACGCGATCGCTATAACATATGTGGCGTTCAATTTGTATATCATGCACGGCAAGTTCGCCATTCGACTGACTACTCTCTCGTTGAGATGTTGCACTTTACTCTTCCTTGCACGGAATGAAAATACAATTACCATTCTTTATTTATATCGCGTTCGTATCGCGCATCGTTCTCGACGTGTCCATTACGAACACCTACGTCTCGTCTTCTTCCTCTTCTTCGTCTTCCACGCAACTTTATCTCGTCCTTCACTCTCTGCGGCGTTAAAACTAAGGACATGATGACTCGTCTCGTGCTAGGTTTTAATTTATCGATATTAGTCGACCTATTACCTTGCGTTTTAATGCATCTTCCACGCACTCGCTGTATTCACTTATTGCCTACGTATGATTTAAAACTATTTTCAATAAAATGCTCAAAATACTCATAATTCATCCATGGATAATTGAACGAAATTCCTCTCGTAATATTTTCGAAATCTGGCAAAAACATTGACCTACTAATAAAAATACATACATAAATTAATGTATAGTAATGAGTTAATTCCATGAATAAATTACGAGTTTGGCAAACTGACGCTTCTTTTTCCTTTTGGTTCCCGGTTTTTCCTCTGATGTATTGCCGGCTTGCACGTGCAATATGCACGCTCCAAAGGGCAACATCCAGTTTTTCTTAATTATGATTCAGCCAACGCCCCGAACGCCCTCGCAGTGTCAGTTTTCCCGTACCATTTTCTCCTCGCTGGTTCTTCTTATAAATATATTGCTTTTTCTAATTTATTCCCCGAGTAAAACAAAGCAAACCCTGGAATACATCAAAATGAGGAACAAAGGAATTACAACAAAATGAAAACAAACATATTTCTTTGCTTATGCGTTTGGAAATTGGCTTTTTAATAAGTGCAAAGTGAAAAATTGCAATGCATCACAAAAAACCTAATGAAGAAGGTGAAGGCAAAAAGTGTTTAATCAGTAACAGTATGAATAGCTCTCCTGCGGCGAAATAATCAACGCATAAATTAATTAAAAGACTTTCTTCCATGCTATTTTGCGTCTTCACTTTCCCAACTTGCTTTGTTGCTTGTTCTATTTCCTTTTCCGCTTTTTCTTTGCAGTAATAAAAATACAAATGTTATTTATAGCATATGAACCTTTCATGCGAAAGAAAAGAAAAGAGGGATGACAAGTTTTTGCCACAACGAATTGCCCGTTAAGATTGAATCTTTTTTTGTGTTCTATTTCTGGCCTGATTTAATTGCCTAAACGCTCGTAATTAATTCACTTCCGATGAAGTTTAGATTAAGAACGTGCAAATTGCGTACGTACGTTATTTACTGGCGAAATTCATTTCATTTATTGTTTTCAATTACGCATGCCGCTTATGATTTCAAAGAAAAGCTAAGCTATTATTATGCTGATTCGTGTTTGCAAATAAAAACATTGCACTCGCTTAGAATGCAAATGAAAATGTAAATAATGCCGGCATTACTTACAAGTCGTTTCACTAGTCGAGTCACTTACTTCATGCATCTTCATACATCTTCTGGATTTTTTCTCTGGGTGAAGGTCGAACGAAAAAAATTCCCAGCTGCTCTCACCGCATTGAAATGTAACAACGTAAAAACGTAATTTGCATCACAATTATATGTATGTTATGCATGCAATACCAGCTGGTTCAAGATAAATTACTTACTTATTTATTTACTTACTTACTTTAAGTAAGCGAACAAAGCCAACTGAATTTGAATCCTTTAAGTCTTTGCTCACACAGAGAAGGACTTAAGGGTCAAGTTTGCAACTGCCACAAGTTTAAGGATTCTGATCTGATTTGTAATCAGATTTCCTCGTACACAAGGAGCAGCACTTGACGTTTAAAGTCTCCTCCAGTCGCTTGTATCGTTCGAACAAAGTCCTGTCCGCCGGAAACTTGCATTGATGACACTCTTGAACTCACTTCCGGAATGCCCAATTGCCTGTTATTAAATTAACTCCATGCAAATGCGCTCGCCAGCAATGCATTGAGACATTCCAGACTTGTTAGCTCGACAACTAGCAAGGACAATGCATATTTTAAATTCCATTTAAATTAACTTATTTGCACCCTCTTTAATGCGCGTTGCAAAAAATTGTTTGTAAAGTGAACAAAGCCCTTCTTCCAAGTGTTTAAAATGTGATCCTTGCTTCGTTTACTCATCGGAGCAAGAACATCAAGGACTATCGTAATACGGAACACGTCCTGCGCTCTTTTTGAGCTGTTAGTTTCACTTCCTTGTTGAGCGTGAAACTCACAACGGGTGTCACTTGCACGTCATGTGTCATTACTCCAGAACGGACTTTCTTTTTTCATTTTGTTTTCTTGCACGTGAAAGTTGTGCTCCTGATATTTCAGCGAATCCATGAACAAACGAAAACTATAAGAAGGACTTAGAAGGAGGAGAGGTAAAGCTCGTTTTACTATTCGTCGTCAGGGGCGCGTTCAAGCAGGACGTAATCCTTCTTTGACTTCTAGAACATGTCTGTAATTTTAATTTAGCATGGAGTGAAATTCAAGTCATTAGCTTGTTAAACATTTAAAAAATAAGAACGAAACAAATTAAGTATCATCTATAAAATGCAATGTAAATCGCTTAAGGAATTTCACTTTGTTGGAGAAGAGAGTGGTGTCATAATGCAATATGCACTATGAAAATTTACATTTAAAGTGGATTTTTTCACATTCAACGACAAGCATTCTTCTTCTTCTTGCGTCCTTTCAGCGCTCTCTTAAAACGTGCTTAAAGTCCAAACACTTTTCATGCGTTGCACTCGCGCGTTCAGGGTGTATTTGCATAAACAATTCAAGTGCACCTTTTGTCTTCGTTGTTCAACTGGAGTTGAACAATTGTGGTCTATATTAATAAGTAAAAATTATGCTCTGGTTGCCGCTTGGTGGAGTTGGCGTTGTTTTTGCGTTTCTCGTTGGAAAATGCGCAAATGCGCAAGGGAAAAACGGAAATAAGGAGAAAACTTAATAAAGCAACGAACGCACGGGGCGCAAATCGTGAGCAAATCAAGAAATGTGCGCGAATTAAAATGTTATTCGCATTGATTTCAGGCGCTGCTGTGCATTGCGTCTTGCTCCTTGCGCCTTTTCATTTCGCACCCCCAGCGAACCGAACGAATTCCAAACGACGACAATACACATTTCACCCTTGCGCTCGCCTTGTAATTGTACATGTTCTCCAGTGCTCGCTTTGTTCTTCGTCTTCTTCTTTATGCGCCGCTCCACTTCAGATTGCTTTTAAAAATAATCGCAGCGCGCTCTCGTGAAATGCTCCAAAATCTAAAGAAATGTGCGCAAGGGGAGAAGAATCCACAAATGTAATGTTTAAATTCTTCTTTACGTACGTATTACAATTGTTTATATACAAAGTGTTTACAGGATGAATTCATTAACTCGGAGGAATCCAAGCTTGTGCGAAGCTTTGGATTTAAACGCGTTCTTCATTTACGTGATACAGGAGAAAAGAACGAAAAACTAGTGGAAAACTTATGCATTGGTGGCTTAAACTAAAACTAGGTGGTAGTTGGCTCGTTGTGTATTCCAAGCAGAAGAAACACGTGAAGCACGAATGCATCGTGTGCTCCATTCCTGCATGTTTGCCACCCCGTTTTTTGCCCCGCAACCGTACACGTCCGCAGCAGCAAAGTTGGCGGCATAAAATCTAGGTTGGCGGGTATGTAGTCTGCGTGCGTGTATGCCGCCCCCAAAGGTGCAATATTCGTGCGGAATGTAATCTTTGAAAATGAAAATCCCAATGTTGCCCCAGTCCTTACATCCACCTCTCTCCATCTTCTTCTTCTTCTTCCTTGGAGATTTTTATTACTTGTGCGCTGTTTGTCCATTCAAATTTCACAATTTAAGATGCAAAAACTCAAACGCATTGCAAATATATTGCGACTATTGCAATAACACAATATTTCCGGGTTAGAATGACTTTCAGGTGTGTTTAGGTTTTCATGGCTTTCAGTGCCGGAAGTTGTGTTTTCTTCATGTGCAAGAAATATGATTATAACGTGGACGAATTGTGAGTTTATAAAACTTTTCATATTTAAAAAGTTTTGTTGTTATTGTTGTTCTTGTTTACGTTTTCAATATTAAACAAATTGTGTCAGGAAATAACGTTGCATTGCAATTCAAAGTTTAAAAAATTAATGTCAACTTTTACTCATTTTATAGTTGCAATGGCTGGCTAAAAATAGATAAATCTATAAAACTAATATACAGCAAGCAATATTACTTCTCTCGTTTTTTTATCAGCACTCTTTCATTCATCTGAAATCGAACTGCAACTGAAAAGTTTCGACGCGAGTTCGATTAAGTTTCGCGATTGAGAAATTGAGTTTTACAACTCGTGGATATTTACTCGCGTATTCATTTATTTCGCTTGCTTCATTTACTAGCAATATTATCTCATTCGCAAGTTTGATTAAGTCTTATAAAAATTACAGCCTGCAGCTCGACCTGCCTCTGAATCGCAAAGTATGAGTTGAGCTATAAACAAATTGAAATTAACTTGTGCAACTTTTCAAATAGACTCCAATTCAAACTTTTCTCCACAACCTGCATTAAAATGCTACTCAAAATTGCAAACTTTATGCATTCATGGCTCATTAATTATAAAATTTGACACGTTGACTTTACCAATAAATGAATGGGAAAATTCATATACAAATTGAATATCTGTAGGTACTTATTAAATTATTAGCAATTTTCAATTTTATGGATGGAGTGAAAATATAATATTTGAAACATTTGAGTAGTCTAAAAGTATTTCTGGACGGGCGGACAGCTTGATAATTGATTATCCGTATGTGCAGAAAGCCATCCGCATTTAGCAGGAGCGTGTAACGCGCACACATTTATGCACAAGAAGTTCCTGCTGCGCTGCTGCGGAAGATTTTAATTGGACGACATGATTGATTATCGTCCTACAATATGTAGAGCTTATTTTGCTCGCTGCCAACCAACCGAACGACGAACGAATGCGTTCACCTTTCTTCGACGAAGACGAAGACGAAGAAGACGTGTGGCGTCAGCCAATATTCAACAACAATATTACAACAACCAAAACAACAACGCGTTACATCAGCTGCAACAACATACCCTACACCGCATCAGGCTTCCTTCACAAAAAGACCAAGAAGAAGAAGAAGCAGGAGAAGCAGAAGAAGGCTTTACCTTAGACAACGCGCAATCGGTTGACGTACACGTACGTGCTTGGGAACCGGGAAAACTGAGAAAAGCGGGAAAGCGGCAGGAAGGAAGTGAGATTTCCCGCAATATTTTCATATTTTACTCGGCGCGCATTGCAGCTGTATTGAAAGATAGATGGCTTACTTTTTCATCTTGCGTATCAAAAACACGAACGTGTTTCTTCTCTTCCTCTTGATTGAAAAACTATAAGAAAATCTAAAATTTTAAAAAGCGAATATGCACTTAAATTTAAATAATTATATGTGAAAATACAAATCAACAAAAGCATCGCAAACAAAACGTGAAAGTTAAATGGGAAAAGCCGTCCTGAAAAAGCGCCACTGACAAGATAAAATTATAATTCGTCCGGCGGAAAGTTTATAATTCCATTACATTAGCGTTGAAGCACGCATTTGTTCAAAACACACACTACTCACACAAACAGGGCATTGTTGATGTTTTGCGATGGGGGAGAAAAAAAAACGTTAAACACGCAGCATGTCATTGCTATGGTAATTCATAATACCTGCCGGCTGCTCGTAACATGCTCGGTTTGCTTCAACTTCTTCTTCTTCTTCCTCGAGCTCTCGCATTCTCTGGAATAATCCAACAATGCATTTCAGTCGGGCCACCGTGCAAAATGCCAGCGCGTTAAATATGCGCGCGCACTTAGCAGTCGTCGGCGAAACGCTAATTCACTCCTAAACCGCCCCCGCACGAAAACTATTACGTAATACATGTATCATCATGCATACATTATGCTGCCGCCGTCACCGCCGCAGCCGTGTTGCATTTTGTGTCCTCATAATCGCCCCCGGAATTTCCGGAAGGTGTGCATATTACCTTCCCGCACCTGCATATTTTACGTGCATTCCACGCCGAAAATATTTAAATATTTGTTTAAATATTCTGAAACTATGAGACGTTCAATTCCACTCGATAAATTACAAACGTTGTCATCATGAACAGTGAGCGCATACCTGTGCATTGTTCTTCCGGTTGTTAAAGGGATGACCGGGAGGTGAGCGGATGAGCGGATGAGCGGAAAGGGTGTGTATTGAAGATAGCAGGATATGCCAGATGATGCCAACGCAATACGGGGGGTGGTTGCTGTATATGTATGTTTTTGGTCCTCGAATTTTGGCCCATCTTGCACCCGTTATTCCAGGACATTGCATAACATAACGTCCTGGATGTAAATCATGCACTTGATACTTCAACTACGCATACACAAGTGGGTTCGCGTTGCAGCCGCCTCTGGTGATGTGGTTATGGCGCTGCAGTCGAAATACTTGCAGGATTTATGAAGGAAATTACATGATAAATATGTCTACTTCCTGAATATCACAACAATAACCTTCCTGTTATAATTACCACCTTTCATACAATGTCACAATTGTTGTAAATTGATAAAATTTGCTAAATTGCTCCCAGTAAATAAAATACATAATCCTGTTATCCTGCTATTCCCAATTATATTTTACTACTGATAATTATGTGTTAGAGAATGTCTAAAAAGGAAATTGGATGTTCACTTATTAGAATTTTTTGATTCAGAAACTTTTTCAACATGCAATATTTATTTTGTTGATATTAAAAACTAGAACAGGATAAAAAGAGCAAATAAAATACAGTTGAAAACTAATAATGACGCCGTAAAAAAATCAATAAAAAGTTTGCAACGAGCGATTCCATGATTTTATGGCGGTGTTTGACTTTAACGCCGAGTCGTGCATTATTTAGCAATTTGTTATGCGGTCGAGCACGAGGAAAACGTGGAAAAACCAATGATATCATTGGCATTTATTGTGTTTATTATATCATTAAAACCACGACGAGACGCAGTTCATAGCCATGCCAGGAAAATCATTTAATTTTCAAGCGCGCGCGCGCTTAAAAGAAAAGTTGTTCTTGAGCGTTGAAATTCAATAAATTCCGCGGTGCAATAAGACGCTCGAATTGCACTCGATCGCCGGCAGAAAGAAGGTAAAGGATTAAATGTAAAACAAAACGATATTATCGCTTTTATTTCGCCATTACAATACGATTTTTATTATCCTTGCACAACGCGCGCGCCATGGCCAATACCGCAAATAATGATTGTGTTTATTAAGGATAAATAAGCTGCTTTGTTCTGTGCTTCACAATCTCGTAAAATATTTTAGATATTATGGTTTCTGTCCATGACGTTTAATTTAATATTAACTGCAAATAGCAAAAAATTATATTTATCTACTTATCACGGATTTTAAACTGATTTTTTTTTAGGTTTAGAGGGAGGTCAGGATGTTTGTTAGCATCGAAAAGTTAAGTTCGATAGAAATACATTAAGCTTTCATGAATTCAAGTTGGTAGAAGATTTTACTATAAATATATTACCCACTTCTCGCGGGGGCCGTTCGCTCGTCGCGGTGCAGTGCCGCCTTCGTCGTCGCCGCCGCTGCCGCTGCCGCCAGTGCTGCCGTCAAACATTAAATAAACATAAAGTCGGTAATGATCTTATCCATTATTCATATGATAATTATGAAGTTTCGCTGTTTGCTCTTTATTTTTTCGGAGCCACCCTTAAATCGCGTTGCGTTTCCCAGAGATGTCCATTTAATATCCTAATGCAGTTCTCCCGTAGGAGAATGTTTACAAAACGCGCCCTATAAAAATTCAACCCTTATTACCATAAAAATTTTACTATGCAAACAGCGGCGTTATTGATTAAAAAAATTCCAAATTCTCAAACGAGTTACTTAATTAATCAGTCAATTATTTACGTACTCATTCATTTCCAGTTCAATTATTATCTAAATCCTGAAACAATCGTTCTTAAAATTAATTATTACAATCCCCTTGAGCATCAGATTCGGTTTAATTGAAACCTTATTTATTAATTTGCTTAATCAAGGTCGAAAACAAAAAATTGAAAATTCTAAGCTAAAAAATTAATTCCAAAGAAAATTACACCTTAAGGCGCGTTTCAGCTATGATCGCATTGCGGGAATGACTTGATAATAAGCATCCCTTGAAGAACATGAGGTTGAAGGGTGGCAGACGACAGAAATTAACATTAACAACGGCTTGTTAGTCGAAGGGCGTGTAATACCCTAAAACACTTTGTCGCGCTGGAAGAAAGGGGAAAGTTTTTTCGCTGTTTTCCCAGCTTTGTCGGATCAGGCTGGTTGTCCATTATAATTTCATTAATTTTGCGGAAACGTTAGACACCCTCGAAATTTTCTGCAGCCTCCAAAGCACCAAGTGAAGTTCGAGTGTTAACTTTTATAATAATTTTTTTTGCACGTGAAACAATTCGTTAATTAAAATTATTGTGAATTTCGTCTTGAGCTTTATTTATAATGGCATAATGAACATCAACATAGAGAATTATAAATAAGCATTTTCTTAATTGAGTTTATGTTTGTTTAATTAAATTAAAGACTAATTAATGCGAGAAGCAGGTGTGCACTTAACGCAGAAGACATTAAAAGCAACAACATGCAGGTTGTTGCTTTTTGTACTCGCTTTAACTCGTTTATTCCCTTATTCTTTTTTGCTCGTCTTTGCTTTTTGGCTGTGTTTGAAAGGGGTTTCTCTTCTTTATCGTTTTTTCGCTGCATAAGTGAGGCATAAAAGTGAACCCTTTCTTCAGTACATAATACAATGACAGCTATCCTTTGAGCACTTATCATCGTCACCATCGCGTCCGAAACAGAAAATCCACCAATCAGCTATCAAAACTTTTACTCTTTTTTGACATCGCCATTGTGTTTATCTAGGCATGAATGAATAAAAGCCAAAACGAAATTAAGATAAGTCCACTAAAGAATATGATAGGACTGATAAAAAGCAGCTATTGTTAGTGGTGGTTTTAAAAGAAAAATTTAGTTTACTATTCAACTTATGTCACAATGAAGTGCAGTGTGTGTCTTCCCTTCAAGTTTTATCTTTTTACCTGAGCATTAAGTGCACAAAGGTGATAGAATAATATGATAATTAAGTTGTGCGTTGAAGATTGATCGAATTCATTTTGAGATGATGTCAGAGCTGTATTCAGAAATGACAATAAAGCAATTTAAAATGTTAATAATTTATGAATACGAAAAGAGCAGCGGAAAATGTTGTTATGCTTTTGTTACGGGGCGTAAGTTTGATGATTTATTACAAACAATTTCACAATTTTGTCCTTCATTTCCACAACGAGTTTTTGTTGCATAAATTTTGCTTATTTTTATCGCCACATTGTGTCTTATTTTTTGCTCGTCCTTTCTTCACGGATTCCTCGCATTTTTTTGGGCAGTACGCGCATCACATCCTTTATCACTGGGGATATTTCGCGAAAGCACTATGCAGGAGGTGTGCTGCTGGCAATTTTATAAATGACAAACGCATAAGTTTCTTCGTGCGCATTGAATCGCGTGCGCGGACATGTTTACGCGTCGTTTCCGCGCGAAACTTCTTCGCATGCCGAGCAACAGCAGAAGAAGCAGCGCGGAAAAGAAGTCGCACACACTTATCGTCTAACACGCGGAATGAGTTACGTATGCGAACGCGTTTATGAATGTTGTAAATCGCCGCCTCGCGAAACAATGAGCGCATAACGTATGAATGCGACATGAATGTGCGAAGATGGAGGGTGTCCATTTCGCCGAATTTATCTTCACTTTATATGCAATTCATAACATCCGCTGTATGCTTCCTCAATCTGATTTTTAATCATATTTCTTCAATCTGCTCAAATTCTCCTGTTACCAACTTTTACACGGATTTATTTCAACAGTAAAATTTTATTATTTAAGAGTTCAAATTACATTTCACAACTCTGTTCTTAAATAAGACTTTTGGAGAATTGAAATGTCATATTAGCAAATGCAAGTTCCGGAAAAGACCGGAAATAATTGGTAAATTAAGTCAGGAGTATTTCAAACAAAACAGAAAGTGAAGTCATCACGTGTTCTAATGCCATTTCATCAAATCTAAAAAGCAACAAGATAATGCTTTAATTGCTCTTCAGAGAAAATGAGTTGATGTAGAAAAATTATCTGAGATTTACCTGTTGAAAATCAAAAATTTCTAATGTTTCTTTGGCAGCCAAAAAACAGGACCAAAATCAATAAAGTTAATACAAAAATTAAGGCTCTGAAGGACAACATATGCTACTTAAACAAAATATCTTTACTTAATTAACATGCTTTACTAATTCACTGATTGATCGACCCCTGTTTAATTCTTTTAATTGTTAATACAAATGTTATTTCTCATCTTCAAGTACTCGTTTACTTTAAGTGAAAGAATTTGTTATTCATTATTTAGCAAGCTGCTCTCGAATAAGAACACGTTCATTACCTTATCATTACTTTGAACATTAAGATCAACTCAAGCAGATGGTACTTTGGCTTGAGGTACTAAAGCACAATGAGAAGAAGTAAGGCAATACATTGTAAGTAAATAAATGTATTTCTGTAGCATGACATTAATTTTTAAACGCATCTTTAATTTCCAGAGCAAATGATATGGCAGCACAGCCATAAAAGCATCAGTAAATAAAAATGGTGCATCGCGCTTAGTTTATGAGCGCACGAAATAAGTAGCAAAATATAGGAAACGGCACGGCAATGAAAACGTTGGACATTAGTAAATAATGAACCGTCTGAACGTGCATGCAAGAAATGGCATTATAGTCGTCTTTATAGACGCCATTGAATTATTAAGTTTATTTTGCGAACAACTCCTGCAGACGGAAGTTGCCCGACTCTTTTTCTTCCGCTCGTTATTCTATACACTTGTCCATCATGGGTAAGGTTAGCTGACAAAACTAGAACAAAACAAGAAACTAGACGTGCGTACTATACCTTCGAGCCAGGCGCAGTAGAGTGATCGTTTTCCTGGGTCCGCGTTTTGTTTCTTCATTTTCCGGCGTTTCAACTTTTTCCGCTGGGCTGGCTTTCAATTCGACTTTATCAAAGTTCGAAAGTTGGCGGCTACGAAGCCGCAAACGAGTATTGTGCCCAACTAAACTCACCTCAAGGCAGGTAAAAGAATGATAAGGAAGTGTCTCAAGTGAAAACACAAGGTGTGCGAGGAAACTTGAATTTTCATTAAATTTTCACACGCTACAAGTTGCTCAAATTCAAGTTAACTTTACCACGTTAATTATTCACGTATCTTATTTTAGAACCACGTAAAAAGCATTCTTATCATAAATATTCGACTGGTCAAATGCGGAAATGCGGAAAATAATTAAAAACATGATATTTTGAGAAAATGTAATTTTTCTTCATGACTTCACCTCTTAAATTGCAGAATAAGTAGTCTCACGTTAAAATTTCTGATTCTTATAGTAAAATGTAAAATTCCAAAGAAAATGGAAAATTTTAAACGATTCCATCCACGCAGCCCTACTATCTAGCTTCTAATCTATTCTAAAATCACTAATGAACGTGATTATCCTTAATATCTATCAAGTAATATACGAAATCATGAGAAACAACTCTTATATGCCATTCTCAGGACTTGAATTTTCTCTGGTTAAACTCTTCTCCAACTTGATAATTTAAATGCTCAACTACACTCTAGGCTTTTACATTCTAGTTTGTTGAACAATCATAGAGATATCTTTGTTATCATATGAAATCTGGCTAGTTAAATATGCATATGATTCCGAGTGCGTCGTGCATTGTTGTGCAGCTATCAAAACAAGGCAACAGAGGTATCAACAACGCCAGAATCGACAAACAACAACAACAAGGACGCAGAGTGCAACGTGAATGGATTTTTCAAAGGCCACAAATCCCCCTTCGATCAAACATCATTGAGCTATAAGCACGCGCTGTGCTCTTCTTCATTCAATGTTTGTATATCAAAGAGATGAGCAGCTGGCTGCGTACAAAGTGTTACAGAAACTTCAAATATCCAACTAGCTCTCTCTCCCTTTCGTTGGTTATTTGTTAGCCTTCTTTGCTTGCATGCAAATCGACATGGTGCACGTCCATGCAAATAAATAGATATTGAAGAGTATCCCTTACAATAGTGTGTGGCTTTTCTTCCATTCCGCGCATTGATCGCGACGGAAGGGTTACACTGCATGGGAAATGCATCTGAAAAGCTCTTATACGCGAATGCATTTTACTTGCACTGTACGAAAAGCCACTTATTCTCCGACACGCTCGCAAACCCATGTGCTAAATCTACATGCATACAACTCAGAAGCTTCGTAGCGAAAGTTGAAACTTCATATCGAAATTGATATATGAGTTTTGCGCAAAAGAAGTCGATTTTTAATTAAAAAGGAGCACAACGAACGTAAATATATTCATGGGCGAAAAAGTTGTATTGAATAGCCATCGCAGTGATTCTTTTTGTTGTTCGCGTACGTATTGAACCTTCGTCAACGTGGACGACGCGCGATCGACAGGCAAAATGGGCTATTGTATTTCATTCGATGGCAGGTCGTTTGCATTTCGTGAAAATTTCATGTCCGACAACACGAGTTCCTCGACGATAGCCATTGTTCCCGCCGCATACTGCACTGTACTACTTGGCGTAAGTACACCTTTCATTATTACATTATTATTAAAATAATTCGCGCCCCAAAGGGCTCTTCGTCATTCGCCATTCATGCTGCGGCTCATATTCACCATATGCGGCGAATACATTTTTTTAACATGACATGAACGAAATTGCAAACTTGCTAACGAATGGCGCGAAAAAATCATTAAAATCTTATTATGCCCAGCGAACGTCACTCACTTTAAGCACACTGAGCGAACAAAACAAAGCGCAAAATGAAAAAGAATATGAAAAACTTTGATGCATTGCCAATGAGCCATAAATTGATGCACATTGACAGCTCACACCTCTGATAGATCCCCAATGCGGTTAGCTCTTTAACCGCATAAAATGGTAAAAACTCAAGAATTTTATTACATTGCTTTTCTCTCCGCTCAAGATTTGAACAAAAAAGATTAAAATTATCATCCGGTCAGCAACCCGCATCAAGTTTCATATACAATTAACTAGAGCATATTCTAAATCTAAATCTACATATGAGAATGATATTCGTTCGTCTGCATTGCTCGACCTTCATTACTCAAAGGGTCAATCACGTTGTAAGTCGTTATTGAGAGCAGAGATATAATGCATGTGTTTTAATTTCACTTAACTTGTTCTAATGAGAAACAAGGCGAGAAATTAACTCTCTAGTCAAAGTTAAGTGATTAATGAGCATTTACCATTTTGACTGAATGCAATACTTAACTAGTTTTCCAGATAACTTTTTGGCGTGGCGGCGTGTTATCAGTACGATCTGACAAAATGTTTCATTTAGCAGTGGTGTTTAATGAAAAAGGGGTTGTTTATGTGCCCGTATCGTTTAATCGCATGTCTTTGGTTTGTACGATGAGGAATGAGGCTAAAGTGTGCATATGCACGTATCATTTAATTTGAGCAATTCATGTTCGGGGGGTGGTGGCTGCAGGCACGTGGCTGAAATGACATCGCACGCGCGCCACGTGGCATTGTGCTTTAATTGTACAATAATATATTGTTATGAGACTTTTCTCGCATCGCCTGCGTGCGACAATTACAGACGCAAATTTATGCAAATGCTTAATATGTATGACTATGAGTTTTCCCTCTTGTTTGATACTTTTTCGGACGTGCGTCCGCTTGATGCGATGGATGAGAAAAGGGCATTCGAGTGTGTTCAATTTATATAATGAACCGACCGAATTAAGCAAATTAAACATTCACACACTTTCCGTTCCCAGCGTTTCGTACGCACGCTCATGAATAATAATGATTGATAAGTGAAAAAATTTAATTTACTCGTAATTGATATAGGTTAAAACAAGAAGTAGAACGGCGATCACTTTGTATTAGAGACGTTTAGACGACGACGCCGATCCCATTGAAATTTGTATCAGGGATGAACGTAACAAGACTAAGACGCGAAACAAGCCTGCGACAACATGGAAAAGCATTTAGGATTGGATGCTCTTACAACTTATTAGGCGTCTACGACCCTTCCAGATAGTTGTGCAGCCATGTAGCACTCATTGTTTAAGTTCTTATGAGCTGCTCTCCAAAGGGTTGAAACTTTAAGTCGCCTTAACTAATCGGACAGCACAACACGCAACGCGCGCCGAATAATATTAGCGAATTAGACACAATCAAGCAATTCCATCAAGTGGATTTCGAGTTGAAAGATTGCAATGTTGATTGGAAGTGTTGCCAAAGAAAATGTGTTTATGAAATAATTTGCTACGTTAAATTGTTTTCAGTTTAGTACAAGCCTCGAGTGTTGAGCGAACAAAGATGAAAGGCTAATGGGCAATTTGCACGTTGGCGTTATCCATAATGGACATAAACAAATTCGCGTTATCAGTGCGTACGCAGGCGAGCCAACTTTGTGTAAGGTTGCATAATGTTTCGACGGCGATTAGACGCGCTGAATGCGGATGCCCCCATTGACGGCGCATGGGGGCGGCGAGGGCAGCAAATGGATGAGCTTACGTTTCGAATCATCCGTCTGTTTCGAATGTGTTTATTACAAAGTGCCCAAAGTGGCGTAAAGCCGAAAACCACTAATTGGAAAATAACCAGGCCTAAGCCAGCCAACGTGCCGCTCCCGTTGTTTTCTGCTCCCCAAAACAGGAGCAGCAAACAATATCAACAACAACAAGAATAATAATACAAGTAACCTACTACTTGGTGTATTAAAAAGTACATAAAATCCCACATTTTCCACTCAAACCAAGTTTAATTTATCCTTCCCTGAAAAATAAGGATAACAGGCAGTAATTTTTTTGTGGAATGTTTATGATAACACTTTGTATGGGCCTAATACATATGTGAATGAATTCTCGAATGATTAGAATTCGTTGGAAAACAATTCTGTTTGCATTTGTGTCGGCTGGATGGATTCGCTTATGCAGAACATACCGCCCCCCATGTTTTCTGATGTTTTGCCTCGCTCATCCCCAGCGTGAGCGTGAAGCCGATGCAGACGTAACCAGGACGCTCATCCTTGATTTCGCATCAGTGCGGATTTTTACGCACACATGCCGAACATAAATGAGGATTTGATAGGCCGCGATGCGCTTACCGCCACATATGTGCGGCTTTTCGGCGCTCCGCCAACGCAATCTGTTTACGGTTTCACGCAGATTTTATCGGGAAATGCATGCTCGCTGCATTCACTATGCCGTGCCAAACTGAAGCCACTCAAGTGGAACAATAGCAAGTGCAAAGCACTAAGTGAAAGTACGCGTACTGAGATCCACGCGCATTTTTAGCCCCAACGCGAGTGGGGTGCATTAAGTAGATGCAATTTCATTATGGAATACTCGACACGTTTCAAAAGGGCACGAGAAACGAGTGAATCATGCGTGATGAAAAGTTTGGCGGCGAGTGTGTGTGGCGGAATTGAATTAATCGTCGGTGCAATTATTTGAAATATTTAAGTACAAAAGGGTTGCATTGTCTGCTAAGTGGCTTGTAATTAAATTCTTTACTCGAATAGATTTAATTTAAATTAAATTCGATCGGAATTCAATTACACAACACATTCGATCTATTTCTATTTGGGTTTTCCAACTTTTTCCACCAATTCTCTTTCAGTGGTGGATTTTCCAATGGGGCATTTTCCCAGACATTAATATTCGTAATTTATATTCGTTATTAATGAGCATTTAAACACCGCACAGCAATAATTCAGGCATTTTAATTTACCATGCGCAATAATGGCATGAAAACGCAACCCTCATTATGGTTTTCTATTCATTTGGAGAAAGTTACACTCAAGTTTCCACCCCAGAATTCATTCGAATACTCTGCGGAGCACGCTCGGTGGTCGCGGACATTGAGCAGAACAGCCGCGCAACCCTTTCGCCTAACAGTCAACCCTTTTGCATTGGCGCACAACCCTTAAATGAAAACACTAACAATCCCATCATCGTGCATTACATTTGTGCATTCACTTGCTGCAATCAGTGTACCATCCCGATGTGCGCATATCAATTGTCACATGTCATATGGATAACGAGATTTATTTTGTACTTTTTACCACCATTTGTACTTATTAATATTCCAGAGCATAAATTAGTGCTGTATTTCATTCGAATGTGAATAGCAACCACCACCACCACCAGCAGCCAGCAGCCAGCAAACACACAATAATTGCGTAGCGTGCGCTCCTCATTTGCATGAATTTCCAACGAAAACGAATTAATTCCATCAGGCTGCACCCCTATTTCGGCCAATTCAATGTCAACGTGCGTGTAATATTTATTTATCGTCGACGCGCATGCTGGTCACTAACAAACGCACACGAAAATGATTACCATGAAGCGGAATAGAAGCAGGGAAAAAGGGTTGTTGCGGACATTCGCCCGTTGTAGTTGCAAACAAATAGACAAAATGATTCACGTCGTGGACGTGTGCACCCCTTGTTGTTTAGATAAAGCGCAAAAAGCGAGAATTATTACCCAAACATGTAACTGCTAATTAAAATTACAAATTGCATTCATTATTTTTTTGTTTTGTTTACTTTTTCGTCTCTGCTATTTGAAACATGACCCAGCAAAGTTTTAGGGGTAAGAAGAAAATGTAATATTTAAGTATAGAGAAGCAACGTAATTATTATGTTATTTTTTGAGTTTAATTCGGTCAAGAATGAAATCGAATGTGCAGCAAGATGGTGATTAAGTCAAGAATGTTTGCGTCCAAATATTTATTAATTAAATTATACGTTGACGCCCTTTACAATCATTAAATGCTGCATATGCTGGAAAGTATTTAATGGTACGTTCGTCTGTAGTTCGTAATTTCCTTTTAAACCTGCTTGAAAACAAGTTTGATGATTATGAATTCATGAGTGAAGTGGTAAAGTTGTCGTATTCATTATGCATTATACATTCGTCGATATTGACTTTACTTTTATGCGTTTATAGTAATTAAGGATGGATAATTCATATTCTCATTGGACAACAAATAATTTAAAACGTGAATTATTTCAGTTGACTATTTATTCGTCGCGTGCTTCATTCAATCACTCTTAATCAAATGATTTAGCTGCAGTGCGATTTATAAACAAATTTGGCAACAAACTCTCGCTCGTTCGTTCGTTCGTTCGTGGAGAGTTTGGATGGATTTATCATGTGCCCGTGCGGTTTCAGGCTGTCGACGAAAGGGGAGGAAAATGGGGAAATGCGATGTTCCCGTGTGTGTTTATTCGGCTCTTCATATTAGGCGTGGGCGTCGAGTGGTGCCGTGAGGTATCCATATATGATGTTATAATCGAAATTTAATGTGAAATCAATAGCCTTCAAACTCACGGCAGTACTCATCATTGTGTTTCGCGCATACATATCTCAACAACATTGTCCGTACAGCTGTAAACCGCTTGCATGATGGGCATGTGAAGTGAACTCGGTATGTACATAGCCATAGCATAGAGATATAGCACTTCCGGCTATATTGGATTTGAGTGTATTATTCTCTGATATTGAAATATATGTGGAGCACAGACAACAAACGAGCCTCCCGGTATTAGATAATGCCGCATAAAAGATGAACACCCCTGCTGCTCGCACCTAATATCATTTCGCATGAAATATCACACGTATTTGGGTTAAAGTCGATGGTGATTAAAGTGTTTTACATTTTTTGATTCATCATTTATCATACTTATATATTATATGACTTTTTGGTTATGAGCGGAATAATCAGCGGAATAATGTGGCAACTTTAATTAGATATAACGACTAGGGTTTCAGTTTTAACATTCAACATAATATAATAACTTTAAATTAATTTCAGTACTAAAAACAATCATATGTCAAAGAGAAATTTCAATTATTACAAGCCAAAGTCAAGAGAAAGAACGTTAACTTTGGGGAATTATTACGCGTAATCAAATCTATAGAATTTAACGATTTTTTGCTATGTTGTGAAAAATTTAATATAGATTCTGATAGTGAAAGAATTACTTTGATATCTTTTATAGTTTTTGAGTTATTAATTAAAATAGTAGGTGCTCATTGTTAAAGCTCCCAAATATTTTATGGCGGTTGCGTTTCAATTTCAAATGGCTATAATTTCTACTGTAATCAACTGATTTTAATCGTTTAAAAGCCCTTATCACTATTATGAATCGTCCTATCATACTATGGCATCTTAAATATTTTAACATCAATATTAGTTTAAGAAATTTGTATGTTTTTAATTGATTCTCATTAAAAGTAAGTGCTACTAAGTACTTATATAGTTAGCTTTAAAAATCCCAGCTGATCTAATTACAAACGTAGACAGAAATAATGAAATCTATTCGTTTGGCTATTATGACTATGACTAATTATGTACTAATGGCTGATGGTACTCCACTAATTACACGCAAAGTATTCATCATTCCGACGCGTAGGTAGGTATAACGATGTCCAAGACGCACGCATCACATCTTGTTTTTGTTGCTCGTGGCTGATCTTCACTTATGAGAAATCCATCTTGGTGTGCATGAGTGTTTTCCATTTTTCATTTCGTCTACGTGACGATCCATTTTATATATGCATAAACCGAAAACGCATCATTATTCTTCCTCTCCACTGGCGTCGCTTCGGTCAAATTATGCGTACTGACTAAAATTAATTAAGAATTAATTATTTCGTTTTGTGCTTCAAATGTACAAGCGTTGCACATGCACAAAAGGTGTTTGATTTTTATGACTTTTAATTTAAACACTCATTAATTTTACATTTGTAACTGATACGCACTCGACGAAATTAATGAATGTCCTGCACCAGTTGCTGCACCTGGATGTAAGCAATAAATTACAACTAAAATAGGAAATAACACAGAAGAACGAAATTTGAGGATTTCCTAATAAATAGGTAATAAATCATTGCAAAATTGAATTGAACACAATCGATTTTTGCCACGATTCAATCATTGATATTTGCCCTTCTTTTGTTCCTTTCACTCATTGAATCATTTCAGTTTTTGTCCTCTCAAGTCGTGGAGAGGAATGACCACCCTAAGAGGCAAAAATCGTAGAATGTTACGACATAATTTCAAAGCTATTGCCATGTAATCACCAGGTACTTAGCGTTAAAAATCCCTTGTAATGACAACCTACATCTGATGCTTTTTCTTCATTCATACCTGTGCCATTTCAACTTCTTAGTTTTCATTCAACTTCGTGCCATCAGTATAAACCAGCACCCATCTCAAAATGGAAATGAAAATGTTATAACGTTTTATACACTACCTTTTCAGGGAGGGTGCAACTGCTGGGAATTATTGTTGAAATGTCTTCAACGTGACACCATTTAAAATTAAGGTTGGAAAAGTCAAAATATTTCCTACGTGCGACATTCATTCGTTCCCATTGTATTATGTTTCGTTGGGCCACACACAACGAGGTGCATTTTCAATGAATGGAAAAAGACGTTAACATTAACATTTCAAAGATGGCTCTATAATGTAATAATAATTGTTCAATTCCACACGCAGCGTATTGCAATGGCATTGTGTCGGACGTAAATTGATTTAAGTGTAATGCAGCCAGCCATTGAGCCATTGCTGAATAAACAATAAGCGCTTCATCAATAATTGATTGGCAAATGAATGAAGACATTAGACGGAATCGTGGAATTGAATTTTAATGCGCGATAAGTAATTAGTAATTATTAATTCATCGACGACGTTGCGCTAAAATTGTACGAAACAAACGACCGAACGATAAAATCGAGCGGTGGAAATTGTTGCGAATTTTATAAATGATCCAATTCAGACGACAGTTAACGTAATTTCCTCTTTTACAACATTCACCCACGCTATTTTGCGTCCGACTTGCCTAATTTCCTCTTTCGACGTCATTTTCTTATTACGAATTTATGAAATGTACGTACACATAAAGTGGAATTACACATTTTCGCGCAATACGAACGTTTTTGAATACTTAATAAAATTTTAATTGAATCTTATAATTTACCAATTCATTTTGATCGTTTCACTCCGGTTAATTAATTTCAACGATCTAACTGTCATAACGTAATTAAATCGAGAAGCAAATCTGGTCATTAGAAAGAAAGTATGAAGGTTGATGAACTTGTAAGTCATAGAATAAATAAATTGTTCTATTTTTTGTTGTTATAGGTAATGGGATAACAAATAATGCTTGGTTATTTATTTACGAACGTATTGTGACAATTTTATTAGAGCCAGCAATGAATGGCTCAGAAATGAGAATATAATGATAGAGTATGCTTTGCAAATGCATGACTACTCTATAATTTACAATGCAATTGTGTTACACACTTTTGCCATTTGATACTAACAAACAATTATTTATGAAATTGTCATTAGATAATAACATTCGATAGCTAAACAAAGAACAGCAAGAATAGCAAGTATATGTATGCAAATATTTAAGTCGGGTAAATTTTGAATAAATACTTAATCACTATAATTATTCAGATGGTTATCAGCACGAATAAAGAGTTGAGATGAAAATTATTAAATTTCGTAACATTTAGGTCGCTTGGCCATGTGTAAGTTTGGTGTTTGAATAATTTTTGATATTCAAATTACTAGTTGGAAAGCAACAACAACATGCACATCCGCCAATTTAATGTTCGTGAAGTGTTCTTCGTTCTAAGATGCGACACAATAAAAAGAGCCCCATCATGGTAAAAACGCTGAGATGGAGAGCTCGAAGGCAAAATGCATTAAAAGCCATCGTCCGCATTGCGAGCGCGCGCGCGCGCTTTCATGTTTTGTGTTTTCATTAATGCAAAATGTACATCATTTTCGTCCGCTTCGCTGGCACAAAAACGAACGCACCGAATGAGACAAAAAGCCCGTAATTTTCAATATAAGTATACCCACTCTGCCTGCCATTTATAGATTGCCTGTTAGATATCCAGGTAACACGTAGCAATGATGAACAAGAGACCACAATCGACAAACTTGACGATACTAATCAATGAGCATTTAATTTTGAACCTCAAAATGTTTAAGTAAATTATAGTTTTTCACCACATTCCTCTCCTAATTTCATACTTGAACTAAAAGCCTTAAACTTTTCACAAATTTCAGATGTGTCATTAAATTAATCATATTAATTTAAACAAATGAATATTCGTTGGTACTATTTACTAATTAATATACAATTTGATGGTTTTTTGGCACAGTTTGTTTATTTTTGCAAAAAAGCAAATTTTACTCGTCGTGATCGACATTTGCATTCGCATTTTGATTGCGCGCGATGCGAGCGAGCGCGCTAGTTCGTTAAAGCTTGTTACGAGTGGCATTCATAAAGATGAACATTGTTTTTCATGCAATTAAAACATCAACAGAGCCATCATCATCATCATCATTTAGCGCATCGCGAGCGCCGCATTCACTTGACAAAAACGTAATCATCAGAACGGAACAGCAGTAACAACAACAACAACCATCACCATCACGGCCAGGACTCTCATTCACGAGCAGGAGCAGCAGCAGCAACAATAAAAACGATTTCGCTCTGCGCTATCTGCAGAAACGAATGTAACAGCCGGTGCTCGAATGGAGTGATGTTTTTCAATTTCTGATTTTCATCAATTTCCACTTTTTCCAAAAGTGATTTCCCGTTTACCACCCACTGCATACACGTGGAAAAACGTGCGAATCTTTTCAACAGATTTAACGTAAAAACCGAAATCCCTATTCGCGATTGCCAACTGTTTAGTGACGCGCTTATAATTAAGACACGAATCCCTTCGAACAATTGTTTGCGCTTGGCCATTAATAATACGATCCATTGTTTTCAATGGCAGCCAGCGAATTGTATTGACTCATTCGGCAGGAATGAGGAGGGTCGGTTGTTAGTTTATTCATTAACGTTTTGCTCGGCGCACGTAACGACTCGACGGAATGAGGAAGAGCAAACAATAAAGTAACTAAGTACAGGGTGCAGAAAAAACTTATTGTAGCTGTGTGGAATTCAAGTCACCTGCATGCTGTGGTTTGTTTGCGCATTTACTCTGCGTTTCGTGCAGGAATGAGTTTGGCTTTTCATTTGCAAGCGCACGATTACGCAAACATTAAGCGCACTGGCTAAATGCAGCACGTATAGGGCATTAGGCGTCTCCCGCAACGCAACGTAAATAAAGTGTTGCTCCTGCCTGGCGAAGGTGGATGCAAGATGCACGTCGGATGTGGAGACGACGTTCGTGGAAGGAAGAGACCCAAGACGACTTATGCGATGCTGCCATGCACGAGAAAGCAATCCATTGCTGTTCCGCCGTCGAATGAAACAGTTTATTAAACATTTATCCCATCCACCTTACGACTTTAATGAGTTCAGCAGGGATGCATTATGTCTTAAAACTGCATAATAAAAGCGAGACTGTCTGGATGTTTTCATACCTAAAAATACATAGCGAATTTTAGCAGTTGCTACTCATTTTATTTATTAAGTCACCAAATTAAATACATACATTAACGTATTAGTCATAAGTCTAATTTGATAAAATTAGTCGATATTTAATCCAGAAGCAAGTAGTGAACTCATTATCATTAAATCATTACTCTCGCTTGTAATCAGAACTTGCTCTATTTTAGGTCAGGTTTTATTTAGAATATTTTATAAAGTGTTTAGCAAGACCAATAAACATTTTAATAAGAGAGTAACAACATTGAAAATGATATGGTTATCTACCTGCTGTGATAATGAGCTATTTACGCAGAAATTGCATAATTGCGGAAATGTTAATGAAGTGATAATGGAATAATAACATTGTACATGCAGCTTCTGCCTCGAGAATTGAGCACGTTATGTGCGAGCCATAAAATTATTGAATTAATATCGTGAAATAATATCGCGTCGTAATTGCAAATTTCGCCAGATGATCTTCTCGTTTGCTTCATGGCAAAGCACCTAACATGGCTCCAAGTAGAGACTTTGGTTACTTAGTTCTTCGCCTGCTTCGAACTTGTTAGTAGAATCATCGTCCAGTCCCATAATAATACCGTCTGGCTACTGGAGCATTAAACTGCCAGCTAGCCAACCAGCTAGCTAGCTTCAGCTGGACATTCACGCCAAACTTTAGCATGCACCATTAATGAACACTTCAATATGGTGCATTAATTGCCGTTCCTCGTAGTTTCCACGCTCGTACATACGTTAATTAGTTATTACCTAAATTAAGTACAATTGTCCATTACGCTCCTTTAATCAATAACGTGGATCATCCTAGAATTGTTAATTAAGTCCTACAACAATTCTGATTTAGTAGCAATTTGTCCTTTGAAGTACATTGAAATTGTGTAAGGGTCTAAAATCCATACTGTATGCAAACAATACAACTGCACGGATCAGCTGATTGTCAGTGACGTCACGATTCCAGCTAGTGCAAAAATCAGCCGTGCTACGTGTAGTGTGTTACAGTATCAGTGAGTAGTGTTGTGTGATCCTGCATTCTAATCGATTTTCAACAAATTAATCGGTGAGTACAAAGCTAATTCTTGTTATTACGCATTCCAGGACGGTATAATTCATCTACAGCGTGTTAGATCGTTATAAAAACATTCGCGTATATCGAAACCAACATAGGTATCATAACCACATGGCGACAAAACATCGAATAGTGATTAAAACCTCAATTAAGCGTTATACATCGGGACGAATCGTTTAATCAATAGTATTTAGTGTTCTGGCAAAGGTCCGCGTATATTCCAAGGCTAATTTGGCTCTTTTAAGCGTAAATTAACAAGTGTTCGTTCACATACGTGGTAAGGTTATGTGCATTAGGCATAGGTAAAATGCATCGGTCTCAAGCGACACAATCAGATTTTTACACTTAGAGATAATATCGCCAATCGTCGTAGCCAATCAGTGATAACTTCGTGTGCAGACAAACATTATGTGTATGTTGCATTGAGCTGAGATTGCTAGTGTTAACAAAAGTCAACAGTGCTTCTCAAGATCTTATCAGTTCTTTGGTGCGATTCTTTTATTGACATCACTGTCTGTCTCTCTATTCATCAATGCATATTTCATCAGTGCTATTCAATTAGCTCAATCAATATTAATATCTAATTGATTAGCAATCAAACAGCTGCACTGAATTAGGTTAGATACATCAATATCTAATGCAATGTAAATATCTTTGATGTTGTATCATCATACATACTACATTAATTTATTGATGATTTGATTGTTATGCAAATTTAGTTATAATCTCTTGATTGAAAGCAACCATAACATTCACAATTTCTCTTATTAATTGTTGACTTATTTTAGGAGACAATCAAATGGATCAAATTGAATACCAAAGGAACTTTATAAAGAAGTTATACATTTACATCCAGAATAAACAAAGAAGGGCTAATGAAGGATTGAAAGGAATTGAAAAAGTTGGAGGATTGAAAAGCGTTATGGATACTCTGGAAACTTATCAGGTATGTGTCATTTTTCTCGCTTTATTTATATTTTGCGCTATTGTAACAACAACGAGGGATAACAATTATGGACATCTGCATTATTTACACAACCACGTCGCCTTTTAGAACAACATACGAATGATGGCGATTGTTTTAATTAAACAGTAAGTACAACAAGACATTGCGCAAAATTGAAACAATCACATCGTAGGCGTGAGAAGATTTATGGATTGCAACGTATTGTATTGCATGCGTGCATTAAACACGCATTGTATTTGCATGCAATATAAAAATAAGTACTTATTGAATCCTCGCTGAGCAGCGGTACATTGATTGTTTTTTTCATACTCGGTATTAAGTATTACAAGTATGCATTCGTATTGAATGGTGCAAAAAGGACAAGTACGACATTGCACGTTGTTGCATTGCAAAGTGAAGAAGAATGCGCGCATCATCTGCAGCTGAACGACGGTTCAACGCAAGTTTCTCTCGTCACACATTCACAAGCTGATCATTTTTCTTGCGCATTGTCTTCGCATGATGACGATCATAATAATATATACGATCGCTATGAACGTCGCATCGTGTAAAAGTAATAATCTCGCATAAAGGTATTTCTATTCAAGCGCTGAGCGACGTATACAATGCCTATCAATGTTAAACTCGTGTATACTTTGGTTTGGTATGAATTTCAATGAAGGCTTAACGCTCATGCACTCGTGTTCATTGAATGTTAGCGCATACAATGTGTGCATGCTTAACGTAATTATATTTGTATTTAAACAATGCGATTCCATTCTGCATATGCAGCTGGAGCAAACACAATGTGTATATTTCGCGGAGGCGCGGAGGTGAGTGGATAATAGACATTTGGTTTTAATATACGGCAAGCTAGCAATGAAGTCTTTGCTCGTATTGGTATTAGCGCATCGATGTTCGATAAAATTACGACATAATTGTTTGGAATTGCAGCGCGATGAAACAATAACCCATTGTGATTCATTGTAATTCATAAATCGATGCAGCGAACAATTGAATTCGCGTTCATCATCTATCTGTCTTTGCTCGTATCTCTTGACGATAATGATGATGATATTAAAAGTGCAATTATCAGCCATTTAGTTACTACCATTTGATCACGTTTTTTGTCTCGGTTTATTGACGTGGGAGAGACCCAAGTGTGAGTTGGTACGCGTATGCAAATGATTAATTCATGAATAGCCTTGACAAGAAATAACTCATTACGTCAGTTTCCGGTGTGTGTGTGTGTGTGTATGCTGGCAGCGGTGGCGGTAAAACGGGGCGAGCTTAATGTTTAATGTCATTGAATCGTTCAAGTTGGTGCAAGTTTAGCCATTTCAACTTGTTCGAGAGCTAACGATCCAACAACGGAACAACGGGGTGCGCACTCGCAAGTGCAGTCAGCGGGCGAGCACAAATGGCAACGCACTTAATGCGCGCACTCGCGCGACTTTCGCCTGCCGGGCAGAAATCATCACCTGCTGGCCTGAGTTAACCAATCAGGCAGGTGATAAGCGCACTTAGCGAACTATAAAAAATCACATTCGGGATGGACGCGTCGTATCAGCGAGGCATCCAAGGCGCGCGAGGGTATTAAGATAAGTTTTACCGCTCGGCGATGAGTGCTCTTCTTCGTTCGCATCGAAGAGTTATATCAACGGCCAACGCGATTATCTCAACACAATTTTCACGCGCTATTTGAATTAATGCATTACTAAGTTTTTTATTACTCGACCAACTTTAACCGTATCGCTTAAACTTTCAATCACATGATTACACTCATTCTTTGTCTTAAAACGGACTGTAAACTTGATTAGCGCATAGCAAGAAAGGGTGAGGAGATTAGGGGATGATTAGTACCAAAAGAAAATATTCTTAAGAAACGTAGGTTCAAATTTCATAAGGGGTGCCTTAACTTAAGTAAAAAAGGTAACGATGCAGTACCCCAGCATAGTTAATGACAACTTTCTGTTAATTACGTGAATATGAATGTATTCAAGGGAAAATTGATGGTCGTGTGACAATTGGCGGTTTTTACTTGAGGCGGTGAGAGGCACATTAAGAGAGGACATTCCGCGGCGGAGACAACCGCGTGTGCGATTAGCCGATACGTGCGCGCGCATATAAAACTCAATCAGAAGCTTCGTGTGACGCGCGCGAGCGCCTTGCGCTCGATAACTAAGAGTTAATGATCTATAAATAAAGACGAGAATGTTGTTACTCTTAATCGACGTCAATCCCGCAGCAATGCAGTCGTCGTCGAGATACTCGACGGAGGCGCGCGCATCAAAGTCGTGAGCAGCAGCTATTCGCAAACAGCAGCAGCAGCAACAACAACAACAACAACAACAGCGCGACATCAAACAAGTGCACGGCGCACTTTTTAAGCGCATAATTAACCGTTGCGCAAAGTGCACTTCATTCTTCGCCTAATTAACCAGCGACTGCGCGCAAAAATTATCTGTTGACTCAGCTCACGTTAGCATTGCTATTAGCATCCGTTTGCGTAAGCGCAAGTGAACGCTCTCGTTGCGCCGGTTGGTGATTTGTTTAATTAATTTGCGAGGAATTGTGTTTGTTTTTCAATTATGCAATGCGCATTGTTGCGCACTCGCCTGCCGCGGCGTTTTTGCCAGCCGTCTTGTGCTTGGCGTGCTTCGTTTGCTTTGTTACCGTTGATGAGTATGGCGCATTGTGCCGCCGTTTATTTGCGATCATGCGCTTAAACGAGGCTCTTAACTTAAGTGGCCTTAGTCTTCACTCGCGCGCGCGCGCTCTCCTCTTAAGCGTGCGTGGCCGGCGAGCGCACGCGAAATTTATTATGTTACGCGTCATTTAACTCTATCAATACAAAAATTTATGTGCGCACAATTGATATATAAGTGCGGTATAAATGAACAAATGTATAGAGATTTCACATAGCATTGCCAGCGCTTGCGTCTCGTTTGTCGCCATCCTCTCGTCGGCTTTAATTAAACTCGATGCCAATCAATTCCATAACGAATATGCGCATTGCATCGCATCGCATTGCATCGCATTGCTGACGGTGCGTGTACGTAAATAGTTAATTAAAATGTTTTGCCATTGGCCTTTTGTTCGCGGTGCGCCACTCTAATGGCCGAGAATACAATAAAATCAATCATTCAATTGCAAGTCGACGTTAAACGCGTCGTCAAATGAAACGCGACCTACGTAGATTGTGCGTTCAGGTCGCATTGCATTTCGTTCCATTTCGCGGAATAAATAAATACGCCATTGAAGCAAAGCATACCGCGAGAAATGCACGCATCACAAGCGCATTTTGTACATAATTCTCTCTCAATTAACTTAACTATTTGCTCAACATTCTCCCTAGCCAGCAAGCAAGAAGTTGAGTCTTTGATGTCTGTCATCGTCATCATAATCATCATCAGCGTACTTTCTTTGCATAATGCGCGAACGTTTTGCACGCTGAATGAACTTTTAAACTCACCCTACGAGGGTGCATGCACTACATACACAAACGTTGTACGATGGCAAACATTACATGCACTACAGAGAGGAAAAAATCAAAGAGCCAAAATGCAAATACTCGTAATGTTCGCAACTATTTAAAAGCTTTGAAGATTTTTTGATTACAAGTCAAAAAAACAAGTAAACACTTTACCTCCATACAAATTTGATTAACCCCTGATTATCTCGAAGGAAGAGATTTGAATTTTTTTGATCTGATTTTTAATCAAAGGAAAAAGAAGAGAACAAAGAGGTTCTTTGCTTTGATTTGATCTCAATATTGGAATGTACAATACCACAAATATTTACGCAGTGTTGTCCTACTTTACGCGCCGTTTACGATTGCGTTTATTCTGTGTGGGGAAAAAGAGGGAAGAAAGCATTTCTTTGGTGAAATTCTTTGGCGCATTTGCATGGAGTGCGTCTTGCGGTAAAAGTACTTGAAGTGTTTAGGTCGTCCTGTCGATCTTTTCGTCACCAGTACAACCTGTGAGGTATTCGGTTTGTTGACGTAATAAACGTCGATTGTCGAGAATAGGTGAATGCGAATGCGAATGCGAATGCAAATATGACACGGAAACGAACACTTTGTATTTGGCGGATGGTTTTGTTTAAAAAACAAATTCGATTTGGATAAATGCCTTCCTGATCCATTTCGTACGTCGGTTCCGGTTCGCGCATTACGCGGGACGAGCGAGGCGATGCGTCGTGTTTGTAAATATCCCTTTTTTACATTTTTATCTCCTTCAGGTTTGCGAAACGTAACAGGTTATCCGCAATTTTCGTTTTACCTTTCTCGAATTTCGTTCGGGGTTTGCATTCACTTCGCATACAGTCGTATCACGTTTAGCATGCGTTTAATGCGCGTGAAATGAGCTAATTTCGAATTAAATCTGATAATGGGCAATGCGGAGATTTTTTAGTGAGAGGGAAATGAAGGGAGCAATTGATGTTTGGCATATGGGTGATTGGGTATTGCAGTGTATGTGATTTCCCGATCATACTGATCCCTTATTTGTGTATTTGTGGGACGGGTTTTCTTTACGTGGAAGAAAACTGAAAAACGGATCGGAAAAATGCTCGCCGTCAAGTTTTTCTCCGCGTCGAAATTGTATTTCTTTGGATGCCGCGTAGGTACAATACACGTGGAAAACAATTCGGTTTTGTGATATGCGGCACAAGGACCGATGGGAAAGGGGAAATTAATGCGATTTTGATGCGAAGAGAGATAGCGCGCGCTGGGAAAATATGAGGGGAAAATATATATTATTGAAAATATACGCGCACACACGTTTTGCTTCGATTGGAATGCCATGCATTCCGCGAAGATGAAAATAAAAGCATTCGCCGGGCGAGACAAATAAGGGAGATGAGCAAGAATAATAATAAAAAATACATATTATTTATGCATAATTCATGAGGAAAAACGCACACGCATCTCCCCATATATATTTTGATAAAGTATGCGTCGCGCCTCTTGAGAAAAATGCGTGGAAATTTGACTATAAAAATTGTTTTCCTTAAATCTTTTAAAAGAATTAAATTCAGTTCGGAAATAATTCAATAGGTAAACAAATTGTTCCTTCAGAAAATAGTGTGTAAATTCTTCGTGAAAATAAGGAAATAATTTTCATTGGAATAAACTATTTGCTGAGAAAATTCGGGGATCTCTTTTAATTTTCTTGATAGTTGAAGAAATTGTTTATTGGAATTTTTATTTGGTCGTATGAAAAATGAAAATAATTGAATCAAGATTAATCATCATTAATTCATATGGGAAATGCGCAAGGAGCGCGAACGGTTGCGTCGTGTGAAAGCGACGTGCGTAGAATTTGATATTTGCTTCATTCGCATCATAGTCCTCTCGGAGTGCCACTTCATCGCACGTCCTTGAATCCAGATGAACTTTTCTGGCGCAAGTGAAAAGTCGCCTGGCGCAACGTCTCGTCTCGTCTCGCCCGCAGGAAGGAAATGCACGAAACCATATCATAAAAAAATATCATTTTCCAACTTGCTTCATTTATATTTCACGGCAGCGCAGCGTCGCTTCGGTTACGCAGATAATAAATAAACAATTAATCAAAAAGTTAATTTTCCGTCTCGTTCATTATTAATCATCGTGTAATGTGCGCGCTATTAGCCATTTCCGCGCACTGCAAGGAAACGCCTTTCGGCTGTGCGGAAAAACGAAAAGACGCGCACTGCCGGAAATGCAATTAATATTGAGCGTTATTTATTAGCAATATATTTCACGTCCTTTGTACGCACGCGCCCATGCCAGTGTTTTTGCATTTGATATGAATCTTAATGAATCTCGACGAGATGATACGACACGAATGAGTTGTTTACTTCATGTCGCATTTGCAATCGCGCCTCGACGACGGTGATTGTTTGCCGTCCCCGCGAAAAGGAGCAGTGTCGCGACGCGCTCATTTCGGCGTTATCTCTTCATCAGCAGCCAGCTCAACTTTGGCCGCCGCCGCGCCGTCGTTCGAATAGACGCATTCGACTAAATTAATTGGCTCCTCGCTTGACAACGCCGCCAACGTACAGATTAATTATGACACGCAACAATACGACTTCCGCTTCATTTATCAGCGCTGTAGCAAGGATAACAATTGACTCATTGATAAGAGTTACTATCGAGAAAACTTTAAAACTAAAACTTTCGTCCTGCGAAGGACAAATAAATGTCGATTTAACAACCTGCGAGGTTAATTTGAATGCGGATTAATACGTGGCGCGGTCAATTGATTGCTTAATTAAAGTTAGAATGTTTGCAATGTAAAACAAGTTAATTTAAGAGGCACTGATTAAAATTCGTCGAGTGCGCTCTCCATCCGGCTGTGTCATCAGATATGTCACGTGTCTGTCTGTCGCGCTTTCCGGTGCGGTTAAACTCCTCCGCTCGCACCTTTTGTGCGTACGGGGGCGGCGGAATCGCGGAAGTCGCGCTTGGGTGATCGTCGAACTGTAACGTGCGCTCACATCACTCACTCGCGCTGCGAGTGTAGAATCTACGGTGGCGCAACGCGTCCCTTGCACAAGAAGGATAATGTCATGGATTTACTAACCATCGCACACGGCGGGGGTAAAGTTTATACAAGGATCTTTGTTTGCGCCTTGACTCCATGACACCTTGTGTTCCGCCAGACGACACGTTCCTATTCTTAGTTTACCAAGCTTCTTGTTCTTGTTCTTGTTGTTGTTGTTGCTGCTGCTGCCGCCGTACGGCTAGTTTGATAGTGCACTTGCTGCTGCCAGCTTTTGCTGATGGTTTACCGAGCGTGACGTTGCGCTGTCACCGCCACGAAACATCCCCGAACGCGAATAGAACAGGGCGGTGCGCGTCCATCCAAGTAATTTTCAAATATTCCATGGTGCATTTCAAGAGGGCAGGAGGAACAAAGCCCTTAATGATAATAAGTACAAAGACGATGTTGGTATTATTACCGAAGATTCAAATTACAGAGAAGTTCTCAAGCTTTCCTTGACTGATTTCCGGTTTCTTCGCAGTGAATTGGCGAAGCAATTCTGTATTCCGGGTAGGAATTGAATATCATTTGAGAGGATGATGATCACACATGGCTCGAGGCAAATTTCCCTTCGTGTATGGCATGCAAGTTGTTTTTTTTAACATTGAGTTTTTCCGTATTTTTTCTCGCTGGAAAATGTTTGTGCACGTGTGATGGATGTGTGCGCGGGAGTTGGGGGAGTAGGAGAGTCATATTCTCAAATAGGTAAACTTTGGCTTCGGTTTTACATTGCGTCCTCGGGCCACATCCTTTGTGTTTGCTCGGGAGTGATTCATGCTGGTTGTGTGTTTTTCTAGTTTAGGTCAGCGCGATTTCCCCTTTGATGCCCGCTCGGCGCGTTCGTCTCGCCGCACATCCTCAAATGGAAAGCGGGCGAACGGGCGAATCGGAATGGTTTTAAAGTCGACAGGGCAAGCGCGCGGTCAACAGTTTTCCTTTCCACTTCAATCACCAACAGTGTAACGCGAAACAAAATCAACTTCTTCTTCCTCTTTCCCCATGTGAACACAAATCAGAATTGAGGAGATTTAATCAAAAATGTTAACACGATTTCATCGTGTTGTTGTATTTCTAATTCTATGCAGCTGATTTAAAAAGCGGGCTTTAATTTCGTAATGTAAAAAAGTCGGATTTTATTAAGCGAATCTTTTGTTGGGCGAAATATCCAATTAGAGTTTTGTTATGCGAAGCGCTTTTATCTTAAACCTTGACAGGCCATTGTGAAATGTTCATTCTCTTTGGTAATTTTCATTCGTTGCCATGATGATGATAATAATACATGGAATACGGAATGCAGCAGCAGCAGCAGAGCGCAGCAGGCGCGAGAGAACGCTTTTGTAATGCAGAATTTCAAGGGATCGCTTGAACAAAAGTGCCGAATAATAGTGCATCATATCAGCATTGTGCAGGAAGCACGCGTAATGTATAGCAATGTGCTATCTCTCGCGACTATTTTACGTGTTTTCATTTCGTAAAAACTCCAATTTTAAATTCATTTCGAAGTATACTACATACAGCTTTAAATCAAAATTCATTGCCTATAAAACATGCATAGATTAAGCAATTAGTCACGAGTAGTTAAATTAATGAAGTACTAATCAACCGTCTCCAAAGCAATGATTAAAAAATTGCTGATAAATTTCGCTATCAAATTCGCTAAAGCTATTTGGAATTTGTTTGCGTTAATTACAAATATCTTATTACCTAAATTGAGCCGCTATAGTCAACATTAATTATCTTCGTATCTATAAAAATTGAAGATAGGTAAGCAATTTTTTTTTTGCCTACCAATCAAACAAATAATATCATATTTGCAATGACGACAAAAAAATTCATATCGATACTTCTTGTATCATTTTGCTTTTTGTAGTTGCGTCGTCGGCAAGTTATAAGCCTCTGGGGCGGCAGAGTGCATAATGCGCTCACTTGCAGCCGAAGTAATATTAGTTGTAGTTGAGTACGCGAGGCGGTAGAAGATGGGTAGGTAATAACCGAAAGTACTTATTTCATTCCCGCGTCTTGCAATTTTTATAATTTATATGAAACGCACGCGAAAGACGACACATTCGTTGAAATGTATTGTTATATTTCATCATCAGGGATATTAAGATGTCGGAGGAATTTATTTTTAAAACACTACAACGAATAGCGGAATTGCAGGAAAGTGGAACACGAAGCGCAAAAATGTAATTTTACACCGTTGCAGCACGGCGCACGCCAATGCAATGTGCACAATATGACAATAAAAAGGTGAAATTGGAGGCGGGCGGCGGGTGTATAAAGGATAATGTCTATTTGTATGGGAGGACGAGTTTAGGTGACACTGCAATTTGTAGCGGTCTTTAAAATACCTGCAGCGAGCGTGCGCGTTTGCCATTACATTACATTACGCCTTTACAATGTGCGCGCATTACACAACTTGTACTCGGAGAGCAGATATACCTACAACTAACGTCGTTTTCATGCTAGCTGTTGCGTTCGAAGACGGCGGCGGCGGCGGCGATGGCAACGGCTGTAGCAGTGGTAGAGGATGCACGATGTGCTCAGGTGTTTCTGATAGCTTTGCACACTCAGACGAGACGAGTTCTCCTCTCTCATCGTGCTGAAAATAATTACTTTAAGTGAATTGAAATAGACCAACAACCATCTCCGACGCGAATGACATACAATTAGAAGTTTTCTGTCAGGCGGGAGAGAGTGAGTGAGGAAGGGGAAGAAGTGTTACCGCCGTCCGCTGTCTGCCCTCTGATGTCATTAATATTTACGTATCAAAAAACTTGATAGCAGCAACAGCAACACTTGATGTGCTTCGCGTTTATTTAGTTTGTAAATTGAAAATGAATGAAATAATGAAACAATTTCACGTTAGGTATAAAGTTGCGCACGAAGCGAAAATATTTTTGTTCGTACAGAAAACATCCTCCTTCTTTAGTTCAAGTGCTGTTTTCTCGCACTGCTTTCATCGACGGCGGCGGCGGTGCTGGTGGTGGTGAAGGAGACGGCGTGTTGGAAAATCGTAACAACATTTCGCCGGAAGTTGGCGTTGTCGCGCGGTGTTGCGGAAAACTTCCCGGAATCTCTAATATGTTTGCTGTGCACCAGAAGCAATGCGATGTTAACTTTGTAACCAGAATGTGCGCTCGCGCGAATGTCATCTAAACTCGATTATAATTTCCGGAGGCAACGTTTCGATAAATTATTTTTCCAAGATGTCACGGGACGCGCGCAGCAATCGGATTAGATTATTAATTAAAAATATGCGGGGCGCCGGAAGTACGGAGTTAATCGCCGAAAAGAAATATGCTTGTTCGCGACGTTTACTTATTAAAATATCCACTCTGCTTCCGGCAGCCGGAAAAAGGAAAAATGCGAGGAGAGGAGCTGAACTTGTTGGGAGTTTTATCAATTTTATGTGTCTCGATAGAGTCGTATTTCGAACGAATAAAAGCGCATAAGAGTTTTAATAGTCTGGCAAGGCAGTCATCAAGCGATAAAAATATCGAAACTTTTCGGCGCAGTGGCGGCGGCGGCGGCACGGACGGCAATAGGAAAAAATATTAGAGCAGAAGTTTTGTTGACAAATGATCTTGAACTTGTTTAATTAATACGCGCTCTATTTTTACGAGCAGTTTATGAAGAAGAATGGGAAATAAATAAATTTTGCAAAGTATTTTGAATACTTGGCGCGTATGATTGGCTCGTGTACGAAAATAAGAAGTCGAAGACGGCAGACTCGAAGGCAGCGGAGAGCGGAGGCGGCGAGGAGCATCGCGAAAGGTTTTTGATCGTGCACGAGGGACTAATACGTTTAGACAGTGAAAAACTAGTGGTCCGCATTCAATTTATCGCACTGCGTTATTTCCCATCGACGAATCAATATTGAGCCGCCTCCGAAAAGTCCGGCGCCTGCCCGTATAAGTCACCAAGTTACCACATTGCCACAAATTTCCGTATGTGCCCCTTACCGCCGCCTCCGCTGCGCCGCACGCCGATCGAAAAGGAAGACGTGGCATTATTCTTGACGTGACGTTCGCATTTCCTTGACAAAATTTATATTTACGTAAATGCGATTCAATTCCGAAACAGCCGCTGCCTCCGCCTCCGCCTCCGCCGCCTTTTTATATTAAGAATAAATATTCTCGCCGCTAGCAAACATTTATCTTGCATTCGGATTAATAACATAAACTTGAAGACGTTCCTCCAAATGCGTAAAGCGTGTTATGGTCAGCAGACTGTGAAAGTGAATTAAAATTTCTGATCACCACTTTGATATCGCATTGCTTTTAAATATTTAAGACGCCGCGTGCGGGGCGGAAAATATGGATGCGCATTCGGATTGACATTTTAATACGTTTTTTATACCCTCGGTAATAATCTAACGTTTCGATCCATCGTAATCTCCCTGTAATCGTAAGTAGCATTCGAGATTCCCCGCTTTTTCTCGGTCGGCTCGAGGAGCTTGTTGTGCGTTATACCACTGACTGAAAATGCGCTAACGAACAAAGACGAAGAAGAGTTTTTAATGCTTCCAACTTTTTTAATGCGCTGCCTTAGTCTTTCTGAGCGTCTTACATATTTTTGCTTCTTCAGAGCGGATCTGCAATCGTACGACCCTTCCAGCTACTGCTAGCGCGCTCTTTATTTGTTTCCTTCATCAAAAAACAGTGGTTATCAAACTTATTTAAGCCACCAACTCGTTTACATTGATATTCCATAGAGCTAGAATTAATTTAAGCTGTTTTAGGCTTATTTTAACCACCCTTAAAGGGAATTTTAGATGTTGGCAGTGTTTTTTTGGTGGAGATGAGTCATTTTTGAGGTTCACTGATCTTGGATATTCACTTTGGTCAAAATATATATAGAAAGAGCAAAAAAGCAAACGAAACGAAATGAATAAAGTATGCATAATCTTTCAGAAGAAACCCGCGCTCGCGCTGATATCTTTACGCCGAACATATTTTCGAATGCTTTTAGTCAAATTTATTTTTAATTTAAAGGCGCATTTTTATTTCATATTTCTGAACATTCCTGCGTGTATACAGTACAAGCACGTTTACGTAGTTATGGAAGGAAATAAGACGAGGAATTTTGCTGGCTGGCTTTAGCTATAAACGCCGAATTGAGGTGAGTCGGCTGGAAACGAAGGAAATCTGCATAAATTGTGCTACTTCCTTCATTTTCATTCCTGCTGAACGGTGCGCTTTAAATGGCTATTGCCGAATGTTCCAATAATATTAAGAATTTCGCGGAAATCATTTGAATATAAAACGAGGAAATTCAGATTATTTCGCGAGAATATTGTCGGGAATTTGCATATTGTTGAGTTCATTAAATTATTGATGCCGACTGGGCTGGATGAATATTTAAACAAACACCTCGTATATTTTTCGGGACGACCGCAAAACCAGAGCAGAACGTCGACAGAGCCAAAGCTTTATTTACTTCGTCGTCGTATTCCCATTTTTCCAGGATCCGGGCGGGCCTCCAATGGGGATTTGCCACCTAGACTAGTTTCCCGCATGCACCCCGTTCTAGTTTTCGCAGTATTTCTATTACTTGTACCAATAACGATTGAATACTTCGATTTATATTCAATTTCCCTACAAACAACTGAAACGCAAACATTGCACATATTTCAGGTTGGTTTGAGTTTAATTAAAAAATGTTAAGCTTTATGCGTCTATTGTGGCAGGAAATTAATTATTTTTTTACGGTTTTTTTTGTGTAAAAATTAATCAAAAATTGATATCGGTAATCCGGATTTTTTACAGCGAGAGTATCGGTATTTAATTTATGCGGATTCCATAAAATTGGAAGGATAAAATAAAGTGCAAAAAATGATACGAAGCAATCAATTTTCGTGCTCGAGAGTACACACACTTTTCGTGTTTAATTTAAGGCATTTAATGACGCGCATCATAAAAACGAAAACATATAAGTAATATTTTACTGTGCGATAAGATCGTACCGAAAAACGTGAAGGCATCCTCTTTGCGCGTTTGCTGCCGCACAAAAGCAACAGCATTTATAACACGAACACACGAGTGACAATAATGCGACGCGTAATCCCTGAAAATATTTATGCGTCTTTAAATATGCGCTCGGCGTGCTGCATATGCAGAGAGAGGCAAAGCGGTCATGTTGCTCTTTTTGTAGTTGTCAGAGTGTGTCCGACAGGACTTTTTGGACGTTTACGGCGCGTCCGCAAGCCGACCACCTCGGTCCCATTTCCAATGGAACGCGATGCATATTCGGATTATTAGAGTGCTACTCGCGTTAATCCGCAATGATGAATGCGCATGGAAATTGTTACTGCCACACACCGCACTCGAATCCAAAGCGATCTTTTTTTACAACGTTCAAAAGTAAAGAATATAAAGACTTAAGTCTGATCTACTTCTTCGTCTGTACTCGAGGGTTGTATCACAATATTTCGTTATTTAAAGAATTTCATTGGATTATAATAAAAAATAAATAGAAAAAAGTTTTTTAAAGTAAATATCAGCTGTGTAAATAAAGCACACAAATGATAAATTATTGATATTCGTAATCGATATATTTATTTATCTTTGAATTGCGTTTTTGTTGTGCTAATCCCGCATAATATTGAGTTGACAAAAGGGCAACTCATTTTTTAAATTGGAAATGCGCATTCTATTTTTTGACATCAGCGTCACAATCGGCTTTTGAACGATAATTTATTTAACGTTGTTATGCACGCCGAATCAAACACGCGCGCTCGTTTATTTTTTGGCACATACATTCAATTTGTATGATTCGCGAAAATGCGCATATTAATATCTACGTGCGAGTTGTACAATGCGAATAACTCGATGGCTTCAACCCCCTCAAACCCCCAACTGATGGGGATTGAACACAACACAACACACAAACGCATGTGTGTCGTGAGAGCGATTGTAATATAATATTTTATTTGCATTCAAAAAATGAATGCCAATACACGTACTGAACAGATAACGAAAATAACAGAAAAACGTCAACATTTTTGATAAGAGCACAGAATTGCAATATAATTTGTAAATTGAAATTGTGTTTCGGCGGAGATGGATGCGCAGGAAAAGAGGAAATGAAAAACGTTGGCGTTATGCGGGTGGCATTTTTCATTTCATTTCTCGGGGTGGCATTACAAGAAACGCGATACATCTGCTTGCTAGCTACCTGATGTTTGCGTTTGCTCGTATTTTACGAATGCACACCCAAGAAGTGGTGCGGCAAAGGTGAGATGATTTGCATAATTTGACAATAAAAACTAATATTAAAAAAATTCAAATGCGCACGGTGTGTGGATTTGGACGTTTTAGTGCGATATAAAAAAGTTAAAGTAAAATAAAAGCAGTCGTTTAGAATTTTGAAAAGTTTAGACTCGCTGTGCGCTACTGCAGGACAGAAATGGACATTGTTGACGCACAAGATGCACCCGGTGCGCGCGCGGACTGACATAAGAGACAAGGGTTGAATAGAACGCGACATGAGACGGGATTAAAAAGTAAGACGTTTCACGCTGGATGACTTCCACTATCTTTATTATCGTGATAAATTCAAACTGGCAGCGTCTCCACTCTTCGTTCGGTCCACGTTTGGCGCGAGTATTGAATAATAAACTTGTTTGCGCTGGAAAACTATTTAAGAAAGCAATGAGTATAAAAACGGAAAATGGATGATAAAATATTCTATAAATATTACAATTAGTTTTAAAGTAAACATGTTAAAGTTTAAGAGAGGATTACTCAGGTAATCAATTATTTCACTTGTTATTGTTTCAATTTCAATTACGAGTAATGCATTTTCCAGGAGTTAAAAAAAACTTGTCAATCAAGTAAATTTTTTCCCGCAATTTTCCACGAGGTTTAAACAAATAGTTTAAATTATTTTCCAATTATTCAAGTCATCTCTTGATTATTCTTTATTATACTAGAGGAAAATATTAGAATTTGTTTCGTTTTATTTAAATATTTAGGAAATTGATCAACTTGTTAATTAAGTTATAAATTCTAAAGTATCGCAAGTCAATCATCCTGTCATTTCATCTTTAGTCCTGAATTTGCATTTTCCAGGACTTAAAATCAATTCAATAATATTTTGTTTAGTCTTTCAATCAATTGAATTTCTACCCGTCGTAATTTTACTTCATTAAGCAATTTCCGCGAGGTGAAAACCAATATTTTAAATTATTTTCCCATTTTGCTAGTCATTAGTTAATTATTTTTGTTATACTGGAAGAAAATATTAGAATTGGTTTGGTTTCATTTAAATATTTGGCAAATTAATCAAGTTGGTGATTAAGCTATAAATTCTAATGTTACACAAGTCAATCATTATGTCATTTCATCTTTGGTTCTGAATATGCATTTTCCGTAGAGTGGAAATCAATACAATAATATAGTTCGCTATCAGTCAGTCAGTCAGTCAGTCAGTGGAATGATTTCCTTTAACGGGATGGGAAAACGAGTCGCTGTCGAATGTATTCACCCGTAACGCAGTGTATAATAATGTATAATATGTGGGTTACGGATTGCTGGCTGCACGTTGGTTGGCGTTGTTGGCCCCCGCAAGCGTCGACGCTTCTGGTTACGGTTGCGCTTCTTCATTTTCAGCCCTTCACGCGCACCGAGTGTGAGCAAACAGGGATGAATTACGAGCGCAAGTCGGAATGGCACAACGGCAAACGAACGAACGATTAGAATCGTTAATGGCACGAGCGCTGCTACAGCTATCACTATTATTACAAAAGGAAGACACAATTTCAATGTGTCTCCGCACCCCGTCTCTGTCGCTTCCGTAAATACATACAAAACTAACCCCGCGCGCATCTCGAATCGTAAATTGTGCTCAAACGCGAAACACTGAGCAGCAGCTGGGACCACCACACACTTTGACAGCAATACACGTTTATAATTTCGGGGTGGTTTTCTCCTCTCGCCACTCATCCGGCTTCCCGGAGTGATATACCATCCCGGGACCTACAATACGCGCAAGTGTGACGTAAATGCGCAATGGGGTGTCACCAATTTTTTGGCTTCCCTAAAAGTCCCATTGAGTATGTGGTCCTCCGCATACTTTTCGATCTATAAAACCCTAGATGAAATTGCAATGTCAACGTCATGAATTTCAATAGAATGTTGCAATATGGCTAAAATAGGGTTGAAAGTAAAGTTTTACATTTCATTCTATTTTAAAACTGCGTGAATCAATACATATTACAATTAATAGGGTTCGGGGGGTGTATAAATAATTGAGAGAATCAATATATTTGATTTCTTATGGCCTCGAACAAAGGGGTTGAGGGTTTTATTTCGATTTGATTAAAATCAGAATGAAACTCGTGTAGTAATTGGAAAATGTAAAATAATTTGTTAAATTAATACGCGTATTGACATTTAATGAATATGCAATGCATCAAGTCTATTCGTCGTATAATACACTATTATTCATCGGATTCATAATATTCATAACGGCATTCGTTAAATTTACAAAGCGGCTTAATACAACAAATGTTCGCTGCATGTCGGGTGCATTGTTGTCGCACGAATGCAATACGCGGCGTGGCGGCGACGGCGGCAGCGACGGCAGCAGCGACGGCAGCAGCAGCAGCAGCAGCAAAACAACAGCGCATTGCAACATGCGCAAAAAGAGTATAGCAAATGGCAACCATATTAGTGCCGTGGTAGGCAAGTATATTTAATATTTATTATAAAGAGCTTATTTGTTGCTTCGTTAGCGTTCGCCGACTCATTATTGTTCGGAATCGCGAGCGCGCGCAATGTATGCATGTGCCATATAATAACATTAATAAATACCCTGTTAATATTGTTATTCTATCAAATAAACGCATTAAAATCGCGTGAAATGCATGATAATCGCGCATAATCAGTGCAAAAACGCAGCGGGCGCGCATTGTTTGCACGGATTAAAGTGCGCATTGCGCACGCACCGCATTATTTATAATTTGCATATAATATTATTTGGAGCCAGTTACAATTCGCATATAATTTTATTGTTCAGCTAGAATAGTAAGCAGGAAATGAATATGATTGTGTCGCGTTCACCGAACGCATTTCCTTTTACGGATTTAACAAAGAAATTGCCCTGCCAATCCTAACATCATCATCGTCAGCATCAAGTGTCACATGGAGGGAAGAGAGAATTGCAGTACAAATAAAATAATTGGCAATAGCGACAATAACTAATAGGCTGTGAAATTAATGCAATTGCATCATGCAATTTAATCAATTTCTCATGATATGTTCGCGCTCGCGATGCGTGGCAATTCAACCGCCAAAAAATAATAATTATATATGCGCATTAATTTGCCTCGCGCGTAATTAGTTTATAATACAAACAGGCCGTATGTGTTATGATGTTTTGACGCGCGAGTAAACACAGTTGTGGATTAATTTGTCCAAATAATTTGTTGGAAAAATCTATTTACAATATTTATTTATCCATTGGTTAAAAATTTAGCACTATTAATTGCTGTTCGTGAAAGTAATTAAATTTTACTATCATTACTTGTAATAAAAATTTAATTAAAAAATAACAACGAAAAATGAATGATAAATAGGAAAGTAAATTAAACTTGTTATGAGCAATGAAATTGTGTTAAAGAATTGCATTATTTGCTTATTGGGCATTATGAGTAATAAATAATGATTCGTAGAAATGTAGTAATAGGGAAAGAAGTGCACTTGGAAAAGACAAGAAAAAGTATGCGGTTGTTATTTAGAGATATCATGAAAATTGCCACTGGCCCCGAAAATGCATTATTATTATTATTGTTATTACGTTCGCGTATGCACTCGAGCAAGAATGGAAAAACTATCAAATTGAAGCAATAGAGAAATTGGATTGCTGGATAATAGCAAAGGTAATTCGCATTCGTATTCGCATTCGGCGGAGTGGCTGTGTGTAGATGTGCTACGAATTGTATTGAATAAACTCGAACGTAACGCAAGTAAATTCACCTTTTAGGTGAAATGCATGTTCACTTGGATACATACAGCAAACAAGCCATTCATGCGAAACGCGTTCGCGTGTGTTGCGAAGTGCAGACAACAACAACAACAACAACAACAACAACCAGAGCGGCAGCAACGAATTGAAGAAAACGGCAAGTAAACACACTTGCACGCCGCGCACAACAGTAACGATCTCTCGGCACGATCCAATTTTAATTCCAATAAGTCTTATTGTATTCGGCATTAGACACTATTCCATTCCATTCCATTCCAGAAATCGTTTGCTTCGCATGCACGCCAAACGCGTGTTTCATTCACTCCACTCCACTTTCAATTGCATCGCCGAAAAATGCATGCAGCATAACACTGAGTAGCGAGTGCAGCTAGTTATTTTTGCAGTAAATTAAAGCGTAAAGTAGCAATTGCATGCGGAGTGTTATTGTGCAGCGAATGCGAAATTTGATTGCCATCGCGTGAACGCCAACGCCAAAGTAAACGATGCGACCGTAAATCATCGGGTTGTGTGCGCAGTCAAGTTCATTGCGTCCTAATCTTATTGAGCACTCCGCGCCTCATAAGATGATGATAAAGTATTGATTTGTTTCCAACTTGTTTTCTTCGCATTGCCAACGCGACCGACCGAACAACCCTATACGCGCACCGCGCCATAACAACCATAACAAGCGCAGTACATCGCTACCTCGCGGAGCAATAATAACAAGCAGACGAATGCCAAGATGAAGAGCGAATTTCGAAATATGTAAAAGCCGAGAGAGCTGGCTGGCTATTTGATATTCGTACGCGGCGTCGCGACGCCACAATAAATGCACACGTAACAAATGTATGCGCAGCCGGAAGCCGGAAGAGTATCTCGGAATGAATTTATCTCGATTCAAAATTGCATATCTATTGAGAGGAAGTGTTTTTTATAGTTTGTCTTTTTATCACTCTTATCAACTTGCCAGATTTAATTTTATATCTAAAGTGAGGAAATAGTCAAATTGATATTGGGGATGAAAAAAGTTTTTATATATTATCATAAAAGAATAAGTTTCTGGGGCTTTTAGTAAATATTATCTGCTCTATTCGTAAACTCATAGGGGTTGAAAAGTCTAGGACTATAAAGGAATATTAAGTTAAATCCAAAAATCGAAAAATTCAAAGAGTAAATCTATTAAAGACTTGTAAGTTTTGAAAGTCAATGAAGGAAAAGTCAATGAATATTAAAATAGAAAACGTAATTTGATTAAATTAGAATTGACAGAAAATTAATAATGCATTGAATGAGAAAGAAAATTATAAATTATATTGAACGACAGCGGAAATATTTGATTGAAGTTTATATAAAATTGTATCACTAGCGAATGGCTTTATTGATACACAAAGACGAATCGAAGTCATCGAGTCACCTGTTTAGTTGGTTTTTTCCACAAAGAGCTGGGGCGCAAGAGCCGTTTTGACATCGACGAACGCCCGCAATATAATTCCATATAAAGAATCATAAATCAAAAGCGAAACGCGAGCAAAAAGCACAACGCGCTAGGACTTGTAACAAAGAATCATTCGAGGCACAAGATTCATGATAGACTGAAATATATATTTAATAACCCGTCATAAATCAACATTCTCATTCGCATTCTTCCTCATTTATGCATTGAAATGCAACTAATACGTAAGCAGGAGGCGCGCGCACGGCCATTCACATTTCATAATTCATTACTCTTTTGGCTCGTGTTTCAAAAGCTGCTCACTTTTTGAATTCGCTCATGATCAATAGCGCAATATTCGTATTGATATGACAATACAGTTAAGTCGTTTCTGTATTTTTTCTTACCGTATTCCTGCATTCGGGTTACTCACTCACTTGTTTGTGGCGCAAAAAAAAAGAATAATAAAAATTATTCGTCGGTGGCTCGTGGTGAAAATTTGAATATGAATGCATTCGGCGCGCGCGAAGAGAGAAAAAGAAGTCTTAATTATTTTTTATCAACGCGCAGCAATCGCAATAAACTTTTCCCATTTGCGCGCGCGACGCGCTCTTCATTAAGTTTCATTTTCGTAAAGGCCGCCGGTTAATTTTTTCCACTTTTATGCACTTTTTTGCGAGCGCATCGTGCGAAACACGCGCCGATTCGGATGCGATTGCGCGCGCGCGCATTTTTCTTAGTTAAACTTAATCGCACTCGCGGTACGCTCTTGAAACTTTTAAGTGGGTTTCAAAGTACGCAAAAAGATACCAACCAACTGAAGATGATGGCGAGTAAGCAAGAACGAATGCTGATAATACTTGAAACATGTAATAATCCCCGAGGAAATGTTCAATATTTTTATGACATTCGCAATTTAAGACAGTGAATTGATAATTTTGTAAAAGTATCGAAATAATTAGGGGAATTCCCTATTTTTCTATCAAATATTTTAAATTCTTCTTTAAGATGAACTTTTATTTCAAAGAGCCTTTTAATTTACCAGGCTTTTAAGTGACTATTTTAAGTGATTTGGTTCTGTCAATTTTTGCCTTGCTTCTTAATACCACGAAAAATTTTCAATTCAACATAACTTTTAAAATTATCGTCCGATTTTCATAATTTAAATATTATTTTAACGTGCTTTATAACAGCTACAAAGTGCGATAATGAGATAAATTCGAATTCGTCAATAAATTACATTAACTCGGCAGTAAACACAAGTAACTTAAGTATTCTTCGTCTTGCCTCTTAAAGGTAGATCTAATGATTAAATCAGATGTTTTTTTTGCAATAATCGAATTTAATGAGAAATGATTTTTAACTAATAATAAAATAAATGAAGGAATTAAGCTGACTTGATGAGAAAAGAGGTACCAAACGAACGGAAGGATTGTGCGAGACGCGACAGTGAAATCGTACAAAAATCGACGACGCGCAATTAAATGGGAAAGCGATTAAATTCGTTAATTAAACAAGCAGCCATTAAGCGCATGAAGCATTAAAGTTTAGAGCCTTTTATTGCGAATTTATTACGACCAACACGCTCCGTTCTCTTATCCATTTAGGTTTGGTTGCCTCTTGCTTCGTTACTTTTTTTCTCTCTGCTCGTCCTGTTTTGTCGAAACAAGGAGTGTATTTTACAGTTATCTGACCGATTTTATCGCTTTATTTTCCTCCTTCGGGTTTTTCAGCCGGTCTCCTTGTTTTTTACTCTACGTAAGCCGTAAAAAACAAATTGATGTGGGCGCCAGAAGTAAATTTGCGCGCATCTTTGTGATGAGCACGCAGAGCCAGCTCTCTTATCACGCAATCAAACGGGAAATCTATTAAACTTTTGCACAGATTCAAATCGTTTGTTTATTTTCTAGCTAAGGCACGTGGAGGGCAAGAGGGAGGAAATGCAGCAATCGTAAAAACACGCTCTGATTTGATTCAGCAATTCCCTCGCGCACTTTCGGAAAATGCGTGCGCGTTTCGTGTTCGAAAAACGACAATATTGGCATTCCGGGGAAAATGTCGGCGTCGTCCGGAAAAATGAAAGCGCCAAGACGTACGGTACTCGGGACAATTGTAAATGTGGCCATTTAGTGCCATTATGGGATTTCGATAGTCGATCTATATACGCGAACAGTTCGTCCTCGTCCTCCTCCCTTTCATAATATGAAAGCGCGTTGTCCTTGCGCACAAATTACGTACCAGTTGAACCCCGACTTTTACGTCATCGTATCACATAAAAAGTGCCATCTATTAGGTGGCCAACACAAATTCCTCAATCTTTATCACTTATCGCACAGTTATAAAATACTACTCTTGTTTATACGTTCGATTTATATTATGGCAAAGCCGATAACGATTGATAAGAACTCGCAAAGCTATTACTAGAATTTGACTTACTCCGGGTAGCTGCGGAAATGTAATCGGGAAGTTTCTCTTCGTTTTATTCCTTCTCGTCCTCATCCTGCGTGCTGCCGCCGACGACTTTCCTTTCCTCCTTTTCGGTATTAGGCTCTAAATCAATGACTTGATTTATTGCATTTTAAAAAGGCAAGATCCATCCGTTCTGTTCTTACCCCGCATCCACTTTTCCGTTTTTCAGCCAGCCTTTGTGGCTCTCATTTCAATTATTTACCTTTTTCAGCCGTGCATTATTCATTATTAAAATTTACGAGCGCGCCGTGTGTGCGTCGAAATAAATTTAATCCTTTCTCAATTTTCCAATTAGGAAATGTATGTCGAGCGCGCATAAATATTGTTTTTGTTCCGCGGAAATTCACCCGCTTCAGAAGCGGGTAACGAGCAAGATGTTACATTTCTGACATTAATTTACGAGCGCTTATCATTTTCGTGTAATGCAAATACCAATAATAATACAGCGGCAGATGCTGGTAAGCAGGAAGAAAGGCAGTGAGAGGGAGACAAGGGCGCGATTTGTTAAGAAGACTGGAACGAATCGAACAAAAAACCTTTAACAGGCTTGCATGTAACGACCGAATGACAACCAGAAAACGCGCCGGATAATGGGGAATTGGGGCAGGCGTGTTCCCGAACAGCAGAAAAAAATCTGGGGTACGAACAAACCGGGCGAATTCGCATTGTCTAATGGCAAGCGTTGAATGTAACATCACAATGCGAATGATTCAATTTCTTCCTCGACAATAGTCAAGGCAATTAGAATGTCTTTCACGATATGAAGTGAACATCATAATTATGAACGTACGCAAAGTCGCTCGATGCAAAACATCAAACAAGCGAACTCAACAATGGCTCGGTCGCTTTTTGCACCGGAATCGCAAATTGCATTCGTGTCGTCGTTACCATCATCATTATACGTGCTTTTCTGCGTTTGTCGGGCGGCAGTTGAACACTTTTGCTCTATTTGTAGCAGAAATGAGGATGTAGTGTGCGCTGGCGCTGGCTGGATGTAAATCTACATCTAAATGGAAATGGCTGCATAGGAAAACGAGCCAAAAATGAGATACACAAATGTCTCTGTCAACGCGCTCCGCATTCAGTTGTATCATCCTAAAACGTTTAACTATTGTGTATGGGCGAATTGTGCTTTACCCTTTAAATTTGATTCCAGCGGAACAATGCCCCATTTGAGCGAGATATGAATAAATGCGTATGAAGAAAAATTAAATGGAATCATTGTATTCACGTATAAATTATATTCAAGAATTTGAGCTGTTGAGAAGAGTTTAAGAAATCTTGTTTGTGGCATTAAGCTCCACCTAGAAGATTTGTAGAGAGTGACTAGAAGGGTTGCTTAAGTAACTTGAATTATCGTGAAAAATACGCTTGCTTCAGTTACTTCACTTTTATCAGTAAATTAAAGGGGTTTAACTAGAGTTGCCAAAAGTTATCAAACCCAACTTAAAAGTATACTTACCCACTTATTAATTAACACTCCAAAATAATTGTAATAATTAAGATCATGCCCTAATCCTGATTTCTTTTTGTTTCAGATTTTTTGAGATGGGTTATCCGAACTTAATTCCGGAATGGTCAACAGCACTTTTCTTAAAATGATAAGCTAAAACTGTAAGTACCCGAAGGTGGGATTTAAATCTCTATTACGCTTTCGGATGGTAAAAGCAAGTGAGTTTACGCTTTTTGTGCAAGGCTGAAAACACGTATTTTTGTTTATTTATTATTTATGGGAATATATTCATTAGAAGGCATCAAAGCAGGCATAGACAAGTGGATATTTTATTAGGCGCGCGAATAGCTAATGGACATCATGCGGCGTCAATTAATTTACATAATTTTGCAATCAGTCGACTGACAGGCGGCATTCGCCTTTGGCTTGCCATCTAAGCTTGATTCAAACGCGCGCTTAGAGCCGACTGCTCAATAGGTAGGCTCGCGCGCGCGCACACATCTACACATACGCATATGAAATATATAAGTACATAACTAATTTGAACGCACATTGCCTGCTGCCTGCTGCCAGCTTCGTCGTTTCGTCTTAGAACTTAGCCACAAACGCGAAATGTTTAGGCAATCCGGCATTGTTCGTTTGAACGCAATATTATACACACTCTCGGCCTATTCATATTCGTCGAGCGCATTCGACATTAGGCATTAATAAGCCAAACTCTCAGCGCGCGTATGGATGGAAACTTAATACAAATACGAACGAACGAACGCTTTCGAGTTGCGTACACTGCTCAAGGTAGCGAGTAATAAATATAGGCGCGTTTTACGAACGCGCATTCATCATACGAATAAATTTCTCGACGCTGATAAATCGCCAACGATTTTTCACTAGCAAATACCAACAATAACATGCATGCTTTTGACGCGAACGCGCTTTTAATTGAGATGAATTTATTAGTCGTTCGTTGACTACACCCTGTATTGCGCCCTTATCAAATGTCAATAGTAATTCCACGTTGCGTGTAGTGCATCATAACTCACACGCTGTGGCGGCCGCAGCACTTGTCATATTTGAATAGTGCCTGCTTTTGTTTTGTCTTTCTTTTCTTCCTGTTTGGTTTAATATAATACGTATATAAATGATTCGAGCGCATGAGGCATACATTTCGCGTATTGGCCGAGGGAAGAGAAGAGAGGAGAGGAGAAGTGAAACAAAGTAAAGCAAAGCAAAATGCTAAACGATTCTTCTGGTGGCGCGAAAGCAAAACCATTCCGGGTGCCAGCACTCGTTGGGAGGCATTTGCGGTAAAAGAACGACTTTGGCTGCTGCTGCTGCTGCCGCTGGTGCGGTGGCTGCTGGGAGAAGAATGGCCAAGAGCAGGCAATGCCTTGTTTCAGGACGGCGTGAAAATTTATGCGGCATTCAAGTGTGCGCTGCCGGCGTGCTATTTATGAATCAATTTATATCAGTTTAACCCCATGAAGTTTAATAATAAAAGATCGCTTAATCATCCACGAAATGCATAAGATATACAGAGATATGAAACAATTTAAATCATACTTGAGATTTCAAAGCAAAGCCTAATATTCACATTAAAGATCAAGTACTTCTTCTTTGGCTTAGAATTTACAGTATTGATTTGAGAGAGTATTTGAGACACTCGGTATGATCATAAATATTGTTTAAGCTTGCAGTGCTTTACGAATGTTAGTTTTTTAAGGATGGCCAAAGTTCCAACTTGCTTATTCATTGCCAAGTCATTCATATTCCAAAATAGCAAATTTTTTCAGTATGTACTTTTACTACTGGCAGATGTACAGTTAAACTCGGAATAATAATGAGTTAGTAAGAAAAGTAAATACTTCTATTAATAGACATTTGGAAAAAAATATACTTATAGCAGTAAATCAGAAGACGCTTTGCGAAGGATAACAACGAAGGAAGCAAGATAACAAATGCCGATAACACGTCCACACATCAAACACGTCACGGGAGAAAATTATGACAAAAACTTTGCGACCGTAATGCAATTTCTTTAATTAAATCCCGAGCATTGGATTAATTGCCATTTCAGGGGCCAAGAGAGACGCACACCACTCAACCCGACGACAGTGTGTCCTTTCTTCGTTTTTCTTCGTTCGCATCGCGTGTATTTCCATCCCTTGCAATCCTTGCGCCTGGTGCGTGCTAACGCCATTACATAAATTTGCTGGCGCACTCGCTCGCCCGCCGAGGCAGCACTCATTCGTCCTTATTCGCCGGCGCTTTTTTTTTTTTGGTGCTCTATTGCCATTCTATCACTTCAGCACTTTTCATGCGGCACGAATGCACCGAGCAAGCGTAGCGTCCTAGATGACACTCCTAGATAAATCGCTAATTAATCCGTGTTCGTCCGAATCGATTCGTATCAAAATCTCATAAGCGATGACACGAACGAAATGAGCGCACGAGAAAAACTATAAAAAGTGTGCGAGCTTTTCGTCGGCGCGCCAAAAGAAAAGAAACGCGCACATATGGGCCGAACGGATAACGGGGTCGGGTCGAAGGGGGTAACTAATTAACCGGGACGCCGATCTGTTTGCTCGTTTTTTCCTCCCGGTTAGGCGAATTTCCATCGGGGGAATTTCGCTGCTGGCCAGCTGCTTCCCTACCACCATGCTGTGCGCTTGCAGCCAGCCGAAAAGCTAACAGTTTTATTTCTTTATTCGAAGAAAAATACGAGATTCGAGCGAGACGATAAGGAAAGTAAAAGTTGGCAATTCTCGTGGGTAAATTAGCGCACAAACGCGGCAAGCGCGAGCTGATAAAGCCCTGCTCTTTAGTAAAGTTTTTCCGTCGAGATTTAGCGGCAATCTTTATCGCGCGCGTGCCTGCAACAATAATTGTTTTGCCTTTATAATGACGGCGCTCGTGGCGTAATGTTTATAATTCACCTGTAATTTTGCTAGTTTACAGTGTCTTGTTGTCGCTGGTGCATCGCGCCACTTCCTTGCTCGCCTTTGTATCGAGCAATGCGCATTGCTAGCGTTACATACAACACGCGGCGTAATTATAATGTAGTTAATGCACTCGCATTCGCGCGCTCCTCGCCGCTCCTTTTGAGCATCATTCGCAGACATCGGCGGCGGCAACTGCAATGCCAACAGAGCACGTAAAAGGAAACGCGCTCGTAATTAGTGAAAATAATTTTAATTAAAGCAAGTATATGCGCGTCAGCTGCAATAACGACGAGCTGAATGCAATCGCGCACGAACATGATGTGCGTTGTCGCTGGTGGCATCATCGCGAACAACTCTTCAACTATCTCGCGTCTGTTTCGCAATCCGACGCGTTTTGCATACATTAGCAGCCTTTGATTGTTCTCCGTCGCGAATCCGGATGAATTCGCCTGCAAGAAATGCGAGACATTAAGTGATAACACTTATTGCTGAACGTGTATTCTTCGTTCTGAAATTGACATTGCTTGAATGTCAAATAACATAAGTGTTTTTTGTGATGGAAAACTATTAATTTTCCTCCATGATTAGCAAGCGTGTGCAAGGGGTTTCAATTAATTTTAATTATTTTAATAACGAAATTGGAAGTATCGTAATTAATTCACGTTTTCATCTATGACTGAAACTAAATAGCTATTTAAAATCCGTTCAGATGTCTGCGAACATTAATTATTAATTAATTTCATATGAATTTCAATTTTCTTTGTAGTAGAGCAATGGCACGCTATAAAATTACTTTATATCTTTGTATTTACCATTGCGGCTTGTATGTGTGATGTAGGAGTGTGCATGTGTGAGGTGTGAAATTTAACACCTTTGTATTGCACAAAGAATAATCGGCAATGCGTGCAGTTATAATGTACGCTTATCGCTGATTAGTATTTTAATTATCAGTGATTTTTCACACCTACTTGTCAAGTGATTATCGGTAGCAATCGACGATTATTATTTAATTGATTGTGCTATTTTAATTCTTATCTTTTCACGCCTCCGGATTTTATTCATAAACCCAACTTTAACATACGATTACCTTGCAACACACGTAGAAACAATGTTTGAATGCAGTTTTTTTTCTGTATTTTAATGCAGTCTACCTGAGTCAAATTTTAAGGGTTGTTACTGCTTCTAAGAACACTTATTTTGTGTGTTGAAATTAAATGGAGCTGCCTAGAAATTTCAATTGAAAGGTAAAGAGAAAGTTAGAAAGAAGCAGGCGACACAATTAGGACAATAAATGACCCATTGGGTAGTTCGCGGAAGGAAACTAAGTGACCCAGTGGAAAAAAGTTGTGTGGCGAACAAAAGACGCCATTCGCAGACAAGTCGGTCGCGACGAGTAATTTGTGGCGGGCGTGTAAATCATTCGCTCTCTCGACGAGTGACAGTGGCGGTGGCATTTCTTTGAAAGTGAACTGTCACCGGCCAGAGTCACAGCGTCTCCGGCTCGCCGCCCGCAAGTTTATTGCTTGTTGCAAGCAGATTTCGCAACGAGACGTTTATTACCCTGCATGCGCATGATTGTTACGACAATTGTCCGCCGCTCGCCGCTCGCAATTGGTCGCCATTGTGCGCTGCAGCCGCAAGAATGCGACGGCAATTTAGCAAGTGCAACTGTCCGTCAAAGCGTTTATCTTGCTGTGCACGCTGCGCCCGAGCTTGACTTGCTTTTGATCGCTTACTTTCATCGCAAATGCGTGCTATTTAGAGATGTCAACCGCCCACTGATAAAACTCTATCAGTCAGCAAGCAAGCAAGCACTACGGGATGAAATTGACTTGCTTGTTTTATACCCTAGTTTTCAGACAATTCGTTGTTATTTACACTCATATTCGGCTCATTGACTAAATGTTATTTATGTTTTTATTTTCTCTGCGATTTCCGGCGCGCAACGCCGCCATATGCAAAACTCGAATGCTACGGAATTTGTACGCGTCTACGCAATACATCAACGAGTTTATTTTGCTCTCTTTGACATCAAGACGCGCACGATTAAATGGTTCGAAACGCTACGCTTCTGTGCTGCTTGCTTGCTTGCTTGCTTGCTTGCTGTCGATAAATTTCATCGCCGCTTCTTCCTGTCATCGCCATCAGGAGCTATCGTCGATTGCTCGCTGCTGCCGAATGAAATAAATAAATATTGCTCGGCAATATATAAATCTGAAAAGTGCTATTAATGTACCACCACTCTATATCTTTCTCTTTATTGATACAGGACGTATGAAACTTAGGCTTTGGAGAAGTAAAGTAATTTTGTTAAAATTAGCGCGAGCAGTGAAACGGTAGCATTATTATTTAGGTCAGACAACATTGACAGGTTTATGGTGCGTGCACAACCGTTTCTTTATTTCTTTATTTCCACTCTCCTGAAGCGCAATAACAATGGCAGAATGCGTTTAGTGGAGCAGCAACAACGAAAAACCATTTGCGGATTACACGTATTTGTCCTGTGAGGACCGCTGGCGAATCTTGATGAAGCTGTTAAGTGATTTTGTCTCGTATTTATTGCCTTAAATAATCTTCCACAAAGTTAAGTTCCGAAAATAACGACGCTGGCTCAGCATGATGCATACGTAGCACGTCCCGATAGGATAACGCGGCGGCAGAAAGGACTATGAACGAAGGCAAGAAGTGAAAAAATAGAATGTATTGTCGGCAATGCAAATTAATGGTTCGTATGGAGAGCAGCCATAAGTAAAGAGACGGAAAAGTTTTAATAGTCGTGCAAGCAATGAACGAGAGGAGGAACCAGGCGAACGGATAATGTAAGCAAATATAACTAAAGCGATAGAAGGGAATGGAGGGAAGCGAGTGGGATGCGCTGCGGGAAAAGAAATCTCGTTAGTTTGGTCGGTGGAACTTTTTGTTGGGAGCAAAATGAGTCGTAAATTTGCATTGTGTCTATTAAAAGCCTGGCAAAACAAGAGCAAAAGCGCCGCGGTCGACTTGTGCGCCAAGCAGTGAAGCAGGCGCCGGATGTGGATCTTTGGGAATACAAAAGAAGCTTGGAGCACAGCGGGATGCTATATTTTTATGGTTATTATTGATAATAGGACGGTAAATGAATTGTAAAAGTTTCAGCCTCCTTGGGGAGAGAGCTGGGAACAGTATTTTTGCGTGTACCTTTGCGGTTTTAAGTGCAATTCCAACTAGTCATTAATTTGCAGTCTACATGCGAATGATCATTTGCGATGAAGAACAAACCCTTAACTAGGAACAACAACTCTAACAATTCCAACTTAATAAACATCATCTCTCGTACGGAGGCGGCTAATAGGAAGTGTGAGTTGTTCAAGCGCATAAATTCATTCCGGGGGGGGCGGCGAGCATCGCGAACGTTGTCAGAAAGTTAAGAGCGAGTTCATTAATGCAGCGGTCAGCAAGGCAAAGATTGCGCGGATTTGCGCGCCGGTGCGTAATCCGTTAAGTGAGTGCCAATTGCGCGCAACGTTGCTGTGTTGTTCTTGGATATCAATTACGAACATTAATCCAATATAAGCTTCGGGCGCAAGTTTCCAAGTTGACTGCGCACTGGCACTGTGTGTCAGTCAGCATCGACTGCAAACACGACTTGTACAACTGTTTGAGCGGGCAAAGCGATCGGTTTCAGCGCAAGTTTGATGCCGTCGGATTTATTAGCATTAACTTTCAGCCAACTAGTCATTCAGTCATTACGAACAAGCGCGGCTAAATATTAATAATATTCGGTCGCCTTGGTTTTGCTTACTGTCAACGTTAAGTCCTTCTTATTGGTAGAGTGCGTTAATGGATTAGGCATTCGGCAAGTTTTTAATCTCTTTGCGAAAACACGAAATGCAGTTTGGAAATCAGTCATTCTCAATCCGTCGAAATTAACCGCCAATGCGTGCGAGGGTGGATGGACGAGGACGGGGAGGAGGGCGGTGATTAAACGCTTAAAAGTTTTTCGAACACAACAACACGGATTCCGTTTTAATTGTTTGCCTAAGCTTTTTCGCTTTTACGCCGTTAATGGACGACGCATCGCATCCCGAAAATAATAGAACGCTCGCTAAGAGATGAAAATGCGCTTTTCCTTGGCGGAAAATTGCTCACTTATGTTGATTCATCCGCCAGCCGCATCTTGAATGGCAAAAATCATTCAGGCTTTTATATTGCATCATCAGAAACGTTTGCATTTTAAAAGTTACGCACCTCGTCCACCGCCCCTTTTTTCCCGCAGTTATTCATGCGGGAAAAAGTTGGAATTTGTGCTATTGTAATTAAAGCAATAATTATTACACCGAAAGCCATTCTTGCGTGCTTTCAACATTAATTAAAAAGTTGCGTAATTAATTTTTATTCGTCGGTGCGCATTCTTATTTAATTTCCGCCGATTTTTAACATTGTCGTACCAGCATTTAAATTATTTTAATTGCGCTTATTATACAAATCTTTTCTCGCTCACTCTGGCCGCGCGCAGATTTTGGCAGCGATTTCAAATTAAATTCGCATCTCCGCACAGATGCCATTTGTGCCGCCCTCTCCAAGATTTCGTTCTTCTTGTTTTTCCGCCCTCGTTTTTCGCTTCCTCGTTCTGCCGCATTTGTATATATAATTAAATTGTCCTCGTCTATGCGCAATCTTTGCTTGCAACAACAACAACAACATTCCGCTGAGTTCGGTTTGAGCGAGCGGCGCATGCTGCATTCGAATTAAGTGCCCACTTAATTTGCGCGCTTCCAGATGCCGTTCGCTTATTGCCAAAAATAAAACAGGCACTGCACACAACTAATGAGATTAAAGTACTAACGCGCGTAATCAAAACGCCAAAAATATTTTCAGAATTTCCTATTTACATGAATGTTTCAATAAAGTGAATTAAGTCGTTACGTTTGTTTCAAAGTATGTAAGTATTTTTCATTGCGAGTACTTTGCGAATTACGAAGAGGGAATAAAATATTAATCACCCTTAAAATATTCTTACAAATTCCGGAAGTTGTTAAATCTTTTACGTAACCTACTTAATTTTAGGATGAAATCATTTTCGTACGTATCAAATGATCGTAAACCAAATGGGAAAATAATTACTTGTCCTTAAAGTTTGCTGAAGGATAGAATTTCATTGCTAGGAAAGTCGTTATTAATTATTAGGTAATTTAACGATTTCTTTGCTATTTTCAGTCAATTTTCATAAGCTCGTAGTTAAACTGGGAAATCTTCTGTAGTTGACGGTGATTTTGAATTTAATTAATGATCAGGATTCCTCAAGAAGATTGAAGATGAAAAATGTGGTTTGAACATGCACGTACTTTAATCATTTTAAGCTCGCTTGAATATCGCGTATCCGCGTACATATTATCAATCGGTATCCTAAAACTCGGGCGCCTTTCGTCGTACATTAAACTGTACGACGTATCAAGTCAAATATTGACGTATTTATTACATACACATGCGCTTTAGGCACCAGCCAAATTATAGCTCGCTCGCTCGGTATGACGAATGCGTCGGATATAATTTGATGGCGCGCTCGTTCGCAGCTTCACAATTTCGCAGCATAATTCCCCAATTTGTATTAATGGCTTGATCTTGTTCATTAGGCGTTCTCCTCCGCCTTCGTTTGCTTTCCGCGCATGCATGCGGATAATTATTAACTGGAGCACTTTATTTATTCACGCGCTTAGTTACGTACTTATTTACTCTCTACCTGTGTATCATTTTAAGCTAAGATGTGTGTGCTACATTAAATTAATAACTATACAGCATAATTATATCCTTTCGGCAACAAGATGCAAGAAAATTCGAATTGAAATAAGTATTTCACATAATTTTTATTATCCAGTTGTACTCGCAGAATAATTAACTTTAAAGTTTAATTACTGCTAAAGTACACGTCAGATTTGAATAGAATTTTCACTTTAGTAATAATCAATTAATAATCTATTGATTTCCAAAACTTGTTGTAGAAACAAATAGGCGAACAAATAACAAATAACTCACCTTAAAAAGGAACATCAATTATATATGATTAGGGAAAAAAGTGCGTGAGTCATGAACGACAAAGTGATCTAATTATAATTAAAGCATTCAAACGCATCCCCGAATATCGCCATTCATCTCAAATTTCCACCCAAAATCGTGCATGAATGATCCGTAATTTTGTTAACATTCTCCCCGCCTGCCGGCCGCCAGCGTCAACGTGATGCGCGCCCTCTCATTCACGATCAGAAGAAGCCGGCGGCATAAATCTCTGCGCGTTACGCCGCCTTCCAGGCCCATAATTTTGCGCCGTCAAGTGCTGCTCCGGAAGCGCTTTTTAAACGTACATACAATTCGTTAAGAGTGCGCTCTGTGCGCTCCCCGCATTTGCCGCACCCGGTATTGACGCAAGTTCGTTAGTATCGTATACATTCGCCGCCCTCCCCCCGAGTGCATTGGCCCGTCGTTTGCGTCTTCGTCGTGCGTCTTATCGCGATAAATTTTGGCCTGTTTGGGGTTAGTTCCGATAATTGTGTCTCTTGTCTGATATAATTAAGTGTTAAACAAGAAAAAGTGGACGGCCGGCGGCGGCGTGCTGGCGTAACAAACGAGGGGTTGCTGGCACAAGGCGCTTGCCGGGGGATGGATGATTAGAACGTAAAAACTATAAAAGAAATGCGCCCTTCGTTTGTTTCTCAGCCAACGAGATGCACTTTTCTATGGTGCACACGCATGCATTTCTTTCGCCCGCACAAGCGATAAAGCGGGGTGAGTCGCATTGTGTTAAGCACTGATAGCGCGTGCTTCCCCCCTCAAGTGAAGTAATTTGAGATAAAGGAAATTTTCTTAGACAACAAGGATATTTTCGTCGACAAAACGCAATAAAATATTCGATTGAATGTTGACATGTACTAAAATAGAAAATGCACAGGGGGAGCATTGTTTGATTAATGGATTTCGAATTAATTATAAAGCTCTTGCTGTACGAAAAAGGGGGTACAATGCAATCTTGCATTATTCGTCGTCGCCACCCTTGAATATTCAAACACTTATCTGCGCTCTCATGTGTCGCCCACCTACGCGTAGAGCTTTACCTTTTTCGCCCCCGCGTAGACGAAAGGGGTAACAATGAGTGAGTGATGGCATCCCTCACGCATAGACAGCAAATCCACCCCCCGCTATATCGAATAAGTCGTCTCATATTTGCAGCCATTAGGAAATCGTCGAGCAAGTTTGCATTTCGCACGTTCGCTGCTTACCCCTTCGGGCGGAGGCGGCTTATGAAGGTCCCGACGTAGATTTTAATGATGCAGATAGATATATTGAAGGGTTGTCACCCTGATGAGCAAAGTACTGCGCAATATGCACATTGTTTTCATTTCGCACATAGTTTGCAGTATTATTCTCAAAGATATTTCCAGCGATGAGGGTGATAGATAAAAAGCGTCAAGAAATTAGAAATTGCTGTTATGCATAGACGCTGAGGAGGAAGTTGACGTAAAACATTAATTACGTAGGTTAATTGCAGGTAAATTTCGGTAAACCACTAAGCAGGTTGTACACTAATCCTTATAAGTTATCCGTGAGCTCAAGACTAATCGTTTCGCCGTAATTAGATTTATGATTTCCTCTCGAATATAAATTCTAGCAAGAAGTTAGTTAATGAAATTATTTAAATAATTTAATGCGGAAAACAGCATTAATGAAAACATCATTCATTTTACTTGTGCATCTCGTGCCGAGTGAATATTAATCTAGACGAGGCGATCTAGCATTGGATAATCTAGCGTTTAAATGCGATCGTAAGCTGCAATAAATATTAATAAATATATTATGCATTTCCGGCGTTGTTCTGCATTACCACTCTACGCGAAAAAAAAGCACTCGTGATGTAATTACAGCCGCATTAAACGTAATTGCACACGCAATTCTCATTCACTAGTTTCACCCTCATGAGCACAAAGCTCTAGAATTGTTGTTCTCGCATTCTCCTTGAAAGAATTCAATGATTTTTCGCAATTTTCTTAGGATGCTAGCAAGGCTCTTTGTGCAATTGAATTACGATTGGTGAAATTAACGAGAAATGAGTTATTTAGTAAAAAATGCGCTGTCAGCACATTGTTCAAGTAATATATGTATGTGGGGTGATTAAATGGAGTACGACGTTAAGGGAGGTGCATGCGTGCAACAGAAAAAAATTTGCAGTCACGCGAAATTTGCATTTTTTATTAATTCGCAAGCGTTTTCCTTCATTTGACGACACTGCACGTACCTCGCATTTTCTCATTGCGTTTCCCCATTCATCACTCGCGCGTCGCATAGCGCTAAACGAAACTAAATTTAGTGATAACATTTCCCAGATGAATTATTGAGCACTTAAACAATCCGTTTGCAACGCTCGCTTAAGTGTATCAATCCATAAGCAGTTTTTACTTCTTTATTCTACTTTTTTGCCTGCATTCGCGCAGTACCAAGTTTTTGCTCGATACTCATCATACTAATGTCGCGTATCATATGCATGTTTCAAGGACAAAATAGCTATCTGGGTTTTATCCCTAGTGCCTTTAGAGCATCGCAGCCGGGCACCTGATCCGATTCCCATCGGCAATCGTGTCTAGTCCTGCGAGATCGTCACAAATTCCCTGCTAAGCCTTTCGCTACCCCGAAAAAGGTCTTCTTCCTTAACCTTTCGCAGATCTTTTCGGGAACGCGACAAAAAACGTGCGCTCCAGATACGAATAAGCTATAAGGGTTGTATGCTTATTTCTCATGCTGATGTCGATCCCATCACCCGTTTATTTCGCTTTTTTCCCCTGTTTTATCGTGCGTTTAGTTTTTCTTTACGATCAGATACTTACTTTATTCTATTACAAGTTCGTATAAAATTTATTTATCTAAAGTTCATAACAATTTCCATTCAATATTTTTCCCCTCTCACAAAAAAATAATGAAAGCGATAAAGCAGGGTAGAACGTTGGCATTAATTATAATTCGAGGCAAATAAAAAAGTTTTTAATAACTCGTTGTACGTAATTATAACAAGCACAAAGCGCGGGCATAATTTGTGAATAAGTATTTTACGATGGCAATTTGTATTTAAAACGTCGACGTTTTGTTGAATCCCGATCGTAAAATATTTTTACGTAGCGCAGGAGCGTAGGTGGCTCTCGCGTTTATTGCAAATTGCGTATAAATGAACGAATGTAATGAGAATTGTTACTATTATACACTTCGAGCTTAGGCCTTACTTAGCAATTTGGGTCATGGCGTGCACATCGTCGTCGCATCGTTACCGCCACTGCGCGTTCATTTTTGCGATTCGTCCTTGCGCTGCTACCGCAAAACGGCGTCGGCAATAAAGGAAACCTTTTAGGGTCGTTAAATTGCCATTAATTAATAATACAATGTAGATACGTACAGAGTAGGATTCATAAAAAATTTAAATTAAACTATTAAATTAATCAAAATGCAGCTGTAGTCTTTTCTCATTGAAAACAAGGGTGGCTTTCGGTAAAATTAGCCGAATGCATTGCGAGTAGCATTTATTTATTGCAGCGTAACTCATTCAATTGCATTTTGCAATGCTGCTACTGATAATAATAATAATAACAAGCGCTTTGTGTGGTGATTCTGCAAAACCACCCTTTTGCTAGCTCGTATTCAACCAACATAGCGTGCGGTGCACGGCAGTTGACATCATTCTGTGCAACGATGGTTAACAGCAAACAGCGTCGAGAGCAACAATGTCGTGCATGCATTTGTGTGTTACTTTCGGGGCAATATAATGCGCGCCAGGATAAAAGGCAAACTGGTCAAACGAATGGACCAACCGCATCACACACACACATACACGCGCACATGCAGTTGGCCAACGGAGACAATATCTCATTGCAAACGGTACATGCATACAGACAGGAAGGATAGTAATGTCCTTGCATTCGTGTGCGCCCTCTAGGATGCGGACACTTTGTATGGCATGTTTTTTTCACTTCAAAGAGCGTGCGCACACTTTTGTTTCGTTTGCGTTCCGCATGCTGCTTCTGCACGGTGTGCTATTACTGGCTAACTGTTGTTATCCTTTTGCGCGCACGTCAACATGAAAAACGCACAATGCATTCGAAATTTGTCCGCGCTTGCAGTGAGTCGACAAACAAGAAAAGAAGACCGCAGCGACGGAGGGGAGAACAGGTGGTGGCTTGGTGCACTTGTTGTAGTAGTATTTACGCGCGAGCGAAAAAGGAGCAGGACGAAATGAAGTAACAATGGAGGAGTGAACCCGACAAAAAATGCAAATAGGATATAAACATGTACGCCATGGAGCGGGGAGACATGCGCGGAATTTTTATTTGCTAAAATCTCTCAAGTGTTTTCCAGTCCGCGTCTGGACTTTTTTTCGGTGACGACGAGGGAAGTTGAAAGTGGAAAAGGGGCGCGTGGGTGGACGATATGGAAAAAAATTAATATTATAACTTGTGAAATGATTTAATAATCGGGGTTGGACATTTTGCCATGCCGGAGGTTTTTATATTTATCGAAGGATTCAAGTTCAATAAAATTGGAAAATTGAATTTGCGCTCATTTCGCAGCCCGCGCGCACGCATTCTTTGTGTGTTGTTCTCAATTCGCCTTCTTTCTTCATACTCGATCATGGTGGCCGATTTTTTTTCCGGCGAATTTCTTCCGCATAGCGGGCTTTATACGGATTGTGTTTCCGGCGCTCAATTCGTACTGACGCTACGAGTTTTTTCATTCTGTTTAGTTTTGGCGTCGCAGCCGCCACCGCTGCTGGCGCGCGCGCGCGCGATCGGCGGGTCTTGAGCGGCTTTGAGCGCATTAGGTCCATCCGCAACACGTTCGCCACCCTCTCTCCCCCTCGCCGTGGAGCGCAACGCTGTAAGCCACATGTTGTAACGGCGGTGGCGGTCGTGGCGGCGAGAAAGGCGCTGCGGAGCGGCTGAAACGAACCGCTGAAGCGAACTGACCCGTGAGGAAAACGGGGTAAGCCCGAAGATCATTTCATTAGGCAGGTAACGCCACGTGAAAGGATAAAGAGGCGCACGTATTCGTTGAGCACGTGTTTTGTCAGTTCTCTATCGACGTTATAAGCGTCCCAAAAAGCGACCGGTGTTATAATTATGATAAAATGTGCCATCGAAAAAAGAAAATTGCCGCAGAGGGATGGAAATAAAATTATCAATGCCTCCAAATCACTTGAAAATGTTACGTTCGTATTGCAAATTTGCATTCGTAGGGCACATCTGTGAAAGTGGTAAATTGCTAAAAGGTAAACAGCACAACTGTAATACTAAATCCATAAATGCCAAAATCGAAAACCCACCCCTCAACCGCGTAATAATGCAACCCCATAAACTGAATGTACGCGTAAATTTATCGCCGTCCTTAATCCTTCTCAAGGATTGCGACTTGTTAACGAGGAAGGGTAATAAGCGAGCAAGTAATCAAACTAAACTAATAATCCACGATTAGAAATTAGATAAAAGAAAAATTTCGTTGCAATAATATTGGTAGATTATGATTCATGTTATGATTATTTGAGCAAATAGCATCTAACTAATTACATTTAGTCTGATCATTCAGTTGTGAAACTGGTTTCAGGGTGCATTGTTGCTCGCGATTAGCACTTATGGCACATATACGCATGTACGAAACGTAATTTGTTTACGGCACAAACCGTGCATGCAATACGCATTCGCAGGTCGTGTTGTTGTTGGTTGGTTAGGTTGTATTGCCGGTGGATTCCGGGCCGAAAAGATCAAAGCCTCTCTCTCGAGTTTTGTTTATCAAAGCGCGTGGGCGGCTGATGCGCCGCCACGCTTCGTAAATCTTTTGTTTTTCGCAACGATGCATGCGGCGCACGAGTGTCCGCCGGTCGGCATGTGTGTAGTATTTTCAGACTTTTGTGCAAGCGCGAGGAAAAAAGGCGCATGAGGGGATAATAGAGTAGAATGTGGAAAATCGCGAAGCGCGACCGCACATTGGCGCATTACTCAAACGCGTTATTTTTATTTTGCTACCAGCCGCGTATTACATTAACGTTTTTTTCTCATAATATCATTCCGCGAAAAGCCATTGGATGTTGTATTTTGGGTAGCAAAAGGATTTTGCTAATGTACAAAAAAATTACCACCCTAAAAATTAGATTTTCATATATTTTATAACAAGAGAAGAACAGTAAATAATTTAAATGCCGTGAAAAAAAATGAAATGAAAGGACTATTTCAAAAATGTACTGAAAAACTACTGAAATGTAGGTAATTTTCAGCTTAAGATAGATAATAGGGGGGTTGGAACTATGCAGGAGAAGGGTTTCAGGGCAAAGTTAACGCAAAACATATATTATTATAAATCCTTTAAGGAGCTGCTGATAAAGGTTTTTCGTGAAAAGAGGGGTGAGCCAAATATGGTGGAAAGCAGTGGTCTAGACAATTTTCCAGATAATTAAATAAAACAATACCCTTGACGATTTGTTGAAAATGTGAGCGCTTGAATTGCGTGCAACATTTGTTGGGGAGCGTTTTGGACCTTATGCATTTTTCAGGAAATTTATGCGGCGCAAGACGTAAACGTGCGTCGTGTCTAATAAGATATTTATACCTGAAGGGTGTGCGTGAAGTGCGTTTGCATGATGGCTGCGGCAACACATTGCAGTTCTCAGCCGCAGCCGGCTGTATTTTGACTCCTAAAGGGGCGGCTAAAGCAGCATTTCGCTTGTTTCGTTACGTCGAAACGCAGACGGGTGATATATGACCACCGAAACGGTCTCGGACCGCGCTTCATGAGATTTTCTTGCGCGCCGGCCCCCGTCTGCTCAATGATGCAGTTTGGAAAATCCAGGTGTCGAGTGCATGTCAATTTCTCACAGAAGCGTGCGCGCTTGTTGTACATGCGAAATGTGAAAGTAAGCACCTAACCGTATCCTGTAAACGCATTAAGGACCTGGAAGGGTTCCCTCCCTTTTCGCCAGGCACACTTTTGAGGGTTGCACGCTGCCTACACTTACGTATTACACCCGAAAACCGCCCGAATGTAAAACGTAATTGCGCATGCAGAAAACAACTTGTGTGAAAAACCGGGAATCTTGGATAGGTACGCAAAAAGTTGTTATCGAAATATTCGTTGGAATGGACAGACGCGTAAATGAACGTAATGAGTGTATCAATTAATCAAGTTAAGTGTTCATTTCAATTAGAAGCGGGCGCCTGATGATGTCTTCATTTAATTTCTTTCGTCATTAAATGCAGAAGCAGCACCGGGCTGCGGAACAAATTGTGGACAAATTGACAATCCGCCTGACGCGAAGACAATTGAAGCAATCAACATTCAATTAAGTGACGCATTTCGACAATTTACCCAGCGCGCGCACACCCCGCCGCACTTGAGACGTTGTCAAGGGGGTGAAATTCCAATTTTATTGCATATTTATACACACTTACACAGTATCGCTGCAAACGCGGCAAAAATTGTGTGGGGGTGGTTTACACAGTTGAGCAATTGAAATATAATTCACCGTACATGGCTTAAAATTTAGAAATACATATTATCCTCATTAACCAGACGTGAAAGTATTTTTAAGTTTTAATAGAAAAAGTTACAAGTGCTCAGCAGAAATTATTAGTCAAGTTTCTATTTCTTCTAATGATATTAGACTTTTGATTAGTATAATGACATGTCATGTCAATTTGTGGCTTCACATTGAATGGCACAACATGTGTGATTGCATTCGGACAGACGTACGAACAACCCTTGGAATTACTTTGCGTTTGCAATAAGGGTGCAACGGTCAATTTAAGTTGCACTTTCTATTAGCACTCGGCGTACGAAAGCGAATCGAATGATAAGGGATAATATTCCGGGCTACCAGTCTCAGGGTGGCTTTGCACGCTTCGATAAGTAATTTGCCCCGCGCCGTATAGCGCTGAAGGCGTGAAAACCAATAAACTCGATGAGTCACTTGTCGATGCGCACAACAACACACTTGAATGCTTGCAATTGCAACTTTTCCATACATTTTTTAACTCTTAATGATGAAATCTTCATAGACGAAAATGTCTAGAAAACTAACCAATTCGACTTGATAAATTTCTTTGAATTTTTATGTAAATTTAAACGAATTATCCATTGAGAAATATCGCAATGCATTTAGGTACTTTTTCAAAGGAAAATGCTACTTGTAAGTGAACGTCAAGGATTTTCATTAGTCTCCTGACTTCTTATTCAAGTCGCTGCTTATTTAATTTCCTCATTTTCCGTTCATTCGGCATTGCGTGAACTGGCCTTGTACGCAATGGAAAATCTTGTTAAACGAGTACAATGCCATTAAGCAATCATTTTATCTCGTCGCGCATTATTCTGTTAATATTTCGCGTGCTTTGCTCGACGCTTTTCTCCTGTTGTTCATTTACGTCGCGTTCGGCAAGCCGGTCTTCCTTCGTATTTGCACAATTTCTTTTCGTGAAGTGCATCATCATTCCGATAGAAATTCAATTTGCAAAATGGGTTTATCCTAACAAGGGAGCATGTCCGCGTCTTGTCTTGAAGCACTTTCGAAATGCGTGCGGAATTGAGGAATAACCCTTGTCTTCGTTTGTTTAGCGCCGCGTTTCTTCATTCCTTCATTCATTGTGTGCGCATTTAGCAGTTCACTCACTCACTCAGTGTGTTTTTTTTTCTGTTTGAGTGAAAAGGGCAGTATTCATTCAGCTGCCAAATATTTTCGGGCGCACGCGCGCTCGCCTGAGTAATTTTTTATTCATTCGCATTCCTCTTTTGTCGCGCGCAATTTCCTTTTGTTTCACGTTTTCTTTTGTTGCATTTGCATATTTTATTTTTGCGCCGAAAAAGGCGAAATATTTATATTATACGAGCCGAAATATTTGCGAGGACATCATAAAAAGTAAAAGCAGCGCATGCAAAAGGACTAAATGTAAATTTCATAAACAAAGACGCGCGCGCGCGCTTTGTTTGGTGGAAATATTTTAAGCATTTTTTCTATGCGCGCCGCGTGCATTTTTCATGCGAATTTCTTTTATTGAACTTGTAGCGCAATTTTTCACAAAGACTTTTTGTACCGCCGTGCACAAATTAAGAGCATAACTCAACGTGCTTTTTGTTTTTCGGTTTGTTTCAGCATTCTTGCGCATATTTCTTTTGATTTTCAAACGTTGAGCTATTCAAATATATGCGTCGATCAGTTGCTCGCGAATTTTTCATGCTCATGTTTGGTATATTATGATAATAACGCAAAAAACTTTTGACTTATAACCACTTGGAGCGGCGCGCACCATAGCAGCGGTAGCAAGGATTGCCGCCGCCGCTGAAGAAAGATGTTCGACACAGTTCAATGTTTCAAAATGTGGCTGAAGTGCAAAGTTTCCCACCGCCGAATATAAATATCAAGTTTTCCGCGCCGCGCACGCCGCCAACTTTGCACGCCTGCCCCTTTTCATATTTATGAAAGACGCCGCTCGTCGGCGGCGGATACACAGCGCGTAAAATTAAAAACACATCGGTGGCGCCGCCAGTGTATGTGCAAAATACCGATAATCACCTAGAATGCAGCACGCGCGCGCCGGCGGCGGTCGACAATTTGCGAATAAATCATGGCGGGCTGTCCTCTTAGATAACATGCAAAGCCGCTCACCTTACTCTTCTGTTTTTTTATGAGCGCGAGCATGAAATGTGTGACGAATACACATGAGCGAAAGTTGCATCATCGAAAAATTGAACTTTCGGATTTATTTGTTTGCGCTGCGAATATCAGCGAGCGCTGACGGCGAGTTTTAAAAGCTTTTTGCCACCGCCGCCGCCGCCGCTATGCATAGACATGCATTTACACTCAAATCAACTGACACGTAATAATTCAAAAGTGTTCGCTTTTTTCGCATTCGCCAAATAGCGCTCTAAATTTAAGATAAACTATTAAAAAGTTTTGCCAACTAGCGCGTAAAATATTTGTTATATGACGCTTTTAGAACTTTTAAATTTACGTACTGAAACTTCACTCACAACGTGGGATACGCTAAGTACGTGGCGTATTTTTGTGTGTTCAATTAGTAAATTGCAAATATGTAAAAACGCGCGCGAGCAATTTTGCACTAGATTTTCCGAGGTTAATGTAAAATTTAATTCTGCAACGACGAGTTTGTGATAAATGGCTTCATAGCGTAACGGGCGTGCCAATATAATATATCCTTGCATGTCCCGGATGGGCTTCGTGTATTTGACTACAAAATTCACTTTAACCCCGGCATTCAATACCAACTGGCGGCAACAACTTTGCGCAACAACCATTCATACACCTCACAAGTCAACCTCAATGCGAATGCTTCAGGGGGGTGGCGGTTCAGCGGGTTGGGTGGTTCTGGGTGTCGGTAACAACGACGGCATCGTTCCCTCGCCTCGACAAAACGGACCCGTCACCGTGGGCGCCAACATTTAGTCTTCATTATCATGAATAAGCATTCACAGTCAAAGTTGTGCGCGTGCTGACTGTCCAATCCATGCCTTGGACAAACGAACGCCGACGCATGAATTAATTAAATTTTTCGCTTTACCCGTTCGCCGCGCAACTTTATTAATGCGATCGAAAACAATCACGAGGAGAAAAATCCAATTTAACTAAGTAGCAGCAAACTAGTCACTTGCGTAAGTGAATTGATTCAAGTGCAATTGAAAAAAGTTGATGGGTAGAAAGGAGGCCTATAATTTTTCAATCACTGATTGAAGAAATTTCTTTCTTTGTCCGAGCAGCATTCATATCCATTATGAATGCAATATCAATTCCGGCGCAGAAATAACACTCATTCTCCTTCGGTTTTTTGCTCGCTTCAGTCCTTTTTCAGCGTCTGGCAAAACGATAAAGTATGCGCACTGCTGCCGCAACACACTCGTCTAGAATAGTAGTTGTTGTGAATTGTTATTGAGCACGCCTTGATGAATAAGTTAGGCTGAGTACTTTGGGTTTATAGTTTGCAATATGGACATTTACCGTCGATGCCCCACTGACTTTCAAATGTTGCAAGGCGTACGCCAGAATTTTCCGCTTGCTTGGGTTTATTCACAAAGGCAAACTAAATTTAGAACGGGGTTTTCATTATCTTTAAAAATTAATTTACGGCTGAAAACAGAAGATGTGCTGATTAATTCTGATTTTAAATTAATTTAACTGCTATAATTCTTGTATTATTTAAATGAAATTATTATTTAAAGCTTCAGGCGTTAATTAACAATAGTAAATCGAAAATAACATTCAATTACTCTAAGCCTAGGTCACGCAAATGAACGTTAACTTTGGAGAGTTATTACGTGTAATCTATCAAACGAATTTTATTGATTCAATGATATATTATCAGAAATTTCATAAACTTTCTGATATTGAAAGAATTATTCCGATATCTCTTAGAGTTTCTGAGATATTAATTAAAATGTGCGGTGTTAATTACTAGCTGCTCTGCTACTGATACAACTTATATCATGAGTCAATTATTCTAAGCCACAGTCACGCAAATGAACGTTAGCTTTGTAGAGTTATTCCGTGTAATCTAGCAAACGAATTTTAATGATTCAATGATATATTATCAGAAATTTTATAAACTTTCTGATGGTGAAAGAATTATTCCGATATCTCTTGGAATTCCGGAGATATTAATTAAAATGTGCAGTGCTAATTATTGGCTGCTGTGCGATTGACATTTTTAGAAGTTGCCAGCACATTACTTGCATGAATGCAGCTCATTTATTTTTTATTTATGCATAACAAAAATATTTATTACAAATATGCATTAAAGCTTTTTCCTGTTTTTATATAATTTACAAATTTTACGAGCTTTGTTGCGCAAGTTTCGTGTTTATTCAGCGACTGGACAATAGCATTGTATTATCCCGTACCCCATGCGAATCGGGGGTGAGAAATTTAAAGGTTGGTTAGGCGCACGTAGTGTGGTGAATGTATTTTTGTATTTGGCGGGTGGTACAGTGAATGCATGTTTTCCTTGCGTTCAATTAAACTAATTGATATCGCACGAACCCCTATTATTGCAATCAATATGTATATGGCTGCCGCATGTGTCAGAGCCCTGTGCGCCCATCCAATCATTGAATATTTACATTTCGACCCTTATTTGCCTTGACGTTTGCTATTTTTATGATAATCCGCTCGCACAGAGCGAGTGCTGCCAATCGAACAAATCCTCGAACAAAAGTCCCGAAGTGTTTTGATGTGCACTTTGTAATACGGCTGTAGTCATTTAGTAATTGCAACATTTGGACTAAAATATCTATTTGATTGATGGATATTAATCCTACATATTTTTCGTTTTAAATAATTGTCAAATGTTCATACAAAGTATATGAAAAACAGGTATTTTAAGCAATTTAACAAAAAATGAATTACTTCAGTTAGTTTAAAAGTTTTTGATATAATTTATTCTAATATCTTTATTAGTACACGTGTACAATTTATTAGATGGAATTTTCGATAACTTTGAGAAGGCAATTTGTAGCAAAACACAACTATGAGTAGATATGCAATGTCCAATTCACATGCGTACTTTAATGCAAGCGCGATTTCGGATTAATTCCATAATTGGTGCAGTTGCATGTTTAGTCTGCGTTATGTCATTCGATTGTGTCAGCCACGAAACGTTGCGACCCCTTCGCCCTGTGTGATATCACAATTGCAACCACTACGTTTTACTTGCACGTGATAAAACTCGCTAATAACATATTGCCCGAATTAATTAGCTACTGCCGGCCAAGATTATCTTACGAAATACGTACGTGCACAGCAAGCACTCTATTATTAATTATATCAACAAATAGATATAAATTATTATTATTGCGTACAAAAGCATTAACTCGTAATCATTTTTTAATGAACATTTTACATGTTCAACTTTTAATTTAGAATATTCATCATTAATAATCAAGTTTACTTCGGTAACTAACCGAAAATATTTTAATTAAATTTCAGCAATAAACAAATCCTTCGCAATAGTGATCGATTTAAAAACAAAATCCGTCCGCCGAATATTATAAAATTATAATGCAACGTAATGAGCATATATTCTGTTAATTGGGAATAGCGCGTAATTCAAAGCATTAAAATCTAATAACAAACGGTATAGCACGGAAAATAATCGCACACATGTGCACGCACTACGGTATTAATTCATTTCATAGAATAATAATGCTTTTTGTGCAATCGCCTATATCAGCAACAATGAATGATATTATTTCATAATACGCGAGCTCGCGCCGAGGGTTGTACGTGGAATGGAAATGGAATGAAATGAAATTCAATTGTGAAATTGGATGTGTAATGTATGCATGCATGCGTACCATGGAATGCATGTGCAATCCTCTTACGAGATCTTTTTTTATCTGTGCAATTCGCTGTTCATCTCGCACGCTAATCAACAACAGCGTACGCTAATATAGCGCACACCGAACAACCATGCGTATATTTCATTATATTTCATGTGTTTGAGCATTGTGCACGTTAAAAACTACCATTAATTTCTTTTTGTGCCACTTCTTTTTATGATTATTTCATTTCTGTTTTACGTTTGTTTCACGCATTTTTCTCCATTTACGGTAGTACTTACTGTATTTTAGAAACTCATGCTATCAGATAATTTGAGCATTATTTTAACAAGAAACAACAGAAAATTAAGAGAATAACTTTGAGATGAAGATCAATTTTTTTGAATTGACTATGCTCCAGATATCATTCATGATGGTTAATTTAGAACTAATATAGCCACCCCTTTGGAGTAGAAGAAACAATACCTGATTAAAGCAATACGAATGATGATAACAATGGAAAGCAATCGGTTCGCTTCGTTCGAGTCACAATCCGCGCTTGTGAATATGCAATATTTGCATCGCACAGTATCGCGCATCGTTGCGTTGTTGTATGCTTTCGCCCACTGCTTGATTCATGATTTCGGTGGTACGATTCCATCCCCCAGCTAGCGCATGCGAATTTCTATTCAATCTGCATATTTGTTGCTTTCCTGGCTTCGTATAAATTTCGCCGCGGTATTGTTCAAAACGACATCGCCGTAATAACCGAACTAGCAATGTACAATAACAAATCAGATATGCGAACGTGCAAGCCACAACCGCATACAGAGCGTTAAAAAAGCATTAGGCTAATGTTAATGATCACATTGCGACATTGATCATTACGTATTTGCATGCGACTCATTCGGTGGATTCGATGTATTTTGGGCAAACGGGAAAACAATGATTCATTAACAAATGAAGCAAAATAAGCCCGGGGTGTACGCATCTATAAAGTTTACGCAAATCGTTTGCAATTGGCATCGCATTCAAAAGCACCAGGCCTAGTTCTTGTGTTGTTATTGCTGGTGCTGTTGTCGTTGTGTCTTGCTTGTTAACCGGAAATTGACGATGTCAACGCAAATGTCGATGTTGGAATTGCTTTATCGGAACGCGCACGCACGCAAGTTTTGGCCCACTAACAAATTCAGCTCATCATCATCATCGATGCTGGCTGGTTTGTTGTTGCCGCTTTTGAGCGTGTGTTTGTTTGTCGCCGAATGCGAAACAATAGGTAAATTGTGCGACATTATAATCGATGACTCGACTGCGAGCGTTCAGGTTATATTGAAAGCTGACATGATTATCGCTCTGCTTCTTGTTGTTTAACAGTACCAACCCCAACAACAACAACAACATGCATAAACTTTGCTAAATGCGATCGCGAACACAACTGCCTAGTCTAAATAATCGAGCTATTGTTCAACACGCAACTGAATGTGAAATAATACAATGCCCAACTCAATTGACAACTAGTTATACAAATTATGATCTTTTGATTAACTTTCAGGCATTCGAAATCCAGGATAAACCAGGAAACATTTAAAACTTCTTCGAGGAAACAACGCTCAATGCCTCAGTGGGAATTACGCAGTGACGAATAGGGATGTTTGGTGAGTACATGGTCAATGAGGGATGAGGTTGAGTTGTTTAGCAACAATGCATTAAAATGACCCTTGAAACTTGAACATCCACAGTCGGTTAACCGGAAAGTATGCAAGAACTCCAGTAAATACGCAGCGCACATTGAATAACTTTGATGATTTATCATATTGCATTGTTACTCGCAGGGATTTTAAATTTCGCATCTCGTCAAGAGGGGTAATGTTGTTGTTCGGCGACTAAATAAAACGCTTCAGGGGGCACGTGCACGTGCAATATAATAACGTACTTCAATCGTACGCGTTCGCTTCAAATATTTAATGAAAAATGCTTTGCGAATGTATACATGCATTAGACGCGGAACGAACGTGCGCCAAGACGACAACGGGGGCGGCGATACGATGAGCAAAATTGAATCTACCGTATGCATGTATATTCACCCTCGAGCATGCAATAATCCACTTCGTGAAGGGTAAATCAAGCAAAGTTTTCTCTCTATTGCGTTCTCATATTTACTACTGAGCTTTCTCATCAAATCGACATCCTACCGCCACCTCGCAAGCCTTAATCGCACTATGAGCGCAACTTTAAAAATATTTTATTATTGATGATTATGCGTAAACATCGATTGCATTATATCAATTAACAACACACAGCTCTTTGACCTTGATAAGAATTGAATGAACTTTCGTTTATTACCATTTTTATTCCAGGCTCAATTTACGACAAATTACACAAACTTTAAGTTTAGTGTGCGTCTGTACTCGAAACAGAACGCATTTAAATGCTTTCTAACAAAATATGATTAGAATTTCAAATTTTGCGCAGAATGCGAGTAATTAATTAAAGATAAACAATGCAGTGTGTGAAATCAAAGGTTTGTTAATTCAATTGTATAGCTGTAGAAAGTTAGATAATCAGGCATTAAACGCAATTTGTTTAAAGTTGTGCTGCGACAAATACGCTGAGTTATTGTCGAAACTCATGCGAAAGCTAAACACTCAAGTCTTAAATATTTACATAGCGTAAATTTGCGATCATGTCTTGCTAATAATACAGTTATATCTTGATAAATAATTTTCGCAATTTCACAGGATTACTCTTAAGTGAAAGAGATCGGTTGGAATGATTAGCAGTGAAATTAAAGTGTTTGGGAGTTTAATGTAATAAGTGTGAAACAAGATATCACTGTATATACGTGGCAAACGTGGTATGTGTGCATAATTAACTGATTTGCAAATTAGCAGCTAACGAGCGCTCGTAAATTGGATGCGTTATTATGGCGAAGGAACTATCTGAGCATCAGCAAGTCGAAAGATAGCAGTAGACGTATAAACAACAACAACAATTGCGCCGCCAGTAACAATCACATTGCTGGCAGCGTCGATAGGATACAATCCGCCGCCCCCGTCGCCAGCAAGCGTCTTATTTGTGGCTTGAATGTGCGCTCCACATCAACGACTTCGTCGGCAACGGCGGCAACGGCGGCAATAAACGTAAATGCGCCGACGAAATTCGATAAGCTGCTAATAGCGAACCGCGGCGAGATTGCATGTCGCATTATAAACACCGCCAAACGCATGGACATACGCACTGTGGCTGTCTACTCGACTATTGATGCACATTCGGTAAAACAATTTTACTATCTCCAACCCAACTCGCGCATACAAAGCGCAGACAAACAAGGAAATAAAGAATAAATTGCTCTGTTTGTTGTTTGTTGATAAAAGTATAGAAACATGTGAAACTTGCTGATGAAGCAATTTGCATCGGCGGCCCCAAACCCTCGGAGAGCTACATGAATGTGGAGCAACTCTTGGAGGCAATGCGCCTCACTGGTTCCACCGCTCTCCATCCAGGCTATGGCTTTTTGGCCGAAAATCACCGCTTTGTTGAACTGCTCGAGCGCAACAACTTGATCTTTGTTGGCCCATCGAGCGAATCGATAAGGCGAATGGGCGATAAACTCAAATCGAAGCGCGTCGCGGCGCAGGCCGGTGTCAGTACGATCCCCGGATTCGATGGCATCGTCGAAGACGTCGACCATTGTCTGGAGATAGCCAAAGGTATCGGCTATCCCGTTATGATCAAAGCATCAGCTGGCGGCGGCGGCAGAGGAATGCGAGTAGCGCGCAATGAGCAAGACATCAGGTGATTGATCATCAAGTTTGCAAATTTGCAATTTTTACGATAATGACATGCTTTACAGAGAAAATTACAAATTAGCGGCGGAAGAAGCGCAACTTTCATTTGGCGATTGTCGACTACTGTTGGAAGCGCAGATCGAGAAACCACGTCACATTGAGATTCAAATACTTGGCGATAAATATGGAAATGCGGTGCATTTGTACGAGCGTGAATGTAGCATTCAGCGACGCCATCAGAAGATCATCGAAGAAGCGCCAAGGTATTTTATGCTTTGCTCTTAATCTCAAATTCTCCCTCTTATCGCACTGATTTACCCAAGTCATCAACTGGTTTTTCGCTCGTTTGTTTACTTCGTAATTCACTTACAGCACCTTGCTGGATCCAGCCACCAGGGATTTGATGTGCGCTCAGGCTGTGGCGTTATGTCAACAAATCGGTTATTATTCAGCTGGCACAGTTGAATTTCTCGTCGACGCACACAAACGTTTTTACTTCTTGGAGATGAACACCCGCCTGCAAGTGGAGCATCCCCTAACGGAGTGCATCACCGGGATTGACTTGGTCGAGGAAATGATTCGCGTCGCACAAGGTCAAGAGTTGAGCTTTGCGCAGAAGGATATCACCATGAATGGCTGGGCTTTAGAGACACGCATCTGTGCGGAAGACCCGTATAAAAAATTCGGAACGCCCAGCACGGGCAGGATATTCAAATATCGGGAACCGTTAGGCGTTCGTGTGGATAGCGGCGTCAGCGAGGGTGAGCTGATAAGCATTTACTATGATCCGTTGATATCCAAAGTGATTGCGTATGATAGCACACGACCGAAAGCCATCCAGAAAGCCAAAGTGGCACTGGACACGTATGTTCTTCGCGGTATTGCGGATAATATACCGCTATTACGGGATGTCCTCGATGATCCTCGTTTCGCCAATGGGGATATCAGCACCGAGTTCCTGAACGATGCATATGCGACGCAGTTCGCCAAGAAGCAGCTTGCCGATGACGAGAAACGAATGCTCGTCGCAAATGCAGCCGCCGTTTATGTGCAGGACGAGCGGCGGCGAAGCGCGGGACGTGCGGCGAACGTACAAGAATGGAAGCTTGTAATTGAATTGCCCGTCGGGGTGCAAGCGCAATTATCGCAAACGCAATTAGCGCAAGGTGTAAACGAGTGTGAGAAGTTTCACGTGCAAGTCGCGCACTGCGGCGCTCCCAGACAAATATCCATTAAAATCGATGAAGGCGTCTGGATGCCAATCGACGCCACATTGGAGGAGAGCATAATCAGCGTCAAGAGTCCCACGACACTCGATGGAAACACCGCAGCTCACTTGCAATTCGCATTCAGGAAACCGAATGGCAATGTGGGATTCATGTAAGCGTGCAAATTCTTATTGCTTTTGTCCTAATGTCTTACATTATTCTTCAGCTTTAAGGGTAAATTATATACACTGCAAGTGATCCCCAAGGTTGCGCATGATTTGATGCAATATGTGGCATCGAAACCCAGCCATAATATTTCCAAAGAAATCAAAGCACCCATGCCAGGATTAATGAAGGATGTCAGTTGCAAAGAAGGCCAGTTGGTACACGAAGGGGAAGTTTTATGCGTTATTGGTAACTTATTCTTAAACCCTAATGATACTCGGATGATTTAATGATTGAAATATTTTTCAGAGGCCATGAAAATGCAGAATTCAATGGTCACACATGTGAGTGGTCGAGTTAAGACAATTCACATTAGGATTGGTGATCGAGTTGCAGAAGATGATGTTTTAATTGAACTTGAATGAGTTGGAAAAGAAATCCAAGAATTCTGTGCTTTAATTTATTCTTTGCAATTATAATGATCAAATGGGATTATAATGGTTTATTAGTTTTGATATTTAGGATAGATAATTATTAGAGTGGCAGGGCAGGTCAGACAATCAAACAAAGGACGATTCATAAAAGGATGAAATGACCTGCGATTAGACTATGGGCAATTAGACTTTTACCTTTATGGTGCGTTGAGGACGTGCAAGCAAAACGTACGTCTGGGTCGCAATTGCACGACGGCGCGCCGGGTTAATCTGGAAGACCAATATTGCCGCGCCGGATTATTACGATCGCCCGCACGAAACTATCAAATTCAATAGGCCGAAATAATTGTTATACGCGCAACACACATCTACGGATTATGTGCCGGCCGAAATCTATTACACGCTGATGATACCACCCCCAAGCGCCCATTTTCACCACCCACTGCCTTGCTGGCGGTGGCATGTAACTATTCTGCATTGTATAGTGTAACGGCACTCGCATAAATGGATTTTCAGCAACGGCAGCCAGCAGCCAACAGCGCTAATCTGGGTTTACGGGTCACGAACCGCAAATAAACGATCTCCGTTTCTTTGATTTGCGCATTTAAAACTGATGAAATGCAAATTTGGGTTAATGAGACGAAGTTCCAAGTTATGATTTACTCTGCTTGTTCTTGAGCTAAGAAACTCGCGTGGCGGTGGCGGCAGTGGCGGTGGTAAATAGTGTTGGAAAGTTGTTTTGCCCTGATTAGGCTGGATTAAACCACGCTCCGCACATGTTTATGGTGGCCGACCATTTCGAGCGTCTGCATGAGAAGGTTTTGCTACCGGAAGCTGCTGCTGCTGGCAGCGCCGGAAGGATAACGATGCCACATCTGCTTCTTATTTATAACTGGAAGCAACGGGAAACGTCCAAACATGCTGTGAACTCGTGCATATTTTACCAAAAATTGCGCTACTTCATTATAATTTCCGCAAATGCTTTTTATCTATTTATATTTTAGCAAGCACTCAATTTAGGCCACTTTCGACAAGTGCATATCGATCCGACCTCAGCATTCACAATACTAATTAGAAATTAATTAGTTCACGCGCAGTAATAATTACATATCCATTATTAATACATTATTGATCATCCTAATATAATTATTTAAATGAAATGCATAATGGCGGAGCTGTCGCAACGCGCATTGGAAATTGGTTTAAAAATTCAATGCGACCAAATTGCATTCAGCGACGAACACAATTCATGTGATTGGTTTTTGGTGTTTTTCCGTGCGGGGATTTTTTACAAGCAGGCAATTTTGCCGTATCAAATGCGGCAAGCAATTTGCGGTGGCTGGCTCGTTTTTTATTAATAAATAAGGGGGTGGCAGAAGCGGCGTTATCACGCTGCGTAACGCGCGCTTCGCCGCGCAATAAAACCGATAAAAGTTCTCACAATAAATAATCGTAGCGTACACCACGCATTGCATCACCGTTGATAGATAGATTGAATTTCCTTGTTGCTTGTTATCTACAACCCGTGCGACATGCGCCACCGTCGGGTCATTGACGCACTTTGTCTCCGGCTTCCTCCAGGGGGGTTGCGATATAAAAATGCATTTTACCCCAGTGCACTCCCCCTAATGCCACTTAGTGTGTCGAATTCGTCGTCAAATACTTCCGCCTAGCAATTGCTACTGAGGATAACAAGAAATGAACAAGCACAATTCATTAGATACGCACGAGGAGGGTTTTCCCACCACCCAGGGGTGTTTTACGCTTCGCTTGCACAATTTTTACATTCCATATTTTGTGCATCTTTTTACAGAAGCAGGAGGGCAGTTGCAATTGTTTAATTAATAAAAACAAGGTTGCCACTCATCCTTTAATTCGTCACATTCCGCTTGAGAGCAAAAGCCCCCTCGGGGAGTTTATGCCTCCGTAGCTGCCGCCGCCGCTGGCCATCAGCTTGTTTCCAAACATTAAGACAAGCCTGGCGGCCGTCTCGGTGCATATCGGCACACTCGTGCATTTAGCCGACCACCCCTTGTGCGGCCGTCGTTAATCCGACGACGTCCATCAGGATTAAAACATAGTCGGGAAAACGTAAACGTGCGCGCATTGCACGTTGATTCGGACGAACGACATGCTCCTCCACGTTGGGGATGCACACGAAGCGCGCGCCCTTGTCCTTTCTTGTTCTGTCAAGCACGTCTGCCCCCGACCATTACCACTCACCGAGTGTTCCACTAAAACCTAATATAATTCTCTGAAAGATGAAGGTATAAAGAAAAATTGGGGTTTCCCAGTGTGCTCGAGTTAATCCAGTATGTTAAATCCGTCCTGACAGGGTGTTAGCTCCAGCAGATAGTTCAATGGACGCATTATTATTATACATCGAAGATATTAAAGTTGGACGACGTCACGTGTCGCGCGCACTCTGCGTCCACCCGAAATATTATGCTAATGCCATTTGTAAGCCGACTATTTACGTCTTTTGTGCTCGCCGCCTTCACTGTACCGCCTGCGGACGCACGACACATATTTATTTGCTACTGCATTGGCAGCTATTGCATTGGGCATCAAGTAAATTGATAAAATTGATATCGCACACGTTCACAATATTTATATACAATTACATTACTCCAATTTCCCTCTTTCGCGGTCGAGGGTTGAAACGCAGGGGAGTCCTTTTTTTTCTAAATGTAATTTATTTGTTTCAGCATTAGAATTTCTATCAATCTAAAGATATAAAACTTTATCATTATGTCTACGGAATATCGCGCCGGAGTTTTAACAGCCGAAAATAATAAGATTGGCTTGCTATTAGCATTGCCCTGACAAGGGGGTACCCCCTTTTGCCTTCGGCATGCAGAAAAGTTATAATGGTAAATCAAATATCGGGCGTCGCGCCGACTCTTTTCGACTCGTTTGAGAAGTTGTCTTGGGTGCTACCTCCGCTTCACGTAATAATAATTTCTACTAGCTACTATTATCTTTGTAATATAATAATTTACATTTTAGAATAACACGGAATTGAATTGAGTCAACGAATATAAAGAGCGTTGCTATAGCAATGCGCGTTTCTCGTAAAATACAAACAAATGAATTTCCCCGTATGTTTGTTGCATGTTGTCGTTGCTGGGTTCTAGTTAGTTGACAATGTCATCATAGACGTTTTTGTAGGCGAAAGAAACGTGCGAACATCATTAAAAGTTAACGAATTCGCTTGAATTCGATTAGTGTGTCGCACAAAGGTGCACTTGCTGACTCGGTGCATAGTTGCGCATCGAATAAAACGCGAAACGCAAACAAGCACAGCGGAAGAAGAGAAATACGACGTGCTCCTCTTGGACGTGCACAATGCGTCTCAAATTGACTTTGGGCAAGGAAGCAGCGCATGAGAAAACCGTGACATGCGTAGGCTGGAGCAGCACCGAAGAAGTTTATTCGGCGAGGTGAGTGCACATCGCATTAGCGCACGACGCGCACTTGCACTCGCTTTTCCCGCAATTCTCTGTGCGCTGTTCATGATTGGCGTCGGCACGACACTCGCATTAAACACCTTCGCACTTTTCTACTGCGTTCGATGTTGTTCCTGTTGTTCCTAATGAATATGCATGCGTGCGTTGCAGCGATGACAATCAATTACTCTCGTGGAATGTGTCGAGCAATGAGTCGCATCGAATCGTTCAGTTCGCGTTTGACATGCTCCCGACTGATATGCAATTTATGCCAAGAATGAACGCGATGGGTGGCAAGCACACCGACTTGATATTAATCACATCCGCCGACGGCCGCTTCCACATCATAAACCGCAGCGGACGCGTGGAGCGCTCGGTGGAGGCGCACAAAGGTGCCATCCTGGTGGGACAATGGAGCACGGACGGTGCCAGTTTGCTGACAGGTTTGCATCATCATTTGCCTGCCGCCCCCCCGAAGGCAGGCAGTCTTTGTCTCTACCTACAATTTGATTTGTAGGTGGCGAAGATGGCTTCATCAAAGTGTGGTCGCGCAGCGGCATGCTGCGTTCGACGGTGGTTAGCAGCGAAAGCTCGGTATATGGCGCAAACTGGTCCCCGGACGGGCAAGCGATCGTCTACACGAATGGGAAGCTGCTCGTGATTAAACACTTGACGCCGAACACTAAACCAACAAAGGTGACTTGCATCTGAGATGATGCCGCCGACCGAGCGAAGCAGAAGGCACGAATGCAAATACACATTGAATTGCGCTGATGAGCGCGACCAGAATAGTTGGAATTATTGCGAAGGCGTCGCGCGTCCCATTTCGTTCCTTTTGCTTCCCGGGCATGTCCGTCCAGCTAATTGGACACCTTATTAGTGTGCTTGTTGTAGTGGAAGGCGCATGACGGACTTATTCTCTGCGTGGCGTGGAGCGCCTCATGCGAGATGATTGTGTCCGGCGGCGAAGACTGCAAATATCGCGTATGGGATTCACACGGCCGGCCGCTCTTCTCGAGCGCCCTGCACGATCATCCTATTATGTCGGCGGCGTGGTCACCTAATGGCGACCTATTTGCCATCGGATCGTACAACACTCTACGACTTTGTGACTATTCGGGTGTAAGCATTTACGTCCTTTTCTCGACGTGCCAATGTGCATTGCATTGAGATAGGCACGCGCGCTTTTTGACCTCTTTTTTCCTCCTGCCGCTTTTAGTGGTCCAGATGCCTGGAGAAGCCAGCCACCGGAACGATTTTGAAACTGAATTGGAGCTCAGATGGCACCCAATTATCGGGTGCATGCGCGAATGGCAAGGTGATCTTTGCGCACGTCGTGGATCGCAGCGTGTCGTTCGCCAACTATACGGCGACGGTGACGGAACGCAAAAGCGTCGCCGTCTGCGACGTCGCCACCGATACCACCGAATTGCTTGACGTTCCAGAACGCGTCATCCAGCTATCGATGCGGTACACGCATCTCGTCCTGACGACGCCGCGCCAATGCTACATCTACAGCACGAACAACTGGAATACGCCGACCATTTTTGAGCTGAAGGATGGCAACGTTATCCTTCTAATGCAATCCGAAAAGTATGAGCGATTTGCCGCTGAGGCCAAGCCGTCTCGCGAGTGTTATCATTCGATTTGCATTTCGCAGGCATTTGCTGCTCGTCGAGAAAAGTACCATCGGTTTATACAATTACCAAGGGAGACTCATAGCATCGCCTCGCTGGCCGAATATGCGATTAGAGTCCTTGCGCTCGCCGAACGTGGCGCTATCGCCGGATACGCTTGTGGTGCGCGACGTCGCCGATCCCAAAAGTAGACGGGTATCCTCCCTCGTATATATGATGACTATTTTACATATTTGCCCCGCGTATGTGTGTTGCAGTGCTGCACATCGTCGACGTGACAACGAACCGAAACATGCAGGATAATTCGACGTCGTTGCAGCATTCAATTGCGCTGGTTCAAGTCGCCCTGGACCAATCGGGTCCTGCGAGTGAGAGACGCGCCGCTGTGCTGGATAAGAACCGCGATCTATTCATTGTGCAGCTGAAGAGCGCGCACAAAGATTTTCAGAAGCTGGGCAGTCAAATCGAATCGTATCAGTGGAATACGAATGAAAATATGCTATGCGCCATTCAGGATACCCGCCTCATTGTGTGGTATTGTCCTTCGGCGTGCTACGACCGCGACCTGCTGCGTTTATGTAGCATGCATTACGAGTCGCAGGATCTGGGACGCAGTCCACATATTCATGACTTTGTGGGTAATGCCGTTTATGTGCGGCGCGCAGATGGCTCCTTGCTCAACGTGCCCATCTCGCCGTTCCCGACCATACTTCACGAGTGAGTCCACTGACTTTTTATATACACTATCTGATGGCCGACTTGATTTATCTCCGACTGACGCGGCTACCGCTGTTGCGGTTGATTTTCAGATATATTCAGAATAATAAGTGGTCAGACGCGCTAAATCTTTGCCGAAGCATCAATGAGACGACTTTATGGGCGTGCTTGGCGGTGCTGGCAACTCAATCCGCCACGGACGCGCTGGATATGGCCGAGGAGGCATACGCCGCCATTAATCAATATGATAAAGTTCTCTACATTCAGCACGTTAAAGTGAGTAGACTTGCTGGATGCTTGCGGGCCCAGTGCATACATTCGGTGATCCTGGCGATCAGTGCATGTTGAGTGCGCGCCTGCAAGGAAGGCATCGACACCGCCCGGCAGTAAAACGTAAGACTGGCGGCAGCGCGCGCGGTTTGCTCAGGATGCTTACACTTTACTGCCGACATATCGGTGGATGATTTAGTATCGTACGCTTGTTGGCTGTATGTTTTACCAATTCGCCGAAGACGCAGATGTCGATAGCGAATGGCTCGTAAAGGGTTGCGTTTACAAACTTCATCAAATCTATATTGACTCTGGTTATAACATTTATCTACGGGATGATGAAACAGTATTAGCTCTAACCTGCGAATAATTTGATAGGGATGGTGCAATTTACGAGACATTAAAATTTTCCTGCTTCCTCTTTTATTTTCGTTCTTTTTCTTTAAACTTAACATGCCGTGAATTACAATAATCAATTTGTTTCTTAGCTATTTCAAAGATGATGTAGGAATAGCTTTACATGAAAACAGGACTAACAATTTTATCTTGTTAGGAATTACCACGGCCACTTCAATTAGCTGGCGCCGCTCTATTAGGCGGGCAATTGCAGCATGCTGAATCGATTCTCCTTCACAACGGTATGGTTTATAATGCAATATTCAATCACATAACATTGCATAATTGGAATAGGTACGTAAATGAACAGACCAATGGTCTGCTCTTGTTATCCTCTGATCAAGCTATGAATATGCATACAAATATTGCGCACTTAGAAACTATTTAGACTATTAACATATTTACAACTTATACTAATATTGATTTTGAACTTAATAATAAAATCTAAATTATTGAAAAGTTGTAAAATGAAAAAAGTTGTAAAAACTTATAATACTAAAAAATTAAATTTTTCAATTTTCTATTGATTGATTTTTCAACTATTTTAAACAAGCTGTGAATATGAAACTAAATCTTGCCCTCTCTGAAACTATTTACAAGTATTTACAAATTAATGAAGTTATCGATATTCTTAACTCACTACTATATACAAAATTATCGAACTGAAAAAGATATTTACAAATTATGCGCTAGAATAATATTACTGTCTTTTGCAGGGCGCTTGATTTGGCTGTGAGGCACAAAACGCACATTGACACGGTACTTTATATGCGAAATAAATATTTGGCCACACTTGGAAAAGAAGAAATAAATTCGAAATTTCTCAATTTAAAGAATACGGTAAGTCGTGTAAATGGACGGAACTATTTTTAAATGATGTATACCATGTTGCAGATTGAAATTAACGAAGAAAAAATACTCGAAAGAATTGAACTGGAGAAAAACAAAAACTAACGGCAAAGTGTGACACTCGGAATTTAAATACTTTACCTGTACAATATTGTCGCAAAGTAAGTGTCGCGTAATAACTATGTTATGCAAAATACTTTTGAAACGCATCTGGGTCATTGATCATTGCATGAACCAATTGTTGTATCTGATCTTCACCCACCACTTTGGCGCCATTTTCTTCGAAGATTATAATGTTGAACTTATCGTTAACGACATCAATCACACCTCCAATTTGCAGAGGAGCGTCTGGGTTGTCCGTTTCGATCGAGCTATCCAAGCCTGAATCTTCAGTGACCACAAATGGTTCGTAATCAACAAACGGATCATAAATTGGTGGTACCCTTGGTTCTTCGGGTTCACTGTCTGATGAACTAATAGGGACTTCGATATCTTCCTCGTTCTCAGTCTCTATATCGCTTTCACTTTCACTACTTTCTTCCTCGGAATCATCACTACTATCATCATCACTATGAGAGAATTCATCCGATGAAGCGACCGAAGAATCGTCTGAGGAATCGTATGAGTTATCATCTGAAGAGTTATATGAATCGTCGGAAGAATCGGAGAGTTGTTCGAGAATTTGGGCCACTTCATGGTCATTCTCATCGACTACATCGATATATTCATCCTCATCGTCAGTATCGTCTTCTTCTCCAGCGGCTGCAGCCGCTTCTATATTCAACCTGGCGGCGAGTCCTTCAGCCAACAATCTCGCTTGTTCCGCCGCCATTTGAATATCTTCTTCTGATTGATTAGATGCCATAGACGTATTACTTAGCACAGAATCAAGTGAACTATTGTCATCCTCGACTTCTACCTCGTCGTCGGTGTCTTCGTGTTGAAGATAATCATTTAGAGCTTCAAGATATGCCTGGCGTGCAAGTCGAGCTTCTTCTCGAGCTTCTACTTCAGCATCGTATTCCTGTAGACCTTGCAGCATAAAATGTAAATCATCCATTTTCGCCAAATACCAATCAACTATAACTTTCAACACTATCGAACACACTCAATCACCAGTAACTCAACTCACTTTGCAAGAATGCAAACTAACTAACACCCTCTTTGTGCGCAACCGTTATAAGAAACTTCATAATTATATTATAATTGTGAACTGCGCGTGGCGCACCCTCACTTCCCAACGTCTTTAAAATTAATAATTATTTATTACTATAATTAATACATTTTAGTATATTACATTAATTTCAAGCTAGGGATAAAAAATATTTATATTTTTCAGTTCTCAGTGGATCTACTTCAATGAGTTTATTATATTCTTCTATATTTGGTTTAACGGCCTTGTTTCCATTAAGCAAATCGCCACCTTGCGTCCAAGATAGAGCTAAATAAATCCCTGAAAATTATAAACCAAAAATTAAATTCAGCCGGTCCAAAGAAATCATGAAATACATTTGCATGATGGTTCCAGTTCAAGTAATTGTTTAAAGTCATCCAAGAGAACATTAAGATGCTCTTCTGTGACTTCTTTGTTGCTAAGTAACCATCGTAAGAAGAACCAAGTGCTGCTATCGTAAGGGTCTGTGAAAATGGCATTTTTCACCAAATTGAGTTCAGCTTCAATTGAGTTTCCATCCAGCTCTCTTAATGTACTACGGTAATGCCATGAAGAGTAGTTTGAAAAATTGTCATTGATTCGATCAGTTGAAAATTGTACTTCAGACTCCAAATCAGTGGTAATATTTTTCAATATTAGCCTCCTGTAGTCCCAGGCATGAACTAGAAATGTACAAAGTCATATATTTTGTATATAGAGCATATTTTTACTGACAATTTCTATCATCCAACTTTAAGTATTTTGTTATCATTGCAAATTCCTTATTCCAGTTTGGTTTAGGATGACGCCCCAATATCCAATAACGATGATGCCAAGCTCCATAAGATTTTGGATTAGTTAACAAACATTGCTCAGTTAAAGCTAATTCTCTGTCCATGAAGTCACAGAGTTTTTCAATGTGTTTATTAATATTTTCTGATTCAACTTGCATTTCATTATCAGATTCAGTTGGTATATTATTCTCATCCTTCTTGCAGCTCCTATGTACTTAGAAAGTTAGCGTTTTAATTGCATGCAAATTAGTAATTGTTACCCAATCACTTGTAAGGTGACTTCTTTACGATAGTTCCACAAAGTATATATATCTGGATTTAATGATAGAATATAAGTGCAGGCACCAAAACTAGTTGCATTATAAGGTTCTTCATGTCTAGTTTTAGCAATTAAGTCCATTGCATCTCTGTATTTCTTAAGTTTCTTCTGATTTTCAGCATCTTTGATCTGTTTTTGCTCCTCAGTAGTTCGTACTTTCAATCGTCCGTGCTAAAACATCATCTAATAATAATTAAACTCATTGGTAAGGAGTAATATACCATTTTGCTCAAAATCTAGTTGTTTATTATTTCAATTTTAACAATAACACTAATGTTTATGTGGACTGGACACCCAGGCAAACTATGAAAACACACAGCATATGATTGTCAACGTGAATGAAAACAGAATACACCAAGCCCTCGCATCACGGATGATTTCCTATAAAATCAAAAATTTTAATACATTTCTGATTTCTTAAATCATACAAAAGTGGATCACAGCAGAATACATATTTGCAATAGTACATAATCATTCAATAAGCCCAAACATTTATTAAGATCGTTGATACCACGCATTTTATTGAATGCTGTGAGGCTGTAGCCTTTTTCAACATTTCGCCTGGTGTCAAGAGTACCCTCGATTAGAGTTTCTATAAGGAAATTGGTACATCGTTTTTGGCTTATTGAGATTCAATTGTCGCTCACTAGAATGCGCTACGCTGCAGTAATCGGAAATTTTAAGCCAGAATTTATTATATTTATTATTAAGCATCGAATAAATGATGATGATTACGTAAGTACTATAAAATAATCAATAAATAATAAAATTATTAAGTCTTAATAAGATATTCCTACAGTTATGCAAGTTTGTAGTCTCAAATCATTTAATCAGTAACAAGAACTTTGCTAAACAGCAATGACAACTACTTTACTGGCCAAATGCAATTTATTTTTCACATACATTATTTATAAATACTTTCAAAGTAAATTGAGATTGATTAACAGGTCTTAATCATTGAACTAGAGACTCACTGTATCTCTAAGTTGGGTGGCGACTGAACTCATAACCACACTAAGTGGACGAAACCGACGAAAGATTCGTGAAGATTAGTCAGATTTACACTCATTTTGGGCGTTGTTTAGTAAATTTCTTAATAATCTAATTGTTGTAAAGCCATGGCAAAAAATACTTCAAGTTCAGAATTTCGAAAAATCGATGTCGACCAGTATTGTGAATACAATTACAAAGAGGAAGAAACAGATTTGGGTGGAAAAACTGGACCAGATGAAAATGAAATCATCAATCTATTGAACAAATATCCTTTTGCACTAGTATATTCTAATGATATGCATTCAAATTTTATAATGATTTATCCTTAATTCATCAAAACACAGGTCAGCACATTGAAGCCCTCAAGTCAGTGTTATCAAATGCACCTCTAGGTTCAAAGAAAGAACATGTCAGGGTATGTATAACATTAGTCTCATTATCTAAATCTAAAATTATTTACCATCATCAACAGGAGCAAGCAGCAAGTACAACAATGAAAGTCCTCTTGTCAATTAAAGCCTCCCAAATTGATGAAGCAATCAAGTCTCTAAACACTGAGTTAATAGATGTTCTTATGAAATACATCTACAAGGGATTTGAAACTCCTTCTGAAGGAAGTAGTGGTCATTTGCTTTTATGGCATGAAAAGGTCTACAGTATTGGTGGAGTAGGTTGTATTGTACGAGTATTATCAGACAAGAAAAGAGCATAAAGTAAGTCATAAAAATTTTATTTATATTAAAAGCATTTTAAAACAATGTTCCATTACATCATCAGATTAAAATAGTTAAACATTCTTCTATTAGAAGATAAACTTTGATAAAAACGCCTTGTATTAAATTGTCCCATGATTTGCATGAATATAAATTGCATTTATGAATGATATCAAATACCCCTCTATAGCTTTGCCTTTTGGCACTTGCAAAGAGTGTCCATCATATCATCTAATGATTCAGTAAGAGCCTCAACCATTTTACAAGTATTAGCCTTCTTAGAGTCTTTGAATGATGATACAGCAAAGATGATATCATCATTGCGTGGATTATAACATATACCATAGCCATCCACTTCAGATGGGCCATAGCCCATGAATCCTTCATACTTTGTAGGAACTTGACTTGTTGATAACATGAATGAAGAAGACTTCACAAAGCCCTGACTTTGATAGAATGGATGAGGTGTCATTCCTTTTTCAAGTGCCTGTAATTTAAGACCTAGCAAGTGTCTGTCTATTCCACGTCCATTTATCGCCTGAAAAGAAAAAGCAGCAAGTTTTGTAAGAACTGAAATTTCAAAATGATATCGTGATAGTGGCATAACTTACTTCCATTGTATATTTCTTATGTGATTGAACAGCTTCATACAAATTTTTTACTCTTTGAGATACACTAGCATCATGGTCAAGCATAGATTCGGCAAAGGCTAGGGATTCACAAGAACATGAACGAATGGTTTCTGTGCGACCATGCAAAAATTTTCGAAGAGAGGCCGACTCGTAGTGCGCCGCAGGCTGTTTATGTAATCTACAAAATGTAAATTAAATAAAAACCACTGAAGAAAGCAGATACAACGAACCGATAGTATGCAAATTGCATCGCCATTTGAATATAGCTGTCTGGACTCATCTTCTGCTCTTTAATGAATGATTTTCCATATGAATCATATTTAAATACCTTTAAGTCAAAGTTGAGAACAAACCTGTTGAGTATTTCGCATTAATCTTGGATTCTCTATTGAAATTACTTATCACTTACTTGTTGACTTCAAGTTTTGCAGCTTCAATTGCTGCAGCAGTTGTTTCATCCACACAAAACGGAAGAATTCGAGGAATTGGATCTTTCAAATTCGCGTCCTTAATATCGACGCCCGCATCTTTCGCAATAAAATCTTGTATAAAATCACCCATACTTGTGACGGGTCCTCCTTCTGCTGGTGAATGTTCATAAGTTATTCCATTCATTCCATCACGACTTACAACAAACTAAAGAAAAAGTTATTACAGATAATTGTCTCATATTAATACAGAACAACTTACTTGTACGCATTTATCAAACCAACGATTACCAGCGTTGTAACAACTACCTCCTCCGTGTATAGTTTGCATACCAGCCATGGTCAAGTCATTGTAATCATAATCATTTGGAAGCGGTTTATCCAAACATAAAACAAACAGTGATGTCTGAATATACTTCAAACAGGCAGTATTACATGGAATTTTGCATAATTCTTCATAATTCTTTGCCCATGTATCGCGATGTGTTCCAGTCAAAATACCAACTGCTGGCGCATCACAGCTCTTTGAATGAATATATAAACTTTCCAATTGTTTCACCAATTGTTTACGACTTAGACTGCATTTATTCTCGTCATAAGCGTCAATTTTATAAAACTAAAATTTATATTCATTTATGTATATAGCAATGGCTTTCAAATTGTTTAACTTACATTATTATTACTGATGACCACAAAATGAGTACTGTCTGGATTGTATTGAATACAATCAAGCTTCGCACCTGGAATGCGGCAAGTGCCAAGGACTTTGTAGTATTGCTGCATATCCAGAAGTTGCTTTCCCATCTTCTCTTGCTTGATTTCACGTCTAAAATTGGTTTAAAATGTGTAAACTAAAGCAAGCAATTATAAAAACTTACTCATCAAGTTTCTTCTTAAATGCAAGTGCACCAAGGACCACATCAGCTGCATAACATAGAAAATCAGACTCAGTCTTAAACTTTGTACAGGCAAATGGTGTTCCAGGACTTGACCATCCAATAACAGAATTTCTATACCCTAAATAAGCTGCCTTCATCCACCAATCTGACAACCAGTTCTCAGTGTTCTTAGCACGTTCTTGTAACATTTCTTGCAATTTACAAGCATCTTCACAGACAAACTGTTCACATATTTTAATCTGTTCTTTCAGCTCATTTGGATCCAAGTGTGGTTTGCATGTATTAACAAATTTCTCCATGGTATCTTTAAGATCTGGGACTGGAAACAATGACATTCCTTCCTGTGCCTCAGCATATTGCCTAACATGTGTTGCATAAACATTGTTTGCTTTTAATATAGCTCGACGTGAAATCTATAACAAAGTATTTGTTTTAACCAAAGTTTTAGACACAGCATGTCATCAGTTTTCTTACTTGGGACTGTGCAAACAGACGCAGTAACCTGGGGTGAACCATCTTCATATTAGTAGCTTCTGGAGGAATATTGCTATAAATAACCAGATTTACTCGCCGCCAAAGCACCCTCTCAATTATGAATGGATTATTCTATGCATGAATGATGAATATTGCTGTGAATTTTGAAGGATGAGTAAGTTATTACCTTTTCAATAATGTTATTGCAGTTTCAGCTTGTTGACCTGGTGTCATTTCAACCTAGCTCCTAGATCAAATAATATTTGAATAGAGATATATTCCAGGCCATATGGTAGCACAAAGAGACTGCCATAAAGAATAGATAGTGAAAGTTGCTTATATTATGATTTAACACACCCAGTTCAAAGGTACACTTGTTTTATAGGTATACTTTCATTTCAGTCCCCTTCTCAAACATAACCTTCCTGGTTGTCACAGAAATGCAATTTCAAATAAATAGAACTAGTTTTACTAATTTGAAATGCTAATCAGGGATTAATGAATCCACCTAAATGGACTCAGGTTTACATTTCAAAAAATACAGTCAGTTTTTAAAATAAACAATTTATTTAATACAAATATAAAACTAAATTAACTAATTAATGGTCAATGATAATTAGTTCATCAATACCCCAATCTTCATAGGAATTGTCTGGCAAATATCTCCTAATGATAATGGGAATCTTTCTCTGTTTTAATTCCTTCATTGCAATCTGCAATGGATCTGTTTCTCCATCTAATTCAACCATTACTGGAGCACACATAGCAATTTGTAATGCCCGTGTGCCAAGCACCCTCGCCCGTTCATATTTTGTCATATATTTGGTTGTTATACGTTTATTCTTGGGCACTCCACCACCTGCTTGTCCTGGTGCCAGTATATCGATGTTATCACCTTCTTCTTCAGGCTGCTCTAACTCTTCAATATTTTCATCCTCAACGTCATCGTCGAACTCATCCCCCATATCACCATCTCCATCGTAATCTTCATCAGCCATATTATTAATCACCTTCTTACGCACTTAATTAGAGAATTAAATAGAACTGTTTATTCACTCTAGGTTAGCTTTTATACTTGAACCTTAAATTAAAAGCATGTTGATGATTTTGCCGCTAACACTGCCATCTGCAACAGTTTGATCCAGTGTTGTTGATTAGTGCCGGTGCTTCCTAGTGTGTTTAATATATTAATTAATAATTATAGTGGGTTAAATACTAATATTATCAAATAATAATGAGTGATACAAAGTTGTCCGTTGATGAGGCTGAGATTTACGACAGACAAATTCGATTATGGGGCATTGAATCCCAAGAGAAGTAAGTGCTTCACACATAACCTTTGTATTTACTTTGATTATTGACGAGTATTTTACTTTATAATAATAGATTACGAGCTGCAAATGTACTTTTAATCAATGTAGGCAGTCTAGGATCTGAGATTGCAAAGAATATTGTTCTCTCTGGTATTAATTCATTAACTCTGTTGGATGATGGAGTTGTTACGAAGGAGGCAATTGCTAATAACTTCTTACTCAATGAGTCATTCCTTGATCAAAAGGTAGTAATAATCCAGTTTTTATATAGGATGTAACATGTATTTGTTGCAGATTGCTGAATCAGTTATTATAAAAGCACAAGCATTAAATCCATTGGTTAAGATTTCTTCAGAGACTGCATCAATTGATACCAAGGATGCAAAGTATTTTGCACAGTTTACAATTGTTGCAGCAACAAACTTGAACAAAGTTCAAATCTTAAAGATTTCAGCAGCATGCCGCCAATACAATGTAAAGTTTATTTGTGGTGCAACTTTTGGTATGTTTGGTTATACACTCGCTGACCTACAGGAACATGAATACTTTGAGTATGTAATGCCCTGTAGTTTACAACAAGATACTAATTGATACTTTTAGAGATCGTGTTGTATTGGGTGGAAAGAGACCACATTCAGGTACAGCTACAGCAACCAAAAAAGTAGTTGCAACTTTGAAATTCCCTGATTTATCTAGTGTTCTACTTTTGCCTGAGGAACCACTACCTGCAAAACAACGAAATACAAATTTTTACTTAATGCAGGGTATTACTAACCATGGGAACAGCAAAGACAAGTACTAATGTTTACATTTGATTTTAGTGTTGTTGCAATTTATAGAGAAATTTGGTAGATCGCCACAAATTAACACCAAAATTAATGATATTGCTGAAATGAAACTCCTTAAGGAAAAGGTTTTCAAATGCTATTCAGCGAATCCAGATAAACTAAAGGATGATGTGTTTTCTCTGTTGTTTGGCGAAATTGCACCAATTGCTTCTATTGTTGGGGGCATTCTTTCCCAAGAAATAATTAAGGCAGTTTCTGGGAAAGAGGTACCAATCAAGAACGTTTTTCTTTTAGATCCATTTAGCTACGATGGACGTGAAGAATTTGTCGAAATTTTAAAGGAATAGCTCTCATATTTTAAAATGATTTATTTAAGTATGCTAAGAAAACAAAATGTACTTTTTCATAAAAGATGGAATATAATATAATTGATTCTAATACAATTGATAAGACGCATTATTACAAAAAGTGCCAGTGAATAAAAGGTTGGAGTTAAAGGGAAGAACAGTTAATCATTTAAATCTTAATATAATTGTTCAACTTTCATTGTCGGAATAAATTGCTGATTCAAATAGGGACTTTCTACCCGCTTGGTTATTAATTATCTTAAACCCTATTGATCAATTGTGGTAATGTTTAGCATTATGTTGTAGTGTTATTACAATTTCCAATTATTGCAATTATAAAGGCTTACACTGGCTTACACACATTGCTTAGATGGCGCTGTACACACGGATTAGCGGCCTGTAATTGCATTATTTGACACAATATGGCGAATTGAAGCAATAGAGCTCTCAAGCGGACGTACCTCCGGATAATCGCTTGTTCCCATAATTACAGTTAAATAAAATCGCGAATTAGTGTGGTACGGTGATATAATAGCAGCGTTTATTGTGATTTGAACCATTCGCAGACTTGCTGCAAAGACAACACCTAGACGCCATTCAATTCAGAGGCTCACGAAACGCAACTCCACAATGGCCGAGGACTTTGATGTGGAGGCGATGCTAGAAGCACCGTATAAGAAAGACGTAAGTAGCAAGGAAGTAGCTTAGTTATTCGTTGGTAATTATTTAGTAATCTATAGAAGCAGATAAGTTCTACCATTATTGTGCATACTTGTTATATTGCGATAGCTCTTGAAATTTGAACGTGACATTGAGTGTAACATAGAGTATGCAAACCAAAAATAATGTGTAGTTACACGTTATGATCATGATATATCGTTTGCATGCTCTCTGCACAGTGTTGCGCTAGCCAATAATTGATGAAAGTGCAAACAACTACGTGTTTGTAATGATTTTTTATTACATTACATCGTAATTTTAATTTTAGACTAATGAGGTTAAAATCGGTCTCTTACGCCATCGACACGTTAACTGAAAAAAGTAAAGCCAACCAGGTACTGTTCAGTCACTATAATTTAGTTCGTAAGCAAATTAAGCATTTGAGTGTCTATTCTGTAATTCACAAAGTCAAAGAGAAGTTTCCAAATTCACAAAATCAAAGAGAGAAAAGACATGCCGAAGAAAGCAGATGTAAACAATGTTTGTCTATTGTACAACATGCGATTGGAGCTGCTTTCTTTTCTCTTAGTTCCTTTTTATTTACGTTGCTCAATTTACTTAACTGAACTCAACTAAATTTGTTTATAACTATTACAATATTATTTGATAGTGATATACTGTTATATTGTTGCTGATGGGTACATTTCTCGCTTAGGGTTGTTGCTGTGGACAGACACTATGATCCCGACGCAGTTGTGTGTGTAGTGTTTCGACTTCGAAACTCAGTCGATCTGCAGGCCGAAAAAACGCTAGCACTCTATTGCAATATAGGCGTCCCTCTGCCAGAAAGTACATACTTTTACATTACACGATTTGCACGCACACGTAACGCATTTTCACAGAGCACATCATACTCGATTTTGCAGGCAATTACATGACCAGTGCAAACATTGATGGAGTCTTGCTCAGCGCTTGGCTCACGAGGACAATCAACGCAATCAGACAGTCAGTCAGCCAAACCGACGGCCAAAGTCAATTTCAACAAATTCAAATCTAAAGAATACAAGCAAAGAAACAATAAAAAATCGAACAGTTATTGTGGCGCCTGGTCTCTTATTGCGTGTGTTTTTTCAGAACGTATTTGATTGAATCTCTCTGGATCAAGTAAAACCCAGCATCCTTCCTCTAGTTGTGTTAAGTCTGGACGACGGTAAGTCTAGTCCCGACTAGACGTCGATACCAAAAATAAACCAAAAGCATTCGTAACGAATACAAAATACGCGATTCGCGGCTATCAATCTCGCATTGTCTTGCGAACGTAAACGCCTTGACGATTAAAAGCATCTTGCGGGAAGGTGAAACGCAATTTGCATCTCAACCAGACGACTTCAGGGCTCTTCCCAAGCAAGCAAATCGACATCGAGCAGCTCCGTAAACCATACGACGACGATTTCGTTATTTCTCTATGATAATTTAGTATTCATTTTTGTTGATCGAATGAGCAAGTGCGGTACTTCCGTATTGCGCGAGCAATACGCGAGTCGCCGTGTGCTCATTATAATAACTGCTGAGCAATTTGTGGCGATGCGTTGCATTCGTCATTTAATTGTATACATAGTTTTGATTCATTTAATTAATGCGTTTTTGTTTTCGCACATCCCTTTTGTCTGCGACGCCCCCTCTTCTCCACTTCATCACAATTGCTGTTGCTGTTCATAGGACGAGAATACCAATGCGAAGCATAAGGAAAATGGTGGGACTGAAAGCAGTAAGAGGAGATCAACCGAGTAAGTATAATAGAATTCTTGCTGGAGATGTTGTTATAATTTGTGCTGTTTGACTTGTAGGAGGTCGAGGAAGAGTAGAAGCAAGTCAAGGGAAAGGGATCGTGATAGGAAGCGGAGCAAGTCGAAGGAGCGTAGGCGGTCACGCGACCGGAAGCGCAGTAAATCGCGGGATCGCCGTCGCGGATCCAAGGATAGGCGGCGATCACGTTCCCGTGATAAACGCAGTCGGTCACGAGAAAACCGTCGTGCATCCAAGTCACCTAAGGAGCGCGGTGGCGACCGACGGCGTAAGAGCAGGGAGCGTGAACATAGACGTTCAAAGTCACCGGTGCATCGCAAACGGTCCGCATCGCCTCCGTCCATCAGATATCCGTTTCCGAAAAAGGGACGCTCACCTGTTGGGCTAGGCTACAACCGTACTGGGTCACCGCCCGAAGAGCTTTGTCCAGAGGAGCGCGATGCACGAACCGTATTCGTGATGCAGTTGAGCCAACGGATACGCAACCGAGATCTTGAAGATTTCTTCAGCTCGGTGGGCAAGGTGCGTGATGTGCGTATGATAACATGCAATAAAACGCGGCGGTTTAAAGGTATTGCCTATATTGAATTTAGAGACCCAGAAAGTGTTACTTTGGTGAGTACAACTTTGATTGATGTTGAAACTTTGCATTACATTCTCACTTTGTAGGCGCTTGGTTTATCCGGACAGAAATTACTTGGAGTGCCTATTATCGTTCAGCACACTCAAGCAGAGAAGAACCGTATGGGCAATGCCATGCCAAATCTAATGCCTAAAGGAATGACTGGTCCTATGCGCCTATATGTTGGTTCACTCCATTTTAACATCACAGAGGATATGCTGCGAGGCATTTTTGAACCGTATGGTAAGATAGATAATATACAATTGATTATGGATCCAGAGACGGGACGCTCCAAGGGCTACGGGTTTATAACATTCCACAATTGCGACGATGCCAAGAAGGCACTGGAGCAGCTCAATGGATTTGAATTGGCTGGACGTCCGATGAAAGTCGGTAATGTGACGGAACGTCTTGACTTACAGCAGCAAGGACCCTCTTTATTAGATTCTGATGAATTAGACCGCTCAGGCATCGACCTGGGCGCCACAGGACGATTGCAGTTGATGTTTAAATTGGCTGAAGGCGCCGGCATGCAAATTCCTGCACCGGCAGCAAATGCTCTTAGTATGGCAACTGGACAACCAGTTGTGCCTCAAGTGCAACAGACAACGACTCCGCCGATTGCCACTCAGTGTTTTATGCTGAGTAATATGTTTGATCCGAGCAGTGAGTCGAATCAAAATTGGGATATTGAAATTCGTGACGACGTGATCGAAGAATGCAATAAACACGGTGGCGTGTTACACGTTTACGTAGATAAGGGTTCGCCACAGGGAAATGTCTACGTAAAATGTCCTTCCATTGCGACTGCAGTCGCATCAGTTAATTCTTTACATGGTCGATGGTTTGCCGGACGCGTTATTACTGCAGCGTATGTGCCCTTAATCAATTATCACTCTTTGTTCCCGGATGCTATGACGGCCGCCCAACTATTGCTGCCGTCGCGGAAATAGAAATAGACTCGTATCTGATAACGAAAAGGTCTTTATATATATATTGTCGCATATTTTCAATAAGTGTCCACTATTGAACTAATCGATAATCGTCTTTAAGGAATGCAATTTGCCAGGAAGTAACTTCATAATGATGTGCTAAGTAAGTAGCACAATGATTAGTTAATAAATTTGTGAATATTATTTTAGTTTCGATTTATGATGGATAGTCCCCAAAAACTGTACTGCAGCAATCAAATGGAAAATTGTAATTACCCTTTGTTAATTGTATGAAATAGAACTTATTTGATATATACAGTTTATGTGCTATGGTATTTTTTCAAATCCTTATAGGGACATGAAATTGGAGGAATTTGGAGTATCATGTTAAATTAGTCTTTGCAAACGGAAGAGCATTGACCCCAATCTTTTCCAATGTCATTTTAACATATTTTTAAAAAAGGTACAAAAGTTAACAAAGCAATGAGTGTGCGGAATGAACGCACGAATAGAAATAGAGCGATTGGTGAGCCGCGTGGTGTGCAGAGAGAACTCTGGCGCTTTTTTGCTGTTGTTAATTTTACAGTTTGCTACCGACGCGCGCCTAACTGCGGGGTTTACTCATGTGCGTGGTACTGTTGTGCTGCTGTGCTGACGGTGGGACTGCATGGTGCATATGTTGGTGCTGCAGCGTACTTCGCATCCGTCTTTCACTGACTAGCCATCTCGACGTCCTGCAGGTAAATATTTGTCGCGCACGCATTCCAATTCCCGATCTTGCGAAAATCCTGCATCTGTGTTTGCTTATCGGCTGCCACCAACGAAACGCAGCACATCTGTGCGTCTGCGGATCGTAGGCGACGATTTCGCACACGTTAAGTAAGAGGCTTTTTCATCTCGCTCGTCGCGGCGCGAATGAGTCACGCACTTTTTGTAACACGGGCCGAATATGCGCTTCATTTTATCATATTTTGTTGTGCCTAATGTGGGCCTGCCTTTTTTTGGCTAACATTTTACCATGGCCATTTGCAGTGACGCTAATCCTATTCGACGCCAATACGATTGCACTTGTTCCAAGCAGCAGCAACAACAACAATAACATCAACAATGTCGCTGGGCATCTCAGCCAGGTTAAAGTATCCCAAGCAGAAGCAGCATGAATTGATAAAGTCACACAGCCAGGCGCAGATACTTGCCAACAAACTGAAACAGGATGGTGTCATGTCCACTGGTAAGTGTAATAGCCTTTTGAACAGCTGAGTACTTACCTTGCACTTTTAGTTGAGAACGTCATGCAGGCTGTGGACCAAGTGGCTGCTCTGCTTGCATCATCGAAGATTGATCCAACCATCTCCTATAAGGACAGTATTATTAATTTGTGCCAACACTTGAAGGTGCATATTTTACTACTGTTTTGTTGGCATGTTTACAAGTGCTTCATGTTTGTTTATTTCTAGGTATATGGTGCATATCTAGACATCCTCTATCAGGATCAGCTGAACCGTGCGTTTATCGTCTTTAGAAATAGCTCGCAGGACGACACGCGTCTGGATTTCTTATCACGATTACATTTACTCGAACTTATCGAACTTCGCGCTAATGATTGGAAGGGCTCCGATTTGATGACGCAGTATTATCGCAAGAAGGTATGCAGCAAACTAGTCAGTCAAGTCTCTTATTAATAGTTTAATTTAGGCGGAAACATCAGATATGTCAGCTCTGGCAGAATCAATGCTCTCTATGTCTTCAACCTCAAGCAGCCCACCTCTACTTGCACCAGGTGAAGTAATAAAACCATCAGGCAAATTCAAACAACCGACTCGTATTCCGGGCAAAAACTATTGCAAAGATGAAGTTGTAATTAGAAACGCAGATTCTGGCAAAGGTAAGTTATTGAATATGTATTATCATGACTGTAATATATTGAGATTGCCATCAAGTTGCGCATCTTTAGCAGCATTTCATGAATGAAATGTCTTATATGTGATTATAGTTATGGGAATCAAAGGGCGCAGAGTCCACATGATCGAAGAGCTTAGCGAAACGGTCATATCGTTTCAGCGAGGTAAAATTTAACACTGCAAACAACACACAGTTGCTACGCAAATAGAAAAGCAAGATAACAAGATTTCCAGCTTTGCTGTCTGGAAAAGTGCGAATGTGCTCAGATAGTGTGCTTCCAATTTTTGCCAAAACGTGCGATAGTAACCAAACGCGCTTTAATTTTAACCAGATCGCTTTTATGCAAATTTTAATCATATGCACACTAATCTATGTTAAAAATCTCACATGCGTTAATCTCAGTGTGTTGACATACTTCAATGATTACACATATCATAAGCAATGAAAAAACACCATGAATGCACAAAAATAATTTCAATATTTGTTTGCAGCTGTTATTGGTTATTTCCTTTAGGTGGATTGTAATTGTGTTCAGTTTTTTGCTTGCAAGGTCTTCCTAATTAAGTATGGCAGATAGTTTTGTGTTAACTGTATTTGTACTACTTTTGCCCCCGACACGACGCTTTCTTTTTATCATATTAAAATGCATTTATTAATTTTATTAATGCATTTTACATATCTAATGAATTTCTAGAGAGTTGTTGTGTAGTTTTCAACTTAATGAGTTTAAAAATCAGCCGTCTGTTGGCTATTGTTACGCACAACAACTCTAATTCATGCAGGAATTTTATTAATATGTTATGAATGTTGCAGTGAACCCTGGAGCAAAAGAGAGACTTGTTCAAATAACCGGAGCAAATGAAGAAAGTATCAAGTATGTATTAAAATGGTTAAGTTGTTTAGAGTGTTCTAATGTTCTTATTGCAGTCATGCAAAGCAATTAATTGAAGACACAATTCGTCGCAATGCATCTCCAGTTCGTGAACAGAGTACCGTTGGTGGGCCTTTGACTGGTTCTAGCTCTAGCATCAATTCATCCGCCTCAGAGGAGAGTGGTCTTCCTCAGAATCGTAGCCGCGTTTTAATTCATAGCTTGAGCACGAACGATGCCAGTATTGGCGAATACAAATACACTGTTGTGTCTGGAGGCCACACTATTAAAATCACCGGTGATAATTTAGATTTGGTTCGCGTAAGTCATCCATATATAAAGTTAATAGTTTGAATACTTTAAATTGATTGTTCATTATGTAGACAAGCAAACTCATTCTGGATGAGTACTTTTCCGGCGAGCCGATTCAAGACATTGGGCAATTCTACAGTTTTGATGGCCTTCCACAAGCGGTGGCAGCTGATTTGCCGCCGTTATCGCCTCCTGACTCATTGCCATCACCTAGTCTTGTTGCTAATGGCCAGAACGATGAGGCATTACCTTCGCCAATTTTACGCCGCCCAAATATGTCTATCGAGGAGATTATGAAAGGCACCACAATACCGGAGGCGAACGGTAAATATCAATATTCAATTGAGTATATGGCGCGATTAGCAATGTCGCCACTATGTTTGGTGCCGCCGATTGAATGGGACCGGATAAATAATGAGCACCCAGGCCTGGTGCGCAAGGTATATTATTTTATGCTTGATGATATATGCATAATTTAACACTTTATTCATACGTTAAATTGTTTTTGATATTTAGGTGGAGCTGTTTGACGCTAAGCAGTATCTCACTGAACGCTCTGACAAAGATTATCAACCATCTCTAATGAGCATTGAGGATGTTGATCCTTCAGAAGTCTGACGCTTAGCCTTCTGACATTAAAGAAACGTCTAATGAAAGACCGAAAAGCAATATATCTTGCAATACAAAAAGTGAAACTTTATGGTTCTCATACGCGTAAGTAATATTTTTCGTATATTTATACACATAAATATGAATGAACTACGAAAACTGGAGAAGGAAAAGTAAGAAAGAAAGTTGTGGAAATAAGGGATATTTTTCGAATATTGTTGGAAGATTTTAAACCGTTTAATACTTGTATTTTATAAGAGAGTTGAAATTTGTTTTGAGCGCGTCCTGAAGTATTTTTGAGTATTTTTCAATACTGTTTGTTATTACGCTGCTATATTGATATTAAGATTGGGTGCATATTTGTAGGGAATATTCACTTCAACGTATTTATAGGATTTGTGTTTTGTGAGCCTTGTTTTTATGATTACTATTACTCGTTGTATTATTTTATTTGTTTATTTTTCTTTGCTTACTTGAGTACTACTGACTGAAGCTAATTTATTATCTGTATGTTATAATTTAGTACAATTACTAAATTTTGTGGCTACATTAATTAATCTCAAAGACTAAAACCAAATTATTCGCTGTTATCAGTTAATTGAAGTATTATTGTTTATTGGAGTTATATTATTTTATCTTTGAATTCGTTTATGCATGAAGAGTTGATGGTGGGAGTTGTTTTATATATAATCTTGGACCGTGTTGTAATTACCGGACATACAAAGCTGTGTTATAATCTCTCTAATCAAAACGAAAAACACGGGAAGGATGAATCAAATTTTGTATATTTATAGCGATTGACGCACTTTTTGGATGAATCTTTGCAAGTTGGTAGCAATACTATTCTTGTCTTATAACAGAGTGTTTTTCATATTAGCGATTGATACGAAGAAAACGAAAACTCGATGCGTTTTATCGACGAGTCGAAACCGAGAACGATATAACTTAGTAGTATGTAATAGTCAATTTTAGTTTGTGACGTTAATAAAATTTACATAAATATAGAGTGAAATTTTATTTCAGCGAATAGAATCGTCAATACATTTAATGTTCATTTATATTTATGTATATAATGTTTATGAATATGTGGTCGTAGAATTGGACTCATTACATGATTATTACCATGCAGCAAAACTTATATTAGTGCTCGAATCAACTTTAGCAGGAGCAGCGGTAAAGTTCATGTGGGCATCAATACGAGCATTTTCCAGATCAATTTTATCAAGGAAATTTTCAAATTTTTCTAGGAGATTAGTACCCACATTAGCAAACTCTTCCCACGCAATGTATTCATGCGTAATAAAGACGTCAATGTTTTCCTGCGAGTCGCTAATCCCGAACAGTTTTCCCTCGTCCAAGAAGTCGACGAGTATGGCGATCAACCGCTGAATCTCGTTATCAGAAAATGCATCATATAAATTACTGCAATCAACCGAATAATTCCATATCACTTGGCATACAAGCATTGATAACGTCCAATCATATTGGCCGTAAGTAGCGAGAACTTTTACAAGTTTTTCAATTCCGTTCTCGCTCTGAAATAGCTTCCGGTTTCTTGGATCGGACATTAAGTTGACAAAGACACCAACGGTTGTCTTAATTAAGTTAATTTCATCTGTAATTACAAATATAATGGATTAACAGTGGGTACTTAGCAGTTTATTAAACTGACCTCCGTTTAAAATATTAATCAAAGACTTAAAATTGCTTGATTCAGCAACATAGTCGCGCGTTATCTTGGATCGGGAAAGATTACCAAGGATCCTCATTGCTTCAATCACGTTCTCTTTGTTATCACACATTATGTATTCGGTGATGGCTGGAAATTAAATTAGTATGGAGTGAGTATGTACTAAAAGCTTTTTCCAATTTTATGCAGTTTGAATGTTTTAGAATAGTGCAGTGGCGATTTAACTCACCTTCCATGATATCGATTTGTTTTATATGGAATATATCTTCGTCCATGTCGGGCGAATAGTAAAATGATAAATTATTCAACGTGCTCAACACTGACAGGACGAGTTCTTCGTTTTTCTTGAAGGGATTGCTGATCAATACTTTAAGAAATTCGTCTATTAGTTGCGCACCATAAGTGCTATTCATGGTCTTTCCAATGTCCGGATTAATAGCCATGTTCGCAATAATCCGAATAATCTAAAAACTTTAGGCATTACTTCCAGGAAATTAAATAAATATTGCAAGTTGCGTTACCTTAATCATTACATCTTCCGCATTCGTATTTTCTGTACTACCATTTTCAATACTTAATGAACAGTACTTTAGCGTTCGATCTAAGTAAATGCGCCATAAATGGAGAAGCGATTTAATTGATTTGTTTTCGTTGTAAAACTGAAATGATATTCATGAATATATCATCATGCTTATAAAGCAAACCTATTTAAGGAAATTACTTTGACACGAGTGTTGTCTAAATTGGCCACAATGTTACCCATTGTATAAGTCAATCGAACAATGATCTCTTCGTTACCAGGATACTTTTCGAAGAGGGTGATAAAAATGCGATAAATATCTTTATGAGACGCAATGGCATCACAACAACCCTCATTCGTTGATATGGTACTGAATATGCGCGAGATATTACTGATAATGTCTAGATCTGCTGAGAAAATACCCATGGCAAGGCACAATTCCGGAATTGCTTGGGAAGTTACAAAGTTTTCATAGATATCTTCATCCGAGGCGACATTGCGCAATGCCCCAGTTAATTGGAACAATGCATGGTTGGTTTGCTCGGGTATTTGAATCTTTTCGCATTTCTGGAAGACATTAAATGTATACTTTTTATAGTTTTAATTTGTTTCAGTTCCACGTACTGCGTTATTAACGAGTTTAATATGTAGCACCATTAAGGGTAGAATTCCCAAGGATAGAATTTTCTGCAAAAGTTTCGCATTCATCGTGAGGAATTTGATCGATCCATAGCCGTAAACGCATGCTTCAGCGTCGTCCAAAGGGCTTGAACGTCCGATAGCATCAATAAAAAGCTCTGCAATTGTATAACTTGATTGTAACTTGGCTTGTTATGTGTATTTACTCACCTAATAGGTTCTTATTACAGAATAGTTGATCGTTCTTATCGTTCTTGGATACTTTAAATATTAACTTGCAAACCCCGCTTAAATTGTTTCCGGTTACTTTGAGCTGGCAACAAAAGAAACAGACATGAATCATTAATCGTTCAATACACAGGATGAAAATTAGGACATCACACAATGTGTGCCAAATCGATAAGTAATCAATTATGTTTGATTGTACGTACAGCAAGAATAATGCGGGCGATCGCTAACAGCAACTCCTCATTTTTGCTCTCTACATACTTATAGAGGCATTTCAGTATATGTATTTTCATTTTAGAGCTAACTTTAGAGGTCAACATTCCTTCAGTTTCCATACAATCATAGAGCGAGTTCAACAAACCAATGACTACCGGTTCGTTGACACCGTCTGATTCGCAAACGTTAGTACTTTCGCGATTCAGCAAATCGATGACCGTCTGAACGGTAAGTGGCGGCGGCATTGGCGGCGATGGCTGAGCTATATCCGCTAGGGAATAAGAAGCGTTACGCGATGGTTGCGGTCTGTGGTACAAGTAACCTGATTGCGCGAAAAGAGTATCAGAGTTGCTAATAATCTGTTTGTTGCCAAAGATTTTGTTTAGATTCTGTGGACCGAGCAAGAGGCATTGAGAGAGATTTTGCTGCTGATGTCCTTGTTGGGGTTGTTTAAATAATCGTCCAAATGATGTTCCCGACCGCATGTTTTCATTGTAGTCGGTGCGCTCCTGTGGGGAGCTGAATGCATTCCTAATTGGTCCTGTAATATCAGCCCCATATTCATTCTCCTCAGGTACTAGAAAATGAAATATTGAAACCATATCAACTTTTAATTCACTTATATGAATTACAGTTATCCAGGGAGTATGTGTTTTTGCCCAATTTGCGCTTATGAATCGCTTTGATGCTCTCCAAAGAGGGAAGCCGGATTTTCTGATGGGTTTCCTTAACACCGACATTGAAGATGCGACCCTCTGTAATCTCCGAAATCGAGTTGGACCGTTGATGTGGGCGCTTTTGTGGACTGCGCGTTTCCGGTTGCAAGGCTGCATTTTCCGGTGTAGTTGGCGGTATTGAGGATTCAGCCTCGTTTTGTAAGTATTTTAAACTATTGCATAATTTGATAATTAACATCTGTTTCATTACATGTTGACAACCATACCTGAATGAGCTGGGAGGACGATTTTTTGTGCGTTTGCCGAAGAGCAACCGTTCCTTATCGCGTGGCGTAAACGGCCGTTTGGTCTGCAGGGGTTTAATGGATGTTGCCGCAAATGAATTATCAGCCATTTGTGAGTCTACATAAAAATATATACGTAGTATAAAAATATAATTAGAAACGCAAATGGGAAAACGTCAAATTATTTTGTTAGTTTAACGCACGCGAATTGTCAGCAACAATGCGTGAGCGCATTTGAAGAGCGCATGCAAATCGTGATAGCGTTCATGGCTTGGAGTAATTAGATAGATAGAAATTTTATTGGTTTATTGTGCACGTATTGTACAAATATTGATTATTTATTAACCGCTAATTCATTTCTATTTTCAGCGCGTACCAACTCTAACTATGTGCATATTCTAATGTTGTTTGTTGACCAAGGGGCGCAATTCAAGGAAATTGCATGATAATAAGTGGAGGCACCGGAAGTAGGTCGAAGTGGAACGCATTTATCAAATGAATATTTAAACAGTTGAATTAGAATGGATAAATTTGCAAATAACTGAAGAACTTACCTCGAATTGCTAAGCGCGCTTCGTTGATAATGTCCGCACTTGTTTTGCGCGGTGGCGGTTCGTAAAAGGGTAATGAAATTTTACTAATAGCACCCAAATTGCGCTTGCCATCCATTGCTGTATCGCAGTCGACGATGAAGAAGATTAATCAACACTTTTGGTCACGAAATGAACATGCGAAAACATATTGAGAAGTTGAAGAGAGCGAAGTACGTTCAATTTGTTGGAATAGCAACGCAGAACTGATCAACCACCACGGTGAATCAGTATTGAAGGGCTGACGAACGATGCGCACCTGTACACGTTGCTCACTTTAGTGAATTTCATACGCTTCTAGCGGGAATAACAACATAGGTCGCCTTGGAAAAGAAAACTATCGATTATTTACAAGTCCGGACGGCATGCAAAGTCGCATGGTTTTTATACTTGAGTAACATGCGATCCATACTACGTTACAATCGTTACATCCATCTTCTTTAGTCTGCATTCTGACTTTACCTGTGCTAGAAAGACAAACAAATAATCGATCATTTCAATATATAGGTGCTTGATTATTGCATTAATTTTACCTCATTGAATTTGTTTCGTTGCTTTTAATTAAAAAATCAAATTTATTTTATAAAGTTTGCTCTGGAATTGGATATGAACTAACTTGAGAACTATTAAAATTAACATTTATTTAGCATGAAAATCGCCAGCAATAAAATTGAATATAGCTAGAAAATAAATTTAAAATGAGCTAGACCTGTCGCGTGAAGAATCATGAATTATTCAGAATGTCAACTGCAATTGCAGCTCCAGAACGAAATAGTGTTATATGCGGCACTAAATAATTCATTCAAGTACATTAAATTTTATTAACATTCTATGAATTTAATGCTATACAATTTGCGTTCATAAAATTCGAATTACTTATATTAACTTATTCGGTTTACAATACTGAATTGAATGAGTATTATTGTTTTTATAACGATGATTTACAAATATTTATTTATTTATCGCTTTATTTGATGTCATGATGAAAGCTGTATGGCATTTACACATTTCCTTAACACATGGCATTGAATAAATTGGATTAATTAAAGTGCGCGCTTCATATACCGCAAATTTCCCGGGAAAGCAAATTCGAATTTGAATCGCAGGACAACTCCCTCTTGCGCTAAATCATAAGTCGTTTGGCTGTAACCTCACATTGAATCAGTCAGTTTTATGTAATATTTTCATTCTGACGAATTTTGGAGTTGATACCGTTCAATTAGTAATACTGATACAATTAATATGAGTGCACGAGTAAGAATTAGTGAATTAAACTATACGTGATTAAATTTAATTGTGTCAATACAATTTTCAGGCAATTACAAGATTGGTGTTGTCAGCTGCTGTGATTGCACCTGATGATATAAAATGTTGTCGGAGAAGTGACTTACCCCTTTATGTACCTCCACCAAAGATAGATGAGTGCAAATTGCGACCTTCAGAAGCTCAGCAGTCATGTAGCTTCATTGAAGATGCCATCAGATCAGTACGTATGAATATTGATTCTGTATGCAACGAAGTAAAGAAATATGAAGCTATGGGGAACACATACATCAGGGATGGAGTTGATAATGCTCAATGTCAGTTAGTATTATTGTTATTGATTGATATGTGATCAACCAATTGATTTTAGGGCTTGTTGACTATCTGGGTGATGAGGAGAATCCTGCTCCTAAAGGCCCAGCTATTGCAATTGGTGGTCTCACTGGTTTTATATTTGGATTGCGAGGTGGATTCTTTAAAAAGATTATTTATACTAGCATTGGAGCTTTAGGTATGGCCTCAGTGTGTTTCCCAAAAGAAGCTAAGGAATATGGCACTATAGCCCTTGATGAAGGACACAACTATGCAACAATTGCATACAACTTTATATATGGTGGTAAGATATTTTATTTATCCAAGTAATACAACATACATATTATATTTGAACACAGCAATATATGTTAATGATTGTATATTATGCAGTGAAAAAAGGTGAAACACCATTACAACTTCCACAGCTGCCAAAACTACCAACCAGTGCATCTGAAGTGTTGTCAACCATTTCTGAGTTTGTCTCAACCACAACTGCTTCACTTACAGATCAATCCCATGCAAAAAAGACTGTGCCGATTACAGAAGTAAGTAAAACAGAGGATCCATGTGAATGGATTGCGGCTCAGAAGCGCTCTGGTGCTTATAAAGAACTTGTTGGCGACTTACGGGAAGTAACTGAAGAAGGAGAAGACATTCAACAATTTGCAAATTGTGAATGTGACGGCGTAGACGTATCTCAACCAAATGTTACTGATGGTTGTGATGATGATGTTTGCCCATGTCATCTGGGTTCTTGCATGCATCAAACAGATCCAGAATCCTGTCCTGCAACCTTACCATATCAAGAACCAATATGCCCAGAGCCAGACCATGAACCAGATCCTGAATGCAGTCAAGACTAGGTGTTTTATAAATGTTAATAATTGTTAATAGCAAGAAATGTAAATCTATTTCTTTTGCAGGAGGAACGAGATAAGTGATTGACGAAAAACAATAGCGCTAACAAATTATCACTTATTAACTATGATGTGGCAACCTTTCTAAGCGAAGTTAAGTGAACCAACTAATTGAATGGTATGATTTAAATTAATAAAACCGTTACTTGAGTACTCCAATCTTGTATTGTGTATTGTTGTATAATAGATCTACGCATACCTATTGTAACCAACTTATAAGTAAATACAATGTAATTGCAATAAAAGTATTATAGGAATGTTTGTTGTATGTTCTTCCTAACAGGAGAGGCGGGAAGCAGAGTGAAATAAAATTAAATATTTTCAATGAATCGATTTTATTTAAAGAAATTTGGTAGCAAAATAACAATAATAACTAATGTTTGTTTATTTAAATATAGTACTCAGCTGTTAACCTTTCTTCGAGAATTATTTACAAATATAGTTCCAATATGAACATACCGTTTAGGTAGCAGCACCTGTTCGCTGTTTCTCGCGCGCTTGGCTACTGGTTTTGCATTTTCTGAATAGCAATCCTAAAAAAGTTTGATAAATAAAGCAATTTCAACTAATAAGGGTGTTCTTTATGTGGATTCTTGAGATAACAACGCAGCGCATTTAATTCAATGTAAGTTTCAACCATTTATCATACATTCACTGCATATTTTATTTCCAATGAATCTACTACAAACTTGAGGTTAGATCAGTAGCGTTCTGTTCATTTATAAATCGTTCACTTTGTAGTAATTGCAGTATGTTCAATTTACTATTGTGTTTCACAAATTATATGTTCTGCAGAGGTATACAATCTATTTGCTTGAAATATATACTGTAAACCATGAAGTCAGTTTCATCAATTTGCACAAATTGTCGCATTGATGCCCTTGCATAGTTCTGAAGAAAATTTTATGATCAAACTGGATTGATACTGGGTGAATCAAGTAAATTCAGGGATGATATTATAGAATAGATTAAATCATTTAGGTACTCAGTGTATAGGTTTTGTTACTTATTACAGCAATCTCTTTTTTAGCTGGGTTATTTTTTTGGCGAATTGTATAAAATCTATATCCGCTACTGAGAGAGTTTTGCTGCCTAACAGGGTTAGTCTTAGGTTTGCAAGTTAGACGCATTGGCACAGTAGGTGTTCTGTCTTCTCAATGTCCAGTCTCATAGTTCACATATGCAGACAGTCTACACAGTCTGCAGCTTGCATATCTCATAGTTCACATATGATTTGTAGAAAGATGCTACAAATATGGTCAGCTCTGATCAAACAATTATCATTTATGCAGGTAAATATAATCCAATTAAATATTTGTTTGTGTACCTATATTTTAATTATAGGTTTGTGACCTATAATTTTAGAAATCTCGTACTTTTGTGACTGAATCAACAATCAGAGTTTATCCCAGGGATGCTTCACTGGTCTCACCTTGATGATTCAATTTAACAACGGATTTTCAGCAAATTTAGATGGGTAAGTGAATCTAAGATTATTATATCAGCTTTTCAAAGTACATATAAGTTCTAAATGTGCACACTCAGCCACTCAATAGCCTAGTTGTTCATCAGGTGCTTGCCTCATAGTTGGTCTTGAGCTTCTAGTTTCTATTTAAGTTTCATGATAATAATTAGGGGAAGATCAAATTTAGCTGTAGCAACAATACTTCATAGCTTAGTGGTAGTGGCTATGGATGTGGTCTGAGTGTCTTGAGTTCAATCCCAGGGAAAAGAAGCATTTATTTAAGTTTTAAATTCTCAATTTAATACTATAAGGGGAAGATCAAATTGGCCTATGGCAACAACACTCCATAGCCTAGTGGTAAAGTCTATGGATTTGATCTGTGTGTCTTGGGTTCGATCCCCGGGCAAGGCGACATTTATTTAAGTTTTAATTTCTCAATCTCCTCTATAAGGGGAAGATCAAATTTGTCTAAGGCAACAGCACTCCATAGCCTAGTGGTATTAGGCTATGGAAGTGATCAAAGAGTCTCAGGTTCGATTCCTGGGAAACAGCCTTTATTTAAGTTTCAATTTCTCAATTTAATACTATAAGGGGAAGATCAAATTTAGCTATAGCAACAACACTCCGTAGCCTAGTGGTTATGTCTATGGAAGTGATCTGAGTGTCTCAGGTTCGATTCCCGAGAAAGGCAATTCGAATTTAAGTTTTCAATTCCTTGTACGCTTGGGGGCCTTCTCCGGACTTAGTTCTAAGTCTAGAGGGGCCCCCGGAGGCGTACAAGGGCCCCATTTTTAACTTTTGAAGCCCGTACGTTAAGTTTGTCTTGTGACGGCCCACCCCGCCGCTTTGCTCCCCGGCAGCACACTGCCTCCCCATTCCCGATTTTCGTTACCAACAGACCGCGGTTTGTGACGTCATTTAACGGGGGGAATGCCTTCCAGCGCCCCCATGACTGTTGGGGAGAAATTTAACCAAGTATAGGACTTAGAATTATTTTCTAAGTGCTTGCTTTGAATACAAGCGCTATGGCCAACTGAATGGCCATCCTACAGAAGAGACTGGTGGATATAGTGTCTTAACCAATATAAGTATAGCTATTCTATTTAAATTTAAGAAAAATTCATTTAGAAGTAGCTACACCGGGATTCGAACCCGGGACTTCATGCTTGCTAAGCAAGCACTTTAGCACTACGCCACCAATTGCTTATGGGGCAGAAATTAAAACTTATACATTACTGAATTCTCTCACAACTTAATACATAAGAAAATTCAACTGAACAACCACCCAGTGCTGGGATTCGAACACGGGATCTCCTATTTACTAAGCAAACGTTCTACCACTAAGCTGCCAATCGACTTAGTAGATGTAAATTAAAACTTATGCTTATGGGAATAATAGGTAAGTAACTAAGTAAGTTTAAACACATAAGGAAACTTGGAGAAGCTTTTCGAATCAGTTTTACTTTCAAATAATTGATTTTATTCAAACCTTAGCAAGATAACAATAGTATAAGTAAGATGTACTTAAATATGGTATGATTAGTATCACCTTTGCAAGATAACAATAGTATAAGTAAGATGTACTTAAATATGGTATGATTAGTATATAATCATACCTGAAACAATCCAGAAGGGGAAATGTGAACATACAACTATTCTCTAACCATGCATATATATACATAATGTAAAAATTTTACCATGTATTGTATTTTTTCAGTTGGTTGATGTAGTTTCCATTCCATTCATGCTAGAGGGATGGAAATAGTGAGTATATGGGCATTTATGCCCTGAACCATGATATCCACATGGTTTTATCTCAAATACTAGGCTAGAAGTTTGTAATTAATGTGTAATTTTCTGTTAAATGATTAGGACTTCCATGTGAATTCATGCAGCTGAGTGAATATAGGTCTGGGGCCATTTGAAACTTGGCTTATAAGCAGTTTCATCATGGCTATCACATTTTAATACTCATACATTCAATGTCTATTGACAGCCTATTCATTCAATTAAGGGCAGAAGGACGAAATTAGGAACATAAGGTAAGAGCATTTATGTATTAAGTTATAGGCACCGCCCAGTTTAATCCCAGTAGGTTCTGATTTATTTGTAATTCTAATGTATTTTTTTAGTGACAATATGAAGGCAACTCTTGTTCTGGTCGCCGCAACATTATTAAAATAGGTCAGCGTCAATATAGATTTGTTAGGAAATTTTTGTGTAAACGTATTTCTAATTTAATTTCAGTTAGTGGATGATAACTCTTATTCCATTCTGGTCAAATAGATAAAAATTGGTGAGTACATGGGCATTTAATCCTTGAATCATAATAACAACATGTTGTGATTGTTATACCAACTAATAGAGTTTATGGTTTTGGTATAATTTCTATGTATTTTTCAGTTGCCATTTGAATACAACTTTTATTCTGTTCCAAACCACTTCAGAGAATTAGGTGAGTCTGTGTTAAGCTGATTCATATATATATGTATATTCATATAACTGCATTTTACTAGCTGCTATAAGTTATCAAATATTTGTAATTTTGGTGTATTTTTTCAGTTAATATATGAAGGCAACTCCCATTCCATTCTATGGCAATAGGTGAGTGGAAAATCAAGCTTATGCATTTACAATAGCCATGTTTCCTATAATGAATGTATTTCAATATGTAATTTAATCTGTGTATCAGTTGGTTGATGATCGGTTCCATTTCATTTAAGCATGAGGGCTGAAAATAGGTGAGTACATGGGCATTTAAGCTCTGAATCAGAGTAACCACCCTAGTTAATTTATTCAAACTGTTATTGCTTAACTAATTTCAATATATTTTTCAGATATTTGATGACAATTTTGGAAGCAATACATCCAGTTCTGTAATACTCGGTAAGTGTGTCTGCACTTAAACCCTGAATGATTATAATCATAAACAATTATGATAGCTTATGTTTATTTCTACTTATAATGAATTTCTACAGGTCATCATCAATATCAACAGCCTTACATCTGCGTTCACTGCTGTACATAGGCCTGCTTCCATTTCTTCAGGTATTTGATGATTATATCGCATCCATGGGAGCTAATTATTTCACATGACCTAGGATGGTAAGGCAACAAGTGTTCTTTCAATTACAAGTCGTTCCATTGACTTATTTGGGTAGGTTCTTTAATAAATCAATTAAATGTACTAAGTTGACATCATGTTCTCCCCTTCCTCGAAAGATGGCGTTGTGTTCAGTGTCGGTATACAGTTTTGTCGTAGTACTTCCCCTCCACAATAGATGGCGCCATATGTTCAGAAAATGGCGTGTAATACAAGTTGCCTATATTATATTTGTTGCTAGAAAATGTTGAATTTATGCACTTAAATGGTTATCAATACGTTTCAAAAGTAAATATGCATATAGAGATAAGTGCCCTAAACAAAATGAGGTATCACACACCTATTTAGGATGTCTGGTTCAAGAGTTACAAAAACTCCCAACGAAATGGCGTTTTTCAGGCCGCCATAATTAAAATTATGTCTACGTTTATATGATCTCGGTACAAAAAGACCAAGAAATGAATTTCTTTTCCGGCCCCCATGATTGTTCGCGCCAAAATTAAAAGTATCTCTTTACGTTTATGTGATCCCGATACAAAAAGGCAAAAAATGAATATAAGAAATGAAGAAATTCATATCGAAATGCCTTTTCGGAATTCATTTTATGCGTTTTCGTACCAGGATCACATAAACGTAAAGAGATGCTCTTAATTTTGGCGCGAACAATCATGCAGGCCGGAAAATAAATTCATTTCTTGCGTTTTCATACCGGGATCATATAAACATAAGTTTTAGACGGGTATTTTTAAAAGGCGTATTACTCATGAACCAATAGTCCTAGGGTGGTGTATGATACCTCATTTTAATCAGTGCGGATCCCTTTATCTGTAATGAAACAATAAACCTTATCGGACACCAATTAAAAACAAAAATTAAACAATTTTAGGAGAAATTGTAAGGTAGGCAACTGGTGAGACAGGTCGTGTGTCGCCATCTCGGATGAGTTTATGGAACTAATTTGGCCATCTATTGGGACATTAACGAACTAACATTATCATGAGGAAATTGCATACTAGGTTAGATCAGTATTTTAACCATTATAATCTTTTAAATACAACCCCAATATATTTAATCCATTTATTTAAAATACTCGTGGCCCCCTCATCATCCCTGGCCTTGGTGATACTGCGGTGAAAGAGTTATCACAATATAACTGAAAAAATACAAAGACATTGTGAAAAATTGTAAATGATATAACATGTGATAAATCACAGTCATTATTCTGCTTGGGGGGTGTAAATACTCACATATTCTCCGATTTCTATCCTTGTGTCTTGGGTGGCATAGGAGCTAATAGCAAGAAACTGAAAAAATACATTGAAATTGTTAATAGATCATAAACAAGAGTAATCGAAACAAAATAAAGGTAATTATTATGATTTGAAACTTCATAAAAACCAAATGCCTGTATGTGTACTCACCTAAAATATTGAAAAATATCAATTGATCAACAAGAAACTTGGTTTCTAAATGTTAGATATCCATGAAATTCTAAACGCCAAATGCACAACCCCAGCCACAAACAAAACGAGCAAAAGAAGGGTCACTTACTTGAAATTATTGCAGGAGGCTGCTGGAGCAAAGTTATTTGAATCCATCTTCATAAATACAACAGCTGCAACTGGTAGATCTTCTTTATCACTCCCAATGCCTTGCAGAAGTCTGCACAATGCCCATTGGCAACAAACCTTTGAGGTGTGCATTTGTTTCCCGATTTCTCTGTACCAGCTAAAATGTTGAAAACTATCATTTAGTAACCAATATAGCCATGCATATCAGATGCATAAGTAAATAGAACACCTTAAATTTGGTTTGTAAGTTTTAGACATCCATGAAATTCTAAACGCCAAATGCACAACCTTGGATACAAATAAAACGAGTAAAAGAAGTTTCACTTACTATAAATTATTGCATGAGGCTCCTGGTGCAAAGCTATTTGAATCCATCTTCATAAATACAACAGCTGCAACTGGTAGATCTTCTTTATCACTCCCAATGCCTTGCAGAAGTCAGCACAATACCCATTGGCAACAAATGTTTGAGGTGTGCATTTGTTTCCTGATTTCTCTGTACCAGCTAAAATCTTGAAAACATTCATTTAGTAAACAATATAGCCATGCCTATCACATGAATTAAGTAAATTAAACACCTTAAATTTGGCTTTTAACTGTTAGACATCCATGAAATTCTAAACGCCAAGTGGACAACATTGGACAACAACAAAATGAGTAAAAGAAGTTTCACTTACTTAATATTATTGCACGAGGCTGCTGGACCAAAGTTATTTGAATCCATCTTCATAAATACAACAGCTGCAACTGGTAGAGCTTCATCACTCCCAATGCCTTGAAGAAGTCATCACAATGCCCATTGGCAACAAATGTTTGAGGTGTGCATTTGTTTCCCGATTTCTCCATACCAGCTAAAATGTTGAAAACTATCATTTAGTAAGCAATATAGCCATGCATATCAAAAGAGTAAGTAAATACAACACCTTAAATTTGGTTTGTAAGTTTTAGACACATGAAATTCTAAACGCCAAATGCACAACCTTGCATACAAATGAAGCAAGTAAAAGAAGTTTCACTTACTTTAAATTATTGCATGAGGCTCCTGGAACAAAGTTATTTGAATCCATCTTCATAAATACAACAGCTCCAACTGGCAGATCTTCGTTATCACTCCTAATGCCATGCAGAAGTCATCACAATTGGCAACAAATGTTTGAGGTGTGCATGTTTCCCGATTTCTGTGTACCAGCTAAAATGTTGAAAACTCTCATTTAGTAAACAATATAGGCATGCATATCAAGTGAGTTAAATAAATATCTATATCTATGAGTAAATATAACACCTTAAATTTGGCATTTAACTGTTAGACATCCATGAAATTCTAAACGGCAAATGTACAACCTTGCATACAAATAAAACAAGTTAAAGAAGTTTCACTTACTTTCAATTATTGCATGAGGCTCCTGGAACAAAGCTATTTGACTCCATCTTCATAAATACAACAGCTCCAACTGGCAGATCTTCTTTATCACTTTCAATGCCTTGCAGAAGTCTGCACAATGCCCATTGGCAACAAATGTTTGAGGTGTGCATTTGTTTCCTGATTTCTCTGTACCAGCTAAAATGTTGAAAACATTCATTTAGTAAACAATATAGCCATGCATATCAAAAGAGTAAGTAAATACAACACCTTAAATTTGGTTTGTAAGTTTTAGACATACATGAAATTCTAAACGCCAAATGCACAACCTTAGATACAAATAAAGCAAGTAAAAGAAGTTTCACTTACTTTAAATTATTGCATGAGGCTCCTGGAACAAAGTTATTTGAATCCATCTTCATAAATACAACAGCTCCAACTGGCAGATCTTCGTTATCACTCCTAATGCCATGCAGAAGTCATCACAATTGGCAACAAATGTTTGAGGTGTGCATGTTTCCCGATTTCTGTGTACCAGCTAAAATGTTGAAAACTCTCATTTAGTAAACAATATAGGCATGCATATCAAGTGAGTTAAATAAATATCTATATCTATGAGTAAATATAACACCTTAAATTTGGCATTTAACTGTTAGACATCCATGAAATTCTAAACGGCAAATGTACAACCTTGCATATAAATAAAACAAGTTAAAGAAGTTTCACTTACTTTAAATTATTGCATGAGGCTCCTGGAACAAAGCTATTTGACTCCATCTTCATAAATACAACAGCTCCAACTGCCAGATCTTCTTTATCACTTTCAATGCCTTGCAGAAGTCTGCAGAATGCCCATTGGCAACAAATGTTTGAGGTGTGCATTTGTTTCCTGATTTCTCTGTACCAGCTAAAATGTTGAAAACATTCATTTAGTAAACAATATAGCCATGCCTATCACATGAGTTAAGTAAATTAAACACCTTAAGTTTGGCTTTTAACTGTTAGACATCCATGAAATTCTAAACGCCAAGTGCACAACATTGGACCACAACAAAACAAGTAAAAGAAGTTTCACTTACTTAATATTATTGCATGAGGCTCCTGGACCAAAGTTATTTGAATCCATCTTCATAAATACAACAGGTCCAACTGGCAGATCTTCTTTATCACTCCCAATGCCTTGCAGAAGTCATCACAATGCCTATTGGCAACAAATGTTTGAGGTGTGCATTTGTTTCCCGATTTCTCTGTACCACCTAAAATGTTGAAAACTATCATTTAGTAAACAATATAGCCATGCATATCACATGAGTGAAGTAAAGTGTGCACCCTTTAGACAATGGATAAACCAATGAAACCATGCTCTAATCAATACCATCGTAAAACTATTAATTATGCACAAACTAATAAAGTTTACATTCCACATGAAAGTTAATTGCATTAATCAAGTACTGCAAATATCCCTAATTGGTAAAAGCATTAATTATTAAATAAATATCTAAAAACGCACTATTTCATTAATTAAATCAAAAACGACCAAGGTAAATAATAAATATATAAAACCGCGCTTAAGAATTTCATGCCGAACGATCCGTTATCTAAATTTGTTCGAACCTGCAAAGAAATTTTACGAATAAGTTCGTCAAATCCCTTGGTAACAAATCAAAATGGTACTCACGAGGAAACACTTTCCATTAGCGAGCACGATCGTTGATTTTAAGATTGGACGGCGGTTAGTATCCAAAATGCTTGTAGATGGGTTGTTGGCTGGCTTTGGCGATGCTGAAGAATCCCTGAACCACTATTCAACAGATAATACTATTAGTCGCTTATTATCGATTCAGTTCATTAAAATTACACAAACATTATACGCGCATAAGATTAATATGATTAGCGCGCACATTTCATCTTTGAATGCGAATTAATTACCTATTTTATTACCTTTTAATAAAGAAGCAACGCAGATCGACCCGCACGCTCGCTGTACCAACTTAATGATAACAAAATTATTCAGCAGATATGTTGCGGTCAAAAGTTAGGTTATTGAAAACTCCTTGTTCACCAAATATTATATCAACAACAATCGTTACCGTTCTAATAATTAACAACGTTCAGAATTTGAATGTTTATGCACACCGGGTTCACACAAGGCTATTCTCTCAATACTGTAACAAAACGGCTAACTCGGTAATTGCCGCTTCGAGAGCAGTCTCCTCGCTTGAGGATCGTACAAGAAAACTGGTCATGGCGTTTCTGCTTACAGTAGTTATCTCTTCTTCCATCGGCGGCACTAGTGTTCCTGAAGAAGTTTTGTTCCAATAATTTTCAAACGAGGCGGCACTTGCTACAAAGAAATCATTAACAATTTAAACAACTAATGACTTATTAAAAATGATTAATTAATATTACTTATGCCAGCAATAAAATATCGTTTGATTAGAATTTATGCAGTAATTTATTGCACATACTACTTCAATGTTATTTAACTTTATAGACCTGATATTAATCTATAAAACGTGCGTTTCTCCAAACACATGCCGTTCAACTTATCGTTTTGAATATACGCCGTGAAACTGTTTTTTTATTCAAACCTTTGTAATATAACAATAGTATAAGTAATATGTGCACTTAAAAAAGGTATGACAAGAGTGTAATCAACCTGAAAGAATCCAGAAGCTGAAATGTGTACATTTCGAGTTGCTGCAATTGATAACATCAATAAATCTTTTCTAAGTACCACAGACTTTTGATATCTGAAAGTATTTCTGAATAGTTGCGACTTTATTCTTCGCATATTGCGTTTAATACGTTCACAATTAATTATTGCAATCAGCCCAATTGTCTATCAAATGACACATACTTTAAGACTCTAATTAACTATTATTTCAACCAATTACATACTAGATTATAAATAATCCATACTTGTAGTAAATAATATGCAATTCCTCGCTCGCCATTGGCGTATTCATGCTTTATTGATGATAATGTCCATCCTAATCCATTAAGCAATAGGATTACGAACATGAAGACGTAACACCAACCAAATGAATTATTAAACAAATACATTACTTCACAGATCTTATCAAACACAATTGCAACAGTTTTAATTGCATTTGCATCATTGATCAAATGTACATTTTCAAGTAATTCCATCAGTATACGAATCCTCGTGTTAATATTGTCCAGTATGAAGTACATATGAAGTGCAAAGATTGTTATCAAGTATACTTCAACAACATCAAAAATATAATACACATATAAACTCCACCTTTCTTGAAAATAGATCAAGTTGAAATCAACTACATTAAATGGCACGCAAATCAAATGAAATCCCCACATATACTTTGAACTTATCACTGGCTTAACAATTATGTGAAATTTGCTATTAAATGCTCCATCAATTGAATTAAAAAGTTTAAACATTGTTGCATATTTACTCTGCAACCAAGTTTGAGCTGCTCTTGATAATATAATTAAAAACAAAGTCGTTACAACGTTTGAAGCCTGGTCTAAGATTTTACCGTACCAGGATAATGTTGTGTCCACTCGTTTATTCCAATTCGAATAAGCATAAGCTATTACAAGAAGTATTGAAAAGCAATACGATAATTTGTTGTTTCTTTGCAGTTCTTTGGAATCCATCATTTTAGGAGTAAGAGTGAATAACGCGTTTACTCTGTTAACACCCCTTAGGGAATATTCCGAAGCCATCTTGGCATTTAAAGGAGTATTTTACGATTGCTTCGAAATAGTTCTTAGCCTATTGTAAAGTAATATTGATTTAAACTGCAATAAATTATTCAATACAAATTAAAATCTTAATGGCCAACCATTAACATTTGTAATTTCGCTTAGGAGTTCATTAAATTGTAAACTTTAATGTTTCTCAATTATTACCATTGCAAAATATAAATAATTACTAAAACAACAACAACAAATTTTTTATACTTATTGAATTCATACAAATATTTGAATATAATTATCTTATTGTCGGTAATTATTTTTAAAATTCGCGTCTGTTTATCGCTGTTTTTTCTCGCTGAAACGTAGTCTTATAAAACCATCGAGTAATTAACTGTATTACTCTTAAACATGTAAAAAATGTCGTAATTGTTTAATGAAGTCGCTAAAATTCATGAGAAGTCCAATTAGTTACTGTGAAAATACCTAATAGTTGTCCCAATCAACTGAATCATCACTAAATTCCAAAATTATTGGATTACTCATCAGTGTCTTTTACCAAAAAACCCGTGTTCAGTGTTGCTAAATATTCGAATTATTATTATTAAGTCATGACGATGAAAAAGTTGCCTAAGCAACATCTCCAAGAAGCGGCCTCAAGAAGTTGAATAAACGCGAATCGTCAGCCTACACACCAGTTCCGCTTAAGTTCTTTGGACATTACTTAAGACATTCACTTACGACTGCGCATGTGCAGCTCGCATCGTCTTAACATTCAAGCGAAATCGCCGAAGAAATTTCTTCGCGGTGTCAGTGTGGGTATCGCGTTCAGCTGTTCGCGCACTTTGACGACCGCGGCCAACAAACGGTCTTCCTGCTTCCCGATTTCTATAAACAATCATCATTAATTAACACACGAAAACGACCCAACGAACGAACCGCAATCATCATGTACGATGTGCAATTGTAAATACAACGACAACACCTAAAATTTGGCAATGAGCGCAAGAAGTTGCTGAAAAAATGTGCAAACGCAAAGTGATAGTGCAATAATTAACTTAGACAATTAATTAATTCTAAATGGTTTAGATAGAATTTAAATTACTTAGTGTTATTTATTTGACGTCGCTGTGGAGTTATATCAGAGGAAAACTTATCGTAAGTACATAATTTTATTACTTAAAAGTTGATTCTTGCATTTTCCTTCGAGCGCGCTCGACGCGAAACACTTAAGTTTACTTTGCAATGCGCACCAGAGAGACCTGTTAGAACCAAAGACACACTTTCATATTTCGTTGAATGGCTCCGTTAATTTCAAACATGTATAAAGTGATCCACAAAACGTGAATTAATCCCATGCGTTGCGTATTGTTTTAATTGAATTACCTGCTGCTATTTTACGCCAACATCCTGTGACTTTCATGATGCGATGTATACGTGCTTTAAATTCATAAATAACCCCAATAAAAGTCAATTTTATTGTTCAATACAACTCTGTGCGCTTGCACAATGGAAATTTAAAGATTTTACATGAAACCAACAAAACCAGAAAGCGATTGAACTTAAGTAAAGTCACATTTTCTAATAGTTTAGTAATAGTTTAAAAATAGTTTACACACAAAGAATAAAATAATATTCCATTCGTTTAAATGCCAAAGTTTCAAAATAAAAACTAAAGAGCCAACCAGTTTATTTTTAATTTACCTGAGCACCAAATTGCGTTAAAAACAAAGCCTTAAAAGTGATAAAAATCTTAAGAAAAATGGAGTTTGCAAAATGCAGGAAATTTCTCAATGCGACAACTTCATTTCAAGATAAAATCAAATTAATGAAGGCCAATCATGAAAATAAAACATTTCACTTTCAGTTTTTCGATCAAAACGCAGACGCTTTAATACCAAATTGAATTAAAAATTCATATTGTAAGAAACAGGTGTGTTCTTGATGTTTTAAGGTAATCCTGACATTTATCTTTGACAGAATAGTGCCTATAAATAATAAAGCAATAAATAAAACTATTGCTTTGCTTTGCTTTGTAAATGAATCTATGGGAACATCACCTCCATTTTAGTTTATGACTTCTTCGTCTGGTGTTGTCCAGTGCCAGTGCCAGTAGACATTTAATTTTATTAATTATAAACAATAATGTGTACAATCAAGTCAGAAGTAAAATATATTACTTGGTGCATGTTTGAAGGCTGACTGCGTATGCGCGACGCGACGCTTTTTACGTTTTTAAATGTGAAAGGTGATTCTACCACATTGTCCGCCATTCACAATTATTAAACATTCCCTGGCAACAATTACAATACGGCATTAACGTAATTGAAAATGTAATAAACTATACGCTTAATCGAGAGCTAATTTTCCAATAATACTTCATATGCAAATACCTCAACGAAGAGCCATGAGTAATGCGCGCTATTTATAAACAAATTACAACATTGCGTAGTTGTACAGATATTAAGTAACTGTTAACGAAGCTCTCCTGGGCGGTAAAAAAAAAGTTATAATACTTAATGTAGATGGTCATCATTGACACTCAATCTCTTTGTTGTCGCATCGAATGACGAATTTCTGTTTTGCATTCCACGCGTTTGCGTAAGACGCGCGTTCGCGTTGCGCTGATTCTTCTTCTTCTTCAAGTCGCTGTAATTTCCAGAAGAATTGCACAAGAAATATGATACATTCGATTAAAATGTAATGGAATTGTATGACGCTGATGTGCTATGCGTGAAATGCAAGAAGAAGACCTTGAAGGCCTTTCTTGCGCAAGCAGTTGTTCCGGTATTGAGCGCTCGACTATGAAAATTTTGTTAGTGTGGCAATAGAATTCACTGAGAGTGTGAGTAAGCCAAATGCTAAGCCAGCCAGTCGAAATAGTTTTGCTAAAACGTGTTTAGTTTCCCAATGAAACGCAAAAGTGCGAAAGAAATAACAAAGAAAAATGGTTGACATGATTTACAGTTGCGGGAAAATAAACATAAGTACATACAACAAATACCGTTACTCAAACAAGAAAATGCCATTAATTAATGAATTATTCATCTGAGAAAAAAATCGCAAACTATTGACAACTCTAATCGAATTGAATAATGAATACATTGTCGAATGAGAGTAATTAGAGCATAAACTATATAAAAAGTTCAAGAAAAATGCAGTTATATCATAAAAATAGTCAAGTGAACAAATTAGTTGTGCTTCCTTGATTTCGCACTTATTATCAGAGCAAAGACGCTGTAATTGTTACACTCGAAAAACAACTAGTGCAATATATTGTTGCATGCTCTTGCATATTACAGTTGTGTAAATTACAACAAGCTATTAATTATTTACTCATCAGGAGATTGACCACAGCGTATTTGTTCATAAGTTCTACGATGCATAACACTCGTTAATTATCACCATACAAAATAATGAAATGTTAACTTTAACTGAACAATTACACGGTTAAACATGTTTAATCTTTGATAAACATGCATTTACCTTTTAAATAACAAGATAAAATGTAGGTATTTAACATTTGTACATCGAGCACAAATAGAGTAATTACTCGAACGAGACAGAAGATAACTAAAAAATTCATTGGTGTGCTGCAAATCCTAGGATTTGAATGACATTTAAATCAAGTAATTATTCAAGATTCAGCATTGAGGCTTGCGAAATGTTCATGCTGGTAAAAACCTTATTGAGAAATTCACAAGTCATTCAATTGAGGATTCTTGAATCCGTTTGGCTATAGATGGGCTGCTGAAAAGAAGTTAATCACCGATATATATTTTATTGATGATGAGATACAACAGCAGTCGCAAGCACTTCTTCAAGTTCTTCTCGTAAAGCGCGTGCTGGTCGCGGACTCGTGCTGACCTACTTTCACTCTTCGCCTTCTTGCTTCCATTGGCTTCGTTCGCAATTGCTCTTTTATTCTATAAAACATTTTATATGGACTACAAGCAAGTGCTGAATGAAACACCATCTAGAAACAGAGCAAAAAACAGTAAAGAAGATTCTTAGAGATCACAAGGTGTTTTCTGGATTAAAAATCAGTATTACATGTTGTTTCAGATAATTTCTACTTCTTGTAAACTAGGTTTTGATTGTAGATCTAGAACGATGCTCATTAACATTTTCAAATCGCTTTGTCTCTAATTAAAAGTCTAAACGCATTGATTGACAAAGTTTATCACGTTTTGCGCTCGGTCTTGGATTTGAGACATTCTTCGCTAATGAAGCAAAGAGCCAACGTGTTACTATATAAGTGCATTGTGGGCTTATGAATCGATATCGAGCAAGGCGATCGAGCATGAAACATGTCTATCAACTAAAACTGCTTAAGAAATACTCAAGCACCAACGACGACAACGACAACTTGGTGCTGGTAGCGTGTTGGTAGCGCTGCACTTACATCAATTTTCCTTTCACTTTTAGCATTATTTTTATATGTAACTAATGCTGATTACTATTGAACTACTACCACGTATCTAGCCATTAAAAAATAAATTGCGAATGAGGAAAGGCATTTTAACGAATGAGTCAAACGGAATTTAAATTCAATTTTGCTTCAGCTTAAAATGTGAAGGCTTTCATACTAAAATATGATTTAACTGTTTAATTTGCCAAGAAGTGAAGTTAAAGTTAAATTCAATAAGCCATACTTAAGTTATCCATCGGAACTTTTTGCTACATCATGAGTATGATCATTAGAAATGAAAATACATTCAGTAAGGTGACTAACAAGAAAATTGCCAATTGATTATTCCATGCTGCAATCTTTGTTCATGTTCTAACACGTATTTAAAGACTGTAAGAAAGAAGCAAAAACCAGTTTGAATGGCAAACTTAATATCTCCCTAATATGTGCAAATACCTTCCAAAGTTTAAATGTCATTTAATTAGCAACTCGGACTGAGAAGCTGATGAACTTTTGCCAATCGTTTTGCCAATTATAGTTGTTATCTAAAAACAAGCATTCATTAAAATATAATGACCAAACTTTACATAAAAGGCGATACTAAGTTAATTTCTTAAAATTTGATTATTTAATCATCTATTTCATTGATTACTGCTCACCCTAAAGTCACTATTTATAGATTAACTTACGAAACAACTGTTACAAAAATTATTCAAATCAATCGTGGGCTGTAATACTTATGGGCCAATCATTTATTTGTCAATAAAACATGATTTCCATTGGCATAGAAATCAGTTTGAGTTCAGAACTAAAACCGCATTTATGTAACAGAAATTGCAATGAATACGCGCCATAAACACATATGAATAATTCGATATTCGAACGAAACTTGAATTAAGCTAGGAACAAATTGAATCAAGCAAGAATATTTTATGTCATATCGTCTTATTGCACGTGCAACTAAATATCTTATGTATGTATATGGCAAGGTTTTCAATTTGCATTCCATTCCTCTCAACTTTTTCTGAGGTTATTTCTCCGGGCAATAATAATTTTCAACTTTAAAAACTGTATAAAAAGCAATTCGTGTAATGGCTGCAAGAATGTACGGTTGGTTACCAGTTGGTAATACTAAAATGTAATGCTGTTTGATGAAAAACCACTGCATAATAATAATATGAGTCAACACGATACATAATATAAAGTTTGTGCAAATCGTAAACGCGGAATGAAACGGCAGACATTCCCTCATGCGGTATAATCCGACAAACGAATGTATGATTTCAAACGTGTACAACCAGGAGACAAGAAAAGCCTTGAGGACACACCCAAATTAATTATTAATATTCCGCCAGTGTGTGTTCTTGTTATGTTTTTTTTCTTACTTGTGCCGCCTGCATAAATGTATGATTCAAGCGCAAAGAATCAATTTTATTCCGCTTTACAGCAGCAGTCAAGTAGTTTCTTTTACTGATTAACCTTCGATTCCTTTAAAGCATACACAGATGTAGAAAGGTCCATTTGAAAAATGCTACAAGTTAATTGAATTATTGCTGGAATAGCTATTTATTTCGTGAATTTGCTTACCATTCTTTCAGAGCGTAAAGGTGGACAATGGGCACTGTTTAAAGTTGAACAACCTTTTGTAAATGACAGCATTGCCTGCAACAAGAAAAGGAGGAATCAAAAGCGATCTAGAAATTCAACAAAAACTGATCATTGTGGGTAGATATGTAAAGTTCTCAATCGTTACACTAGTTGTAATAAATCGCTATAGTTTTATTGCTTCCTCCGCGATTACTTTGACCATAAAACCGAGGCCAAACTTGGTCTTAGACTAAAAAAATAACCAATTTTGAGTAATTATTAATCTGAAAATATCGTTTCAATTTAGCAAGTAGTTTAGCAACAAATAAGCTTCAAAGTTGAACGACTGATGTCCACGTTCGATTGTCATCTTGAACTTTAAAATTCATTTCCTGAAAATTGCTGGAAGATTAAAGAAAATTAATCACATCATTCGAAAGAGTGTCTAAATCTCAATAAAAATATGTGCAATTTGTTACATCTGAATAATTTATAACATTAGAAATTTAAGTTTAACTTTGTTGTAATTAAACGACGTTTAACACGCATAATTCATATTTTCTCCCTTATCTTATTTCAGGGTTAAATTTGTCCCAAAAGTTATCTTCTTAATTGTTAATCATTTAAGACATAATTATGCGATTGTAAAAAGTCACATTATGTACTTACTTATTTCATATTTAATGATGATTAGGTGCAAAGATATAAATTTTTTTAAACATGCGCATACAATAAGAAAGTAGGCAACGAAGTGAAACATTTTTAAATTGGATTACGACATGCATCTAATTAATGATCAGTGTTCGTTTGCAGCAATGTTGTCTGCATGTGAATGTCGTGACTGGTTTTGTCTCAAATCGCAAACCGAACAACAAAGTGAACCACGCCAAACGCGCACAGAACGCATAAAACTCCTTTGTTAGGCTGAATAATAATAACACGACTTATTAAATGATAAATGAAATCACTTTCGTCTTGCATAAAGGTCTAAAATCAGAGCACCACCCACAAATTGCATTCGATTCCAGCGATCGGTAGAATAACCTATTGTGCAAAATCGTTTCCTGCTACCAACAAAGGCGTGTCGTGAACATAAATTATTACATTAATTTTTATAACAAATTCAAAGCTATCCGCTATTGTTATAGTAAAATAAAATGTAATTTAGTGCAATACTTGTTGTGTGTTCTCTTTGCAACAACTTTCTACTTTTTGTTTCTAAAAGAAGAAACAATACTTTCAAAAACGTCCAGTAATTTTTTAATTATGATGAATGAATGTAAAAAGTTGAGAGATGTATTTCCGTTAATTTATAATTTTGCTTCGTTTTATATTTTGTACGAGTTTTCTTTGCAATTATTCTGCTTTTACTTCACCAATAACAACAACAACAACAACTTAGAACATTTACGCGTCGTACAAGTCAAGCAAATCCACGTTTCCTACAAACTTTCACCGCATTTCAAGCTGCCATTCGTAGTTCGTAGTTAGCTACGTCTTCGCGGCTGTTATATTAGAAATTTTAATAGAGACAAAAACGACGTAAAGAAGCTGCAAAAAGAAATATGAATTCCGGCCGGTTTTCTCGGTAAAAATCCAGTTGGATGCTTTTCATCATCGTTCGCCACGGATCTGTAGCGAATTGTGATCAGTTTCTAATCGATGTCGATTAGCTGAGAGAAAATCCAATTTTCCAAATTACCTTCTCGCTCTTGCCATGCATGATTTCTAAGGCTTTTGCTCATGATTAATGTTCGTTAACTGACAGTTTTTCCCACACGATTCGCATTAATTCTTCGCAATGAGCATTAAGATGGAATTTCAATTGTGGTGCTCTTGAATTCTCCATTTATAAACTAAGTTTGGCTTGAAACAAAGATGACCTTTATATTATGATTCTTTTCACGCAATTTTCACATCATAAACGTTCACAATAAATTTAAATTTCCGAAATTGCATTGTTAATTAATATTCAGATCCTATTTGCATTTAAATTACGTTTTGTTGCTTTGTTCCTCCTTCCAAAATTTGAATTTACTCAAGCTAGATATTTCCGGATATTAATTGAGCTTAAATTATCATTTAAGTAACTAACTCTTAGGCAATTTTTCCTCAAGATTTGTCACTTAGTTGACGTGATATTTGGAGTTTGTTTCGTAAGAATGTTTAATTTTTAATGAAACAAAGTTATTAATTTACAGGTAATAAATTTATAGGTAGTTTCATAATTATTTCGAGGCAATGAAGCAACGTAGGTAATAATTTCTCAATTAGCTGTAATTAACACAATTCGCAATTGAAGTGTAAGTACGCACAATGCCGTTTCGTGCAGTTCTTCGAGTGCAACAAATTAAATTATGCGCTTCCACGGAATGCATTGTAGCAAAAGAGTATGAAGGAGAAGATGAAGAAGAAGAAGATGCTTTCACATATATTTATTCAGTGCATCATGTCGTGTGCAATACACACAGTCGTTGCACTTTGCTTACATAACGTAGGTATTCATTATTTATTAGAAATTTAGACAATCATTAATTAAGTGCATGCACTTGCTGCATCACTCTACGGAATTTTGAATGCACATCAGTACCTATTTGCATCATCGTTCTCTCATTAAGCCAACCTAATTATTATCGTTAATTAACTTTTACGATTACTTCCATCGCGGTTTTAATTGATTTTCAATTGTTTTCTTAATCATTACTCTAATGAAATGTACGCATATTCAAAGAGCGCTTAGTAATAATTTAAATAATTATGCATGTATGAAATTTGAAGTTTATGTTCTCACGGTTGGTGACTGTTTGAAAAAGATCGTTGAAAAGACAAAGCAGTCAAAGACTAAGAGCAACGATAAGGTAATAATTAACGTTTAAAGAAATAGCATGACAATTTCGACATTTGTTGATTTCATGATTTTCAGTGCTTGTTCTTGTGTTGTTTGTCGCTGAGAGAGTTTTTGCATTGTTACAGTTTCTTCATCTTCGTTTGTAAGATTATCATCCATCGAATAAAGAGGCTGCCATTTCTTGCGAGACAATGGCGAACACCGGCTTGCGAAATGATAGCGACGACAATTTCTCCGACGACGAGAGCGTCCCTTTAACTCAAGATATTTACGGCGGCAGGTGAGTCATTAAACTGTCTAAAAAAACCGCTTGAAACGCAACCAAAAATTAAAATTGGAAATTCCACGTGAATTTACAACAGCAAATAAGCAAATTGCCTACGTTTAGTTCAAGTTAATCACGGCGAAATTGCGTTTTAATGGCATGAATTTATCGAAGACGTAAAAGGCTGGCGTTAAACGACAATAAAATTTCAACTTGCAAATTTTTAATGGCAAAGAAGAAAACGTAGAGAAGTGTGCATCGGAGTCGAGTTGAAAGCTGATCTTTTAAGAGAGATGGTAAAAAGATAACTTGTAAAAGTCACAATGGAATTCAATTTGAGCGTTTGTTTATTTGCACTTGAGGCAAAGATCTGCGAGGCGACTGTTTTAATGCTTGTATTTTATTCTTTGCTATTATACTATAGCAAAGCAAAGCAAAGCCCACCTTAGTAATTTTTTCGTTTTCTTCGTCTTATTTCACGCTCGGCTTTGCATTTGGCGAGTTGGCTGAACTGCAAGGTCGTTTAACTAAACATGTTCGTTTCCTTTCTTTTTTCTTCGATGTGCGCTAAAGCCAATGAATAATTGCTTTCCCTTTAATTTGCCAAACAATAAATTGTTGATGTGTCAAGTGATGAGAGATTGGTGATTAGAATAGTGTGTCTTATTGCTCACGTATATAAATTCAAAATACAAAATCGTGCTTAAGACAAAGGCACTTTGTTTGATTGCGTTGTTGTTGTTGTTGTTGTAATAATAAACGGTCAGAATGTAAGGTAATAAGTGAACGGTCAACTTTCTAAAGATTATTATCCATTTAAACGTTATAGAATCATATGAATTATTATGTTTCGTAAAGGTTCGTTGGGTTTTCAAAAATACGTATGCATTCCAAACTATTAGAGCATATTTTGCACACAAAAAAATTAACGATTACTTAACATTGTTTCAAAATTATTGTAGGTGTAGGAGAAATTTGTAAGAATGCAAGATTATGAAGATTGTTGGAAGACTCTGTAGATTTAACGTTGTTCTTGATTTTTAAAAGTTAAATGCGATACGCTTTATTGACATGTAGGGCCATTGAAAATTCAAGTCACATCCGTGTTGCAATGAAACGCGCTAAATTAAACAATAATTAACTTTTAAGCTGTCTGTTTCGATTCGTTTCGTTTCATTTCTATTCTATTCTTGAATACTCCTTGGAAACAAAACTCAAACGACATGTTGCAATCTAAACTACACTTGGATATGAACGCATATGTAAATAAGTACATATATTTTATTGTACAAGAGTACTGTTGAATTGAAAAGCAAAAAATGTAGATTACCTTGGCATTTCCTTCAAATCTTTATTACATACTACACGTATTACTAATACGTTTTGTATTGCTTTGATATTATAGTTCAATCATATATAAGTAACAGTGCTTACTAAAGTAATCGCAGAATAATTAGAGTAATTTTGGAACGCAATAGTTGAACAAGTTGACTTAAGAACAGACGTAATAAGAAATCCCATTCAAGGGTACTCACCCCTTAAATATTCTCGTTGATAGTCTCAGAATTGCCATTAGGAAAATAGCAGCCATTAAAATGGTATTAGATATTCAGCAATTTGATTTACCATTACGACTCTTTTGAGCCACAAGCATGAAAGGGGGTACCTCCTGCCCTCCAGCTTTAGATGTAGTAGTGTTATAACCATTATTTATTTCCTTATTATCTGGAATTAAATTCTTTTCTCAATTTCATGAATATTTAAGTCTCCTCGTTAAATATTTATGTTCTTTATGTCAACTTTTAATTTTTCTCCTCGTCTTTGAGGAATTGGTGTTTACCAGTTGACTTAAAGTTGTATTGACCTTTGGCAAATACTTCATGGTTTTCTTTCTTAGAGCTTCTTCTGCGACTTGATACCAGATAGCCTTGAATATGGCATCCTAACGCCCTTGATAGCACAACTCCTGCATTGAGCGCCAAAAAGAAGTAAAGAAGTCTTAAAAACGCTTGATCGGACAGCGCCAACACCCTCAATAGCTTTTTGCATTCTATACGTGCCTTCTAAGTGCGCAAGAAATGCTACTCGATGCTTTACTGCGCAAACAGCATTCCGTTATTTTTTATCTTCATAAAGATATCATAAATACAAGTTTCACTCGACAAAGTTGCGAATTAGTTTTGCACAGTCGATCTAAAAGTAATAAGTATTAAAATTATTACAACTTATAGTATGAAATGAAGGTATCTACACTTAACTTATTTCTCAATTGTTTAATGGCGTGTAATTAGCCATTATACGCGCGTAAAATGAAAAATTATAAAAGCAATGTCATTGAATTCGCTGCGTTTGGATTGGCGCAGTGCAATGTATGAATGAATGGGTATTTAGACATTTGGCACCCACGACAACGATGTATTTATTTATCGCTAACGCTTTTCACCTAAGTAATTGTTAATTGCTCTGTGCGCGCAAAGCGTCCGTAATTGCGCGAGGTCGTTTGTACACCCAAACGTCGCCAAAACTTAATGATGCTACCTTGAGATGGCTACTAACAATAGAAGATACAACAATATATGCATCTTTGTATCTAAATTGTTTATAACAAATTATTTACTTACACTTTCCTTAACCTTTTTTTTGAATATGCGCAACTTGGAAAAGATGAGTCAAGTTAATTAATGATTTGTTACAGCACGAGAACCGTGCAAGAAACAAAAGGATGGGACGTTTTCCGAGATCCACCAACGAAGGTGGATTCGGGATCGATGGCGAACCAGAAATGTCTGGAATTGACTGTGCGCATCTTCAAAGTGATCGCTTACCTTGTCACATTTGTGATCGTTCTGGGATCGGGTGTGATCTCGAAAGGGACGTTACTTTTTATGACATCGCAATTGAGCGCTGATAAAGTCACCACGTACTGCAACCATGACCTCGGACGTGATAAGCAGTTTGTCGTTAAACTGCCGCAGGAAGAACGCGTCGCCTGGATGTGGTGTCTTGTGTTTGCGTTCTGGGTGCCACAATTGGGCACACTTTTTCGTTCCTCACGTATGTGCGTCTTCAAATCGTGGAAGAAACCTTCGTTTGCGCAATTCCTCATCGTTTTCGTGTGCGAGAGTGCACATACTGTTGGCTTAGCGCTGCTAGTCTTCTACATCCTTCCCGATCTGGATGTCATCAAGGGCGCTATGCTCACCAACTGTGTGTGTTTCATCCCTGGAGTACTCGGGCTACTTTCGCGCAGCAACAAGGAGTCGAAGCGCTTCATTAAAGTGATTGTTGATCTCGTCGCTATCGCAGCTCAAGCAACCGGATTCGTAGTGTGGCCAATAGTGGAACAAAAACCGGAAATGTGGCTAATTCCAGTAGCCATCTTTCTAACATCGGTTGGATGGTGGGAGAATTACATTTCGAAGAATTCACCAATTCCATTCATCAAACGCCTAGGAAAATTAAAGGAGGAATTTGAAATTTGTAGATATTTCACTTACATGTTTATTTCCATCTGGAAATGCATGCTGTTCTTAATCGCATTCGTTGTGGTCACGTTCTTCCGGTATGGCGAAGCTGGTTTCGTGTTTTCCGACTTCTCTGCTGGATTTGGCGCTCATAAGATAACAGTTCTTGAAATTAAACCGACTTTGGGAGGAACATCACTTCCGGATATTACGGAATTTATCCCAACTGGAGATGACACAACAATTCCTGCTAATGATATGTCAGCTGTTCATGTTCTTCTCATAAATATCCTTGCCACGTATTTGTGTTACATTTTCGGGAAATTCGCTTGCAAGATTATGATACAAGGATTTTCCTATGCATTCCCTGTCAATCTAACTATCCCGGTGTCGATTTCCTTGCTCATCACTGCCTGTGGACTTCGTAATGATGATCCTTGCTTCTTCAATGACACTATTCCTGGCTATCTGTTCTTCCAAAGTCCTCCTGTGTACTTCTTTAATGATTTTATCACGCATCAACATGCGTGGGTTTGGATGCTGTGGCTTTTATCACAAACCTGGATCACGTTGCATATTTGGACCCCGAAATGTGAACGTCTTGCACGTACTGAGAAACTTTACGTGTCTCCAATGTATGATGGATTACTGATTGATCAGAGTATGGGGATGAATAGACGCAGAGATGATGAAGCTGATGTTAAAACTGAAGAATTGGATGAGATCCAGAAAGAAAAAGGTGATGAATACTATGAGACAATTTCAAATCATACTGACGGATCTACACCGAAAACTGTGAAGAATTCTGATCATATCACGAGGATTTATGCTTGTGCGACAATGTGGCACGAGAATAAAGAAGAGATGATTGAGTTCTTGAAAAGTATTCTGCGTTTGGATGAAGATCAATCTGCAAGACGCGTGGCACAGAAATATCTCCGTGTTGTTGATCCAGATTACTACGAATTTGAAAGTAAGTACCTAAAATTAAATAGATATTAAGAGCAGTTTGATAATTAATCATTTGACTTGTTTAGCTCACATTTTCTTTGATGATGCCTTTGAAATTTCGGATCATAACGATGACGATACGCAAGTTAATCGTTTCGTTAAACTCCTTGTTTCAACAATCGACGAAGCTGCTTCAGACGTGCATCAAACACATATTCGCATGCGGCCACCGAAGAAAATACCAACTCCTTATGGTGGGCGGTTAATCTGGACCCTCCCTGGCAAAACCAAGATGATTGCGCATCTTAAAGATAAAATGAAGATTCGTCATCGTAAGCGCTGGTCGCAAGTCATGTACATGTATTATCTCTTGGGTCATCGTCTTATGGAACTACCAATTTCAGTTGACCGCAAGGCTGTAATTGCTGAGAACACTTACTTGTTAACTTTAGACGGCGATATCGATTTCCAACCGTCCGCAGTGACTTTACTGATTGATTTAATGAAGAAGAATAAAAACTTGGGAGCAGCATGCGGACGGATTCATCCTGTTGGCTCAGGTCCAATGGTGTGGTATCAAATGTTTGAATATGCTATTGGTCATTGGCTGCAAAAGGCAACTGAGCATATGATTGGCTGCGTACTTTGTAGTCCTGGATGTTTTTCACTCTTCAGAGGTAAAGCATTGATGGACGACAACGTAATGAAGAAATACACGACGCGTTCAGATGAAGCCAGACATTACGTGCAGTACGATCAGGGAGAAGATCGTTGGTTGTGTACTTTGTTATTGCAACGAGGATATCGTGTAGAATATTCAGCTGCTTCTGATGCTTATACTCATGCTCCCGAAGGATTCAACGAGTTTTACAACCAACGTCGTCGATGGGTACCGTCAACCATTGCTAACATTATGGACTTGCTCGTGGATTACAAGAAAACCATCAAAATCAACGATAACATTTCCATGCCATACATCGGCTATCAAATTCTACTTATGGGTGGTACCATCCTTGGTCCAGGAACCATATTCCTTATGTTGGTCGGTGCCTTCGTGGCTGCTTTTCAAATTGACAATTGGACAAGTTTCTATTACAATATCATCCCGATTTTCTTCTTTATGTTGGTGTGCTTCACATGCAAATCCAACATTCAATTACTCTTTGCACAAATTCTCTCTACCGGTTACGCATTGATTATGATGGCTGTCATTGTTGGAACGGCACTGCAGCTGCGTGAGGACGGAATTGGTTCACCATCGGCCATTTTCCTTATAGCGATGACATCCTCATTCTTTATAGCCGCGTGTTTGCATCCGCAAGAATTCTGGTGCATCGTGCCAGGCATCATTTATTTGCTTTCGATTCCATCTATGTACCTCTTGTTGATTTTGTATTCAATCATCAATTTAAACGTGGTCTCGTGGGGTACTCGTGAAGTGGCTGTTAAGAAGACAAAGAAAGAACTGGAACAAGAGCGCAAAGAGGCCGAAGAGGCTAAAAAGAAAGCAAAACATAAATCACTCTTGGGATTCCTGCAAGGAGGCGGTACGAGTGAAGACGATGAAGGCAGTATTGAATTATCCGTTGCTGGTTTGTTCAAATTCATGCTTTGCACACATCAGAAGAGCGGCGATGAGAAAGCGCAACTAATTCATATTGCTGATACGCTGGATGGTTTGACACGACGTTTGGATCATATTGAAAAGTACGTTGTTCACTTCTTTTTACAATTAATTAAGGTGGAATACTATAATTTCTCTTTTTGTTTACATAGGGTGGTTGACCCTCAAGGACACGCATCGAGACGTCGCAGCATGTCGGCTTCTTCTCGCGGGGACCACCACTTGAGCGCAGTAGCCGAAGACCCAACTGAGGAATCATCCGATAGTGATTCAGAAACAATGTCAACTGTACCGCAGAATAAGCGTGATGATCTCATTAATCCTTATTGGATTGAGGATCCTGATCTCCGAAAGGGCGAAGTGGAGTTCCTGAGCTCCAATGAGATATCCTTCTGGAAGGATCTCCTTGACAAGTATCTCTACCCAATTGACGAAAACAAAGAAGAAAAGGTATTCTAAGTCCAATTATATCTTCAGTGATCTAATTGTCGTTGTATTTTTCCAGGCACGTATTGCGTCGGATCTTAAAGAGCTCAGAGATCAAGCTGTATTTGCGTTCTTTATGATGAATGCTATATTTGTCTTGATTGTCTTCCTCCTCACACTCAAAAAGGACTATCTGCACATTAAATGGCCATTTGGCATCAAGACAAATATAACATACGACGAAAGTACACAAGAGGTAATTGTTTTAAGGGTTCACATGATTCTAAACAATGAATAATAACATATTAGTGTTTACAGCCCAGTTTCGTAGGTTTTAAGTTGTCATTTTTGTACAGAGATCCCAGGATGGAATCATGTGTCCCTATCAGTTCAGTGTTGTGCTAATGATTTTATAATTACAGGCAAGAATCGCGCGCGAACTTATTGAGTTGCGCAATAAATCGGTATTTGCATTCTTCATGTTCAATGCACTCTTTGTATTGGTCGTGTTTCTGCTGCAACTTAATAAGGATCAAATCCATGTTAAGTGGCCGCTCGGGATACGCACCAACATAACGTACATTGAGGAAACGTCAGAGGTATTTACAGGCGATGAACAAAACAAAATCAAATCCAAAAAATACAAGCAAACAAAAACAATTTGGTGGGAGCTGAATTACTACACTCTCTGGACTTGTGTGTTGTGTACTAATCGATTGTAAAACTCTGTAAAACAACACGGATGTTGGTTCTTGTATATGTTTGTGTTCACCCAAAAAAACATCACAGGAGATTTGTTCACCATATACATATCATGCAAATTCATCACATTTATCATGTAAATTTATTGCTGAATACGCCACGAGTATTTCATAAAAATGCTTAGTCATTCTATGCCATAATGCATAATTCAAATAATAACTCGAAAGGTTATTTGAGCAATAAATTTGCAACCGTAAATAATACACCAACAGGGATGAAATGCCAATTGGAACACTTAATGTGTTAAGAAGGCTCTTAAGTAACGCAAATCACACGTTGTGGTACTTTGTGGTACTAACACAGAAAGAAACTGAACATTTAATTGCATCTCATAAATCATTTACATCATCATCATCATGAAATGAAATGAAAATTTTTGTGTTTTTTAAATCACAACCACCAAATTTGAATAATTTTTTCTTCAATTGGCAGCTCACTTGACCTCCAAGCACAATGGCAATTGATGATGATACTTCCACGTGAATTAATATGCTGATGATGAGCATAAATATTTGTTTGATGTTTCTTTTTGTTATAAAACAAACCAAATGTGTATAATACTTATTTTCTCTTAATTTTGTGTGTTGGGTTTAAATGTTGCACTGCATATTATAACAAGTACCATAGTAGTCTGGCAAACGGAAAACTAATTGAAATATTTTTATAGGTTCATATCACCAAGGAATATCTGCAATTGGAACCGATTGGTTTGGTATTTGTGTTCTTCTTTGCGTTGATTTTGGTCATCCAGTTCACTGCTATGTTGTTCCATCGTTTCGGTACTTTAGCGCATATTTTAGCATCAACTGATTTGAACTTTGGATGTTCAAAGAAGGTAATTACGATGTAATTACATGATTACCAGGGTTTTCAATTGTTTTGCTTGTATTCTAGACTGATGAATTATCTCCAAATGCACTGATAGATCAGAAAGCAGTGGAGATTGTTAAACAATTGCAACGTCTTCAAGGAATTGACGATGGCGATTATGAAAATGATTCTGGTTCAGGTCCTGATCGTATTGGACGGCGGAAAACTATTCATAACTTGGAACGCGCTGCTCAAAGAAAGAGGCAAATTGGTACACTTGATGTTGCTTTCAAGAAACGCTTTGCCAAGTTGAATGCAAATCCGGAAGGAGGTGTGTTATTTTGTTAAGAGTAGTTATTGATCATTTATTGACGTTTTGTTTTTAGGTACTCCCATTCTTAGCCGTCGTATGACTATGGGTAAAGAAACAATGAAAGCACTTGAAGTGCGCGTTAATTCTGTGATGGCTGAAAGGCGCAAATCACATATGCAGACTTTGGGCGCGAAAAACGAGTATGGTAATAACAATGTTATCAGGAATCATCGAAATAGCACTGCAAGTATACCGATAAAAGACGTATTTGAGAATGGTCAAGTAAATAAGGCTTACGAAGAAGAGACTTATGGCAGTAGAACTTCGTTGCCAATGCATCCGCGCAACACAGTCAATTGGAAAGGTAGTTTAAGTAGAATGTAACAAAGTTTCAAAACAATTCCAACAGGCATGGACTATGATTATATTTAAGAAACATCGACTTTTATCGTAAGAAGACATTTTGATACTACCTGACAATTCTATAGTTAAAATTATTATTAGTTTTTAAGAAAGACTTGATTTGTATATAAGCTCAACTATATTAATAATAATAATAGTAATTATGAAAATTCGAATAATAAAAGTTTTCAAACTTTTGAATTTCTCAAACTTTTAATATGATAGGCAACCCACAATTAGTTTCCGGTCGTTAACACATAACCTGTGCTTCAGTTTATTAAGTGGAATTAGTATTAATTGTATGAACAAAGAACTCATTCACTTCGCCATGAATTCCAAACTCTTAATCCTATCTATTTTATTCATTAGTGCATCAAGTGATCAACCTAGTAGTTATAATTTCCAAGTGTTTGGACCAGGATTAGATCCAGTAAATATTGTACATCCAGCAAGATATTTTACTATTAAGTCTGATTTAAAACAAAGGTTTGTTCAACACTATAATTTTGAATATTGTGTGTTTAATAGTTTATTGATCTTGTAGAAATTTAGATAATGAAGTAAAGCTAGCATTCATAGCAAAGGGCAATGCAGTTGATCAAAACAGACCATGTAGGATATCACACAATCTCCTTGATAGAAAAGATGGATCTTATTTTGCAAGATACAAATTATATGAATCTTGCACTAATTTGCAATTAGAGATTACACTTAATGGCACACATGTTGCTAATTCACCCTACAAGTACTCTGATGCAATTATATTGCCTGAAACTTGTTATTGCCCCAAACAGAATACAATTACAAAATGGTTAAACATTAATAAGTGTGGAAACACTCCTGAACAAATAGAAATGGACCTACAATACTTTAATAATATTAATTGGAATGAATTGAGGACCAAAGTAATTAGTTAATTAACTAAACACAACACTCTGTTATTAATTTTGGTTGCAGGTGATTGATAGATTTAATAAACCTGAGGCAATAAGTATTTGCCACTATAACATAAAAAATAATGTGATATGGCGAAAATGCTATGGAAAGCATGTAGGCTTTAAAGTATTTATGGATAATATTTTGCTCTCTTTGACAAGAAAGATGATATTGCCTGACATGGAATTTTTTGCCAACTTAGGAGATTGGCCCTTGGTTAAAGAGAATGCTGTGCCAGTATTTTCATGGTGTGGAAGTGAAGATACTTATGATATTGTTATGCCTACCTATGATCTTACAGAATCAACACTAGAAAATATGGGAAGGTAAATTTTAATTAATTGCAATTTTACTATTCTAGTATTGTACAATTTTGCAGGGTCACTTTAGACATGTTATCAATTCAAAGCAATACCGATTTTGCTTGGGAGGAGCGCATTGAGAAAGCATTTTGGCGTGGAAGAGATTCAAATGTTGTCCGCTTAAAGCTAATGGATATTGCACGAAGCAATCCTGATTTGTTTAATGTTTCCATGACAAATTTCTTCTTCTATCGGGATAAACAAGATACATACGGACCGAAGACACCGCATGTGTCTTTCTACAAGTTTTTTGATGTATGGCCTCATGACCTAATTGAAATGATTACAGTTTAATGTGGTTTTGTTACAGTATAAATATCAAATATGCATTGATGGAACCGTTGCTGCTTATCGCTTTCCGTATTTGCTGGGAGGCGGCTCGCTAGTTTTAAAACAGAGTTCTAAATACTATGAGCATTTTTATCATCTACTCAAACCCGACGTTCATTACATTTCCTTAGATCGTGAACTTGATGACCTGCTATCTAATATTAATTGGGCACTGAATAATGACGAGGAAGCAAAACAGATTGGCAAAAATGCGCAAGAGTTTGCCAACAATAATCTTCTTCCTCGTGATATATTTTGTTATCATGCACACTTGTTTAATGAATACAGCAAGTTATTAGCAAGTGAGTCGGTGCAAACGGATGATATGGAGGAAGTAGTACAACCAAAAGAATCTCAAAACTGCCATTGCTATTATTCAAATGATAAGGACGAGCTTTAAGCACGTTTCGTTTTTAAAATAAATAATCTAATTCATGTTTCTTTTGCGTATACTTAGACATGATTAAACCAATTGATAACTAGCAGTTACACTTAGTTATCAAAATTAGAATTTAGTCTTCAGAGTCATAGAGATTCTAAAAACGTATCTATGGAACGGAACAATTGAGGTGATATTAGCTATTTCTAGTAAACGCAGTGTGCCTGTGGGGCATTAGTAAACAAATTTGTTTTGGTAAATATCCAAACAATACCACAGTTATTTCTTCTAATTAAAGTTGTGTCAATGGACAGTAAGGACATTCATAATACAGAACAATCTAACGCTTCCGATAGTGGTACTCAACCCAATACATCTTCAGTACAAGAGAGCACATCTGCAGTGCATAATATTAATTTAAACAATCAAAATGAGGTACAGCAACAAAATTTAAAGAATTTAGTGATGACATGCAACGGCGAGCAGTCAATCCGCTTGGGAAACCTACTTAAAAACATTTCCTCAAAATTTAAGTTTGGCTGTTCAAATTTTAATTACATCAAACCGGAGACCTTTCCTAATCTGGTTTTGTACCATGAAGCAGATCCCAATTGCGCTCAAGATAATCCTTTGAAATCTGATAAAGATGTTCAATGTTTCACCTTATTGAATAAGCAAAAGATACACATATTTAAACCACGCAATTCTATTTATATCAATAATTCTGTAACGGCTCCGACTAATCGATCCCCCGCACGTGAACAAATGACAAAGAATAATGAGAATGCGCAAGAAATCTTAACGCAAACTACAACAACTGTAAGTTGTTCCGATAATAATTTGAATGTTACTACTGGTTCATCAAGAACTACCATTAATGAAGAAAAAGTTAAGCATAATGAGGATGACGTTCTTTTTGTTAAAGAATATAAATGTCAATCACCGCCAACTAAGCGTAGAAAAGTCGCAATTCCCGAAACTATACCGAGACGCAATCCTAAACGTCAAGTTCAAATTCAAAAATTGTCCTACAAGAAAGCAGGAAAACTCGGTCATTCTACATGTTGCGAAACTAGAAGTGCATCAGCAACATCTCCGGTAAGATTTTATTTGCTACTAATATAATCTAATTCATTCATTAATATATATTTTTATTTACTAGGGTACAAGTGCAACCACTAGAAAGTCTGTGCGTGGAACTGGTGCGATTTTCAGCCCGCCTGCGGCACTGAAACCATCAGATTATAAGGAATGGCCTGTAAATGGCATGCATGAAATGCCGAGATTTAATGAAATCAGCAAAGAGATTGAGAAACTTTCAATAGAAGTGAAGCAGACCAAAGAACCGGATACGCGCGCGTCTAAGAAGCGTCTTTGTGGAAGTCCGTTGTCTCGTCGTCGAAGGAGCAAGCAAAAAAAGACGGACACGAAGAGTTTTGCTGCAATGGCACATCATAATCTTCACTATGTTATGTCATACGTAGATAGCGTTAAAGAGTATAACAAGATAATTGGCAATGTTAGTAGTCCGCCACGTCTGCAGAACAATGTGCTTAAAGCAGGCAGCATATTATCGGATGCGTGCATTTTATACTGTGTGGCCAATGATGTACCTGAATCAGACCTGGTAAACTATTTAAATTCTGTAACAGCCAAGTCTAGTACTTCAGAATTTACTACTTGTGTTGTTGAGGGCTGCGATTCCAACATTATGGATGATTAGTTTCAACGAGTTAATCGTTAAACATTTTTTATCTTACCTTTTACTGTTATTGTAATGTTTAAGTAATAGTTGTACTGTTTCCATCGATTTGTCTTAACTGTGGTGGGCTTTTGTGAACCCGCGCAATTACCAATCCTTCTGTATTAATGCCACACCATATAAAAAACAAACAACAAATAAAGATGAAAATGTATAAGCAGAATATTGCCATAATGGCTAGCTGATGGCGTCAATCAGACTCACTAGTCGAAGCACTACTTGACGGAACAACCTTTTTAATTTTCTTCTTCTTGACGATTTTGGTTTCAAGCTCAGTCGAAGCTTCAGTATCATCGTCCGAATAAGTTGTCTCGGAACGTTTTAGTTTCTTAGGTGCATGTTTTGTTTTTGCTTTTGCCTTTTCAAGAAGTGCTTCTTTCTTGTGGTGTTTCTTTGCGCTCGCATGTGAACTGGCAGTTGAGTAGCCAGTATCCTTTTTAGAATGTTGTTTCAAGTGCTTCTTGGGCTTTGGTAACTCTTCTGAAAAGTCATCCAGATCGCTATTACTGTTACTTGGAGTTGGTGGACTTTTATGTCTAGGTTTCTTGGCTTTGTGTTCTTTCCTTGCCGATTTCTCGTGTTTCTTTGATGCTTTAGGTGTCTTGCGATAGTCTGCATACATATCTCCTTTGGAGATAATTGAGATATCGGTTAATTCAAAATCTTGTGTGCGTTTCTTTGGCTTTTTGTTCTCGCTGTGTACAACATATAATCGATAGAGTTGTAGTAGAATAACGAGAGTATTCTTGCATGTAAAGAAGACGTTCATATATGATATTATGTTAAAGTGAGTTATAATTAACAAGCGAAACACTAGAAATGGCGCATCTTGAAGGGTAATGTTTAATGCGATGCCCCAAACATCAATGCTGCAACAGCAGCTTGTAGTACTAAAACAAAGTTGTTTTTAAATATCATAGATAAATTTAGATTAAGGCAATCTACGTTTTAGTGGCAGCCTTAGTTGCGCTCAATCGAGATTTGCGCGCTTTTGTTGCGGTGAGTACAACAGTGAATTGCATTAAACTCCAAGACCAAATGGCAAGTGTGAGAAGAACTAATATCGGTTCAGATGCAATTTTATCATCTTTGAAGGAATCAAAGAACTCAATTATATCTGCTGCTGTTCCTATATAAACCAGCAAGAGTTGGCTAAGTTGATCTCGAGTCAAGTCACCTTTTGGTAACATCCATCTTCCAATGATTAAAATCAACATGAGAAATTGTTCAATCAGAGTTATCCAAGTCTCAGTACTGAGTGAAATCTCTGGTAATTTTATTTCCACCTAAAAGATATAAATATTTCATAAGGATTTTATGTAATACAGGGCATTTGGAATACTTACACCAATCAAATTGTTCAAATCTTTGAGATTATTTGCGGTTGCCGTTAAGTTAAAAGTTTCTTCCTTAATTTTTAATCTGCGATCAACTTTATCCAGTTCAAGTAACCAAATCGCAGGCACGATACTTGCCAAATATAAAAATACTGATGGACAGAACCTGTTTAAACATTAAATAGTATTAGTAACAATAACTTTCATTATCATTCTTTTAAAGTAGCATTTTCAATGGTACTTTTTAGTTGTAAAAAATGTTAAAGTTTTTTATTAAACCTTTTTATAAATTAAGTGTAACATTTTGATTAATGTCATCAAAATACTACGCAAGCAAGTAATTTTCTGAATGCGAGGATAATATGCAGGTGATCCTTAGTCATTTCCCTTTGGCCAATTGACCTTGTTTGAAGGGAGAGACGCATGTTTGCTGAGGGCGAGCGCAATACAATGTTATATTAATATAATTGCAGAGATCACATATCACAAAGTTCAAATGGTATCTAACGTATTACTTCTGATGTTTTCTAACATTAAACGCGTTTTAATGCAAAATGAAAAGAGCGTTAATGTGTTTTTCAATATTTATGTAAGAACGCACTTATTTGTACTCCCGGTAGAAATACATTTCAGATTTATTATCATTATAATATGGATAGAAAGCGCAGGAAATTGAGTGACAAATTGATCATTTGAATCAAATTTATGTGCTTCACTAAACCTATTTTTAAACGCAAAAAGCAAATAAAATATGAATTTGTCGAAAACAAAAACAACAACAAATTAAAGTTAAAGACAAATATTCTAAATTTTAAGGCAACTAACATAAAAACATAAAAATGTTAAACAATTGTACATACCATTTCCATTCCTGATTTTCTTTAATTGTTAATGTAAAAACTGCTTCGAAAAATAACAACAATATCGGCGAACTTAAGTACCAGTAAAACGAATTGCTTTTGAAGATTGTAACTTGCCATATTGCTAAAAAGCCATGTGCAGCAAATACTAAACGTGTAATGATTGCTTTAATTGTTGCTATAAATTTAGCCATGGTTTTATTATTTATTTTGAACTGATAACTCAAGAAAGTTTGACTAAGTTGTTAAAGTTATTCCAAATTGCATGCGCACTTTTTGTTAATTGCATTTTGCAAACAATATACTAAAATGTATTAATAACTAGCTCGGCGTATAGTATTCGCACTACTACGAAGAGGTTTAATATTAAAATTCATCCCTTATTAGGTGGCGGCGAGAAATATATGCGCGGTAACGGCTGGCAATGGCAAAGATTAGGAGTTGTTAGGCAACCTTTTAAACCTCTTTCAAGTGGGTTTGCCTCCGATGGTATAGTCGTGCGTGGTCGGGCGACTACATATTTACCGCCATTATGAGACGCCATTGCTCCAAGTTAGTTTACAATCGTTGTTTTCATTTGTGAATAATGAGTGCAGTTATTTAATTAACTGTAGTTGCAGTGTTGATTGGTGTTGATATAGTTAAGTGCTAAATTGCTGAGTGATTGTACGTATATTTCGTTTGGTGTTTTATTCAGTGCAACATTGTGCAGCCAATTATTTTTATTGTAGTCAACAAAACAGCATCATGCATCGTAGGGGCGGCAAACGCATCCGTATGGATGAACCACCTCCAGAATATGAAAGTCCTATGACGCCTGCAGTAAATGATCAAGACCAGTACCAGAATTATGGCTATACAGGCAATGATTACAATAATGATCAAGCAAACTCATCTTCTGATGGTATGTTTGAATCACCACCAACACCAGGCTTAAGGCGTGTAACACGTTCAAAAGCTCGTGGAGGAGCACAGCCACCCCCAGTTGTGAGAGCAGCAAGTCCAACAAGCACAACAAATACTGTAAGCACCCCAGCACCAACCAGAGGCAGGCCTCGTGGAAGGCCACCAGGTAGAAAGAATCATCAACCACTAGAAACATTTCATCATTTGGATGATGATACATCTCTTTACATAATTATCAAAAACTGTAAGGCTTCATTAACAAGTATTGTTGATGATTGGATAGAAAATTACAAGGTATTCAATATCCAGTTAATATTTAGCAAAAATTAATCCACAGTATTTTGCAGACTGAAAGAGAGCAAGCTCTGATCTCCTTGATGCAGTTCTTTATCAATGCAGCAGGGTGCAAAGGTAGAATCACTCAACAGATGCAGCTAAATATGGACCATGCAGCCATCATCAGAAGGATGACAGAAGAATTTGATGAAGAGTCTGGAGAATATCCACTGATAATGACAGGTCAGTCTTGGAAGAAATTTCGTCAAAATTATTGCGAATTTGTTCAAACACTTGTTAAACAGTGTCAATATTCTATTATATATGACCAGTTCTTGATGGATAACATAATTTCATTATTAACTGGTTTGTCTGATTCGCAAGTCAGAGCCTTCAGACATACAGCAACTCTTGGAGCAATGAAATTAATGACTGCATTGGTTGATGTAGCTTTAACAGTCTCAGTAAATCTAGATAACACTCAACGCCAGTATGAAGCTGAACGGCAAAAAACTCGCGAGAAACGTGCCAGTGATCGATTAGAATCTTTACTGGGTAAACGTCAAGAGCTTGAAGAAAACATGGATGAAATCAAAAACATGTTAACGTATATGTTTAAGTCAGTATTTGTCCATCGATACAGAGATACATTGCCAGAAATACGCGCAATTGCAATGACTGAAATCGGAGTCTGGATGCACAAATTTCATGCCAACTTTCTAGATGACTCATATCTTAAGTATATTGGCTGGACTTTGCATGATAAAGTAGGTGAAGTACGTTTGAGATGCTTACAAGCCCTTCAGCCACTGTATGCAAGTGAGGAATTAAAGGGCAAACTTGAATTGTTTACCAATAAATTTAAAGATCGTATTGTTGCAATGACATTGGATAAAGAATACGACGTTGCTGTACAAGCTGTGCGACTGGTTATTAGCATTTTGAAACACCACAATGAAATCCTTACTGATAAAGATTGCGAGCATGTTTACGAATTGGTGTACTCTTCTCATCGTGCTGTTGCTCAAGCAGCAGGCGAATTTCTCAACGAACGTCTCTTCCAGCCTTGCGATATGGATGCTGGGAAGACGAAACGCGGTAAACGACGTCTTGCAAATACGCCTTTCATTCGTGATTTGGTTCAGTTCTTTATTGAATCTGAATTGCATGAACATGCTGCTTACTTGGTGGATTCATTAATCGAGTCTAATTCGATGATGAAAGATTGGGAATGCATGACTGACTTGTTGCTTGAAGAGCCTGGTCCAATGGAAGAACCCTTGGATAATCGTCAAGAGACAAGTCTTATTGAAATAATGGTTTGCTGTGTGAAACAGGCAGCTACTGGTGAAGCTCCTGTTGGTAGAGGACCAACAAGAAAAGTAGCATCTTTACGTGAAGTTAAGCAAACAACTGAAGACAAGCAAAAGTTGACTGAGCACTTTATCGTTACATTGCCTCCATTATTAGATAAATACTCAGCTGACTCTGAGAAATTGGCAAATTTATTGAGTATCCCACAATACTTTGATTTGGATTTGTACACAAGTGGCAGGCAAGAAAGTTCACTTCAGTCATTGCTGGCTAAACTGAAACATATTGCCCAAGTTCATCATGAACCTGAAGTGTTGGAAACTTCTGCCAAAACTCTTGAGATTCTCTGCTCAGAGGGTCATTCAATTTACACACGTTGTGACGTCGCTCGTTCAACTATAATTGATGTGATTGTAACGTCTTACAAAGAAGCAATCGACGATTGGAGGAATTTAATTCTTGGCGAAGAGACACCAAACGCTGATGAGACTTTCAATGTTGTTAGCTCTCTGAAGAAAGTGTCAGTGTTTTATGCAAACCATAATCTAAACCAATGGAATCTTTGGAATACTCTATTCCAAGATGTAAAGGTATATATCGACTTAAATTTATTAATTGTTTCACTCACCTGTTATATTTTGCAGGAAATTGAAAGTCCATTGCCAGCAGAAGCTCTCAAGTATTGCATTAGTTCATGCTTCTATTGTTTATTATGGGGTCTTCGAAGTCTTGAAACCACCCATGAAACACGTGGAGCTACTGCTCCTGGCATCAAAGAACTTCGTGATCGTCTTAATGATTTCATTGAAGCGGCACAAGACCTTATTCGTTCCTCGCCTTATTTGCAAATGCGAGAGGAAGCATACATTTGCCTCTGTGACTTGTTGATTACATTCAGCGATCAGCTCCAAACATCTGCACCTTATCTTTCTGAATTATCCTGTGAACCTGATAAGAGTTTACAGCTGCTACTCAATGAGTTTGTACAAACATATGTGTTTGTGCCTCAGCAGGACACTGAGAATGATGAGCATCATATTGAGGCATTGCATAAACGTAGAAATTTCCTGGCTGCTTATTCAAAGCTAATTGTGTATAACATTATGCCAACAAAAGCTGGTGCTGAGGTGTTCAGACACTATGTAAAGTATTACAATGAATATGGAGATATTATCAAAGCAACTCTAAGTAAAGCCCGTGAAATCAACAAAGTGAATTGTGCTCTCACAATGTGTCTTAGTCTGAATATGATGTTCCAGCAACTAGGCGCTGGTAGTCGAATTACAAGGCAGCATGAGGACTTCTTCAGCTTGAAAGAATTGGCTAAGAGATTCGCATTATCCTTCGGCTTGGATGCGCTTAAAAATAGAGAAGCAATTACTGCATTGCACCGTGCTGGTATCTTGTTTGCAGTCGGTGGTGAAAACACGGATGACCCAACAGGTCCCCCTCAGAATCTGCCGTTCTTGGAGATACTTAGTGAATTCACTAATAAGCTTCTGAAACCTGACAAGAAGGTTGTTTTAACATTCTTAGATCGACGTATTACACCAGGTATGCCAACCAGCCGAGGTGAAGACTGGCAACCATTACTTCTATACCGTAATTCACTTCTGCATGGTGAAAGTGATACGGTTCCAACAACGAGCAAACGTGCTTATGGCAGAAAGCGTAAAGACGTAGATCATGATGATGATGAGCATGAAGAAGATCATGATGATTTTGCAAATAATCTCTATGGCTAGGGAGCAGAGAGACATAAGTGCCTCTCAAAATCATAACTGCATGTTTTTTGTTTGGAAATATGCAGTTGTTGCTTGTACAATTCACAATCAAATGCATTGTTTACAGCTGTAAACAGACTTTAATTATTAGCCATGTATATTTATACCAATTATTTTCATTTTATGATTCAGACTTATTTTAGTAGGGTCACAGATGATTTATATCTAGAGTTAAATAAGATTAAATGTTTTTAAATATTTATGAACATAGTAATACTCTCTTCAAGGATGACATTGAACCTCCAGCCACTTTAAATGCATTGATTGCAGTCAAGATCAAGATGCAATATATTGACAACAAAGTGGCACTGTATATTTCATATCGGTTGAATAATGTGATGCCAGATGCTAGTAGATGTGTTAGAATAACAAATGCAATCTGAATGGTATTTCTGTTGTCCATTGAATCAAAGAATATGATGCCCCAGAATGTGTGGAGTAGTATGAAGCAGAGGCACATTGCTGCACTTGTGATGAAGAAAAATTCAGTGCCTGACTTTAGTCCCATTGTACTAGGTCCAATTGCATCAGCCATTATGTTCACCAGGGAAAACATACCACTTATCAAACCAAAGCCAAATCCACTTACATACGATAGGATATGCTTGTTTTCAATCAAATGGGTACTGTCATCAGTGATCTTTTTTAGTCCATTTTCAGCCCTCCGAATAATCTTATAGGTCAAATACCGAAAGGCTTCTTGGAACAGTACAGAGAAGAACAAACCGAACACTAGTTCCTTTCGTAAGGGCACGACTATATACCACCATAACGATGAAGTTAACAGCGATAACAGCCAGAAAAATGCAGCTGCTATCATTATGATGATTCTTACTGGATCATGGGCTATTGTTATTAAAAACATTGACAGCGGCGGCCCAAAGGCTAGTAAAGAACACCCTACGAACTCCAAGATGGTCATCGTGCACTACACTTTGGTTTTCTTCACTTAAATTACTCTTGCACTTACTTTACTTATGACTTTTACACTAATATACACTGTGAGTGACTCACTACAGAATACTAGGTTATGTAGTCCATTGGCTACACTGCGTCACACTGTATTCGATCGCCTCCATTCATTTTGCGGTTACATTTATTTTTTAGTGCCTGCGGGAAAGGTGTTATTCTTAGATCAACGTGAAGAATTGTAAAATTATTGTTCGGTTATTTGCTAATTAGTGCCTTTTTGCATTTTTGGAATATTGTAAAGCACACAAGGTAAAAGAAGCTGCAATAATGTTAATAGTGCTGTAATATTTTCATACTGATGCAATGTCTTAATGCTATTTTAGATGATTGATGTAGAGACATTATCAGATGCTGATCTCCGGTCTAAACTCATGGAGTTTGGCTTTCCTGTGATGCCAATTACCAACACCACAAGGAAGGTGATGGTTAAAAAGTTGAAAATGCTTTTAGAGAATCGAGAAAAGACCAGTTCTTCAGACAGAAGGTATGTGTTAAAGATGCACATACATACAGCTTACTTTTAAGCTCTCAGTTAATGTCATATTAGAATTTAAATGTTCTTCTTTAATATGATTTTAGATCTCTTGGCAAATTCTCCAGTGATGAAGAGAGTGATACTGATAAGATTATCAAGAAGGATAAAAACAGAAGAGTTACGATGGCAGTTCCACCAATGGTACAGCCAAATAATGATACCTCATCACCAATTATTCTTACTGAGATGAGACCTCCAGCAGCTCCAATTGTGAGCAAGGAGAAGTCAAAACGTAAATCAACCAAGATAACACTCCATGTGCATCATTCAGATACAAATTCAGACTCTGAGCCTGAAGTAACAGAAACCAAGATTAAAGGTGATAAATGTTTCTATTCTCTCTATTGTGATTGCTTTAAACTCTTGTTGCTTAATTTTAATCTTCCAGAGACTCCTGCTAAGCCTGTAACACCAGTTAAAAAGAAGAGTTCTTCAATTTCTAAACCAGAGCCTGAAAGCACTGGCCATACAGTGAAATCGTCTGAGAGCTCGTCGTCTAGGATAACTTCGTCAAATCGTTATTCCGTTTATTCCAGTCCAACATACGATGTTAATGAGGATCTGAATAGAATTAGATCACGATTGAGCTTATCCAATCGTTATGATTATAAGCCATTGTCTGTGCCGTCAGTTGATGATAGCAATGAGGAAACACCATTTCTAAGCAACTTTACGCGTAACTTATCACAGGTTTCTCAAAAGCAAGACGCACCCAGCGTAACGGCTGGTCGTTCGGGGTCGAAAGATTATGATATCAATAATGGGTCATCGCTTTACAAACGCAGCAGCCCAAGTACTTTTGCAAAGTAAGTTTTGATTTCGCCTGTGACCATTTAACAACTATATTTCAAATGTTCTTTCTTCCATTGCAGGCCAAAGGCTAGGGACTACGTTACCAGAACAGTATACGAAGCTGATAAAGAAGATAAAACTGGTAAATCGAATATATCGTTGATTTTGGTTGGTGCCGTTACGCTGTTCTTTATTGTCTTGGCTGCCCTGTACTATGGATTGCACAGTGGCAGCAACAGTAGCGATGCTATCGGTAAGACACCCAAATACGTACAAAAGAATAATTACTAAGTGCCTCTCACAATTCAAATCATTTTCAATATTTGGCAATATTACGAAGCAGATGCAAAAGAAGTTATTTTATACAGGTGTTGTTTTTTTGTATGCTACTTGTTGATTGTACTTTCAAATTATGCTAAACAATAAATATTTTGAAACGAAAAGCGCATGGACCCTCGTATCCCAACTATTATTCTGAGCTCAAAATATTTATTGTGCTTTTTGTGTGTGTTAGTAACGTTGAATTCGAGCGTGTAATAACATTTGATTCATATTTGAAGGTATGACAGTGCCTTACTGCGATGCAATGCAGAAAACCAACTGTATGACAGCAGAGGAGGCTGATGGTGCAATTGAAATTTATCAAATAATCAAACCGGTGTTAATATCCTACGCAATTGAGTCGCAGTGCGGCAATGGAGAGAAGTTTTACATGACTGATAATGATATAATTAGCCATATGATGAAGAACTACCGGAATATTCATGAGACCGATATCTTTAAGGATCTTGATAGTCTCGTCTATTTACTCATTCTCAATCCGTATCATGGTATCAGGATATTGCAAAATACCGATGATGATTTTGCTGTTGCACCGACAGAAAGCCATGTGAGCTATTAAACCATGTTGGATATGTTTAATCCTATAGCAATTTGTTGTACTTTCTAGGAAGAATATATCAAAAAGGCGCAACAGAATTGTAAACGCGCATTTGCGGTCCTTACACCAGACCTACCATGGAAGTGTAGCCTCAGAATTCGCTTTAATCGTTTTTTTGAAGGAATTATAATCATATTTTCAATTTCAACGTTGCTCTGGCTAGTGCAGTATGCATATAAATGGTATAAATATTATAAGCAGCGATCGCAAGAAGAAATTATACTGATGGTTGAACGAATCCTTGATATTATTCAACTTAATGCTACCGGCGACAAATTTGTGGTTGTTAATCACATTCGCGATATGTTAATTCCTGTCAACAACCGTAAAAGTATGAAATGCAACTTTGTAGTTTCAATTTATTCTAACGACTGTGTTTATTTTGCAGAAATGGAGTCTGTCTGGAAGAAAGCGGTTGCTTTCATAAATGAAAATGAATCTCGCGTTCGAACTGAGATACGCAATGTTAAGGGTGAACCGTATGAAGTATGGTGCTGGTTAGGAAGTCCAAAAGTAAGTTCAAATAGTAATAAATCTTGGCAAGGACAAGCATTTGAAACTCAAGCGGGTAGTCCTAATAGCCCACCGACTTCGCCCTCGTCCTGTTTGAAAATCCGCGGGATGGTTGACGACGGCGATAGAAATTTGCACACGATTCGCGAAGCTGTTCTTACCAAATGCACGAATGCGTGCCGGATTCTTCACTGCGATGTGAAATTTGGCTCGAAATGTGTGTATTTGAAATGTGCCAGTCCGGCAGATGCTTCGATTGCTTATCAGAATTTGCACGGTTGGTGGTACGCCAGTCAGTTAGTGACTGTTAAATATTTAAGAGATGAACGTTATCTCTACCACTTTCCTAATAGCCCGAAATCCGGTCCGCCTTATCTGAAACCGCATGGATTAGCGCAATAACAACACGAGCTATTTAACACACATATATGTAATAGGGTTGGATTTAATTAACGAATACTTATTTAAATTGTCTATAGGCTAAATATCAATTGTTATGTACATTGCAAAGAAATGTAAGTAATATTATTTAATGAATTAATACTTGTTTTATTATTAAAAATAATAATTATTACCCGGTCTAAATTTTAAAATCCTTTCTCCAGTTATCAATAAATTAACTAAATTTTAGATCAAATTATTTAGGATGTCAAGGAAATTACCATAAAGTTAATGAAATATTAAGGACTCTCCTCAGCTGCAGCTCTTGAAACTTAAAGAGGTCCTCATAAGCATCTTACTTGACATTTACTTATATCAAATTTAATTTTTTATGTATATATATATATATATTAACATTCATAGAAACTGCTGTACGCTTATATTATAATAATATAATGTAAATTAGGATTAAAAAACAGTGTAAAATACCAAAGTACATTGAATACAAAATATACTATCATATCTGGCGGAAGAATAAGATCACAAGAAATAATATCTCAACACCTATTTGTTCATATACATAAAAATCATTTAAATGACTTACCCAGCATGTATATACAAAACGAATATATAACGGATGACTGTTTTTTAGTTACCGCAGTTACAAACTTGGCACAATACCTTTCCTAAGTCACCTTAATCCTTTTTCTCGTTGCCATTGGAGCCGTAATTAGATTGCCTGCTAATTTTCGACATACTAATCGTCCTTATTAGAAGCAAGTAAACTGTAAAACGAACGCAGTGTTATTTGGATCAATAAATATCCGAAACTTCCGCTTCACTTACATGCTATAAGTATCAGTGCAGTTATGGAAAACATTATGTAATAGCCTCCCAGTAGCATATTAATCATTGCGTACAGTATAGCAACTAATGAAAACGTATTCCAGAAGAGCATGTTTATCAGGGGATAAATGCGCCTCTGACCTACTTCGAACCCTTCGCATCGTGGGAAACCGGAAGTAGCAAAGAAATCGCCTGTTTTCACAAAACTATCACGAAGCGCGTCTTTGCCATGGAACATGTCTCGAAGAAAAGTATCCTGTTCTTCTTCGGTTTTCGGTACATCCTCCATTGGAATACGACGCATATACATATGACCCACATACGGTCTACCGAATAGAATGCTCGTAATTGTAGGCTTAACAGGATCATCATCCTTAAATGCCAGTAAAATGTCATAGACGGCTGGCACTTTGCCTTGCATGCCAGGTAAACTAGCAATGAAACCGCGTGTGCGCGGTTGCAAATGATAATTGAGTTGTTTGTAATTGCGTTCAGCGGCGAATTTTTGTGAAGCTTCATGTTTATTCTGCGAGAAGCGCGTGCCTTCAGGGAAGAGCAACAACTGAAATCGATTTTCGTTTAGAATGCAAATGAGCGTGAAACAATGCAATTTTATAACTCACCCACATAGGATCGGGATGACTAGCTAATGCGTCAACCTGTCTTACAATATTTTCCTTATCCTTTTCAAACGAACGCTCTAAGAAGACAAATTCCGAAAACTTCCAGCACCAGCCCAAGACTGGCACATACTGAATAACCTTTTTAGCATATGCTTTGCAGTTCTATAACATATCGAATTAACGTTGGTCTCGAGTGAGTAACGAGTTAACAATAAGAACTTACGCCAAGCATCCTCAGCCGTTCAGTTAATACCCATCCCATTATCCAATCCACCTCATATGTATGATTCATCACACAATAGGCATGTTCTTTTCCAAAATATTTTTCAAAATCCTCTTTATCTGCATAAACATACAATTTTATGCCTGCCCACCAATCAGCCAAACACACAAGCACTGTAAGAAACATAAGATACATATTGAACTCGTATAATGATAACTGCATTTGCTCAACTTACATGAATATAATGAGTAGCAAAGATAGTAGTTTATTTTTCTGTATAGTCTCTTGTTGATTTTGTGTAACGTCAGGTATAAAATACATTGTAGAAAATTTATAGAGAGTCCGGTTATAAAGTATGATACACCAAACCAGAAATGTATCAGTCTGGAGCTTTTCCAATCTTGCAGTTTCATTATTGTGCGCAATTTGTCGTCGCTAGCTGAATTCGAAAACTACTTTGTGCGGCACTAACACGACGTGGTGTTGGTCAAACTTGCGTGATTACATAAAACTATGGGTACACAGCAAAGGTGAGTAACTAATTTCTCTCAATGACGACGATTTATCACTGCGTGTGTGCGATCAACTCAACTAGGCCATGTGTTGTTTGCAAACTAACTGAATGAAATACTCTCACTGATATGTGCCTGCCGTTCTGGATGATAATAATTTCACGCAAACGTAGCGCGCGGCATACGCATTCAAAGTTGTTCAAAAGTGCACTCGCTTTGTGCGTTGTGGATCCGTTTGCAATATCTTAATACACGTACGCTATTAAATGTTTCGATAATGTGTGCTGTAGCATATCAATGTACACATAAATAACCTTTGGACCTATTTCGAAGCGCGTTCGAAGCACAGATCGGCGAATGAACTGTTATTATCTGAATGAGTAGCAGTCCAACGACGAACTTGGTGGATGCCTACGGGTAGAAATAAACGTACCGATCATGATATATCCAGGAAGCGGTGCACAGTGCACTGACACTACGTCAGCAAATGCACATCGCTGCGCTTCTATATTTACCACAAGTGCAATTGGCAATTTCGCAATGATGTAGTCGTGAACTCCAAATCAGGTGTCCACTGTTGTCGCCAGCACAGAACAAGTACAACTCACATATTGACACAGCTGCTAAAATGTTTATCTCCCTAATCACTAATGCAATAATATAAGCGAATGATTCAATCGAATAGGCGAACAAGTTCTGTGTGGTAACAGCAACTACAAGGTGAAGTCTTCGCAGACATAACCTAACGAAGATGACGGCGAAGACACTAGCGCCCAGTTATTCTATGCTAGCGCCAAGGCCGAATGTACTAGCCGAATTTAAATTCAAATTTATTTTGCGTAAATAGAGCGGCTTGATTTATAATCAGAATAATTGAATAATACGCACTCTAATTAATTACATGAAGCAAGACATCATTACGACAAGCCAAATTATTCAATTTGATTGTTGCGTCTTTCGAACAATTTCATTAATTTGTGGTAATGCAAGCATTACAAATCGCATGTTAAATTAGTGAAAATAACTATTATACGTAGAAAACCAAATTCATGGCATGAGCAAGAACAAGAGTACTACAATCATGATGCGGTCGTATTTCATTCATTACGTATATCTGTTTAGTTTATACATATGGATAATATGTATATCATAATAATCATTCTGTAGAAAAGAAACTTGTACAAGTATTGTTGCAATGAGTAATTTCCCTCCTATCATTTCGTTGTCGAAGTATGGGTAAACTGTGGTAGAAAGTGTTGAAATTGAAATGCAACCAAACGACTCAGAACGACTTTTGCAAATCAAGTGTTTCTCAGTTGCTTCTTGTTTGCAGACCGAGCAAAAGACCCAACTAAAAGAAATGCGATTGTCGTAAATTGCCAAGTTGTTTTAAAACATTGTCTCGTGTGTTTTAAAATTCCATTTCGTCTGAATCATTTCAACTGCTAATCAATTGTGTGCTAATTAAAAATCAATAATAATGCATTGTAATCGTCTTGTTTACCTAACGTTGGCCTTTGCATTTTGTGCGCACAGTGTTTCTGCTCAGGTAAAATTACTTAACTCATGCATTATCAACATTAATCTGCGTTAACTATTCAAATATTAAATAATAGCTACATATTTGTACTGTTTTAATCCTTATCTGGGAATGTAATTTAAATAACACGTTACTATTGTTTACCATTATCGTGCTTTTAATTTAAACAATGCACATTTACGCATACCATAAAGAGCGCATTTGCAATTTATAAATCACCCAATTTTAAATAATCCTTTGTCCGCTTGACTGATAAAATAAATAAAACATTTCGACATCAAAAAACCTGGTCTAATATAGAATTTGAAATTCCTTTTTTTTTGTTTCTAGAATTCAACGGAACCAAGATGTAAAGTACCCAACAAAGCACCAGCTAACATTGAAAAAGTAATTGCTCTCTGCCAAGAAGAAATAAAACAAACATTAATTGCAGGTTTGTATTCAACATAGCTACGTTTACGTCTTGCGACCTGAATAGTAAAAGTTGGCAGGAAAATATTTCTAGCAGTAAAAAAAATAATCCTGCAGCTAATTGCAAGCTACAGCTCTGCATATGACATGAGTTATACAATTTGTTTTAATGACTATGCCTGCTAATGAATGTCATAGCATTGAAATTGAATTTAAATAGAAGGTTAATTAATTAAACAATTATCATAGAAGAGGAGAGTTGATTAACTAACTAACTAGCTAATCAACAAACGCTTTTAATTCCACCACTAATAAGATTTGTTTTAATTTGTTTTTAATTACTTTTACACACTTTCATTCACTTTGAATTTATGTGTTAATAATAACAACCGAGTTGAAAAGCAATAAGCACGGATAATTAGTCGATTATGGGTGACCAACCTGCAGAAAAGCAATTCCGTTGTGGTTGATTTAAAACTGGAATATTGCGCAATTGGTTAAATAACAAATGGATTTAAACAACCATGGAATGAAAGCTGCTAAACGTAAACGTCTCTAAAGGAGCGGAAATGATATAATTAACTCGTTCAATGAAGTATTTTGCTACTACTACTGGTTTTTTTTCTTGCTAAATGTGATTAGGTACAGTATGGCAATGTAAGTTCTAGAAAATTATTTGGTAAGAATGCTGCATGACCAACTGTTTTGCAATTTATGTTTTGTATGCAATTGTTAATGAAATGCATCATAATTGAGACATGAGCCAACTCGATTGATAATTGTATTGAGCAATGTAATGATATTCCTTCAGAATATTGCCAAATTCTTTCGTTAATATTGCGTAATCACGCTTAAAACTTTAGAAATCGAATTTGTGCAATTTTTACTTATGTTACCCGGATAAATTGAGTAAAAACCCAACTGAAAAACATATTATTACTTGCCGATTGTCTCACAATTCATAATTGCAAGGTCGCAAGGACAACTCAACTCGTACGAATGATGATGATGAACTCTCATTAGCGTAATACTTAATTGGCAAAAATACATTAATTAGCCGAGAAACTTGGCTGATTGTTATGATTTCAGAGGCATTGGAAGCATTGCAAATACAGGAAGCGATAATGTCGCAAGAATCCGAAGAAGTGAAACAACTCGCTGTCAAAGATCTTGATGTGAAGAGTCGTAGAAAACGTTCATTCTTCTCTGACGATGAGAAGAAAATTGCTGGGGTATGAACATAAATAACCCTTATTGAATCAGCAACTAATGATTATGTTTGTAGTGTCTTCTTCAATGCGTTTTCAGACGTAAGAATGCTGTAAGTATCAACCATAAAAACGGAACTAACGGAAGTAGTGTTCCATTTTGAATGACAACCAATCAAACATAATCATATGAATTTACATGCAAGTAACATCTTGATAATGTTTGAACAAAGAGTAATAATTTAAAATACAATGACTCTAGCAATGATTTATTGCCAATTCGTTTGCTGATTATGCTTTTTAGTTGAACACATTGGGCTATCCGTCGGTCGAAGGCCTTGTGAATCTGTACACTGAAGGAATTGATGAGCAATCGTACGTTTTGGCTACCGTTCAGGCAGTCCACACATGCCTTAACAAAGTTCAAATCGTCATTGATCAGAATGTTGAACGTAAAAAGGATACCAAGGGTATTGGCATTGTTTATTTGCACATTGCCAAAAACAGCTTGAATCATGTTGCGTAATTTGATGTTGCTTTTAGATAATGGTACAACATGCGAAGTCGCCTATCAAGTGTTTGATTGCGTATCAGATAAGATTCAAGATTATTGTGGTCAATCACCATAGATAGACAGAAATACATCAAGTGCAATTTGGTTTAAACGCATTCTGATAATGTGTTATCATTAGTTGCATTTAGCAATGACTTACTCACGTACTAACTTTCTTCAAGTAGCTATGAATCGTGATACAAGCTTTTAAGATAGTGTTATCAATTAAGTACTTATTATTTTTCACTTATTTCATACTAATGCTATGGTTATATTCGTCACTAAACTCTGAGTTTAAAAAGCACGGTTATCGTTTTGTATTTTGTATTATACTAAACAAATTGTAAAAAGCAAATAAATGTTAAAATACTTTAGCTAGTTACTTAATATCATTGACCTTTGTAGTTCAGTATTTGATAATATCAATTAAAATGGAGGAAATGCCTCTGAAAATGCATTAATTAACATTTAATAGTTTTATCATAATGTTAAAGTGCACATGCACTGATCATGTATGAAAATAAAATAATCAATTGTAAATTTGTTGTGTTATCAATGAACTGCTTAGTATTAATAGATGTACTTATTCAATCATAATTATTACAAGTACTGCAAAGAGATGTTAAGAATATTAATGCTTTGTTGAAAATTTGTTGAAATTGTGATAAAGCATTGAATGTGATTAAAAGTAAATGTTTTTAACGGTCAATGAATTAAATAATTAGTTATTAAGAAGAACAACACATCAATTAAGATATGTAGATTTGGAATTTGTTGTTTCGTCTGCCAATTATTTCAAATCTTGGCTGCAATAAAATGTGAAATAAACACGCCTGAGATTATTTAAATGCAAACGTAAAATGTCCTTCCTTGTAAACATGCTTATTTACATTTCATTAATTAGTTGATAAAAGCGGATGCGCATTTCTTTAAATAATATAAAAAAAACATTTAAATTTTTAATAGTGCGAGCGTATTGTTCTTCTTCGCGACTGCACTTTAACTATGAAGACACCGTATGTAGTGTGAGACTGTCCTTCTAGGCAAACCTCTCAAATTACTTAAACAAATTTTGGGAAGCAACAATTTCAATCACCTTGATGTCGACTCCAACATCCGGAACGTGATGAACAATGCATATTATATAATTCAGTACATGCGGCATACAGATTCAAATTCAGAAAACGACCTACTTGAAAGAAAACGCAATTGAAACTAAAATCTTGCACCAAAACATTGAGTACGTATTTGCAAAAGTTTGGTTTTGAAGACGATGGCTTTAAGAAATAGATATACGAAGAGTTGTTAATGTGCATATGGGTATATCCCGACATGGTAATTGCAATCAGCGAAGCGTTAAGCTCACTAATGAAAGGACATCTGAGTGAATCTTTACGCTAGAAGTAGCGCACATCCCAACGTTAGCTAAATTGTTGTCTGTGAGGTACAAACCGAGCGATTCACTAATTGTTCGTATACTTGGGCCATACACATTCGCAAACGCCTTCGCGCAAAACCAGACGAAATATTTCAATGCAACAATCTCGCGAATGAATTCGAATGAATGGTGGGCAAGAAGAAACAATGCCCGCCAAGATGTGATGTGCGGATTTGTTATCCCTACTGTTTTCAGGTGTTTGTGCATATAAAACGACGAAACGGGATGAGATTTTTAATATTCTCTCTTATTTTGTGTGTGATTACCACGTTGATGCAACGATGAGTAGCAAAAACGTTAGTAATTAAACTTAAATTGTGTTCCACTATGGATTAAACTTGATTAACTTTCGTTTTCAACGTTTGTTCGTGTTTTTACCTCTTAATTAATTGGAGTACTTACATGATAAACAACCACAACTCTTAATTTCTAAAATCAAGTGCAAGTACAATGTGCGCATTAATTACCACGTTAATTGAATAATTGCGCGCACTGAAAGTTGGACACATTGTAATAGAATAATTCATAAGTAATCAGTTGCGTGTCATTATTAGCAAGTGAATGCTACATTTGTATATAATGAGCATTTCCGTTGATTGTTCGCAATTGTTTAATAACGCAAGTTCATAAGTTCGTGTGGGGTGCGAGTGCATGAAAGTAATTAATAAATACACCGCGTTTGCATTTTACTTGTACTCGTTCGTTCATTTGCTGTTTATCAAAGAGTTCATCAGTTGGCATGTGTTTAATAAGAATAATGCATATTTTATAGTGTCCTTCATGCTTTGTACTTCCCATCGTACTTCTTGCAACATTGGCATGTGTTGCCACCGAAGACTACAATCTGCAACACAATGATGGCTCATACGAGTTTGGATATGAAAATCCAGATTCCTATCATCATAGTAAAGCTAATAACAGGAACGTAGTACGCGGAGAATTTGGCGGACGGAATCCAAAGACTGGTATGTCAAACTAGTTTTAAACTTGAGGAGAAATATTAAATTAATGATTTATATACAGGGAGAATAGATGTAACTCATTATACAGCGGGTCCACGCGGTTATCGACCAAGAGGGAAGAATATTGCGCGTAAATATGATCTGAGTCAAGTGAGAAGAGGACCAATTGGATCAAGGGATGATCCTTACTTTGATCCTAATGAGGACCCGAGCTATGATTTTGCATTTAAAACGCGGACGTATCAACGACAAGAAAGTATGTTCTTGATAATAGATGAATAGTGCGGTAAACTGAGATTTATGTGTATTTTCAGGCGCTAATAGAGTAGGTGATGTGACTGGAAAATATAGTTACCTGGATGATGTTGGTGAACGACACAATGTAGAGTTCATTGCCGGAAAGAACACGGGTTTCCATGTGAAAACGCCCTTCCCGGATTCTAATCCACGTGCTTATGGACCCTTGTTTGTTAATGGACGCGGAAGACCTTTACCACGCGGTCGTACATCCATCCAGAGAGGACTCGATGGAAGTTATAGATTTGTTGCTGCTGGTCCTGATCAGAGACGTACTGAAACTAGCGATTCAAAGGGAAATATTCGCGGATCGTATACGTACTTGGATGATAAGGGTGTGCAACATTCTGTGCATTACATTGCTGGACCAAATATTGGCTATCGAGTGCTGAAGAACGTAAAAGGGCCACATCTACCATCAGTCTTTCCATTTACTGGACCGAATATTGTTCCTCCAGATTTCTACAACTACATTGACAGAAATTCTCAGGGAGATGTGTTTAATGCTCCTGAGAGTGGAGCGGGAGGTGCTGGAGACGACTATGGCGGTGGATATGATGATGATGGTTATGTGAGTCGACCTAGGCCAAATCGTCCAAGACCTAAGCCATCAGGTGCATTGCCACGACCGCGACCAGCAGGTTCTTCGTTTGGAGATAAACCAATTGCTGGGAAACCAAGCTATGATGATGATGATGGGCTAGATGCTGGAGATGATGACTTATTTGGCGGTGGCACAGGAACAGGTGTTGGCAGTACAACAGCTCGACCTTCAGGTGGTTCAGGACGACCATTACCAGGAGGATATTCAGATGATGAAAACACTGGTGGTAATACAGCTGGAAGCAGCGGTAGTACTGGCGATGGAGACACAGGAATTGGCGAAGAAGATGGCGCAGGAGCCGGAGATGGAGATTATGACGATTCTGACTTATTTGGCGGTCCTCCAAGTGGCGTAAGACCTAAACCTACTTCATCCGGTGCTTCTGGACGTCCAAGTACTGGCAGTGGTGGTTTATCAGGTGGTAGCTCAAGACCAGGAGGTGGTGGTTTATCGGGAGGAAGTTCAAGACCAGGTAGTGGTTCAACCACTAGTGGAGGTCGTCCATCAAGACCAAATCAAAGACCTACCAGTGGAAGTCGACCAGCTGCTCGGCCATCTTATGGTGACGAAGAAGATGATGCTGATTTAAATGTTCTTGATGAAGGATTATTCGGTCCAGCAGGCACAGCAGGAAGCGACACAGGAGCAGGCAGTGGAACTGGCTCTGGCAGCTCCACCGGCTCTACTTTTGATGCAACTACATCTAAGCCACCAGTTATCACAATTGCCGATTCCGGTGGTCGTAAAACAGTCGTAACAAACCTTGGTGACAAAGTCTTCACCGTTCCTCCAGGTGTTTCAGTCCACGCTCACGTCCAATCAATCGATTTATATCCATACGAAAGCAAAGTCCCTTCGCCAGCTGACCAATTTCGAGCTGAAACAACACAAACATTTCAACGATTAACAACTCGTCAAGTTAGTAAATCAGATGCTAAAAGCATATCCGAAACATCAAGTGTTGAAACAACAACCATGAAACACAATTCAGTCGAAAGTGAAAGTCTTGAAGAAGACTTTTCAACGACTACAGAAAGCTCAACATTACCGCCAACTTCGAAAACCACAGGAAAGCCGCCCATAATTAAGTAGCTTTTAATTCATTATTGCATAAGTAAAGCATAAATGCATAAAACACAATGGTTTTAATGTGCATATTTATTAATATCGCAGCGTTCATATTGAAATGGAAGTTTTATCAATTAATTTGAGGGACATCAGATTCCTGTAAGCAAACTCAATAGTCATAAGTGTAAATAACTCCTCATCACGAGATGTAACATAACTTAGGTATAATAATAAACATTTTTATGTTATTTATTTAAGAAAAAAGCCTATTACGTTGCTAATTGATTAAATCTTAGCTTCTTGCGCACAAATCGCATAAAAACACGGCGTTTGTACTAATCCTATTATCAATTAAAATTTCACGCTGAGCGCGTACGCATTTCTTCTGCCTTTGAATGCGAATAAAGATAAACAATTTACTTTGGATTAAGTTGTTATTGCAATGCAGTGATGAGAACTTAATGTAAATTAAATTCAATTGTCTATTCTTAAGCATTGATTCAAGTTCACAAATTGATATACGTAAAGAACAAATTCCATTCTTGTCGTGTAAAAAATGATTTTTTAATAGACCTATTAACGTTTTAGAACGTTCGGAATCTGTTCTTTCACGGCATTCTTATTGGAATTTTAGTTGAATCTCTTTGAATTTGCCTCCAAAAATGGAGCGAATCAAATATTTTCTGAATAACTATCAACTGGAAAAATTATTACTAGGATTTTTACGATGTTTTAAGCGTTAAACTTGTTGCGATCTAATTCGCCTAAATGATAATGATTCATTGCTTTGAGTAATTATTTATTGTTGTTTTTAATGACGTATAGTTTCGTGGGCTTGATAAATTAGTTAAAGCGCAATTAAAATGTTTCATGCACCGCGCATGCACGAAATAATTACTCTTTTTTCGAAGGCTACAACGTCGACAAGTGGAGTTCATCAACTTTGGATGAAAAAAAATCTAGGAAATGCATTTCGAAACGCATATGTTATCGTCGGATTGCGCTTTGAAGACGCAACGCACTAAGTGTGTGTGTGTGTGTGTGCTCGTATCTTGTCATAGAAGAATTTATGCGACATTACTGGCGAGATAAAAATGGCATTTTGTAATAAAACTCTTCAAACGCGTTGCATGTCGTCGAATGCAACGCATGGTCAAGTTCATTGAAGAGAACAGGTTCGTTGCTTGCTACCAGTTGCGCATATTTTGCTGCGGTGTGCGCGCTTTTTATATTTCAGTCCATAAATGCTCTCGTTTCTTTCAATGTGCATTGCAGCATGCATTCAACCTGCCTGATGCAATGATGGCTCTATTCACCTATGCGAACAAACGCAGGACTCAATTTGAATTTCATGCTAGTGTTCTCGAAAGTAATTTAAATGTAGGTACGACAACAAAAAAGCGCACCAACCAACGGGAACATTAACATATTAATAAGACATAAATCATAAGGGGCAGTTCAATTACTCAAGTCCAGATTAATTATTGACATTTTAGCACGTTTCGCGTGTGCTGTAATTTACAAGTAGATTGAGTAAGTACGTACGCATTGCTCAGTGTTGTGCATATTTGTACGTGCTGGTGATCAAACAGACGGTTATCGATAATTAAAGCTTAGTTATTACTCAATGAGCACCAGCTTTAAGTCGTCGTGCAGTGGATTCATTTGCAATCCGCGAATCGCTTTGTACGAATGCGAGTAATGCAGCCAATATGTTGCTAATTGAGGAAGAGTAAGTGCAAGTGCAAGAACGCATTCAATAATGTGGATTTTCGCCATTTAGAAGTGTACGAGAATGTGCTTTGCAAATGTCAACATCCCTAGCGTAATAAAAGTGTGCGTGCAAATATTTAACTCAAATAAGCAACTTGTAAATACAAAAAGTACTACAACAAGAGTGTTGTAAGTAGTACCTAGATAGATATATGATATTCATGCATCAGTGCATTTCATTGGTTTCACATTCATTTCGATCCATCTACTAAATTATTCATAAACAATTATTTCAAACAAGACGCATCCGAAAACAGAGATAAATTCCTAATCTAAATCATATCAGTAGCAAGCTTTTGATGGCTGTCATAAACGCAAAGATGTGTAGTAAATATTCATTAAAAAATGCGAGTCTTCACTTATTGGATAATTTATTCACGAATGCTCGAAGCATGATCATGTTTATGATGAGTGTAAGAAATGCGGGAATTGATCGCTTTGCGCAAATGTATTTTAATGGAATATTAAGTGAAAAAACTATGAAAACTAATGAATATTCGCATTCGGCATCTTGTGTCTTTTGGATTAGCATTCATCTTGTAATTATTAATATTACATGACTCGCAATTAAGATTCACAAAATCGCGACAGCTGTTCGATTAGCGAATGCAAGCTAATTAACCAATTTTCTTTTGCAGAATACACAAAGTTGGAATTTATTCTGAAACTCGTTCGCTGAATGCTGGCAATCAAGACAAGTTCAAGAACTGGCTGATTACGAAAATCAAAAAGTTGCAGTTATAAAAATGTTAAATGCAAACACAAACATTTAAACAATAAAAAAGTCGAGCAAACAACGGCACATGCCAAAATTTATGATGCCGCTTCATGATTTCTTGAGATTTATGAACATCGTAAATTATTCGTCCACTTTATGGACGCTTGACGAAAGATAATGGGAAATGAGCAAATAAAATTAATAATTATTGCTGCTGTCGTAATTATGAAGTAATGATGGATGGTGCTGAATTCGTTATTCGAATTAGATGTGAGATATGAATATGTATCACCTTGATTTATGTAATTCGCGCAATTCGCTTACGCAATTGAATGTCGCTGAAGAAGCTCACATAATTCCCGTACGTATGCAGCATGTGCGCTGCGCGCGAGTCCGCCAATGTGTTATAACGTTACGTGCCCCTACTTTACAATCAGCGCATCGCGAAGAAGACGCTGGGCGACAAAGAAACCAAACGCTTCATGCATCGACTGGTTAGATAATCGGCGATCGTACGCGGCCGCGACAAAGACGCGCCACAAGACGAAGAAGAAGACGACGAGGATCTCTCCAAGCGCGCGGTTTTAAAAAGGCATGGTGCAAATCGTAGACGGACAGTGCCTCGATTGTATAGTGACCACAACAGTTCATCGCACATACGTAAATAATATTAGTTTGCTACTGTACCACAATCAACATCCAAAAGACAACAAACTCAACATTTCCCAAGAACCAAATCATTGCGTCCAAATAAAATGACAATTCTAAGGATAAAATTGCATTTGTTATTGGTAAGTTTAAAAGTTCATTAATTAATTAACCAAAGCATTATAATATTTGAAGTAAAACTAAATAAGTTTGCCAAGTATTTTGGCTACTGAATTATTCATCATTATTTGATATAAGAAAACAAAATCAAATCGTATTAATGTTTAATTCATAACATTGATTCGTCCTGGACTTTGAGTATGGAAATCACGTTTTGTTTGAATATCTTGATATCTTGCGATTGCCTCGCTAATGTAAAGAGGGAATAAATATTTCATTTAATACTGGGTGGTATGCATTTACCTGAAAAACGCTAAGTACTACTGGAAATAATTTAACGCGAATTGCAATTCAATTAAATAAGAAAATGCTTTTACCAAGCGTAATGAATTTTATGCAATAAACTTTTGAACGTAAGAATGCAAGTAAGAGGAATGAATATCTTCCCACATCCCAAGTACCAACTTACACTAAAGGTGGCAATGCACTTGAAAAGTTGAAAACGAATGCTGGAATTTGCGATGACAAATAATGAAAAGCACATTAAACGTTGTGAATGCAAATTGCTGCCTTCGCATTTTGCAAGCAGCAAGTACTAGTAGTAGTAGTTGGTACCTACCAGCTATCAGATATTTATATAATATATCAAGCGCGTAATAATTGTCAGTGCCTTTCAGCCGGTACAGTCGTACTTGAAATTTATAGGTATGCGCAATTGAGGAGTGTTTGTCAATTTAAAGGTTCATTGGCACGCACAATTTATATGTAAAATACATTAACCGTGTAAATTTATGGATGCTCATGTATCACATATCACAACATCTTTTTCAACGCGCGCGCACACCTAAAGAATTCAAATCATTTAAATAATTCCATCAAAAATGTGCTCACCTCGCCAAAGTAGTCAAAGCAGTATGTTGATAAATCAATTGTTTTTGGCAATAACATAACGGTAGCTAAAATTCTTTATATTTTTGGACATGTAAGACTAGTTTCTCCAAATGGCAATCAGAAATAATGTCATTCAAACAACTACCTGAATTTCTATTTAAAGTTTGAAATGGCTACGTTTTGATATCTGAAGTCAAAATATTCCATGAATCAATAACGAATCGATCAAGGTGAGTGCCAGTCATCGAGCACCGTTGTTAATTCGACGAGATAAAATCTTAATAACAATGATGTCGGTGCATTTGAGATGTGATCTCTTACGCAACCCACATTTGAGACATTCACCAGCAATTTGACATGCACTGAGCTTTCGCTCAACGCATGCATCATCGCATGGATTGTTTTAAAATAGCGTAATATCAAATCAAGTTCAAATGAAACGCCGAAATGCATGTAATGCCCAAACATAGCAAACCTACTAATAAAAGGCCATCAACGCGTCTCATTATTTCAGTTTAGTCATCTGCGTTTGTAATTACCGTACGCGGTGCATCTAACATAATTATCTGTTTTGAATTATCCGTCTCCACGCATAAGAAATACATCATAGTGTAATGAAACTTGTAATTACATGCACCATTTATCAAGTGCACTTCTGTCTTTTCATTTTACGCGTTTAAGTGTTATCATAAAATTGTATAAAATATTTTTAATTATTATTATTACGGTAAAATAATCAACGAGTTAATTACTTATCTTTAGCAAATATGTTCAATAAATACAAAATCAAAAAACTCTTGCAGATGTTATAGGATTCTTTTCTTCCTTGTGACTTAAGCATTCTAAACGCAGGAGTTCTCATTATCAATTGACAACGACTGATGATAAAATTCTTAATTAACGCGCGTTTTGTAGACAAAAGAATTAATACAATTCCATAGCTGATTACACGCGATTTTGAGTAATCCTCTGTGACTTAAGTATACTAATTAGAAAGACACCAATTCATACTAGCAATTTGCGAGCTACACACTGACAGATAACAAATTGAAGAGTCGTATACCTAACGCCATTTAAATACCAACACCAACACCAGTGGTCTTAAACCGTTAATATTGGTGATTTGCGAAGCTGGTAATTATGAAAGAAATATTGAAAGAAATTACATAGCGCGACTGCTAAGAGATAAACTTGACTGACATGGTGGTCCGCCTGATAATAAATTATTTTTAGCACAATCACCATAACTATTACCGTATCATTTAACTTGTACGCTGGCTGGTAAACTAGGCCCCTAGTAATTTTGCATACACGCGTTAAGGTGTGTTTTTTACGATGATGGATGGGTTACCAATGAATTGCATGTCTTAGACACACACGTTCTTCAAGCCAAACCAAACCAAACCAAAAAAAAAAACAATAAACAGTTAACTCGAAACGTTTTTTCCGCTGCTTCTTCGACGTCCCATATCTTCGCCAAATATAGATAAATGATTTCGGGTAAGCGTATAACATAAACGTTTCAGTAAAACTGGCTCTGCGCATGCATTCCCGCATTCCCTGTGCGGTGTGAACATTAACATGTTCTGCTTGTTTCTAAATTACGCCTCGAACACAACCCACGCAGTTCTTTGGCCTAATGTCGTTTCACCGTTTTTTCCTTGATTGAAAAATCTTTAACCGAACGCACGAAGCATAAACAATCACGATGCACTCGTCAATAAAATGTTAAAATATTTCACAATTACGCTACTTGAGCTCGATTGACTCTAATCTTGAAAAATCTCTCATTTTTTCGCAGATGATCAGCGCTTTTGCTTTTGCCAATTCGCGGCCGCAAAACGAGGACGTTTTCCACCCGGAGCCATCAATACAGTAAGTAACCGCTCACAAATTAATCGCATCGTAAATCCATCGCGAAAAAGCATCCATCATTTGGCGAGAGCAAACATTTGCGAGCCATAATTCATCTTCAACGCACGCACATGACAATAAATCAATTGATTAACGCATTATTGTATTAACAAATCAACGTACAACGCATGCAATTTGTAATTTGTTGGTAAACGGTATTTTACATTCACTCCATCGTGCATTACCGCTGCCCAATAATTAACTCCTCCATATTTATATGATTTGCGTATGTGCATCCAGTCTTAAAGTTCACGTACTACTAAACTAATTCTCCTTTAACGTCTTCGTAGCACTACTTAGGAACTATTCGCTAATGTACATTGGAACGTTCTTCATCATTTTCTCTCTGCCGTTTTCATAATCAAAAAAAAGCTATTTTATGATATCCCGCGCCCATATTGTCAAATAAATACGCGTTCGTTCGTTCATACGTACTGCGCCTCTTTCGCTTACACGTCGAGCGTAGAAAAAAACTTTATTGGCGCACTTCGTTCGTGTACTCCGCGTGCTCTTTGCCTAATGGAGCTCTAGTGCGTGGTGTTAAGTTACTGTTACATATGTAGTTCTAATGGTTCCATCACGCCTTATATAGTCTCACAAATTAGATGAAACACTGGGGCTTTTAGGTAAGTTAGTTCTGTCTTTTATTAATGGTTATTTGCATTCTCTATTAACTTTAATGAGGAAGCGGCCTGCCACTCTTGCTTGCCACACAAACAGCGCAGTGCAATGAAGATACGCGTCAATGCGAAGCCGCTACATATTTTCAATGAGTATTACCTTTGTTTTAGAATTGAAAAACACAGAGTGGTTGAAATAGACGTGACGCCAAAGTCGTTAAAGGCGGATAAGAATGCCGACGTGGCAGCGAGCACGCGTGCGATACTTGCAAAAATCGACGAAGTTAATCGACAGCACGGTTATAAAAAGATGGAATCGCCGAAACGATCGCATCATTTCGTGCCTGGCTATTTCACTACGAATTACAATTACAAGGAGCGTGTTCTTAAAGGATTTGATTATCCTTTTTTGTATGCGCCAACGAATGCACGAGATGCGCATTTGGACGAGGTGAATCGTAAAGTCTACGAAGAGTTGACAAAAACTAATGATGAATCCAATAAGGAGCATGATGATGAAGAGATGATAAGAAATCAGGAAATGCAAGCACAAAGTGTGGAGTATGTTAAGAATATTGTGCAGAATTATCCTTATGATTTGTCATATCCTTATAGACCACAAATATTTTATCAACCCTATCAATACCCGCAGTATCCAATGGATCCTTATGGATATCAAAATTCTTACAATTATCCCAACAATCTATACGCACAACCTGGATTTTATGGTCAACCAATTTATGGCCCAATGCCTATGACCAATCAGATGTCACCTTATGGCTATTGGGTTGAAGTTAAACCAGTTAATTCACCCTCTGAACAACAGTGTAACCCGGAAACGAATGGAGTTCAAAGATCGCCTAAAATCTTGGAGAAACCTACACGTTCAACCCCTTCGCCCGATCTATTGGGGGAAGATGACGAGCATTTAACTAGTAGTACTATGAATCGAAATGATGTACGGCATAATAACAAATTCGTCATAGAAAATGTTGATATCCCTGTTGCTAATATGAATATCAACGGCAATAATAAAAGTCATATTTACAATTTGCTCACGAATTACACTTCGGAAAGAAGCAAAGAAAATCGTCAAGCTCTACGTACAACCAAACGACCAATGATTTTCCGACCACATACATGGTTCAACAACAACAACAAGGACCCTAAACCAACAAAAATTGATTCGCATGCCGAATCTGATGAAAGTTCTGGATCTGATAAAGGGTTAATTAACCACCGAAAGAAAGTATTCAGCAAAGACAACACTGGCAGTGGAATCTTCATTCATAGATTGAAAGTTCGCAAAGGGGGAGTGGCAATTGCTGGACCGGGCGGTATTGCAACAGCCGGAAGTGGTGGTACCGCCATTGTTGGCCCGAATGGCTATGCTTTCACTCATCCTGACAGTTTAGCAATTGCAGGCTCTGGATCAAAAGTAATTGCAGTCGATCCAAAGATCAATTTAAGCGATCTGGTTAGTAATACATCACTGAATAGTACAAAAGCCGACGGGGTGCCTTCAAGGGTTGGAAAAGTTGTGGCTACCGGCCCGGTAATCTATTACAATCAAGGATAAAGCGAATCCTTGTTACAATCGAAAGATTTCTGCGTTGTTGAACAGTATTAATAGTATAATTATAAAATAAATCAATATTCAAATGACAGTTGACGAAGAAATAGTGTAAAATATGTGATAGAAGTTGAACATAGCAATAAATTGCAATTTAATTCCGATATTTAATATCTGCAACCTGTTGATCGCACTCAGTGTGTTGTATGTCTAACGTAAATGTTTAGAATTTAAATTCTTAAAGTACATAGTAGTTAATGTATTGTAGTCGTAAAATTTGACTAACAAACGAGTCACTAATGTGCTTGAATTGTCCACAAAGCATGATTGATATCGTATTAGATTGGTGAATAATAAACAAATGCCATTATTTTCCATTTGATTTTTCTTACTTTCAGCTTCACCGCCAATGGCTACTTCCATCCATTCTTCACATTGTACCCGCCTCCCTGGCAAACGCACAGTAATCCATATCAGTATAAAACGTATCAAATTATCGAAAGTACCGCACCGACAATAAACGAAGCGAAGAATTTAGTGGCAAATAAACGCAAACCCGCAATGACCATGCCAACGAGAAGACCTTATTATTGGGAACGAGAATGGAATTACGAAGATCCAGAAAACTATCTGCTCGATCGCTACATGAATACCATCAACGCGGAACGTAACAAGCATCTGAATCAGGCGCATCAAGGAAAACCAACAACAACAACAACAATGCCATCGCAACAACAACAACAACATCATGAAGAAAAGTATGAACAACAGCATGGACAGTACGATGCTGACCTTAGCACCGTCGCGCATAATAAGCCGGATAAGTTACTGCTGCATTTCAATTCGAAATTCAATGGCGATCACTTGATCGCTTTTCGCAATCCGCAAATGATCGACGCCCCAGTTACCAATCTAATACTCAAACCGGTTGCTAAATCGATCGCCGGCAGTGACGGGCGCGCGATTGCCAATCCGCAGGCCAAAGCCATTTTGCGCAAAGGCTATAACACGGATATTTACTTCCAGCCCGAAGCGATTGCGGTGGCTGGTCCTGGCGGCATAGCACACGCGCAAAGCGATCTGGAAGTTATGTACGCTGATTATGACTGAACCAACAAACTTGTGCCAAATATTTCATTAATATACCGATTCAAATTTTAGAAAAATTACTTATTCTTTGTGTTCCACTCCTTGTCATTCAACTAAACATACTTATAACTCTTATTTATCTTCCAGCGACCCGAAAACACCGGTTAAAATCACCCTTCTGCCATTCTACGGGGGCGCAAGAGGACAAACCCTTCAAATAACTGAAACAGCTGATGGTACGATCAGTACTCAAGTCCTTCAAGGGACTTTACCCCCCATTGCACCATCAGGGCAAAGTAATGAATTCATTCACGTGGTTGAAAACCCAAGTTTGCCAAACAGACAGGAATCTGAATATGGGCAAAATATAAAGGATATTCATAGAAATGCAGTGAATATTATCAGATTACAGGAAACTGCAAAAAATAAAGGACTTAGCGAGCAAGAAGAAGCTGCGTATAAAGAGTACATGGAATCATTGAATAAATCAGCGCATAACTTGGCGAAAATTTACGAAGGCGACGATGAAGATATTATGATTCATAACCGGGCTGGTTTAAGTGGATGGTTTGCAAGAAAGAAGGCTGTTAAGAAAGAAACAACCAACAGCAATAATAACAAAGATAAGAAAAAGGAGGAAGAGGACAAAAAGAAGAAGCTGGCTGAAGAAGAGCATAAGAAAAAGGAAGCGGAAAAGAAGAAAAAGGAAGAAGAAGATAAAAAGAAGGCTGAAGAAGACAAGAAGAAAAAGGACGAAGCGGCCAAGAAGAAGGATGAGGACGATAAGAAAAAGAAAGCAGAGGAAGCAAAGCGTAAAGAGGAGGAAAAACGAAAAGCTGAAAAAGCCACAACGAATAAACCAACTGAAATTGTGAATGCTGAAAAAGAAGAATTACTGCTTCCTAATCAGGATGATGAAACATCCGTTGCTGAAGCTAAACCTGTTGGATTAGCAGTAGCAGGTAATAAACCAATAAATAATTGCCAAATGCAAAAAGCTGATTAAAAAATAATTGATTTATCTTTCAGGGATTGGCGGTGTCGCTTCGAGTAAACCTATTGCAACTGCGGTTGTTGGTCCTGGAGGATTAGCAATTGCACGACCTGTTGGTACAGCAATTGCAGGTGTATCACCTGATCAAGCATTAGTGCCAATTTACGCTGAAGGATTTGTGGTTCCAAATAAAGCAACAACGTCAAAAGATAGAAAGCCAACGCATTCGACTGAGTATTTAAATAAAATAATCAGTAAATATCATCAAGTTTAAACTGTAATTACTTGTAGCTTATGTTGTAATGCTAAATTATTCCAGTACTTTAATACACTAAACAAAATTACCTAAATTATATGATGTTGATTAAAACTTGCCATTTAATAATACCAAAACATGTGTTCGAATGAATTTTTAAATTGTTTTGAAACAATAAATAATCGAAAATATATGAACACCATAATTATATACTTGAAACAATCCCTAAAAAGTGAGTAAAGTGCTCAAATGTTCTTTGGACTTGAATGACCTCAATTCTTTTAGATAAACAAAGCAAGACAATAGTTAACAAATAATTGTAGAATTTAATCATGTACTTATAAACCTTGAACATGATTAATAAATTTAACAATGGACTGTGTCAATCAGTAGTACACGAAGACGATTACAACGTTGAAATAAAGTGCCCGAATGACCTAAAAGTTTATCACATCAACTTTTAAACCTGACAACAACTTCCAAATGCAAGAACCCGTTGGATGAACTATTTCAAGATCAAGATCCATTAATCTAACCAAATACAACAAATACAACTGTGTTGTCCTAGTTGTCATTTAAAAAAGATGCGTTTATCTTGTATGTCATTTAAATAACTTTAAGTAAGTACAGGAAAATGTGAATCATGGCATTGCTTTTGTCGTGATCAGAATATTCAGCAAATATTATTTGAAAACTTAATTTTCAAGTACGTTCAGTGTATTTCTAGAAGAAGAAAAAAACTTTCAAGTAAGTACTTGATATTTTATGTATTATTTAATAATTATATTATTATTACCTGTTATTACCATATGCAAAACAGATTGTTTCAATTTCACTTTCAAAATGATTTGTAAACAATTTGATTGCCCAACGAATAACAATAACAGTATAATAATAAATGCGGTGACTCATTACGTATTGGACGTTATTAAGAAGAGAAGAATACCGCTTTGGTTGCATTCGAAATTTGCAAACTACCAAGAACTGAACCATTTTATAAACAACATTATCATATCAAGTTAATAAATCACTGTTATTGTGACATCTCATCTTGTGCACGTGACTTACACATTTTTAAAGCGCATCAAAGCACAACGAAGAAGAAGGTTTTTGAGCAGAAGTTTTGGGAGGAACCACATTTTAATATCTAAGCGATAAAACTGCATATCATTCTTCCGAAAATGTTCAAGTTCGCAAATAATTTTTTATTACCTAATCATGATTTACTGCAGTATTTTTTGAGTAAATAGTTTCATCGCATTCAGATTTTATCGTCGACGATAAAATTAACTGTTAACTAAAAAATATTTTAGACAAATAATAAACCGAAGCTACAAACTTAATTAATCACGATTGACGTTTTTTTGACCGTTTAAATCGTCAAGTATTTAATTAAATAATTGAATTAAACGTGATTAAGCAGCTTTCTCACTTATCTCAACTAACTTTTCAAATTCCAATCAAGCTAATGTGCACATTATGATCATCTGAGTCTTTCTCTAAGTTATTTCATGTTTTCTTAGTTGATTTGCAATATAATAATATTTATTATAAATTTTCGCAAGTTTTAAAGTCCAAATAAGTAAAACATCAGTTCACAAACGTTGCAGGTGTGCAGCGTGAGTGTCACAAACAAATTCAATTCGAATACAATGGTGAATTAAGTCACTGCTTTGTATTGTTGTGTATTAAGACGCTCGCTCAAACCGATTGCAAAGAATGCTTCGTTATTATGACTGAGATATTTTGGCATATTGTTGCAATTAAACGTCTGCGCATTTAGTGCGTGGGCTTCTTTAAACCGAACCGAATAAACAGATGATAATTTATTTCAATCACATACTCACTGCATTTTGTAAATGTTTATTCGCGTTCAATTCGAGTCTGTATTTTAGTATTATATAATGATTTGCAAGGTTCTTGAACTACACAAATAGTAAAACAATCTACTATTAAATAGACTAAAATCTCGTTCAAATACTAATAAATTAGTAGGCAGCAACACGAGAATTTTTATTGGTGCTTGACCAAAATATGAAATTTCCGTATCTTTTTTACTGAATATTATAATTGAATTACCCATGTTTGAACTAGTTATTTAAGCATTGTTTAAATATGCAAATTAACGGTCCAATTCATCCAATTGGCATTGGCATCAACAACAAATTAGCCATGGTTACTTTTTCAATCTAGTATTTCCTAACGCAACTTTGTAATAATTACAACCAAAATGTGTAAAATTCATGCGAGATTTCCGTAAATCTACATGAAGAAAGAACAATTTATTACCCATAGTGTTTGAGATACTTTGTTGCAGTTGAAAGAATACTTTGTATGAAAATAAACCATTTACTTATTAAGCATTAAGCATTAACCAGGCACAAGTTGACAAGGATGAGATGTATAACAACGTGAATGCAATATAAGCATGGCTTCCCCACCTGGCAGAATCTATAAGAAAGGTCGTTGCGCCAAAGAAGAAGCTATTCGCTATCATTGCGCGTCGCGGTTAAGACAACCTCCGTATTTCTTCGGCGCAGCGCAAGGAGCGTGTAAAATAATAACGCTTAACGGCGCAAACAAATAAATCTCTTGGCCCGTAATTAAGCGCACTCAACATTTTGTAAAAGTGTACCACGGCTTTGATTTTGACAGGCGATTGTAAAAGGTAAGTTGCATTTCAAACTTTGCCATTCACCTAATCGATTGCACATTGTAAAATTCATACCTAAATGCCGCAATGTAACTAATCAGTTTAATAAGTCGCCTATTGCTCTATTGCCTGTTTGCATTGAACTCGTATTTTAATTGTTTAATTGGCCCAACTAACGTATACCAATTGCGTCATTTTCATCAAAAGTTTTGTTTATCTTTAACGTCTTCTCACTTATTGTATTATTATACTCTTATTTTTCATTTTCTCAAGGAAAATAAAGATCAAATATGTATGAAAAACTATTAACAATCACAATTCCCATTCTTGCTAAACGGATTTATCGTTTTTCATTCGTTTTTTAGCCTTCTATAGTGTTTTTTAAATGGGAATTAATATTAATAATAATATAATCAATTCTTTAAGGTATTGTTTACCGTTATATAACCGAACCGAGTCGATCCGTCATTTATTACATTCCTATTATTACTGTTTAAGTGCTGAAGAAATTATGAATGCTTAAAGTGGAAGCGACAACAGCATTGAACTGCAAATTACGACAAATTATTATTTATCATGAAAATAGAGAAAACGATGCAGTGCGCTGCTGTAACTGATAATAATAAAACAAATACCGGACAAGGCAAACTGCAAAAAATTGCTGCATGCAATTGTAAATTTTATTAATTCAACGCTATTAAAAAGCTTTTCTAATGAAGTATTTATAAGTCATAGTTTTGAAACAGTTGACAAACGCACTTAACAATTTCTAATTACCATCCATTGTGTGCGAAATTCAATTACGAATTTAGTTATTCATTACGAATGGCGGATGGAAGCATCAAGTGTTTAATGACAATGAGCGACATTAAACAATCAAACCGTGATGCGAATTCGCATTAATTAACCGAATGCTGCTTTTTAACGGGAAAGAAAGTTAATAAATTATGCAATAACAATGCACTATAATTTCAGAGTTTCCATAATGTCGAGGGAATTATTCATATTCGTGGTTTTATTGGGAATTGTCCTGGCAGCAGACAATAAACAGAATCAAAATTCCAATCCCAAGATAAATAATAACGACAAGAGAGTAAATCCAAATAAGGAAACTGGCAGAGATTTTCCGGGATTTAATGCTGAAGGAGCTGTAGTGCCGCCACCGCCGATTCCTGGATATCAGGATGGTGGTATTTTTCCACCATTTTCAAATCCGCAGACGAATTATCCAGGATATTATCCCACGTTTCCGTTTCAACCACCACATCAGGGGTATGTAATTTGAATTTGTTGTTAACTTAGTTTAGTTACTTGAGGAAATAATTTCATATATGTCAATGGTTCAAAACTTTCATAGAAATTACTAGAATTTTCAAGCAACACACAATAAGTGAAAGGACTTGAAATCTAATGATTTAATAACTGCTCGTAGCAAATTGTAAAATTATAATAATTTGTAATTTTAACGCAGTTATCCCGCATTGCCGCAAGTGCTCTACTATTCAGGAGCAGGTCAACCGTTTCTAGTGAACCCTGGAAACACACCAGGTAATTTCCTAGTGCCCGAGCACATCCCACAACCTGGCCAACCGCTGCCTCAACCTGGACAGCCATTGCCACCGCCAGGAGGTGAACCACTCTATCCAGATATCTTCAGAAACATACCAAGATATCCACAAAACCCAGGATTCGTTCCTGGTTTTCCACGACCAGAACACATACCGCCAATTGAAAAGGACGCCGAAGAAATACCGAAAACAACATCACAACAAGCGACTCCATCCGCAGGTTAGTTAGTTAGTTAGTTAGCATTTTTCCGTCCTATTTAATGCTAAATTCATATCGTATATTATTTCTGCTTACTCAATCACTTTCTAACTGCTGTTCATAATGCATAATGCAAGTTAACAATTGCAATTGTGACGAAAACAAACAAGCTATTGAATACTTGACAACATGCGATTGTCACTAACTATTTATGATTTCAATTTTACCAGAGAAGAAACCGGAAAAACTAGAACTTGATGGTTCAGATGAGCCGGCAAAACCAACACAAACACCAGTGGCACATCCCCAACAACCCAATGAACCCCCAAGGCATTTATACAACGTACAACCGGGTCAAAGATTCTTCATTTTAAATGGACAACCACTCTTCACCAATTATCCAGCCCTCCCTTTCTTAAATCCACGATTTGGTCCTGAAAGATATGTCCAGCCATATTTCGTACGTCCACCCTTCTCTCATGCCCAAAAACAGGCAATTCCCCCTCAACAATTCAAGCCAATTTATATAATTCCACAACAATTCAAAGATCAGAAATTTAATCCGCAAGAAGATTCATTACCGTTGCCGTTGCCTTTACAAGATCAACCCAATGACAAAAATGTTCAACCTGTCGAACTGGCTTCTCCGTCCGACAACAAAGAAGCATTGCAATCACGTTATTACGAAAAAGCGATACACTTGGATGAACCGCAACAAGTGAATCCAATCTTTGAAACGGATGGTTTACAATACGATTACTACAAGTATAATGACGATGCAGGCGATGAAGCAGCCATTATTATCGACGCCAAGTATCAAGAACCCAACGAAGTTGATCTGGATGGTATGTTATTTAATGGAAATCCCTTATTAAATGTATTGTCTTTTTTTGCAACGTGTTTTTTAGATGTTGGAGCGACTGAGAGACCTGCAGAAAATAGCGTAGCAGAAGCACAGCCTGGAGCTATAGCTTTAGCAGGAATTGGTGGAGTTGCAGCTGCTGGACCGCGAGCCACTGCTTTAGCAGGTGCTGGAGGACTTGCTGTTTCGAGTCCACATGCTACTGCGGTTGCTGGACCCGCAAAAGATGATCACTTGCCACCGCAGCAGCATGATAAAACAAAGAAACCAGCTGATAAACCCAAACAGTAAGGTGTTTTGATGCCGCATGAAAAGACTGCGTACACGCCGCATTTCTTGTTTGTTGATGTTAGACGTCTAGGAAATGATGAATTTACTTTTAATTTTTACGTATTGCTAATAATTTGTTAGCCAAACAAACAAACGATTTTATATTTCTAATAAAATATTGATTACTATAGTGAAAACTATCTCATAGCCTACTAACAGCATCAAAATCAATCAATCTTTACATTTAAAACTTGAGGAAGCTTGCAATTTTACACTGAAATTGAACGCAATCCTCGGAGAGGATTCTAAAAACCCAAAAGCAATTGAAATGTAGAAAGAAAGCGCGGTAATTTTCGTAGCACGTGAGGAAATTCAAAAATCGTGTTTCCGACGATGTACGATGGTAACATCAGGTTATGTCGGGCTCACTGTTGTTAATAATCCCGGCAGGCCCGGCAAATTTCATAATGAGTGATATTGAATGTGCCAAAATCATTATTAGCAATTTTTTAGTGTCAAGTAGTGATCGCTAACATGGCTGATAAAATCTTGAAACTACAGGAGAAACTAGAAAGAATCCAGAGAACTGAGAATGTGCTAGCTGAGTTGAATGCATTGAAAGCATTAGTATCTTGCCCGAAATGGTATGTAAACGTTTTTGTTAATGTATTTATATTGGCAATTTTTGTTTGTAGTAAACATATTTACATTGACCCAATGCACTTCAAATGCTCACATGTTGTATGCCGGAAATGCATTGAGGGTTTTGGCTCATATATTACTTGTCCACTATGCATTCAAAAGACATCACAGCATGAGTGCCGCAATGCTGTAGAACTCCAGCCTACAATTGACTTTGTGCTGTCTGTGCAGAATATGTACATCAACAAATTCAAACACTCCAAAAACACACAATTAAGAACAATCATTAATTTCAATAATGTACCTAATAGGTTGGATTTGATTGCCAAAATGCACCAAAATGATGCACCTAATTTTGAGAAATTACATGGGCTAAAGACTCAAGATGGTACTCAAGCTAGTACTAGCTCAGCACCACTCAACACCAATCCTAGAACGAATGATGAAGAGGAAGCACTTAAAGAAAATAAACCAAAAACACCAGCAACTAAGAGAAAGAGGGCTGCAAAGAAAACAAAGAAGGGCAAGAGAACACAGAAAACTGCTGTGGTGGATACTCAAATAGCTGAAGAGAACCAAGCAACTGAGACAAATGCACAACAAACTATCATTGAAGAAATTGCTGAACCATTTCATGCTCAAGATACTGGAGCCAAGGAGCCACCTCTAAATATCACAAGCACTCAGCCACAAGCATCTGATAACGTTTCTACAGACACTGTTGAAAATTTAGTGCTCCGTACTTTATCTATACCTCAAAATTTTAATCAAGTATCTGCAGACACTGTGATGCGTGATTTACAAGAAGCAGGACCTTCAGGAACTTCACAAAATGCGTGCAAAGAGTCTTCAAATGAAGACTGTGAACCGACATTAGATAGGATTGATCTCAGCCCATCAAACCTACAATGCATGGAAGCACAGCTGGAGAAATTCATTCTACTGTATTATAATATAGAAAAGCAATTGGAGGAGAGATCATCTGAGATTAATAAGAAAACTAGAATGCGTAGAATAATTCATAGATGCATGAAAAAAATGATGCCCAAAATTGAAACAATTCAAGAAATTATTTCTGGTGATGATGATGATGACCTTATACCATCAGCAAACAAATGTGTTCAGACTGAAGGATCTCAGCAATCAATGAGTGTACAAACTGATCCTGCAACTCCTAAAAAGAAATCAAGTCAACCAGGTGTATTTTCAAGTTCATTCAATCTAGATGGGTTTGATACACAAACAGCAATCAAAGCTGCACTAGAGAGCATTAAACCAGTAGTCAGTGATAGACCAGAACAAGTACAAACAAATGAACCAGTCTTGAGTAATAACCCAGAACAAGTAGAGCAAAATACATTAGCATCTAGTAATGAACCAGAAGAAGTAGCTGTGTCACAAGTTATGCGCAACGTTGATACAATGACGCAGACCGCAATGGAAATTGATAATTTACAAGTGGTTGAAAAACCAAGTGATGTTACTGTATTTCAACCAACTATCCGACGCAAGCGAGTATCAAAGCGATTACTTAGTGATAGAAAGACTAATACTCAAATTTCAAAGAAAAGTAACGTAATTTCCTTAGATGAAATCGAAACCGAGTTAGGTAATTTGTCTCAAAAATTATCTGCAAAATTACGTCCTGTTCTATCAGTAAATTTTGATTCTGAGACGCAGATGGAGGTTGCAAATGATGTAAGTCTTTCATTATTTAATATACTTTACAATTAATAGTTATTTATGTATTTAATATTTTAGACAATCTATTCAACGTCCGAGTTAAAAGATGTGCCATCTAACCAAGCTGAACATTCCGGTATATCAAGATAACTCTATTCGTATAAACCGCGTATAATAATTGATTGAAATTTCAGAAAATGATATTGAGGAACCGATTGCTAGTCAAGCTTCTGTACCTAAATCTACTCAAGACAAGGTGCAGATCATTAGCAATATTTGTATTGCAAAACCGCAAGAGATCCCAGATGATGTAGATATTATAGAAGCGAGTGACGAGGAAGGTGAAAACAACATTACAATCTCTCATGATATATTTACACCGGTTCGAACCACTTTGAATCCGCTCTGTAGAGCCACCGCAAATATTTCTCCTATTTTGCCAGCACCAAATCGTGGTGCATCTGGACTACTCCTACAGAAACACACTCCTTGTTGTTCTAAACGACCCGCATTTTCCGAATCTACACCATTTAGATTTGCCACTTCAGCCAAAAAAGCAATAGTTATGGTTAGCAGGCTGTCCACGGAAGATCATAATATGGTTAAGCTGTTAGCTTCGCGTAACATTGCCAAATATAAGGCAGATCTAGATGCACATGCCACACATCTCGTTGTGGAAACTGACGCATCAAATCGCGTTGCTAATTTGACTGCAAAATACATTCGGTCTGTGGCTGCGAGCTTATGGATTGTTAATGTATCATGGGTGCATGCTTGTCTTACGCAAAATAAACTTGTACCAGAGGTAATGATTAAAAAGGTATGATTAAACATAGTCAACTAAGTGTTACCATTGTAGGAAGATTATGAAGTACGAGATATTGACGGTGAAGATGGTCCAAGGAAGTCGCGAATAAGTGGAATAAATGATAAATTGTTCAAATCGTTCATCTTTTTCCTTATGGAAATTAAAGATTGGAACAAGGATCATATCCGGGTACGTGCGTTTAGTATGTAGGTACAATAATTGTACAATATAAGATTCATCTTGCAGGATATGATTCTAAAACAGGGTGGAACTATTGCTAACAATTTAAGAATGATTGAAAGTAGTCCACTGACTGGTATGGTGATTTCTCAGCCAAAAGCTTGCAAGGAAAATGAGGATGATACGCATGATGGTGAGCGTTATTAATCTAATTGAAGTTTACTATCGATAAGCTCTTTACGCATTTTGTTACAGGAATTCTTCAACGTTTTAAAGTTATTTCGGTCGATATCGAATGGTTGACCAAATCAATCAGATATTGTTCAATTGTTGGTGTTTCCCCGTATTTATTGTGCGACCCTGATGATACTGATGACCTTGATCATTATCCAGACACTATCTGGAATAGCCGGTATGACTCGTTGTAAAATTCATTTAGAGTTTGCTCACTTTATATATTTTTATATTTGTAATTATAGTTTTGATGGTACAGGGGAGGCGAGTGTTATCTTCGAATAATTATATTTTTATACTGTTCCCATGTTACAATCTCCTATGTTACAATCTCACGATTTCATAAATTGTAAATTTTGGCGCATGTTTATTAATTATTGTATTAAAATAAGTTAGGCGCAAATCAACACGCAATTTCAAGGAGATGCTGCTAGCTTAATTTACAAAGCCTAGGAATTAACTTAACGAAGCAATCCTAAGAATGATGAACGAAATGATGAAATATGTAATAAAGCGTCGAATGAAATAAGAAACGTGGTGTAACCGCAACGTACGCGAAAGTGTGCTGGCAATAAATCATTTTGCCTTTTGGTAATTCGCAAGGCGCGCGCTTAGGCAATGGTTCGCGACGGCAGAATTTGCCCGGGGATTCAGGACGAGGACGAAACCACCCACACACATTACCAGCACTACGCTCAGTTTCCGAATACTGTGCCGCCGCCGTCGGATTATCCTAGGACCTAACTCTTGCTTTTATTTCTCTTCAAATGCACGCGCGTCAGTCGGCTAGAGAAGTTTTCCTTTTTCAAGTGAATTGAATGCACGGGATTTCACAGACTTGAGAAAGAATGGTAATGAATTTACTTTTCCATCTCTAGGATACTCTAAGGAATTTTAATAAATGTTAGATCTAACCGACTATTCCACCGATAAATCTTCAAACAATGAAATACGCTTGCTAATTAACCAAGTTATAGACAGTTGTCCTCTACACGATTGATGATAACTAAATTGTTTAATTAGTAAATCGAAGCGAAAACTTGTTAACGAAATTACACAATAGAGCACGCGCACGTACGCGAATGAAAAGCTCTTGAAATTAAATTGGCCATTGCGTTACATTGCGTTTTGTGCACCTAGTAGGTTGTCGCACCATGTCGACAACAAAGAAAATCATTAAACCGTTGCCACATCAAAGGCGAAATGCCACCCGATATGCACTCGAACAAACCGAAAACAACGAAAACGAATTTCATCGTGCTTTGCAACACTTCGAGGCCCGTCAAACACGGGAAAGCGGTACAATTTGTAGTAGTCGAGTAAGTAGTGTGATACAGCGATACAACAAAAATAACAAACGCACTTATTTTTAGATGCAATTATGATGAGCGCTTTTTTGAGAAGATTTTTTGGATTACATCAACTGCGCGCCGCGCTGGATTCCCGGTGCAATATTAGCGATTAGCATTTTGTAATATCTCGCTGGCATGCGGCCCAGCGCGATTCAACGTGCGCTAATCGCGCGAGAATTTTTGGTTTTTCAGGCAAGCGTGCGTTTTCCACGGCCTGAGCGCTTCTTCAAGTTTGCCACCGTGTATCAGTTGCGCTCGTCAGTTGCAAGTTGCGCCGTCGGGCACACGCTGTATTTTTATACCGCTCGAGTTTTACACGCTGCTGTTCGCCAAGTTCGCCGCTCGCGGGTGGATTCGTCCTGTGTGTGCGATTGCAGGAAGACGAGGAAGAAGTCGCGGCGCGCGCTGTGTTTTCTTATGCGCGAGTCGTTTTTCCGCGCGGTGGTGCGGCGGCGGCGTGGCGCAGGCGCCGCGGCCCGCATGGCAATGTTCCGGGGTAACTCCAGGATCCAGTGAGCTTTCTCCAGCGACCGGAATCGCTCCGGGTGAATCGATACGCGGCGTGCGAACGCGAAACGCATCGCGGATTCAACGGCTTAGTCGTTGCTCGCGTGTTATCACTGAAACTTTGCCTGCTGGCCGTTCGCGGAGTGCGCAAGTTCGGACGCGACCGAAAAGCCGCCACCGCCGCCGTCGCCGCATGATTGATATGGTGTGTACGCAAATTTCGCCGATGATTGGAATACAACATGCTTATTAGGTACCTATCACTATTCCTTCAAAAATTCATCTTCATCATTCACTAAATTAAGTTAAAAAGCGTAAAAATATTAAGACATTTCTTCGCAAACTCTTCTCGAAAAAAAGTGATCATAGATTTTCCATCTTGATTAATCCGTTTGGACGTAATTGAAATACAGCATGTGATAAATTTTTTAATTACGTAATTTGCCAGCAACGCGCTCATTATCAATAAACAAATACGCTGAATGTTGCCGCTTTAATTATTCCACTAATGATATGAATACGCTCATAAATTAACTGTGATGATTTGATACTCTCTCTCTGCGTTAATCTAAAGCGTTTTTACACAAATTGTAATAACACCTTGTAAACTTCTTATCGCGGAAACTGTTAAGGCATTCTCACATAATAATTAAAGCTATAAATAAATTACCAGCGTATTTTTGCCAACTCACACCAGCTATTTCTGGATGAGTAAAAGTTGTGTTTGTTTGTGCAAACAATTTAATTCACCTCCTCGTATCTGATTATTATTGCTATGGGAAATCTGCATTAATTAAATATATTTAGAAAGTACACGTGCTGCCAAAACTTGCCAATTTTCAGTTTTATGAAATCGTGCATTATTTATTATCATCTTAAATATTTCAATGCAACTAATTTTGTGAGAAATTATTTGTTGCTTGCCAAGTTTCAGGCGCGTTTAATAGAGAAATAACTGTCATTCTTTATTGGTTATCGCGTTGAATACAGGATGAAAATGCGTGTTTTCGTCGCAAGCATAGGTAGATAATATTTTTTGTATGCGTTACGTAAATCATCGAAAGGCAAAGAAGTCAAAGCAGTACATCAAACAAAACTACCGCACGAAAAGCAGCCGAAGAGACAAGATTGATACGCCGTGAGAGAATCGTTTGTAAACAATGACTCTAAGTGGCACAACACTGCCTGAGAGAGCAATGCATGCGCGTTTCATGAGTTTATTGAATCAGCCAAGCGCCCTGCATTAACAACGTCCTAATGTGATTCGACTGAAAATGATCTAGTTTGTCAAATTATACGCGGGTACAGCATAGTACGTGCATGTGCGTTACGCGAATGAATGAAGTAAATTAGTAAACTAATAGCCAAAGCTTATTTTCCAAATGAGTGCTTAGTTATTAAAATGCTATGAATAGCTCATAAGTTGTACCAAAGCTTTTTCTCATTTCATGCTTTATCGTTACCTATAATATTTATGGTACTTACAATTTTTACTCTAAAATTTCGGTTACTAAATGTATTAAACTTCGCAAATAATGCAAAAGTTTTTAGACAATTTTATAGTCTCAAATATTCTCTACTACAAATATACTAAAAGTAACTAAAATTGTGTGTTGTAATTGATCACCTAGTAATAATGATCTAGGATCAATTACTGAGTTATGTTAATTACGAAATATTCTTCTGAATATGCCCAATATTTAAAGGATAATTCTAGAATTTACAGCAGAATTAATATTTTCGATCAAGACGCAAGTTCTAGAAGAATTGATAATAATGATCTGGAATTTATGAGGAAACTTCTTACATTCATAGAAAAACATTCATTCATAGAGAATAGAAATTAGATCAATAGACCATGAATTGATCACATAATTATAATAATCTAGAATCAATATTGCAATAATCCATAACAAGTTTTTATAAAAACTTTTTCCCAGAAAAATGCCAAATATTTCACGTTTTTCATATGATTGCACAAGTCGTTAAAAATACTGTTAAAATTCATAGAAAAATGAACATTTCCCATTAAACCAACGCGCCGCAATGCACTAAACAAGAATACCGAATAGATGAGTAAACGATGGATGTGAAATTATACGCTGTAATTGATCGCATAATGATAATAGTCTAGGATCAATTGAACGACAATTGCGGGGCACTTCTTCTCGCAATCAACTATCGTATTAACTCGCAACCACGTGCCCGCAATGAGTGCGCAAATGTGGTTAAACGTGATGTGTGTAATTTGGAATGTTAGCGTTTTTCATTTTATGGTTTTCATGAATTCACAAACGCACGATGCATGATTTGTATTGAAACGTAACGTACGTACGGCGTCAATAAAACCGCTGATAAATTGAGCGAGTTTGTTTCGAATGGAAAGTTTATACGCGTTGCAATATTCATTCGCGCTTTTTTGTTGTTGTTCACGTACGCGAAATCATTCGTAGCACAAGCGCAATAAATTAAAAGGTTTATTAGTAAACACCCACAAGCCAAGCCAAGTCAAGTCAAGCGGGTACCTTGAACATGGTAGGCTGGTATATTTAAAGCAAAAAACGTAAAAATATGCAATATTATAGATCAAAACACATCGCATCGCATCGTATCGTATCGTGGGCCGGCAAGAAGGCAAATTCTAAATTTAAACAACCCACTGCGTTGTTGGAATCCGCTCAAGTTTCATGCGGGCCTGATTTTTGCATTTTTCATGTTACATTCGCGATGCATTGCGAATGAACAGCGAGGCAGCGAGCAAGAGAAGTTTAATTTATCTGGCACGCCGAGAAATTCAGAGTAATTCGCAAACTTGTCGCTGAAAGTTCATCAAGCGTTCAACCGCGTCGTTCAATGCGCAAAGAGTTTGTCTAAACTTGTCACATGGCGCGCTCGTGGATTAGCATTTAATCTGCTTGAGAAGAGTGTAATAGTTAATGATGTAAAAGTTAATGTTGCGCTCGTTCTATTGGTTCGCAGGAAAGCCAGGACGACGAGGACGACGACAACGGCGGTGCTGCCAATCCGATGCGATTAATTGCAAACGACTGATAAAATGGCCGATCATAAAGACTCGCTCGTCCAGGGCAAGCTGAAGTCGCGCTGCTTCCTGTGGAGCGCCTTCAGCGATGCCTCGCTTGAGAAGCTCTATCAGAGCTACAGCCGCAAACAGAAACGCGCCGGCCTCGAGTGCTTCCTGATCACGGCGATCCTGTTCGACGTGTACATGCTGATCGTGCCCAGCGGTCAGGACTTGCTCGTCTTTGGCGTGATGAGCGCCTTCCTCACCGTCAACTGCTGCCTGCTCATCTGGTGCAAGCGCGGCGTACGCAAAAGTGCCCTGTGGCTGGCGATTCCGCACATTTGCTGGCATTTGGCCAACGCACAGCTTCTCGCCTCGCTCTTCCTCAAGAAGAACGAGGTCACCTCTCGCGACAGCCTCGGATGGGTGCTTCTGCTTGATTATCTAATTTACGTGACGTTACCCCTTCGGCTACGCTATTGTATCATCCTGAGCATTGGCACGTGCGCTGCTTATTTGGCTGCGATCATTGGTTTATCAAAGATGGAATTGCATATTGTACAACAGGTAAGAACATTTCTCACACATTTCCTTAATTGCCTCTTAATTTACTATGTTTCCGCAAAATGATAACAAAGTTTATTATTAAATTCGTAAAAAACTTATCCTGAAACAAGGATAACTACTTGATTTAAATGAATATGACATGATTGATTAAAATTTTTATAAAACTTTAATTTAAGTTGGCAAACAATTGCCAAAACTTGGAAAATTCTGATAGAACTTTTGAATAAGACTTGATACTGATAAAATGATTAATTAATTAATCAATTGACAATAATTATTCATTAAAATGATCATTAAATAACCCGTAATACGCAAATGAAATTCATCGAACGATGAAAAAAGTGAAAACCGCGAAAACCCTTTGTTTGGAAAACCAGCTAAATTTTGGAAAATACTCAAATATTTAAATCAAATTCCATATGTCAATTCTTGATTTAATTATCAATTCTCACTTTGTGTGAATTGAACATTTATAACCAAATAGAATATGCTAATATTTAAAGAGGAAATCAAACTTCCTATAAATATTCGAAATCAAATTCAATTAAACTCTGAGGCCAATTGCGAATAATCAAAACGCGAACGCAATAAATAAAATTCAATACCAACATAATTTAATTAATATTCATTGATTTCACCCACTTCCAAATAAATTGTACGAATCACGAATGCAGAATGAACATAAAAATCGGTTTCTCCGTTTGTCAGTCATTCAACATTAAAATATTCAAGTTTTAATAACCATTTTTGTTGAATTTATTCCTCAACATTTAAACGCCACAAAAAAATTGCAAGTGAAGCAATCATCCAGTCTATGTAGATTTTACTTGCAGCATGAAATATTTTATATTGCATACTCGAGATGCATCCAGGGATATCAGTACCAGGAACACGCGAAAATATATGTTGAAAGACTAAAAGTTACTTGGAAAAGCAAGCATTGCATGTCTATGCTTTTTGCTTTTTCCCTTTTGCTGCAAGAGCAATGTATACAGTTTTATTGGCGTTCCAGTCGACTGGCTACTCAAACGCGCAGCATATAAAATGCAAACGAATAAAATGCACAAAATGTACCAACTTTACGCGATGTTTGTGTTATTATACGAGCATCGTGTCGCTTTATGTTCCTAATCAAAGAGCTAAATCAAAAATGCATTACACGCACCCCTCCTCCTCCTACCTCTCACTCATTATTAAACAATTCATTCTCATTTACCAGCTCTAAATATTTAATAATTGCATATTTAACTCGATCCATTACCTCTGAAGTACCTAACCTATCTCTCAACATGTAAACAAAACGCAGCAATTGTTTGTTGTTAATTACTGCGAATTGCTCTTCAACAAATAGCAGTAATGCGCAAATTGTTCTTGTTAAACGTTGGTTTCTAATTGATTTTCACATGCTTGAGTTATACTCCTGACATTGACGCAGTTATTAATTATTTCACTTTGTAATTAATGACGAAATTTACGACCATTAATAAAACGGAAGCAGAAACCTGCAATCGATTACTTTGCAACGTTTACGAGCATTGAGTTGGTTGTGTAAAAATGTACAGAAAATGTATGATTTTCCGATATGTTGTGGTTAGTCAGTCGCGTCCAGACGAGTTATTATTAATTAATAATAATTCCATTTTCAATTAGTACTACCTACTAATGAATCCATTATGTTGACAGCCAGACTTTGTTGGTTCATTATTTAGTCGTTTTCCCATTTAGTCATTACCACTTACACTATTACCAAGCCATAGAGGCAAACAGTCGTTGATGCAGTTATTGATTTGGCCCGGGAATTCGTTCGTTTCGTTTTACAACAAATATGAGTAGAATACTTTTGTAATAAACGATTCAACACTTGATGTCAAAAATTACCAACAGAGAATATATGCAGAGCGTGGTGTAAAAAGAGAGAAATAAAAAGTACTTACAGTTTGCGTATTCCTCCTAATCCTGATTGTAGTCATCTTTTATTGGATGGACCAGGTTGTAATTGATGTGATTGTCCTGGAAATCTCACAATCCTTTGGTTTATTTGTCCAAATTTCCTTCTTTCACTATGATTGTCCATGTGAAACAATGAGGTTATACTCGTTGAAACCGAAAAGCTATGATGAAAACCAGAGAACACTAATAACGTATAGAAGCACTGTTTTTACCGCGTTTTCACGATGCACTGAGTTGATTACACTGATTAAACACTAATCTTTACCGCACTAATAAACTGTTCGGATGAGATGCACTTGATAGGATTGTTCACCGACCACGTTTCGCGAAACTGTAAAAATTTTTGGCAAGCCTGTGCACGTTTAACAGTGGTGACGTCACGTTGCGTGCAGAGCGAAGCAGAACTGCACTGTTGTAAACAAAGTCACCTATGCAGGTTGTAACACGTGCCGGGTTACAGTGCCTGGAGTGAGTTTTTGAGTGGTATGCAATTTTAATGACAGCCGCAAGTAAACATATTAAATAATTCAATTATTGTATTGATTATTGCTAATGCTTGAAGGAAAGTAATGATTAATGCAAGAAATGTAGGCAGTACGTTTGAAAATGTTTGGATATAATTTGAACAAAATCATTTTCAGCAAAAAAGAGGGTAGTACATTGTATACGTGATTACCATTACGAATTGTTATGTTCTGAATTAGTAAAGCCCTTGCGGCGTTGGTTAACGACGCAGAAGTGAAACGATATCGTCGTAAAATGCAATGCACTTATCCCTAACATGAATTTTAATCTGCTTCAGCATGAATATGCGAGCAAGCAGCGCATAACGAGTAAGATGAGAGAAAACCATATTGCAAAGTGGGTTGGTTGGTTGGTTGGTTTAATCTTCCATAGAAGTTCTATAAGAAAATTTGGGAAATTTACTGTGAAACTTAGTCAATGAAAAATGATGAATTAATAAGGTTACAGAAATTTAAGTAGGATTAATAAATGATTAATAACGCATATGGGGAGTGAATATGCGTACAAGGATCAAATATCCTGAAAGATAAGAGAAAATCATATAAGCAAATAGGAGGGGAAATTTCAGCTAAACTTGGAAAATTAAGAAAAACTCAAACTTATAACAATGCATGAATATATGATAAAGGAAATTAGAAAATTTTGGAAAATTACTGCAAAGAAATTTACTACTTAATCCGAAATTAATGAAATATTGAAAGAAAGCATGATTAATTTATAAGAAACCCTTAAAAAGCTCACAAAATCAAGCGATTTAATTTTGCTAAAATAATTTTGGAAAATTAATGTGAAAATTATGAGCGTCTTGGCAAAGTTGATGCGCTAATTAAAAAAGTTGGAGATTTTATTTTCGTATTTTTTTTATGATACACAAAAAACGCGCTTTGTTTAAACTGGATTCTTAATAACGTCTGAACCTAGCTCGGAACCATTGAAGAAAATTGGATGAAAAATAAATCTGCTTTGTTCGTCGAATAATAGCAGTGCTTTCTCTCAGTTGACTGAATGTTCGCAGAAATTGCATTCACATTTTTAAAGCTTGATTAATCACTCTTAAAATCGACTCAAAATATAAATAAAAGGCAGAAAAAGTGAAGATTTGCAGATTTTACGTTACCATCATCGTCACCAGTAACGTGACAAGTTAAAAACGAGAGGGTGGCAATCGCTAGTCGCTCTGACGCGAGCAATTAGCGAGTCGACTTACCACCCCACGAACGAGCAATGAGCCGACTCGTTTGCAGTCATCGAGCCCGCCGACGATTGCCGTCCATGCCGCCTCCGCGAATTGAACGACGGCGACGTTGGAATTGCGCACGAAAATTAATTTCGTTAAAGCTTTTCTCCTGCGTTCATTCGCACTGTCAATGAATTTTCACTTAGCAAAAACTTTCATTAAACTCAAAGTCTTTCAAACCTCATTATTTACGTATTAGCCAAAATCATAATTACTAAAAAGTATCCAAGTATGTAAAATTCCAATTTAAATAAAAAATTCCCATTACTTGTTGACAAACTCCCAAAAAAAGAACATTTCAACGTTAATTGCATCCTTGAAAACAAATAATTACGTTTAGAATCACTGGGAAAAGCTAATTTTCTGTGAAAAGTTTGCAACAACTTTGTGATAAACTCTTTGGAAAAAGCAGCATCACCAATTACGATCGTTAATCCGTAATGGATTAAGCGATTAGTAATTTTGTTACTGTGCACTGGCGATTATACTGTGATTGAATCAATTCATTCATATTGTGATTCGCCGCCTCTCGCCACCGCTGCCGCCGTCACAATATGATGACTTTGATGCCTGCTGATCGTAAAATACACATGAACATAAATAGGATAATAGCATCATCGTAGCCGCCCCCCTTTCGCTTTTTATATCGGTATATCGTACGAAATCAGATTACAACCCTGCTGGCGCTGGACACAACATATACGTTGATACATTTGACTGATGTGACATGCTAAAATGGTGCTCAAGGGTTGAACCATCTAAAAGTTTCACAAACGCGTCGTCTAAATTTAGTGCCGTGCTAATATTGATCAATTTATGACCATATTACAACCCTTTCATTCGCTCTCCCACTTATTCACTCATTTATGATGCACGCATTCAAAGTCGCTCTTTGTTGTATTATTAATAACAAGTTAAGTTAATGTCAATCAAATCTAAATCATTCTTATCGCAATAACTACCCCATTTGTATTTTTGTTTTTATTGGGTAAATATTTATCTATCTATCAAACTATGTTTGGTACAATGATTGAAAGCAATGAAACAATGAATGTGCATATTTGTACTGAAAGTTGAATTTTTCCAGGCGTGAAATGTTTTGTTGTTTGGTTTTCCAATTCGTTATCATTTATATGTGTCATGCAGTGATCACAGCGTTTAATTTTTCACGTAGTGCCAATAAAAATTGCAATAACCGCACAAAATAAAAGTTAAACAAACGGCAGTAGTATTGATTTACCAATTTATGAAAAGATTTAACTTTATTTGATTAAGTTATGGAGTGAAACAGATAATAAATCAATGTGAATTAAAGGTTGGAAAATATTAAGAATAGTAGTAAATTAAAACCCATATTGGGTACTCACCCCTCTCATCCATCGATGGTCACTCGTTTGTGTCGATGCTGGCAGACGAATTCCATTGTAGATCACTTGTTAGAAGGCAGAGAAATGAAGAAAACTTTATTGAAAAATGAATAATTCGATTTATCATTACAACTTTTATAGAGAAGGAAGCTGAACGGGGGTGCCGTCTCAAGTGGAGAGCCAGTGGGGGTACACACGTTCAGCTTTGAGGCTAAACTATGCATTGTTAAATGAAATTTAAATATTGCAATATAATAAGACTAATAATAAATTAAAACCCATATTGGGTACTTACCCATTTTATCCCTGGTTGGCCACACTCTTGGAAGATTGGAAGTTGAAGACGAACGAAAACACCACTAAGTATTGAAGAATTGGATTTACCATTACAACTTTTCCGCAGCACGAAGCTGAACGGGGGTACCCCCCAGCACTCATCAGTACTTATGCATAGGCACCCCCGGTCAGCTTCGTGGTCCGAGAAAGTTGTAATGGTAAATGCAATTATCCAATCTTTACTAGTGTTTTCGTTCGTCTTCTTCTTCCAATCTTCTAAGCAGTGGTCTTCAATGGAGTTTAAGGGGTAAGTACCCAATATAGGTTTTTCATATTTACTTAATTGGTATTAAGCTCGTCATGAAAGCGCTGAATTTCTTGCATTGTACAAAGCGTATGAGTAAATTAAACTCCGCAAACGCAATTGAGTTAAAGAAAGCGAATGAATGAAACGTGCATTGAAATAAAGTGTATGTGTGTGTGTCCGCTCCATTCATACACGTTGCGTGCGAGGAGGTGCATTAAAAGAACTGTTTATAAATAAAATGCAGAGGTGTGAAAAAAGATAAGATAAGCGCGTCGGTAATTAATGACAATTACTACCGATAATGTAAAATTCACACCTACCTAAAACAGTAGTCGTTTATTGTTAAATAAACACTGCTGATAGTCATTTAATTCGAAGGTGTGAAAAATCACACCTCACACACGCACACAGTTCTTTCTTTGTATTGCCAAATCTGCATTTAATGCTGTATCAGCGCCATTTTTAAAATGCAATTTAATTAAATGCAAACGTAATAAAGTATGATGCTACCCAATGCCCCATTCACCCCTATTCTTTCTTATTTAATAATTATTAAATACTTAACAGAATAACTAACGAATATATATAATTTCTACTTTCTATTCGCTGATCTATTAAATATAATAACTTGTTAAATCAATAGAGTATTCTATCCCAGTCATAACTAATTGATTTTCTCCATTTTCTAAGCAAGCAAAACTTAAATTTCCCACAATTTGGTTTTTGGCTTTCGTAAACTTTTATCATTAATCCTATCGCACTATAAAATTGCTATAACCAATCACAAAGCTTAACAACGTGTTACATTCATTGTTCGCCGCATAAAACAGTTTCCTTTCAGTGTTCCTTTCTGTTGCTACTGAAATAACTCTTGTTTACTTAATAATTAACACTCTTACAAGTAAGTAGGTTCAAAATACGCGGGAACACGGAGAACAAAGCGCGCAGAAGGTTGAAGAACACGCTTGAAATAAGCAAGAAATAATTGGACATGCAGACTGAGACAATGAGCTTCATTAATTTTATAAAAATAATAATATCAAAGCGTATAATATAATATAAACAGAATATAAAATAACAGTGAACAGTGAATTTCTTCAGTTAAAAGCCTATATTATATGGTAAATGTTATGTCATAACATGGATTAATTACATACAGTTTCATTTCATTGTACATTTTCCCAGTTTGCTCGCCATGTTCAGTATGCTTTCGTCATTGTTCTTCAGCGCTCACTCTCTTCATATTTAAGCCTGGCGGCTATCATGAAAAATAAACCAACTGGAATATAACAACGCTGCTGTGTTGCTATTGTTGCTGAAGCGCTTGTTCTACGGTTGAATCTAGTATAAGCTTATGTTTTTCCACTTTTCCACCGTGCCGCATGTTCCCGGAGCGTACATGCAAAGTGCTTTCCGGATGCAATGTAACACATGCACTTCCCCCGAATCCGAAAGTAAAGAAACGGGTTACCAACTTAAAATCGATACGATATGAACTCTTGACCTGAGCTATCACCCTCTATCTTAAGGAATCTCTCACGGCACCCTTAAGAGTATCATAATTTATTAGATTAACATAAGAGCAGGCATTCATTACGAACATTATTTATGTAAGAACTTGGATAATTCAGTTATCATTCCGAATAATTCCCAAAATTCTTCTTGTAAAAATAAACTCGAAAAAGAACTTGTTTTAATATTTCTCAAAGTTCATTTTTTATTAGAATGGATTCTTTTCCCGAAGAATTGGGCAATTACAATAATTAGATATCAATTGATTAATTTTCTATTGAATAGTTCGATTGAATCAATTTTTAATTAATAAATTGATCACTTTGTAATTCACTTAAATGGAAGAAACAAAATTTGCCAATTGAGTAGGTCGTTCGTTTATTTATTTTCGAAGCGATAAAAGAACAAAAGCAGTGAAATGATCGATAAAGTAATAACGCGGTACGAATAAAACTAGTTAAATGTGAGCATAAACACGTCGCAATCGTGCGGTACGCGCTCACACGAACCGTTCAGCAGGCACTATGGCAAGGATAAAATATGCATTTTCCATGTCATAATATCTGTCATAAACGTTTTGTTTCCTTCATTATATTGTTTTCACTCGCACGTCCATAACGTGTTATGTATTTCATTACGTCAATCTTCACTTATTTAATGCCTTTAAATTCCATTAAAATCCATACCATTCAAGGATAACGCAACACCAGCTTTAGTTACACATCGCAGTGAAAAAACTGCGAAATTCAATTGAAGTTTTCACAATTAGAAAACGTAAATCGCAGGAGTACAATGCTTTGATTTGGATTTCCACCCTTTATTTCTTGCGTCAACATGAAAAACCCTCAAGGCTGAATGCGTCCAGGGTGCGAGAACCGTACTTCAATTGCACATTGTGCTCATCCGTACTAAGTGGAAGTAGAATCTCGAGAGAAATGAACGCACGGCTGTGATTTGGACTGAAAATCTCAAGGATAATTCAACACTTTTCTCTATTTTTCTCTATTTCTTATAGATATCACAAAAATAGTCAAGTTACAAGTGTAATACGAATTTTATTCTCTTAATTTACTTTCATTTCATGTTATTATTTGTTTTTTGGAGTAAAACTCTTTATTGTTGTTAAACATCTGCTTTCATTCGGAAAATTTGCGATTTTTCTTACTTTTACGGCTGTAACTGTTAAATGCTTTGATAACATTTCTCTAGGGGTTATTTAAACAGCTAATTAACATAATTAAAAGAATTTTTAATGAAGAAATGAATTAAATTGAAGCAACCATTTTAGAGTTACAAAAAAATACTCAAAAGGGTTGTTTAAATAGCCCCAACCGCAGTTATAATAACAATATAATACCAGAAGTTAACCACCCTCAATTTTAAGCCTTCTTAAACTTCTTATCAATTGTGACTTTAAAACCAGACTTTAGGCTGGTTTAGAACAATAAATCAGATATTTCTTTATGAAGAAATAAATTTAATTGAATTTACCACTCTAGAGTTATAACAGATTAGGTAAACAATTGCTCAATTATCCTTGGACACCCCTTACAATATAACAATATAATTTAGTAATCCTCAATTCATAATTCATGGATAATATTGACTCAATTCTCATGAATTATTCTAGTGAAATAAAAAGAATTGATTGGTAATTAAACACTAAAACAGTAAAGCAATAAAAATATGATGTCTTTTTTCAAAGTAAGAAGAATTTGGATAGTAATATTACTACTGTTATTATCATTATCCTAACTTCTCTGAATTACTTAGCAATGAACCGAATAGAATTGGATATAAAATGACAACTAATAAAACGATCAGCAATGAGAGTGCGAACAATTTCGAACAAAAAAAAAAGAAAACATCAATACAGTTCAATGAAATGTGCGCGTCAGTTTTGTTTCAAGGCGATTGTATTTCCTGCTGCAAATTGCGTGGAAAATTCGCTTGCGTAAATTCTCGCGGGGACACACCCGATAAAGATAACGGGCAAATCCCAGCACGGTTATTTCCTCTAATTTTTCCCAAACATAAAATTACATCCTCCTGTTTTTTCCTCCCTTTTCCCAGAGCGTGTGTGAGCGTGCTGTTGGTTTTGTGTTCGTACGCAATTCACGGGTGGTAGGCGGCCAACCCCGAAATCGATTTAATCTGTTTGTTTTCCTACTTTCCAGCACATTGCCAACTGCCTCCTGCTGCTGACGGCGAACGCACTAGGATTGACTGCCTACTTTGTCGAGGAGAAACAGCAGCGGCGCGCATTCCTCGAAACGCGACAATCCTTGGAGGTGAAGCTCGTCATTGAGGAGCAAAGTGCAGAACAGGTAATTGAATTAAAAAACTGAAGAAAGGATCAAAAGATGCAGTCACTAGGGCATGTGTTACAAGTTTTTAGATTTTTCAGTTTTCCAGTAAATTTAGTTCTTGTTCAATGTGTCCGAAAAAGGTCGGAAATAGATGGAAAAAGACCCCATTTCAAGTGTTAAGGGTAGTAACTCTCCTAACAGTCATGTTCCACGTTGAACTGAGACATTTTCTTACTTTTTTCTTATTTTTTGAAAAGCTGTCAAAGATTTCCGTGAAAGTATAATAAAAACAACTGTTACGAGGGTTGAACATTAAATTATGAAGTTATTATTTTCATAACTTTATAATTTATGTTGAAGTTTAATTTTCTAAATATTTTTCGAATTATTTCAACCACTTATTCGCTTACTCCCGCACGTTGAGCAATTTTTAAACTTTCCGAATTAATCACTACAGCTTTTAATTCAAGAGTGAGATCATATTTTTATCAAAGGGATGTTTTAAATGATAAATTACAGATCTGATAGTAAAACTCCTAGAGCACGCCATATTTAACGCGTAACTCTTGAAGTTTTCTCATTTTCTCTTTACTCAAAGATTTTAGTATAAGTTTAATAAAAGCAACTGTTTCAGGGGTTGCACATTAAATTATGAGCTTTTAAATAGTTGAATTATTTTCACCCCTTCACGGTTTTTTCGAAAACCGTGGAAAAACTGGAAAAACCGCAGTTTGAAATACGCAAGAGTAGAGTAATTCATCACGTCGGGTGAATTAAAATGCAACTGATCTATGCCATGTAATGCGGCTGGTTGTTTGCATGCCTGCCACCGGAGTTGAATTCTCTGGGGAAATTTCCGGCTTGTTGTTATTAACCCGCTAGCACTCCCTTGCGCAGTGTACACAAATGTATTTATTGCTTGTTATGCTGTTGAGCTGTTTGCTGCATTGATCTATGTTTATCAATTTTTATTTAATATCTACTCTTCTTTTCACCAGAATTTAATAACAGACAACACAAAATTAGTAATAATAAATAGGTATGAGGTAAATTTACAAGGACTGATTTATCCTTACAGGAACGACTCCTGCTTTCCGTGCTTCCCGAGCACGTAGCGGTACAAATGCGTCAGGATTTGGACAGCGCCGACAGCCAGTTCAAGAAAATCTATATGAGTCGTCACGAAAACGTCAGGTACAGCTTAAGATAATCTCAAATCCTTATTTTACGCGGTATGCGCACATTGCTATAGAAAGGAGAAATCCATGTTATTTTCGCTCGAATTACATTTCGAATTTATGCTACACATTTCATAAATTTTGTATTAACGCTCGCCAGTTAAGAAGCACTGGAAATGCGAACGGAATTTGTCGATAAATCATATGCTCGTTTTCTGGGTGAAACTCAATTTGGGACGCGGTCGTCCGCATTGCGCCTCATTAAACGCAATTGCAAATGATTTAAGATGCCGGCAATGTAAACAAGGTTTTGCACACTGGAATATTCAACGCACAACATGCAATCAATTCACATTCTAGTTTCCACTCAAACTTTCCTCATCTTTCATATTTTTTTTCGCCATGCCCATTAACATTCAGTCCAACTGCAAAACATGTTCAGGAATATTCTAGAAAACCGTAAGAAGAATTCAAAATGAAATTCTCATGTGCTAAAGCTGGTGAATAAATGGCAGAACACAAACGAATTTAACTCGTAGGTACACGCATTTGTTACATTTGGCCAAGAGATTATCATTTAATTTATCCGCGCAACAGAAGCAGAAATTCAAATTACGTGTTTATGTTTGCGTCAGAGGGTTATGAATACGACGAAATGAGATAACAAGGTGCAGATTTTGAATGCGGATTACATTTACGAGGGTCGCACATTTGATAAAGTATTCTCGGCGGGCTGGCATTAGAATTAGAATATAAAAATGTGCAAGCATTGATTGTCCTTTGTTGTGTTTTTCTGGTTCGCAGCATTTTATACGCAGACATTGTGGGATTTACAGCGATATCGTCAACGTATTCGGCGCAAGAACTCGTCAAAATGCTAAATGAGTTGTTTGCACGCTTCGATAAACTTTCAGAGGTGAGTACTTTTTGTCCATTTAACGTTCGCCGCTGCGGCGTTCAAAGCAACAAACATTCATAATTTAATTTAGAATTTTGAAGGACAAAAAACGTGCTTCGAAAGTCATCATCACATGAAATAAAATTATTTTCAAGAGTGTTTTTGTTGCAAGGCGTAAAATAAAAAAATTAATTTCAGCTGTAATTAAATATCCTTTGCGAAGGGATAAAAACGTCAACACTTGTAATTATTTTTTTCATGTTTAAATGGTGTATTTTCTTTAAAACGTAAAAAAATATTATGCATAATCAGGTTAGTTGGTCCTGATTATATTTCTGAAAATATAATGATCGAATACGTAAATAATTATTATAATTTAATGAAATAATAATCAACAATAATGAGAGAAAACAACAGAACCTCAACGAGCTTCAAAAACCTAAGCTTAACCAGCCTTATTTAAATAATTATCATAAAAATACAGTTTTTGTCCCTCTTCATCCCCAAATTTGCCTATTTCACCTGTTAATCATCATAATTGAATTATTAACTCAACCAAACACCAATTTCATATCCTTAACTCACCCTATTTGATTTATTATGCTAAGAAATAGACTATTTCAAAATGATATGATCCTTCAACCAACCCTTTAATAAATTCCTCCTCAACCTACCCCTGTAAGTAGTAATATGATAATTCTAATAACATTCCTTTCTTTCTAGAAATATCATCAACTAAGAATTAAAATTCTGGGAGATTGCTATTACTGCATTAGTGGAGCACCACAGGAACGTCCTGATCATGCAGTTCTCTGCGTTCATATGGGACTCTCAATGGTCAAAGCAATAAAGTAAGTTTTTGCAATCTGTTTACGTCAAATCTAAATCAATAATGCGAATTCATCATCGTAATTTTGAATACATTTAAGCTTATAATCTAAATTTCTAAAATATCCAGCCTGGAATAGCATAATTAATTAATTAAATTGACGTGCTGGAGTATGAAATGCGTTAGCGCTTAATAAGCGGATTATCAAACGGGTTCTATGCGATTGATAATACATTGCTCGCCCTTTAGAATTAAATCATTGAAATTAGACCTATTTTGGATTAATGCTACACCCCTTTACTTCGTTAACTATGAGGTTATACGCGCATTTCCTGTATTACTCTAATTAGTCCTTCTTTGGAACAATCATATACTAGATTACGTTTTAAGATCCCGTAATAAATTCCTAGATGGGGAATAATCGTCTCGTCCTGAGTATTTAGATTGATCTATGAACTTTACGAAATGGGATTCTCTTGTTGAATGTAATCAAGTCCACTTTGGGTCACGCTCAGTGGGAATTTCCACGGCCTTGGATTAAAATGCATGCTGTAATCTTCAAACCGGCATAAAGGGATAAGCATTATACCATTCCCCGACGACTTGTTCGGGATTATTGATCAAAAAGCTGGAATTATTTAAATAACTTTGAAGAAAGCAACTTGGGTCGAACGAGTTTATAATCGTCCAAGTTGATATGAATTTCAAGTTACAAGTTTGTCTAGCATTTATGGTAATAGATGTAATGCATTAGGCTGTGAAAAACAACCCTACGCAGGATAACAAAAAATGAATAAAAATCTATACGACCATTAGTTACACGCGCACTAAAAGTGTAGCCAGCGCGAGCACAAGCACAAAAAAGGAATTCGATTTCGGCTCGAATTGCGTTCGGCCTTCTTTCGATGTAGGCCCATCGGCGGCCGTACATTTCGCGCAAAAAATATTGCTGAGCATAAAAATATTCCATTAAATTGAAACGACCCAGTGAATATTCAATGAGATAAGCATAAGTGAGCGAATGGGGAACGCATGCAAAATTTTTATGGAAAAAAGCATATAGCAAAAAAGTGATGGAGTTTAATCTTGATTAGGGGCAAAATTTAATTTTCATTAAGTATTAACTTGTGGTAAATAAAATATAAAATGTTAGAGAATTCATAATTAGCCAAGATCTTTAATAACTTTGAAGAATGTGATAAATTATTGATTTTCAAGGAAATTATTGGACTAATCATTTGTTATAACTTTTAGGGTAGGAAATAATGAATTGTAGAAAAACAGGAAGCCGGAAAATGTTTGAAATCTTGAGTAATTTAACTAATAAGGTTTAGGAATTTTAGAAATTTTGAATTATAGAAAAACAGGAAAAGGAAAAAAGAATTATGAATATTTAGTTTGGGAATTAATCATAAATTCATGACTTTTATTAGCTATTTAGGATTAAACTTAATAATTAATGAATATAAGAATTTTCCTTTGGCAAAATTATGGGAGAACGAATAGAATTTTAAATATTTTCCACTGTTTAAATGCTAACTTGAAATTATCCTGCGTGAAAAATCAATAATGCGTTTTCAAGTGAAAAATCGTTACTTACTTACTTTCATAAAATGAACCTTGAACTTGTATGAGGGTAAGAAATGCTAATGAGTTAATTAAGTAAATTACATCAAGCACAATGTGGTGAAAAACCTCCCTGACGAATTCTAAAAAAGGGGTGGACGATTGTTAATCGATAACCAGCTGGGAAACGAATGATTAGCTTTGGAAACACGTAGAATTCGTACAATCGTGAAATGCAAATGTAGTTTCCATTTTTCCAGCGTGCTCGCATTCGCATCCAGTTGATTGTCTGTTCTATTCGCAGATACGTTCAGCAGACGACGAATTCGCCGGTGGACATGCGAGTCGGTATTCATACGGGCGCCGTACTTGCTGGAGTCCTCGGACAACGACAATGGCAATTCGACGTCTATTCCAAGGACGTGGAGCTCGCTAACAAAATGGAAAGCAGCGGAATGGCTGGGTAAGTATTCTTCTCACTCTCAACCGTGTATTCAATACACTACAATGTACAATTGATTCAATGCATAAAAGTGCAAAATGCTCATACTGTACCAACTATTGATCCACTTGATTACCGTAAATTATCCTAGAGTGTTCAAATCATGCGGGAGTTTTGCAAATTGCGTTAACCACCTTATTTCATTACAGTGACAGTTGCGTTTGTTTCAGTATTTAAAGTAGATTGAATTTGCTTCGAATTCGGCCTAGAAACGTCTCCTTTTATTCTTATCATTCTGCGTTACTCAATTCTCATTAATGTCCAAAGATGTTCCCTTGGCAAAGACGCCACTTGGAATTAGGGTGTGAAATTATGCATTGGATCATAAATACAAGAAAAGTCATCTGTTCACATTCGCATTATCATTAAGAAAAGGAAGTTATTTAATATTCCACGTAGACCTACTTAGTTAAAAAGTTTTTGCTGGAGATAATTCAAGAGCACTAAACAGTGAATATTGAATGGAATTGCATAAATTACTGGACATTTTTCAATGATTGAATGAGGCGTATGTTCATGGAAATTGAACGGAAATAAATCAGGAATCCAATTCCAACACAAACCGCATGCGCATTCACGAAATAAATTTGATCGTTAATGGTTCTTGAAAGGATAAAAGCAAATTAATAATTTATCACAAATTTTCTTCTAGAATACTCTTTCAAATTAATTTGAATGAATGAATTTAATGAACTAATTTTTAAAATAAATAAAAAATATCTAAATAAGGGTGAAAAACAACAAATTTTATTAATTTAGGAAACCCCCAAGTGAAAAACTGCTTTGAGCATAATTTGTTTTTTATTTACTGAAATATCAATGAAGCCATGCTTTAATTAATCAAGTTTTCCCTAGTGAAAAACATATTTGTTCAAATATTGTGGTGCTCTATACTCTGGGGGTAAATTTAATTAGAACAGAGCAAGTTAAACATAACTTTCCAAATGACACCCCAAAAACAAGTAGGTATTCAATGTTGAGTAATGTGTTTCGATTTCTGTCATTATAAATTCTCATTCAATTATCCCTCGCAAATTAATTAATTTCAATTAAGTGTGATCGCAAGGTGCTAATTGCCTTCATTATTGCAACCCTGCCAGCTCACACTCAAGTGCACAACACGCCTTTGTTGCTCTTTGTTCACTTGCTCGCGTCTAAGTTTTAATTAAAAATAATTTCCAATAGGGTTTCCCGGCGTGATTGATGCTTGTTGTTGATTCACTATAACAGAATTGATAAAAGTTTGATTGTAGCAGTAATAACATAAAGACGCTCATGGGAAATCCTCGCGCAATATGCGGTGGAAAAAAAAGTTTAGTGAGACGCGTAAAGTTTTCATGATCATGATACTTGGGCAGAAAGAAAGTTGATGGATCGGGTTACGTTCTGAAGAAGAAATCATTTCTACGTATTGTTTCCGGGGGGCGGTGGCTTTGTTGAAAGTTCAATTTGGCTAATGCAGCAACTGAGCCGAGCTGTCAACGTGAAAGGTGGATGGAATGTTGAATCAATGGAATGCAAACGGAATATCCATTACCGGATTTAATTAAAGCTATCACCGCTGATGATGATATCGTGCGCACGCATGAAAATGCGAAAGGACGACATGAAAAACCCACGCGTATTCAACTAATTCCACCTTCGTGTGGTGAACATATACAAAGCGGATGTTACTGAAAGAGGCGAGGTCGTAAGCTCAAGTTGACGAACTTAATAACGTCATGACGAAAGCGTATAAATCGCGATCCGCCCCGGCTAGACATTAAACCAACTAATGACTCTTTGAGGTACAGATAATCCGGACAAAAATCAAAGCAAAAAGAATGAATGATGAAAGCTTCCTTTATCTTTGCAAAAAAGCAAAAAATATCCTTGTCCAATAAGTACAATGATAGCCTGTTTCAAGTTAATTAATCAAACTAGTTATTAAGCTACTTGTTAGTCGTTAACCACAATAAATGATTGGAAATTATCCTTTTAACCGGATAATGTCGTACATTAAGCAGCAATTATTATAAAAGTCAAAGCAATGTATTAATTAATTGAGCGGTTTTCTACATAAAATGATGCAGTAAAATTCTTCAGCAATGAATTAATTGAAATACGGGTAAAAAATCCAATTTCTATTGAATCATACTAATTAATTTCATTAATTAAGTAACATAATTTAAAGACTTTCCTTAAATATTTCTTCAGATATTGTGAGTAAATCATATGAATTACCACTTTATATAAATAATTGCAATTTATAATTCATATCATCATAAGAAAATTTAAGAAATAATCATTTACTGCCAAAACACCAAAATAATTTCTTCAAAAACCGAATTTTTAAAGCATTTCTTTCAAGATCAGTTTAGTAGGTTTGTTGATGATTAACTTACGTTTTTCCAGCAGTTTATAAGAAAAGCAAGTCATTTATTGCATTTTAGCATTAGATGAATATACAGTTTTCTATGAATTATCAAGACGAGCTCGCTTATTTGCATTCTCATTTGAATAATTGCAATTTGCATTCTTCGTTATGCCGTGGTTGCATCCATCCGTCCATTATGGTTTCTTATTATGCAGCCTCAGTGCGCTCTTGAATATTCATAAATTTCACTGAACATGCATATTTTAATTGACGTGATTAGCCAACTTTTCCCCTGCATTTTTACAGGCGAGTTCACATATCAGCGACAACGTTATCCTTCCTGAACGGCGAGTTTGAAGTGGAGCCAGCGTTCGGCGAGAAACGCGAGGAAGCACTGCGAATAGCTGGCCTAAAAACGTTCTTCATTGGCAAAGTCCTTCAGCCGGTGAGTCAACAGCCACACACACACACACACTACATTTTTTTCTATTTCGCTTGCCCCATTTTAATGTCAACTGGGCATCTATGGCGTTTGCGCTGCAATTGAAAATCAACTGACATTCAACAGCAGCAGCAACATCGCGTTCAATAACATTGCAGTAAATTAAACATTTGCGCTCAAATATAAATCAAAGTGCGACTAAATTTAGAACAAACGAGTAAACATTAAATAGTTACTTACCTGATAAGTATTTGATTTGTGCTCGTACAATGTTTTCTATCAATTTCTTTCCGTTGTTTTTTTTACAAATATTTTCGCGAAATCATAAACTTCCACCCATCAAACCTCAATGAAACCTCGCGTAAATATTTGCACATTAGCGCAATAATAATGACGTTGACTAGGAAAATGTGCGCTTGATTGAAAGACAAATATTTATTAAATTCTTCTCCATTATGATCCATTTGCGAAAGTGCGCTCTCTCTAAATGTAATTTTCAGTAGTCAATCAATCAAGATTTTATGGCATGCATTCGCTGAAACATGATGAAATCGAATTACGATCCTGATTTTACTTGTGTGTATTTATATTCTCTATGTGGATTTCGGATTATTGATCACGTAAAGAATTTCGTAACATTTTCAATGAATAGTTTCTGATACACAACTCAACTTGTTCGCCTTTTTCTCACAAGTTTTACAAGCATTTTATGAAAAGATATTTATGATTATAAAGTTTGCTTGATACAAACTTCAAACAGATTAAAACTTACTGATTCATCTTTTTTAACCTTTCACTCACGCCGAAGTTGAATACGACTTGCTTGAACATAATGACATTATCCTTGTACTTATGTGGAAAACAAGGACATTTTCCGACCTTACATTATGATTACAAGTTCAAACTGATTCCAACTGACATGTGTGTTTAATACGAGTGCGCGTTTTTGATCAGATAGCAATGAAATTACTTATGCACGAGGTGCCATCCTCGGGTTCATTTCCTTCCCACGTGCTAGTTGGGCAATCGATAAATGCCAGATGTTTTTGCCCATGTTGAGTTAACACACCCCACAATGTCCTTGAAAGAAAACGAATTACAACGTAAACAATGAACAGAGAAAGGACAAAAAAAAATTGCCATGTACATCATGACCAACGTAATTACATTTCCAGAAGATTGATATTAGGCTGTCCGTTCACGAGGCGACGTTATTTACCGAAATTGACACATTTTCTTGGTGTTGTAGTTCCCGGGTGATGTCAAACCGGAGGTACATAACGGCGCTGGAATAATTCATGAAGAGGACAATTGCGTTATTGCCGATATGGCTTCAGACACGACGAAGGACGACGATGGCGTAAGTCGCATCGATTCACGTGCAGCAACGCGTACAAAACTCTAATCTTGATTCAAACTTTTGCATTTGCTTTCAGGACGAAAGCACGGGTGCATTGCGACAGCGTCAGGACTCGGAGGATTTCAAAAAGCGCTTACGCAAAGAATTGGTGAATCGGGATGGGCATCGGTACGTATGAAAAAATAAAGGGATGAAATGAAAGTGGAGTAATAAAACTCTAGTGACAATTACCCTGATATTCTTTTACGTGCGACTGTCTGTAATATTGGATGTTATTAGGGAATTGGCGAAGAGCACCAACTTTCTCAGTCTGACGTTTGTTAGTCCTGAACTCGAGAAAAGTTACCAGCATCATACGGAAACATTCAGCAGCGTCACATTGCAAACGTTTCTCGTCGTTCGCCTTGCCATTGGGATCGCTCAATTTATTGTATTGCCACGGTAAGAAAACTCGAGGAGAAAATGATTCGAGTTATAGCATTCACCTTGCTGTTTCAGACGTATTCTGAACTTTTTATCCTTCCTGGGCGGCAATGTTATCCTGATGACGGTCTCGATGATCTCCTTAGCCGAAGTGGTACCAATGGTAATGAAATCTTAATTAATGGATAGGCATGCGAATGGCAATTGTGATAATTGCATTGTATTTGATTGCAGGCTGTGTGCAACTGTCTGAAAATGTGTTGTCAATGCATCAATGAATCAATGTGGATGCGCCGTATTCTCTCCGGACTATGCATCGTCATTCTAGCGACGGTGAATGTGATCGACACGGTAAGCGGCCATCGTCGTTCATAATTCATCAATCACGACCGCCTCCGGAGATGAATTGTTGCTAACACGTGGAATTAACGTTGCAGATATCGTGCGCACCGCCTGGCATTGTACACAACTGCACGCTCACCGAGGATACGGACGCCACGTGCATGTATCCTTCGTACTTTTCGTACTTTGCCGTCCTCATATTGATTGCGGCGGCATTACCAGCATCCCTGTCGTATACGTGCAAAACACTGCTGATGATTGTCATCACTCTGGGTCATTGCAGCATCAACGTATTCGTCCTCGGCGTTGCGCTCGATTGCGAGGAATCGCGCAAGCACTTCTCAAATCTGACAAAGGGCAAGTACACCCTGTCGGCGTTATTATTGATTGCCACAATCGCCCTCGCATTTCTCGCACGTCATGTAAGAAATCAAACTCATCAGCACCCGCATCCCCATGTGTGATTTGTGAATTGTATTTGCAGATGGAACAGGTGTCACGCGTTTTGTTCCTATGGCGGAATGAAGTCGAGGAGCAGCGTGAATGCGCTAGCGATATGCGGCGACGTAATGAAGCGCTCGTCTACAACATATTGCCGCCCCATGTGGCCGAGCACTTTATGGGCAACCGCAAGCGGCAGCACGACGAATTGTATTCGCAAAGTTACGCCGACGTGGGTGTGCTCTTCGCCTCAATGCCTAACTTTTCCGGTAAGTTTACACAGCGCGGCACATCCCTAAGTTTCCCGCTGAAAATGTTTACATTTTTATAGATTTCTACTCGGAAGAAACAGTGAACAATCAAGGCCTCGAGTGTTTGCGCTTCCTCAACGAAGTTATCTCAGATTTTGACGCTGTGAGTTTGTTTATTTTTTTGTCAACGTTCTTAACTCATGTTGAGTCATTTTGCAGTTGTTGGAGCTTCCTCAATTTCAGGATATAATCAAAATCAAGACAATTGGCTCCACTTATATGGCAGCCAGCGGCCTAAATCCCACAAAACACGTAAAAGTAATGGCATTCTCTTGATGTAGTAGTTGAATTTGAATTAAAACGTTTATTTCTTTGCTTAGCCGGATGATCCAATAAATGTACGCTGGGCGCATTTGGCACTTCTTGTTGAATTCGCATTGGAACTGAAGAAGGCCTTGCAGAGCATCAACGAACAGAGCTTCAATCATTTCGTGCTCAAACTGGGAATCAATCATGGTCCGATCACCGCAGGAGTGATTGGCGCCCGGAAACCTCATTATGATATCTGGGGAAATACGGTGAATGTTGCCTCGCGTATGGAAAGCACGGGCAAAGCGGGATGCATTCAGGTAAATCTCTTTTTAACCCTCTTATAACCCACCGAATGTGATTATTTGCGTTCGAATGGCAGGTGACGGAAGAGACGTGTCAGATACTCAAGTGTTTCGGATATCAGTTTGAGCAACGAGGGCTCGTCGCAGTCAAAGGCAAAGGCAATCTCATGACGTATTATATTCTGGGTAAAACTGGTAAAATTACGCCGCCAACCGCGCCAATGTCGCCCATTTTTGACAATGGTTCCACATCCACCCCCGCGGCAATCGCGGCGGATGGCGCAGCGGACGAGAGTGGCTCGCATGACAGCCACACGTCCAAGTCGGATGATAAGACCGATAAGACGGTTATCGAATGTACGGATGCAAGAAGCGACATCTTCAACGACACCGAGGGTAACGTATCGCAACCCCTCATCAACGAGGATACGTGCAGTCGGGACATGACCGAAAACACGCTCCTTTTAAGCGGCTCATAAGCGAATCAATAAATGACTTGCGCTGCGCGTCACAAATAATCATTTTATCATCGAGTCAGGGTTACGAATTTACTCAATGTTTAAACTATATCGACAGAAATATTATATGGGAGGCAAATCTTAATTCATCATAGGGATGATTATACGAGTATTGTGCGAATATAATCCTTCTAATGGTGAAATACATATCCATTTACCAAAATTACCATATTATTTAGAGCTTCAAGAAGAAAACAAACTCAATATTGTATAGAAAAATTAGTTAGCTAGAGAGTTAAATAATGTACATAAAGACTTTGTTTCGTTTTATGAAATTTACGTATTGTTTTTTAGTTGAGACTAGGTAAGTTTAGCAAGTTAAGTAAGTAAAGTAGCTTAATAGTTCATGGCATGAAAACAAAGTAGGTAAACTCAATGCAAGAGTCATGAAGAAATCAGTAACAAACAGTAGCATAGAACAATGTAATTTTTTAGGTATATATAATATAGGAATAATCAATGCCTCTGCATTAAATTCGCACTCTGCATGTAAATAAGAATCATAAATGTGTATAGATTACAAATGCCCGTAAGGTGATATAAAGAGAACTATGAATTATTCAAATTTAGTGCAGAATAGTGTTGCTTATGTGTAATTGTACTATTATTATTATTACTATTATTAGTATAAAAACAAAGAGCTGATAAAGAACTTACCCAAATATTACTTATAGGAATGCGAAGTTACTGTGATTTATATTTCAACTTTCTCACAAAGAAAAATCAATCATTATTTGTATATTGTATGTGCGAGAAGTGTATAATTTAACATGATATTACAATAGTACAAGTTCTATTTCTAACTAAATGAAAAACAAGCAAAATTATAAGCAACTAATGGAAATTAATGGGAACAATCATTTTTCATAGGTCCACCGAACTGTAATAATATTGATAATAACTAATTCAAAAAAAAAAAAATACCAAGAAGAAATGAAAAAGTAATACGACTAAATTGAATCCTATCTATTCTCGAAGCGTGTGAGAATCTAACACTTCTTAAGAAAATAAGAAACTTCTAATTACGAATTTTCAATGTGATCTTAAACTTTAAACAAATCATCAAATGAATAAAGCTAGCTACAGAAATTTAAACGCATGTTCCGAGTGAACATTTAAAGAGTAACTAAATGTCCGTAGACAATTTTAAAAGAAACTTAAAGGATATAAATAAAAGTCATATAAACTAATCTTTAATCATTGTTAGAGCACACTGCTGGCAATATAATATGTGCATTAGGTATCTTACTTGTCATAAACGTTTGCCAACACTTAATTTATTCATTATGTTAAGATTTCAATCATTATTTGCGTAGTAGCAGCGAATGACAAACAAACTTGTTCAGTTGATATATAGATTCAAAGTACTGAAGTTTATGTATTTGTACTTGATTATTGTATAGATTTAATATGAATTATACTATTTATTGCATTATTCAGATATTAAAACTTTTGCAGAACAATCCAGTGTGGTAATTCCTGCCATCTCCTTTTTCGCGAATATTCAATCTTAAACCAAATTTCAAATCTCTATAACTTTTTAAATAATGGACCGATTTTAATGATTTAAAAATATACAACACGTACTTGATAAGCATTAAACGCATGTTAAGCCTGAGAATAATGGCGTAATCGGAAAGAGAGGAAGTGAAACTACTATTACTTTATCTTTTACTTCATAAAATATTATTGGCAAAGTTTACGCGTTCTAAATTTATTTTATATTAAATATATTGCATATCAATGTGATAATCAAAACGCATGGAACGTTCATCACAAACATATAATGAACTATATAACAAAATAATTTATCTTAATACATAACATTTCAATAACCTGATACATTTAGGTATATATATATATATATTTATATATAATCGCTGTATATGTATTTATATTATATCTGCAAAATATTAAATGGTTCAGGTACAAAACTAGTTAATTGTTCTTTGCAGTGATAAATAAATATGGTCATCATTGAGTTCAACAGAAAGAGTTGTTGCAATTTGCGGATACATTGCATAGTGATGAATTTGATCCTGAATTAAGGATGATTAGAGTATCACTATATCACATTGAGAATTATGATTAAATCCGAATGTTATCAAATATCCAAAGGAATGGTATATTTTATACAAACTCAGAAATTGCTATTCACGTTGAGGGGGCTCGGCTTTAAACTTATAAATGCGTAAACATTGTACTTTAGTATTTGATTCTAGAATAATATTGCTAAATATCTATTGCCCGAATTCAACATTTGATATGTCTTAATTCTAAGATGATTCATACTCACATAACGTACACATGTATGCAAGGTATTGCAATTTGGATTAATAAATCATCATAAAACGCATTATTGAATCATGCAAGAGTTAACTGGTCGACAATTTTTCTTGCAAGATCAACTGATAACACGCTTTAAGAGTGGTAAACATGATGTCTAGTTCACCACTTTGCATGGTAGGATCCATGAAATCCTCGATGAAATCTAATTCAGAGCCTAATTGTGGAATGCGTGCGCGTACAACAATATATTGAAACAATGGAAATAAATCATCCATATTCCATTTATAATTTTCGCCCATTTGTTGGCGAACACTTTCGGATAAACTTTTAAATGTTTTCTTAATTACGAGCAATTTTTCCATTGGGGAAAATGTAGTTATGAGTAGTTGAAGAGTTTCTACTACTTCAGAAAAGACTAGATCACGGGTACCATGTCCTGGAGATAGTAGAGTTGCGTCTGGATACAATTTTAAAAACTTCCTAAAAATGCATAACAAATCAATAATTTGAAAGAGTCATAATGCAATGTACATACTGATCAATTTGTAAAAAGGCCATTAAAGTATAATCAGATTGTTTATTCCACTCTAATAGCCGTTTCCAATACTGAGCATCCTGCTGTTTATTACGCAACGTATAGAGCGTGAATAATGAGGAATGTATGCGCGGTAAAATAATCGGATATAAAATCATTTGACATGAAATTATTCCAGATTCTTCATCCTCCATATCAAGAAGTATTTTCTCTTCGTACGATGGCAAGGCAGGAAATAATAATCGTACAATATCGTACAGTCTTTTAGTTATATAGTGTAATTCTCGAACCGCATGAGCTAACAAAAGTGCATGCGCTCCAGATCCATAAGCTGTAGTATATGCTGCAGTTAAATCATTTAATAACAATCCTAATGGATGGCTTGCACAATCAAATGCCTAGAAAAACAGCATTAAACAGCTAATTAGAACACAATCGAAACGAAATAATTACCTTAGTTAAATACTGTTTCATTTCAACATAGGTTTTAATATCAATTGTATCTTTTCCAAACTCCGGAATTAAATCTAAATTATTAATGCTGTTTTCAATATTTTTAGTATGTTTATCAGAACTGGACGTAACGGAATGTTTGTTAGATATTATCACGGCAACATTCTGCCATATTTTTGTTGTGTCCGGAATTTTCCCATTGTTCTTTACAACTACATCCGGCACTCCTAATAACTGGTAATAATGACGGAATAATCCTTTCCACTTTTGATTCACAGGTGTGCAATATGTCCCAAAAGTTTTGGGATGTTCGTGGAAGTAATCAACTTTATAAAGAGACAACGTCCCGTTTGAAATTTTAATTCCTTCATTCCACGATCCCGAAAGGGATCCTTCAATAACATGGCCTGATTTTAAAGTTAATGTTCCTTTACCACTCAAAACACCAGTGCCTTTAAATTCACCCTCGTAATACGTATCATCATCAAGTATCATTATACCTTGACCCTGAAATTAACCAATTCATACGCTCCTTTAAACAAAATATGACAATATATTTACCGTTAATACATCTTGATTAAAAACGCCCTCGTAATATATACCATCTGAAGTAATGATTAACCCATTTCCATGCTTTTTATTATCGCACCAATTACCCAAATACTTTTCACCTGTTGTAATATCATCCATGATTCCATATCCATTCTTATGGCCCATGATCCAATCGCCAATGTAAATAGATGCAGCATTCGCCATGAAATGTCCTTGCTTCAGACATCCATGCCCATGTGGCAGGCCATCCTTAAAATATCCTTTATACAAATCGCCTGAAACGTAATTAAAAATGCCAAATCCGTTTTGCGTATTGTCCTTCCATTGGCCTTTATAAACTCCTTTAAATAATAAATACATAATAAAAATCCAAATTACATTTAACATTATTATACCTTTATTTGGTATTTCAAATTTTCCTATTCCATGCATTTGACCATGGTTGAATTGTCCAGTATAAATACGTCCATCCAACCACTCTAGTTTCCCTTTTCCATGCAATTTCCCATTCAACCACCGTCCATCGTATTTAGCGTCCTTGTAAAACCCATTCTTCGTAAATGAATATTCAGCATTACGAAGAGCAGGCGGTTGAACAGCCTGACATTTCCCTAGACCCGTTTTAATCGCATTTTGCAGTGCGTGAAACCATTCAATCTTTTGTTGCGCTTCGGATGTATATAAATCAATTGTATCTTCTGGCATTTTTAATGAAATTTGATACTGATTACTGTCGTTATCTTGGTGCGGCTCAACCCATATCGTTCGCAGGTCATAAACATTTGCAGTCGAGCCGTTCATGTGAATAAATACATCCGTTAACAATATAAACCAATGATTGCTAAATCGACTCCCCGTTTGTAAATGGATGGGAGCCTTATGCGACTCTCGCAAGAGTCTTCTGGAAGGAGTTTTCAAATAGTCGATTACCCTGCCTGAATTCAACCAGAATTCTTTAGTTATAGTGGCAGCTTCTCTTTTGGCCGTTTGTTCTTCAATCAACAGCGTCCATTTCGAGACGACATCATGTCGTAACTTTAATACATTCTTTACAAATATATGCATCCAATTCTCGTAAAACGTTAATCGTTCCAAGGGCCTTATCAATAGTTGGCTAATTGCTAATTCTTCTGTCTTTTTATCCCGCTTTTGATTCATACTAACAAGTTTAAATAAGCAAACAGGCAGATCGAATAATTTAGATATCGCGGTGCATCCGCCGAGCGTAATTATGTTATGCAACGTATTCAAATATTGCCTATAAATAAAAATATGTTCCTCAACATACTTAATCATAACAATATCACATTCAATTATTAATTTCTTTGAATAGTCAAGCAATGATTTTACATTGGCAGCAGTAAAATATAACAAGTCGATATATTCGCGACAAAGCTGCTCATAAAGTTGAGCACGATCAATTGAAGCGCACTTTTTCTGCAGCGGCTTAATAAGATTGCAATGCACTGTCAGCATTTCCTCCAGAAATCGCTGTTCGCTTACCAGATTGCTAATTATAAAGTCGCAATCGACCGAACTTAAATTGAGCAATGAAAACTGACTGCTTGAAGTAAGGTAACTAGGAAAATTGCTTTCGTTATTACGTATCGTGTCAGGAACCGAATGGCTTGAAGCGTTCTCATGCGAGTATAACGTATGAATTTTATCCTGGGCTCCTTTACCAATAAATATCGCATTCTGATGGCTGGTTTGCAAAATTGTATGACTACTGCAACAAACCAAATCGCTAATGCGCTCCTCAGTTGTGGGAAAAAGTCGTGGAGAACTTTGATCCACCGCACAATCAATGGTCACTTGATGCTGATCATTCTTTCCCCAAAGATACGCGCGCCCATCCAAAGTCAAAATTCCGGCGTGCAAACTTTGCACTGTAACTTTCTGGGCACCAATGTTGGATAATTTCGTAATTATCATTGGACGTTCACGCTTAATGATATCGCCAACTCCTGAAGTAAATAAAACTACTTATTTAATGTTGCCGTAATCGTTAATGGTGTTAAACGATAATGAATATTGCCATATTTATCGCAATAATATAAGTTGTAATAATAACTCAAAGTGTCAACGAAATTTCAATACACAATGTAAATTTTAAAACTTTAACACTACGGTTTATACAAAAACAGAAAGAATTCTACGAGAGTTTATTCGGAAAAGTAAAAGAAGAAAATTTTAGTATTTCCAAGCTATTACCGTTAAACAATGAAGTTTTTCCTGTGAGGACGTGCATGAAAATGAAATGATTACACGTTTTATTCTTGAATAAATTTGTTAGTTTGGTGATTTTATAATAATGATAAGCGATAACTTATTATTAAGTTCATTCTATCATCTTCATAGGTTCTTTTGCAAAGCGGGAGTTTTGTTTATGTGTTACATACCTAATTGTCCATGAATGATATTTCCCCAGGTCCAGACTTCGCAATTGATCAAGTTGCTTCCCACACGTGTGATATTATTACATCGTTCCTGAATGCCCAATTCGGAATGGTCCTTTTCTTCGGTGCATTGACTAAACGACCACATAAATTCATCTTTTGAGGTAACTCTTGGTAACTGTATTTCATCAAGTGTTTGCAACATTTCATTGTTATCTGACGAGCCACTGACATGTCGTGAAAGGGTAACTACCTTATCACCAACAGTTTTAACTCCCTCATAAACTAAACTTGCCATACTACTGACATTCTCTTTAATGATTCGTGTTGGTTTCTCGGTACATTCAACAAGATACTCTTCACCCGCCGAAGACATCCATGAAAGTTGACGTGTCAGAAACTCTTTGGCTGCTTCGGTATTTCGGAATATAATATTCTTCTCTGCTTTTAAATCACTGACATCTCCATTACACCTCTTCGTTTCACTACTGCTGATGCTATCGTTCTTACTGCTAGTTGATGTTGTTTCAATATCATAACTTACAGGCATTGATACTTCAAGAATCCCATTTTCCGAGATGGAATTCAATGAACCTGGTGAAGTTAATTGCGAGGTTGATAAGCAGCGTGGACAACTTGAGATAAACACATCCTCTCCGCAATCATCGCTATCAGTATCCTCATTCAATAACTGCTTGCTGACAATTGCAATGGCAAAATCCTTGCCAACACTGCATGCATACACATACCGATTGTCAAAAAAGGTTACTTTCTTTGGTGTCTCACTGTTAATGCCAATCTGATGCATGTTCCCACAACCCCACAACTGACCATTCTCAGTTATGAATAAAACTCCATAAGCACCAACAGAAATCTGGCCAACTCGTATCTTGTATCTTGCACTGGTGTGCCCATGCAAACAGGTCCTGGAATCCTCCACCAAGGAAATTTCAGTCTTTAATTCTAAAGCCTCAGTGTACGTAAACACTTTACTATTCTGATCAATAATATATAATGTTGCATTATCACTATCAATATCTTTGGGCTTCAAACTCTCCACGTATTGAAAACAAATAAACGCCTCATCTCCATCCTCAATGACACCATGGTAAAACTTGTTATTAGTGGTCAGTATATACAAATGATTGTTTATATTGCACAATTTCTTTACGTATTCATTCGGCGGATTAACAAGCTTTAATTTTCTGTTTTCTGTCCAGATATGTATCGTATCCATTATTAAGTAGCACACATAAATTAATCGTCCAAAAATACCGCCTCTTTCACTTTGTTTACACTTTTTTAACACAAACACTTCACTAAATAGTTGCTAATATGTACTGGCTGCATATTATCGAATTAATGGAATGATTGGACATGATAAATCGCAGTCGACTGATATCAATAACAGCTGACTGGAAACTACTCCTGTCAGTGACTCACCAGTTACGTTGAAACTCTGGTTGCCTATATGATGACATAATTAACAAAGTTTCAAAACTTTTGAAAGTTTTTAATTAAGTTATTGGATGCAGTTTAAAATCGTATACCATTGAGATGATCACAAAACAACCTTAATATTAACTTTTAAAACGTACGTTCCATTCCCATGTCTCATATTTTAGATTATGAACCACAGGATTTCCTGGAATAGTGAACGACATCATTTCCTTGAAATAATCAGCTGTAACTATCCTAATATGGGATTTACATGTCCCATATTATAGTTATAGCCGATTACCAATAGCATTATTCATTTTGCTATCTAAATAACAAAAAAGTTGCCTAAGTTAAAACGAAAAAGAATTAATTTGTTTGGATTATTAAATGTGATTAACTGAATTATTTATTTCAGTTTGCCATCTATATATAATCTTTATGAATTTATTTGGTTTTAGATGATTTAATCCATGAAATGTTTGCGTGATTTTATGAAGAACGGAAACAAACAAAAGTTTGATCTATTTCCCCTGTGATGTATCTCAGATGCGCATTTCGTGTAAACGCGCTGGCCGAACGTTTATGTAAAACGTTCGTTTGTTTGCACCGTATTCTTATTATGTAGAATTGCATTGAGATAATATACGTATCGGTTTGTCAAATTTCCAAAGCCTAAAAATAACGTTGTTCATGAAACAACAATGAGTTGTTGTTGCGATGTGTCTCTAGCAGGCGCGTATTTTTAGCAAAGAGCGTTTAGCTCTCCGCCTCACAAAAATTTGTTCTTTGTCGTGCTGTCCGGCGATAGCGATGCCAAAAGGCCACTGGATACATACATTTCAATCTGGTGCAGAGAATACGCGGGCGCGAGCGCGCGTGAGCAATTAGCGAGATTCGCGGGGCGCGCATCTTGATTTGAAAACGGCGGCGGGTGTCGTTGTTGCTATCGCTGCCGCCGCTGCCGCCGTTGCCGCCGCCGTCGTTGTGCGACGCTGAAGCGAGCCGCCAGCAATTCGGAGAAGCATGCGCGGCGTCGCTGGCGTCGGCACGGTGCGCGCCCGGGCAATTGATATTAGTGCCGCGCCGACTTCCGCACGACCGATCGAAATGGCGAGCTGATATTTATTTATATACCTGTGCAGTGAGTACCCCACATTAAAAAAGCGACGAATTTTCAACCCGTTAAATCGTACGTTAAACGCTATTCGAAATTCCTGTGCGAATCGAATCGAATTGAATCCAAATCGCTGATCGCAAAAATATGGCACCGCAATCGCTGCCGCCACAATCAATCAGTGCCAAATATAGTGCCTCTCTCATGTGGATAACTAATTAGTATTTACGGTTTACCAATAGTCCCTAAAAAGTAATTACATACACGAGCAATTAGAGCAATAAGTTTGCGCGCCGCGCATATATACATAATACATGTACTTCTACTAAGTATATCTAAATATTATATTCGCAATGTGCGCATATAACATAGAGTAGATGTATTATATATAATTACATTACATATGTGTAATATTAGCGAGTTGCTGCAGCAAGCAAGCAAGCAAGAGCGGCGAGCGTACGAGCGGCGGCGAATCCGCGTTGCATATGTTAGGCAAGTTGGCGAGCGAGCATCGCACAAAGTTGTTCTTTTCTTTCTTATATTTGCAAGTCGCACCTAAATAAGGTTAGCAATGCAACAAGCGACAACCGACGACGGTGGCAGCACGCCGGCGGCGACTGGAGCCACGGGCACTGCGACCACGAACAAGGCGCACGTGAACGGCGGCCGCTTTGACTTCGACGACGGCGGCACGTACTGCGGCGGCTGGGAGGAAGGCAAAGCGCACGGACACGGAGTCTGCACCGGGCCCAAGGGACAGGGAGCGTATTCGGGATCCTGGCACTATGGTTTCGAGGTGTCCGGTGTCTATACTTGGCCAAGGTAAAAACTCTATGCATGCATGCGTGTTTGTGTTTTGCGTGCAGATTTGCATTCATTCGCAACGTGCGCGCGGCGCGGCGTGCGTTTCAATTGCGAAAAACGCCAGCTGAAATATTCGCATAATACGGGAGAGAGGAGATGACGTGATCCTGAGTGCTCTCTGCGCCGCTCTGCTCTGCTCCTGTTTCTCTATTATATGTAGAAATATTCAGCGTATGTTTGTATTTCATTGGCGCGCGCCCGCTGAATGCGCGCGTTTTCCTTCCCGTCCAGAGATTTGGCCGCAGAGTGCCCGAACAGGCCCGCGGCCTGCGTGTACTCGATTTGTGTAAAAATAGCATCTGACTGCGAAAGTTGAAAAGCATTTCGTTCATATAAGCATGCTCTTTACATCATACTGCAGACGCTCTCATTAATAATGCGCGTTTTAGGTCAATTTAAATTCGGTGACAATGCTCAATCTCTTCCTCCAGAAATCTCTAAGTTACGCACAACCAAACAAAGTCAACTTTGTTTACGTGTGTAGCTGATACACACAGCCATAGAGCAGAATAAGGTCATCATTTTTCTTACAATTCGTTATTTCATGCAATCAACACACTCGCACTTTGCGTTATTCAAGTTGTCGTTTCTCTCCTGGCAGCGATGACAAGGAGTTAAGAATTCAAGGCTTCAGAAACGCGGCTTCAAAGTGTCTAAACACTTTTGTACGTTTCATTTCTAATTTGGAACGTGTATCTCTTGATGAATAGCAGAATAGAAACGTTAATTTTGCCTATTTCTGAAAATTTTGTACAATTCTCTTTGCCAGCTTAATATTAACTTGAGTTTAATCGATAATTTTAATTAAACTACTTCGTTAAGCAAACACAATTAGGGTTGGCATATATTTGGACAAATTAATTAATTACTTTAATTAATTTAGCGTGTTTTAAACAATGAAGAAATTCATTTTCGTTTGAAGTTGATGTCGTTCAACTATGTATAAAATACAAGGAAATATAACACGCAATCTTTGCTTTATTATTAATTAATTAATTATTTATATATTTACACAATAGATTAGCCATTGATTATAATGGTTGTTTGATTGTTTAAGTAAATCAATGCGTGATCAGCGCAAATATACTAGCCGAGTGCAATAGTGAATTAGTGAACAGAATGTTTCAAATTTTAGTTGCAATTAAAACGTCATGATGAATTTGCTTCGCGTCGTTTATTCATCGTTAATTTTATTCGTGCTATTATCAGTGAATGTGAATGCAAACTGTTGCAATAAGCACGAAGACAAAGTATGTGTTTTAGGCAAAATTATTCAGTTACTCGTAAATTATATGGACGTAAATGAAGAGGGAAGCGCACGTGGCCGCAATGAAATTGGCTCACATAATCAAAAAACTATATATAACAATTCGAATACAAGCATAAACAATAAAACTGCGCATCACACACGCCTGCATGAGCACGGTCATAAAATCAAAGATTCGGATTTAGTGCTGAGCGATCACAAGAAAACTTTTATCGATTCGAACGAAAATTCCAGAAATATTTCGACAAAACTCATCGACTGTAATGCATCCAAGGATTTCAACTCCACTTTGCAATGCATTCAAGATGTATTATCGTTAGTGAATGGTTCTATTGATGATTGTAATGAAATGCCAAAGGATAATAAAAATGCAGAAGCTTTTTGTGATTTAAAGGGAGAATGTGAACAGGATAATAATGGAGATGAGGAAATTCTTGGTCAGGCATTTAGGAATCGTACGTTAACAGAAGGCGAAATTGATGCTGATAGTGAAAGTATTGAAAGAGATAGAATAAAAGTAATTAAAGAATCATCAAACGAATCGGATGATTGCCAAGTCGAGGAAATATACGAAACGTATATGCATCCTGATAATAATGAAACAATTATTGTGCGAAGTCAATACCGAAGCGGACCGTATCATGAAAAAGTTAATATCGATATCAATGATAAGGATAAAAGCACTTATAACATTGATGATATTCAGTTTATTGCTGAATTATGTCATAATCGAGATTGGACGAACTTTTTGAACAGGATTTTTAAACAAATTCGTAATGAACCAGCTGTTTAAAGTATTGATTATATCCTAGTTTATTTTAAACTTGATTTATTTATATAAAAAATTAAATTTTGAATTGTTTAGTTTAATTTTAAACAAGTTAAAACATGAAATATTTTAATAGTTTTAAGAGTAATTTACTTCAAATATTTTCAACTTAACTGAAGACAAAACTAATTTAAAACGAGGAAATGAGCAGTATAATTTGTAAGTAGATAAAATAATGGTAGATAATGAATCGCTTTTATTTTACTGAAAGTAATAAAAAAACTGTAGGTATATCCCCGTGTAAAAAATTGTAGATTTAATTATACATCTGCATAAGTTCCTCGTAATGATCTAATTTACATGCAAGAATTCTCATTTTATATTTAAATTATTCAATTATTATACACTCAATTACACAGCACAGCATAAGGCACATTTTACGCATTGCGGTCTTGGGAATAAATAAAAAGGATAATTCACCAACTGGCGTACTGGGAAAAAAATATCTGTATTTGCTTTGGAAATCAACTTAAGGGCTGGATTATGGATTAGATAAACACACACAATTTACGTTACTATTCCCTAATGATACAAAACAAATACGCGTTAGACAATTGGGTACTTAATATTTTTTTACTGCTCGTAGTTTTAATGGAAAATATGGATTAATCTTTTATATTGTTTACCGAGCAGCTATTTTTAGAATTGTTTTAAATTAACAACTAGAATTTTCTCGTAATTATATTATTACAAGGATTATTAACATTTGTTTAAACATGGTAATTCCCTCATTTCAACTACTTTAATAATCGTGAGTTAATTAATCAATATATTCAATTATTATATTATTTGAGCAATAAAAGATGTAATTGGTCTTCTTGTTCAAATTGAATTCTCAGCTGAATTTAGTAAGATTGACAATACGAATACAAACTATGACACAACGCATGCTTGGTTTACTTGATAGTCGAACGAAGGAGCCAGAAAGCAAGTCAGCGATGAAACACAGAGTATAATATGTAATGAATGTAATGGGGGCCTAGCAAATGTATATTTAGAACAACGCTAGTACGTCGTGTAGCTCTGCTTAACACGTTAACGCATATTTTTACAGACTGAATCATTCCTGCATTATTTCGAACGTTTCAATTAAGAAAGCCTAATGTAATAAACTTGCGCATTTGCACGTTTTCACTTTGATTTTCACTCAAGCTTCCAATTGTGCGCCTTGCTTTCAGTGGTAGCACGTTTGAAGGTCAATGGCAGAATGGCAAACGGCACGGACTCGGTGTGGAAACTCGAGGACGATGGATCTACCGCGGCGAATGGACGCAGGGCTTCAAAGGACGATACGGCGTGCGGCAGTCGAATACATCCACGGCGAAATACGAGGGCACATGGGCAAATGGACTGCAGGATGGTTACGGATCGGAAACATATGCGGATGATGGTAAATTACAAAACGAAAACTAAAACAAACTACATAAATTTCGGTGCGCAACTATTGCGGTAAAATTTAAGCTCTTCCGCTGCATGCGGATCAATGAATTTCGGTCTCCAGACTGCTCCACATTTTCAGTTCAAGGGGAGTTGGGAACAATCCCAACCCCCGTTCCCGAATCGCTGCGAATTATAACAAATCTAATTCAATAAGCGAAAAGAAAATAGGATAGCCTCATTTGCCCAAGAACGACAGATATTTATAAATCTGACCCATATCTTGGTTGATTTTTGTTGCTTTGACCATGTTTTCTAAAAATAATGCGTATTGTAATTACATTTTCCATGAACCAACTTAAATGCCAACTTCGCTTAACGCTTAGGGATAGTAATTGATGATTAATTACAGGAACATATCAAGGACAATGGTTAAGGGGTATGCGACATGGCTACGGTATTCGTACAAGTGCACCATTCGGAAAAGCATCGAAATATAGGACCAACAAGGCAATACGGGCATCAATGACCTCATTGCGAAGTAATGAAGCCAGTGGTTCAGCACCTGATGTTACCGATAAAAGGGATAAACGCGTTGACGACTCGCGAGGTGGATTTGTACTAAAACAGAATTCAAATGAACCAACAGGACGTCGGAAATCCATTGGGACGGCAAATATTAAACGCAGCTTATTCTCGGTAATTACTACAAGAAAGCACTCTGAATTGTTTCATTTACCATTCAGTGGTTTGTTAACAGGGGTTGAAGATCAAGCAGAAGAGTACCAGTGATCTTGAGAAGAAGGGTGCTACAGGCAGTATACGTTCAACGGCATCTTCAGCATCATGGATGAGCACAGATTCAGCGCAATCAGCAATGACCAATGCATCTCTACCATCAGATTCCAACGCCAGTTTTGTAGTTGAAGTAAGTAGATGCTATTAAAGCGTGAGGAGATACAAAGATTTTTGTTTAGGATGAACACATGGATGCTGGAGTGACTGAAACGTATATGGGCGAGTGGAAAAACGATAAGCGTACTGGGTTCGGTGTCAGTGAACGATCAGATGGGCTTAAGTACGAAGGCGAATGGTATAACAATAAAAAATATGGCTATGGTGTAACGACATTTAGTAATGGTGAGAAGGAGGAGGGAAAGTACAAGAATAATGTCCTTATAACGAATCCTAAGAAGAAACACTTATTCTTGATGCGATCTGCCAAGTTTAGAGAACGGCTGGATGGTGCAGTTAGTTCAGCGCAGCGTTCATCGAAAATTGCATTACAGAAAGCAGATATTGCCATTAATAGGACTGCCACGGCACGTGGCAAAGCAGAGCAGGCTGATATTCTAGCATCGCATGCGCGAGAAGATTCCGATGTTGCTATCGTTGTAGCTAAACAGTATGCGCCAGATTTTAAACAGCCTGGTCTTGAGCGATTGAAAGCGAAGCGAGAGAAGTTCGCAGAGTATAATCAAAAAGAATCCATCACGCAGAACAATCCGAACAGCCATCACTTGCATCCAAATTCCAACATCTCATCAATTCCAGTACCGACGAATCCGGCGTTGCGGCAATCCACGCAAAATATCAAAGCATCCAACTTAAATCTATCACATTCGCAACAAGCTACACCAGCAAAGCAAAACTACAGCCAACCTGCATCGAATCCCAGTAAACCAACGCATAATCCCAATACTTACTCGACGAATGCGCCCACAACCAATCCGACCATCACCACCACAGATGAAACGAATGCAATCAATGCGGAGCATTTCCAAATGCATCTGCAGAAACAATTGCAGACGATAAAAGACCAAGTTCCAATGCGTGGAAGGAATTCTCTTGCTGGTGCTGACCATGCTCCATCACGAAGGGGTTCTGCTATGCCCAGAGACCGGCCTTATCTTGGATCGACGTCACAGCAATCGTCTATTGACCACTTTGATCATTACAAACGACCACCAAGTCGAGACTCGAGTGTGGATAGATATTCAAGAGCAACGGGCCGTGCTGGGGGTAATATAGGACAACCACCAATGGGTTCTCGGCAACCTTCGGTGGACCGTGCTGCAAGAACATCAATGACTCCTGATCGGCAAGCTAGAGCGCCATCAGCAGTTCGGGGTACAACGCCTGCTCCCACACCACCAGCACCAGCGAGGAACGGTTCTATTGTGAGTGGTAACGCCAAGGTGCCACCTCCAGCAGTGATTGGCAATGGAAATAGTGTAACGGGAGGCGCAACGCAACCGCCGTTCGAGGAGATCCTGCTAAAGAAGCGGAATCTCGGTCAAGACATCATTCCATCGCTGAACCAGCCGAAGCGAACGGAGAGCCTATTTATTGCTGGCGGCGGCAGCAACACGTCTGCTCCCAAGGTTAGTGGCCTCGGCCAAAAAAAAGCCCCAGTTCATGTGTGTGTATCAGCTCGCGGGCACCCAAGTGGGAGGCTGTATGTTGCTAAATATGCGCTTGTTAGTCGCCGACTTGCATATGCCACCGGCTAGTGTGTGTCCACCAAGTTGTAAATAGTGTGTTTTGTGCATGCGCCTCGCTCGCTGAAACCGAAATCATAATGTGGTATCAGAACGCGGATGATGATGAGGAGGATCTCATGTGTTCACCTGCGCTTATGGCACGCAGAGCGTCCGAAAGCTGGATTAACACGCCTCCAATCGAGGTATTATTACCTATCATATCGTGCAATTAATTCGAGCGCTCAAAAAAGTTTTACTCGCGACAGCCCATCCACTTAATCATACTGCGCGCTCTGCGAGTATGAACATATTTGACGTGCCAATAGACCAGCTAGCTTTATAAATACGCTCGACCTCGTCCCGTCCACGATTACGCAGTTTAGCAAAGTTTATCACAGCGCTTGAATACATCCACAATTCTTTATTTTTAGAATGTTGTACCGGTGTCGACGCTATCACGAAAGAAATCATTGCCGGAATTCCAAGAACTACCGAAAGCCACCACCGAAATGAGTCGCGAAGAAGTTTCTGCTCTGGGTTCAGCACGCCGCGAAGAAGTTCGAAGACAAGCAGATGAAAAGGAACGTCTTCGTGCCAATCCATTATTGTACTTGATCAGTCCACAAGTTAAGGTATGTGTCTTCTTCAATTCTTTACCTAGCTTAAGTCAAGTCTAATTTTGCTAGATATAATGACAATTCAAAATTACTTTCCTAAAAAGTACCAAAAGTTTAGTACGTAGTTTAAAAAGAAATCAATTACTTACTTGTCTCTTCTAAATCTACTCTGAATTCAAGCATCATTCACTTCAATTGACATATATAAACTGTGCCATTAAGCACAAATATTCGATTATCTTCAGTTGAATTCACAGTTTTTCCTACAAACATAGAAAATATATATAAATTATGTATTTTTTATTAATACGCTTTACCTAACAGAGAAATAATAGGTATGTTAGATATGTTATATAGCAATATCACATTTTGTAATCATGTTCTCATATGTTTGTTGAGGTAACAAATATCTCTGGTGGCTGAAGATGTTCTCTTACGTTTTGAGCCTCTTTATCATCCATTTCGTTGCTGCGAATTACGTTTTGTGTTGCCATTTGTCGTTTATTATGATTTAAACACATAACACGTAACACACCACAACCTAATGCATTCTCATTTGATACTTACATTACCCTTGGCAAAGGGTGATGGAAATAATCCATCGCTAAATGTATGTGCTAGACGTGTAGATTATTGATTGTCAGCCAATTATTTCTGAATATCAGAAACACGAATGCTTATTTGTTTGGATTACAGTAATTGAATGCAATTAAACATTACAATAATCCAAATAAATCATGTGAACGTGCAAGAAACTTGAGTGTAATTGTTTAACTGTAGCTTGCTATTGTGTATACTCAAAAATAATAATTCTGTAAGGGTGCAAAGCGTCTTGAAGGGCGAATGAACAATACGTGTTAATAATTCACACTAGGGCTTCTTAAATCATGGGTTGTAACCCCAAATGAAGTCTCTGAGTGACATTTATGGGGATAGTGAACTGCTTTTTAAAACTTTCAAAATGGCGCGTTAAGAATCGTTGAAAAGGGTTTATGAAAAGAGTTTAAGAAACCCTGGTTAACATTGTGACGGAAGATTATAGCAATTCCTGTATTTATTTAAACATTATTGATATTATTGATTGTTGTATTGCAGGATTGGTTCTCACGCCAACAGCTTGTAATCGTCATCCTGTTTGTGAACATTTCATTGGCGATAATGTTCTTCAAGCTGCTGACATAGCAGTTGAGGGAACTTCAAGTTTGCAATTATTTGTTTACGTTATATCCTAACCATTCATAACTGCGAATCCGAAACACACCAAGCAAACCAAGAAGAACTAAACGACAAGAATAGCATTTCAAAGCAAGGACTTATTTACAAAGTTGTTTGGTCAATCAAATACAAATTTTATATCATTTCAAATTCGTCAAACAAAGTAACGTACTTATAAGTAACGAAGGACAGAAATTATGAAGCCTATAGCGTATATAAAGAAAACTAATTAACAAGAACTTGTAAAAAAAAGTTGAGCAAACAAAAGCGATAAAAAATGTATAGAATATATTTTTACACAGGCATTGTCGTCTTTTTATATTTACAAACATAAGGGAACGGAAAAGTAAGTTCGAAGTTCGAAGTAACAAAAGAAAAATGACGAGTAGACTAAGCGAACAAATTACCTTGTTGATATATTAATTCTATAAATGATTTGTATGTACCTATTACAACTGATTTAATGTAATAATGGGGATATGGTGATTGTTCTTCGGCGCATACATACGACGATATGAATTTTGTGCTGTTGAGGGGAGTTTTTAAAGTTTACAATTAAATAATACATAAACAAACAAACAAATACATACATGAATACATACATACATGCGTACACACTATCGACATTCTCAATGACAATGTAATTGGCGATTATTAAAACGCTTACGAATATAAAATGTAATTTGCTTTTGGATGTTTCAAATTCGATTCATAGATTTATTAAGGCATCGCATCGTGCTTAAACTATGCTATTACATTGTTTTCACTTGCAATGCATATGATGGGAACCAATGGGAACCATAGCTACAAAATAATGGCAGAAATGATCAACCGTATATAACAAAAATTATTTAAATACTTAAATAAGCGGGGAAAATGATGTTGACTTAACTACTTGTGTGCCTTGTGAGATTGGACGTTTATAAATCAGTCAAGTTCCACTTCGTTTTAAGCAAAAGAAGCCATAGTTTTGATAACGTTCTATGGCGTGCAGTTTTATATAAATAAACTTCAATATCGCGGCATTGTCTGCACGTTGACCATGCATAATAATAATTTTTTCATTCTTCTTATCTACATTGTAACAAAAAATAGTGTGATTAGGGAAGAGGAGGAAAAAACGTCTTGCAAAATTATACGCTCTTAACCGTTTTTACCTTTTTACCAAATCTGAATTTCTGCGATTACAACAAAATGCGTAATTGAATGTTAGCTGGTGCAGAAATCAATTAAAACAACGCCAGTTCAATCATGTTAAAGTTAGCAACAACAAAGAAAAAGAAACCAAAACGTATATTCTTTAAGAAAATTAACTTTATATATTGAAATAAATTGATGTAGTATAATTAAAATACGATTATTCCATCTCTGGTCATATTGACTACTTGAAATCATGGAATACAATCAAATTATTATATTGTATAATTGTTAAATTAAATTAATTGTTTAATTTAGTTTCAAATTACTATGATTATTATTGTAGATACTATTTAAATCATCTATATAATTATTAATACTATTATTATTATCGTTATTATTTGTAAAGTTTATGACACATGAATGCAATTTTTGATTTTATGTGAAAGAATGTTGCAATTGATATTGTAAAGTTTATTTAAACAAGTTACAGCCAATTCTTTAAAGAGAATATATGATTATTACTATGAATAAAAGTTTATTACAATTTACGAAGCTTTTCATACATGTTTTTCCCGTCAATCAACGTTAAGGTATGAGTTAAGTAAACAATGAGTGGTTTAATTAAACATTTATTATATTACCGTTATTGTAGCTTACAATTAAATATAAACATTATAATTTGTTGTTTCTACACTGTTTGACTATTCAGACGTAAACAATCAATGTACACATCACTCGTTAGTATGGCATCAGAGATTTAACACTTTATACATGCTCAATAATAATAATCATAATACGCTTTGCAAGATTGGCACACGTCCAATTTGTTTATACATTTTCAATGTTCAGGTGTGTACTGCATCATTCATAATTGACTAGGCCATTCAGCAGTATCTACGCAAGAATCATATATTTACTTGTTCTAGAAATGAGCAATTATTTTGCACGTGATGACCACGAAATTACAAATTACAGCGCATTGCAGTTGCCATAAAGCAATAATCTATATCCTACGTGTTTTATAAGCACTATGCCAGAAAATATGGTAAAATAAAAGCAATAACAACGCTTGTCCTTCCAATTCGTATTTCACCTCCTTAATGGTTCATTAAAAATAGTTACTGCAAATGGTGAATTCACCAATATCTCTCAATTTTCACCCTTAACACCTAGAAATCTTATTTGCAAGAGATAAAAGGCACGTTGTACTATTCTCGCTTTGACTTGGATTTATTTGTGTTTGTAACACCATTATTAGAGTTTTGTCGGTCGTGTTTCTCACGCTTTCTCTGTTCTTGGATTTGAGCAATCTTCAAGTTCTTCATTAATTGCGTTGACTGATACAACCATTGGCCCTGTAATTCAAAATCAATTATAGCAAGATCTACAAATTTATTTATTTCATACTTACCACCATCAGCATGCAATTGAGTAAAATAGGCATAGAGAATACTACTGATATAAAAAGTCCATTACTATCAAAATATTGCTGTCGAGAAAATATCTTCCAGTTGTTAGAAGCAATCTCATTAATACTTTGTGAAAAATAAACCAGTAATACTGAAATTTCAAATTGTTTAAATTACGAGGAATGAACTTTCTTAATTACAAAATGCATAAAACATGAATACAAAATTGTAAACAATAATTTAAATTTTGGAAAGCATATGAAAAAGCAACCAATAGTTAACCTATTTATGAATTATATATTTACTCATAAAAATGATAACACATAAAGATAACCAAATCTCTTTATGATAATTGTGATATATTCTATTTTAGTGTCATGATAATGGAAAGCATAATGCCATTAAATAGTATGGGACGACTGTGTTATACTTACACAGAAAGAAAAATAGTAATGCCTGTAGATTTCCATAATTTCTTGTTAAGAGGGCCATTAGTGTGATTGTAATATGAAATGTAAAAAGACCAATAATCCATGGATCCTTCCAATCAATCTGAAATAGAAATACATCATAAATATTCATGAAGGTATCACTTATTCAAGAGGATGTGACTATGCATATTTAATGCTAAATGTGAATTCTATGATGCAATTAATGAAGGTGCAGTGTTGGAGGTAACTATGAGCACACCTCTGAACTTATAGTTATTACTTACACTCAATATAAATGAAAAGAACCCATTGATTTGGTTTATATCAATAAAATCCGGTTCTATCATGATGATAATGATAATTTATCCAAAATACAGGCAGTTCAAAATTCCAAATGCATACAATGCAGATTTGAATGCAAACACTCTTGGTGATTGACAGTGGCTTAAAGGAACGTTTGCAAATAATTGTCGTCCTCGGATTATTTTATTAGAAGCGTACAATCCATAGCTTCAATAAATTTAACTGCAGCTGTTTATCGTTTACTAGTTTTACACCGATTTAGTTTACGTGTTTACTCGATTGCTGTTCACAACACAACAAAATCTTCCGACCTTGTGCTCGTCGTAATACATGTATGCTAAGACTGTTATTGGTGTCTTCTGGTCGCGATACTTTCGTAACCAGTTTATCTCTTAATTACAAACGCACTTAACAAACCTCTCACCACATTAAAATCACATTTGTTACTGATATGAAGCAAAACAGCCGACACACGAAAGCCTTTCCCTAGTACGCATTGCCTTCCAATGAAGCGCTAGTGAAAATGTCAAATACGCTCATACAGAGAGTTTGTTCCTAGAAAACTAATAAGTTTTTAATCAACATTTGCTTTAAGAAGATTTCTAAACATATAAACATTTTTAACAATTGCATCCACATTGTTCATTGCTCATATGACTGCCATGTATTATTTTAAGAGCTTTATTTTAAGAGCCATCAATAGTTTTGTACGATTAGACACCTAGGTCAGTCTAATTATTAAAAATTAAACTTATATAAGGATACTATGTCTAACTCTCGTTTGTTATTATTGTTTATTAAACTATTTCCCTTTAAAAGGTAAACAACATTGTGGCAACGTGATACATAGTGATGTGTTGCGATATGGCAACTATGTAAGCGTATTTATTGAAGTCATAACCTTGTAACCGTTGTAACGTCCAGTAACGTCTTTTCATTTGATTTTGAGTTGTTAGTCGGTTTGGTGCAAGAAAAGTGGCGTGTGTTAATTTCCGTGCCGATTTGGAATAAGTGCATCATGTTCTTCCAGGTGAGTGCTTGCATGATTCTAGTTATTATATCTCTATCAATGCGTAACTTGTGCAAAACAGGTGACTGTTTCACCAAAGCTACCACCAAAACGAATATCAAATAAGAATCCAATAAACACAGAGAATGAAATTGAAATTCTCTCACTTGCACCGTTTACACCAACACCTAAGCTAGCATTCGATAATGTGAAAACAGGATCAAGTGCTGTTCAAACAATATGCATCAAGAATCCAACCAAAACAGACATTCAGGTAAAGTCTCCAACCACAGTGTAAGAGTTGCATTTACCATGTTTCAAACTTATAGCTCCAGTTAGTTAAATTGCCTCCTGAAGAGAGAGAAGTTTCATTTAATTGGACAGAATGCTTGATACAGAGTGGTTCCGAGGAAATGTTCTCCATGACTTGGGAGCCCACTGTAACTGGTTCATGGAGAGACACATTACAATTTTCAGATGGTCATAGACTGCGTAGAGATGTCCCTGTTTCATTTAAATGTATTCCGGTAAGTTTTAACTGTCTATTGAATTAGAACATTGTTTATATCTGCCTTATTTGTAGGCTAAAGTAAGTAAAAAGCGATCTTCAATTTTACACAAATCTAAGAAATCACCAGTTCAGTTATCGAAGCCTAAACCTAAAATACCAAGTACTATGCCAACACAACAACACACTCGGCGTTCAACTTATAGTATTAACGACAAAGAAAACTACCCAGTTACTCAAACAAATTACACATTCACTCTTTCTCAAAATGATGCAATAATATCTTCAAAAATTACGGAGGAAAAGTTTGATGATAGCTTGGAACAATCACCAGTCAAATCTAAAAATGCTCGAGCGTTACTATTGCCACATACGCCTTTGATACCTGAAAGGCGTTTGAATACAAACTTTTCAAATATCATGAATCACAAGTCGCCAACGTTTAATTTAAATCTAAGCTCCAGTAGTCCGAACAGCAGTACGCTCACTTATGTAAAGACGAATAACAGTTTAAGTCAGTTAAATGTGAGTGACAAAACATACATTAAACTTAACAGTACTGGTCAAACATATGTGAAGGACTCATCTATTGGAAATATTGCATTGTTGGAACAAAGTCCTCATGCTGAATTTAAAACATCACCGATATTTTTATCAAATAGAAATGTCTCTCCAATTCATAATGAACGCACTCCGCCACGCAACTTTCTCAGAGTGCCTACTGTAGCAAAGTACACCACTTATAGTATATCGCCTGGAAAGCCAATGACTCAGGTAATAACACCAATTGCAAAGAGCCCTACTAAGAAACAACGTTCACCACTAAAACGACTATCAAGTGGCTATGCCATTAAATCATTACATTCCGATAAAGCGACTTTGAAAGTGAAGAATAATGTTGTTAAGAATTCACACCTCTTTTTCACGAATGTGTGCAATCCATATACACTGGCTCAAACTAAAGGCTTGGATCCATTCATGGAACTTTCAGTCTTTTGTAATCCACAATGGGTTGATGAGCAAATCTTACGTTTTACTAATTGGATGAATGTACTCTTAATGCCACCAAAGTATCTTGATTGCAACACTGTATCAAAAGTAGATATTGCAAGATTATGGCAAGACAGCTTAAGTAAAGTTGAGAAAGCACCTTCGAAGGAAGAAGTGTCAACGAAATACAATCAAAACCATTTGATTCAGTCTTTGAGACGCAAAGCTATCAAGTTGTATCAATCCACAGAGATCTTAACCATTCTTTCAAAATGTATTGGCTTGGTGGAGAAAAAGAACATTCAAATACGAAACGATCGAAATGTTCATCAAAATATCGGTACACAAAAGGAAATATTTCAACTACTATTTTGTTACAACCCTCTCTGGCTAAGAATTGGACTTGAAACCGTTTTTGGCATGATTATGCATTTACGTTCGAATTCAGACTATTCTGGGCTGAGTGCATTCCTGTTGAAAAACTTTTTTAACAACACATATCTTCTAAAGAAATACAAAAGCAGAACTTCGCCAGCGTATGCTGAGGAGATTAAGAAACATGTAACAAGAACGTTTCTGTCGTTGATATTCTTCTTGGATAGAGCAAAACTAGAGAAACTGATCCCATACGATCCATGTTTATTCCGCAAGAATGCTCCGATCAAGGAGAATAGAGAGATTCTGATTCGGTTCTCCGCTGAAGTGTTTTCAGCGATGGGTGATATTACAAAACCACTTAGGGGTATTAACTACGTCTTGAACTATAAACAGACATACATTCATGAATTTGAGTATGGTGTGGAGGATTTAGGCAAAGATTTAAAAGATGGTGTTCGCCTTGCGCGTATCATGGAGATCATTTTGTTAAAACCTGATTTGACTAAGCAGCTACGAGTGCCAGCTATTTCAAGGCTTCAAAAGATTCACAACGTTAAACTATCATTCGATGCACTTCTTAATGCGAATTACAACATGGAAGGCAATATTGAGCCGAAAGACATAGTTGAAGGGCATCGTGAGAAAACTTTGTCGTTCTTGTGGCAAATTATTTACAAGTTCCAATCGCCACGTTTAATTGAAGCCGTGATTGTGGTTCAGAGGTGGTGGAAAACCCCGGCTGTTCAGAGAAAACTACGCATGTTACAGCATGAAAGACAATTGAAAACAAATGCAGTTATAGTCATTCAAAGATTTTACCGTAGACAAATCTTAGGACGCAAGATAGAGGCATTTGTGCCACTTATTAGGGCTTATTATGACGAACAGCGAAGAATTTGTGCAGCCATAGTTATTCAAAGTTATTTCCGAATGTCGCAAGTTCGTCAAATTTATCTAAGAGTATATGAGAGTATTTTAATCATGCAAAGAGCGATTCGAAGTTGGCTTAACGGCGCACAGAGACGTAAGAAGCGAGACGCGGCAGCATGTGTGATTCAAAACTTATGGAGAAGTTATCTCGTTCGGCGAGAATATCTAAGGCTGAAGAATGCCGTGACTGTTATATCTGAGACTTATGCAGCGAATCAATTAATGAAAGCTCAACGTAATCAATATTTGCGGCTGAAACAAGTAACTATGAAACTGCAAGATAAGTTTAGGTCTCGTAAAGCAATGATTGAATGTCGTACTACTTTCTTGCGCGATAAACATGCATCTGGCGTTATTCAAAATTGGTTCAGAGCTTGTACACTAATGAAGAAAGAACAGGAATCATTTTTGCAATTGAAAAATTCTGTTATAGTTGTACAGCAAAGATTTAGAGCCAATTTAGTCATGAGACAAGAACGAAAATCTTATTTACAAATGAAGAACAGTGCAATGCGCATCCAAACATGGTATAGAAGTATTTTACTAATGAGATGCATTAAACAAGACTACGAAGCGCATCAACGAGCCGCAATCACTTTACAACGTCAATTTAGATCAAATCAACTTGCAAAGCACGTATATGGTGAATATTTGAAATTGAAAAATGCTGCTGTTTGTATTCAAGTTCGCTTCAGGGCTAATTTAACAATGAAGCGAGAGCGCTTGGAATATAATACAACAAGAAAGTGTATCATTATGATACAGCATTGGTACCGGAGTATTTTATTGATGCGTTCAAATCAAGCTGCATTTAAAAGACTGAAGTTAGCAACAATTGTTATTCAGCGAAGATATCGCGCTAATATTTTGATGCGGGAGACACGTAGTAAATATTTATTGATAAGGAAATCTGTTTTATTAATTCAGACAAGGCGTAGGGATCTTCTTCATACACGTGCCTTAAAAAATTCTTATCGCATGCTACGAGAGGCAGTTATAACAGTTCAGAGACGTTTTGTTGCACTATTAAAAATGAGAGAAGCTCGTGATAATTATTTATTATTGAAGAAGATGACTGTTTGTGTTCAACGTAGATTTAGAGCTAATCAGCTTATGAAGCAATGCAAAAATGAATATTTAACTATATATAAAGCGACTGTTACGATACAAATTAAGTGGAGAGCAACATTATTATCACAAAGTGAGAGAAATTCGTATTTGAAGCTGCAGAATGCAAGTGTCGCAATTCAAAGACGCTTTAGGGCGAATAAAATTATGAAGTTGGAGAGAAATCAATATCATTTAGCGAAGAAATCTTGTGTTATTATACAACAGAGGTATCGAGGATGGCTGCTTACAAAGGCTACAAGAAATGAATTTTTGGGCTACAAAAATGTAGTTATTAATATGCAGAGAAGAATTCGAGCAAACAACGAGATGAAGAAGCAAGCAAAGAGTTATAACGACTTGCGAAATGCTACAGTTGTTATACAGAAGTATTATCGATCTTACGTATTGGGCAAACAAGTTAGGAATAATTATCTTGCATTAAAGAAAGCAGTCATTTGCGTTGAAACGAGATATGTAGCATTGGTGGAAATGAGAATAATGCGCGATCGTTATGTGATTATTCGAAATGCTATTATTACAATTCAACGGTTTTATAAGAGTTGTAAACTAATAGAACAAGAGATGCGAAATAAAGCAACAAAATTGAAAGCAATATTGCTGATGCAAACTTTAGCTAGAGGCGTTCTTGCGCGAAGAATGTTTGATGAAATGAATGATCCGGAAGTATTAGCAGAACGACGGTTGAAATTGAAACGTCAGTCGTCTGCAACTAAAATACAAGCTGTATGGCGTGGATATCAGATTAGGAAATCTCATTCGAAGGAACTTCAAAACATTTGCACGAAAGTTTTGGATGCCAATTGCAATGCAACACCAACGAATACAATTCGCGAACGCACCAAGCATAGTTTAGTTGTCTTGATTAATCGCGATAGAACTGTATCACAGCTAATTCAGGCATTGGAAGAACTTGAAAGATGCACAAGAGTATCTCCGAAATTATGTTATTCGGTTGGAAATAAGATCTGCCATGAATTATATGGAATGCTGGGATTAGCCATCCGATCAAGAATTGACATGGATGTATCCTCAGCGGCGATTGGGATTTTACTGAATGTTGCAAAATATCCAAAGAGTTCCGCTTTTGCTTGGCTGCCAGAGTACTTTGAAGTACTGCTTAAAACAATGCATAAGTACTTTGATAAAGAGCATACATCATTCTTAAAAGTAACAACTCTCTTGTGGGTGTTTGGACAAAATGACGAATACAAATTCGTACTGCTAAATACGCCCAACTTTAGCCAACAATTGGCCAGATTGAATCAGTTGTGTGAAAGACAACAAAAAATCTCCAATAAGACACACAAGGGGCGGCAGGTCTCCGTTTATGCACCCTATACAAAACTACCATTACCTATCGTAACACCCGATTGGAGTATTGAATACCCTCATGCTCCATATAGATTCTCGAATTCCCTTCATGCCATTCGTACGTTATGTACTTTATTCGAAGTTTGAATTTCTTTACTATTACGGCAACGCGCATAATTTGTTGGACATTTTATATCATTTTTAAATAAATATTTTGACTTCTTTCAACAACTTCATATTTATTTACAATTTTTATTTATTTTATAATTGCCGTATAAAATGTGTAATATAAAATTACCATAGGTATATAGACGCATCGCAATTCAAGAATATATCTATTAAAATCGTATGTTGCCTACAAGGCTTTCATTTTTTTATTACTTCAGTTCATCGTTATGGGTGGCTACTTTACAAAACAGTACTTAAAATTTCTTTGCCTCCGTTTAGCACTTACGAATAAAACTTCTTATTGTTTTTCGCCATGTCGACCAACAAGTCGCAGGGTTTGAAAGCGACTCCGTAATGGGTTTGGTACTCATTCATTTTAGCAACAAGTTTTGCAGCACCGTATTGATCGATCCAACGGAATGGTCCGCCGGTGAATGGAGGGAAGCCAAGACCGAAAACGGCACCAATATCTCCTTCCAATGGATTAGCAAGAATCTTCTCTTCCAAGCACAATACTGCTTCATTTGCGAAGCGAGAAACCATACGCATTTGTTTGTCCTCATCGGTAAATGAGCCCTTTGGTTCAAGGGAGTATTTCTTTAGAATCTCAATTGCCTCGGAATTAACTTCACGGCTCTTGCTTTTGCCCTGGTAGATAAACACGCCCTTTCCTGATTTACGTCCCAAGAAGCCGGCTTGAACAATATCCTTCATGACGTTTACATCTCCACCGCTGATTCTGTCGCCGAACACTTTGCTGAGATCGGCAGAAATGTGAGAGCCAACGTCCAAGCCAACTTCATCAGCCAGTGTTGCTGCCCCCACGGGGAAACCAAATTGCTTGCTGAGTTTGTCAAGCTCCTTTGGATCGACACCCTCCTGTAATAGGCGGATAGCCTCCGACAACATAAATGACAAGATGCGAGTGGTGTAGAATCCTGGGCCATCGCCGACCGTGATGACAACTTTGCCTTGTTTCAAGCCAACATCCACAGCACTGGCAGCTGTATCCTTGGAAGTCTTTTCGGTTGTGATAATCTCAAGCAGTTGCATCTTGTCGACAGGTGAGAAATAATGCATTCCAATTACTTTTTCAGGGCGGGAAGATGCAGCAGCAATCTTGGTGATTGGCAGGGCGCTTGTATTGCTAGCAAAAATGCAATGGGGTGGAATGACAGCTTCAACTTCTTTGATAACTTTATGTTTAATGTTTAAATCTTCAAATACTGCTTCAATGACCATATCAGCATTTTTGAATGAGTCGTATTTTAGTGTTGCATCCAAATTTGAAAGGAATTTATCCTTGTCCAAACTGAAATTGAAATTCATTTTAGTTTAAATTTTTAAACATTCGTGGTAATTTACTTATTCATGCGCTTCCTTTTAACTGCATTATTTAAGCCATTTTGAATCTGACCAATTCCACGACCAAGGCCAGCACTATTAGTATCTTTCAAGATAACATTGTAGCCTTTATCTACGGTGACTTGAGCAATACCTGCACCCATCAGACCTGCTCCTAAAACAGCAACAGTTTTTGCTGGCCTTTCAGGCGCACCAAAGCGGTTTTTCTTGCATTCGGTTTGTCCACGGAAGAGACCAATTAGACCTTTTGATTGTGGGGTCATTGCAAGTTCTCCAAATCCTTGTGATTCAGCTTGATATCCAGCTGATGAGCCTTTATCAATGCCAGTTCTAACAACGTCCAAAATCTAAAATAAACAGTACTTATAAATTAGGTTTGTTTGTAAGTGGATATAATGTAAGTATCGTGAGGATTATTACCCTAAGTGGTGCTGGGTAAAGTCCTCCAGACATTTTCATGACTTGAGCTCTTGCTTGACCAAATATTTTATCTTTGACAAAGTTATATTTCAGTGCAAAGTTGAATAACTTGTCCATCATACTCTTCTTGGTCCTGTCAACCTTCAACTTTCCAGTGGACATTTCTTTTGCAATTGAAATAGCAACCTGCTCTAAATATTGCATAGTGTTGTCTTCCGGAGTTTTGAGTCCTGGCCCCAGTGGAGTAACAACAAGATCAACAATACCAAACTTTTTCGCCTTATCTGCTTTGAGCGTCTTGCCAGTGAGTGCCATATCTAATGCATTTGGTAAACTTGTTAATTTTGGTAAGCGTTGAGTTCCACCTGCACCTGGGAGGAGGCCAAGCATTACCTCTGGAAGACCTAATCCAGTCTTTTTGTCTTTCACAGCAATTCTGTAGTGACATGCTAGTGCAACTTCAAGACCACCACCCAAACAACTGCCTTGAATGGCTGCAATAATTGGCTTTGGGCTGTTTTCAATTTGATGTAACAGTTGTTGACCATTCTTGGACAGTTTTTGTACTTCTTCAGCTGACTTGCATTTCTCCAGCATACCAATGTCTGCTCCAGCAATAAAGCATCCTGGCTTTCCAGATATGACAACTGCTGCTTGGATTTGTGGATTACTTTGGATTTCTTTTAGGGCTAACTCCACCTCAGAAGATACTTCTGGTCCCAAGGAGTTGACCTAATAGGATTTGTTGGGTATTAATCTTGGCAATAAATGTGATGGAAATTATACACTACATACCTTTGAATTAGGAGAATCAAGGACCAACACACCAATCCCGTCAACTACCTTAAGATGTGTGTGCTTTTGAGTGGCAGATAATGGGCGTACTTGTTGCATACCTGGAGTTAAAAATGGAGATTCGAATTCTGTACCTTGTACTATCTACTAAACATTATCTGTAATGCAGTTTCATACTTACATGAGGTTTTGTTGTGCTGCATTAAACGCATATACTTATTTAAACTTCCAACCACTCTCAGAGACATCTTAATTTAGTATTGTTCTCGGTCAACACGGTAAATTTAACTGAACAGGGATGAAATGCGAAAGGCGACTAATGATAACTGCAATTTAAAATCCTATTGAACTTTGGACACAACTCATAAAACTATGGTCCAAAATTCAGCGATACGTGATGACGAATACGATGACTGCATTTTGACAGTGACAGTAACAGGAGAGGTGGGAAGCAGAGTGAAATAAAATTAAATATTTTCAATCAATCGGTTTTATTTAAAGAAATTCGGTAGCAAAATAACAATAATAACTAATGTTTGTTTATTTAAATATAGTAGCCAGCTGTTAACCTTTCTTCGATAATTATTTACAAATATAGTTCCAATATGAACATATCGTTTTGGTAGCAGCACCAGCTCGCTGTTTCTGGCGCGCTTGGCTACCGGTTTTGCATTTTCTGTGTAGCAATCCTAAAAAATTTTGATAAATAAATCAATTTCAACTAACAAGGGTGTGCTTCATGTGGATTCTTGAGATAACAACGCAGCGCATTTAATTCAATGTAAGTTTCAACCATTTATCATACATTTACTGCATATTTTATTTCCAATGAATCTACTACAAACTTGAGGTTAGATCAGTAGCGTTCTGTTCGTTTATAAATCGTTCACTTTGTAGTAATTGCAGTATGTTCAATTTACCATTGTGTTTCACAAATTCTGTGCCATGCAGAGGTATACAATCTATTTGCTTGTTATATATACTGTAAACCATGAAGTCAGTTTCATCAATTTGTACAAATTGTCGCATTGATACCCTTGCATAGTTCTGAAGAAAATTTTACAGTCAATCTGGATTGATACTAATCAATCAAGTGAATCATGGTGAATCAAGTAAATTCAGGGATAGTTTGATATTATAGATTAAGTTAAATCATTTAAGTACTCAGTGTATAGATTTTGTTACGTATTACAACAATCTCTTTTTTAGCTGGGTAATTTCTTTGGTGAATTGTACCACATCATTGGCTGACTTTCCCTTCATATCAGCTAGTGAGAGCGTTGTGCTGCCTAACAGGATTAGTCTTAGGTTTGCTAGGTAGATGCATTGACACAGTAGGTGTTCGGTCTTCTCAGTCTCATAGTTCATGTATGCAGTCAGTCCACACAGTCTGCAGCTTGTGTATCTTATAGTTCAAATATGATCTGTAGAAAGATGCTACAAATATGGTCAGCTCTGATCAAACAATTGTCATTTAAGCAGGTAAATATAATCCAATTATACATTTGTTTGTGTACCTATATGTTAATTATAGGTTTGTGTACCTATAATTTTAGAAATTTCGTACTTTTGTGACTAAATCAACAATCAGAGTTTATCCCAGGGATTCTTCACTGTTCTCACCTTGATTATTCAATTTAACAACGGATTTTCAGCAAATTTAGATGGGTAAGTGAATCTAAGATTATTATATCAGCTTTTTAAAGTACATATAAGTTCTAAATGTGCACACTCAGCCACTCAATAGCCTAGTTGTTCATCAGATGCTTGCCTCATAGTTGGTCTGAGTGTTTTGAGTTTCTAGTTTCTATTTAAGTTTCATGATAATAATTAGAGGAAGATCACATTCAGCTGTAGCAACAATACTTCATAGCTTAGTGGTAGTTAAATATTTTCAATCAATCGGTTTCAATCAAGTGGTCTGAGTGTCTTGAGTTCAATCCCAGGGAAAAGAAGCATTTATTTAAGTTTTAAATTCTCAATTTAATACTATAAGGGGAAGATCAAATTGGCCTAAGGCAACAACACTCCATAGCCTAGTGGTAAAGTCTATGGATTTGATCTGTGTGTCTTGGGTTCGATCCCCGGGCAAGGCGACATTTATTTAAGTTTTAATTTCTCAATCTCCTCTATAAGAGGAAGATCAAATTTGTCTAAGGCAACAGCGCTCCATAGCCTAGTGGTATTAGGCTATGGAAGTGATCAAAGAGCCTCAGGTTCGATTCCTGGGAAACAGCCTTTATTTAAGTTTCAATTTCTCAATTTAATACTATAAGGGGAAGATCAAATTTAGCTATAGCAACAACACTCCGTAGCCTAGTGGTTATGTCTATGGAAGTGATCTGAGTGTCTCAGGTTCGATCCCCGAGAAAGGCAATTCGAATTTAAGTTTTCAATTCCTTGTACGCTTGGGGGCCTTCTCCGGACTTAGTTCTAAGTCTAGAGGGGCCCCCGGAGGCGTACAAGGGCCCCATTTTTAACTTTTGAAGCCCGTACGTTAAGATCGTACGGGTCTTCTGACGGCCCACCCCGCCGCTTCGCTCCCCGGCAGTATACTGCCTCCCCATTCCCGATTTTCGTTACCAACAGACCGCGGTTTGTGACGTCATTTAACGGGGGGAATGCCTTCCAGCGCCCCCATGACTGTTGGGGAGAAATTTAACCAAGTATTGGACTTAGAATTATTTTCTAAGTGCTTGCTTTGAATACAAGCGCTATGGCCAACTGAATGGCCATCCTACAGAAGAGACTGGTGGATATAGTGTCTTAACCAATATAAGTATAGCTATTCTATTTAAATTTAAGAAAAATTCATTTAGAAGTAGCTACACCGGGATTCGAACCCGGGACTTCATGCTTGCTAAGCAAGCACTTTAGCACTACGCCACCAATTGCTTATGGGGCAGAAATTAAAACTTATACATTACTGAATTCTCTCACAACTTAATACATAAGAAAATTCAACTGAACAACCACCCAGTGCCGGGATTCGAACCCGGGATCTCCTATTTACTAAGCAAACGTTCTACCACTAAACTGCCAATTGACTTAGTAGATGTAAATTAAAACTTATGCTTATAGGAATAATAGGTAAGTTACTAAGTAAGTTTAAACACATAAGGAAACTTGGAGAAGCTTTTCGAATCAGTTTTACTTTCAAATAATTGATTTTATTCAAACCTTAGCAAGATAACAATAGTATAAGTAAGATGTACTTAAATATGGTATGATTAGTATTAGTGATTAGTATACCTGATTAGTGATTAGTATACCTGAAACAATCCAGAAGGGGAAATGTGAACATACAACTATTCTCTAACCATGCATACATATATATAATGTACAAATTTTACAATGTATTGTATTTTTTCAGTTGGTTGATGTAGTTTCCATTCCATTCATGCTAGAGGGATGGAAATAGTGAGTATATGGGCATTTATGCCCTGAACCATGATATCCACATGGTTTTATCTCAAATACTAGGCTAGAAGTTTGTAATTAATGTGTAATTTTCTGTTAAATGATTAGGACTTCCATGTGAATTCATGCAGCTGAGTGAATATAGGTCTGGGGCCATTTGAAACTTGGCTTATAAGCAGTTTCATCATGGCTATCACATTTTAATACTCATACATTCAATGTCTATTGACAGCCTATTCATTCAATTAAGGGCAGAAGGACGAAATTAGGTAAGAACATAAGGTAAGAGCATTTATGTATTAAGTTATAGGCACCGCCCAGTTTAATCCCAGTAGGTTCTGATTTATTTGTAATTCTAATGTATTTTTTTAGTGACAATATGAAGGCCACTCCTGTTCTGGTTGCAGCAACATTATTAAAATAGGTCAGTGTCAATGTAGATTTGTTAGGAAATTTTTGTGTAAACGTATTTCTAATTTAATTTCAGGCTATGGATGGTAGATGTGGATGATAACGCTTATTCCATTCTGGTCAAATAGATAAAAATTGGTGAGTACATGGGCACTTAATCCTTGAATCATAATAACAACCTGTTGTGATTGTTATCCCAACTAATAGAGTTTGCAGTTTTGGTATAATTTCTATGTATTTTTCAGTTGCTATTTGAAGACAATTTTTATTCTGTTCCAAGCCACTTCAGAGAATTAGGTGAGTCTGTGTTAAGCTGATTCAAAATATATATGTATATTCATATAACTGCATTTTACTAGCTGCTATAGGTTATCAAATATTTGTAATTTTGGTGTATTTTTCAGTTAATATATGAAGGCAACTCCCATTCCATTCTATGGCAATTGGTGAGTGGAAAACCAAGCTTATGCATTTACAATAGCCACGTTTCCTATAATGAATGCATTTCAATATGTAATTTAATCTGTGTTTCAGTTGGTTGATGATCGGTTCCATTTCATTCAAGCATGAGGGCTGAAAATAGGTGAGTCAGAGTAACCACTCTAGTTAATTTATTCAAACTGTTATTGTTCAACTAATTTCAATATATTTTTTAGGTATTTGATGACAATTTTGTAAACAATACATCCAGTTCTGTAATACTTGGTAAGTGTGTCTGTACTTAAGCCCTGAATGATTATAATCATAAACAATTATGATAGCTTATGTTTGTTTCTACTTATAATGAATTTCTACAGGTCATCATCAATATCAACAGCCTTACATCTGCGTTCACTGCTGTACATAGGCCTGCTTCCATTTCTTCAGGTATTTGATGATTATATCGCATCCATAGGAGCTAATTATTTCACATCACCTAGGATGGTAAGGCAACAAGTGTTCTTTCAATTACAAGTCGTTCCATTGACTTATTTGGGTAGGTTCTTTAATAAATTAATTAAATGTACTAAGTTGACATTATGTTCTCCCCTTCCTCGAAAGATGGCGTTGTGTTCAGTGTCGGTATACAGTTTTGTCGTAGTACTTCCCCTCCACAATAGATGGCGCCATATGTTCAGAAAATGGCATGTAATACAAGTTGCCTATATCATATTTGTTGCTAGAAAATGTTGAATTTATGCACTTAAATGGTTATCAATACGTTTCAAAAGTAAATATGCATATAGAGATAAGTGCCCTAAACAAAATGAGGTATCACACACCTTTTTAGGATGTCTGGTTCAAGAGTTACAAAAACTCCCAACGAAATGGCGTTTTTCAGGCCGCCATAATTAAAATTATATCTTTACGTTTATATGATCTCGGTACAAAAAGACCAAGAAATGAATTTCTTTTCCGGCCCCCATGATTGTTCGCGCCAAAATTAAAAGTATCTCTTTACGTTTATGTGATCCCGATACAAAAAGGCAAAAAATGAATATAAGAAATGAAGAAATTCATTTCGAAATGCCTTTTCGGAATTCATTTTATGCGTTTTCGTACCAGGATCACATAAACGTAAAGAGATGCTCTTAATTTTGGCGCGAACAATCATGCAGGCCGGAAAATAAATTCATTTCTTGCGTTTTCATACCGGGATCATATAAACATAAGTTTTAGACGGGTATTTTTAAAAGGCGTATTACTCATGAACCAATAGTCCTAGGGTGGTGTATGATACCTCATTTTAATCAGTGCGGATCCCTTTATCTGTAATGAAACAATAAACCTTATCGGACACCAGTTAAAAACAAAAATTAAACAATTTTAGGTGAAATTGTAAGGTAGGCAACTGGTGAGACAGGTCGTGTGTCGCCATCTCGGATGAGTTTTTGGAACTAATTTGGCCATCTATTGGGACATTAACGAACTAACATTATCATGAGGAAATTGCATACTATGTTAGATCAGTATTTTAACCATTATAATCTTTTAAATACAACCCCAATATATTTAATCCATTTAATTAAAATACTCGTGGCCCCCTCATCATCCCTGGCCATGGTGATACTGCGGTGAAAGAGTTATCACAATATAACTGAAAAAATACAAAGACATTGTGAAAAATTGTAAATGATATAACATGTGATAAATCACAGTCGTTATTCTGCTTGGGGGGTGTAAATACTCACATATTCTCCGATTTCTATCCTTGTGTCTTGGGTGGCATAGGAGCTAATAGCAAGAAACTGAAAAAATACATTGAAATTGTTAATAGATCATAAACAAGAGTAATCGAAACAAAATAAAGGTAATTATTATGATTTGAAACTTCATAAAAACCAAATGCCTGTATGTGTACTCACCTAAAATATTGAAAAATATCAATTGATCAACAAGAAACTTGGTTTCTAAATGTTAGATATCCATGAAATTCTAAACGCCAAATGCACAACCCCAGCCACAAACAAAACGAGCAAAAGAAGGGTCACTTACTTGAAATTATTGCATGAGGCTCCTGGAACAAAGTTATTTGAATCCATCTTCATAAATACAACAGGTCCAACTGGCAGATCTTCTTTATCACTCCCAATGCCTTGCAGAAGTCTGCACAATGCCCATTGCCAACAAACCTTTGAGGTGTGCATTTGTTTCCCGATTTCTCTGTACCAGCTAAAATGTTGAAAACTATCATTTAGTAACCAATATAGCCATGCATATCAGATGCATAAGTAAATAGAACACCTTAAATTTGGTTTGTAAGTTTTAGACATCCATGAAATTCTAAACGCCAAATGCACAACCTTGGATACAAATAAAACGAGTAAAAGAAGTTTCACTTACTATAAATTATTGCATGAGGCTCCTGGTGCAAAGCTATTTGAATCCATCTTCATAAATACAACAGCTGCAACTGGTAGATCTTCTTTATCACTCCCAATGCCTTGCAGAAGTCAGCACAATACCCATTGGCAACAAATGTTTGAGGTGTGCATGTTTCCCAATTTCTCTGTACCAGCTAAAATGTTGAAAACTATCATTTAGTAACCAATATAGCCATGCATATCAGATGCATAAGTAAATAGAACACCTTAAATTTGGTTTGTAAGTTTTAGACATCCATGAAATTCTAAACGCCAAATGCACAACCTTGGATACAAATAAAACGAGTAAAAGAAGTTTCACCTACTATAAATTATTGCATGAGGCTCCTGGTGCAAAGCTATTTGAATCCATCTTCATAAATACAACAGCTGCAACTGGTAGATCTTCTTTATCACTCCCAATGCCTTGCAGAAGTCAGCACAATACCCATTGGCAACAAATGTTTGAGGTGTGCATTTGTTTCCTGATTTCTCTGTACCAGCTAAAATCTTGAAAACATTCATTTAGTAAACAATATAGCCATGCCTATCACATGAATTAAGTAAATTAAACACCTTAAATTTGGCTTTTAACTGTTAGACATCCATGAAATTCTAAACGCCAAGTGGACAACATTGGACAACAACAAAATGAGTAAAAGAAGTTTCACTTACTTAATATTATTGCATGAGGCTGCTGGACCAAAGTTATTTGAATCCATCTTCATAAATACAACAGCTCCAACTGGCAGATCTTCGTTATCACTCCTAATGCCATGCAGAAGTCATCACAATTGGCAACAAATGTTTGAGGTGTGCATGTTTCCCGATTTCTGTGTACCAGCTAAAATGTTGAAAACTCTCATTTAGTAAACAATATAGGCATGCATATCAAGTGAGTTAAATAAATATCTATATCTATGAGTAAATATAACACCTTAAATTTGGCATTTAACTGTTAGACATCCATGAAATTCTAAACGGCAAATGTACAACCTTGCATACAAATAAAACAAGTAAAAGAAGTTTCACTTACTTTCAATTATTGCATGAGGCTCCTGGAACAAAGCTATTTGACTCCATCTTCATAAATACAACAGCTCCAACTGGCAGATCTTCTTTATCACTCTCAATGCCTTGCAGAAGTCTGCACAATGCCCATTGGCAACAAATGTTTGAGGTGTGCATTTGTTTCCTGATTTCTGTGTACCAGCTAAAATGTTGAAAACTATCATTTAGTAAACAACATAGCCATGCATATCACATGAGTTAAGTAAAGTGCGCACCCTTTAGACAATGGATAAACCAATGAAACCATGCTCTAATCAATACCATCGTAAAACTATTAATTATACGCAAACTAATAAAGTTTACATTCCGCAAATATCCCTAATCGCTAAACGCATTAATTATTAAGTAAATATCTAAAACACACTATTTCATTAATTAAATCAAAAACGACCGAGTAAATAATAAATATACAAGACCGCGCTTAAGAATTTATCTAAATTATCTAAATTTGTTCGAAAATGCAAAGAAATTTTACTAACAAGTTCGTTAAATCGCTTGGTGGCAAATCAAAATAGTACTCACCAGGAAACACTTTCCATTAGCGAGCACGATCGTTGATTTTACGATTGGACGGCGGGTAATATCCAAAATGCTTGTAGATGTGTTGTTGGCTGGCTTTGGCGATGCGGAAGAATCCCTGAACCACTATTCAACAGATAATACTATTAGTCGCTTATTATCGGTATTAAAATTACACAAACATTATACGCGCATAAGATTAATATGATTAGCGCGCACTTTTCACATTTGAATGCGAATTAATTACCTATTTTATTACCTTTTAATAAAGAAGCAACGCAGATCGACCCGCACGATCGCTGTACCAACTTAATGATAACAAAATTACTTTGCGATATGTTGGAGTCAAAAGTTAGGTTATTGAAAACTCTTTGTTCACCAAATATTATATCAACAATAATCGTTACAGTTGTAATAACCATTAACAACGTTCAGAATTTGAATGTTTATGCACACCGGGTTCACACAAGGCTATTCTCTCAATACTGTAACAAAACGGCTCACTCGGTAATTGCCGCTTCGAGAGCAGTCTCCTCGCTTGAGGCATAGATATGGAATTACTAGATGGAGCACGGCATTAGTACAGTACAGTCTCCTGTTGGTGTCTCAAGTGATGCGTTATTCATTTGTTTTTTATTGCATTAGATTTACAGGCTCCAGTGGTTCCCAAAGTGGGCCCTGTAGCTATCGTCTGGTATAGCCTATATTGGCCGAGACCAAGCAACAAGTTTGAGAAACACTGCTATAGACGAACGAAGTTGCACATCGTAGCCTTTCGGAAGCATTCGAGTAAATATAGGTAAATACTAGGGAGCAAAAACTGGCGCAAACAAGCGGCCAAAAATTTGCATTTAACGCATGTAAATTTTGACAACACCGTTCCATCTAGTGATTCTATATCTATGGCTTGAGGATCGTACAAGAAAATTGGTCATTTCTGCTTATAGTAGTTATCTCTTATTCCATCGGCGGCACTAGTGTTCCTGAAAAACTTTTGTTTCAATAATTTTCAAAAGAGGCGGCACTTGCTACAAAGAAATCATGAACAATTTAAACACTAACTAATGACTTATTAAAAATGATTAATTAATATTACTTATGCCAGAAATGAAATATCGTTTGATTAGAATTTATGCAATAATTACTTGTACATACTACTTCAATGTTATTTAACTTTATTAAATAAAATTAATAATTTAAACATTGAATTGATCAATATATTTGTATGTACATTTGTGTGTGGAATTATACAAACAATCGTAAACGCCACGGCAATATAATTATAAATGTAACCAGTAAATGCTAGCGCAGCATAATTGGTTGCAATTGGATTGGATAACGCAAAAGCAAGACGATGCCGTTCAGTGTTTTTGCAAACTTACAAATGCCCTGTATCACAATTCTACCTAGTCCCCATATTTAGTTAAAATGGAATCTGAATTGGAATGGGCTACCGTGGAAACTGTGAAATTGGTGGAAGTTATGGAACCCATTTGGTCCTCCTTTTCCGGATTCCGGATCAAGTGGGTCTTCGCCATTATCAAACTGTCGTCGCTTTTCTTCATCCGTTAAGACCTAAAACAATGAGCCAAATTACATTACACATCCGATCACTAATCAATTCATTCGAATGTTAGTAGGAAAACTGAGCTATGGCATCTATGATAAAAAGTTACAGCTGCCGCATACGTAACAGTTACAAGTATATTAACATAGCTTCCGAGCTTAAACATAACCATTCACCTATTGCATACAAAACAAAAAATATAAATATATATACAATTTCATGAGCTAAAATAAAATTGTCATATAATTTCACTACATTAACATGTTCACGGCTATTTTGTGATGTAGATTTAAGTACGCGCATGCAGTCATCATCATTATCAATGATAATCAACTGTAGTCATCAATATCACGAAACTCGCTTAACTCAAATATGCTCTCTGATAATCGACCAATTCCATTAATGAGCGACACGATTTCACTGCGCTGCAGTTGAAATACTTTTTTATCTTTATTGGCGATGTACAACTCCGGATTGTTCTGTTCGTCGAAATAGCCGGAGAATAAAATTTTAAGCGCCGTTCCGAGTCCTTGCACTTGCAATTTTCCCCACAGTTTGCACTTATCGCAACCGACGCAATCCATAATCGTGCTCACGTTGCGAAAATGCTGCTTGAATTCAAATTTCAATTTCTGCGCCTCATCACCGCCCATAAACATATTAGTCTCATTAAAATGGTTTTCAAATTGGCGTGCTACGTTAAGTAGATCTTTAATTGCGAGCTGCGTGTCCCAATCCTCAGGTTCGTTTCCGGTATAAAACTCCTCGCGTTGCAAATACGACGAGGCTTTAACCAGCGCACGTAACTCAACCAAATACAGGAAATACAAATTGCGCAGCCAATTCAAACCCTCTCCGTTCGTATTATCTGGATCAAAGCGTAATCGAAACTCTTCAAGATTACGCCCCCAAATCGGTGTGCTCATAATGCCCATTGAACTCTTTTCTGATAAAAGATACTTAGCGCACAAATGAATATTGATACTCGCATGTAGACCTGATATTAATCTATAAAACGTGCGTTTCTCCAAACACATGCCGTTCAACTTATCGTTTTGAATATACGCCGTGAAACTGTTGCGTGTCGGTCGAAAACAATTCTCCATGTAAATGGTGTGCCAGATGCGATGCGCTGATTGTCCCTTATATCCGGTGTATCGTTCCGGATTCAACAGCAGGTCTACGTATTGCGCTTCATTGTCATTTTCATTAATGACACAGAAATTATCCTGCGAATCGTCATACACCTCCCACAGTACAATATCCTCCTTCACCTTTGGGCTAATCGTCGTATTCAAGAATCCGAGCTCATAATCGCTGTCGCAACTCTCCTTCGCATACTTATTCTGCTTGTTTATTCCCTTCAATCCTTCGGGAATATCTTTCTCCGAGCACTGCTCCACATGGCAGTATTTCATTGCGCACTTACTGTCATCGCTCCAGAACGGACATTCTTTTTTCAGATTAACTTTATAGAATCTGAAATAGTCTTTCGTGAGCAGGCTTTGCAATCTCGGGTAGATTTTGTTGTTATTAAACGCATCTAGCGTATTTACGTTGCATGAGCAGTCATCGATCTCGTCCTGCAACTGACGACAAATCAGTCGGACCTTTTATGAGGCCACATACATTACACATCCGACGCTTTCGTTATATTTGTTTTAAAAAGATGAAACGCAACAATAAAGAAATAAGAAAGGTCATAACGTCGCGACAATGTCACACAAGCAGTTAGATTTTTCTCGCACGTCGGCATTTCGTTTAAGTCACAATATATAAATCTATGTACTACAGAGAGAATCGCTACTGTCACCAATAAACGTTCTGCAAGTGTCTAATGCGCATGCAACTAACTAATGGAATTGATAAGTAGGTAGTATACGTGTTAGAGGAATAGGAACTATCTTACCTCTTTCGCAGCAGCGATATCAATGAATTTCTTCTCGGCGATCTTCTTCATCTTTTCATCATTCTGGTAATTATCAGGATGCCATTTCTGAGCGGCTTTCCTGTACGCTTTAACAATCTCCTTTTTCGTCGCGCTGCGCTTTACGTCCAAGATTTTATAATAATCACGACGCTCACTCTGTTGCTGCATCTTTTGGGCTCGCTGAATTCCTTCCTTGGCCCGCTGGAAGTTCTGATCAATATCCAAAGCAGCCTTAAAATCTTTAATGGCATCATCGTATTGCTCTGTTTGCAAATATGCATCGGCACGATCGCATAACGTATTCATATCGTCTTGCATTTGCAGTGCGTCAGAACAAGAGGTGATTGCTTCTTGGGTACGTTCATCTTTCATGTAGCAAGTGCAAAGTAACTTATGCGTTTCATAAATGACCATTTGCATTTGTTTCTCACTCTTGAGCACTTTTTCTGCCGAGTTGATACACTCGACATAATTACCCTCATCTCGATATTTTTCAGCATCAGTGAGCTGCTTTTCTACTTTCTTAATTTTCTTGTACAATGGAAAACAGTCTTTATGCTCTGGATCAAGCTTCAAACATTCTCTAATAGATTTTAAGGCCTCAGTCACATGACCCAGCTGATATAGCAAATTTGATAATTTATAATAACCTTCTGTGTTATCACTTTGCAACTTGGTGGCTGCTTTGTAATCAGAAACAGCAGCAACCACATCAGGCAGTTCCATATACATTTCAGCTCGTAGCTCATACAGACGCGCTGCCCAAGGGCTGATTTCTATCGCCTGTGTTAACACAAGCACTGCACTTGCAAAATCATCATTAGCATAGTAATATTTTGCCAGTCTTTCATTTTCAACAGCTGGCTCAATACGTTGAAGCAGCTCATTTGCCTCTTCATTATATGGCTCCATTTGCAGCTGATACAAGTAAAGAACAGAGGTTAAGCAGTGCAATGATGAGAATGTTAGTCATACTTACAACATTATAGAAATCTAATTGTGCTTCTTCATAATTTGCCAATTTAAGATGAACATTACCCCTGCTGACGCGGGCAGCCATAAAGTCTGGTTTTAACTCTAGTACCTTATCTAAATCACTGAGGGCATTTTTTGACTTGCCAAGTGCCAAGTAAACAGTGCCTCGTTTAAAATATGTTAGGTAGTTATTGGGATCTCCCTCTGCAAACACATAATGTTAAAGCAAGAAAGCAATTAATAAGCATAGATGTAACATACCAACAGCTGCATGGTAATGTGACAATGCATCAGTGAGTTGCCCTTTGGCTAGAAATTGTTTGCCTAATTCTAAGTGACTACTAATTTCGGCTTGTGTTGCGCCATTGCAATCTGGAAAACGCAAACGGTATTAATCAGCATGTTTGTTGCTAATCACTGATTAGTAACTACTAATCAGGTTCTGCACTCTTGCACTTTTAAGTAGTCATAGAGCTAAATAATAACACTCTTGGGCAACAACAAAGAAGGTTAGGTTTTGCACTTACAGTCCAATATGAATTCCACTAATAGTATCAACACGAAATGTGTTTTAAATGGTTGAAAAACGTTCTTCATTTGCACTATCATCTTCAACGTGAACTAAGAGGATAATACGATCTGTACGTTGTCATCACAGTACAGAAAATGTTGTAAAACTGTTCTAATCAAACATATCGTTGTGACTCAATGCTATCGATGCACTACTTGCCTATACATTGTTCATACCAGAAATCAACAGTAACTAACGTCGAAACTTTGTTCACGAAACCATTTACGTGTAAATTATTATGTCCAAAGCTGATCACTTTACCGCACTATTGCAACAAACCTAGCACCGACACGACAATGTTATATGTTTAGCAGCACGTCTGTCAAATCGTGGTTTAATTTCATTGGACCAGCGCATATTCATCAACTGCGCCTGCGCCGTTAATATTTACTCAAATTTCGAATTGAAATGATAAACTCAAAAGATAAATAAACATTTCTGTTTCCTACCTATGACATAAATTTCAATTTCAATTTCCCATACTCGAATCGAAACACCAAACAAATTTTTTTCGCAATAATACAATTCGAAAACAATGCTGAAGTTATTTATAAACATTGTAAAACTATTAATAATTCGACAAGCGCAGGAAATGAGTCATATTTACTACGTTACATGTTGATCTCAATATCTTAAATTATATATTGTTAATTTAAAGCTTCAATGCTTGATTCAGCATTAAAATGTTATTATAAATAGTCACTAAAAAAATAAAAACATCACAATTTTACACTTTTATAAATTAAGCGCTTCTTTAACATTTGTAGGTGTGTTCTCCAAATCGAAAACCTGCTTGCGGGTACACGTTAACCATGGAGGAATAATGCATTCACATTTAATTTCGAAACGGTCGTATTCAGAAATAGGCTCAACGCGCTCCAATCGATCACCAAAATTGAATATTTTGCTTCCATATTTACACTGTCGGTCGGCGAATTTCACAGCAGCAACGGAAATTATTTTATCATTCGTAGCCTTCTCGTCAGTTGCTATACATTGATAAAGAACTGATTAATCAGGTATTCAAAGCAAGAATAGTGAGATAACTTACGGCAAATCCAATTATAAGGACAACAACTATCCTTTCCAAAGTAGGTTGGTGCGCAATTTGCTTTCATTGAGCCTATAGCATGTATTTCTTCCATGCAAGTCTTCTTCATGCAAAATGGTGCTACAAATTTGCCTGCAAATCCTTTTTCACATATGCATTCACTACATCTAGTTGGTCCACTGAATCGTTGTCCTTCCTGGTACGTCTCTGCGCCAACAGGACACGTGGCATACGGAGCACTTTTCTGCCCAGTTGAACAACACTTATCATGTTCATATGTAAAGTGATGATGTGGTTTTGGTTTTACTCCTAACCATTCTGGACAGTCCAACATAGCACATACTATATGTTCACTGTAATAATAAATTGATTAGTAATTAGACATCACTTCCAGGACAATTCTGGTTAGAACTTACGGTGCTTGGCAGAAGCAACCAATTTTACAATCACCATAAGTTAATTCTTTGGGAATTTTACCACCGACTGCGTACTCCTTGCCTTTGAATGTACATTTACTTGGATTGCGCTTAGCAAGACTTGAACAATCAAATTTTATGGGGCAGCAATCGCTTGGTTTGGCGTAGATTGGTTTACATTTTAAGTCTTCATAGATTGCGATTGGTTCATTACATCCACTCAAACATTCAGCTAATAAAGAAAGATTTGTTACAATTGTTATTAGTTCAATAAAATAAAGTAAAATGAATTTTTATGCGAATTGCATTGTCAGGTAATGCTTTTAGGTAAACATTTTTACAACATGGAAATTGTAATGTGATAATTAAATTCAATGAATGAACATGCGATATTTAATTTAAAATGTTACAAACCATTAATAATGTGGATGCTCCATAACGTTAAAACAATATACCGCAACATTTTCACTTAATAGCGCAAATCCAAATACATTCAAGAGCAGCGCAAATAAAATTCTGAGTAGGAACAATTGCATGTAGTTGCTTTTATACTTGCCTGCGGGCTAGGATAAAATGACAAACTTTTTATGGACGAGCTATCATAAGATTACCAATTTCAATAACTTAAATAGCATTAAAACCAATTTGTTTATATAAATAAATTCCAATCAAAATAACCAATTAATCTATGTTTATCCCAATTACTCTGCTTTGCTTGGTCCATTTAATTCGATTGCATGTAAATAATATTTATGCATTATCTCAAATAATTCAAAGATCAAACAGAAAGTCAATAACACGTGTTTGAAACTGCAACACGATGCATTCAAGTATTTAATTACCGTCCGATTCTTTCAATATTTAATTCAAATTCATTGGTTGTCTTACAATTATTGAATGACCATTGCAAAGTTAAGGCTATTAGTGGATAATACGGTCATGGCGATCAAAAGACGACCTTTAAAATTTATACATAACATAAGCAATTGCATAAACAGCAAGCGATGATGACATATGTTGCATTGTTAGTTAATTATTGTAAACCATTAATGAATGAACTCTAACGTGATAGAAATAAATAGCAAATATAATAGACATTTACAAAACATCATTTGATTTATCATATCTTAGATTAATAGACCACCAAGTTCAAAACACTGAAATGTTTGAAACACGTTTCAACGTATACTTTGCTTTCAAAGATAATGAATTTGGTCAAAATTAAAAGCAATTACATTAAATGCAATTGCACAAACAGGAAGTGATGACGAGTTATGTTGCACAGCTAAATTATTTATAAATTAACACTAAGCACATGTAAATAAATGAACTTAGAAAGCATCTTTAGGTTTATCATATATCAAAGTTGAAATCGCAAAAACTTTGTTGTGAACTATTCGCATATTTGAAACACTTGCTTTAGAAACTGGTTATTCAAGAAATTACTTTCAAGGAGAATAAATGCTTAAAATATTGGCGTGCCATGTACTAAATTAGATCAAGAACATTTATGAAATTTGCGACACTGACAGTGTAGTGACATTAACTGGGAAAGTTTAGCAATAAACTTTCTTTATATTGCACCCTAAGAAAAGAGGATATCAAAGCAAGAAAGAATGAATATTTTAACTGCATGTGAAGAGAAACTACCATTTCTTATATCAATCACAATACTTGTGGGTATTATTCTTCGACTACTAACGAAACGCTATAAATGTCCCTTACCAGAAAACCTCTTGATACTCATCATTGTCATTTTTATAGCAACAATTTTCTATTATGCTTCAAATACAATGCAAAACGTTTGCGTCTTGCATCTAACACCACGTAAATTAATTAGCATCTTTATCCCAATTTTTATAACATCTACAATGCATCGTATTGACCATTACATCTTGGTGCGATGCATTTGGCAAGTAATTTTCATTTGCCTCTTTAATTTAATATTTACCACTGCAGTAATGAGTTTTATCATAGCAGTTGTAATGTATCCTGAATGGACATATTGGGAAGGTGTGCCATTTGCATTACTTGCTCTACCGATTGAACCATATCACATTGTGAACATTCTCAAAGATTTGGCAAAATTCAAATACTTGGCGACCATTCTTGAAGCTGAATCCATTATGATGGTAATGCCATTGCTAGTATACTACAGAGAATCAATGAGGATGCAATACATTGATTATTATTATCTTCCATTATCAATCGTGGTCGGTATGATTGGTGGTAGTATTATTGGATTCATCATGGGCAGAATTCAATTGTGCTTGTTTGATATCTTTTACAATGATGCAAAATTTGTTGTTTGTATATCAATAGCAATGACTTATGTTACTCATTTGATTGTCGAGGTGGATACTTCTGTATCCAGCAGTTGTGCAGTGATGATATTGGCATGGTGTACGACCAAAGAGAAACATCGATTGACCACAGAAGTGGATGCTTTCCTTACATCATCTTGGGAATGCTTGCTGTATGTAACAGAATTAACCATATTGGTTCTATGTGCAAGTCAAATGTTTATGATAATTTTGAACGGATTCCAATGGATTTTTATACATACCATAGTTATAATGTATCTTGGAACATTGATTGTACGATTAACTGGATTTATCATCTTCTTACCGATATTGAAACGGTTGAACAAGGATTTGAATGTTAAATCAATCTTGGTCCTTTCTTGGAGTGGCATCAAAGGACCCATATGTATATTATACACATTATTTATCATTTCTCAAAGGGGAGAAGTCACAGAATATTATTCCATCTTGACTGAAGTCTTATTCTATATCATCTTCAATCTGTTTATCAATTGCACATTAATGCAACTTTTATTGCATATCATTGGGTACTCTGAATTGTCAATGAGCCGTTTTGCCAATATGAATAGCTGTACAAGATTTATAGCTGGAAAACGGGATATAATCGTTGATTTGCTAAAAGTATACAGGTATAATAGCATTCCTAACTTGTAAACTTCCTATCATGGAGTGAATGATGTTGTTTAAGGTATCTTTCCAATGCACATTGGTATATCCTGCGAAGAGAAACAATTATAGTAAATCCTTACTCTAAACTGTATGCTGAGGCATTTGATACAGAAGAGGATGATTTCTTTCAAATCGGCGATAAGATTATTTGTTCCGACTGTAAACGAGAAGTTCCTCTTGAATTTTCCGAAGAAGATTTTGCAGAACTAATTAAGTAAGTTAGTTGTAAATAATTTTGTTTAATTATTTGATTATTACCTTATTTTCCTTTATAGAGAGTCGGATATCAAGATATTAAGAGCCAAAAAGTCATCATTTTATAGACAATACCAAAATGGCTCAATTGATAAGGAATGTCTTCAAGTTTTGATTCGTCACATAGAAATTCAGCTTGAATCTGCTAAAAGTGAACATACATTAGATATTTCATCTTACATGCGTCATGATGTAAGTATTCATTAAGTTCATTAAGACTTAATTTGATTGTAATTGACTTACCATTTTAGACATGTTTAATGAACTTCCGGAATAAACTTGTCGACTTTGTAAATATACCAAAGTTTAAAAAAAGTAACACTCAATGTGGAAGTCTATGTTATTATATAACACAGCATAGTATCTATGATCTTCTGATGTACCATATTGGAGTAGCCGAAGGGATTTTACTAATCTTCAATATACATTACAGTGACTTTCATAAATACAAGATAATAGCTTTCATTTTCTACGTGCTTGATTTCCTTCTCAAAATCACTGGTTTCTCGTATAAATCATTTCCGATATCTGGATTCCTGCAATACATTAAGGTAAAATGGTATCTCCTTGATTTATTCCTAATGCTGTACCTGATAATCAAATGGACAATCTTTCGCTATCTTCGAATGGAAGAAGACAATCTAGAGAATGTTCTCTACACATTCTACGTTGTTGCGCGTTTATTCAGTAGTTTTCGATTCATAAATTCACTAGGACCAGTTATCGTGAGGAAAATTGACCACAAGAATGACCAAAAGATATATTTTGGATATACATTAGCATCAGCGCTTTTGAACTGTAATGAGGATATCCTAGAGAATTTATCTTATATCATAGACAATAAAGTGATTCAAGAGCATTATAAAAGTATCATCGCTTCTGAAAAGATACATTTTGTGCGCACAATGGATGATGTGCAACGTACTCATCCTTGGATTGCAATTACAGTCAAAACCAAAAGGGCAATAAGAACTGCATTAACTGCTACAGAAGAGACTTTATCCAGATTGAAAGTATCTGGGTTCATTGATAATGTAGAGTACGGCATGTTAAGAAAAGCGCTCTTTAAGAATCAAAAACTTTTGCATCGCATGACCTTTGTTCAAGCGAGTTCACCCAAAGTGATTTTTAAAGATGTACCATGGCTTGTTGATAGTGATCCAGCTCTTGTGGAATTCTTGTACAAGAATGTAAAGACAATTGAATGGACTGCTGGGGATGTTATCGCAGATATTGGTACAATTACCAATGGGATTTACATATTGGTCACAGGAATGTTGCGTTTAAGATACATTCCTATAAGTAAAGTATATGAACATGGACTTATACCGATTGTTGACTATGTGAATACGATTGATACAAAAGATGAATTTGAAAATATTATTGTATCCGGTAATACAATCGGGGAATTATGCACGTTAACAGGAAGAAAATACGATTGCAAAATTACTGCCGAATCATCATGTCAGGCATATTGGCTATCTGTAGATGTCCTCAAAGAAGCCATGAAGTTTAACAATAATCCAATCTTTGGGCTTGAAACACGAATTTGGAAGTTTGCAGTAATTAATTTGGCTGTTAGCGTTTTAATGAACACTCCCCAATATGCTAAACTAACTCAGGAACAAATTAAAGTGAAGTTGCAAGGCGCATTCATGCCCAACTTGCGCTGTTATAAAATATTTGTCCTCACCGAACAAATGGAAGATATTGTTCTAATTGAAGGCATTGCAATTAATTATGTCAATCGGGAAGTGTACAAGGCACCAATGTGTATTCCTTTGTCAGCAAGACGTTTAACATTTCCTTGGAGTAGCTTAAACAAACCGATTACTAGCTATGTACAAACAAGAATACTCATTGTTCCTGCACATGATGTACCAGTAATAGAGATAATGGAACGTGAAGAAAACATTGGCATCATGATGAATGAGTCTTTAAGCGATTGCTTTGTTACCAATCCAGAAATGAAAGCTGCAATGAGAATAAAAGAGCGCATCCGAAGACAAACACAAGGAATTATCAGTGTCGAATCCGTAAGATTCGTTTAATGAATGCTGAAACAATTATTAATTGATTTTCAATTCAGGATACTCTTCTAAACTATAAATGGCATGATGATTTAAACATTATTTCATTAGATGGTAATGATGCAGCAGAAAGAGCCACAGGTAAGTATATGATTGTATTGATTAGTATCCCCTAATAAATTTGATTGTTAGATATGGTTAACGCAGAAAGTTTATTTTTAATGAGAAATCGAAGAATTGCATCAGAGGCACCTGAGAGTGAAATCTCTAGTACTAGTTCTACTGATACTGTATCGAACCCTGGGATAAGTGGACAAATGCACACAATCAGTGGTATGAAATATGTTTATAGTTTAAAACAATATGGTAATAACTCGTTAATAGGTATTATCGAATCGGGTGACGAAAGACTCCTACTTAAAAATCGAATGATTCATGGTATCAAATATGAAGGTGGACGGGATACACCATCGTTATCAAAGTTAAGTTCAGAAGAAGTTGAACGAATTATCACTTATAATCCTGAGCGTAAATCATCCTCAAAACTAAGCGTTGGTATGTAAAACATTCTCTCAATTATTAGTTTAAAGACTAAAATTTATACTCAAAATATTAGCTGAACTGAGACCATTACAAGATGATCAGAAACTTGACGAATCATTCCTACTTCCAAGCAACGAATCTCTTAATTGGCGAGATCATATTCGCGAACTTCCGAGTAACGATTATATTCCCAGAAATACTGAAATTGGTATGTGCTTAAACTTCATGAATTAATTTATACTCATCCATTTCTTATTTTGCTTTATAGGTAGTCAATTAACATTAAATGCTATGAAACGGAGCTCTCCTCTTGAACCCAGTAAAAATCTAAAAAAGAAATCTGATAATATTGTTCCAAGAACTGATAGTAAATTAAACCTGAATAACGATTTTGGTGTCAAAAAAAAATAGTGGACACGCTTCGTACTTTGTCAACCATTGGAAATTTAAGTCTTTATATTTTTGAACATCAACCCAATGTCTTTCAACAAACGTGTACATGTGGAGATAATCTTAAAGAGTTATTAAGTTATATTTTGTTTTTACACAGTATTTGTTCAAACTAAAATGTAATTATAAACCAAAACTTGAATTTCATTTGTGACGACCAATTTCTTTGGATCCTTTAATTAGAATTTAATGTAATTTTTATGCACAAGCAAACCAATAGTGCAAGCGAATTATAAATATGTAATGCGAAATCTATATACTAGTTTTGTGCTATTTTCAAACTATAATCAAAATGGTAAAAATCACATTGAAATAGTACTAGTGCATATATAAATAATTTCAATATGTATTGATATATTTTATTCCTCGTCATTAAATATGTAAAATCTATGACAAAAAAACCCTCCAAGTTGGCTAATTTATAAATCCTATCTCCTTATTAGTCAAGTAGAAAACTGAATTTGAACAAAGTGAAATATCATTTTGGAAAATTTAATGCATAGATATTAATTATGTTCACATTATTTACATATTGCATGATGAGTTTATTCTGCGAATTCTATGAACTTTAGCGTAGTTCAAATAATACCAATTCATCACAATTAACTCATAAGATAAGAATTTAGTCCACTTTTACGACACTGTAAATCTTTCGTATAAACCAGAAGCATGCAAAGAAGCCCATGGTTCCAGTTAATAAGTTAAATAAAAATACCATAATTAGCGTGTAGCCAAAGTACAAGAATGACGAAGCTGCTCCTTCAATCTGCAGCTTGGAATAGAAGTAATGACAGCAATACAAAAATAGGTACATTGCGGTGAACCCTGATGTTAAATACGACCGCCACCACCAGTGGTAATCTTCGGCACACAAGTGGAAATAACATAAGAGCACGGTAGTCTCAGCGCACGTAATGACCAAAATGATAAAAACCAAGAACAGAAAACCAAACATGTAGTACATTTGAGAGGACCATATTGAATTCAGAATAAAGAACAACTGAATGAAGATGCAACCAAACGGCAAGACGCCACCCATTATAATTCCCGGAATGGGTTTCGTGTAAATGGACTGTTCGGGAATTAGACGCGGAATCTGATTCGTACGTACTGGATGTTCAAGAGCCCGTTTTCTAAAACCGAAATATGCCCCGACAAACGTTAAAGGCACAGAGACTAAGAACCACAGTGCCAATAACGCCAAGAGGGTTGTAAACGGCACAGCAGCAGAACTTCCCTTGCTCCACAGAACTAAATTCATCACAAAGAATAGACCAAACACGACTCTAAAACAATCAAAATCACATTGGAAATCAATGAAGACTTTCAACAAAGACAACTTACCCTGGACAAAGCATTGATGTCAGTAGAACATTGGATTTCCATTTCTCACCACCGAAGCTTTTATAAATGATTGCAGATGTGTATCCTGCCGGAGTTCCCATCAATACATAAAGGACCATTGCACACGTCATTAGTGCTCCACGATTAGCAGGCGATAAGAATCCAAGACAGGCAAATGCCAAAGTAACCAAAGTCATACAAAGCACTTGCACTCCAGAACCAAGCAAGACGGAAAGCAACATTCCCTTTCGTGGTGGTCGAAATACATCACCATGAACCAATTTCCAACCAAACTCTTCTTGTGCATCTTCACCGCTATCAATCTGATTATAGCGTGCAATATCCTTATGCAACGTTCGTAACAGAATCATGGCTACCATGCCAGATAAGAACAAGACAATAACTAATGAGTTTAATATGCTAAACCATTGAATATTTGTATGCGGCATTGATTCCAAGATATAATCCCATCGAGATGACCATTTGATTGTATTATTAGGCACAAACGTTACTGAATACGTGTACATAATCTCCAGCTCATTGTTGATCTTCTGAGGTATTTCAAGAGGTTGATGAATAGAGCAATCAGGTTGACTGAAAATCATATTGGAATTAATATCTTATTGGACAATAGCAGTGGTAACTTACCCAGAATGTTTAATTGATCTTGGGACAACTTTAACGGCAATAATTCTTCCGCCATTTGTACCAAAACGTGAACCCCAGTCCTCTTTTAAGCCAGAGTGATAAGTGATGGTGAGATCCACATGGTTATACAAGTACAAGCCATCTTTATCAATATTGAAATTGGTATTGCATGTCATTCTTCCATATCTAGAGAAGCAACCCATGGGGAAACCAGTTGTGCAAAATGTTCTACCATCTTCAGTACCATAGCAACTGGTAACTGGCATATTATCCACTATCCAATGATGTTGATAGTTTAGACTGATTCCTTTACGAAGTATGCTAAGTTTCTGTTCAGAAGCTGCATCCTTGCCATATTTCTTTGTACAAAGTGGTTGACAAGTGGAGTTTTTCATGAATTCAATCTTGTAAGCAGAAGGACGAATTCGTTCGCCAAATACAACTTGCCCTAAATTTTCTACAGGTGATTCGGAGTACTCAGGAGGCAGACAGAAATCAAAGTACATGTACTCATAGGGAATCACGGACTCTTCCGTATTAAGGCGGTTCACAAACATTGCAACGTCAGCCTGCAAAGAGAAATAATTGAGGATCATCGTCAGCAATAAGATTTCGTACGTTACTAACCTTGCAGTACACATCGGCCTCTTCCTTTTTGCAGTAATTAACTGGTGCAACACCGGGTAAATAAAAGCCGATAACTGATTCCACGAGGCATAAGGCCAAGAACCCGATAATGAAAGCACTAATCTTCATTGTTGATATCTCTTAAAACTTGGCTTCCGATGTCATACAATTATTCACACAATTTAATGCTTCTCCATTGCTTCTTTATCAACAAAACACGTAGGCCCACGGTCGCAGCGATTAAGTATAAAGCAAACGTCACCAAAACACAAAAACTGACGATGTTTGCAAAGTAAATAATTGATCACTGATTTAGTAGTAACACACGGAATATTCGCGAAGTAAGTATTTAAACGCTACTTATATAAACAATCTTCGGCAGGGCTTTGCAATAACTCGTCCAATTTAAAGGAAATGAACCACAGCCGACGATTGCATATATCACATTTTGACATTTGGCAGCATGCAATTTTCAATGCATTTTTCAATAATGATCAAAAACACCCTTCTTATTAATTAATACTATATATGCAGAGACTGTAGTAAACAAATCATGTCCAATTCTTTAATGAATTTCTTAAATTTTACGTTTAAATATGCGTAGAAAGGGCTGATCAAACACATTACAGTAGTGGCGCTAATGCTGCTAAAATATTTGATATGTTTTCAACGAAACATGATACTTTTCCCGCGCGCAATTTAAATAATTGTTAATCTCTGCAGTTCATAAACCTCCTAATAACAAAGATAAATATTCAATTAATTCTATACATAGCACTTTGTTTACTATAGAATGCGTTACTTAAATAAAATACGTATTACCACGTAACCAAGACTAAAATTGAACTTATCTGGCCAATGATAACTAATAAGTGTCAAAGCCTTAATTAGATGCAATAAAGCGATGATAAAAATGATTACTGGCATTAATATAAACAATAATAAACGCGCCCTCTTCACTTTAAAGGTTATATGCCGATACGCATGTTGCGGTATTTTACTGTTATTATTCCTCGCGGTTGACAACCTGTTGGTTTGTTTAAAACGCGTTGGACAACATTCCGTGGATTACACTTCCGTGCATGGCTTGTTAAGGGTCACGTCAGCAGAGCAATTGTTGCTAAACTATCGATTGGATTTACTACCAATTATATCAAAAAGCCTGGCAAGCAGCTTCATTCATTATCGCCTAAGGAAATACTATCAAATAAGTAAGTGCATCACATATATCAAGTATTGTGTCGTGCTGCGAATGTATAATGGCATAATCTCTGTTTGTTTTATTTAGTTGCAAGATGCGTCAATCAAAAGGAGGCAAAACGAAAGAGTCAGCACGTGAAAAACGCCAACGTAAAAAAGAATTCGCACAAACACAAAGGCAAATCTATACAATTGTTCTTCCATGTATTGTAATAGCATTCCTGCTGATAGTCGCTTACGTGTATTCAAAAACACGACCCAAGGAATATGTTGTAGATTAAGCTGCATCTATTCGTTAACGTGCCATAAAAACTATGGTTTCTGTTAGCACACACTATTTTTGTATTAACTGAACTGATTACGTCTATAATGTTGACAATGAAAAATAAAATTTCTATACATGTTAAATACTTTCAATTGTTCGACATAAACCATGCTACACATTCCAACAATCCCAAGCAATTTGAGGATGAGAATTGTTTATTTAAAATCGATGCCATGTGTTCGAAACTGCAGTCAAATTGCAAGGTCACGTTGTATATGCACGAAACACTCCTGCTCATTCAAAACCGATAATTTTTGATTAAATTTCATATTTACAATTGCAATCTAAAAATCACTTATCTAAAATGCGCAAAGATATAAAAAAAGGAAGCGGAGTCTATTAATTGACGTAACCAACATGTCAGTTGTTACTGATAAATAATACTTTAAGCCGCTTAGATTAACTTGGAAAAATATTAATATTATTTAACGTCTCTAACTTTCAAAATAATAACAAACAAATATTTTGTTATATTGCCAAGCTATAAGTGATTATTTTTTTGCTACACCCGCAGTCCCTGTAGCGCAGTGGATAGCGCGTTGGACTTCTAATCCAAAGGTCGTGGGTTCGATCCCCACCAGGGATGCAAGCAATTGTGTGACTAGAAACTTTTTTGCCTCTTCTCACACCCGTTTTAAATACCTATCAACCTAAATAGATCATATATCACTTTACCGATAATTAATTTTATAAAATTTACTCATTTGAAACGAGATATCCGCGCTATTTATATTACTCGATTGCTCTATTACATACGGCGTCCAAGTTAAAATCGCGCGCGTTCTACTACGTATACTCAACGTGTGTTATAAACATGCCAAGCTAAATTACAGGACAATCATTTTAATCGAATTAAGCTAATGACATACTTGGACGGTAATTCAACAAACAAATGAAGTTTATCCCGCTAGGATAAACTAGGAATGCAAACATTTGTCTGTAGGCAAATACCTCTTAATAAACTATTAGCAATCAACACTCGTATTTATGCATATGATTTCAAACCTAGCTGCACTATGTATTCAAACAATGTGTGACCCTATTTAATGATAACATTATCACGTTATACATCCAGCACATGTAGTTGTTTTAAATAATACCAAGTGTACTGAAAAAGTAGCTATCCAATCATCATACGAGGCCTAAAAAATGTTCACAGTTGAATATGTATCAACTTCTGTTTGTTTCAATTATTAAGCACTACTTTTACAAACGTTGCGTGGCTCAAAATGCTTCTGCGTTCATGGACGTTGCTTCAATTCTCGATCAGAATCAGCATGGGTCAGGCATGTGCATGCAATGTGCACAAGGAACACCACGAGTGCCCAATTTTTCAATTACCGTCTTATTTCGACAAGATAGGTGGCAATTGTCCTCATACAAAGCGTACAAGTAATGCAAACAATCCTTAAATCATATCACATCTTGCCAATTCATAACTCTATTCTTTCATTTGCAGATTCACCATTATCACAGCCCAACCAACAAAATTTCAGACTACTATTTGTTAAATCATCAAATTATTAAATGTAAAACTAATAATGTTGTGCATTCCTCATTATATGCAAAAATATCATTCTCAATTCGACACATCTTCATCTTCAGGAAATCTGGCCAGTTCTAGTCGTAAAGTCAGCGCAGTCCTGGCAGCCGCGCACTCAATATTAAAGTTATAAAATGTTGTATTGTTTGTTCTTCCGCATATAATTCTAATTAATTTATCAATAGCAATATAATTAATGAACATAAAGTTTATTAAAGTTGTGCAAAATGTTTGAACAGGAAGAGAAATACTTTGAGCTCATCGACTATTTCGTATTTGCGATTATGCTCCTGATCTCGGCATGGATCGGAGTATATTTTGCATTCTTTGCCAAGGTTAAACAAAATACAACTGCCGAATATCTAATGGGCAGCAAGACAATGGGTATATTTCCCATTTCCATGTCGTTGATTGCTAGGTAATTACAATTTATGTATCAAATTATGAGTACTTCTTATGACGTTTGCTGCTTAGATCTTTGTTATTCAATTTATCAATGCATCGCTTCCTATATTCATTTATCTCATCCTGGATGTTACTGCAATACTTAAGCTTACGCTTGCCGGACTCTAAAGCATCCTGAAATCGAATAACTTTGATCTCGATTCTTCGCAGTTCTTCATATTCTTTTTCTTGCTTAACGTACGCTTCCAATTTGCGCTTTTCTTGCAGCATACGCTCAATTTCCAACTCATAGAGTTTTTGAGTTGACATAGCTTGTGATTCAACTTCAGCTGGATTAATTATTGTCCATTTTGATTTGACAAAATTGGCATTCGAATTAATCTCATTCGTCTCAGGCTCTTGACTTTCCTCATGATCATTTACCGTAAATATATCCTGACAAGTATTTGATGTGATTGTGCTTTCCACTGGCTCAATTTTCTCTTCAATTTCATCTGTAACAGGGAATATTTGCATCTCCAATTGATTAAGGAAATCATTCTCGAACAAGTGCCACATTTCCCATGCCCGTAAAACTTTCAAAACCCGCGTCTTTATGGCATTCACATAATTGAATTGGTGATTCTCATGATACTCTTCAATCGTATTATTTAATTCGTTAAAAATGCCAGGCAGTTTTTGTTTGAAGTAATCACTTAATGAAATCGCCTTCATTAAGATGGTGTTATATAACAAATCGGATATCAAATAAAGACGTGCAATTTGTTTCATTCCTCTCGTTTTCAAGTCACCAGAACGTGCGTGAAATGATTCAGCAATAATACTTGTAATTACTCTTGCTCCTGCTAATTTAGTCATGCAAAATCCCATTATATCAGCAATTTTACCACGTTTCGGTGACAATTGCTGAATCGCTTCAATCAATTGCAATTGGTCGTCGTCTGATAAAGAATTTAAAGTGTTTGTGTCAGATTTGATTTCCATGCCTTTGGTAAAATCTGGAACCACTGGTGGAAACCATATTGATCCATTTATAAACATTCTAAAGGGTTTTGTACTCCATTGGCTCACTGTTTCACCATTCATTATCGAAAATAATTTCCAGCGATAATAGATATGCGATGAGCACTTATTATCAAAGAGGAATTCATAGAGAGGATTGTTGATTTCATTGTGCATTATTGACGCTTCGAATAATGGGCCTTCCTTTACAACAAACTCAATCGTTCGATGAATTGTTGCTAAAATCTTTCTATCCATTGGTATCACAACTCTTACGAAAGTATTGCTTAAATCCAACTCATTTTCTTTATCATCCGGAAAGCATTCAATGCTATCCTGCAGTGTTGTTTTATTACTACGTTGCGCATTGAATGGTAGACCACTTGGCGGGGGTGGCATCATGGATTTGATCATTTCCGGTGGTAAATAAATCGGATGAGCTGGTATGGTTATTGGTTTTCCCCATGTGATTCGCAAATCGGTTCGATTAGCTAAAGCTAAATATGCACGTTCGCTATCTTTACGACTCATAAAAGCCACAAATCCTATATTATTTTGACGATGTCTTTCAGCAACTCGCGGCCACATTATCTTCACACTAGCCAAAGGACCATAAACTCCAAATATGCGCATTAAATCATTTTCATTTAACTTCGAATTTAAATGCGTGAGGAATAAATTTGTGGTGTTCTCAAGTTGTGGATCATTCTCTTTCTTTTCGTTTGATTCCACTGAAACTTCACTCTTATGTCGCAATTGCAATTCTTCTTTGAGCTGTTCCAAATTAGATTTTTTCGTTGTTATATTAGTTATACGATTATCCACCCTTAGGATTCGTGCGCATTCAATAGCTTTACTGTTTGTGTCATAATTTTGTTGCTTTTGTAATGATGTAGGAACATAAAGTTTTCCTTTATCTTCAACCTCGACCTTCTTTTCTTCGCCGGGATTATAAATTCCAGACTTAATGAAAGGCTTAGGGGATGGTGTGCTGGCTTGAAATGTCTTGATAAATTCTTGGAATGCAAACGCAGTAGCTTCTTCTTCCTTATATCGTTTCTCCAATTTCTTCTTATAGCTCATCACGTTTCACTAATACGAATTCCTTGCAGTTATATTTCAGGAATTAGTATATTAGGAATGCCAGCTGAAATGTATACATATGGCACTCAATTTTATATGGTACTAGCATCAGAATGTCTGGTTGTTATAACAATGGTCGTCGCCTACTTACCCGTGTTTTACACATTACAAATTACATCCAGTTATGAGGTAATCATAATCTATAACCAGGAGTAACATATTGTTAATTCAATCTTCATTCATGCAGTACCTCAATTTACGATTTAATCAAACAGTTCGATTACTCGGATCAGTGCTTTTCTTATTGAAAATGCTTCTGTATATTCCAATTGTCATCTATGTACCTGCTCTCGCTTTCAGTCAAGGTAATATTTGCTTTAAACATGATACACTTTCATTAAAAAAGTATTCCGCAGTTACCGGTATTCATCTTCACCTGGTTACACCGATTGTATGCATTGTTTGTATCTTTTACACAACTTTGGTAGGTATTAAACTTTCAAGTTATTTCAATTGTTTGAATTTTTGTGGTTATAATTTGTCAATGTGGCAATGCTTTTCTACCTCACCACTAGAGGTTGAAAGAAATTCAAAATTCTTTGTTAATGAATCGGGGCTTTTAACTTAATGGCCTGAAAAGTTATTCATGCTATTCAACATTACATTGCCAAATAGTTCATAATGGAGCATTTAACAATAACCCAAGATGCACAAATATCTCATGATCTAAATACTAACAATACTGAGACTAGAGAAACTCGAAGAGTCGCAAGAACTGTCCTGCATCAGAATCCAGAAGACGATATATTCTTATTTATTCTTATCATATTGTCATTAATATTATCGTTCATCGTCCCATGTGTATTATTCATATCCCCAAAAGCTGTTCATGATAGCTCCATGTTAAGTATGATGATGATATTCATGTTTGTGGGGCCAATTTGGCAAATTCCAGTAAATGAATGGCGATTTATGTTAAACAGCATGGATAAACCGGTTAATTTAGCTTCAATAAATTCTCTAATTTATTAAAACTATTCTGTATATCTTGTAATTATGTGTGTGCTTTTAAGGGAGGTTTAAAAGCGGTTGTATGGACAGATACAGTGCAATCAATTGTCATGTTTGGTGCACTTATTGCCGTTGTTGCAATGGGTACCATAAGTGTTGGTGGATTATCTGAAGTATGGCGAATTAGCGACGAAGGTCAGCGCTTGGAGTTTTTCAAGTATGTTCAAATTACGTCCATGTGTTATCAATTGCGCTGATTATGTTTAACTTGCAGTTTTGATTGGGATCCCACCATTCGTCATACCTTTTGGTCTGTGTCAATTGGAAATTACTTTGGTTGGCTTGCAAGTTGTTCCATCAATCAAGCAATGGTTCAAAGATGCCTAGCAATGCCTACTTTAGCTTCTGCACGAGTGTATTGTTCACAAAATTCTTTCCAAGCTTGCCATAAATTAAGTATTTTGTTATTGCAGGACGGTTCTTATTTTAATGGTTGGCATTATGACTCTAATCACAATGTGTTGCTTTATGGGCTTGGTCATTTATGCATCTTATCACGATTGCGATCCTGTTACGCGCGGATCCATTGGGAAATCTGATCAACTTCTTCCGTACTTTGTCATGAAGATAGCGGGCGCAGTTCCCGGTCTGCCAGGACTATTTGTTAGTGGAGTTTTCAGTGCAGCTTTAAGGTATTTTCTCTATAGAAAATTTAGAGATTAGAGACTTACGATTGGAAATTTCAGCTCTATGTCAACTGGTTTAAACTCAATGACTGGTGTAATCTTTGAGGACCTCATTAAACCTTACATAAAAAAGCCTTTAACTGAAGGAAACGCAAGTTTTCTGATGAAAGTAATTGTTGTTATCATTGGAAGCATTTGCGTAGGCTTGGTATTTCTTGTTGAAAAAATGGGTTCTCTTATCCAAGCTAGTGGTAGTTTAAGTGCAATTACTGCTGGTCCACTACTTGGTATATTCACTCTAGGAATGTTCTTTCCATTTGCTAACCCGACTGTAAGTAGATTATACTACTAATTGCCTTAATTAATTCATTGCATTCAGGGCGCATTAACTGGAGGTATTGTCTCAGGCTCTTTGATCGGCTGGATATCAATTGGTACACAGCTAAAGATGGCTGCTAAAGAAATTGTCTTTCCTCAAAAACCAGTATCAATTGCGGCTTGTAATTCAGACTGGGTAGCAGAATATATCAGTGTTTCACTTGCAAACACATCCACCGCATCTGTATCGAACGAACACGAAGTGTTTTTGATTTATCGTTTATCCTACATGTATTATACAGCTGTAGGAGCAATAGTTGCAATGCTTGTTGGTGCGCTTGTTAGTTTTCTAACTGGATGCAATAAAAGCCGCATCATTCATAAAGATCTTCTCTCGCCAGTGATTCATCGATTTATTAAGGATAAATCCGAAGTGGCATCGCCGCCAATTGTTATTGAAACCAAAGGCAAGGACGATCAACGTATTCCTAATGCAAACTATATGCATCTTAGCAAACTGACCAATATTTTTAATTAAGATATTTATTGTATAACAAATAAATAACTAATACCTGTAATTGATTTAAATTGACTTCAAATTAAATTCATCACAATCTGCTTACAATTCGTCCTCAAAACGCGCAATCTCTGGTGTTATTTCCACAGCAGCATCTTCTGCGAATATAGCGCGTTTTGATTTCCCAGCTTTATTTGATGGATCTGCATCGGTTAAACTAATTCGTGATATAACTTTAGCCGATTCATTACTGAAAGAATGAAATGTTATTAAACGTGTAAGAAGCATAAATATGTATTACCTATTTAAGTTGGCTTTTATGACAATGTCTCTTGGTTTATTAAAGTCACATTCAAGTTTAAATGCTGCATCTCCAGGCATTATTAATTCCTTATCATGCTGTAGAATTAAAGTATTGGAGTAAATTGAACCTTCCTGTTTGGTGTTGCATTCATCAAGGGCAAAAGAAATGTTAAATGTACCTTTTGTGTCAGAAAGTTCTAAAAGTTATTAAGTTATAAATTGATTCTTGGTTAATGTGGACGTGTCTAGAAATTACCAGTGTCTAGAAAGCAAGGTGTACTTTTGTTATGAAAATGTCCACGCGTGTATATGACACCATCAAAGTCTTCATCAGCTTCCAACATAATATGCATTGAATTAGATCCGCATTTTAATTGAACTTTTCTATATCCACCATCAGCCAATCCAATGTTCATATCCTCGCCCAAATCGGTATCAAATATTTCTGCAAATGACGAATGAATGAATAATTAATTGATTTATATTAATTTACCATCAGTTCTTGCGAACGCAAAAAGAAGGCACAAAATAATCAATCGTAATTCTATTAGTGATATCATTTTAAGTAGGTTATTACTATCGATATACAGTAAACGATGTTACTATAATGAAATTAGTAACGCTAACTAGTACTTATGGTCGATGAGTAAATTGTTGATGAGCTAAACAAGCAGGTGTTTGAAGAAATCGAGGTAATTGAACTCAAGAACTAAAGTAAAAATTAAATCCATGCGAAAGAGACCTCTACAGATTTAACAAGGAATCAAGCCTTTCCATAAACATTGCTGAACGAGTCTAACCTCTCACAATATTGGCTGATATCGGCAGCTTTGGAGATTTTCGTATTTGTGTTCTTCGATTATATTGTTAATATGCCGTACGCGAATCAACCCTCAGTTCATATTACTGACTTAACCGACGAAAATGTTAAATTTTACGTCGAAGACACCGATTTAAGGTACGCTTATCACAAACGGATCATCCCTAGAGTCAAAGCTAATTCATTTTATATTGTTTAGTGTTGCAAATAGCATTAGAAGGGTGCTTATTGCTGAGACTCCTACCATGGCTATTGATTGGGTTAAATTGGAAGCAAACTCAACTGTGTTAAGTGATGAATTCTTGGCTCACAGAATTGGTTTAATACCACTCATCTCTGACGATGTTGTCTCTCAATTACAATACCCACGAGAATGTGTTTGTTCAGATTTTTGTCCTAACTGCAGTGTGGAATTCACCCTTGATGTTAAGTGCACTGATGATCAAACAAGGCATGTTACTACAGCTGATCTCAAGTCAAGTGATGCAAGAGTTGTGCCCGTAACATCCAAACACAGAGATGAAGATTCAGCTGAGTATGGTGAAACTGATGAAATTTTGATCATTAAGCTGCGTAAAGGCCAAGAACTTAAGATGAAAGCTTATGCAAAGAAAGGTAAATCTTCACTTTGGTTATATTCAACACTTGTCACTAACTTAATATGCCTCAATCTAGGGTTCGGCAAAGAACATGCCAAATGGAATCCAACTGCAGGAGTATGCTTTGAATATGATCCTGATAATGTCATGAGACATACACTATTCCCAAAGCCAGATGAATGGCCCAAAAGTGAATACAGTGAACTTGATGATGATCAATGTAAGCACTTGGTTTACTTGTTGTTTTATACAAATTTATACATTGCTTCTTTCAGATGAAGCCAATTTTAATTGGGAAGCAAAGCCTAACAAATTCTACTTCAATGTTGAGTCCTCTGGCGCCCTTAAACCCGAAAATATTGTAATGATGGGTGTGACAATGTTGACTAGTAAATTGTCCAATCTGCTAATACAGCTTAAGCAGGATGCACCATCTGACGCATTAGCTATTTAGATTTATCTTTAATTAATATTTACCAGCGCATTATAATAAACTTACTAAATATCATTCTATGTAGTTAATTGTTAATTTATCCTACCTTGAATCCCTTTCTGCTTTTCCGTCACAGAAAGTGATAACCAAAAATATACAACATGAAAACAAACGGTAATGCGAATGTAAACACGGAATAGAAATATTCTCGACGCGTCCGAAACTTGTTCCAAACCTGTCGGAATTGCGTTCCTGTTGTACTGCTTGTCGATAGCATTTGCGAACCTATTAAAGAAAAATACCACATACCTTGAATGAAGACTTGATGGTATATTCGTTATTTCGATAATAATAATCCATTAGTTCCTTTAATTATCCATTGGTATCCATGTAATTCCATAAACACTGTCTTTTAACGAGAAATGCCGCACTGAATGAAACACACCAAGTTATTATTGAATTTACACGGATTTTCACGCGGAAAAAACACACGTATTTACAATGATGTTATGAAGCGCGCACATTATAATTTACACCCGCACTACCGTTAATTACCGATATTAATCACTACACAGCTGAGAGCACTAGCTGTAACACACGTACCTGACTAGCGTACAGGTCGAACTAAATTTTGCTAGCTGATAAGAACACGAATTTCATAGGATAGATTGCACGCAATGTTTACAGCTGTAGACGCGCCTGTTTAAATTTTGAAATGTAGACGCGCTCAAATATAAATTTAATTAAAGCCAATTAAAACAATGCCAGAAAACATTTGAACATAGTGGTTGCTTCTTCTTTCTTATATGATTTTTCTCTTAAAAGTTAAGTAAGTGTATAACGATTATCAATGAGGATTGCTAAATAGTGGCGAGAGGATATACAGTAAACTGATAGTATATAGAGAGCAGCTAAAGCAGTATTAAAGCTCTTTAATTATATCTCATCCGTTTTTCTTTGAGCTTTAAAAATAATATTAAAAAGTTTAAAACTTTCAAAACTTCTAATATGACATTATGGTTTACTCTTCGGGAATGCACACGAAATAGTCCGAAATATGTAGACGACCTCTCAAATTAAGCGCGATATCAAAATTCACTCATAACCTCATCACATTCACAATAAAAGCGTTATAAACTACTGGGGAATGTAAGTACATTAATGTTTACAATATAGACTTGAATTTGACGAAGTATGTATAGTCATCATGGAACCAATGAATCTTGGAAGCCCTTCAACGAGCCCAACTTCACCCAATCCAAATTTTTTGCCTGCATTCTTGATGGGTGAATCTCAACAAATTACATCTCCAAACAACACAGCAATATCACCTGGACGCAATAAGACACCTTTAATGATGAAATCAGCTAGCTCAACACAATACCCCAGCAATATTAAACAGAAATTTCTTTTTAATCAATCAGGTATGACAGACTTCAACAACTCTGTAAATACCAGCTTTGGAAGCAACATGGCTAGTGAGAAAGCAGGTCCACCTAAAATGGGTCTATTTGATGCTGTGGAAAACCAGCAAACATCACCTGTATTAAGCAGCACAATGAAGCAAGCAGTGGAGCCTCCTCAATTCAGTATGAATGAAAGTACCATGTTTGATACAGTAGATAATTTCCCACAGCAAGGACATGTAATACATGATAGTTTCAGCAATATGAGCTTTAATGATACCAGATCTATGAACATGGGAATGGGCAGGCCAAACAATCAAATCAATACACTTTGGGTCACAGTCTTTGGCTTTGTCCCAAGTAGCACAAGCTTAATCATTGCACAATTGGCCAATTGTGGTACAATTCAGGAGAAGAAGTATCCAACACAAGGAAACTGGATTCATTTAAAGTTCTGTTCTCCCCATGAAGTAGCCAAAGCCTTATTGCTGAATGGAAAGCTGATATCAAACAGTATCATGATTGGAGTTGTACCATATTATAACAAGTCTGATATAGAAAATGAAATTAACTTATCTGGTGCCCACTACTCTTCACCAATTCGTGCAAGATCATTACGTACATCAACTATGCCGCATATTAACAGCAATACAGTTCTTTCACCGCAAAATGTACCACAAAAATCCACTGGATTAGTGACAAAGGCAATGGAATATGTTTTTGGATGGTGAAAGGATGATCCAATTATTACGTTATGGTGTTCTCGTTGTGATTTTTCATATTCATCGCCAATATTATCTTAATCAGTGATTATTTTAAGCGATTTTATTTTTCAATAAATTCATTTAAATAATTTAAATATTCTTATTGTGCTGTAGTGGTTGCATAGATAGCTAGCCATAACCTGTTGAAAAAGATGGTTGCTTGAACGTTTTTAAAGGCGTGCTGAGTACAGATTGTTAAAGTTTACATTGTTTTGTGTTGTAATTAACGCTATCACAGTAGTGTACCGCGTCTGATAACTTGTAAAAAATGATAACGAAATATGTAGGAATGCTGCTGTAAACTATGACATCATTAAATAGATGAATAAGTGACGTCGTCCAGATGAGTGTATGAGACTCGTGCGTCACCTTTTCAGCCTCTGGCCTTAGCCGTGTTTGCTTAATGCGGATTGAAGTATGTATGTTTACTGAACCCATACGGTGTGGATAAGACTAACACGTCCCCGACAAATTTGTAGCACAGTTTGACACGACTGCGTGCGGGCTAGCGTTAAACTTTCGCAGAAACAGTCGGTGGAAGCACGCGTGTAAATGAGAGTGCTCGTGAAAGAAAACAGTACGACGACGTTACCGTTGCACGGTGCAAGCTCCTGGAATAATTGACGAAAGACATCAAGCATTCAAAGACAACAAATAGGTGCGCGTGCAATAATCCTACGGCCCTTGGCGAGCGCAAGATGATACATCGACGCATAACAAAGGTGCACAGATAACACAAAGTGCGTGTGGCAATTAGTGTAGCAGCAAGCGGATCATTCGGTTCAATCAACGAAGCGCAAAAATAGAAAAGTGAAACCACTTTGTTTGTTTGCGTATGTATTTCGTACATACGGAATTAATCCACGCATTCCTATTGTGCTGACTGTTGCGTGTCGTGCTACTAAGTCGATTTTCGACAATTTGCTACAATTGAGAACATATGTTGGTACGCAAAATAACTTGTCCCGAACGCATAGTTAATCAACGAACGATTCTCTAACAAAGAACATGGGTTTGCTATTTTCTAAACTTTGGAGCCTGTTTGGCAATGAAGGTCAGTATTCTCTCAATCCTATGGCTCATAGCCGTTCTAATTCCAAATTGAACATTTCAGAACACAAGATTGTGATAGTAGGTCTGGATAATGCTGGTAAAACTACAATTTTGTATCAATTCCTAATGAATGAAGTGGTGCATACCAGTCCTACAATTGGCTCAAATGTTGAGGAAGTTGTGTGGAGAAATATACACTTTATCATGTGGGATCTAGGTGGCCAGCAATCACTTAGAGCTGCCTGGAGTACATACTATACAAATACAGAAGTGAGTAAATTGAATTAAAGCATGTGATGCATGCGTCTTGTGTGTACTAATAGTGAAAGTACTTAATCTACTTTTAGTTTGTGATTGTGGTGATTGACTCAACCGACAAGGAACGCCTATCTGTGATTCGCGAGGAACTATTCAAAATGCTGTCCAATGAAGAATTGTCCAAAGCCGGCGTATTAATCTACGCCAATAAGCAAGATTTGAAGGGCTCGTTAAGCGCTTCGGAAATTTCTAGTGAGCTGAATCTGACGTCAATTAAACAACAACAATGGCATATACAGTCTTGCTGTGCATTAACAGGCGAAGGGTTGGTATCTTACATTAAACGCCTATGATCATAAATTAAATATCACGTTTAATTGCAGATTGTACTCAGGGTTAGAATGGATTGCAAGTAGGCTGAAAAAGAAATGACAACGCTACAAATACATCTAGTGATAAAGTTAATCAATTTCTCCGTTAATCATTATATTAAACTATAAGAACATTACTTCTCCAGTAAAGTGAATGAATGAATCAACTAAAGAAATGAACTCCAAGTGAATGTCATGTTAATATACCAACAAAAACTTTTAAAGTATGTACTGTTACAATGCTTTGTCTCATATTGAGAATAGGCGGACGAGTCTCCCACTACGAACATAGCAAAAACATTATAAATATTTGTGTTCACTAAAAAAACCAACAAGGAAAAGGAATTTGTATATATTGATGACAAAGTTCAAAGAGTTGAAATTCATATTTGGAAATGCTTTGTAATAATTGATTCACTCAGCCTTTATCCATGCGTTGATAGTGAGATGATAAGCCAAAACGAGGTGATAATCGCGTTTATTGAGTTTGAAATATGTTCATATTGTTACGACATTAGCGATTGTATGGAATAGTAATGCGGTTTGCTTATAAGTTTCAGAGGCAAAACAACGTTGTTTGCTCCGTTTTTCTTGGATAAAAGTAATTGCAAAAAAGGGGAGTTCAACCTTCTAAAGCAAACATCAAGAAATGTCGCAAATGTTTGTTGGTTTTGCAAGTCTTTATGCGTATGATTTGAAACCGCAATTGCATATTGCATTACAACGATAATATAATATTTCACAAACAAGTGCATTAATGGTGCGCGCATTGCATTCAAGGCAAATGAAAGAAAATCAGGAGCAATTGTAAATAGTCTAATCAGTTATTGACATTGAAGGCGTATTCAAAGGAATTTTAACGATGCAAATAATAAATTTAATTAGCTAATTGTTGAATATTTTTATTCGGCGGTATGAAAGTAGCGTGGGAATTAAAGTTTAGTAGCTTTAAATTAATTGCTCCTATCTCGGGCAATCTGGAAAATCATTAAACTTTGGTTTGCGATAATAAAGTCATTCGATAAAGCGCTAATTTTAGTACAGGTCATTAGTCGTAAAGTTTTCTGATACGCGGAAAAGCGTGGAAACGTTCAGCGCCGCGACGCAAGGTGCCAGCAGACGCAGCGGGTTTTCCTGCGCGGAAAAAGAAGGAGGCGGTTGAAACGCGCGCGCGGTTCCTGTGCCGCGTGCGTTAATGGAGCGGCGCGTCGGCGGCGGGGGCTTAGTTCTTGCTCAGCCCTTTGACGGCGTGGCACGCACCGCCGCCGCCGCACGCGACCGCCGCTCATCAGCCGAAATACACAAAGCGCACCAGCCGGATCGAACGAACGAAAGCGAAACCGCGCACCGAGCGAGCCCTAGAAACGCCGAAATAGCGCGCGGAGAAGATGTACGCGGTTGGGGTTCGTGCACCACATCCTTAAGGACCTTCTCACTCCCACGAAACGCCAAGGAACAGACCCACCCACACGCTTCTTGGACGTGCACGCACGAAATTACTGAATGAGTAGTTTTCGCAAACGAGGAAGGAAGCGCGAAATGTGCAACGAAAACGCGAACGTGCCAAACAACGAGAACGTGAACGACAACGCAGCGCAGCGCAACTGCTCGGTTAATTGACGGCGGCTGGCGATTATTTAAATAAATTTTAAACAAAACGCTTCCATTGCACGGAAGTGTCATTGCAATCATACATATCATATCATCAATCATTAGTTCACTTTGAAAGTTGTTGTTGTAAATTATTGTAAATACGAATAGCGAACACACCAATGCGTTCCTGAATGCATTTACTAGTTGTACGCATAAACAAAACAGATCGTGCTTTATACGTCAGTTAAATAGTTGGTAATTTGAGTACAAATACGCGGCCGCTTTATACAATTGCCAATGCAGAGAAATGGATAAGTAATAGACGACAAAGGTATACAGATTGATTGATTAATTAATTGATTGGATGTTTTTCTAAGTGTTTTTTCTGTTTCTTGCTCTGCTCGTTCGATGTGTTATTTATTACTGTTATTGTTGTTAATGATTAATGTCTAATAATAAAGCAACTAAGTGCATTGGAATGGAATGTCTGTGTACTTTTACCAAATGTTTCTTAATATTTTTCTACATGTACAAAATAACCCCCCGTTTTTTCCCAATAGTGAACTACTGCACTTGTTTTCCACCCCATTAAAAACTTTATCATATTGTACGTATTGTCATTCGTTTTCACCGTTTAGATCGTTTAATGTCATTTGTTAATTATAAGTGGCATGTTTGTTATCAGCCCTTAATACCCTTAATAATAAATTGTATTTAATATCCTTGATGCACTTTTGTTTCGCGCAATAATTGTTGATTTATGTGATGTAACAAACCGGTAAATTATTTCCGTTTACTATTGGGGCGTTAACTGCGTGCAATTAGCACGTTTCCGTCACCTTCGTGTGCATTAGTTGTGGTTGTTTGAGTGCTGGAACTAATACCCGAAAAACACGCATGTCATAAAATAAATTACACCCCTTTTTCTCTGGATGTATTTGGTAGCAATTATGTTGATAAGCGTTAAAAGGCCGCCGAGTATTTGCGTTTAGTCGCAACTAAGCGGCAATCGAATTGCAACAAAATGTTTTGAATCGGAAAAGCGCGCAAACGTCCCCCCGGCTCATGAAGGAAATCGAATCAGCTAGCGGGAGTTTGGGGAATGCTCATCCTGGAGGGCCTGGACGCATTGTGCATGCTAATCCACTTTCGAATTCCAATTCGAACTCGGAACAATATCTAATTTTGTTGCGCACCTGCTAATTGCATAAGCTAACGCCTTTCGGTCGTGTTACACGAAGCGGAAATGAGGAAAGAGGAATCAAAAGTATTTCAAACATTATAATGTTTCGTCTTTGCGTGTTTTCCGCTTCCGCTTAGGGTTGTTTGTTGGTTGGCACGAAATTGGAAAAGCGTAGCTGTATTTTACTGAATTTTCCATTTTCTTGCAAAACTGTTATTGCATAAATATCTATGGGGCGTTTGTGACGCAGAAAGCAGACTGAAGCAAAAGCAAAAACGGACGTGAACGAGCAGGAATAATTAACGTTTTCCTTCCTTTGCAACGCGCCATCAAGCGGCATTCCCGTCTTTAGTAAATTAATTCTGCATTCGTGTTCACAAAGTGAGTTTGTTGCGTATTCTTTTTTATGCTTTTCCTCGCTGCATGTGGAAAAGCACGCTAACAATGTTTATGGCACAGTAATGACATTATTATGTAGTTTAAAAACAAGTAAAACTTTTGCTTTACTCCACACGCGCATAGCATTTATCACAATAATTAGAGGGAAAAGTTTCTATGAATATCTAGTGGATAATTGTGGATAATTAACAGAACGAATGAACGTTTAATGTTTTTACGTTGCTGTGGAAATATCGGCAGATGGGTAATATTTATTTAACAACTTGGTATTTGTATTTAACAAATAAAATATATACGCACAATAAATTATTGGGAAATTCCATTAAATTTATGTGAATTGGAAAGATTGCTTGTGTTATTAATGGCAATTCAATGTATATTTTATGCGTTTGCTTTGAAGAGTTTGAATGTCAAACGTTGAAAGTAAAATCACAAATCACACGAGTATAATTCGCCGATAAGCAATCGATAAATCAATGAAATAAGCAATCGTTTCCGATAAATGCCGACTCTTGATGTTAAATATTTGAAGAGATTCCGTTCCGCGCGTGTCGTACGCGCTTCTATTTATAATTCCGTATATAAAACGTACGAACGTATTCATTTTCTCTTCATTTCCATCCAGTGAAATGTCAATTTCGATGTAAATCTCGTGCATAATTACTGTTGAACTAGTGCCAGAAGAGGATGCGTATGCATTTTAACGATCGCATTAGTTTCGCTCAAACTTTATGATTCGCTTGAATTGCCTTCTTATTATTTGTAACTAAAATAAATAATATTTCTAGTCAATGCATATATCTTTCAGGGAGTTATCGAGTGAGGTATAATGCAGTGCTTCAACAATTTAAATCACTAAATTCAAGAAGTAAAGGGGTAGTTTACATTTATTTTATCGCTGTGTCATTTGATAGTCGCGAGAGAATAGAAAATTTATGTGAATATTTAAATTCCGCGATTTACACGGGTCATAAAACAAATTTAAAATCGATGTTGGGTATTTAGTCCTTAATCCTTGAAGTGACACTTTATGATGTTCAAATAAAGATGAAAATTCATAATAACACTATATTTAAAAGTTGCAATATATTAGGAATAATAGTAAATTAAAACCCATATTGGGTACTTACCCCCTTGGTCCATGGTTGGTCACACTCCTTGAACATTGGATGAAGATGAAGATTCACGAAAACACCACTAAAGATTGAATAATTGGATTTACCATTACAACTTTTACGGAGCACGAAGCTGAACGGGGGTACCCCCCAGCGCTCTCCACTGGAAACGGCTCCCATCCTTAGGCACCCCCTTTCAGCTTCGTAGCCCGGAAAAGTTGTAATGGTAAATCGAATTACCCAATCTTCAGTAGTGTTTTCGTTCGTCTTCTTCTTTCAACCATCCAACCAGTGGTCACCAATGGATTTTAAAGGGGTAAGTACCCAATATGGGATTTATTTATTTTTAATTCTTATGGTACCTTTAAAACGTATTCTGAACATCCAAATAGTTTGTTAGGTATGTTTGTTAGGTATATCATTATATTTAATGCCCAAAAACTTGGTGAATGTGAAAGAAAAATGCATTTAGTACCTAAATTGCTGTATGATAGACGTCGTTTTCACGTTTGATTTGCTCACGTTATTCGAACGTGACACTGTTGCACATGCATTTTCACGCAAACACAAATCCTTTTATTTCCGAGTAAATAACCCAGTGTTTTTCCGGTTTGTTGAAAATTCACGAATCGCATGCGGGCGCAAAACAAATGATCATTCAATCAGTACATGAATTTATTACGTGTCACTGCGATTCGCATTCGCATTCATTATAAACTCGTGTATTTCGCATGTTCTCAAAAATCCGAAATATATTTCACGAACGCGAGCGCGCTTTGCGGTTCGCGAAGGATTCGAAGAAATTGGACGGGTGCCAAGAGCATAATGTTGTTGAACACATTTGCAATTCATTATGGCTGTACGTCGTCTCACAAAATACACATGTGCGTCCTATCAAAATAAAATAAAACGCGATGCAACGCTGAGTTTATGTGTAAATAACTTCATCCATCCAACTAGCCAATAAATAATTCAGCCTGTAATTATACATCGTTGCTCTAATTATATGGGTTATCTAAATATAAATAGTTTATTCGCTTCGCTCACGTTACGCGCAGCTTACTTCATTATTGATCTTTTATAATATAATTCTCTGCTTAATCGAAAAACATTCCATTAATTCCATGAAACATTCATAAAACATGATATTTATTTTACTTTTATTCATCTCCTCCGACTTTAAATTGAAAAAACACATTACATTAATAATTATTTATTTTTGATGCAGGGCTTTTGTTAATTTGTTTTATTTTTGGAGTCAAAAGCAAAATAAACCGGAAAATGATGTTTCAAGTCATGAAAAGATTTCGACCGCCAAGTTTTGTGTTATTCCATAAATCTTTGCAAGTATATTTTTCATCCGGAGTTTTCGTACGCGTAAATTGATAACAACAAAAAACATTTGTGGGACGTTTTCTCTTAGGCGTTCTGAATCCTTGCAAGACATAGGAAAGGAAGGGCTGGAGTAGCAGGAAGATAGAGAGGCAAATCCAACGCGAGTGAGGAAAATCGATAAGAGCGGCATTCATTCGAAGCCCACCGAACTATTTTTCTAACGCTTCCTCTCAGCATCTCATCTTATTGAGAGTCCTGGAGGATAAAAGAGAGGAAGAAAAAGAAAAAGAAGGACAGTTTATTGCACATTGCGTGATTGGGTGGCTTTTGCCTGTTTAATCTCGTCGCACACGCGTCGCGTTAGATATGTTAAAAAGGCAAAAAGTTTAAGTGCTGCTACTGTTGACCTGTTGAGCAAAACGCAGCAGGGCGGAAAGCGACGGAACGTGCTTGAATTATGAGAAATTAGCCAACAAGTAGGCCAGCCAATCTTTCGTACTTTAAATCGTCCCTCGGCTGCGAACCAGCCGCCCAAAGGGCGCGCACACACGCCTTTGATGATGTTTAATTAAAACCCAATTTCGTGCACATGCACAGGCATGTAATTTGATATTTCGCTTAAAATTGTTTTGCTTCACGTTTTATGCACGTAAATATTTTGCACGTTTCACTTATCCTGCGTGTTGTTCGTTGAAATTAATAACAATTTCCGCTTTTTGCAGACGACTGATGCATAGTGCGTGGTGATAAGGAGAGCGCGCGCGTATTGCAAGGAAGTAATAAGGAGTTTGAGTGCGCGGCTTGGGGGGTGGGACGAAGGATAACGCGGTTGATAACAGCGTCAAGCTGGCCCATCAATTCTGGTTCTCGTACCCGCCGCCGGGCGCTGGCGGCTCGACAAGCTCCAAGGACAAGCAGTCCCAATTGACCGAGGACGAGAAGCGCGCTTCCTCCAAGGAGCAGCGACAACTAGACTACGACGCCGCCATAAAGGTATCCGCTAAAAGGAACTCACTCGTCCATTATCCTTACTCTCTTCTTTCGCATCTTACTTTGCGCTTTTCATTTCTGTTGCTCTCACGAGTGCGTGCTCCAACTAAATTATGAAACATGTTTGATGACAGCTTAGTTGAAATGCAAACACAACTTTTATTTTCACTTCTCCCTTGAAATTAGGTTAATAATGCACAAGTGGCGGGCGTGTAGTAATATTAGGCATTGTAAAATTAAACAATGTATTTGAAAATATCCAGTTCGTTTAACATGCATCAATTTCGTGTATGTATTTTGAATGGAAAATACAAAAGCGAGGGCAAATAAGCATAACATACTCGTGGTGAACATCTGTTCAAACGCATTATGTGCTTGCGTGAGTTTAATCAGGACCACGCATGGCAAACGATGGCAGTAATGCTGCTCCCGAGGGATGCACTGGATGCGAGTTGGGTGCATAATGCATAACGTCGGAAATAGATTCGAATGCGCCCGTTTTACCAAAGGGAAAATCATGCATTTCCGTCTAAAGACGCATGAATAAAGAATATCGCAAAGCGTAGTTGCCCTTATTTCGACTTTGAATTATTTAAATGTTTGTCGTATAAATGCAAAACAATCAATCAAGGGGTTGAATAAGACATGGATTTTCGTTTATACCCAATGAGAAGCAATACTTGATGAAGCGTAACAGCGGAAATGGATTTTGCTAGACATCAATTCACATTTAGTCATCCGGAAATGAAGCAGGATTCGTTGCCAAAATCTTGATATGTCAATTATAGGAGATGATTGCTTCATAATTAACAAATAATTAAACGACTTCATTGAGATTAATGCATTTGCAGTTGAACAAAGTATTTAACTCGGAATGTTCTGGATGCTTTCCAACGAATGCAGTTGCATCTCTCACATGTTTATTGTGCAAGGACTAGGCGAGGATTTTATACAGTTCGAAGGATTTTGCGGTCTGGAATTGTTGAAATATTTGCAAGAATACCCGAATGCGACAATTGCGTATTGAAATGGGGTAAGTTGGCATCAAGTCAACATTGTAATTGTTCAAAATAAAATGCGAAACCTCCTCCTTGGAAATTATCAGTCTTCGGTTGTCTTTCGTGCGGAGCAGAAGTGCAAACGTTAAACTAAATTAAGCTAAAAGTTGATTGTTTGTTTAAATAGAGTTCAATTAAAGGATATGTTTATGTTTCATGCAGACAAAATAAAAGGTAAAAGGGATATCGAATTACTTCAATTAAATGTCTGAGAATATTAATAAATGTCGTAATACTAGAAAATCCAGTGTATAGACAAAATTCCATTTAGTGAACTAGTTAGAAGTTGCTCAACAAACTCTCTCGTATAAATATGACAATTTCATGTGATTTAATTTAGTTTATCTGTACGACTTTCTTATATTTAGCACATTTAATTAGCTCAACTTTGTTTCTAAACTCTCTGTTTCTCTCTCGTTAATGAAAGTTTGATGTGTTTGTACCCGGTGTTTGATTGACTCTTTTATGCATTTATTGGCATGTGTGCCGCAGGAACATCAGCGTTCCCAACGGGAGCAGTGGGAGATCAGACAGCTAGACCACGACCTCCTGCAGCAGCGACACACCGAACGGGAACGCGAACGCGAACTCAAGGAGCTCGCTGATCAGAAGCTTCTGCTCTCTGACAATCATCATGAGGACTTTTATCACCATCATCCCAGCACGTAAGTGACCCGCAATCAAACATTCTATTCGATCATTCAATTCAATGACGTGCATCAATTCATCTCGTAAAGTTGCTACATCAAAAAGATTACAACTTTTACAAGTTCATTTTATGTTGAATAAAAATGTAAATATCAAGACTCAAAGCTTTCTTTTTGGATTTTTTCAAGACGTAACGTCGCAAATTTAATTTGCTTTAAGAGGTATTAATTTAAAAAATAATTAATGTTCAGAAATAAGCTTTTATGTCGCTACAAATTAAATTAAAAATAACAAACGAGGCCAAAGGAAAAAAAGCTGACAAAAAAGCGGATCGAAACTGTAGTAGCAGATGCGAAATATATGCAGCCCAAGGGCACAGTTTATTATAATTTTCGTTTTATTATCACCCTCGGAGAAATTCGCTGACCGCTACTTTATGCTTTCAGTTAATGAATGCAATTTTTTTGTTGCTCGTTTCCTTTTGCTCTCGCCACGCACACGATCAATGCGCGCTAATAAGATTTGGTTTAATCAAGTGTAAGGGATGCTCGGGCGAAAAGTTGTAGCATTGAATTGGAAAGTGTTCGATTGCATTCAACGTGAAAATCCACAGAATAGAGAGAAAATGTCCTTGCACGACTTGAGTGGATTGCATGCGCGCATTGAAAGGGTGTAAAATGTAACACGTCTTCAATTGCTTCGTGCATGAAACGCTTTCATTGTACGCCAGATGCATCGTGAAACTTGATCCTGAAAAGGGGAGAAATTGCGCATGCATTTTACTACTTGTAGTTTTACGATCAAACGCGTTAAATCGCTTTAAACTTTTGCTGCAATGCTAATATTATAGCTGAGATGTTATCCTCCTACTTATGCGAAGAAAAACTTGAACAATAAGGATTAAACTTTAAATGTATAAGGATAAAACGTGATGCGCCATCGCGTGAGAACAGAGCATACTTGGATAAGTAAAGCTATATGACCGCATAGGTGGCTCTAGCAGTATGAGAAACTTGCTAAAGGAAAATTAAATCGGCCACCCTTAACGAGTAACATTGATTAAACAATAAAAAGAAATCAAGGTGATTATTCATAAATAATTCATGTTTATGAATAAGTTAATATTCAACTTATTTTCACCTTTTCTTAAATTCTAATTCTAATTTACTTGTTTTAAAGATTTAATAACTATACAGTGCATTTAATTATTAAACAAATTGCAGGTTTATTAAAAGCGCTTATAATTGTCATTATGATCTCAAATGATTATCCTTTTTCATCCCTTTTGTTGTTTTTCAAATGTCACTAGCGTAAAACAAAGGACAGAAGAGAATGAGGAAAAAATATGCGAAATAAAGGGGAAAGTGGTATGAGTTGCACACGTTGTGACTGCAGTGCGGTGTGCGCGCCGCCACCATTGGCATCGATAGTCCTTGACGTCAGCGTTTGCCGGCGCCCGCGACTGCGTTACGTCACAGCCGCCGCCGCCGCACCGCCTTACGTAACTCAAACGCACACACTTTGCAATGTATCAGGCAATTGTCAAAGGATTACATGCGTTTGGACGTGTTCGTGCGTTATTCGACTACGACGCGCGCACGTGCAGCCGCCCCGCAATGCAAATTCAATTAATGCATTAGCTAAATATTTACACGTAAAATACGCTTAATGTAATTGCATTCAACTCGATTTAAAAAGCACCGCTTGAAATGCAAACTGAAATTGGGATGAGCAAACGAAGAATTGTTTGATTAGGTCGCCGCGCGCTTTTTTTTTCACGCTTTATTTATGATACAAACAAAACGGTCGCATCAGGCCCCCACCGATCGATTGCCTTTTATTTACTTTAAAAGGCCCGTTTAGGCTTTGAACGCTTTTCCATTTTTTCACTTAAAAAATGACACGACGCTCACCGCATAATGAGTTCATTAAAAATGGACTCAATCGAATTTTCACGTTGGGAGCGAATAATTCGACGAAAAATGTCTAATAATAAATTCATCTATTAATAAACGCACACGCTTTTGATGCAATGCAATAGCGAATAGCGGATTCTATCTGTTTTTTCGTAAGATGTATAAATAACAAGTGAATTCCTCTAAGGCAAGCTGAATCCTGGGAAAAACAAACTTGTACTATAAATAATATGCGAATGCAATGGGCATGTTGAAAAGTTTAACTATTTTTAAGCCTTAACTTTGCTCAGAATTTAATCTAAACAAGTGCAAATTAAAATATAATTTATTTTCTCACTGATGAATGCCTTGAATTTGATCGTTTTTCCTCAAGTTTATACTGAGTGTTTAAAAATGAACTCTGCGTGAGAAAAATGCATGATTAATGAAGAAAGTTGATCAAGTGTTGAGAGAATGCATAGAATTTCAAGAGGGTTGATTATTGTAAGGGAGGAATGAGTGTGGAGGGGTGGAAATTGTTTAAAAGTGATACAAGGGAAAACTCAGTGAGTGGATGCGTGTGCTGTAATAACAAACAGAAGGATAACTGGCCAATGTTCGGGCAAGGATCGTGCAAACTCGAGAAACGTCGACGATCACTGCAGTGACGCAGCGCCGCCGCCGTTGGTGTTGCCGTTGCCGTTGCTGCCGCCGCCGCCGAGCAGCCAGTCCGTACGTTCAGCTGTGGTGCGCGCAGCGTTCGCCTCCAGGTGCATCAACTCCAGCGACGGCGGCAAGGCATGCGGTTTCGTAACAGCCGCCCGCCATCAACCCGAACTGGCAACGTGTGTGGTGCGGTGCGACGACGGCTCAATCGCCACCAACAGCACTAGTGACCCAAATTGAAGATCGCAATTTGCAACAATGCTCGACGCAATCGACGCGCTCGCTGCAATCGAAGGAAGAATCGCGTTTTGCACTATTTCTACTCGCAGCCCACTCGAATACTCATAGTACAATATATAACTAGCTAAATATTAATAATCAATTTTCAAATGAATGGCAATTCACCGTATAAACTCCAAGCAATACTAAGTATAAAACCAATTCATCAAAAAGCCTGAAGGAGAACTCTAGAGTGAACCAAAAATAATGAAAGCGTAAAATTATTAGACGAAAATCGAAAACGAAACGAAACGAAAGAGAGAAAAAAAAAGGTGAAACATAACTTATTGAGTGAGAAAATTTCATTTCGCGTTTGCGTGTGCATTTCGTTGATATTAAATCTATATCTAGTTCTAGTAACTCCAACTAATAAATAATTATAATAAATATATACTAACATTAATAATAATAATAATAATAATACTAGAAAATTAATCTATGCAGTAATCACACTCGAAAGGAACGCGCTAAATCGTCAAAAGAAATCAGCAAATAGATTACAAACGATCAATTAATTGGCTAATTATTGATAATTACAACTATCACGGAACAAGAATAAAGATTCCGATACGTAATCAAAATTTAATATTCCACTGGACAAGTAATTTTTGGGGCGTGACTTTAACGTAAATACACTATTCAAATATTCAAATAATTCGTACACGAAAACGACAATTTCCGTATGCAAAATTATTATTCATAATTTAATATTTACCCCTAAGCAAAGCAAATAAACAACAGTAACAACAACAACAACAACAACAAATAGAGCAAAGCTTTAAGTAGAGGAAATTTGTAATAATCAATCAATTAAATACTCTCGATTCATTAATCGTAATTATTCTAAAAACAAAAATCTAATCTTAAATTATGCCTTATAGTGCCAACTCATTGATCTTACACTATAGTAAGTCCGCATAATCATCACTACACTTTTTTAATTAACTACTTACTTACTTCTTTCTCTTAATTGATAATTTCATTTACCTATTGAATTAATTAATTAATAATTGATATTTTCATTTAATTTCAATCAGATTCAATTCACATCTGTTTAATTGACATACAAGTTGATTCATTGATAACAAATTGTAATAAATAATTAAATAAAACGAGCGAATCAACTTGTATAATTTATGTAGTATTTTTCTTTATTATTAAATATTTAATTACTACTGATTACAACTCATTAATGTGTTATTACTTTCATTGAACGTGTGCAGCTATAAACAGATTTTTGTTTCATTTGTTGTTAAATATTTAACGAGTTGATAACAACAAAAGAACTACAAAACAAACAAGAAACCAACCAACCAACCAAAACCAAAGTTTCAGTGAAATTTTTATCTATTTACTAATTGAGAAACAGAAGCAAAAAAAAATAGTAGAGGATTGAAACACTTTGCAAGAACACTCAACCAAATCAACATACTTAGTTATTATTTAATTAGTGCCTGATTGTCTAATTTGTTGTCTCATTCTTTCTCTGAATACTTACTGAATTACTTTAGAAGTTAACATCTAAAATAGTACCTAATAATAAATCTAATTATTATTTAGTTTGTGATAATTGATTAGCTGTTAGTGATTATTTAATTGTTATATATATAGGTCATAAATGTTTAAATCTCATTTCGTTTAAAACGTATACCTTATACCAGAACTTAACTGATAACTCTAATTATTACTATTATTAGTAGTTGGATAAATCTAGAGCAAAATTAATGAAATTAGTGAACTAATCCGTTTTTTGGGGCGGTAGTAACGTAAATATATTGTTGATATTACTGCATTTGGCAGTGCGTAATTTAAACAAAGAGCAACAATACACACACACACACTCCACAAAAATGTCGCAATTAGTACTTTGCAATTCGAATAACGACAACAACAATAATAGCAATGATAATCTTAGTGAAGATTCATCAACGCCGCTCACCATTTATCGGTAATTACTGATTATCTTCCTTCTATAATTCTCTTGTTTCTCTTCTTCTCTCAAACCAAAAAAAAAATCTTTCAGTTTACTTTCTTCTTACTTACTTACTTGTTTCTTTCTCCTCTCTTTACTTGAGTTCAAAGAAATTAGATTTTTGTTCAATTAGTTACATTTATTCAACAATTTCCAAATTATTTCCTTTGAAATTTGCATGATGATAATAAATATCAATTTTGACGATTTCTATTCAGTTCTATTCAAAGTATTATTATTTATTGGTAAAATGTAAATAATTAATGATTAGTTGAGTGATTCTTATCTTGTCATCATAATCAAAAGCAAGAAGAAAATTCTTAAAAGTACAGAGAAATCACTTTGTTATCATTGCCGAATATAATTGCAATGACGAAACACAATGCTTTTATCACATTTATCTAGAATTCACTTCTTTTCGTTAACAGAGTCATCCGACTTTGAAAACGTCACAAATTTAATAGAATATATCTCTTCCAAGTATGTATAGTTTTCACAATAATTTTCTTCGTTTTCACAGCGCAAAAACACAATGCGTTCTCTTCGCTTTTCCCCCCCGCGAAGAAATGAAGCATTTCGAAACAACTTGTCATCAAGTTGTCTCAGTGCGCTTTCACACTTTGTGCTTTCACACTTTGCCAAGCTTTGAGAGAACTTGCTGACACCGAATGTAATGAAGAGATTGTATTATATTGCATAGAGTCGAGAATGCATTTCATCCACAGTCTGTGTATTAATATACGACTATAATACGCATTGAAACTGACACGTAAAAGTTATATATATTTCTAGATTATTCTAGAAATAATGTGAAGCTTCTAGAAAAGTTCAAAGAAGAAGAAGGGAAAAACACGCGAAAATAAGAACAAGTGCAGTAAAAGCAGCAGCAGCAGCAGTAGTAGTAGTCAGCAGTCATTGCTTTGACGTTTCATTGCGGTGCCATCGCCGCCCCCCTTGTCGTCATCGTCATATCAAACCTTTTGCTTGTTTGACTGACGTCATTGTCGACCTTAAAATTAAATTGTGCTAGCTTTCCCTATTGTAAAACGTGTTGTTATTCCGCGCATTTCTTGTTTTCGTCTCAATATCTTCAAAAGCAATTAAAATACGTTAATTATTCAAGAGGCATTATGCAGATTAAAATTAATACTTTAAAATGTTATAATTTTCTAATTACTCACTTACGGAAGCATTTTAATTATATTTTAGGCAAAACACAAGAACACCGCGAATACGAAAAAGAATTTAGCGATTAAATGAAAATTTATGAGATAAACTACAGCTGCAGCATGCAGTTTACGGCTTGCGATAAAGTTCTAAACAATTTTCAAGTGGGAAAAGTGGAAAGCAAACGAAAAGTTTGTCCTTGGCGCAATGGTATCTTAAGTTGTCCGAGCGTGTAATTAATCAATGTCACCGTAGGCGGCAAGCGGCAGACGATTGCAACTGCCGCATTGGAGGCGTCGGAGGCGGCAGTGGCAGTGGCAGCGGTGGTAGTATGCAAAACCAGCAGACGGCCGCGTAAAAATGCAATTGCGAATCGCTGAAAAATGTTTTCGTGCGCTTGAAACATGAAACGTGCTGCTGTTCAGATATTTTAGAAAATCTTATTCTTGGAACGTGGAACGAGCTTTGAATACCAACGTGTATTCCAACGTGCTTATTATTCATACTGCTGTAATTTAATTACCAAGTAATTGATAATGTTCCCTATTAATTTGCATCTATGTAATAATCATTCAATAACTAATTAATTAATCAGTAATCCGTAATTAGTAATAGCTTCTTAGAAAGGATGACTATTATTAAAATTGATGTAGTTCATTAGACATTATGTAGGATTATGATAGAAAAGTTACTTACTTACTCACTTACTTACCAAGTGAAACTAATAAGTGAATTAGTTATTGAAGTAGATAAAGTATTAATTGATGAAGTTGGTTCATTAAAACAAAGAGAAATAAACGCATTTATTCGACGAATAAATTGATTCGACGTGCATTATAAATGAACAGAGCGACGTATAGAAGGATAAAGAACGCATGCCTGATATCGCCCATTATCCGGGGGCGGCCAATCGTCTTTTACCCTACGCGATCATGCGTTATAAATGCATTTATGATAGTCATAAACGTGTAACAATAGATAAAACACAACATTTGTATTATTCCATTCGTGTACAGCACATGTGCTTTAAACGTATCTACCTACCGTGTTTTACTATTACGTCAATTAAATGGCAGGACTAAATTTGTAAAAAGTGCTTATTTGAATTTAATTTGACCAACAAAAAACAAATTACGTGTAATTGCATGAATATATTAATCAATAATTGAAATATTCTGGAATTTTTACTAAGGTGAAATTAGTTATTGAGCACTCCGACGAATTAAAACACTGAAAAGCTTTCACAAAGTGCATGAAAGAAACACCAAGTTTAAGTTACGCTTTATGTCGATTTGGGTTGTTGATTTGAAAGGATATTTCACGTAGTGTGTGATTATTATGTACTTAGTTTTGGTGCATTTCCGAAATGAAATTTCAGGTGTCGTGCGCCGATAGCGAGCTTGGACTGCATGGAGGAGTTTAGCGCAGGGAGCGGGCTGAGCGCGCTCGCTGAACGCGATGGCACGATTACCAAGGAGCAATTGCTGCTGAGCGGTTTGACGCATAGTGCTCCTGCCGCCCCCATTCAACTGACGAGGCAGACGTCCGTGACGCCTGGACTGCGGTATAAGAATCTGGGCAAGAGTGGACTTCGTGTATCTAATATTGGTTTAGGTAAGTACTTTCATTGAATATTGATCGACTTTGAACTAATTGAACGATTTTAGGAACTTGGCCAACATTTGGCCCTAATGTTACTGAAGAACAAGCGGAACAAATCATCGTCCTTGCGGTGGACAGTGGAATCAATGTATTTGATCTTTCTGAAGCGCATTCGGGAACACGTGCAGAAGTCGAATTGGGACGTATCCTTCAACGAAGGGGTTGGAAGCGTACAAGCTTTATTGTGACCACGAAAATTTATTGGAGCACCAGGTCGGAGGAACGTGGTCTGTCACGTAAACATATTATTGAGAGCGTGAAGGCATCCTTGCTGCGTCTTCAGTTATCTTATATCGATGTGGTTATTGTTCATAAATCGGACCCTATGTGTCCCATGGAGGGTACGTACCCCTGAACCATGTATGATGGGTCTTAAGTGAAATTGGTTTGTTGTAGAAGTGGTACGTGCAATGCATTATATCATAAGCCAAGGATGGGCAATGTATTGGGGTACAGCAAGATGGTCCCCAGTGGAAGTAATGGAAGCCTACACAAACTGCCGTCAATTCAACTGTGTAACACCCATCGTTGAACAAACCGAGTACCACATGTTCTGCCGTGAGAAAACCGAACTTTACATGCCCGAATTATACAACAAGATTGGGGTTGGTCTCATGGCATGGTCGCCCATCTCAATGGGCCTCACACAAGGCAAAGATGAAGCGAGCATTCAGCTCTTTTCACGTGCGAGTTTCCGCAATAGGTATAGCACCTTCTCCTGGTCCGAGGACGAGACGAACGCAATGAATAAGGAGAGTTACAGCTGGATGAAGGAACGCATGCAACCGGAAGAATCCAGAAGACATACGGAACGTATCAGGGAATTAAATGCTTTAGCTGAACGTTTCGGGTGTTCTCTTCCTCAGCTTGCAGTCGCTTGGTGTCTGAAAAATGAATCTGTGCAGTGTCTTCTCTTAGGAGCTACATCTGTTGATCAGTTGTACGATAGTATTCAATCGTTGCAATTGGTACCAAAGCTCAACTCAAACGTGATGGCCGACATAGAGAGGATTCTTGAGAACAAGCCAACCAGGCCGCCCATGATATCCACTCTGGCGCTTAGATGACAATCAATGTGCCCCCCTGGCTCTGTCAGGTAAGTCCTCCAACGCCTTTTGACCCATGTATATTCATGATTATCTTGTAGTGGGAACCAGGGAGGCACGAGCAATGCAGATAGTCCAAAGGACGACGAATACAGCAACACTGAGATGGATAAGGATAATCAAAAGATGCCCTTCTGTGAGATTCAGTGACAAAAAGGGAGCGAGTTTGCAAAAACTCGAAAAGCGAAGACGCCCGATGAGAAGCCATTGTACCGGGAGAAGGTGCGTTGGTCCTACAGTCCCGACGAAGGACCCAAGTGCACTATCGAGACACTGCTGGCAAAAACAAGTAAAAAGGAGCGTAACAAAAGCTCTGATAAACTTGCCACGACCCCCGTACAAGTGTGACCCCTCTGTATCTCTTCGTACATTGTGGAACCACTGCGAATATCATTTTCATTCCTGGCTTTTCACTTGGGCGTCCGATGAATTGGTAACCGAATTGGAACCGGACGTCATTTTCCATTATACACTTTGGTATATGGAAAACAGCAGAAACAAAGATGAAGTAAATGAAGTAAGCGAGGCACATTTTTAAGATGACAGGCAACAAAGTCGTCACCTCTTTAATACACAATTCGTAGTTGATAACGTGCAACCAAAAACAAACATGATTAAGACAAAGATACGCTTTTTAGATGAGAACAAAAATTGATGAAAATACAAAACAAACAAACAAACAACTGTGTACTATTATCATAATAATAGGATAACGTAAATATTTAACGCGCGACAAATGCATCAACTATTATTATTCGCAAACAATTTTACAGCAAAGTCAACATAAATTCACACAAATACGGCGAATAGCAAAATACTTAGTCAGCTTTGATAGCGAATATTATTGAAGAGGTTCACCCAAACGTAATTTGGCGAAAGTAAATTTTCTTGGAGAGAAAGCGCACGAAACAAGAAAAAAAATTCCAGCCAAAAACACGCGAAATTCATTTAAGCGTAATAACAAGTAATTATATGCGGTTGATAATATTATGAAATTACGCGATTAATTAAAATGCATTCTCTCTATTGATTCAACAACGCGAACTCGAAATTGATTTTAATTTCATTGATTTTTGAACGATGGAAATGATGATTGAAGGCAAATGAAAATGTTATAATGTTATTGACAATAAGATTGAGAATGGCATGATGAAAACTTTCAAATTATTCCACAAGAATTCAGACTTTTCTAAAGCTATTTAACAAATGCGCTGAAATGATATTTCAACAATTAAAAAAGCTTGTTGATTATCATCGAATAAATGTAATAAATAAATAAATAAATCTTGACGCGCTTCATGGAGCAAAACGTATTTCAAGTATTGGATGATGATGAAGAAAATCTTTGAAATGTTTGAACAAATTATCAAATAATATTGAGAAAACAATATACGCAAAGCAACTTTTGTACATAGAATTAAATAATTATTATGATATTTAACACGATATAACACGATATTGGGACTTTGGCTAAATTAATATTATTAAATAATGAATTAAACAAATAACTAACAAATAATAAAAAATATAAATAAACAAACACATTATACACTCACATAAACGATGATATGATTATTCTAGTGATAACATTTTGCTATCGAACATTTTAGGCATTCTCTCATACTAATTACTAATCAACTTTTTCAATTACTTGCTCGCAATTCACGAAAGAAAGTTTCCAACTGTCGCATTCGGGTGAAACGAAACGTATGCAAATGAATGGAAATTATTTCAATTTCTTTCTCCTTTCGTGCAAATTAATTACGTATAATGAATAATAATTAATAATGAGCTCTTTTATCATAACAGCGACTAGTTATGCGAATATATAGTTAACAAACAAACAAACAATTAACAAACAAAAATTAACATGCAATAAGTTGCAATAAAATATATTAAGTATCTATAATTTAGAGTTTAATGGACACATGCGCGCGCATTATAAGAAGCAAAAAAACTATGGAATGATAGACCTCGTAAATGCTCACTATTATTAAATTCTATATAGGATTATTAATTATACATACATAATTAGAAAGAGAACAACAACAACAAAAACAAAGCAAAAGAACAAAAATGATGATAAAAGATGAAGAGAGAGAGAGATGTTGTAGTTGATCAAACTCATAACAATATTTATAATTAATGCATATTGCATTGCTATTTCCAGCGAAACAACAAATTAAGAAAACAAAATACGCGTATTTAATTAACATACATTTCTCATATGCGGAATTTGTAGATTCCAAACACACGCAGCAATGAACGAAAAAACTTATTTGCCATTTTGAATAAATAAATAAATAAATAAAATAATAATGACACATTCTCACACACTAATGGCGAATAAATTATTGAATAAAAAGCAAAAGCAAACGCAAAAACAAAAACGATAAGCAAATATTTGTTGACTCTTTGAAATTCTATTAACTTGTTCTTGTTCTATTTACTATTAACTTGTTCTTGTATTTAATACTCGAATAAAACGACTAAATTATTACCGAATATATTATCTAGTTGTATAATATTGTATTTATTGAGAATTTCATCAAATTTTGGGCGGAAAAACCAAGGAAACGAAATTATGTAAACTTTAAACGAATGAAGAATGAAAATTGTAACACTTATTTACTTACACAAATATTCCAATACATGATTTGTTATTAAATAATTAATTAATTAATTAATAGCTATGAATAGTTGATTAAACTATTGTTTAATTATATAATTAATCAGAGAATTAGGAAAGAAAACTATTGTTATCTCTTGCAATAATATGAACACCATTAGTTAATTTTTTCGTTGCCTGTGATGATGTAAAAAAGTTTAAACACGTAGAAGAGTTAATTACCACTGAAAAATTCAACAGTATGTTATGAAGAAATGGACAAGTGCAATGAGAGATAAAACACTTGCTTAAAACACTTTGATAAACTCTTTGCAAATTGTGATAATTTCTTTTTGTTGTTAAGAATATACATAAATCAATAAACTGCAATAAAATTGCTTAAATGTTTATCCCAGTATTATTATTTCTTCTAATTAGTGGATTAACTGGTTCTAGTTGGTTAATTGAACAGATATTTTAGTTCGCTGTAAATCACAGCCCATTGGGGACATGCCCTTAGAACTATTTCATTTCGATTTGATCTAAAGAGCACACGAATCTTGCGTAATTAAGTACGGCATGTGTTGCTCGAATAATGTGGCAAGCGAATGGACAAATAAATGTAACAACATTCGTTGAGTCAGTCAAGTTAGCGAGTAAGTGATTGAATTAATCTCGCGCGTTCGGTTCAACGTGCGGCGCGCGGCGGCTTGAAATGGCATTAGCAATTACGCAAAATTATCACGAAATGAAATGAAATAAGATTATGTCTTATTGCATATTGTTATCCTTTCTCAATATGTGTGGACACACACATGCGAAATGAAATCGTTTCAACTCTTTCAAGTCTCAATGTAAGAATGGAAAAATGTTAATCGCTGAACTATAAATGGCAATCGTACCAAACCTTGTGCGAGGTTTGGCATTTGGTGCGTGCGCATTTGCAATTAGAGGGGCAATTATTAACAAATCTCAATACATTTACTCATATATTCCTTTAGCATAAAACTATTTGTTTATAATAAAATATTACCAATATTTTCATTGAATTCTAAAAACGGATTATTGTAAAATATTCTTCAAATCAGGAAATTACATCCCTTATATTAATTGAAATTTCATTAATTAAATAAATGTTCAGTCTTATTCATTCTTGGTCTAAAGTAGATGTAATAATTGTCCCTCAAATATATATTTCTTAAAAAATAAATTACGACATGTAATTGAACAATTTATCACTTATAGAATAATTAAATAGTGTTGAATTGAACACTAAGCGATGGTAGGTATTACAAATTTTAGAAAGGTTATTATACTAATTAGCCGAATGAGATGAAGTTTTCCAATGTAACCCGAGTGGAAAATTAAAAACGCACGCGTTGCGCTGAAGAGCAACGAAAAAGAGTGACACACAAGTGTATGGCAGCAAAAATTGCACAACACTTGGGCTTGCATCACACGCGCGGCCGCGGCCGGATTGATATTACATTGAGTAATATTATACCTGCCAAGGTTAACATTTATAATACATAGACACATTGCAGCACAATTGCTGCGATTGCTGCAAAGCCATTTAACTGTATACGGAATGTACAAATAGTTTATCTTGGCGCAAACTTAGGGCGATGAAGGTCCTGTTCTACAACAGAAACAAATACAACAACAATCTCGAATTGCCGTATTGAATGCGCGCTCCGCCGATCGTGCAGCAGCAGCAGCAACAACAACAACGTGTTTGTTTCTTGGGAGTGACTTTTCTTGTTGCAAGAGATTCCGTTTTTATTTCACAACTTGACTATTTAATAAACTCAAAAACGTGGACCGACTATTTCATGATCAGCTCCAATTACAATTCAATACAAAAACATTTACTGTTCGATCGACTTTACTTTTTCACAATCAAAATATTCGTATTTCTTCACAGCAAACGAAACTCCGAAATTCGCCTCGAGTTTGCCTGGTGCAAAAAGAATTTTTGGCGATTGTGCAAATTGCACATGCTTGTGATGCTAAAATATGCAAAGTGCGCGTTCGTTGACAATGAAATATTTAAATATCAATTAGCGTTCGCTCATCGCCACAGAGATATTGCACGTGCTTGTGCAACACACTCTTTGAACAACACATTAGCATCATGATGGACTTTGCAATGTGCTAATTGCTCAAGACTTCTCCACGATATTTCTATATTTAAACAAATTGAATCCTTACAACAAAATACTGCCCAAAACCAACAAGGAAGCTCTAGAAAAGTTGATAAATTGTTTATTAAATTAGCGGGAAGTTAACTGCTTAAATTTAAACAATAATCGCAAAGAACAACAAGGAAATAAACAGCAAGACGCCATTTATAAATAATAACAAGTCGACGAACAATGAGTAATTGTTTAATTAACAGACAACAACACTTGTTGGCTGAGCTGGGAAGCATTAAGTGCATTGAACTATGCCTGTGCACTTGTAACTAATTCCCATGAGTCTCCTTATTTGACTTTTTGTTGTTGTTGCTGTACAATTAAATGTGAAATGTGTGGTGATTTGAATTTAAAATGCGCATCAAAAAATCATAAGTTAAAGTGCATTAATAGCGGAAATACAAAAGCGTATTGTGAATTATGCTGCGTTGTTGAGATAATTAGTAATGGTCGATGAGAACGCGTACGTCTTCTTGTACACGATTATTTTTTCAATGGCATTGAAGCGCACGCACATTCTTCAAAATCACACGCGTGCGAGCGTCAATTTCCATTCATGAGACGCACGCGTTGCACGCGTTCGTGGATCAAGTGCACGAGACCCGAAAGAGCGAAGCGAAGAAAAAAAGTTTGATAGACTCATTTCCATGCTATGGCGTACTGTACAATATTATTATTATTGCTCGACGAATGAACGATGAATGAGAGAATAAATGGGAATGAATTTCGCGCATCGTTGAGCACCGACTTTAACTCTCATAAATACTATGCGTTTGCCGGTTTCATTCATTCATCCATCTCTTCACTAAAGTTGTAAACAAGTAGGAAGAAATTCCATGAACACTTAAATATTCCCACATTTCCTGTCAATAAGTTTATAATTACTCGTCTAATATTTCACATAACTTGTACTTAATTAATTATCAAGTGTTGCGAATATCGTATTGAAATTATTTTCGTATACTTCCTGTCGCTATGCCACTGAATCATAATATTTGAACACGTTTTTCAAACGTATGACGTTATCAGTGAAATACGTAAAATACAATTGTGTAATATGTAGATTAGTTAGGCATGCACAAAAACACGAAATTGTATTTCGAACAATTGTTGCTAAGCACACCATTTGATAAGCAAAAAAAATATGTTGTGAGAATTCCTGTAATGTTGCAAAAGTCTTACAAAATTTTCAAATCAAATGAAAGTAAAAAAACAACATGTTATCTAATAATACGAAACAAAACAATTAATTAATAGATGGAACATTAAAAAAGTCTTTTACTTACTTTAAACTTAGCATTTTGTCAATGTTAAGCAGCAGCAGCACTCTTTGGCCAATTGAAAACACTTATTAACCGACAGAAAAAATAACAACAATTAACCGTAACATTGCGAGTCAATGAACTCGCGTATTTGTTCAAGTCTTTGGTACAAACATGTTGACAACGGCGAGGAAATAAAAATATGGCGAGTAAATAAAATCGCATTAACCACAGCACAACAAGTTAATTAAAGAGGTGTCTCAAAGGACAAACGCAAACAAGGCATGCACGTCATGGACAAAAGAGGAAACGACGAAGAACACAAATAAATTGTTCAATAATTTTTTGCATTTTTTCAGCACATCACTCGCTCTCAATCTCTCCTCTCCTTGTTTTCAAATAATAATAATAATAATATAATAATAATAAACAAACAACACTAACAGAACTTCATCATTATGATAACACACGCTTATAACATAATAACGACTTCTTAAATATACTAATTACAAAACTCCATGTGCTCGAATTCTGTACACGATTCTATTAAATGCAAAGTTTTGTTGTTTTGTTTTCGTTTCGTTTCGCTTAGATTTTGTTATCATAATTAGAAATTTACAAAGTACATCATATTAATTCTTCCTTTCTTCACTCGTTAATAAAAAGAATGCTTTATTACAAGTATAATTCGCATTCGGATTGCTTCTTCTTCTCATTGTTTGATTATCGCCCTTTGTATGCTTCATTCTCTCTTCTTCGTATTGAGTTAGATTACATCATCAAATTTTCCTTATTAAAATGATAATAGATAATAAACAACGAATAAAATATAAGCGAGATCATTGATTAGTAAATTCTCCTTGAGAATGATTATTGCTCAAGGAATTCCAAATAAAATCATCCAATCAAATATTAACCCACAATTTATAGATTCATAATCGAACGCAATTATTGTTACATCAATTGATTTGCCACAAATAAATTTTGCGCAAATTATAAGCTCTCTCTTCTTCTCTTATCTTTTTCTGTATAATGAAATCATTCAATAGCATCATCATTCGAAAGGAATAAATATAAATCTTCTCTCTAATCAATACGTGTATAATAGATATTTTCTATTTATACAGGGCGTTTCACGGACGACGCCCCCACAGGAAGCTTAAAAGGCTAATTAAAGTCATTTAAAATATTTATGACTTCATTCTTACCCCTTTTAGAGGCAATCTGGATGCAATCAGATCTAAAATGATCACTTGCTACCCCCAAAAACGTATAAACAAAGCAATAAATCACTTCCTATTATGCATCATCCGCGAGACACCCTGTATGTATATATTTATAGTAATGTAGTGTTGCTCTTCTCTCATTTCTTATTACACCTCGCGTGAGGAAGAAGAACACGCTGATAATTGCTAAGAAATAGTAGTTAACACAATTAGTCTCAGTCTTTGTTGCTTCTCAATCTATCTATCAATCTACATCTTATGATACTCTAGTAAAATATATTTCAATAATAGTTTGTTTTCTACGAGCGAAAAATAAATAATTCCTAGCGCGCTCTCTCTCTCTCTCTCTCTCTCTCTCTCTCTCTCTCTTCATTCCAATTTTCAATGCATCTCCTCTTGCGTGTGTGAAATATTCTTTACACTTCTCTAATTTCTACCACTAATTTGTTTCGCTTTGTTTTGTGATGCTAAACATGATTTGAACAATTGATGAAACCATTCCTAGCAGTTAGTTTGTTCTTAAAACAAACAGCAGCATAATAGCAATAAAAATGAAATAAAACTATTGTTTAAACCGCGTATTCTTGGTTAATGAAAATAATTTCTACTATTTCTTGTACAAACATTAAATCTCATAAACGATTTTTCACTTCTAATTACAAAATGATTGCTTAATTCCACCCTTCCGAACGCCCACCCCACCTGTCTGTATTGCAAACAAATAAATTTGCGTTTCTTTGCACGCGTTTCTTGCACATCCCCTCCTCCTCCTCCTCCCCTCCTCTCCCCCATTGGTTTGTTGAATCATTCTTCCTGTTTTTTTCCATCATAATAATATAAATCACAATTCTCATTTCGTTACTTTTTGGACGCGACTTGCACATTGTACAATAGTAGGTAATATTCTAATAAAAGATATGGAAGAGTTGCTTGCATGTGGCGCATGAGATTACACGATAGATAACATGGTATAAACACAACAACAACGAACAGCACGAGGATGATCCATCCACCCCCCCCTCCCCCCAACATCAATAATGTTTGTTTGTCCGCTCGTTCATTTACAAATCGTCGTCGTCGTCATCGTAAAAGCTGCCCCCGTCGGGCACCAGCTGATCGTAGCAGCGCGACTGAAAATCGCGATCCTCTTTCGCGAGCCACGGATGGTGCATGATATCCTCGGAGGTGATGCGTTCGTGCGGTGCGCGTCTCATTAGCGATCGAATGAGGCATCGCACGCGCGAAGAAAGGCACTCGGGGATGACGAAATGGCCTCGCGAGATTTTCGCAAAGAGGTTCGAGTGTTCAGGTCCATTAAACGGATATCTGTAACAACAAGAAAACAACAAATTACTAACCAATTACAAACAACAACCACCTTATTTCAACTTAAAGTTTAATTAATTATACAGCCAACAAAGAAATACACCACCTGCTTATTGCGTTCATGAATACGGGCCCTTCAATTACCTTGAAGAGCAGCTCAAACATTCAACCAACAACTTCTCCTTCTTCTCCAAGTTTTGAAATTTCCAAATATTCCGCTCAAGACATATTGCGTACAAGAAAAAGCATATGGTCTACGAGAACGGATATTGCGTTGTTTTCCTCTTCCTCGCGTTCTTCAACGTCTTCGTCTTGCGTTTGCGCGTCTCATCAAGCATCGTCTTCGATTAGTCAAAATATTAACCGTGCACTTCGGCAATCGTGACCCTAAATTTCAACATTCCAATACGAACAACACGAACGAGAACAGCTGACTCTTCGTGTTTGTTCTACGTACAACTCGCTTCCCTACTTCCCCAAAAACACACATGACTTGAGAGAATCTTGGGGGAGCTGCACACTTGTTGAAATGCACGTAACGATAATGAATTCACGTGCTGCTACCAAGCAAGATAAGCAACCGTTCGTTTTCTGCCCGTGGACTTGGAGACTTTCTTCACTTCTTCCATCACCTGTTGTCGTTCACTGCGTTCCGTTTTCTTGCAAAGTATCAGGCATTCAAAGCATTTCACGACATATGGAATATTCGTTAGCGTATTGCGGTTCTAGGCTTTTTCATGGGAAGCAAACTTTTCTCTCGCGCAATGATATGCAAATCGCTTTAAGTATGGCAAAAGATGGCAAAGTGAATGAGAAAGAAGTCATTCAACCAAACAAACAAAAACAGAACAACGACTCGTTTTAGTTGACGTCATTGGCGTGACTTGACTTAAAAACCATTCGTACTCTTCCTGTTTGCATGATGACTCGTCGCTGAATATTTCGGTCGCCTCGCACAACAAGTTCGTGATGCATATACGCGAATATGGTGTTTGCCATTTACCGGCAGCGGTAGAAAAAAAAAGCCACACGCATATTCTAGAAGAAAAAGATGCAAAGTAATGGGTTATAAATATTGCGAGCGACTCTAACCGAACACGATGAAGCAAAAAAAAAAAATAAAGCAAGGAAACCAACGCGAAATTCGAAGAAATCTGCATAAACAGTGTGAGTCATTTGATAATCTTGTTCAGCAGTTACATTTTTACGACACATTTACAAACAAAAAAAGGAGCGAATGAAACAGATACCAAATTTTAGCTGCACCTGCTGCAATTAATATTTTTTTTGGAGGACCACCACCTTAAAGAGCAGACAACGCAGACAATTTTGATTTTCAGTTCGTCGGCAGCAAAATTTAGAGAGCGACGATAAGATAAACCCTTAAAAATCTGCACCTGCCTCGTGCCAAGCCCGCATCCGTGCGTCTGCAGACAACTAAATAACGTCTCAAGACTTTGGACTTTGATGGAATGCGTTCGCCACCAAACACGCAACTAAGTCGACGAAGAAATAGCAGCAGCAACAACAATAGTAGTAGTAGTAAGGCCCTTCAGGTAAAGTTTTGCCTTTTGCTCGTAGCTTGTGCTTCACCCAAATAAACGTAAAAGTGAAAAACAAAACAAAGAACGTCGAATCGAAGAGTTTCGGACACGCAACTTAATTCTCTTCTTTTCTTCTTCTTCATTGCTATTTAATTGTTCTTCTTCTTCTTCATTTGGGAACTTGAAAGTGAGTCAGTCAGTTGCAAAAAAAGCAGATGTTTGATACTTTGTAACAACTTTTTAACTTGTTTGTTTTGTAACGAACAAAGCAAACCAAAGCAACAATTCTTAGCAATTTAATCATTAGCTATTTCCCCGTGTCTCTCATTGAATTGTTGCAAGTTAAGAGTTTATTTAAAATCCGTAAAACTGCATCCACGAAACTCACTACGAATCACTTTCGAAAACGTCAAGGCGTTCTTCACCTGCCGCCTAAATAAGAATCAACGATAAAGCGACGAAACACCTGCCTCTTGCGCGTGATCCTACGACCAATTTCTTCTTAATGACTGCATAATCAATCTCAGAGGAAAACCAGTGAAACACTTTTGAAAAAAGCCAGAACTCACCTTCCAACCAGCATCGTATACAGTATCACACCCAGCGACCACATATCCGCCGCCTTTCCGGAATAATGCGCGCCGACTTTTAGGATTTCCGGGCTGACGTACGCTGGACAGCCGCGTTTATCATGTAGGAGGTCGCTGTCTGGCTCTTCAAGAATCACAGCGTCTTCAAGCGATTCCAATTTTAATTGTGTTCTGAAACAACAACAACAAAAACAATTCATTCATAACCACTCGACAAGAAAATGAAAAAATTCTATTGCCAACGTTTCCATGACGACTTCAATTCTCCTTAGAGCTAAAATGTTCCTTAATTGATCTTTGTTTGAAATAATTACTCGTTGTCCTCTTTTTATTTCCATTTCAATTATCCGCAAAGTAATTATTTATCCTCTTTGCGCTTCACGACCTCAATTGAGACGAGAAAATATTATTAATTTTCACAACTGCTTTCAATCATCTCCAAATCATCAGACATTTGACTAATCGTATTTCTCTCGAATGAAACGTTTAGCATATTTACACAGCGCGATTGCGCACACATAATTGTTACATCCACTCTTGTTGTATCAACTTTGTTCTATTGCAATAATTGACTTGAGCTGGTGTGGCGCAGTCTGCGTATGTGTGTGATTTAGCAACAAAATGAGCAAACCATTTACGTATGCGAAACGATGTGCCAATAACTGGCTCAACACTCACTCACACATTCGTATCAAATCACATTCGATCCATATAAATAAGAGATATGCAGCAATCAACTAACCACACATGAGCAGCGTACGAATAATAATAATAATCATCATCATCATCATAAATTTGATCTGATCCAACCCAATATGAAATGAAACGAAAACTATCGCAATAATTACGTCTGAAATACTCAATCTTTCTCAACTTTCTAGGATTTAAGTCAAAAATCGTAAAATAAACGCTCAACGATTTATCTGTGAGCTCTTCGAAAACTACTACTTCTACTAGCACAAAAGTACACTCAACTTATGCAAAGCACGATTGCATTATTTATGACAATGACACGACCAAATGCTTTATTCTATTCAAACCCATTTTTGTAACGCATAATGAAACAAGACTAATGAGTAATCGTCGATTGCGGCAGCAGTTCAATTGAATCATATTCATCGAAAAGTCTTAATCAGATGCATGTTGCCAAAATATGCATCATACGCCCACACATGCACTGATGAAATGTGATGACATTTCTTAAATATTGACAAATCACTAAACGAAAGAAAAGACAAACCACGACGCCCTACAAATATGAACTAATATTTGCTCAATATTAGGTAATCGATCAATAAATAATAAAATTTCAACAATACGCTTCTCGGTACACGTGTATTATCACTACACATTCTTAAATATTTGTTTATCATCTTTCTGCGTTGTTCGAGGGAATTAAATCGATTCGATCACATTAATCACCAAATAAAACAACAAATCGAAATCGAAATATGTATTAAATTATCAATTACACAACTCAGTAGTAGTATTATTGTTACGAGCACCGAACACGCTCGCGAATATTGCAAAAAGCGATTGCAAATAGGTTTATCTGTAAAGATTGCCAAGTGACGAAATGTGTTAGCCAAGGTTTGACTTGCAAATTATTTCGGATGTGGCAAGAGCATCGCGCAAAAATTTTAATTTAAAAACCATTTTCAATTTCTAACCAACCGCACCCAACCGACTGATTCAGCTGCCTCAATTCTAAGGAGTGTGCATTGTGCAACACCCTGTACTGGAATTATTGTAGAAATTTGATTAATTATCCCCGTACATTTGAAAATAATACGTAAACTTTCTTCGTTTTTAATTCGACTGCTTGCTTGCTTGCTTGCAACACGCACTTTCTACGAGTCTTTCTTATTACATTACTTTGTAATTTAATGCAATCAACCGATGGAATTTCTTTATGCAATGTGCACAGCACGCTTTCATTTCACATCGTGATATTCGCGTCAAATTTTGCATCATCAGCTGATGCAAGCAACACTTTTACCATTTCTTTTACGTTACCAACCAAGCCACTGAGTAAATGAACCAGGAAACAAAACAACAACTTTTCTACGTTTCTTTCTTCATAATCTCACTGTATGCAAATTCAGAGAGTGTTGCTTTTGCCGGCTTTGGAAAAATGAGAGCAATAATTAAACAATTAGCAAATAAATGGAGCGTTTGTTCGTTCAACTCAAAGTTCGCGCTCATGTGCATTTCACAATCGGTGGTGGCGTCGCTTTCTCCAAAATCAAGTGCGTTCGTTCAACTTTTCGCCAAAGTGTTGTTGTTTTGTTTTTTCAACTGCCGCGCGTCCATATTGCTCAACAACAGCACACACACACACAACACACGCAATGAAATCGAAAAGTCAATATTCGCAAAATACGTCTGGGCATAGAAAGCAGCACGTTTAGCTAATTGTAATTGTTCGTTAAAGTCGTTCAAAATGCACGCTGTTTATGCGTTTTGCTTCACTTTGGTCGCTGAGTTCAATCAACTTATCAAAGTGCGATAGGCACATATCCATGCATGTGTGTGCATGTGTGTGTGTGTGTGTGTGTGTGTGTGTGTGTGTGTGTGTGTGCTTGTGCATTATTAGGAAATAATGTGCCAATCGCCTCTTACCACTTCAACTACGACTACACTGGCAATAGTTTAGTTTTATATTAAATTTATACCAATTGCCGATTAAATCTCAGCCGCTGAGACGTAAGATTCATGAGGTAAAAGTTGAATTGAAATTGACAACGCATACATATACACCATTTTGCACGTATCGATTCGATTCGATTCGATTGCAATTACGAGAAAATCTAAAACGGCTTAGAAGGGAGCAATGCACCCGGATCTTATGCAACACGCATATATGCGGCGTCGAGCAAACAACTTTCTTCTTTCTCTTTGCCAATCCACTTCGGCGCTCGCTGACGGATTTAAAAATATAAGCAAGACGCACTCAATTAATTAAACGCGGGCCCACGCACGCGCACGTAGTGCATTCCTCCGGATATAATGTTTATGCGTGTGTAAATTGGTTTGTTTGTATTTTGCGCGTGTGGATATTTTTATACATTTTTGTTTGTGAGTTGTTGCTGTTGCTGCTGCTCAGTGTCAACGACCAAATATCACATACACATGTACTTATTGCAATAATGTTCAATTTCACTCGGCATTCGCTCGGCAAAAATTACTTAACCATTGCGCTTTCTAGAAATGCACCTACTCGACTATTTCTAATGGTTTTACTTTTACTTTACTCAATCACAAATAACGCAATGTTGTTGCGTTGCATTCTTCTTTTTTGCACTTTTTACTCACATATTCGTAACTTTCAACTTTCATTCCACTTTTCCCCTAATTAAACTCTAAATATCCAATGAAATTAGCCTACAAGGATTAAAAACTGTCTTTGCCAAATGTCTTTATTATTTTCGTCGCTATATCCGAATTAATTATTTAATGAGCTCATACGCAAACTTAACTTGGTCGTTATATCCAAATGATTTGTGAATAATCTTTCATCAACTTTTATACCACATTTGCAATCAATTTCTCCTATTAAATTTGACTAGGAAACTTTTAGTAAACTCAAGACTTGGGCAAGATTAAAAGCACTCAAGCTATAAGTACACACAGTGAGTAAACTGTCGACGCGTTCATTCAATTTAGCCCTTAATTGCGATTGCGTAAAGTGTTTGTGCGCTCAACTAGGCGCCGAAAGCAAACATTTTCTACGATAGTTGCGAGCAATACCGATTGGTAATACGCACATATTTGCTAAAGATAGAGAGAGAGATTAATCTCGGTTGCATCATTGCCGCTGAGACGGAAAAAAACGCGTGAGACATCGCGACACCGCTGCTGCTGCCGCTCGCGATTACGTACAATTATTTTCGTTCCTCATTCCCGAAGCGCGTTCCCTATGCGCGCACGCTTTAAGTCAATGACCGCCTCCGACTGGTGTCCCGTCAAAAAGTGTCTTTTCCTCGTATTTCTCTTCCTGCTTGCGTCTCCTTCGCATGCCGTATCCATCCATCTGTATTCGCCGGCGCGACGTGTTTATGCAAAATGCGGAAAACATTCGCAAAGCAATAAAAGCGATCGTGCTGAATACTTGCAAAGGCCGCTCTCAGCCTGTATTGACTTAAGCAACAACAACCAGCCGCCGTTGCGCACCAGGACAAATCTTACAACCACGTAAGAAGCTTTTCTTTGGCACAACTCAAGAGAGATAATTAAGCTGCGCTAAGCTAGCTGATTGAACGAAAATTATTATTACGTTGCGTTCGCAGGCAAAGAGAAATGCGGAAATGCAACTACTGCCGCAATTCGCGTCGATTATAAAACAAAAACCAATAAATAATGTGATTTACAATTACACACTGGCGGTAAGCAGGCAAGTAGGCTGGCAGGTATGCGAGCTTTGGCAATTTCGCGCGTGACATAATCGCCACTTGTGCGTTGCGCAAGTACGTTTTGCAAGTGCGCAAAAATTCCTAAAGTTAATTACACATACACGCAATTATCACATCACATCGCATCTCATCTCATCATCTCATTGCGCAGTGCATTGCAATTACACTCACTTGCACAATATTATTCATTAATCCCTTACCTCCGAACCGACATTCATACGCTTTTGTTCCCTCTCCCTCCCTCCCTCTCCCCCGCGCTGTTTTTCGTTTTGTTTATTTGTTTAATCGCAATTCAAGGTGAGCGCGCACGCGAACAAAAATCAATTATATGCATCTCGTTTTCCATGCAGTAATTTTATGAGCAATTGAAGGTCGCCAGCGGCGGAGAGGAGACACACGACGACCATGCGAAAACTAGGTCAATATTTGCAATATTCTCTGCGTCCGTGGCTATATGCGCGTGTGTATGTCTATGCATGAGTTGTCGGTTGTGTCATTGCTTTAATGAATTTTGCACTCAATCAGCTCACTCATTTAAATATTACATTATAGCACTTATGAACCAACCAACCAACCAACCAACCGTTCGTCAATAAATTCAAACAACAACAAGAAAAAAAACGGAATTATACCAATCAATTAATATAAATAACCAGCTTGTTGTACTTGTGCATTCGTACTTTAACCTTCGCTCAAATAAGACAACCAGTCAACGTGTGCGTGCTTAAAAAACGAAATGCAATAAGCATCTGTAAAATGCAAAGACTGAACGCAGCAATGAAACGAAGAAAAAATAAGGCCAAGTATACGAAATGCAACTTGGTTCACACGCAACTAGGTGAAGGCGACAGCAAGGTTGTTTGCATTGTGTTTGCTACTCGCGAGCAAGCGGCGTACGCCACAACTTGTTACTTACTTACTTACTTACTTACTTACTTTACAACTACTTGTTTTAAACATTTAAGCGTTTGCACTCACTCATTCATTGCTGGGATCTACATAGGCACGCGCAATAAATGAAACCAAGAAGAGCACGCGCCGTGCGGTGCGTGTGTTAAACGCTTACTTACTTACTTACTTTCAGCAAAGCAGCAATCACCAGTGCATAATTAATGTTGCGTTGCGTTGCGTTGCGTTGCGTTAAAAGGCGCAAGAACTCGCGATCGCAGAAACAATACGCGTGTTGTTTGTTGGCTGTTCAAGTAGCAGATTCGACATTATTCAAATTTCGCCGCAATAAATAAAGAGGCAAACAAATACAAAAGACGATTGTCTATGATTTACATGCGATGAAATATGCAACAAGCAAGCAAGCTACAAGCAATTGCAATTACACATTACATTGCTTTATTATTATTATTGCTGCTGTAGTTGCGCACGCTGGACGATTGCGAGCCTTTTCCATTTCTTCATCATTTCTTTCGCATTCGCAGCAGTATTAACTCACATTTAACTATGCAATATCCCTCCGTATTTCTGCAAATTGCTTCAGTCTTGCCAGTCTGCCTGCCTGCCTGCCCGCTTCATCGACAATTATATTCCTAATCTATTTTGCATTTACATCTTCAACTCTTCATTAAATATCCATTTTCAGTATAAATTTCGGCACAGTCATTCGCTTACAGCGGCAGCGCAGTAATTAAACCACTAAATACACAGCGTAATTAAAACGCAAATTGCATTTAGAGATAAGAATGGTAAATTGCAAAAGAATTGCATACAACATACGCAATTCATTATCCTTGTGCCACTTTGATAACAAGTCTCTGCTCCTGTTTCTCCTTTATTTTATTTTTTCAGCAAAACGCACGCGTTGTTTGCATCGCTTCAGCGCTGGATTTTTCCAAAAAGTATTTGCAAGTTGATAAAATTTGCCAAGCTGTAATTTATGAATTAAGCAGCTGCACCTACGTATAATAAAACATACTTAAGTCAAGTAAATCATCAATGAGTAAAACGTGCAGCACATGCTCGCATTTCTTTTGTCTGACAGCCCAGTCAGTCTCGTCCAATGTTCAAAGGAGGAAGTGATTCACACAAAAAAAAAACATAAATTTCTCTTGCGTTTGTTCACTGCTAAATGCTGATTTCAAATTCCGCGTACTACCCAGTCAGGTAAAGGCAAAGGTGACTTGGTGCTGAGCAGGTAAAAGAATTAAATCTGACAAAGGGCCTGGAACCTTTTCAGGATTACACTCAACAGTGGCAGATGTGCAACGAAATCGTACGTTTGATTCTATCAGATCATTTTTTTTCTCCTCTTGCCCAAGCGCGCATTGTCTGAAGCACTGGCAGATGAGGGCGGATGATTATCGAATAATAACAAATGTGATGCAACAAGATGCATCAACAGGAAATTTGCCAAAGCAGGAAGCTCTCAAGCATCTGGCCAATGACGAAAAAGTCTTTCAGACTCATTGAGCAAACCGCGCTGCGAGAGAGGAAGAAATCACAATTATCAATTTACGAGCGTTTCTTTCAATAAAATGCTCCGCTTTTGAAACTTCCTGTTGCCGAAATTACACACACGCGCTGCTATCATCCTCTCGTAATCTTGTGTTTCTTCGATACGCGTACGCAAGATGTCTGAATGAGTTAATGTTTGTTGTCGGTTCATAATTGTGTAATTGGGTCAGAAAGATGCATTTCGACACGCACGCACACTCATATCGCGCGCACGCGTCATTTACTTAATGCGTTTAAATGCACTAATTGCATCTGCGTGCGCATATCATTCCAATGTCATCTAAAGTTTCATCTGCCAGTTTGAACCACCGCGAAGCGTGGGAATGTACGTTGCTTAAATCAGTGCAGTGCACCCACAAACCAAACTCCAATTTTTTATACAATTGCGCTGTACAAAAGTATTATTCGTCATGTATTTACTTGGTGCACAATTGAAAGGTACGTTTGAATAGTGTTTCAGGTTGGCAAGATGCAAGCAAGATATTGATGATAATAGCAAGAAAGCAAGCAAGCGATGCGATGCTGTGTGTTCTCAGCTGGTGCAGATGCACATGTGCATTGAATTTCCAATTCATTCGTTGGTGGTGCTGCAGATCGGGCGGCGAAGGCGGTTTTTTTTTTTGAGGGTGCACCTGGCTGGCCCATCATCTTGCATCTGTGCACCTCGAACAACTGCATTGCGAGATGCATGCAGAGATTTAATCTTTTGTATAAAAATTTCCTTGTTCCATTATCAGTTGTCACCCAATGCGAATTTGCAAATTTTTATTCTTTTTATGTTTCGCGCTCTTATTCACTGAATTCCGCTCAGTATTTTTCTGCTTATTCACGACCAAACATCCATGAATTTCAAGCAAAACGTTTAATAAAATCTTTTTTTAAATTATCATAAACATAAGTCATTACTCTTTCTTATCTCGTGTTTACATCCATAGAGATAGATAGATCTCTGAAGAAATTACCTAAATAAATCTCCGATAATCAAATAGTTAAGTTACTTATCGAATAGCAATTTCTGTATTTATAACCAAAATATAATAAATTAGAAGCAATCGATGTTTAAAAGTTACTTAAGCCAACGTTTTTGAAACGCGCTATTGGCAAACTCGTAAAGTAAATAAACTGAAATTAATTTTAATGAGATTAGAGGCTTGAAAAGAGCAAATCTTGAGTAAGCCCAATTGAATGGAATTGCGAATTTATCTACAACAACGTTGTTGGAAAGCCGCGATTTCGTAGATTCGCCGGAGGGCGCTGTTCGCTTTCAAAAGAAATGATGTGGTGTTTTGTAACTCGTGCAGCAAAGCAAGCCAGCAAAGCAAGCAAGCAAGCGCGCATTATCTAAATTGAATAATGGCTCACTCTACATCCACCACCACACATGTCGATTTACCAACTTTACATCTATCTATCCATCGCGCAATGTAATGCAATGCAATGCAATCCAGCAAGCAATGTGTCTTTCACAGTGTGTGCATGTATGTGGTTGGTGTACTCGCAGAGAGCGCGATTTTGATGCAACAATCTCGCCGCGTTTCGTCACAAACCAACTCTATTTGAGAGCACCACGCACACTGCTCAGTTGCGCGCATACGAAAATAAATGTTTATGATATTGTCAATTCGCATTTTTTTTTTGCAATCCCGCTTCGCAGCGACGATGATGAAGAAAGTACATACGTCTAATTTTAGCGGCGCACACGTTGCGAATATTCGAGTAATTTGCGTCAATACCAGGCGCATGCTTTGCTTGCTCATTTCGTTTACGCTTCAAAACTCAAATGCACTAAAGTGACACGTGCGTGTAATTTGCATGTTGAATTGACATTTTCCGCAGCGTAGAAAAATTCAAGTAAAATGCCTGAAATACCGAGAAAACAACGTGTGTAATCAACAATAAATAAATACATTTGATTGAGCAATGACGGCCGCGTGCGCCTTTCATTTTGCAAGCCGAGCGAGCAACACAAAAGAAAATTCAAATTCGCGTCTATACGCGCGCGCGCGCGCGCCGGCTGATATTGTGTAAGCGCGAATTTCTTAAAATAAAATAATCGTCGGAATAAAAGCGTTTGCGAAAAAATATACGAAGGACTTGAATGTGTATAAAAAAATATATATCTGAGTAAAAATACGTTTTTTTTTTAGCACACATAACCGAGTAGGTATTTTGCGCATTGAAAATCTATCCACTACAGTACGACACGTGTAGGTGTGCAGCATTCCATTCAAGGCAACATCGCGCCTGTGAGAAAATGTGACAATTATTGCAAAACCATTTACAATACAATGACTAGTGCTGTTCAGCCGTCAACAGCACGAGCGTGCGCGCACATGTCACTTATTAAATCTTAATTAATCATCTAATAACCCCCCGTTGTAAATGTATTATTAGCCGTAATAATACATCCAAAACTTGGAGAAAATGGACCCTCATACTCAATTCCTCATAGTCCAAATGTGACTCGTCGCATAAACAATGAAACGAATGATTAATTTTCATTACACGATTACGCCATCAATTCTCTAATAAGTACAAAACGAAATGAATTTTAAACATGATGTGATGTGATGTGATGTTGGTTAGTGATGATGGCGCGATGACAATCGTCATTGAAACTTGATATTTACTAATGAATGACTGACTGACTGACTGACTGAGTGAGTGACTAGTTGCTTGCTTTGTGCGACCTTCATTACAAACGAACGGATGGATGGACTGGACTGGACTGGACTGGACGGACAGACGCGAAACGCGCGTGTGTATTATTGAAAACCGAAAATAAAAATGAAAATAGAAAAATTAATGGCGCGCATGCAAACGCCGACTGCATGCGGTATGCGTGTGGGTGGCAGCACGTAAACAAACAGCATCCTTTTTCAATGTTATTCGAGCACTTGCTTCATCTTCAAGTAATTTGCATTCGACAAATGTGCGTTTACTTGACCTTTAAATAATTTTTCATTCAGCCAACAAGAAGCACATATATCTATCTATTCCTCGCTTTACACGCTACTTGATCACCAAGCCTTTTCAAAATAAGTCATAAATTTTCATTTATTCAAGCCTAGAATTTTCCAATTTGTATATGAACTAAAAAAACATTCTCATGAATTTTCATTGAATTCAGTTGTTAGTGATAAAAATATCAACTTTTTGTATAATTTCTAGAATACGTTGAAATTAACTTTAACCCTCAAATTTTCCATCAACATAAAATACTAAACAGATGAATTTAATAATTAGGAAATTCTCAATGTAATTTTTACTCAAGCACGGATAACACTTCTTAAAAGTGTTAAATTTCAATAGAATTAAAACCGGATACCGATTTCCGTTTCATTTATTCAGGCATTCTATAATTTTTCTAATGCTGCTGGCTGGCTGCTCACTTACTTAATTCTGCGTCGAGCAGAACAAAAACGTGAAAACCTAGCCTACTCTATCTAATGTTGCAATTTGTCGTATTTGATTTCATTGCATTTACAGATTTACACATCAGCTCGAACCCGTGTACGTCGTATGTAGGTATGTAAGTAGTATATTTCATGGCATAAAATTTGCTCATAATTTGTGTGTTGATTGTTCGTTCGCCAGCCTGCTGTAATTGAAACGAAATGCAATACGAGATATAACGAAACAATGAAAATATGAGAATGGCCGAGTGGGCCAGGAGTGGCATTACTACTACTACTACCACTACTGTTGCTCTCCGCGTGCAACAAACAGCAGCAGGAGCAGCAGAATTAAGTTGTGCAACTTTTTAGACGTGTTGCGCGCGCGTTCGCCACTGCCTCGAATTGCATTGCGTAAGTGTTCAGCCACTATTTGCACTCAAATTAATCGTAGGTACTGCTCTCGATAATTTCGTTTATTTGATTCTCATCATCAATTAGACAGATGATGATGCTCATTCTGACCAGACAAAATATTTATTCCAAGCACGTGTCAAAGAGCTCTTAGAAAACCCCCTAAATCCCCTCGTAGATTTATCAACCTAGTACCATTTGAATTATAGTATTAATGCTATTTGTTATCACGTCAATAATTCCCCCAAATTCTGCATAAAGCCTACAACGAATAACACCGTGCAATAAAAAATAGAACATCACCGATGGCGGTGGCGACGATGACGATGATTTCACGTTCAATGACACGTTGTTTATTGTTTTGACTTGCGCTCTCCTACTTACTGCACCTCACGGATTCATTGCCAGTGAGCAAATATCAACAACGAAGCTAGGCCATAACATAATATTAACATGCATTCGATTGAGAGCCAGCCAGCCAGCCAGCCAGCCAGCCAGCCAACAAAACGGAAGACTGCCAGCAGTAAATACCGGCTCGTTATCGACTCGCCCGCTGATAAACTTCTGATAACAGACGTACAACTTACGGTTACGCGCAATACGATATGGTAAACAGTGGAACGCACCCTTATTCAACATTGATAAAATGCCAGCGCAGTCTATTGCTACTCTACGTTGATACGTTTTTTACTATGTAGTCTGGTAAAGCATGAAACCGTGGAAAGTTGAAATCGAAAAATATTCAAGCATCGTTCACAAATACAATTGTTGCAGCAGCAGCAGCAGCAGCAGCCGAAGCAATGCAATGCGCGTTGCTATTGGCAATCAAAAGCGGCCGTGCGTCCTGTTGCAATCCGTGTTGGCTGGCTGCAATTACAATTTCCCAACCGAATACAACACAACACACGAATGCGCTCTGCGTATTGCACTTGGTGCGCCTGTTGCCTTGTTGCAGCATCTCTCATATTTAAGCACTTATTGAGCAATTGGGCTCTCCGCGCGCGAGCACATATTACGACACCTTTTTCGAATGGACGCGTGTGCTGCTGCTGCTGCTGCTGCTGCTGCTGCTGCTGCTGCGCTCATCATCTGCGTATGTCTGCCTATTGCCACATCGCTCAATTTCTTTCTCTCCAAGGATACAATAATTCTGTGGCCGTCGCGTCGTCAAGGAAACGCCAAACACATAAAAATTCAAGCAAATTATTACACGAGTACTTACCGCTCGGGATCGGCAAAAACAAACTTCCGCAGTTTGAGGTCGCGCAGCACGATGCCTTGCCGATGGCACGCCTGGACGACTTCGGCGATCTGCCGGAACATTTTCTTCGCCTCCGTCTCGCGGAGACGTTTCCGTGCGCGCACGTACGAATGCAGATCACCGTGGGCGCGTGGGAACACCAGGTACATGTGCCAATTGCACATGAGCACCTCGTGCAGCGCCGAGATGCGTGGATGTGCATCGAGTCGATAATGCGCCGAGATCACAGCATGCGAGTCCGGTGGAACCACCTTGAACACAAAAGAAAACGCATCGAATCAACACCAACCAACGAACCAATTAATCAATTAATTAATTAACAAACTAACAACGTCAGTCAGCGCATCAGCTAATTAAAAAAAGCAGCGCGCGCAATTAATGATGCCATTCTCGCTCTATCCATTCCAATTACGTACGTATTTTTATAAATACACCTTCGTATCGCAAATTTCGTTTGGATTGCACCACACATGCCACCCAATCGAACGATTTTGCAATCGCATCACAATTCGCAACTCTCGTTCCATTCATATGTGTGTGTGCTTGTGTGTGTGTGTATCATGTATCAGCCTCCTGATAGAGATACGTAAGTAAACCCGAAACGCGCAAATGATTTACATGTTTATTTTGTTCTCGAAACGAGCAACCAACCGGGAGCCATTCATTACGCAATGCCCACAATTACACAAGTCGCGCAAAAAGGATGTGCAAACTGTTTTCCTAATCGTAGTATGATCATCATGATCCATATATTTGTTAATCTCAAAGTGCCATTGATAATCGCCATTGTTATTTCCAAAAACTTTATCATCAGTACAGGCGCTCAACTTTTTCTTAGTGTGTAACTACATACATATGATATCCATGACTTTTAACCACTTTTCTAATAACTAATTTATTAGATTGTACCGTATAAATCACGGACGAAAATGCCATTCTGCATTTGAGTTGCGTTCATGGTCACGTCACGCATCGCACCAAGTGCTAATTCTTGAAGGAGCACACAACCAGCCAGAGCCAATCAACCAATAATCGAATGAATGTCAAGTCAATTCGAACAACTTTTAACGCTAATGTTAACCTCCATCATCCATGCATCGGAATAATATTCGAAACAAATTCGTCACAAGCTGCAATAGTATACATACCCGAAAAGCTCCGCTAGTTACCTACTCAGCTAGCATACAATTCCAAAATTTAAATTTAAATATCAATTCGTCAGGCGTGAAGTGAATCGCATAAAAAGCAAAACCGTACGGCATTGAGCATTATTGAGATTTACAACACATTTCATGCATGCGCCGCCATAAATAAACACATACACCTATAACGTACCTACATTCTACCGTTTCAATTGACATTTATTGCGTGCTCCTTCCGAAATATTAATTTACGATTTGCAATGCATAGAGCGAAAGAAATGCACACATCGCTCTTTCTTGACACACCTTGCAGCATTCTGCTGCTTCTTGTTATCTCCGGCTCGTTTAATGAGGATGAAAATTACGCATGCAAATTACATGCGCATGATGCAAGAGCGCCAACAATGCATGGAGCAAACAAGGTGAAGATGTCATCGCAACCTTGACGTCAGAACAATGCTCGCGCCCGTTCGTTCGTTCGTAAGCGGCATGCGGCGCGGCAATCATCATCGAAGCATCGGGGTCGCGGCTCGCGTGCATTTTGCATTTCACCTTGGATCTCTTCATCTGCGCTTAATTAGCATACGACGCGATAACTGCTACAACAAATACTAATTAGCAAATTCCCTCAGCAATGCACCTTATGCCGGATGTGCACATGCTGCTTGAAATTTGATTCAATTTTTACTGAGCATGCCTTGAATTCAATTGACTTTTTCCAATAATCACTTAGCACTCAATTAGCATGCTCGATGATTGCACGTCACGATGAATGAACGCCACCGCAAGAAAGAGGAACGAATGGCTGGCTGGCTGGCTGGCTGCCTTTGGCAAGAATAAGAACGCGTCCATTGCCATACGCTGCGGGACAAGGGCACATTCAATGACCTTGTTACATTTTGTTGCACGCCTCTTGCGTTAATTACGAATCGCCCATTGCATTCATTCGGCGGTATGTAATTGTCAATCAGCAATCATTTATCGTAGGCCTCAAGCTCACTTACCATTATGATTTTGTCATAATCGCTCTCAAGTCTTACGTAACGCCACCGCCATACAATATCGTATTATTTATAATAATATGCATGTAAATTTAAACGAAAAACGGCGAGCTAAGTGTACATATGGCGAGAAAAAACGCGCGCTATATAATTGCGAAATATTCATACTTATGTGTTTGGTATATTCTACGTTGTAATATCATCATGTCAGTGGCCTTGACTTAAGTCGGGCCAGTATTTTTAGCGACCGTGTCTAAATTCAATGCCTAATCGCCAAATTACCATCCTTCCACCTTGCAATTATTGACAAATCGCCTAAAACTAGCTAAAAGTTGTCGCTGGTGAACGAAATTTAGAGGTGAATTGATTTGCATATTGCATTGCAAAATGTGTGTAACGAAATTGACATTTGCGTTTGTTTGACTTTGATGCAGTTGCATTCGCGTTTTTGAAATGGACTGAGTGTGTGGCCCAACAATAACAGTTTGCATTTCAGGCGGATTGCTCAGTGTCTTGGTTGAGAAACCATGCAATGTGTGCAATATTGTTGGGCCAACCAACTACTATGAAACGTTCAACGTTGAATGAATTGTTTGTTATTGCTGCTGCTGCCGCTGTTGCGCATTTGCATTTGACGTCTGAGTGAGGTTAGGGCTTTGTGTACACACATACCTTGCAAACGAGTTCCTCCTCAGTGGTGACGTCCACGCAGCGAAATAATGAGCTGCCTTCGACAGGTTCTAGCAGCAGGTACTTTTCGCCGATGAGTGTCGTCTGGAATTTCTCACCGTCACCGAAGGGATCGGTGCGATCATCGCGTGCCTGCCATAGTTGAATGCGTCGTTTGTTGAGCTCCAGACGCTCGCGTTCTTCCTGCTGGCGACTGCTGCTGCTTGGCTGCACGTGTGGCACACGTGCCTCGTCCGGCGATGACGCCTGCTCGGGCACCTGTTGCTGCTGCTGGGAGGACTGTGACACTTCGTTCGCACGCAGTATTCCTGTAGGGAATATCGGGAAATCCGATGTGCGAAGCTTTTTAGCTGCAGGCGGTTGCACTTCACTGCTAGCACTTGCTGCACTTCGCTGCACAATGTTGTTCTTATCCACACCGCCACCCAGCAGCCGGCTGCTGCCGCCAATGTCCGTCGTGCTGTTACCGCAGCCACTCATCGTTGAGCTGTTTGCCGGCTTGCGAATGTATCCAAGCAGATTGCAGGGAACGTTCTTGTGAAAATTCTTATCGTTGCACTCGTGTAGTTTTAGGGTTAGGTGAATCGACCTGCTGATAGGCGATGTTATATTATCACTCGACACGTTTACGCTTCTATAACGATTTAGTTAAGCCGGTAACACTATAAACGATCGCACATCACGCCGAAATGATGGTCGATCGCTGACTAACCTGAGTAAATTTGTCGGAAATTCGCTTTGGTTGAACCATCCACACGCCACACTGCACTACACACCACACCACTATCAATCGTGTTGAACTTGTGAGGATTTCATGAACAACCAATGAGAGCGCTGTCGGCGTAGCTGTCCGACGAGACACGATTCGTCAATATTTGAATTTTCAGGTAGTAGCAAGAAGATAGTAAATAAATGAAATGTCCAGGCATTGGTTAATTTAACGTTCGCTCATTAAAAACAAAGTGTTAATTGTTGTTATACTTATACTGATTGTAGAATTCAAAGTTTACTGCCGCTTGATAATGTAGGCAGCAGCGTAAACTACAACGCTTGTGTACAATAAATGTGTTTGACAGAGGTCCGCTTCAGTATACATAACCGCAATATCAAAACAGAAATGAGTAGTGCAAATAAGGTATTTAGTGACTGATTTCTTTAATAATATTGATCTATATCTCGAGTAAATGTTGCTATAGGTTGGTGAGATATTTACCGCAGCTGGGGCGGCTTTTAACAAGCTGGGGGACCTTACAATGCAGCTGCATCCAAATGCTGAATCTCCAGCAGGGTAAGACAATCTAATCTTTCTGAATTTACGCGTTTAAACAAGCAATCCATCTTACTAGGAAGTGGACAGATGAAGAAATTGAAATGTTGCGTAGTGTCGTGAAAAATTTCGCAGACGGTTTGCATGATATTAGTGAACATATTCGATTACGAACAGTGTAAGTGCTTACATGTCAATTTCTTCATTTACTGGTACACCATGTTATTTCTATTGTATTTATAGTAATCAGATACGCACAGCATTGAAGAAGAAAGCATTTGAAGATGCTGGTCTACCTGCAAGACAAGTAACGACCACAGTGTCACAGCAACTACCCCAGCAAATCTTAAAACAAGAAGTCACACTCAACATGCTGAATGCAGCAGAGTCTGAAGTTGATGTTGAAGGGCTGCATGATAATGTCAAATTAGATTTTGATAACAGTGAAGAAGTATCCTCCTAACACACCACAATTTGCATGAGTAAATATAGGCTAAGTGAGTAGCATCTACTCATTTATTAAAAATGTTATTTTACGTTGCCATTCAGTTTCAGAGCTTTCATAAACAATTTTCATAGAAAGTTCATCTGTCAAATAATTTACAATATCTGATGATACATTATTTCTAAGTGCAAGTTGTTTGAAGTATGGAAAATCAATCTTTCCTTTCATGCGTTTAACTGCACTTCTATAACATTTCCATGGCTGTGGCTCAATAACTAAAAGTTTAGTGAGTGTTGATAACTTGTGGAGAAATAATCTTAAACCATTGTCACCACAATTTAAGTGGATCCACATTGTGGTTGAGAAGCAAAATACTGCATCAAAGCGTGGAGTATGATTGGCATTATTGATGCTTTGTTTAAGGAATTTGTGTACTAATGAATCAAAGTCATTGGTCAGGCAATCAACACATTCAAATTGGATATTATTGATTTGGTATTGCTCTTTTGCCCTTTCAATAAGCACAGGGTCAATATCAATAGCAAGCACTTTAATGGAAGTTGATGATGGAAGTTTTGTCTTTAAAAACTCATACAGAGCCCAGGTTAAGTTCTAAAATATTGAATCATTATGAAATAAATGTTTAAAATAAATTGATCTAAACTTACCCCAGCATTGCAGCCTATATCTAATGCTAGAAACTGTTTACAATCAGAGGTTTGTTGTGTATGCCAATAATCATCAGGTAATAAGGAAATCCGGTTTTCCGGAGGATGAAATTGATAATAATTGATGAAATTTCCATATTGAACAGCTCCTGGATTTCCATCTTTAAATTCTAGTTGTTTTTGGTTCATATTTTGTTATTATATACTTTACACATACATCAGAAAAAAGAGGTTAGAACTTCAATAACAAACTGGTAATAAGTATGACCGAATCTCTCATATTATATTGAATTATGTTACATGTTTCTTTCTACTGTATTTAATAACAAATTAGGTCTGAAATGTTATTACTTGTGGAAATTTATCATGAGACACTTGTAAAACAGGAACACAGTGTCGCAAGCATCTGCTCCTGATTGTTTAGTGCATTCCACTGCCATTTGTTTATCTTTATCTGCTACAATGGAGCGCACTTTATCCTCATTAAACTTGTTTCCATCATACAATTGGAAGCCGCTCATCAAGCAATTTATGTAGCACTTGACGGCTTTGTCCTCAGTGAATTTCAAATTGCGCAAATCCTCAATAACTTGCTGACTCGGTTTATGCTCGTCCATGCATTTTGCGCCTAATGCAATGAATTTAATCTTGGCATCTTGATTCACATGCTAGACATAAAAACGTTACGCATAATTTCATTTAAACATTAATACGATGATTACACTTACAAGAAACTCAACAATACTCTTTGCTTGTGCTTCATGGATAATAATGGCAAACAGCCCCAAAAGCAGGAAACAAATCGTAGTACGTTTAAATGCAGTCATTTTGCAAACACTTGTGAACAACTGATGGAAATTTCTAAACAATTTACCTTTTATAAGGTAAGCGTTTAATGATCATGTCCAATTTAAGATAATTGCAATGTTTGTAGGCAAAGTTCATTAGAAGGCGTGTAAAAAATGAAGCAATCTGTGCATTTGTCATTAAAATTTCAATTATTTTAAATTGATTTCAGTAATTTAATTTGATTACGATCGTTTTCCAGTATACATAAATTATGAGTAAATTTAGTTGTGGTTTAAAAAATGATTTCAAATTGAATAAAATGATAGTCGTATAAATATTATTACTTGTGCGTAAATAAATTAGAAAAAATGTATTTTTTTTTGCTACAGCATTATATCACGTGAGATCTAAGTTCATATCTATTTATATCTAAATGCAATTGTGATTCTATTTCACTTAACTATGAGTTTGTAAAGTAGGCAGTGAGTGCCGCATGAAAATCACGATGTTTCTTGTTCATCGACTTTGATTTTAAATATTCGTCCATGGTACGTTTAATCCACGATAAGTAATTTACCACTTTGGTATAAATACCATAACGATGTCGTTTCCCACATCCTTCGCCAAAACTAGTGATGCCCTGAACAGTATATGCATAATATTTTCTCTTATCACCATTTTTTAAATTTTTGCACATTAATCCACTACCACTGTCTCCGGAACATGTATCAATATCACCAGATTTATATCCAGCACAAAACATGTTTTGAGAGATGTAATATTGCGCGTAAGCAGCTTTACATGTTGGATTATGAACAATAGGAACCTACAAGTAAACAATTAATAGAGAACATGTACTCATATCTTATGAGTTTTAGGTACTTTAGCTTCTTGAAGAATTGGATGACCAATATCCCAACCGGAACCAACAGATCCCCAACCGAGAATGGTACATTTATCCTCCACAGTTGGCGCATGGATTGGAAGACACGCAACAGGATTTTTGACTCCATGTTGCATATATAATAAGCCAATATCATTATCAATATTTTTAACACTAAAATTCTGATGTCTCTGTGACCATAAAATGGGTATTTCGATTTCACCATCTTGATACCGAAGATCATACTCATTAACCCGCACTTTCAAGCTGTTCTGGACACAGTGACCAGCTGTAAGTACCCATCGCGATGCTATAAGTGTTCCAGAACAAAACACCTCCTGGAAATAATTTGTTTAGTTTTAGAATTATGCTTCTAAAATGATGTTATAAACTTACATTTCGCTCATTAACAATTGCAACATTCCAAGGCCATCGACCACGCATAGCATTTCTTCCGCCTTTAATCTTAAACAATGCATATTGCTTCCGTAATGGCCGTCCGCAGAATTGTTTCTCCATATAGTGCTTTTTGGGTCTTCGTGCATTTATTTGTGGTTTTGGTGCAAGGGTCGTGGTTGTTGATGTAGTTGACGTAGTTGAAATGCGTAATGGATCTACTGTAAGTATGATGATAATTAAGTCATGAGCAGTTATCTTTACAACTTGATAAACTTACATTGTGAGATATTTAAATAATGCAGCACATTCTTATAATAGACCTCACAATGCGTATCTGGCGTATAACACAGTCGTGTCTCATATTTCTTTGCCTTGAGACAACGTCCAGGCTTTTTACACACTTTGTATCGGTGAGTTTTACACGTGGCATTGCATTTGGTCCACGACGACCATTTACTCCACGTTCGAGAGATCTTCTTACGATAACGACGACCCCGATCGTATTCCACGTATCCATGCTGAAACAGCAGAAGAAGGATAACGCATTGAATCAATCAGTTAATTTCTGATGTGAGTTAAGTGATAGCAATTAAGCATTACATTATTTGAATGACAATACCATATGCGGTAAAGAGATATATGCTCGTCGCAATATCTATCTTGTATCATCTGCATACCATATACTTGGTGAGCAGTTTATGTTTGCTCTTTGCTGCCTTCCGTCGATGCAGCTTCCTCATGGATCGCTTTTTATGCCACAGTCGTCTGCAATACTGTCTTGGACATGGTTTTTGCTGGTAGTCGTTGACGTGCAGGTCATTATTAGGTGGTATCATCGCGTATTTATAGCGCGTTTGCGTACATGATTTGCACTTGGACCATTTCGACCATTTGTATGCCAACGAAGTGGAATTAGAGCCAGCACATTCACTCGTGTGATTGCCAGTGGTTACCTGGAATGAATTTACATACGTAAACATGCGCAATTATTCATAAAGTAGACAATCCTGTAACTTTATGGGTTAAGGTTTCCGCAATGAGCTCATTTCGTCCGATACTACTAAATCAAATGACATATGGCGAATCAAAAATTGATAGGTGAGGTGTACCTAGGTTTTGTATTCGATTAAAAACGCGTCTTTTGTCTCGCCGTCACGTTCTATAGAAGAGAGAGTAGTTGCTTGCGTAGGACGACGATTTTCTTATAATGCATCAACCCAAAAACTCCAAGCCCAAAACGGCATAGATGTAGCAGATGTTTACTTAGGTAACTCACTCCTATTAAAATTCATCATCGTTTTCGTATACCTCTTTGCTTTCTATTTCGGTGCTTGTTTGGCGGTATTCCCAATGTTTTGTAAATACCACATGAATACAACAAGGCGCACAATTCGCTCCGGATGAAAATAATTGCACATTAAAGGCTCTCTCGTTTATTAAGTAAGTTACTTCGACTATCACTTTGCAATTCTTGATTCAACGTGTGAGGCAAGCTATTACAAGAATAAATCTTGACTACATTCTAAGTTTATGAGTCAGACATCTTCCTTATGCAAAGCATGCATTACTTAATTACGAATTATCCTATCATATTTCGTATGTACAGATAATTTGCTAATTGCTAACAAGGTTGATCCGCAATCATAAAATGGCGTAATCGCTTCGTATTTTTATTGCTCTGATGCAAAGATTTGCACTGCACTTGAAATGAAAAAAAAAACTATAAAGTACTTGGTATTAATCATTATCAATTTGCACTTTGCAAGTGGTCTGAGCGAGATAAAATGCATGCACATGCAATGCTCGCTTGTGATACGGCAACTTAATGAATATCGGTAAGATATTTTCGGAGAAGAAAAAATATCCGAGTGCCAACAATCGGCAGGAATGTGCGAATACGTAAATATTTAAACATACTGCATTTGAAGTGTTTAAATTTGCATTCTGAACATTTTGGCAAAGTGATTGTACTCAGATGCGCAAATTTCACGTGTCGCAAGTCGTTTTATCAATATTATTCATTCATAAATCAAATCAACTAATATATCTCTACGTTTTTTCTGTTCGTACATGTATGACGTTTGTTTACGAATAATTTACGAGCAAACTAACTAATATACGCGTAAATAATTAGCATTTGTACTTTACACTTTAGCGCGTCGTTTGAATGTTATTATTATGTAATTCATTAATTACGAATTCGATTGGATATTAAGCATTAATTAAATATACTTACGTTTTGATGAACCGGTTGTATGTGAGTCGCATTAGTGCTATCTCCAAACGCGGATGCGCGACTTGAATTTGAATTCGCGAATTCGCTCAGCGACTCATTGCTCGAGAAGAACAATAATGATACGAAGAGTGTAATAAACATTGCAATGACTGTTTGAGTTTACAATGGTAACGCTGTTTCGTTTTATTTGATCGATTAAACTAATCGCGAATTCTTTATGTGTTCTATCACTGTCGCGAATTTCAGTAGAAAACTGACTTGGCATTATCTACGCGTACGCATCCGATAGCATTTTGTTGACAATGCGATCTATTGCACTGCAATGCTGCCGGCGAATGCGTATTGTTCTTGATGCATAGTTTACGATGGTTGTTCGCCCTTGTTTCGCTAATTGTGCGCGGAGATTAATTACGACGTGATTTGCGCGTATCGTCGCGACGCGGAATTGACTGCGTACGCATCCGCGCTTTATATGCGCGACGTCTATTAATAACGCGTGCAATTAAATGCCAATTTATCCGTTTGCGCGTCGCGTGCGATTGTTTATAACAAATGAATCCTGCGCGTAAAGACAAGACATGAATGCGCGAGAGAGGCGAGGGGCAACGCGTTTAAACGTTACGATAAAGCACTGACTTGTGGACGGTACGACGACCGCGAGTGCGACTGACGCACTCGACTTTGTGGAGGCGACTCAGCTGGTTAGCCTGCTCGTTGTCGACGTCGTCATCGACGAATGCCTGCTTTTGCTCGAAACGGCCTTTGTTGCCCGAGTGCATTTTTTCGTCCAATACATACCTTACCAACCTACCTTGCTCACTCTTATTTTCAATGTCTTTTGCCACTCGTTTAAAGGTACTTGATTAACTCTCTTACTACCTTGCTGCACTACCTTCGCGTGCCTGATCCAAAGAGGGGCAGGTAGAACTTTACGACTTGCGTTCAATTTTCAATTTAATGATAGCTCTGCGTACGTACGTTAGTTATAAAAATAGAACAATAAGTTAATAATTGCTTTCACTGAAAATCCAACATCTTCTGCACATCCACCGTGGGGTTGTTTACAATCTCCTTAAATAATTCCGTATTCCAATCGACGATGATCACACCCAACTCGTGCTTTTGTTGCAGTACGTTGCGGCATTTCAACTTGATAATTACTTTCGTCTTATCTAAATTGTAGTTGTTGATGGTCGTTATCATGGTGGCTGATTGCGGTTCGATTTTCATACTGATCGTGGGGATGAACGTATCGCCTTTCCACTTTGATACGACCACATCGTATTCGTGCGTTGCCATCTTTAGATACAGATTGCCTGTGGGTAATAAATAAATTCAATCAATTCAAGTGCGTGCAAAAATTTATGCGAAATGGCACGTGACGAATGTGCGCAACGCGGTAAAAATCTATTTTTAATTTCATTATTATAAGTTATTTGCGTATTGCATTTCTTTCTCACCGCCTAAGCGTTCGTGTTCCTGCATTGTGGCCATGCTGCATCTAAATTTGGTCAGCGAAATGTGGAGCATGTCATTACGGCCGTCCTCGCTGTTGGAATACCTCATGGATACTTCCAGACTGCCTTTTTTGCTCTCTTTCTGAATAATAGAAACGTTTTGAGTGAGTTGATGAATTGATAAGTGGTGAATTGTAACTTACGGGTTGTACTTCACGACCACTGTTTATATCTGTGATGGTACGCCAGATATCGGGTGTGTAACGTATACTACCTTTCCCCGTCTCGGTGAAGATGTGCTTGTCTAATTTGAAGGTGACCACACCAATTGTCCGACGGTTATTGAGGGAAAACCGATTTGCACTTGGTGTGGATTTTGGACGCATTTCAATGCCATTAGATTGCACGAATGCTTCAATATGTTCCCTCATACTGTTCCTTGGTCTATCAGCGAGTTTACCTTTAGCATTTGACGTCCCTTCCAGCTCTCCGTAGACGGTGAGGGTTATAAATTTACCGGACATTGCAGTAAGGCTTGTAATACCCGCAGTAAAAGTGTACTGTTCATCGAAACAGGGACATGTTGATGATAGCACTTTCGTTTCGTATTTGTCCTTGCCCGGAAAGAGCTTTACCTAAAACTTTACGTTTCACTAAGACAATTTGCGCGTGCGTTTGTGGTTTGGTTGCGTTGGATTTACCTTGACGAGGTACCCTTTGGGTTTCACATTGCCGAACGTGGGTGGCAAATTTCTCGCCGCAATCACTTTAACCGCTATGCTCTTGAGGTCAGGATAATAGAATATCTTGAATCCCAATTGCCGTTCATCTCCGGCGTCTTCGGCGGCGGTGGGAGAGTCACGCGTGAAATTGAAGAAATTCTTCAACTTTTCCATCGCAAAGTGTGCACTCGTCTGCGATCGAACACAGTCAACTGAACAACGCTGGCCGACTGCTCAATTGTTGGCTAAATTAATAAGGCCACATGTGGAATATTGTCGAATTGTTCCCTAACAATTCGACTACTCGACTTTAAATTGACTAATGATTTAATGATCGCGCTCGCGACGACTGGCAAACTGCATTCATCAACGCATTGAGAACGCGTCCGTGATCGCATTCGCTCGCTTAATTCACGCATGTACACAGCAGATAATCATCGTGATAAAAACGTGATAAGATACCGAATTTTACAATGTTATAAATTGAAATTACATCTATTTTTCTAATATAATCGCCATGTTTGTGCATAACAATTCCATGTTTTCAACCGCAGGAATGCAAATTGTGATTTCGCATGTCACTCATCAATCAGCCAATGAAGTATTTACAACTTAATAGCAATTTATTTTTTATTTTTTTAGCATTCCAAACAGAATTCGCTTTTAAGACTTCTTTTTGCAACAATAGATTGAAATGCTGATAAGCAAAATGAGAAGAACAGATGATAAAACCGTTACGGTGATGATCAAAGCAAGATTTAACGTTTCGTCAGTTGATTGAGTGATTCTTTCCATTTTGACAACGAACCGAGAGAAATCCATACGCAATTCAAGATATCTAAAAAGTTATCAATTATTTCATATCTAATTATTGCTTAATTGCGAAATACTTACTTTTCCAATTCGGCAAACACCATTGGAATTTGTTCAATGTCATTATCATCAGTTGATTCCTTTTTTAAGCCGTAAATTGTAACGCCAAGTGATTGATCTTTTTTAGATTCAACGTTTTTTAGATTCGTGTAGTATTTGTTGGTTTCCAAAACACGCAGTTCGATATTATCATGAGATAGAGGTTTTAAATACGTTTCTACGTCTTCAATACGTAGATTGGTAAGATTTAAAACGACCATGTTTTGAATACCGATAAATTTGCAAGTGATTCGTAATTTGGCGCGCACTTTGCCATTAGTTATGGTGCGAATCGTAATTGGTTTATCGTTAAGGTAAATATCGTTTGTTGGATATACAATTCCGGTAGCTTTGTTGACATAGACGCAATTTGCGTTATCACCAATTGCCTCATAGCTAACCGTTTCTAAAGCTGTGTCGGTCAACTCTTTGAAAATCAGCTGAAAGAAACGATACAATAAAGCTGCATATGGCGTGAGTAATAAATTATCATAATTTGCTTACCGGTAAGTTGATTAGATATTCAGGTTGTACATAAGGAAGTAATTGTTCTTTGGGGTAAGAAACAGTGTAATGGTAAATTTCGCAATCATCCTTAATAATTTCCACGTCTTTTGCGGAATTGTTGTCAGTTTTAGTATGTTCTTTAAAGTTATGTTTATTGTTGTTGATTGAAAATAGATTTGGGCGTTTATTATTGCCAATCGTCTTGGAATTTGTTATTGTATCAAGACATAAACCACTTTGTGGTATTTTTGCACGTGGTATTATTTTTGCTGTCAGTATATATCTGGTGGTATTTTTATCATCGTTTGTTTGTAAATTGTTATCTCGAAGTAACACTTTGCTATAGAATTCTCCATTAATAAATAATATTTTATCTATAACAAATGAGTAAATTAAATGGTTTCGAGAATGCATTAACTGATACTGTAATACCTCGAATATTATTCATCATTGGAGATGTATTTAGTAAACAATAAGCATATTCAGTACTTTGATCAGGAAATGATGGTTTTCTGAGAAGAAGAACGTAATTTTCTTGTTCTTCAGGTAGCTGGTGTATCAAGAATGAATGCTGTGCAAGTTGATATTGAGGATTTCTTGTGATGATTATAATTATCTATGAATAATTAATTAGAATGGTATAATTTGTCATTGGTATATTCACCTTTGTAATTGCCATCTGATTTATGACCATGTCCTTTGCGTATACCTCAAAAGCGTAAATATTTGGCTTTAATCCAGTTTCAATTAAAATTTGTCCTGTTGATTCTCCAATTGTAATTTTCTCCGAATTTTTAAAATCTGCTCCTTGTAATCCATATGTTATTTTATTATTATGAATGCTATTTGCTTTTAACTTTAAGTTATTGTTGGGTTGGTTTTCCAGAATGACATAATTCGTCAGAGGATATTTCTCAAAATACACAGACGTTTGTTCACTTTCCGGGGTGGGAATTTCCAGGATAATTTTGCTCAAAGCTGTTATGTTATTTGAAAGTTTAGCAGATATCAAAAATACAACTACTTGGTTGTTTTTGATTGGTTCATGCAACTTATATGATAATTGCAAATAGCTAGTTGTCTGTGTAATTTGTTGTACATTAATATTAAACCATTGATCAGCTTGTGGATCCCTAATTTCTGCTTGAATTTGTAAATCAGCTGAATTATAATTCAACAAGATATCTTCAGTCATTACTGCTGTTAAAGTGTTCAAATTAAATGTAGCATGGTAATATGATTTTGAAAATACGATTTTTGATTCGTCAATGATCAATGGAATTATTTTTAGAGTTATATTCGCAATTGCAATAAGATTTTCTTTGTGAGCAGTCAAAGTGAATGTTTCAATGGTGTTTTCAAAATAAACGCCTTGAAATGCTTGTGATATTTTAACAAAAGCCAATTGATCTGTCAAAATTATTTGTGTTTTCAATAATTTCATATCAGGATTTAGATTTAAAGAGATGTTTGAATTGGGTTCAAACCCTAGTAATTTGATATCATCCAAATGCAAAATGTTATTTCCATTATCAAACGTGCCTTGATATTCGTCTTGTTCAAACAGCAACTATTAAAATAGATGTTTATTAATGTTAAATTTAATAATGAGGTAATACTTACATTACAATTACATTGACGTAGATGGAAATGAAGAAAAACAAAGAGTAATATTATATTCATGATTTCACTTAGCGATCTACTGAAATGTGGTGTTGAGTGAATGTTCAATCAACATTTATTGTTCATGCATTTTCGGCGGTTATATTTTTTTGCTAATTAATTAATGAATTCATATCTTTCGCAGCGAATATCGTATCGCAATGAGTACATCACAAACACATTTATCAACTACATTTGCGCTTATCTAAAGTGATTCTAATGCTTCTGTCTAGGTTAGCGCAGTTGTGATAATTTACATCCAAAATCCCAAGCAGATAACCACCCCCAAAACCGCCACAGCCGTAAACAATGCGTTCTTATTATTGCTCATTGTTATTCTCGATATCGAGTTAGTACTTTGGGTTTTGATTTCAAACGGTTTCATTGCAATTTTTAATTTTTTAAAATGTCTGTAATATAATCAATTAATTAATTAAGATTCATAGCTAATTTTTGATTTGTTACTTACGGTTCCATTTCTAATAATGTCATCTCAATTTGTTCTTCATCGTTTCCAGTTTTTACCGTTTTGAGACAATAGACAACGACTTGTAATGTTCGCGTGTAACTTTTCGTCGATGGATTTGCTTTTGGTAAAAGGACATAGAATTTACCAATGTCCAAAGGCCGCACTATAAAGTCGACTGTCGAAATTGTTTTGAGATAACTTTCGACGTTTTCGATTTGAACGTCTGTTAGATTTAATACAGCAATATGTTCAGCACCAATAATACGATGAGTTATGTATATTTCATCGTAATTATAATCACTATCAAACGCTCTAACAACATTCGTTCCAACTCGTTTATAAATAGCTTCATTGGGATAAACAATTCCTGTCTCGGAATCTACCTGTAAATAATAATCATCACCCATAATTGTACCGTATCTGACTATACCATAGCCACTTTCAATTGAATCTTTATCAGTTGCCTGTAATAAAACAACCATTGTTTAATTAATTATTAAAATCTATATGAATTGTGATTTAACATACGTGAACTCGTGTTAAGTATGGAGGTTGAATATATGGCAATAAATCCTTCTTAGGGTAGCAAACTGTTCGTCTATGTTCCTCTATATGTGGTGCATTATTATTCGCATCATCAACAATGACAGAAATTGTTGTTAAGAGATCACTTCTTGGTATAACCCAATCATCATTCTCTGAATCAATCGTTTTAATTGCATCTTTACACCAGCCATTTGGGTCTAAACTTGAAAATTCGATCATTTTTACAGTGACAGTAAAATGTGGTATTTTCATGTCTTGAAAATAATCGGTTTCACGTAAAAGTTTTTTGCTGTAGACTGCGCCATCAACTATAGCGAATCTATCTCCTTCTAGAACAGTCTCCGGGTAGGTGCTTACAAGGCAATACGCATATTCCTTCTCCTGACCGGGAAAAGTAGGTCTTGGAAGCAGCCTTTGGTATTTTTTAGGGTCCTCATCGTCTTGATCTTCAAGCACGTGTCTTACAACAAATGAATACGGTGCTTTCTCTTGTAGAACTTCCTCCTCTCTTGCTTTTACGACAATGGCCAAACGTGATAACAAAATTAAGTTAAGTTTATCACTATCAGCAAACACTTCAACTAGAAACACATCCGTGCTTGGCCCAATATCCACAATAAATTCGCCAGTCGTCTTGTTAATTGATGCAAATGGCGGTGGTTTAATACGGCTGTAAAATCCATATCGCACTACATCATCGGGTATTTTACTTATGGCAGTAAACTTGAATTTCCAAGGTAATTCATCAAGGTACAATTCCATAATTCGATCATGTTTTACAAATTCCATATCATATTCTTCTAAATCTTCGTAAATTACACCCATAACAAATTTTGCATACGCAATCGTATTTTCAACTTGCACTGATAACGTAAACACGATGATTTCTTGGATATCATTAATTGGTGTTGTTCCTCTGTCATACTTTAAAATAATATTGTTGTCTGGTGTCAGTTCTGGTTTAAAGTATAATCTACCAGTATATTCCTCGATGTTAACATAGAGTTTTTCGCCTTTCATTGATTCCGCAACGTGGAAAGTAATTTTTTCATTTTGTTTCAGATTAAAATCGGTGTTATTAAAAGTACCATTGTAATACAATTTATCGAAAGAGATAACGGAATTATCTACATGCTTGAAATGCACATGCACATTAATGATCGTCGCTGTGATGCGATTTGCTTTGTGATCATTTTCGTACGCTTCCAAATCCAAAATTTTCGGCGATTGAGTAAAATCATCTGCATGTTCATTGTCGCTTTGGAATTTTATGATTTTAACACTTGCAGTATTATCAACAATTACTGGTTTAAATTGTGTTATTGATGGTCTAAAACGTACAGTTACATTTTCACTTGCCTCAAATAATTTTACATCTTCCAGTTGAATTATGCGGCGGCCATTGTAATAGTGACCTTCGTATTTGGATTGTTCAAAGTGTAACTGCAATGTAACTCTAGAATTAATTTAATTTCATGAAAGAAAGTATTACACATGTACTTTTCCTGAACACGTTGTTGGACTTAAAATTAGAAAATAACTTAGGAATATTAGAACAAAATGAACCTGCATTTTGCGAGTGTACAATTAGTATTATGAACACTATGTGTTTGAACGAAACTAATAATCATTTTGTTTTATCTAATCATAATCCGCATTGACTGTAAGTATTGCATTTTTCAAATATGATACAGGCGCATTTAAGCAAAACAATTTTCAAGTTGAAACATTATCGGATTTGTTATCATTCTCAAAGAGAGTGCCAGAAATCACTTCGTTATTGAACGTGACGCTTTTACGTTTGTCTCGATCCTCCGCTGATTCGGGACCATCGGGAATATCGTCAATCGAAGGTGGATTTGTTGCAAATCCAGTGGCGCGTCGTTCCATCTTGTTTTTAAAGCTGTGGCTCGGATGTGGGCGTTTAATAAAACCCCTTAAAACAAAAACCTCTTAGAATTACGTTATTTAATCATCAAATACTTACGGTGACTTATCAGCATCGGAAAGTCGTACAGATTTTTCTAAATTTTCTTCATTTTTTGCTGAGTCAATTGTATCTATTGAATCGTTAATCGTGTTATCAGTATCGGTTTGTAGCGGTTTCAAAGATCGATTTCGCAGTTTAAAATACCAAATTCCAATAATTGCTAAAAGTAGTACAGCAACTAAAACTGCCAATACTGCTATAGCAATAATATATCCTTCATCTTCATCCGATGAAGAATTGGTTGGTGAATCTGACGACGATGAAGGTTCAGTTGAGGATGATGGTTTTGTCGATGGTCCAGTACTTGGTTCTGAAGTACATGCAAGAATAATTTGAACTTTGGTTTCGGGACCGTCCTCGGAGAATGCAGTTAAATATCCCTCTATTGGACAATCATCCAAGTCAACATCTTCTTTCAATACGCATTTAACTTTGTTAGACTCTACAATACAATTTAATATCTCTTTTAAACTCTCATCTAATCGTAGTTGAACGTCATCTTGTGCATTCAGGAGATTAAAATCTTCTAGTTCCAGCTGATTATCATTGGTAATTGTGCCAACATATACTTGTTTTTCAAACTTTTTTCTTATGATGTTGATGATGATTACAGTACTCGTTGTTTCGCCATTCAGTGAAGCTTCAGCTCTCAATTTAATTATGTCTTCGTTGAATATTTCAGTGCATCCTAAAGCCTTTAATTCTAATTTAGTGCCTTTTGCTGTAATACTGAAGCATTTCTTGTATACATCATCAATTGTAATAGTTGCCGCATTTGAACTAATTTCAAAATCATTCATGGCGTCCACCTTCTTGGTCTCAATATTGCAGCTAGTTTCATACAAGCTCTTTTTGAAGTTTAAAGTAGTTTTCGATGTGACAGCAAGGAAAATTTTGGTGATTGCTTTAATAAGATTCTCGTTTCCTGTGTCATAAGCAATCAATTGAAATTCATAAGTGGGCACTGTCAGAGCACCGGAAATATCGCAATTTACTTCGTTGATGGCTGATGGCTGAATGCTGCATGCGATGTGTTTATTTTCCGGATTTGTTTTGAATTTGATTTTAAAATCGGATTGAACATTTTCCAGTTTTATAGGTGGCAGTATTACATCTTTACGTTCATTATCGTATGTACCAGCGTATTGCGGTTGTTCGAATTCCATCTTTGTAATTTCAACAATTATCAACGTTTTTGCAACCACTGTACTGCTTTGTTTTGCGTTGAGTGTCACTAGGACCTCATCATTTAATTCTGGACATGTTGGCTTTTTGTTGTAGGCAATCGCCACATTCCCGTCGGTGTCAATTGTCGGTTCAAAACAGTCAGCAAATTCTGGAAATTAATTAATTAATGAGTTTTTAAATTTCATATTGTTTAAATCAGCGTACCTCCTGCAGTTTCGATTTTTATATCTCGGTTTTCATTTATCTTTACTTGTTCGCCAGTGATTTTCAGAGTATTTATATTCAGTTTGTAATTGTAAAGTGGTTTACTGAAGGACACTATGCTGCTTAAAGGATCTTTAATAAGATTCACAGTTAATGTGGTTTTTCGTGCGTTTTCAGGACCCAGAGTAAATGTATCATCCTGTTGAAAAGACATTAGTATCAAGTGAAAAACAATTATTTGTACGTACTGTGGCAGTCAGCACGAAAGACATTTCTTCATCTATCTGTTTATTGGATATTAAATTCGTCTTCCATATTTTATTTTTCGTCATTTCCTCCTCCTTCAAATCAGGAGTTGTGAATTGGGGATTGCTCGCGTCTAATTTAAACCCAACGTTATAAAGGTCCACATCCCGTAGGCGAATGAAGCACCCAAATTTGCAAGTTGCCGGATCAGTAAAGATGTTTAGCGGTACATTAGCTGGCAATGGCATTGGTATTTTGATTGTCAAACTAGGAATAATTTGATCCTTATTGTCTATAAATTCCGGATCCTTCAAATTCACAAACTTAAATCGTACGTTCCCATTCTAAAAGAGTTACATTGAAGACGAGTAACTAGATTATAAATAATTCTCACAAGATACGCTTCCTCCGGTCCGTCTTTACATTTTACTTTGATATCATTCAAAGATATCAGTTTGTAATTACTGCCTGACACTGTTTCTTGAAAATATGTGTCCATATTTGTAACTTTGAGGTCATAACTTCCTGCCGTAGAAAGAGCAGGTTCCAAACTTAAGTATGCATTGGACTTGACTATATCTATAATTACGTTGACATATGTTACATTTAATCAATTGTGAGTGGTATAAATGGAGTAAAGTGAACTATTACCTATTTCTCCAACATTCTTATAGGTGTACGCTATAGTATTATCAGTCGGCATTACATCTTTTATATCCTGCTTGAGTTTCAGAAGATCCAAGTTGCAATCTGTTGTTCAAGAATAAAATAAGCTTAGTTAAAGCACAGACGCTAGTACTCAAAAGAAATAAATTGTTAAAAGTCACCTGCTTGGACGCGTACGATTAATGATAACATGAACAATATACAAGTTTGCGTAATCATTGTAACAAAGCACATTCGCGTAGTCAGTTTATCATTAAACTGCAATAATAATATATTAAGTTAACTTGAGACTAAAATCGCAATATTTATCTAATATTCATCGTTTGATTAGGATATTGATAACAAATCCACATTCAGATAACGTGTAGTTTGGGCATTATTATGAAAATTCGAATAGTGATAAGCTTTTGTTTTTGCCTTTATTTATCCCCGTGGACTAATAGCCACTATTACAGGGCCTTTGGAGCAGACATGTTTAAGAGGGGAAAATACTCATTTTTACAATAGTTTGTCTTCTGCGTGTATATAATCAGCATTTACAAGTATTCAAAAGACAATATGTAATTGACTTTACCGCTGAGCCGCAATCGTAAACAAAAGACGTTAAATTAATTCGAGGCAAGCAGCTTTCTAGTATTGTGATTCATTAAAATTTATTTAATAATAAGCGTAAGATATCACAATATGAAATTTAACGAATAATTTCAATTCTATGTGCAGTATAAATTAAAATCTAGAAGCATGACATAAATATATAATGTTAGTAGTAAATATTATTAGCTTAAAAAAATTTGAATTTGAAAAACCATAATGCTAAACCACCAACTACTGCGATTCCACCTACTACTGCAACTACGGCAATACCAGCAATCACAGCAGGGTTCTCTTCTTCTCCAACGTTAGTGGGTGCAGTCGTTGGTATAGTCGTTGGTGTAGTCGTTGGTGTGGTCGTTGGTGTTGTAGTAGGTGTAGTCGTTGGTGTGGTCGTTGGTGTTGTCGTTGGTGTTGTAGTTGGTGTTGTAGTAGGTGTACTCGTTGGTGTGGTCGTTGGTGTTGTAGTAGGTGTAGTCGTTGGTGTTGTAGTAGGTGTTGTAGTAGGTGTAGTCGTTGGTGTAGTCGTTGGTGTGGTCGTTGGTGTTGTAGTAGGTGTAGTCGTTGGTGTAGTCGTTGGTGTGGTCGTTGGTGTTGTGGTTGGTGTGGTCGTTGGTGTTGTCGTTGGTGTAGTCGGTGTTGCTGGAGTAGGTGTAGTCGTTGGTATAGTCGTTGGTGTAGTCGGTGTTGCTGGAGTAGGTGTAGTCGTTGGTGTAGTCGTTGGTGTTGTAGTAGGTGTAGTCGTTGGTGTAGTCGTTGGTGTTGTAGTAGGTGTAGTCGTTGGTGTAGTCGTTGGTGTTGTAGTAGGTGTAGTCGTTGGTGTTATCGTTGGTGTTGTAGTAGGTGTAATCGTTGGTGTAGTCGTTGGTGTTGTAGTAGGTGTAGTCGTTGGTGTTGTAGTAGGTGTAGTCGTTGGTGTTATCGTTGGTGTTGTAGTAGGTGTAGTCGTTGGTGTGGTCGTTGGTGTTGTCGTTGGTGTTGTAGTTGGTGTTGTAGTAGGTGTACTCGTTGGTGTGGTCGTTGGTGTTGTAGTAGGTGTAGTCGTTGGTGTTGTAGTAGGTGTTGTAGTAGGTGTAGTCGTTGGTGTAGTCGTTGGTGTGGTCGTTGGTGTTGTAGTAGGTGTAGTCGTTGGTGTAGTCGTTGGTGTGGTCGTTGGTGTTGTAGTAGGTGTAGTCGTTGGTGTAGTCGTTGGTGTGGTCGTTGGTGTTGTGGTTGGTGTGGTCGTTGGTGTTGTCGTTGGTGTAGTCGGTGTTGCTGGAGTAGGTGTAGTCGTTGGTATAGTCGTTGGTGTAGTCGGTGTTGCTGGAGTAGGTGTAGTCGTTGGTGTTATCGTTGGTGTTGTAGTAGGTGTAGTCGTTGGTGTGGTCGTTGGTGTTGTCGTTGGTGTTGTAGTTGGTGTTGTAGTAGGTGTACTCGTTGGTGTGGTCGTTGGTGTTGTAGTAGGTGTAGTCGTTGGTGTTGTAGTAGGTGTTGTAGTAGGTGTAGTCGTTGGTGTTGTAGTAGGTGTAGTCGTTGGTGTAGTCGTTGGTGTAGTCGTTGGTGTAGTCGTTGGTGTAGTAGTAGGTGTAGTCGTTGGTGTTGTAGTAGGTGTAGTCGTTGGTGTAGTCGTTGGTGTGGTCGTTGGTGTTGTGGTTGGTGTGGTCGTTGGTGTTGTCGTTGGTGTAGTCGGTGTTGCTGGAGTAGGTGTAGTCGTTGGTATAGTCGTTGGTGTAGTCGGTGTTGCTGGAGTAGGTGTAGTCGTTGGTGTAGTCGTTGGTGTTGTAGTAGGTGTAGTCGTTGGTGTAGTCGTTGGTGTTGTAGTAGGTGTAGTCGTTGGTGTAGTCGTTGGTGTTGTAGTAGGTGTAGTCGTTGGTGTAGTCGTTGGTGTTGTAGTTGGTGTAGTCGTTGGTGTTGTAGTAGGTGTAGTCGTTGGTGTTGTAGTAGGTGTAGTCGTTGGTGTAGTCGTTGGTGTAGTCGTTGGTGTAGTAGTAGGTGTAGTCGTTGGTGTTGTAGTAGGTGTAGTCGTTGGTGTAGTCGTTGGTGTTGTAGTAGGTGTAGTCGTTGGTGTTGTCGTTGGTGTTGTAGTAGGTGTAGTCGTTGGTGTAGTCGTTGGTGTTGTAGTAGGTGTAGTCGTTGGTGTAGTCGTTGGTGTTGTAGTAGGTGTAGTCGTTGGTGTTGTCGTTGGTGTTGTCGTTGGTGTTGTAGTAGGTGTAGTCGTTGGTTTAGTTGTTGGTGTTGTAGTAGGTGTAGTCGTTGGTGTAGTCGTTGGTGTTGTAGTAGGTGTAGTCGTTGGTGTAGTCGTTGGTGTTGTAGTAGGTGTAGTCGTTGGTGTAGTCGTTGGTGTTGTAGTAGGTGTAGTCGTTGGTGTTGTCGTTGGTGTTGTAGTAGGTGTAGTCGTTGGTGTAGTCGTTGGTGTTGTAGTAGGTGTAGTCGTTGGTGTAGTCGTTGGTGTTGTAGTAGGTGTAGTCGTTGGTGTTGTCGTTGGTGTTGTCGTTGGTGTTGTAGTAGGTGTAGTCGTTGGTTTAGTTGTTGGTGTTGTAGTAGGTGTAGTCGTTGGTGTAGTCGTTGGTGTTGTAGAAGGTGTAGTCGTTGGTGTAGTCGTTGGTGTAGTCGTTGGTGTTGTAGTAGGTGTAGTCGTTGGTGTAGTCGTTGGTGTTGTAGTAGGTGTAGTCGTTGGTGTTATCGTTGGTGTTGTAGTAGGTGTAGTCGTTGGTGTAGTCGTTGGTGTTGTAGTAGGTGTAGTCGTTGGTGTTATCGTTGGTGTTGTAGTAGGTGTAGTCGTTGGTGTAGTCGTTGGTGTTGTAGTAGGTGTAGTCGTTGGTGTAGTCGTTGGTGTTGTAGTAGGTGTAGCCGTTGATGTAGTCGTTGGTGTTGTAGTAGGTGTAGTCGTTGGTGTTATCGTTGGTGTTGTAGTAGGTGTAGTCGTTGGTGTAGTCGTTGGTGTTGTAGTAGGTGTAGTCGTTGGTGTTATCGTTGGTGTTGTAGTAGGTGTAGTCGTTGGTGTAGTCGTTGGTGTTGTAGTAGGTGTAGTCGTTGGTGTTGTAGTAGGTGTAGTCGTTGGTGTAGTCGTTGGTGTTGTAGTAGGTGTAGTCGTTGGTGTTGTAGTAGGTGTAGTCGTTGGTGTAGTCGTTGGTGTAGTTGTTGGTGTTGTCGTTGGTGTTGTAGTAGGTGTAGTCGTTGGTGTAGTCGTTGGTGTAGTCGTTGGTGTTGTAGTAGGTGTAGTCGTTGGTGTTGTAGTAGGTGTAGTCGTTGGTGTAGTCGTTGGTGTAGTTGTTGGTGTTGTCGTTGGTGTTGTAGTAGGTGTAGTCGTTGGTGTAGTCGTTGGTGTTGTAGTAGGTGTAGTCGTTGGTGTTGTAGTAGGTGTAGTCGTTGGTGTTGTCGTTGGTGTTGTAGTAGGTGTAGTCGTTGGTGTAGTCGTTGGTGTTGTAGTAGGTGTAGTCGTTGGTGTAGTCGTTGGTGTTGTAGTAGGTGTAGTCGTTGGTGTAGTCGTTGGTGTTGTAGTAGGTGTAGTCGTTGGTGTAGTCGTTGGTGTTGTAGTAGGTGTAGTCGTTGGTGTAGTCGTTGGTGTTGTAGTAGGTGTAGCCGTTGGTGTTATCGTTGGTGTTGTAGTAGGTGTAGTCGTTGGTGTAGTCGTTGGTGTTGTAGTAGGTGTAGTCGTTGGTGTAGTCGTTGGTGTTGTAGTAGGTGTAGTCGTTGGTGTTGTAGTAGGTGTAGTCGTTGGTGTAGTCGTTGGTGTTGTAGTAGGTGTAGTCGTTGGTGTTATCGTTGGTGTTGTAGTAGGTGTAGTCGTTGGTGTAGTCGTTGGTGTTGTAGTAGGTGTAGTCGTTGGTGTAGTCGTTGGTGTTGTAGTAGGTGTAGTCGTTGGTGTTGTCGTTGGTGTTGTAGTAGGTGTAGTCGTTGGTGTTGTCGTTGGTGTATTCGTTGGTGTAGTCGTTGGTGTTGTCGTTGGTGTTGTAGTAGGTGTAGTCGTTGGTGTTGTAGTAGGTGTAGTCGTTGGTGTAGTCGTTGGTGTTGTAGTAGGTGTAGTCGTTGGTGTTATCGTTGGTGTTGTAGTAGGTGTAGTCGTTGGTGTAGTCGTTGGTGTTGTAGTAGGTGTAGTCGTTGGTGTAGTCGTTGGTGTTGTAGTAGGTGTAGTCGTTGGTGTTGTAGTAGGTGTAGTCGTTGGTGTTGTCGTTGGTGTTGTAGTAGGTGTAGTCGTTGGTGTTGTCGTTGGTGTATTCGTTGGTGTAGTCGTTGGTGTTGTCGTTGGTGTTGTAGTAGGTGTAGTCGTTGGTGTAGTCGTTGGTGTTGTAGTAGGTGTAGTCGTTGGTGTAGTCGTTGGTGTTGTAGTAGGTGTAGTCGTTGGTGTTGTAGTAGGTGTAGTCGTTGGTGTTGTCGTTGGTGTTGTAGTAGGTGTAGTCGTTGGTGTGGTCGTTGGTGTTGTCGTTGGTGTTGTAGTTGGTGTTGTAGTAGGTGTAGTCGTTGGTGTTGTCGTTGGTGTTGTAGTAGGTGTAGTCGTTGGTGTGGTCGTTGGTGTTGTAGTAGGTGTAGTCGTTGGTGTTGAAATAGGTGTAGTCGTTGGTGTTGTAGTAGGTGTAGTCGTTGGTGTAGTCGTTGGTGTTGTAGTAGGTGTAGTCGTTGGTGTTGTCGTTGGTGTCGTCGTTGGTGTTGTAGTAGGTGTAGTCGTTGGTTTAGTTGTTGGTGTTGTAGTAGGTGTAGTCGTTGGTGTAGTCGTTGGTGTTGTAGAAGGTGTAGTCGTTGGTGTTGTAGTAGGTGTAGTCGTTGGTGTAGTCGTTGGTGTTGTAGTAGGTGTAGTCGTTGGTGTTGTCGTTGGTGTCGTCGTTGGTGTTGTAGTAGGTGTAGTCGTTGGTTTAGTTGTTGGTGTTGTAGTAGGTGTAGTCGTTGGTGTAGTCGTTGGTGTTGTAGAAGGTGTAGTCGTTGGTGTAGTCGTTGGTGTAGTCGTTGGTGTTGTAGTAGGTGTAGTCGTTGGTGTAGTCGTTGGTGTTGTAGTAGGTGTAGTCGTTGGTGTAGTCGTTGGTGTTGTAGTAGGTGTAGTCGTTGGTGTAGTCGTTGGTGTTGTAGTAGGTGTAGTCGTTGGTGTAGTCGTTGGTGTTGTAGTAGGTGTAGTCGTTGGTGTAGTCGTTGGTGTTGTAGTAGGTGTAGTCGTTGGTGTAGTCGTTGGTGTTGTAGTAGGTGTAGTCGTTGGTGTAGTCGTTGGTGTAGTCGTTGGTGTTGTAGTAGGTGTAGTCGTTGGTGTTGTAGTAGGTGTAGTCGTTGGTGTAGTCGTTGGTGTTGTAGTAGGTGCAGTCGTTGGTGTTGTCGTTGGTGTTGTAGTAGGTGTAGTCGTTGGTGTTGTAGTAGGTGTAGTCGTTGGTGTTGTAGTAGGTGTAGTCGTTGGTGTAGTCGTTGGTGTTGTAGTAGGTGTAGTCGTTGGTGTTGTCGTTGGTGTTGTAGTTGGTGTAGTCGTTGGTGTTGTAGTAGGTGTAGTCGTTGGTGTAGTCGTTGGTGTTGTAGTAGGTGTAGTCGTTGGTGTTGTCGTTGGTGTTGTAGTAGGTGTAGTCGTTGGTGTTGTCGTTGGTGTATTCGTTGGTGTAGTCGTTGGTGTTGTCGTTGGTGTTGTAGTAGGTGTAGTCGTTGGTGTTGTAGTAGGTGTAGTCGTTGGTGTAGTCGTTGGTGTTGTAGTAGGTGTAGTCGTTGGTGTTGTCGTTGGTGTTGTAGTAGGTGTAGTCGTTGGTGTTGTAGTAGGTGTAGTCGTTGGTGTTGTCGTTGGTGTATTCGTTGGTGTAGTCGTTGGTGTTGTCGTTGGTGTTGTAGTAGGTGTAGTCGTTGGTGTAGTCGTTGGTGTTGTAGTAGGTGTAGTCGTTGGTGTTGTCGTTGGTGTTGTAGTAGGTGTAGTCGTTGGTGTTGTCGTTGGTGTATTCGTTGGTGTAGTCGTTGGTGTTGTCGTTGGTGTATTCGTTGGTGTTGTAGTAGGTGTAGTCGTTGGTGTTGTAGTAGGTGTAGTCGTTGGTGTTGTCGTTGGTGTTGTAGTAGGTGTAGTCGTTGGTGTTGTCGTTGGTGTATTCGTTGGTGTAGTCGTTGGTGTTGTCGTTGGTGTTGTAGTAGGTGTAGTCGTTGGTGTAGTCGTTGGTGTTGTAGTAGGTGTAGTCGTTGGTGTAGTCGTTGGTGTTGTAGTAGGTGTAGTCGTTGGTGTAGTCGTTGGTGTTGTAGTAGGTGTAGTCGTTGGTGTTGTCGTTGGTGTCGTCGTTGGTGTTGTAGTAGGTGTAGTCGTTGGTTTAGTTGTTGGTGTTGTAGTAGGTGTAGTCGTTGGTGTAGTCGTTGGTGTTGTAGAAGGTGTAGTCGTTGGTGTAGTCGTTGGTGTAGTCGTTGGTGTTGTAGTAGGTGTAGTCGTTGGTGTAGTCGTTGGTGTTGTAGTAGGTGTAGTCGTTGGTGTAGTCGTTGGTGTTGTAGTAGGTGTAGTCGTTGGTGTAGTCGTTGGTGTTGTAGTAGGTGTAGTCGTTGGTGTAGTCGTTGGTGTTGTAGTAGGTGTAGTCGTTGGTGTAGTCGTTGGTGTTGTAGTAGGTGTAGTCGTTGGTGTAGTCGTTGGTGTTGTAGTAGGTGTAGTCGTTGGTGTAGTCGTTGGTGTTGTAGTAGGTGTAGTCGTTGGTGTAGTCGTTGGTGTAGTCGTTGGTGTAGTCGTTGGTGTTGTAGTAGGTGTAGTCGTTGGTGTTGTAGTAGGTGTAGTCGTTGGTGTAGTCGTTGGTGTTGTAGTAGGTGCAGTCGTTGGTGTTGTCGTTGGTGTTGTAGTAGGTGTAGTCGTTGGTGTTGTAGTAGGTGTAGTCGTTGGTGTTGTAGTAGGTGTAGTCGTTGGTGTAGTCGTTGGTGTTGTAGTAGGTGTAGTCGTTGGTGTTGTCGTTGGTGTTGTAGTTGGTGTAGTCGTTGGTGTTGTAGTAGGTGTAGTCGTTGGTGTAGTCGTTGGTGTTGTAGTAGGTGTAGTCGTTGGTGTTGTCGTTGGTGTTGTAGTAGGTGTAGTCGTTGGTGTTGTCGTTGGTGTATTCGTTGGTGTAGTCGTTGGTGTTGTCGTTGGTGTTGTAGTAGGTGTAGTCGTTGGTGTTGTAGTAGGTGTAGTCGTTGGTGTAGTCGTTGGTGTTGTAGTAGGTGTAGTCGTTGGTGTTGTCGTTGGTGTTGTAGTAGGTGTAGTCGTTGGTGTTGTAGTAGGTGTAGTCGTTGGTGTTGTCGTTGGTGTATTCGTTGGTGTAGTCGTTGGTGTTGTCGTTGGTGTTGTAGTAGGTGTAGTCGTTGGTGTAGTCGTTGGTGTTGTAGTAGGTGTAGTCGTTGGTGTTGTCGTTGGTGTTGTAGTAGGTGTAGTCGTTGGTGTTGTCGTTGGTGTATTCGTTGGTGTAGTCGTTGGTGTTGTCGTTGGTGTATTCGTTGGTGTTGTAGTAGGTGTAGTCGTTGGTGTTGTAGTAGGTGTAGTCGTTGGTGTTGTCGTTGGTGTTGTAGTAGGTGTAGTCGTTGGTGTTGTCGTTGGTGTATTCGTTGGTGTAGTCGTTGGTGTTGTCGTTGGTGTTGTAGTAGGTGTAGTCGTTGGTGTAGTCGTTGGTGTTGTAGTAGGTGTAGTCGTTGGTGTAGTCGTTGGTGTTGTAGTAGGTGTAGTCGTTGGTGTTGTAGTAGGTGTAGTCGTTGGTGTTGTCGTTGGTGTTGTAGTAGGTGTAGTCGTTGGTGTGGTCGTTGGTGTTGTCGTTGGTGTTGTAGTTGGTGTTGTAGTAGGTGTAGTCGTTGGTGTTGTCGTTGGTGTTGTAGTAGGTGTAGTCGTTGGTGTGGTCGTTGGTGTTGTAGTAGGTGTAGTCGTTGGTGTTGAAGTAGGTGTAGTCGTTGGTGTTGTAGTAGGTGTAGTCGTTGGTGTAGTCGTTGGTGTTGTAGTAGGTGTTGTAGTAGGTGTAGTCGTTGGTGTTGTCGTTGGTGTTGTAGTAGGTGTAGTCGTTGGTGTTGTAGTAGGTGTAGTCGTTGGTGTTGTCGTTGGTGTTGTAGTAGGTGTAGTTGTTGGTGTAGTCGTTGGTGTTGTAGTAAGTGTAGTCGTTGGTGTAGTCGTTGGTGTTGTAGTAGGTGTAGTCGTTGGTGTTGTAGTAGGTGTAGTGGTTGGTGTAGTCGTTGGTGTTGTAGTAGGTGTAGTCGTTGGTTTAGTTGTTGGTGTTGTAGTAGGTGTAGTCGTTGGTGTAGTCGTTGGTGTAGTCGTTGGTGTTGTAGTAGGTGTAGTCGTTGGTGTAGTCGTTGGTGTTGTAGTAGGTGTAGTCGTTGGTGTAGTCGTTGGTGTTGTAGTAGGTGTAGTCGTTGGTGTAGTCGTTGGTGTTGTAGTAGGTGTAGTCGTTGGTGTAGTCGTTGGTGTTGTAGTAGGTGTAGTCGTTGGTGTTGTAGTAAGTGTAGTCGTTGGTGTTGTCGTTGGTGTTGTAGTAGGTGTTGTAGTAGGTGTTGTAGTAGGTGTAGTCGTTGGTGTTGTCGTTGGTGTTGTAGTAGGTGTAGTCGTTGGTGTAGTCGTTGGTGTAGTCGTTGGTGTTGTAGTAGGTGTAGTCGTTGGTGTAGTCGTTGGTGTAGTCGTTGGTGTTGTAGTAGGTGTAGTCGTTGGTGTTGTCGTTGGTGTTGTAGTAGGTGTAGTCGTTGGTGTAGTCGTTGGTGTTGTAGTAGGTGTAGTCGTTGGTGTAGTCGTTGGTGTAGTCGTTGGTGTTGTAGTAGGTGTAGTCGTTGGTGTAGTCGTTGGTGTAGTCGTTGGTGTAGTCGTTGGTATTGTAGTAGGTGTAGTCGTTGGTGTAGTCGTTGGTGTAGTCGTTGGTGTTGTAGTAGGTGTAGTCGTTGGTGTTGTCGTTGGTGTTGTAGTAGGTGTAGTCGTTGGTGTAGTCGTTGGTGTTGTAGTAGGTGTAGTCGTTGGTGTTGTCGTTGGTGTTGTAGTAGGTGTAGTCGTTGGTGTTGTCGTTGGTGTAGTCGTTGGTGTTGTAGTAGGTGTAGTCGTTGGTGTAGTCGTTGGTGTAGTCGTTGGTGTTGTAGTAGGTGTAGTCGTTGGTGTAGTCGTTGGTGTTGTAGTAGGTGTAGTCGTTGGTGTAGTCGTTGGTGTAGTCGTTGGTGTTGTAGTAGGTGTAGTCGTTGGTGTTGTAGTAGGTGTAGTCGTTGGTGTAGTCGTTGGTGTAGTCGTTGGTGTAGTCGTTGGTGTTGTAGTAGGTGTAGTCGTTGGTGTAGTCGTTGGTGTTGTCGTTGGTGTTGTAGTAGGTGTTGTCGTTGGTGTTGTAGTAGGTGTAGTCGTTGGTGTAGTCGTTGGTGTTGTAGTAGGTGTAGTCGTTGGTGTAGTCGTTGGTGTAGTCGTTGGTGTTGTAGTAGGTGTAGTCGTTGGTGTTGTCGTTGGTGTTGTAGTAGGTGTAGTCGTTGGTGTTGTAGTAGGTGTAGTCGTTGGTGTAGTCGTTGGTGTTGTAGTAGGTGTAGTCGTTGGTGTAGTCGTTGTTGTAGTCGTTGGTGTTGTAGTAGGTGTAGTCGTTGGTGTAGTCGTTGGTGTTGTCGTTGGTGTTGTAGTAGGTGTTGTCGTTGGTGTTGTAGTAGGTGTAGTCGTTGGTGTAGTCGTTGGTGTTGTAGTAGGTGTAGTCGTTGGTGTAGTCGTTGGTGTAGTCGTTGGTGTTGTAGTAGGTGTAGTCGTTGGTGTTGTCGTTGGTGTTGTAGTAGGTGTAGTCGTTGGTGTTGTAGTAGGTGTAGTCGTTGGTGTAGTCGTTGGTGTTGTAGTAGGTGTAGTCGTTGGTGTAGTCGTTGTTGTAGTCGTTGGTGTTGTAGTAGGTGTAGTCGTTGGTGTAGTCGTTGGTGTAGTCGTTGGTGTTGTAGTAGGTGTAGTCGTTGGTGTAGTCGTTGGTGTTGTAGTAGGTGTAGTCGTTGGTGTGGTCGTTGGTGTTGTAGTAGGTGTAGTCGTTGGTGTTGAAGTAGGTGTAGTCGTTGGTGTTGTAGTAGGTGTAGTCGTTGGTGTAGTCGTTGGTGTTGTAGTAGGTGTAGTCGTTGGTGTGGTCGTTGGTGTTGTAGTAGGTGTAGTCGTTGGTGTTGAAGTAGGTGTAGTCGTTGGTGTTGTAGTAGGTGTAGTCGTTGGTGTAGTCGTTGGTGTTGTAGTAGGTGTAGTCGTTGGTGTTGTAGTAGGTGTAGTTGTTGGTGTAGTCGTTGGTGTTGTAGTAGGTGTAGTCGTTGGTGTAGTCGTTGGTGTAGTCGTTGGTGTTGTAGTAGGTGTAGTCGTTGGTGTAGTCGTTGGTGTTGTAGTAGGTGTAGTCGTTGGTGTTCTTGTTGGTGTTGTAGTAGGTGTAGTCGTTGGTGTAGTCGTTGGTGTAGTCGTTGGTGTAGTCGTTGGTGTTGTAGTAGGTGTAGTCGTTGGTGTTGTAGTAAGTGTAGTCGTTGGTGTTGTCGTTGGTGTTGTAGTAGGTGTTGTAGTAGGTGTAGTCGTTGGTGTTGTCGTTGGTGTTGTAGTAGGTGTAGTCGTTGGTGTAGTCGTTGGTGTAGTCGTTGGTGTAGTCGTTGGTGTTGTAGTAGGTGTAGTCGTTGGTGTTGTCGTTGGTGTTGTAGTAGGTGTAGTCGTTGGTGTAGTCGTTGGTGTAGTCGTCGGTGTTGTAGTAGGTGTAGTCGTTGGTGTAGTCGTTGGTGTTGTAGTAGGTGTAGTCGTTGGTGTAGTCGTTGGTGTTGTAGTAGGTGTCGTCGTTGGTGTAGTCGTTGGTGTTGTAGTAGGTGTAGTCGTTGGTGTAGTCGTTGGTGTTGTAGTAGGTGTAGTCGTTGGTGTAGTCGTTGGTGTTGTAGTAGGTGTAGTCGTTGGTGTAGTCGTTGGTGTTGTAGTAGGTGTAGTCGTTGGTGTAGTCGTTGGTGTTGTAGTAGGTGTAGTCGTTGGTGTAGTCGTTGGTGTTGTAGTAGGTGTAGTCGTTGGTGTAGTCGTTGGTGTTGTAGTAGGTGTAGTCGTTGGTGTAGTCGTTGGTGTTGTAGTAGGTGTAGTCGTTGGTGTAGTCGTTGGTGTTGTAGTAGGTGTAGTCGTTGGTGTAGTCGTTGGTGTTGTAGTAGGTGTAGTCGTTGGTGTAGTCGTTGGTGTTGTAGTAGGTGTAGTCGTTGGTGTAGTCGTTGGTGTTGTAGTAGGTGTTGTCGTTGGTGTTGTAGTAGGTGTTGTAGTAGGTGTTGTCGTTGGTGTAGTCGTTGGTGTTGTAGTAGGTGTAGTCGTTGGTGTAGTCGTTGGTGTAGTCGTTGGTGTTGTAGTAGGTGTAGTCGTTGGTGTAGTCGTTGGTGTTGTAGTAGGTGTAGTCGTTGGTGTTGTCGTTGGTGTTGTAGTAGGTGTAGTCGTTGGTGTTGTCGTTGGTGTTGTAGTAGGTGTAGTCGTTGGTGTTGTCGTTGGTGTTGTAGTAGGTGTAGTCGTTGGTGTAGTCGTTGGTGTAGTCGTTGGTGTAGTCGTTGGTGTTGTAGTAGGTGTAGTCGTTGGTGTAGTCGTTGGTGTTGTAGTAGGTGTAGTCGTTGGTGTTGTAGTAGGTGTAGTCGTTGGTGTAGTCGTTGGTGTCGTAGTAGGTGTAGTCGTTGGTGTAGTCGTTGGTGTTGTAGTAAGTGTAGTCGTTGGTGTTGTCGTTGGTGTTGTAGTCGGTGTAGTCGTTGGTGTAGTCGTTGGTGTTGTAGTAAGTGTAGTCGTTGGTGTAGTCGTTGGTGTTGTAGTAGGTGTAGTCGTTGGTGTTGTCGTTGGTGTTGTAGTAGGTGTAGTCGTTGGTGTTGTAGTAGGTGTAGTCGTTGGTGTTGTCGTTGGTGTTGTAGTAGGTGTAGTCGTTGGTGTAGTCGTTGGTGTTGTAGTAGGTGTAGTCGTTGGTGTTGTAGTAAGTGTAGTCGTTGGTGTTGTCGTTGGTGTTGTAGTAGGTGTAGTCGTTGGTGTAGTCGTTGGTGTTGTAGTAGGTGTAGTCGTTGGTGTAGTCGTTGGTGTTGTAGTAGGTGTAGTCGTTGGTGTTGTAGTAGGTGTAGTCGTTGGTGTAGTCGTTGGTGTTGTAGTAGGTGTAGTCGTTGGTGTTGTAGTAGGTGTAGTCGTTGGTGTAGTCGTTGGTGTCGTAGTAGGTGTAGTCGTTGGTGTAGTCGTTGGTGTTGTAGTAAGTGTAGTCGTTGGTGTTGTAGTAGGTGTAGTCGTTGGTGTAGTCGTTGGTGTCGTAGTAGGTGTAGTCGTTGGTGTAGTCGTTGGTGTTGTAGTAGGTGTAGTCGTTGGTGTTGTAGTAGGTGTAGTCGTTGGTGTAGTCGTTGGTGTTGTAGTAGGTGTAGTCGTTGGTGTTGTCGTTGGTGTTGTAGTTGGTGTAGTCGTTGGTGTTGTAGTAGGTGTAGTCGTTGGTGTAGTCGTTGGTGTTGTAGTAGGTGTAGTCGTTGGTGTTGTCGTTGGTGTTGTAGTAGGTGTAGTCGTTGGTGTTGTCGTTGGTGTATTCGTTGGTGTAGTCGTTGGTGTTGTCGTTGGTGTTGTAGTAGGTGTAGTCGTTGGTGTTGTAGTAGGTGTAGTCGTTGGTGTAGTCGTTGGTGTTGTAGTAGGTGTAGTCGTTGGTGTTGTCGTTGGTGTTGTAGTAGGTGTAGTCGTTGGTGTTGTAGTAGGTGTAGTCGTTGGTGTTGTCGTTGGTGTATTCGTTGGTGTAGTCGTTGGTGTTGTCGTTGGTGTTGTAGTAGGTGTAGTCGTTGGTGTAGTCGTTGGTGTTGTAGTAGGTGTAGTCGTTGGTGTTGTCGTTGGTGTTGTAGTAGGTGTAGTCGTTGGTGTTGTCGTTGGTGTATTCGTTGGTGTAGTCGTTGGTGTTGTCGTTGGTGTATTCGTTGGTGTTGTAGTAGGTGTAGTCGTTGGTGTTGTAGTAGGTGTAGTCGTTGGTGTTGTCGTTGGTGTTGTAGTAGGTGTAGTCGTTGGTGTTGTCGTTGGTGTATTCGTTGGTGTAGTCGTTGGTGTTGTCGTTGGTGTTGTAGTAGGTGTAGTCGTTGGTGTAGTCGTTGGTGTTGTAGTAGGTGTAGTCGTTGGTGTAGTCGTTGGTGTTGTAGTAGGTGTATTCGTTGGTGTTGTCGTTGGTGTTGTAGTAGGTGTAGTCGTTGGTGTGGTCGTTGGTGTTGTCGTTGGTGTTGTAGTTGGTGTTGTAGTAGGTGTAGTCGTTGGTGTTGTCGTTGGTGTTGTAGTAGGTGTAGTCGTTGGTGTGGTCGTTGGTGTTGTAGTAGGTGTAGTCGTTGGTGTTGAAGTAGGTGTAGTCGTTGGTGTTGTAGTAGGTGTAGTCGTTGGTGTAGTCGTTGGTGTTGTAGTAGGTGTAGTCGTTGGTGTTGTAGTAGGTGTAGTCGTTGGTGTTGTCGTTGGTGTTGTAGTAGGTGTAGTCGTTGGTGTTGTAGTAGGTGTAGTCGTTGGTGTTGTCGTTGGTGTTGTAGTAGGTGTAGTTGTTGGTGTAGTCGTTGGTGTTGTAGTAAGTGTAGTCGTTGGTGTAGTCGTTGGTGTTGTAGTAGGTGTAGTCGTTGGTGTTGTAGTAGGTGTAGTGGTTGGTGTAGTCGTTGGTGTTGTAGTAGGTGTAGTCGTTGGTTTAGTTGTTGGTGTTGTAGTAGGTGTAGTCGTTGGTGTAGTCGTTGGTGTAGTCGTTGGTGTTGTAGTAGGTGTAGTCGTTGGTGTAGTCGTTGGTGTTGTAGTAGGTGTAGTCGTTGGTGTTGTAGTAGGTGTAGTCGTTGGTGTAGTCGTTGGTGTTGTAGTAGGTGTAGTCGTTGGTGTAGTCGTTGGTGTTGTAGTAGGTGTAGTCGTTGGTGTTGTAGTAAGTGTAGTCGTTGGTGTTGTCGTTGGTGTTGTAGTCGGTGTAGTCGTTGGTGTAGTCGTTGGTGTTGTAGTAGGTGTAGTCGTTGGTGTAGTCGTTGGTGTTGTAGTAGGTGTAGTCGTTGGTGTTGTCGTTGGTGTTGTAGTAGGTGTAGTCGTTGGTGTTGTAGTAGGTGTAGTCGTTGGTGTTGTCGTTGGTGTTGTAGTAGGTGTAGTCGTTGGTGTTGTAGTAGGTGTAGTCGTTGGTGTTGTAGTAAGTGTAGTCGTTGGTGTTGTCGTTGGTGTTGTAGTAGGTGTAGTCGTTGGTGTAGTCGTTGGTGTTGTAGTAGGTGTAGTCGTTGGTGTAGTCGTTGGTGTTGTAGTAGGTGTAGTCGTTGGTGTTGTAGTAGGTGTAGTCGTTGGTGTAGTCGTTGGTGTTGTAGTAGGTGTAGTCGTTGGTGTTGTAGTAGGTGTAGTCGTTGGTGTAGTTGTTGGTGTCGTAGTAGGTGTAGTCGTTGGTGTAGTCGTTGGTGTTGTAGTAAGTGTAGTCGTTGGTGTTGTCGTTGGTTTTGTAGTAGGTGTAGTCGTTGGTGTAGTCGTTGGTGTTGTAGTAGGTGTAGTCGTTGGTGTAGTCGTTGGTGTTGTAGTAGGTGTAGTCGTTGGTGTAGTCGTTGGTGTCGTAGTAGGTGTAGTCGTTGGTGTAGTCGTTGGTGTTGTAGTAAGTGTAGTCGTTGGTGTTGTCGTTGGTGTTGTAGTCGGTGTAGTCGTTGGTGTAGTCGTTGGTGTTGTAGTAGGTGTAGTCGTTGGTGTAGTCGTTGGTGTTGTAGTAGGTGTAGTCGTTGGTGTTGTCGTTGGTGTTGTAGTAGGTGTAGTCGTTGGTGTTGTAGTAGGTGTAGTCGTTGGTGTTGTCGTTGGTGTTGTAGTAGGTGTAGTCGTTGGTGTAGTCGTTGGTGTTGTAGTAGGTGTAGTCGTTGGTGTTGTAGTAAGTGTAGTCGTTGGTGTTGTCGTTGGTGTTGTAGTAGGTGTAGTCGTTGGTGTAGTCGTTGGTGTTGTAGTAGGTGTAGTCGTTGGTGTAGTCGTTGGTGTTGTAGTAGGTGTAGTCGTTGGTGTTGTAGTAGGTGTAGTCGTTGGTGTAGTCGTTGGTGTTGTAGTAGGTGTAGTCGTTGGTGTTGTAGTAGGTGTAGTCGTTGGTGTAGTCGTTGGTGTCGTAGTAGGTGTAGTCGTTGGTGTAGTCGTTGGTGTTGTAGTAAGTGTAGTCGTTGGTGTTGTCGTTGGTTTTGTAGTAGGTGTAGTCGTTGGTGTAGTCGTTGGTGTTGTAGTAGGTGTAGTCGTTGGTGTAGTCGTTGGTGTTGTAGTAGGTGTAGTCGTTGGTGTTGTCGTTGGTGTTGTAGTAGGTGTAGTCGTTGGTGTTGTCGTTGGTGTTGTAGTAGGTGTAGTCGTTGGTGTTGTCGTTGGTGTTGTAGTAGGTGTAGTCGTTGGTGTAGTCGTTGGTGTTGTAGTAGGTGTAGTCGTTGGTGTTGTAGTAGGTGTAGTCGTTGGTGTAGTCGTTGGTGTTGTCGTTGGTGATGTTGTAGGTGTAATCGTTGGTATAGTAGTCGTTTGTATTGTAATTGGGGTAGTGTTCGTTAGTGTTGTAATTGGGGTAGTCGTTGTTGTAGTTTTTGTTATAGTCATTGGTGTTGTAATTGATGTTGTAATTGGTGTGGTCGTTGGTTCATTTTCTGCTAAAGTGATCACTGTTGTTTGTGTAGGTTCTTGAAGAAACAACAATAATTAATAAACTTGTATGAAATTACAATTAATTTGATATTTTACTTGATTGTACTTTGATTGTAATCAGTGCGACAAAAACTATGACACCCAAACTTCTCATTGCGAATGTTTTGTGAGTAAAAACTCACAAGCCATAACAAAAAGACAATTAATATTTAATATAATATTTTGTTTCTTTTGTCAGTATTTAAAGATAAACCACTTGTTTGCTCACTGTTTCCATAGAGGTATACTAATGAAATGAAACTATATCAGGTAAAGTAAGTGAGCTTGTTATTTTATATAAGATTATTTCCTCAACTATCAGATTACATTGATACGTTATCAATTTAATAAGACAAATTTAAAAATTGCTATCGTCAAATTTTGCGATGATTAATTAAATTAACTTTTGTCTAACTGATAGACGATGCTTGCATTTATGTATTAGCAACAATAAGTTTATCATCATTCTATTTTTGCAATAACTACTATTGAATGAATTGTTCGAAAATAATTTCTCTTTTTATATAAAACAAAAAAGATGCGCGCAAAGTTTCAACAAAATTTTTTACTATCTGGTAGTTGATAATTTCCCTTTTAAAATGATTTAGCTCATCAGACGTCATTTTTGATCAGTCGTAAACTTATTGGCAGATTTATATAAAATGTTTATTTATAATTTATCACTAGAGAAACTTGAATTATCTCCATGTATTTTAATTAGTTTAATACGAAATTTGGACAAATTTTGAACATATGTTTTAACATATCTATGAAAATTGCAATTAATGTTGCAATTGATAAAAACTTTTGAAAAAGGTCTCTTGGTAGAGTCAGGTGAAAATTTTTATTTACCTAGGTATATAAACGCAAACAAAACTCAGTAATAAAACATAATAATTTATTTAATTATGAAGAAAAGTGGAAATAATACTCTCGGACGTCACTTATCAAAATTTCTTAAATTCTACTAACAACTTTGTTCGATTCCTTCATCCTCAATTAATGCCTTCGATTCCTACCATATAAAGAAACCATAGTATTAGATTAAGAAATGCATTCATATTATTCAACAATACCTTAATTTGAAATACCAGAAAGCTATACCACCTATAAGTAAAATGGCAACTAACACCCCTAATACAGCGACAGCTGCGACAAGTCCATCAGTGTTTTCTTCTTCTACTACCACTGTTTGCGATCCGCTGATTTGAGGTATTTCTTTATACTCAATTGATTCACTTTCTAAGATTCTGTAAAAATACATACATTAAAATAAATTTCAGAATTGATTACTTAAATAGCTTCGTACGTTTTCAATTCTTCATTTGAAACTGGTGTTTTTTCGGCCTTATTGAGTGCGTATACATAAATGTTCAAACGTTTCGTTACACTTGTTTTATCATCATCATCACCATCACCAGCTTCGTTATCACCATTAATTGATCTAATTTCTCTCATTGTTTTCAATCGAGCTGCCACCGTTGTTGTTGTTATTGTTGTTGTTATTGGCTCTAAAGTTGTTGAAATTGGTGAAGAAATTTCGTAAATTCCACCAACAGCCAGCATATGCAAATCATACTCGTCTGTGGATAAACTTGCCAAGTATTCATCAATTTCTTCCACGTTCTTCTCAACGGAAATGTAAGAAATTTTTGAACTATCCAATATGTGCACTTTAAGTGTCAAAGTTGCGCTCATATCATCGCCATCGCGTTCCTTATAGGAATTGTATGCACGTATGCGATACTCTTTAGAATCATCACTGTACAGTTTTTCGGTTGGTAGAATATCACCGGTGTCTTTATTAATGATCAATGAATCCGAATCAAGTATTTCATAGGATATTTTTCCATATTTCTCCGGATCATCTTTATCAGTGGCCTACAAAACGAATACACATTATATAGAGTTATTCAAAAATTCATTTGTAGGTAACTTACCTTAACTGTAGCAAGTTTTGCAGGTGTTATTATATTAATAAGATCTTTATTTGGATATCCTATCACGATTTCATCCTTGTCAAACACCGGTTTATGGTCATTCGTGTCCAGAACAATAACATTAATTAAAGTGTGCGTACTACTAAATTTAACATCCTCAATTTCGATTATCGATCTCTTAGAACGTTTAGCGCAATTGGTTGGCAAATCGGACTTTTTCATCATTTGAACATTGAGTGTTACTTGTGGGATTGCTTTGTTTTCGAATATTGCATCTTCACGATCGAGGTTTGTAGCAGTAACCACACCGTTTTCATGCGAAAACTTATCCGTCAGTTCCTCTGGGACTACGTTCTTGATACAGTAGCCATATTCCAGATTCTCTGTCGATGTATAAATATCAAGAAGGATTTCAGGATCATTCTGATTTTCCAGAATCTCCCTCACTATAAGCGCATTTGGTACTGATACAGTTGTGCCCGTAACTGGCGTATGCTTTATTTCGTAAACCACAACAACTGTTGTCTCATCCTTATTTTTACTTGCTTTAAGTATCAGTGTAACAACATTCATATCCTGTGGAAAATTAGCAGCTTTTTTCAACTTGATTGTGACCTTTGTTCCAGTTTTCGAAAGTTCAAACTCTGAAGAACCCACAATGGTAACGTCATCAGGGATGATATTTAATTCAATTTCCGGATTTTTTGTTATTGTGGTGGAATCATAGTCAATGACACCTACGTAGTAGTTGTCTAAGAATTTGATACTACTTGAACTCGTGTCCTTTACTGCAAGGACGATGTCTGTACTTGCTTCACTTCCTTTGTCCGTGAACGCAATTAATTTAAAGTTTTTGAAAGGTCCAGGCAGATTAACGTTGTTCATATCGCACTTAACTGTACTTGTAGTATATTTACACTTGAATTCAGCTTCGACTGGCTCTGTCTTAAATTGCACATCAGATTCAGCATTTTTAAGAGTCATCTCGAGATGCAATTCCTTCTCATTGTTATCATAAACAGAAGTATATACTGCTTTTTCAAAGTGTTTCTTGACAATGTCCAATTGCAAATGAGTACGTGCTTTTTCACTACCGTCAGTTGCTTCAATTTCCAAAACTATGGAATCTTCTTTCAGCACGGCTTCGCATTGCACATACGTTAGTGTTATGGTCGATTCGGTATATGTTAATGTAAAACATTTCGAATACTCTGAAATGAATAATTAAATTAATAAACATTAGATAAACGCAATTTGCATTTTACCTGGAGTTAATACTGTCAGCTTTGCCGTTTTTGAATTGAGAGTAAAATTTGGAATGTCTTCAACGTGTTTCGTTTCGACATTTAATGATGAACTGTAGAAATTTTTATTAAATTTCAGAACGCTTTCCGTTGGTTGAGATGTTACTTTAATAACAACTTTTGTTTCAACACTAGATATGTCATTGGCTGCAGTAACAATGGTGTCAAATGTTGCATCAATTAATGCATCGGCTGCCGCTTTACATTTGACTGAAAAGGAGGTTTGATCATAACTGCAATCCAAATTATCAGCATCTTCACATGTTGCTGTAATACTTCCAGCATCTTCTGCATTTATCAATTTCAAATCTTCCAATGTAATTGATTTATCCTCATTGTACGAACCAATGTAAATTGATTTTTCAAAGTGTTTCTTGACAATATCTAATTGCAAATGAGTACGTGCTTTTTCACTACCGTCAGTTGCTTCAACTTCCAAAACTATGGAATCTTCTTTCAGCACGGCTTCGCATTGTACATACTTTAGTGTTATGGTCGGTTCGGTATTTAATAATGTGAAACATTTCGAATACACTGAAATAAATAATTCGATTAATAATACGCCATAAATAATTATAATTTCTAAATTTACCTGGAGTTATTACTTTCACGATTGCCAACTTTGAATTGAGAGTAAAATCTGGAATGGCATTAACGACGTTCGTTTCAACATTTAATGATGAACTATAGAAGTTTTTGTTAAATTTCAGAACGCTTTCGGTTGGTTGAGATGTTACTTTAATAACAACTTTCGTATCAACACTAGATATGCCATTGGCTGCAGTAACAATGGTGTCAAATGTTGCATCAATTAATGCATCGGCTGCCGCTTTACATTTGACTGAAAAGGAAGTTTTATCATAATTGCAATCCAATTTATCAGCATCTTCGCATGTTGCTGTAATACTTTCAGCATTTTCTGCATTTATCAATTTCAAATCTTCCAATGAAATTGATTTATCCTCATTGTACGAACCAATGTAGATGGGTTTTTCAAAGTATTTCTTCACAATATCTAATTGCAAATGAGAGCGTGCTTTTTCATCTCCGTCAGTTGCTTCAACTTCCAAAACTATGGAATCTTCTTTCACCACGGCTTCGCATTGCACGTACGTTAGTGTTATGGTCGGTTTGGTATTTGATAATGAGAAACATTTCGAATACTCTGAAATAAATAATTCGATTAATAATACGCCATAAATAACTATAATTTCTAAATTTACCTGGAGTTATTACTTTCATGGTTGCCAACTCTGAATTGAGAGTAAAATCTGGAATGGCATTAACGACGTTCGTTTCAACATTTAATGATGAACTGTAGAAATTTTTATTAAATTTCAGAACGCTTTCCGTTGGTTGAGATGTTACTTTAATAACAACTTTTGTATCAACACTAGATATGCCATTGGCTGCAGTAACAATGGTGTCAAATGTTGCATCAATTAATGCTTCGGCTGCCGCTTTACATTTGACTGAAAAGGAGGTTTGATCATAACTGCAATCCAATTTATCAGCATCTTTGCATGTTGCTGTAATACTGTCAGCATTTTCTGCATTTATCAATTTCAAATCTTCCAATGAAATTGATTTATCCTCCTCATTGTTCGAACCAATGTAAATTGATTTTTCAAAGTGTTTCTTAATAATCTTTAACGCGACTACCGTATTTGCATCATTACCATTTTCAGTTGCCTTTAATTTCAGAGTAACTTCTGTAGTCTTTAATAAATTTGAACACTCATCATCAGTACGTTTCAACTCGTATTTTCCATCGTTTCTTTCCACTATAAAACATTTCCCATATTCTGAAACATGTATAACATTAAACGTTCGACGACACTCTTAAAGTTTACCAAATTACCTGCGTCATCCACTGAAATCGTAACAGTTTCTGAACTAATTCCAATCTGGCCTTTTGTAGTAAGTTCTTTCGTTTCTGCATTAAAATCGTATTCATACAAGGGTGCAGAAAATTCTAGTGTTGTTTCCTTAGTATCCTTAACGAGTAATTTAATGGCAGTGGTAAATTTACTACCAGCTTCTGTTTCAGCATTTAAAAGAATTGTTACAATTGGTTCAGTCAAAGATACATCTTCGAGAGTACATTCTACACTTGGCGATTCAGTGTTTGGTATCTCACATTTCAGTTTATCGTCCAATGGTGGTGACGATTTACTTGTAAATTCAATTCCTTGCTTTTTGTAATTAATCAATTCTACAGATAATTTCTGCTTCTTATCACTTTCATATACGGCACTGTAAACTGGAAATTTGAATTGTGTTTTTTTAATTGTTAAATGCAATTTAGTTTTTGCAATTTCCTCGTCGCCCTTGTTTTTGGCAATGATATCTATGATTTCTGTGTCATCATTGTCCTTAGTTACCAATTTATTACACGTTTCGTAAGCCAGAGTAACCATCCCCTTATCAATAGATGGTTTAAGACAATCACTATAAACTATAATACATGCGTAATTAGAACTAATTATTAAATCTATATAACGTGTGCTATACCTGCAGGCACTTCAATTTTTACTTCATCGACGTTAATTTTAAACTCGGGAATAGTTAAATCAATATTTGTTTCAATGTTTAAGTCGGCAACATAATTGTCAGAAGTAAACTTGATTAAATCAACTGAAATGTGTAGTTTAGTTGTAGCAGTTACCTCATTCTTTTCAACATATAATTCAGCCTCAATGATGGATTCCTGAATGTTTGTGTTAAGTATAGAGCATGTTATTGCATCCTTGTTTTCAGGATCAAAGGTACATGTTATTTCTGCTGGTTTGGATGTCTCAACTTTGGCTTCATCCACATAGTTTTGTACTTTAATACCATCAAGACTTAAGACTTTCGTTGCTTTATTATAAGTCCCCATGTACAGTGATTGCTCAAATTCCATTTTTACAATATTAATGGATAATACTGTTGTGGAGAGAACAGTGTTATCAGATTTGGCCAATAGTTTTAATAATATCTGTGTTTGATCTTTCAAATCTTCGCATTGTTTTGTCGTATCTCTTTTGATTTCGACTTTGCCATCTTCTTTAACAGTACTGAAGCATTCCGAGTGAGCTAGATATGAATTAAATATTATCATAAACCAAATTATTTTTCATCATTTTACCTCCATTAAATTCCACTTCAAGTGTATCATCTAGATTTATTGTTTTTTCCGCTGGAACTGCTGTCAACGTGTTATCATGAAGATTAAGTTGGTATTCATAAAGTGGTTCTTCAAAAGCAAATTCCTTTGGTTCTGCACCTCCTTCTAATTTAACGAGTTTAAAATATTAATAAACAATTATCAAAGTACAGATAATTTACTATTTTACCTGAATATACAGTGGCTATAAACAGCGACACAAAAACAATGACACCGCGAATATCCATCGTGTTTCGCGTGTGAAAATTCATTAACCGTAACAAGAATGAAACGCATCTATTATTTATTTTATATCGTGCTTGTTATCCATTACCAGCAAGATATATTGATAACGTTATCAGCGTTTATATTAAATATATCGACAATCATAGATTATCCGTATGTTATGATTAATAGCACTTGGAAGAATTGCTCATCATAATGATTCCATCATGAGCATGCTAAAATTGTACATTTTTACGCCGCTTGTGCAATTTTACCAGCAGTGAATGCAAACAAATAGCATTAATTGATTAATGCTATCTGCGTATTATCGGGAATACTCCTACGTGATAATAATCATAGATAGTTTTGCTTTCTGCGAAAGAAATTCCTTTATTACACTCGACATTTATTATCTACAATTCATGAATCGAAATACAAAAAACTTTAATCGGGATTCATATTGATTTATTGAAATCATCATCATCCTCGAAGATGCCCTCGAGTACCTCGTTATTGAACGAAACAACTTTGGACCCATCGATTTCGGAAGGGTGTAAAATCTCCACTTCGTTGAGGGTATCATCATGTTCGGAAGTCTTCATCTCGAGGAGAGAATCCGAGACCCCTTTGCTTTTGCGTTCGTCCTTTTTCCTAAAATATTACGCACTCGTTCTAACTCATCATAAGATATAAAGAAAAATTAAACTAACGATAGTTTGTCCTTTTTTCGTTTACCCTGCGGTAATACATATTCAGTCGACGATTTTTTAGACATTTTCAAAATCGATGGATACACGATATTATTATTATTTGTTGATGTATTCCCCCTGGGTGGCGTGTTTCGATTGATTATTGTGTAAGAGCTTGGAAGGTATGATAGTTTTGCCGCAGCCGTATTGGATTCATATAAACTACTTTGTCGTACAATTGACGCGAATTCAGATTTAGCCGTGTTGTCCACAATTTCATCGATAATTATTTGATTGTGTTGGCCTGTGATTGATTCACGTGGCGCATTATCATGCAGACGGAGTTTACTGTCTGTCGCCCTTATGTTGGAGGCTTCCACTGCTTGAGGAATGGGAATATCCATCTCCTCAGGAACACTGGGGATTATTTCAAAATCAGCGTATTGATTTTCTTCCACATTAGGTATATCTTCCTCCTTCACATTAGGTGTGTCTTCTTTCTTTACAACAGATATGTCTTCTTCCTTTACAATAGATGTGTCTTCTTCCTTTACATCAGGTATGATTTCTTCCTCAAAGTTAAAGTTGGAGCTTTCCGCTACGTCAGGAATAGGATTATCCACCTGCTGCGAGGTGAGACTGGGGACGATTTCAAAAACAGGGTATTGAATTTCCTCCACGCTGGGTATGTGCTCTGGCTCCACTTCAGAAACACGTTTGGGTGAAATTACCGGAGAAACCCGCCTTCTCAATTCAAAAGTGGTGGATGTTCGTCGACGAGAATTAAGCACTGACGAATTTGTCATTTCAACTAGATCGTTTCTAGCAAAGAATTACAGAGGTAAATAAATTTCAAATGGTAGAGTACACCACTTACCGAATATATAAACACCAAAGAATGTATGCGACTATCAGAAATGCTATGAGGCCAAATGCCATTCCCCCGTGGTGAATGTACCGGACGGGGACGGGGGCATGTTGCTATTCTTGCAACATAATCACCGTCAATTGCGCACCGTCAAAGACAGAGACAAATGTCAAAAAAGACGTTTAATTAGACGCTATTAAACATTAATCATTTACGTATTCTATTATTTCTCTTCGTTCTCTTCGTTCTCTTCTGCAGGTTTCTCCTCGGATGTACTTTCAGGGACTTCCGGTGCATCGACATCACTTGTACGTTGCTTTTCTTCCGGTTCGGTGGTGATTGTGAAATCCGAAGTGTTTGTACTAATATCTGTCATTCGCTTCAATTTGCTTATATCGCTAAACATTTTTATATACGATTGTCACACAGCGTATCGTAAAATTACTATGAGTTAAGTACCTTTCAAGTAGTTGTTCTTCAGCAGCGTTTCTTCGTTTCTTCTCATTAAGACCGGATTCTTTACTCATAGCTAATTTTTATTGCATATATTAAACATAAATATAATTATTTTGACAGGATAACCATAGTGAACCACAGCAAAACATTAGTTTTCTGAATCCATAGTGATATCAGTTGAATTGCTAATATTATTGAAAATATTTATGTTGTTACGTAAAGACACACGTGGTGCATGATTAAGCATGCTAGCCCATTGTCCATCACATAATGTATTGAAATTCATATCAACCAAATGGGCACCACCTAAATTACCAGGTCCTCGACATGTTGGTTGTGAATCCCAAATGTTGTGACGATTTTCGTTTATCCATCTAGAAATTTCCATCTAGAACATGTTAAAACTCTATTTTTTGAAGAAACAAACTTACAATGCCAAATACAGAATGCTACAATCACAATGCCATGGATTTTTGGTTAATTTAATGGACTTTAAATGTGTCAATTCGTCAAATAACTTGGCAGGAAGAAACTGGAATTTGTTGCTGTCTAAATGTCTAAAATTATTCGCACGTTTACAAGTTATTTAATTAATTATTGAGAAATGTATTACAATTTTTGAAGTGCTGGAGTGTATGTGAAAACCAATGGATGTAAACTTTTAAGTAAATTGTTATTGAATAATAATGAAGTTAAATTGTTCAATCCACGCAGTGATTTCTCTTCTAATTCTTCGAGATTATTCGAATAAAACAATAGTTTTTCTAAGGCACTCGTCCCAAGAAAAATATCTTCAGGTAGCTGTGCGATGAAATTCTGCTCCAGATGCAATTCGATTAGATTGTTCAAGTTGACAAAATCGAGTGGATGAAGCTGATAAACAAACGCAGTTTAGTTTAGTAAATCGCGTAATTTTTAGCTGATGATGTCACATACTTGTGTTAATTGATTAGCACTGAGATTCAAAAGCTTTAAACGTTTCAAATTAATGAATAAGAGGCGTGATAACGTTTGTAATTTGTTTTTGCGCAATGTAAGCATCTCGAGTTCGTGTAAATTATCAAAGATTCCTGTCGATAATTCGACGAGTGTATTGTCTGCGATTTTGAGCATTTTTAAGCTGTCCAAGTCTCGGAAAAGAGCTTTGGGCAATGTTCGAAGCCGATTTTCAGATAGATCAAGATCCTCAACGCTCCGTAATTCCCAGAAAACATTCGATGGCAGGATTTCTAAATAATTTCCAGATAGATGAATTACGATTAGATGTAAACACCCACTGAAAAATGCACTTGGCAGATTCTGTAAATGATTGTAGGATAAATCAATGCTCAATAAGTTTCGTAATTTTTGCAACGTATTATTTGCAAACTCCTCGATATTATTCTTATGCAATTTCCTGCGAAATAACATATGATTTTATTTATACCACATGGACGCATTGCGATGCATTACGTACAGATAGAGTAGATTATCCAAATTGTCGAAAATGTTTTCGGGCAGGTAATCTATGTCGTTATCGAAAAGATCAATTTCACTCAAATGCGGCAGTATGTGAAACGCCTTTTTGTTTAGTGTACTTAAACGGTTTATTCCCATATCGCTATAACAAAATTACCTAGCTATTCAAGTAGATTAAACAATTTCATTGCAATATAAAGTTAGAGGACTTTGAGCATTATCAAGTTTACAATTAATTAGGGGAAGAACAATAATTGTTTATGACGGATAATAATCATATCCAAAACTAATTATTAAGTAAGAATTATTATAGCTTTATGATAAGAAAAGATGATGTCAATTGAGTATTGTGAAATGTATGAAAATAATGATGACATTGACGTGTTTCTATAAAAATAGATAATCGCCAAGTATTTTTGATAAGCATAATACCATCTTACGTAGCAAATGTGCGTTGAGAACTAATTAGTCATCAATTAGAATGAGAAGGTTGACGAATCAAGAGGATAAAAGTGGACCATTTATCTATTTGGCGAATTATTCATTTAGCAAATAAAAAATCAAAAATATATTTTAATAGTAGGTACTTAAGTGATAATTTTTTTGATAAATTTTGACACCAAATGCGACTAAGTAAGAAACTGAGTTTCACATAGAAAAATTACTTGGAAAATATTGTTTCAGTAAATTGTGTCTAAAATTGAGGTAATTACCATTATTATTTTAATAAGCCCGTCTAATTAATCAAGCAAATTATGATGATCGCATAAGTTTGAAATTTAAACCTGACTTAAGTATTTATCAATTGAGATAATTAATACTCACATTGTACGTATATCATGTGGAACAATTTGTGTTGAGGGCAAGTACAATAAATGTGAATTCCAACAGCTTAAACTTTTCGTCTCTGGACGACATTTACACGGGCCTTTTACACAATCGAACCATCGCTCGTTATGATCGGCAATCACCCACACTTGTAAAAATTGTTCATTACTCAAATTAATTAGATTTTAATAAGTAATTAAGTAGTTACTAACCGGGTTGTTCCAGACTTCTAACGCGCCGCTCCAATTTTAGAAAATGTTGATTAAGTTCATCTACCTCACATTGCGTATCGTTATTATTGACATTTATAATTTGCGAATGGCAAACGGTAATAATACTTATAAAAATACTATAATAAAACTTTAGATGAATTTTGCACATGGCTGGCGTTGGCAAATTGTTGAAACGTTCTGTGTGAATATGAGAAGGATTTTTATGCTTAGTCTGATGCAATTTAGTTCATTAGATTCAATTAGTTTCGAAAGGAAATTAGATTTATCCACTTGTTCCAACTAATTGACGGTAGTATGCATCGCTAATTATTTAGAAGGTTTTTCTACACGCAAATAAATATTGTTTTCAGATATTTTATTAAAATTTCAATTACATACGTTCAACGATCAAAATTAACAATTAATTTAAGCTGACTTATCTAATCTAATTGAAATATTATTCACTCCAAAGTGAATTGTAATAGAATAAACGTAAAATTCAAAATTGCACTTGACATTGCAAACAGTAATCGATTTCGCAACAGAAACAAATTCCATCCAGAAAATTTCCATTTCAAGTTGGCAATTTGCATGCTAAACATTTTCACCTGTTGCAGATCATCAGTCAACAATTGCTTATCGTCTGCGCTTAAAATATATTCATTATACACTGAATTAAGCGCATTTTGTAATTGGAGATTCTGAAATGGAAAATTAGTCGATTAAATGCAATGAGAACTAGAATTGAATTGAATGCATTCCAACGCACTTGATTAATGATGCTCTGTGAAGATGTACACAACATGAAACAATTTGCCAAATTACATACAACAGGCGTAAAATAGATGAACAAATATTGCGCATTAAATGGAATATATCCAAGGATAATCATTATAACAAGTAGAACGCTCACTTGAAAACTGAATATCACCTTCATGAATCCGTCAAAGAACATGGCGAAAATCGTTGGCCCAAAGTAATATTCAATTTCTTTCGCTACATTCACAAGATCAAAATGTATATTTCGTATGTGTTTCGCCAATTTAACCGCATTGCTTTTACGCTCCAGTAAAACATTTTGTAACAATTTCAAACGGTGACGTATGATATTCAAAAATGCGAGAATATTATGAACGAGTGGAACGAAAGAGACGTCTTTGTTGATATCTGCAGTGAAGAAACTTAATTTTTGAAACATTACAGTCTCAGTGTTTGAGCGTTTCATTAGCACTCGAACAATTGCAATTAGTAAGAAAATTACGCCGATTGCGATAACGTTGACGAGACATTTGAGCAGCGTAAGCCATTTGAATTTTTTGTATTCCAATCTATCGTGGGATTCAATCAATAATATTTGTTCATCGATGTGTACAAATTGATTCACGATGCGTACGTAACTATTGCGTCTTATTATTGCATTAATACACACGATAATTGTCGCAATTAAACCGGGTAAAATCGCAATAACAACCTGTATTTTTACAATAGTTCTTTCGTCTTTCATATTCATCGATCCCCAAATGAAATGTATCATCTTAATCACGCTCAACACTGTCCAAACCTTAAGAAATCCGATTAGAAATCTAGAATTTTCCATTGCAGATGCATTATTTATTCTGACACATAAAGAAATGAATAATTGATTGAGGAAAATTAATGGTTTTATGCTTTCAACAAATGTTAACTTGTTCATTGTTAGGCTAAGTTGTGCATTCGTTATTATTATCGAATGCTACCCTTAACTAAAGTAATCTTATGATCGGGAATTGCGCAATTAGGATAATGAATATACAGCTCATTAATTGAACGTGTAGGACAATTAATCAGACAAATGCATAAGTAATTAATTGACTAATAAAAAAATAATTAACAATAAGTGAATGTTTGTAGTGTTGTCAGCATTTTTAGTCGTCAATAAAATGTGTTGTTAGTACAAAGGGAAATTCAATGATGTATTTATTAATTATTAAATTAATTAATGGTTTTTTCACAAATAACAAGTGTGCAGTAATTTATGCAGCAGTGAAATGTGCATTAATTGTTATCCCATGGATTTGCTATTATAGATTAATACTGATTGTCAACTTTACACCATCAATCGTAATTAATCTGACATCGCAGGTGAACGTAACAATGTTCTCCATTTACTCTGCGTTCATGATAATAATATCAATGACGAATGGGAAGAGATATAAGAATTTAGTCAAGAGCCTGAAACAAGTTGAACAAGCTGTGGGAAAACAAAGTGGAAATCATAAACAATTACGTGTACACGTGTATTCCTGGACGGCGTGTTACATTACACAATTAATATTTGTAACGACTGATTGTCTGCTGCGTGCGGAAAGCATAGCAACACCTTTTGAAATGTACATTATCTATGAGGTTTGCATCAGTACGTGTTGGATAATGCTAGTAAACTATAACATATTTGTTTACTCGATTGAAATATTTATCAAGCACTTAAATGCGAAATTATACGATTGTCAAACGCATATCAAACGATGGAAATCCTTGCGCACATTGTGTGATTTACACATGAAAACATGCAGAATTGTAATGCACGTCAATGAAGTGTTCGGTCTCGTTTTGCTCGGCACGATCGCATTGTTCTTCTCACAACTTCTAGCCAGTTGTTGTTCAACAATATTTGCATTTCAATACTTGAAGAGCCAACAAGATTTCTACGTTCTGGTTGTGTTATCGGTTGCATACATCTTGCCATTTTTAATCATATTAATTGCGACTTGCTACCGATGTGAAAACGCCATAGTTTCCTATGTAAATTCAGGTAAATTATTACACACAATTGAAATTGTACACAGTCACAATAATTATCAAGAGATGAATGCACAAATTCGTGTATTTTCAATGCAAATTCTGAGTAAACGTGAATTATTTACAGCTGGTGATTTTTTCCGAATTGATTACACACTTTTGTATTCAATTACATGTACACTTACAGCGTATTGCATTATTCTCTTACAATTTTCTAGCAATGAGATGAGTAGGTCTAACTATAAATAATCATCTGTTGACGTGAAAATTGAAAGAACACGACAGAGTAAGTAACAATTACACTTAGGATGTTAAAAGACAAGTTATTGTTTAAAGGTACGTTTAAAATGTTGAAAGGGAATATTGATTTGAAATTATTCAGAAGCATGATGATCATTCCAATTTCATATTTTGTTTGTGTGTCTTGACGAATGTAGATTTTCTCCAGGTTCACTTGTAGACTGTTAATCTACAATAATAAATAGGTAATACTGTTGGGTGAGGATAAACTTTTACCTCGTAGAATATCTGTTGAGCTTTAAAAACAATTATCCAAATATAAAATATATTTTGTATGGCATCAATCAAATCTGCGAAAATTTTATTTTCCAGTGGGTGATAGTCATCAAAGAAATATATCAGGATTGATGTTGCTTCATTGATATTATCAACTGCTGCAACTATTGCAGTGATAAATGCTATTAAAATTACGATATGAAAATATGCATTTATATCTTTTGCAGTCTCCAATAAACTGTAAACGGTCTGATTCAATTTAATTATCACTTTTCTCGTAGTATTCGTTGGACTTGGATTTCTTCTGCTACTAAGGTTTTTCACTTGCGTATTTAGTGCATGAAAATATTCCTTCAGGATTTGAATACATACAATGAAATGCATTACTATAGGAAACGATACGAAAATGTGAATGGACTCTGTTGATCTGTAAAATATTAAAAACTCTATCACTGAAACCCAATTATCATCGATTTTAAGACAAAAGTAGCATTTAAGCACTGTTAATGTTATCTGTGGAATTGACCATAAATATATTTTATAGTCGGTGCTGGCACATTCTGAACATGCATCCAAAGAACTTAATTTCCGTAGCATGTTATTATGTAAATCCAACTTTCCATACGAATTAATGAAATAATAAAATAATGCAACGAATTGGAGTATCCATCGCATCATAAATGTATTTGCAGCTAATGTATAACCGTCAACAATTATTGCATATATGATAAGAAAGTGCGTTTTGTAAATGTATAAATAAACTATTAACATCAATATTCCAAATAATTGACGAAAGAATGATTTGTGCAACAAAATTCTTCCTTTGCTTGAAATACTCATGAAGACTGGAAGAACCAAATAGAATTGGTTTAATATTAATATTGGCTTAAGAACTTTATGGGACGACATAATGTACTATACTAGCTCTTTAGTTAGATATTTCACAACTACTTTACTAATTATTAAAACGTTTAAAACTAATTGGTTTTCCTGCTTGTTATGTTGTATTAAAGTGTTGAGTAAGGAATGCTATGACGCTTATCAAAACCTGCAAACTGAAAAAACCATGTCATATTGTTATTATTATATTTTTATTCTTTAGCAATATGAGCCCCTGCAAAATAAGGCTAAGATTCATTTTTTACGAATTTCTTAAAAGATTGCAGTTTGCGGTGGTATACAGCACTCTGAACATGTTACTTTCCGGCCGTACTATGCAACCAGCAGAACCGTAGTAAATGCATAACCTCAGTGAGTTAGTGCAGTGAAGTAGAGTTAACGCGGTGTTTAGCAAAGTGTTTATTAGTGTTAATGTACTAATAATATAATTATGAGTATAATAATTGCGCGTAAAACGAATTCTTTAAACTAAAGTGAGTGTGGTTTCAGATTCTAATCGCAGTTCAGTGGCACGATCCAGGTCAAATAGTCCGGATTCTACACAATCTGATCTTGTTGTTGGAGGGTCAGTGAGATCTGGTTCTCCATCCCATTCACGTTCAAGAAGTAGATCCGGCTCTGGTAGTCGTGGATCCAATAGGTCAAGATCCAACAGTGTGGAAAGTGGTAAATCAAACAGATCTCATGAATCAGTTCACTCAGTAAGAAGTCATCATTCAAACAGAAGTGGGTCTAAAACCCCATCACAAAAAAGTAGAAGCAGGAGCAGAAGTAGAAGTGGTAGTCGCAGTAGCAGGTATGCTATCTAGTCTAACACACCAATTAATTATTCAAGTGTGATATTTAAGATCAAGATCAGGAAGTGCAAACTCTCAAAGGTCTCATGGTTCAAATGTAAGTAGAGGTTCAAATAGATCAGCTGACAGAAGTGGCAGCAGATCACGCTCAGGAAGCAGATCCAATGGATCCAGGTCTGGCAGTGCAGGAAGTGTAAAATCAAATAGGTCTAGATCTAGAAGTGTTCAGAGTAGAAGAAGTAGATCTAAAACGCCATCACATAAAAGCAGGAGCAGGAGTAGATCAAAGTCAGGTTCAGTTAGGAGTCATTCACGTTCAGTTACACCAACTGGTGGTTCACCCAAAGCTGGACCTCGAGTTGAAGATGGTTCTGACAATGATAAAGATGCAGATGCAGCTGATTTGTTTGGTGATGCTGATGATATCAGCAGTGATGAAGATAAGGGAAAGGAGCACAAATCAGAGGAGAGAAAAAGTGATGAAGAAGTTACAGAGCCTAATGAACAGGATGATAACAGAGATAGAATGTCAGAAGATGAACATGAAAATCATGAGGTTAGTATTAAATAAATATGCATGTTTATCACATTAATTTAAACAATTCTGTGCTTTTAAGACTGAAGATAAGGAGGCTGATGTTGAAATGATACCAGAAACAAGAATTGATGTAAACATCCCAAAAATTAGTTGTGATTTGGGCAAGGAAATTCACTTTGTCAAACTGCCTAATTTTCTCTCAGTGGAAACAAGACCATTTGATTCTGAAACGTATGAAGATGAAATTGATGAAGAAGAAACATTGGATGAGGAGGGTAGAGCTCGTTTAAAACTTAAAGTTGAAAATACAATTCGTTGGAGAGATGAAGTCAACAAAGAGGGTGATATGGAGAAACATTCAAACGCACGCTTAGTACGTTGGTCTGATGGTTCGTTAAGTCTTCACTTGGGTTCTGAAATATTTGATGTGTATAGACAGCCACTGCAGGTTTGTTATCACCATGTTAAACCTAATTATATTCCATCAACTTTTGTTATTTCAGGGTGACCATAATCATTTGTTTATCCGTCAAGGAACTGGTCTGCAAGGACAAGCAGTATTTCGTACCAAACTTAGTTTTAGGCCTCATTCTACTGAGAGTTTCACTCACAGGAAAATGACGTTGTCTTTAGCTGATCGATCGCAGAAGACGTCAGGCATTAAAATTCTCTCTCAAGTTGGTGTTAACCCGGATCAAGATCGTAAAACATTGTTGAAGGTATGATAGGTTTTGTTATGCTTTAACATGATTAACTAATGTGCTTTTAATGACTATAGAAAGAAGAAGAGAAATTACGACAGGCTGTGCGACAGACTAAACCACGTAAGAGGGCTGATACTGCCCGCTTGCATGTTGGTCAAGCTTATCGCGAAGAAGAAGGCAGCGAAGATGAGGGAGCAATTTCATTGAATGCTATTAAGAATAAGTACAAATCTGGCTCGCAGTTCCCTAATAAGGGCGGTGCTATTTACTCTTCTGACGAAGAAGGCTCCGACTTTGAGGCGCGTCGTATGAAGAAACAAGATAAGCCCAAAGCGCTGAAAGACTTTGAATCCAGTGAAAGCGATTAGAATCGCGTATTGAAAAATGATATATACATAAATTTTAGAATAACGAAAAATGTTGATTTATACACATCTTGCAACAGTGGAGCTATTTACATCTATTTGAATATAATTGTAAGTACTAATCTAGAGCATCTAATCTATGGTCGCCAATTCCATGGTATACACACAACACCATCGGAAAGAACAGAGTAATATGTGGCTACATTGAGATGTATGCCATTCATATGGCTGGTTAATTGCTGACGAAACTGCAATAAGTTCTCGCAACAAGTGATCATCATTTCGGGTGTCACATTATCGTCTTTACGCATAACAGCTAGTTGCAACTCTTGAAGACATTCCTCTTGCAGTGATTTCTCAACATGTTTATCCTTATCGTACTGCCGCATGTGATTGCGCGCTGTTTGGATATTATCAGTAAGGAAACTCACAAGCAAGAAGCCGGGACATGAAGCAGGCACAATGAATTGACCAGTTGGTGATACCATTAGAGGTCCAGCCTCCCTAAAACCGGGGATAATTCTATGATTAGAATTTAACAATGGTCGGTTAAACTTACGTTTCAACCACAATTTCAAATTCTGCTAGACTTTGTGGCCAAGACTTTGGGTACTTCCTATAAGTTAGGTAATCACTTAATGATGTGGTAATCTGTTGAAGGTGTCTTTCGTATTCACCAGCGAGAATTTTAGGCATAAACTTGCGACGCATTACTTTAATGTTTCGCAGAACTTGTGAGACTGCCTTTTCAAATGCTGGGATGCGGTCCAGATGCTCATTGTATTTCTTTATATTCTTAATCAACTGGAGGAACAGTATGAATTAAACATTTAAATATGGATATGTAAAAATCTACTCACATCTAACCAGTTGTGCCTAACTTCACCACTGTTTAGCATTATATGGCCATCCAGGCTGACCCCAGTAAATGGTGCAAAGACCAGGGTGTGCCCTTTCAATACACTCATGCTTTCTGGATGCTCCTGTGCCAAGCTATTTAAACTGAGGAGACATCCTTTGAAGTGCTGAATATTCCATCCACAATCCCATTTGATATCATGTAAGTCCCAAGTTTCAATGAGCTGTTTGCACAACAAATCAATGTCTAGTCTCATTGGTAAGGTTGCTTTTGTTCTTTCCAAAGCTTCCTTGTAGTTGTTTTCTATCCATTTAGATAGCCGTTGATTTTCTTGTGCTTCTCTAATCTTTCTTTTCACAGCCAAAGGACCAAATATGACATCATTTGGATCCACATTAGTAAAGTCAATATCATTTGTTCTCATTCTCTGCTGATGAGAATTTGTTTTTTCAATTTTAGGAATTTTATCCACAAATTCAGTGCTAAGATTACATGATCTTAGCACTTTAAGGACCAGTGATCTTAGATCTCTTTCTATCAGTGTTAATTTGACTATTTTAAAGCTACCCTTTGGCTGCTTTTCATTTTTGTTTTCTCTTATATAGAACATTATATTACATGGTTGTGCCAACCTTGTTTTCTGGAGCATCTCAATGTAAGAGCTTAATTGTTTTAAAGAGTTCTCATTTGTTCTCTGAAATTAAGCAGTAGCTAGCAAACACAATCTTAATGATATGTGATAAAAACTTACACGTTCTGTTGGATATTGGCCAAATAGATCTGGATGAACTGCAAAGTAAAATGGTCTTAAAGCTGTTGCCACTTCAGTTGAAGTTAAAAACTTTATACTACTGAGATGCAGAAATCGAACAAAAATATTCCTGTAAGAATACACATTAATTAATGCTTATGAATACTCTAACACTAATTACCTCATTACGCCGTTTTAGCATTATCTTTAGTCGTCATATGCACCTCATTTCTCTAGGTGAGTCTAATAAAGGCCAAGGTTTTATTTACATACATTGTGAAGCATTTAAATGAGAAGATCATTGAAAACAGCTAACCTAAAATTATGTAAGTTGAATTTAGATTTGAAGTTTGCATTTCATTTTAACTTGGCTTTGCTTTATGTTATAGATATGCTGGTTTTAGAAGTAAGCAATGTGACCAAACAATAATTGAAATCAACTGAAGGATAATTCTAATGCAAAAGTATGCATTAAATAACAGTGATATCCAAAGGTAATGGGCAATCTACCAGAATTTCAAGTGAGTAATTAACTATTAATTATGTTACATTTATCTAATATGAATCTCAATGGAATCAAGATAAATTCCACTTGGAATCTAATTAGCATGTTGAATGAATTTTATTTAAATATTTTGTATCTTCAATTCATTAAGGTTTGCAAAACGAATTCGGTTCTTCCATTATGACACTATCTAAGACTACATATAATACAATTTAAATAATTTTCATTCTAAACAATCATGTTTACATTTAATGCAATTTAATGGTTTTGGGGTAATATTTCTTTTATTGCGGTTAATATTTGATAACACACCTATGCTTGTGAGTTTTCCTATAGGAAATCATGTGGCAGCACATATTAACGAGGGCGCTAGCGGCGCCGTGTGATGAACAGGTCTTAATCTCAATGCGACATCAGTTGTATTTGTCCATGGTATGTTAATGTTTGCTTCTTTTCAGTTTTGATTAAGCGTGCTGCTGGATAGTTTTGGTTTTTATGGGTATATAAATTGCAGTACAACGACTAATAATATTCAACGTTAAAAAAGAAATGGCTTATTCTAATATGAAGCTTAGTGAGAATTTGGTAAGTAGTTCTATGTAGTGATATGTAGGAATGCACAACCGTGATTTAAGAATTGTATTCACTTGTAGTTTATTTAGTTGAATATTATCAATGAGCTTTTATTTTATTACAGAATTCCATAAGTGTGAACGTATTTTTATGCTGTTGGTTTGGTTCTTGCTATTACAATCTATTTGGAGATTTAGATCTTCTGATGGGTTTACGTTTACCGAGAGGGATTTCTACAAGATGTAGTCAGGATCTTAGTGGTATTGCATTAAACATGAAGTGTACATGATTCATCACTAAATCAGGTAGGAATAATTTGTATTATAAGCATGGCTTAATATTTAGGTCAAGAATTAAAACAATTGTCTATTTTTATTCAACTACAATAGTTAATGATTTATTAACAACTTCAACATATTCTTTCAGATATTTGCTGATAGCTCCCATTCCATACATGGGTGTAGAATAAGATAGTAATACTTATCAGTGAGTACATAGTTTTGTATGCTGGTTTTAAAAAAGTATGATATGTGACCAAACAATAATTGAAATCGGCTGAAGGACAATTCTACTGTAAAAGTATGCATTAAATAACATTGATGTGCAAAGGTAATGGGCAATCTACAAGAATTTCAAGTGAGTAATTAACAATTAATCATGTTACATTTATCTAATATGAATCTCAATGGAATCAAGATAAATTACACTTGGAATCTAGTTAGCATGTTGAATGAATTTTATTTAAATATTATTTATCTTCAATTCATTAAGGTTTGCAAAACGAATTCGGTTCTTTCATTAGGCTAAGACTACATATAATATATTTTAAATAATTTTCATTCTGAACAATCATGTTTACATTTAATGCAATTTAATGGTTTTGGGGTAACATTTCTTTTATTGCGGTTAATATTTCATAACACACCTATGCTTGTGAGTTTTCCTATGGGAAATGATGTGGCAGCACATATTAACGAGGGCGCTAGCAGCGCCGTGTGATGAACAGGTCTTAATCTCAATGCGACATCAGTTGTATTTGTCCATGGTATGTTATATTTACTTTTTAATGTTTGCTTCTTTTCAGTTTTGATTAAGAGTGCCGCTGGATAGTTTTGGTTTTGATGGGTATATAAATTGCAGTACAACGACAAATAATATTCAACGTTAAAAAAGAAATGGATTATTCTAATATGAAGCTTAGTGAGAATTTGGTAAGTAGTTCTATGTAGTGATATATTTAAGAATTGTATTCACTTGCAGTTTATTTAGTTGTATATTATCAATGAGTTTGTATTTTATTACAGAATTCCATAAGTGTGAACTAATTTTCATGCTGTTGGTTTGCTTCTTGCTATTATAATCTGTTTGGAGATTTGGATCTTCTGATGGGTTTATGATTACCGAGAGGGATTTTGACAAGATGTAGTCGGGGTCTTAATGGTATCACATTAAACATGAAGTGTACATGATCCATCACTAAATTAGGTAAGCATGGCTTAATATTTAGGTCAAGAGTTATAACAGTTGTCTATTTTTATTCAACTAACTTATTTTTTCAGGTATTTGTTGATATCTCCCATTCCATACATGGCTGTAGGATGAGGTAGTAATACTTATCAGTGAGTACACACTTTTTTAAGCCCTAAATCATAATTAGGACAATATTTTACCATTGCTATAGGTTTTAAATTGTGTGTAATTTCAATGTATGTATTTTTTAGTTTCATGATGGTAACTCATGTTCCAATTGAAGTAGCATCATGAAAATAGGTGAGCTGGCATTTCAACATTGATTCATAGTACGCAATTTCATTACATTAACCATTATGTTTTAAGCCATAGTAGTTACCTTCTTGTAACTACTATGGTTTATGCGTGTTAACAGTTTCAATGTATTTTTCGGTTATTGGCTGATAGCTTCCATGCCAGTTAAGGTAGTTAGATGAAAATTGGTGAGTACAAGTCCCTAATCATAATTGCAACTTAGTTATGCCCCGAGTGCTGAATGTCTTCTATATGTTTTCAGTCATATGATGACAACTCTTATTCCATTCCATGCAGCATTATGGAAATAGGTTAGTAGGCATTTAAATATGTTTTTAAAAAACACAGTTTCTATATAACCAATGGTTTTTACGATATATACTTTATTTTGATGTAATTTTTCAGTTAATCGGTGTTAGCTCCCACACCACTAATGGAGAAAGGATGAAAATAGGTGAGTACAAAGACATTTAAGTTATGAATCATAATGATTATTATTCCTCTTTTTATTATTAATAATTTATAATTTACAATAATTTATGATATATTAACAATTTAAATTTTTTTTAGTTGTTTGCTTTAGCATCCATGCCACTTCACTTGTGAACATAAGTGAGTGCCACACAATGCAAAAGGACAAAAATCAGTGAGTAGGTCAGAATAACAACTTAACTTTTCAGATCTACGTTTATCCTATTCCAGTGCGAGCTAATTATCTTCGTATTGGCAGGGATGAAGTGGGGTTACCTGTAAGTTCATTTATAAACGAGTGCATGTTGATAGTTAGGCCTGTTTTTAAATAAATTGTTTAAGTGTAGTGGTAGAATATAGTTATTGCCTAAAGCCAAGTCGCAGATAATCACTTTGATAAATGGTTTATTTAATGGCTATAATAGTTCGCAAATATCCCAATAGATGGCCAAAGTAGTTCCATAAACCACTACGAGATGGCGACAGTGGTCATGCAATACTGGTTGCCTTGTTAAATTTTCCTCATTAAATCTTTAATTTTTGTTTTTAAAATGCATCCAATACGGCTCAAATTTAGTATACGGATAGAGCTGGCCGCGCTGATTAAAATGAGGTATCACATGCCACCGTGGGACCTTTGGTTCACGAGATATAAAGGTTTAAAAATACCTCCTCGCATTTATGCAAATCTTGTCTAATGTCTTTTATATTTTTCGGCGCCAAAACCGAAATTACCTTTTTGCGTTTATGTGATCCTAATGCAAATCTGAATTTTAGGAATTATTTGATTGCTATTTTAGTGCAAATTTTTTAAAAAAATATATATATAATTCATAAACACAAAACGGTAAGTTGAATTTTGGCACCAAAAATGATAAAACACATGATTCCATTGAGATAGATAAATGTAATTTGTATTAGGATCACATAATCGCAAAAAGGTAATTTCTCTTTGGGCGGCGAAACTTATAAACGACATTTTTCCGTGTAAGAAAACAGATTTTGTAAAAGATTTGCATAAATGCGAGGAGGTATTTTTAAATCTTTATAACTCGTGAACCAGATGTCCTACGGTGGCATGGGATACCTTATTTTAATCAGCGCGGCCACCTCTATCCGTATACAAAATTTGAGCCGTATTGGATGCATTTTAAGAACAAAAATTTAAGATTTAATGAGGAAAATTTAACAAGGCAACCAGTATTGCATGACCACTGTCGCCATCTCGTAGTGGTTTATGGAACTAATTTGGCCATCTATTGGAATATTTGCGAACTATTATATCCATTAAATATATTAAATAAACCATTTATCACAGTGATTATCTGCGACTTGGCATTAGGCAATAACTATATTCTACCACTTCACTTAAACAATTTATTTAAAAACAGGCCTAAATATCAACATGCACTCGTTTATAAATGAACTTACAGGTAACTCCACTTCATCCCTGGCAATACGAAGATAATTAGCTCGCACTGGAATAGGATAAACGTAGATCTGAAAAGTTAAGTTGTTATTCTGACCTACTCACTGATTTTTGTCCTTTTGCATTGTGTGGCACTCACTTATGTTCACAAGTGAAGTGGCATGGATGCTAAAGCAAACAACTAAAAAAATTTAAATTGTTAATATATCATAAATTATTGTAAATTATAAATTATTAATAATAAAAAGAGGAATAATAATCATTATGATTCATAACTTAAATGTCTTTGTACTCACCTATTTTCATCCTTTCTCCATTAGTGGTGTGGGAGCTAACACCAATTAACTGAAAAATTACATCAAAATAAAGTATATATCGTAAAAACCATTGGTTATATAGAAACTGTGTTTTTTAAAAACATATTTAAATGCCTACTAACCTATTTCCATAATGCTGCATGGAATGGAATAAGAGTTGTCATCATACGACTGAAAACATATAGAAGACATACAGCAGTTGGGGCATAACTAAGTTGCTATTATGATTAGGGACTTGTACTCACCAATTTTCATCTATCTACCTTAACTGGCATGGAAGCTCTCATCCAATAACTGAAAAATACATTGAAATTGTTAACATTTCATAAACCAGAGTAGTTACAAGAAGGTAACTACTATGGCTTAAAACGTAATGGTTAATGTAATGAAATTGCGTACTATGAACCAATGTTGAAATGCCAGCTCACCTATTTTCATGATGCTGCTTCAATTGGAACAGGAGTTACCTTCATGAAACTAAAAAATACATACATTGAAATTACACACAATTCAAAACCTATAGCAATGGTAAAATATGGTCCTAATTATGATTTAGGGCTTAAAAAAGTGTGTACTCACTGATAAGTATTACTACCTCATCCTACAGCCATGTATGGAATGGGAGATATCAACAAATACCTGAAAAAATAAGTTAGTTGAATAAAAATAGACAACTGTTATAATTCTTGACCTAAATATTAAGCCATGCTTACCTAATTTAGTGATGGATCATCTACACTTCATGTTTAATGCGATACCATTAAGACCCCGACTACATCTTGTCAAAATCCCTCTCGGTACTCATAAACCCATCAGAAGATCCAAATCTCCAAACAGATTATAATAGCAAGAAGGAAACCAACAGCATGAAAATTAGTTCACACTTATGGAATTCTGTAATAAAATACAAACTCATTGATAATATACAACTAAATAAACTGCAAGTGAATACAATTCTTAAATCATGGTTGTGCATTCCTATATATCACTACATAGAACTACTTACCAAATTCTCACTAAGCTTCATATTAGAATAATCCATTTCTTTTTTAACGTTGAATATTATTTGTCGTTGTACTGCAATTTATATACCCATCAAAACCAAAACTATCCAGCAGCACTCTTAATCAAAACTGAAAAGAAGCAAACATTAAAAAGTAAATATAACATACCATGGACAAATACAACTGATGTCGCATTGAGATTAAGACCTGTTCATCACACGGCGCCGCTAGCGCCCTCGTTAATATGTGCTGTCACATCATTTTCTATAGGAAAACTCACAAGGATAGGTGTGTTATGAAATATTAACCGCAATAAAAGAAATGTTACCCCAAAACCATTAAATTGCATTAAATGTAAACATGATTGTTCAGAATGAAAATTATTTAAAATATATTATATGTAGTCTTCGCTAGTGTCCTAATGAAAGAACCGAATTCGTTTTGCAAACCTTAATGAATTGAAGATAAATAATATTTAAATAAAATTCATTCAACATGCTAATTAGATTCCAAGTGGAATTTATCTTGATTCCATGCAGATTCATATTAGATAAATGTAACATAATTAATTGTTAATTACTCACTTGAAATTCTGGTAGATTGCCCATTACCTTTGCACATCACTGTTATTTAATGCATACTTTTGCAATAGAATTGTCCTTTTTGCGTTTATGTGATCCTAATGCAAATCTGAAATATAGGAATTATTTGTTTGCTATTTTAGTGCAAAAAAATTTAAAAAATTTGTTACGGAAATTTTTGCTCTTTAAGAACTTTGTAAAAAGTTCATTTGAATGCACTTGATAGAGGTATTTCTAACTTTTGAACCAGACTTATGGTTCAGGGCATGAATATACTCACTATTTCCATCCCTCTGGCATGAATGGAATGGAAACTACATCAACCAACTGAAAAAATACAAAACATTGTAAAATTTGTACATTATATATATACGTATACATGGTTAGAGAATAGTTGTATGTTCACATTTCACCTTATGGATTGTTTCAGGTATGATTATATACTGATCATACCATAGTTAAGTTCATCTTACTTATACTATTGTTATCTTGCAAAGGTTTAAATAAAATCAATTATTTGAAAATAAAACTGATTCGAAAAGCTTCTCCAAGTTTCCTTGTGTGTTTAAACTTGCTTAGTAACTTACCTATTATTCACTTAAAACAATAAGTTTTATTTCACATCTACTAAATCAATTGGCGGCTTAGTGGTAGAGTGCTTGCTAAGCAAGTAGAAGATCCCGGGTTCGAATCCCGGCACAGGGTGGTTCTTCAGAAGCGTTTTCTTATGTATTAAGTTGTGAGAAAATTCAGTAATGTATAAGTTTTAATTTATACCCCGTAAGCAATTGGTGGCGTAGTGCTAAAGTGCTTGCTGAGCAAGCATGAAGTCTCGGGTTCGAATCCCGTGGTGGCTACTTCTAAATAAATTTTTCTCAAATTTAAATAGAATAGCTATACTTGCATTGGTTAAGACACTATGCGCACCAGTATCTTCTGTAGGATGGCCATTCAGTTGGCCATAGCGCTTGTATTCAAAGCAAGCACTTAGAAAATAATTCTAAGTCCTATAGTTGCTTAAATTTCTCCCCAGCAAGAATCATGGGGGCGCTGGGAGGCATTCCCCCCCATTGAATGACGTCAGAATACGCGGTCTGTTGGTAACGAAAATCGGGAATGGGGAGGCAGTTGCTAGTCGGACAGCGACCGAGTTGGTCGACAAGCAACCTGCCGGGGAGCGAAGCTTGGGGTGGGTTTTCTGGTAACGATTAATACGTACGGGCTTCAAAAATTAAAAATGGGGCCCTTGTACGCTCCGGTGGCCCCTCGGGACTTAGAATAAGTCCGAAGAAGACACGTAAGCGTACAAAGTAATTGAAAACTTAAATTCGAATTGCCTTTCTCGGGGATCGAACCCGAGATACCTAAGTCACATCCGTAGCTTCTACCACTAGGCTACGGAGTGCTGTTGCATGGCTAAATTTGATTTTCCCCTTATAGTCTTTTTGAGATTTCAAAAGTTAAACAATTGTTGTCTGTCTCGGGAATCGAACTCGAGACACTCAGATCACTTCCGTTGCCTTTACCCACTAGGCTATGGAGTGCTGTTGTTATTGCCGAATTTGATCTTCCCCTTATAGTTATAATTTGAGAATTTAAAATTTAAATAAGAACGGTCTCTCTCGGGATCGAACCTGAGACTCTCGGATCACTACCGTAGACTCAACCACTAAGCTACGGAGTGTTGTTGCTATAGCTAAATTCGATCTTGGTCTTATAGTTTCAAATTGGTTTGAAATTAAATTCAAACGACTTTCTCTGGGTCGAACCCAAGACGCTAGAACCAATTGTTAGCGCCGTACCAAGCAGGCCATTAAGTGATACATTATCAATTATACATTGATACATATTTAATTTTAAAAGGCGTAAAGAAACTTACTTTTAATAAGGCATTTAATCCCATAAGCATCCTCGGATCCATTGGGTTATTCTCTCCTTAAGCAAGTGAAATTCAGCAGGGATTCTCCCAATCAAGGAAAAATTGGATTTCATGGCACGTCCTGAAATATATTGCTTAATTAATCCTAAACAACGAACATCTGTTAGTTTAATGCGCAATGTACGGGCTTTCAAAATCATCGGAGACGGCCGCGTTAGTGTTGATATAGAAACCAAATATAAACAAAAACACTCCATGGATATATCGACCTACTATTTCACTTTACTAAAGTTGTTTGCATCTGTTTTCGTACTAAGCGCCTCCCTTAAAATGCGCTATCAGTTAGTTACATAGCTAAACTATTTCAAAAATCTATGTGGCATTGGATCTTAACACGCACGAAATTCAAGTCACCTATGACACGTGTTTAATCCACACTTGATTGTTTACAGTCAAAATCCATGACAATAAACATTGTCAAATCAATTTGAGTGAATTTTAGTTGAATCAGAAATGGGTCGCAGAAGAACTGAATCTGACCATCCAGATTACTTCTTAAATCCTCTAAATTATGGTATGTGTATGCACTGTACAATCAACACTAATCGATCAATAATTCATGTACTTTCAGTGGCTTACTTTTTCGAGCACTTTGGGTGGTATGTTGTAATTATCGCCATTTGCATCCTTTTTATTTATGGGAAAATGACTCCTTATTTCAACGATTATGAACGGAAAAAGGCAATATACTTAATTCTGAAGAGAGGAGAAGAAGAGCCATGTTAGTTAACTTACCGTCATCATCAATGTTTTTTCATTTCATTTTCTTTATAGGTTCAAATTTTGCGCTTGCTTTAAATAGCAAAGAAGAAGGAATTCCAAAGCACATTGAAACTGATGAAGATCAAATCTGAAAACAAAATATCAACAATTTAATTACATGTATTAAATTATTAGGTATTGATTGATTCTATTGTAAAATTTGCTAAGTAAAAAATGAATTTACATTAATTTGCGTGAAAGCCTAATGAAAATACTAAAATTGAGTTCCAATGCTAAGACATGTCAATAATTGAATCGTGAGCAATCCATGAGACCAAGTGAAAATAATTAAATTGTTCATTATTCATTTGCAATAAGTTGGAGCTTTACTCTGAACAACTTACAATTTAAAAAAATATCAAACAATTGAAAATTAACAAATATTTGCACGTAACAATGTTTAAATTGGGTTGTCTTAAAACACAAAATAGCTTGCTTATTTGGATGTGAAATAAGAATAAAATGACTGATAACAAATTAACTTTACTTACACTTGTGTGGCATGGTCGTTGGCATGGGGCACTGAAAGATGAAAGCAAATTTGAAGATAGCCCATCGATGCTTCTTCCTAGGGGAGCAGAATGGAGTTGCCAATATGACAATCCATAAAATAACTGTATGTCCATCTATTCCTTCCGTAATAGAATTGCGATCGCCACCTTCGATAACAAATTGCCATGGGGACTTTGCTCGTGTCGCGGGGTGCTGTGCCACGCCACTATACTCCTCTGCGCACATATAAAAAGAAACTTTGTTACAAGTCTCGCGATCATCGCGTTACTATCGTTCTATTTCATTACCAGATATAAAACGAGTAGCGCATCAACGTGTACGGATGCTCAATTCGCACAAACCACTGCTACGAAGATACGAAATGTAATGGAGTAGTTTTCAACTCGTCTTCTTGCCCTTCATCCGATATGGAATAACTCAATTTTCTCGCCATCTAAAATTGGAAAATATTAGAGATGAAAAATTGATGATCCCCAAAGTTCTAATTACCTTGATCTTCCATTACGTCATGACATTCAAGGGTTGAAGCGGGAATTGTATTCTTTGCATCCACATCGTGCATGTATAATTATCCACCTTGGAATTGGATAATGACTTCAGACTTCTCTTAACACCCAGTGCAACAAATTGTCGCAAAGTACGAGGGCAACTGCAAGCTGAAAATAATAAGAGAGTGAATTTTATGGCGATAAATTTCATGCTGTAGAAGAGATGAAGTCTCGCAGCTCCACCGCAAAGAGAAGAGTCCCGAATGGTGAAACTTGCGGTGGAAATCAACTTCGACTTGCCGAGCGTAATTTATTGCTGACCGCGCGAGGCGCGCAGGGTGCGGCGGCGCCTGCCATAATCACGAATGGCAAAAAAGATAACACAAAATCCGATTTGCTTCCCGCTTCGCAAACGTTTCGCCTGCACCACGCTGTCGGCGTTCAGTATGCTACCAAACTTATAGCCAAAAAATATCAAACGGCTATTTTGTGTGCGCCGCGAAAATCGCACCGAGAAAAATACCGCACCAACCATATTCGCCGTCATTAGTTATCCGAATGCATTAAATTAAAACGCAAAGATGCCCATCGAAACCAAATGCGTAACATGTCTCTGTCGTTCTTTTTTTTTCGTCCAGCCAAAACATGACTGGAATTATTGGCGAGGCTATCCATCGCAAATCCTTATTGTCAACTTCTTGCCGCCGCCGGCAATTGTATGTGCAAGTTGGCGTAAATTGCCACAAGTTCGGGTGGCATTGGATTTAGGGATAGCATAATAAATGAGGACATTTGAACCGCACCGAATCGGGAGCGAGCAAGTGGACCGGAATGAAGAACGACGACATGAAGGACCGAGTCACATACAAGCAGGGCGCGCACCGCATGACCGGAATAACTGATGTAATCAGGTGCAAATGGGACGTTACGAATGCGGGATAAGTGTCTTTTAAGTACCTGTTAATCTTCACTCAAAATCCACCACTTTACACCGCGCAACCAAATAAATAACATTACGATTATTGATTATCCGTAAAAATCGATTCATCTTTTGCCAATCGCCAACCTTTGTGCGTTCGCTATGAATATTGCATGCGAATAGTGGCACCCTCAAAGTGTTACGTATCAATAATAATTTTCATCCCCATGGTTCTTTCGGCATTCGCATATATGCGTTAAAATATGTGCGGAAAAGCGCGCGGCTCCGCATCATTTGTAAATGTTCCCCCGTGTTCCCCTTTTTGTGCGGGCGCCAGAAGAAGGCAAACGGATGGGTCCTTTGAAAAATCCAAAGAAAATATGATTCGCTTCCGGCTCTTCTCTCCGCGCGAGATTCTAAACGAGCGCCGGCTTTTGTCCAATAATATATGCGATTGCAAATTTCCATTTGGTGTGTACATTCACCTTTTGCTTCCGTCCGTTCTTTGCGCCCCCGCAAATTTATGATCGATCAATGATCAGCTCCTCAGCTCAAGTCCTAAGCCTGCAAATTATGCTCACTCAATTCGCAACAAATATGGAAAAAGCCGGGCACGTTAAAATTTATTCGTTGCTTACGTCTGCGCATTTCGTGCAAATAAACGGGCGGGCGGTTAATGATTAACGCATTTATATAATAATTCGGCGTGCTTGGCGACGTTCTTCGCTTCATTTCAAACGGAACAAATTAATATTCGAGCGTCGCCCGTGCGCATGATAATAAATCATATCATGTTGTACTCGTCGGGGGTGTTCGCCGCCGCTCCTTCTCGAGCACACGCCGAATGCGTATAGCACTCGCTCGCTTGCAATAGTCGGGTAAAGGGTTGGTAATTAAGTTAATGGTCTCGAAACAAGATTGCGTTCGGTTAGCAGTTCAACCATTTCAAACTGATAAAATTGTTTCTTTATCTTTCGAAATGCTACAACTCGCTTGCATTCAGCTCGTGCGCGCGTGCGTTTCCAAGTGGTGAATAATTTACGCCGTTTAAACACTGCGACGCGCCACTGATGATGATGGTGGTGATTTGAGAGAGGGCCGCCCGAGTTTATGAGAATATTTCACTTCTTTTAATGCCGTTCGCGAGCGCGCCGAAGAAAGAAGCTTAATAAGCGCACATAACTTCAAACAATGCGAACGAAAAATGAGCATGAGCAATGTGCATTTGCGAAAAGTGGCGTGCAAAAATGTGTACGCGCGCGCGGATGTATTAACGAGCGCAATAAATAACGCGCTTTTTGTCCCGCGCGCGCCGAATGATAACTAGCGCGCTAAATGGAAAAACAAAAGACAAAGTACATTAATCAAAACGCATAAATGCGGGAGAACGCAAATTGCGGGAGCAACGTGTTACGCCAATGTTGCATTTATTGCCTGATACGATCCGCTTTACCGCTTTGCGTAAGCACACAATGCGGTAACAGGATTATTCAATGAGGATCAATGAGGATCTGTAAACCTGCTGTGTCCTCCTCGCCGATCCGATGATTATGGTTTAAATCAACCCACCTTCAGGTCGCGTCCCTTTACCCTATCATCATACAGAGTGTTCCCAAAAAACTCTATTATTTCATCCCCAACTCCTTAAACCCTCTCTCCTAATACAAAGTATTCAACAAATTCTAAATTATTTCGCTCGTCAATGAAATCTTTATATAGAGTGTTCAACCAACTTTAAACTATTTCATCCCTTCACTTTAACCACTCCAATAGCACTAACAATTATCTGAAGAATGATATGAAAATCTAAAAATTGAAGCTGGAAACACATTGTATTGTATTCAATTAGCACTTAGCATTTCGTCGATTCGTATGCGAGAATGTTATGAAGGTATTGCTGCTCGTATATTAGCAGAAACATTTCCATATCGATGAATACACTAAGTCTATATTGCTTGGCGAATTGATTAGCATAATCTCGCCGGATCTTCGGCAAATATTGGCGTGCGCGCGACGACCCCTTGCGCGCTCCCTTCGCGAGCGTCACAAAAACGCAATCAACTTTTTTATCGTGCGGATATTATTACATCTGATGATAATAAAAATGCGATATTGTGCGCGCCAAAAGAGTGAACGCTCCATGTATTATTCGCGCGAAAGAAGTGTCTTTGTGGTGGCGATGGCGATGGCGATGGCGGCGGCGGCGGCGAGCAACGCCGATGCATTGCAGTATAAATAATCTGTGACAAATGTTGAATTCCCCAGCGACAGATTTGTGCTCGCGCGCAGATATTTTTTAAGCGGCGCATATAGCACGACATTGCCTCTAATCCGATGCGATCTTGCTCCTTGTCCGACCGGCTCAGCGCACGACCCGGAAAATTAAGTTTGCCGCGCTCGTACACACACATTGCGGTTGGTCGCTCAGCGTCGTCATCGTCAACGTTGTCCTTCTTGTTGTCGCTGATGAAAAACAACAACGAGTGCAACCATTCCCGACAAGTGTTCCGGTTACACGGATTAGAAGATCAACTGCCGCTTATGTTATGATTTTTAATTAAACTTCCCTCTTCCTCGCCCCTCCCACGCTCTCTCGGCGCACCGCGCATGCTAAACTAAACTTGCGGGAGAGCAAACAATAAAAATATGTGCAAACAGCATTGCAAACACATCGCCTCCGTAAACTGCGCATAAAGATATATAAACACATAAAAGTTGGCGAGCGATAAAACTCGTTTGCAAGCGCACAAACACATTCGTCGGGCCAAATGGCGAAATTGTTTGATAGCGCGAATCGATTTCGTTCGCTCGCTGTCACCGCCGCGGATGGCCGTTGCGCGATGATTTCGCCAAGCGCGGAAAGCTGCTTCCTCCACTCGCCGTGCTGCATTCGCATAAAATATGATTTCCATCCATACGGATACAGTCCATATAATAATTCCGAGAATCAAATAAAAATAACGATAAATCAAGGACGGCATTAGCATAAAGCCGGCGTCCTATGCAAATCGCATGCCGCGCATCCAGCCACAATGGAATAGAGATGCGCGCCGTGCAAGAAGTCACCAGCGGAAAAGCGCAAGAGCGCTCTTGTTGAAAACACACGCGCATTCACGCCGCCACCACCACCACCATCCATTGCCATCTTTTCACATTCCATTTGTATAAGATCGCGACAAAACTACATAACTGTAACAGTTCAACTTGTTCCTCAACAGGAAAATTTCGCCCCTGCCTCTCAACCCACGCATCCCTCGATAATCCATAATTAGCCCGTATTTATAATACTCTGTATAAAATACAATTGCATAATAATTTCGTCGACTTAATGTCTTTGCATTAAACTTTGATTGCACGCGCATGATTTACGTTCTTGTTGAATCCGTTTACACTTCCGTTTCGAGTGCGCTGCTGCTGCTGCTGGTTTCGTTGTTTTATTTTTTGCGTCGCGTATGTGCTGCGCGAGTTTTTAGGGAGGCAAATAAGAAAATGTGAAAAGATGTTGCTCGCCGGCAGGCAGACAGACAGTCAGTCGCGCAACGGAACACTTAAAATGTAAAAGAGCGCCATAAAAATATTCTCGGTTTTAATTCCGGTTTCCTGTCATTTATTTAGCGACCGCTCATCGTCCACGACGCTTTATTACGTTTATTATCGTTTCGAAATACGACTCACTTTCCGTCCCTCTCATCCGTCGCATATTCTGCATTTATTCGAATCTCATTCGCGCTCAATTAGATCGACCGAATATTGTCAATGCGTCAAATGCCGTATTAACATGTGTGGCGTGTAGATTGTTATGAAAAACTCGTATTCACTTGCTCGCTGCATGATGCACAAAAAATGTATTACGCTGCCAAACTCTAATCCCAATGAATAGTTTTGAATGCGAATCGTATAACCTGCACATATGTTCACTTACACCCCTGATGACCGTCGCGAAGGTAATGTGTGCAACCCCATGCGTAGCGTCTGAGTGCCCTACGACTTCAAACGCATCAAATTCGCCCAATCACCGGGTGTTGCGCCACGTAATCCACCCCCTTAGAGCAGTTTGTCCGCTGCGCTTGCGACAACTCTCTGTACACGCTGAATAATTACGGCACCAGTATTCATTGCGTTTGATTATTTGCGAGAGCCATGGCCGTATAAACGAATATGGTTTGCAGTTGATTCGTATTCTTATAGAATGCCATATGTTGTTACATGCAGCATCGCTCAACCCACCCCGATACACAAAATTGAGAAATTGAACAGATGGCACTTGTAGTTTGCACTTGCATGAAAAGTCATTAGATTCTCTGCCGACCCCCTCCCGACCCATTCGATATTACTTCAAACGCCAATACGTAATTGACAAAAAATGAAGACTTTTCTGGCAAGCAAAGAAATTTCTAGTATTTAATCGCATTGTCAAACGGCGATCAGAAGATGGTGTCGTTGGCGTGATTGATCATCGCAGGTTCATTCGGTTTCGTGCGGGTCACATGTGCTTATAATTGGGACGAATACCCACGAGAGACGAAACGCTATAAGTTGCTTAGTGCTACGCCGGGAAAACACGAAGAAAATAATGTTTGCCAAGACGCAAAGCACGAAAAGTTAAGCGATGGAAAGCATCGCCGAATTAATCATCGCTTCAGGGGACAAATTGATTGAAATCGTTAAAGACATTCCATTACAATGTAAAAAATTGATGCTTTCCACCTAAAACTACGAGTCGAATAAATAAAAATCGTAGCCCGGATTAATTCTAATGCATGAACAATACGTTTGAACATATTTTGAATACTGAAATGGTTTTTGTGCCCGACATATGGACAAGTGGTATTATGCACTCCACCCAGGAGACCTGTCAAAACCTATTTATCCCTTATTCATCGCAATACGCAATAATACGATTCGTATTTATATGCAAGCGCACCCTTAATACGCTCCAGAGCCATAGAGTGGACAAGAAACCTTCGCAAGAAGACTAACCAATGTCCCAACTAATAGTTAATGACCAAAAAGCATCAGCATACTGTAAGCAAGGAAACATTTCGAAAAATTAAAACAGCGCGCGTAACAAACGTAGTTAATAAGATTTTTATGCAGTGATGAACATTTGGCCAAAAGTAGTACGGCAAACACTTAACAATACCCTCACAATACGTTCAAATCAACCCCCATGCGTACAGGACTCACAATTAGCCAGTTTTTCACCATATGTGCATTTCAACCACAAAGTGCATTCGACGCGCATTTAAAAGAGCTTTGAATATTTTTTGCTGGGGGTTGGTAAGGTACCAAGGTCAATATGTTTAACAGGTGCACTTTTATCCTCGATTCACTTATCAATGCATCCCCTATATTTGTCAAATGACAAAATACTTCTTCCCAGTTTCAAATGCGATTCAATCAATAGATATAATCTTATTGTAGAAAATCTCTGAAGGAATTATTTGATTAATGGTTGGTAAATGACTTGAGTACGAGAGCACTTAAAAAATTTACATGCACGATTGATTACTGTAAACAGTGTTTCGATTGCTCGCTGTGTTTAGCATACAAGATTTGATTAAAAATCAATCAGACGAATGATGAATAGTAAAAGCGCGTTATTCATTAACGCCGCGCGCGCGATATAAAAATGATTAATGCACGTTGAGAACATAAGTTGGCAAACATGTTATCGGAGGCGGCGAACGAGTGCGAATCTTTTAAACGCGATGATCATTCGAAAAATGTTCTCGCAAAGGATCATCAATCAATGCGCATCTTCCAATGGCACTCAACATTTTTCTAATTAGTGGCAAGCGGGCGCAAAAAAGAGATAGGATTGGATGGACGGCGGCGGTCGGTCGTGAAGAGTGCGAGCGCCGCGAGGGTGTAAGAGGCAGGCGCTTTTCCAGCCGCCACACTGACACTGTCAGGACGATATGGTTTTCCGCAGCGCGCTTTTCCCGCACACACATTTCGCGAGCGCAGGTACATTGAAAACCGTATTGGATCAACGTATTTTCCGCGAAACTCCGCCCCGCGCACGGCCGTCGATTGGTCTGAAACTACCCCTGGAACGTAAGTTTTCCCCCTATAGGAGGGTAGCTGGCGGCCGGGAAATGCGTGCGCGTCGCGTCCTCGTCGCGCATATGCGGGCGGCATCTCGTGCGCCCTTTGTCCCCCGATAACGCCGGACGTACGTTCGCGGGGGATGATGACGAAGCCTGCCCGCCCGTCCGAGCGCGCGCTCAACGCCAGCTTAAATCCAAACAATATTTAGACGTCGCAAGTATGTTTTTCCACATTATGCATCTTGGCGTCGCGGCGCACACATTGTATTCCAGCAGCTAAGCTAAACCACGCCAGCAAACCGACGAAAACTCGCGTCAAAGTTTAAGTGTGCAAAGTGCTTCGAGCCGCGCGTCGACAACTCTTGAACAATACGTGTGCACAGTGCAAAACATGACAATGGACATTAACAACAGAAAGAGCGAGACCAAGACGGAGATTTTCAAAATTTGTGACGAGCGCACCACCGACCTCCCGCCGCCCGTCATCAAATCCAAGCGGCCCTTCGATGTCGCTTTCCTCATGCTGCCCGACGAGAAACTCGTCAAGAAGGAGATGAAACTGGCAAAGTATTCGCCACCCCCGCATCACACCACCCACTACGCGGACCTGCACTCGAATCATTCACCAGGTATGCAACCGAACTCGCACTCAGAGGACGAGGACGAAGAAATCGAGGTGGATATTCCACACATTCCAAAATTCTACCCGACGCCAGCGCAACAAAAACCGCAAATCTTCGGCGATCCACAAGTAGGTAAACCGAAAACGTCGCTCAACGAAAACCAACGGAGCGCCTTCACAAAAGTGAACCTCAGCAAGGATAACCAACGTCTATCACCGAATCTCTCAATCAGTCCGGATTTGAGTTACCAGAATTCGTTGAGCCCCTCGCCGCCGATAATCGTCAACCGATACCAAAACATTCTAGGGCCAAATCACTTATTCAAGAACAACGCACCCTCGGCGGCGGCGGTCGCCTATCAGAGTCAATTCGTTCAAATACAGGAAAACTCTTTCGACGCATCGCAGCCGTTCATCTTAAAATCGCCCAACCCGGAACTCCTGCAGCAAAACTACAACAAAATGCGCGGAATGCTCCCGCACGCTCAGTACACATCAGCGGTCGGCGGTGGCGGGGGCGGGGGCGGCATACCACGTCCGGACATTGCGTACAGTTACGCATCGCAATTCCCCAACACGCAGGAAATGCTCAAACCGACAGCCGCACTGCTCAGCTCGTTATTGCCGCCGTCGCTCGCAGCACTCTCGCTGCCCGCGCAAAACGTATGCGCCAAATGCAACATCTCCTTCCGGATGACCTCCGACCTGGTGTACCATATGCGCTCGCACCACAAGAACGAAACGACCGACTACAGTCGGCGGAAGCGCGAGGAGAAGCTCAAATGTCCGGTGTGCGCCGAAAGCTTCCGGGAGCGGCACCACCTCACGCGACACATGACCGCCCACCAGGACAAGGACAACGACGGCGATATCGTCAGCGACGGCAAGGGCAAAAAATTTCACGCGTTCCACACGCCCACCAAATAATTTTAATCACTTAGCGCCTAATTCGCGAATTAATGTCCAAGACATGCTCTTATCAGCTAATTAAGTGTTATTCTAATTATATAAAAAAATTACCTGTATAAATTGTAAATAATTCCCCCCCCTTTCCTCTCTTCTTCAACTTATCAAATCGACAAAAAGCTATTGTGCAATATTTATAAATATATAATTTGTTGTGTATTTAAACGAATAAATAAATAATGTATGAATGTAATAAGTGAAATTAAATTCAATTCAATTATTAAACGAAAAGTATTGATTCCTTCGCATTGATTAATCACGACGATCATTTCTCTGCAGCGAGGGTGGCAGATTCAATTATTTAACCCCTTTCCGCATTTCTTGATTTCGCATAATAACGTGAACGACGACGTATTATTAAATGTTTTCCAGCGCATCGGCGGCAGCAGTGGCGGTGGAGTTGTAACGTGATTTGGAATTAATGGGGCGCGAACGCGACGATAAGAAACCGCCTCCGAAATGGCACAAAAGGTGCACGCGAGTCCCGAATGAAAAATGAGGAAGCAAGTTGACTGCACGTTAAACAATAAGCAACAAATAAAAGCCTTCGACGAAATGCTCGTTCAAATTCCAGATGCGCTCCCACGACACGAACGCAAATCAATTGAATGTAATCGTTCTGGTTGAGATTGAATTAGTGGTGGACTTTCATTGTCTCACATGGACATATTCTTCCCATGTAATCCCCGCGATCATGACGAGGATGATCACTCGTATGATGCTAATAGAAAGCGACTCGCGCTGGTTTACGAGCCGTCGAAAATTGGAATTCGTCGCGCCTTTGACTCTCTCACATCGCTTCCAAGGGTTGCTCGAGTGATATTGAGATGTATTGAGAACACAACGCGATTTAGGGATGATTCGTCGCGCCTTTGCAAACGGCACACACGCGCGACGCACTCGCGCTAATTCCCATTGAATGTGACATGATATTTAAAGTGCGTTCAGCGCCGCACTGCTCCCTTTCGCACGCGCTCGCGTTTCCGCTCCTTCCGTATTTATTTGTTCCGCATTCGGCTTGTTATCGCATTAATTGCGCCTCATTTGATTCGCATTTTGTTCTACACACATGCGATGCACATTCGCTCAGTCCGTCATCTTGTTGTTTGTAAAATCGCAGTTAAATATATTATTGATTCATCTCGTTCGCGCGCGTATTGCATGCATGCATGCAAACAAAATGCATTTATCATTCAGATTCGAGGCGGAGGAAACGTGCAGCAAAATAATTTTCGTCTGACAATAGTCGATGCTTTAATATATTGCCAATTTATCACCGTTAATGTGACAGAAATTGTGAGGAATTGCATTGCACAAAACTAAAAGAAAGTCTCAATATTCTTTCATTTTTTCCACGTTTTAAAAAAAGCAGACAAGGAATGTAAAATGAAATTGTAAAATTGATAAGAATATTTAAATATGGAAAATCATGATGTTGCACACCCCTTGCGGTATTTGTGTTTTGTTCTTCCGCGCAGTCATAAATCAAATGCAATAAGATATATGAATCAGTGAGACACATTTTATGCAAATTAGTGTGAAAATCTCATACATACAGATAGCAGGTCATGCTAATATAGTCATTATTTGTCCGCCGCCTCATTCCGCGTGTAAAGAAGCAATGCGGCTGCCCCCCAGCAAGCTAACCAACCAATATTCTCACGAGTTTAAACGCTATGCATAATTACAAATGCTTCAGTTGACTGAAAACACAATCGTGAAATAAATATTTTGCAATTTTCGTTACGCAATCCGAGAAGACTTGGGGGTGCATTAATTAATATGTAGAGTCAAAATATGACCAGCAAATGCAGCATTTCCCAAACGTATATCCATATTAATGTTACCATATTTCATTATCTCATTCATATGGAAATCGCAAACAATTAGTCAAAATGTAACATTTTCTTTCCATCTTTTCCACTTTCCAGCCACGCAAAAGCCTCCAACTATTTAACAAATCTCTAATTGTTACCAAAAAACTAAAGAAAATACGTGGAATCAAATTCTCAAATTAATTAAAATATCTATAGAGAAGGGTAGATACGACTTGCAAAACTAATCCGCTTTAGTTGGATTAGTTTATCGCCAACTAACCTCGAAATGCATCAAATTACATTCGGAATAATTACGAATGAGAAAGATGGTGAAAACATACGAATTCGCATTCGCAACGTAGCAAATGTGAATGAAAAAGAATTCAAACGCGTAGATAGGTGGTACATGCGGAATTTTCGGTAGGCGCTGACGGCGGGCGAAAGTTTCCGGCGCGCGCGAACAACGCAAACGAGTCGTCGTCGTCGTCGTCGCCGCCGCCGCCGCCGCCGCCGACGGTAACGAAAACCGGAACGGATTCCATTGTGCGCGACGTCGCCGTCGTAATTAACAAACTAAACTTAACATGTGCTTTCCTGTCGCCATTGTCCTGCTTTAAAATTAATGTCCTGGTTTCCTCTCGCCTTTTGCGCCGACCATTCTGCTCGCTCTTTCTGCGATTGCGTGCGGCGCGCCTGCTGCTTGTTCTGTTTTCAGTTTTCACTTCAATATTCAAACCCCATTTCCACAGCGTCCCAAACAGGAACGCGATGTAAATCATCCGCTCATCCACTGACCCGGATGTATCAAACAATCATCAAAAATCTCCCTCTCTCCCCCTTAACCCCCTCTCTTATTTACTTCACATTTCCCGCAAAATGTTACGCGTAAACAAACAGAAAATGCGTGAAATATTGACTCATAATTTTCAATGTAAAAGCGCACGCAATCATTTACATACGCTATTATTATCCGACAAAATCGCATTCAGTGCTTGTCATCGCGCGGAGGACAACAGGATGCATGCAAGCCCGGGCGAGGGTTGCAATCATGTCGAAACGAATACCGACGCAATCCGCCCAAAATACGAAACACAAAACCGCGATGAGACCGGAGCCCATTTCGTCGCGTTATTTATTGGTTCGCAGCTCGCGCGGCGCACGTTACCGTTTTGTTAAACGAATGGAAAGCGCCCTGCAGGAAGTGATTAAAACCCGAAACGAACCACCCGCAGATAGACGCGCTGATAATAATAATAATAATCATCATCATGCGAATGCGATGTTGAATGCGCGTCGCTTCGTTTGACCAAGCAGCGCGAAACACAACAACAATTTGTGTGTAATGCGAATGGAAATTCACGTGTTCAGCACAATACTTTTTTACGTTATTACCACATTGTTAGCACACATGTGATGCAATCCGGTTGTGCGTTCCATTTCAACTATTTTATTAAATACTATATGTTTTTATGTCTGCAGTACAGTGAAATCCCGAAAATCCGCATGCAGCCATAAATATCTTCATGTAAAATACGCAATTATACTAAAACTAAGAGATATTAAAAGCCCATGTTGGGTACTTACATTTTAGTCCTTGATTGATCACTCCTTGACGGTCAAATGGATACGAAGTTGGTTGAAGTAGTGGATTTTCCATTACATCTTTCTCGGTCATCGAAGGGGAACGGGGGTACCCACTTTCCATCCACATTGTAATTATCCAAGCGCAACACCAAGCGTTCCATATGTACCTTTAAGTAAAAAACGAAATATACTAACAATCGGAAATAATTAAAGCCCATATTGGGTACTAACATTTTACTCCTTGATTCATGATTTCTTGTCGGCCGACTGTTCACGAAGATGGACGAAGTATTGGATTTTTGGTTTTGCTGTACAACTTTTACGGACATCGAAGGCGAAAGGGGGTACCCCCCTCACGTGAGCGGAATCTTCTTCCACGCAGAGTGTTCTGCAATGAAATTTCAGAATAAGTATCCATCCAATAAGCGTTTTATTTATCCTTAATTATTATTAAGCATGCGCAGCAACAATTTAATTTACTGTATAATAAAAATAATAAGCGTAAATTTAATATTCCGAAAAGAAATCGCGTAAATAAAGGATTTATAATGAATAAAAGTTGCATTGAAGTATTGTGTATGTGTGTATGCGTACGTTACATACACGTTGCGTGTGAAAAATAAAATAAATAAAGATAAAATCCAGAGGTGTGAAAACGGAAGCGATAATTAATGACAATTACTACCAATAATCTTTTAACAAGTAGGTGTGAAAATCAACCGCTCATTAATGTAATAATCCGTGATTATTCTTGTGTAACTATTGCCGGTTATCATTTAATCCGAAGGTGCAAAAAATCACACCTCACACATACACACACACACACATCTTCAGCATTTCAGCAGACGTAGTATTTCTTTTTGCTTTCTCTCCATTCATATCGCTCTTATTTTTACATCAACTACCAAAAAAACCAAATTACAATAACTCCCCCCAACCACCCACTAATTAAAAATGTACTGCATTGATCAACTTAAAATACAATGCGATTGAAAGGACATACAAAGAAATATTACGCTTGCATACGTGCATGGGTGTGTGTGTGTGTGTAAATAATTCGATTTGTCGATTAGCACACATGAAATGATTGAATAAACGATGATGATGATAATGATATCGAAACGTTGGACTAGAATGGATTGGAATGGCATGAAGCAGTTAACGCAAATGACATTTTATGAAAATATACGAGCGAGCCATCCATATTTCCGAGTTGTGCAATTGCAACAACTGCCATATTAGCACGCAGCATTTCGGCTGCTCCAGCAGGCGGCGGAGGGGGAGGAGGAAGGCATTTAGAGTGACAATTTATTACCCATAACTAAATATACCCTAAGCGCCCTAACCCCGAATATGAATTCGATATTAGGAAAAGAGGTTAAGTGTAGTGGATATTAATTAAATGCGCTTCTGCGTCGCGCTAAAAATACGCAGGTTGCAAATGCGCCACGTAAATTATGACGTTTCGAGTTGCCAACTAGACAAAAAGTGCGCAATGGCGGAGGCGGCAGTGGCAGTGGCAGCGGCAGCGCCGCTTTTTGCTTTTTAAAATATTTTCTACATAACGTAACTATCCACTTAGCCGGCGACCGAGCCGACATATGTGACAACTCTCCATTCCGCTACAATGAATCACAAATTTAATCTCGCAAATGGATCCCGACCGCACACATTTCTCCTTTCGCGTCGAGACGAAACGTGGAAGTGCATACGACGCATACGCAATGTGCGCCAGATTTCGGCCAGCGGCATATTGCCCGCCGCACATAATTCATCCGAATATCATATCCATAATGTCCCAACAAAAATCACAAACTCCTCTTTGCGCCAGCCAAACGCAAAGACATCCGCTACGTCTCTTCTTCGCCGCCGCGAAATGCTAATGCTCAACAAGAGACAATATGTCTGCTCCAATCCCACAAACTCAAATATTTCAACTACTTGTCCTTTCATAATTTATCTTCTTCTATTCATAAATCCAAATAAACTTGTACAACAAGTTATACGCAAATATCAGCCTAAAATAACTCTTTACTAATGACAAAATCCTCAAAAATGTACATTAAGAAAAATGAAGTATTGACCATTCAATGGACCCAAGTCCTGCAAACTGAATTCGTATAAATTTCAAGTGTATCTCACGCGTGAAAAAGTTATTCGACAAACAATTGGCAAGCACCCCTTAAATCACTCGGCGTGCAGTAAGACGGTGACACGTTTATGGGCGCATTTTTTCACAGTTTCGCGCAATTTCCAAAGTGAAATAAAGCAAGTATTGACTGCTGAGTGATTGATACATTCGCGGGCGCCATCGCCATAATTCTTTTTTATTGTGCCAACAACGCTGCCACTTCCACTTCCTGCGAATGAAAATGAAACGAGTGCGCGCCGATAATCGTACGTATCACACGAGTGATACGTGATAAAACTGTATATGAAGAAGTATTAAACTGCATTACGAACGTTACGTTATTTTACGCATTCTCTGCAGCTCAAAGCCTTAAAAACATTCAACTAAGCCAAAAATAATCCACAGAAACAAAATCAATCAGTTCGCAATAAATATAAAATAACGTTCTTCATCGTTTGCATAATATCTTAACGCACGCGAGCGCATGTGTGATAAGCGCGCAGAACACATAACAGCTCGAACAAAATAAAATAATAAATATGATCGCAATCATTGCAGATTTATTAGTCGAATGCTAAACGCTGATAAACATTTTCTATTAAGCGTTTGCAAGCATCGGAGATACACGACTGAGAGAGAGATGATGATGATGATGATACTTCAATAAACTCTACTTTTAAATCCGACGCCGCCTATCTCAACAACCCTCTCTCGCCCTCGCAAATCGCAAACGCGTGCCGCACGCTTGCTTGTACGGAAGCTCTAATTGATAGTTATCACTCTTCGCGGCCGCAAAAGTGCAGAGCGAGAAACACATCCAGCCAAAGAGTCGGGGGTGAGCGAGTGTGACAAATCAATTTGTAGATATACATATGTATGCCGACTTAAAATATGCACCCCCGTAAAGTCAACGGCAAAAAAACACTACCCTTAAAAACACCACAAGCACTCACGCACACACAGCGCCAGTGCTGTGATGCGCGTGTGTTACAATCGTGTTTGGCGCTTTCTCGCGAGAGCTATTTGTTAATTAAATGCGCGCACGTGCAGAAATAGTAAATTATTCTAATTGATCGCAGGTTCAGCGCGAAATTCGCGCGGCAAACAAAGGCGCGCGATGCTTAATGCTAAGTGCGCGGGGGACGGCATTAAGGTGCAAGAAGGTGTCGCGGAGCACGTCGCACGAAAGTGCGCTGCACATGCATTCAAATCGTCCGCGCAATGTGCGCGAGCTGCGGAAGTAATAAAGTGAAACGAGCAGCAATTACTATGGTAATGTTCAGATATGAACAATTAGTCGTGCTGGTGTCGTTTCGGCGTTGCGTCGTTTCGCTTGCCGCGCACACCTTCAAGACGGCTGCTGGCGAAGGATGAGCTCCTTCGGCACCGCCGCTAACGGCCGCAGATTCGCGCCACTTAAAGCGCGCACAAGCTTGGAATACTCAAACAGTTTGCCGCAAAATGCGCACTACAATGCGACCATCAACCTGACATCAAAATTAACATTAAAATTATTATAATTAACTCGGCGCAAAATTTATTTTCCATCTACGCGTACGCCACGCCACGTACGAACATTCTTCAATTTTATTATTACAATTGTTTCAATTTATTCAAATAAAACGAAAAATTCTTCAATAATATTCTTCCACTAATTTGCAAATCAACTTCCCCGAAATTAGTTGATTAAACAAATTAAATTCATTCTCTTAATTTACTTGACTTATTTTCAAATTTCATTAAGATGAATTTCAAAATTTCAAAGTATTTTTGCTATTCCATTAAGATTTATATTTCTTCTTCTTTTTTTTGTACTTCATAATTCACGTGACTTAATTGTGAAAATTATCTTTTAAGCTAGAAAGATTTATAATGAAGTTGATTAAGATTTTTTTAAATTAATGAGTGAAAAAATAGAGCACAATGTACGGAACAAAATTGAATAAATACGTGAATGAAGACGAAGAAGAAGAAGGGGTGCGCGCTGATTGCGAACGCAATTAAGCATCTCATCTTAATTAGGAAGCGCGACTTTCCCTCAAACGTTCCGCGGCGGTGGCGGTGGCGGTGATGGTGATCGCGTCTTCATCTTCTCCCGGCAAACGACGCTCGCTCCGACAGCATTGAATTTCGCATACAAATCACCGCGATTAAGCGTATTATTTAATTTCATTCCGAGTCGCGTGATATTTTATTCAGCGATCTGACGTCGACGTAATACAGAGAAACATGGACAAATAGACGACAGCGAAAATATAAAGCAATATTGCTGGAAAAATATTGCATGGCCGATATTGGAAGTGATTTTTCTCCGCTCCCAGAGGAAAATATGCGGCGCTGCCCCCATGTACCGCGCGCGCTCCATACAATATTATACAATATTGCATATTGACTTCTCGGCCCACGGGCCAACAACTTATTTATTCAAACGTATTCCGGCCGGCAGCGTCCCGAAAACCATCAGCTCAACTGATGTTTTCCGTTTAGTTTATGCGCTTCTCTTTTTCGCTTCGATTCTTAAACCGCAACCAACAAGACGTCAAATATTGTATGAGAATCAACAACCAAAATCGATATTCATATTACACATAAAAACTTGGACATTTTGTAGCAGTAAAAAAAACCTACAGTCAATTTCATTCTAACAAACTTTTCAGATATAACAAAATATTCTAAATACCAACCCTGCCAACCCTAGCTACTCTTCAATTCAACATTTACTAAATTCTTTAACTATTCTATGTAAAAATTACCTAATCGCCTAAATTTCCGGATATGACGACTAAATTTAACGTTTATGACGATACCCTTATTGTTGTTATAATCGAAACCAACTGTATATGTGCTTTTCTTATTTGGTTGCGTTTTTACGAGATTAAATAAAAATTTATGCAACAACATTAAGCGAAAACTTGAATTGGTGCATCGCACATGGAATTCAATTACGCGCGAACAATAATGCTGTTAGGCAAACTTTTCCGGCGACATTAGCGCGCGTGGCTCGCCACCGTATTTTAATTGTGCATTAAAAGTTGGGCAAGTTGCGCATTTGCATCGCATAGCCATCGGTTCGCTAACGCGTTTAACTGCTAGCAAACAATCTGAACAACAAACAGCATGTTAATGTACAACCCCGCCGCCAAACACTTGCCGCAACTGCCGCCAACACTTGCAGTGCACGTAACGGAACAGAACAGCGATGTAATGTCTCGCCTGGAGCCATTTTAAATAGCACCCGTTGTGGCGAACCAATAAACATGTAAAACACCTTATCAACTAACTCTCGAAAGAGACGCGCATACGCGTAATGAGATTTCTTTAATGCAATATTGTTTGCTAACCGCACCAAGCGCATAGGTGAAATGATATGCTAAACGTGATCGAAAATATATCTTATTCTAGTCAAATATTTTTAGCTAGTAGCTAGATATTTATATTTTCATCAATTTCCTTATCTTTTAGAGTAGAAAACGCGATGGTGATTTGTAAAATGCGAGATGATAGAGAAAAAGGACGAAAAAAAACAACAACTAATTTCCCACTTAATAATCAATTCGTGCTTACGTGGTTGGGACGCATTAGGAAAACAACCACTAACCAACAATGCGAATGCGTTTAGCCGGCTAAGAAGTAGGGAAGTGAAGAATTCATCCCTCGAACGCGGAAAATGAGTTAAGTTGCAAGGTTTTCCTGATTCACTCGTGTATAATCACAGATGATTATTTCGGCTTGGGGATTCTTCTTTTTCTTTACGCACTTCTTCACTTACTTATTTTCTCCCACTACAGGGTGCGCCAAGAAATTCCCTCAAAGGATAATCCAATTCCTAATTTCCATCATACTATTTCCTATCAATTTCCAGCCCTTGAAGAAACTTTTACTTCTCGTTTCAAAAATCGCAAATTTAAAGAAAACAGCCCCAACCCCAAATTCCGAATAAATGTGAATGAAACATTCATATTTTGTTGCAATTGTGAGGTGCATGTTGCTCAGCTTTGCGACTCGATGAATCCACCCTCTGCAGATTTCGCCACTTAATGGAATTATACTCATGCGCACACATTCAAGAGGGCAGAATCGTACAAATACATCGAGAAAGTATTTAGTGAAGTATGATTTTACAGGGTCGGATTTTTCATCTGCAACTGCACCAATCCCTCTAGCAAAAACAAATTTTAAACTGCAAAACCGAACCGGATATTATTTCTCATCGTTTTCACCAGCATTAAGCCAGCGAGCATACTTGGCGGCTTATTTCTATTTTCATTCGAGCAAAGCTTATTATTTCCTTATTTCCCCGTGCGTTTCTTTTTGTTATCGCTTCAGAAAATTTCTTTATTTTGAAATTTTATTGCGTCGCTCGCGGAATATGTGAATTTCTTGGCACTTTTCAGACGTCTTAAAATATTTAACAAACGCCATAAAACATTTTGGCGAAATGCAAACGATAAAAACAATTACATTTTATTAGGCAAGTTTTGCGCGGCATTCGCGCCGCCTCCGAGCGGCGGCAAACAGCTTTGTGTACGGCGGCGCACATGCTATCGCGATGATGACGGCAAAGACGCTCCGCCGACGCTGAAAAGGGGGGCTGAAACGCGAAATCGTTTTATAACGCCAATCACGAATCCCGCGAGGCCAATCAGCTTTAAAACGCGTCCGCCGCCTGCCATCCTTGCGCACTCCTTTCGCCGCCGCCGCCGTGCCAGCGAGCCATATTGCCTCATAAACCAATGACAATTTGCCATAAAATGTTTATTATGTCAAAACCTATAGCGAACACGCGCAAACACATAAATACGAAACGCGAGTGCAAATAATCAAATAAGAACGCCAACGTGCAACCATCAACAATACGCTTAGCGCGCAGTATGCATGTAAAACACAATTAGCAATTAACAGAAGCAGGAGCAGGGGTAGCAGCAGCAGCAGCAGTAGCAAAGCAATAATTATAAATTGCGATCGTAAACGAGATGCGCATAAAAAAAACTTCGACTGCGATTTGAATTGTAATAAGGGATGAAGACAAGCAGCCAACGCTTCGGCATGTTTGCGTTCGCGTTTGCAAAGCGGAAAAACAAGAGCGGCGAGGAAACGACGCCTGCTGGCAATCAGTTTTCCTATTCGTCGATAATGACCGATTCCGCTTTTTATGCGTCCCCCGCAAATGCGATTCGGGCGAATTTCCGCGCGCATTGGGGAGCTGTGCTATCTGCATAATCAAATGATTTCGATCGCATATTTAAACCAAAAACTGCCGCTTCAGACAAATATTTTCATAAATCTGTCAGCGGTGATTGCGATTACGATTGCTCGTTTTTGTTAAACGCTTCACGCAAATACGATTATGTATTCTACATTCTTATCCACAAAAAAAAACACCAATAAATTGAGAAATTTCCCACTCCCTCAACTTAAATCTCCAAAATCCATTTAAACTAAATACAATCCTACATGGAAATTTCACAGTTGGCTCTCAATAAGAAATCCTTGAATATCTTCTATTTCGAGTCCTTAAACTCTATGCGCCATCTAGATTCAGCCTCTCATAATGATTATCCTTGCAGCACAAGACCAGGACTCTACTGCAACTTACTTCCAACCTCACCAGAGGGTGATACAACGACCACAAGAATTTGCCAACGATCTAATCACTTTTAATATTTCATTCATTAATACGTTTCAAAAATAGGATAAACTACTAAATCCGCTTATCAATAATCATTATAAACACTCGAAATTTAGTCAGCACTTGTAAATTACGCATTTCGCTTTCAATTACTAGGAATCCCCTCATTTCAATTAGCAACTAAATTCCGCAAAGTACACGCAAGCAATGAGTAAAATGCTTTCCAGAACTTACTAATATCCTTATCTGATTAAACGCAATGTCAATTGGAACGTGAGAAAGTGCGTATTGCACAGTGAACAATCAACGCATTAGCATAAAATTTTCCTTGCTAATTAATTAACTAACGTACACACACACACACGCGCATGCGTAAAGTACACAGTGCTGTCCGTCATTCGCTCAAAGAGAAATGTCACATCAATTGATTGTAAATGATATGAGTAATAAATGCCAAAAGTGGTTAGAGCAAATTGCAAAGTATGCCATTTAAAACGTTTTTCAATTGCGCATAGCGAAAGGAAGAGATCATGAAAGGAAGGAGCCAAACGCACTTTGCGCTTTTTGTGCGCAAACTTGTACCAACCACCTTTTCAAGTCGCTTGTGCTCGTTGCTCGCTCAATTGTTTGGCTGGCGTGGTGCGTGTGGAAATGGCAAATTTGAAGATTAACACTTCCTCCTATATTCTGGATAAGTGGCTAATGCCACCCTTGTTTGCCTGCGCGTTCGCCACCCTAATTGTGCGTGAAATACGTGCCTGTGCGGTGCGCCTCCGAAGGCGAACGTGATAATCCCAATAAAAATTCTGACAGCTCGAAGAAAGCGCTAACAATATTTGCGGCGAAATCAAATGCGAGCTAATCTTCCGCTACAGACGTTGCATTACAACGCAGAGCAGAGCGCGCGCGTTGCCTGCTTGTAAGGAATTATGAAACTTTTCTCACGCTGTCTCTATCTTGCTTTTTTACAGTAGATTTCAATTATAACGACCATGAAAACACCGTAAACTCTCCGACCGTACGTACAAAAATTGTTACAGGTGACAAAGTAATTTAAGAATGCATTTTTTCCAAACAACATAGAATTTAAAATGAAACATCAATTTCTTATTAACCGAAGACTAATAGGCAATAAAATACCTAGGAATTTAACCTATTTAATTGAATATTAGTGCCTTTTATTCTAAATAAACCAAAATTGATTTAATAGAAATTAACATGCTGCTCGTTATAACTAATTCGTCGTTATAGGTGAAAATCCTGAAAACTACTCTATTTAGATGAATCTTTGTATTCTTATCGATCTCATCATTAAATCAAAAGGCGATTTACCGGAATTTATTAATCGATATCGAGAAAACAATATTTGAATTAAGCAAAAATGATCTCATAGTCGTTATAAGCAAAAACACGTCGTTATAAGTGAAGCCTAGTAAATTCCTTTATCTTAGGAATTGAGTAGAAAAATTCCTTAGTCTAATGGTTGTTTATTTGTAATTATTTGACCTATGCATCATCATATTTAATGAGAATCCGAACGAAATCGAAATTTATTGATTTCTCAATATCGATCGATGCGATAAGATCGGAGAGGAGAGCGCTTTTGTCGCTCGCGCGCGAAATCAAAGGCGACGTACCGTGTGGTGTCATAAACTAACAGCTTTTAATTATTTGTTTGTTGGCGCGCGTATCAAGTTCGCGCATATTTCGCTTAATTGCCGGGCAGCGCAGCGCAGCGCAGCGCAGAGTGTGCGCTCCGGTTTCGTTTCTTCACCGAAAAGCAAAGACCTTCCTCAACCTCCGACCGCTTGCCTCCGCCGCACATCGTTGCACGTCTGTCTAATCGTACGAGCGCTGTTTTCGTTTAGGTGTAGATTCGTTCGTTGTTCGCGAGCACATCGGTATCAGATTCCGTGCATATTTTTATCAGCTAATTAAACCCGAATTAAAAGCATGCATGCACGCGACTGCAATAATATGCAAATGATGATCGAATGTGCACTGACTGCCGCTCGCAAGCGCGAGAAATAAATCACGGCGAAAGAAGGCTCTTGAATCAGTCAACAAATAAATTAGTGTGCTCGCGCGGTATTAATGAGCACGCCGAGGCTTAGTTGATTCATCTCTTAATACCCGCCGCCGCCGCCGCGCTCACACACAATGGAAATGCCAAACAAACAGCAGCGACTGGACGAATGCATTACACGAATTAGACGCTCACTGCTGCTGTTGCTGCACAAGCACTCGTCGCTCGTGAAACAATAAACAATTAAGATCCTTATTGTTTTCTATATAAATATTTAAGATATGTCGCTGTCAGCAGTAATCCGCAATGGTTTAGTTCGCACTTTACGAACTTGCCGACTAAATGCCTTCTGACGTCAAGCCAGCGAGCAAGCAGGCGAGCATGCGAGAAGAAGCAGCAAATAAAACATCAATTGAATTACATACCTTCACAGTCGATGAGTAATAAATTAATTGATCGGATTCCATTCATTATTGGCGCGTCTGAAACAATAACATAAATTAGTATCTGAAAACACACACACACACACACATTCAAGTCGTTACTAAGTACTTGCAAAATAAATTGAGAAAATTCGCACATGCAGAAAATCATTAGAGAGTCAACGACCTTCCAACGAGCAATCGAACAAATAGAGAAACTATATTGATATTGCCAAATTCGCCGCCCCCCCAGACGAGTTGAAAAACTCGCTCGCATTTTACTACCCCAAGCAAAGCATCTCAGCCTTCTTATTCTTCTTCGTCGTCGTGTTTCTCAAGTTTGTCAATAATGTAAGCGGCTAACAAGATACGCGAATAATCTCAGAGTACCGAACTCTTCATATAATATGATGCTAAACACTTATGCGAAAAGTTGATAAAATATCGCTAAGGGCAAAAAACCCATCAACTTTACTTGCAAATAAATTAAATCCGAATAACAATCAATCAATAAATCAAACTTCCAAAGTTGTACAAGTTTCATCTAAAACCCATTCGCATATAATGACTGCAACTTTCATATCCCTACACAACGGACCCTGGTCGTTATAACCGAATATCACTAATTTTCGCAACTAGACATTGTAATTATGTATAGAATTTAAAAGTTAAATAACTTGTTTTAGTGATTTGCCGCCGACGTCTAGAAGGGTTTAGACGCCGCCGCCGTCGTTGTTATCTTCGTTGCCCCCGTTGATCTTATTGCCGGCGCTGGCGCCACGACGCAAGGCGCCCTCAAATACTATCAATTTACGACCCGATAGCAGCGCGCAGACATCGCGCATAACAACGCGACGCGCTAGACGCATTTCCACACGTCTTGCAAACACACAGCCGCGTTTTATTCGCTCGCGCAAAAGATGCGCTTTATTATCATCATCATGCATGCAGGCGCATGTAACAAAGGCGCAGAACGTAACGTCGATGGCAATTTCGAAAATTAATTGCTCATTGACGAAGTCGTCGTTGATAAATGGGCCGGAAATGGGCGCGTGCAATACGCGATCAGAATGATGATGGTAATGATCGTCGTCGATTACATTGCTTAGCCAAACGGAAATCGGCGATGCCCAGGTGAACGACAATTATTTTTCCACCGTCCAAGTAGGTAGGTAGGCATGCGTGCGAGTGTAAATGAGCGAACGACGAGGCGCCATCATTTTTCCGCATTCTCCGCGCTGCGCTGCTGATAAGACAACGGCTAATTAGCTGATATCCTCTCATCTGATAAGCGCGCACGGTTTGTCATCATCAACCGAGGCGCCTATTCTTATCGATAATCGATGACTGTTCAGATTTTTGCTGATGCTTCATTATTTCATTTTTTTGCTGTACGTGCTGAACCCTCGCGCAAGTATGTGGTCAGTGACTCGGTTTTATGGGCCAACAAGAGCGAAGAGGCGAGGCGAGGCGCGCTCGCTGCGTGCGGGGAAAAAATCGAAAAGTTCGGCGTCGCGACGGCTCGAGAGAAGATGCAGAGCGCGCGCTGTCGTCTAGCCGCCGTCGTCGTCGTCGTCGTCGTCGCCGCCGCCGCCGAACAATAATAATAAATGCGCTGCGTGCACGCTGCACACATGCGCGTCGTCGTGAGTCTCTCGTCCATACGCGCGCCTCGATGAGTCGCACACAGTTCGAGCGTCTACCACCAGATGCTCGGAAGAGCACCTCGTATCGTCAGTGTTGCTTCAGCATCGAGCCGATCGGGAGCGAAGAGAGGCGCACACACGGCGACGACGGCGACGACCACGACGACGGCGACGACGACGACGACGACGACGACGGCGATTTCGCTCGCATTAAGTAGCGCGCGCGCACGCAAGCGATGCCGCGGTTTTCCACCATCGTGCGCCAATCGACTGTTGATTGGTGGCAGTGCACATGAGCACGAGCGCGCGACCAGCACCAGCAACTTTTCTTCTCTTCCTTGAACTCTCGCAGTGTGGACATGATCCTGGCGTTCTTCGCACGCCGAACGCGCGCGATTTCAAAACTATTCCCTACACTCGCTACCGCTGCCGCTGCTGCCGCCGCCGCCAACGACCACGACAACGACGACGACGACGTTTCTTGCTAGTGATTCCGCGCGCAGAAACTCTATAGGATCTATATATGGAATCGGCACGTCGAACTTGTTGTTTGTATAAATAGGATATGTATATAGTGGTCGCATGTGTTGTATAAGTACGTTCAATCGGCCCTGGTGCGCGCTGCGCCTGTGTTGTTGTAATTAGCAGGCGCGTAGAGGAGAAATAGGGAGAGTAGTGTACTGTTCCTGCTGCTGCTGCCGCGAGAGAACCACGACGGTGACGGTGACGGTGACGGTGATACGGTAACGGCAACGGCAACCGCGAGACTACCAAACAGTACGACGACGACGATCGACCGACCAAGTGTGCGAAGAAAAACACTTTCAAAAGATAGTCGAAAACTGCGTGTGCAACGACAAGAACGAGAATCAGGACGAGGACGAGGACGAGCACGAAGCAGCAGCAACGGCGACGACGACAACAACAACAACAACAGCAACAGCATTCGAGGGCAGGCACCTCATCACACCTTTGCCGCCGCCACCGCCGTCGAGCTGGGAAGATGACGTATCGAGCGTCGCTCAAGTATCTAAAGCTGGAGCGATCGCGGCATGCAGACGCCACCATCACGGTCATCAAGTACCGCAATCGGGCGCCCTAAACGACGACGCCGGTGACAATACCGCGAGCGCGCACATCCCGAGACGGTGGCGCGTCGCACGCGAACAGGACGAAGAGCGCGAGCACACCGTCTGAGCAATGTATCAGTGGGCGCACGAAAAATGTATTATCGTATGTTTTCTCATTCTAGTGATGGTAGCATTTTTGAGTTGTTGTTGTTCCGGTTTCCGCATAGATAGCCAATTCGCGAGTGATAACAAACAGCAGCTGGAGCAGCAGCAGAGGCGCATGATGACGATGCTGATGAGAAGAGTGCAGGACACGAATAGTAGTCGAAGTAGTAGCAGTGCGGGTGCGATTGTGAACGATGGTGCGCCAACGACGACGGCGGCGAGTGCGTTTAGTGATGCAGAGGAGCGTAGAGTGCGGCTAAGGACACGACGATTCCAGGATGTACGACAGCGCAGGATGCGCCATCGACTGCGACATACGAAGAAACAGCATCAAGCAGCGGCAAAATTTCAGGACGAACATGCGACCAGTCATATTGATGTGTACGTTCGCATGCCTGAAGAGAAACTCATCCAGGAGCAGGATAATGGACGAATATCCATGCATACACCAACGACAACAACAACAACAACAAGTCAACCCTTGGCGGTGCAAATACCCGCTGCGTATGCAATGCCACGAACGAAACCGATGCGATCGCAGAGATCACCAGCACACCATCGCAACGCGCCAGGACGAGGTGGTCACCACCAGCAGCAGCAGCAGCAGCAGGGTGGCCGACGCGCCAAACCATGCCAGGAGCAGGACATTGCGCGGAAAGCATTCATGGCCAACACGGTGGTGCTGGCGAAAGCCGAGAGCATGAGCGCGAACCGCATTCGCAACTACTCGGTGTCGTTCCGCGTGTTGCGCACGTACAAGACGCCCGCCGAGGGCGTCGACGACATCCTGCGGCTGACGTTCATCAACGACAGCAAGCGCATGCACTGCGAGTCGGAGCTGTTCGGCGGCGAGCTGGGCGTCGTCAAGGCGCAGATTCGCCAGTCGAAGGACTACTATCTCTTCCTCGACAGCCAGTTCAATCACAACTACACGGTGGTCGGCGCGCCGGTGCTCAATCGCAAGAAGCGCCAGCCGGACATTGAGCGTGCGCTCGCCAATGTCACAAGGAGAGATTTCGGTAAGTCCAACTCACCACCGCACCGCCACCTCATCCCTCCATCCATCACCTTACTTAATCTGCATGCAATGCGCAATCATTGCATAAATATTTCGAATGCCTTTGCCGTAATCGCTGATTACACACGCAGCGCACCGCGTGCAAATTCAATGCGATTGAATGTTAATCATCAGAGAAGTGCACGCATCTAGGTGGGTGTGCTTCTCCATACCTTCAATATTCTCTTCCTGCATACAATTTTCTGTTTATTGATGATGCGAATTGTTCACTCGTCCAAGCTTCACGCTTTCAACCGAAACAATAAACGAGCAAAAGCAGCAGCAGCAACTGCAGCAGTAGCAGCAGTTTCTTGCGAACAAGAGCGAAAATTTGTGAATTTGCGAATACTATAATAGGTTATATATTCGCATGGGTATTCCCGAAGAGAACAGAACAGAGTAGAGTAGAGCAGAGCAGAACGAGCGCGCGCGCACACACAACGTGTGTACATTTCTATAGCGCAAATTTGCATATAATGAGAGACACACACCGTTGCTCGCGCCGCCGCCGCCTTTCATCTCGCTCCGCGTTCCCATGCATTCGCCGCGAGATTTTCGGACGACGCGCGACGATGATCACAACACAAACACATCCTGCTGCTCGGTCGCAAGGTCGGGTGGTCTGTCTAACAATGCCAACACTACTTATACCTACTCGTACTACGATTTCGGAATTTTCTTCACGTACCTCAACTTTATACAACAATTCTCTCGCTCTCAATAAACCTGCACGTCATCGTAATAATTTAAACAACGCATCGCATTGACGATCAAGTTGACATCGAATTAGAAGAGCGCCACTTACAGCAGCAGCAGCAACAGCAAGAAGTGAAGAAATGTCGTGTGACAGACGCGTTTTGTAGGTTTCTAGGTAATAATAAAAATGTCAATGAACCAATTAACTTCACGTCGATTATTTGCGCATCCATTGGCTGTCGGCGTCGCGAATGCATGCATTTTCATCAAATGCCACTCTGCGAACGGCAGGCGCGCGCTAATTAATTAGTAGCGTGTGTTTAATTCAAATTAATTAATATTTTAATGGACTCTTTGTTGGCACATGGGAAAAGCGCAATGCGCACCAAATGCATCGCTAAATACGGCGACGACCTTACAAGGCCCTTTCAGCATCTCTTGCCTGCGCCATCGTCGTCGGTTGTTGTTGTTATGCATCTCTTGTTGTTGTTGTTGTTGTTGTTGTTTGGTACAAAACTGTATGTATGTATACAATCAATATGCGCGTGCATTCGTTCGCTGGCTACAATGTGGCGCGTATTTACGTTCGCGAGCATAAGAATAAAGATCAAGTATATCATATATGGAGAGAATCACTGTAAATGGAAAACCGGGTAACAGCAGCCGCCAAGCACATGATGCTGCATGGCATGCATGCATGTATGTGCGCTACGCAACGACAACGACAACGACAACGATAGCGACGTACGGCAATTGCAATAGCAATAGCAACAACAAACAACAACACACACGAGCAATTTTACCATACGCGGCAATGCAAAACGCAACCGCACACCGCATTTTCAGCAAACGTTTGCGACTTTTTTTTCTGTCGTCGAACGCGCATATTTTCACCGCGTGAAATGCATATTCGACGATTCACAACTCAATACGACGGACGACAGAGGCATTGAAACGCAACGTGGTGAATTCACACATGCATGCGCACGCATACGAGAACAAAATAAATGCCGATCGCATAATGTAAATATTTAGATCGCAAGTGTCGCGCCTGAAGGGCATCATCATCATCATCATCATCAGTCGACCGACTCCCGACCAAATGACATGAGCGATCAATTAGTCCTGTTTATTATTACAATATTGATTCATGTTTTTGCACGTATCAGTCAACACTATGTGCTTGCTGTGCTCAAAAAGTTAAAGCGCCACTCTCGTCTAAGGAGACGACTGAGATTCAGCAGCAGCAGCAACAGCAACAGCAACAGCAGAAGAAGAAATGTGTGGTAATTATAGAAGAATAGTAAAAAGAGGGCTTGCACGACTTGCCGCCGCCGAAAATAGACGATCGCTAATGGAAAATTCAACGCGCCACGCGTGTGGATATTTCGCATTTTCCACGGTCACAGACAGCACGATTCCAGCATTCAGCCGAAGACGTATTGTCTACGATCAATCGTTGTGAAAATATGCGTGCGTACGTACGCTTTACGCGCTTTACATAACCGAATCGAGTGAAATGTTTTCAAACGGTGACAAGTCGCATGCAATTTTTCACTCGATTATCATCATCTGTCGAGACGAGCCGTGTACGCGTGCGCGTTTATGAAATATAGTGTCATTCACATTCGGTGTATTTTCAGAGAGAGCGGCGGGCGCGATGCTGAAATCACCTGAAACTCGTCGTCGTCCACGACGTTGCTGTTGCTGTTGCTGCTGCTGTTGCCGCTCCCACAACATGCAATGCGTAAATGGGACAGACAGACGAGACGCAGAGTGCAGAGAGCGCAGCGGTATAAATTATTAGCGGCTTGCTTTCGTACGCTAATAGAATTTTGATAATCAGCGTGGCGGCAAACAAACAGTGCACACGTAAATTGAGATATGAGAAAAATTAGCTCTTCGTGCGGAGCGAACCGCACAATTCCACGTATTAATTTTTAGTACCGCGCGCAACAAAAACACACGGGCGCGTGATGAAGTTGTAGCAAATGTCCATCTCGTTCCATCGCGGACGCCCAAGTCGGGTGGTCGGGTGGTCTCTGCGCAATGCAAAGCGTACGAAATGCATTGCAATTGTGCGGCGGCAAGCGGAGGGCTGCCTGCCTGCCTGCCTGCCTGCGTTGCCTGCCTGCGTTGCCTTGGCTGTCGAAGCATTGGGTTACAATTGTCGCGAGCGAACGCTATGGGAAAGCGCGTCATGCGCGGTAGATCGAATTATCAAGAGACGAGAGTGCGCCACTGACTGCCATGGGAATGCAAACTGAATCGGCGAGAGCCAGCACCAGCAAACAAGGAGACGACGACAGCGGCGAACGCGTAATATACGAGGCGTAAAGTAATGCATGAAGAGAAAACAATATGAAGAACAACGAAAGAGAGTCGCGAGTGATTAGAAGCGGGAATGCGAGAAAAAGCGCAATGGTTGCGACGAGCGCGGCGGCGCGCGCGCGCGAGATTTGCGCCCGTTTTTTGCGCGCATTGCGTTAACGCATTGTAAGCATGACAGAAATTCGTTGAATTCGTCAGCCTCACCCCCGTGCGTGCGCGCTGTGCGACGCAGACGACTTTTTGGGCGGCGCGGAATGCGTACGCGTTCGCAATTCGGAAACACACACGACGCACGCCGGCGAAATCTCAATTAGGAAATCGCAAGGCGAGCGCGCACGCTGGAATGTCGAGCGCCGGCATCAGAGAGGAAAAAAGGCCGCGCGCACGCCGCCGAACCACACCATGTTCAGAAGAGCGCTGCGCTGCGCGGACCGCAAGGATAAGTAGTGACCACGATGGACGCACACGCATCCATCCATCCATCCATCCATCCATCCATCCGTCCTGATGATCGCCGTCTTTCGTTCGTTCGCCGGGCAAAAACGCAATCGCGAAAACACACACGGCGAATGCAATACCGCCAGATACCGTAATGCGATTGCCACTGTCCGAAAACATTTTTTTACCCGCCTCATTCCGAAAATGCATGCAGACGCTGATGGCGGGCGCGCGCGCGCACACACAAGACAACAGAGGCGCTCATGAAAAACCACCATTGCGACATGACCATATGTAACAACAGTCGAACGCACTGCAGCAGCAGCAGCAGCAGCAAAGAGACAATTAATACGTATTCATGAGGAGATCTCGTCGACGACGACGATGGGGACGATGAAGTTTATATAGATTGAGGTCACCGCATTTTATACGCGAGCGCACAGGGCGCATAAAAACACGCGTATTGTTTTGTTGCACTTGTGCGCACTCGGCTGGTGCACCATGGTGGCGCGTTTGACGAACGGCCGTAAATCGTTTTTATGAAATTATTAAAGCGTCGTCGCAAAGTGCCAAATTATGCGAATGAACTGCTAAATTGCGCCCGATGATTGCCAAACGTGTCGTCGTTTATAAATTCGCCAAAACGACCAGCAAATGCAACAATTAATTGCGTGTGGATCAGTATATCAGCATGTTTTGACTGCGCGCGCCGGTAACAGTTGCTTATTTTTACGAATTTAGACGACAAATTTAGCAAACGTGTAAAAATACACGCAATTCAATAACTAAAGAACAAGCTGCTCGTACAACATACGTACGTACGTATGTACGTACAAATATTCAACCAACTCGCCAACCCACCACCACCACCCGAACCCGTATACTTAGTCCTCAAGCTCGTTTGAGTGATACGCACGTAACACGCATTGTTCTCATCGTTCTCGTCTTAATGATTGATTAATTAACGATTAATTAACTGTAGGAGCAACGCATGAAATGTGACCAAAATAAATAAAAAACACGACTGAATGCATTTTCTACTCGGTACAAAAAAAAAACACAACAGACACGAATCAACATGGTCGTTATAAGTCTTTAAGATTTTCACTCGTAATATTTCATTAAATCCGGTCGTTATATCTGAATTTGACATTATAAACGCAGGCAATTCAAAGTCACTAGATTGCTATATTCTTAATTAATAATTAATTGAATCAAAAGGCAAAAATGTGAGCGAAGAAGCAAACTAACATTTCAAAGCTGAAGTCGGATCTGAAAACTTTTATGAAAATATTCTGCAATCTTAATGATTGATTAATTAAATCTAAAGGCAAAAAACCAAGGTAACATCTATAAACCGCAGTCATAACTGAAAATTTCTCTGAAAGCCTGAAATCCGCTGAAAGAACCGTAATTATTTTCCAAATCTTATTCGTAATAATTTAATTCATTCTAGAACATGATTGCAACGCGACGTTATAACCAAATTCATTATCGCTATGAAAGCATGGCTGAAACTCATGCGCCTTATGCTGCGCTACGTCGCTATATCGTTGTCGTCTTAATGATTGATTAATTAACGATTAATTAACTGCAGCAGCAGCGCATGAAATGCGAGCAAAACGAGAGAAACGAAAAAAACAAACAGCCAGACATGCGCGTGTGCTTCTCAGCGATGAAAAAGAGAAAAGCAGCGACCAGCAGCAGCAACAGCAGCAGCGGCAGCAGAGCACACATGCCACGCCGAAACATATGAGATGCATACTTGCGCTAAGCGCACAAAAGAACCCCAGTTGGACATTTACACAACGCCAAGCAGTCTGCACATGCGCTGCTGCTCCTGCTGCTGCTGGCTCAATTTATTCGAAAAATGCGTTTAAATTTAAATTTTCGCTCGCAAACGAACGTTCGCTCAATTAAACCGTGCGCGCCGCGCCGCGCCGGCAATGACTCGACATTGTTCTGCGCATTTAAATATTCACAAAGTACAATCGCACATCCATGTTGTTTCGGATGGAAATTTAGCAACATCCGCCCGCTTTCGTCCGGTTCATCCATCCTCTGCGGATGATGATGATCGCCGCCGACGTCGTCGTCGACGGACGGACGGACGGACGGACACAAAAAGCGTTTTCAATCGGCGCTTCCTCGCGAATTTCAAAATGCGAACGTGCGAACAAAAAACGTGTGAATATCTGCATCGCATCGCATCGCATCGCCCAAAGGGATATACGGTCTGTTGGTTTAATTTTGTCATTTTGCCAGAACAATGAAATAAGAGATAACACTTTAGACATCACTCTCAAAACCCATTCGACTACTGGATCATAATTAATGGCGTGCTATAACGGTATCATTTTTGCAACAACAAAAAATTCATTTCATGATGGTAACTTGATATCTATTTTGTTTATTTTCTTGTTGTTGTTGTTATTGTTTCAACAAAATTTTCATTGGCACGTGAATAATAAAAAAGCCAACCGCGCCACACTGCACTGCTGTTTCGTTGGTTTATTTTCGCAGATTTGTTCATGCTCTTTTTACTCGTCGTCGCCCGAATACAATCGGCTATAGTTTGTCGGTGAGTGAGTGCGTGTAACATTTCCTTTCTATTATTACGATAGATAATCATCGCATCGCGCGCGCCGAGTGAACCGCTTTTCAATGCCATGCGCCGTTGCGCCAATAAAAACACGACGCTCGCATTGCACATTTCGTCCGCCCGTATTTTTGGGCGCATTCGCATTGCGCAAAAAACGATGTCTAAATTTATCAAAAGCATCGATTCGCGATTAATCATCGTGTTGATGCATCGCATCGCGGAAATCATCATTGCGGCGCGCTTAATCATCATCATCATCGAGTGCAAATCGGAATTCGGTATTTGGCAGCGTATATGCGCCCGTGCGCCATTCATTCAATCGCTTTTTGCACTACTGCGCTGCCTGCGCTGGAATGTCTTTTATGCGCATGTTTATATGCATCTACGCATTTATTTCGCCAAATAAATAAATTCCACGCGTGCCGACGCGATGCAGCAATGTGATTCAAATGCAAATAATTAGATTAGCAACAATCAAATAATTATTTACGAGGAGACGTGCGCGGCACGTTGCAATTGCAATCATAATCATAATAATAATTCGCAGTGAGCGTTCGTCGCAATTAAATTCATTTTGCACCAAGTGCTCGCATTTAGCGCATGGGATGCATGAATTGCAACACGCATTAATTCCATCCAAGTTTCATCATGTGCATTAGAAGTCGCGCATATGCGCCAAGTGACAATCGGACGAGCGGATGGCCCGATTTTTATTCTTTCCGCGTGCGCGCATTTTCTCACTTGTTCGCTCGAAGGTTGATTCGCGCAATTAGCACTCGTCGTATGTGTTTCGCATTTATCCATCTATTAAGTGAATTAGCAAACATTCAACCACCCACAATCGTATTTAAATTACGTCTTGCAACTGCCATCAAGTTGATTCAACTTAATTCAATCTAGAAATTATGGCATTTCTACTTCACGTAAATTAAATTATTTTATGATGTAAGGGGGATGATTTTCTTCGAAATCGAAGAATAATTTCTGATAATTTCTGATTGTAAATGATACTTAAGAGTTTGCAGTACAAGAAAAACAAACGAGTGCGGGAAAAAATAAAGTGGCATGCGTTTAGTGTCGTTTCGCCGTTTGCGAAATGCAATACGAAAATGGATGATAATTGTGTGCGTGTGCCATATACCGCGCTCCACTTTTGCAGTCTATTCATAAACCGGCGAAGCAGCGACACAAACACGCGGCGGTCGAAAGCGCGAAGCGACCGCCGCCACCGCAAACACGTGAACGCCGCGTCGTCGTCGTCGTCGTCGTCTTCTCGCCGGCGAGAACAACAACAATAATACGAAGCCGAACGACGAACGATCGAACAACAATCGCGAGATACGTTAACAAGCAGCGTATTACGCGAGGACACCCCTCGCGGCGGCGCCGAAGCAATGATTACGAAACGCGCGCCTCAGCCGCAGCGGCTGGCGATGCTGCTGAGCAACATAAACCAACATAAGGGCATCCGTCATCGGCGGCGCACATCTGGAAAATTTCGAAATCGAAACGAATTGCGTGCGTGCCGACTTTGGTGGCTCACTCCACTTCACTACATGCTTATGCACGTAGTATAAATAAGTGCATCATCGCATTTGTTGATAGGAATACTCCTGCGAGTGTAACTCACTTAACAGCGACAGCAAGCGCGCACGCATACACAAAAAAGAGTCACCGTCACCCCACCGGCTGACTGTCAAGACATGAACTGAAACGATTAGCACCATTAAGGGTGGCAGCGCTGCTTCTTCTTCTTCTTTTTCTTCTTCTTCTCATTTCCACAGCACGTCTAATTTAAGCCAAAAAGGACGTGCGAACAACGCGATTATAAGCCGGAAACGGCAACTTTGAGCCGATATTATTAATTACCGCGTGAGAACGAAGATCAGAGGGGAGTCTATTTATGATGACCATACCGTTCGTTCGTTCATCCACCATTCGTCACCGCATCGATTCCTGCGCTTGCTTCCCACCACGCAAAGATAACGCCGCGTCGCGACGCACCGAAAACTATGTGCTCTCGTCTCTTCGCACGCACCACGTTGTAAATTACATCGTTTCGCTTAAAAATAGATTCTCTCTTATTAATGAAATGCCCGCCTGTGTGTACATCTCTAGTTTCTCTTTCCAAATTTCCCTCTATTGCCCTCCCACGCGAAAAAAAAATGCAAATCCGGATATAATTTCAATCTGTTTCTGGCTGATGTTTAACACATCCGTGTCTGTCGATTATGAAATTGTAAATTTTCTTGTTTGTCGTCGATGAAACAGCAGCAAGCCGGGCAGCAAACTTCAATTTGCTAGACGCGCCGATATGTGCGCGCCCGTGTACACGTTTGACTATTTTTAGCCCGTCTGGAAATACCTTACACAAGGCACAGAGTCAGTGCACAAGACACACGCGCAAGTAGGATGACTTTTTCAACACACTGTACACGCTACGCCATCACCGCCGCCGCCGCTGTTACCGCCGTTCGCAAATGAGGGTGCACAATGTTGCATTGCGCACGAAATTAGTTTGCAAAGATCAACAAACACATGCGGGCTCCGCCGTACGTACTCATTACCGATGATTACTGATTACTTCGCACCAAACCGCATTTCGATAATTGACGCAGATGCTAGTGTAAATAATTAGTGCACTCGAACAAATGATTTATTACTCGTTCGCTCGCTGGCTCGGCTCGCCGAGGAAAAATTCATGCGTTCAGACACTTGCCGTGAAGACTTTGACTTTGTATATTTGGATAACAGCCGCTCAGCCACTTGGCAATCTGCGTGTAGCAAAAAGACAGTGAGCCAGGCAGCCACCAAGGAAGTTGGCGCCACTTATCCATAATAATCGCGCAATCGATGGGAAGATTTCCATGTGCCTCGCGAGAGAATTTGTTACATTGTAACACCACGCATCGCGCACGTATATTGATCGTGAAAGCGTCTAATTAAATTATTACCGCCCGCTCGGCGTGCTGCTGTGCTGTGCTGTGCTGTGGGTGCCAGTGATATTGAACAATTAATTAAAGCGAATATAAACGCAATAATATTAATTACAGGTCGACGAACTCAGCGGCGGCTCGCGCGCTTGATTGAACCGGGAGCCCGTTCAATTCGCTCGCACAAAAATTAGTTTCCAACCCGGAGATCGCCTCGATATGCGTATAAATAAACAATACGACCTGCCCCGCTTAATGTCTATCATAATAAATAAATTCGCCGGCGCGAAAATCCGCGTCGAGACGATTCGCGCGAAACGATGATTGAACTTCGGCGAAAATTGAAAAATAATAATCATCGTGCTCCGCGATTTATCACGTGTTAAATCACGTTCATTGGAAATTAATCATCATGAGCGCGAGAGCGCGCGCGCGCACGCACGCGAGTTGAAAAGCCGTTTGAAGTGGCACGCGCACTTGGGAAAATTTGAAACGCTCATTACGCCGCTAGTAAATAAATACCGCTAGACTTGCGTGCACTTATGGCTAATCGAATAAGTCCACAAACGCGGGTGAAAAGTAAATGTCTGGCCTCTTTTTCCCACTTGAACTCATTTTTCGCGCGCGCAAACCAACAACGTTGGCCGACAGTCAAAACGCAATGCAACGCTTGCTTGCTTGCTTGCTTGCTTGCTTGCGTCCCCCGGATGTTTGATCTTTTGGCAAGCGCTGTAATTGCAATAAGACTAATTGCGCGCCCGTCGTATTCATAACGACAACGAACTAGTGCATTGCGCCAGGAAAGCGAGGGCGGCACGACACGGCTATTGTACATATGAATATTATGACTCCGTTTTGCTGATAAGAGACAAACGGCGGAGGCGGCGGCGGCGGCAAAAAAAACTTATTGGCTACGGACTTGCTCATCCTCATGTCTGGCAATCATGGCTCGCGGCCAAGTGATTCACGACTTTTGCTATTGCTCTCGCGTCGCTCTCCAATCAAATTTTCGGCGTCGCCTACGAACGAACGAGGCAAACTCAGCGCTCAGCGCGGCGATAATGTAATATTGTGCACCTGTGATTACATCATTTCCGCGCTCGACCGACAGCATGCCTAATCAACAATATCCTCAATTCGCCATTACACCGCAAACGTTACACACGCAGCGGGCGCGCACCTGAAAAATCCTTGATCCTATTAATAGCAGTCCTTATCCCAAATTTCGTCGTCGTCGACGTACGTTGACGGTACACACCGACGCTAATTAAATTCATGCATGCGCCAGAAAGAACACAATAATAAAACTGAATTTTACACCGATTGGAGAAGCGACCGCGTGCGGCACACGTAAAACAAAAGAAAGCGGAAAACGTTCTTCTTCTTCTTCTTCTTTGGCTGTTGCTGTGGCGGTTGCCGCTGTGCGGTGGAGAAATTAAAATACAATTCGCGAACGAGCGGGCGGGCGGGTGATTCGACGACGCCGCGACGCGTTTTGTTTCATCTCCGGCGCGACCACTCGAAATCGCATATTTTGCGCCGGCATCGCTACATATTTGGCGAACGAACTATTAACGGATTCCGATGCATTGTCTCAAATTTAATATTCAGCACGCGTGCACCACCTGAAATACATTCCGGGAATTTGGACTCGCGAGCCTGCCGCACGCACCGCGCCGCGAGAAGACGGCCGGGCCGGCGCGCCGCGCTCTCAGCCCGCAGCCGCCGAGGACGAGGACGACATTTCTTTCGCCGAGCGAGCGCTCCCTCGCTTTACATGTTTTATGCGCGTGGTGCATTCGCTCGCCTTTACGTGTTTCACTTTTTTGCGCCAGGCATTTTTCGCATTCCGATCGATGCGCTTATTTATAATGTCGCTATTTATCTACTACATTTGCTTGCAAATGTAATGCTGCCCACCACTGACGACCGCCCGACCAGCATACCTATATTCTTAAACGCACGCACTCACTCACTTACTTTCAGCTCCCCCCGCCGTTCGTTCCCACATTGTGTTTTACGTTTGTTCGCTTTTATTTTTTGCAATGTTTGTAATTTGTACCATTTGCTTGTCTCTTCACGCAGAGCCTTGGCTAAAAAAGCCGCAAGTGGACATTGTCGGCCGTCCGGAGGCGCGCAGCAAAGTGCGACTCATCTGCAAAGCAAAGGGCTATCCCATTCCAGTGATAAAATGGAAGAGAAACGAAACGTTCCTGCATAGTAGTAATAATATCAAAATAACTTATCGGGGGTAAGTGCACAATTTTACCACATTTTCAATAGATATAGTATATATCCCTAGATGGAAGATATTTATCAAATGTTTGATTTTTCTTCCTGTATTTTCGAGTAATCATATCAATAATAGGGTGAGAAAAACTATATAAGAACTTAGAATCAGTCAGATATTTAAATTAAATTTTTGAGTGCTAATATTGAGCTTTAATCAAAGATAAAGAAGATTAGAAAATGCACTAATTTTTCAAACTATCTTCGCATTCGGGGCGACAAATTTCAATCGTGAATGATCGGTATTTTAATTTCAATTCTTTCGTGAATAATCGAGTGATTCATTTATCAATCAGAAGAGATCTAATTATGAAAACTTATTGCTCCATCTGGATATACCTACTGTATATCTAAGAATTTATTTGACTTATTCACGTCTAAGTTCTATTTGTTTGATTATTTAATGCGGCAGTGATGAATTAGGAGATAAGTACGATTACGATCTTCACGCCAACCCCCATGCTAATAACGTAATGAATTGAAATGTTTTAGGAAAAAGAGTACGCTAGTGATAAGAAGCATGGAGGAGCGCGACTCTGGCTGGTACACGTGCGTGACACGTGGCGTGAATCGACGGGAGGAGAAGGAAAGCACCGAACTGCGGATACCAAATAGTAATAGCCATGGTATCTCTCTGCACATTTTCTCCTATGCTGGTATTGATGAGAAACAATCCACAGAAACCGCTTGATTATTAATTTCTCAACAAATCAGTGTATACTTTCTATAAACTAACAATCAACACACACGCCATGCGCAGCCACCGCGCGTAATTAAGTCGTCATCGTTAGCAACCGCACGATTTGAACTAGACGCTGGAAAACCGCAGGAAAACCACCAAAAAGCCGCCGCACCGCGCGTTTGCCGCCCGATCAAACGGCGTATTGGCATGAACATCAATGCGAAAATTAATTTATCGACGCGCTCGAAATAAATATTTAAAAATATACACTTTTCGAATTGTTGACCGCGACTATAAATTACATCTAATTAAATTACAACTGTGTCTATTTTAAAACGTGCTCTTCATCTTGCCATCTCGAACGAAATAATGCAAATTTTTGCAACATCCTTACACTAATCTCATAACGAATTTTGACAATTATCCTTCAAGGCTTGCAGTGATCAACAGCAAAAGCATCACATCACATTGTCTTGTTGAAATATTAACGAGTTTGTTTACGTGTCCGCTTCTTTTTTGCATAATGTTTGTAACATTGAGCATTTGGAAAAAGTTATGAAATATTTATTATCGCATTGATTTTCTCAACGAAAACTCATTCATTAATGCGTGCACACACACACACACACACACACGCACACACAAACACACATATGCATGTTGCATTTATGTATATTATTTTGTGGCTTCTTTTTCATGTCGCGTGGCCAGAAAACTTATTGCACAATACGGCGCGAAAGAGCACAATATTAGGATATTGGCAACATATCAAAATACACGCGTGTTTTAACCGATGACAAAATATTACTACAAATTATTTTGTAAGGAAAAATTGACTCAAAACTATTACCAAATTTCTTCAAAATTTAATTACAACTTGCACATTTCAATCTCTCCACGAAAATCTCGAGTTATCCTTGAAATTTTTCTAATTAAAATGTCTAATGTGCAATTAATCACTTGCAACTGAGAGAGTAAAATCAGCGCATTAAATGAGTAATAGTGGGTAATACGTTTGACTAGAGTTCGAAACGCGACTTGGCCTATTCGTCTATGAGCGAAAAAATAGTAAAATGCGTGCCAAAACCATTTCAACACGGAACGGGGGACGCCGAAAACGCCGGCGTTTTCTCCTTTCCTCTTTTATTTTCGTCTTATTTATATTTCCGCGGCGCGCGTACCCAACCAACACACGAACGTACAGCAAGCAGAGCACACCATGCTCGCGGCGGCAGCGGGCGGAGGGAAACCACTCGTGAATTACAATTGCTTGCACATATCACGTTTCCCGCACGGCCTTGTCAAAAATTACGTGCAAATTTGCACGCTAAACGCGGCGCGAATCGCTCGCGTCCCAATCGAACGACAAATGCAACAAATGTGTAAACAAACAATCAACTAAAACCCATGCCATCACACCGCCGCCACTAATGCGTGCGCATGCGTATTTCTGTTTCAGAAGAAAAGTGCGAGGACAACGCGTTTTGCCTGAATGGAGGCATTTGCAAGTACACCTCAACGTTAAAGGAGCATTATTGCATGTACGTTCATACTTCTTCAACCCCCACCCCACCCGCTCCTCCTAATCACCTAATCTAAATCATCGAATTCTAATTATTTGTTTCTTTTCTCTCTCTAGATGTAGCGAAGGCTACACGGGCACTAGATGCATGTCCAAGACTGTCGGCGTCGGTGACTACCAACAATCAAGTAAGTTTGATCGTAGCGCATGCGAAAAGCAGGGTGTCCCATCGCATTATTGTGGAGTGTAGAACAAACGGCGCACTTCTTCGTCGTCATTCAACGAAGAATCAATCAATCAATCAATCAATCAATCAATCCAATGATTGTGACAACAGCGATTTGCCCATTATGCCAACTGAGAATCTATCAATCAATTATTACAGCATTTAACACGATACATTTTTAATTACGATTAATCAGTCAGCACTTGAGACTCGTTAATCAAATAAGAAGATGATGATGAGTGAAGAAGAAATGATGATGAAAAAGCAGGAGATTTGTACATTTTGTATAAAGCGCGCAAATCCTATTCTGATAAGACTGTTATTTTTTAACTGTATGTGAGTCTCACGCACGCACACAAATACACGTCTGACACGTTTTGCCATATTCTAAACGCAAACAACCAATCAACGAACTAAGAACGAACGAACAACAACAACAACAACAACAGCAAACAGCAACCAAGAAAACAACAGCACAAAATAGAAAGCGGCCCGAGTGATTCTTCATACGTGTATTGTCTTTTGTGTTGTTTTGTGGAACAGACGTACGCACGCATGCACACACGCACACACACGCGCACGCATGTGCACTTGTCATCAATTCTGCCCGCGCAGAACGAGCGAGTGATAATCGATAATCAATCGATGGATCGATTCGTGTGTTGTTAAAAACTTATGAGTATTAAGCCATGAAATTTCCACGATATTTATATATATGATATAACTATAGGAGAAACTACTATAGACATTTTTAATTTGAGAGAGAGGACACACTACACTTTTGTGTGCTGCACCCCTGTGTAATGAATTAACCAATAAGCAATCAATATCAACGAAGCAAGCAAGCAAGCAGACAGAAAGAGAAATTCGATGATGATTTGTATAAAGTCATGTAGATACAATTTATAATTATTAGCTACCTACTACTTACTAGAATTATTATATATAAATCTATATTTATTTATTAATTGACTCAAAACAAAAAAAAATCTAATACTCACAACAAATTTGCAAAATACTTTTTTGTTTTGTTTTATATTATTTACTAAAAAAAAAAAGAACTAAACCATGAGCGGAAAACAAGTTGCGTATCTGACGCCAAGAGCCGAGCCGAGCCAAGCCAAGCCAAGCCAAGCAAGCAATTGAATAAACTATTTTATTAATTTAAAAAAGGAATCGAAAAAGTGTTTTGTTGCTGTTTTTCAACATTTTTTTAGGAGACAGACTGACGTGAATGAAAGTGAACGTAAAGTCCAATAATTAATCTCTGAGGTGGTTTTCTTTCAGTTTCTTTCAGCTTTGATGCTGCTAAATGAAACAATTTCATGAGGTGATTGGTGTTTTCCTATACTCGAACAAAATCAATACCAAAAATCAATCAATCAATCAATCAAATGAATCAATGAATTTTAAAAATGAATTTGATGATGTAAGTTGTTATTTTATTTTTACTCTAATTTGCCTACTACTACTACTCTCTCTCTCTTCTCACCCATAGCAATCTCTTCTCTTTGTTGTTAATTTCTCATCTATCTTTCTCTTTGTCTATTCTATTTCTATTGATCTCTGTGTAGTTGCTAACTAATTTGACTCCACTTACAACTACTAATCGCCTAATAAACGTGAACGAATTCGGGAATTCTAATCAAAATTTTTAATTCAATTATTGACGAGACGAAAGATTTGTTGTGAGTCTTAGAGATGCACTATGTTTTTTTCTTGCGACATTCGTATGAAACTTGCATGTAATTCACGTGCTAAACTCAAACTCAAACCTCAATAGTCAGCCAACAACAAAAAAAGCGAATTGGATTTCGATGCATGTCATGATTCCGTAATAATAATGCTGCATCCCCCTCACGCCGTCTACGATTTGGTTAAATGTGCTAAACGATGTACTACTTAAATACGCATTTGCTTCACTTACACTCGCCGCTCGCCAGTGTGACTAATAATGCCTTTTGTTATTTTTAGGTGTTACATACGATGATGAATAAGCGGAACGCATGTGCAATGCAATCTGATTTGCAATACAATTTTGGAGAGCGCCGAACCTGAGACGAACACATCAACTCACACCGGCTGATTATGATTATGACTATGACTATGATGATGATGAGAACCACGATTACGATTATGATGAGACTGAGTTATTGAAAACCGCGCCGTGATATCTGCAATTCGGCGAAAACGCATACCAAAGATGTTCATATTCTATGTCACATCGTATAACAACGCTGCCCCCTTGTGTCGCGCTTTCTTACATATGTAATATTAATAATAATGCCCAGCTCTCTCACTCTCTATCTCTCTGTATGTGTGTGTCTCACGCTCTATCTCTCATTTTTGTGTATATACTTCCGTAATGAGTATTAGCGAGATGCAACAACAAAAATGTATGTGTACGCCGCAATGTTGCTAAAAGTAATTGTCAATAAATTGCCGCTATGAGCTAAACGTAAACGTAAGAAAAAATAATGCCAGATGCTTTACCAATACTCACTATGTACGTAGTATAATAATGTTTGACATTGCAAATGCCCTTTTGGTGCGTACGCAGCAATAATAACACTTGGAATAAATTATAACCTGAGAAGTCCACTTACCGACTGCCTGAAACAATAACATTGATGTTAATAACATAACATAGCAATTAAAACACTCGCATAATGTGATATTCTATTATATGTACTTAGATATTTATATATGTACCTATGTATTAACAGCTTGAATTTTTATCGTTTTTATGTAAAAGCCACTAAAGAAGTCTTACAATGTATTTCATAGAAAATGCCTATTAATAATGCTGACACATTCAAGTAATGTACTTCGTCGAAGACGCTAGCAAATTGTATGCGAAATTTTCGAAAGACGCCATTGCTGGCCATTTGCTAAAGATGTACTCAAATTGCAATAACACTTCAATATTATGTAACTGAATGGAATTGATATTGTTCATATACTGGACCTACTATTTTTAATGATCCACGATCCAAGAATTATACAATAAAATAACACATATACCGGAGTTGGGCAATTGATGAGTTAATTACCTGTAGCTATGTTGATCCTTAACCTGCTCCAATGTGTTTCATGGGTCAATGGCAGCCGACACTATGCTGGTCACATAGACGAATTTCACTAACCGAATTTACATGTAAATACAATCGGACAACTGTTACCCTTATGCGTATTGGTTCAATCGCGGCACTAGCTAAGTGATAACACTCAGTTTAGGGGTAATGAACGCGAATTAATATGCAAAAACTTAATTAATTTGGAGAGCACAACGGTACGCGGGTGACCAGCAATTACTTTGGCGGCAAAATTTGTCTATCATAAATCACAACTAAAATTAGTTACGCCTTCACCAACTGAGGGCGCCGCGGCACTGTGGTAACGGAATGAGTTTAATTATTTGGTATTAAATACACTAATTAATCACTTAAGGCACAGAAACACTAAGCACTATTGTCCAGGTTACACTACACTTAACCTGTATCAACAATAATATAAACAAACCGGTTGGGTTAAATAGTAGTGAAGGTTACCGAACAACAATAGGGCGGCAGCACAGTGATTATCGCATGACATTTATGAATAACATTACATCTTAACCATTTATTTCTTTAATGAAAATGAAAATTTGACTATGATATGAAAAGCCGGATTTAATTTAATGACACTCTCGAATAACCTAGGTGGATTTTTTTACGTAGGTATGACTTGTTATTTCAAAACATTCACATTTGAAATACCCATGCGGCATCATGACTTTTGGCAATGTAAATTTACGAGAAAATTTTCAATAAGATTGTAACTAATATGAAGAAGTAAAACATCATTGCGAGGCATTTACTTGAAGAGGCACGACTTTGCGAAATCGTTTGCAATATTATTATACTTTTCTCCACTCCTAACCTAGAGAGCAAGTGTCGTAATGCATACCATAAAGAGCCTGCCGTCGAAGCTTACAACAATTGTTAGCAACATACGGTGTATGCACAAGTATATTTACAACATGAACAAGGCATACTTAAGACAGTCAAGTGACGGCAATAAGTTTGATATAAGCTTTCAGTTCACTCATCCACATTATAATATTGACAGGAACTTTAACTTCTCGCGGAAATTAGATGAGACAGTTTCCACATTTTTATCACGTGTCACCACAAATTTGGAGAAAGTTGTAAGAAAAGCAAACAAGAAGAGACAGCCTGATCCATTAACTGCCCCTATTGCTGTATCACTGCATGTGAATCATGTCAAAATAGCCAATGAAGAAGTTTGCAAGCATGTATTTCAAGCCAAGAATCACATCACGATGAAACTAATAGATCAGGAATATGAAGTCATAGTTAATTCACCCTTTGTGGAGACTGTTTCACTGCCTACATCAATGCTGGCAAATTTCCCAACTTACCCAATTAAGTTTGAGAGTGTTTTTGTGGACAAGAGTCAAAGTGAATTCACCTGGTTCAAGTCAACAGACAAAGTCCAGTGGGAAAACATTGGTAATGGCTATATGATAACTCCAGATAACCACACAGTTGGTTCTTACTTAAAATTGGTCTGTACACCTAAAAATAATCAGTTGGTAGGACCACAAATTGAAGTGATTTCTGATAACCCAGTGTCAAGCAGTCCAGGTGCATGTCCTTTTGAGTTAAGGCATGAATTCACTAAAGAGAGATGCAAAAATGATGAGTGAGTATAATAACTTAATTAGTCACATAAATAATATTAAAATTCATGTTTCAGATTTCGTGTTGTCACATACAACATCTTGGCTGATTTGTATTGTGATTCAGATTATACTAGAACAGTTTTACATCCATATTGTCCACCATATGCTCTACATATTGACTACAGAAAACAGCTGTTTATTAAAGAAATTCTAGGATACAATAGTGACATTATTTGTCTACAGGAAGTTGACAAGAAAGTCTTCCTTACAGACTTTGAACCATTAATGCTGCAATTCAATTATGGTTGTTCTTTTGCTATCAAAGGAGGACAAGTTGCAGAGGGAATTGCCTGTTTCTATCATAATGATAAATTTAGGTAAATTACAGTCAACAAATTGTATACTCAAATTAAACAATTATATTTGTAGGCTAATATCCGAGGAAAAAGCGCTATTGAATGAAATCATTCAACACCCTGGATTTGAAACATTTTGGAGTGCAATTGCTGGAAACAATCAATTGAAAACTCGTTTGCTGGATCGTCAAACTGTTTCGCAATTTATTGTACTGGAATGCAACTTTACAAAGAATTTAGTAATTGTTGCAAATACGCATTTGTATTTCCATCCGGATGCGGATCATATAAGACTTATTCAAGGCGGCTTAGGCATTAAATATGTGGAAAGGCTCTATGAAAATCTTAAGAAGCAGGTTGATTACTGTATATCACTTGTTGGGTATGATTGAACTAATTAAATGTTTTATTTTAGAACCCGGATAAGAAGATATCAGTAATATTTTGTGGTGACTTCAATAGTACGCCAGACAGCGGTATTTACAAACTATTTACTGAAGGAAATGTTGACCCAACTCTTAAAGACTGGGAAAGTAGTAAGTTTACTCAAATACAAATATTTGTACAGTTTACTTCATTATATCCCATTCGATTGCAGATAAAGAGGAGGTAATAAAGGATTTATCGATTAGTCAGCCGTTTGCACTTAATAGTGCATGCGGTACTCCTAAGTACACTAATTACACAGTGGGATACGCTGATTGTTTGGATTACATTTATTACGATACTGCAACCGTTGACGTGCAACGCTTTGTTCCAATGCCAACGAATGACGAATTAATTCTGCACACGGCGCTACCGAGTGTTGTATTTCCCTCCGATCATATTTCTTTATGTGCCGACTTGAAATGGAAGACGTAATAAATAAATTATGGACACGAATATCGCATTACATTTTTCCGTACTAATCGGCAAACAAGCGACGAATTGTTCAATCGGAATTTTTGATTTCATATCTCTAAACAGGTTGTTTGTTCTTTCCAACAATTAACTACTATTATGATTCAATAGTGGATTAACCGTGTTATCTAATGTGATAATACAATAAAAATTAACCATTCAAATCTATTGTATCCCAACAACTGTATGCAACCGTAGACGCGTACAGTTCTTAAGTGCCCTTTAACTGCTTTCACGGATGTAAACAAACAAGTAATTAGTCGAAATTGTTGTTTAACGATCACATTTACAAAAAACCTGTTGTTGAAAGTTGCAAATACTTTTCAGTCGTTCTTAAGCGACCAATGAAGTGTTCTATTTTCGGAGTGCGCGCTACTATGGATTTTCAGGCAAAGATTTAGATGCAAGGTCAGTGGGTAATGTGGGTTGAACAGACTCAGATCATTATTGATTTTGACCAAAAACATACTGGTGCACACACTCACGTGTAGTTTAATCGTGCGAGCGTAATATATAAACGCGTTTGTGTTTCTTTTCCAGCGCGTACAGGTTAGATGAAAGGTGCTCAGTGCAGTAAAACGGACGGACCATCGTTTGTTGTGGCTGTGCAAAAGTGCGGAAGCCACTCGCAGTGACCAGCAGGCCAAACTGGAAGAACCAGAAGCATGTCAACAAGCAGGACGACTCTCAAAGATAAGTGCATTTTGAATGCGGATGGCAGTGTGTCTCTGGAGGATATTATCAAAGCATTTCATTCATCACTTCGCGAAGAACACGCGTGGGCACTATGCTATCAATGCACAAAGTTTTTCATAGAGAATCTGCGCAAACAACGCCAGGACCACCAGTCGCTGTATCTGGTATCTGAAGTGAATCATGTTTTCCTACAAGCTGATGGCAATGTCCATCCAAACACTCTGTACATTAAAGCACAAGATGATAATCGTAAAGTAATCACCAATCAGCTGGAGGTGATCAAGGAATTAGGCTGCGTTATTTACAATGCGTTAGGTAAGCTGATAACAATAACAATATGTGAACTTTGAAAGTTTCCATTCTCAAATTTTTGCTGTAGATCATGGATGTAATAATGGTGAGGAGAGACCAATCAGTGAGGATTTAGAGATGTTAATCAATGATATGGTCATACTGGAGCAAAGTGTCTTTCATGAAACAGATGATGAGGGTATTGAAAGAGATGCAGGCGAATCAGATGATGGGGAAGCAGCAAGACATCCAAGTCATATGACACTGCACAGGGTGTTAGAGAGATGTGAGATTCATCTGGTCAATTTGACTAAATCTGAAGCAGAGCTGCACTATAAAGCAGTGGTCAAAGCTCTAGTGGCAGAAGCACTAGAATTGGCAACATTTCTGGAGAGTGTAGCCTCCGGTGGTCTTAGTTGCAATGGGGAGTCTGCAACTGACCTGCAGCAGTTGCAATTTGCTGATTGGGCGCGCTTCTGGGTGCAGGTGATGGCTGAATTGCGGCGTGGATTTACGCTGAAGAAGGTCAATTATTCCAAGCGACCTATTGAATATGAACTCACTCCGTATGAAATACTTATGAAAGATATTCGTTCGTGTCGGTACACACTGAAGAAAATAATGGTATGCATTTGGCGTGTTTCTATTATAATACGAAATTAAATTGATTGAAACTAATATCGTCATTCGTATATTTTAGGTCAATAGCAGTGTACCAAAGGTAAATAAGGATGCTCGTGCTGTGATTCTTGAATTCATTCGGTCTCGCCCGCCGTTAAAGAAAGCTTCAGACCGCAAATTGCCACCCAGGCAATACACATACACGCCGCGCGAACAACTAATGCATTCCATTCGCAAAGGGCGTAAGCTTCGCAAAACTAAACCACCCCTTTCGCCGACGAAGCGCTGCTACGGGGGTGGTGATTCAGCGGAGAGTTACACACCGAAACGACTCATTAAAATCGATCTTACACAATTGGACGATGACGAGGACGACGATGACTCAGACGATTCGGATTCGTCCTGGCAGCAACCTGATTTAACGGGTACAAACCTGGAAGCATACGACCTGGCATTTGAAGCACCAACACGATCCACAGGTCGTCGGCATTCGTTGAGTGTATGTCTAGAACCGAACATGGGTAGTCAGTCAGTTCCGCAGTCGCGACCCTGCTCAAGACAATCTTGTGCTAGTTCGGACACATTGGATTCAGTACAGTTGCCACCGGAAATCAGCAAAGCATTAGAAGATACAACCAAACCGTGGCACGAGGCTGTTAGCCTTGAGGATCGGTTATCGCTGACCCTGGAGGAAATTGTACACATTCGAATCGTACTCACAAAGGCGGAACTAGAAGCGCTGCCGGTCGAAGGGCACGTGCGCGGCGACGTGGAAAACCGCAAAGTCTGCTTCCTGTGTTTAAAGACGCGATTCGGTATCCTCGGACCATGGGGTCATAGGTGCGGCCTCTGCAAGCGCACCGTTTGCTCAAGATGCAGCTCGAAGATGAACATTCCAATGGAACAGTATTGCAACAAACCTGTAGCATTATTAAGCCCGAGTGTAATATGCACGCCAGAGGATGATTACCCTCCCACAAAAGCTATGGGCAAAGGCAGTACAAATCCTAGTCCTCAACCGAGTCCGAGCAGTTCGCGTCCAAGCTCATCATTGGATCGCTTCCGGTCCAAGGTTTCCGGGGTAGGAAAAGGAAGTTCAGCAGATCGAACGAAAGCATCACCACTGCTCGTTTGTCACGACTGCCGCATGATGGTTCTTCAGATCATCAAGTCGGGTCAAGCTAGTCGGAGCGCCATACGTAACAAACATTTACAGAATATGACACTCAACCTGGAGCCTGTTTTCACTGTAAATTAACATAAGACCTCAATTAGCGAATACTGCAAGTAGATGTTAGATCTGTATTACTCAACGTGCACTTGCGTGCATTGTGATGAATGTGAATGAATGCTGGCATCATTTCGAACCTCCTGATTGATTGATTAGTTAGTTGTTTCTCTGTAATCCGACGATCAATGGTAGCGTTGTAAACAGAAATTCAACACGACTGGTAAACTCATCTTACTAACGAAAAATGACATTAATGGGGCTGTGTTTCAATTATGATTTTAAGTTTGTTTGTCTGTTTAGAGAATACTTTTTACGTAGTAAACCAATGATGATGATATCAATCTTCTTGTAAAGGCACTAAAGAGATCCTTCTAGTTCTTCAGCGATTACTTTGCGGATCGACCAACAAATATGTGAATGTGGAGCTGTTAATCATATTCAGATTATATTATACACGTAACAAATTGCACAAGACTTGATTGTCTCAACACACACATTTAAAACGAGGAGCGCACCATTTGAACAATTTTTAGTAATACGCTAAACTAAGACTGTAAACAGAGAATTCTTATTTATATTGTGTAGATAGATAGTTCGGAAGGAAATAGAATCGACATTTATGTTACCACAGAGATTTAATCCAAGAATGATGAACGTTTGCGCAATTGTATTTAGTCTGCAAGCAAATGTGCTTGCGAATTTATTTTTATATTAAATATGTTGTAACATTAATTTTACCAGGCCTAAATTACTCTAGAAAGCCACTGCTGCAACCAAAGAGCGGCAGTAATTAAATAATTGCAATTTAGAGCATTGGTTCCCCTAAGTTTATGAACAATTGGTTATACCTAGCGACCAAAGATGAAGAAAGTATTATTTTCATATACAGAGTTTATTTGTTGTTGATCTTTAAATATTTATAAAGTATGTGACACAAACGTTAATGTATTGTATCTATAAGAAATGAATATCAAGCACACGAATTTCTAAAAGTACATACAGATGTTAAAGAAGTCTAAACTATAATGAAATCAGATAAGTGCGTGTTGATTGTTAAAAAATAATGAAGATATATATATATTAATAGTTGGAGCTGCCATCAAATATTTAATGCACTTCTTGCTGCGCATTACCTACGTACGAATATGTAAACCCATTTCATTTGCTTGGCATTCATTAATTACCCCGAAACGATACTTAAGCTAAGCACTCTTGATCTCTTCCAAACGCGTAATTTAATAATTGTTTTATGTTCCAGTCATGAGGAATGAGCATTGAATAAAGATTATTGAACTTAAATGATAGTTTGTTTTTAGGACAGGAACAGGTATAACAAAACAGTCGATTTATAGATTTTTTCATTTTTTTAGATAGAAATTCTTAACCTGATTCCAGTTGTTACAACAGTTAAATATCTCTGAACTGGCGATTCAGATTACTTCTTAGCGGGCTTTGCTGCAGCCTTCTTCTTCGGCTTTCCTTTCTTGTCCTTCAAAATCGCCGCACGACGCTTGGCTTGCAACTTAGCTGACCTAACAACTGCATGATCTGAGCCAAGGGTGATCTAAAATTGCGATTAATTAATAAGAAATTCAAATGTTTAATGAGCACTAGGACTTACGCCACGCTTCTTGGCAAGAGTCTCTTGTCTTGCCAAATCACGTTTCCTGGTGGCCAAGATAGATTCCCTCTTAAGGACAGCCGCATATGGGTTCAGTTTCAACATAGCGCGTGTGTTTGTCAATGGATTGAGACGACGTACACGACGAACCACCTTCTTTCTGCAATGTGACAATGAGTATTAGAAATCGTGAAGACGGATGATTTTTGGCTATGACGTACTGAGGTGCACGAAGAACGCTCTTAATTTCGTCAGACTTGAGCAATTTGGACAAGTCAGTGTTGGACATCTTAGGCTGGGGCAAATTGTAACCCTTCTTCTCAGCGGAGGGTTTCTTCCAGGTGCCGAACAATTTATCCAAACGCTCGAAAGCGGATTGAGTCCAGATAACAAAACGGCCAACATGACCACCTGGTGCAAGCTTGAGCAAGTTCAACTTGTCAACGCTGATGACATCAATACCAGGGATATTGCGGAATGCGCGGCGGAGACCTTGATCCTTGTGGTACACGATCAATGGACCACGACGTTGGATGCGACGCCTGTTACGGAGTTTACCTTTACCAGCACGGAAACGCTGACTCTTGTAAACCTACAAATGCCCCACATTAGTTTTGCTGGCTATGCAATGTATAAGAGATTGTAATTTACTTTTTGGATGTCTGCCCAGACTTTGCAGCGACGTAAGAAGCTGACGGCTTGCTTAGTCTTGTTCAATTCTTGCACTTTGTCGGAGACGACGAATGGCAATTCTGGAACTTGTTCAACAATGTGTCCCTTGCTCATGACGAGGGCTGGAACACCGCTGGCTGCTACAGCTGAGGCCAAAGCATACCGGCGTTGGTTGACATTGATGCGACGGTGCCAGCGGCGCCATGGCTTGGTTGGGGCGAACATACGTCCACCACGGCACATGTTACCGAAAGCACCCTGGCCAGAGCGGTGGGTACCACCTCCACGAACACGTGGAATACGGGCGACAGCACGGCCAGTACCCCATGATTCAGCGGATGTTTGATGGCCTAAGAAGATTCACATGATATAATCAATAGCACTTTCTAGATAAACTTGATGTCAATGAAAATTGTTACTTACCAGCCTTTTCACTAACGCTGTAGGGCTGACGATGATTCATAGACATCTGCTGATGTACAAAGTTGACTACATCTGGTCTGATTGGTGCTTTGAAGACTGCAGGAAGGCCCAATACTTTATCCTTCACGACTTCAGACTTCTCAGTGTAGATGCTCACCAGTGGGCGAGCCGTTGATAACGACTAAAAGAACAACAATCATTCAAGTTAATTCGGAATCTCCACTATCCTCTTTATGTTTAATGAGACGCATATGTGATTATTTCACAATCGTACTATTTAACCAACAAATTTCTCTCACACATGATGCTATGTTTATAATCGCAATGCATAACAAAACACATGTTTACTAAAACTAGTACTGAACTATCAACAAGAAAACTATTAACCATTGCGATAGATCTATATCTTGATCTAATTGTGAGAAAAACTTCCTTGTTATTTAAGATTTATCCGGCTGGTACTGCACAATGCGGTAAACACGTGGCCCTATGCATAACCAAGTAATATGTTCACCACACGGCTAAATAACTAGTGCACACGTAGAGACAATCATTCTTCACATCCACAACGGTGTTTAAACCATTTAGCAACAATTTTACACTTACCATTTTAATGGTTTACTTATAACTATTCCGCGTTTCACTATAGACACATCAAGCGAACACTACGTCCGCCATGCAAAAGGAAGTATAGATCGGCCATCACATCACAAGTTGCTTCCCCTCTTTAGTCACCAGAGGGCTATATTTCCACAATCATTACGCGGAAATTTCAAATCGCACTGGGAAAATGTATCTGCAATGAAAAACACGTATTACCTAAACAATAATCTCCCTAGTAATGAAAATATCTCATCTACAGGTGGATACATCGATGGTATCAATATTTATAAAGGTGATGCAGTCTGTACAGATCCCCAGAAATGAACTTAATTGTTTTAACATTGTATACCTATTTCAGGACAACCTGCTACCAGACAGTCAATTCTACAGATAAACAATATGGAACTCCAGTAAAAGAATAGAAATTGGATACCGTGTTATAACTTTTATTTCATTTTAACAATAATATCAAATTTTGAAAGATATTAAAGAATAAGTTAATATACTAACAGGATAAGTTTGATGATAATATTAAAGCATGATTAACATAATTTTATTTTATATTTAATTTATTTAAATTCTCTCTTATCCAACATGAACAATTCAGCATCAGTTACCACCAAGGTTTGGCCACCTGAAAAAGAGTACACTTATCAGTGAAAGGAAATAAATATAGACTTAATGTAAAGTAATTTGAATAATCAGATGTCAACACTAATCATGGTATTCATAACCCAATGCTCTGAATAAATAAGTTTCATCATTGAAGTTTATGAAGCTTTGTATATTGTTACAAAACACCTACATTTTCATCTTGTACTCTTCAACTTCCACAGATAGAACATGGACCAGAATGTATGATACCAAGTATGACTCCTAAAATAAATATAACATTAGAATACTCACATAAAATTTATTTATATAATTTGAGTAGATTAATCATTCAGTTCAGGTCTATTATAAGCATGAGCAAATCAGCAACACGGACCAAATATCATCAGAATAAACTGAAACTGAATAACCAAGTCACCTTTCATACCTTTTTAATCATGGTTAAGTCCACAGCAAGCCCCCACAAGTCATTGGAAAAAGCTTTGTTCTGTTCTGTAATAAACAACACTACATTTAGCTTATATGCTTCAACTGAATACCTCTCTACCCTTATTTCATTTTTAAATTCAGTATTGGACAAATGATATAATCATGAACAAATCATAAACACGGACCAAAGTTGTCATCATTACAATTGAAGATAATTAAAAAGTTAATTAGAAAAGCTTACCAGTCAATAGTTTCCAACATGTGACTTAGATACAATCATCTTTCAACGAGAATTACTTCCTTCATTATAAATGCCAGGAAATCCAGCTTCTCAGATGGAATAGTGTCTGCCTTTTTATTAACAAGCATCTGAAATATTTATAGATAAGAATAAACGCTAATGTAACAATAAAAGATGAATGGATCAAAGAGCACGCTCTTAATTAATTTTAAATACGCAATACTTATTGCATTGCCTATATGTATTGTGACTTGAATTAATATTGAAATCATTGAGGAGACTATTTAAATTTAAACAAGAAATTACTTACCACGAGGCTGAAGTAGAATATTGAGAACGTCTGACCAGGCCAGAGGTCCACGTGTAAATGAAGGAAGCATGGGCTTAGAATGGTTGACTCCATATTTCCGCAAGTAACTTGTTAGTACCACCATCAGGGAGCACTGTTGAACCAAAAGCGCGCACTTTTTTGAGCTGGCGGCACATTATTGATCAAACTATTATTTTAATCACATTTCCTGATATTCAGGCAGTTATGAACACAATCAAAAATGTTCATTCCAGAAAACGTTTCTCTGAATACAATCAACGTATTTTTAGGCTCAAATACTGTAACTGATAAAAATTTGCATAAGATTTACTTTGATAATAATGTGAGTTATTTGATAACTCTAAAAAAGTTGTGTCTTAACGTGATTATCGAAAACTGGAAAGGTAAAAACAAATCTTTGTTTATTTCTCAAGTAAGTGAAATGTCTATTTTAGAAAGGCCATTAATCAATCAATTTCCAATTGATGAAGATGCACGATATATTTTGGATAAAATACCAACAAATTTACCTTTCAAACTTGCCATTGAAGAAATCCACGATGAATTGTATTGGCGAAGAGCATTTCGAACTCGATGGCCTGGTAAAATGACTCCTGAAAGGCCTGTGAATATTGATTATGATATTCCAAATCAATTCAAGCGACGTGGAAGAAAAGAAAATATTATTGTTAAACTAAATACTTGGAAGGCTTTTTATGTTGAACGACATCTTCAGGAATTGATTGAAAATCTAAAACCAGAAGAATATGATCCATTAGAAGTATGTATTAAACTTTAATTATTATTTAAGCAATATTTAGTTGACCAATAACAACCAATTATTAGTTCATGTTGCCCGATCATAACCAATTACAATCAGGCAATCTTAAAATTTTGGCCCGAAACGCGCTTTAACAATAAAACATATTTCAGATTAAAGAATTGATTGAATTGGTAAAAGATTATGTAATTCGATTAAAAATCAATCAATTGCAAGCACCGATCAATAATAATCATAATCGTGTACCATTAAATGCAATTTTACCAGCACTGGACCAACTAAAACAGCTGAGTATTTGTTTTAAACAAACTTACGTTGGTGATAATTTCAATTGGAGTGTACTTCAAACAACACAGAAAGACATAGAAAATTTAGCTGTAGGTCTTAATTTCTGCGATCTCAATGTCTTAAGGTAAGATATTAATTCACTTATTTAATTAGCACTAATTATTTGATCTGTTGCAGAATATTAAATACAGATATCACATGTGATAAAGTTAAATTACTGGCATTTAGTTTACTTCGCAATGAGAATCTGAAAATTCTGGACTTTTCTCATTGTAAAATTGCTTTCAATGGTACTTTAGCAATATGTAGACTTTTAAGTGAATTACCCAGTTTGGACGAACTGAATTTAATGAATAATTTCCTTGGTGAGTTCTTTGTCTTTAGATTATTCCCATGGATGATTACTAATTAATGTTTAAATGTTGTTGTAGATGTTAAATCAGTGGAAATTCTTGCTTATACATTGTGTAATTCTAAAGTGAACTTAAAGCACTTGGATTTAAGCTTGAATAATTTTGGGTCAGGTGGCTATGAGTACTTGACTGTCATGATTTGCAGAAATAAAAGTTTGAAGAGTTTGATTTTATCTGCTTGTGGATTAAATGATGTGAATGCAAAGTTAATTGTTCAATCATTAAAGGTGAATACAACTATTGAGGTTATGGATTTAAGTAATAATAAATTCAATGAGGTAATTACAAATTATTTAATTATCTTATTGTAATAATTAATTTGGGATTTGTTTATAGGAAGTTGGAGAATTATTCCTGCAGTTATTTTATTGGAAAAATCAAACTTTGAGGAAAATTGATCTGAGAATGTGTAAAATTCCAACTGAAATTTGTTTGGAGATTGAGCAATATTTATATGAACGAAGTAATGTACTTAAGTATAATATAAGGGAGGAAAGAGAGTTTTTTGAGAGCAGGGATGATATTCTTGAAGAGTTGGATAGTGATAAGAAAATAGATAAGGGGTTTGTAAATGCGAAGAGTTTAGAAATTGAATTGGAAAATGTATTTGCTGATTGCTTCGAATTTGAATTAAGATGTGAAAATTTTGTTGACAGTGCTTCTCAAAATGTTGATCAAGAAGTTGATATTATTGATAATGAGAATTCTGATAATGATTTAGAAGATTTAATGATTTGATAATAAGAAGGTGTTTATAATGAATGTATATATTATTTTTTTACATTTTCTTTTTACAAATTATTTACATTAACACTCGTTATGTGTTATAATACTTGATCGAAAATTCGAGAGTTATTTGAGGTGCAATTCGGCTCGCATTTTGTTAATATTTTGTTAATATCACTTTCAATTTATGGGGGGCGCTTCTTTTAAAGAGCAAATTTACCACCATCCACCTCCGCCTCCGCCGCTGGACCAACCACTTCCGCCACTGGACCATCCACTTCCACCTCCGCTCTTCCAGCCGCCACCACCGCCGCCGGATGGCCAGCCACCGCTGCTGATCTTCCATCCACCGCCGCCGCCTCCTCCTCCGCTCTTCCAGCCACCACCGCCGCCGTATCCTCCGCCTCCTCCGCTGTTCCAGCCTCCGCCGCCACCGCCGGACGGCACGATGATCTTAATAATCTTCACAGTCTGTCCACCACCGCCGCCAGACCATCCACCTCCACCTCCTCCGGATTTCCAGCCGCCACCACCTCCATATCCTCCTCCTCCGCCGCCGCCAGACCAGCCGCCGCTCGATTTCCAGCCACTTCCTCCACCGCCGCCTGACCATCCACCGCCACCGCCTGATTTCCAGCCTCCGCCACCACCGCCGTAGCCACCGCCTCCGCCGCCGGACCAGCCGCTAAATCCGCCGTGCACGGTGGCCACGGCCAAAATAAGTACGCAAACGAACACCTAAAAATTTATAAACAAATTACTTCTTTTCCTATTTAACACTTGAACACTTTGCACTAAGACGAACCTTCATATTTGTTCACTTCTTGCAGGATAAAAAGTGACTTGATTGAGAACATCACCACGCGGCTTTTATACTCTCAAGATGAACCTTGCAATTTCCCTTTCTCTTCGTTTAACCACACCATCTACGTATGTTTGACGTCTTCTTCTTCTTCTTCTTCACCGAAGCGCAACGATTCACATCACATCCATAATCATCACATTCGAATCAAACAAACGAAAAAAACACGACAAATAAAATATCTAAATAAATCAAAATTTTTTCTTTCTTTATTGTTTGCATTGCAAATCAACAACTTGCTCATTAATTACATCGCAATCTTAAGAAACGTATGTGGAGAAAAAAGCAGCACGTGTTAAAGTCTTAATTAAAATAAATTTGAACAATTAAAAGCGATTGTTGCTGAGAATTTTTAAGCCGGCAATTAGTTTAAAAGCAATTTAGAATTGTTGCAAAACTTTGCCGCTCTAAAAAAATGTATTTATGTATAAAATATATGAATTTTTGAAACGTCTCTGCCTCCGAATAGAGAGAAGAAGTGAAAGGATTATTATTATATCAAACAACAAATGTCTGGAACTAGCGCACACAATAACGATGCATTTTTATTGGACATGTCTTCAATTTGAATTTCGCTCTATTCGCGAGCCGGCCACTTAACCAAAGTGACTTTTGCACAACGTGTAATTATTCGAAATTCTAATTGCGATTTGCGCGTCGTTGCACTGGACGTGATCTGCAATTACGCAATGTTTGCTCAATATGTGCGCCTGTCATAAATAGCACGACGATCGACACGATGACAAATGTGTATGGACGTTGAAAAACTAGTTATTATGATTTTTCAACACTTTTCCCAAGACATTATTTGCTTCATTATACGCCAATTTCATAAATTCACTTGCATCGCCTGGTGAATCATTTAATATGCTTAATCGGTCAAGTGTTAAATTGTTTATTATGTTATGCATTAATGCAAATGGCGAATGCACAATGTGTGCAATAAAAATCTATTTAAGATTCAAATTCAATTAGCATTAACGGGAAAAATTAAAAAATGCTAATGTAATTTACCAAAGCAAGTGCTTGAATAATTAGATAATTTACGGATTTGCAGATTTCCAATTCAATGTGAAGAGAGGATTTCTTCAAGGTGCATCCTGTTCTCGACGTTATAATCTTCACTTAAGTGATTTAATTGCTTGTCGCTCAATATTACTCTGCTTAATTCATCATCTCGTACTTAGGATAAAGCAAAAATGGTTATTACTCAAGGCACAAGCGTGAATTGAGGATGGCAAGGCTAAAATTTTGAAGGCGATGAAGAGATTGGCATCTTCTAATGCAACTTTTACCAAAACTTTTACGACATAACATAACCTCACCTTGTCAGCTTCTTCTCCTGATCGTTGATTACTCATGACGATTGTCGCAATATTTATAAATAAATAAAGCTTTGTGTGTCTGTATTATTAGATAATTTCCATTTATCATGCAGCTGTGAAGAATTTCGTCATCTAATTCGATTTGCAATGCGCGAAACTCACATAAAAATTGCGCGCTTCCCATCATTATGCTCGATGCGTTCGTTTGAAATATGTGTTACCAAAACACACGCCAATTCTCATGTGCAAAATGCACATTCTGTAATTGTTACTTACTTACTTACGTACGAACCACAGCAACAATTGAATTCCAAATTAGGAACAACAAATGCGCAAATGCACATAAAGGTTCAACCAACTCGGCAATTAACAGAACGTCGCATACAAGACAATTAAACGTAATTACATCTTTGTGCACTTGTTGGCGATTCGATTACGTTTTCTCAGACGATTTGGCGATTAAATCAACGAAGAAAAGCTGTAAGTTGAGGTTAGATTGTACCGAATTAAATTGTGCAAGTAAATAACTTAAATTATAATACTCAAGAAGGTGAAATAGTAAAAGTACATATTCTAAGAGTGTAATAATAATTCATCTCATTATATTCGCTTGGTATTTCCGGCAGTTTTTATTTCCGTTTTCGTGCGATATTACTTTTTAATGACACTGCTGTTGAAATGCTCAAGCTTTTTTTGTTCATCTCTCAATGAGAGTGATGAGAGATGTACTCTGATCTTATTGTTGTAACATTTTATTGTTGCTATTATGTGTAATCTTCATATCCTTTATGATTATGCATGCATTATTGTTTTACAAATAGGAAATGCGATGAGCATAGAGCGGTTGTTGCTGTTCATTATTATTCAATTTCTTTTGATGATTTCTTTTCCTGCGCGCTGCATAATTAACCATCATGCAGTTGACACCTCTCGGCTAATAAAGTAAAAATAGACAATGAGAAAGCAAAGAGCGTCGAATCGATTCGTTGCGCAATTAACGTTAACGTTTGAAGAATCGGAAAGAATTGCAAGTATTTTAATGAGAATTAAATATGATGTGCGTTTATTGATTAACTGCTACTTATATTGGACAAATGGGTAATTTTGCAGTTTATGGGTAGATTATTTTCAACAATTTCAAGGCTTAGAACTCTTCATCATCTCATAGACTGATTGATTTATTTATTCACTTTGTTTGCGCTTTGATTCAAGTAAGTGAATAGTGCATTTTGAGATCCTTCACGATTACGCACAGCTTATTTTTTCTATTTCTAGAAGTAATTAGTCCTTAATATTAGACCTTGCAACTTACATGTTTTTAATGGATTGCTAATACGTGCTTAATGCATTTTTATTTTTCTACTCTGTAATTAGCATCATTAAAAACTAGAACTTTATATTTTAAGATCAAGTTTTTGTTGAAATTAATTTTCAAGTACGGTCCAAATCAAAATTATGCGATTTATAAATAAATCATTTGCAGGTTTTACGCAATTTTTGTAAAAATCTGAAATGTTTCACAAGTATTTCAGGCTCCTTTAAGGATTTTCGAATTTACACCAAGTTCAGAAGTTAATTTACGTGCAAGTTAATTGCAAGCTCATTTAAATCTATTTTTACACGGTTCTGAAACTACACGATTTAGAAATAAATAGAATTGTATTGAATGACAAATAATTCATGATTCTACATTATCTTGTGGTACATTAGCCATTTTTAGAAGTTAATTGACCATATTTTACGTTGGTTTTTACGCAATCTTTCACTTGCACGAAACCTAAATATCATATAAAAATAGATTTACGTATTTACTCCTTATTGCATATTATTATCCATGCTAAAGTTGCAATTGAAAATGCAAAACTAGTTAAAGCAACATCCATTGACCTTTTCTCTGCCAGCTCCAAGCAAGAATTATAAATGATTTAAGTTATAAATCATTTGAATTAAGTGATTTTCTATATAAAGAATATGTAGGTTTACTTATTCTCACTGACGATCATAAATCAAGCAAACTAAAATTAAAAAATCACTTTGATAGAGCCGAATTAATTAATGGATTAAAATCGCGAGTGATAAAAACGCTCATAAATAGTGTAGATCAATACGCAGTTATGAAATGCATGCACGAATAACTGAACAATAATAATTTTACTTAATTATGTTGATTACACTCTTGCACAAACCGAACGAGCATTCGATGTGAATTCCCAAAGAGCGCAGTGACCATCTCTTTGTGAGTCAAGGTGCTTCGCAATTACACACAAAGTATTTTCAACACATGTGCTATCCACAATTAATCCGCAGAAATTATAAGCAGAATATTCCATCATTCGACTTTATCTTTTATGTGTGATGCGCTGTGTTGCGTTGCAATGCGCTGATGCTTTGAAGTATTTATTACGAATAAGCTTAGACGAACAAACAAAGGCTATCATCATGAATAAGGTCGACTGCGATGTGCTTTTGTAAATTGCATTACGAATTATAAAAATATTTAGCTCCATGACTAAATCCATATCGACAGTTAACTAACTAATTAACAAATTAGTTTGTTTTTTTTGCACATATAAATCTTGTATCCAAAATCATTTAATTACATTCTATTTATAAATACATACAATAAACAATCTGAGATTAATATTCATTAGCGCTAATGAATGTTAAATGAACTTTTCAGATATCTTATTGATTGAATGGGTGGTCTAATTACGACTGCATAAATATATTATTTTCCAATGAATTTCAATAAATTCACTTCAAGATATGAATAAAGTTCAGTCTTAAATATCAATTCATTGATAAACTAACTTTGACAACATGTTTTTGCTTGTGGTACTTGCAATTCTTGCACTTTCTTTGGTTATTCTTAAAATTACTTTGAAATATTACAAAGTGAAATATGCGTATAGAAAGTATGATTTTCCTGGACCGAAAGGATTACCATTTATTGGACAAGCATTAGAATTTCGTGGTTGTAAAGGTAATTTATAAAACTTTGCTTGATCTGTCTTAATTTGGACCACCATGTTTTCAAAATGCTACTGAAATTTGTGTAATGTATAGCTTCTTATTATTAAAGGAATTGCTTTTGACAAATTAAGGAATGGCTTGCAAGAAATTATTTCTTTTATTTCTACTTAAAAATTCCATTAAGGAGTTTACACTCACTTATTCATGGATAATATTCAATAAATGCTTGAGAAATTGTGTTAGATTTAGTAATCATTTAGTACTCAAGAGATTTTCGCTGATTCCTAGTAACTAGCCCAAAAATCTATGGTCCAAATTAAGCAAACATCTTCTATTGTTGATATTTTGCAGATATTTTACCAGTGAGTTTAAAATATATGAAACAATATGGCTTAAACTTCCGTATACATATAGCCGGCACGGAAATGTTATTCACCGGTGATCCAAAACTCTTGGAAATCATTCTAACATCTCAAACACTGTTGACGAAATCCTTAGGCGTTGAATACCTAAGAAATTGGATTGGCCAAGGCTTGATAACAACCGATAATCCACGATGGAAAGAACACAGACGCATAATAACACCGACATTTCACTTTAGAATATTGGAAGACTTTATTCCGATTTTCAATAAAAACGCGAATAATTTCATTGACCATTTGCGGAAGTATCAAGCAGGCGAAGAAATCAATTTTGCTGATGACGCTTTGCTTTGTACTCTGGATACAATTTGCGGTAATAAATCTTATAATAATTAGGTGATTATGCTTTAAAAATGTAATTTAAGAAACGGCGATGGGAACAACTGTGAATGCTCTGAAAGGTGAGCAATCAAATTATATCGAAAGCATAAAATACATGGGAGAAATGACAATGGAGAGAATCTTTTCGTATTGGATGCAATATCATACGTTATTCCGTTTAAGTGCCGAGTTTCAAAAAGAACAGAAAATGAAACATTATGTAGATCAACTCACCGATAAAGTTATACGAACGAGACGAAACCAATTCAAGAATTCCAAAGCAAATGAACATAATGCATCGAATGAGAATATTTATGGAAAGCAACGCTTTGCGTTTTTGGATCATTTGATTGCTTCCTCAATTGAGAATGGCGGCACATTAACCAATGAACAAATTAGAGAAGAAGTACAAACTTTCATGTTTGCTGCAAGTTGAAGTCTGGAAAAGTTAGGGAAATTAAACTTAAATCACTTTTCTTTCAGGGTCATGATACAGTTGCTTCCTCATTGGCATTCACTTTGTATTTTCTTGCAAAGCATCAGGATGTTCAACAGAAAGCCTATGAAGAAGTCGTAAACATTTTAGGAAGTAACAATGAGGTGAAATATGAGCAATTACCAGATTTGAAGTACATTGAATGCATTATTAAAGAGTCTCTAAGATTATGTCCATCAGTGCCAATGCATTCAAGAGTGTTAACTGAAGATGTTACATTTGGTAAAGTAACTTGTTAGGTAATTTAAGCAAGTTCTACTTTACTAATAAGTGAAAATGTGTTTTAGGTGATAAAATTATCCCAAAAGGAGTGAACATAGTAATTTTCCACTTTGGTGCTCATCGAAATGAACAACTATTTCATGACCCAGAAGAATTTGTTCCAGAGCGTTTCCTGGAGAAGGATTTTGCCAAGAAGACTTTGTATACTTATTTGCCATTTAATGCAGGACCACGTAATTGCATTGGACGTAAATACTCAATGTTTGCATTGAAATGCATGGTTAGTTTGCTTGTTAAACAATTTCGCTTTCATAAGCGCGAAGAATTTCAAATTGAACCAGTTGCTGAACAAGTGCTCAAGAGTGCCACTGGCGTCATGCTTAAAATCGAACCAAGAACCTAGGAATTGTAAGTAAAGTAAGTGAAGAACGAAGAAACTCAATAGGCTGACTTGAATTCAATGAAATGAAATGAAGAATGTCAGAGATCATATAACTTGTTACCTGTATTCAAACGTGAGTGAAAATTAAACGAAAGTCACGCACAAACCGATTGGACCAAGTTGATTTTCAACTTGTACTTTGTACATTCGCAAATTGTACGCTTACAACAGAAGATGAGTAATAATTTCCTTTCATTTTATTCATTGCATTATCGACTAAATATTGAGAAGGAAAGTGCACAATGCTCATGCTCATACATATTGAGTGAAATTTTATTAGACTGTAATAAAATACGCTTGCCTCACTGAAAATTACTAACGTTTAATGAACATGTTAATTAATCCACAGCTTAATTTCATTTTCTAATCTATTAATGGCTGTCGCACGAATATTGTTTATTGGTAGATAAATCGATAAGTCTAATATTAAGCGCAAAACAGGTGCAAACAAATATTCTATCGTAATACTCACATAGAAATGTCAACTAATAAGTTGTTATTATTTATTATTCGCATTAATCAGTTCTTTATACTAATTCCAGCACGAATGATTACTTATCACACTGGTCAAATTAAATTGAAACTTGCCCGTAGAAGAATTATAATAATAGTTATTATTCATCTTGTAATTATGTTTAAAAATCAAAAATCATTTACATCCCTAATAATTGAAGCAGATATGAATGATATAGTGGAACGTTTCATATATTTTTTTGGTGGTATTGTTGAATTATATGGAACTCTTATATTTGTTAATAATGGACGCAAAAAATTACAACTATTAAATTCATTACTGAGGAAACTACACGCTCTTCAATTTTTTGTCAAGAAGATTTCACAAATGAAACCAATTTTCAAGCACAAATTTCTTATTGTGTCGAATGTGTTACTTGTCGTGCTTAGATGCTGGAAAATAACTTCAAACCATCTTGCATATTCCATTTTATCAGCTGATATAATTTGGGATACTTACATAGAATTATTTGTCAGCTTTTATAACTGTTTGATAAGAATGATTATGATATTAACCATCACTGCATGGTTAGATATCCTAAAGCAGTATATTCAAAATATTAATCAATATCTGGAAAGCCTAATTAGCACAAATCTTTTGACTTTGAACAACATGCAAGAAATCCATAGAGTGCTTCGTTGTTACATGGAAACTTTACATGATATGAATGCGTATTTGAATACGCCAATTTTTATAATCTTCTGCCATATATTTACGCTGGTTATAAGTAATATCAGCACTGTAGCAATGCTTATATTGATTTCAGTTTTCTCACTGGATAGTCCATTAACGATTTTTGTAATAAGCGCTTCTGTAGAAGTATGTTTTCATGGTTGCCTTATTATTTACTCAATTCAAACATTAATGAAAGAGGTAAATAATTTACAGCGCAGTGAATCATATTGAATGTAATCTATTTCTAGATTCAAAATACCCAGCTTATTTTAGGTATGAAATTGTCCAGGATCACTGTCGAACTCCAGATTGAAATTGAAATGTGTCTGTTGTACCTAAAACATAACAATTTTTACTTTTCCGCAATGAGCTTCAAACTAAATAATTCATTTCTCTTATCATTTATGTCCACACTATTCACATATGTGCTTACCTATGTTCAAGTTAAGAACGCAAAATGGCTTCAATCATCATATAAATAAATTAAGTAATTGCTTATGTTGGTAAATAGTTATCAAAATATATTGCTAAAGTTGTCTAATGCTTATCATCAGAGTGTATCCCAGATGAATATTTGAACCATTTAATTTACAGACTGTAGGCGTTCAAACCTTGATCTGGAGCTAAGATGACAAATAACAGACTGTAAATGTTCTGAAATATTAATAACTATGATGAAAATACAAGTGGTGTTTACAAACAAATAGGAATGAGAAAAACGTCATCGCAACATTGCTTAATTAGATAAACGAAATCTTTCCTAACATGTACCGTTTACTATCAGGTTTAGTTAAATTAAATGCAACCAAATCAGTCCTGACCTTAATTAATAAAAAATAATAAGTTCAAATTCCCAAAACGTTAATAAATATCGCGAACCTACCATACTCTGTCAGTATAACTTTCGATTACTAACGAAAAAACACATAATTAATAATAAGTAATCAATCGCAATTTTTATAATGGCTGCAATAAGCTTCCTAGTAATCGCAGCATTAGTAGTAGGTCTAGTTAGATTAATACAATGGCTATTCGAGCGCAGAGATTTCTTGAAGAAGTTGAAGACAATTCCAGGACCAGATCCAAAACTTTGGGTTGGAAATGCACTCGAATTCGACAGTTGTTTGGGCAAGTTTCAATACCCAATAGTAAGAGTTTTTCATATAATTAATACTGATAATATTTATTTCCACAGATCATTTACCAAATTTAATGAAGTATGACAAAGAGTATGGCAAAACATTCAAATTACAATTAGGTCCAGATTATTATGTCTTCACATCAGATACAAAATTAATCGAAATTATTACTACCTCAAACACACAACTTAAGAAATCAAAAACATATACATTTTTGGCAAGATGGATTGGCGATGGTATCGTCACATCGGACAATCCACGCTGGAAAAATCATCGTCGCATCATTACGCCGACGTTTCATTTCAATATTCTAAAAGATTTTATTCCCGTTTTCCATAAAAATGCAAACGGTCTTGTTGCGCATTGGAAAAAAATGATACAAGATCAACCAAAGAAAGAAATTGATGTATATGATGATGTGCATGCTTGTGCACTTGACGTTATTTGTGGTAAGCATGAAATGAACTCTTATTAACTAATTATACATAAACTTAATTCTAATAACTTATCAGAAACTGCGATGGGCATCGAAATCAACGCGCTCAGCGAGGGTAAGCGATCCAATTACATGAACAGCGTCAAAGCCATGGGCCAAAACATTATGGAGAGGAGCTTCTCCTACTGGAGACAAATTGATATATTTTATAAATTCTCCAAGATCTATCGGCTCGAGAAAGAGATGGTTACTTACATGAAAAACATCAGCTACGAATTGATCAAAAGAAAGCACAAGGAGCGCGCCATGAAAGTCGACGAACAAAGCATCGAGGACGACGATAATGATATTTATTCCTCCAAAAAACGAAAAGTTTTCCTCGATCACTTGATGGACACAGTCAAGGAAAACGGCAGTAAAATGAGCGATGAAGATTTAGCTGATGAAGTTGGTACATTGATTATAGCTGTAAGTAAAACAATCTCGAGTCATACATCACAAAACTAATTTAAAATAATTTAGGGCCATGATACCACCGCTTCAGGAATGGCATTCGCTTTATACTACTTGGCAATGTATCCGGAAGTTCAAAACAAAGTTTATGAAGAAATTATGGAGGTGCTTGGCAATGATGAAGAACTCACCTTTGATCATCTGGCTCAATTAAAGTACATGGAAATGGTAATCAAAGAAACTTTGCGTTTGAGTCCATCTGTCCCAATGTATTCTCGAAAGCTCATCGAAGATCTTCCCTTTGGTACGTCCAATAGTGACCAATTTATCCGACATACTTACAAAACTAATATATCTTTATAGGTGATAAGATCCTACCAAAAGGAGTGAATCTATCAATTTTGGCAATTTCTACTCATCGTGATGAGAAAATCTATCCAAATCCGGAGGCATTTATTCCAGAGCGCTTCACAAAGGAAGAGATAAGTAAACGTGGTCCCTTTGACTATGTGCCATTCAGCGCTGGTCCACGCAACTGTCTCGGACAGAAATTTGCCATGCTCGAAATGAAGATCATTCTTGGAGGTCTAGTTAAAGACTTGAAATTCTCAAAGCCCTCTGGATTTGACGTAATTTTCGTTGGTGAAGGTGTACTTAAAAGCCGGAATGGTCTTAATCTTGTCATTGAGGAACGTAATAACAATTAAAAACATCTAGAATTTAAACATCATTAAATTATAAATAACTAAATAACAAAAAAAATTCCACTTACATAACATCATCATGAATCATTACTGGTCTATTATTCCACATTCATTGTGAATTTGCGTGCATTTATCGCGATATTGTTTATGCTTCACTGTTATCATATAAACAGTGCAGTCTATCAACAGCAATAAAATAATCAACATATATCTTCAATAAACATTTGTTACTTCTAAACAGTTAATCATGTAAACTTTGATTTTTGCAGCAGATCCATATATGGACGAAACGCTCTCACGTTTTATATTTATTAGTTGATAATTAAAACATCATCAAGTTCAAGGCTGTCGACATCAGAATCGATTTCCTCTGGAGGCTCAAACTTATATGTAGCATCAACTTCAATCTTATTGTTTTCCCCTTTTATGTAAACATTCATATTATTGTCTTCACTATCTTGCTGAACAGCAGTGCATTTCTGAGACTTATTTTCTCCTGAATTATCTTGCTTCTCAGTATTTGGCACAACAGATGCATTTATACGATTATTGTCTTCATCGCATTTAGGCCATTGCAAAGGCTTAACTTCAGTATGAGATGTTTGAGTAATTAGGGCTTTATACTGTGAGAATATACTCTCGGAAGGCGTAGGCTCGATATAAGGCATACGCCGAAAACGCATAAGTAATGCTTTGGGACAAACATTAACTCTGTATGCTTCCTTGAATTCAAACATCGCTTGCGTTGAATTTATAAATTTTATATATGCATAGAGAACATGTACATCATCTGGCGTAAAAACAATATCAATATGTAGAGCACTTGTGAACATACTATGGATTGATTCCTTGGTGAATCCTGGAAGTACAGGTTGCACGTATAATGTGCAAGGATCGATTTCCTCAAGCTTCGCGGGTGACTTTAAATAATCCGGAATTTCTATTTGAAGATTGCCAGACCCAAATGGTGTTTTGTTAATAACTCTAGCAAATGCATCCAGATCTGTTCCAGGCTATAATGAACATATTCAAAAACAGGAACAGACATGTTTTAAATAATATACCTTGACCTTAACAGCACAATGTCTTGAGACTGGTGGTGCAGGAAAGTTCACACTCTCAATTGCACTGTGAAATCCAGACACAATGACTGGATCAAGTTGAGGCTCAGGAAATCGAATAATAAATGAATGGCAATACTTGTAGGCCATTTCCAATTGTTGTGCAGCTTTTGCTTCTTGAAATGTAAACCTGCTTTGGGTAATTGCAACAGGATCTGTGGTGTTTGAATTTGATTTCTGTGAATGTTGCTTAAGCTCATTGCGTGAAGGTCTGCTATCAATTGGTCCTCTCCTATGCCTGTTTGAGTTATGCACAGAAATGGAATCATGATGTTTACCAGAATGGTGCCGATGATTCACTTGGCTGGATGCTACTCTTGGAGCATTAGATTTAACATTGGAGTACTCTACTCTTTGCTGTGGGTAAGTACGGTTGGAATCAAAAAGCTTATTACACTTTTTTACATCCCCCTGTTGTTTATTTGACACCAAGCTTGCACAATTAACATTATCTAAATACCCAGGACTTTGAACAGTTGCCATTTGTGTATTTGAATTAGCCTCTAAAATCTAGCTTTGATAACTAATAAAAGATGAAGTAATTGTACTTACCACTCTTTAAGGGTAATTTTGTATGATTATGCATGATGAATTTTGCATGAACTTACACCCACTTGATTGCGCTTTGTTGCACTTCTTCTGTTTTGATAATAACAAAAGTCATCTGTTACCATGACTATAGACGTATCGCACCCCATTCACTCTGTGACGGAATCACATGGGAATTACTTTGTGTTGTTGTTCGTGAGGTTGTCAAGCATGTGCTACCACCATTAGTAAAAATTGAAACTAAAGTGCTAGTCAGTCACAACTGGTCACAAGAGTTGACAACAGTATTGAATAACCTTACTTCTATTGGCAATTGATGTTTATCAAGGTTTGTTGTATTTTAACATCAGTTATACATTAGAAGTGAAAAGGGTGTGAGGTGTTATACATTACATTCTTTAAAAATGTCGCGTTCCGCTTCAAGAGTTGACACCAAAAAAGTTGTAAGTTTTTTGTTGGTCAGTTAATTGTTATGATTATTTACACTCTGCTTAAGAATTCAGAGCTGGTAACTCTGACTTATGGTGCTTTAGTGGCCCAGATGGTCAAAGATATTGATAATATTGATGATGTCAACAAACACTTGGAACGCATTGGCTACAATATGGGTATCAGGCTTGTTGAGGACTTCCTGTCAAAAACCCATGTTGGCAGGTGCCTTGACCTGAAAGACACTGCAGACAAAGTACAAACTGCATTTAGAATGTACTTGGGTGTTCAACCAAATGTGTCTAATTGGAGTCCAGCAGGAGATGAGTTCTCATTCATCATTGATTCCAACCCGCTGACTGAACTAGTTGAGCTACCTGATGAGTTAATTCCTCTAAAGTACTGCAATATTATTTGTGGGGCACTCAGGGGTGCTCTTGAAATGGTGCATTTAGATATCCAAAGCTGGATAGTCCAGGTATAACCTTATTTTGTTACAATACACAGCAATACAAATTATTACTGTTACAGGATCAGTTGAAAGGTGATACCAACACTGAAATTAGAGTAAAATTTATCAGGAGATTAGAGGATGCCATTCCAGCAGGAGAAGATTAATGTGCATATATCAACAACTTTAATATTTATAAACGTAAGTTTTAAATTCTAAACTTTACAGCATTTTCAATGAATTTTGCCAATGCAAGAATCATTGGCTCACTCAAATTACGTCCCATTATTTGCAAACTAATTGGGAGCCCATTCTTAGATAATTTTATGGGTAGAGAAACTGCTGGTATTCCTAAAAAAAGGAACACAAATTATACATTATATTTAAAGCCATGAATATAAACGCAAATCTAATTTCTCACCTGCCATGTTAGCTGGCTGTGTACAGTAATCCTGCATAGCACATTGATCTCTGTTAGTCTTCTTCACAAAGTCTTCATATTTAGGGGCAGTTGATAGAGTAGTTGGCGTTAAGAGCACTTGAACATCTTCCCAGACATGATAAAAGTCATTCGAAATTAGTCTTCGAACTTTCAGTGCTTGATTAAAATACTTTTCATAATTCTTTCTTAACATGAAGTAGTTTCCTGCCAATATTCTATTCCGTACCACTTCATTAAATCCCAAACGACGAGTTGTCGCATATAATTGTTCGGTAGAGCTATCTTCATCAGCTCTAAAGCCAAATTCAATGCCATCATATCTTGCCATATTACTAGCAACTTCACATTGATTCAAAATTGAATAGCAAACTATACTAAACTCTGTATGGGGCAAGGAGACTTGCTTAACAATAGCCCCACTTGATTGAAGCAAGTTGGCAATTTCATTCCAAGTTTCAAGAACTTCATTATCTAAATGTTCACAAGCATATTCAACAGGAATGCCCACTTTAAGGCCTTTGACTGACAATTTATCAGCAGTTGGTAAAACTATTTTACGATAGCGGTTAGTTAAAGATGTGGAATCATTAATATCATGGCCAGCAATTGCATTTAAAAGAATTGCTGCATCATCTACATAACGCGTTAATATTCCTGGTACATCCATTGAGTTGACTAGAGGTATTAAACCATATCGTGATACCAAACCATATGTGGGTTTAAGTCCGACAACCCCACAATATGAAGCAGGATTTCTTGTTGAACCTCCAGTATCAGAACCTAAAGCACTTCATACAATAATTGCAATACTTTTATCACTTATAGATTTTAATTTTACCCAAAACATGTTTCACTTGCAACTGCAATAGCACTCCCACCACTGCTTCCTCCTGCAATATGGAAGTTATCTTCATCATCCAAGCCCCAAATATTTTTTGTGCAGCCAAATATAGAATCAACAGTGCCAGAACCCATAGCAAACTCATCTAAATTTGTTTTACCAATTAGAATAGCACCAGCATCTTGAAGTTTCTTATATATTGTGGCACTGTATGTAGGATAAAAACTGCTTAACATTTTGGAAGCACATGTTGTCCTGATGTTAGCAGTACAAAAGTTATCCTTTATTGCAATTGGTATGCCTACTAATTCCTGATTATCCTGTGATTTTTCATATATATCTTCTGCTATTTTGACATCTTTTAAAGCATTTTCAGTAGTTACTGTGATATAAGCATTTAAATGTTTTGTTTTCTCAATCTGGTCAAAGCAAGCATTTAACAACTCAGTTGGGCTAAATGCTTTATTATGGAGCAATTTTCTCACCTGAATTTACCAAAGTTTTATTTTTGTACACAATAATTCTTTTCGTACTTACATTTCTGATATTTGTTTTTAATACTTTATCCATTTTTAACCATTCAGAAACATTTAGCCCATAGAGAAATAGTGTGGATAAATTCAAAATAAGTGAAGTACGAACGATTAAGTAGTGTAATTATTCGCAATTAAGAAAGAATGTGTTGTAAACATATTAAATGATAATAGTGATAGGTTCTGTGGGTGGCCATTCGGCGTAATGTTAATCGGAGAAGCATAAACCGAGATGTTCGTGCATCATCGTACATAGCGTTGACGTTTCACCTGAATACCGGTCAAAACAATCAGTAACCATAATTAATAGTGGTGAGCGTAAATTAAGTAATTGGAGTGAATAGTGATGCACAACAGTTAACATAATGAATGCATCATATAGCAGCGTTTAACTTTTAATTAGGTATGCTGTAATTATTAACTAATGGTTTTTTATGGTTGAACTACTTATAGTGTTTTGCAGGCACTGGATAGCTTGTGTTTGGAAGTAAAATTCAATAATATCATTCTTCAGCATAAGCTTCTTAAATGGTCCATGGTGCTGCTGAAATTGTATACATATTCACATGGTTTTGATAAACTCTTCATGATCCCAATTGTTTACTACAGCATCCAACTTAAATAAGGTACATTACTAAATTCAGATCGACAGACAATGAGATGTAGTTTCTTGTTGTGAATACTTATACAACAACATCAATACAGTCAGCAAACTTATCTATGCTTAGTATGTTTGATATTCAACTATAAACTTTTTCTTCTAAGGACGATGAAAGAGCAGGCAGTGTTGCCTAGCATAGTGTAAGAAGACTTTTTCTTGAATATTTTCTGGGATTTATTGTAAGACAAGCCACTATAATGCTAAGGATGTCAGTGATCAGCAATTTGGTTGCTCACATTTGAAGATATAATTTAAAATAAGGTAATTTTATATTTTCTTCTATGACATCTCATATTTAACTTTAGTGAATTCCAATAGTTGATGTTGGTATCACTGTATTACACTAAATAATTGTTTACTTTTCATAGTATACTGTTTGCACAGTTTCAAGGGAATGTTTCTGAATGTATAGGAAACAGCTGGATAACAACATTCCATTACTTGCCACCCATTGTATAAATTACCACTCTTTGTGGTTTACATCAAGTAAGTTACATTTTAAAATTTAAAGCATGTTGTCTGTTGCATGAATTCAGTGAGTACAAGGGTTAGATTTATTAGTTTCTCTATTTTTACATTTTCATATCTAGCTTTGGTGTATTTTCCAGGTGATCATAGCTACTGTTCCCTTCAAGGCAGAAGGCTGAAAATTAGTTTCATCATGATCATTACATTTTAAGACTTATGAAGGTCTTACAGAAAATATGTGAGTACATGATCATTTACATCATGAATTATAACAATTTATTCAACCACAATATTTAATGATTTATTAACAACTTCAACATATTTTTTCAGGTATTTGCTGATGTCTTCCATTTCATACATGGCTGTATGATAAGGTAGTAGGTAATACTTATCAGTGGCAATGTGACCAAACAATAATTGAAATCAACTGAAGGACAATTCTACTGCAAAAGTATGCATTAAATAACAGTGATGTGCAAAGGTAATGGACAATCTACCAGAATTTCAAGTGAGTAATTACCAATTAATTATGTTACATTTAACTAATATGAATCTCAATGGAATCAGCATAAATTCCACTTGGAATTTAATTAGGATGTTGAATGAATTTAATTTAAATATTATTTATCTTGAATTCATTAAGGTTTGCATAACAAATTTGGTTCTTCCATTAAGACACTATCTAAGACTACATGGAATATAATTGAAATAATTTTCATTCTTAACAATCATGTTTACATTTGATGCAATTTAATGGTTTTGGGGTAACATTTCTTTTATTGCGGTTAATATTTTCAACACACCGATGTTTGTGATTTTTCCTATAGGAAGTCTTGTGGCAGCACATATTAACGAGGGCGCTAGCGGTACCGTGTGATGAACAGGACTTAATCTCAATGTGACATCAGTTGTATTTGTCCATGGTATCTTATATTTAGTTTTTAAAGTTTGCTTCTTTTCAGTTAGTGATTATAAGTGCTGCTGGATAGTTTTGGTTTTGGTGGGTATATAATTGCAGTACAACGACAAATAATATTCAACGTTAAAACATAATTGGATTATTCCAATATGAAGCTTAGTGAGAATTTGGTAAGTACTTCTATGTAATGATATATAGGAGTGCACAACCATGATTTAAGAATTGTATTCACTTGCAGTTTATTTAGTTGTATATTATCAATGAGTTTGTATTTTATTACAGATCTCCATAAGTGTGAACTAATTTTCATGCTGTTGGTTTGCTTCTTGCTATTATAATCTGTTTGGAGATTTGGATCTTCTGATGGGTTTATGATTACCGAGAGGGATTTCTACAAGATGTAGTCTGGGTCTTAATGGTATCACATTAAACATGAAGTGTACATGATCCATCACTAAATTAGGTAAGCATGGCTTAATATTTAGGTCGAGAATTATAACAATTGTCTATTTTTATTCAACTAACTTATTTTTTCAGGTATTTGTTGATATCTCCCATTCCATACATGGCTGTAGGATGAGGTAGTAATACTTATCAGTGAGTACACACTTTTATAAGCCCTAAATCATAATTAGGACAATATTTTACCATTGCTATAGGTTTTGAATAGTGTGTAATTTCAATGTATGTATTTTTTAGTTTCATGAAGGTAACTCCTGTTCCAATTGAAGCAGCATCATGAAAATAGGTGAGCTGGCATTTCAACATTGGTTCATAGTACACAATTTCATTACATTAACCATTATGTTTTAAGCCATAGTAGTTACCTTCTTGTAACTACTATGCTTTATGAAATGTTAACAATTTCAATGTATTTTTCAGTTATTGGCTGATAGCTTCCATGCCAGTTAAGGTAGATAGATGAAAATTGGTGAGTACAAGTCCCTAATCATAATAGCAACTTAGTTATGCCCCGACTGCTGTGTCTTCTATATGTTTTCAGTCATATGATGACAACTCTTATTCCATTCCATGCAGCATTATGGAAATAGGTTAGTAGGCATTTAAATATGTTTTCAAAAAACACAGTTTCTATATAACCAATGGTTTTTACAATATATACTTAATTTTGATGTAATTTTTCAGATAATCGGTGTTAGCTCCCACACCACTAATGGAGAAAGGATGAAAATAGGTGAGTACAAAGACATTTAAGATATGAATCATAATGATTATTATTCCTCTTTTTATTATTCCAACTACAATAATTTATGATATATTAACAATTTAAATTTTTTTCAGTTGTTTGCTTTAGCATCCATGCCACTTCACTTGTGAACATAAGTGAATGCCACACAATGCATAAGGATAAAAATCAGTGAGTAGGTCAGAATAACAACTTAACTTTTCAGATCTACGTTTATCCTATTCCAGTGCGAGCTAATTATCTTCGTATTGCCAGGGATGAAGTGGGGTTACCTGTAAGTTCATTTATAAACGAGTGCATGTTGATATTTAGCCCTGTTTTTAAATAAATTGTTTAGGTGAAGTGGTAGAATATAGTTATTGCCTAAAGCCAAGTCGCAGATAATCACTGTGATAAATGGTTTATTTAATATATTTAATGGCCATAATAGTTCGCAAATATCCCAATAGATGGCCAAAATAGTTCCATAAACCACTACTAGATGGCGACAGTGGTCATGCAATACTGGTTGCCTTGTTAAATTTTCCTCATTAAATCTTTAATTTTTGTTCTTAAAATGCATCCAATACGGCTCAAATTTTGTATACGGATAGAGGTGGCTGCGCTGATTAAAATAAGGTATCACATGCCACCGTGGGACCTTTGGTTCACGAGATATAAAGGTTTCAAAATACCTCCTCGCATTTATGCAAATCTTGTACTAAATCTGCTTTTCTTCTACGGAAAAATGTCTTTTATATTTTTCGGCGCCAAAACCGAAATTACCTTTTTGCGTTTATGTGATCCTAATGCAAATCTGAATTTTAGGAATTATTTGATTGCTATTTTAGTGCAAATTTTTTTTTTAAAATATAATTTGTACTAGGATCACATAAACACAAAACGGTAAGTTGAATTTTGGCGCCAAAAATGATAAAACACATGATTCCATTGAGATAGATAAATGTAATTTGTATTAGGATCACATAATCGCAAAAAGGTAATTTCTCTCTTGGCGGCGAAAATTATAAACGATAATTTTTCGTATAAGAAAGCAGATTTTGTACAAGATTGCATAAATGCGAGGAGGTATTTTGAAACCTTTATAACTCGTGAACCAGAGGTCCTACAGTGGCATGTGATACCTTATTTTAATCAGCGCGGCCACCTCTATCCGTATACAAAATTTGAGCCGTATTGGATGCATTTTAAGAACAAAAATTAAAGATTTAATGAGGAAAATTTAACAAGGCAACCAGTATTGCATGACCACTGTCGCCATCTAGTAGTGGTTTATGGAACTATTTTGGCCATCTATTGGGATATTTGCGAACTATTTTGGCCATTAAATATATTAAATAAACCATTTATCACAGTGATTATCTGCGACTTGGCTTTAGGCAATAACTATATTCTACCACTTCACTTAAACAATTTATTTAAAAACAGGGCTAAATATCAACATGCACTCGTTTATAAATGAACTTACAGGTAACCCCACTTCATCCCTGGCAATACAAAGATAATTAGCTCACACTGGAATAGGATAAACGTAGATCTGAAAAGTTAAGTTGTTATTCTGACCTACTCACTGATTTTTATCCTTATGCATTGTGTGGCATTCACTTATGTTCACAAGTGAAGTGGCATGGATGCTAAAGCAAACAACTGAAAAAAATTTAAATTGTTAATATATCATAAATTATTGTAGTTGGAATAATAAAAAGAGGAATAATAATGATTATGATTCATATCTTAAATGTCTTTGTACTCACCTATTTTCATCCTTTCTCCATTAGTGGTGTGGGAGCTAACACCGATTATCTGAAAAATTACATCAAAATTAAGTATATATTGTAAAAATCATTGGTTATATAGAAACTGTGTTTTTTGAAAACATATTTAAATGCCTACTAACCTATTTCCATAATGCTGCATGGAATGGAATAAGAGTTGTCATCATATGACTGAAAACATATAGAAGACACAGCAGTCGGGGCATAACTAAGTTGCTATTATGATTAGGGACTTGTACTCACCAATTTTCATCTATCTACCTTAACTGGCATGGAAGCTATCAGCCAATAACTGAAAAATACATTGAAATTGTTAACATTTCATAAAGCATAGTAGTTACAAGAAGGTAACTACTATGACTTAAAACGTAATGGTTAATGTAATGAAATTGTGTACTATGAACCAATGTTGAAATGCCAGCTCACCTATTTTCATGATGCTGCTTCAATTGGAACAGGAGTTACCTTCATGAAACTAAAAAATACATACATTGAAATTACACACTATTCAAAACCTATAGCAATGGTAAAATATTGTCCTAATTATGATTTAGGGCTTATAAAAGTGTGTACTCACTGATAAGTATTACTACCTCATCCTACAGCCATGTATGGAATGGGAGATATCAACAAATACCTGAAAAAATAAGTTAGTTGAATAAAAATAGACAATTGTTATAATTCTCAACCTAAATATTAAGCCATGCTTACCTAATTTAGTGATGGATCATGTACACTTCATGTTTAATGTGATACCATTAAGACCCAGACTACATCTTGTAGAAATCCCTCTCGGTAATCATAAACCCATCAGAAGATCCAAATCTCCAAACAGATTATAATAGCAAGAAGCAAACCAACAGCATTAGTTCAGACTTATGGAATTCTGTAATAAAATACAAACTCATTGATAATATACAACTAAATAAGCTGCAAGTGAATACAATTCTTAAATCATGGTTGTGCATTCCTATATATCACTACATAGAACTACATACCAAATTCTCACTAAGCTTCATATTAGAATAATCCATTTCTTTTTTAACGTTGAATATTATTTGTCGTTGTACTGCAATTTATATACCCATCAAAACCAAAACTATCCAGCAGCACTCTTAATCAAAACTGAAAAGAAGCAAACATTAAAAAGTAAATATAACATACCATGGACAAATACAATTGATGTCGCATTGTGATTAAGTCCTGTTCATCACACGGTACCGCTAGCGCCCTCGTTAATATGTGCTGTCACAAGATTTCCTATAGAAAAAATCACAAGCATTGGTGTGTTGTCGAATATTAACCGAAATAAAAAAAATGTTACCCCAAAACCATTAAATTGCATTAAATGTAAACATGATTGTTTGGAATGAACATTATTTAAATTATATTATATTATTTAAATTATGTAGTCTTAGATAGAGTCCTAATAAAAGAACCGAATTTTGATCTTCCCCTTAGTCAGAAATTCCGAATTTAAAATTAAATAAGAACAACCCCTCTCTTCAGTTCCCAACTTGAAACACTCAGATCACATCCATAGACTATGCGACTAGACTATCGAGTGTTGTTGCTGTAGCTAAATTCAATCTTAGTCTATATGATCAAATTGTCTTGAATTGGAAATTTAAAACTTAAATTAAAGCTGTAGTATTATTTCTCTCTCATAACTTAATAAAAAGATATCACTTGTATATGATTTTATGTTTCAATTCCTTTCAGGATTGTCCCCCATATAGCATTGAAGAGAAACTCATGAACAGCTATTTATTTAATGACTGGCAAGGTATTTAGAAGTTCATAAAATGACTTTAAATTGAAAATCTTATGCCATCCAACCAACTTGGCTACTTAGTGCTCATATTGTTTAAGTCAAATGCTTCATAAATATGATAATAATCTTAAATTCGCTTACCCAATTAATTTGTTGAAGACCCTTTGTTGAATTCAAACATTGTGGTGAGACCAATGGACACTTAAGATTGTTTAGTGTAAATTGTGATTGTTCATTAAGCAAAGGAAATGCTTGTTGCTAAAATCCAAAGAGTATGTGAAATTTGTATATACAATAAATAGGTAATAATATTTACCTTGTATATAATTCTCAAAATACTCATGATATAGCTTGTTTGATACCATCATTTTCAAATTGTCTCAAAAGTCAATCACATGGGAAATACATATTTGTTGATTACAAAACCAACTGGGCTATTGAGTGCTTAGCCTCTTTACATTGAAACTTTCCATGCTTGATTAGAGTAATCAATTACAAATTCCCTGCATGCTTGGGCATATTTCCACACCTATAAAACAATGTGTTAAAAATCTTAAAATCTGTGCCAAGCAAATAAAATTTAAAATCTGTCGTTGTATTTGAATACACCTTAAAGTACACCTTACCAGTTATCGAAGAAACCGTTGCAGTTGCAAGCTCTTACAAACATGCACGCCATTTCTTTAAATCGATAACAAACTTTTTCTAGACTATATATTCCAGTCTAATGCATCCAGAGTAGCTTGTTAAGTCCAATTATTCATGTTACATGTAATAATATAGTAATATCACTATTGTCACCATTTACACTAGAATTAACACCGTATTTCCGACGAAGATCTGCGAGATCACACATATCACGTACAGTAATGGTTAACTGACACCAAGAGCTGCACTGATGCACTGTGTTGCATTGGATGGACAGGTGTATGATTTGTAAATAATGGACCCGTTTACATACACTGAGCTTACGTATTTAAAGTTGCCTAACATAAAGTTAATGTATACAAAAATTTTAATAGACAAAATATTAATAGAAGAAGTATTAATTTGTTTATAAAAATTTTAAAAGCGAAATACAGTTTTCAACTTGCTTTCATAATTGTAAAGCCTCGTTAAAGTGTCGTCTTCGTTCTAGTTATATATTTATGCACTCAGTAACGCCCGATCAATATTTACATCTGTGAGCTCTAACCCTCATAAGTGTATCGTGAAATTAACAAATTAGTAACATACATGTTCAGTTAAATAATGATTGATTACCATGAAGATGAAAGTGATTCTCAAGAGGAGTTATGGACGAATCAAAATCTTTCTATTGGTAGCTGTATCCTTTCTGTTTGGCTGCATGGTAGCTATCAACTTGTACCCAATTGAACGAACTTGTAAGCTTGATGATGTTGATCGAGAATATAACATAATGAATAATGAGAAGCTGAAAAATCCAGATTTGATCATTCTTATTTTATCAGCACCTAGTAATTTGGAACGACGTAAAACGATACGTAGTACATGGTTACAGCTAAAACCAGATCAACCACACATTAGAGAAGAGAATGCCAAATTTAAATATAAACATTACTTTGCTATTGGTAATATTGGTCTGTCCTCAGATGATGTAATGGCACTGAATGCAGAGCAAGCAGAGCACAATGATATGTTATTATTACCTATTTACGATAGCTACAAAAATCTTACATTTAAGGTGCTCAAATCATTCAGTTGGCTAAGTGACCAAGTTGATTATGGCTTAGGCTTTAAATACTTATTAAAGTGTGATGATGATAGCTTTGTGCACATTGGTAGCTTAGCACATGAATTATTAAATTTTGAACTTTTATATGAGGTGTCACAATTCAACTATGATACTGCAATCTATGATTCTGATTATATGCAAGTTAATATGCAAATCAATAAGGACCTGCTTCAAGGTAACAATAAAATTGGTATCTATTGGGGCTACTTTCATGGAGCAGCACAAATAAAGCAAAAGGGCAAATGGAAAGAAAATAATTGGATACTATGTGATCATTACATTCCATATGCCCTTGGTGGTGGCTACATTCTTTCAAGAAACTTGGTCCAATTCATTGCTTCAAATGAAGATCATCTAAGGTAAGCGGCTTATCATTCATATCTATAAATCCCTTAAATTTCAATTTGTTGCAGACTTTACAATTCTGAAGACATTAGCGTTGGCGCATGGCTAGCAACAAAGAATCAAATTCTGCGCATTCATGACATACGCTTTGATACGGAATGGAAAAGTCGTGGATGCCAAAATCATTATTTAATCACGCATCCCATAAGCACGCAAGAGATGAAACGCTTGTACAGCAATATAATGGATCGTGGCGACTTTTGTGATATCGAAAAGACTCAGCGCACCTCGTACATGTATGACTGGCTCACTCTCCCAAGCAAATGCTGCAGCAAGAATAAAAAGGAACTCTAGTCAATACTTGCCTTTTCCCCGCCCAACATTTATAAGATATTTAATTAATATATAAGTGCTTTTCTAACTTCCATTTAATGCTTACTCATGTACACCGTTTGATGAACATATAACGAATTTAACTTTGACTTATCTCACTAATATCCCAATCCGATTCAGAACCTGATTTCTTTTGTCCCTTCTTACTCGCGATTTGTTCAACATTTGATTTTTCCTTCTTTAGGTACTCTGATAATTTATCATTCATTGGCAATTTCTCCGCAACAAGAGACTTTGCCTCCGAATCGCTGTCCAAATCAAAAAGTACTTTTTTCTTATTTGCCGCAACAGTTTGTACCAATATAGGCTTATCAAACTGTTTAACTTGAATTGGAGCTTTCACGGGCGATGAATTGTTTGATGATAATGGCGACTCCACTATCACAGGTTTGATTATATTGTCAGTTGTAACGATATGATGTTCTGGTGATTGATATGGTGAATTCGATGATAGACTAGAATGAGGCGGTGTAGGAATAGAACTTCCTAAAAGCTCTTTATCTTTATCAAACTTTTCAACACGCTTCGTCGGTTTTCTCTTCATTTTCGCCATAGTTTGATGGACTTCTTCATCAACGGTTTTAATGATTTGATTTCTTATTTTATCAAAGTCCTTAATATTCTAAAATCATAATATAAATCATTATTACCTTAATTTACATGAATGTATTGTTGTTTAATACTTTTCTTGCAAGAGCAGCTTGATGTTCGACGATTTCCATTGCCTTTTTATACGATTGTTCAGGAAGGCCTTTCCAGTAAGGTGAAACACCAATTTCCCTCAACTTTTGATTAACCGACTCTTCAACATGTCGCTTTAAACGCTTTTTCATATCATGCATCGTTTCCTCAGGATCATGCTTACTTAATTCATGGATCACATCCGTATTGACTTTAGATTTACTTGAAGAAGGACCCAATTCGGGTTTCTCTGCTTTAGACATAACAACTTTTGGTGTTTGATGCACAGGAGTTGTAAACGGAGATTTTAATCTTGCGGACAAAGTTCTATCCAAACGCTGCTTAAAACTGAAATAAAAGTTATTATTACTAACCAGCCGCCTTTGCAAAAAGCGTACCTTTCTGTTGGTTTTATGTTAATTGGTTGATCTTCGTCACTATCTTCCTTATTCCCTGATTGCTTGATTAATTCGCGCTCATCTTCACTAGATTCAGAAGAAGAAACACTTTTTGATTTTGGTTGTTTCTTTGCATAAACCATAATTGTTCTCCTTGGCGATATATTCAATGGAATTACCGGTTTATTAACTCCAGGAGCATGACTTATCGGCAAACTCATTTTGCGTGGTTTAGGCTGAGGAACAGAAACTGCTGAAGTACCCATTGAATTTTGCCTTAGGAATCCGAAATCTTTGGGTTTCACTTCAACAAATGCAGGCGCTTCTAAAGCTTTCGACTTCAGTGGACTACTTAAACAAGTATCAGACGATTTCGTAGACCTAACTAAGTTTGATTCCCATGCATTCAACTTCTCCCAAAACGCATCCATTTGCGCTTCCATCTTATTCAAACTGCCAGATAATTTCAAATCCAAGATTTGCTCCAAAGTTTCCCTTTGTATTTCAACTTCTCTGGAAAGTTTTTCTTCAATTGACTTGATTGAAACAGGAGTTGTTTCTACACCAGAAGTACGATCACTATCGTCAGTTAGTACAGAAACTTTACGAGGAGATTGCGGAGGACTCATTGAAGTACCCTCATTAACAAATACAGGTATTGGAGATTCTGTCTGAGTAGATGATTCTGTTGGCTTAGAAATGACATCAGTTTGATCAACTGCCACATCTTTCATCTCACGAATCACAGGAGAAGCTAGTGGCTGAGACTCATTTATTAACAATGACTTATCAACTCGTTCATTAATGAGTTTCTCATAGATATTCCGATAAAAATCTTCCCCCTTTAACGAATTAATTTCAGCTTCAATGTGGTTCTTCAACTGCTCAAATTTAAACTGAATTGAATCCTCAAAAACATTATCATTATTCGGTTCAGCTGTCTCCTTCTCATCTTCGTGCTTTTCGCTATTTTCCTTATCAGTTTGAATTAATCGCTCAGTATTGTTCAAACGCTGCTTTAACTCTTTAATCTCTAATTGCAACTTGTCGGATTCAGCTTGTTTCTGCTCCAAGTTTCCATGTCGACGCATCACATGCGCTTCCAAATATTCCTCGGAATAAAAGGTTTTATAGCACTCGCTACATTTGAATACGTTTGTTGAAAGAGTCGCTTGCAATTCATGATATTTCTGAAAAGCACGTTTATTTTCACGTTTCAATTCCAAAATGTATAGTCCCATCTCTTCTCGCTCTTCTTTCGCGGCTGCCAACTCGTTTTTCAGGAGCGCAACAGTAGAGTCCAAGTACTTGAAGCAAAATCTCAGGTATTGAATAGACAATTGCGAGAGTTTGAAAAGCTTCACAAAGTTGGGCTCTAGAACTTTGCCTCGTTGCTGATCGAGTCGAAAGTTTAATAATGTGGGTATTTGCTTAATAACTGCGGCTATATCACGTTCACGAATGACTCGATCGACATCTATAAGACCTGTTGGCGATGTACTTATTATGAACTCATCATCAAATTGTTTAACATACCTATAACATCTATTTCGTGATCACTTTTGATATCGGGATCATCAAATTGAAAACCAATGTCCCATGCCAATCGGGCATAGTCATAGTGAAAATCTTCACACGCGTTACACATGTTTCATGTCTAACTGACTACTATGCATACTTCTGCTACTGTGCTAAGCTCAAAGCAATTTGTTTGTATTGAGCGTTGTTATTGGCAACCAATGTGCCCCTACAATTCAGCCCAAATCCTCAATTTAAAATGCAGTATCACACTGTAATGTTGTAAACCCCAAACCTTATTCAATAAATGATTGAACATTGACACAAATGAATGACATTATGGAACATGTGTCAACTCCAGAGATGATTTTTCTAACTACTGATTCAGGTACTACCTACTAATATAACAGTAGTCATTAACTTGGTCAATAATAATACATTTTATATATTTTTATTGTCTTGATTAAAGCAAATCAATGTATGCTTACAACCAAGGGCTTTCCTCACATCTAAATTTTATAAATAATTCAGTCCTTCAAGGATTTACTGCCAAAGTGTTGTTTCCATTCCAATGTCAGGGGAATCATTGCAGAAATGAATTTATCCTGTAAGGACATACAGAATTAGTCAAGCATAAACCATGTGATTTTTAAAGTAGACGAGATGCTTGAATGAATGAAATGTAGAGCAATCTTAGACTGTTTATGTCATGGAATGTACATAACAGGTGGATTCGCACTTCGTATAATATATCCCCCAAGCATATTCACACTGATATGGTAGACTCAGGTAAATTTACTCAAGGGAGTGTTAAAGAAATAGTAATTGAATACAAACTTACATGGAATACGTGTTTACTTAGATCTCGCACGCATCTTCCTGCGCTTACGCTTTAGCCTTCGCATACGCTTCTTACGCCACTGTAATCAGAACATAATTCAATTAGATCACTATGAAGAGAATCACGTTTTCTTTAGCAACACGTTCTGGTTTCAACAATTTAGGTTAAGTGAACCGAGCACAACATCACACAATTAAAACACCGAAAACATTATTTAGAAATGATAGAACAATTAAATATTACCTTCGCTCTCATCTTCGAGCAGTTAAATGAAGTCTAGCGAAAGGATGATTCCCTCGACTAGAGGATTCTTCAAATAACAGCAGATTTTGTGCACGTCCGTACAACACGAAGATGGGAATGAGAAAGATCGTTGTTTTGACGGAAATATGTTAGCTTGCTAGAGCCGAGGCAGTGTTGCCAACTATTACAGCAAGTCACTGTAAATAGGTACTAATTTTATCCGTGTTGGTTCTAGTAGGCGCTGCTCTGAAAACTTTTAAATACTTTTAAAACTTTCAAATCAATATACGCATCGAATACATGAAAATTATTTATAGCCCTGCAGGTATTTACCTCGAAATAGAAGTGGAGAAAGCTCATAACTTAGCGCAATCTATAAATTACTAATTTGCTGAACCAGCACAATTCATAATCAGTTAATGAAATAAATATTATGTAAAATATAATTGATTTATTTATAATATATATATTTTCATATATAATAATATATCATCTATACTCTTCAAATCATCTCATGCACCGCAATGCAGTAATGCAAAGCCGCGCGCATACTTCACATATAATTTCATATAATTATTTATACTTTTCCATTTTGTTATATATTCAAGTGTCTAAAGTAATTGATTAGATTTGTTTTGTTTAAAATAATCCAATATGTTAGGGATTAATTACATACAGAATTGTAACAGTTTTATCCACGAACAATCTTCTTATCGAATTTCATTTAATGTACACTCGTATATGTTATATGCAATTACACTAGTTACGACATAGTTCCAGTTCCAGCCAATAGTTAGATATTACCTATAATTATGAATATTTTCCCTAAATACAAAAATGAATTCTTGATTCCACGTGTGCTTAATGTTATAACCGTCTCGTGTTCTCTGAATGAAGAGGGTGTATGCATGTGTTTTCTGTTTTTGATTCACTTGTTTTTACCAACTTGTGGATGAAATGCGCATATATGATGGATGTGAATGTACACATTTATACTCTAACAATAATAAATTCTTCATTTATAGTTTCAATCTTATAAAGATGTATATATATAAATTTACATTTATACATAAATAGTTTCGTTTAAGAGTTTGCGCTCACTTTCTGTTAGTTAAATGTTATATACGGATTATAATAACGGGTAAAATGCCACGGCAATTGGAAAAATATTAAAAATGCACATTTAAATAAGGGCACAATAAGAAGACGAAGAAGAGGGTCACTAGCTGAAAACCTCTGTTAATAATATTCCTATAATATTGCACAAATACCATTCATGTATGGAATATATGCAGCAATTAAAGATGCATCCATTTTCATATCCACATTAAACGTATGCGTAGGCCGTTTTGCAATAATAATAATAATTACATTAATAACACGCCAGGAGAATGAATGTGAGTGCGCTTAATAGTTAATAATTGCCTTAATTCTTTCATGATTTGCATAATTTCTTTACCTCCGCATTACTTTCGCTACTACCATCATCATCATCACGTCTTACCGATTCGCTGTTTCGCGATTGTTGGCTGTTTGTTTACTTTTGACATAACTATTCTCCCTAAGTTATTGTTCTCTTGATTATAAAACACTTCACCTAGCAAATATATATAAAAAATATGTATGAATGTACTCTATAAATATACAGTTGACTGGAATAACAATCAATGCACAAACACAACAAGTTTTGTGATCGACAATTCAAAATAAAATATTTCTCTCCCGCTCTCTACCTAATCACAATCCATTCACCACGTCCAACACGCGCTTCAATTCCTTTCCATCGCTTTGCAATTCTTTACACTGAATAAACATTTTACCTACTTAAATCGTTTTACTAGCACCAGGCTCTCTCGAGTACGGAAAAAACACGTATAAAAATACCAAAACTTTGATGCTTTGGTCCTCTATCATAATATATATAATCTGTTCGTATTGTATTTATATATAATATATTCATATATAATATATATTCAATATTTAATAAAAATTAAAGATAAAATTTAAGCCCTGTACTATAATACTTAAGAATCTGCACGAACGCATGCATGTGTTCCTTAATTAATCTCAATTTGCTATATTGCAATATATCATTTTTTAAATTTACTTTAGGTTGCTTCTTTTAGTTTAGTCATTTGTAATGAACTGGAATGCCATCATTATTTATCGTCAACAGTCGCCGAATGCAGCGCAAAAATTATCAGACGGGCGACGATATTCAAAATATAATATAAGTTGTATGTATGTATAATCGAAGTAAACAAAATAACATCTCCGCATTTGATTAGGACTCATCATTCATTTTTACCATCATATCTTTTTATGATTTGTTAAAGCAGGTACGACTATTCTCTTTCTGATTATACCAATATATAGTTGTAATCATTATGATTAATAATTAACTCTGAGCATATTCAAAAATAACAGAAATATCCCAACACGTCCCTTTCCTCTATGCATATACCAATCGGTTTCGTTCAGACCTCCTATTCCCGAAACTAGACACGCGTGGCTTAGCCGGCCATGTTTGTAAGCATTGACAAATTGTTAAACATTGAGGCGCCGATGAGAGTGCCCAGAACTAGAGCAATGATAAAGACGAGCAGTGTAAGAATGATAAAGTCGTCCGTTTCCTTTAGCCATGTACGCCAGGCGCGCAGGCTGCGCATCAATCCCTTGGATTTATTTCGGTGGGTCGGTGTGGTCGTATGCGTTACCGCTCGTTGCGAGATTGTCGTTTCGATCGCCGTCGTTGAGAACTTGGTGAATGCCGAAACGGGGCCAGCGAGATCACCGGAAGTCGTCTTGCGAATGGGATAAACGCGGACGCTGTATTCAACCCCAGCGTCGAGTCTATCCAGCGTGCATTTCGTTTCTGCGCCTCTGTATACCTAAAATTTACATAAATGCCATTAAATTGAATTTCAAACTAATCGGGGAAAGACATATTCTTTATTAGAAATGCCACGATACCTCTTTGTATTGTTGATCCTTGAGCCTAGATAATTGAACGCAGTATTCGATAGGGTCGGAAGTGGCATTTTTAGATGGTAACCATTCAAGAGCGCAACTCTTCTGATCAACCTCCACGACTTTCGGCGGCTTGATAGCAGTGGGTGGCGCAATATTGGTGGCAAACTCATAGTCGCAAGAATAATCACCTTCGCCGGCATCATTACTGGCGCATATCTTAAAGCGATAGTGGGTCGATTCCACCAACTTGTTAACTTTGCATGTAAACGCTGTGCCCTTAAAGACCACTTGATAATCGTGCAAGCGCGAGTTCTCCATCACAATGGTGTATTGCGTGTACTCGGCGTTCTTGCCTTCGCCCCATTTGAGTTTCAGATAGTTGTGACCAACGCCAATGCATTCAATCCGTGGCGGTGCGGGCGGAAGTTTGGTGGTAGCAATACGCAAGGACGAGGTATTCGCACCCGCGCCGACCGAATTGACCGCGCGCATTTTGAGCTTATACGTCGTTTCCGGTTGCAATCCATCAACGATATGCTCGTGCACGGGACCGTCGGTGGTTATCACTTGGTCGGCGAGCTCAATCACATAATGACTAATCGGCATGCCGTTGCTGGCCGGCTCCTGCCAGGCAAGCGCAATGGACGTGGGTGTGCTCGTGTGGCGCACGTGCTGAATTTGACTGGGTGGCGCCGCCGGCGTAATGGTAGCGCAAGGCGGCGAGCATGTACCGTAGCCGGCGCTATTCCCGGCCGCCACGCAAAAGTAGTACGTCGTAAACGGCGTCAAGTGTTTGACGTCAAACGACGTCACCTCGCCTTGATAAACGGGCGCAAAATGCTCGGTCATATCACTGCTCATCTCCAGACGGTACTCGGTGATGGCGGCGCCGTTCGTTGCCGGCGGTTGCCATTCGACAAGGATATGCGTTGGTGACTTGCACGTGGCAATCGGTGCGATGCACGCATCCGGCGGTGCCGCCCCACTGCAAATCTCTGCCGGCTCGGACCATTCGCCTGCGCCCACTCGATTGAGAGCGCGCAGATGGAAGATGTACGTGCAACCCGGCTGCAGATTACCCACAACTGCTTCGACCTCCTTGCTTTTGTAGACTAGGCTGCGACTATTATCCGGCGACGTCATCTCAACTTCATACTCGAGAATCGGTGCACCTCCGTTATAGTCCGGCTCGAGGATGCAAAGCGCCAAGCTGGTGGCTTTCGCTTTGCCCAGCAGCCGCACTGCCGGACATTGTCCCGGGCAGACAGCATCCGTTGTCACCGTGCACGGTTCCGAGGGCGGACTAAGTCCGCCAATACTTTCGCAATAGACGCGCAACTGGTACGTCGTACCCGGTGTCATCTTATCACAGAGCGCCTCCGTTTCGACGCCAGCATACATTGGGCTGTAATCGCTACCCGAATTGACTTCCAAGATGTACTTTGATATCTCGGCACCACCCGTATCGCTCGGCGGCTCCCACTTGAGCCGAAATGAGCGCGCATGTATCTTGCCCTTAACAACGGGCTTCGACGGCTTTTGCGGCCTGTCTGGCAGCGTTTGGAATGTTACTTCTTCGGACCAATCCGACCGTCCACCTTCGTTCTTTGCTCGTAATCTACAGCAAAAAACAAACAATTAATAAACCAGCTGAACAACTCCTGCTCCGGAAATAGCAACATACTTGAATTTATAATTGGTATAGCGTTGCAAATTCACACACACGTATTCGGTCTCTGGTCCATTGAATACCGGCTGATAACCATACTCATTGTGCGGATTGTTCATTTCCAACGAGAACTCGTCGTCGGTCGCGCGCCGCTCCCATGATAAGTGCAGCATTCGAATATCAAACTTTTCAAGTTTGGGTGGCGCCGGTTGTGGCGGCGCCATTTCCGACGTTTTGTAGATAATCACGTCGCTATATTGACTACGGCCAATTTCGTTCACCGCCGACAGACGGAATGCATAACGAGTGGCCGGCGTTAATTTTTGCAGAGAGTGCTGATTGCCCTTTGTCTTGTGTAATTCCACAAACGCGCCGCCTTTGCCCTCATCGTATTCAAGAATGTACTGCTGGATGGAAGAGCCATTCGATGTGGTTGCGTTCCAACGCAACTGCAGCGAGTTCTTCGTGCGCTGAATCAATTTTGGCGGTTGAGGTGGGTCAGGCTCGCACGGGGGCGTCGTAAACTTGAGCGGATCCGATGCGGAACCCTGCAGTTCCTCAAGGTGAACTTGCAGGCACACCGAATACTCAAGTCCAGGCCGCAGGTCCTGAATGCGGCACGATAGTGAAGCGCCACTGTAAATTGACTTGTATTTCATCTCTTTGCTCTTATCGCTCAGCAGCACCTCGTAGCGCAATTCGTTTTCAGGTATGTCCAGCTCATGGCTGTCGTTGCTGGACGCTTCAGAAAGTCGTAGTGGTGCTGCCCATTGCAGCAAGGCACTCCGTGAAGTCAATTCAGACACCTAATAACAAACATTACAAATAGCCATCAACACTTTCAACAAATGCAATACTGCATACCTTGGGTGCCTGCACGGACGATAAGATATCAGTTATAATATGCGCCGAATCGTCCTCATCCTGCAAGCTGCTACTCTCTTCACCATCTTCCGACGTGCCCACACTATTCATGCCCTTATCTTTCACACGCTTGATGCCATTGACCAACTCCTTCCGACCATTCAGACTATCCACGTTCTTCTGCTGCTTATCGAGATGCTTCTTCTTCAGCTTAATGTACTGCCGCTGCGAGCGTTCGTCCTTGCAGTAGCTCGGTGGCGGCGAGTGTCCTGGTGGATGCGGTGGCACCGGATGCATTCCCGGTGGAATGTTCGAATGGAAATGCGGATGGTGCGATGCGTACGTTTGTGGAATACCGTAGTGGAACGGCTGCGGGGGATGATTGGTGCCGTTCGGTGGGCCAGCTCCCTGTAAAACAAAAGCAACCATATGTTAATCAACAATCGCGATAATCAATCATAATAAATATTCAATACCGCAGACGTTGAGGGACCTGCGGTTTCTACATGCTTATAAGTTATCGTTATAGTAGTTTGTTGCGATTTCGGCGTTTTCGCATCACGTTTCTTCTCGTCCGAAGCCATTTTGCACGCAGATTGCAAACTTTAAGAAGGACGATAACAACACAACATATGTTTGAACAACTGGTTCGCGGCGTGTGGCAGCGCAAAATATTGGTGCTGGTGACTTGCTGGCAGCGCGAAATACACTGACGTGTTATCCAGCGCACTGATAAAACGCTGCCTTGCGTTGACATCGCGCGCTGATAAAACAATGCGCGGTAAAGTTTGATATTATTTTGCGAATTCGAAACGCGAAAATGATAGATTATTTCCATAATACATAGGTAATATTGATACGGCAGGCAGTTAGCTGCACGACAACTGCACTATAAATATTACAATTTGTTTGCTTTGCATTACCATACAGTACAACACGTATCAACGAATGTGCCAGAATATACAAATATGCATTTCATTACATTCCAATTAATCAGCAATTGCAAGTCTTAAACACCCACAAAGTTTAACCCAACCCAGCTGGAATCAAGTACCATAAAGTTTAAAACTTTTTGTACATTACATTTTTGGCAGCAGTTTCAACAATGCATGAACATATATAAAACAAAAGCAATTGCTACATTCATGACGTGTGTGTGTGTGTGTTTATACTGGTTTATACGTATTATTATTAAACACAACCTGCGATAATATAATAATTGTTTACAATGTCAAATTATCACATACAACAACACACGCATACCTCGAACCGAACCGGAATATTCAACAGCAGCAGCAGTAACAGCATACAACCTGTTGAGCGGTGTGAGTCAGTGAGTTGTTCAGAAATAATGTTTTGCGTATACCACCTATGTGTGTACATTATACATTAATATGAATTTCCCAAAGTTACCACAACATGGGTTCAAAGCCAATGTCAATGCCATTCACATAAAATTAATTCAGCTAATAATCTATAAATAACGTTAAAATGCCACATTCCACGAAAAACCACCCAACGTTTATATTCCTTCACGCATCAAAACTGTTCGACGTCAATTTCTTTGAAAACTATTACAGCAAATTGATCTCCCAATACAACATGCGCCCCGCTACGCAATTTGGAAACAAATTTAATAAATTTGTTTATGCATTTGAAGCACCAACAAAAAAATTGTCACAGCACAGCGAGAAGTATGCGCGAGGAGTCCATGGATGAGCAATGTGTGTTGCTCTCGCGTTTCGAGTACAGGATGTAATTTCAGATATACATGTTTTATAATTGTATGTAATTGCGGATGTTGCTATCTCTATGCATACACAAATTTTTGAGCAAACGCACACACACACAATAATTTTAACGCGTATGCTAGTTTGTTAGTAGTATTAATATTTTACTATCTTTAAATGTCTATTTGTGCATAATACACACACAGATAGATGTGAATAAAATGTGCATGTGCTAAAATATTTGAATACAATAATATTATAATGCAGTGCGCACAGATTATTACATTAATAATTAAATGATACCGGATGGACGTGCGCGTGCGATCGTTAAAAATCATCACATCGTGCATGCGTGCCAATAATAAAAAAAGACTACATAGTAATATGGTAAAAATAGAGAGACGACGAACAAATAAAGCCCAAGCAGATGCCTCGGTGATAAGACTTATTAGTCTCTAATGTTACTGTATCATCAATCTCGTGATTGCTCATCCATGGAAATTGCCTCGTTATTTTGTTTTCATTTTATTTGCTTTGCTGATTTTTTATATGTAGATTGCAGGGAATTCCCTTAATAGTGATAATAATATTTTACACGTTCGTGCGGGATTAAAGAGCGTATTAATTAAATTATATCGCAAACGCGCATGTTGTCTGCACATGAAGAAATATCCGGTCGCGTTTTCAATGGTTTTTTTTCAGTTGTGCGCACCACGCTTCCGGCCAAAAATCTTTTTGCTTTATTTGCCTCCCTCCTCATTGATGTAATACTTTTTACTTCCGTCTTATTTTGTATTTATCATTTTGTGTACGAGTTCAAATATTTGTTTGTTTATCGTCGTATTGAACTTAAACATACCTATCTTGCGCTATAAATAATTGTTTCGCATTGATAAATCTCAGTTTTCTGAAAGCAGCCAGCCTGCGCATTCAAATTGATATTTGCGAATATTTCATAACCAATTCAACAAAGTGTAATGACACTTGGTTGCGCGAGTCTCTTTGATTAGGTAAATTTGATCGTCAAAGCGACGACGACGCTGCCTGGCCAACGTTAGTTGGTGGGTTGGTTGGTTAGTTAGTTAGTTACTTAGTTAGTTTCTTGTTTGTTCGGTTTCCGAAGATATTGAATTAACAACAAAATGTCACGAGTAGTTCTTCTTCTTCGTGTTCTTGCGTTTGCTGCTGCGCATCTATCCATCTAGCATACCAAGCAAGCAACCAAGTGCGAGTTTGTTTGAGTGTAAATAACCAGAAACACAAGCTGCTTAAGAAGCACCCAGCAAAAGAGCGATGGAAGAGAAGAGAAGAGAAGAGACCACGACGACGACGACGACGACGACGAAGATTCTCGAGAGCGCCAGTTTGTAATGGGAACATTCTTTGCTTAACCAACAGCAGTAAGCGCAGCCAACTCCAGCAATGTATGTATTTGTTGCGTTTGCTTCGACGAGCTGAGCTGAGTCGAGTCGGGTTGAGTTGACTTGGTCGGCTTCTTGGTTCGTGTGGCTCTCCTGCCTCCAGCGGTAATGCGCGGCTGGTCAATCACCTCGTGCGCGCTCTCGCGACTTTCTCGGTTTGGATATGGTTTGGTTTCGTTTCGATCGCTCGCTCGTGCGGTTTGCGCTCCTCATTCCATTGCTCATTCTTCGTTTTACTCAATTATTATTACTTACTTACTTACTACTCATTCGCTTCGCGTGCATTTCATTTACAACTTCTGCCGCCGTCATCATCATCATCATCATCAGCCAGCGAACCGATCAGGAACGCAAACCAACATAACATCATAGGGGGCAGGCAGTCCAATTGTATTTGACATTTCAAGGAACTTTGTCTCTTTGCTCTATTGAGCATTCTCTTCTCCTCCACTTTGCGGCGCACTCTATTCTCAAACAGCAAATAAAACTTTTGAGTGACATTTGCCGAGCGCATTTCAGTCACGTATTGCAATATCCGTTCACTTGCCTCTTCGATTCGCGCAGCGTGAAAGACTTTTCTTCATTTGCGCGCATTCTGCCGCAAAATGAATAAATGCATTCCGACGTGTAGCTTGTTTGCCGCGCGCATACTTTTCCTCAACCATTTTTCTTCGCCGCATTGCATTTCTCGTATTGTAATCGCACGTCCTGCCAATGACGAAACTTTCAAATTAGTTCTCAAAGCGAGCGCTCAATACGCTCGATCATAATTCCGAGGAAGAATCACTCATGAATTAACTCTCTCTCTCTCTCCCGAGGCAGCCAGCCAGGGTGGTGAAGCAAGAGAGGCACGATTCTTGAGCTCGCTTGCCAAGAATGCCAAATACCATCATCATCATCGTCATCGTCATCATCCTCGTCATCGTCGTCGTCGTTATTCTCTTCAACAGACGAGCCTTGTCTTTGGCTTCATCTATATGCAAATTGCACTACTTCAAGAATACGCCGCGCATCCTCAAGTCAAGCCTTCAACGAAATGCCGCAACGCGCTGCTTCTTGCGTTTGCGTTTGCTTCTTCTTCTCTTCCATCCATCCTTGTACACAATAAACACTTGTACGCGATAAAAGTGTCCTTGTTCGTACATGTTATTAATATTATAAATCGCAGCGATGGAATTCCATTTATGTTGAGCTCGTGCGCGCGCGTGCAGAGTGTGCAATTGCAATTACATCACAACGCTGCGCTCTCCTCTTGTATGAAACGGCTTAGAATTTCTTAGAAATTCATCATTCAATTAGAATGCAGTACAGTTGTTGGCCTGGCTTTTATAGGCGCGAGCAGGCAGCACAGCGCACAACTTGTACTATAGCGGGAGTATAATGCTCCACACAGCAATTGTACTTACTACAGGCGCGCTTTGGAAATGCATATTTCCAGCATGAGTCAGTCCATCCAGTCTCTCAAAAGTGAACCACAACGTTAAATACGACGTCATCCAGTATAAATTAAATCAAGTCAAGTCTAGTCTAGTCTCAAACCTCACGCACTAACTACCTCGGTAAAAATACTAAAAAGATAAATCACTTACATAGTGCGGTGGATTGTGCGACGTGATGGGCAAAAGACTATGCTGCGGCGATAGAATAACATGCCTTAGGGTACCACTCTCATCGACAATTTGTTGAACAATATGTCCGGGCGGCACTTGCACGGGCATTGCAATTGGCGGCGAGGAATTTGTCGATACCATTGGAACAGTAACAGGACCTACAACAAAGCAAATAAATCTCACATTAATCAATGCTGTCGTGCGTGCATATTAATCTCAAATTGTCTTCGACGGCGGCAATTTCCTTCAATGCAATTTATGAGTAATAATCACGAGAGGGAGATTGCAGCACGCAAAAAAACGATACCTTGTCCGCAATGATTCATCGAAATGCAATGAGAAATGCGACAGCTTGACTCATGCGATTCGTTGTGTCACATTGGCGATGAAAAAGTCAATGGCTTGTTTCGTTTAATCACTTAGCCACATTACTTAGCTACGTACTTACGTGCGTGCTTCAACTCGCACAACTAAAATGTTGACTAAAATGTTTATACGGACTATGTGAAATGTTAGTCGGACGAAATGGAAAAAATGTCAAGCGGGTTTTTCGCTCGAGCTGACATTAGCATATTCCTGACTTGCGTTTAGAGCTTTTGCTTGTACGTACCGAGCAAGCAAGCAAGCAAGCAGCCAGCGAATAATGTCTGTCGCGTTAAGTTACATCTTTCTGGTTGTTGTTGTTGCTTGCGCTCTTGCATGGTGATCATGATGATCATGATGATGATGATATGTGTGTGTTGTGTACACGAACAGCACATATATTAGTTTATTAGCTGCTGCCAACTCAAGAGAGAGGCAGGCAAGAGTGCAAACGAGCAAAGTCTGCCTGCCTGTTGGACTGTTGCGCGACGCGCGGATTTGCTCTAAAGAGATCATCATCATCATCAGTGCTGCTGCTGCCTCTTTCTTTGCATGGTCTGCGCAAGAAGCATCAACAGCAGCAGCAGCAGCAACAACTCAACGGTGGAAACAACTCAGCCGCGAGAGAGTAATAAGCTGAAGGTCACCATCCGGCACGGGAGGACAACGGCATCGCCATCAAGGCCGTTCGTACTCCTGCTGTTATTGACGACGCGCAAAGACGCGACAACTCTGCAGGTGATTTTCATCCATGCCATCTATCTAGCTACTCGCATCGATTACGCTCAAACAAATTAATTCTCATAGCAGAAATCCAACGTCAACTAACATTATTCATCATTATTATTTAAACCCGATTAATAGAATTTGCAAGATTCATGAAGTCAAGACATCATTAAACGTGCAATAATTCAAATTATGTTTTAAACTAAACTATGCAGCATTTCAATTGATTTGAGCTCACAAAACACGACAGCTTTTAAGGCGGCAATTACTTGAAATTAAATCAACTTAAAACCATAAACTACTGTTTAAAAACGACCGAACGAATAAAACCATTAATTAATTAAAACAAACTTCCAACATTCGCAAAAATGGTCAAACCTAACAAGCAAAAAACATCAACCTTGCTGGATTAAAAAGTTCAATTAAAACTCATTGTGCAGGCACGCATTGTTTAAATTGCAAACGTAAATTAATTCGCGCTGCGTGAAAGAGGAGGAAACGATAAATTCATAGAATTTGCAAAATTTGACATTGACTTTCAAGGCAATTCAACATGTCTCATTGTTATTCTTCACGCTGTGAAAAAATGCAAATTGTGGTTTCGGTTTTTTGTCATATTTTTTGCTGTCGCACATTCATCCGAAATGTAGTTACATAAATAACCGATGTTGTTTTTTTTTGGGATTATTTTCGGTAATTTTATCAACACGCTCAAAAAACTTCCAAGAATCCAGATCCATTAGGATGAAGCAAGCCGCGAGAGGAAAAACCACAAACTAAACCAAACCAACTTGTAACATTTAGCATTTAGCAATTCTTCTGACTTTGAAACAAAAAATGAAATAGATTAAAATGGCATCTGTATAATTGAAATTCGCATTGGCGAAAGTCCGGTCTATTGAAATGTAGCAAACATAGTTGGTTGGTTGGTTAGTTCATTGGTTGGGTGATGTTTTGTTGATTTCCGCGTTGCAACGCAAAATGTATGAGAACGCATGCTCGCGCGACTAAAGTAAAAGTGCATAAAGATTATTAAAAGTAAAAGTTCAGCTTCTCTCTTTGCGGTTGAACGTTGTTACTGCTGTTACCATTATTATTTCATTATATTACCGAACGAACGAACAAATTTCAACTCTTGCTTCAACGAACGAGTCAAACATTTTAATTAAATTCACCCAGGCGGTGTGCGAGTTGCTCGTAAATGAATCGAAAGAGAAACTCTCAGCTGCAAATTGCAAAGTGCACCGCATAAAAACCAGGAAACGTCCGGGATTTCCTGTCTTCAACCGGCAGACAAGAGTTGCAAACAATGGAGACGTTAGATAGATACGACCATGTTCTGATAACAATCGCTCCTTTCTCACACGTTATAATCACGCTTAATTATGTGTTAGTTTTACAATTATTCAAAAAAGATCTCGTTTTCCACACCACATCTAAGTAGATTTCAATTACAACGAGAATAGGAACCCCGTAACTAGCTTCATTTCGTCTCATTATTACCCAACGACCGAATCGGTCGTTATATCCGCATAAGGAATTCGTCGTTATAAATGAAATCTTGTATTTGCTCAGAATGCAGAAAATGAAATCAAATGTCTCTTCTCAAATGTCTCTCAAAGCATTTTTACCATAATCAGCACCATGTACGGTACACATGTGCGGTGGACGATGGCCGGCCAATTCGGGCGGAACGCCGGTGGTGGTGAAGTAAGCTGGAGGCGGCGGCGGTGGAGCCGTGCCACCGCCGCAGCCGGCCGTTGTTACGATGGCGGCAGTCTCCGCGCCGCCAACTGTCGTCGGCGAGTAATACTCGCCGTGCAGCGCGGACGGATGATGGTGCTGATGGTGTTGGTGGTGCGCGGACGCATGGTACGGATGTATCGGGTACATGTCATTGTCGACGCTCTGGCTCGCCACCATGCTACAGCCACCACGCCGCGCGTTTTTCCGCCGCGACACTTTGCACTTCCGGGGTGCGAGTTTCCGGCACGCACACTCCTCCTATATTTCGACAAGTTAATGCAGTATTCCCAACCCTCGCTTGCTCCCCGCTTCTCAATCAGCGCGTCCCTTGCGAATAATACGGGGTCGTCTTCCTCGCGTTAAGTTGACTCCAGCAAAGCAGTTCAATTTAATGTCGTACCGAGCACTTAATCAAACACACTCACTAGATATATTGCCAGCACTTTGAATGCTTTCAAGTGACGACTACTACTACATTTAATGGAAAATTATTTTGCCGCATCAAACAATTTTAAATTATCCTTCTTCCTCCTTGGTCCCTCCTCCTTTCTGCACGCCGAATGCGCTTTTTTGTTTCAGGATTTTCCACTCAGGTTAACATTACAAATTGGCCCAATTAATTGACTGACTGCGTATATCTAAACGTAGCAACAACAAAAATAAAACAGCCAATTACCAAATTGTGTTTAGCATTTGGTAAAAGCTTCAACAAGACAAATTGCTTCCTTTGCGCGCGCGCGCTTTGAAATACTTTCAAGTAATGAGCCACACTCTATTTCTTATTGTTTATCAACTGATAAATAAAGAATTCATCAATTTTCGAAACGCCTGGCGCCACATTGAGAGAAATGCATGCGATATGCGATATTTCGATTGAAACAAGTCAGAGATATCATCAAGTGGTATAAGATTCCAGTGAGCATTTCTTAGAAGTTGTTTCGTTGCCAGCGAACGAGTTGTTTGTTGTTTCGTTGCTTTGGCTTGGCGCGTTAGTAACATGTTGCATGCAAATAATAAAATTACGTCTGCTTAACTTAAAACTACTTTCAACTGATACTGACGTCAAGAATCAATTGAATATTCCGTCAATAATTCCAGCTTGTTGCTTGCCCCAAAAATAACTTCTTCTTTTCCATATTTCACTTAGCAAATAATATAGCAATTCGCTTTAGTCATCAAGAAACAGATCAATCAATTGTTTATCAGCGCAGCAGACTAACTAAAAACACTCTCAGCCAAATGCGAAATTTGATTAGAACGAATGACAAATCTTTTACGACGTGCATGCGAAATGAGGAGAAATTCGCCGACAAATGAATTTTATGAGCGGCTCAATGTGCAAAATTAGAAATTTTATTGATGCGCTTGGCGCATTTCGCATTCAGATGTACAAGCGAAGTGAATCAGTCGATTAACTGTAAAAACATCGAGACACTCGACCAGTGCGCGGTGCAATGCTGATATTATAATATCCCAGCATGATAATTACCATTATAAAATGATGATGATAATAAAATCAAATGGGAACAAACGAAAGAACGAATGCGCGCGCGCGCGCCTTTTGCACCACACGCAGACGATGAGTGACGATGACAAAAGGAGAAAATTGAAAATCCATTCGCGTACACTCTCAACGATCAACAAAATAAAAGACGACAAACAGTCGCATAATTTCTCCTCGTTCTTTTTTGCTTTCCAACACAGTTCGCATCGTATTCTAAAGCCATGCCATGTAGTAACAGTTAGTTACTAGTTGAAGTAGCAAGTAATAATAATGTGGTCATTAACTTAAAAATTTGAACAATGTTACTGGCAACAGTACACTAACCAATCATCGTTGGAATTGTTCAAATAATTATGGCGAATGACACACTTTTAATGAAACGTAATAGAATACTCGTTAAAGTCGTTAATAAAAATTTGTTTCTAGCTTTGTTTTTGAAATAACTGAATCGAAAACATTTTTGTTATGTGAATAATTCTCAAGGTACCGTACGTTATGTTTCATAGAAAGTGTTTTTTCTAATTTTTCGCAAATTCCAATGCAAAATCCTAACATCGATTTTTAACGTTAATTTCGAGTTTATAATTTTTACCTCAGTGATTCATTCATTAAATAAATAAAAGAAACATAAACTTGTACACTTTTTGCACCTACTTCTTCTTCAGTTTGTTGTTCATAAATACGTCTTGTATGTCTTCTTGAGTTACCAACCAGTTGCTGCTGCTGCTGCTGCTGCTGCTGCTGCTGCTGCTGCTTGTTTCTTGTGTGCATGGCGTTCAATTACAGTTAGACTTTTTTCCATTCGCATTGCATTGCTATTTGCGCAAAAACAAGAAGCACACACAACAGAACAGAACTAAAAACAACAGCAATGCAACCAGCAAGCAGCAGCAGCAGACGTATTATGTGACTTGCTCTGCTCCATTGTGCGCACACTTCATTCATTAGAGCAGCGCAGCGCATTACATTTCTCATTAAATTACGCACAATAAAGAGACGCATGAATGTAGTGTTGTTGCTTGATTTCCAGTTATGCAATATGTCCCCATGCCGCTCTTGCTCCACGCCACACACACACGCATTTTTCGTCTCTTTCGTCAGTCATATGAATGGAGTTATCATCATGTGCCAGATAGGAAATTTGTGATCATCCCACGTGCGCCAATGCGACCTTTTTTCCTCCCATTTATTACACATAGTCACCGCATGATTTATACATGTAATAAAGCCAGCCAGCCAGTCTTTTTAAATAGTTTTTTTTATCAGTTCACAGCAAAAGTTAGATCATCACGCAGCTTTAAATTAAAGCGCACTTCATCATCACTTATCGGCCAGCTTGAGAGCGTGCGCGCGCGCGCGCCCGTATTATCTTTGCGCTTTATCATTCCGTTTCGTCCTGAATTCCGCATGCTATTTATATGTGTGTTTCCTGATTCGATTGTCAATGCTTCTCTCATAATGTTGGAATTTAAAAATAGACATTGTTCAAACCGGCAGCAATGCTGTAATATCATGCATAATATAATAATAAACACGCCAGCAATTAGTATTCAGATCCAACTTATTAACCGGAAGTTTTTTTTATCAATCTCATTAATTTTTTTGCCAATTTATGTGCAATCAAAAATTCGCATAAATATTTAAAATATAACAAACGAGCAAATCATTAAACCGGAAGTATGATTAGTCTAATTGATTTAAAATGCTCAAATTCTAGAAATGTTCATTAAAAATCCTTTGAAAATTGACTGCAATTTAATAAACAAAAGCAAAAAGCACCGCAATGCTTTTTTACACAGCAGAGATAAAAAATTCATTACGCTATCATCATATTTTCCCATACAGTTAATTCGCTTTCGAAAAAAAAAATTGGAATTTCATTGAGCAATTTAATTCAACTCGCTTTTTCAGCGCGTTCCCTTCGCGCTGCGTACTGCTCACGTAATAAGCAAGTGCATGCATAAAACACAATAAAATTACAAACTCGCAACGAATTTCATTTGATTATGTGAGTTTTCCAGCGCGCGGTGAGCGCACCACTCTCGGTGTGTGAATGAAATTAAAATTTCGTAACGCGCACGTCGCTCACACTCGACTCTAATTTCTTCTCATTATCCCCCTTCGTGTGTGAATTTCTCTGCGAGCCGACGTTGAATAAATCGCACATGCAATTCACATGGCGATACAAATCAAGACCAAACCACCACCACCGGCAGCACCGCATGCATTAAAATTTTGTTGATTCTTCATTTCGATTTACGATTCGCTGCGTAGAACATAACGAACGAAACGAGATTAAAATTACATAACTGTTCAACCTAGACGAATTAATGCGCACTTTTAATATTCACAACGAGTTTTTCACCGCCGGCTATCAACAAATTACTGGAGTATGTGCATACATAGTTTGTGTACTTTACTCGGGATGACGTGTGCCAACAACAAATTATACTCCACTATAATTCATCGCAGCATCCACAACAATAACAAGTAAATAATTGAGTCGAAACGCCAAGATGAGATGAATGCGTATAAACAGCCAGCCAAGAGATGAAAAGATGTATCTCTCCAGGATCGTATCTCTCGTCACCGCCACGTTTGCGCGTTGTTGCAGTCTTATTTAACAAGCAGAATTAAATTATATTAGGAATCTACACTCATGCTAGCATAGCAAAGCAACGCAAAGCAACGCAACACCAACCAACATCATAGAGAATTATGTTTCGCGTTGTTTCTAAAACGAAAATCAGAACTGAGCGAACCGAACTCAACAGCGCACAACAGCTATTTCTATTCATAAAGGAAGATTCCACTCACAATACACAAGGATACCGTCAACGACGACGACGACGACGAAGAGGAGATAAACTTTAAACGAATTATCGACGTCTTGTGCGTGGATTAATTAAACTTTGAAAATTCATTATAGACATTCAATCTGCTGCTGCTTCTTCTTCTGCGTCTACGCATTGCTCAATGCACAAAAATGTGAAAGTAATATAATTAATAGCAATAACAACATCAGTTTCGTCTTTCGTTCTCTTTCGCTCGCCTCCTTCATGCGACTTCCTTGTAGGAAATTCCTTAGATGATAATTTTTACGGCTTCTTACATCACATCGCTTCATTAACATTATGAACTTTCATCATTCACGTTTTTTCCATTCATGAATTCGTGCAGTGAATTGATTGCAAATTAGGTGCTATTTGCAACCCGACCGGAAATGTAATCTACACCGTTAGCGTCTTTAATTAATTCCTCTCATTAAATTATGTCGTGCAAATCATAATACCTACCTACTCTAATTGCACTTTGTAATTGGCAAACGCGGAATTCTCCAAAAATTCTTTATCAACTTCCAATTAAAATTATAATTAAAACAACGCATAATATGTTAAAAGCTATTTGTGAATACATCGTGATATCCGGATGTTATTCGTTAATAATTTGTGACGACTGAATTGAAATGTGAATAATTTCATTAGAACTTGATTCTAATCAATAGGTCATTGAAATCCGCCATGAAATAAACATCAATGTATCTATCAAACATGAACAGGGGTATTTCCCCTAATAACTAAACTCACTACGCATAAATAGCGCATGCAAAAAACATGTTTTCTCCTGATAAATTCTGAGATAATAACAAGCAGCGAGTCTCTTTTTTTATACTATCCCAGTCGGCAATGCAGCACAAAACGTGATTGTGATTATGATGCCGATTATGAATGAATGGAATAACAATAATTAGTCATACGAATGCTATGCGCCTGTGCTTGAATAATGCAAAGTCCGCGCATGCAGTGCGCAGGATGTGTCTTCGATCAAGGATCAAGCCAACTGTAATAAATATTTTCCGAGCGCAACATGACATGAAAACACAACATGCACGCATGTCTACTGCATTTAATTTACAACCGATCCGTGAATAAATAATAAGATTGTGTCCGCGACCGGCAATGCGTTGGCACACAGTAGCAAATCACAATCATAATAACAATAATTGTGGCAACAATAATAACACTGTGATAACAAATGTGTTACATCTATTCAAAGAATTCGACACGTCGAGAAAAATAAATCGTCTTATCAGCTGCTATTAGTCGAGTTGTGTGTAATATGTCAATGAGTCAATAACTATTATTAAAGCGCACTATTTGACTTCAACTTTAATTCGAGCATATTAATTAATTGTTTAACAGCGCAATCAAAGTGCGCTTGCTCTAGATTTGCTTCATGTGTACTGGCTAGGAATTTGTTTTGCGTTCGACAAATTAAATTAATGAATGAAATATATTTATTATTAGCTAGTGATAATCATGTTTGTGAATTTGTGTTATTATGTTTACTAACTTTGTAAGTATGTTAAGAGTACTTACTTCAATTACTTAATATTCATTTAGTTAATTATTCAATGATAAATTTTTTCTAGAATTTTTAATAAGCTATAACTTAGGTCTAAATTCCTCTGAACCATAAAAAAACATAAAACTTTGTCGTTATAAGCGATTTTTTTGGAAAAATATATCTTTCTCTTTATCAATACCGTCGTTATATCCGCATGAGTTTTAATTTACACCTACAATTGTCATCATTATGGCTAAACGTAATGAAATTTCTAGAAAAGTAATTTTATTCAAACTTGTGAATCTAATTTCCAGCAGTTTTTTTTTATAGAACTTTCAATTTCATCATCACAAAAGAAGCAGACAGACGGACATTAGCATTTATTTTCGTTTATTGTATTCGCACTATAACAGCAACAAAAAACGTACAAGAATTGGCGGAAATGTCGAAAATCCACTTAATTCAATTCTATTGAAATTTCACGCGCATGCGACGTGCTGCTGCTGCTGCCGCCTCTCAACCATTTCAATTGCTGTATTGCTACAGCAATTTTGCATTAGGTACGTGTTTATTGATCGTGCAAATTGTTGTTTACTTTCGCAGCAGCGGCAGCAGACAGAAATAAAAGAGTTGCGCGAACCGAATATGTGTGTTTGCACTTTTTATACATACGCAGGGGTGACCCAGAAAAAATGCTAATTTCGAAGCGAACGAGTGATGATCACTCCGTGCAGCAGCAAAGCGCGCCGAGCTCGCAGCCGCCGCTGGATTATATGAAACATGTGCGAAACTAATCATTAAAAACGGCAGGCGCGCGTTTAGATCATTGACGAATTTAGCACACAACCAACAAACCAAACCATACCGAACGAACAGGCAAACGTATGAACCAAAACGCATCGCTCGCGAAACGCACCACAACTCGTCGTACAAGTCATTCGCAATTATTGTTATTGAAATGATTTATTACGGCGGAGAAACAGCCGTTCGACTGCCGACTGGTTCGGTATGAATGTGCTTTTTTAATTAGTCTGCAAACAAGCACAGCTTGCCAATAAATTTACAAGTACTTAAAATACTTTATAATTTGCAAACAAATTCCAATTTAAATTTAATTTAATATATTCCCTTTGATATCTTCTCCAATTTAAAATTTGCAATACAAATTTCACCATGAATTATTAATTGTTATTCGACTTAAATCAAACTCGAAATTCCCTGAACACGTAGCTGATTGATTTTGAGGTATGTACATTACTCATCAGGTCCGCGGATTAATTAATTAAAGAGCAAGTACAATTTACACGCTGTATGTTTACCTATTAGCGATACGTACGAAAATTGTATGGGAAAGTGTTTTTTGATTATACACAAACGTCATTCATGCAATTAAAGCAAGCACTCAACAAGTCCTCTCTCTCTCTCTTGTGAATTTGTAAATGCAAAAAGCAAATGCACGTTACATTCACTTATTCGGGCGGTTGGTTGGTTGGTTTGTTTCGTTTGAATAAAAGCAACCGAATAATAATGCGTAATATAATGGAAAAGAAGTCCGAATCTCGAACACGAACACTATAGCCGGAAGTACGCCGCTTTGGCTCTGCCAACGCTCGTCGTCGGCGTCCATTCACATTCACTGTTGTTGTTTATTGCCGTTGCCGCTGCCGCTGCCGTTTGCTGCTACTGTTGTAGTGGTAGTAATGTTTTCAACTTTTGATTATGCGCTCCTCTTTATTCACTTGCTGTGCAATAAGTACGTACGCACAATATTTTTCATGCGCGCAAATGTGTCATGCGAAATGTGCTCCTTGCTCCACATTCTCGCGCTGCTCTTACACGCCAGCCAGCCAGCCAGCCAGCTAAACAATAATTTCGCTTTGTGCTTTTTTGTTACGAGCACGCGCGCGTTTTTCGCGTTTATTTGCGTATGCCGCCTCTACGAGCAACACAAGCGTTATTTTTAGTCAAATAATATTATTAGTTAAACTGTAATTGTGGTCATTGCGTTCGCTTTGTGCTGCTGCTGCCCTGCCTTGCCTTGCCTTGCCTTCTTCCTTTACTTAGCAGTTTAATGAGATTTTTGCTTTCATTTACTCGTAAAAAGAAAGACCGCCGGGATTCCCCCGGTTTCGAAACCCGAGTGAAAAGTGTTTCAAAATGCGCATCATGCAAAACGCGTTCGTCGTTCGCTCTCTCCACAAATAAACAAAATACGCGCATAAAATAGAAAATCACCAGCATAATAAACAAATACTTTCCGAATTGTTCTTTTCTACGCTATTCTAACACTTTTTCCTCAAGAAAAAATATTCTTGAAAACTGCACTTTTTCCTAAAGTTTCCAAAAATTCTATCAACATCTCTAAGCTCTCTAAGTAGCGCACCACTTCACGCAGAAAATCGTCATGTCCATATCAAAATAAACAGTTTATTGCCTCGTCGCTTGCCGCCTCCAATGACGTCTTTAGCGATGAGTACAAATAGCAGACGACGACGACGACGGCAAACGTCCGCAAAACGTGCGCATGTTCCCGTCGTATAAAATATATAAAAAAAATAACGTTGGAGAGCGTGTGTGGCACGAGGGGCCCCATGTTCAATTTCAAGGTGCGCATTGCATGCCATTTTGATGATGGCTAACGGTAACTAAATTGACATTGAGCTTCTCTTCGCCGTCGTCAACGACGACGACTACGACGATGATGGTGGCAAACACACCGCGCGCAAGCAAGCAAGCAAACAAACAGCAGCAGCAGCGGAAAAGTATGTCGAATAACTCGATAAATTCCAACAATTCCCATCCAGTGACAAACAAATAATACAACAACCACTTGCCAACCTCTATAAATTCAAACAAGCAGATGACACAACATCCACTTTTTGACTCAGCTTCTCAACGCCCGAAGAAAGTAAACTACAGCAATCAAAGCCGCTAGCCAGCCTCAAATTAAGACATTTTCGTAATGCGAAAAGCATGTGAATAGAAAATGCATTTGCAATGCGATTGTGTTGTTAAACAACTTCTTAGTATGTGGTGTACGTACGTACCGCATATTCAGGTTGAACGCACACACCCGTTACTTTTTATTTGTTTCAAATGCCAATTTCGTTTACGCGATGCAGTTATGCAAATTGCATTTTGTGCGCACACATACACAAAACAAGAAAATTGGCGTACAAATAATAATCTAATGCCAATCATTTTCTCCCTCTTCATCACATTCTTTCTTCGTTCGCGTATGTATTATTAGCAATTTATACATTTGCAAAAACAAAACATCAAACGGAACGCACGTAATAAAAAATTCTCGACTTAAGTAATATCATAGCAAAGCACACATACGAACCATCAATTACCGTAATAACTCTATTATTTTTCACGTTGCTTTTTCTGCGACTTGAGATGGAAAAAACTAATAACGCCGAGAGATATGAGTACGAAACAATAACAACAACAAAAAGGATGTTGTCGCCTCTTCTTCTTCTTCTTCTTCTTTAGAGTACAAGGTAAATAATCTACGTAATTCAATTGTTCAATTGCAAATAGCGGGAAAATCAAAAACTGTGACAGCCTTGCTTTTTCACTGACAGCTCTGCACTGCTCGCTCTCTGCTGCTGGCGCTCTTCGTTACGCATTTGTTTAAAATTGTTCGGAAGCGCAGAATTAACAATGCGAAGAAATTACTCAACTTCTTCGTCGGTAATGAGATAATTCACGGAAGTATGGATTTCGTTTTGGAGAATTCACTCGAAAACGATTTTAAATCATTCACTCTTTCCTGCCGTACATACACAACTTTCCAAACTTTCGATTAACTCGGTGAATTCCCCGAAAATGCAAACTATTTTAACCTATTTCAAGTACGTAAAGACGCTGGGTACATCGAGAAAAAGTGAGTCAGCTAATTATATCTTAAAATACCTGCTGATGTATTTTTAGGCCGTGTAAACGTACAACTAATGCGTCAAAATTTAGCAGACCCTAAACTATTTCATTCCCACTCTAGCATTTCAACGTTTTTTTCTTCAACTTCCAAAATAACCAAAATAATGAAAACATCCAACTCGACACACATGTTCAGCGTTTTTTCTCACTTAGTAAACTTTACAATCATTTAGGAAACAGCCAAAAAAAAAACCTTGCTGAAGAAATGAGATTTATTACGGCATTTAATTTACGAAAACCTAAATTATCAAGAAGAATTCCTAGCAAAGTAAAAGTAACTTTAATCACCTTTACGCAAAATGGCATAGTTTGTAAATTCCAGAAATAATCAGAGATTATAAGCTAGAAGGCCATAATCTTTGAGGCATTAGTCGTGAATTCCTCAAGTTTAATCCGTATCAATAACAACTACTAATGCTGATGATGGTCAAACTAACGTTACTATGCATGCGAGCAGCAGACACTAAACTGCAAGAGAAAACGAAAAGCAGAATGTCAAAGAATTTCTCAGCTACGTGCGTGCATAAAACGCATACACGCACTGAATTTATTTATTTAGTGTTTGTGTCGTGTTGTTCCATTGCTTCTTGCGTTGCTACTTTAGCTGACAAACGCAGCACACAACAACAAGACTCAAAGTGCGCGTCCATGTTAACGTCCGGCTGACCGGGAATATTATAAAACGAGGCCAACAAAGCAACAGGTTAGCACAAACACAAGCTCATGCGTTGAAAAATGCGCACAAATACAAGAAATGCGCGTCTACCTGCTTCGCGTCGCGTTTGCTGCATTCCACAAACATTTTCCAAACGAATCACTCAATATACTCCAAAAAAACAAAACAAAATACACCTACTACTGTTACTTATTTATAGCGACCAATCTTTTCATCGTCGCTATAACCGAAAGTTCAAAACTAAATTATTTTCTTCCAACGCAAAGCATACAAACTTAAATCAGTATTATCGTTCACTGAAATACAGCATTCATAACGCGAATGATGAAACTTGCTCAACTTTCGAGTGCTGACAAAGTTGACGATTGAATAATGCGAATAACTTTGCAAGTCTGTAATGCAATGCAATGCAATGCAAGTCGTACAAATAAAACATATCAAGTGGAACGCGCCTCGCTTAAAGTCAAGAAGAGCAGCGAGAGAAAAAAAATTGCAAGTGTAATAAAACCAAAATGTGTTATGCGCTCTTTGCTGAGTAAAGTTAAAGAGCTGCTGATGACATCTGACATTTCGGTTTCACCGAAAGAGAGAGGTCGACTCCGTAAGTCGACGCCAACTACTACGTAAGAAGCAAAACGTCGTTGAAGAGTGAGTAAGTAAAGTAAAGTAAAGTTATGCGAAGACTCAACTCACATCAAAATGAGATGAATCGACAGATGAAAGTCAGACAACTTATTGATTGCAACATTAAACTAAATTTCATAAAACAACTATTCCTCTCATTCCTTTTTTTTTATCTATCCTTAACCAACTAATTGCGGAAAACATCAATAAATAAACAATTGGCGCGTATCACGAAACACGCAGCCAACGAGAAGAGTTCCAAGAGAGAAGTCGATGATTAAGCAATATAAAAGAGCGCCTTTGAATGCGTGCGCGTATCGTGATTTTTTTCCTTCTAATTTGCAAGCAAGCAACCAGAAGAAGACGTAGCAGTAGTAGAAGCATCATGCATAAGCAATGTGCATGCAATGCAATGCAAACAACAACAACAACAACAACAAGAAGTTAAACCAAACACACAAACAACAACTGAACCGAACGAGTACATGTGATTCGCGAATGCCGCCGGTTCACACAGATTAACATGAACAGTTAGTTAAGCAGCAGCAGCAATAGCAGCCGCGCGCGCGACTTACTTCAAGAAGAATTTGCAATACAACACAAGTCTCGATTTTTCCAAGTTTCGCAACAACAATTAACTCGAATTAAATCATAAAACGTTGGCGTGTAATCGACTTTCATAATATTTAATTATTTCATTTATTAATTGCGCTGCGTCACCGTCGCCAACATAATGACATCGATATTAATTCATTAAATAAATTGACGTTCAATAACTTATTGATCGAATTGTAATGCATTAATTGCCTCTCATTAGCTAAAAACTTCGTCTGGCGACTCTAAAAATACAATAATTGCACTTTCTCGTTAAAGTTTAATCGTTTTTCATCGACTGATTCATTGATACTCGTGTGTCAATGTTGAATAAAAAGCAATCTTCTTTCAACAAAACGTGTTTAATCGAAGAAACTCTCTATCACGAAGAGTAGAGAAACGTGTGCAGCATCTCTATTCTAATCATATTCTAATCGGCAAATGTTTCGACATCCATCCATCCATCCATCCATCCAATAATAACAAAGCCATCGCGCAGCACACGATTACGGCTAATTATGGGAAAATGCAAAAACAACTCCAACGACCGACCGAATGAACGAACGAACGAGCGCCGCCACTCTCATCATCATCATCATCATCAGCGGCGGCAATGATGGCCATCATGATGGTTCGCTTGTAATCATCGTATTCGAACAATGGCCAACGAGAGCTGGAGGAGCTCTCGTCGTCGTACATCGTACTACGCGTTCTTCTTCGAGAGAGCATTATAGCGTCTCGAAAACTTAATTAACACGCTCATTTAATTTCACCTAATTTTCGCGGTAAAGTGTTAATTACTGCACTTTATCTATTTGGCAATTGGCGCTAATTGTCTCTAATCATCATCTTATTATCCATTTTTTCTCTATGCCTCTTCAACGACATAAAATTAATTACCAATTAATTCTCCTCTGAATTTGTCGTGTAAAAGTCGTGTAAAAAGAGTTGGTCAAATTAATCAAATCAAAATCGTGTAAACACCAGACCAAATCTCTATTAGCATTGCAATTACTTCAAATCGGATTTCGCTTCGTATTTGACGCAACACGAACAACAGCAGTAAAATACAGCAACACACAGGCGATTGTTGCAGTTTGTACTTACTTAACTTATTTGCTCTGCTATTAATTAATTGCTTCGTTCTTGATTTTATGCGATACGCGATATGAGGCGAAGTGACTCTGCATGTGACTCATTAAAGTGGCTTCAATTGTCGTTGATTATTTTGCTCCACAAAGAAAGACATTCAAGCAGCTACTGTGCAAAATATTTCTTTATAATTGATTTACGACTTTTGCATACCGAAAAAACATCATTTCAATTACTTCTATGCCATATAAGCGTGATCAATAAACGCGCTAAAGACACAAGAACTTTCACCACCCAATGATGGTGATGGTGATGATGATGATGATTGAATAAATGTGAAAAATACGTTCGAGTAATGCATTTTAAGCACGGTATGCGCGCGTAATGATGCAATCGACGAATATTGATTTGACGTTGAACAACCTTTCACCGCTGGTGTGCGCCGCCGCGGCGCGAATAAAATACCATACCATCATCGAACGACTATGGAATTTTGAGTGAACATACTATGCATGCGTACGTAGCCAAGAGACAGAGGCTACCAGCAATAAGTAACCAACAACAACAACAACATCAATGCATTTACTCCAACTAAGTAAGAACTGCGCGCGGCGCACAAGGCTGTTTGCTGCTGCTGCTGCTGTGCACGGCATCATCATCCATCCAGCCGCAGCAGGAATATATGTATGCTGTTTCGAGAGTCGGCGCAAACGCCAAGTTGAACGAACGATCTCTCTTCGTGCAATGCGCACCACACAGCCAACAACAAACAACAACAAACACTCGTTCAATTTCAATGAGAGAGAGATCGCGCCCGCGTTCATAAATTCGACGAATTAGACTTAATTATCGAATCGTATGCGCTTGCTCATGAACAACTAAACTCGAAGAGTCACCAACAACTAACTGACTTTTCCTAAATATTCTCTTCTCAAAGTAGTAAAACTTTCAAAGTCCGCAAGTTTGTCTTGTTGAAGCTTTCACAAGGTCAATCAATTGAAAATAAAATAAAAATGCTGGCTGAAACACTTACGTCAAACGAGAAAATCCTTGTATTAAATTAATCAACACACAATTATTGCGCGAACAAAACGCACAACTCGCTTCGATCGGGACGCGTTTCCAACTTAAGTAAAAGCTGGGTTGGTTGGTTGGTTGGTTGGTTGGTCGGTTCGGTTGCTTATTTAGTTAGTTAGTTACTCGGCTGGCAGGCGCGCGCGCACTGTGGCGGCGGATATTGTATGCGCGAAACGAGTTTGAGAGCGCGAGGAGCGCGCGATACTCGCGCAACTTAAAGCTCGGCGCACGTCGGAGCTGGTGCTGGGAAGAAGAGGTGTACGATGACGATGATGACGACGACGGCGGCGACTACAACGACGACGACGGCACCGCTCAACGCGACCGAATCAATTCAACTAAGGCTGGGTGCAGTCGAACGCCACTCGCTCGCTGGCTTGCTTGCTGCCTCTCACCAACACCACCACGCGTACGCTATCAATACACTATTGTCGTACGTATCGTACGTACACCTCCTCTCCATCCACATCCACTCTCTAGCGATCGGACGAAACCGGCGGCGACGATGTCGATGTGCAGCAGCAGCAGCAGCAGCACACCAGGCACATAACACATCCACGGCAATTACAGAGCTCAGCGAACGACCGAATGAAATGCGCGAGCAAGCGAACGAGAACCAAACAGACAAGAGGAGCCCGCATTCAGATCGCATGCCAACGCATGAGCAACACGCTTAAAGTCGCGCTTAGCACCGCTCTCTTATACTCCGCGCCACGGCTTTGTTCGCGCGCACGTTCTTGACTTAAGCCATGCATGCCAGCCAGCCGGCGCGCGCGTTCCAGCAAAATCTTTGTAAGCTGCTGCTATGCTATGCTATGCTGTCTTTCCCTTCATTTTAAAAGTCATCATCCGTTGTTATTAAATAGTTTACTAGCTTAACATTTAACAGCGAATTAAATACAAACGCGAAATGTGAGCAACCGGAATCTATCAATTCTGAACTTTAAAATCCGTCCACGGTGTTTCACTCAATCAACGAAAACCTGCCTCGTAGTAAATTGTAGTGTTGGTTGTTACACTTTGCGCAAAGAAATCAATTTCGTGTCGTACGTACGCTGCTCACTATGTACTTATGAGCAAACCAACATTGCTCTGACCCACTTTACGTGGAAAAAGTCCGCATAGAGTAGTATCGTAGTGTGCACGATGCAGGCAAAGTGCAAAAATTTCGCAAATGTTTGGCATTTCCACAAACACTCCATTCTGCCTTGCTGCTGCTGCTGCTGCTCCTGCTCGTTTTGCGTTTGTTGCATTACTTATTACACATAGGTAGCAGATTGCAATTTCACATTGTACGCGCGTGAGCGCTATCAACGTATGTATTTGATTGAACTACGTACATACTGATTGATACCATTATCGAGTGGCAATATGGCAAAAGAGAGATGACGTGATGATACCTACTCATCGTAGTTTTACTCAGAGTTCGAATGCATTCACATTTCATTTCTTGTGACTAGGGCAATAGTGCATGCAGTAACCTCATCATCAGCATCATCATCATCATCATTGAATGTGATGTGCAGTTGCACCGAGCGTGGAGAGCATTGAGAAGGTGGTTTGCCTTCACTGCGTCGAATGTGTGCATCAGCTGATAAGAGCGAAAGTAATGAATGTTTCGCCATCGTTTCGCGTTTGCATTTTCGTTTTGGTAACGGATTGGAAATGCGTCATGCGCTTGCATCAAATAGAGCTTATGTGTATGTAGTTTGGTGACACTTTGTTATTAATAGAGTCGGTCGCCAAAGTATTATTTATTCGGGGAATTTGTTTATAATTATTGCACAGCGCGCAACAGTGATTCATACACGCCGCTGAAAACCCGGCGAGAAGGTTGCTAATTGTATTCTAAACATGCAGTCACTGACGTTTGCTCAACGAATAAAGTGTCAACTTAATTAATGCTAAAGTACACCAACTTTACATAGACGCGTTCGCATCTCGCGCACAACTAATTTATTGCGTTGCTGGTGGCTACTGAAGTAAACGCATACAATGCTCTTAAACGCGCGCAATTAAAGCCGAGCGTATTTGGAGCCGTGTTGGTCCGAACAACCACAACAACAACGCTCGAGAAAAAAGCGTCAAACAATTATTTTGTTATTAATAACAAGTAATGCGTTACATAATTAATTGCACGACGAGCATTTGTGTCACGGCTGCTGCATTCATATGCACATCGCATTATACGATTATTTGCACATTGTGCGCTCACCACCACTGCCGCCACCAGCGCGAAAAACGTCCAGGCGAATTTACCGAATGCGAAAAATGCACTTGAAAGGAGGGCGACCGCTTTGTGCATCGCATCGCGCATTATTGAAATCGACCGCATCAATAAAAATGCCATCGCGATGCACCGGGAGAAAATCGCTATAAAATATTGGAAAAAGTGAAATTGTACGTGCAAAATTATGATGGCATTCCAATCGCAAACAGCGCAACACAATTCGCCGATGAAGGTATGCGCATTTCTCGCTGCTAATCGAACATCGCGCGCGTTTTCTCATTTTACTCCAGCTTGGTGATGGACGCTTCAGCTGTACGAGAAATAGATACAACAAATTCGTTTGAGTTTGCGTGAGCAATCAGTTGATTTATGCTCATCAAATGCGCAAACATTTATTCATGCGGGCGTTTTCTACGCCACTGCGACGACGAGTTCATTGCCTGCCATTATGCCAACTTCAATTATTCGTACTCATTTTCGTTCAATGTGTGTATGTATTTAAGTTTTTTTCGCTATCTATTATTGCTGCCACACGCGCGCGATAAACCGAGGGCAAATTAGCTACTTATATTTTTGCAAATGTAAAGAGCACTGTTTAATATTCATTAGGCACTCATTCATTCCTTGGGGACATTGTTAATGTGCCAAAAAAAAACAAGTAAAATGACGAAAAATTCCATCGACATCCGGTTTTTCTATCCATTTAAGTTATAATTCCACATTTAAAATTACAATGCATTCGAATTTGTCGCTACCTTCCCTTCACACACACGACCTAATTTAATTGAGCACATTTTTTTTTCTTTAGTGCTTTTCGCGTTATTTTAATGCAAAACAATTCAAAGAAGTAAAAATGATTTTAAACGTGCTTCAAGTGTAAACAATTTAAGTGAATAATTTCTGGCGTTTATGAATACATACTACATACAAAGTCGTAAAGCGCCTGTGTATTTTTAGATTTGGAAAAAATCTCATTACGATGCGGTCATTAAAATTTCGCCGAGACTAAATATTAATCGAACGAGTTACAAATCAGTGAAATTGTCAATTGCACTGCGCGACGGGCTTAATGAAGTTGTAAAAATATTGAGCAATACCCGTGGAAAACCAGGTTGCGTGTGTAATATTTATGAGCGCGCTGGCATTAAATATGCGAAGCGCATTTGAATTTTTAATGCGTGGCATTTTTTCCTTTCTTCAATGAATACACATACGCGCACGCAGTACGTACATAACTAACTACAAAACCATCGCTTGCTTGATAGCTGGCGCATGATTCGATGAGTTTATGATGATCTGGAGCAATTTATAATGCAAATGTTCAAACATGTGCGTTTCGTGGGAGTCTCACGCGATTTATGTATTTCTTGGGCCTTTTGTCTTCTTCTTCTTATTATTATTATCATCATTATCGTAAGCATTGGCTTCATCATCATCATCAAAGTGTAAAGCCACGAATGACTAAACGAACTCGCGAGTGAGTGAGTGGAGGAGGCAAGGTCGTTGTCTATGCGCATATTGTGTTAGTTTGCAAAATGTTACTACCATTCCTTTGTCTTTCGCTATTCCCTCGATAGGTCATTCAAATCAGAAGGCAAACTAAATTCGCGTTCAATAAATTTCAACTTGTCAATCATTGAAAACCTTCCGCTTTCGGCTTCAAGTATTAAAGCAAATAAATATTGTCAAATAATCTATCGCACAAGGCGATTCTCATGTGCTTATTATTTATTTCCAAACCACCCTTAAGTGGTTGCTCCGCGAAATTCAATTACCATACCTTACGCTTGCGAAATGTTATCCAACTAAGTTGTTTGCCAGAGTCAGCAATCACGTTGTGTTGTCAGTGATTAGTTATCAATTCCGTATAACAAATACAAATAGTACATTAAATGACCCTGTGTACCGTATGTGATTATTATTACCTATAAATCATCCATCCACCATTAAATCAATCACCACCAGACGCCGTCAATAATAATTACCGCCCCCCATCGTAACCGTTACCCTTGTACAACAAAATCCGCAAAATTTCGTAAATTTTACTTACGTACCAAGTCACATTTCCCTCTGCATTTCGATTCATTTCGGCGCAAAGAAATCATGCGAAAAATGTGTAAAACACTCACCTGAAACAAAAGAAAACACAATTAGTACAACATTCTCATCAACATTTTTACATCTTGTGACTAAATTAGCATAAGTAATTTCTACTATTCAAGTATATCATAATAAATTCTTTTATTTACGCGCAAACGTTTCAATAATTTCGCAATGACAGCGTGTAAAACACTCTCGTAAACAAGCTGCAAATACGGAACGCCATTTATTTCTCGCATTTGGCTGTACCGAGCCAAAGAGTGGCAGTTTACATACGAATGTGTAATAAAATAAAATGATGCTGAATGAAATTCAACACAGCGCGCGCAACGTCGACGACGGACGCGCGAAGATCATCTATAAAGTAAAATTCGCGCACTCGCTGCGATCATAAAATATTGTACAATCAATTATAATAAGCAAGCAGTAAAATACGCGCGCGTTAATTGCACATTTTGTTAAATAAATTCCATCCAGCCGCTCAGTGAGGCCGTTCCAATCAAATCATATGCCACCGAGCCTGAATTTATTTATCAATGCTATTAAACATTTGAAATATCAGACGTAAATAAAACATAAATGTTGCTTGCTTGCTGATCCGCTTAGCATTTAGCATTTCGGTGCGCGTTTTACGCTCTTTCTAAAAATATTAATTCCACAAATTTTTCAAGTGACTGGCAATCAACTCGGCATGTATACATTTGTTGCTATGCGCTCTGCTGCGAGTAAAAAGAAAGGCACGAATTTCCTGCTTTCACTTTTTGCTCGGACAGCACCAGCAGCAACCAGCAGCGGCAGTAATTCGAACGCGTAACATTTTGCGAAACGCGCAAAACGTTCACCCATAACCGACAGATACACTTGCATCTCGTTCATTCGTTCGTTCGTTCGGTTTGGTTTGGCAAAATCATACAAAACGTTTCGCGAAACTTTCGACATTCCCTTCTTCATGCCTGCCAGCCAGCCAGTCAGCCAGCCAGCTGAAGAAATAAATGTCGAGAACAAGCGAGTAAATGCCTTTGCTCGAGAAACATTCGCAGGAGAGTTGCTTGGCATGGCTTGGCTTGGCTGCTGTTATTATTCGTCGATATTCGATGGGAAACTTTATAGCAAACGAATCGTGCGACTGTGAAACGAGACAAGAACAGCGGCAGGCAGCGCGCTCGCGATTACTTCGCAATCGAAGACTCATAATTATTAAATAAAATAAATGTCGAACGGTCATTCAATGAGTGTGTGCTTGCGCGCGCGGAGAGAGCGCGTCATTTCGTTCCGCGGTGACGTTACGTGAACGAACGAACGAACGAAAGAGCGTGCAGCGCATAAATGCATCGATTTCTAATGCGTGCTGTGTGCACTTATTCAATGTGCGCATCTTGCATCAGCAGCACTTTATTGAACCCAATGCAGAACAAACCAGCCGCAAGAAACAAAAGTGTCTTCTTCATCATCACCATCTCCTCGCGCGTCGAGACAAAAACTTTTAGAATGTGACTCGTTTGCAATCACCCACAATCGGTAAACGCGACGTCCTTGTGTGACTTTTACCTTTTTACTTATTACAACTGCCCATACGTTAATACCATTTGCAAACCGCGCGGCCGACAGCACATTGCGTACGTAATAATCGCTGCGCTCAAGTCATTATTACTTATTCGTAGTTTCGTAGTTTTAATTGCTTTTCGAAAATACGGCGCGCCGCCAAGATTCTCAACGAGAGATAGGCTGCGTGCGTACGCTGGTTACGCAGTGGATTTATTGAGTTTCCGGGAAATTTTATGCAAATTTATTTCAACGGAAGCGCATTCCGCCGCAGTGCGCGCTATTTTGCAATCTCGCGCGCGGCCGCTCTCAGCTGTGCTGCACTGGCACTGTGCTATGTAGCAAATATTAAGCATCCATGGAGGGCTCTCTTGCTTTGTTTTGATTGCTTTTGCCTTCGCTTCTCTCCATTGGAATTTGCAATCAGCGATCAAAGCTATTTTTAATACAGCAACGACTATTATTAGACTCGTTAGTCATAAAGTCCATACTCTTCAATGGCAAACGACGACGGCGCTTTCGTTCGAATGAAAAATTAATTTACGATTTTCATGCGCGCTTCAATTGAATTTCAATTTCATCTAAAACCCGGATTTGTTTATTTTTAGCCGCACACCACTCAGCCGGAGCAGGAATGTTCAATATCCTTGTCGAATTCGTTGAATCAAATCGATTGTTAATGCAGTACATAATTTCAAATTCAAAATTCCTAATCAACCACAAGAAATTTTACGTATTTTTTTCAATTATCATATGACAACATCCTTTTTCTTTCCATTTAATTCGTCGTTATAACCGAACGCTGGTGTATTTATTTAATTACGACTTGAGCAAGTGGTAAGCCGGATTTATTTAACTACTTAAGCAACTTGCTAATCCACTACCGATGAGAGGATGATGATGATGATCATCATGAAGCCGCCATTACTTTGCCAACTCTTGCATTTGCGCACACGTCTGGTGCGTGTGCGAAGCGACAATTAAATATTGTTTAATGTGCGCTGATGTTGTCGCTGGCTAAATTTATGTAAACACCTCTATCATGCCCGTCTAGCCGGTCTGCGCATCACTCACTGATTGCTTATACGCCAGCCAGTTATTATTATTATGTACTGATCATTATCACCGAATGTGATGAGCATGCCAAGCAACGCAGCAATTAACTTTTTTATTATCAGCCAGAAAGACAGAGCTAGACGCCCTGACAATAATTTCGTTCTGCGTCCTACAGCGAATGTTAATATGATTTACCTCGATTTACATATGACAATGTGCGATATCATTGAGCGCGCCGCTGATTTATCTGCGCAACTCGGCTCATAATGGATGATGAATTCGTACAAAGCAAGGCAACTTTTCATTTTTCCGCGAAACCGAAAGTCCTCACTCTCAACAACCTTGCATTCAATCGCAGAGCACCACCATCTACGTGCTATTTTTATATGCAATCGACCATTGTAGATCCATTACGGATTTTATTGTTTTCTATTCCAATTCGTAGAATTGTCCAGCGCGCAAAGCTCACACTCCTATGTGTTTTTTTTCTGCAAACGTGTGATTACACTACGTGCAATAATTTAAACAAATAATAAACGCCATCTGATCGTCCGTTATGAAAAGAATAATCAATCATTCATTCACTTGCTGCCGCAAGATTTTCTCGCTGGCGCAAAAAAAATTATTTATGTGCATCACATAATCGTCGAGTGTGTGTTTTAAATGGACGTAAAGTGAAGATATTAAATACGTATACCTATTACACTCGTTTGATTGACACTTAATCTCCATTGGCATGCAAATGGCGCATTTTACGATTTATGTTTATACTCATTTATTTATTTTTACGCGGATGCAATTACCGCTCTCAAGTGTTGGTTAATTAATCTAATAAGCCCTTCTATCAATACTCCTTCGCGTCGTTCACTCGCTCGCTTGCTTGCTGGCTGTCTATCAACAAATTGCGAAAGATTATTACGTGCATCAAGCAAAAGCTCTACTAGTGCTGCTGCTGCTGCTGCCTGCGACGACGAGCGACCGGCCGAGATCAGTTCGGTTAATTAAAGTTGCAAACTGCGCTCATCGTTTTGATTAAGGCTCGATATCAAATATCAATTAACAGAAATTATCGCCGAGAGCTGCAGTCAGCATACACACGGAGAGAGAGAGAGAGGCAAGACGATTAGTTGCGCAATGAGTTTCACTTTTTATTTTCATACGTACACAATCTACCTATGCATATGCATTCTGCTGGAATTGCATCTTTGCACATTATGTGTTTTTATCGCCGCAATAAATAAAACACGCATTAAAACGTACGAACAATGACGTGCAGTGAATGCAATTAACATTCCGCGTCAATTATGCAATATCAACACACATTTTCGGCTCGACGCAATGAGGGAATTGTCAATTGTAATATCATAATTCATATGGTAAAGTACATACGCAGTTTTCAGTATTGCGACAGCGTAAATAAATAAATCCCAACATAAACATTCAGTGATGATAACTGACATGTGAATAATTTGCGATATTTCTGTATTGACAGAGAATAATAATTGTTTTCATGCGTGTTCAATTCCGGGGAATTTTTTTAACATTCAATGATGAATGAATATAGTGCTTCTAGTATTTATGTTAGCGTATTATCCAAGTGAATTTTATATCAGTATGGTGCTAATTAAACATTTCCCGGAATAAATTGTTTAATTAAATAACTTCATTGTTATGCATTGCGCATCAAGTGCAGTATTTCTCAAAATACGTACACACCACTGGCACTGTGTTGTTATGCATTGTGTCCACATAATATAAATAGCATGGGTTTTTCACCAGACACGAAAGCAATTCCCACTTCGTAGAATTGTTTACGTTCAAATTACTTAACAAACTGCTCATCAGTACATATTGCTCTCAGCTCATAAGGTCCGTCGTATTTTTGTGTGTGTGATAAATGATGTACTAACCGCGAATAAGTAATTGTTAATACGAATTATTTATTGGAATTAAATTAGCCGATCAATTTAATGCCAGGTGACATTTAAGACCATGTAACCGCGGTAAATTACTTGTTATTGATTAACTTTTCACGCCAGAGATAATTTAAATTCAAGTCGCAAATCAAGAACAATGAATTTCCCTCTTGACCGCCTCCGCGCAAATTATTATTGCAAATGATTAAAGATAAGACTCACCGCGTAAAACCTCCAGATTGTCGCCCATTTGGAACTTGATCGTGACGCCCGGATTGACGTGGAAGAGCACCACATACTCGGAATTGTTTGGCGGCTGGCTGGGTCCCGCCGTGCATCCCACATTGCCACAGCCGCCACCGCCGCCGGTGGGCGCGCCAAATTGCGGCGCTTGCGGTTCGAAGCCCGGCCCGAAATAAAAGCGTGCCGGCTGGCCGCCGTTCGCGCTCGGATCGCCAGCATCTGCCGGCGCCGCCGTCACGTGCGTCGTCTGGATCGGCTGCGGAAACGTGCAGTGATGATGGTGGTGCGAATGATGGAAGTGATGCGATCCGCCGCCGCCGCCGTGATGATACGGCCTTTGTTTCCGCGGCCCCGCAGAGTAGTTGTTGTTATTGTTAATACTTCCATGGTTGTTATTGTTACTATTACTGTTCGTTTGACCGCTGTTCATATGATGATGATTGCCATTACTATTACTATTATGATTAATATTGTTGTTGTTGTTGTTGTTCAGATGACCATAGTTCTGGTACGTCGCCATCGACATGCTGGCTGGGTCGCCCATACCCGGCAGGTCGTCTTTTACCTTCACCATTCGCAGTGTCTTATCTAAAACATACAAAATCGACGTATGAAACAATCGTCCTCACATGCAATCACATCAAATTGCCGATAAAATTTATGTCTTGCCGCTTAATCATAACCGTTCAAGCAATTCCGGCAGTAAGGGCGCCAACAGGCACAGTAGTATTTTCCAAACTGTCATCACGAAATCAAATGCCAAAATTGAATGAATGCGCCGCGTTGTGATTTACGTATCCGAAAAACAAACAAATTTTGAGAATCAGTCTCGTCGCACAACTAGTCGTACAACATGACAGTTAACGCGCGTCAACAATGCGTACGCAATAGGAGAGTGTAAACAATTTATGCAATTTCACTATCGCACGTGGGCGGCAATCACGGTGATTCGTGCGTCATTCTCGCCCGACATACCTGCAGTCGAAAATTTTTTTACAGCCGTCGATAATCGGCACCATTCTCGAATAAAACAATACGGTAACAGGTGATTAATCGCAAGTTCAATAAACGCGACGTCGTTTGACGGTTCACGCGTCACACGCGGCCAATCGTCCAATACGTACACGAATTGACTGATTAATTAAACGTGTACGTAAATACTTCGTACACATGCGACAAGCGCTTAATACGCCGCAAATGCGCTGCATGCCTAATTAACCATCTATCAGACGACACATAAATCAATTTCCTACTTGCGCGTAAAGTAAATAACCTCTTAATAATAAATCTTCCCTCGGATGCACCAAGTTTGTGAACGCGCGAATCATTGGCTGAGCAGCATCAACTTTTCAATTACGCAGACAACAAGCTGCCAGGGATTTTTTGATACAACCCTATGATTACGAGACATAAAAATGCCTTTTTTATGCTTTGTTGTGGCCCACATTAAACCCGCTCCGCAGGAATGCATTGCGTGTAAGCGTCATATAAAAGCCTGTTGCTTGCCACCCGTATCGGTCGGATCGAGAAACGTCGTGTGCGATTGGATTCGCCAGGTAATTGCATCCGAATCGAACGCATCTCCGCCTAATTATATCAAAAGCGTTCACTTCGCTCGTCCGCTAAAAAATAAATCAAGAAATACAGCTATTATTGGCCGAAAAATTTGCATTCAATCATTCAAGCCCAGAATCCCGAACCGAACCGGTTTCGGGCGAAAATATTTACCGTGATTTCCTTCCAAAAATATACGTACGGATAGGCGATTTATTTACCTAGAGTGAAGTGTGGATTATAAAAACAATTAATCTCGCCGCCTCACAGCAACAGCACCAGTGCCCAACCCCTCCTTCGTATTAATATTCAGGACTTTGTGTTAATTTACGCAAATCACTTTATGCGCACGTATTCAACGCGAGCGCGAGCACACACAACCAACCAACGTGGACGCTTTGAGCTCGAGCTTTAATTGCTGCCTGTGTACGCGCGCGGCGAGCATGTTTAATTGATAAGCGTTTTTACGCATGTAGCGCGCAGAGGCGGCATCCCCGTCGAGCGAGCGCCGTGATCGAACTGTCGCCGCCGACGCAAATTTGATACAAGAGTGCCAGCCACCCGCGCAAATATCAGCCGCCAAAGCGCCGCCGCCGCTACACTGTTGCGCTGTGACGCCCACGCGTACAGCAGCCGGCATTCATTCATCCGCCGCCCCCGTCAATGAGCCCTTTGCCCTTTCAATTCACCGCCGAATACCATACGGGGCTTTTTCGTCAATAATAATCATCACGAGCGGCACTTGTTTACCTAATTTCACGATTTATCTCTCGCGAAGGTGTTTTCACGGCAAAATGTTTGGAAGAACTGCCAACACAGAGCTAAAAGCAAAATGAAAATGTAGTAACTTAATTGAATTTCAGCATGCAGCAAATATCAAACCTGTTTGCATGATTATGTTACGAATACACCCGGATTAGAATAGGGAAATGAGTGAAATATGTAACGATAACGAAAGCATGCATAATTGTAATAAAATCAGCGAGTTGGATCGGCGAAAGCCGCAAAATCCATATGCTAAGCAACCATTTCCCTGCGGTCTTTAACGCTGGCCTGGCACTATTGGAATGTGCATTAAGTGGTCATCCAGTTCAATTGTTGCGCTGCGACCCGGCAGTAACACTAACCCAATGAAAAATGCGTATAACCAATACGGCACATCACACCAGTTGCAAATAGCCATATGTTGACCAACATATGCAAGTGCAGACCCTTGTTTCAACGTAATACGCACTAATTGCGATGACGCCGATGCGTGATTATTAATTAGCGGAATGTAATAGTGCACTGTTGCGTACGCTTTGCCATTCGTATAGGTTAAGTAATTGAACAATTAGTCTATCTGTAACATAAACAACTGGCGGTTTGTTGGATTATTTCGAATCGACATTCCACAGATTATGAAAGTGTATTATGATGTTTGAATCATTTACGTACGCCCACATGCCGCTGCACTTCTTCAAGCACTTGGGCGCCTACACGGTGGATAGGTGTACGGATGTAATGCATTATGTTGCCGATTCAGCGTATTGTCAACAAATCCGCTTAAGAGCAATGTCGTACGTTGCGTGTGTGTGCATTGTAATTGCGCTCGGTGCGCTTGCATTCGACTGCATATGCACTGCTGTGGACGCCTTAACCGCCTTGCGCGTACATGAACTTGGGATATCTCTGCAAGGAATGAGTAACATACCTGATACGATGCACCAGTGGACGCCGAAGACGATGCAGCACGTTGGGAGCTCACTCGTTGCGATTTTCTCGCCTGATGTCTGTTGATAATTACACTAAACAGGTGCACCACATTCACTTCGCGACCATTCTAACCGCCATGATGTTTATTTTTATTGATTTACCTGTTCGCCAATCCGCGAGCATCATATCGTACTTCCAATGTTTATGTGAGAGGGCAGCACCGTTCGACTGTGCCCCTTCCTCGGCAACAACGTAAACGTCATCGCAACAAGATTCCACCAAAGCATAACCTTAGAGCAAAACAAACTTCTTAGTATTGTAAATAATAATAAATGATGATTTGATTAGCAGGAAAATGTACATATCGGCAACAATAGTAGTGTTATATTTTAATAATTTGATACATAACAAAAATGTGCATGATGTACACACATTTCAAATCACAAATGAAATAGTCGTGGGGGTGAGAACCAGAAATTTGCATTTATTTTGTTTAACTTATGCATTATTTTAGGTTCTTCAAGTTGATAGAGTAGTTGAAAACAAATTGAGCAATTATGTGTAACACAGGAACAATGTGTTTCAACCATACAAGTGTTCAAAATTGTCCATTCCTGGGTGACTTAAACCTATCGAAAACAATTGCTTGAATGCATTATCAATAGTAGAAGGTAACTATTTACTTGATAAACTTCTTTGGTAACTCTTTGGTTGCATGTTGCTGCTCTATGCTACATGTATTTCTCAATACAAAAATTATTACTTTCTTACCTAGCTAACTTTTAATTACTTCAAATGGACTTTTTCATTTCTTGAAAACACTACAGTACCTTTGTCTATCATTAAACTACTATGTTTTGTAACATATGTATCCCAATTTAAGTGATAATTAAAGAGGTAGAAACTGCCTGCACACATCTGGGCCTCAATACTTAGAAAACGAAGCCAAAACTTTCAATATACAATATATTTTTTCCTCGCAATGAAAGAAATTATTTAATTAATGCATCTATATATTGTTTCACTTTCAAAGTGTTATCTATTTTGATATTGATTCATTTTTTAATCATTTTAGGCAAAGTATGGGAAATTTATAAAATCTCCCACTCTTAGATCATTTTTAGGTAATTAATTCATTAATGAACTGTCAGATTTGTTGATGATTTCATTGCTCAACATTGGTTTGCTTGCTGCTTAGTGCTTATTAGATTTATTTTGTATTGTAATTGTTATCTACGTTGCTAGATTACTCTCACTACCAAGTTTCCTCAACAACCGTCATTGTTCAATGCGTTCGCTATTATTACATATTGACATTTCATTGCAGTTGTTTAAACAATTCAGTCGCTTGTAACCACAATACCTCTCTACCGTTTCTCTAAGCATCTACATTATTTGTTTGCACTCTAGTTCATCTGCATTATTTGTATAATAATATTATTATTGTTTTCCCATCCTGTTCAATGATCATTCCGCATATAGCGTGTGTAATTTGCTAGTTAATTTGTTAATTAATTATTGATTACGTTTATATGTATATCTTTGAGAAAATAAACTTTTCTCTATAGCTAGGCAACAGGCTATTATAATATAATCTGTGTTATCATCATCATCATTATCATCACCTTCATCATCTTATTGTAGTCGCATGGTAAAACACAACTTAACGTCTAGGAATGTGTCGTGGAATTTGCTTTGTTTTTGTATTAATTAATAATCATCTTATGATTGTGGAATGATTGCAAATTCAAACAATGTATAACAAAGATTTACACATTCAACTGTGTGTGATTTTTATGTTTGCTTTATAACTTTATATCAATTCGCATTAGTTAATTTGTTTATATATAAATACGCTAAGAAGGCTCCCAATCTTAATGTTTATAATAATTAATTATTTATTGCACAGTTTTCACTAAATTTACGTGTCATTACGTTTCTTGCTAATCGTTTGAATTTAATGAATGACTTTTAGTTTTAGCAGAGTTTTAAAAGTTCTAATCGTCGTATTTTAATTGCATTGATTTTAATATTAATAATGTTTTATTTTTAAGCATTATATGTTTTAAATTTGTTGCTAATTTTATGGTAATTACGTTATCAATTAGTTAATTCCATGTGTCATTTTAAGTTTGGAAAACGTGCTTGTTTTGAAAGCAAACCAAACGAAATTTCTTGTTTGAAAAATCATTGCAGAATCGCGTAAATTGCAAGTATATTATTTAGATATTGTTTGTAGCATTTGTAACTGCTTATTCACTAATTTGTTGATTTTGTAATTTTTAGTTAGTGTGTCGATGATTGGTGAGTTCGGATGTGTCGCCGTTGCGATTCGGCGCCGCCACCTCGCAGCAGAGGCTCTGCTTGACCTTTGTGGGGCGGAAGCGTGTCAAGAAGAATGCTGAGACCATAATGAACAACTTGCACATGAGGGGGCAGAGGATCGCCTGGTGGATGACGGCGGCGATGCGATAATAAGGACCGCCGAACGGATCCAGAATGGCCGGACATATCATGTGGTTGAGATTAACTTGAGTAGGCTAAATATAATTTGATTAGAATGATCATTATTGATTTCATAATGCATTTAATTTTAGCTCTACTCACAATTGCGAGCGCCTGCAGCAATCCGAAATGATAGATTATGTTTATACTATAACTGAGTGCATTCCAGCTCAAGTCCGAAGACTCTTCAACGTTGTATACACCTAGAATTTAGATTTTGGGTCAAGCAACCAAGAATTTAGTAATTCTTTGAAGAAAATGCATACCACCAAGACGTAGTAGATAATAAGGCACAACAAACATCATCCCGTGTTGGATCCAATAGATTGCGGCCTCCAACGGTAGCTGAAAGCCGAATTAAGCATTTTATTCGTTTTGCACGCTATCGGTTATTGATTAGTATGTGATAAGAGTTGAATATGAGAGAGTATTACAATTCGTGAATCGGTCTCCGGAAAGAGGAATGCTAGCAGTGGGCCGTTGAGTAGGTTTAGATGAAACCTGAAGACGGCGGTGACCATCCGATTTGGTGATGCAGCCAATAAATAAATCTGTTGAATAGCAAACAAAAATCAACTATTGATTCCATGATCTTTTACTTCACCATATCCAATTACTAATTACATCAGTACTATCTCTATAAATACACCTGTTATTTACTGTACCTAATAAACGAAAAACAGGGGAAATGCATTAGGGAAAATACAAGCATATGGCTTATTATTAGATAACCACGTAAAATAGGAAAAAAATGGATAAATATAGGATTATATTGACATTTTTCGTATATTTTGTGGCTTATTGATTTTGATTCAACGTTTTATGGAAAACTATTGTGAAGGTAATAATAAAAATACGCCCCTTGTAATTATAGTCTAAATATCAAATGTCAGAGAGTCATTAACTCGAAGAGTAGTAGCGAGATTTCGGTCGCTAATAATAAGCAAGTTCTAAAAGTCAAACTCACTTGAATATAACAAAAATATCGATAACACCGAGATCAATACAATACAAACAAATAACGCACTAATGAGCTGAAATACCGTGTAAAATATTGATAAGAAGTTATACGAGATAAAAGAACAAAACAATCGCTTAAACAATTCGATAAACGAAATGTTTGTGATTATAAAATCAATAGAGTAAAGTCAAATGAATAATTTATAGATTTTTCCCTTGTGTAAATTCTATTGATGTGAACAAATGACGCGCGCAATAATATCCAGGCAATCTTTAAACTTGAAGCCATTTGACGGCTCGTTATTCAGTGGCTGCTTGGCTTCTTGTTATATTCATTCACCGTTTATTTATGCCCTGTTGCTGTCACGTGCAAGTATGACGAGTCATGCAAAATTAATTTCCAATCTTGTAAAATTTCCTTAGGGATTCAGCTTGTTCAAATATTAATTAATTCGTAAAAAATGACGCGGCATGGGCAGCCAATAAACTAAGGGGAAAATAATATAATTTCTTTCCATAAATTAATTTGTTTATATCTTCATAAAAAGTGCAAAAACAAATTTTTATTTTTAATCCAAAAAAATCTAATCATTGAACTATTATTTTAAATACTAGATCTTGACAAAGTTGTCATTAACAGTGATCTCTGCAGCTCGTAGAGCAAAGATGAGTGTTGATGACTGAAGAAATAATTCAAGGATTAATGGCTAAACTTAATAATTCATCAGCATCCAGGATCAGTTGTCCAATAAATTTCAATAATAATACTAAAAGATTACTTTTAGAGGGGTGATTTTAAGTGTGCTTACCTGTAATGCAGTAGCTACATGACAGGGATTGAAAAGATATATCACAGTGCGCGAGGAGAACTTGTAACCAATCTCCATACCCCAGATGAGCGACATAAGGACGAGAAGCGCACGCCGCCCGCCACGATCTCGACGCACTCCGTACACCGTCACCGGAAGTCGGATCCGCCGCAGGCTCCAGTGCAGCGTGCACGCGCACAGCGCCAGGACGATCGCCGTCTCCACGCGGCGGTACGTCGGCTGCAGGAAATCGGCGCACTCAGGACCGGCATTCCTTGGCACTGTCTTATTCACGCCGCCGAGCGCCCAATCCCAACTGACGCGCTCCATTTCGCGCGACAATCACTTGAGCAGTTCGCACACAAAAGTCTCGCCAAACTCTCGGACACTCTGTAACAATTCGTCCGAAATCAATTACCAATTTACAACTCAACTATCAACTATACTTATAGTTAGATTTCCGCTAATAACCACTTATTACACAACACGCGCGTTATGCAAGTCATCCGTGACCTGTTCGACGCTCGTAGGTCGTCTACGTAATGGCACGGAAAACGATAAATTAAGTATGCTTACTTGGCATTAAACTTTAGTTTTTCGGATGATAAGTAAGTGTACTTATGTCTAGTGCCCCCAACACTGATATGTAATCAGCTGCCTAGCTGTACCTACTCGTAATTATTTGCTAATCAACTATTCATTAAACCCAATAAAATGATCAGCTTTAAACCATACTTGTTCAACAATAGATTATCAAAAGTATTCATAAACTCCATATAAGAAAGACAAAGGTATTGAATTTTCCACATTTAGTTTTTCGGTGATTGGCAGTGAGAATTATGAACCTCATTGCAATCAAGGACACGTAAAATATATTTAGATACTGTTTTTCTCACGGTGCATTTAATGGCAATGAAATCCAAACAGTTTCACGGTAGTACAAATAATAAATCATTGCACAACGTGCAGGAAAATTGCCAAAAAATTTACGATTACATTGTTTTCATTTTACGTTGAATTTATTTCACATAGTGCTCGGATTAATTGCAAGTGAAATGTTTAAATAATTAACTGAACATGTTGCGCATGCGCTAGTAATAAATTTCATTTGCCAATCACACACAAATTTAATTACGCATGATATTTAATAACTACTAACAGGATAATTAATTTACCGATAATTCAATAGTATTAAATACATTAGTTCTTCGAAGGATATCAAAAAAGGACGGCACGTGAACGATGTCAAGGATGAAGATAAATATTACGTTTACCTCGTAGCTTTAAATAAACTTTTAAAATAATCCAATTATTAACTGTTTCGTCGATAGATCCAACTACTACATACACATGCACTAGACATACATTGATTGAAATATATAGTTCAGTGTATAATTTAGAAGTCATTATGTAAATGTAAATATACATAAATTAAAATGAAAATGAGGCATAATTTATAAGTACGCTACGAGTGTTAGTGTTGAAATGTTTGAAATATTGAAGTATTAAGTGCGCATCGTCAGAAATTTAAGTGTATTCTGTTAATGACGTTGAACATGCTGGATTTTTCCTCATGATTAATTTCTAGGGTCTTTCGAGTTAACTTTCCGTCCCGCTTTGCCCTTCGCACCCTCAGCAATAATATTATGAGTGCAACGAAACGATACGAAACAAGAAGGCAAACTAATAAAAAGAAATCAATGATTTTCCTATGTTCTTTCAACGTTATTCCATATTACAATGCAATGCAATGTGATACGTGTACTGACGTGTCATTCGCGTTTCCTGCATGCCGCCAACCGGAAACTTTCGCTTTGAGGGGTGCGAACAACTGTTGTGATTACCATCATTAGTATCATTACGCTGACCTTGTAATTTTAAAGACGTCAACAACAATTACACGATTTTTCCTCATTTTCACTTAAGTTTGCTTACCTAATGCTCATTCATTGTTGATGATGCAGACGATAAGAGATAATGTTGTTAACACTTGGTTCACGGTTCTGTCCGGCGTTTTGTGATTACAAAACGCGTTTTAGGGATGTTTTGGGGTTGGATGCTATATGGGTGAAGTCATCCGACGTTGGAAATTGGGAAGCGGCCGCATTGTCCTGCGACTCACTCGCCACCCCATCGCACCACACGGTTGAGGAGAACCCTTGCTGAAAATGCGGTGCTTCCTGAAGGCCTGCGTTGAATGATGGAGAATTTTTGGTTGGCTTTGAAGTTTTACTGCATTACAGCACTGGCACGGGCAAAGGCAAAGGAGCACTTTGATTTACACGTAAACGCACTCGGCTGTTAATATCCTGCGAAAGATTTTAGGCACTCGTCCCGATTATCACAATGAGCATTCCACTTCCGGTGTGCAGCTGGCGACGGTTCGTTGTTTGTGCATGTAAATGTCTTCGGCTGGGGGCTGGCTGCGCCTGGCGCGGTCGTCGGAGGCGGGCGCGACTCGTCGTTGTCGACTGCGTGCACCATCAGCGCGCGCCGGAATGGTGGTGGCGGTGGTGTGCGTGCCGGCAAAGCAGCTGCAGGCGGCGGCATCTATGCAGGGAATGATAGAAATCAATAAAAAATTACTGGCTACACACTGCCGCCATCTCCATACGGCAGATTCAAGTTTTCGTCCTGAATTTTCCGCAGGATAACGACAAAATCTACTTGTGCCAGGGAAATGATCATTATCCTGGCAATGTTTCATGGGTATATGGCGCCCTCTGATAATTGTATGAAATTGCTGATTAAAATTTCATAATTAATAACAATAAAAAGCTAGAAGCAGGATTGGAAAAGATATTAATAATTAATTAAGACATAAGACTGATTAGTAATTAGTAATGTAGTTAAGTAGTGTTAAAATAAATAATTAAAAGAAAATTTAATATTATTTGAATAATAAAGTGGAAAGGATCATGACACTAATGCGCCAAAGGGTAATTGTTAATACCGAGCAAAGGTTGACCCTTGTTTGAGCCTGGTGTATAGGTCGAGTTGCATATTAGCAACAGGGGGGTGGCACATGTCCTCCCCGGCTGCCGCCAGCAGTGCTGTTGCGTGCCAGCAAGGACGAAACCCATCGATATGGATCAGCGCGCTGGCTGTGTGGAAGACGTGACAGGAGGAATGCTTAAGTGGCATCAAGTGGTATCAACTGGGATGTGCGCTACATATATTCATGTATCATGTGAACCATCATATTCACCCTTTATCCCTTATAAGTTATCCCTTTTCCTATACAAGCATATTTCGTATATAACCAATAAAATCACCTACAAATATTTCGGGCACGTCTAATAAATTGTTTAAATTTTTAATCATCTCATCTGGCATTTTAAAATACTTGACAAATTGCAAAACTTTTTTTATTACATCATAATTCCACATTTTATGAAATGATGTAGAATTTTTCTGAATTCAGATTGAAATTCGCCAAATTTTAACTTTTACACCGTCTGCACCAAATTTTTTTCGCTGCTGTTTATTGCACGAATCTGCATGTAACTCGATTTGACGGGAATGCATGCAGTTCGCGCGTATTTACACGTCTATTATGCATATATTTGCCGCCCCCAAAATCCAGAGAGCGCAAATTCGTGCATTTGCTTTTAGCGTACTCTGGTTTTTCGCTACTATAGACTATTTTTTTGTTGTTGTTTGGCTGTTGTTTGTTGTGCACAGTGTTTGCTTCTCAGTTTTTATGCATATTTTCGGCGGTTTTCAAACGCAAATCGTATTGGCAATCACGTGCATTTTTTATCCAGCTGTGCGCCTACTCGTTATAAATTATTCACAGGGCGTTCACGAAATTGGATTGTTTCGCAATTAAATCACACAGCAATCAATTCAGTGGATATTTTCATTGCAACAACAACAAAAACTTCATCGAGAGCAATTCAATTAAAACTAAAACAATAACTGAAATAAATTGAAAATTTAAAAATTGATATCAGAAACTGCATGGTACGTAGCTTTCTAATTAAAGCAAAATTAGGGATTTGTTGAACTACCTTTCAATGTGAACACTTTTTCAACCCCTTCCAACCCCCTGTCAAAACAAAAGGATGAAGCAAATCACGTTAGATATTAAGTAATACGTCATTAGTAATTCAGACATAATCAGAAATCGAATAAAAATTTCAAGGACTGTAAATTAAGCATCTTTATCTTGCCAGTACATTTTCAACCCCTTTGGGTACCTCACACACTGGGCAAGTTAAGTAATAACATTTTTAAAGTAAATAAAACATCAATTTCAATCACCAAATGAGAAATTTTGTCGTAGAAGGGTTAATTATCCAGATATTTCAATTGTTTAACTTGCCTTAATCTAATTTTACTATTATTACATCTCAAATGAAATATAATTAAATATAATACGTAATTGTTTTAAATTTTTCGAAATAAAACTCAAATAGCATAAGCAATGTAATGAAATTGCAAAATGATATAAACATTTTTAATTAAATGAAAACGGCTAAAAATTGTCAACTAGCTGGGTGAATGCATGTAATATGATTAAAGTTTCATTGTTTAATGTGAAAAATATGCGATTCTATGTTTCGTATGCAAATGATTTAGTTGAGCCGTACAGTTGAGCGTGCAAGGATAATTAAAATCGTCACTCGGTGGAGACAATGCGAATGGCGCTCGCGCCAACGCATTAAATATTTTATTGGCATGCACGCGCGCAGGTTTATTGCTTATGTCACGTTGTCCTTTCGTCCTTGCGCCTATTCTTGCATCATCGCTGCATCCTTGTTGCAGTGCGCGACGTGTGGCTGCATATTATTTGCAATGTAAAATGCAAAACACATTTCACTCGACGAGTGTAATAATGCCATTCAATATTGTGACAAAACGCAATGAATTTGCTTTATTTATGGTCTTTGTGCCCCACTCTATTATTGATTGTTCATAAATACGGATCTGCGTGTTAACAAACGAACAAACAAGTTTATTACATGCATAATTATTCAGGAACACACTTTTATTGTTCGGTAATTAACTAAATTTAATAAAAATATGATGTACTTTTGATTTATTCATCAAAATATATGATGCCAATCGAAATTACAAATTGTCATTTCTAAATTCGGAATAAAAGAATAAAAATTTGTTATTGGTAAAATTCTTTCAAATTTTCATAAGCATCCTTTGATTTATTTGACAGATAATGTCCTACGAATATACCAAATTTGTTTTAATTTCAATCAAGTAAATCAATCAACATTCAACTGTGAATTTCCAGAAATTACGGGAATCCCACGACAAATTTAAATTTAATTTGGTGTTGGATAACAGAAATGATAAGAGAAATATTTGTTCTTGTGAAAATATTGTTGCTAAACTTGTTTTATCCTTGAAAAACTAAAAATCTACTAATTTATCCTGAAATAATGAGGTTAAAACGATTAAACTTTGAATATAATAATTTGAAATGAGGGAAATGCTTTGAATATTATTTGTTATAAATATGATTGATTGAACCACAAATTATATTAATTAATTATCAATAACAAATCATTTTATTATTATTCGTTAATTAAACACATTATTATTCTTTCAACATTTACCTAGTGGAATTCGCAATAATCCAAAACAATTATGCATTCCTCTAGAATAATATTATTTATTCCAGTAATATTATTAATGATTTTTTAAATTACGTTTTATATTCATACAAGAAAAGACGTCAGAGAAAAATTGCGAAATTATTTATTATCATTTATGTATGGTAATAGCGTGTTAACTACATCGATGCCACGTCAATGCCTCGTAATATCGTATATTCTGGTGCTTCCAAGAACTTTGCTTGTGCAGCTCCCGCAGGCCTGAAGCACAAGATGCGGGAAGAAGAAGAAGTAATAGCGTTCGCAAAAAAAGAGGAGCAGGACGAAGAGACGAGGACGACGGCGCTGCTGGTAAATACACCCATTATGTAAAAATGACAAAGAATATGGCGGGCTGTTCCCTATCTGCCCATTGTTGGCATCGTTACGTCTGAATGGATATCGACGGTCCGCCGCCGCTCCCCGCTCACCCTGTCTTGCCAACGTTTATGTTCGCATGTTTTCCCCTCATCACAGCCGCCACCATCATCACTACCATCGTCTTTCGCCTGCAACTTGATGCTCTCTGACAAATTCCGTGATTTTCGTCTATCAGGAGGAAAAAACTTTGCCAACTGAAAAAAACCTTTAAATAAATGTTATTCTTTGATTTTTTCTCGAATCCACTTTATCTTTCCGACGGCTTCATCACTATTACCACCAACACTTTTATTTTTTCTGGAAGGAGGGTTGGTAATAAAAAAGATTTTAAGGGAAATAATTGAATAAAACAGTCACGGTCGTATGTGTATTATTGTTATAAGTGTAATAATTTTAATTCATCACATTAAATGTGGCTGAAAATGCGTCGCGTCGGAAAGTCGTTGTTGTCATTGTTGTTGTTCTTGCTGGTTGGCGGCGGCGGCGGCGGCGGCGCTGCCATTAGGCGAGTACCCAAAAGGGGTGGATGTTGGAGGGGGGCAGAGATAGACAAAAGCAGATAGGAATCCTCATGGCGCACCTTTATTCGTATATATCTTTGAATGAATGCATACATAAAGTCCTTGCAAAAACGTTTAATGTCGCGCCGACCGTAAACTAAAAATTACACAATGTGCGCACGCGCCACCCTTGTATCCGTACACGCGCAAATACGAATAAACGAAATACACACTTGCGCATTCACAGATAGCGCAACTGCACAAAAACAATGTGTGCGCATTTATGCGACGCTATAATTAATTAAGAACATGCGACGGGAGAGAAAGACTAACATTTCAGTTAAGGGTTGGACATTTTACTTTACAAATGAACAAATGAACAATACCAACATACATTTTACGTTTGATATTTGCACTAATTAGGTGAATGAGCAAAAATATTAAACTTATTTCGCATATTAATTAAGGGTTAAAACTATAAAAAGTAATTAATTCAGATAATGGCAGAAGGGTAGTTGATGAAATAAACAAAAAGAAATATTAACAAACTTGAATCTCAGTGTTAATTATTGATGTTGAACTTTTTATACTTTTATAACTTTATGAAGAAAGTTTTCTATCAACCCTTAGTTATGAATTCATCGGGAAAGAACACTATTGTCAATAATGGTTAAACTTTTTACTGAGCAGTTGTAACATCAGGGTAGTTTTGAAATGTTCAATTATTATGTCAATATATTTATTGATCTTTAAACTTTTTACTTTTTATATGAACAACCCCTAAAATCATATGTTAATTAATGGTTAAATACTTTATTTGATGATTTGTGCAGAAAAAAATTAAGTTTAATATTTTATAGGTTGGATAATTTGATAAACAACTTAACTAATATGTTTGTAATTTTTATATTTAACGTAAGTAACTTTTACGAACAAGTTTGCTGCCAGCCTTCTCTTATAATTCATTAAAAGAGGGCAACTTTTCTGCTAAGGGTTGAACTTTTTACTTTACTACAATGTTCACTTCACTTTTCAATTTTTCACTTACTAAGCGAATAAAATGTTGAAATTTCTTAGAGTTTATACAGTAATTACTGAGAATTAGACAACTCGTTGATTAAACAAGTTACAGAGCAACAACTCACTTGAGAGTTGGACAATTCATTTAAGTTTCGAATTGGTGAGAAATTAGGTGAATAAAATGATGAATGTGTTTGTAATTTTTACGTTTAATGCTATCTTGTGGCGCAAATTAAGCAACCCTTTTTGGTCTGAATGTGTTTACGCAATTAAGTCAGTAATGTCAGTAATTACAGTCGTAAGATGCGCCGAGATATTCACGAAATGATGACGTTTACCCTATGGATATCGCGGTGTCCATCCCTTCATCCGCCGCAACCCTTTGGCTGCACGTTGTACGTAAAGTTGCTGGGTTGGGGATGGGGATGGGGATGGGGGGATGATGAGTGTGTCATAACGCAGCGTAAACATTCCGGCTGGAATATTCAAGACCATGTCAGTTGCTCACGAGGAAGACTTCCGCATGGTTGCGCATCCTTATCCTTGTGTGTTTGCTTTCGCTACGCTGGAATTGCCACCAGCATATTGCGCTCAAACCCAACGACACTTTTGCGGTCGTCTGCCCTTTCCGCCACCACTGCCACCGCCAACGCCACCCCAAACCAAGCATATGGCGGTGTGGATAGCACAAGTTGCGTTTTCATTGCGTTCCACGAATTTGCCAAATGCATCCGACGAGAGTCATGATGAAAGAAGACGAATACGTTTCAGGTTGAGGTAAAGTTGGAAACAGTTGCGGAAAGCATATACGAGGGGATACTTTTAAATCGCCATAGCCATCATTGCCGCCCCCGAATGTGTATATTTGCGCATTCGCAATGAAATGAACGCTGCTTCAAAGAGAGTTTCGTTGAATTAAAGACGTCATTTATAAATAGGTTAATTCCATACGTTTTTTTGCTAGTTTAATGTAAAAACGATGAAATTGGAAGGTTGTTCGAAGGGGAATCACCGATTGATGACATTTATATTCTTGGTCGGTTTGCGTTCTCTCATTATTTCGATCGGACAATTAGAAAAACAAAAACAGCAAAGTGGTCGGAGATGAAACGCAGTCGAGGATAAACGAAGGAATTTTTCGAGCAAGTAAATGATCCCAGACCGGAAGTGCTCTTCAAGATGAGACAACAACTTGAACCTGAGACGGTGCACAAGTGCAAGAAGAAGATGGCAACGCATGCGAAGCAGCGAAATGCGGAAAAGTTCAGCATGCACTTGGCGAAAGTTTCGCTTGGCTAAACGCACAACTGCAACCAAATAAAACGCAATCAAATCAAAATTTAAACGACATAAACAATTCAAACAAACAAACTAAATGAAAGTATTGTTGACGCTGAATGAAATACATTAAACTTCTTATCTTGCGGCGGGCGGAAGAAGAAAAAAAAGAGGAGCGTTAATTAAGTTTTTGGTGAAATTAAATTAAAACAAAAAAAGTAGGTCACTTTGTACGCATTCATCAAATACGCGAGTGTAACTTTTTCGGTAATGATAAAATGATTTGAGCAAGTTTGAAAAATGAGCCGGATTACAAGGATCATCACGTAATCAATCTTAATCTTATCAGCAGGCCATACGAATGTCTTAAGAATGGGAGCGGAGAATACGAATAAAAATACGGATAAAACCAAATAAGGGAAAAGTTCAAAGAAGTACATTTAGTTCATTTCGACTTTCATGATGATGAAGTATATGTAATCAGTAATAATATAATAATATTAATAGCTTTCTCAATTATATTTGCGACTTACTCGAATAGGAATGTAACAAAATTCAACTGGAATCCAATAAGATTGCAATACACCTCTAATAGAAATCTAATAAGAATCCAATAAGAAACCAATAATATTCAAATAAGAATCCAATAGGAATTTAAGAAAAATCCTATACGAATTCCAATAAGAATCCAATAACAATTCCAATATGAATCCAATAAAAAATCAATAGGAATCTCATAAGAATCCAATAAGAATCAACTTGAAATCTAATGAAGAATCCATTTGAAATCTAATAAGAATCCAATAATACTCCGATTAAAATTCCAATAATAATCCAATAAAAGTCCAAAAAGAATTACAATTAGAATCATATAAAAATACAATAAGAATTCCAATAAAATTCCAATAAGAAACTAATGAGAATCTACTAAGAATTCCAATAAGAATCCAATTAAAATCCAACTAAATTGTCCATATTTCACCAATATTTTACTCATTAAATAAGCATTTAAACATCATTTCAATGTGTATAAGCATGTTGCACACACATTGCCTGCATAGACGCGTGTTAAAATAACTGATTAAATACAATAATGTTAAAAATTTGCGATAAATTTTTATCTAATTATCAATTAATGTCAATTACTTCCGATAATTAATTCACAAGTAGGTGTGAAAATCATACAGTAGTAATGAACATTTGTCGCCGTTTAACAATGATAACTACTGCCGACGGTCAATTCACACCTAGGTGCGAAAAAATAGAATGCACATACACACTCATACACACACACACAGCCACATTACTTTCTTTCATATTTTATGGTTAAACGCTATCTCTCTCTTACTACCTTACAAGCACCAATTTCTTGAAATACGCTCATTAAATTCAATGTAAATTGTGCTATAAGCTTTAAATAACATCATTAAATTCTGTAATGACTTTGGCAACGAGCCAATATGTAAATTTCACATCATTGCTGACACAATTTTGAGTATGCTTTAAATTTCCATTATTTTCAGGTGGAAATCACAATTAAATTAAGTTTTCATTTAATGCACAAACAAAGTATGCAATTTTAAACAGTGAATTAATAATAATATGTGACAACGAAATTGCCAATTTATGAAAATTGCGGTTTTAGTTTGTAGAATTCAGTGCTAAACACACACAAATTATAAATTAATCAACTAATCAAGCGATAAAAATCACTTAAAAACACATTGCTAATTAATCCTTTGTTTTATTTCATGCTAAACTTAAATCTTCAATTCCTTCTTTTTTTCCGTGTTGTTCAATTTACTCCTTCTTCGTATTAAAGAATAATTAATGTCAAACTAATTAACAAATAGCAAATAAATGAGTTTGAAATTAAATAAAGAAAAAACGCAATTACAAAATTTCCAGAATTTGTGTGCGAAGCAAAAGTGAAATACTTTTCAACTCTTTAACCTGTTTGCAAAAGGTGTATGTATTTATATTCAAAAAAAATATTTTGTATCGCCAAACAATTTGGCAACTTGTTCAAAATTATGTAATTAAAAATGGAAATTTCTAAATGTTCAACTCATTAGCCTAAAAAGCAATTCGTAATTAAAGAAAGCGAAAGAAAAGTTGGACATAAATTGCGTGCGGCTTTTTAATTGAATCGTTGCATAACTTTCAGCAACTTTTTGCGCATTCGAGCACATTGATTGAATTCCATTGAATATTAACTTGATTTCATGTTCGCTTCCTTTCATCATTTGCTATTTTCGTTGAATTACGAATCAATACAATTCCGCCGATATTCAATTATTTGTTTATTTATTGAATTATTATTAAACATGCGCACGCATTCAATGCAAACATGAAGAACAAATAATAAACTAAATTGGAATCCGGCAATTTATCATTAATAAATTTAATTAATTCGCTTACGTAATTAATTTAAAAATTAAAACTTTTGCTCGAATTAATTACCAGTACTCTACGTTTAACTAATATAAACAGACAAGTAAAATAATTCGTTCTAATGCGATTAGCTCGAGTCGCAACGAGATAAGCTCGCAAGAAAAATCAAGGATAATAAAAAATCATGTCAGTTATGACTTGTGAAATCTGAAAATCTCTTAATCCTCAACCGGTTTTTTCCTTCGTTCGGAATGATTTTCTTTTGTTGCGCGTATTTTGGATCTTTTTCAATGTCTTTTCTTATTTATTGCACGAGCGGCACGTGCCTTACTTTGCAGCGAACGCAATAAGACGAAGGAAAAATGACAAGTTGTAAAACTATCTGTTGAGGAAGAAACAATCGCAATCGTGCTCTTGTTGCGCGAGTGAAATCCCGACCAAAACAAGGTATAAATCTGCGAACAGCATAGAAATGCCATTCGAATCACCATTGGGATGACGATAACAACGAAAACAAATGCAACAACTTCAAACACCAAACGTCGAATCCTTACGAGGCAAGCAAGGAATAGGAAGGACGAAGAAGGAAGAAGGAGCAAGCTGAGGAACACACGTTTACCTAGTAGTGTGTGTTGGGCAATTTTGTCAAAAAGTTACAAACTGCAAACTTCCAACTATTTTCCTTTACGAAATCGTACGATGAGAAATGGACGTAGAACAATATTCAATCCAAAGCGGGAAAAGTGAAGGAAAACACTGATAAATTATTACTTTTCCTAATTCATTTCTTCATTATCATCAAGACATTTTATTCTTATTTTAAACATAAAGTACCTACTCGGGATAATTCTAAAAAAAATAAAGGATAATCTTAAAGAATGGTTATCAGCACTTTGGATCAAATTTAACGCTTAAAAATCGTACTACATCATTGTGAAAATAATTTTTCTTAATGATAATATAATTAGTAGTTATTTAGCTTTAATTTTAGCAGTTTTTCATTTAAATTAAACATCAATCCTTTTCACCAGGGCCCAAAAACCAAGAAATAAAAATATTCGATTTGCACGTCATTTCTTGACGGGTAAACGTTAATTAATTTCAATTACAAAGTAACATTAATCATATTTTCATAAATATCATGTGATTTTAATGTTAATTAAAATGTTATTTGATTTCTTCAATAACTTAATAATTAAGAAAATAATTCAGCAAGTCGTTTGTTGATCAGTAATGGCAAAGCAATCATAACCAACAACCTGTTTTGTTTTTCACGTTTATCCATATTCAACACGCTATTTTGTATTGTCTGTTGGCATTGTTTGTCTGCTAGACAATGTTTATTTGTTCGCGTTCCCAGATGCACGGCAGCGCTTCTTCGCTATTCTTCACTCTTAAACATGCAGGCGGCGCGCAGAAAGGACGAGCACGGAGCTGGCGCTCGAAGAAAGGATAAAGGAGTTGAGGTTCACGTTGCGGTGGGCATTCAAAGCGGCCTGTGAGATATGTGTCTCCATTCGTCACCGTCCCCGCCGCGTCGTTCTTCTTCAGCTAAAGAGACGCAGTGCACCTTTCGTCGACAAGAAAAATGCGCTCCGGCTTCAATACAGCTTGCTCCACTAAATCAACAAATATTCACGAAATATATAAAAAATATTTCCGCATAAAATCCAACCCACAAATCCCATACATGTCTTGAAACAATATAAATATCCAATGCAAGTCTATTGAATTTTCCACTTGAACAAAATGGCGATGAAGCAAAAATCAACGACGAAAACAACAAAAAACGTTGAAGAATGCATCAGCGGTGTAAGAAAGATCTTTCTCGTGCATTCACATCTCATCCCTCTTCAGCGCAATGCACACGACGCCAAAATAAGCAAAGGGGGTAAAAGAGCAAGCGATAGTAAAGAATTTAGCAGGTAGAAGAAACCATCAACGTGTAATACATCAACTAAACGTAAATCTTTCTTGCTTCTCTGCGCACTCACCCTCACTGTCATACCATGCCCATGTACATGCACATCCGTAGCAGGAAATACGTGTACACAAACGCAATTTGTTGATGCTGTTTGCCATTCAGACGCATCGCCTGCAAGAGAGCAGCCAATAGTGGCAGTGCGAATACGAATGAGTAGTGGAAAAATAAGCAAGTTGTATGTGCTGCAATTCGCGCCATGGGGCCCGAAGAAGACGTGTGTAGTGCACCGCAGCATGCAAGGAATGCAGTGTTGCAATGTCGAGCAGGATGAATGAATAAGCCATTGAATGTTTTAACAGCAAATGGAAGAAGACTGTTAGCTGCGCCAACATTCACGCGAACGCAAATGACAGCATGCAGCTGAAACTAAAGTGGGAAATGCTTTATTTCGCGGCTTTGTACATTTTCGTACAGCGCACGAAGCTCTCTTGGCCAAAATGCATCCACGCTTGATTTCCACCTTCATTCCTGACTGAATCTACGGATATTTTATTCACGCAATGAATAACCCCTCTAAAACCTAACCGCTGTTTAACAAACAAGGTTCCTATTCATTCAATGGCAATGCAAGAATACAACTTACAGTGGCAAGCAAATGTAATTTGGGGGAAAAACAAAAATCACTAAAACTAATACGATAAAAGTGTTTTGGAAGTAGGTGCGTGATAAATGATTGACTTTGGCAAAAAGGAGGAGTGTTTTATCTCTAATCTATTTTTCATTCCATTTTTGCTTTTACGCATTTTTTATTATTTATTTAAGGCGAGTTATGCGCAATTTTTTAAAGCGGTTTATCTAAATGATCCAACATCAGTTATCCTTTCACGCACACAGGACGCGCCGGGACGTTTTCATATTTTCGCATTTATTTATCTCAAGGTCCCACCTCAAGTCCTTCAATTTTTTAACTCACTTTTCTCGCCACCACCACCCCTCCTGGATTTTCACATTGGTTCTGCCCATTTTTTCATGCGTTCTCATCTGCTTCATCTTCATTTTATCCTTACAGCTTGAGTCGACCATATTTCTTTCGTCCTCGTGCTTTTGTTTATTTTAGTTCCACGTTCATTGCCTATCCTGTCCGTTCCTCAGGCTGGCGGGCACTCGAAGAAGAGATAATGACTGAACGTGTGCCAGGATGTGATACACTTGTATCGCCGGCGCTTCTTTTGTTTTGCTCGGCTTTTTTCCTCACTTTTCTAGCCTTCCACTCACTTTTTTTTCGGCCTTTTATCCTGGTTATGAGCACATGTACTTCATACTGCAGCCGATGCGAAGATGAGCAAGCCATCCGTGTCCTGCGAATAGCCTGCAGGGAGCGCAAGGGAGAGTGCGTCTGGCACCTCCTGGGGTTGCTTTAGTATTTATTTCTTCGGCGTTTATGATAAATGGCTGGCGGTAATCCCGAGTAAAGCCACCACTGGATCAACACAATAGTGCAAGGATACTCTACGCCTCACTCACAAACTTCCGCCAAAATAGGGATCGAAACTAGGCCAAAATTTAGCAAATTTTAGTTTCATATACGGTATAATTAATGAAGTTTTAATTTTGCCGTCATTTTGAAATCATAATTAATATTCCCTTTTATGTAGGTATAAATTTTTGCTTTTTCCATTTATTCGTGCGATTTAATTAACAATTCGGTTTATTAGATATTGATGATTAATATGAATATTTTAATGTATGAGATAAAAGCTTGGTATAAATGCAAAACTAATTTTAAACGAATGGAAAATCGTTGAAAATATTAAGAAATATCGCAATTGCATTCAGGGATTTCAAATTGTGGGATTATTCATAGTGCGTGCAGATTTATGAAATGGTTAATAAAACAAAATTATTTATTATATTAATTTATGGAAATAAATAATAATTATTTGGTATATTTTAAACTCTTGTATTAAAAATATTTAGAAAATTGATTAATAATCATAATATTTCTGACTTTAACTTAATTTAACTGCTATAATTCATGTAATATCTAAATGAAATAAACATTTATAGCTTCAGACATTAATTAACAATTATATGTCGAAAAGAAATTTCAATTATACCCAGCCAAAGTTACGTAAAAGTACATCAATTTTGAGAAGTTATTACGCGTAAACTAGCAGAGGATGTGCAATGATTTTATGAAGTATTATCATAAATTTAAGAAGCTTTCTGGTGGTGAAAGAATTATTGTGATATCTCTTATAGTTCCTGAGATATTAATTAAAATGTAGAGTGCTAATTGTTGGCTATTACGCTACTGGTGCAAGTAGCACAATACCAGGAGTCTTCAGCGCATTAGCCGTGCAGCGCCTACCATCGAATCTGGCCGAGTAATATACCGATTGTGAGCAGGCGCTGACGCTAGGAGGATTGCCGAACTAGGCGCAATTCCGCTACTTCAATTCTACGGCCTGGTAAGTAAGCCTAGACTGCGGCTTTTTTTCTAATGCCAAAGAAACTGAGGTTTGATGTGTCCTTCCAGATGTTACCAAGTTGGCGCGGGCGGTCGCGGCCGAGTGTTAAGCACAATTTCAAATCGCTATAACTTCTAAAGTACTGAACCGATTTTAATGGTTTAAAAACTATTATCATCAGCTTGAAATGCCCTATTACGCTATGACATCGGACTTGGTATAAAATTAATATTACCCTATGAAATTCTTCTATTTTAAACTAAAACTCATTAAAAACACTTTATTAACCAATAAATACACAATCTATGTTAAAAGTTCTATACAGTAGGTATAAATCTATATTATTTTTCATAATTATTTTAATTTAGCTGTAATTCTTCAGCGCTATTGAATAAATTACAATTTTCAAATGAGAATATTTAAAATAACTCTAACTTTACAAGTTATTAACCGATATTAATGATTTAAAAATTGATAACACATGCTTAATAAGTACTAATATTGAACATTAATCAAATTTTAAGTAATTAAACCTTATTACTTACAAATTTAGGCTCATGTATCTATTGTATAGACACTCTGTATTATTACTTAATGGAAAAGGCATGGAAAACTCAAGGATAACTAAGGAAAATTGGAAACTGAAATTGGCGTTTTGAAATTGTGTAATAGTTGCATTAATCAGTGACGTGTTTCATCTCTTCAATCAATCTTAAATTACAAGGGGGGAAAATGGTCTCGCAGCTAACCTCACAACAAGTTCTCATCCCTTGTTACGCGAGCGGCGGCAGCGACGGCAGCAATGGGTTGCTTTGTTGCATTGCAGGTGATTTCGTGTCCTGCGAGAAGCAGAAACGCAATGCGAGAAGCGGCGGCAGGACGATGCGCACGTGCTAGTGGGGATGCAGTAATAGTGCTGTTGCGCTCCTCTCGTCAGCGGAAGGGTGTGAGGGGATGTAATTTCATCTTGATGAAATTGCGCAACATACAGGCACTCACATCTCACTTCACCTTCGACCCAGCGCCAGATACTCGAGGGTCATTTCTCATTGAGCATGTAACCTATAAAGCAATTTCGCAAATCAATAATACAACGATAAACGTCAATTGAACAAGATATTTCATTATTTTCCTTGCAATTATTTTGCAGTTTCGTATCAATATTTTGCAAGATTATATTCGATAAAAATTCTTCATGTTCTTTTATTGCGCTGCAGATAAGCAAATTATAATTTATAAGCAAAACATGTAAGGGTTGCTTGTGGCACTTGGTGGCGGCAACAGCACACGTACTTGCCGTGGCCTGCATCATACATTTGTGCAGCGGCAAAGACTGTCACCAGCATCCACACGTACGAAGCTCGGCAGCGACGGCGGCGGCGGGGTTTTATTTTGAGAAACCTGCCGCGTATATTTTATCGACGGTGGCTTGCCGCCCTTCAGCAACACCAGTTACTTTTTTTGCCATGCACGCGCTCGCTATACCAAGTGTCCCATTTTCGCCGCCCTCGCATCCCAAACGCTCTCATGCTGCGTGCACATTATTTGCATCCACCTGTAGCACGCACACGAAGCATATGCATTATGGAAACTGCCGCCCCCACGTTGGCCGATTGTTCATAATGTGAATGGTATGTATAAATATAACACGAAGGACGCAAAGAACGGACAAGTAGTAAATTGCATTTTCAAATAGCAAGTGAAATTTCATTAAGCACCGGATGCGCGCTTAACGAGTGAGAATGTTAACAAACATTTCATGTTCTTTATTTCGCCGCCGCTCATGTCAGCTGTCATTTCATTATTATGTTCGCGCATGTCCTTGAAGTTGTTCAATATTTCGTACTTTGCGCACGTTGAAAACAATTGCGATATTGACATTTCGTGTAAACATCATGAAAAGCAATTCTTACAGGACCAGGACCAACTCGTGACCTCCTCGCCACTTCTCACTTCATCACTTTGCCATCGGAGCGCAACGTATTATTTATTCCTTTGCCTCCTTCAGGAGTTTTGTTTGTGATGATTGCAGGATAAACAAACACAAGGTCCAAAAACAAGTACAGTTCCTTGAAGATTCCTGCAGAATCCACATGAATTTGCAGATTGGTCCTGTTTTTTTAAACGTGCATTTATTTCCTTATTTTATTTTTAGATTTTCCGACTCAAAAACGACGAAAATATGTCGAGAGAAGTTTGTTTATTTTGCAAGGATAACAAAAATAAATAAGCCAGCTTTAGTTTGTATGAAAATAATTTGTATAATGTACATTTCTAGAGTGGATAGGTATAGCATTATGATATAGTCTGGAAATTAATAGTTAAATAGCATAAGTTTCGTGTATTTAGCGGTTAAAGTTTCGTGAGCTGGAACTAAAGAGGAGGAAATTTACGCCATCGATTATGAGCGCCAACTTTTCTATGTGCGATGCGATATTCAAGAGATGCGAAGGGTGAAACCAATTCAAAATTTCACTCAAAAACTAACAGCAATAAACTCAACTCGAGTTCGACAACTTCCGTGTTTCGTATACGCCGCGGCGCGTAAATTAAAATATGCTTGAGTAAATCGGCCAATATTGCAATAGAGTTATTGATTTTATATAAAGAGTTTCGTAAACTCGTAAAAATTCAAATAAATAATCAAATATCCCGATAACTAACCTAATAATGACTGCAAGTTATGTTTTAATTCTTTGGTAATTTATTTGATGGAGAATTGTGCAGAATATTCCAACATTTTACGAAACACGCATAGATAAGCTTCAAGTTGTTTATCAAAGATTCTTTTGTTTATTGTTGTTTATTGTTCTTGTTCCAATATTTACCCGTGTGCTTTGCGCAATTGTCAGGCGCGCATTCATTTTCGATGGTGATAAAATATGAATTATTATCCCAGGGGCGCGTATACGAAGACAATACGTAAGTCATTTCAATGATTGCGTACAATACGTCGAGGGAGAACTAGTTCACCAACTGTTCCAAAAGTTGGAGGAAACTTTTACCTACGTACCTACCTACCTGTGCACATGGATTAAATTGTTTGAGTATTCACATTACTTATCGTGCAATTATTCCAATTTCATAAATTCGTGCGCAGGAGAAAGAGTGACAAACAAAAGCATGGAATGCGGTGGAGTGTTTTGAAAATGAGGATGTTTTGTAAAGCAGGATACACTAACGTTGACCGCATGCATGCCACCCATGCGTGTAATAGCAGTCGAGTAATACTATTAAGCCATTTCCAGCGATTGCCTGCCCAGAGTCTAATGCATGGGGACACAACGTGTGTTTGACCCTTCCAAGGACATTTTCCGGCGAAACGCCTTGTTCACTCGCCCTAATCCCAGCGTGTAAGGCGAGGATTCCTACATGCTGTCCGCGTGTAATTGCCGCGTGGCGTGCTATAAAAATTCATGTCGGGGATGAACACGCCGCAGCGCAAAAAGGTGCCCTTGCCTATGTTTAAATAAGCATTACAAAATACTTCTGGGAATTCTTCAAGGTGCAGCACGCTAACGTTGAAAATTGTTGCGGAATGCAAGATTGCAACATTTCAAGGATTAAGAGACAAACTGTTGAAAGTGATATCCTTACGGATTAAAATTGCGCATCCTGTTACAATTTATTCTTAATTCCATTTTATTAACTTTCCCCATTTGTGTAGTAAAGGTAGAAATTCGTAAGTAATTTTAATTAACTAATTCTAAACCGGATATTTTAAATACTATTAGTTGCCAAATGAATTGCATACATAATTAGATCTTTCAATCACTCATATTAAATTGTAGAGCTATTGATTTAAAAACATTTCCAATTACAGATGATGCAATAACATATTGTGTAATAAATTTTGAGAACAATTTGATTACTTAAAATGAATTTACACGAGTAATTTAATTATATTAAATGCAACAGCACTTTATTAATTCCACTCCAGAACTTGCAATGCTTTAACTTCTTTGACCATATTTCCGAATTCAAAATGCAGAACGAAACAAGTCATGTATAAACTGGAATTAGGTCCTTTTTAGCGTTTATTAAGCGTTATTTCGTTTCGCCAGAATTTTCGTCTATAAAGCAAAAAGGTGCACATGCATAAAGAGCATGTATTTGTGAAAAGCCAAAAGGCCAAAGGTTCAATTATCCACGCAAATTGGTTATCAGCGGCGATTCGATTTTCTTCTCAATTTTCCTTTATCCTTTCTGGCGTTTCACAAGCAATGTTAGCGGATGGTTGTGCCTTTTAAGTAAATGCGGCATTTGTGCGTGCTTGCTGATAACGAGCACTTAAATTAAGTATGCTGGAAAGATATATCAGCCGAATGATAACGGTATGACACTTGCGGGATGCGTAACGAATTGTAGCGGTCTCTTAATGCGCCTTTCTGATGTTAATGATTTTGGACCGAAGGCGGCGGTGAGGGCGGCAGGGAGGAAGGAGCGCCCACATTCGTGTCATCCGTATCGACATTCCGGATTCAATTAACCTCTAATAACTCAAGAAATTAATCAATAAAGCGGAACAATTAATTAATCGAGATACATACGCCCTGATACAATTGAGTCCTATAATTCCTTGGCGGCGTGGGTCGTTCCTATTTCTCCTATCGAGGACACATAATTCACCCATCACTTCCATTCTTCCTGTGAATTCCAGTATTCCTTCACAAAACATCCTTGCTATGACGGTGTGTTATTTATCTGAATGTTATCAGCCTATTCAGACAATTAACCAGTAACAATACATTTTCCCAAATTGTTCATTTTAGGCAATCTATAAAATAATACGCAATTTCAAAAATTATTACGTTTGGGCTGACGTAAATTACATTCAAACCGATGAAGTGTGGCGTTACAAGCTGCAAATTTATTCCACCTGCACACAATACCGCTACTAATGTGAACGCATTTACGTTTATATTTACCACGTGCTGAAAGCGTCCTTGGATCCTGCTATTCCCGTTGCTTCGGAATGTAGTTGTAGCAATTTCTTCCCATGTCTGGTGCATGGGAAACAGAGAATCGAGTCCTTTATTCCCTGTCGCCATAAATTTTCCTTCGGCCTGCCCAAATGCACCTAGTGCACCCGCTGCGCTCTTTATCCGGGAATTTAAATAGTTTTAGTGCACCTTCTGGAAATAAATAAAAATATTAAAAGACGTTTATAGCCACACAGCACACGCAGAAGAATTCCATTTTAATTATGGAGAGCTGCTTGCTTTACAATAGACAATTCGCAAAAACAACATGAATAATGCGGCCTGTACTGTGTTTGGCATGAATGCAAATTGAATTGCGCAAAATACAAACTACATGCGTGCACACGCCGCATGCAAATTGCATCGCGTAAGCCTCCGGACATGCCAACCATTGATACAATTGTTATCCTTTTATTTGTAGCGTGGATCGCACCGATACAACGAATTGAATTAGCCATTAATTAATCGCATTAGACAGTTTCGGTTTGTAAAAATAATCGACACGATAAAGTAGTTGGCACTTACAATAATTTACCGCGTGCTGTGCTCGCGCTCGACTTTCGCCCAAGTGATTAATCGCCTCAGTGTCAAGTAATTTAACATAAGAAAAGCTATTTTTCATCTATTCCTTTCTTCTGACTCTAGCACAAAAGTCACGTGTCGTTAGTGCACTACTACAAATAGTTTTAAACTTCTTTTAAATCCTAAAAGTTTACCATTTATAGATTTAATTAATATTACTGCAGTGGTTTGAATTGTTTCATGTAAATTCCCAATTTAATCACGCTAATAATTAACTTACTAAAGCAGCATTGGTTTCAAATTTGGTTAGCAAATGTAATTGAATCATAATGTAAGCGTATAGTATAAATATTGAATACATTGATGGCTGGAGCAGATAACTGCTGAATTTCCAATTTCCATTCTAGTATAAAAATGTTCTACTTGACTTTGCAAGGCTTGAAAATGATATTCCTATTTGAACTCGTGTTCGACCACTTGACACAATGCTCGTGCACTTGGTAAGGATTCTTTGTCCGCACATTCTCGCTAGTAACACGTGCAAAATGCGACCAATATCTTTGAAATATTTCCATTTTAACAATGGCAATTTAGCGTGACACACCTCGCAGTGACATCGTCTGCAAAGTGATTGCACCTATCAGTCGAGTACGTGTTTTTCTTGCATGCATGCGACATGTGTTTTGCGCAAATACGGCGCATCTTAGTTGATGGATGCGCCAGCCATTTACGGATTTTATGTTTATTGCGTGGCATTTCCGCGAGAATCGATCCACGGCAGCGATCGCCACCCCCGCATGCACTGCGGATTGATATGCGAGCTGCTGGCCTGCCATTAGACGCGTTTGTTTCGCCTGACGTTTACTAATTGGATTTTTAAAACATCCACATGATGTCCAAAGCTTACATGCTGCATCCCCCGCAGGTGTACACATTTATCAGTCGTATACGTGCACCCGAGGCACGCGTTCCAACTAATGCAATTCCATTCGGGGACGAGTCTAACTGTTTCAATTGCTCTGATTTCCACTCGTGCATCGAGCACTAAACGTTCGAGTGTCGGCTGTGTATCAGCAACAAGCGACCTGCAATGAATATGAATGCAATATTTCAATTACATTTTGCAGGAAATGATTTTAATTAAATCGCAATTAGATACATACTACTCTGTACTCTATATAATTATAGAATTGATTCATCATGTTGCCATAGTTTGCTGATGCTTCACAACTTTGTAATTTTAAATTTTATAAAAATATTGATGCTTTTACAACTTTCCCAGCGCTCCATAATGAGATTCTATATAAATATGTACCTTTGGAACTTTGCTCATACTTATTCTTCCTGCAACTAGAAACTAACATAACTTTAGTTTCTTTCTCCTAAAAACAAATCAAATTAGAAATACATGAACTCTTAAGATGTCCAATTGGATTATACATACATAATTACTGAGGGCAGAGTACAAATCCAGCTTGGTGTACTGGTAAAGCAAGTTGAAATTGACGGACATGATGTTCCCAAAATGCATCTCCAAACATGCAATGATTGCGCATTTACCGGCGGTTGCCATTGCCGCCGACGGGTGAAGAGTGTGACCATCGACATGAGCACGTTCCACGTGCTGCGTTGGCGAAATGGCCGGCTGTTACACCCATCAGTGGTCACATAACATGATTTATAAAATCATCACTGTGAATTGATGTCTAGCAATCGCATTTTTTAACAACACGTTACCGGTTTGTCGCTCTTTCACTGAAACTTATTAAACCACGTTAATGTCGTGTCATCTTATTGGAAATAAACAGAATGCTAACAATTGCAGACTTACCCCCTCAAACCTAAATTCAAGTGTGTGCCTTCCACATGGCCAGAACAAACTTGGAGCAGCCATGATTAACCCGACGAAACGCGGCGAACACTCGCATTATAAATACATGAATTGTGACTAATAGAAAGTTAAATGAAACTGCTTACAGAACAGCGTTTAAATTACTGCTTACACTTTAACAATTTTGTAAACAAACAAATCTTTTGACTTAACTTCTGAAGGTCATTGTGTTCGTGCTTGCATTGTGCTGCTGCCGCTGCTTCCAACGGCACCGTTTCGAATTTAATCAAGTAAACAAACAAGTACGAAATTAGTTGGAGAAACAGTTAAATCCGTGAAAGTGTAACGAATGTATGTGCATTTACGACACAAGTAATACACAATCAATTACTACATTTAGTTTTTAATTGCCTTGTAGTAAACAGTTAATTTCTAGGGAGAAACATGGAGTGTTGTACTGCATAGGGAACACAAGCTGAGAAATGCAGGAAGGTACTTTAAAATAAAATTGGGCTATAAACCAAAAATTACACGACATTAAAGCGTCGTTATCGTTTTATAGAATACATTAAGAAGACTGCTCTCGCTGCTTTCGATCGATACGAGCCGTAAAGTGCATTTATTGCTTCAACAACATCAATAACAACAAGTTGAAGATGCTTCAAAAAACAAGAGCAAATTTGTGTGAGTTGCTTAGATTCTCTGCATGCAATCGCCAATCATGTTATACAGGTTATTACTAATAATATAATAATGTAAGTGCTGTTGTAGATACTAATGATATCAACTTTTAGGGTATCATGCAATATGATGCTTTAAAATCATTTGACGTCTTCAATCTTGTTCAATTTGCTGTTATTTTTTCGCCTTATTTGTACATCAAATGAAGTGTATCTTTGCTTGGCTTATTTGTACTTCATTTCGCTACGTCTGCCGATATAGTTGGTTTACCTACTAATGTTTTTCTTTCTTGTTAGATTCAGCAGGAAGATGAAAGGGCCCCACGCAAAGCAAACCGACTGCTGTTGCCAAGAAGGCGGAGAGGATGAAGACGTCGATTTCCTGAAATGCGAATGCGAATACGATTCTTCCATTGACATCAGTTCTTCAGAAAGGGGGCAGTTTATCCGCTTCGCTTCGTTGTCCCAGACCGGATATCGCTTGATTTGTTCTCTCAAAGTGCACGGAACAATGCCGAAGTGATATCGTATCAGATTCAATAAGTTACGACTTCTTTTATTGATATTTACTTCTATTAGTGCAGGTCGAATTTGAATTCATTTTCATTTATTTTATTTTAGGTTCATATAAGAGATACACACGACCACACTGTTTTCAATGGCATAATATGATGAGAAATGTTATTCTGGAATATTTAGAAATGAAGCTTTTAACCAAAGGTGTTTGTAAATGAGGTGAACTCGAAAACTAATGGAAACAGGGAATCTGGTTCTTCATTTGAAGAATAAATACATTGTGCGAATTGGATTAATTCCTGCTACGAGCTGTTAAACTCATTCAAAGATTAAATGAGCAAATATTAAAAAATTCACCTTTATGAACGAGTTCATACCAATAGGCGCTCTATCAGCGAATGTAAACAGATCTTCGTGGAAATAAACACATCATCGACAACAGCAAACAAGTGGCAATAAATAATCACGACCTGCTTTTGTTTCATAATGCTTCAAGCGGAAAACTGCAAGAGCTTACTTTGATGCGTTTAATTTATCACGAATGCAGTGCATTTTTCTTTGCACGTAATTCCCTTTGAGGATAAGTACGTAACACCTTGAACAGATGCTTTTAATTAGCGTATTTTTTTCGGAGGCAGGCATACGAAATGTAAACGTTCTCCAGCTTTTGAAAGCAGCTGTTGAGCGTCTTAATTAATAATTCAGCTATAATGAAGGGGCTTGACTCGCAAGTACATCCACGGGAATTTATCAAATGTGTTTTGTATTGCAAAAGCTGTTATTATCTTGCCCTTTCAAAGCTTGTTTAGTTAAGATCCTTCAATGCTTCTTCAGAGCATTTGCTCAACGACATTGCGGTGTTTTCCATGGATTTTCAAGCAGAATTTCTGCCTTTGTATTTAGCATAAGTCATGCTAAGATGCATTATGTTAAGGGCTAATTAGTTCAAGTATAATTAAATTTTGTTATGTATCAGGAAATGTTCTGAACATTTTAATCATGTTTTATATATTTTTATACAATTTGTACGCTCATGCTTTATATATAAAAATACATTAAATATATAAATCAAAGTAGTTAATGAACTTCAGAGCATAATGTAATAATATAAATAAATAATTGTTTACAATAAATGTAAACATTAGTGAATATTTATAAATTATGGATCAGATTTGCCAATTTCTCAGTACAAATGTTTTCAAATTCTTCAATAGGTTTGGCAACCTCGCCCATCTTGTATTTGCACCAGCACGCAAGCCCTGCTGTGCAAGCTGTACATTGCTGTACATAGTGGTGTATCATAGTGACTCCATTGCTGTAAGAGGCAAGCAGCCTCTCTAGTAATTGCAGAAAACAGTGTTAAATTATAAGGGTGAGTGTTTAAACTACATGCTTTAAATTGTTTGGGTTGTATTAATAATGTTCCTATTTGAATACTAGGGACAACTGTACTGATTGCACCAAAAGAAGCTGTTGAAAATTTTTATGGGGTCGACGCTTGTTCGCCATTGTCTGCCTGTGTTCGCCACCACGTTGGTGTGGGTTGAGAACTGTTTACATGATCGTATAGCATTCAGTAAGTGATATTTTGATTTGTAGTTACATAAACTTTGCATAACAAGTAATGCATGCTGCTCATGGTGCATGTGACGTATGATGCTCATGGTGTAATTCATGTTGCTCATAAAATAGTAACCAAACTTTTGTGTTGCAAATAGAGGCTGGCCTTCAGGTGTTTAGCGTTAATGGCCTATTAGACTGCGCTCTGTAAATGTTTAACATATTTACACGAGTCGTAGTGCATCTTACTGTGACTGCATTATAGCAAAAGATTTAATCAATGCATAAGTTAGCTTGGAAATTGTTGTATGCTTTTTGAGTCATGCTACTTAATTTTTTTTAAATGCATTATACCAAGAATCATTTCTTTAATTGGCCACAATGATTACAAAAATTGAATAGCATTTGCAAGTGACGCCAAATTATTGATTTTCTTGAACATGGTTTCAATCTTTTCAGTGTGTTGGTTGGACCGGTTCTCTAGCATTGTTGTGGATTTGGCAATGTGGCACATCACGAGTCGTACTTGACAGCATCACGACGCAATGCATAGTGACTCCATTTTTGCACGAGGCTAGCTGCCTCTTCATAAAACTTGTGAATCCATCTTAAGTGAATTGGGGTAAGTTTCTAAACAAAGCTTAATCGATTCTTTTAACTACAATGTGTGTTTTGCGATAAATATTAGAGTTCTACCACATATATGAGCTGAGGCAACCATTGCAAAATTTCTATGGCGTGGGTTACCATGGCGTGCACACTGCAGATTTTCATCATCATGGCGCTGAAGCAACACCACCATCTCTAAGCGACACAGCACCTCTTTCAACACGGTGAGTTATTTCGAATTTCATTTATAGTATTAGTATTGGGTACTGTGAAACCAGTGTATAAGGGTCGCCATTCACATTCGTATGTAGAACACAGCTCAGATATAACCCACAATTTTCATAACGGTAAATAATATAGCGTCAGTGGTCTATTGATGCCTTCGAACACGTGCAAAATTCGTCTCAAATCATTAGTTGCATATTGCGTAAAGCGTTTGTCTGGAAATTGATGTGTGTCATGCTACATGCTACTTAATTTTTTTCCACAATACATGAAACCTGGAATCATTTGATTATGCGGCTATAACAATTAAAAAAATTGAATAGCATTTGCAGCTGATGCTTTATTATTGATTTTATTGAAACATGGTTTAAATCTTTTCAGTGTATTGGTTGGACCAGTTCTCTAGCATTGTTGTGGATTTGGCAACATGGCACATCCGGAGTCGTACTTGACAGCATCACGACTAGCAGTGCATAGTGACTCCATTTTTACACGAGGTTAGCTGCCTCTTGATAAATCTTGTGAATCCGCGTTAAGTGAATTGGGGTAAGTTTCTAAACCAAGCTTAATCGATTCTTTTAACTACAATGTGCGTTGTGATAAATATTAGTGTTCCACATCATACATGGGCTGGGACAACGATTGCAAAATTTCCATGGCGTGGGTCAGCATGGCGTGGACACTGCAGATTTTCATCATCATGGCGTCGAAGCAACACCACGACCATGATCTCAAAGCACAGCACCTCGTTCAACACAGTGAGTTTTATTTAGAATTTCATTTATAGTATATAGTATTGCGTATTGAAACCTGTATATAAGGCACGCCATTATCATTCGTAAGTGGAACAGTTATAACACACAATATTCATCACGGTAAATAATATAGCGTCAGCGGTCTATCGGTGCCTTCGAACACATGCAAAACTCATCTCAAAGCATTAGTTGCACATTGAGATGCAGTGTGATGCAGTGGTATACATTGAGGTTATCATTCATGTAACTTGGTGTTTATATAAGTCATATAGGATCTTAACATTTTAGCATGTGCTGATAAAGCATACAGAGCTTGTTTATGATGTTCATGCATGTTTGTCAAGGAAGAATAGATAAATTGTCATCGTTTGATAGTCCTACCAGCTGTGAAGACTTCTTGTCAAATTGCAGCTTAGATCAATGAGTATTAGAACTAATTACATGAAATGTTATACCTCTAAGTGTGTCATTCTTGTCGCCATCTTGTTGAATAAGCTTTCATGGTCACAGAACACATGCTGTTACAAAGAGTTGCTTGCAACTTATCGATCGCCAGTGATGAATCATTTCCAACGACCCTAACATAGTGCATGCTAAGAGGGGGACAAACGAATCTGCTTATAAATATTTTTTTATAATACGCAATAACGCGTGCAAAACTCATCTCAAATCATTAGATGTATATTGAGATGCATTGTTATACATTGAGGTTATCATTCATGTAACTTGGTGTTTACATAAGTCATATAGGATCTTAACATTTTTGCATGTGCTGATAATGCACACAGAGCTTGTTTATAATGTTCATGCATGGTTGTCAAGCAAGAATAGATAAATCGTCATCGTTTGATTGTCCTACCAGCTGTGAAGACTTCTTGTCAAATTGCTGCTTAGATTAATGAGTATTAGAACTAATTACATGAAATTTTGTATCTCTAAGTGCAAGTCATTCTTGCCGCCATCTTGTTGAATAGCCTCATGCACATAACACACGCTGTTACAATAAGTTACTTGCAACATATCGATCGTCAGTGATGAATCATTTCCAACGGCCCTAACATATTGCATCCTAAGAGGGGGCCAAACGAATCTGGTTATTGTGAATATTCTTTTATTGTTGCCAGCTGCAGAAATAGAACGCATTTCATAGTTTAAGGCGCGCAGTAAATGGCGTTTGTTGCATGGATATTCTTTTGTTCAACCTAACAAAAACGTTTTGGTGTGTTCAAGGACCAATCAGATATGGCGGTTACAAAATTCTCTTTGTTGTCGTCCCCCTTCAGAAAAAGCTGCTGTTGGTTGCTACCCAAATAAATGTTGAAAACCGGTTTGACCACATATGTCCCACTTTGGAAATGATGAGGTAAGCGGGGGTAAAAACGCGAACTTGGTCGGCTATAAATGCTCGCATCCATGCAAGCAGAAATCATAGTTCCTCCGACCAGCGCCAAGTTAACATCAGCTTCGTATCTCTGTAAGTTTTTCTTATTTTACTGTAGCTTTGGGTTTTCAATTAGTACTGTGGTTTTATAAGGCGTTTGTTTGCTCGCGGAATGGTGGTGTTCTTAGTAATATTTTCATCAAACAATTATTAGTGCTTTGAAGTCAGTCGAATTCAAGTTACACCATTAATCAATTGTTTTAATTTTGCGAATCTGAATCAATTGCGTGTGCCTTTCATAATGTTTATTACTCAATAGCAACGTGGTGCGTTTGAATGCAAGCTTACTCAGGTCGGTCATTTGCAATTGTTGAAATTAATTACCACGAACTCTAGTCTTTTATAACACGGTAAACACATTATTATTTTGCTGTAATTCATGCAAGTTCGGTTAAGACTTGTGGTTATTGTTGCTGGGCGTCACCACATGTGAGAAAGCCATCGCTTGCTCGTCGCGTGTCTTGTGGTTGCAAGCTAGTATCTAGAAAGTTTGTTGCTATGCGCATTAAGTTGCTGAAATATCAAACTCCTTTGTGTCGAACGAATCAAGATGGCGGTTGAGCGTCGCGTTAGATTTTTTGTAGTGAGCCCCCATCAGGTAAAAACCGGTTTTGACCCTCTTTTGTTTTGTCGTGACGCATCGAGTTTTGTACGTGGTAGGGGAAACTAGATGCAAACATGGCAGGATATAAACCATCGTTGGGCGTTGGTTCGGTCATTGTGCGCTTGAATCTTAGTGTGTTAACATCGCGTTTGCTCGTCCTTCCACATCTTATTAACTTGAAGGTAATTTAATAATTTATCATTTGTAGATTGTTATTAGCCAATACTAAAGTTTTTATTGAGTTGTATTTTAATATCGGTACGTGGTCGAGCATTTTATTATGTGAAATAATAAAATTTTGCGGCGTGGTCGAATTGGAAACATGGCGGTTTAGCGTCTTGCCCTTTGTTTGCTGCTTGGTCATATTTTGTCGTTATATACCAATGCGCACCAATTGCTCGTGCTTCTTAGTTGCTAAAGATGTGGGGATTCATTAGTGGTAAAGATATAAAGCAATTGTAACAAATACCAGCATAAGCGCATAAGCGATTTTCTTTTAAATGATCTCAGTATTGTGTGTTTTGATTGTACCAAGTGGTAATGTAGCCATTGCGATTTAGATTTGTGATAACGTGGATTGTACCGAGGAGTCATATTTGAGCATAAGCATTTGGCGTGCCGGAAGTCGGCCATGTTGTGGTCGATCAGCAAACAACATGGCGGTTGTGCGCTTGTTCAAAAAATGGCCACGTGATAGCTTGGCGTTCTTGTACATTTGAGCTACCGTTCTACTCAGCGGCGTCGAATTCGATTTCTTTTTAAAGCATTGATGATATTTCAATTGCAAATTACAAAGCTTCATTTACTTCGCTTTCAATTACAAACGTCAATTTAGAATATTAATTAAATGGGTGTATTGTGTTGCGCATTGTACCACATGTGTTTATTGTTACTTGCTTTATTAAGATTTATGTTATCTTATTGACAGTTTAACTAAGTTCCACTTTTGTTTCAGGTATTTACGAAGCAGTATGGAAACTTTCTGCTGGTATACATTTGGTTACCAAGAGAAATAATCGGAGTTCATGACAGAGTCTTCCAGTACCCATCTCGCAGGATTCGGGTATAATTAATGAGTATTAATTGGTTTTGGATATGGGGAATGTGTGTGCATGTTAGTTAGCTATTTGCAACGTTGAGCAATCGTGGTTTTGATAGGCGATTGTGACTCGTTGCACATGTTAATAATTACTTAATTTTTCAGGAGTTCTCTTTCAGGTACTGCGAGTGATAGTGAAATTTAAAATATAACACTAAAGGAATAATAGATAATATCGTTTTATTATTTATTATCAACTTTTAAACAAACATTTAAACTTAAATTATTATTCTAAAGCGTGTTGCACAGTCGTTGCTTTGATATGCGATTGTGTACTCATGCATTATACACCAGGAGGCTGGAAGCATTGGATAGTGTGTGTGAGAAAACAAAACTAACAGTAGTAAATAATATCGTATTATTATTTATTATGACCTCTTAAAATTTTGAACTAAACTTAAAACAATTATTAAAATGTACATGTTGCATAATCGTTGATTTAATATGCGATTGTGTATTCATGTATCTCATCGCAGCGCGAGGAGTTCTACAGGAAGAATTGGATAGTGATGGTGAAATACATAATTAACAATAGTAAATAATATCGTATTATTATTTATTATGACTTTTTAAAAATTTGAACTAAACATAAAACAAACCATTAAAATGCACATGCTACATAATCGTTGTTTTGATATGCGATTGTGTGCTTGTGTTCTTCATATATCATCTTCAGGAGTTCTTCCGAAAGAAGTGGATAGTGATATTAAAATTAAAAAAATTAACAGTAGTAAATGATATCGTATTATTATTTATTACGACTTTTTAAAACCAAAATTAAACTTAAAACAAAATTATTAACGAATTATACTTCTCCAACACAAATTTTTGGAGTTCTACTGGAGGCACTGGACAGTGGTACTATGGTATATAATATCAAATGATTATTCATTATGAGTATTTAGAATGAGTGGTAGCATTCTTAGCTAGATTTAATTAAAATGTGCATGTTATCTATAGTTGCTTCGTTTTGAGTTTTGTAGTTATCTACTTTGTACAACATTTTTTGCAGTCCCCCAGGAATCATTGGATAGTGATTTTAACGTATAAAACTAACAGTAATAAATAATATCGTATTATTATTTATTGCGACCTTGTAAAATTTTAAACTAAACATAAAACAATACTTAAAATGTATGTCATACATAATCGTTGCTTTGATATGCGATTGTGTGTTGATGTACTTTATATACCAGCTGAAGGAGTCTTCCAGGAAGCATTGGATGGTGATATTAAAAACTAAAATTAAAAGTAGTAAATAATATCGTATTATTATTTATTACGACTTTTTAAAATTACAATTAAACTTAAAACAAACATTTAAAATGTACAGTACACGTAATCGTTGCTTTGATATGCGATTGTGTACTCATGTACTTCTTGGAGCATCAGCAGGAGTTCGTCGTGAAGCACTGGATAGTGATTTAAAATATAAAATCAACAGTAATAAATAATATCGTATTATTATTTATTACGACTTTTTAAAAAACATCGTGAACGACTAAACCTTAAACAAGAAATTTATATACGCTTTGCACAGTCGATGCCAGCATATGCGATTATGCGTTGATGTACTTTATGTACAAGCTTTGATCGACATTCAATTTCAACAGCAACAAAATAGTGTGTATTTCTTGCTTTGGTATGCGATTGGGTAGTACCATAAGTTGTGAAGGTAGCTTCACAACAATTTTAATGTGTTGGCAGTAGCCGTTGGATGGTGCAATTAAAATTGATTGTTAACAGTAGTAAATAATATCGTATTATTATTTACTACGACTTTTTAAAATATTACTTTAAAATTGACGAACTATTTCCCCTTTAAAATGATACAATTAAACCTAAACGAATACAATTAAACCAGCGAAAGAACCATGCACCATCTAGTTAATCTACAAACTGCTAACGACGCTAATTGAGATATGAGAGAAACAACATCGGCTACAAATAAATATTTTATTAAACAATTATTTGGGTATATACAGAAGTATCATAATGGGCTGCGAACGCAATTCAATGGCCGAGGTACCCCATCAACCAATCGTGAATTGTCGAATGGGCAGTATGTGTGGCCCAATTAGTCGTCCTTGACACTGGTTTTAACGAGTTGTGAATTCTTTGAATTTAATTTGTCCGCTGAGAGGCTTGTTCGAAAAGTGAGCAGTTTTGGAAGAAGTTTGTCTGTTCAGCCACCGCAGCTTTGATGTATTACTTCAACCATTTGCTGTGTTTGTCATACATACTCTTGTTGTCTGCTCATGTATTTTTGACATGGTGTGTAAATCCAGAATTAATTCGTTGATTCCCATTCTCACACTCGGAGGTATTCAATTGTACAGAGCCTACTAATTTGATCGAAATGTTGTCAATTAGCTCTTATGGATCCGAGTTTTTTTAGAGACGACATTCTCCTGTATTTTCTTTGCAATTGAGAAAAATCGTTGCAATTGAAAAAGTTGTAAGCAAGTTTTTAGAAGAATTTGATAGCCGACGGAATCAAGCATTACGTAAAAACTTTGGACATTGTAGCCGGAACAGTAAACAGTATAGTAGTGTTCTGGCGAACAGTGTACTTATTGCTGGAAGCTCCTCAAAATACTCGATACCTTTTTTATGAAAGAGGTGGATTTTCAATTCACGCATAAGTGGCACATTACCGTGCATTGTAGCTTTTGCTGGAATGTCAGGGATTGCTAATTTCCTGCGTGGACTGGTTGCCGATACAATATTTTATCAATTGCACTTCGCAATTGCCGTTGATTTTGGGTTAATATAACTTTCTGAGCAAGCGGGGGTTATTTTCGAATTTAGAGGTATCGCATCGTCATACCTTCTTATTAATGGGTCTCTTTCCTCGGGCTTGCTAGCTTGGTCCATTTATCTATAGAGGAATACTTTGGATAAAAGCGGTATCCACTATCAATATCAGTGCCATCGACTGTCTCTTCTCCGGCGCCCGGTGCTCTTAATCAACGTTGGTGAACTCGTATCGAGTGGGCTTTCGCAAACGTTTGGTTGTTGTCGTCAGACTCACTGATATAAAGTTGTTGGTTTTATTTATCGGTGGCTGCTATTCAAGGTTCCCTAAGGAAGTCAAAAAGCCTCGTCGACTTAAAACTAATCAATTTGTCAAAAAGATTTCAAGCCTGGTTACCAGTTTCTTGTATGGATCGTTACATAAAAGAATATTTTGTGTTTGATCTACAATACCAGTAGTGGTATTTTCCATGTTGATAATTATTAGTCAATTAGTACTTGATGGGTCATTCTGCGGCAGTATTATCTGGAAGCCATGCGAATGGTGTCATTGATTCTTAACGGTGTTACAATGTGATTTCTCCACTATTTGCCGGCCAACAATGAATATTCAAGTTGAATGACGATGTGATGAAATTCGTTATTCAATAATTAAACATCATCATCGAAGGTGGTTATTATGGTAACTTCAGACATTTGAGCAGGTGCTGTCTCATGTTGTTCAAGTATAATATTTTGTCTGGTGTTCTCGTCCGAAAGAGTGCGGTCAATCAGATAGTAGCGATCCACTTCGTTAGATATTTTGGTAGCAATATCTTCACGGTAAATAGGCCGCCGCACTATGTCAAAGCTGAGCTTTAGACTCCATAGTAGGAATGAACCAAACAAAAAATGTTTTAGTTGTTGAAAGCAATATTCGCTTTGCGGACTAAATTGTTTCTAGCGGCAATGCCGGTAATGCAAGCAAACAATGTGAGTGTCGCGTCCGAATTGTCCCTCAGCATTCATGTACAAGCCAATGCAGTGTTTACTCGACAAATTAAGTTTTGATTAAGCTCGTAGGGATATCAATTAGAGGAATTGTTACTAAATTCCTGCTAACCCACTCCATAAATAAACTTCGCTTTACGTAGGCGTTATTGCTCAATTCGTAGGTGGATTTCCTGCACGTTGGTAGGTTATTATGGCCAAGCGAAAGAAGCGCGTGGATTTTGAGTGTGGGTGCGAGTTCGTAATTCTTTCAGTTTGGTCGTTAACAAGTAAAATTTTTTTTACGTCAATTTTACGTGTGTTTTACGTGTAAGTTGAATGGCCGTTGTGCTTCGGGGTTCGCTGGACACTTTTCCTCGGAGGCGGAAGCAGGCGATAGATTCTCTGCAGAAGCAGTTGTAATGCGTATTCAGTGCGATGAGCATGGAGTCCTACAGTTAGGACTCAAACGTACTGCGTTTTTTCGAATGATCTCTCAGGAATAATCGCAATATGCATGAGTGGTTGAACATAGTACGCTGCGGCTTGTTGGGCAATTAAAGAAAGTTGAGTTCTTTTTACTTTTTTGTCTTCATCATGACTGGAAGTCCTTTTAATGCTCGTCGCATATAGCATTAGAGATAATAGGTTGGAAGTTTTACTTAAAACTAGCTCGTTGCCGAACGGGTAATTGGCGAATTGTGGTGCAAATAATTCGAGCGACGACCTCCCCCTTAATAGGATAATTTTCAATGATAAGAGCGTGCATGCGCGCTGTTTAGAAAATTTGTTTGTTTCCTCCGTTTGTTGCGCTTTGGCGCGGAGAATTAATTGCCGTGCCCGTCGCTGGTGCATGCGAGTTTGCAATCGTTTTCTGCCACGAATTAATTGCATGTTGTTTCCTCGTGCTTCGCTATAGCCAAGACAACGTAGTAGTATTATACCTCCATATATTATTTATTGATTTATCAGATCAAAACGCGAATTCATATCTAAGTGTATGAATCCTAGACTAAGTACTTAGTAAGCGGTGTTCGTAAGCAGCACATGGCTGATAACTCAAGCTCTTGGGCATCTTTATCATGTGTTTTTCTCAAATACTCTGTTTGATAGTTTTGTAAATGTTTATTCGGACTGATTTGCCGATGGGCACACGACGCCTCTTAGAATCGTGCCTTGATTTTCTCGTCTTTTAACTCCATTTGTCGTGAATTAATTTATTTAACGCGATGGGCTCTAATGCACGTTCAAAATAAAATATTATTTATGACAAGCATAATATTCAACTATTGTCAAATATATTACGCTCTGTACATAAAGAATGAAGGCAGGGTAATTGAATTTTTTATGAGCTATAAACCGTACGTAAAGAAGTTTACAGCAGTTATCCTTTGCATTGATAGGCGTTTGAAACAATGGGAAGTTCCCGGATTCGGTGCTGACTTTTATAAATTATCATTGATAATATGAACGTGTATTACGCGGTGATAAAACTGGGCTGCGCAGGCTTCATGATGTGTGCGCGGTAGAAACGTGCAAAGGAGTTTGACGATGCCTTTATTCAGTCATTTATTACGCTGCGTGCGTTTGATTCATGATCGGTATTGTGTGTGGCGGCAACGGTGGTGGCGTTTGCACATTGATATTATTGTCTCTTGTTGTGTGCAACCGTAGCAGCGCAACGAACACGGCTCGGAGCTATTACGGCGTTTCGGCGAAACGGTGTGGTTTGTTGTGCGTTCCTCTTTGTGGTCGAATCGTCATTAATTACGAATCGTTGCGCGTATGCTACATACGTGCACTGCGAGCAGCGATATTGATACCGTTAGGTTTCGTGATTATGCTCGCCCACACGACTGATGTTTCGCGGATAGCGATATCCCATACCACAGCCGTCTTTGCTACCCTCGGGGAGCAGAGCTTCGACGTCGATAATACACTTGTCTTAATTTTTGCGTACTTGCGTTATGCAAATCTGAAATTTATGTATGTGCATAGCACATACTTTTCTGAAGAAGGTCTCGTTCCTTTCTCATAATGGTAATTTTCTAACCGTATTATCACCGATTATTAACACTAGGTGGCTTTCTAATATGTTCGATTGCAAGCAGTACATCCAGTGATAGTAGGAATTGCATTGTATTTCCAAGGACACATTCGTAATGCATGCTGGGAAGCATTTTTCCACCAAGATGCACTTTTGATAAATTATCGCCCACCCTCCGACGTTATTCGCGTGGGCGCCGCCAGCAGAGTCGTCACACAATAAAGCCCGAAACATTTATCTTTTGCCATGTGTGTGTTTTATATATAATACTCACGCAGTAGTCTTCGCCGTCATGGTGTGACTACGTCCACCAGAGTCAGGTGTTCTCCTTGATAAATTACGATTATTGTTGATAGACTTATAGATTTTTCCTAATTTTTCATTCACATCCGTGTAAAATCAGCGTTATTACATTTATATGATAATTCGCGTTGTCACGGATGGCTCAACTAGTGAACCACCTTTTATAAAGAAGGCAAGAAATCGTTGAGAGATGCTTTTTGTCCTGCCGTAAAGTTGTACAATCATATTTTAATAAAAAAAAAATGGAGCAGCTATCTTGGACTTCTTGTGACTTGTGGAATTCTTAAGAAGAGAGGGAGGAAGGGTATTTCACGCTTGAGCAAATAATGCGTTTAAGCCACTGGCTGTGATGGCATCCTGCGGCAAGGAATATTCGTCGTACGCGATTTGAAGGGCAGTGAAATATGTCGATTGAATAATATTTCAAACAAAGCGCGGTATGCGATTACTTCATACGTGTTATATTTGCATCCTAGGGTGTGGTTTTCCCGCATATGGTGCCCAAGAGCTGTTGCAATTGATTAGATGGCCAATTGGAAGGGCGGGGGTATTTGTTTATAATTGAGTGCTTTAGTTTCGGCTACAACTAATGCAAGTTAAGTTTTCGGGGTTTCGAGTTACTTACTTTGGGTTCGGATGCTGCGCCGCCATAGAGCACCTTTGATGAATGCTCGCGGAAAACAACAGTCCGAATAATTTGGCAGGCTGAGTGAAGGCCTGGAGATGCTTTGAAATTTTGCGTTTTGACAACACATCAAAGACTTCAGACAACTATGATATTAGTTAATCCGTATTATTATTACTCCCGTGCAGTTCTCAGATAGTCTCCCTGAGCCCACCGAGAAATATGAACGGAGCAAACAGTGGAATTAGAACCCGTGAATTAATGACAGTTAAAATTATACAGCTTGTCTTGGGATTCTACGAAAGCTCATTTCTTTTGATGTTTTACCTTTAGTTTTGGAAGGATGCCAGTCATTGTCAAAGCTTTCATGATTTGAGGAATTGTGGAGTTGACTAGTCTTTATTGTACAACGTTGGAACACATGGTAGAACTGTGCTTCTCCGATTTAAGACGTACCAGTATTAATTGTACGAATAACTTCATCGCACGGATGACTTTCGTCTGTCATCAATTAACGCCTCCATAACTGCGTCTAATTAGGCGTTAAGATAAGACGACTGGGTGGATGTGTACGGCACCGGTTGCCACACCGGGGCGGCTAAGCGGCCCGGAAGAATGTTTTGACAATGCTGGGCTGGTTTGGGGGACGGCATATTATCTCTCTGACGCAGTGTGGGTGGGTGTGTGTTCGTAATTCTTTCAGTTTGGTCGTAAGTTGGTTAACAGGCAAAATAGTATAGCCCGAAAGTTCAGAGGCTTGAAAGGAACGCAAAAGCGATTTTCTTTGATATACAAATTCTTTTTTTAGATGAGGAGCAAAGTGCTTGTTGGGCTTTGGCTTTCAATTGAAATTCTATAAGTATTTTGAAAAACTGAAAAATCAGATTCTTTAATGCTACGTATTGGTCTGCTTTAATTACGTCGGGATGAAGTAAAACTCGAATCCACAGGATAGTAGTAGTAGTCCAAGTATAAATTATTTTAATTATTGACAGCAGCGAACTTGGCTTAAAAGCAGTTACAGCTTAATTTGGTTACGCTTGTTTCTGTTAGCTCGTGCACTTGAATTAATTGAGGCATTCGTGAATCGCGAATGCATCTCTCTCCCCTTGGGTGAAAGACGCGATAGCGTGGAGACTTTTCACAGCGATCCGCGCCAATCACTGATGCGTAATATCACGCTGAGGTGGCTGTAGTGTGATGAAACACACGGAGAAATTAGATGCGCGCAAATTATTGAAATTGGAGGGATTTTAGACTCGCTTTATGCTTTAGGCAGCGAAGCGCATCAAATGCCAATAATGAATTTCACTTTGGGGGATAGTAGTTTAATTAAACTGAGATTATTTCATTATTACAAAGAGTGGTGCTCCTCTCTCATTTGCCATATTAGTTTTTTAGTAGCGCATATGTAGTAATTGAACTAACGGTGGATGTATCACCTGCAATTCTTAGATAAAAATTCTCCGGAGGAATAGTATGATAATAGTTTGGCTTAGCAGTTTTTGCGTGGGGAGTCGGAAATGCTGGAGATGTCCCTACGGACTGCACTCGTCGTAACGAAGGGCCACTTGTAAAGCACTTTGAAGTAAAATCTCGCCCGGTTGGAACAACTTTGCAAACGGTAGACGAACCTTGCAGCGATATCGTAATTGCATTAGTAAGCATCTGGAATTCTACGATTAATTCTGATATTTAATTGTGCTCATCCTGGATTTGTATTAAACAATTATAGATTGAGCTTTTCGTCCATTTCTGTCCACTAAATAATGAAGCGTTAGCGTAAATTTCATATATAATTTTATAATTTGCTGATATTTACGGAGAGCTATAACAAGTCAGTCAATGTTTGAAGAATGGATCCTGCGTTTAATTAGATGCCAAATTTGACGATATAATCCATTTAACCATACAATGAGGAACACAATATCTCGTTTATGCCTGCGTTGGTTGTACTGTAATATGAAATATTTATACAGGCCTTATATTTTATCCGTAACCAGTACGAGACATTATTCATTTCATGGTTGTGACATCTACTCAGACAATTTCAACAGTTGTTTAAATGCGCCTCGGGCGGGGGAGAGCCAGTTCGTTGGTTTGTTCAACACATCTGAAGGATTTGCGGCGTGGTAAAGCATACGAAGACGGGGAATGTGTGAAGGGGCGGTTCATCCCCAAAGATTAGGCAAACGAAACGTGTCACATGTTCGCTAGTCTCATGTACAAATGTTTTATGAGATTGCACTTATTCACTATCATAAACTATGAGCAATCTCAACAGCCTTTGCGATATAGGTGGTTCGCAGATTTTTGTACTTTTATTAGGAATGACTTTACGATTGCACCGTTTGCCAGCGCGCGTTCATGGTTATGTTTATTGTTGTCTCAATCTTGCTGCTTGCTTTCTGACTGCATACGGTGTCTCTCGCGATATCAAGTAGCTACTGTAGACTACGTGGGTGGATACTGAAACCGTTTGAGGGAAACGTGAAATTGAAACAGTACATGTATGATGGGTTATGCATCTGTTACGCGTTGCGCAATTTTGGGAAGAGCTTGATGCTAACGCGTGTTCTGCGCGAATTTGACATGAATGTCTCAGATGTAATAAATTCGGTTTGAACATCCAGGGTACGAAAAATTGATAAATATTTTCAATATGCACCCTTCTTGCGAGCCTTTTTTTCGAACATCGATACATGTCGACGCTAGTGCGAATGTGAATTGTTTGTTCAATTGAACAATAAATTTCTTTCCAGACTGTCGCTGTGATGAATTTATTTTCTCACATTTTTACTAGGAGATCACTTGGGGTGGCGGTCAAGCGAGACCATATTTAGCAGGTCGGGTTAGTGTTTAGTAATTCGTTGGCGTTCGATATTTGTGATTTTTTTAAATTGTTTGCTGCGATGCAGATTATCTCGTTGTCTATGGATGATGCACTCTTTTGAAATAAATTAAATTTTATTGTTAGTATAATTACCAATTATTGTTGTTTGATATATTTTAATGATGAATATTTCAATCAAACTGGGAGTGATTTTTTACATAAAGGATGCCGTTTCTAAAGTAAATAATTAGCGCGTTGCATTTAACGTTTGGATTGTGAATTGAAAACGCATCGCATTGAATTGTATGCAATTTTCGGGTTTGGTCTGCTTCATTCGTTGACACAGCTGTATTTTCACTAAATCCTGCACTTGGTTGCTGCTCAGCAATGGTCGCCTATAGTACGGTTATTATTGAAGAGTGTACGATGTTCTAAGTCAATAAGCATTATTTTATCCTGCGGCGCTACTGATGTTTTGATGTTTATCGCTCTTAACGTTTAAAGATATGTGTTGGACAGTAACACATTTGACTGAATGTATTTGCGCGAATAATTATTAATGTAATGTATTTACCATGTACTGAAGGGAATTTACTGTTGCTGAGATGAAATCAAAAGCAAAAGTGCATAGCAATGGCGTTCCAGTTACCATTAATTAACTCAGACATTTCTGTATGTAAACTTCGCCAGTTCGCTTTTCTGCTTTCACGCATATTGCGAAATACTCTGCATGTTTTGCGAAAGCAGCAGCCACAATACGGCTCCAGTATTGGCATGTTTTTTTTGGGTTTTTTATAATCTATCTTTCGACTGCTGTACACAAACGGATTTTTAGTTGTTAGGACGCTTTTACAAGTAACAAAGACTGCAAATATTACGGCACATAATGTTCTGTATCAATTTTGTGAAATATCGCCTCTTCGAGCTATGTTGAGCTATTGTTTTCATTTTGGACTTCTGCGGCCATTTGAGTCTTGTCTCAAATATAAATCATTAATTTCGGATAATGAATTTCACTTTGGGGGATAGTAGTTTGGTCGATTGGTCTGGTCCGGTGCGCAAAGGAAAAAAAAGCGGAAGACGCACTCCTCGTGCAAACGTCGGCGTCGGTGTTATCGCCGAGTGAGAAATGAATTGGTTAACGCAATAATAGGTGATAATCCAATGATGGAGAACGCTGAGGGTCCGTGCTTGGCGGCTACCAATTCATATCGTGATTAAACTGTCGATACCAGCAGTCGCTGTATGAAGCTTCCTCTTCCATTACTCGTAGTTGCGGTATCGATACGGATAATATGGAAGTTGGGGGCGGCTTGCATTCCTTGCATTATAGATTTGGTCAAGGAAACGGTGCTGCTATCGTTCGACATTTCTATACCATTGCAGCCCCGACTTTTCAAAAGTAGATTTGATCGCTGATTGAGCATTTAATAAATTCATTACACTTGCGTGCTTTTCCTGCTCCTCCACGCCCTTTCTGAGCATCGCTAAATTCAAAATTGTGTGCTACTGGTGCTGACGTTCCAAACATATTTGACTTTGCGTATTCTGTGCGCAGCTGTAGATTTTCTATAGTCATCCACGGAAAGTCCGTGTTATTTACAAACACCAAGTTTTACGATGTGAACGAATTTTCTGTATCTTGCCGTTGGTTTACTTTATCTGCACCTATTATTGTTTGATATTTATTATATCATTTCGGTGCTGCAGGAAATAAAGCAAAATGAAACGTGAACGTTTGGAGTACAATCAATAAAGCAATGGAAATCTATGATTCTACATAGTTAACAATTCTGACAACAAAAACACATCTGCAACCATCTTATTATTGGGTGGATGCGTTTTGGAAGGAAGACCTAAGTGGTTATTTTTGCAATTGGGAGAAAGGGTACAACTCGTTGTTTATACGCCAAACATGGAGGCAACTTCTCCTTGGATTTAAGAACTCTCCTAGTTACATACCTTGGATACTTCGCACATGTGAAAGGGACGCGTGCGCGCAGCGGTGGTTGATTGTTGAACATCCACGCGAGTGATGTAAGCGATACGGATGGAGTACACGAGTGGTGGCGGAAATGCGGCGCTCTTAGCGGTCTCGCATCTCGTATATAAACGTCCGAATGGTTTAGGTTTAAATATTGTTTTATAAACTGGTGAAATTCAGCATAATATATTTATAAGTAGTTTGCTGTTTCCCGTAGAAGAGACTCAATTGCAGTGGTTTTTTCTCCGCAGGCCACTTGAGTTAGCGAAGTTTTTGGACATTCGAATGATCCAATATCTGAATAAGCATTGAGTGAGGCGTTTGTTCCATGAACTAGAAATGAAATATTTTCTCTAATTGTTTTTTTGAAAATGGATGGATGAGTTTCCTATGTGATGTTCATTTTTTTCCACCTTTGAGATTTCATTTTCTTTTCATGCCGTCGTTCTTCCAGCGGTCGACTGTTGCCCGGCCGGGCGTAAGACAAAAGGAGCTGGTAGCACGCAAGGGTTTTGCGTACTTAAGGACGACGGCGATGTCGTCTTAACGACTTCGCTCGCCGTGTGCGGCCACGCAAAAAACGAAACTTGATGCAAAAAAACATCATTCTGGAGCGCGCAGACTCTTCTAGAGGCTTTCAACTAGGTGTGTTATTTTAATAAAATATTTCTTTATGTGTGGTTTCGGTATGAGACTTCAATTCTCTTCAGGAGAGGAAGTTGCGTTTGCGTTGCGTACTGATCAATATTTTTGATTTACAACTGCCGCTTCGTCTTGTGTTCGGGCGTAATAAATGTTTCACCCAGCAACTTAGGCATTCAAATTGGTAGGAATACGATTCTACAGCAGTTACAGTAATCAACCTTGATAATGAATGCCAAACCTCTGGTACATTTCTATACGTAATGAGAGCAATAATAGTGGCCAATTAACACAATAGTTGTTGATTTACTGAGAAACTCTATTTTTTGCTATATCAATTCGTATTTGTCTAACAATGTGGGTGGGAAGAAAATGGGCTAAGTTTGCATTTCTCAACATTTATTTCTCCAACAAGGTTATTGGAATCGGAGCTTGTATTGCATGTGACAAGAACATGTTGATAAAATGTTAAATAATTGTATGCAATGAATATAAACCTCTTCAAATTTAAGAAGGACCGAAGAAACAAGAATCGTTACGGACGGTGTTTTTTGCCTATGATAATGTTGTTTAATTTTGCAAGATGGCATTGTTTTTACGTTGAACGCATCTAAATTATAATACGGCTTGCACTTATTTTACGCTGCACAGTTATTTTTACTCTTGATGTCTTGACGTTAACTGCATTTAGAACGGAAGAGACCAAGTTGGACACTGAGGTTGCTCGTCGTATGGCGCAATTTTCCCGTGGGGATGTTTATAATATTCCACGGAAGACGAGAAATTTGTGCAGACAATTTGTGTTGCTTTTGCATGTCATGCACAATCGCTTTGGTACTAGTTTTAACTAGCCATGTTCAATGATGACGATACGGATATGCAGATTGATTTTATTTCGGTTTTATGTTGGAATACGGACAATCCCAGCTTAATTTTGAGCAAATTGTATTTTGCATGCATCTAATCTGTGTTCTGCATTGATGATATTGCCTTCTCTTTGCCATAGAAGCACTAATGAGAGGTTATAGTAGCAAGTTTGGGCGATAAATTAAACAATAACTTAGATGTATATCTGGGTGAACACAAACGGCTTACAAACTGATGCTAAATGCGTTTCGGACGGCGCTACTGACTGAATGTGTTTGCGTATGCCTTGTGCAAACGAGCAAAGACTATAGTGTGGTGTGACACTGCAGGGGTGGCGGCGCCCTCCAAAGCTCGAAACTAAACATACCGCCGCCGCCTCCACTTTAATAACCAATTTCGTTATTAAGTCACATCGATTGCAGAATATGAGAAGCAAAAAAATCCGATTATCCATTAGTTAGTCCGTAGTGGTAAGCTTAGTCATGGCTTTAGCCACTTGATGGAAGTAAGTGCGCATTTCGCGGGAGCCTGCCTTCAGCACGCGGCGTGTTGTCGTTAGGGTTCGTTTTCTTCTTTGTTATTTTTAATTTCTGCGTTTGCACAACGTTAATATCAATTTGGCCGCCGGCCAATTCGAAATGCAAACATTACGCAGACGTTGTCGTCCACAGCAGGCAAGGCAGAATTTAATCTTTTCCTCGATTCCTATCGCCTCTAACTGCAGAAGATGTGTTTTTTCAAGATACTAGCGGCATATAGTCCTTGCTGCTTGGCGTGAGGTTATTATTTAATATGCAAAATTATTTATTCCACGGTGATTATTTCGTTGATGGGAGGCTAGATTTTTCGTCGTTCGCATAAAAGGATCCAACAAGGAGTGCGTTCCGTATGCATGTCGATGCCAGTATCAACTTGGAGAGCGGCGGCGTGCGTCGAGTGCGGGCGTGCGAAATCGATTGCAGCGCTGCCTGCCAGCCGTGTACAGAGGGCGGCCGCCGCCGCTGCTGCTGCCGCTGCTGCTGCCGCCACCACCAAACAGCTTCCCGCTAGTCTTCGCTCGTTCCGTGTGCGGCAGGTTCAGTGCTGCTGCTGTGCCGGATGGTAGCGTATTGTGTCGCAAACATTCGTCGTTGCCGCGAGTCCGCGTGCTTCATGCCCTTTTGAGGCACACATCGCGATCGAGTTGTCGCTGTGTCTCGTGGCATTGGCTTAATCGAAATTCGAGCGACACGCTTGTAAAGCATCTCAAAGCGCATTTTTTTCTTCAATGGATTGTTTCCGGGTGGTTAACCGGAAAAGAGTGTATAAAGAGTGTCTGTCGTAAGTGACCTCGTTTTCGCGTGCACGGATAGTTGCCAGGATATTCTCATCATAAGTGTGAAATTAGTTGGGGTTTTTGAAAGTCTACATCTTCCAATGCAAATAGTTGGTGAGTCAGTCCCATCTGCATTCCAAACCAAGATTCGCTTTTAGTGGCGGAGGAAAAAGCGCGTATTTTTAATTGCACTTCAGCCTAATGGCAACATTGCTAACCGGTGCGGTTTAATAAACTTTTTAATTGATGGCAGGCGGGCGCGGATTAAGCGGATTTAACTAGATTCTAGTATTGCTGTTATTGCGGCAAGGATGAATTATGCGGGAACGGTTCCAGCTTTTCATCGCGTTGGACGAAATTAAAAATGCCTGTAAAAATGCACGAATATGAAGTGAGACTTGACTGACATTCGCGATGGATTATGATTACGTTATAAAATTAATTACCATTTTCAAAATTTTAAATATATAAAAAAAGCATGTCATGTCCAAATGTCTGTCAACGGGGATGGATTGCGATCTCATGCAGTTTCGAAATTGATACCAGATATATCAACTTTGTAGAAACTTGATGTCTAACGGCCACAATCTTCAACCAATTTTTGACAAACCTTGCGGCCTGTTCGGTATCCAAGCATTGACATTTTTCTAATGTGGATATTCAGTTATGCCCGTTTCTGACGGTGTATGGCTTCGCATACGTAGCATATTATATTACTTTTGCTCGACTTGTCTTAAAAATCAAGTGTCGTAACTAACTGCAACATCATTTAAGTTTTACCCAATTGTCTTGGGTAAACATCAGTTCTGTACTTCAATTTAATGAGGCCGACATAAAAGAGCACTTTTCGTAATAACTGTAATACGATGCATACATATATAATTAATATCGAACGTTTCCAAGTGTTTAATACAAGCACGAGCATATACTGCTGACAATAAATAGTGTTGATTGTTGAACATTCTCCCATGGCAAGGTATACTCTGCTTGTACTATTATATTAATATAATAATTATCGCGCGGAATCAACAGGCAATTAGAATGAAATGTTGAAGGCGATTAAACATTTGCTTTTGTGGGTGCATGAGTACGATTTATGTGGAGCTTTATCAAATCCTGGCTAAATTTTGAGCGTTTTATTATTGGTGATTAGGAGGCAACAAATAGATTTGAATTAATATGCCTCGATATTACGTGCACGTATTATGAATTATAAATTCCGTTTGTTATAGCCACGAATATATTAACTACAGGCTTGCGAACGTCCGCTCCGAATGGTGTGTCGATATTAATTTATATCGATATGGATATTAGATTAGGCACGTACGCCGGTTGTATATCATGCTACTGTAGATAATGCAGTCCGTCAGTGACCCCACCGAATGATACGCTTTTGTGAACTGTTGCTTACCTTTTGCCTCTCTTCTGACTCCGGTTACAGAGGAAATATTACATCACACCACATATCGCTGCATTAAAATATTAAGCGCTCATTAGTGTGGTTGCGTTAGTATGGCACATCATTACTCTGCCAATTAATTAGAGTTAAATTATAAATTTGTTGCTCACCTACTTTTGGAACAGAGGAATGGTGACGTCGTTATGGTTGGAATACAGTTTCTTGCTCGCATTTTTAATAGTTTTATTCTCTAGCACTCATTGGTTGTGAGGTAGCATTATTTGCAGTATGAATAAAGTTGCAATTTGATGGTTGATTGCTTCGATACCAAATAGATAAACAACTCAGATTAAATGGAATAGCGCATTCGATAAAATATCTAAATCAAATAGTAATAATGGCAGTGCGAAAAACTCCGGTGTTCCGGAATCGCTAACTTTTGCAAAAGCGCATTCTTTCATTTTCCCATCGCATCGCGTTCCGCGTGTAGTGTATTATAGTTGCAAAAAGCGTGTGCGGCGGCTGTTGAAAAAGTTATATTGAAATCACTTAGCGGCGGAAAGCGCACGTTCACACACTGGTTTTCCATAACCCTCTTCGGTTGATTCTTGCAACTCTTCATCGTATGGCAATCGAACTAATTTAATCATTCTTCTTTACTGCTGATTTTTCAAGTCGTTCTGGCTCTGTATGGGGATCTTAAAGTAAAAGCGCAAGTTTGCTCCTCTTCGAAAATCAGGTCGCAGCGGAGTTGATTTCTATCATTCAGCGCCTCTTTCGACTTGGCTCGCGAATGCGTTCTTTGCGTCATTACAGGTTTTAATATCCTGTAATGTAATTGTTATCACTACGCGCGTAAATGTAAACAAAACTAATTTGATTATTACTGGAAAACTTAATTTTTATTGTGCTAAAAATTACATGGTCGTCTCATACAACTTATGACTGAATAATTTAAGCTGATTGATTTCAATATAGGTGTCTATATTGAAACGATTAATGATTACCGGCACAGTTCCTGAGTAGCAATCACTTCACTTCAACCGTAGAGATAATCTTTCATCGGCATCGCCAAAAATTAAAACCATTTTGTAAAAGTTCGAAACAATTTTTAACATTGTGTTGTATAGACCAACACTAGCCACTAGTTTCTTATCGGTATTTTCATCCAAATTGAGGATGGAAGTTAACCTAGTTGGGAATGCCTTGCCGCACTTGAATTAACACCGAACACGTACACAACATGAAGAAATTGCTTGTTCTATTATTATTCGCGCATGTTTCGAGCGCGCTAGCTGCATGCATCACTAGATCCAGTTGCAAGTTGTTCGGCCGAACTGCGAACTTGATGTGAATGCAACATGCAAGCGGCAAGCTTGCCTGCATTTCGAATGCAGGGGTAATAGATGATTATGGCTTGCATGTTCCGCAGCGGTGGAGGCGGCACTGGCAGTGGCGGCTGCGTTCCCGGTATGGACAAGTTGACACTGAACTCGAAATCAGTTCAATTTCGCCTGCATCCGCCTTGATAAGAGTAGATAACAACTTGGTGTTGCGTTGTACTCGGATTCGAGCCATCCCCCGAACTTTCTGCTCCCCCGGAGAACCAGTAAACTGATATCGTAATTCATGTCGTAATTTAATGATCTTAAAATTTCTCCGACTTAAATTGCTAGCGTCGCTGCACACGCGCTCGAATAATATATTATTACGATTCGGACGGATAGCATATTTTCACTGATACTACTTCAGCGTTCTCCTCTTCTATGGCTGGCCTCACTTGCGAAAATATGCGAAAAGTTTACGCTCGCACCTAGAATTTGTTGATGCCGCTTTAGTGCCACCGGCAACGGCGCTATCAAAAATGATCCGGATTAATATCGGAAGACGAGCGTGCTTGCCGTTTTGGGGTTGGTTGCGGGCACGTCTAATGCGTATACACACCCATTGCAGATAAGAATATCACTGGAATTGGAGTCGGGCGGCGCTCGACTAAAGTTCATCATGAACGTCTCTTTCGTCATTTTCGTTACTGCATGGAGATCATTGGGGTGCGGGAAATGCGCTCGCTATTAACTCAACAAAAGTCTATCAAGAAGACATTAACATACAAAGCGATCCGGCAAATCCGAACGGTTTTCGGATTTTTATTAATTAATTTTTGTGAATGGATATATACGTGTAATGGATTTATTGACGCCTGATTCGCAAATTATATGCAAAGTTGATGGGGTTGCGGTTCAACTTTGTAATACTGTATAAAAAGGCGTTGCAAAGTGGATTTTCGGGTACAACTTTTTGTCCTTAGCGTATTTGTGTTCGCTTCCCTTTGTATTTCGCTACCACAATAGAATGATGTATTCACTTCGTCATGACGTATTCGCTTCTTAAAGATGTTCTTCGACGTAATGAACATGTACAATCATTAATTTCTGCTCTCGATTTTTGCGCGGTGGCAATTTGCACAAGAAATTCATAAAGTTGGTGCGTTTTTAATTAATTTTATCGAAACGTCGCCAAGTGCTGCTATCAGTAATTGGGAAAAGCGGCTTTCTTTATAGTTGCCAGCTAGTTTCCGGCGCGCGCACCGGAAGGCAGTTTAATTAAAGCGTGCGCTTCTTTAAATAGGAAGAGAGAGCATTCGCATGTATGTAGCACGGATTGCGTATTTTTGCCCGTGTTTTGTGCACGACTTGTGCTATTAAAATCTAAATGGTTTAAGTTTTGTTTGCCTCATATATGAGCATGCAGAGCGCGCAATTTTCATTGTTCGTGGAAGCGTCGTATAATTAAAACAAGAAGCACCAACGTAGAAAACAACCAGCGTTCGTTCGGCTTAATAATAATGTGTACCGGAAAGAGAAATTGTTGGCGAAAATCAAGTTTAGGCTCAGACTGGCGCTCGTGTGTCGCTAAGTTGTGTCGTTGGAAGACGATATTGAGCACAATTCGTATTCATATTCGCAATAAACGCACAATTAATACACTTTTTAATTCCATTCACTTTCGGTTCAATTTAATTCAGTCGACTGCGAGTGGATTTGCTCTGTTATTGTGTGCACCTCCAGCCTTAATTCGTGCAGCGTTCGTATTGTCCTTATCGTAATCCTTGATCCTTTCTCCTGTATTCACTCCAATTATTTCATTTGGCGCAAAACGTGCCGGTATTTTGCTCTTCACTCGTGTCTCTTGGCTCTCGGTGTTCTGCACGCGTTGTTTTAATTCGCATTCTCGTTTTGGCCCTTCGTGGGCTTAAGTTGCATTAATAACGTTTGTTGCCCGTTTCCTTACCGGGAGAAATAACCAACAATAAGACGTAGGCGACTTGTTGTTATTGTTTTTCGTCGTTCAAGTTTCCAGACGACGAAAACGAATCCCACTCTTTACTTGACTGTTGAAGCAGTTAGTTGTCTTCATTGGGACATCAACCGGAGTGAATTTGTAATCAATCCGAAAAATAAAAGAGCAAGAAAGTGCGATGAATCGAGATATTATCTAAACCAATATAGGGTTAGGGTTTATTTGTTCCCTTCACACTGCTAAGTTTTCAGAAATAGTCAGAAATGTAAATCTTTCAATTATAGGTGGTTTCGTATCACTGAAATGGCATCAATTCGTTGTAGTATTTTGCGGTTATCATCCGCGCATTCGTCCAAAGGCGGTTTGGATCGAACGAACAAATTCGTGGCGCTCTTTCGTCACCTCGCCAATTAGATTACAATTACGCACATGTGTGCAATTGCGAGTAAACCCATCATGAAACAAAAGTAACGAGCGGTCGGTAACAGACCCCTTCATTCGAAGAGATAGCGGAAAAATGTTGGCACTGTTGTTTTTTGTTTTTCGTATATTTTGCACGGGTTCGTGCCACGTGCACGGCAGTGTTATCGCTGCTGCGCTTATGAAGATTACACGTGCATGAAATTGTAATAAAATTTCGTACAACTTTGCAACCGAAAAATGTGCGTTGAAATTAACAAAGATTAAACGCTTTGTGTGCTTGAATTTTATGAGTTTTTTATTTGGCATTAGCGTAAATTCTGTCGACCATATCACCATCTAATCATGATAAATAATCGTCTTCTCTAAATATTTGCGCTGATTACATAAACCAATTAAATGCTTCTAAAAAATCGTAAGTCCTCTTGGTTACCGGCTCAAGTTATTGAGCCACTGCTGTTGCATGTTCAATTCGAAGAAATAAGTTAATGCAATTTTTACATTGCAATTGAAACGGTTATAATGTATCTGGATTCATTACCGTATGCTGAGTTATAGGGATGTACAAATTCTATGAAAAACGCTCAAACATAAAGCATGCAACCCAGAGGCAAGTTGCACTAGACATTAACAATACGCAATATCGCGCATTGGCACACCGATGAAATATTTACATTTATATTACAAGCGTTCCGCGGAAATTGTTATTGTGTATTCAAACGACAGGCTTGCAGCGAGCGCTAGAACTCGACAGATCAATGGGTAATTCGGGAAACAGTGAACACTTGTATGGGTTTTCCATTAAAATTTGGCATAATTTTCAATTTGACAATGTGTTCGTTTCCACTCATTATTTACTTTTACTCCGAATATGTTTAAATCTGCGTCAATTTCGGCCGTTTGTTATGATAAGCGTGCACGCTGCGTGGAAAAAATGGAGGTTGTTTCAATATTAATATGCATTTTCCATTTGTTTTTGTGACGTGTTATTAAAAATTCATCCGCACGGAAGTATTTCACGTCCAGACAGGTTAGGGTATTTGTGAGGGATTATAGTTTTTGTTTGCCGAGCAATTATTTTAATTAGTGCGCGAGCAGCGGCGGGTTTATACAATAGCAAAAAATACAATACGCAAAATTCAAATTCAGCGTGAAATATTTATTAAAATTGCATAGGTATGATCAGCACGTATAGCTATATAGCTTCGCTAATCATGCCGGTAACGTTCTACTGTGTGGTTATTTGTTGTTTTTGTTTGTCTCGTCCGTCACGTTATTACCCGTATGATATTGCATTCTCTCCGTGTAAATCGTATGGAATAAAAAATAATTTAGTCGGCGTTACTCGTTTAAGCAGAAATATTAATAATCTGATTAATATTTGGTTAATATTTAAATAGCTCGAAGCGGTTTATTTCAATTGTTTGACGGGTCTCGAAGCACATTCCACAATAATTGTTGTCTCTAATATGTGGAAATTTTTCACGTTTTTCCACTGCAGCGTGGTGTGTAAATTTCCATAGCTCATACGATCTTCAAATGACTGTGGCGGGGGGGCTGGTTTAAAACATTTCCACAATTTCATGGTGATGTGCGCGGACCGCTGCGTTTGCATGGATATACATATTAAACCCACATTCAAATTTACGTACAGGATAATCACACACCTGTGAAGTGATTCTCATTTAGGTTTACATAGGGGATGTTAAGTTTTCCTCAAACATCAACGCTTACTCAGTCAAGATTCGTTTGCGTTATAATCACTGCTTAAAAATTGCTGACACTATGATTATATAGTGTAGATTTACGTATTGCCTAAAATTTGTCGGAAGTTCAAATAAATTATATCCATTTATTCTATTTATTCTCTTGGTATTGTAAACGGATTCAGAAAAATTAAATTTGTTGCATTGCATTGCGCACAGTACAATTAATTGATTCAGAAATTGAGCTTCTACTGCTTCCAAGATCTTTAGGGACGAGATAATTCGATATGTCTTTTTTTTTAATCCAATGCGATATCTTCTCAAGTTGAATTCCTTAACTGACATATTCTTCATTATGTGTCGAATGAGCTGCGCTCGTAATAATGCCCTGTTTTCTCGAGTTTCGAATTGGTTTTCAGTAAAGCTGCAAAAACCGTTAATTAATTGTTTAGCCCAATATATTTACAAACATGTTAAGAATGTAGGCTAGCGTAAGGTCGGTTGAACATCTTGGCGCGTGCTTCATGTTTGAATGCGAAAATATTGCAACGCTGCTTCTCGAAGCAGCATGTTCCTGTTAATATAGTCTCGTCCAAAAGAATAAGTCCGTATTCTTAAATATTTTTATTTAGTTACCATCTTTCATTCTTGACTCGCTCAAATAAAATAATCTTCGTTTTACCAAGTAAGGCAAGCGGAAAGTTGCTGCGTTCATTCTTGCGTTTGGATTCCCGTTGGCATTCTTCGCTTCTTTCCATAACCATAAATATGTGCGTGCGCTCCAGGAAAACTTATATCCTTCATATATATCCAGCGGCGGCGCAATGTGGCGGCATTGAGCATATGCAACTGTAAATCGAATTTTCTTTCCTCCTCCGCCTTATCTGTCGTATCGAAAAATGTTTGTGCCTTTTCTGGCCGCTTCGCTGCATATGCGTCCGAGCTGAATCTATAGCAGACGCAATTCTAACGCGGGTTGCATGACTTTCGTTGCCATCTCTTTTAGGAGATCATGTTATTTCATGTTGCATTTTCACTGCATTCTATCTGCTTCCATCTTGCATACGAAAACTCGATCCGAATTTATTTGATTGTACTTCAAATCGTAATTTGGAATACATTTACGTATAATGATGTTACGAATTAATAACCAAGCCGTAATAATGGAATCATGATATAGTTTGCGCTCCGGTCGCATTTTAATTACATTATAATTTGTGCGCGATGCAGCCGTGTTGTTATTATTGATGATTCGCCTGCGCAGAATCTATACACTTCATTGGGGATTTCGAATTGTGTTCATATGACGACTGATGATAATACAGCGATAATACTGGAATCCGTATTTTAAATTCCTGCGATTTTGTCCAAGACGCGAAAAGCTATAGTTTACAAATAATGCCCCTCCTGTGGATTCTTAATGTACTAACGTTTAGTACCAGGATAAAGGGATACTTCTAACTCATCCTCAATATTGAACGATTGTTTAGTGTTCAATTTGTTAATCAAAATATCAGTATGATTTACTAAGTACGGGAAGTGGAAGATCGTTCAATATTTTGGATAAATTGGTTGCCAGCAATAAAACGATAGATTTATTTATATCTTCTTTCGATAATGTTACTTCGGGAATATCCCGGAAATATCGTCTAACGAGATGATGATCATTAGAGAATGTTTGCAAATAAATTGAACTAAAACTGCAGCGCAGCGACGCGGAATTGTTCCGCATTGCAATGAGCGCGCGCATTTCATTATCATTAATCATAATTAGAAGCCGCACACGAAGATAATTGATGATTACAACAGCCCGTACAGCGGAGTTATAGATGACACTCGCATGAAAATTAGAAAACTCGCGATAAGCCGCTGCTGGTGCCTGGAGACGTATTCATTAATTTTCTCGCGTTTACGTTCGTGTCTTTTTGTTCATGGTTTGCTGCATATTTTCTGTTTATTTATTCCGGCGTTCTCTGCAAATTTAATTCTCTTCGTAATTGTGGATATTCATACTTGTAAATTGCACTCGCATAATTCATTTTCGACGCGCGTGGTCTCTAGTTCGCGGAGGTAAAAATCACACCTGGCAGCTGCGGAAGTCGTGGCCAGGGTGTGCGGAACTTGGATGAAATATGCACATCTTTATGGCGCGCAAAACCGACCCCTTAGATGTTTCTGTCGGGCGCACCCCTTCAATGAATAATATGATGCCCACAAGGTGTTCCCGTATTCGTTTGTTGACGCTGAAAATTAAGCACGCCTTGAACTGTGATAAGAAATATTGAAGTTTTGTAATATTTCTTGGAAGGATGTGCCGAACGCACAGGTTCGATAAATCCGCGTTTTATTCGTCTCCAACCAAGTCCTTCGGGTGGTGGTAGTGGTACCTGACCGTTTCACGGTTTTGAATCAAGTTCCTTCATTTTGAGCATCGCGGTGGAAATGGCATCGGTGGCAAACGCATAAATCGCCCATGGTCTGGCATGCGTAGCAACGAACGAGATGCTGGCGATAGCGTGCCGCCCCCGTAGTTATCTATTATCGGTAAAAGGCAAACGCCGAAATATGGGCGAGCGAGAGGAGGCGGCCGTACCGGAATGCCTTTTATGTTTGTTTAATATTCCGGACGAAATGCATAGCTTTGGCAATGTGTCTATGTGTTCGGTGTGCGCGACCTTCTCTAACCATTACACGGGATGCTATTCATCGCCAAGGGAAGGTGCAGTGTGCTCTGCTGTCTGTTGCCTTTTCATCTGCCACAGCCACATTCGACCGACGAATGTGCATTCATCCCGAACTAAGTTACTTTTTTAAACGGTGTTGGTAGTATCATCTGTTAAAGGATCAATGTTGGCTGTTCTGGTGTTGGTAATTCATATATGATTTGCTACGTTTTAATAGACGGCGACGTTTGAAACGTCCAGGATAAAAATTGTGTGCGGTTTTTAAGGATAGATCAGATGAGGGGGGCACACCATGCGAATACGCATTATTATTCAAGATACGTGCGCTTTTTGTCTGATGTGACACAAGCAGAAATTTTTTATTGGCGTGCAGAGCGCCTAAAATATGCAAAGTAAAGTGAAAGAAATGCGAGAAACACGCGCAGGAGGGCTTGAACTTTCAGCACTATACCATCCAACTGTATTATATTCAATAAATTATGAAACCTTTTCGAATAAATCTTGCTTTTCACGTTGCCTTCAGGTTATTTCGTATTTCGTACGCATTTTTTGCAAACTGCTAAGAAATTTAATAATAAGAGCCTTAACGTAAAAAGTGAAGCTGTATAAAGTTTGTGCGCTAAAATAATTACGAAACTAAGTAGGCAAGTTTTGAATAAATCATCCTATTAAAAACTTCTTATGATGAAGAAGATGTACTTCGTGACCGCGCCAACGTTGGTCGAGCTGCTATCATTTCGTCACTCTGCAAAAAAAACCAATTTTATTAATATTAATTTTAACTGTGAATCAATAAATTGATAAATGAACTCAAATTCAGTGAATAGAAGAGGTGGAAGCATTTTGGAAAGTTTTCCTTAAAAGTTTAAATTATCTCCATAAACGTGGAGTTGGCAAATTACATGATTCAAAGCACTCTCCTTGAGCGCAAAATAAGTTTTATCAGCGTTTTTATTAAGCGATTTTATGCAGCCACAGTGCGTATTTAAAATCAAACACACTTAAACTTTATACTGTTATAATGCTATCAAATTACTCGCAATGAACGGATGCCTACTTTTTGGACTTTCAAACGCAAAACGAGCAAATAAAATATTTTATGTGCAAAGTGATTTCATCAGTCAGCGCCGGCAACGCCATCACGGCCGCCACCGCCCGAACAATCTATCGTTAATGCGGATATAAACTTGAATAAAACTTTAAAGCTTGGCAAATAGTTGAATCGAAGTATATGTATCCTATATATTACTATTATTTGTATTATTATTCTAAGAGCCATCTCCTCTCTCTCTTAAAAAGTTTAATGGCAAAGTCATCAACCTCTTTGACCTACTATTACTTGAGTGTTTTTCAACTTTTCGGATTTTTCAATTTTCCCGAATTGAACGCGACGCAACGCGATTGGAATATTCGCATATTTAAATAAGCAATTCCGATGAAGTACGTGCAAATTTTGCGAAGCGTGAGGATTTCACGAACGCGGTGGCGGTGTTTTGTATTCTTTTTCAATGAAATTTAATTTAATACATGGCTAAATTCCGACCTCTTCCGGTTCTATTAGCATATTTCGGTAAAGTTTTTGATCGAGTCGTTGTCTCTTTCCCAGCTGGTCATAGTTTCTAATGAACAAAGCCGAATATTTTGATCAACCGCCAAATTTTTACGAGGTTTTGCAAGTATTCATTTTCAATCAAAGGGGTGATCGCATGAGTGCACCAATATAAAACAAAATTTATCTTAAAACGACGCGATTCGATATTTTCTGGGAGGTTATTCCGCTTAATAGGTAGATCATATTGGTTTTGGGTCAAATCGTCAATTCTTGTGGTGGAGCACATGTCCTGATAAATTCTCCTGATAAATTCTCTTGGAATATACGTAATTGCGTGGAGGCGTGGAAATAAGGATTATTTATTGCTTGTGGTCATTTTCACTAACCGTAGTTGTCTTGCAACCGGTATCGAATCCTTGTTGATTTTGTTGTCGCAAACAAGGCCAGATGATATTGTTATGTTGGTCTGATTTTTTATTCAATGCCAATAGTATGCGAGAACAAACGGAATGAAATGCAATTGTGTTTTCTTGCGAGTTCGGGGTGCTTGTATTGGAGGTGGAAGTAATGCAATTAGAGTCGCAACAGACAAATAAAATTATGTAAAATATGTCCGCGCTTTCCTTCCAACGTGGCCAATTGAAAAAGTTTGCTCATTTTTCGCGTTTTGTGAAGCATCAATTCACCCGACTGCGGTCCAGACGGCAATTTTTCATCGCAGTTCCACTCGTTATACAGGTAACTCTTGCAAATTGCATCACGAAATATACATTAACTTTCTGATTGCAACAATTCGCACGCCCTTGGAGCTTAGTGTATCTAGCGCACCCTCGCAAGAACCGTCATCCTCAGGAGCCTTGTATTTTTTCATTTTCACTTTTACTTTCCGTACTCTATTATCTCAATGCGCACTTTTATTTCATTCTCTGTTTTTCCGCTGCTCCTAGAAGACTTCTCGTGCATTCGTAAATTTTGCTTATTTGCGAGTTATTTACGTTTTGCGCGCTCTTGAAGGCAGCCAGTGGAATGAAAATGAGAATTTACATTATTTCAACGCGAGTGCAGACGGCGGACGCATTGCGGGAGGCGGCGGCTGCGAACCGTCGCCGAAGCAAAGCCGTGCGGACATCTGCCGAATTAAATGATTGCACGAGGCTTGGAAAAAAGTTTGAGACGTTTTAATTAGCTGTTAATTCTTCATTAAGTATCCAGCCACGTCTTACATCGGATGGAAAAATAAAATCGTCCAACGAATAAGTTGAAACTGCGTTTCGTTTTGTTTGGAATAGAGTAATGAATAGTTGTTTTTAACTGTTATCAGGCTTTTGTCGCCTACGAGGAGTACAATAAAATGGTGATGGGGTGATCGTAAAGACGCAAGTTTAGTGCGCGTTGATTGCATCGTATTTTGCGCATTTTTACGATTCCGTGTCGGCGGCAACGGCGATGTTGTCTTTCGTAATGCTGATTCGTTGTCGTGCGTGTGATATTGCAGAAACTCAGCACAGCGGAATTGTCGACTGGATGTTCTTGAATTGTGTACGAACTGGTATTTTGACAAATGCGTTGAAAGTAAGGTTTTGGCTAATGTCTCACTACTCATCAGAAAAAGTAATTTTCCAGTACTCCACGTAAAGCAATGGTTTTGTTGAAGCGGCAAACCGACTCACCCAAATGAGTAAATGAATTATTTTAATCCGTTTTTTAAGGCGAAGATTAACTTCATTATATAATGCGATTTGCTTTAGAAATGCAGGAGGCAGGGCTCTTTGTGGGTTTTGGATTTTCATGAGTTTTCATGCAGCTCGCGAACGCTTACAATCCTCCTGTATTGTTCCGTGAAACTATGCGGCAATTGTGGCTTGTGCGACTTAAAAATTGCGCCGTTTCAGGTTAAGTGAACTCTTTTGCAACATGGCGTAATCTTAATCCGCAATAGTTGATACGACATTTAGGAACATTTCGAGCGTTTAAGTTCATTCGCAACGCACAGTCAATACGTTTCGCTGAGATCGCAGTGCTTTTGTCATTTTGAATGCCGTTCGCTTCACTTGTTCGCTTCCATTTCTTCGTCGCTTCGACAAATTGTGGAGGCAGCGGGTTTTATTACCCGGCTGCTGCAAAACGTTATACAAGTTTAATGGTACTTAATGTAAAATAGACAACAATTTGCTTGTTTGATGCTTTTTCTTATGGTGCTTTTATATTTGCGCTTGTAAGTAACAGACGGTTATGCGATAATATTTAATACTTAAACAAACGAATTTTTGATTTTTGATGTTTGTTTCACGAGCTCGAACTCGTTAAAGAACAATTAAAGAGTCTGTCATTTGCAACAACTCGCTTTACATGGCGTGTGGCCTGTAAGAACACGAGAAAATTCTAATTCCGCTCATTGCACGTGTCCTGAAGGCAAGCAGCTCATCTTTGAGTCCTGCTCATATTTATTAAAAGCTTTTTTGGATCGCATCAAATGTGTATATTGGTTTTACCCGGCATATTGGTTTTATTAAGACTTTTGATAACATTTAATTTCCGCATGAACAATTTTAATGGGAATAATAATTGATAGCGGATGAAAAACGGTATAAGCTAATGCTAATGGAGGCGGTGGTTTTATGGAATTTAACGAGCGGAAAGATTAGTAATTTGAGGCTAAATTTACTCGCATGTCAAGAAAATACATCTCGGTTTAGTTGTCGTGGATACGACGACCCTTGGTGCGTCGCTGTCCTTAGCCCTTCGTGGCGCGTCCTTCACATAAAGTAGCTGGGATATAACCACATAATGCATCCTCTTTCTTATCGCGGTCTCTTGACGTGGTGCCATGCCTTGTTTAGACACACATCAGGCGGCAAAGTATTTGTAAGAAAATAGGGACCGAAATGCCAAACAAGCTATCGGCTTCTAGTTGGCTAGCAACTGGTCTTTTTATTATGTTGGGTCGGTCGAGGAACGGATTCAAGGAGCGGCTTGTCATTTTCCGACACATTCCTCACACATTTTTGGAAATTCAAAATAGATGTGCCGCCCTTCTCATCGTTAGGCGGCGCGTTGCTTGTATGTCCACTATCGCGACTGTGATTTGCAGCACCGGATCTCGCCCCTAATTTCAGTTGAAATAAACGTTGAAAACAGCGTCTCGAATGAATATAAATACAAATTGATTCTAATATAAATCAGATGCTGAACGATTGTGGGATGCAAAATCGAAAACTACTGCTGATGGAAAATGCGAACTGTAGTGTGTGGCACAGCATTTGGGATGGAATGGCTAGGAATTGAACGCATAGCGGTGGGCGGCAAAAGTTTAACCCCTCTTAAGGAAGAAATGTCAAAAGTCGTACAATTTGCTGAAAGATCTATTTATCCGGCTTGCCACACTGATCCCTCGGGGAATGCGTCTCCGCGTATCTCTTGCGGTCAAATGATTTTCACACTCGCGTAACGGCTGCAGGAATTTTTATTCATTTTATTCATCGAAATTGCACACGACGCACCATTTCCTCCGGGGTCCAAGCTGCTCCTGCTTGCGCATTCATTACAAAATAATTCGTGTTCGAAAACTTGAAAAGATGTCGGCGCAAGGTATGAGTTGGCACAAGATGTTAATTAAACTTGTTCGAGTTTCCACAGAACTTTGAAATGATAAACTTGAGGTACAAGTTTCACTTTGTCAATTTTGTTTGAATAATTTTTCTCGAATGTGTGAATCAGTCGTGACCGCGTCCCGAATGTGGCTTATGAGCATTCTCGTAAATTATCGTGTGTTTAAAGCCCTTGGAATGCGTCCACAAACTGAGCTAAACTTATTTTCATCGAGGTAGCTGGGCCTCATTTTCTGGTTGGTTTGCTTTCGATGCAGTTTACAACACGACAATGCGTGAGACACTATCGAGAATAATGTTTCTATTTTGGGCATTGATTCTCATCACCATTCTTTATAATTAGTTGTATGTAACGTTGCAGTGTTTGTGAAAAAATTTTGAAAATGTATGGATGCGGTATATTTTCATCGTTGGCTCTTGCCTTGGTTGTTCGTTTAGACACTTACTTCTAGTCCTCCCATTATTTCAAGATTTGTGGTATCATAATCCTCGTGGACTTCGCATATTTTTATGCATTGGTTTGACGTTTGGCGTTCAACCCTAACGTTACTGCGATGACTGAACAGTCGTGGTCAAACAATTTCAGTTCAATTCAAAGTTAGCGTTGTCGTCAGTCAGCAATGGTTGGTCCTCATAATAACATAATATTTGTGGTGGGGCGGATGTAAGGGAGTGTTGTGTTTCATCAAATATAAAGTTTTTTAATGTGAAGTACTCAATTCTGAAGGAAGATGAACTTGTACCACATCACGCAGACTCTTTGTCAGCTCGTGAAATTGTTGCGGCTGCTTTCAATTCAACAAAATCGAGAAATTAAGAATTGATAAGTAACAGTAACTAAATAGTACTTGCCAAACAGCGTGGTCTTTATGCATAAAACCAAAGCATTTTTGATGTTTTGCCACCATTATTCCTTCGTGCTCCACGTGTATTAAGTTTTCTTATTGTTTTTGATTTCGATTAATGCTGATCAGATGAGACGTGTATGTGTTTTGCTTAAGTTCTCTTGCCGTTGGGGTCACATAATGCAGTTATCTATGAAAAATGGGATACTGCGGATGTCTTACTTTTCTTCGCGGGTCCATGTGCATTACGTTTGCTAGTTATTTTCGATTTCGATTAATGCTGATGTGATGATGCGATGGATATATTGAGCGCATGAGAGTTATTTTTTAAGAAAATGGGATATGGTGCATCTTTTTTTGATGATACAACACATCGTGAACGCTTCGTATTATGACATGCGATGCATTATAAATCTTAGTGAAGATTTCCTTATTTTCGGGTGATCTCGTATTTTCAAGTTTGTCCTCGGTCACGATTTCGGCAGGTACTGCTATGGTGACAGATTGTTAATTTTTGCAAGTTATATTCGCACATTTTTATATATGAATTGCCCAAAGTTAGTTTCAATTCCGATCAGAGATATAATGAGTTTGAATTAAGTTCACGATTAGAGAACGTCCACTAGATGTCCGACTGTCAAGTACAGTCGAGTGGTGAAAGTAGATGAGGTCCAGCGATAATAAACTTGCGAAGACAAATGTCCCGCAGCCATCGTGCGGATTGGCCCGGACACACCTACGTAGTTGAAAACGTCAACGGCAGAAATCGCGCAAAGGCCATGTTGTTATTGTCATTTTTGGACAGGACGACGAATAACAAACGGCGAGTTAATGCAGTTGTCGATGTTGCAACGTTTAGTGATTAATTGCCTGGGCGGTGTGACAGTCATCTGCGAGTGTGAGAATTTTAATTAATACTGCACACTGTCATAATTCTATTGAACTTTAATTAAGTTTTTCTCGTCAGCCGTCGGTCGTCTAGATAACGCGTAATCAAAACGAACGACGACGAATAAGGCCTTCCATTATTAGTGCTGATAGGATATCCATTACATTTCATTCATTGGCGGGCGTTATCCTTTCGCGTTGTCATCGTTCCTTCTTCTTCAGACTTTTTCCGCGTACTTGCGTCTCGCTATACTAGTGTGAACATCAGTTTCAATCATTCGGTCGGACGTAGGCATAATTGCGTTTGGTTTAATGCGTCCGAATGCGTTTCTTCGTTGTAATTTGAATTGAATGACAATGCAGTGGAAATGGTGAAGGCATTCATTCCTTCGGAGCCATTCTATTTTTATTTACTTTCCGAACGCGTATTTTCTGGCGATTCAATATCACATTCGTGTATTTCACGCGTCTACGAACAATTCGAAACTAGTGATGTTATTTGGTGTGAGCTGATGAACTGTAATTATCCACTGAAATGCTTCTCATGGTTTGTTCTTTCGCTTTCGGCGATGGTTCGGATTTCCGCATGGCCTGGTACACATGCTCCGAATTTTAATGATGGAATTTAAATTTTATTTTAATTTTTAAAACAATAATTTTTTCTCAAAGGATTGTGACATCGGTAATAAACCAAGCCAATGTTTTGTCGTAAATTGTTTGCAGTGATTATAACTTCGACAATACGTTCACTTCATGGTATAAATTCACCACGTGTCTTGTTATTGTATCTAGTATCAAATTGCAGATTGTTTTTAGTTTTCACTGTTAATACAAATGAATGGATTATTTGATCATTTCTCTGGAAGAATAGATAGGATTTTATCGAAATTTGGTGGACTCCCGTAAAACAGAACTTCTTCCTGGAGGATTATTAAATTGTATAAACGGAAATACACATTATATTCTTACTGATATTGATTCGTCATTTATTTATCAGTGTTTCGCACTCTTAAAATTTGCACTCAAATGCGAAATTATCAGTTCGTACAGGGAATTATTAATAAGTAAAAATTTACGAGTCCATGATTCTCTGTTAAGTTCACTGGGGTGTCCACGCTGTCTAGCACCCAAGACCCTTAGTGTTTAATTTCGATTTGTAACCAGAAACTGCAATTACTCCTTACACTTAATAGTTTCGATCTTCCATACGTTGTTGGTTACCGTGTGTTGTCATCATGAGTTTTAAGCTATCCAGCAACACGCAGAAAAGTTTTATAAAAAGGTCAACTTTGGGATCAGAACAATAATAACTGGTTAGCATTATTCGTTTCTTCAACTAAAATATTTTTATGATGCATTGTGTTCATCATCAGTTTATATTTGATTGTGAATTCAAATAAATCAAAATCCTATTAATAAATAAATCAACTGCTATAGATTATTTGGAACAAACGGTATATAGATTTGAACAAGTTTTTATGAAATCAAGTGCGAATCTTGCGATATCTTGCGATATTTCGTAAATGATTAATATATAGAGATAGAAGTAGTGGCCTAGCCTCTATTAACAGTCACATTGGATCCGAAAAAGTTCTTTGGCCGCAGACAATTTTACAATGTAAATTCAAAGGTATATTTAATGCACGAACCGCTAGACGTACATAGTATTTAGTTTGTGACTGGCGCAATCGTGTTTCCAATAATAATTTTCGTTTCTAAGCAATGCTTGCTCCTCATCAGATTTTCCCACGTCAATATATTTCATCTCGGAGCAAATTACACTTCGCCAGTTTATATTTCATTCATTTTTCTACTCAAGTGCGCGGTGGCGAACAACATGAATTTCTGAGAGACTTGGCAAATCTTGACACCACCCGAATAACTGATACAAAGCGTTGCAAACCTCGGCGAAAAAAAATCATATATTATTCCATCGGAGCAACAACATAACCGAGAAAGTTTCGTATGTTCTTGCGGCTTCTTAGTTTTTCTACTTTTTCCACTTTTGTGCTGCTTTCAATGGCATAATTTCTTTTGGGAATACACTCACTCGCAACGGCAGCTGTCTTCTTCTTCCAGCGTCAGCAGCAGCAGCAGAAAATCAGACGGCTGTTGCGGCTGTGAAAAAACTTGATTGAATTTCGTATTGAAATGATGCGAAAAAGACAAAAATTAAAGTGTCAACAGCGAAAAAACGTCATAAAATATGCTTGCCTCTTTTCGCCCAAACGATTTTGTACTTGAGTTGCCAGGACTATACGCTCGCAGCTGAAGTGAGCGTTTCCCTTACTCGCAAAGCAGCGCCGTAAACTTTTAAGTTGATATGTTTTCGGGATATCTAATGCCTTGGGAAACTCGCTATTTCTACTTCTGCGCTGAGAACGTTTGCGAAACAACTCTTTTTCTGTTGTTTCTTTCCTTGATCGGCAACGTAAATGTCTTTCTTTGTACATCTCTTTTCGAGCACTTACTTGACTTTTATAAACACTGAGGAATCTAGAGTGAAGAATGAAGATGACGAGCTCCGACATCCATGTCGCATATCCGGTTGGGATGAGTTTGGTTGTCCTGTTTATTCCGGCCGGATAATATGCTCGCAGCCTGCGAAAATGTGGCTCACGAAAAATGTCGCATGCTCGATTACGGATGTCTCGTCCAATCATGCGTCAGTGTTGTTGCAGTTCCACGCGTTATATCAATTTCACCAATTTGTTAATCGATTCTCATACGTAAACAAAAGATTTATTTTCATTTCTCGCCAAGCTTGCATTCAGCTCGAGGTTTTTCATGAATAAGTAAGCAAACAAGTGAAGTTTGTAATGCTAATTTAAGTTTGTTTTCTTATGCACTCTGGAGTCGTCAGCGCATATGTTATTGAAGTGGTTCACTTGCAAGCCATTATCTCAACATGACGCCCGCGCACACATCGCGAAACCACTCAAAATCCACTCGCTGCGCATATCCGCGCGTCTTGCAAACTTTAACTCCAAATGCATTTCAAACGTATTTGTAATAAGAATCTTCCATGTATGAATTCTACTCAATATGTGCGGGGATTAGTTATATTTGGGATTTATTAATTTGAGATATATTTATTTGTGTTGGCTAGCGTTTGTCGAACCCCACTTTATGAGTTACTTATTTTTTCCGTGCATTTGAAAATGATCTCCATCATTTTCTACAATCTGTAAAATTTTCTCAGCATATTTACCACGATAATCATTTTACTATCGTGTTTAAGGGTGTTCACTTCCGCCATTTTTATTGGGGGCGACCAAAATAAGGGGCATACTTATAATTTGCGATGTGGCTCGGTGCTCCAGTACGCAAATTGGTTTGGTTCAGATAAATTCGTTCAATGAAGGCATGTCCAATTCCTTGCATAAAGTGCTGGTCCAGTGGTATTAAATCCAAATGGCCACAATCATAAACAAAAACAAAAATTGACGTTTTACATTTCCGTGCGAAGTAATCCACATCAAGTGTTCACAAAAAATATGGATTCCTTGTTATTCGGGAGAAGGTATATTCTGACGTCAGCGAAAATTTGGTGTTTCACTATCAGTGATTGCAAAGATAGTGAGTTAATGTCTTAAACAAATTTCGAAGAAGAGGATATGAATAGTCTTCGTTCTCTGTATCGCAGGATGAGAATTCGGTAACTTATGTTTAATGAGGTTTAAACATACTATCTAAATGGATAAATCCGTTTTCCTGTAATTCGTCGTATGTGTGCGTGAAGGCTAGTTTGCTGAGGAAAGTGAAAATTTCATTAGCGATGATTGCATAGGTAATAAAACGTTTAGTTAAACAAGTATCGAGCAGGAATCCTCGTTCTCTGTATGGTGGTCAATCAGGGTTGGTGGTCTGCCAAACAAAATGTTCATGTCATCTTGTAGATGCAACACGCCAAATTCTGACAAATTCATTTTTATTTCTGGTCGGCCCGTTATATCCCATACATTACCGCTGTCGGCTGTAAAAGATTGTGAATTTGAGGATGAACTATGGCATTGGAAATTAATTGTTCTGTCTACGATGCTATCAATGCTTGGGCATTTGGATTACAGTTGAACAGATTCAACATTGCGATTTTACACTGATAGAACGCGTAACGCGGTTTTCTTTCGCTCTTTCGGCCTCACGCGCAATTAAATTTTGTACGAGCGATTTGTACATGTTGGGAATGTTTTGATTTTATATTTGGTAACCGCGAACGGCGCATAAAATATCCAAGCGTATTGAATTCTCTTCTTTGATTGCTTACTTCCTTTGGGTAATGAGAACAAGTAGTCGCGAAGCAGTTGTAAACTGGAATTGATCCATAGGTGCTCAGTTATATAGGAATTTGCTATAGTTCGCCTAGAAAAAATAAGAAAACCTGCAGATCATTAAATGTCATTCATGAACTAAATTAGTTTTCCTGACTAGACAAGACGTCTGGGATGACGGAAGAAGCAAAGTGAAGAAGTCGGGACGTGAACGTGACCTCCCTAGTAAGCAGCGCAAACGTCAGTCTTATTCTTCATTCACTTTAATATTGTGGGTTACGTTGCAGAAAAAAAAGATCACTAAAATAGGAGTAGATGTATTGAATAATTAAGTAGTTAGAAGTCTTAAGCCATTCTTTCTTCAAAGGATACGTACTGGCGAAATTTTGTTTAATATCGGTCGTAACACCAAAGGAGTTTTATGCCAAGAACAAAGAATGGAATCATCCACAAAACGAAACAAAGTCTTGTGTTTATTTTTGTTCGCATTTTCGTTTTTCTTGGATGGATAGAGACGGCGTTTATTTAGCTCAATACCTTCTTCTTTACTGTCGGCGTTGTCATCGCATATTGTGTATAGTCTTCGACAACTCATCCGATGGCTGTTTTGACAACTTATGTCCGAAGACGTCAACCAATGGGACAAGAAACACATTCGCGTGCCGCCCGTTGTCGTTCTGATTTTGTCAACGTTCATATCAGTTCTAGCAAAGGCGGTGGAATGTTTTTCCAGGATTTCTCTCTACCCTGCCAAAGTACGAAACACGCAGCTGATAAATGAGCTTAGCGCGGCGACCGCAATCTTTCTCTGATTTGTCTCCTTCGAACTTATTGTTGCGCTCCTTTTTTAGTTTTGGTATGTATTTTAGTAAGCGTCAATTTCCTCGCACATCATGAATGCCGATACCATGCTGGACGCGCTCTGGAGTATCTGGCAAATCCGAAATTGGAAAAGCGGGAAATTGGCAAATACTCGAATTGCTAATGCGCTTCACAGCATTTGCGTTTAATTTAGCAATAAATGTGCTCCGCCATCCGCAAAATATTGTTCAGCGTTCGGTAATTAAATGACACCGCAGCGCGCATGATTATTTAGTTTAATCCACGCGTGCACACGCCGTGTTCCGCATTTTGAGCTAGGCTCTGATTGAATATTGCAAGATAAAAGTTTTAATAGCGTTTCCTGTAATTTTCCTCGAATTTTTAAACGGGATTTTTTCGTCGCTTCATGGTATTCTCGTCAACATTCTCGTGGTGGTGCCTTGATGAGCATTTATATTACTGCTAAAAATGATAATTATGGGCGACAATAGCCATAAATAAGCCAGTGGTACAAGACGTAAAAAAGCGGAATAAAATCACTGCCTGTTTGCGGTACAGCAAATTTATTTAGATTCCTGTCGAATTGTAAATTTATCGCAGGTATTTTTTGGCGTGCTAAGGCTGGAAATAGCAGTGTCCCATGACAGCCACCAAATGTTGCAATCCCATTTTGGGGGCGGCTGCGATTGTGCGCGCCGCAGCATCCGGGATCGCTGCGCGTGTATTCCAGCCGAGGCAACAAGCACAGCATGTTTGTATGTTCGTTCGAGGGGCCGAAAAAAGCGAGAGCGAGCACACACTAAATAAAATCCCCGTAATAAATGTTTATTTTGATTTGTATGTGGTGGCGAGATAGTAGCGTTTCGGGCGGCAAATGGAGGAGTGGAAGCAAAGATAGCAGGACGACGCGCACGAGAACGGCGGACTCTCGTACGCAAGTATTCTCATTGCTCGAATTGAATGTGCGTGTTTGTTGAATCCAGTCGGTCAGCGGCGGCGGTTTATCTGAACGCATGTTGACCATTCGCCGCGCGCATTGAACATTTCCATTGTTGTGGTCCCGCTGCGCGCCTGTTGTGCCGCGCTTCGTATTCCTCCCAAAGAGGATCAAATGAATAAATGAGGATTTGTTTTGTAAAGCGTGTGCGCGCACGATGCGATGCGATGCGAATGGCCCAATCGGCATAGCCGGATATTGCAATTCAGTGCGCATCCACATTTGTTGTTTCGCCAGATTTATTCTCATTTGGTCATTACCGGAATAGGTGCTTAAAATCATGATATATCCTCAGCACGATTTTTATTAGCTGCTTATATTACCTATTTATCATAATCCCATTACTAGCAGTTGATAAAATAGTCGCAATTATCTGATGAGTAATGGCTTGTCATCATAGGTATTACTGAACTCCAAATGCATTTCGGGTATGGAATATCAGTATCCTAGTTGATATCGATTTAATGTAAGTCGTGAACGTTTTAATTTTGGTCCAATTATTCGTGTTTGTTGGTAATTCGTTTTTCTTACTGATGGGAAGAGTCGCCAAGTTTGAAAATCCATGAACGGTGATTTATGAGCACTAAGCACGAATTGAGAACAACGAAAACACACTCGTACGTATGCATGACGATATCCGGTTCCGCTTTTGGATCGGGAACATGCATGAGCGCTCAGAATACGTGACTGTAACGTATTCGTGGACTGGGAGCGGAACCACGAAGGGAAATTATCTCAGCACGCTCAATATCTTCGCAACGAGCGAATGCGCGTTGACGTGTTTGCAAAGGACAACAAGCCGTGTAACACATTGGCTTTACTCGTGCTGCGTGCATGCTTCCCGCCCCCATCGCTATTGTAATTTACTATTCTAATTAGCAAATTTAATAACAAGCCAACTGTATGATCCGTGCGTCAATAGCATTCGGCTAATCTCGCGATTACGCGAACAAGTTCCACCGTGCTGTTCTCTTGAACCGTTTAATTATTTTGATTCGTATAAATTTCGTCCTGCGGTACCATCTCTACGGAAAGCAATCGGCGACACTCAGTATAACTGAGATGCATGGAATGCGTGTACCGCATATGCGATAGATGCGCAAAGGCGGCAGTACTGACGGATCTATTGACAAGCACGAGCGGCGAGTGTTGAGAGGCGGTTGAATTCCGTATATATTATCAAATAATCGCCTACATATGCGCCGGTTTAACGTAAACGCCATTTGCATACACATCGGCGAGTGCTTACTGCATTTAGTTGAATTATTGTCAGTGATAATAACAAAATTCAACACACAACGCGCATAAATCTCCATTGTTATTACGGCGTCGTGGGGCGCCGTGCGCACATTTCATTATGGTGCTCTATGTTGTTAAGATGTGGAATTTACGTTCTGTTTGACACGTAATTGCTTATGCAGTCGGAAAATTATTAATATTTATCAAGTATTTGGATTGCTGTGCATCTCTCCCTTGACTTGATTCCGCTGGTGGCAGTTGTCGATGGAGGAACGTATGCCGGAAAAGGGATGCTGAATTGAGATTGAATATTTTCCCACTTTTCTCCACATATTCGCCGTCTCTATTTTGCCCCACTTGTACGATATTTTGAGACATGGCTGTGTTTTTTTTTGTTTTCCAATTTATCCATTGGCGTTCACATAGACGGATTTGGAAAAACTATGGGATTTTCGACGGATATAATGAATTCGTAGAGATTCCATTGAATTGAAGAAAAACAAAACGGGAAAATAGGTTTCTCGCGATTTTGGTGGGCGCCCCTTAATATAGGCTCTAAATATTTATAAGTTGCGTTATCAGTACCTTCGAATACTTGCCAGACAAGTTAATACATTCATATTTTAAGTTAATCCGCTTACGTCTGATTTCAATGAGATATTATCAACCTCGATACATTGATTTCGTTCAGTACTTCGAATCGATAAATGGGGCAGTCGCTTTCAATTCACGCATGTACGTCCGTCTGCGTTATTTCTTTTTATGTGATGTTTGCTTTCGCACGGCTGACGTTTCTGTTGTTCAATGGATGTTGACGGTAATTCCATTAATAGCACATCTTAATAAAATGATAACATTTTCCCTCGTTGTTCTATTAAACACGTGATAGAATTTCAATGTTTGTTTTGAATGTACAGATAACTTCGGAGAATATTTTGTACATGTGGCACAAGTATGTATTGGACACAAAATTTGTTTTGTTTGCTATTTCAAAAATATTCTTCCGCTTGATGTCGATAATTGCGCGGATCGGTGGCAGTTAACGTTAAATTACGTAAAAGTAATTTAACGCTATGTTGCGCCAAGGCGTTTGTTTGGCGCTGCGCGAAATCGAATCAGCCGCCTCTCGCAAATTGCGTCCGGACTTTGCAGCGCACAGACACGCGGATTGTTCGATGCGATGAGTGAGTAAATCTTTATGAAATTGCGTATTAATTATTTAATATTCCCGCAAAATAAATTGGGCTCGAGCCCGGTAAATATCTAGTTTCATGAATAATAATCTCCTCTTGGTAAAACTTCATTTAATAAAAATCGCACTCATACAACAGCCGTGTACGTGTTAAGCTGGTTTAAAGGATTGAGACAATGGGGTTGCAAGAAACACTCGGTGTTTCAAGATTAATGAAACAAACAGAAAAGTTGCAAAGAATTCTGCTGCGCGAAGTCAAGAGTTTGAAGCAGGGAAGGCTGCAAATAAAATTAGAGAATCCGAAGAGTAATGAGCAGAAAAGTAGCTTTAGTTCACTTTTACTTTTCTTATTCCCTTGTCCTCCTCTTCGTGAACGTGTCTTTCTTCTCGTACACCTTTTTTTCTGGCTCTCATGGAACAAGTTTTTCCATCTTCGCGAGGAGCGGCACTCATTTGAATATTTTTGCGTTAAGCAGCCGGCAATAAGCCGAAATCAAATAAAAAACGCAAAGGTGTGTACTACACGCAAACTTTTCATGCGCGCGCTGCGTCTAAACTTAAATTACTTTGTTGCTCATGGCAATATTGCCGCCGCGCAATACGAATACGAGGTAGAACATGGAGTTCAAGTTGCAACTTTATGCGCGCAACATTGAGTTCGTTTTCGTTAAGTTTCAGTAGCACGTCGAGATTGCAAATGGGAAAAATATGGCCGAGCCACGCACCCGCCACCCACACACACACACACCGGCGTTCAGCGCGAAGAGAACGCGAAATGAAATGACGAACGTGCGGAGCGTTTTGCGCGAACAGCGCTCGTAAGGAAATTGCAGAGAAATAAAGACGCAGCGAAAAAGAGGCGCAATCGAAGTAACGGACGACGGTGGCGGTGGCGGAGGCAGCAGAGGCGGCAATGCAAGAGTGCATTCGATGCACTTGGCGCAAAGATTGAAAAATTCATTGCGCTGCAGTGGCGCGGCGGCGACTCCTCCTGCATTCGAGATGGAATTAAATCGTGCGTTATAAATCTTACGTCACTTAGTACGCCATCTCCTTATCATTGACTTATTCAATTCTTGGGGCCATTCTTTTTATTTACAATAAAATACTAAGCTTTACCACTTAATTAAGAAGCGCTTAATATAATTCGACAACGAGATATTACATAGAACCACCGATCTTTTATTACTGTTTAATTAACATCGAATTTTTAGACCAGTTTATACTTATATTATCAATCTCAAATCAAATCAAAAGGTATAAGAGTCTGTGTAAAACAACCAAAGCTCTATCAATGAAGATCGTAGCACAATCTCTAGTTTGTTTATATCAACTAATGAAAACGACTCCAACTTCTTCTTAAAATAAGTAGGATTATGAGGTGTCGGCAATTAACAGAAGTAACAAAAACAATCTGACTTCTTGTCGGATAACTTGCCGAAAACGGAATAACTATGCAATTTAACCGGCGATGAAAAGCACCTCAAGCGAAGCAACTGCAACTGATATTAATGCGTGTTATCGTGCTCCTCGTTCGTTGTGCGCACACGAGTCGAATACGTTTTACTCACCAAGGGAGTCATAAAATGCGCAGAATACGCGCACAATTCGAACGCGAAATTGAAATCTTCGTGAACGCGGCCGGGTATTTTGCATAATTGAAAATTGGAATTTTAGACCACCTGTGTGTATACTTTATAAACATTTACATTACACGCTCGCAGACACGTATTTGAATTCGCAACTGCAATTAGGTTGAACTCGTTCGTTTTGTTGTAATTAAAATCGATTTGGCCCGCGAGAAGAATCGGGCGCATGCCGTCTTGGCGCAAGCAGCTACGGGGGTGCTACGATATCGTAGTAACGGATCATTAAAAATTTCTTAATGATTTCACCTGGCCTCCAGACATTTATGATTATTTTATGACTGCCCTTCGCTCACGAGCACTCAATGCGTGTCGTATAATGAGTGCTCATTCCGTTCCCTTTATTCTATTGTACTTTGTTTCGTGTTTCGTCAGTTCTTTGTGTTCCACATGAATTTTTGTCAATATTTGATTAATTTCCAAGAGATGGGATGCTTTCGCAAGCATAAATTGTAATTGTGGCGAGTGTGTAAAATATTTTAACAATTCAGTATTTTAACAGTTTTGTCCAAAATAAATTTTATTATTTTGTCAGGGTTGCTGATAATTGCGACAATTTGAGAAACTGTTGAGCGTAAATGTTCTCCTTAGCGACGTTCGATATTACTTTATCACAGGTGGTGCGGTATGCCTATTGTGGGTTCGTTCGAGATTGCTTGTGGGTAGTCATAGTGATCATCGGTAACAGTGCTTATATTGTAGGCCTCCACACATACGATTCGCACACCGCAATTTCGATTATTCGATTCGCGTCCCCCCGCATCACGGCGTACGCTGGTGCTACTGCTGCTGTTGCCGCCGCCGCCGCCGCCGCCGCGCACACAAACAATCCGCATTGCAATTGCTAGGTGATTAATTGATTTCTCTGAGTCGTGGGGGGCGCGCTCGCGCCTTATTACATGTGTAAATAGCTTGCGCTATCCAGCTGGGGAAACAATGGAACCGCATTATTCATTTGTCGGACTAATCAAATTGATACCGCAATGCGTTTTCCCAACACAATACGCCTGCTAATATTCTTAATTGAAATGGAATCGAGATGAAACGAAATTTGAAAAATAATTCGCTAGTCGCTTCTCTTGTCTGGTGATGTAACAGTGCTAATCATGGTTTCGTATAATTTTTTATACTTCGGGGAACAAGGATTGGTTTCATCACTTATTTAGTATTTATTTTTCGCAAGCAAAGTCATTCGGCTTTCATTAGGTTTCAATGAAATTGGTGCGATACAATTTTAGATCAAATCAAATTTTGTTCGTATTTTTCGGAGGTAGTGGGAATACCACCAATAAGAAACAATGAATTCTCGATGCATTCAAGCAATGATAACTCAAGAAGATTTGTAACGTTGGTAAAGCTATTATGTTAAACATTTCAAATAACAAATACAGATCTCGAGCAAATCTCGAGTCAGATTCGTTAAGCTCCAACGGTTTGGAAGCATCAGCGAGGGTGGTAGTGGTGTGGTGGTGGCGCCGGTGGTGTCGGCGGTGACGATGCAGTCACATCTGTTGCGCGAGCAAAACGCCCGCAAAGCTAGTACAAGTTTGACGGATGCCTGATGAGCAGCACATGTGTTCCTGTCATTCTGCAGTAGTCGTGCCGCGACATATTTTGTTGTGCTTTGTCATACAGGATGTCCTCTTCGCCATAATGCAATTCGTACTTAATTAAACGAACTAGATTCATTTGGTGCCCGTGATGAACTCTCTTCTTTTACGGTTGCCGTCGTTCTTTGCACTGCGGTTGTTGGGTGGGAGTGGCGTAACGCAAGTCCATCAATTATTTAGTTTGTGTCCTGTTGCAATCCTGTGCAACGCTCCTGAATCCACGTTGGACTCGCACACGTCGTAGCACAAAGAGTCACGAAGAGCCACTAGCTGCACGTCATTTAGTCGTCAAGCAGTGAATAAGCCCGTAATGGACGTGTGAATGCGTATGCGTCATGTGCTCGCCAATGACGAATGATCCTTTATGAGCGAAAAAACTTTATTAAATTTTATTAAAGCTCTTCGTACAAAAATATTAAATTTTATTGGAATAATCAGAGTTGGACTAGGTTTCTCTGTCATAGCTCTTAATTTCGCTAAGTAAATTCATCTTGTTCGTCAAGAGAGCCACAAAAAACGTGGAGTCATAGATAACTGCGACAAAACTCGTCTTTTTGTTAACTAGAACAAGTAAAATGGCTTAGCGAATTCGTGATGGTATTGGCACAATTTAAAAAAAATATTGCATCGAATTTAATTTGTGTGCATCTTTTGTGTATTGCAGTAGTAAAATTATCGAGCAAGACGATTACTTCGTTATAGAACATAAACTTAAATGTGGGTATCAAATCACAAGTTTTTGGGGTCCTTCAAAGGAATATGTTCGTTGCATACGTTGTTACACGGCTACGTTCATGCAGTGCAATTATTGCTTGATTATATAGCACTCTTAATGTTGACTGTCTGATTTCACACTAATCGATTTTTCATTTAATTAAATTAAGAACGCCGCGTATCAAGTAAGGAAGTAGGACGAAACGCAATTCGTCATTATTTATTTTTTTTACACATTTTGATACGTTGGTGTTGCTTCTGAGACTTATTTCTACTCATCCATTCGATCAAGCTTGTTGAATTTGTCCGTAGTACATCTGACATTCATCGTCTTCTTCGACAATTGTTCGGGATGTGTAAATCCTGGCTGTGATGTACTTCGATGGTTGTCAGTTCATATTGAATTCTCGCAACAAAATATCCCAAACATTTTCGGTGCGAATAAATAGTTCTCAGTAGTAGCTGAAGAGGTTACACTTCAGATTGTTGCAGAGAAATTATAATGCGTTAAATGGAAAATGTGAATGTACAGCAAATCAAAGAAAATTGTACATATTTCCACTTTACAGCAATTTAATAAGCGTCAATTAAACATCGCTCTATGTTGAAGTATTGCTCTAAAGCTGCCCTTTCAACACGCGCAATGTGCAGAGACATTCAAGTGAATTAATTATCTGCCGAAATGGCACTGGATTCACGGCGAATCACAAAATCGTTTTTCATTTTAATTCCGTCGTCTCATCTCGACGTCGTATTCAACGTGCGGCGTGTATTCATTCAACTCACTCAAGCCTTTTTAAACTCACCAGTTTGACTCTTTAACTCCTCGAATTATTGATCACATATTGCGTTGGATGCGCCTCAACACTGTATAATTGATAAAACAAATTGCGCTCCATTCACGATGAAGCCGCGCGGCTCCAAGCTTTGTGATCTGCAAAGAGTTTTCATTAAAACGCGCGCACATTTAACTCTCTCGTCTGTCGAGTCGTCATCCGCATCTCTTTATCCCGTATCTTTCTGCGTATCTTGAGCGCACTCCGCGAGAAGACGATAATGAAGATGATGATGATAATACAGTTATGCGATTGCAAGAAATGTTAGGTTTCCTTGTTCTGTCTCTTAATTTTACTAAGTAAATTCTTCTGTCCGCCGAGAGAGCCACAAAAAACGCGGAGTGGTAGATATAGCCAGCTCGGGTTTTCGTTTGAGTTTTGTTTCCCCGCGGTTGTCTGGTGAGCGTAAAGAACGTGTGGAGACAGTAAAGTGTTTGTCCAGGTTTTCTTTATAAAACGAACCTAATTTATCGTTCCGAAAGCTAGAAAGCTCTTAGCACCTTCACACAAATTCACGCAACTTGCAAGGGGTCCCAGTCCAGATCAAAAGAAACTCGTACGTTTGCTCTGGGAACCTGCTGGAAGGACAAGAGGGGACAAGGAGGCGGTTAAGATAAGTATGTTGTTGTCGACTCGTTGACCCTCTTATATTCACTTTGGTGTTGTAAACAACTATCCACGAAAATGAAGAAAAAACTTGAAACGTATTTAAAATATGAATCAATATCATGTGACGATGTTCATTCTCAATATCAGGCGATTAAAACTGAAATTCAATTTCAATTAAATCACAGAAAAAAAAAGTAATCGTTCTCTCATATTAGTTGAAATGCTACAATTTTACGACACTGGAGTATTTAGAGGCTAGATGTTTTAATATACGGGGACGGGGACGTTTTAATATAACTCCGGTTTTAATATAAGACTTTTTACGTTCATGGAATTGCCTGGGCAATGATTGCTAGAAAGTGGTCTTCAAAGTTGAAGTAAACAATGGAATAAATTACAATAATTTAATGAAGAATATGAAATATGAGACGGCTGAACAAGGTGCACTTATTAAATATTTTGATTCTCTTTTCGCACTCATCAAACGTACAACAAACAAACCAAAAGTAGGCTTCAGCTGGATTTGGAAGCTGCTTTGGGTGCTTTTGCAGATGGCATTGCCATATCAAGTGCAGTTAATTAACAGCTTTTCAGCCGATTATCCTTTTTTGTTAGTCAGCGCACTCGGCGAACTTTTTGCCGGTGCTTTTGTCCAAAAGCAGTTCTAGAAAAACTTTTCTCCGGTAATCTCGATCTTGTCCTTGTCCTTTAGTTATTTCTCGTGGTGGTGGCAGCAGATTGCGCATTCTGTTTGTTCCCGTTTTCGTAGTTTAATAGTTAAAATGAAATTAATACCGCAACTGGATCTGAAATGAGCTGCACGAGTGTAAAATAAATGCAAATGTAATTGAGGGGAGAGGGGCGCAGCAAGTGGGGCGCAGCCTGGATGAGAGACGGGAACGAACTATAGAAGGAAATTATCTTCTAGCGGAGCGCGCATTCGCATGGCGCAAAAAGGAAATAGAAGGAAAAACAAAGAAATGAAAATAAAATAGAGTTAACGTCGAAGTAAATAGCCATGGAGAGTTGCTAAACGCTGGAGAAAATGCTCGAAACGTTTTAGCATAGGACGACAAGAAGCGACGCGCGCTCGTATCTGTGCAGAAAAATCTAAAAAATGATCCGCAAGAAGGCAACGCGCATGCAATCATTCCCTCATTCTTTTCGCGAGCGCCGCGTTTTCTTTGTCTGGGCAGCGTGCGCGTATTTTAATGGTCTTTGAATTTGTTTTACTGCCACGCAAGGGGAAACGAAACGAGATGAAAGTTTTGCAGCTTCGCCATCGAAAAATGAGATGAACAAGAACTGACAGAAAACAAAGAGCGGGACCGATGTTGTCTGAAACTTCAGAGCTTTGATATTTTTGATATTTGTTCTGTACCATTATTTGCGTTTGTTTCCCATCTATCACAAAATAACTTTTGCTTGTATCATTTGCAAATATAATAGAATCTCAATGTCCAAGCGAGATTTACTTTGCGTAAATGTAAAACTGTATCAATTATTATTAAATTGGTTCGTTTTCTACCATTCAGCTCCAGAGCTCTCATGGATTTTATTTTAAATTGTCGTGTCTCGCAGAATAGCAATATTATCCGGTGTACAAGAAGGCTTGTAATAAAACTAAATCTTGAGTTAAGGCTTGTTATGTCAAGCAAGCAATTGACGTGTCACGAACGGAATGGAAAGCAGATTTCTGTGTAGAACATGCGACGGCTTTAATTCTATTTATCCTAAGCCTTAAATGTATTACTTGTATTGAGTAATTACTCTCCCTGGTGTAATAGGAGGACCGGAAAATATATCTCGATATTAGTATCATTTCTGTTTTAGTAAAACCTAAATCTCACGGTTTGATTCTTGACAATTGATAAAAGTTTTCGTGTGGAAAACGCAATATGTTTGATTATTTTAAAAAAATAAATTCCCTGCTATTTTATTGAGTGCTTGAAGGTATTGTAGACAATATCTCAAAATATCTAGCGGAAGAATAATTTTACTTCCACGCAGAAATCACCATTTCTCGTAACATCAGTGTACTGTAAAATAAGCCTCAATCGTAGGGTAATTTTAGGTCAGTTTTTAGTAAAACTAGAACGTTAAGCTCAAAACGCAGGGTATTTTCGTGTAGAAAATACAAAGCTATTAATATTTTTAATTAGTTGTCTCTGTGGCCTCTAGCTATCACATAACATATTTCCAGTCAGTAACGATTGCAGTGACTGCTCTTAAGTTTTACTTTTCCTCTGAATCAAAGTTTATTCAAATAGGAGCAGTGTAAAATATTATCGAGGAATAGACTAAGTTAGGTCTTAAAACTAAATATTTCGTCGCTAAATATGGCTAGACATGGGACGTGGATAACAATTTAGCGGTGATGACCTTGTTGTCCGCTTGCAAGTTTTAACGGTTTAAATTAAGGGTCTAAAAGTTTGCTTGTATTAGACATAAGAAAACATCAAAAATATTGGGTAGCAGTAAGACTCTAGTTTTGTCAAACTAAATCTCAGCGTTAGTCTTATTAGGTTCGGGGCCTCCATGTTGATGATCATACTATTGATTAAAATGTGTTGATTCACAATCAAATAACGAAAGGAGGCATTGCCCGTTAATTTTTAACGAATAAACTTGAACTTTGCCCTTATTTCAAATTCTCGCAGAGTAGCAATGTTGTATATTCCTACGGAGGATCAAGTTTTTAGCAGTTATATTAGCGAAACTTCGATAATAACAACGCGGATCAAACTATGAACGATCAATTGAAAATCCATTTGTAAAATTCATTTCAGTCGTGGCCTGGTTGCGCGAATAATCAGTATGATATTTTCGATACGATTGCGAACAATGAGGTCTTCAATCATTCATATCGTGCGCTTGCAAATTAACGAATCCGGACTCCTCGCTGCTGCGCTGTTCAGCGGGCACTAAAATCGATTGAATACTCTCGTCTCCCCTTGCTCGTTTTATTTGTTCGTTTGTTGATGATGGAATAATAATAACCTCTCGGTTGAACGCAATGGGATGCGTTTGCGATTGCAATTTCCATTAACAGCGAGTTAAGTACTTGCTGCGCGTGGTACGCAGCCATAAAAAGTTGCTGCTAGCGTCGCCTGGGGAAGACACATATTTCGTCGAATGAATGCTTTTACTTTTTGGGAGTACATTTACGTGTACGCGTGAAACTTGTATTCAACTAATTCCTACTTGTAAAGGTGCTCACGCTATTTTTCTTCCAAATACGCCAAAAATGAATATGTATAATACTCTCTGATGTCAATATAGAACCATGGTGGTATGAATACGCGATTCGAGTTTAATATTTAAAAATTAATACGTCTATGAATTTATATGTGGTACCAAACGAATAACTGCCTGGAAGGGCACAAATTATTATAAATGCACAAAGGGCTCGAGTGAATTTGAAACTGCGTCTGCTTAGCACTGCGTCTGCTTAGTGGTGGTATGTAATCTGCGTAATCACTTAGTACGCACATTCCCCTAATGTTCGTGATGGTCAAAAGGTTTGAGTTTGAATTTACATTATTCATGCCTTGGAATTCGTGGCTCAATGCCTTTTTCTATATAAAATATATAAATGTGTATAATATCAAATATTTTGAGGTTGGTTTTTAACAAAGGCAAAAGGAATTACTCTGGATTAATAATAGAAATGCAGGAATACGTAAAATGCGAAATTGAAATATTTGTTTAAGACGCAACGCGGCAAGAAGATAGGAATTGGAATTTGTATAAAAATCTCTCAGCAGTTTAATTTCCTGCGCAATCATTACTTTAATTACGATTCTTTTGGCTTCTGCCGACCTCGTCGGGTTCGCTTCCCCGATATTTAATTTAAGTTGGACGGCGCCTTTGATAAACCATTTGATTCTTTCTTCTTCGCAGCCATTTAATTAAATTTTGTATTTGCTTTGCCCATTGCGTTGGTACTAATTAAGTATGTATGGATTATTACAACCACAAACTCATGCCAAACATATAATTGATAATTAATTAATAATTCATTCACTGCCCATTTTCCTCAACATGTTGCATTAGCGCAATTTTGATTAAACGGGCTATGCAACTCGATAGATGAATCGAATTATTGTTGCAATGTGACTGCAATGATACGAGCAGAGCTAACAATTCATGTGTGTTGCACGTTTGGACTCTGACGGCGCTCCGTGTGCAAAACGTGCCAAGTTCTCGCGTGTAAAGTCATTAAAGAGCGCGGCGGCGGCGGCGGCCGTAAAGACAAGCGACATCGTCATCGGCACGTGCAATGCACTTTTTCCTCTTTTGTCTGCTGCTGGAATGCAGCATTGCTCATCAGCGTGCGCGCTCACGTCGTTTTCATTATCATTCGTGTTGCGATTTCTAAGTCTTCTGCCCTTGTTGGTGGTGGTGAATTTTTCATACTCAATGGGAAGTTGTCTATTATTATATGTTGAAAGCGTCTCGTGGGTTGGTTTCGTCGATAAATACATCCTTAAATTCGCTATTAGGTTATTCCACTTTCCTTTTATATATTTCGAAATGGAATAAACCAAAATTCGGAAAAATTTAGTTAAACGTCTTTATTTATTATAAAATTTAATAGTAATGATACTCTTACGTTTGAATTCGAAGGGCCTGCTAGGACAATTGTTCTTAAAGCTTTCAAGATTTTCTAGTTGGTCGTTTTCGTTTAATTCGTCTATAGCGCTACAATTTTGTATTTTTCGGGGTCCGTCAGCCACATGAAACATGGATCTGTCATTACGATTTGCCTATGTGGTCAAATTAACAGGTGATTTCGGCATTGATGGCGTTTTTGCTTTAAGGCAAGAGTTTTTTTTTTAAATTTTGCAATTTATATATTTGAGGTTTGACAATTATCGTTGTATTGGGTTGGGTTTTTAGCGTATGCGCAAAAGTGTTTAACAACAATGAGGCTAATCAGTTTAACTATCTCTAATGGAGCTATGCATCATTCTCGCATTGCTTTGGAGGACTCCCATACAGCTTCGAAGCGAATGTTTCTTCATCCATGGCGCCTTTGCTGGCTGAAGAACACGGCAAACAAGGGCGGCGGCGTTTGAATGGGCTTAATTCGAAGACAAAACATTAATTTGCTGCAGTTACTGCACTTGCAGTCTTCCGCTTCGAGTAAGAAACTAATCTTTGGCGTGCCGGCACAGCGAGCAATAAGTTAGCGCGCACAATTTTGCAAAGTACACGCCATCATATAGGTCAATATTGACGTGCGCCGAGATAAAACGGATGGAAAAACGGGCGAAGCGCTTAGTAATTGGGTATCATCGACACTAGCGTAGTTGTGACCTTTCTTTCCTTCCGCCTCGCACACATTGCGAAGTAACAACATGCGAGCGCGAACACATCATCTTTAGTTTCTCGTGCTAGGGGGCGGCAAACAAAACTCGGCGCTCGTAAAATTTTACGGTCGCGTGTGCGCCACCTTTTTAAATATTGCGCAGCACGCTTTTCCTGCTGCCGTCGACAGACTACGAATCGCCAAATTCTCTTTTAGCATGTACTACATCCGCGTCCGCTATATAAATAACGCATTGACAAACAGCGCAAATCTTGATCAAACACGAGAACAGCTCGCAAAGTATTTGATGCAATATTTAATGAAAATCTCATCGCTTCCTATGTTTACGCGTTCGTACTAATTACGTACACGTGATGCGACACGAAGACAAACAGCGCGTCCGACCAATTATGGCATAAATATTAATGTTATGAAAAATATCCGCATTTGAAACGCGAAATCTAATTTACGGCCGGCGAAAGCCGCTTTAATTATCAGCAAGTAATTGCGACATGCCCCACAAGCCGGAAAAGTTAAAACGCAAAGCTTACAACGTAAAGAAGAAAAAAGCCTCGGCGCGATTTTTGCGTTTACGCTGTGATGTTCGGCTCCTCAAGTCCTCCGGGCATCCGCGGCGTGCTGCTCGACCCAGATAAAAGCGACTTTATAAAAGTATAAGAGGACAATGTGATTACATTCGCCTTATGCATTATTTAAACGCGTCGGGGAGTGCAAATGTACTTTCAGTCACCTTTCAACCCCCCGTGGGTGATATTAATGCGCATATTACGCGTAGCAACGTTAGTCGACAAATCTGATACAGCTGCCAAATTCGGAATGTATATAACGCGGACATACGGTATCAGTTTGAGTGATAACAAACGAGGGCTCATTATATTTCATAAAATTAGTACAACTGATTGATACGGGAATGAAAGTAAATGAGCGAGCTAAGTAGGGGTGAATTATGTTTAATGCAATTTCAAGTCACAGAGAAGCGAAACTCATTTCATAATATGTGATCAACTGTATACTGCCAACTGTGTCTTCTATTCGAACTGAGGGCGCGCCTGAAATTTCTATTAACTGCACATAGAGGCGGCATTTGCGTTGGCGGCGACGACGTGCAGGCGTGGGCGGTGGAGGAAGCCGCCGATGGCAATCGACTTGAAGATTGCGCCTTGTCTTCGCGCAGCGTACAGCCGCGAGGAAATAAATTTGCTTTCATCCGAAACCGCCGTAGTTAGCGCTCTCGCGAACTCCGTTGCCGTCGCCGCCTCTCGCGGGGGTGGGCTGCGAGCTTTACAATGTGTTTTAGCTATTCATCGATTCATATCAATCACGTGCTGTATAGCGTTGCGTTTGCTTTGGCTCGAACTAAAAAGGAAGGCAATTCCGTGCAATTTCCGAGCACGAAATTTATATTAACACAATCTGTTTATCTTACATTTGAACGTAGCATTATTTGAATTTTTAACGTTTCAATCAATCGAGATCGGCGGTCTCTTCTTTTTTGCTTTGGCGGACGTGGGTGTGGGTGGTGGTGGGCGATGAAAAAGTGGGCCAAGAAGTTGCCATGTGTTTGATTAAAGTCTGCTGCTGCTGCTGCTGCTGCTGCTGCTGCTTGGGCTGCGTCTTCGACTGCTTGCTTCGACGTTGGGGTGGGCGGTAGTGGTGACACGATGGCTTTATGTGACGTAATTAATTTTCTATTGTCTATGGATTTGCGTTCGCGAGCGTCAAGATGAAAGCGGGTGCGCACGCATTAACCAAACGAAACCCAAAACCGCACGAAGCCAAAACACACAACACGAACGAATGAGCGTGCGCGCGTTTTCGTGCTAATTGAAAATTAAGTCACTCGCTGTTTGCTTTTCTAATTAATATATTAATGAGCGTTAGGTATTGCCGTGCAGGCATGTGATAATCACAACGAACTTATACGAGTACACAACGGTGAAAGATTCATTATTTCCGCGCCTCCGCATTCGGTGCGCACTGCTGATTGAAGTTCTTCGGCTCGCTGGCAGCGAGCAAGCGAGTTTGGCGCGTTATTAATCTATTAAATCATTCGAGCGGTTTGAAGAATGCACTCGAGCATTGCAGCAGCCGCCTGCACGATTCGCGAGCTTTGCGCCTTTTATGAAAGCAATTCGTTCATGCGTTTTCTTAGGGCTTGATGACTGTGTATTCAATAGTTCGTAATGCGATAAATAAAATGCGCTATTTTGATGTAGAGTTTGAAAGACATTCTAAATACAAAATGAAATTACCAGCAAATTCCAATAGCGGATATTCATGGTGGATTGAAGGCAGCGAATCAACGTTGAATTGATGTTTTTGATCAACCAACGCAATTGTTCGCTTTTCTGCCTATGTTGTTGTAAGGCGGTGTGAACTTTTCTAATACATAAATTTCATACATTTCCATCGGCCTTTTGGATCGCTAATAATTTCCGAAAGTTTGCTCGCACTCGGCATTTCTTGCACGCGCGCAATAAGGAAGCGTGGGCTGCATGTGCATTTGTTGCGGACGGCGGACGGCGGCGGGTGTGTGCAGCGGCATTCATAAATTCCATCAAAAAAGTTTCATTAGAATTTTCAGTCGAGTTTGGTTGGCGCCGCCGCCGCGAACGCCACCATGGAGTGCTGTTTGCACTGCGCGCACGCGAATGCGCCTCTTTGTTGCAATAAGTTTATTTTACAAATGCTTTTTTGTCATGCAAATTGCTACAATTGTTCGCGCTGTTGTCGGATGCGAAGCACCAGCAGTTAATGCGAAACTCAAAGTTTCCTCATTGTTTGCCGCCTCGGCGCATGCGATGCTCGCCGCTGCACCAACTTGAGAAAACAAACACGCGATGAACAACACGACGTACAAAATGCAATACATATTTTTATTTCTGTTCGAGGCATAACGTCAATCGTTTTTCTAGTTTAGACCACTAGAAAGTCTTTCGTTCGTTAACACCCGGTAAAATTAGGAGCGGCAAAGTGGTTAGGGAAAATAGGAGAATTAAAAACTTTCGTCACCCGAATAAACGTCCAAAGTTTGTGTCATTTTTCGACCGACGACGAGTTATTAGACCGTGCGCCCAAATTTGCGGTTCCAGCATGCTGGCTGCAGTGGACCTCCTCAAACCCTGCGGTGCAGGGGTGCTGTTCTCTTTCACAAATGAAACAAAACACAGAACATGGACCGTCAAAAATGCGCCGCCCACGCGTGCGCCATAGTTGGCGAAACTTTTCGGTCGCGGAGTCGTGTTCATAAAATCTTTTTATTTCATATTTTATTGAAAGTTTTACGATTTAGTATGCACGTCGTAAGACACATACATAAAAGAAAAACCGGCAAAGTGTAAATCGTGTGAATGATCTCTGGTTGCGCGAAGCTGTATTCTCGGAGGACGCGCCACCGCCGCCCCCTTTGTTGCGGTTTCCACTTGTGGTTTGCATCTTTACAATCAGCACGTTTCCGGCGCGCGGCGTTCTTTTTCTTACGTTTGTTAATTTATTTGCGCGTTTTTCAACGTGTCCCGGACGTAAAGCCAAAGAGAGAGTATACGTTCGGTTTTCTTTCCTTCCGGGACCGGCGAGTATCCTCCGTTGGCGCTCCCTGCTGAACTGTTTTCCGTTCGCGCGCCTCCCCCGTGCATGTCGTGCGAGCGTAATTTGTGGACGTGCTGGGAGACGCAGGGAAGCGGCTACAAATCTTATTCATGCACTTTGCTTCGCAAGACAAACCCTTAAAAAGATGCAAAATCAACATTAACAATTTCTCACGGGCTAGCACATAGCATACGATCAGGTTTAATTAGTTTTGAGAGCGACTTGCTTTGCAAACTCTGATAAGTAAAAAAATTCAATTCTGTTTGCAATACTTCGTATTATCAAATCTCGAAAAGATGATTTGAAAGATGACTTAGTCATATTTAGTTATCAATCAGCTATTTACGGAATATGGTGAGCGATTTGTTTTGCAACACATTCTTCATAGAAACAAGAAATCAATCTGGGTCGCAACACCCCGTATTAGTAAATCCCGAAAAGATGATTTGGAATACGCACTTTTTCCTCGTCGTTGAAAGATGATTTAGTTAGATTTCCCGACGTATGCAACGCAACGCTCTCGCACGTCCTCGATTCGCACTCGAATTGCAGAAGACGAATCCGCATACTCATGCTCCTGCTCCTTCATCTTCAAGAGCGACTTGGAGCGCAAGAAGTGCGAGTACGAACATATAGCTGATAGCAATTCAGCATCAGCATAACTCAAACGCGTCGTGCGCGTCTTGTGTACGTAAGCAATGCACAGCTAGACGCGCGCAAAATCACACATCACAAGTCCTCTCTCACCCTTTGCCATCACGTCGTATCGTGCTGCGCTCATGTTACGCTACCCCCGACTAAAGTCAGATGGGAGAAATTGAACTTTTCTTTACACTTAAACTCTAATGCGGTTTTTACTTGAATATCCTCATTTTCGTAATCACTCATTACATAAGTTGCTACATACTTGTTCATTGATTAAAATCTTTTGTTCTCTTTCGACTAGCACCTTCGCTAGTCCGATAATAAGAACTAAGTATCGTTAACAGTGCGAGTTTACGACGCGACTTGTACGACTTTCAACTGTTTCGCCAGAGTGGGACGCGCGCTGAACGGAAGCGAATGAGATTCGCGAGATTCGAGCGCGGGATGCATTTACCTGCGCGAAAATTTATGATTATTGCACTTTGGGACCGGAAATCCGCAAACTTTAAATGTTAAATCTACGATGCGCACGCGCGCTCCCTGGTTTCTTCGCTCAACCCTTATTCGCTCGGTTGCAGGACAGACGTGGCTCAATTCTCTCAGGTGTGCTGGGAAGGACACAAGCCAGACGCGTTTCAAATTGATAATAAAACGTTCTCGTTCCAAGTAAAATCCCAAATTTTAAAGTGTGGAGGCATCATAGTGCTCCATTTAAAACATGTACTTTAGAACGTAAGCCTCATGTATTGTTCGATGGAAAATGGTTAAAAATTACAGCACTCGAATGCCGTTTTAGGGGATGAAATATTCCATGTTGTTGCGTTGTCGCGTTCGCGTAATTAAAAAGACGCGCGCGCGGGCTGCTTGCTGCCCTAATTTCCGTACATTTCCGGCGCGCAGCGACAATTCGAATTTATGCGTGTAATTATTTTACCCGCCCCTGCCGCCCCACGCGTTTGTGCGATTCGCGCGCGTTATTAATGCGTTTTATTAAAAAGCCATTTTCGTCGTTTTGCCGATTGAAATTTTAATTAATTATCGTGCTGCGTAACGCGCTCGTAAAGTGTCGCGTATGACTCCTTGCCGCTTGATTTATTTAAACGTCATTTGCTTTAGTATTCCATTAAAATTTTCAGCGCACTGCACTTTACACGAGGAGCCAACTAGTGCGTGCGCGCGCTATGAATGTACGTACGGAGAGCGCAGGAAAGATAGTCTAAGAGGCAATTTGTTTTATGCGCACGTTCGCGCGCCGAATAGCAAAATTTATTAAACATAAATACAAACGAGTGAAATATTTATACGTAATATTCATAAACTTTTAGTACTCACTCATTCGTCTGATGCGTCTACATATGAATAGCAATTTATTATCCGATATACGGAAACTAATGAAATGAGATTATTTTGCTCAGCATGATCTGATCGCTTGCGCAAATTTGCTACTTGAAGATGAAAACACATGCCGTTTGGAACATAATGTAATGATTACTGCTATTATATTGTTGTTTGTCATCGTTAAGCGTTAATGTTTGACTCGAAATACGCGTATAAATAATTTAATAGTAAAGTACTTAAATAAGTTTTAAACTTTTTCGTCAACATTTGGACGTTTTTATGTCAAAATATGTAAACATAAAAAATGCAATATTATAATTATGCGCTTCGAGCGCGTTTGATTTAATATATGAAAAACCATACGATGCTATTACGCGAGGAAAATTCGATAAAGCCATAAAATCATAATGAATGACATTTTATGGTTAATAAACTTTTTAATGATTCAGCGGCATTAGCGACATATTTTTGCGTGCTTTCGGTCGTCTTCATGGCGATGGCGTTATCTTCGCGCATAAATAATGTACGTACGCGGTGCGCGTGTGTAAATTGATTTATCCTGGAATGATTTATTCAATGAGGCGGGCGCGTGTTCGGGATTGTGGATTCTTTACGTGCGCGCAGGGTGTTTGAAGAGGGACCGTCGCGATTAAGGCATTCGCATCAACTTCATTTGCCGCCGCCGTTCGCCGAGTGACGCTGCTGGAAAGTGAAAGTTTGCGTAAACAATTTGCGACAGGGCCGCGCGCACTTAGTGCGGCACGCCGGTGCCGGTGGCGGCAGCGGCAGGGAAGAAGAGATAAGTGGCGCGCACGTAAATGAGATGAGAGCACAAGCGCAAGCGGCGAGAATAAGGTGACATGCAACCCAAAGACGGTGAACATCAACGCATTAAACGTTCAGCTCGTTTTTTTAGCCCTTATCCTTAAATTGCTAAAAAAGTAAACAACACGCTTCGCGCTCACCTCTCATCGAGCTGTGAATATTACATTAAAATTGAATTTTGAATCAACAACTATGGCCACATTTTTAAGAAAGACAACCCTCGATGTAAGCACATTCTCATTACGTCTTGCTGGAGGAAGTTTAATCATTCTCACTGTGACGGGAAGTTCTTCAGTGTGTCGTCACTGGTGATCGTTAATTTCTAATAGCATAATCAAATGGTAGATGGGTGTAATCCACAATATTCTAATCATAATCATACTTCTTGTGCTGTGTTCAAAGCATTTATATTTTTTTGTTAGTCGTGGATTTTTCGAACTTGAAATGCCATTATAAAAAACACATCAAGTTCTTTCCTCGAGTGCTGCATCAAATTTATTATTTGGAACAATTATGTCGTTCAGTTATTCGCAACCATTTCATATTATTGTGCTGAAATGTGATTGTATGATAAAACTTTGGTTTACAATATTGCGAAGGAGTTCTTACGATACCTATCTTTAATAGCCGTATGATGGAACCTATGGCGAATGATTAAACATTCGGATATCTGGTACCACACGGAACATATAATTAATTCTTAACAATGATTCTTTTACTGGGCGAGATTCGATGGTTTTAGACATAATTCGTCTGCTTTGTTAAAAACAATTTCGTTTTTTTTGGTTAGTGGGGCTTTTCGATTTAACGATAAGGTGTAATTTCAAAATTGTTATTATAATCATTTAGCTCGTCAGCTTACTCGCAGCCGTTGATTATGTCATGGTTTTGTAGTGAAATGCGACTGTATAATAAAACTTTCGTCTCGAATCTTATAATGGCATCCATGGCAAATAATTAAACATGTCCTGCACCACTTGGAACGTGGGCGAAATTTGGTCTGTTGTATCATAATTCGTGGTCTTTGTTAAAAACAATTAGTTTTATGTTAATTACTGGGCTTTTTGAATTTTACTGCGATTCCAAATATTCGATTTTCCTCGTAATGATGAGTGGTTATTGTTTAATGTTATTATGGTCAAATGTTATTTCTGGTGTGATTTCTTTGATAACATCGACGTTGAATCGGTGAAGATACTTTCACGCGGGGCTCGCATACCACTTGCGACATCCCTTGATGGATGGAACCCATACAAATCTAATTATGCTCGCCTTTGTTAACGCAATTTGACCAAGTCTGTTGACGCGAAATTTGAAATATTTGCTTGTCTTTGCTGCAGCGTTTTTTAAAAATGTTCTTTGTACATTTATTCGTTTTACTTGCTCAAGATGCTTGGCGCGAATCTTATAGAGCCTAATCATAGGAATGGAATGTTGGTTTGATAACTGGCCACAATCCGGAGAAAGGCCACAAACAAAGTAATTACAATTTCAATACATCTTATTAGAGAACGTTTTTCGCTGAATGAATATAACAACGCCAAACACCACTTGCTGGAAATTGTGAGTAAATCCCTCAGTCCGTGTGATATATTATGTTTCAATTAAACTTGCGCTCTGCTAAACGCAATAAATATGCGTAATTTTGACATAGATTTCGTCAATAAATATGAAGTTTTTATCTTTCATTTAAAAATTGTTCTATGTTGCCAATTTATTCCTCAAACTCAGACGAGAAGTTATTGCGCTTGCTGACAGTAGAGTTTTCTGATAGCTATATGCAATCTAACAGTTGATGGTTAATATTATTGGCCTTTCGACCTATAAAGTAATAATTTTTCAAAAGTTGTTAAATTATTTTAAAAATCTCGTCTATGTTTTTACGAAACAGAGTCTGATTTTCTCTAACGCTTCGCATTATTTTGCTCGAATATTTGGCGATTTGATAATTTGATTCAATATTTGTTGTGATTGACACGCATTTATAGCAGTACAGATGATGGCGTAAACTGGTAAATTTCCTAAGTTTCATATTTTGGCGATAGTGGATTCACTGCTTCATTTGCAACGGCGATAGTATTATATAAAGATATATCTAAATCTCGTAACTTATCTGCTTTTTGTTTGAAATCGCCTAAATTAATTACTTAGAAACAGTCGGTTCTTTAATGACTGTTGGTGTTTCATTGAGGAATAGGTGACTTGCTTTGCAACGTTAATAAATATTCCGAAACATTTTCTTGAAATTCACTGCTTGGTTGGTTGGGATCATTAAATTATGTTTTAATTTAAAAACTAATTTAATTTTTTAATTATCTGCTTCTGGTTTAGAGAAAATATCTTTGCACTGAGCATTTGTTCGGTAACAATGTCGTATGGTGCATGTTCAATGATAATATCAAAAGAGCATGTAAAAAACGATTTTTCATGTAAGAGTAAGGTTACCTTGAATTCTATGGCATTAAAACAACATTAATTCGAGTTGAGGTTGTGCTATAATCAAAGTTGCGAGACACACTTTAGTGCTTCCTCTTGGCTGATTAAAAAAGACAATTGTCTATCTTCAGTGGTAGCCGTTGGTTTAATTAAACAATTAACATTATTTCAAGTAATGCGCCAGTCTAAGTAAGTATATTCGAATGTTATAAGTAACAGAAGTTCACTCGTAATAGAATGTTGTTCACCACTTAATTTTATATGATAAGGACACGTTAAGCAATATTTCGTACGGTGGATTTCACTACCATTGGTAAAAAAGCATGGCATTAAATATGAACAATGTATAAATAATTGAAGTAGGAGGTATGGAAATTTTCCGGCGGCGTTTCAGACCCATACAATATGCTTGTTCCTCAATGATCTATTGGATATAATGCATTTACCCGAAATATAAAAACTGTGCATTGAATGATAGTTTTAAATAACAAGCTCCTAGGCAAGTTCACACCCACTTGGTAGGTAGGAGGTATGATAGTTATTTTGGCTGAATTTGGTGGCGTTCATATGTTATTTGATTTATTCTGGTGCTGGAAAATTATTATTAAATCAATTTAACGGGGCGCATCTACGAAAAATACGTAATTTATTTAACATACCTATTATTTTATGTATGTATGGAATATCTTTAGTAGAAAAATGTCTAATACGCTTAATAAATTTGAATATAAATTCCACTATTTGATACAAGTTCAAAAGGTATGCGCTCTTTACAGTTTTTACTACTACTGAGTTTGATCTAAATTCCAGGATTGAAGAGGCTTACAATGATTACACCAAGTTTTAGTAAATACTCAGTAATGAAGAAACCAATCAGTAATTTATATTAATTATCATTACATGGACTGGCTACAGTTCCAGCATCCCTTAATTACTGTGTAAATAAACTAAAACAGATTTAGAATTATGATGATGGTGGAGAAAAAATTTCATGAGCAATTTTATACTGCGTATAATAAAATATAAAACTTGTTCGCCAAGGAGAGAATGAAAATTTTTCTAGTGTGCAGAAAATTTGTGAAAAGTTGCAATGAAAACAGTGTCACGTTCCGGTTTTATTCGTTGGCACTTTCTAGATGTGCACATTGCTTGTATCTTATCTGCCTCCCTTGCCCCCCCCGCAAAACACAACACGACAAAATCGCCAAACTGAAATCACTGCGGACGTCTACGTGCTCGTCTCAAGTGTTTTGCATTTTATTATGGCATTCGCGCTGCGTTCGTTTTCAGACTTTACTCCAGATGTGTTCGACGAAAATGAAATTCACGTTTACGCGCAACTAAAACAAGAGCGCGGAACACATTACTTATTGTTAACACACATTGGCTATTATCGGAGCACTTAAGCCGGGTTGCCAATAACCTAATCCCGGCGTGAATATGCGCAATGAACGTGTGTATTGCGGGGTTGTTCTTCGTTTAGCCGCCGCCGGCGGTGGTGGTTGTACGTTACTTCCAGCAAATTGAATCCGCACCCTCCACGCAAGAAAGAAAAGTGAGTGCTTTGCAATAAACTTAATTGGAACATCTTTTTTTCTTCTTCGCACTATGCGAGTGCAAATCAGCGCACTTCCTCTGTTCCGCTGTTGGCACTCCGCCCCCCGTCGCCGTGCTCGTTTTATGCGATGTACTCTTTGATTGCGTCCTTCTTGCCGACTTCAGCTCTTATTATACTTTATGCTCAGTTCGGCGCTGTTACATTCGTCGATAACTTTCACTTTTACGGGGATGCCGAGCGCAAGTGGAGTGGCTAATCTTTATGTATGAAGTCATTGCTGATGTTCCCTGTTCCTCAACTTGTTCAATTGTCAAACAAAGTGACAATTCCGGTTAAGGCTAATGCTATAAATAATATTACCAGGAAAGCTGATAATAGTTCATGAAAAGTAATTTATGTAATAACGGTTTCGCCCTGTAGACTTTGGCACTGGAACAGTAGACAACTGAAGGAATCGTATAGAAATTCATAATTCGTGATAATACGTCAACAAAAGCAAGTTTTCTGGTCATTCAACAGACACGCATCACACACTTTGCAAAAAGTAAAGCAGTGGGTGACCATCCCTCGGAAATATAATGAACTTCGTCAAACGCAAATACCTGCATTTGTAGATTGGGCAGATACTGTAGATACTTTGATAAACTGGAAGAATCAACGAGGAAAGCAACGATTCGCATAGGGCCGTTTGGGTAGCAATTTCCAATGCGGTGACTTTTATTGGGGAAAAGCGGATGGCGTTGGCGTGTGATGGGCGAAAGGTTGGAAAGCATTGGAGGCGGCGTGAAAACGGGAAATAAATGAAACAGGTAATGCTATAAATCGGAATAAGAGACTGTTATGGGATACATAAAAACGTAGAACATTCGGATGTAAACCCCATCGCGAGCAAAGAATAAAAAAGAAGCGTTGGAAAAACGAAATCGCGCTTAGGACTCGAACACATTCGTTAGAATAAAAGATCAACTAAATCAGGACCGAGGAAGAAAAGGACGTTTTTAAATTTCGCTTCATAATTTTTATTTAAACTTGATGGGAACGCGGGGGATTTAAACGAAAATCACCAGTTTCATAAAATAAACATATGCATGTGATACATTCGGGCGTTTTGGGTTGCGGACATTTGCATGAAAACAATGGAAATAAATAAGAAACAAACGGGCGATTGTTGCATCCTGCTGGATGCACATCCAGCTTGAGTTTGTTCGCTTGCCACCACCACCACCAGCAACGTCTACTTGAATGCAATGCAGATTGATGCTGGCGGCGGCGCAACGTGTCTTGTGCTAGCCCTAAGCGCACGAGATAAACTTACATGTCTGCGAAAGTTAAAGTTGCAGTTGGCGGCGCGCGGCGGCGGTGCACCGTCAAAACTCCCCTGAATAGCAATTGCTGACGATCGTCGTTCGCGTGCATTCGTGGGGCGGCTGGAGAAATATTCATCGTGTTACTGCTAGCAGATATGTGCGCGCGGAAGAAATAAATAATTCACGCTGAATTTATGTCTTGATGCAATTTTTCGCGCATGCCAACTTTTACTTTGCAAAATAAAATATGCGCTTTTCGCATTACGTCGGTGCGCAAAGCGCAGTATGAACTGCTGTTTCCGCTTCTTCATTAACTCTAATAACATTTTTTTCTCGGAGAGGCGGAAAAACATAAAATGAAATAATAAAAGAATGTGTACAATTAACTTTATTGCTACTTAAAATTCAAATTATATGGCGCGTTAAATTTCGCATTCTAATACTTTATTTCCATGTATTCTCTTCGCGCGTTATTCTTACTCATGAGTCATGACACTTTCTTTATTCGCGTCCGCATCTTTCACGTCTTTTATGTTGTTTCGCAATATAAAAAATGATATTCGCGCTCGCATTCTTCGCGCGGCGCATTTGCGAAGGGAGGAAATAGTTATGAAACATATTTTGGCGATTTATTACGCGAAACGATGCCACATCGGCTGGAAATAGTTTCGCTCTTCTTCTCCGCATTCAACCGCCTTCGTCGTTACCGCCGCCGCCCGCAGCCGCCTCCGCGATTCAACACAACATGCATATACGTACGACGCTTTGCAATGACAAATATTTACGCGCGAAACAAATGTCTCGCACGTTTCGGAAAACAAATGATTTACAAACAGTGCAGATTTAAATTAGCATAACTTACTTTTTCCATTTTAATGCGTTGGAGGAGGAAGGGTTGCAGACGTGACACAACACGACCGGATGCGAAATCAAAGGGGCAGCAGAGTACGCCCTGAAAATCGCTTCCGACGTTTTTTTTTGTTGTTGTGTAAAGCGAAAACGCTCGTTTGAAAAATACTCCGGCAAGCGAAAGTTTGCGTCTAACAACAACAACATCGTGCATTTCGTGCGTCGTTGTAGTCGAACGTGCACGCGCAATAAAATCAGCGCTCGTACAATAGACCGCTGCTTTTAAACGACCTCTTCAGCATCAACATTGCGCCGATACCAAACGTGCGCTAACCTTTTAAAACGCATTCGCGAACAGCACACATCAAACGCGCTATTCTTCGTGCCCTGAAGAAGAAGAAGAAGAAGGCATCAAAATGCTTTGCTTTATCATGCCAAGCGCGTTTTTTCCGCGCTACTAGTTTTATGTCTTCTATTATCACTTTGAATACATCATGGTGTTTGATTTTTTCTTCAGCGCGTCGCAATCTTTCCGCCACGACTTTGAAGGATATGAGGATATCGCGAACTTGAAGGAGTCAAATCAATATTTCATAAATTGGAAAATATTATGACATAATCTTCGAGGACAAACGGGTAAGTTATTAATTAAGAAGCAATAATTTGTTTAATTGTGGATGATTAACGTGTTTTGAATTTCAGAAGGAGAATATGACAACATTGAAACGCTGAAGGACATTGATGACGATGCGTTGTTACGTTCAGAGGTGACCTACTAACAAGTGATGAACCAGAAAGAGGTCCTCAGCATACCCGCTGACCATGCCGCCCCGATGCATGCGGACCCATTGCATTAAACTCTTCCTGGTGCTCCTCTTCGTCATCGAAGACATTGCCGCTGGTCCCCGATACAGCTCGCGTATCGTGGAGATTCAAACAGGGGCAATTCGTGGCATTATTCTGGAGTTGAACTCTAGACACTTGGAGCCAGTGGAAGTGTTTCGTGGCGTACCATACGCAGCCCCACCTGTGGGTCCACTGCGCTTTCGTCCACCACAAAACCCCCTGCCGTGGCCGGGCACCCGACTGGCAGATACATTCGGTGCAGTGTGCCCTCAGAAACTTCCAGACGTCGGAAACAAGACCGCAGCGCTGATGTACATGCCCAAAGGACGATATCACCACCTCAAGAAGTTAGTACCCCTGCTGGTGAATCAGAGTGAGGACTGCCTGTTTCTCAACATCTACGTGCCGGGAAGTGGTAAGTGTTTTTCTTTTATTTTTTTAAATTTTTGTTAGGATTTTACTACACAATATAGGTACACATTACATAATTTAGCGATAAATATGTGAAACGGCAAACTAACGAAAACAACAGTAAATTTCGGACGGAGTACTTGAGAAGTGAGTGATTTACGATAGGTGTTCATGCAAATTCACAGCGAATTTTAAGATCTTGTTCCGGGAAGACGTGAATCATTGTACATGCGTTGCGCTTTTTCTTGATCTGACACCTGGCAGGAGGGCATCTGCTTGACGGGTTCGGGAAAGGGACTTGCGAGCCGCGAACTCTTCAGGGGCATCGTAATGCTCCGGTACGTTTTCGACGCCGCGAATTGACGCTGTTGCTGTTGCTGAGCGGTGGATGCATTCTGCGCGAGACCTGAGAGGTCCGTCTGCGGATTGTAGAACGCGGGCATCCGGTTGGGTTGCGTTTGTTCGCGGATGGTGGGATTCATGTGGTTGTCAAGCGCTGCGGTGGTCGAACGGTCTTTCACCACCTGATAGGGACGCTCCAGTTTATCGCGCACTCCACCCTGGGATGGTGGGCTCTCAGCGGAGGGGGATGCGATTTCCGGGTTGCCGTTGCTGTTACTGTTGCTGTGGTCCAATTGCCGATTGTTACCACTGCTTGAACTCCATCGAACGCCTCGAGGAGTTCGGGGACGCGGCGTGCAGAATTTGGTAACGAATGAGGCAAACATCACTGATTGAAACTAGCGCTGTAGTTTAAATGTTTTAAAAGGATAATTCACGAAAAATGTCAATGCGATTTTAAACCAAAAAAAATTATCAAATAACCAACTTGACATGTATTCAACTGTTTGCGGAAAAACATAAATTGCTTGATTTTTTTGTTTGAAGCGCGCGTGTAATTTAATCTTGGGAATTGCATAAATTTGTAGCCTTTTTAAAATTGCATACACTTAATATCCGCTCTTTAATTTCTGCGCTCGTCGTGTGTTATTTTTTGTTATTTTGCGGGCGGGTACATGAATGAGGGTCACATAAATAATTTATAACATGCCATTTCGTATGCGTTCGAAGACTCGAAGGGTTACCGAAAAAAGCAGCACAGCAAGAGCAACAACAAGTGCAATAACTCAGCGCGCAGGGCTACGTAATTGATGCTGCGCCACCGCAAGCAAGGCCTTCATCACACATTCCATATTTTGCATTTCGCATCGCCGTTTCCAAATTAAATTTTTGCTAATCGCTTTCCCTCCGGTTCGCTCGCGGACGACGAGTAATGGGCCTTCTGAAGCAAAACGCGCAGCCAGCTACAGCCAGCTACTCGCATGCGATGCTCTTCTCTTCCTGCGTCGTACGCGTACGAATTTGGCGTGGGCGCAACAACAGCGTTCGGTTTCGCGTTTGCTGTTTGTTTGTTTGTTATGCACGTTCAGCGCTCTCATGCCGCCCCCCATACTCGCGTAATATACGCGGAAGGGCGAAATGGGCAAAATCGTAGAATTGTTGAAACGTTTATGCATTTGCTGGTGGCAGCATGCCAACATTTTGGCTGGCTTGTGAAAGCCTCGTAATTTCTGACGCGTCATTTCGTCGACTCATTTTTCTATTGATTTGCCAACTAACTTCACTCAACAACAAAAAAAATATTAATATTGTAATAGCAAGCAAATCGCCTCTATTTGAATATCGTGGATTGATGAATAATATTCGGCAAGTGCGTATTCAGTTTCGAGGATATTTTCTTCGTTAATTAATAACCATTAATTTGTGCGGTTTCTCGAGACATTTTTTATGATCAGTTGACCTCGTTTAATAATTTCCGTTCGGAGCATATTACGCCTAGTACTAGCGAATTTCACATTAGTTATTGCCGACCCCCTTTACGATGCTCGTACTTTCGACGGTGCAATTTCGGGGAGGCTGTAAGGGGAGCGCGTAGCCCCTTTGAGTGTAGCGAGCACTGCTTTCAACATTAGCGTATGTACGAAACTGGCGCGCAAGACGGTGATTAAGAAGTACTCGCTAAAAATATAATGGCGACCTTAAATTACCTTATAAATCACTTTGTACCCCCGGCTTGCGCGCTAACAGCCGGCGAAGACGAAGTGGAGCGCCAGCCATGTTAGCGATAAGTGGCCTGGTTTGCTTTTTATTCTCGCGAGTGTTTTTTGTACGGCCACCCCGCTGTGATATATTTCTGGTTATTTGTATGGCAATCTAGTAAATACTTGCGAGAATATTTAACTAATGCGTTTCGAGTTAATTGAACATTTCTATAGGCTTACTTACTCCCCCGGCGCGAAACGAAAGAAAAATAAAAGCAACTTTAAAAAATATTCTTCAGCGAGAGCAAAAGCTTTTTTGGCGGTTGTGTTATTACGCGTTAAATGGGAAAAGCACAACTTCCGTATTACTTTCTATTATATTTTACGAATCAGTTGCCGAACTTAATGCAAAGAAATAAAATTTGGAGAGCGTCATATTTTATACGATTTGAAAACAAAAAGTACAAATTCCGGGTTTGATATTTGAATCTGTTGTCAGTTTTAGGCGCTTTTTTGGTATTACGCGAATAACTGTTAAACCGTTATGGATGTGAATAAAATTGGTTTGAAACTCATCACGGAAAGAGGCGCGCGCGAAAAAAACATTTTTATATAAATCTAGAATTTCATACGTGTATTTACGGTTGGTAATTTTTATTCCAATTACGTACTTGCACATTTTTCACGACTTGATCACCTGCGAGTGGAAAAAATCTGAAAACTCAAATGAATTCCTCGAATGGAACGTTTTAATAACGGCATTCTCTCGCGAACAACAGCGAGAAAAAAGAGCGAAAAACAGCGCGCAATGAATAAATGAAATAAAGGGACCCGCAGATTAAATGATGCATGAGGGTGGCGGCAAACAGCAGGAATACTCTTTCCGACAAATAAACAAGCGTGTTTGCGTGTTGTTCAAATAATTTTAATCCGTTTTATGCGCCGAACGAGGCCGCTGAATCATTGGTCTTTAATTGCTTCAATTAAAATCAAATGCACTTTTTTCTGCCCCTCGTGTTGTTATCATTATTATTACTAGTCAATTCGGGATCAATTGCAAAATATGCTTTGATGCGTGCGTCCGATTTTTGCCAATTATGCGTAAACGTTTAATTAAATTCGACGTTATACGCGCCCCTCTCGATCGGAACAATGGCGAGGACAAATAATAAATAAATGTCTGCATTCAATTCGCTTTTTTGCGCAATGTCTCTCGGTTACATTGAAATTATGTAAATTGAAATTCGTATTGTAATGTACACATAATTTATTATGAATTAATTGCGAGAGTTGGACGAAAAGAAATTAATTTACATTCACGTCATCGACGAATCAGTGAGTCAATACCGAGTGCAATTGGTTGAAAATTTCATGCAAGAGTAAATATTTAATAATTAAATTCATCTGCAATTTGCATTGCTAATACATAATTAATTACTGTTCTGAATTTATTATTGTACAGCTTGTTCGTTTTTCATGCAAATGCTTTACATTTATTTATTTATTTATTTATGCGAATTGTGCCTTTTTTGTGTTTGGATACGCGATTTCAATTTGAATTTTGCCTTCTGGATTTTACGAGGCAATTATTTAATTGTTTTGCCCGTGTTATTTTAGCTACCTTTTGTCTGCATACATAAAAGGGGATGCGAAAAGGTGTTGAGCATCTTTAAATTTTGAGTACATCATCATCATAAAGCGATTGTCCTTAGATTTAGTGCAGTCTTGAATTTAATTACACTCCAGTCGGGCAATTACGACTCAAATTAAAGCATGCACCTAACGCGTATGCGCCTTATTATTATTCCGTCTTCCTGTCGGTTCTGGTTGTTGTTGTTGTTTCTGGACCACCTTGATCCATTGTTCTTGGAACGTCGTAGGTAATAAAATCCTTCTTAGGACGGTATGTTCCACATGTATGAGCTTTCCTCCTGCCAGGCGCGATTAGCGCGCTGCATTGTGCGCGTGCATCTTACACGTCTTGATCTGCGAACATCCACTTATTCCCAGCAACAACCTCCGGTTGCTTATGGGACGTGTTTATTTAGAGCGCGCGCGTGCGCGAGTGCATTCGCTTGCTTAATGACTGATAATGCTTCCGGTTCGGGGGCGAGTTGCGTTCGTGCGCGTCGCCTTCACCTCGGCTTGACGTTGTTGAACCCTTCTTGCGTTTTACGAGCGTTTTACGGCTCCACTCTGCGCCGCTCCGCGTTTTGCTTCGGCGATCCTTCGCCGCCCGCCCCCGTCGTAAAGTGCGCGAAATGCCCGAGCGCCATCAAACCGCTAAACAGTAAAATGCGGCCCCCCCCCATGACGAAAAACATTGCTAAATATTAGACGCAGTAAACGGCTTAACCTCACGGATTAGCCGGCGCGCCTCCTGCTCCAGAAATCATTAACCGAATGTAGGTCAATACCAGATTGAGTTTTCCTCTCTAATAGCTTTGATCAGGCGTTTACTCTTACATAATTTTGTTTTTTACACATTAAAATAGCAGGACTTTAATCTCCAGGACTTTAGTCATTATGTTGATCCAAAGAACAGATTTAATTAAGACTTTTTCAGTAAACTTTGGTGCTTTAGATGTAGGTAATTCATTGAAATTATTAGAAGTGACGTCTTAGTTGATATAATCAAATGAATTATCGAGGAAACTATTCTAAGAACTTTAAGGTGTTTAATTCTCAAAACATCAAGCAGGTCACTTGAAATTCCCTGTATGATGATGAGAAGGGTTTTGACCCTTTAGTCAAATATATGTTACCCTTAAAAATGAGGTAAAGTTTCTACTCAATTTAAAATAGCCTATTACTTTAGCAAATTTACACACAACACCTCTAAAACTTGATAAACACGTAAACATGACGTAACTTGTATAATATTCACATATTCGCGAAAGCCAAGAAGCCATCACAGCCTCCCCCGACCACCGCCCTGTTATATTACGTAATACGCTCATACACTTCAGGTAAAGTTGATATAATATGCATTCCGCACAAGTCAAGTGGAGATGCTATTCATGCATGCTCCTCAAGTACCGACTGCGGACCAACTTGATCAACATTTATAAAACACGCCTAACTCGCAACTACAGGTTGTCCAATCGAAATTACGCGCCTCGTAAAAGCAAATGCTGCCGCTCGCATGTTAAACAAAGTAACATCTGCAACGCTTTGTATAATATAAATTTTATGAGCTCATTGGGGAGTAATGAATTAATACCCAATTGGCTACTGAGGAAACGTTGTTGCTGCGCGCGCTTTGCATAAATTCGCCGCGCAAAGGAACTCTCGGGGAGTACAACAATATTTTATCAATGTTCGTGGCGCAGATGTCGTCCAGCATTATGCAAATGTTTTCCCGAATGAATCAAAGTGCGTTTGGCAGAACGATGAGACGTACACGGGCAAAGAGAAAAAAATCGGGAATCGCACGAATGGAAAATCACGTTCGTTGCGAATACACCTGCAAGTCTTTCGTCGGGATTGAAAGATTTCTTCGCGATATTGGTCCTGATTCTTCGTTCGAACGTGCGCCACGCCGCACTCTTTCCCGGCGTAAATAAAATCCGACAAAGCGTTCGAAAGCTGCAAAGTGAACAAAGGTGTCACGTTCGGTGACTGCTTTGCAAGTGATTTTTTTCTTAAATATTTATGATGTGATTTCATACGCTTCTTTTGCGCCTCTGGCACAAATTCATCAATAATGAATCGCGAAATATTCATGAACAGAACGACGACACTATACATCGTCACAAGCAAGTTTAGATATTCACTTTTTTTTCTGGCTGCTTGCAGCAATTGTTTTCTAGTTCTTTTTAGTCGCAAAAAGCGATTGAACATCTTGAAATGTTGATTTGCGAACTGTCAAACAAAGCGCATAATGAAACACAAATAGTTGCGACTGTTTACCGAAATAATTGACTTCGAACGGCACGCTGAAAGCTTTTAGTAGCGCGCTTCGTGCAAATAATCGAAATTCTTTTTTGGCCAGTCAGCAATGTCTGGACGTCTCGCTGCGCTAATGAAGAGCAAACAGGCGCGAGGGCGGAGTGCGCAAAGTGTACACAGCACACCTCCAGTCGCTTCTTCGTGCGCTTTTTGTTTCCTTTTCTTTCGGCGTTCGCAACTTAGTCGATGATTTGCGCGCTCGTGCCTCAATCAGTTGATCATGCAATTAAACAATTATCGGGGTTGCGCCCGGGATATGTAATAAACTAACTTAATTAGCTAAGTTGCGCGACACCAGATCATTGTTTTACGCGCGCGGGAGACGCTCGTGTCACAGGCAGCTGAGCACCGCCACTAAGGACGACGCTCCTCTCTTCCTGCAAATGAATGGCGCGCAACTTTCCGGACTTTCCGGCCAGACGTGCGGTAGTTAATGGTTTCGACTAGGGTCGGGTTTTGGTTTCGACATTTTGCGGCTGCCGCCCGTTACTTACACATCTTTTCAACTACTTTGCACTTACTTAGTTATGCTCCTTTTTCAATTCCGCGTTGATTTTCTATGATTTCCCGTTTTTTTTATGAATTAAATCGTAAAACAGAATCCAATATCATAACAATTATCGTGAGCCATGCATTTTAATAACGCAATGATTGTAAACGAGGATTTATTTTGGAAATGAAATTCATTCTTTTGTTGAAATATTTATATGCAAAGCGCGTGGAATTAATGTTTTAAATGCCCTTTGAGATATTGTATTCGAGTGGTTGGCATGATTTCGGGCTAATGCGTTATGGAAAAAGCGTAAATAAAAACGCAATCGACATGTACATCCGGCATTGCATTGTTCTCGCGCTGCATCCGGCGTTCGTTTGTTCGTTCGTTCGTTGGGTCGCGTTGCGCATTTTTCGTTTTTGTTATTGTGTCCGTCGATTACATCGCGTACGCGTTTTTGCAAAACAACTCGTTCACACACAGAGCGCCGCGCACACCTTGCGTGCATAAAAAATTGTAAATTACTGCAGAAATGCAAATCACACATATCGAACCGCATTATAACGACGGGCCGATGGCAGGAAGAGGAAGGATGGGCCGTGATGAAGGGGCTGCGAGGGGGAGGTTGGTTGGCGGCGGTGTGGTGGTCGTGGCGGCGTAACACTAATAACAATAAAAAACGAACCGAGCGGATGCATGCGAGATGCCAATATTACAGCCCGATGGGGAGCAATTGGGGCGGAAACACAACGAACGCCGCTGCGCGAAAAAAAAACACGTAAAATCGCGAATCACAAAATCACGGGCAAAAAATGCCCAGCATCGCGCATAATTTACTCGATAATTTAAGCCCGAACACAAATATTCATACCTTGCCTTCGTTCGATTACCTGGCCGCGCCGCATCCTCCATTTCAAATTCATCATAATGTTGCAGCAAGAAGAAAAAGAAACATAAATCACATTCGAGCGAATTATCCTCGGCTGGATTTTCAGATCCGCATGCTGAATCTTTTGCTGAAAGATTTTTTGTACGCTTTATTCTTCATTACGGCGCCGATATTTCGCGTTGAAACATTCGAGTACTTAAACTCGTAAAATAACAACAAATGTGTGTAATAAATCATTGACCAGCAAGCGGGTAGTTTTCCACTTTTTTTGCTTGTTTCCTTTTAGAGCTTTTAATTTAGTGCGCGTGTTTTTGCGTAGATAAATAGCCGCTCGAGTTATTAACTTTTACTTTTGCGTGGTCAACAATTTTTTGCCGCTTTCTCGCAGTAAATAAACAATGCACAATAAAAGCATGAAGGAAGCGGCACGCACTACATAAAATCGCATTCGTTGCCATTGTCACCGTCGTCATAAATAGCAGGTTAATTAGTTATGAAAAATCGTAGCGGCCGTAATTACGCAATAGTGGAACGCATGAGTAATTAATTTCTAGTTTAATAGCATTGTCGTTCGGAGTAATTACGTGCAATTAAATTATTTATATTCATTGCAATGCATGAGGAGCATCAGCGTTGATTCGAGGGGGCAGTGTACTGGAAACAAATAGAAAATGCATTAAAGTATTTCCATTCGCGCTAAATATTTAGCGTACGCATTGCGCGTATTATTGCCGACAACAACTGTAAATTAATTATTTTTTGTCGGGAGAGTCCAACCGGAAATGGGCTTTAATTAAACTTTATTGCTTTGTTTTCCATCAAGCTCTCTCGGCCTGTACGTTCTCTTCCCCTTTATTCGCGCCACATAGTTTATGCGTTTTTATTTGTTCTTATTTCGATCTATTAATCCATAAATTACATTTTTTTCGCCATTTTTGATTATATTTTTCCTCCCTCCTATACGTCTAATCAATTAATTAATTTCAATGTGTACCTTCGCCGCTTGCTCAATTAATTATGATGTTTGTTATTGAATTTATTTGGAATTTATTTCGCCCATTCATTCGCAATTTCTAAAACAAATTAATTTATTTCTCGACGTGAAGCAGCAGCAGCAGCAAGGGGGGTGGCTTGATTGAAAGAATCTATAATTTATTGAACTGATCCGAACGCATTCGACGAATACAAATGCGTTACGCGAAGAAATAAAGCAAATAAATAAGATTCGCTCGCCGTAAATCTTCATTAGCGCACACATTGTGCGCTTTGTTATTGCGTTTCGCGTGCATTTTGTGTATTACACTCGCACGCATTCGGAGAAGCGGTGGTAATGTTTCTTCGTCTCGTCGCCGGAATGAATACGCGTATTGCTTGAGAAAGCGGCAAGCAAAAGGAAGACGGGGGGAAAAGCAGTGGGAAAAAAGCAGCGGCAGAAGAAGGGTTTCATTTAACCGCAGCGCGCAGGAGCATTTTGTGCGATAACAATTCATTTTTCAAACTCGGCGCATACGGCGTTGGCATTTCTTAAATAATTACTTATTTCCCGCTGCATTCGAAGCGAACGAGACACTCCATTCAGCGGGCGTTTAACAGCCGCCGCCGCGTTAAAGGAAGATCCGTAAAGATTTGAATTGAAACGCGAATGAATAACAATATGTTTTATGATGCGTTTATCAATTATTTATGAAGAATGGATGAGATATCATTTGAACGCTTCAGGTGTTTTGTGTGCTCTTCGAGCGCACGCAAAATAAATAGCGGTTTGATTAAGGGCGGCGCGGCCCGGCCCGCTTTTCACGGAAATGATCGATGGATCGAAAACTTTCGCGCGCTGCTACGCGCAGGCCATGACAAGCCGTGTTATTTTTATCGCGTCGATTGCTAAATTACTTCCACGTAAAGGGTGTCAGCATCAATCAATCAAGCGACTAGCGCGCCACGTTCAATTCCAACCTGTCTTGCTGCTCGTGTGTCCTCTTGTTCCGAACTGTTCAACACGTTCAACGTGTTCAACGCGTTTTTCATCCAATTATTCATACTGTATGATTGAGACATGCGTATTTATTAATTTGTTTTGTCCTCGTCCATCACGAATGCACAACATCTCTTTCAGTTATAGGTGAATTTTAATAAAGAGACAAATCTTAAGTAATATTTGGTTTCGTGCAATTCGCGGTATGCGAAGATTTTCTCTTGAGTTTAGTGTCTTTGTACATAATGTTGCTTATGTACAAAGACAGTAAAGTCAAGTGAAGCTCAAGTAAATTGCATTGGAAACTTTGACACGACGCATGCACATATTATGCGCGAACGTGGCAAATGACTAGGCAAGCAACAGGAAGTAAAGAAGTTCGTCGTCGTCGGCTTTGAGGAGAGCACATAGCAAAGTCGATGAAAGAGAAGCGCCTCGCTCTTTATAGACATTAGCGACATGCCTCATTGTGCTGCAACAAAAAGCAGCATGCAATGCTTATAAAGTCGACTCTATTAGTTGGTGCATTAGTTGTCTAGTTGTTTGTTAGTTTCAATTAACGGTTTATGCGCGACTTAGTTCAATTGTTACACGTTCAGGCGTAAACTAAACCTTCGCTCACGCGCTTGGCGCCTGAGTGCCGAGGGAAAAAGTAGACGTATCTCTTATATTATATTACTGGTAACATTTATAACATTTTGTTGCAGGAAATCGTGGCGTGGAGGCGCCGTACGCCGTCATTGTCTTCGCGCACGGCGAAAGTTTCGAGTGGGGCTCCGGTAATCCGTACGACGGCAGCGTTCTCGCCTCCTACGGGCACGTCATCGTCGTGACGCTCAACTTCCGGCTGGGGCTGCTCGGTGAGTTCAACCCTTTAACGAGATTGCCACTATGTGTGCACACACTACGCCTTTAATTCCACTCTTCTTAAGACACTCTTCTGCGCTCTCGTCGTGTTTTCTTTACGCGAACGAGTTTACCGCCTGGCTGGCGTAGGCGCGCATTTTCGCGCTCGCGAAGCAAGCGTGTAAATTATAACGCGTTCGGATTACAAATTAGCAGCTTAGTGTTTTTCCTGCCCGGATAACAAATTAATTGCCTCGCGCCGAACAGTGCGCGAAACTTTCAACACTTTTAAGCAGTTCAATCAAACTTTGCGCATATTTCATTAGCGCGCACAAGCCAATCACGAGCAGTTATCAATGCAAATAGCGCGCGCGCTCGTAATCCGTAGCTATCTGGAGAGCGTCTCATTTTTCTAATTGCCACCGACGCCCAATTAAACGACCCGAAACGCTCTTCTCGCGGGTGCAAATTGGATTGCGCGCCCTCCCTTTGGAAATTATTTAATTACTGGGAAAGACCCAGAGCGTGAGCACTCCTTTCTCGCGTCTGCACACGAATCGCTTCGCCTCGTTTTCGTCGCGTTCTCCATGAGCGTGTTCAAATATGTTCGCAAATAATTTCAGTTGCTGTTCATTTACCGTAAATTAGTTTCATTACAAATGGGCAAAAATTTAAATATTACAGCGTGCTTTGATGACATTTACGCGCGATTTCAAACTAATACTTTATTCACCAGCGTTTTTCATCAGAAACATTTAATTAATCGAACATTGAAATGACTTTAATTTATACCGGCTAAAATGACAGTAAACATTTGTTTAATTGCAATTTTCGGAGGCGAATTAAAAAACACATTTGGCACTTTTAATTTGCGGCCGCTTTGAAAGGCGTACATTTTGCGCTGTTTGATTTCGACTTCAAAAAGACATTCAAACGAGTTTAATTGCGCCAATGCGCGCTTTTTTGCGATTCGTTTCGTTTACGTTTCGTGGACGTGCGTTAAGTAAGGCCGCCGTTTTAGTAGGTAGGCGACGAGTGCTGGCGGAGGCGGCGAAAGCGATGGCTATTTGTCGGGGATTTGCGCGCTCAAAATTGCTGACAATTTCGAACAATTTGCAATGCAGAATCGTATTGCGCCCCGCGTTTATTTGCGTTGTAACGTGAGCGGCACAAACGAGTATGTATTTAAAAGTGCTTATCAGCATACTTCATACGCTGGCGAAAAAAGCTCGAAACTCTTTTCATCATCCCCGGCGCGCGTTCGCAATCCGCACTTGGACATTGAGTAATGCGCGTCGGAGGTCATTGCAAAGGTGCACATCGAGTCAAGTGACGCTCGCTTTGCCACGCCGAAGGATGGCGGAAATGCGTCACATATCAGCCATTTATATCCCTTGTACGTGCCGTTAATACAAATGCCATCTTAATTCCTCTCTGCGCGCTGCACGAAGAAACATGTTTAATGCTTTCTTTTACGTCGCAGAGCGGGCGCAAAAAAAAAAGTAGCGCCAAGGACTCGCTTGAATTATTAATCATCAAATTTTGCTAGCGCATTTATTAAACATGCATTCGAATGCGCTGTACTGTTTGCTTTCCGCGGACATAAAGCAGGCGCGTTTAGTGAAAACTGGCAAGCGTTTAATTAAAAACTTTCGCAAACGCAATGCGCCGCTCTTCCGCTTTCTTTCATTTCGTTCGCGCGCGATAAAAACTTGCTTCGTCCATAAACTTTTCGCATGATACGCGCATGCACGCGAATCGCATACGAAATGCAGTGCAGTCTGATAATTAACGACTTAAAATCAAGACAAATAATAAATCTAATTTCAAACAAGTTTTAATTAACTATCATTCGGCGCGCGCGCGCGCGCTGCGGCTCCTTTAAAACTCACTGAGCGCAAGAATGTTTGAGCAACGCGAGAAATTGCATTTGATTACTTATTGCGCAGCACCCCCTTCGCCGACTAGGCCGTCGAACAAACGAAGAAGACGCGCGCACCCTGCAAGAAGTGCATAGTTAATGAAATGAAATGCGCCCCCAAACGAATAAATTGTGTAAACTTCTCGGCGCCGCTTCGTTGAACTTCAATTTAAATTAACGTATTTTCGCATCTAAATTATGCTAAATACTTTTCGTGCCTAATTATTTTCTGACAACGTAACAAGCGCGCCACGAGGGGTGGGAGGAGGGAGGGATCAATTAAAAGTTTATTTATGAGGCGACGAATGATCGGACATTTCGTATATGGCTGGCGCGCGATGCTTTGGCGTTTGAGATTAAGCGAAACTGTTGCAAAGCCGGAAAACCAAAGTCAATTACATTACAAGTTCGAATGACAAATGACAACTTTGCGTCGTTATGCTGTTCGATTATCCGTGGCATGCGCGCGCGAAGGCACAATGGAGCGTCGAGCGGAACGAAAGACCGAGTGTAGTGGAATGGCAAATACAGTTGGGCAATGCTCTGACCTCTTGTCGTGACATCGGAAGCGCAATGACAAATTTACAATTTCACTGCAAAGGCCGTGAGCGTAAACTGAGTCGTGAATGCATACATCTCGTATCGTCAATGACGAGGGTGGATGGAGGAGTCCGTGGAGTGAGTGAGTTCTTCACCGCAGCACTCAGTCGAACGTGGTGCTCATCGATAGATAGATAGATGGATGGATGGATGGATGGAAGCATTTCGATTCGCTTATTTGCGTTCGCTGCCTGGATCAAATGCGATGCAATGCCTTTGCACGCAAATCTGATGCTTGATGTTTAAGCGATTTGTGCGCTTAAACTTCCGTCTCGAGCATTCGCAAAACGCGCGCCGAACTCGAGTGCAAACTTCAAAGTTGATTTATTTCAGCGAATTTTAATTGCACAACACTTTACACGTTTTTGAACGGCGGATTTATTTGGAGGTGAAATAATTATGGCAAATCGACTGAACACGCTGAAAAGCGGCGATTTGAAGTGAAGGTACTGGAAGAGTTGATCACAGATTAATTGCGTTGAGCACTTGCAACACTCGTGAGAATTACTTCGACTTCAAACGGCGATTACGATCGGAGCGATAAGCAACTGAATGTGGCAAGTGGACAGCCATTGAACACGTTCAATTAACGCATCATCATCACCGCCATCGACAGCATCGCGCATGGACGCAAGTTAAATGCGATTCAAAGTGAAAGAGAGTATTTCATAAATGCAATTGCAATTTCCAGCTCGTACGCGCCGTATTTCATCGGCCATGCAAACCAGCCGAATGCAAATCGGGGAACGTAATCGGCTCTAATTAGACGCCACAAATTGAGCGTATCGTTTCACGTGCGCCGGCACGCACACACACCCACCACGCCGACGCGGAATGTATAAGTTTGAGTAATTAATAAGTTAATTAGCGCATTCAATGAAACGCGTTTACGTGCTTGCGAATGCAGCGCAGGAATGCGACTGATAAGGGTGATATGGATGAAGAGCCGCAGCAGCGTGCATGTTTTTGTTTGCCATCCTCGGCGTGCATCAATTGTTAATGACGCGTTCGCATCCCTTCGCGCGTTTCGGTCGAGTAAATAATGAAAATCTAACTAATGAAGCATTCATCGGACAATTGAATTTGAACATACAAAGTGTTTTTACCTATTACATACGCCAGACAATTTTTTAATGCTAAAACAAATAGAACATATTTTGTAAAACGTTTAATTGGAATTGCTGCTGCGTTGTTTGTTATCTTTTTTGAGGGAAGCTGAATTTATAGAAATGCAAATATAATTCAATATGCACATGAATAAATAAACAAATTTCATAATACGTAAATGTTAGAGAAAACAAACAGTCAATAAACGTTATGCGATTTACATATGCGAATGAAATTGCACATGACAATCGAATGGGATGGAATGGAATGCAATCATATTGCACTCGCGCGCATATATATCGTATTGCAGGTGCAATAGAAATTCTTGAATGACGAATGGCGCCGCTCGAATGGATGTCTTTGCCCGGTTTATTTTACTTGACACCTTTTAAAAGCATTCGAATGAATGCTGCAAGAAGAATAACAACGGGCGCGCTGCAAAAACACCTCGGCGGCGGATAAAGAGTGAAGAAGAATGCATCAGCGATGGGGGAAACGTAGGCGAAAGCCGGCTTGAAAAAACAGCAAAAAGCGCACGAACAATGCGCGAAGAAGCAGCAAAGGTCGGAAGGCCAAAGGTGAATTAAAACGGGAAGTAAAAGGGATGTATCCTCCTATCCTATCCTGCCAGGAGGAATAATAGCTAACGTCGCATCTGCGTCGAGAATTTGTCATTTTAATAACTTTACGCCCAGCCATACTACAATTATCCGGCGGCGGAGCTGATATCTGAAAAAATTCAAACGTAATTACTATTTTATTCGCACGCGCTGCACGCCCTGGTAATTACGACAAGTGCACTCCAGGGTAGTTAATAAACTAAAGCGGATGAACAGGATGAAATTGAAAAACTCCCTGGCGAAATATAAAATGCTTTGCTATTAGCAACGAGCGCGTTCCGCAAACGTGACGTAAAGATTATAAGTAATCAATTGTTTGTCCATATTGTCGATGAACAAACGGGCCAAAGATAAAGAAATAATACGAGTAGCGGCAGGGGGGTTGCTAAACTTTATGGAGGAAGTCTGTGTATGATGCGCAAGTTGGCAACTTGGGCAAAAAGAAAGTCTTCTTCGTATGAGGAAGAGGAAGCGGAAAGTTGGAAGGATAACTTGGCGTATACAAAGGCTCATCGTTCAGCGCCGTTTTAGTTTTCGCACGTCATCATCGGCCATTGCATTGGCGCCGTTGTTTGTTCGTGGAGTACGAGTTGGTCAGGATGGGAAGAGAGCGCGCGCACACCGCGTATGCTGAGTACGTACGAAGAAGTCGCCCAAGTTATAATTACGTTTATCGTACGTGATGCGATCTTGCGTCTGACATTATATACGCCGCCATCTTTGAACGTCTTCCTCCTTCGTTCTTCTGCTCCTGGAGAAGAGAGCGAGGAAGTTTTACGAGCAAGAAGCAGCATGTATAAATAGAAGATGCTATATGCGAGAGCAATAATTCCGAAATTAACTTATGAATAATTAAGCCGTGTGTGCATTTGACATTCGCGAGGAGGCGGAAAACTTTTCGTATTATTCTTCGCCGTGCTGCCACTTGTTACCTAGCCTACAAGTCAGGCTCGGGCTGGCAGGGACACCCTAATTCGTTTTTGATGCGCAACTTTTAAGTGTTTAATGTTCAACAAACAAAAACAACACTCAACATCCTTGCCGTTGTTGTTGTTGTTGCTTTTTTCCAACACAATTAGTTTAATACGCTTGCAATTCATATTTACGATACGAAAAACGGCCGAAAACTTTTTCTAATGAACACAATTTGTATATGCAGCGCGCGCATCAGGCGTAGGTACAGGAAAAGTCCGGAGATGGGAAATTTTCGAAATTTGCATTATTCCTGAATGCAAATTACGATGCGCCTGTCGGGAATACCCATGCGAATAGTGGGATTATAAGCGCACTGCACTCGCGTAATAATAGCGCTGCCACAGCCACTGCAGCCGCCGCCAACACTTTTCTGGATGCATGCAGCTCACGCGTGCGCTAAGCGCGCTCCTGGTCAACGCGCCGCCACTTTATGCGGGAGCCTCCTTGTAAATTGTGTGTAAACATGACGCGCATCCTTCGGACATTGTAAAGAGGAAACAATAAACTCGGATGGACAACAAACAGGCGTACTGTACGGTACGTACACGGTGCGTGAAGAGTCGTTATCGCTATTATTCCAACTTGAAGTGCATGCACACCACCGCAATTTCGGCAGGCTTTGATTGAAACGTGACGCACGAACGATACGAACACAAAGCAGCCGTGAAGATCTAATGGACTATTCCTGTTTGCTTTCGGATGTCCAAATATATATTGGCATTAAATCTCCTGGGCGGCAGCAGCAGCGTGCTTTTTCCTGATTTTCGTATTTGTATTGTCAAAGGAGGCAGCGTAAGTGAACTGCGGAAATAGAACGCATTATGATACGCACAAAAAGAAGATGAAGACTTGCGTGCATAAAAGGGAAAAAAGCAGCGCTACATTGTTGAATTGATATGAAATGTATTTAATTTTCATTCGGCGTGCGCGACGCGCGCGTAAGCTAAGCCCGGACCAACATTGCCGTGTTATTCCATGCAGAAGCAATTTAGCTTCATGTTTTAAACATACACGACGCGCACGCAGAGCCACAAAAGAATAAACCTGCATATATTTACCCTCTCGTTGAATTTCAGTATGTTCGGCACTCGCGTGCTGATGCTGATGCTGCAGCGAGCGCGCGTTTAATACGCAAAACCTTTGTGCGCGCATTTTATCTGCGGGCTGTTCACTTGAATAAGGAATGTGCTATCAGTTGTTGCACATCAGCTACACAAAAAAGCGAATGTATGGCAATATGGATAAATTAATTAATTAATTAGTTTGTTGCATTTGCATACGCGCTTAAGGAGCGGCAGGAAGTGCTTGCGAACTTTAAGTGCATCGGCTGCTTCCTTGTATTCATTAATTAATTGTCATCAGCGCACCGTGCGCATCTTCGGCTGCATTCGGAAAATACTGAGCGCAAGTCTATAAAGTCAGTCAGGCAGGCAGAGGCTGGGAGGCCACCAATCTCTTTGTCATCGTAAATTAGTTCCGAAGGCATTAATTTTAACGGCGGCAAACATGCCGCACACGGCAAACAGCACTGTGTGTGCATCAGTTGCAACGCACTCATTCTGCCGCCGTCGACATCGTCGTCGACGTCGCCGCCCTGCTTTCCAATTCCGCACGCTCGCGCTCTTATCTGTTGCCTTCACGAGGCGCCGCCAACGCCTCGCAGCGCGCACAAAGAACAAAAAGGCGGCGATCATGTCTCTCGCTTTTTGCCTCGCTTCCGCGCCGGCCTTTAATATCTTAACGCCATACGTTATCAACGTGAAACGTTGCATTATTTGTCTCGCACGTTTATGCACTGCTTGCCCGCGCGCAATTCCGAATCAAATCGTCCACGATTTATCATCCTTACGTGTGTGACGCGATTTCATATCGGGCGTAATTAACAACAAAGAAACCGCAATTTTTCATCATTAATGCTCATCATTTCACTCACATTTCACTCCGGATTTGTTGGCGTATTATGTGAAAAAGCGACGACGCGTCGACTTGAATTCGCAGCTAGTTAAATGTCAATTTCGATAAAATACAGCCAGTCAGGAGTTATGCCAAACATTTGCGTACAGAGTTTGTGGTCGTCCTTCGTACGCCCCAGCCGCAGCGGAATAGTTGGTGAAACAGCAATTCTCATTAACTTTACGATTTATTAATTGTCTGCGGGCGCGCTTTCTTGTACGTACGGGCGCGCCGCCGCCGCCCCCAGTGGCAAGAATAACGACGTTACATTGTCTACATTGTCTTGGCTTTACTGCGTGTACTGCGCGAAGAAACAAGTGGCACAATTCGTCTTGAAACAGCTCAGGAGGAGTTCAGCCCACATGCTTAGTTCTATTCAAAAATGTGCCGCCGAGAGTTAAATCGCGCAGATTTAATCTCAAATATGTCACGCGCAAAATTATGACGCGCCTATTTAATTAAAATATTTCCAATACACAAAGCCAAAGCGATGTGCGGCGGCGTTCGCAGTGAATATAAATTCCAGCTGAACTTTATTTAACGCAACTTGACATGCACAATATGCTAGCAATATTATGTCTGGCAAAAGAGGGGGAAACAATACGAAAACTTTGTGTTCCATGTGAACTTTCTTCGAAGTGAATGATTGAAATATCCGCGCACAGTGAAGTGAAGTGGAGCGAACGCGAATGACGAAGCTCATGCATGCGTTGTACGCGCGAGAAAGCAACAATCGAAGCAAGATTTGTGTGTTTAGGCTTCGATTTCAGGGCGCGCACGGCATTTAGCGCGTGTTTGCCGAATGGAATTAGTTGAATGAGCATCACAAGGAAATGGATTTAAAATAAATGTACGTACGTATTCAGGCGCCTGTCTGCTCTTGTTTCGCTCCAAATCCCGCACGAAATCCGCTATCAAAATAGAATAAATGGAATTATTTATTCAAGGAGCGTCGTCTCGTAAGGGTTGCGAATTAGGCATTGATTTCATATTAACAACTTTCGACAACTTTCGTGTTTTGTCTGCTGAAGAATTAGCTATCTATCTATCGCTCGCTCGCGTAATGGACGTAGACCACGAAATTGTTTACGGAGCAAATGATTTGAGGTTGCGGCAACAAATGCGTTGGGTAAACAATTTGATTATAATGGACAATAATTGATTCTTTGCATGTTTGCGGCTGGGAAAGCAAAATGAATGAGATGTTTGCTTAAAAATCAAATCACGATTGCGCGACTAGAACGCTGCTACTGCAGCGCGCATTGCCACTCAATTTTCGCGCAGTCGAAACGACGCCGACGCCGAAATTTGCAATTTCGTGCAACTTGAAATTCAAGGCGTTCATTGTTTGCGTGCTTTAAAGCTGGGCATCTTGTGGAAACGTCTAAATTAGCATCTCAAGATTCCGCTCATTCAGCGCGCGCGCGCGCCACATTTTACATTTTATTGAGCGTTTGCGCCAATTTATTATTGGATTTTTGTACTCGGCTCTGATTATCTTTGATTACGCGAAGAGAGCTGATAGAGCGGGTGGATGAGACGAGGCGCACTTGAATGTGACCGGAATGCCGTGATCTGATTATATTCAAAAAGAAGTGTTTTCTTCCATTTTCCTTGGCGTTTTCGGGCTTACTTCTTTCGCTTCCCCAACTCAGCGCAGCCTCATTGCTAGTTTTTCTTATTCCGAACATGATTTACGAGCACAATCAGCACGGTGGCGGCGCAGTACGGATAGAGGAAAGCCAGGCCAGGCAGCGAACTTCACAGCAGCACTTGATTAGTTTTCCCATCGAGTTGCACCCTCCGGTGCTTTACATATCGCGAACGAGCGAGCGAAGGCAATCACGCCTGAATGTATACACTGCACAATTATTTTTCGATTTAAATTTTAATATAAATTCATCTGTATTCTACATTCGTTCGGCTGCGAATGTATGCTTGATTGAAAGATGGAAAACAGTAGAAATGCGCGTAAATATTGATTCATTTTGCAAAATATTATGCCATTTTTTGCCCGCAGTAAATTGCTTTCGCGAAAAACATATTTTACATATTGCAATTGCATTGTAATATCTCCACCGACTGCTTGCTATACGCATTATTTCGTTCTCGCCCATTTTTGCACGCTCGAAACAATCGCGCATTGCAGGCACTCATGTATTTCGAAATTGTTTCAAATAGACAGCGCGTACAATGCGGAAAAAGTCATTGACTAATTCGTCGTACTGAAGTGGCACAAACAACACACACTTCCTGTCTTTCGCATTGGGCCTTCGTGCGTTCGCGCGCGTTTGCAGACCGAATGCAACAAATGTTTTCGACGATATTTTCAGCACGTCGACCGACGCTGACACGCACTTTGGCGATGATCATTTTCGGACTTCCATTGGGTGTTTGGCGTGTGCCAGAGTTCAATACGCCGTCGACGCGTTATTCGAACACTTTGTTTATGGAATCGCCAACGAATGCCTGCGTGTGCAAACGTGTGTGCGAAACTTTCCTATGCGAAACGCTCTCGGCATAATAAATAACCGGCAAAAGCGCGCCTCGCATTTTGAATGCAGGCAAGGGAGCGCGAAAAAAAATGGTAGGAAAAACTAGGAAATCCACGAAACCTGCATGATGGCAGTAACGCAGAATATGGTAATATTTATGCATCGGTTCACATACGCACAACATTGTGGCTGCCTATAAAACATTGCAGATTTACCCTTTATCATAGGTACACCACACTTTATATACCTCATAAAAACGTCAAAAACGTACACGATTGCAACTTCTTACCTGTCACGCGAGCAAGAAAATTAATTTAAAGTCGTTTTTTTTTAGGTTTTCTGAGGACGAAGCCGAGCAGTGATCGGACGTCGTTGGACGACTCTGGAGGTAATTTGGGAATCAAGGACATCGCCGCCGGCCTCAGGTGGATCAAGACCAATATTGCTGCCTTCGGCGGCGATCCCACTCGAGTCACGCTCGTCGGCCACGACACGGGAGCGGCGTTGGCGAACCTCCTCTTCGTGTCTCCATCGGCGAAAGGTATATTGATAGGGTCAATAATACTTTCAACGAGTTCGCTCTTCACCTTTTCACCTTCGCTGCAAACATATAAATTATGATATCACAATTACGACAAGAGCTCTCCGCACGATCATCACTCGAGAAACAATTATGTACAGGCAGGCAGGCCGGCAGACGGACCGACATTTTTAGAGAGTTGTATAATTGAAGTTTGTGACTTGATGGATTTTTCTCTATGGCCTCTCGAAGCGTGGGGCAAATATTAACGTGAAGTCGGAGAGACAGATATGACTGGAGGCAATAACGTTTTACTCGCGTTCGTCCCGCATTATCATTTCGCGTGGCGCTCTTCGCGTTTTATTAGTTTTTCATTTTGATACTGCGTATTCCCGCGCTATATATTTATTTCATTCGGCTCCTTTTATGGCTCATATATCGTAAATAATAATAAATCCAATCCCGTAAGTCGATAATCATGTTATCAATAAAAACATATTCGCGGTGCGCTCTCGATTTTATTGCCAACTTCCGCGACTTCGGTTATCGGTAAAACTCATGCGCCAAGCGCTTCGCATTTTCGCTGCTTGGGGCTTTACAAAAATTAGATGCTTTTTCCGGAAGAAAATAACTAAAAGTTGTGACACACGTGCGCATAAATCACGTGCGTATTTACGGTTGCGGCAAGGCAACTTTTTTCAATAAATAAAACTTCGCCACGTTTTCGACGCGACGCGCGCGACAAACGAAACTTATCAAATTAGTTAAAGGGTCTGCTGCGCGATGCGCGTTGAAATCATTTGCATCTCGTTAAAGTTGTGAACGATTCGCATTGTCTCGTCGCATACTTGCGTCTCAGCTGCTGCTCGGGCCGCCGCCGCCGAGAGAACTCTGGCGGTGATATTACACGTTTTCGCCAACCGCAGCCGGACACTCGTCCGAGCCAATTACATTCCAACGGTGGCGGGCGTTTGCGCGTTTCGAATTTCTCCGTTTCGGTGTGTGATATTCCATTAATGCGCAGCTTGTTCCCGATTACGCAAATTTAATAATAATCAGCCAGACATGCCCTCCGTCAGTTCGCATAGGAAAAAAAAACCCTCCATGTTCAATCACTTTGTCGTCCACTTCGTAGTCGAACATGCTTGAGTTAAATTAATTTGAATTTTTTAGGTCTTTTTCGCCGCGTTGTGCTTCTCAGCGGCACCGCTCTAAGTCCCTGGGCGACGATGCACAATCCAGATGCACTTCGGCAAACTGTCGGCGAGCAGACCGGGTGCTTAGCGCCACTTGCGTCGCCGCCACCGCCGCCGCCAACAACTACCGGCGTCGTCGATGCTGCTGCTGACCCACTGCAGGAGCCGCAACAGCTGCCGCTGCAGTATAAGCAACAGGACAAACCCTTGGACAATGATAAGGACATTGCACCCTGTTTACGATCAAGGTATAGAAAATCCTCCCTGCGCGCACGGCGAAATCATGAAACGTCCGTGGGGAAATGGAAATATTGCAAATATTGCGGATTCCGTCATTTCACATCTGAATTGTTGTTAAATTACATCAATTTGCCCAATAATACTGCCGCAATATGAGTGCGCATTTCTCGTATTCTCTCGTCGAATGCATGACATTCTTTAGAAATTCCACGCTTTTTTCTTTGCTGCTGCCGCCGCCGCCGCCGAGAAAGAAGAAGGATACACTCAATACGATTTTATGCAGTTTGTGCGCGCTCGTCGTGAACATTTGTTACATCTCAACTTGGAGTGCCGCACTCGTATCGTGCGCACGCCATTATAGCAAAGTGCATGAACGAGATTAAATTCTCTTGCGCGCGCTCTCCTCGTTGTGCTTTCCTTCCCTACGATAATCTTTGCTTCTTTCGTGGCGCGCGCCCGCCCGCGCTCTGCCTCATCCACATTTCGCGCGAATACGTCGTTTTGCGCTGGATTCGCACGCTTCCAGATAGTATGTTTTCGGTTCATAATATTCGCCGTACAACAATACTGGGCGCTGGCGTGCGAGGGCAAGTTTGGTGTTGCACGACAATGTGTTGGAGCTTTCCAAACTTGCCGCCGCCGCCGCCGATGCCGCTGTTGCCACAGCCGCCTCCTCCAGTCGCAGGCTGGAGTGTGATGTTTGAATGGTTAGTTTAATAGACATAAAAGAAGCGCCCACCAGCAACGAAGTACATTATAATAACGTCGGAGTTATAATAGGACTGTTTTGTTGCTAGCGACTTTATAATCATAAATAGAATCCACTCTCATAATCGTATTTTTCATACGTTTCTTGAAATTGCCTCGAAACTTTGCCCGCCCTTTACCGGTAATAATCAGTTAGGAATTATCATTTCAATCTGCTTTTGCGATTTGGAATTTTTAAGTGATTCCTTTTTAACGTAACGTGTTGCATTCACGCAATTTTCGCATTCATTATGCAAGTTACGCGCGGCGCATAGCTAGTTAGTTATCTGATTGGGGATGCAAACTCGGGTGTAATTCGTTTAAGTTGAATTGAAAAAAGAAACGTACAGGTAGATTTAGTACAATTGTAAATTATCAAAGTACATTACACACTTCAGCTCGAAGAGGAACATGTCGCTCATTGTACATAGTTCGAGCATCCAGCATGTTTGCATTTGCATTGCTGACGTTCTAATTAACAAGCTTAGCGCGCTGCCCACTCGACCCGACCGTAATCGATTAATGCCAAAGTCCAACCAGGTGTACACCTATACACTAATTAACCAACTAATGCATTCATTACATCCCCTCGATAGATTTAAGTTGGACTTAATTGAGCGTTCATAAGAAAATTGCTGATTCGCTTCGAAACTTGCTTTTTTGTTTGTTTGTTAATGGCAAATTTCTGTTTTAGGCCACTGCAAGCACTTTTGGATGTGCAGCTGGAGACGGTTCGATTCATGCCGCGGATTGCACCCTCGCTGCCCGTGGATCCAGAAACGCCCGAGCCCGCTTACGCAATGGAACATGCCAGCGAAAACTTTATAACGTGCGAACTTCTTCTGGGCACGGCCACCACAGAGAGCTATAACGATTTCAACGCAAACGATATCCAATACGGATTCGAGGAAGATCAACGCAATCGCATATTGCGTACGTACATCCGCAATGCGTACGTGTACCACTTGAACGAGATATTTTCGGCGGTGCGTAACGAGTACACGGATTGGGATAAACCCATCCAGCATCCAATAAATATTCGCGACTCGACGATGGAGGCGCTGAGCGATGGGCATACTGTGTCACCACTTATCAAAGTTGGCTACCTCCATGCGAGGAGAGGTGCCAAAACGTACTTTTTCCATTTCGGATACCAAACGAAGGATAGTGACTATCCTCAGGTAATTAATTCGGCACTTAGAGCCGTGGTATTTTTAAGTTGGCTAATGGAAAAAGTCTTAGTCTCAGCCAGTAAAAGAAATGGTAATGGGTAATGCGCACCGAAAAGAAGACTTGAGTGACAACCTTAATTCCAAATCAAATACGCGAGTATTTAACTTGTCTCATTTTCGCTCCCTTCTTTGCCAAGAAGGGACAGCAAGCAGCTAGGCTGTTAAAGGATCGCAGTCGCGTTCAATTCAAATTGATTGATGCAAATCTCCCAGATTATATTTTAAGTTTGCCCCGCGAATCGGCGCACTGACTGCTTGCTGCTGCTGCTTGCTTAAACATCAATATTCGTTCGCGCGACAGCCGCGCACTAGTGATGAACGTTTAATCAAAGTCATCGCCCCGAAACAATACGCGCGCTTTTGCTGATGATTAAAACGTAATAATAATAATGATAATATTAATAATGGATTTCCTATTTTCATGGTGGTGCATTCATACTACGCACAGCGGCTGGGAAGTGTGCGCGGCGAAGACCTCACGTACATCCTGGGCTCGCCGCTCGTCGGCGGCATGCCCAATTTTCCGGCGAACTTCAGCCGGCAGGACATGGGCGTGGCGGAAGCCGTCCTCAACTTTTTCACCAACTTTGCCAAGAGCGGCGACCCGAACGGCCCCGGCATACAGAAGAGTGACATTCCGGACTACGGCACCGCCAGGGAGAAGACACGATACAAGGGTATCACATGGGATCCGTACGAAGTGAGCACCCAATTCTATTTGAGCATCGGTAAGTACATCACCACCAAAAAAGGCCCACAGCTTCTTTAGTTTAGTTTATGTTTTATTTTTCGGGGCGCGTGAAACAACAAAAAACAATTACCACCTGTCTGACGTTGGTGTGTTTTGCGTTCTGCGTTAAAAGCGCGCAAAAGTTTACATTGTTTGCGTACTGTTTGCTGTCAGTTAATGAAAACAAAACAACCCGCATAAAATAATACCGTGTTTGTGTGCCAGGCGTAAATGAAATTAAAAATGATTTTAACGTGCCGCGCAAATATTTGCGTTATTTAATGAACAATACATTACGTTTAAGTGGAACATTGCGCTAAGGCGAGCTGACGCGCGCAATAGCGCAAGAAGAGAATAGTGTCACGCGGCTTGATTGATTTATTTCGATACGCGATGATTGCGAGACGGCCCCGGGAACGAAAAAGACATCAGCGTGAGCGAACGGACGCTGCGAAATTAATTGATTTGTTACACGATCCTGCGCTCGCTAAGCGGATACACGTCGGAATCGCCGCCTCCCGCATTAATACGCGCCAGAGGAAATAGTTTAGCACGCGGTATGTATCATTACGTTAGCGACCTGCCACCGCCTCCTGTTTCGCTTAAATTAAAGCGACAACACGCCAAACACTTTTAATAACCGGCCAGAGATTGATTAATTATTTACCCTTCAATATGATCTCGTAGCTTCAATTCGTCTTGTTTTTTTTTTGTTTCATTTTTTTTTTGTAGAATATCAAAATATCCGTTCGGACAAGTGAAACTAATTTCAACGCTACGCTGACTGCTGTGGTGTGTTTTTATTCATAGTTAAAAACGGAATTCATTAAAAATAAAGTGCGCTCGTTCGTATTTGATAGAATGCGCGTGGGTGTTTTACGTTCATTTTACATGATACATCATTCGACAATTTAACTGAGCAAACAGGAATTTTGGTAGGTTGTTCAATATTTCATTTGCATTTAAATATTTAGCAACGTAAAATAGATTGAGTGCGTTTCAAGCGCACGCCACCTAGCAAAGGTTGTGAAATATTTTAGTGCGTGTTCCAAGGGACGTTAAGAATTATTAAAATTTTGATGCAAATGACGCCGTACGTAATGCGTCGTGCAAAATGAAACGGTATGAAGACTATGCATATTCCGTTTTGGCGTTAATACACGCTTCGCGCGCGAACGTGAAATGTGTGCATTGCGAACGCAAAAAAATGGGATTTCCATTTGATGGAAACTCATCCCTTCGGTTGGCGCTGCGAGTATCTTGTTCGCGTTTCGTTCTGTTCTTTACGCTTTTTCGTCTGCTTTCATCTCTTTATACGCGGCGCACACGATACAATTTCTATTTACCATTGCGAATTCGTTCGAACGTTTCGCGTCGTAAATGTACTCCCGCCTGCATGCATGCAACACTCGTACGTTCGTTCATTCGTTCGTTCGTTTACCGTTTACCAAGCAAAGAGCGCCAGTAAAAAATCAAATTGATTTCATCCACTCTTGTTGTTTACTGCGCGCCGGCCGTGTTGGCGTTACCGCGTTTAAACTGTGTGTTTTAAGGACTAGTGCTCGATTTAAGTTACGTGCAGACACTTTGGCGAAATTTTATTCATGTCCTCGTCCTTACCTTAGTACTTTACGCACTGCATCAGCGAGCCGCGTTTACGACTCGTCCATTATCACCGCGCAGATTTCACGTACGTACATCGAAAATTGAATTAGGCCGTGATAAGAAAAGACAGAGTAAACAATTCGGAAACTAAGAAATATGCCACTAAGGAGTACGCAGAGGCGAAGGAGCCGAAAGAAAATAGAACGCAACGTGCGAATGATGAAGAAATATTACTAATGCCAGATGGGAAAGCGAAAGTGCGTGCGGCGAAGAATTATGAAGACATAGAGCAAATTTATGGTGCAATTTTCATAGAGTCCTTTAGTCTTCCTCTCATCAAACGGCGCGCCTGCTGCAATTCCCATTTTTATTGAGCGTATTACGCCGCTCCGCCCAATTGCAATATTCTTTTATAATCTATTTCCGTGCGCGTTCGTCGTCCCGATACTGCACAAAAGTATTTAAGGTAATGGTCGGCCGAAACGAGCCACGCACTTAATTCTATACACTTAAGTGCATTTAATTGCGCGACATCGTAAAATGTTGAAAGTTTTTGCACCGTTGCGTTTTTCGTCCGATGCACTTCTTTGTTTTCATTATCCTGGCGCTCGTACACACATTCCGCATGCTGCTGCTGCTGCATATGCGCTCTTCATGCGAGGGCGTTGGTGTATGAAAGTAGCCGTAATTACAATGCACTTTTTGTTTTCGTACGCGGCCGAGCGAGCGTCATTTGCACTCGAGTTTTTTCCATTTCTGCGGTCCTGTGTTGCGTGCGGAGTGCTAAAGGACTGACTAATATTACGATGAACACTTCTAATTCCGGTTGCGCCATTATCAAGTGGTGCAGCGTCCACGGAAGTGCCATTTTTTCCTTCGCACATATGAATAAACAGCAATGTTGCTGCCGTTCGCATACTTTAGTGCGCATTTTCACCGAAAGAATTGCTTCATTAATGTTCGCATTTTTATTAAATTGACCATTTCCACCATAACAAACATAATTTTGCAATACACTGAAATGTACATGCATTCGCCAACAAAGTGGATGCATTGATGGGATGAACATTTTCCTGGTCGTTGAGCAAAATGCGGAGATAAAGTGGGACAGTAAAGAAGCGAACACGCGTTATCGATAAATGATAAAGGAACTGAAGATGGAACTAAGAGGCTCATGTTATTATGCATTTGAAACAAGTCAAATACGGGAGCGAGCGAACGTCAAATGCATTCGGATTCCTTTTTTTTTTTCCTCCCTCGCTTTCGGTTAGCGATAGAGCGGGCCGCGTGTTTCGCGTGCAGTAAACTGAAAAGCTAAGCAAACCTTTTTCACGTCGCTTTTTCTGGTTGGCCATCTATTCCATTGGGGCAATCGAATCGGTTTATATTTAAATTTAACTATGCGCAGACCAGATGTTGACGAAAATCGCGTTCACTTAGCGTGCTCATCGGCGAGATGGAATTTGGAATGTTAAACACGATACACCTTGTATCGATTACGGGGGTGCGCATGAGTGTGGCAGGATGCGGACGCGACGGCAAGCGGGCTAGCGCAGGGATGAAAGTGGGCTAGATTCGCACGACGTGCATGTGTATGCGCGGATATTTTCCTTTCCTCGGATGGCCACTTGACCGAACGCTCGCTCGCAAAGTTTAGCGCTATACAGCGCGCGCTTTTATGCGTTTCACGTATAAACGGATTTTTTGCCGGCTTTTATTCGCTGCCGCTCGCTCAGGTAAATCTTCGCATCTAGCCAAAGGGGAAAATACAATAAAAGACCACATCTTCCAACGCCCATCGCGGATTACGTTTTGTTTACCGATTGTATAATGGCAATCGATAAACGTTCCTGATTTTTTTGCACTGCACTGCACTGGCACTGCGCGCGTGTGTGGCAAACGTAAATAAATTAATATCCATGTGCATTGCGGAAAAAATGAGCTCATAGGGCTGGCTCTTGAATCAATAGTACTTAAAAACTCATTTGAACCGGTAATAAATTAGTGCACTTTATGAGCGTGTTTCCCATTAGTGTTTTGTAACTTTGCGACTGGAGGTACTTGCAGTCATCATCATCATCAGGAGCGCAACTATTATGTTTGAATTGCAGCGTAGACAAGAAATTATTCCGACGTGAAAGAAACAGCTCGAGTTTTTGGCGCATTAAGACTTTTAAAATATTGACTTATCTAATAAATGATGAAGGGTGCTTCTCGGTACTTGGCACGCTTGCTGCTTGATTTGTGCAAATATGAAACCCAAAACCGCCACTCTCCAACAATACACAATAGCGCCGTAAACTCGGGCGGCTAACAGAGTTAGTCCTGCTGATGGCGAAAACTATGGGGAGCACTTTAATACGATTCGAATTGTGCAAACCGTGGCCGGCACTACCTACTTGCCGCACACATTCGTGTGGAACTTAATAATATTTAACGAGCGCCTTGGGGAAGTCAAATCCCAGGCCTGCTTACATTTCCACCATGCCGCGCCATCATCCTATGTCGCGCTGATTGTATCCATCCTGTCGCGGCGGAAAATCACTTTAAGCAGTACAACACATGCGTTAGATTTAACGCAATTTTCGGCCAGAACTGACATGGAAAATATCGCATGCTTTTAGCGCGTAGACACGAATTAATATTAAACAGCAATTTGAAATAATTATGAGGCGAGCAAAGGCAAAGACGGTTCCGCCTGTGGGGAATTGGTCGGCCAGACCCGAACGCGCCGCCCAGGATGTATTCCTCCCCCGATGGGAATCTCGATAATCCAATTTTCCTGTTGGAATGCCAAGCATATTCCGAAACGCGCGCGCTCACATGCACAGTTATCATTGCACACGGTGTGCGCAATAAGTGCTGTGTCCTAGATTTCCAGCATGCATAGTGGAAAATAGGTACGAATGTCGTAAGTGGATTTTTATTCGCACGAGCGATTCGTAATTGTTTTTGGAGATTTGATGGCGTGTTGTACATTTGCACAGCAATTTTCATTATGTTGCACTAATGCATTGCCACTTCTTTGCGCATAAAGGATACGTGAAAGCGTCGTTAATTTCTTGCACAAACAAGACTTAACGCCAACTTATTTTGCCGCCCGGCACTTGTGTGCTTGCGTAATGCGCACTTTGCGTTTGGCTTTCGTCGAGCGCGCGGCGGTAGCAATGCATTGGGAAAACAAGAGGATTTTACGAGTACAACTATCTGAGCGGGCGGCGCGCTCCTTCACTTTGCACTCACACGCCGTTCCGCGGAGGCGGCTTGGCAATGCACTGGCGACCTAAGTTATGGAGTACTTATACTACAATCCCGGCGTTTGCTTTCGCGACGCGCCCGTTCCGCTGCTCCTTTTACATATTTCAACTTTACAGTGGAATACACACCAACCAACAACATCCCTACGGCGGCGGCAGCGGTGGTGGCGGCGGTGGCCTCGCGCACGCCCATGCTATGTATTACCATCGTACAAGTGCGCGCGTATTTATATCCTCAGCTAAGTCGAAACGCTTAGCGCTTTTCGCCCAACGCCTCCCGTCTCGCCAAAGCCCAAACGCAAAGTGTGTGCGCGCACCAAACACGCATAGCATAATAACGTATAACAGTTAAATCGGATTAACTTATTACGTAAACTATTTTATTGCGATAAACCATTTCACGCGCAATGCGCGCACCGTGCAGAATGCACCCGCCATGCATTCTTCTTATTGTTTCATTTTGCTTAATTGATTTTGCAGTTTTAGTTTTTGCGCGGCAATCAGCGCACCCGGTAGATTAATAAAGCAGCGCACATTTGTGCGATACTGCAACATGCCTAGAAATGTTTTGTATAATAATCAGCTTATGCGCTACCAAGGTTTAGTTTCAGAACGCGTCGTGCTGCGTAACAAGCATAAAACGTCAAGGCGAGCGCCCCGTACGCAAAAGGGTTGGTTATTGTTTTTGTTTGCGCACGTTCTAAATCCTTCAGTTCGTTCTGCTATTGGCCAAAAAGGACATTAGCATTATAGCCGAATACTAACAGCTCTGTGTTTTTTTTGTTGCAGCACTCAAGCCAAAAATGAAGAGCCATTATCGGGGACATAAAATGGCAGTATGGCTGAATCTAATTCCGCAACTGCATCAGCCTGGGGACGACGATGTCAGCATGCGTCACCACCACTTCCACGAGCGAGAACCGCATTATTACGCCGGTAATTAATTTCAAATTAGTTTCGAGCAATAGTCGATTCGCTCAATTGCATTTGCACAGGTGCGGTGCGAGCCGAGTCCTTCACACGTCTTCCGCCGCCGCTCCATCCGGCGTCAATGACCGATCCGCATGCGAATAGCGCCACCGATTGTCCCAAGTCAACAACGTCGGTGGACGAACTGCTCAATCTCGACGTGGATGAGGACGACGACGAAGAGGTGACCGAAGAAGACGGCGAATTGCTTCAGCGTCTGGCAACGAGACACTACTACAGCTATACAGCCGCCCTCGGCGTAACAGTGGGCGTCGGATGCCTATTACTCGTGCTTAACATGCTCATCTTCGCAGGCATTTACTATCAGCGTGAGCGTGACCGCCGCCGCCAGACGCTACCGCGCTCCGCATCGACTTCGGAGAATATTCAAATGTCGCAGCGATCGGGCACACCTTGCGGCTCGTTGCGCGCGTCGCCGGTGATGAATCGCAAGGAGAAGCCGCCCCCGTGCTACTCGTCCACGTTGCCGCGCTGCGCGAACGTCGGCGCTGACCATCATAAGAAGGAGCGGCCCGTGCCGCCGATGCGGACGTCCAGCAATCCAGCGCCGCCGAGCAGTTCGAGCGGATGCGGCACGATGAAGAAGCGCGTTCAGATTCAGGAAATATCCGTATAGCAATCGAGAACGGAGGGCGAAATGGCAACGAGCAGGCCAGACGTCACTCCCGAGCATGAACTCTACGATTGCGACCTGGTGTCGGTTCAATTATAGGGACGCAATCATCGCCCGCAAGCGCGTGCGCTCGTTTATATCGAATACGGATGAAAACGGCGTGCGAGCCGCACGGAAAACAAGAAATCAGGAAGGAAACGCTCAAAGAAGAATGCATTTGTATAAGGCCCTAATGCCACCGAACCAGTCAGCAGCACGAGAGTGACATTATCGGTTGGCAGATAAATGAAATGGACATTTTCGCAATTTAAAAACTAAGAGTCGCCGGCGCAACGTGAACGTTCAGTGACAGTGCGATGTTGGTAAATGAAACAAAATAAAAACGAATCGTACTAAAGCTGCGTACTAACGGCGCACATAATGCAACTGAAATATAAGAGGATATGAAAGGAAACATTGATAGCATTCAAGAACGAGCCAATCTCAAATGCGAAGCGCTAGCAATGCGATAGTTTCACTCCGAGCGATGAATGTCGTTTTAAAAATGCAAACGCTATTTATTTCAGGCTAATCATTAAAATACAGTTTGGTCCAAACTTTCTTTAAACAGGGTCGATAGAAAAGCATCTACGATATTGTATTTGATCGGGTGGAGCACATGCGAATGAATTCGATACACTACCAAGTTAGTTAGGTAATGACTTAAAATGTGGAATGTAACAAAATTAGAGGAACACTGCCCTTTTTTACTTTTCTAATACACTTTTCAGTAGGAAATTGTAGACTAGAAAGAGTCATTTCAACTTTCATTTCATGCGAGTTATTGAATACTATTCAATCAACTTCCAACTTTAATGACTCGGCCAACTAATCAATTGGTGAACAAAATCAAATTATGGGGTGAACCAACTGGTTTGTACAAACTTAAGATAATGAATGGCAACTCATCGGTGATGTGCATGTCTCCTGTGTAAATTGTACATAGTAGTTATAATTGCGGTTGAATAACTGCTAAATATGTTAATGGTAAGAACGTGGATGTTATCTAGTTGCCACTAAGTGCATGGAAATCATACTCATATTTAAATACATATTCGTCTCAAAGGATTTAAATAAACGTAAACAATTGGGTGCAGATGTAAAGCCCAAATAACTTTGCATTTATGATTACTAATGGTGCAATGGTTAAAACTTGATATCATTTGAGTGGGTACATGAATATTAAGTTTAATCTAACAAAAAATGTTTCAGTGTTGTTTGTTATTAGCTCTACTAAATCCGGTAGTTGAAGTTGTAAATAATTAAAACCACATTAATTTCGACGTTTCCAAAATAAGCATTCAACATTAATGATGCTTTGTTTGTTTTTATTTTGTTAAAAAGAGGGTTTTATATATACATACAAATTTATACATATTGTTAAATATTTTCCATATGATTTATTGTTTAACTTTGTGAAGGTTGAAACAATATACTAATGAGATATCAGCAATCCCTTCTAATCAATCCAAATCAATGCATTGTAACAGATAATAGTGCTGTGATATCTTAAGAAGCCAAAACGTAAGTATGGAGAAACAAATACTGTAAGATTCAGTTTGAACAAAATTGTTTATTTTCTACATAGGAAAACATTCATAGGTAAATTAATTTCAATCCATCATTCTCTAAATAAATTAAATTACAATAAATAATAAACTCATACAGCTATATAAAATAAACTAACTATCTTAGTTAGACAAATATCTTACAAGTTAACTAAATCAGTCTGGGTAGAATATGGCAAAATGAATACGATTAATTCGCGATTCGTGGTAACATTTTTCATTGCAACTACGGATTAGTTTAAATTATGTCATTGCGTACGTATTTAATAATTCTATGAATATAAATCGTCGTTTGATTTCATATTTATAATTAAATATTTCAAATATTTCCTTTCGTAGCTCTCACGATCAGCTTGTACAACATACATTGCTAATTCGTTTTATCCATCTTAGTGCAAAATACAATTGGTTTCAAACATCTCTTGCCATTAGCTTCGATTTCAGATAAGACCTTTGCAACTTTATACATTTAAATTGCTTTGTGATTTGCGTACATAGTTCATTTTTTATATACAAAACTATATTACTTACAGTCTGTATTCAATATAATGAGATCTTCATGACCATTGATATTACATCTAAAAAAATTCTTATTTGCGCAATAGTAATGCGAAACTCTAATCAATTATGTTAAGATTGAAAGAGTATAATTATTCATCATAGGACGTTTATCTAGCTTGCCTTGTAAATTTTTACACTATTTCAATTTGCATTTCATTCGCGAAAAATCGTAATGCCATGGTATTGCAATTCCAAATAATAATTACAATATGTAAATACACTACATAATAATACTATGTACAAGTTGATTTATTCTAAGGTAGTTGTGCTTCTTTGGGATGCTGCTATACTGAGAAGCAAAACACTTCAAAGGCAAGACTTAATTAAAATTAAACTAAAAATTTTGATTTAAATCATGACTAATATTTGTTAAATATATTAAAAGTCGTTCTGAACCCGTCGAATAAATTAAGATAAATTAATGACGCAAATTATTAATATATCACAGGAATAATCCAACATAATAATCAACTAAATAAAACTTTTAAATCACATAACTGTAAGAAATGCAACGCTCTAGAACGAAATATGTAAATATGCATATTCTAGTCAACGAAGCAATCATTCTACTAATATTCATACGCTTATCTGTGGACATTGACTATGATAGCAAAAATGGCAAATGTATTCTCTATTAATTACGTGTGTGTCTATCATCAACGATAAGCATTAACGCATTCATGGACCACCGTTTGCAAACGATCATCTAGAATTGGAAGTTTAAGAAGCTTATAACGCATTCATTTCGCATTTAAAATTGCAAATCGCTTTGGAGCTTCGTTTCGATTCCGTTTCTACATCATTACCACCATCATTTATAAACCTAATTAGTTAAATAGTTATTATCACATGGCAAACCTGACAGTCAGATACATTAGTAAATAGAGCCATCTTAATTATCATCTCTCTCCTTAATTTGAGGCAGGTAATATGTTTAACTCTTGTGTTGTAGAATTAACTTAATAACTATAGTATTATACATTTTGATGTCCATTCCAGACTTGTGTTAGCCATCCAAAGGTGGGCCAAGATAAACCATTGAAACTTCTGTGTTCCCATATACAGCTGATACAGTTGGATATAATTTTTTGTCTGGTAATCCTAAATCAAAGGATAATCGAGATCAGTTATCAATTTCAAATCTATACAATTATCTTACCTCTAAATGCAACGCCTAAAAATTCATAATTTTTTTCAAAAGATAATGTATTGTCATCACAGTCAAGGATGACCCTAATTCTTTCACCCACCTATAACATGAAGCATTATTAAATGAATAATACAGTTAATCTATTGTTACAGTACCTGGTATTTGGGAGCATTATTTAAAAGAGGATAATTGCCTTGTGCATCACCATTATGCAGTAAGTGATTATCAACAAGATTCCATCCCCAACTTTGCTCATCTGAACCAAGCAGTGCAACATATCCATGACATTGTAGTGGAGCTTCTTTTGTTGCTATTCCAATTACAGCAACTGTACCTAGTGGACCTTCCCATATCACCTCCCAGGCATGTCTACCCTGCTTGAAACCAATTTTACCTCGAGATGCATCTGTGCTCTGTGCCACTGGATTTCGATGCAGTGTGAATCCATTGGGCTTGATGTAGATATTCCTGGAGCAGTCATTTGGATTCCATGCATGATAGAACGCTCGTAATTTCGCCTTGTATGTGGGCACTGATGATAGGAGATCAGACTTTAAAGCTTCTTCTGCTAACTTGCGGACACAATGTAACCTCCAGACATCGTTGTTCTCATCGTTTAAGTACTGATACCACCGCTTACAAACCAGCGAACAGGTACGAAGATCGTGTAAATTTAAATAGGAGAAAATCACTTCAAGCACATTTATTTCATGTAATGGCCCATCCATTTTATTTGGCATTACTCAGGTGGTTGTTGTTGATTTTATTGGCAACATGACACTTCTTTCCATCCACAACTATGTATAGCACCGCAGTACACCAACCACCGTAAACAGTGCGGCATTTATACGCCAGGGGTTGTTCGTGCGCACCCCTTCGCAAAATGCCAGGAAAAAGAAACGCTATAACATGCAAGCTTTGGTCAGAAAGAACTCGCAATACCCGCCATATATTTTTGTTTTAAATTGGTAACAAGTAAAAACGTTACAAGCAGCTTTTAACGCGTCTTTTAACTTTCTTAAGCAATAAACATATCGCTCATTAATTAAATCACAAGTTAATCATTTAGCAACATGTAAATTTTCGGCTGCATTAGCTTGTAACTACATGGAAAGGGATGAAGCATATACATGAGGGTTCGTGCTTTATTCACTTGTGGAGGGAGGAATTACTTTCAAATATAGTGCTTATTGGGTAGTCTAGGTCAGGAGAGAGTATTAGGATTAAAGTTTTATATAAACTTGAGTGCTCTTTTCAAACTTCGGTGTTTGGTCTTATAATCCAACTGTTGCAACAGTATTCAATAGCCTAGTTGGTGTGGCGCTAGGATTTGGTTCTAGACTAACGGGTTCGATCCCTGAGAGGCTTCAAATTTTAAAATTCAAATTGAAAATTTAAATGAATTTGCGTATATAAGGGCAAGATCAAATTTGGCTGTAGCAACAACACTCCATAGCCTAGTGGTAAAGTCTATGGAAGTGATCTGAGTATCTCGGGTTCGATTCCCGAGAAAGGCAACATTTATTTAAATTTTTAATTTCTCAGTTTAATACTATAAGGGGAAGATCAAATTTAGGCACAGCAACAACACTCCATAGCCAAGTGGTAAAGTCTATGGAAGTGATCTGAGTATCTCGGGTTCGATCCCCGAGAGAGGCAACATTTATTTAAGTTTCAATTTTTCAGTTTAATACTATAAGAGGAAGATCAAATTTAGGCGCAACAACAACACTCCATAGCCTAGTGGTAAAGTCTATGGAAGTGATCTGAGTATCTCGGGTTCGATCCCCGAGAAAGGCAACATTTATTTAAGTTTCAATATCTCAATTTAATACTATAAGGGGAAGATCAAATTTAGGCACAGCAACAACACTCCATAGCCTAGTGGTAATGTCTATGGAAGTGATCTGAGTGTCTCGGGTTCGATCCCCGAGATTGGCAATTCAAATTTGAGTTTTCAATTCCTTGTACGCTTGGGGGCCTTCTCCGGACTTAGTTCTAAGTCTAGAGGGGCCCCCGGAGGCGTACAAGGGCCCCATTTTTAACTTTTGAAGCCCGTACGTTAAGATTGTCTTCTGACGGCCCACCCCGCCGCTTCGCTCCCCGGCAGTATACTGCCTCCCCATTCCCGATTTTCGTTACCAACAGACCGCGTATTCTGACGTCATTTAACGGGGGGAATGCCTTCCAGCGCCCCCATGACTGTTGGGGAGAAATTTAACCAAGTATAGGACTTAGAATTATTTTCTAAGTGCTTGCTTTGAATACAAGCGCTAGGGCCAACTGAATGGCCATCCTACAGAAGAGACTGGTGGATATAGTGTCTTAGCCAATATAAGTATAGCTATTCTATTTAAATTTGAGAAAAATTCATTTAGAAGTAAGTAGCTACACCGGGATTCGAACCCGGGACTTCATGCATGCTAAGCAAGCACTTGAGCACTGCACCACCAATTGCTTGCCGACTGGGAATTAAAACTTATACTTGGTTAATTTTCAGACAACTTACTCATATAAGAATTGAACATTATATTTTAAGAAAAAGCGCGTACTCCGTCGAGATTCGAACCCAGGAACTTCCACTTGCTGAGCAAGTGCGCAACCACTGCGCCACGGGTTACTTAAGGGATAGAATTTAAATCATATACATAACTACATTACAAGTGCGCATTTGTTGACTTCAGGACCAGTTGAGTGATGGAAGAGGAATTTAAACTTATGCATTGAGTGATATATTATGCTAACTACTCAGCAAAGTTTCTCGTTAGTTTTTCGAACTAAATTAAACATGCATAGGGTAGGTAAATTTAAAAGACATGTCTTTCTTCTTCCATGTATTCTTTATTGATGATAAAGTATGTGAAACAATTAACAATAATCCAAGACACTTGTATTTGCATAAAATAATCACATTGACATACAGTTCAGTAATAGACCTCAATGTACATTATTTGTTGCATTGCTAATAGGTAAACAAGATATACAAAATCTGTAGAGTTAATTTTGGTTGCAAATAGTGTTTAAAAGTTGCATTTTCTTTTTCTGTCAGGTTGTGCGCCCATAACTCCTGGTCTCGGACATCCATTTGCTTCAAACACCGTGAGTACACGCTAATATAAACCCTGTCCCTATATTAGCCATCCAATTGGTCCCCAAACATTATAGTTTATGATTCATTCCTATTCCCAATGAAATTAATGTTATGTGGTGAGTATATGAGTCCTCAGGCGATTAACAATATTGAATACCCATTTTTATTATAACTGTAACAGTTTACAATAAGTTAATTTCAAGGTAGGTATTCAAATATTTACTATCTCTCATCTCTCAAGTGCCCCAGGAGTAATATGCTAATACAATATCATACAATGCACTTCAAGCAATTTCTATTGGTAAGTATATTTAACATTATTCACAAAGAGATCACATAAACAAATTTGAGGGATGCAAGTATAAATTTAAATATCGTTATCTAAGTCAGTTACTTAAATTTGTAAGAGCAAGTTAAATAGGAAATCAAATTACATACTTCAAACTGTGCTTACATAACTTATCCAATAGAAAATATTACAAGCATGGATGTGATATTAAACATTCATTGTTCACAATCAAAACGTACCCTAAAAACCATCAAAATGTACATAAAAAAATTCAAATTTTTGTAAATATTGATAAATATAAAATATTTGCTATTTAAATAAACATTTAGTCATTTATAGTGTCCTCATGGAACAATTTATATAGTTTATCAAATTGTTTTTTGAAAAGATTGATGTTTAAAATAAAATTTATTTAAATAAATATGTTTGCTAAAGATTTAATTAGTTAGTACCATATGCATGAATAAATTCTTACCTTAATCAATTGCAATCTCAATTATTAATGAATGATTACACAAGATAAGAAATTATTAAACCTGTCCTCCAATTCATCCTTCCAAGTGTGGAAGGTTATCAGGTAGCAATCAGTAGCAATGATGTGTGATCTAGAGGTAGTCATATAAATTTGTTGTATTTTATAATATTGTAAAAAGCGGTTTCAATGAGGCCTCCACAGTATTTTTTATTAAAGACTTTTATAATGGTTTCTTCCTTATTCATGATATGTGAATATATCATTTATTATTGCGTGCAAAGCGGTGTAAGTACCATTTAACCTCAACCCTTTGTTATTGTTTATATTACTTAACACTTACTTTCATCACAGTGCAATTATGCGCCTCTCAAAGCGGATAACCAGGATATGTCCATAGATCTTGATGAAAATGATAAACCACTGAAAGTTATGGTGCTGGCTGACACCCATTTGTTGGGTTCAAGACGTGGTCATTGGTTTGATAAGTTACGAAGAGAATGGCAAATGTATCGTGCATTTCAAACAGCAATGGTTCTCCATAAACCAGATATGGTTTTTATCTTAGGTGATATTACTGATGAAGGCCTGTATTGTAGCAAGGCTGAATTTGACTACTATGTTAAGCGATTTCATAGTTTGTTCTATGTGCCAAAAACAACAAAGTTGCATGTACTTGTTGGTAATCATGACATTGGTTTTCATTATGGGTAAGTAACAACTAAAATTATCCTTTAATCTTATACTAAAATAAATTTATTACTTCTAGGATAAGTCCTTACTTAAATGAGAGATTTATCAATGGATTCAATTCACCTGCAGTTCAAATGATTTCTGAAAGAGGCAATCACTTTGTATTATTAAACAGCATGGCATTAGAAGGCGATGGCTGTTTTCTTTGCCGCCCTGCAGAACAACAAATCAATAAAATAGAGTGTAAGTTTAATTATTTGTTTGTAAAAGCATTTAACAAGTTAGTAATGTGAAAATTGCTTTTAGCTATATTAAAATGCTCCAAAGGTATTGATTTCAAGAAGTGTGAGGATGTACCAATTTTACCAAAGTACAGTCGGCCTATTCTGCTACAGGTATGTAACAACGATTGTTTATCCTTATTTATTGTAAAGTAATTTGTTATAGCATTTTCCACTATATCGTCAGTCTGATATGGATTGCAATGAACCAGATTCAGCACATATGCCTGTAAAACAGGAACGTTTTCGCGAGAGATGGGAATGCTTGAGTCAGGAAAGTACATATCAACTATTGAACCAACTTCATCCGAGATTAGCGTTATCAGGTCATACTCATCACGGTTGTGTGCTGCCTTTAGCAAATAATGAAGGAATTGAGATTACCATTCCTAGTTTCAGTTGGAGGAATAAGATTAATCCAACATACTCATTGGTATGTAATTTATTTATATAATGCATCAGCCGGACATATTGTTTTTTCTTTTTCAGTTTAAATTCACGCCAAACAATTACTCCTGGAGCAGATGTCACATGCCTGAAGAGTCAATGGTGATTAAAATATACATGATTGGCGCATTCCTCGTTCTCGTTTGGTGCATTTATAATGCATTTGCACGATCAAAACGTTGGAAGTATAAATTACACTGACGCTGGTAAAAAGCATACAACATATTTCTGCATTTTGCAAATATGTATCTACAAAAATGGGAACACTATAGACTGATATATTTTACTGCTATATTATGCGTCGTATGATTTCGCCATATAATCGTACTTATTAATAATTCAAATATTTTTAGCAAACAGTAAACACATATAGTCACAAATATGTATTATTCTTATTAATGCTACTTCAATCGAAGAATTAATCCAAACAATCATATAAAATGTCTTACGTGTAATGGATGTGATCATAATATGTAATCAATATATAATATAATATATATTTATCTGTGTCAATGCGATGTAATGTAATATTCTTCGACATTATAAGCTACGTTAAATTGTAAAAAATACCATTTGTTGCTGCTTTTTCTTTGAACACATTTCTTTAGGATAAGTTTATTTCTTTAGAAACAAACATTCATTAGCGGGCAAATTACCAATATGATAAGGAGATAGAATAGTGATGGTTGATTGTCCATGTCCGGCGCTCAAAAATGCTAAAGTTGCATCGTAACCAGCATGTTCTAAGAGAAGTTCGCGACCTCCAGGATGCTGAATTACATATTGTTATAACATTTAGACATTTCTGCGAGAAGCTAAATAAACATACCTCATCTAAGAAATTTGTGATATCGTATATCCTATCGTAAATGACTATCCAACAATCATTGGCTTGATTATGTTCTGATACTGTTTGCAGGGTAATCTCAGTTTTAATTACCCTGTCTTTCTTTTGTTCGTGTTGCTCATGTGCTAGTTTAGGTTTTTGTGCGAATATATTAAAATTAACCATGTTGTTCTCACTAGCAACAGCACGCGACTAACGAAGCTTTAACAGTGTCAGTATGCTTATTTGAATCCTATTACCGTAATAAATTTTTAGCCAATTAGTGGCGCGTTGTCGCATAATGCGTAAATAAAACTAACGGTGTAAAACCTTATCTTGCTAATATTAAAATAATTTCATTCTTACTATCCATAGGTGATTCTAGAATATAGTTTCAATTGAGTATTATTTTGTGCGCGTTTATACTTTGCTTTCATTTTCATTCATAGTCACAATGCTTAGAAAAGTATCGTATAATGGATTAATTCTAATCAACAGTTTCACTAACTAAGCAATAATATTTAAGTTATTATTAAAGTTTTACAATTCATCGGATCACTTAGAATTTTTAAAATTATTTGTTAAATTAATATGAAAATTATTCCGCATTAATTAGGTTGCGCATTTTCTAATTACGAAATATTTCAACAAAAAACAAAGTTGTTGTTTTAATTGCAAATTCATGTATAAATTTATTACATACTTTAAATTTTTGTATTTTAGTAAAGCTTTCCGGTTAGCAACTTATTAAACAGGTTTCTACATATAAATAATGCAGGTTGCGCAAAGAGAATAAAATGACCGCAAGTTTAAATGCATACTTTTATCAAACAAAGATTATTAAGTATTTTTTTATCATGTTTTCAAGAAAAATATTTTTGAAGAATATTTAAGTGCGAAAATGGATTGAATCTACATTAATTATTATTTTAGGCCGTCTATTTATTAGTGGAAATGCTCGATTTCTGTGTTGCTTAACGTCTTCTCTTTCTATATACATATACCTATCTTTCACAACACTCGTCTGTTTACGTTCGGCCTTTTTGGTATCATGTGTTCGAATTAGCAATTCTGAGTGATAAATAATGCTGGCGAATGTTAAATTAAGAAATTACTACGATGGCTGCGTCTGGACTTGGTTCGCAAACGTCTTCAGCTGGTGAAGAACAACCCAAAGTGGAGCATACTGGTCAAACCAATTTACAGAAGATCCAACAGAGAAAACAAGACATATTAAATCTGCCACTTATTAAAAAGCTTTTAAAGCTTTCAATTTACTCCAAATGCCAGGTAACACCCTATTGCAAAATAATACCACCCGAGAAGTAGCTTCATCAATTTGTTTTCAGACTGAACAATGTATTTGTGCTGGATGGAAGAAGAAAGATACCACAATTGTTACTCCATCATTTACAGATAATTGCAAATGTGATCATACACTTGGTAAATTTATCATTGACCTATTACGTAACATTTCTTATAATGTTTACTTTATAGAGATGCACATTATGCACCTTCGACTAAAGACTGAAGATGAACTGAACCATCTATTAAGAATGGTTGTTGATGTTGAAAATATGTATACAACAATGAATAGAGAAAAGAATACTGATACACTCAAAGTCTATAATTATTTGTTTAAGGTATGTAGAACTAAATAAAGTTAATATCTAACTTTAATTATGAATGTTTGTAGTTGCTGTGCAAATGTATTCTTACATTTGATACACCAGTTGTTGATGGGCCCCTTGGCCAACCACCATTTGAAAAACCATCTATTTCAAAAGCAGTAACAAATTTGGTTCTCTATAAATTTGGACACTTGAGTCATCAAGAGTGGACAACAATGTATGACTTGGCCAAGTTCTTTTTACATTGTTTAAACACTTGGGATTTTCCTGCACCCAATAATCAACGCCAAAATTTTACTCAAGAAGAAGCAAGTGCTTATAAAATAGCATATACAAGGTAGTAAATTTACGGAATCTCTATGATTTGCTTATAACATATTTTAGATGGTTTGTGTTTTGTCATGTGCCGGCTTTCTGTGATTCTTTAAAGCACTATGACACAACTATTGTATTTGGACGAACATTATTACGAGCAGTCTTCAAGTATGTTCGAAAACAAATTATGGATCAGTTTCACATGAAAAGAGATCGCATGCCACAGGAACGTCGAGTTATTATCCTAACTCATTTTCCAGCATTTCTAAAGACGTTGGAGAATGAAATATATACTGAATCTTCTCCTATATGGGACATGGACTTTAAACCACCACCATCTCCATATATTCATAAGTTATTAGACCCATTTAAACGAAGTATATATATATGAATTTTAAGTTATCTCAATTAACTAATTATCTTTGTATTGTAGAATCCAAATTATTGGCTATAATGAAAAGTCCGGAACAGTCGGATGGCGGTAATATCGACTTAAATTCGCCATATAGAGTAAATAAACGACGCAAATTAATTGACGATTCAAATGATATCAGCTCAGAAACTCTAGAAGAAATCATATCAGCTATTGATAATCCCAATGATACTACAGGACCTGATGTATTTAATATATGAGTTAATTGAAAGGCTTTTGTAATAATGTAATGTTTTAGACGGTATTTGCCGAAGAGTCACCAGCACGCGATGAGACTGCAAAATTGGAAGAAAAGACTAAAGTAATCGAGTTTCATATTGTCGGTAATAGTTTAACTGAACCGGTATCAAAGCAAACAATGCTTTGGCTTGTTGGACTGCAAAACGTGGTGTCGCATCAATTGCCCATGATGCCAAAGGAGTACATTTCTCAATTCATCTTTGATCCGTAGGTGTTCAACCATTAAATCATCGGAAGTCTTCTATAACTGTCAATTTTACAGAAAACATCGCACATTAGCACTTATAAAACGGATGCAACCAATTGGAGGCATATGTTTCCGAACGTTTCCTTCCCAGGGCTTCTCTGAAATTGTATTTTGCGTTGTATCTTCACCCGAACAAGTAAAGGGATATGGTACTCATTTAATGAATCATTTGAAGGACTACCACATTCGCAAGAACATTATTCATTTTCTGACTTATGCCGATCAGCATGCAATTGGTTATTTTGAAAAGCAAGGCTTTTCCAAGGATATCAAACTGCCAAAAAACAACTACCAAGGGTATATAAAAGAATACGAGAGTGCAACTCTAATGCATTGCGAATTAAATTCCAATATCATCTATACCCAAGTAACATCAGTTGTTCGAAGACAGCGCGACATTTTCAAACACCTTATTCACAATAAGCAGAAGAAAGTGACAAAGGTGTATCCAGGCTTATCCTTCTTCAAAGAAGGTGTACAAAGCATTCCAATCGAATCAATACCCGGTATTCAGGAAACTGGTTGGAAGCCTGCTGCACGTGCAACACGAGGTGGTCAACAACTGGAAGAATCCCAAGATATGGAAACCTTAACTGCAATGTTAAAAACTGTCTTAAACTGCGTCAAAGTACACGAAGATTCATGGCCATTCATATCTGCCGTTAACAAGAAAGACGTTCCAAACTATTATGATCACATCAAATATCCAATGGGTAATTCGCTAATCTAATCTAATCTAATCTAAAACCATTTCATCCAACGTTTTTCTGTTTGCAGATTTAAAAATCATGACTGATAGACTGAAGAACAAATACTATGTGAGTCGAAGACTGTTCATTGCTGACATGACTCGCATCTTTACAAATTGCAAATACTTTAACAGCCCAGAGACTGAATATTACCAATGCGCTGTCAACTTACAACAGTATTTCCAAACAAAGATGAAAGAATTAGGACTATGGGACAAATAATGAATTCACACCGCAATACTCTTAGATCTTAAGTACTTAACTTATTCAATACTCATATTTATACTCAAGTATCTGTTTTCTTTAAGTATTACATATTACATGATGTGTCGTCATTTAATTAAAGTGTCCGTGTATTTATTTTGAAGATGGGCAAACATTTTCGATTTGATTAATGCGTCGTTCTTTTGCAGGGTTTCAGTCAAACGCACCCCCTTTTTATAAGTATCTTCAAGAAAAATATGACCTCTTTTAACGTCGCGCAATTCATCAACACGATGTTTAACACGAATTGCATCAACGCGATAATGTATTACTTCATTTTGAACCATTTGCGACCGCATTGAAAGGAGTGGCCTGAAGTTCTTACGTCCAATACGCGCTATGGGATTTGGCGGGCCAAAGTAGAACTTTGGCTTGAAGAAATAGATGATGGGCTATACAATAAATCAAGATATAGAAGAATTACTTCAACTGTACGCAAATTACTAACTTTGTGCTCATAGATATTAATAATGACGTATATCACACTGAAAATGATCATACTGCCTCCTTCAAATATGAATGTTAGCACAGCTACTGTGGTTCCAGATGCATTTCTATTTGTTACCGCAAGTTCCCCAAGGAAATGAATAAGATCGCTTTGAAACAGTATCGATAGCGATATCAAACACTGAAAAGTAAATGACTAGATTAATTGTCAATACTTTTGCTTGAATAACTAATTACCGCGTTTGCGCAAGGATAACATAAACATATAAACTGCCAGAAGGGTAAAAGTCTCGCACCAGTCATGTAATGTATATCGTCACTGATCCTAGTTACGCCATAGCAGTAAAAGAATAAAATGCTCTAAAAATGTTATCATTACTTAAGGTAATTAGCTCATAGAATAAATGAAGTTAATACTTGAATTGTAACAAGAAATGGACGTTCAATTTGAATCTCCGCATATCTCATCAATGGTGTCACGTAATTAATAAAATAAGTAAACGAGTTCATAATTGATATCATTGCTCCAGATAGAGCTACAGCAATTATAATTATGACTCTGTATCGCACCAATGATTTGATACAATCGAAAACATTCAATAAGAAATTATGAACTGCCCATGCCTAAATAGAAACAAATTAAGTAAATCAAGTTCCATGAAATTAAAGGTATTAATATTACCAATTTACTGATTTCAATCAACCAGAATAAGCTATTCATGATAACCAAGATCATAATAGGAACGCCTCGATAGGACATGAATTCAATATACGTTGCAACATATAAAGCAGGCCCTAATCAAGAGTTTATGAGTTGAATAATTAGTTGAATTAACTGTGTGAAACAAGAATACCTGCTGTAATTAAAGCATTCGCATTAACACCGAACGCATTACCAAGTGCATTGGTCACTATTCCAGCGATAGTCATAGAACAAATACGCAGTACCATGTTCAATCCAACAAGAAACAATGCCTCAAACCGTTTTGCAGTACGTCTCCGTGCCATGTACGCTGTACGAGTCACATAGCCATAGGGCAGAATTAAACCAAGTTGGGTCATAGTAAATGTAACTGCCATACAGAAATCAGCAACTCCTATGCGGAAGTTGAAAGTCAAAAGTTGATCGACCAATGCACCAGCCCCCGTTTCAGTAATTGATGATAGAAACAGAAAGACGTAGATAACACAATTGGTAATATATGCAACGCGTAGAAACTGTAATCAAGAAATGAAGATGATTCAAACATCTGAGAATGAATGCAAAAAATATAATTACCGCCCCCATATAACTAGGTCCAAGCCAAACTAATCCAACAATTGCCAGCCAAGTAATGTTACTCATTAATGCAAGTTCCCAATTCAAAATAGCCGATTCATTTTCACTCATGTTAATCCAACTATTATAGAGCATAACGTGTCGGACAATGTTTGTTCTATTTGCACATTTCATCCCTTTATACACAGGCGTGCAGGTTGTATCAAGTTTACCATCAGCATGAAAATCATAGCATTCGACAGCATTTGCATCGCAAACTAATGGATCTTTGAGTACAAGTAGTTTGACTGCTGCATGTAGCATTTGTGATGCGTTAATCACTTGATTAGGCATATAGAGAAAATTGACTATTAGAACAACCGCGCAGTATCCAAAGAATAAGGGCGCCATTCCGTATAGTCGTATATTTGTTAAACGTGTGTAAGCGCCATAGAATAATTCAATGTATATTAGCGGAAGTCCAAACATAAAGCAACCCATAAGATGCGCAACATGATAAACCCCTAAAATATCAATAAATTAGCGTGTAAATACAAGTTAACCATTTAGCAAATCTCACCCCCAGATAGAATATGCGCAAAATGTACAGCTATTGGTAGACCATCAACTGTATTCCCTAAAAGGGCAACATAGAGATAGAAATCATAGGAACCAGACCATACATAAGACTTGATACGCGAATTGATCAATTCAGGGATACTACTTTTCGGATGCGGTTTTCGAGATTCTGTTAAGGTTTGCTGTGGTATTATGAAGCGCGCGTGTATGTGTTTCCATCTTGATTGTTCTAGAGTTAATTAACAACCAAAGTAATTAAATATGGGTGGTTATTATAAACGTCTTGCAATCACTTACTTTTTAGTTTAGGCTTTTGCAGGAATTCTTTGGACATTCTGAAATTAAAACTTGATAAACATCAGGCTTACTCATCAATGAAATTACTATTGTTTTGTCCACTCTTAGATTACGATAAACTATGATGTTATTAATTGAATTTTAAGATTCAACTGAATCACCACCTGCAAAAAATTTTAAGTGTCCCTACGAAATAACATGTCACTTTCTAGACGACTAGATCTAGAATTTTTGACAAAATAAACATTTAATATTAATCGCAAATGCAAGATGCATTTGTCATGTATAAAAATAAATAAAATAAATAAAACAATATCAATCTGTGATTATGGATAAAAGTATTAGAGGTACTCCAAATTAAATTTGTTTTTAAAGCTTTCAAGTATCATCCGCCACTTTGGAGTTCCTTCCAATAAAAAATACGTTATTTCTGGCTTTGCTCATTACATAAAGCTATTTGGCAATGTTTTCTTGACTTGTCATCAACTGGTTGTCGCACTTGATCCAACTTGAGCATCAGCATCCGCTTTCAAAATACATTTCTTGTAATGTGTGCGCATATTGCTGCTTTGCGAAAATGATAAACCGCAATTGGCACACGAGTAAGGCTTGAGACCCGTATGGAAATTCATGTGTGTCTTTAGATGATGCTTTTTGGTGAAACTTTTCGGACACAGCGTACACGAATAAGGTTTAACACCTGCAAAATGCAAGAATAATATAGATAAAAGTTTGTTGCTGCAACCTTTCACATCCTTTCATCCTTCACCCGTTCTCAGAATCAAGCAACCAGAAGCAAAATAATATACGATGTTGACTTAGCTCAAGGAGGAAGTCAGCGGCAGCAAGGCAAGGAAAAGTGCAGTAAAAATGTATATGGAACAATAAACATTTTGTCTTACAACTTTACCTGTGTGAAGTCGTGCGTGCAGCGTCATGTTGGACCGATCAGCAAAACTTTTTCCGCATTCCGCGCATGTATACGGCCGCTCGCCGGTGTGGACGCGTTGATGCTGCTTCAGGAGCATCTTGCGCGAAAAGCTTTTGCCGCAAACGTCGCATTCGTGCGGCTTTACACCTGAAAGCAGCAAATAAATGTACTTGGGCACCTAATTATCCGTAAAACAACGTTACGAAAGCTTTTCTACCAGAACATTTCATAGAAATGCGACTTCTTTCAAGTAAACTGCCAAGACTTTCAAGTAGTCGATAATTTACATAATCATATACCTACTTAGTTCAATAATGTTTTTGCAATATATATCGTAAGATAAAACTGAATAGAGCCCAGCAACTATAATCTCCATGCATAATCTGCGCTAAAACTAAGTAAAGTGTCATTCTGTTGTAAAACATCAATTTAGGCTCTGGAAAATTTATGGCTAGCTAATTTATCACCTTAATCGAAAATTATACCTAAAAATCCACTCGAATTGACGAACTTGAAAATATTACGATAGAATCGTTTAAGAAACATTATTTTCATCAATCATAGACTTATTTTGCTTTCAGTTGCCTGCTAATTGACTCGAACATATTATTTTCTAATTAAGTCTATTCAAATCAAGATAAAACTTAAACTTAACTAGCTGCCTTGATAAATTACTCTAGAAGAAGAGAAATTATGACGTACAAGTGTCTCTCATCATATACATCAACCAAACTAAGTTTAATAACTATAACCAATAGATCAAAGAAAATTGAGGATTTCCTGCTGAATTTCCATACATGAATACGTAAATAATTTGATTGAATTAAATAATTCGATGATAACATGTTGTTATACATCAAAATAGATGGTAATTGTTGGATGTCACCTTTACGTTTTGAAATTGATAAATTTATTAAAGCGATCATCGTCGTGACTTGCTTCTGGAAGAAAATCGGTGCAATTAACTCACCAGTATGAATTCGCAAGTGCATGTTGTACGCGACTCGTTGATTGAATCGCTTCGGGCAGTGCTGACATGCGTATTCTTTGCGATCCCGATGGATTTTCATATGGCTACTTAAATATCCACGATCGCTGAATACCTTCCCGCATTCCGGACATCTCGTCGAGAATTCTTTCGTCCCATCGTGAATCGATCTACAACAATAACATTTAGTCGACTGAAACTGTTTAAATATTCACTTGTTGCTTGCAATTAAGTCGCACAAGAAGCAAATTTCAAATAAAGTAATGCATCCGCATGTTATCGCACCGATCAAACAGATTTATACCGATCTAATTTGACTTTAAATTGCTCATTATCGTCTAAGACGGACGCTCGCGTTGCAATTATCAATAAATCACAATGACATTTATTTGCGTGCGCAGTCTAATTGAATTACTATCCACGCCGACAGATGCAATCGATTTCTTTCCGCCATTGTCCATAAATCAATCGTCGTGAAGTTGACGAAAAAACATGCATCTTACTTATGAAACGAAGCAGTTGTGCGTTTCTCTCATTGTATCATTAACTCAAACACGCACGATGCGAATGTATGCAGTAGATAGACATCTTCTGCAGGAATTTTGCCATGCTACGTCGACCGCTTAATTTATGGTGTTTCTTATTGATATTGAAATTTATTTCAAATTAAGCTTGCCATATTTATTGCGCGCGATTAGATGTGAACAAGTTTCGAAATGGTGTATCTGTTAATCGCTCAACTATCTGAAACGCGTCTGAAGACCTGGTGCGCAAATGCAAATGCGTTTGTGCGATTACGACCTTTAGCGCTAATATTTATTGCCTGGCGTGTTGAATATTTGAAAAATCTCCAGTTGCACAGATTCTAGATACTCGTAACTAAAGCATACATAATTTAAACATGCTCTTAATGTTCTTGATTAAACAGTATCAAATCTTCAGAAGTTTAAGAAGTATAGTGGTAGACAACTTTTTTTACACGTCAGCCATTTTGGAAGAAACTTCAAAAGTTTTTAAAAGTTTAAATACGGACTGATGCCGACTTTAAATTCATCTTGCGGTTTCTGTTCAAGATCTTATCATTTCTCTTGTATGCATTGTAAAGAACAATATATTATTTGCGATTCATGATTTCAAGCTATAAAATTATAGGTCATTAAAGTACTTAAATTCGCGAAAGTTGCGCAAACAAAACGACATAATATTTGCGACTGCCGATCCATTGCGGCAACCGTGCACAAACACTCGTAACGCACTTAAGCACACAAGTTGCGCATTTAGAAATGCAAATATCCATTATGAACGTGAACGCATACGTGTACTATACGAGTGCAAATCGGCAAATAATCGCTCATCGCATGCGCACGGAAAATTGCTAAACGTTTCGCGGTTGACGCACGTAAAGCGAAAATGAGCGCCGGTGCGCTCGCGTTTGATCTTCCATTGAAAACGCTTTATGACACGCTGTTTGTTTGTTGCGCGCTTTCGTTTCAAAATGTGTGCGGTTTTTCCCGCGCACATTTGCATGCCGTCCGCATTGGCGACACGTTTAGTGTCAAACTTATCAAATTGTTTTGCCTAATGCGCTCGTAAAACACTCCGCAAGTATATTACCAAGAAACGCACAATACCTGTGATACTTGTAGTTTCGAAATTGACTAAATTGCTTATCACAATCCTCGCATTTGTATGGTTTATCCTTCTTCGGTTTATCACTCGCGTCCTGAGCCTCCACGCTCGCCGAAGAAGTTTTCGTCGATGGCGGCGATTTCGTCTTCGACTTGTCACGCTCCTTGAGCACTTCGGTGTGCTTCTTATCGAGCGCGATCGTTGATGATGGCGTCGGCGATGGATCGCTGCACTTTGATTTGACAATGGTAGCATTATATTGCGCTTCCTTGTTAATTGCCGCACTTATCAGTGCAACGCTCGTCGAGGTGCTTTCAATGTTGTTATTCGAATCGTTGCAAGCCTGTAAACCAAGCAAACCAAACGGCTCAGCGTGAATCCAATGCACTTGATTAGCTTGTCAGCGAGCAAATGAGCCAACTGTCAAGCGATAATTGCTTGTAATTCTATTAAATTACATCCATTAATAAATTTGCCTCGTTTAACGACAAAAAACTGCATGACCTAAGCTCACATTAAAGTATGAATGTAAAGCGCAAATGCATTAAACTTAACCACAGGTTATTAGAATTAGGAGCAAATACAACTTGATAATATACCATGGAAGTGTGTAATTAAGTATGATTTTTAGACAACTTAATTTCCACGTGGAAAACCACGAGCTTGAAGATCAATCAATCGGCTTTGATTGACAGTTTGATGCTTGAATGTGAAATGCATGTTTAAACTATAAACGTTTAACATGAATGTGCAAATTCTTTCGAGTTACATGCGATATTATCATAAAATTGAATTGAAACGCTTTAGAATTATAATTTCAAATATGTGGTAATAATTTAACGGATCAAATGGAATCTTATAAATGCTATAATCATCGTAAGAATGAGAAGTTTCGATTGAAATTTCTCAGTCTTTTGTTATTCTGATTGCGCAACGAAGAATAAACCCTAGAAAAAAAGTATTAAAAAATATGACGACGCGAAAAATCATAACAATAAAACTTCTTCTAAGTATCAACTGACACTCAACAGCAACAACAATAACAACTTATCTGTTACTTACAATCAAAAGTCGGTCACTGCGTGGATCCAACAAAACCTCGTTATCCCTGGGCGTCCATGGGCTTGGAATGACTTTATTGAACAATCCACGAATCCGTCGCTCTCGTACACGCGTGCTACGCGCGATTGGAATTAAATCCGGCACGCACTTCTTCATCTTGATCGCATCTTCCTTCTTGAGCACTTCGAGCTTTGGCTGTTTCTCCACCGCATTCACCAGCACCTTGAGCGAGTCGTCCTCCAGCTGGATGCGCAACAGCTTCGCCAGCGTGAGGAATTCGGCGATTTGCGCGAAAAGGAGTGTCACATGGCCGCTGTAGATGTAGTCAAGAATGAGCGACATCGTCGTCGCTTCAACGTCGGGGAAGATAAGCATCGTCGGCTGCTGGCTGACATTCTCGCGTAGGAGTTCCTGAAACGTGCAATTTGCTCGCATTATTACGTGCAGTTATAATGAGCGCACGCTTGCCGATCACTGAATGAGTATAGTTCCTTCGTGATGAATTGCTCTATGAACCGTTTCACGTAAAAAAACAAAACTATCTTAATTAAACTTGTAATTAAGTGCATCACCAGGAGGCAGCTATAAAACAATGACTTATAAAATAAAATGAGAGCAATTTTTTAGTTCTATATGGCGAATTTAGTTGTCAACTGTTTAATGGTATTGTCAGACCTACTTTATCAACCCTAACGAATCAAGCAAGATAATGAAAATTGATTTGGTTCACCTGCAGTACGGGACTGGCAATTGATAGAATAATCTTATGAGCCATAAGCTTAAAACCCAAGCAGCTGATGATCACGTCGCACGAGCTCTCGGTGGCGAGCAGACGAAGGGAGCCTTCTCGGATCACGTCCTGCATGATGCGCTTCCTTGCACACGATGCCTCCGTCGACTTGGAAGTCTTTTTAATCAATCAGCATCTTCTGAAACGAATGAACACTATAGTAATCATCATTCAGTTTTATACACCTTGAAGAAGAATGGAATTGAAGAATACAGTTCTATGCGCTTTAGATTTGAATAGGCAATTATTACATATCCGTTCCAGTCAACTGGTTCTCTGATCCGAGTTCTAGCAATTTTTGCATTTCCCAAACGTGTATTCCCCGACGACGACAACGACGAAGTATTTTCCTTCGTGCGCACAACATGCAGTTATCTGCAAACACGACTTCTTCGCGGTCTGGATGAAATAGTGAAATGTTCGCAATGCACAGTTAGCATCAGATATGGTGGAGACCTTTCTGCCAACCACATATGCATTGCAGGTTGGTTTCCTACCTTGGTGCGCGCACAAAACTTTTTTTTCGCAAATCAATAATAAACGAGGTAGGTCGCAAGCATCCCGCAGAACGTACGTACAAGTTAAGCTGCCTCTCAATCGCATGACTTTTACATTCATTCGTTATAATGATCAACAAAACGGGAGGCTTGTTCTTACAATTTTTCCTCGACGTACGAGCTCCTTCTTGCTTTTGCCAGCGCACAACAAAGTGCGCGCATTTGAAACGCACAGCATTAGCATTTGCCATTCATTAGACTTGGACATTTTGTGACATGAACAACTGATGCACCTTGACTTTACTCGCACACGATGCTAAAACAAAGCGCAAAAACAACCAGTCTGAATGCGCGTATTGTGATAAGACTTCTGGAATTTTCGACGCGCCGATAAAGCTTAACAAGTTGGAAGCTGAAAGAAATTATTCTAGTATACCGAGTGTAGGTATTCAAAATAATACTTACATTTGTAACTTCAGAAAAAAATTGATTTCATATACTATTAAAAGCTAAACATCTTCGGAGGGTATTTAGTTGTCAAAAACAGCTGATAAAGTAAAATGGCTACCTTGGTATTGCGAATTCGACTTTACCGACCCTTGATTTAAATTTTATTGTAGTTTAGAACAAATTAGTGCTAGGAAGATGTCATGAATAAAAAGTTACGGTTTTTGCACGTTCCAATTGTCACGCATCGTTAAACATTTGTTACCAACAATACGTCAGTTTTGTTACAGTTTTCTTCAACAAAAACAATCCATCTATTTCAACACGCTGTGGACGTTTATAATGCATGAAAAGATGACAAATCTTTGTCGCCTTTCATCAGTCATTGTCTACGACCTAAGAAGTTAAGCCAAGCGAAACGTAAACAAAACACGACAAGAGTTGAAGCAAGAATAAGAGCAAGAGTAATTCTTGCCGCAGGAAACGGTATAGAACACACGTAAAGAAATGATTCGCTTGCATGGTTTCTTCGTCTTCTATTTTATTTCTTCTTCTTCTTGTTCTAGGATTTATTTTCATCTTGGTCTTGTTAAGCTCAAAGACTCATAAACTTAACTTTCCTTCCTTCTTGGTTTGTTTCTCGTCGTCTCGTCCAAAGAGATTTAATCGCATTGTATTTGTAATTTTTGTTTAAAGCGATAGAAATGTTAATGCGTTTAATCGTAATTAAACGGATTGCAATCAAAACGTCTACGTATTTAAGGTGGGTGTGCGTTCGAAAAGATGTCAAAAGAAAATGTGAGTAATAAATCTAAAAATATTTCGGATTAACTATGAATTGCTTTCAATTTTCATCTGTTGATTTCCTTCTAATAACTGAAACTGCCAGCGGCAAAAAGGCTTAGAAAAAGGTGGCGAGTAATTATTGGTTCGAATGGCACAACTGATAAGTTATGAACCGATGTATAATTAAAGTCATTACGCATGGTATGCATGTGTAGTTTAAACGCTGGTATTTACTCAAGCAATAGGTTATTACATATTTTTGATATTAGTTGCTGCCGATGCTTCCCTGCTTGGTTGGCACAGTGTTTTAGTATATCTCGTATGGCAATTGCAAACAGTTATTTTCTACAAGTGCAGCACGCATGTATTATTACACTTTACTTGTAATTTTAGGCACAGGTACCTACAATTTGTATGCATAAAATGTATGTACTTGTTTTGCCTTGCAAATTGTTTGCGTACTTTGCAATTTTCCAATTTCAATTCTTGACTGATTTAATTTTCTATTTGCAATCATGGTTAATTGAGTTCAAGACACGTTTAACACACAACTATTCCACTATCAACATTATTTTCTTAACGAGTAAATTTCATAATTTCTTGAGATTTAATTTATTGTTTAAACTCAGTTTCGTCGTAGATTTGAGATAATTTGTTCGTTGATGTAATTTTATGAATTTATATGTTTTAACTAAATATGTCATGAATCATTAATTTCACTAACATTTTCTAGAAGAAATATAACTCTTGCAATATATTCGCAATAAGTGCACAACTTTTTATTGATCGTAAATGAAAACATTGTAGCTTCGCTCAGTTTCGTATTAGCAAATCAATCGTAAATTGAGATCGATAAAGTGATCGATTTTATTTATGCCAATATGCTATGTACCTATGCGCTGATCGAAAATGTCAAATTCATTACGATTTGTGCCATTATTTTGCCAACCCAGTAAATCACTTGATAATATTGCTCTATTCGCCATATGAGTCAATCCTTCAAAAGGATAATTGCACTGTTAAATGTTTCACCATTCATTCATTGCTTAATAAACCACCTGAAAGTTTTGCGGTTGCATAAATTAGACATTTTTCATTCGATGGCGGAATAATTCGCAATCCTAGTTTAATTAACTCTATTTCCACTCAACAATAAAAATTTATGCCAAGCGAAGACTTAATAATAAATCAAATGTAAATTAGCATGACTAATACTTGATATTATTTGAATCAATATCCTAACTATATTATTATTACTTCTTTAAAACTTCTAGAATAAAAAAATAATTACTGAAAAGTTAATTAGTAATAAATTTTCATCTTTCAATTGATGCATAATCCAATAACTTATGTAAATTCCGCAATTTAATCTAAGAAATTAAAATTTCTGTAAAACCTAAAAAAAATATAAGTAAATCAGTAGATTTTCAATAATCAATCAATCAATATCAATTTCTAATAACCGAATAATTAATTATCAAATACTTAGCAGATTTTCTTTAAAATTCTGAAAAATTGACGACGTAGAAGTAATTAAAAATAAGTAATTAAATATCCAATTTTAATCAATGGATAATCCATTAATTGATATAAATTTATAATGACAACGCGTAACAGCGTCATTAATTAAGCAAGCATTAGCATCATATCGGTAAAACGCTTTTCGCTGTTCTTGCTTACACACCACGCAGAATCCGCGAGTTTTGCCATCTTTTACACACACTCATTGCATGCGCTAAGCCTTCTGCTGCCTTCTTCTTCAGCTATCATCAATAAACGTGCGACGCATTCAAGTGCCACGAGACATTGCAAACGCCTCTCTTTGAAGCGCCAGTCTATCGACGGCAATGTTATTTATTAAGCGCGCACGAGCACCAGCCATTAACATTTTATCTGCTTCGTTCCTTTTTTGCTCTGCGTTCTCACTGCGCGTCGGCTTTTATTAACCGACCATTGCAATGCGTTGCTTGCTTGCTTGCTTTTTGCTTTTATTATTTATCGCCTATCGTCCAGCAGCCCACCAGGGCGCATTTTGCTTCTGCAATTGGACGTATGAAAAACTATTTGTTTATGTGTTAACGATTAAACCTTTTTTCTTAATGCTCACAGCATAATTTTTTACCAATGGATCAAGTACACGTACATATTATGAACGCTTAACATTTCTTTACAAACAACCTGTCTTATTGCTACCATAATTTAGAGTTAATTGTGTGAGTTGCAAAGCAATTCGAAAACGTCCAGCATAACTTTTCAGACTAATTCCTATCTTGAGGCAATAATCAATGAGATTGATAAACAACAAAAAAGAAGAACCACTCTGAGCAACGTGTAAATTGTAAATTTAGTGCAATCATTATATTCAGGGAGTTTTCAAGAAATCTACATTGCAAATGGCGAATTATTTAAGTTGATATTTTATCAACAAATTCAACCAAGAACATTCAGTAGAAAATAAACATTATCAAGGTGTGTTAATAGAAATTCTACTGTCAGACTAGTTTTAAGCAACGGTTTTTCTATTTTGTTGTAGTCGAACGTAAGGTATAATAAGTTCATTCCGATGAAACAAATTAATGAACTAACATTACACGTAATAATCGTAAGAAAATATGTTGGAAATCTAGGAAATTCTAGACATATTTTACCAATAATCGAAAGGAATTCTTGCAAAATTATTCAATTGAATTTATTTGCTGCTTGGATTAGGTTATAATCAGTTATTCAAGTGCTAAATGTAAATTAAGCAATGAGTGCAAACTTTATCATTTTCGTAATAGCAGTTTCGTTTCGTTTCGCTTGATTGTATTCACTTTACAGTCGTACCTCGCATAACGAATCTAATTCGCTGCCAGCTTTAGTCATTAAGGGAAACGTTCGTTAAGCGAAACAATTTTTCCCATATAAATCCATGTGAAATACAATAATGCGTTCTATGTTGAAAAAATCGCTTCGTTCGTTATGCGAGGTTCCACTGTATTTCAATGCTTAAATGAACGCACACTTGATAGAATTTGCAGCAAGTGACATTTACATGAATCGCAATGTTCTGGATATATTGCGGTTGAGGTGCTTTATTGCCCAAGTCTTAAATCGTCTAAGAAAATGTACGTGGACTAATTGCACATTTCACATGTGTTTGAAATATGTATGTGGTATTGAAACGTAACTTGGTTTAGAACCGCGAAATGCACAACGTAAAACTAGAACTGCGTGCGAAATTTATTACCTTGCGTTATTTTATGCGCGAGTTTTTCGCATGTTTCTTCGCGCACTTGTGGCAAGCGCAAGTGCATAGTTAGCGAAATACTAATGGGACTAATAGGCGCATTTTAATTAGCAATTAATTATTTTATGCCGCAATTCTTCAACGTCTTTATGCGAGTAATATAATTACCAATTATTCCAAGCACCTATCCTGCGTTTCGTTTCGCCGTTTAATTAAATTAAGCAAAACGGTTTTTTAGCTGCTTGCGCAAAGACGTTATGGTCAAGTGTACTTTACGATATTTATTGCAGTGAATGTGTTTAGTTTATTCGCAAGTGAAATGTTGTTAAATTTACGAGTGTAATTAGCAAAGTAAATATTGGCAAAAGGAAATGTTTGATGTGCAATTGATTTGCTGTCAGATGTTCTAATGCTCCTTTTAACTATAAATTAAGTTAATAAGTTAATTAGGAAGTGTATGATAATCAATCAGCTATATGTCACAAGTTTTTGTACTCCTTTTACCTATTAATTTAGAGAATAAGTTAAGTACTTAACTCATAAGAAGCTACTTAAGTAAGGAAGAGAATTTCTGAAACATTCAAATTAAAGTAAAATTCAAACTAAATTTTTCTGTTGGCATTTAATAATTAAAACTCTTAAAAGAAAAATTCCGTTGAGAGTCTTTAGATGTTAAGTGTGCAAAAATATTCCTTATAAGCAAATTTTGCACGAATGATTAGAAATTTATGCGATATTCAATTACACGCTAGTTCACTCCTGAAATAAATTAAGTAATGGAGAAATTCAAATTATGATTACAACTCGCCAACAGCTGCTGGCCGGTTGCAAAACGTTTTACCGATAAGCGGAAAATAATATGAAAAATTATGGAAATGCATCGTGACTGTGAGGAAATTTAAAGCGTATGCGCATGAATAAACATTACTCGACGACGTATAACAAAATATCGATAGAAAACTCACTAGAGGAAAACCATGTAGTGAACGTCAACGTGAAAATTGTAGGATGCTTAAACTAAAAATCTTCAATATATTGCTTGATAACACTGCAAGTGACATACAAGTGATAATTCTTGTGCAAATTTTATTCAAACGAAGAGTTGTGGCCTCTTGCTTTTAAGACCTTAATTTACCACACTTGAAAGAAATCTTTAAAAAAATGACTTTGGAAGCATTCACTGTAATGTTAATTCAAAATGATATTTGAAAAATTAACTTCCCTAAACGACAAGAATGATAAAGTGTGCGCATGTTTAACGACACATGTCTGAAAGTAATTATGTTAATTACGCGCAATTCGTACAAATCACTTTGGCAAGATGCATCTTCAACACGTCTTAAAAATTTGGCGGAAAGCACGTTCCTGAATGGTAAAGGACATGGCGTTAAGTAAATAATTCGCAATTCGTAAGTGCGACACGCGTTAGACGAAGAATTCAACTCAAACATCTGCTGATTAGCATGGCGTAAAAAAGTTTAAAGATTTATGTTGTGGTTAAGATATGAATGACAATTTAATTTTATACGCAAATTAATAAATAAGTAAGTAGATAAATTACATACTTGATGATTTAATTTATTCCTAGTCAATTTCCTTTCGTAGCTGTGTAAATCTTGTAAATTTTAGAATTATAGCTTTAAAAGCACGAATTTACCTAAATTGAAAGAAATTATAAAATTATTTTTATAGTATCGCAAATTGTGTAATTTTATGAATTAACATCCCTTAAAATGTTAAAACGTTACGTTAAGGGTGTAATCAAAATATTCAAAATATGATTTGAATTTAATTATCATTCATTAATCTCTGTTTACTTCCCAGTGAATTAAAGCTGATTAAGTGATAACAGCAGCACATTAAATTTGTCCACTTTATCAATAATAATGATGAATATATTATTAAAACTGATTGGAAGTTTTGCAAGATTTTTAAATAAATTAGACATTAAAACATTAATATCTCATTTAGTTATCATAAATCAATGATAATTCTTTTAAATCAGAATCAAAACTAATCAAAGATAAACTTTTCCGAGTATTACTATTGAATCAAAAACAAGTTTCACTGCTCTCAGTATCTTTTCTTATTAATGTCTTAATATAATGTCTAAAAATGTTAACACAAAGAATGTGAGAGTCATTTTTGACGTGTGGAAAGCTTTGGCATGATAGGCGTACAAACGAGAAGCATTTTGTTTTGCATTATTCATGTTTTGTATCCGTTTAGGTGAAACAATGGCAAACGGCGACGACTTCTTGGTCGACTTCTTTGCACGAACTTGTGCACTCGCACACTATGTGTGCTTTGCTTTTACTAGTGCTCATAGACGCTCAACCGCTCACTGCTTACAATTGTATTGTATTGTTGTCTACATGCTTGAAATTAAATAAGTGCTGCGTTGTGCTGTGCTGTGCTGTGCTTGCCTCTTCCTGCATTGCATTGCAGCGTTACAGATTTGGTTGTCGCACATGTTTTGTTGACATTGTTTTGAGTATTTTTACCTAACGGTAAATGTTACTTTGCAATCAATGCTCACTAAATGTGCGCCCAGTGAATAAAGCCAGGTGTTTGTCTCATTAAAATAGTATTCACTTCAATTTAAGCGTACGAAAAAAAAGTGAAAGAAGAAATACTCAAGTTTGCCATTAGAAATTTAAGCAGTTCTTCAAGTAATTGACCTACATATTTAGCTACGTTTTTTTTGATTTTGCAAATTCGCGAATAATTTTTAGTACCGTTAAATTGCAAATTTATTAGTCCGTGAATTAACCAAAAGCGAAAAAGCAATTAAAAACACATGCGCATGAAATAATTTATAATTTCATTACGTTTCTTTCCTTTCTTTCAAATGAATGCATTAATTAAAAAATGATAGTAATAAATTTAAATGATCTGATCATTTAATCGATCGAATGAAAGTTTTGGGATTTTCCACTAAGAAAGAGAACTTTGAATGTTTCAATTTTCACTATGAAACTAACAATTTAAAAAACTAAAGTGGAATTATAAAAAATTAATATTTTCTTTCAAAATTCCTCAGTTAACTGTTGAATTTCTTCAGAAAACTGAAAAGATCTTTGAAATTGTAAATGACTTAATTAAAGTAATGAAAATAATTTGTTTTCTCACTCTGTATGTCTTAAATCCATAAAGATTCCAATTTCGGACATGAACACCTTTTAATACTTAATCGAATAACTTAGATGTGTTAACGCAATATTTACCAGTGGAAATTAATCGAGTATGAATTTACCAACGTTGTTTAGTCACGTTAAGCAAGTTGCAATAAATTAAGAAGAGCTGCGCGGTTTTGAAGTGGAAGATTTTGAGAAGAGTTTGTCAATTCGGTTAAGTTAGTTCAAGGCTAAAGCAATATTTATTCAGAATGGCACCGCGTACACCACAAGTGTACAATTCACGAACAACGGTATTTTTTACTACTGCCAGCTAAAAAAAGAATCACAGATATGAAGAATCATGAGTGAGATCCACAGCGCGGTCCACTAAAAGCATGAATTAAATACGAAATTACCAGTTTGCAGTGTTCATAAACGCCTAGTTAAAATGACTTAATGTATGCTTATGTAAATTCAACATAAACGTGATGAATAATAAATTTCAAAAAGAATAATTAAAATTATGATCAAATAAATTTAACCTACTTTTATCTGAAAAGAAAAAAATTTCGGAAATTTACTTTTCTAGCAAATTGCAAATTATTTACTCAATAAATTATTTGTTCGTACTCTTCTTGCTAATTGCAAAGCACCTGAAATTATTTATTCCATTTGCGATGGATTAATAAAAAAAAGCCACGAGTTAAAAATGTGCAATGTGTTCAAATTTGCATAATGTAATTTACGTACATTTAAATTTAAACGAAGTGCAATAAATACGTCGCTTTTCACGATATGCAAATAAAGAATTGAATAGATGGAATCGCATTAAAGAAGTTGCCATTTTTATGTGTTTTTCATGCGTTTTATGATTTTTTTGTAGTCGTAATCTGCAAAAATCGCGCACAACTTTTAGCACGTCATGGCATTTACGCGACGTGCCAGAAAAGTGCTAAAACAGCTCCTAAGTGCATATAGTAATTAACACATTTCATTTATTAAGTAAACAGGCGCATCTTGTGATTATAGATGACATGTTTAGCCAATTAATTAATCGCAATTAACTACTAAAACTTCCACTTTATTGGGAAAATTAATGATGCAAATTTTAATTGACTTTTAAAGGATTTTCATACTTCTATGGCAAATTTATCTAGTTTTATCATGATTGATGGCATTTCAGAAAGCGGAAAATGCAAGTAAGTCGTTAAAAAGTTAATCAAATGTCAATTACTACTGTTAGACTAGGCCTAAATAGAATAAATTTTTACTAATAATTCAACTGGTAATTTGACATTAATTTAATTCAAAACTTGAAGAAAATCCAAGTGTTTTAAAGAGGTTTCAATTTGTTTAGTCTTATCTAGTTTAATGTCATTTCAAAGACAGAAAACGTAAGAAAATCTTATCAAATTCTCGTACATATAAAATAATACACATGATATTCAAGCTCAATGTAATTACGCTGATTATCTTCTCATAATTGCAAAATATCGCCATCGATTCCGAGTATCTCGTTCTCGTTCGTTGCTGAACAAATCGGTGAATTGAATGCGCGTCGTCGCTTCGTTTGATCGCGTGTTCACTTGCATGAAGATAACTTTAATTACAACTCAAGTACGTACATCGAGTGAGTCGTTTGGCGCAAATCATGAGAAGATGATTAATGCCGGACCAACACGACAAAAATGATGCAAAAACAAAACGACCAAAGGATCATGATAAAAATGTTTATAACTGCGCGTCTTTGATGCTATTCATTTGTCGTATTTGTACGATAATTTATAGAATTATCGACCAATTATTTATCATTAGATTACGTTTATCATAGCTACGTTTCCCGTAATTTTCTAATTGAGATACAAATTTTTCTTCATTTCTTCCAAGTTCACGTGAGAATTTTTCCGTATTTTTTAAATTCTCTCATTAATTAACGAATTAATATCGTTTTATTACATTTATTAACCGAGGACGAAAGGTAGCAGTCATGATTAATAAATATTACATTTATTTTCTGACTTCTACGACAGATAAAATTCTGTCATAATTATCTACTTGTTAAGACGTGATACTTCAAACCAGTAGTTCCCAAACTTAATTGGTCTAACGTTGCGTTTTTAGGAAGTAATTATTTACTGCCTCTTTTTATTCTACTAAACGTTCGTTTCACCACCTCTTTATTTATCAAATTCTAAATTATTTCAGCACAAGCTAAATACTTATGTTTAGAATTACTGATACCTATTTGTTGATTGTTAATTAAACATTCTTCTTTGATAAAATTGCAAATCCAAATCACGATTAACTAATTATCTTCATATACTATCAATCAATAAGTAGTCTTTCTGTTAGTAATTTACAGTTGAAATACGAGAATTACAGCAGGACTTAGGGAAAAGCCTGACTTTTAAATTGTTTAACTTTGCAACTAAACTTTGTTGCTAAACTACTGATTATATTAAAATTATATTTTCACACCCCGATCCGCGAATTCTAATACTTCTACTGCGAACAAGCATTACGCTCTTCTTTCCACTAGTATTTGTTGATTTTAATCCTGGTCAACTTTGGTGTTAATTTGTTGCTAAATTCCTTACAATATTAGAATTATATTTTCACACCCCTAATCCCTAATGCTTAATCCACCCTAGCGTAAAAAATATTTATTGTTGATTGCAAATATTTAGGCTATAAATTTAAAAAGAACTTGAGAAATTGCAATCTCAATGAAGATTTGTTTCGTTTTTCAGTGAATAACTTTCATGCACTGAAAATGATGCGTAATGATGCGGTTTGTACAAAGTGCAGGGTATAGTGTGAAAAAGTGGTCAATTGAATTAATGGTCTCGAGTTACTTACTTCAGACGTCTTCGCATCTAAGAAGAAAAGCCCGCCTGCATGAAAAGAAGACTTATATAAATAAATACTTACGCTAATGAGCGTAATGCGCAAACACTGCCTATGTTGTCGTTGTCGTTGTTGCTGCTGTTGTTTTAATTAATTTACACCACTTGTCAATATAAATGCCTTCATTAAATAAATGGTAATTAATTCAGTATTGAAACACCGATGGGAAAATAATCATGAGAAATATTGTTCTCGTTAAAAATTCATTTTTTCCATATCTTTTTTCCATATGATTTTTTAACTTTCTCATATATCAAACTACTTACTTAAGTATATGGTTTTTCCGCATCATAATTAATTGTTCATTTATCTCTTAAGACAGATACGTAAATGCTATTTTCCTTGGTTTCTCTCATTTGCGAGCAGCAGCAATTACGATAGCTTTAGCTTCATTAAACAGTCGTCTAATTTTCCGCTAATAAACTCCAGCTAGTCGCTAGTAAACAGTGAACACTTACTTATTATGTTATTATATTATTCGTGTGCGCATTTCGAGAAACGTCGGTTGTCGTTTGCGAGAGAGAAATTTAAATCAATATTCAAACGGCGATCCAACGACAAACATCATCTCTATTGGCATTGGCTAGTTTTTGCCAATTATACGTACGCTAAGCGTTCGGCGCTAATCGCGTTGACATCATTAGCATGCATCCATTGATTATACAAATTAATTGCGAATTATTCCGCGTAGTGCGCGTGGAGCACATGCTGACCATTTCAATTTTTGCTAATTAACCAGCGCCACGTTCGTGGAAATCGCGTTAAACCGCATCTTTTGCCATGCTTTTTGTGCATAAAGTCATTAAAGTTATTGCTTATTAACATTGCACAAAAAGGACGACGTATACAAATTATCCGTGTGTTTTTGGTTAATACTTAGTTATTGATTTAATTATTTAATTTCTTAATTACGAGTTAGATTTATCCTTGAACCTAAAAACTTACGATCAGTATATTTTATGTCCCTATCGAGGGGGCATGTTGACTAACAGAAATAAACCACTGAACCCCTATAATCAAAAAATCCTTTTTTTAAATTATTTAATTGCTTAATTGCCACTTTTAGATTTAGTTGTCAATATCAGAATTTACGATCTTTATATTTCTGTTACGCAACGTGCCCCCACGATAGGGGCATGTTGGGTAACAGAAATGAATACCTGAAACACTTACGCTATTTAAGAAAACAATTACATGTTCATTAATCATGATTTTTCGGTCTACTAGCTGTATCAGTTTATGTTCAACTTCTAATCGATTGACAATCAATTCAAATATAAAATATCTAGTAAATGATGATCAGTAATTCGTCCTTCCTTCAGTAAACCAGCACTCTATCGACTTCCTCATTGAGTTTATATTTAATTTTTGTTATTTAATTAGAAATATTTCAACAACTTCCCTTATTATCTCATATCTTATTACCCACCTGATCAATTTCTATGACCTGATTAAATTTTATGAATTTACTCCATGATCCTCATGTAATTTTTTTGAATGATTATTTAAGAAAACAAAAATTAATCTAATGTACATAATCTTAAGATCTAAAGAGTAAAATTTCTGCATACGTGATGATGCGCATTATTTACATTTGTCGCAAAACGTGTGCACACGTTCTTGGCGAGTTTCGCGTTCAGATGAACCGACAAGAAGATCAGGCAGGCATGTAGTAGAGCCATGTAGTAAGTAAGAAAAGAAAATAGTGTACGCGTTACGCAGCAGCAATGTGCATTATTCACTTGCGTAAAAATCGTCCGCAGCAAGCAAGCGTCCGGAATTCCAAAGTAATATATAGGTGTATGCATATTTGCACGAAACGCATCTATTTCATTTGGCGAGTTTGCCGCCGCGTTGCGCCGCCTTTGCACAATTGCCGCACTCGTATTTCATTTTATGCATGTGGAACGCGTCGCGTCGTACGGCAGCAGCGGCAGCAGCAGCATAGCTGTATTTCCGGTATTTGGGGTTTTTCTTTCGTTGTCATTAAGGATGCGTTTTGCGTTCAGTGTCACAACAAGAAAATATTTACGCAACACGCGACAAATGTGCATCTAGGACGAGACTTAAATTGGCGAATATCACGCACTCGAGACATCTATTTCCTATTACCCTAGTTTTTCATCAACTCATTGTTTATTTATAGATCAGTCACGATTTTCAGTAAAACAATGTATCTAAGCAGAGCACATATATTATCAAAATCTTCTTACTTTTCTATTATTCCTAAAAATTGTCCAAAATCCAAATAAACGTCATAAATTTTCTAAATATTCGTTTAAATAGTTTTAAAACTATTCAACTAATTATTAATTGTTGTTCAAGATTTAATTAAGTAAATACTTTAATTTGTTTTTAATTTGCTCGTGAGAAATAATCTCAATTATTAAAAAAACTTTTGGTTTCTGTACTTTTCTTAATAATTTCTAATTTACGATAATAACACAAAAGCTGACATACGATCCAAGTATTTAATTTTTTAGGCCTTTAATCACGCCATTAATTAATGAATTCACCTTTAATCACTCGTTGTTTATCATTATTTTTTGAATGAGAAATTATTTCCTAACTTATTTATCCTTAATTCACCTTAATGCAACTTTCTAGAAATTTTATTCCTTTTGTGGTTCGCCAAAAAAATCGTCAACCAGGATCGTAACATAAAGTCACAGTTAAGATTTATCTAGGTTTTCTTGACTTGGCTTAAGTCGCTTCATAAACCACAAAAAAATGCATCTAGTGCAAGAACCGTGTGGGCAGACAATCTCGCAATAAACTCAACACACCAGCGTGTAACTTGAAAGCACATAAAGCAAAATAAATGCCACGTGTTATACTTGCTCTAACCGCACGGAATTATGCAAATAGCCAGGTGAATTTCGTAGGCACTGTGCATACACAATATGAAGCAATTCGACGAAAGGCAACAACAACAACGAACGACGAACAACGTTGTTCAACGTATTCGCAAAAGTAAATGTAAATGCTATTATTGATAGCTCCGCATTTCGCTCTTTGCGGTTGAGAGAAGCTCCTCCTAGCAATAGATAGGACGTGCTTGAATGGCACACTTTCATGGGATAACGACGAGAATGTATAACATATTCAATAGATAATCATAGCAGAGAGGCGTGGACGTTTTCAGTTAATTTAAATCGCACTAAATTATCATTTTGCAACCTGACAAAGCGTGAACTTACAGCGGTAAATCGTCCAAGAAAAACGCATAAAACTCATAGCTATTGTGGTTTGTCTTCAGTTAATAGCTTATCACAATAGAGTATAAAAATTAACGATTTGAATATTTCTGTTACTCGACGTGCCCCCTCGATAGGGGCATGTTGAGTAACTGAAATAAAGCACCTGAAACACTTGTTTTCCCTCTCCCCAGAGATTTCATTAGACTTTCAAAGGATAACTACGAGAATGTGTAACATAATCAATAGAAAATCATAACATAGAGATGCGCAGGTTTTGGTTAATTTAAATCGCGCAAAATTATCATTTTCCAACCTGACACAGCGTTAACTTAACGCGGTAAATTGTGGAACGAAAACGCATAAAACTCATAGTCGTTGTGGCTTGTCTTCTGTCAACAGCTTATTATAATTATTGGCGCGTCGATAGGAAAAACGACGTGTTGTGCGCACTTGCACATTGCATGCGCGAGTTGCATAGAAATGGAGTCATTGCATGCATGTCTTTTGCACTTTTGCATCACCATCATGAATTTCGTATCATGATAATGTGTTGTTGCTGTGCTGTTCGTTGTCACCGACTAAAACGTATTCAGCAACGTATACGTGATATAATTCACTACCTGAAGTTGAATTTCATGCTTTTACTATTAATATTTTAAACAAATTCTGCGTCAATCAAAAAATTAGTATTGTCATCTTCAATTAGTAATTTCACTGAGTTAACCGCCAAATCAAAAGATTTAGAAATTTGACATACTTACTAATTAAATTTACTTCCGGAATTTGAAAGTTTCTTTTATTTTCTGGAATAAAATAACCGAATTAATCCCTCATTATAGTCAATCATCGGGATACGAGTGTGATCCTCCTTATTACCATTTAAAGCACATCTAGATTTGATAGTTACTCCCCTCCTGCCCCCTGCCTATTCGTAATTAATGAGCTGTTGCAATTAATTTTAAAAATTCTCATGTAATTCAAATTTTAATTAGTAATTGCCTTCTTAATCTTATTAGCGTATCCTCAATAAAGAAGGAAATGATGAAACACCTTGAAAGATGAAAATTATTACTTTTATACGTAAGTAAATAATTTTTTTTTCATTAGGAGCGCAAACGCAATTCTCAATTAAAAGTTTCATTAGCTTTAGTCGCACGACAAGTCGCACCAAAGTGGACGCTGCGCAATGTCAAAGTGTCGTAAAGCACAGCACGAACAAGCTCTCTGGTAACATTGGTTGTTTATGTGTCAGGAAGCACGATAAAAATCGCACAGCGCACGAATGTGTCTGTCGTCTGACGATGAATGTAATACGAAAAACGACACTGCATGTTTCGCTTCTTCGCTAAAGCAACGACTGCGTTGATCGCGAACGCGTACGCGAAGGTGGATTCTTTGCACTCGATTCGTTTAGATATTATTATTGCTACTTTTTGTTTGCTGCTGCCGTTGCACTCTTGCCGTTGTTGTTGCGTTGACTTGTTTTACAGCTAACTGTCCAAAGCAACTACGTGCGTACTTAACTATTTTTGCTAAATGACAGGAAAGAGGAAAGGCACTGAACAATACAGTGCAAAAAGTACGCGAATTGCACGAATGCTCGTAATGTAAAAAAAAAGCGCAAATACTCGCGGAAAATGCATAGAAACGTAACGAACTGAACCGAACCGAACGTTTTTGCTTTTTATGTATGCCGTGATATATTGCTCTCTATGCCAATTATCTCATTGAAATTGAATTTTACATTTACAATGGAATGTTGGAAAACATTAAAGCAGAAAGTTATCTAATTTGTTAAAAGTGTAAAAACAGAGCTAATATTTCGTTTGAATATTATTAATTAATTACAAAATGAAAGCAAATATTGCTACTTATGCTTAACTAGTCATAAACTGTCAATTTCCTAATGAGTAAGCACTTTCTTGATAAGCCAAAACTTAAGATAGCAATTGTTCAAAGATTTTTTTTGTTTTTCTCTCTCTCTCTCTAGTAATCAGTAGATAGAATTATTATTATTATAAGTTATTCATTGATTGATAAAAACGAGAAGTATTTACTTCTGGAAGAATTTATCGATATTTTCAGGAATTGATTAATATTAATTAGAATCATTTAAAAATAGGCAAGAAAATAGTAACTTCTTCAGAAATCAGCTGGTAAAATAATTATAAGTCAGGAATTAATAGATAACATCGGGAAGTATTTAAAATAGATAAAAAATCAGCTGATAAACTAATAAAAACTAGAAGTCTTTAAAACTAGACAAGAAAAATAGTTGCTTGTAAAAATAATGACATAAATATCAAACTTTCTTGCCTTGAATAAAAATCTCTAATGAAATTATTCTCTGTAAACGTTTTATAACTAAAAGAAATGATAGTCAATTATAAATCGAAAGAAAAATTCGATTTTATCAAGTGTGGTAAAAAATGACACAATTTCCAACATTCCTCGGCATTACGTTATGGACTAATAAGGGTAATGCAATGGTCGTGCAAACGCCACAGCAAAAATAATAATAATTGTACTCGAGAGCCAATATGAACTGCGAAAGAAAGGCAGTAAAAGATTGCAATTTACCGCGCGCAAAGCACCGAAACGTCGTCTACTAATTATGCGCAAAGTGATCTCGCGCCAATCGCTGGCCAATTAGGAGCATGAAACGTTTGCTTGTTTATTTATTTATTTATTTTACTTCCATTCAACGTGTGCAGCTAACGAACTGATAAAAGCAACCAACAGAAAATTATTCGTTATTTTTTCTCTATGCAAAAAAGGATAATTTTCCAACATCATAAATTTTCTCTCCAAAGAGTGCCTTTACCTTTGTGTTACTTATTTGTTGCTAAATTATGATAGTAACATGATATTTACTCTTCTCCCCATCATAAATAAATCTCTTTAAAGTAAATGCTTTTAAATGTTTTCGCAAAACATCACAAAATAACAGGTGTTTGCGGATTTTTCATCGTTTTGCTCTCAAATCACAAATCTTGCTTTATATGACTTGAATTTACACGCGAATGCAAATTTAGCGCGGCTGGAAAATGATAAGTTTGAATACACTCTTAAGATGCACTTCATGCTCGGCATTCAGCCGATAAATTCGCAGTTTTACGGTGAGCAAAATTGTAAAAGACGCTTAAGACACTTTTCAACAGCGTTTTACACGTCTTGTAACCAAATACCCTCGACGAAATTGAATATGAAATCGTGTAATTACTCTCCAAATATGCACTCATAAAAAGTGAAGTGATCATTATTTTATTTTTCATTACTGAAATTATTAATGGTCATTTTTATGTTCATTATTTGATGACAAAAGTCTACTTAAATGTACTTTAGTGTATATTATCGCATTGACCATTAAATTATCGCATTGTCGTGGGCTGTAAACACGTGTAAATGTTTAAATATTAGTAATAAACGTGCAGTTGCATTATACTATTGCACTGAGTAAAGGTAAACGCAGCGGTATGCACATTTCTACTCATAATAATGGGTGATTTGCAAATGTTTCTATTCGATTTCTTCAATGATGGTGTTGATGCTGTTGGAGTATTAAAGATGGCAAGTGATGATGATGTTGTGATTCAAGTGTGTCATGATCACATTCGACAATGAGAGTTTGCACTGCGTGTTCTATTATGTAATCTTATTTAACTAAACTGAAATAAGTGAAATGCAATAGGTGTTAGTAAGCATTTGGTTCATTATGCAATTATGGAAAATTTTGAGGATTTAGCCTATAAAATATTCTGCTGACATATTCATTAATCAAGCATTCGATAATAGTATTCTAAAGATGTGAAAGTATTTAAAATTTTCCATCAAAATTTTGATGAAACTTAATTTCTTTAAATAATAATCATGATAAAACGGCGTGTTTTTCTTCGATTTTCTTTATTGTAATTGCTGTATCAAATGTTACTTTAAAGTGTTTTCCACTTTTCCGAATTATTCTTCAATTATATCAACTTTTCTCAGAATTTTGCTGATTGAAGACACTAACTTTTAAAGTTACTTATTCAAAGAAATGAGTAATATAAATTGCAATTTCTTCCAAAATAAGATTTTTCAAAATGTTTTTCAGTTATCCTAAAAATATTGACGCAATTTCCGCTTTAGTTATCTTAAGTTACTTTCTGGAAGAAATGGAATAATTTTGAATTTACTCTGATTCGTTCTTTTCGTGATTATTTTATCAGTTATCTTAATAATAATTAGTTTCATTTATCGTCCGTTTTCTGACGTTATTTACTTTCTTTACTTACCAAATATTGTAACAAAAGTTAAGAAAGTTTTATCTTAAATCGTTCAATTCAAAACTTATTCGAAGAAAATAATTTAGATTGCAATTTCTTTAAAATAAGATTTTTCCAATTTTCTTTCAAATATTCACGCATTTTCCGCTTTAGTTAACTTTTAATTAATACTCATCCTCAGTTATCTGACTTTACTTACTTACTTACAAGTTATGTAAAAAAAGTTAAGAAAGTTTTACCTTAAATCGTTCAGTCGTTCAAATCCGTGCGTAGCATCTGAAAACTTTTGCTCCAAACTTGTAGCAATTATCTCCGCATATAATTTGTTCATCAGAGAGCGAGAGCAAAAAAGAATGAACGACAACACAAAATGTCTCAACACTTTCTTTGCGTGCGCGTTCGGGCAATCGCACGGCGAATCAAATAATTTAATGCGTGTTTACGACGCCTGTCAGGATAATAGCGTGCATATCAATGCCGGGCGGGCGTCAGCCAGTCTCTCTCTTAGCGCGCGTGTTCGCTTCTTCAGATGCGGCAAGCGTTGCTTGGGATATAAATCACGTCGCGATTGTTTTTTGTCCGCGTGGTGCGCGTTTCGCGACTCAACTATAAGCTGGTCCGAAACCGACTGAGTCAAAGAGCTCTTGCCGGTCGCGGCCGGCTGCTACGAATTCTATGTGCATGAAAAACCTTGACACGCGAACACACCGACCAACCAAAGCGATGCGACGCTACTTCTTCAACGACCAAGAATAACAACAACAATTAATTCGTACTGCAAAACTTTGCTTGCTGGTTTACTTCAACCACCGCGGAAAGCATGATGGCGAAAAAGTGTAAACAAACAGTTAATGCGCATGCGAACAATAACCACCTCAGATGGTAATGTGATTAATTAATAAAGAGTTTTAATTAACGCAACATGTGCGTGCACAAAGTGGATTCATTAAATTAATTAACTGCATTACAATGCATCATAATATATTTCATAGTTAATTAAGAATATGCGATCGAGTAAAAAGTTTTGCATTTTTTGAGAACAGCGCATTAGGTGTATTAGGGGATACTCTGAAAGATGGCAAGATACCTGTAATAAATAATAACTAAGTCCCATATGGGGTACATACCCCTTTGTTTATGTTTGACCATTCCTTGCCTGCTGGATAAAGATGTAAATCCCCTGAAAGACGGCTGAATGTCGAAGAATTGAATTCACCATTACAATTCTTTCAGACCTCAAAGCTGAAAGGGGGTTCCTAGAGTCAGCGGTGCTTGCTATCTTCGCAATTCTCTATTTATACCTAAAAATTGAAAAAATCTATATTGGACTGTAGACCCCTAAAACTCCATCATGGACCACTGCTTGGAAAATTAGAAAAAATAGATGAACAAAAGCACCACTAACAATTGAGTAATTGGATTTACCATTACAACTTTTGCGGACCACGAAGCTGAATGGGGGTACCCCCAGCCGCGGGCACTGGAGACGGCACCTCTGTTTAAGTATCCCCCACTATTATAGGGTAAATAGTGCTGTTAATAGTGTGAGTAATCATTACCAAGCATTTTGGGGTAGGTACCCCGTATGGATTTTAGTTTTCTTTACTTGTTATAATGTATATACCAAATTCGCGAAATACGGCATAATTTGTATGCATTCAAGTGCTCCTGGAAGGATAAAGTTAAACAATTATCCTTTGAACTCCTTAGAAATGAGAACTACATACGTAAATAACTGGCATTTTAAGCAATTTAACTATTAACAAAGAAGATTTAAACCTCTATTAAAGTTATGAACTGTTAATTTAAAAAGACGATCAAAAGATTTTCTTAAAGTATTCAAGTGGCAACTTCTTAATATGATTTCTTTACTTTAATATTCATACGCTTATCATTCATTAATTGCAATAGAAAAAGTAAAATATGTATTACAAAAACATGCGTATTATTGGTGCAATAATAAAGCAAAGAAACTCTTGACACGGTCAGAGAGTGTTTTGCAACGCGTATAATAATTGAAGCTGCATGAAAATGTATACGAATTTATGATCACTTCATTCTTAGTTCTTCACTTGTTTATACAGCTGTAGGCTACAATCATACGAATCCGGCGTTGAACAGAAGTAAAAACGGCCATCTCTCGTAATTGTTCATTATATTCACTTTGAGTGGAAGTAAATGTTGCCGATACGCACAATAAATTGTTGAATGTGTTCAACTAAACGCTAAATAAACACGAACTGAATATGAATTCGAATTTGAAAGAGTGATAACAGGGATATAAAATGACCAAATGTCTTACCGATTTCTATCAGAATATTCATCATTATTTCTATTGCCGATAAAACCTTTCATGTCTAATAGCAACTTATTCAAAATCGTTAAATTATAGTTAATTTACCATACGGATAATTAATTACTTGATCATTTCAATTCAACACTGAATGAAATACGAAATTATTGCCGCTGAAGTTATGAGAGGTGAGTTGACTTGGTTTTTAATCAAGCAAGTTATCATGGGAATTATCTGAAAATTTTAAATTCTGCACTCAGTCATCTTATACCAGACATTTAAATAAATGCTTTAAAGAAAATGTTTTCTTAAAATTTTCTTTGGTGTTTAACAACTAGCCCTTAATCTTTGAGTGTTGTTTTATCAGAGGAAAAAATTAAATCTCTATAACTTTTAAAGTTACAAGTCGATGAGAATTATTTAAAATCTGCTATTACACGCCTGATAATTTCCCATAATTTCCCTGGTAATTCCAATTGAACCTCCATTAGTACTACTGTTAATTACTTACTATTTCTCACTATTATAAATAATACCTTGCAGCTTGTTCAATCGAATAGTTATTGCCGTATCAATAAATTTACGTGATAACAAGAAGATAAATATTAATTAGCTCTTTTCCATCACTTTTCCAAGTGCATTTCTCAATTCTTGTTAATGAATAGTTCAATCAATTACTTATTAATAAGCATTGCAATAGGTACAGCAATTGCTTCATAACCGATACGAAAAATAATGAAGAAATTACCTATTAAATCAAAATAAATGAGCAATAAATTCAGTCCAAATGCAAATACGAGTCGTACTTGTAATAAAGTAACCTTTAATTACTTCTGCCTGGAGTGCACTGTAGTGCTGAGATATTGATACGCGTATTCGATCATGAAAAAAGCAAATAAGAAGAAGAACGCCAATAACAAACACGGAAATAATTTATTAATAATGTAATGTCATAGAGAAATACACGCACGAAGAAGTAACCATATCCGAGTCGAGGTTTGTTATAATTGCGATGCAAATTCAGCGATAAATCAGTGAAACATCAACGCTGAACGCACACGATTTACAATTCGCGCGCGGGTTTATTAATCGATGAGAAACTAATGCGCGATGGATGGTTTCAGAATACGGCAACGCGCACGCACTCCTATTAATTACAAACCTATTAATTAAATGCGTCAATTAAAATTTATGTACGACGCATGCCCATTAATTGTTTCTTTGCTCTGTATCACTTAAGGGAAAAAAGAGTAATGGGAGTCACCTATTTTAAAATAAAAATTACTTGAAATTATTTATAATGAAAAGGCATTTTTCAGGATTATAATTTAAAGGGGTATTTTAGTCTAGAACCAGAATTTTGGGCGTTTTTCAAAATAAAGGGGAGGCAAAAATACAACGACTATCTTCGCAGGATTCCTGCCCTTCTGGTGATGCAAAAAGAAAAAGTCGGGTGGATTCTTGTTCACTACGAATGTCATTATGGTAAGAGCCAAGAAAACTCGCAATACACAATTTTTTTGCAAAATGGCCGCTACTCGAAAGATAATTTTAATTTTTCACGCATTTTTAAGCTTTCTAGAAGTTTTAAACGCACTAACGATTAGAAATTTGTAGGTTTTCTTGGTTCCTCCCATAGAGACATATATGAAGAATGTTTTGGCCAAATTTCAAGAGAATCAGCCGATTAGAACTGGAGATTTTATAACAAACGTTTAGAAAAATTTATAGTTGAAAGTTTCGTGTTGGTCCAACTACACTAAAATGGCTAAAACTTTTAATTTCCCCGCTTAATTATGAGGGTGACTCCCATTGTCCGCTGATTATCATTATCCGGTTTAAATCATTGATCAACATTCAATACTTAGATGAAATTTGAAAATTTATAAGACAATTACTTCTCATCAAGTTTTATGAAGTAGAAAATTTGTCCGTGTTGAAATTGATGGCGGCAAGCTTAAGTTAAAGTACCTATTGAATGCTAAATGAAAATCCCAAGAGATATTCGTTAGTCTTAACTGATGGACACGCTTAAATATTTAACATTCAAACACTGGATCATTGTCAAGAACGCATAGATGAAGATAAAATAAACCGCGGCGAAGAAAGGCAATTGTTTATGGTAGCTACTTTATGAACGCGAGTCGTGAGTTGCCAATTTACAGTTGCATTCCAAATACAACAACAACAACAACAAAAAGAGCAACTCTCATTGTCCAACCGACTTATTTGTACGTTACCACCTTCGACTTGAAGAACTAAAGTATAATTTCACTGGCAAAGTTGTTGGTGCACTTCCTCCAAGAAAAGCGCCGTGAGGTTACGAATGATTCATTATCCAGTGCAAGATAAAATTAAGTGCAATGATATGTTGGTCAAATATTGAATAGCCATGAATTTTCTTCGATAAATCGCGTTTGGTGGTCAGTTATTACACATTGCAAATTAACCTTAACATGCGCATTCGTACCTTGCAGGACATTTATGCTGATAATCTATTATTATCATTCACTTATTCAATTGAATAATGATGGTAAGTAAGTAGATTCGAAACCCGTATGTGCGAACAACTCACAATCGTTTATTGATTGTTATTTATTACTCTATTTTCTAGCTTAAAGCGCCTACTTAACCTTCAACGAAAGATGTATAATATTTAACCCCGAATCCTTTGAATTTACTTAAGCAAATAAAACAAAATTATTTATACTTTAAGTAATATAAATGATAAGTAAAAAATTAAGCAATATTTTCTTCTTAAGTCAATTGGCATTCTCAAAATATGGAGAAATTTTCAAATTGATTTCCACCAACTTTTAAGTGATTTTAAAATCTAATCATGCTGATAATTTTTATCCTCTGATAATTTGTGTAATTTAATTAAGAATTTAAACTAAATATACGCAATTAAGCAACATTTTCATCAAATATGGAAAAATGTAATTTTCACAAGTGATTAAAAGATTTTATTGGTTATTAAAATTATCAAATTATTCCTTACTAATTGATCTTGTCACGGCGCATTTGTCATGAGTAAAACAAGTTAATTAAGCGCCTTAATAAGTTGATAAAAATAAATTGTGCTTAATTAACAATGTGTGACTTTAATCCTCGCGTAAATCACACATGGTGTCTTCATTTGTTTAAGGAACGCAGTCAACTAATTGCTCAATATTTTTCAGCACTTATTCTCGCTTGATTTGCGGCAGGAAAATCGCGCATAAAGAAAATTTCAACACACCTCATTAGATGAACTCGTTATTAAAATGGTGAAGAAAAGACTTCAAGACACATAACGAGCAAACGACTTACTTTTAAAGCGTTCTTTGTACACATATTCGTACAGTGAAATCGTCAGACAAAGGCTGTTAAAATCATTAAATGTTTACACTGCAGTTGAATAATTGTTCGCGACGATAGCAAAGTTGTCGCCAAGTTGGCTATGTAAATCTTTATTCAAATTCTACAGTTATCTGAAGAAAAACGCACGCAAGAGTTTCCTGAAGGAGGAAACTCATTAAATATTTATTGGTTAAATTTGTACGCTAATGCGGAAAATTACAATTTCCATCATCAATCCGAAGAGGAGAAATCCGAGTGCGACAAATCAAATCGCTGAGCGATTGTGATCGCAAAAAGGAGCAGCTAAAGATTCGATCCTAATCTGCTTGTGCGTATCGATCGTAAAATCGATGGTGACGCGCCCATTTCACGTCCATCTTTCGCCATTCTGCTGTCTGTTTTCCAGACGCATTTGTTGTGCGTTCGCCTTTTGCGCGCTTCGCGAATTAAATTTATTGCAGCGCTGATCCGCTCGTTGATGCGTCTGAATAAATATACGCGTGCATCATTTTATTGTCGTTCGACAGAATGTCCTAGTCGCGTAAATAGAAATCCTGATTGATCATTTTTCATTTCATTGCTCAACTATGTATTCGGGGTATAAACGTATTTAATTACTTTACTGTTAAACAGTGAACTAAATGAACGGGTTCTGAGATAAATTCAAGAACTAGTAAGCCAGTAGTCATTAAAATTTGAATTCACGTAATTTGACTTATCAAAAAGTCTAGAAACTTTTCATAATTTGTTTGGACATTAATTAATGCCATTCAAGATTATTATTCGTTTCGCTTTAATGAAAGTTCAGCATGAGAAGGAATTAGCGCCAACAAGTAATAAAAACTTTGTCTTCGGATAAAAATAAAAAAAATCAAAAAATTAATTGCTATAAGAAATTAGAATATTTAAGTAATTATTTTAACATCTTCATTTTCTTCAAGAGTTGTAGATTTTTCATGTGGGAACCGTTGAGCTTTCGATCCACTTAATACTTGGAAAATTAATGGTAAAGTTGGGATAAGTGCTTGAAACCTTGTTCAACTTTGAACTCACATTGCTGCTAATCCAATAATTCGTTTTAAATGACATTTACCGTTAAATAAACTTCAGTTAATCCCTTATTAAACGCCAAAGAATTTTTTCGATTAGTTAATTAGATCAATATGTCCTTTGAAATTCCATTGAGAACAAGTCGAAATGAACGTAAATTAGGCAAAAATTTTTCAAAAATTAATTTCTAATTGAAATCATACCAGGTAATTAATTATTTTATCATTTTCCGATGCTTCATGAATTATAGATTTTCCATGAGGAATCCGTTTTCTCATTGATCCATTTAATACTTGGAAAATTAATGTTAAAGTTGCGATAAGTTCTCAAGAAATTGATCAACTTTGAACTCAAATTCTTGCTAAATTATTGAAGCGATTTATATCAAATTTTCCGTCAAATGAAATTCAATGATTTTCCTATAAATTGCCATACAAAATTATCACAAATCTAGAGATTGTCCCTTTAAATGCCACTGCTTGCCGTTGAAAATCTAAGATAAAATAATTGCGTATGAATGCGCTATTGCTCATCAACATTATCGCATGCAGATTTCAATGATTTCCACGAACCGCTTTGCGTGCGCGCGCATTTTCCAACCGTAATGCGCGTTGTGCAAGATACAGATGTACAAAAACTTTTTTACTGTCACGCTCGCGACTCCTATCGGTTTAATTGAGCGCGCTGACGATTGGTGATCGTCGTTAAAGCGCTTCGTGCGCTTCGACGCCGTCTGTAATAAAGTTAAGTAAACTTAATAATAATCATCCACATTTTTGCCATTCGGTTTTTCAGTGCGTTCGACTTATACGCATCCCATTTACCATGGAAAAACGGTTTCCATGCCTTGTTAACGCATCGCATTAATTGAAACTTCTTTTAGTTTATTATTTTCGCGTGGCGTGCTATCTACGATATCGACGTAGTTTACGCACAATTTCAGGCATAACTCTTCAATATGATGGTTAATAAAACTTTTGCATCCGTATGCATTAATTGATTGGAATTGCAAATATTTTCAATATCGTTTTAGCTTACTTACGTTTCATATTTTATTAACTTATCGTTCTTAATCATTAAATCGCAAATATTTTAAATACTTGTCGATTTAATTATCGTTCTAAGAAATACTAATATCAAATATTCAATTATTTATTTATAAGTTGGAATAATTTTTATCAGAAATTTCCGCCAAAAAGTACTTTAAAATCAGTTTAAAATCCGTAGAAACTTGAAAACCCTTATTATTTTATTTATTCTGAATTTCCCCAACGTCTAATTAATTACTTTAAGATCTCAAATTAATTACCAACTTTTTTCCACCCTCTAGTATTAACGATTTATTTACTTTTATTAACTTGTAAATGGCGTAATTTTCCGAGAAAACCGTGTACAACTAATTAATTAAACCACCTGAATTTTCTCATTTTCTAATCAATGATTTTAACATTACCAAAGCAATTGAATTAATTCCAACTTCTTCCTCCTTTTTCCGCCCTCTTCTGAATATTAATTCAACTCATTTACAAATTCATTATTTCTCTAACAACAAATCTCTTCCCCGAGTAAATCATACTGAAATTGTATGCAAAATAAACGTATTTTTAAACGAGTGATAAATGCACTAATAAAATATCTAAAGTAAGTGTATTTATTCACACTACATTAATTCCTTGTGCGTATAATTAATACGCTACAACGTCACATTAATTACGAATGCAACGAGTTAATTTCGCAACGTTTTTGTATCCTTTTTGCCCTCTTACGGCAAACGCCATCGCCATCAGGAGGCTTGATGATAATTTATGAACGACAAAGCGCTACGAATGGCGTCGTCGCGGATTCGTATATTCAGTTGCTTATCTGAATCTACGACATCTTGAACGAAGCACTCGATTTGCATGCGTGAACGAAACGCATTAACAACAAGCTATCGATATCATTCCCTTACGCGGCAATTGCAATGCATTAATAGACCGGACAGGATGTCGATGCGGAATGAGAAACATTGCACATGTGCAAATGCATTAATGCCAAACCTCGCAAATTAATATGCAAATTCTATCAATTTCATACGTCATTCGCAACTAATGCACTCCTGCGCGCTGATAAATTAGGTGGCAGATTGCGCTACGTTTCGTTAATTGAAATAATTTTGTCCGGCAGCAAAAAAACGACGACGAAATCATCGATTCATTAGAGCGAAGAAAATGCGATGAGGATTTAAGCCGCATATTCATTTCATCAACATGTGTGCCACACACAAAAGTGGAAAGCCGTACATAAATAATATGGTCATATAATTCAATTAAAATTGTGACTTAAGCCGATTTAACTAATAAATGCTCAGCAAATTGATATTCGCAGTATGAGCATAGGATAGCAAGTCCATTAAGCGTCTTTCTGTATTAATGGACATGCAATGAAGATGCTCATATTCGACCAACTTGACTAAAACGACTTACAAGCTTGAAATATTATGCATAATGGATTATGAATTATAATAATCTAGCGGATGCTTTAAGCGCACGCGCTGCGAGTGGCGGTCGAATTAGTTTGCTTATCTTTATTTTGCATGTTTGCGTTTAATTATAACATGTTAATCATTTATTCTAATCGCGTTCGCATTAGCATAATCTCTTAAATGCATATTAGTATTTTTGTTCAACTGTAGTGAAATAATTGTTTGAATTAATGTGTTATGGGTTGCCTGTAGTTTAAACAAAAAATATAATAATACTCGTGGACTGGAAGAGCAAGAAATTACCTCTTAAGCAGGGCAGTAATTACTAATCATTAATTAATATTCCAGTCTTTATACTAAATTATAATAGGTCAATCTTTAAACCTTCAAGGGTTTAAACCTTTTTGTTTCATTTGAAAGTCTTATTTTTGAGCGCAATTCTTGTTTCTAAGATTTTTGGCGCAATTGTTAATTGTGAGATCCAAATACTACTTTTCCAGGTGTAAGACCTTTCGCTTTATTCGTTTCATTCGTTGTAATATTTTAACCATTTTTCACCCCTCGTTGATTGGAATTTAAGCAGCTGTTGAAACCGAACTATTGTGTCGTTATACCCCTCTAATTCATTTGTCAATTCTACCTGGGAATTACTGATAAAAGGTAATCTTTTGTCGTTGCTTCCTCAAGAAGACCGCTGTTTACCCCTGGCAAATTTTGGATTACCTGTTCTAATCATATTCACACGATCACTGCCCTTATTCAACCGCATTACGTGATAGAACAATATCTGCGCGTATTTTAAGTAAAGAGTTTTAACTGTCAGAAATTAGTGTTAATTCTGAAGAAACCCAAGCTTTTATTTGATATTTATATGTGGGCCGATCCCGGCGGTACTGCAATACCGGGCCAACCCGTGATGAGAGCGGAGCAAGCCCCAAACTCTCATCCAATTCCAAAAATCAGTTTAACATACTGGACCCGCATGCGGGTCGTATCAGATGTCAAGCTGATAAGAACAGATACTACACTTTGATCTTAGCCGAAGCCGAGAAGCGATGACTTACCGACCCTCCTCAGGGGTTGTGGCAACGTCTCCAGTCATTATTCTTGAGAGAACGACAAGTGGCGCCCTCTATTCATGCAAATGTCGGCAAAATTCCGTTAATTTAAGTCACATATCAATCTACTGACTCAATTCAACCCTAATACATGACCACAAGTTATACCACAGTCTCCCAATAGCTGAAGAATTCTGAAAATCGCACCAATAGTCCCTGAAATGAGCAGGAATGTGTTTTAGTGTATGCAGGAAATGAAGGATAGGACATGATTCCCTTAGGGTGTTAATAGGGAAATCATGGCTCGCGTCGGCAGGGTCGCATCCCTGAAGCAGGCCTTCTTTCAGTCAGGAACACCGAAGAAAGCCCACCCGCTACCGTCTCATTAAACAATACTTAAGTACGTTAAAAACATCAAAACTTTATTAAAATTACAACAATTCATTCAAAAAGAGCGTAAATACATCAAAGCAAAATTGTTACAAGTTTTTGTTTACATTATAATCATCCCAAAATTAGATTTAAGTTTCTTGCTACTTCTTAATTAATCTCTAAGGACATTCATCAAGTGATAAATCGTTTAATGAGTTGGAAACATGTACCTAAAGTCCCGTATAAATTCAACTCAACTAACAAATATGGTGACTAAGTGCTTAGAAGACCAAATAAGTTAGAACCAGTTTGCTAACAAGCTTGTCAAACCAAGAGCACAACTAACTTTGTCGTAAATATCGAATTATTTAAGAAAACTAACTTACTAACTAACTAATAAATGTCTTCATTGATTATCTTTAACTAATTGAAACATAACAATTTTTTAAGCTATTTACAATTAACATTACTGAATTCAATAACATTAATGTTGTTCAAGTTCCAATAATAATTTTTAGTCATCATTAAGTAGAACACGCCTGTCTGATAAGCGATAAACAATAACAACAATGTGGAACTTTACAAAAGTCCAATTGATTTCCTTATCGCATCAATTTCTGCTAAAATACAAATCGATAATCATTCAAAGAATCCTACATTATCATGAGACATGTGTATGCGATATACTTTCCTAATAAATATAAATAATAAACAACACACGCCAGCGATAAAACGATTTAATACTACTTATTACCTAATCCACTTATTTGTAACGCGTAAACTGTCCAAGGCAGCTTTTTGCAAATCTCATATGACAAATGACCAACGTTCGTGATGCTGTTTTTATAACCCGCATTCACAAACGGAGGAATGAAGATTAGAAATTGATTTATTGTTAAATTATTGCACGTCCACATCACGTATCGTGTAAATTGTGAAGTCCAAGTTCTCCTTCCAAAGCGACTCAAACGTCGCACACTAGTACCAAACAAACATTCGTTGTTAAATTAAACAATTAATTTTTTGGACATTTTTTTTGCTTGTATAAAATAGATTAACTGAGTTTCATGAATATGAAAATATTATTTAAATCGGATGGATGGTTTAGCAACAATTTACCATCAAAGTCGAACAATTTTTGGGTCAAGACTTACTTCTCACGATCATGTAAACGTCATGTTCAAAATTCATTTTCCTAGCTTATTGCTGTCCTAGCTTCAAATTGTTTAGTTTTATATAAACTACAACTAATAATCTTTGGAATAGTGTAACTATCACTTTATCACTTAATTTATGAAAATATTCCGATTTTTGATGGTTTTAACAAAATTTTCATATTCAAAGTTCATTTTCCAAGCTCATAGTGGTCCAAGCTTGAAATTGTTTAAATCTTTACAAACTACAACTAATAATCTTTAGAATAGTTTAAACATTCATGTTTAAATGTTATGTTTTCAATTAGAAATTAATTTATGAAAAATTTCCAATTTTTTCTTTGCTGAGTTTGAACTCCTTGGACAAAATTTAAGTTCTTTATCGTTTAATAGTTTTCAAAAATATACTGTTTGGGACTAATGTGTGTCGCATAAATAAATGTCTTACGAGTTCATCGAGTCAAGATCAACTTGGTGTTTATAGAAAACCCCGCAATAAACTTAATATATGTATTGTCAGGATTTATATAAATCACGTGACAAAAGTTTATAAATTACGCTCGCTTGGATTATTCTAGCTGCTTTGGTGGTCAGTCCAATTCGTCCGTCAGTTAGTCAGTCGTTCGCCACGAGTGGACCGAGAACAGAGTGCGATAATTAACGTTCCAAGTGAATTAAGTACCAGCAAGTACAAGAAAAATCGCAATCATGAAAGGTGCTGCTGCACTTTTAGTCGTAGCCCTTGTTGGGCTGGCGAATGCCGCAACGCATTTACCATCCGATCAAAAAGTTGTTTGTTACTACGATCACAAGTCGTTTTTCAGAGAAGGTATGCCTTTGAAATCAGCATATTTTAGCACTTTACTTAAGTATTATATAATCCACGATTTAGGTTTTAAAATAGCATTAAAACGTAATTACATTTTTCAATGAGAATTAGAAATTGACTTGACTTAAGTATGTAGATTTTACTTAAGCCTGCTTATAGATAAAGCAGCTTCCTCATGGAATAATTTTAAATATTTCAATTTGATGATAACTATTGAAAATCACTTTGAAAATGTCAAATTTCCATTATCACTATTTTAATATTAATATATCCCAAAGTTATTGCGGCAAAATCACATTTAAAATGCCTTAAACTATTACTTAAGTACATTTACCATGTGTTTCAAAGAATATTCCAGTAAATATTCCATTATTATGTAATTAACACGATGACTTAGAAATATCACAACGTGATTGTTGAAATTATCCGGTTATTAAGCAAGATTACTTAAAACTTGTCAACTTGTGAATACTCAGAAGTAATAATAATTACTCGACTCTAATGATTATGTTGATCAACCTAAAAAATACTAACGTGTTGCTTTGTTATTATCACTTGTTGGAATAAATTACTTAAAGTTTCAAGTACTTGATTAGATCTTTCTGGAATAATTTAACACTTTGCAACTTCAGCTAGCCAGCGACCATTATGCTATTTACTTATTCAATGAACATAGGCGTATTCCATGGTTATTATCATTATTATTCGCAATTTGTTGACTGTCGCGAGTGCGAGTCACCATCCAGTGGAGCGACGAGGTGACATTTTTAACGTGATCACATTACTGAATGTGGTCTTATTCCTCACTTATTACTTCATTCAATCAACGCTATAATGCTCTAATGAATAATGAATAACAATAACAAATTCACAACAAACGCATGATGTCATGTGCTAATTTAAAAATCGTTGAAAAAACATATCAGTTCATTGAAATTCGCGTGTGATTTTTATGCAATCTTTCAACCGTAACTTTCTTAACGCCGGATTTCATTTATGTATTCATAAGAAACTCGCTTGCCTTGATATAAATATTCAAGTTTTCAACAAAATTTCAACTGTTTAACGTAATTTTGTATTGCTGAATGTGTTCTACATACTTATTTATTGCTTATTTAGTATTTACGTCCTGATAACCTTTGATTAATTTTCGTCGTGTTTTGCCTAATGCATCAATCAGCATATCAATAATTACTATGACCTTTGTAACGAATAATTTCTTTCTCGAAAGTTCTAGAACTCTCTCAAATCTTCTTGACTGCGTAAATCAATGCATAATGTTTATAACTTTGTAGTATAATTGGCCATTGTTCTCATATCAATGATTGTTATGATTGTTATGGTTAAATTAATTGCAATTTTATGCAATTAGGTCAAGGTAAATTCGACACGCCCTTCTTGGAACCAGCATTGCAATTCTGCACGCATTTAATCTACCGATCAGCTGGTATCAACGCTGAGACGTTTAAATTGGTTCCATTGAACGAACATTTCGACGTTACGAAAGATCAATATCGTAAAGTAACCGAGCTTAAGCGTCGTTATCCAACTCTTAAAGTTTACTTAGCTGTTGGTGCCGGCGACGATGACCAAGAGTCTGAGAAGTACTTGACTCTGGTGAGTATCTCTTCAAGAATTTCTTTAAACACTTGACTTAAACGCAATTCGCTAATTATCTATGATCTATGATGATATTTTAGCTGGAGAGTGTGGAACATCGTATCGCATTCGTCAATTCTGCACATACTTTGATCAAGACTTTTGGCTTTGATGGTATTGATCTGGCATGGCAATTCCCAACAAACAAACCAAAGAAAATCCGCGGCAAGTTCAGCTCGTTCTTCCATGGATTGAAGAAGAAGATTGTCGGCGAATCCACGGTGGACGAGAAGGCCGACGAACACAAGGAGCAATTCACTGCGCTCGTGCGTGAAGTGAAGAATGTCTTCAAGCATGACGGCCTTGCCGTGACCATTAGCGTGCTTCCCAACGTCAACTCAAGCATCTACTTTGATGTACGCAACCTTGTCCCCCAGGTGGACTTCGTTAACTTGATGGCATTCGATTTCCGTACACCCAAACGCAACCCGAAAGAAGTAGACTACCCTGCGCCATTATACAACCTCATTGACCGCAAAGAGGACGAGAATGGTAACGCCTGGGTGCAATTCTGGTTAACTCATGGTGCACCAAACAACAAACTCGTCTTTGGCATCCCGACCTATGGCCGTGTTTGGAAGATGACCGAGGATTCGGCAATCAGTGGTGTGCCACCATTCGAAACTGAGGGTGCTGCTGAAGTAGGACCATACACAAACCATGAGGGTCTGTACGCTTATCCAGAAATCTGCGCCAAGTTGTCGAATCCAAACAACTTGAAGGCTGGACAAGGCAAACATTTACGCAAGGTTGGAGATCCAAGCAAGCGTTATGGTAAGTCTAGTCTCGGGCTATATCCTTAATCGTGCTCCTTACATTAAGATTAATATTTCAGACGATTGGCACACTAATGATGTGACCAAAAGGTTTGGTAGGTTACCAAGCTTTACCATACTTTCATTCATCACCTTCCCACCCCATAGAAATTGATTAATGATGTATTTTTTGTCTAGGTACTTATGCTTTCCGCCTCCCTGACGAAAATGGTGAAAATGGTGCTTGGGTTGGCTATGAAGATCCTGACACAGCCGGAAACAAAGCTGGTTATGTCCGTGACAAGGGACTTGGTGGTATTGCCATCATGGATTTGACTTTGGATGACTTCCGTGGTCTTTGCACAGGTGATAAGTATCCCATTCTTCGCGCAGCTAAATTGAGGCTTTAAATACTCCGGAAAAAGAACGAAGAGATATTGAAATTTTAGCATGTAACCTAAATTACCATATTTTATACAAACTTACCAAATAACAGAATAAATAAACCTCTAAAATGGACCTCGATGTTATTTTTGTTTCTCCTATTTATAGGTTGTATTCTATGCAAATAATTGAATCGAATTCCAGCTTCCTACATTCATTGTGATTGGATTTAAATATTGTTTGAATGCATAAATCATAATGCCGTTTCTAATGCGTTACTCCTCTTACAGCAATGCATTCTCAAGGCATTGAATACACCTTGCTTGTAAATGGACAGCTCATAAATATAATCTTTAGCAAAGCAACATACCGCAACCGAATGTCCAGCGCGTTGATTTTTACACTCTTGATAATTAAATTGCATAAATCTTTCATGCGCATGTAAGTGCCTCGTGCGCACAATAAATTTCAACTGCTCTACAACTCGTTGACTGTGTATGCTTACTCAACCACAACCAACATGACATTACAACGTTATATTTCGTTTTTTATCATGGATAATAAGCTCACTTTCTTACTAAATTGGACCACCTCATTGCTTCAATAAACTATTCAAATTGGATACCACATATTATCTACACTTTATCAACTCCACCCCTACTTCCGAAGTTCGTTTAACATGATTTACTTGGAAATTATGACTTTGAATTAAATCTAAGTCGATTTTTTAAAAGCAATAAACTTTGAGCAATGGATGATTTGCTATTTATATTATTGCAGCACTTTTTATCCTCATTTTCTTTGTAAATTGGACCATATCAATCCTTCAATCAACAATTTAAATTGTATACCACTTGCTAGCAACTCCACCCCCATTGTTACTTTACTTTCACATGATTTACTTAGAAATTATGACTTTAAATTAAATCAAACTCACGTTAATCAAAATCAAGATAATAAGGTTACTTTCTTTGTAAACTAGACCATCCCCTTGGTTTCAATAAATAACTTAAATTGCATACCACTGGTTATCAACTCCACTCCCACCGTTGCTTTACTTTCGCATGTTTTACTTCGAAATTATGAGTTTTAATGAAATCAAACTCAACTTATTCTATTCTTTCTACTCACTGGCGTTTGAGAAATGAATGAATTCACTTTTTCTTTGTCATTTGGATCACCCCATTGCCCCAGTAAACAATTTAAATTGAATACCACATATTATTTACACCTCATCAACTTCACCCCAACTGTTTAAAATAATTTACTTAAAAATTATGACTTTGAATCTGATTCACGTTATTCACTTCTTTATACGCAATGGATTTTGAGGAATGAATGAATTGCAATTTATGTTATTGAAGCACTCAGCTCAGCTTCAACTCCAACTACCAAGTCGGATTTACGAACCGTGATATAATATATTTCCATACTTTCCGCAATCCGCTCTTCATTTATATTTAAATGCACCAAATGCGTCAGACGTTTTACAAATATATGATGAAGTATCTAGTGATAAGAAATAAATAAGACTTGCGTATGTTTATTAAGCGCAAATTTGTTCGTGCCTCCCAGGCAATCGTAAATAAAGGTGCAAATGTATAGCCATTATGAACGCCTAAAGATGCCGCAAGTAATTTATGATCCATGAAATATTACGCGTTTAATAGAAAAATAAAAACATAAACTGTAATTTCACTTATCATATTCTCTTTGATTTTAAGAAATCCTTTGGGAGGTTCAATCATTATGAACCTCCCAAAAATCACCTCAACTAATTACTTTCTATGACTAATCTGTTACTTACAGTTAATTGCGCATTTCACCAACTATTTTAAGCTTAATCATCTCTTAATGAAGCAGACGATTATTTATTATTATCCTAATAAAACCAGTAGAACGCAAGTAAAATTTAAATCAAGTATTAAATGAATATCTCCAAGTAAGAGTATAATAATTAATACGTGAATCATAAAATGAATATGAAATATAGAAATTTGATGTGCGTTGCAAAAATATTGCATCTACGATAAAACCGCAATCGAACGTGTAAAATGCATACGAGCACAATTACTATTTTTGCATTTAATAATTGTGTCGCTAAATTAATTGGCAGGCCAATTAACTTTGTCGACAATGAGCATTTCAATGCGCACAAGGAAAAGTGTTACGACTTCCTTCAGCGACAGCAGCAAAGTGCAAAAACTTTAGTCACACTTTAGTTACGCATCTAAAATGTGGTTGGTGCGTTTCTTCATTCTATTATCCCTAAACGGTGAGTAATTATTGCTTCAACTTGTGATACTATTAATGTGAACATTACGCAGGATTTTCATTTAGTCTCAGTAATGATATTTTGGGTTCTTTGCGCTGCTCACTTATATGCAAAGATGTTGATGGCCATGACCAGGAACTAAACGAAAATGGCGTTTGTAAATGCGTAATCAGCAAGGAACTTGAACGTGAGTCATTGGAATTTCTAATTTCATTAATCTTCTTGCTTAATTCCGCGATTTGGTGCGTTTTAGATAATGACTTGACACGAATTCAACATTTGAGCACTTTGTACAAGTTGCCAGTAATGCTGCTCATGGATGAACAGCAAGGACATCGCCTATTAAAGAGGGAAACTGATAATTCCTTAATCGAGAATCTCCGAGAAAAGCTGGATGAACGAAAGCAACAATGGGATGATAATATTGAATCGATACGTCAATGGAAAGAACGCAAAGTTGAAGATTTTGATTGGCAAGCTATAAAAGACAAACACCTGGAACATCTTGAACCCATTGTTGCTAAAGTAGCTCCCGGATTGGATCAACGTAAACAGCAATGGGAAGAAAACATGGATAAATTTAGATCCTGGAAGGAAGAACGGATGGAACAATTAGAACCAATGCTTGGTCAAATTGCACCTGCATTAGAGGACCATAAGTTGAACTGGGAGGATCACATGGATAAGATAAGATCATGGCGTGAACAGCGCAAGGAAGAATTGGAACCATTCTTGCAAAATGTGCAAAATCCTCATCAACAAGATGAGAAATGGAACTTTGATAAAATCAAGTCGTGGAGTCAAGAGCAACCTGTAAGAAATGAACCAGTTTTGGGGCAAATGGCACCATCATTGACCACGTATGATTCTAAGGCAACTGGTATTGGGGGTAGCAATGTTAATTTTCCTAAACCAGACCATCCAAATCCGTTTATACCGCCATTAGCTCATATAATTAATGCTTTACCTATTCCTAGAGTGACTTTTCCAGTTGGCGGAGCAGGATATGGTGCTGCAGCACCACCACCCTTTCCAATAACAGCCCCTTTCCCAAGTGTGCATTCCCGGAGTGCAATATCCCTACCCTCCAAATTCGCTGGTCCTTATAACCCCAACAACCCAATTGTTGTACATCCCATTATAATGCCTCCTTTCGCCGAGGGCACCCCTAAACCAATCTTGGGCTCATTATCAAATGCTGTTGGAGACATAGTCAAGAATATGAAAAAGAACGGAGGTAAACTGCTTCCGGAAAATTATGTAAACTCTGATGCTCTTAGTAACTCCGAAAGTCAGGTGAATCAAATTAATGTTAATGTACGCTTTGAACCAACACCCACCCCACCGAATTTATACTCCATGTTCATGCCATGGAATGGTAGAAATTGGTTATTAGCACCAGCACCAAAAGGTGTTGAAACAGACGAAGTTACTGAAAATCCTGGTGTAATCAACGAAAGCCAAGAAGATGGTGAAGATGATGATAATCATGGGGAATCATCAAATGTTCAAGATGTTGATAGTGATGATGAGCAATCAAGAATTGTTGATGCTGATAAAGAGGAAGCATTAAAAGCTGGTGATGATGATGAAGAAAATGAAGAACAACGCGTTCAACATCAACTTAAAGATGTTGACGAAACGAAATTTGATAAACATATTGTCGACAGTATCAAACGAAATTTAAACAGCAAAATTGAACAACCAAAAGTACCTTCTTTTTATAACGGTGATATTATTGTACAGCCAAAAGAATTAATGCAGTATAGTGAAGAAGATCTTGAAACTTTGGCCAAGTAAATATGTAATCCGTAATTTGTTAAGCTTTCAAATATATGCGTATTGGTTGTTATAATATTAATGATATGTCGCAATTTAAATTTAGATTAACTAATTATCCTTTCATTAAGTAACATATTTTTTAAATCATTTAATACCATTCATGGAATTCGTGCCGCCACCTAATGATCGAACCAAATACAAATGCCAAGTTATGTTGACAAGATATTACAAACCTAAACAAATCCTTTAAAGTTGCATTTTTCCACGTAATACCAGTGCTTTGCTTGTGACAATCTGCTGTAAATGCTTCTAGTTGTTAGTGATTAAAAATGCATGGAATATTATGTGTAATTGCTGCTGCAATTTGTTTTATAAGCCTGACCAATGCAGGAGTGGTGCATTCGAGCAGCAGTCATCTGCACAAAGAACGTGAAGAAGATGGGGCCTACAGCCCTAGAGATAAGTCACATTTATCAGAAAGTGGTGAGCATAATGTTGAATTTGACCATGAAGCCATCCTGGGCTCGCATAAAGCAGCAGAGGAGTTTGATCACCTGACACAGGAAGAGAGTGTAAGACGTCTGAGAATACTTCTTACAAAAATGGATTTGAATGGTGATAGCAATATAGACAAAAGAGAACTGAAATCATGGATACTCAGGTCATTCAGGTTTGTAGTATATGCTAAATCTGCAAATAAATTTTATCATTAGTTTCACACAGAATGCTCTCTGAAGAAGAAGCCAAAGAACGTCTTGAAGATGCCGATTCCAATGAAGATGGTAGAGTTAGTTGGGATGAATATGTATCAGATGTGTATGGTATGGATGATGAAGATAAACTTAGTGGAGAGTTACCTAATGAAGAAGTATAAACCTAAAATTAGATGATAACATTATTTTCATGCATTTTGTTTTAGATTATCAAAGATGATCAGATATTATGGAAAGTAGCAGATGTCAATGGAGACAACATTCTTGATGGTGAAGAATGGTTAGCATTTTCTCATCCAGAAGAACATCCTGCAATGTTACCTCACATTTTGCAGCAAACTTTGAACCAGAAAGATCTGAACAAAGATGGTGCAATTGATTTCCAAGAGTTTATTGGAGATCGGGGCGTGCATCATGATAAAGAATGGGTACTAATTGAAAAGCATAAGTTTGATCATGAATTGGACAAAGATAAGAATGGAAAATTAACAGGAAATGAAATTCTTTCTTGGATTGTACCCAGCAATGAGTATGGCCCTTCATATTTCCCAATCAATTAATTAATTACTCATGTTCTTGTAGGGAAATTGCCGAGGAGGAAGTAGAACACTTGTTTGAATCAAGTGATGATGATCAAAATGATATTTTATCATTTGACGAAGTGATTGAACATCATGACGCCTTTGTTGGCAGTGAAGCAACTGATTATGGTGATCATATACACAACATTCATCAATTCACTGATGAATTGTGATCAGAGAACGTATATTATTTCATGTACAAACTGAAGGAAGGACTTGTCATTTTCACGCTCACTTTAATTGCTTGTATTCTCATTTCGTATATGTTCCAACGTCTGGAATTAATCGACGAATCATTTTACTTATTTCGATATTGATCTAAGTTTTCGCGTTCGTCTGGATTGTGAAGTCATTATTTATTAATTAATTTATTCTTTCATCGTGCGTGATTATGTTGTATTGTATCTATTGTGCCATAAATACAAACGTGTGTAAATCATTAATCACACACACTTTTTCCTCACCAGAATTGAATATTAGCAAGTTTCCAACTTGGCTAAGACATTTTCAAATAAAGCATCAAACATTTTAACTTATTTCTTCTGCGTTTTCACATTCTTAAATAGCGTAAGGCATGAATATCCAAATTTGCAAATCTACAACTCAATTCCATTAGTAGAGAAGTTTATATTAATGATTAATTAATTACGTACGGCTAAAATTGCTTCGTTATTTACTATAAAAATATCACCACCAGTGATATAAAGATGATGCCGACATCTAAGATTAAAAAACATTAAGGCTCTAGCTGTGATAATATCACCATCCCATGGAACAGCATGAAAAGTGAAATCTTGAAGTGTGTTGCACTAATGAGATAATAATATTTAAGTTGAATTCTAATAGATAATTCGCTATTTACTTACAGCTTTTGATAATAGAGTTGCTGTCCGACAAGCTTCGAAACAAATCATAGAGCCAGCAATTAAAACTACGGTGCAAATTAAATTAAACTCCTACAACATTTTCATTATGAAATAAAGGACTTAATTATACTCATTTGACCTACTGATAGTACGGTAATTAATGACAATCCACTTAATGCTCCACCAACAAATAGAAGCAATCGAATAGGTTTCCGAAATAAGAATAAAATTTCCATCCATAATCTAAAATAAATGACATCTTTTTAATAGCACCTATTTGAAATGTTGAAAACGTTTACCGATAAGCAAATTTATGTTCAATTATGCATTCGATTAAAATGTCCCATCGCAAATCGAAATTAGCAACATGTTTCAACTGATCCAATTTGCTCATAATCTCGTGGTAGATGACATTAATTATTTCAACATAAAGCATTAACGCAATTCCACAAACTATTGAGAGTGTTGCTAAATATATTAGTATAATCACATATGCTAAATTAATCAAATCTCTGTACGGTCGACATGTGATATTTAAACCGAAATAATACTAAAAAAGAAACCATCCATCTTTAATTGATTAAGTAATTAATGTTATTATACTTCCTACCGTTGGAAATAAAAACCCGCATTTGTTGGAATTAGTAATATTACTATTGCAATCTTCAAATTCAACGTAAAGAAATGCAAGTGAAAGTAATCCATCTATCCCAAGCAATAATAATAGCGTCCTTAAATTGAATTTTTTAACAACTTTCTTAATATTTTCCTTGTCCAATGAGCAAAACATGGATGTACTTAAAATCTCGAAAAGTTTTACTGCAGTATCTTCAACTTCCCTGGCAATTATGCTTATGTAACAAAGCAGGACGCCAATAAGAAATATTGTTAAATCATTAATTATATTAAAAAACGTTACGCCTTCATCTGAAATGTGTTATTTAGTAACTTGATATTTTTTTCTTTTGTAATATACATACTGTATTTGGTTACTATATAATTAAATTGCCCAAAAAGGAAAAAACTTAATGCCAAATATAATAGGATTTGCCTTCCTATAAATTTGTGAATATTATATAATATTATTTTGATACATAATACGTGGTCTTGGTAACGATTCATTCTTTCCGTATTAACGTTCAATCGGATTATTAAAATACTACGAATTTCATCTAAGTTGTTCTAATTCAGCTGAATTAATATAAGCTAATGTATTAATAATATTCGTTATGTTTATTATATGAATAATAATAAGAGTAATCAATAAGAAGTCAATTTGAAATTGGTTAATCCTTTTTATGGAATACTGTAATAAATATGTAATTATTATTACTGTTTACTCGGACATTCTGGAATTTTGTACTCGTATTAATTCACGTGATTAGTTAATATTTAAACCAAAAAAATAGATTTAATTCATTTGTAATAATACCGTTTTCTTTTTTCTTTTTGATTTCGAATATTTCATTTATAAAATATTTAAATTTTGTTATAGCTGCAGGGTGGTGCCGCCTATGGAGACAAACTGTAACTCGTATAACGCGAAACGCATGGGCCAATTCGCTTATGCAATTACCAGTCGAGGCGACTCTTCACACCAGGAGAAATTTTCAATAGGCACTTGCGTCACAGGGATCATACACATGCCTGGTGTATGCTAAATGCAGTGAGAATATTACCAATGATTGAATGATTACGCAGAATTTCATAATATAGCATGTCGTGCCTTCAATAATTTAAAATGAACCAAAAATATAGTTTTACTTTCTAAAAATAATATATCATTTATGCTTTATGCTTCTATATGCAACCCATCATTCGCAAAGGTTAGGTCCTATTTGTGCGCATTGAACGGTGAAATAGAAATAATTTATTGTGATCAAATTTCTCGTGTTAGTAATAATTTCCTTATTATGTGAAATATTTGAGTAAACTGTGTACCATATAGCATTACGCCAAAGTAAGTATGGGCCTATATTGTTGCCATACAGATGTAAATAAATGTTGACCAATCTCTTCCAGGTTCTTTCACTTAAATATTATTTAATCAAAAATTGGGTCAGCAACTAGATCGTAAATATGAAGAAGTCACCAGGACGGAGTGTACTTCTTGACAGACTGCACAAGGGCTTTGTAATTTCTTGTGTTGGACTAACTTTATATGGTGTAGGCCATTTGGGAATGAGATGGTACAGATACTTTACTGTTTTAAGACCTGAGGCACAAAAACGCGAATTATTAAGCAAACAAGCACTGCTTGCTGAAGGAGCAACTAATGCTGACCTATTAACAGATAAGGCTGCAACAATTGTATCATAAACACCCAGTAATAGTTTGTCTGTTATAATAGTAATTCAATTAATAAATGTGTAGTTTTAGTTAACTATGAGAGCTTTTATTTCTTTCCCTTCTTCTGGGTATCTGCTTCATTGTTTTTGTCAATATTTATTAAAACATTCTCTAGTTCATGTAGCAGCTCTCTTTTCACTGCATCTGGAACCATACTTCGAGCACTCCCAGTGACTTTATTAATTAGTTCATCAACTGTAGGAGTTTTGTCTCCATTCTCACTTATTACTTTGCGACAGGCCAATCGTACCTGTTCTCGCCATCCGCATTCAATCAGTCTTGTGTGCACTAATTCTGTGACTCTGAAGCATCAAGGTTATGTAGAACAACAATTATTGAGAATTATTATTATACCTGTCTTGGGCGTCTGCGTTTTCTAATTGAAAGTGTACTTTATCTTCTTGAGTTACCATTGTGTATTAAAATGCGCTAATAATTGTTTATATCCCTCACAAAGAACTAACTTTTGCTTGAGGAAGTCACACTGTTGCCAGGACCAAAACAACACCACAATTGTGATAGAAATGTAAGTAAATTTTAAATGTTAACTTTAATTGATCTTTTCATAGTGTTACTAATTTTTCAGTGTGACAAGATCAGTACTAATTTCCAGGTAATTCTGTTAAACAATTTAAACCACTTGGCAATATTTGTTTATAGAAATTTTCATAGATAAAATTTATAATTATGGCCAAAATAGTTCCAAATGAGATAAAGAAACTTGATACTGCAGTAATAAATCGAATTGCTGCTGGCGAGGTAATCCAACGACCCGCAAATGCGCTCAAAGAACTTATAGAGAACAGGTTCGTATGTTATCAAGTTAATTAATAAGTCTATTAAATTAATATTATTTGTTATAGTCTTGATGCCCATTCTACAAATATCCGCGTTACCGTCAAGGATGGTGGACTTAAATTGCTTCAGATTCAAGATAATGGCTGTGGCATTAGAAAAGAAGACTTTGAAATTGTTTGTGAAAGATTTACCACATCCAAATTGAAAAAATTTGAAGACTTGGAAGAGATTAGCACATATGGCTTTCGTGGTGAAGCATTGGCCAGTATCAGTTTTGTATCACATTTAACTATATTATCCAAAATCATAGGCTCTCAGTGTGCTTATCAGTAAGTATTCTTTGCATGTCTGTTACTTCCAGATGGCATGTTTTACCATTAACTTTAATTTTCAGAGCTTCCTACAAAGATGGTGTAATAATTGGAAAACCTAGACCAATAGCTGGCAATCAAGGGACCATTATATCTGTGGCTGATTTATTTTATAATATGTCAGTACGAAGAACAGCTTTACGCAGTCCTGCTGAAGAATTTTCGAAAATTTGTGATGTTGTAGGCAAATATGCCATTCACAATTTCAGAGTGGGCTTTACTCTAAAGAATAGTGAATCAGTTGAAATTTGCACAATGGTCAATTCAAATCCTGTTGATAATATCAAAGTTGTATATGGACAGGATATTGCCAAGTATGTCTTATTGCAATTTGTTTAAGTTGAATATAAATATTTATGTCTTTTAGGCAACTAATGGACTTCCAAATGGAGAACAACGCGTATGAATTTAAAGTTACTGGGCAAATTACCAATGTTAACTATTCGTCAAAGAAAAACTTATTTGTATTATTCATTAATCATCGCCTAGTGGATTGTCAGAGTAAGTATTACTTGTTATTAACATTTTTATCAAACTAATTGCTTATTTGTCTTGGCAGATTTGAAACGAAGAATCAATCAAATTTATGCCACTTACTTGCCCAAAAATATGCACCCGTTTGTGTACTTAAGTTTAGAGATTAAACCCAATAATGTGGATGTTAATGTTCACCCTACGAAACATGAAGTTCATTTCGTAAACGAGGATGAAATTGTTGATTTGATTGGACGCTCAATCGAAAATAAATTATTGGGATCAAATAATACTCGGACATTTTATACCGAGGTAAGCTCATCCGCAGTACCCTATTATAAAATTATAATTCAATCTCTTTCAGAGGAAATTACCAGTGTCCGTGATTAAATTTGACGATACAGCGGCGAATAAAACGATCTATGATAAAGATTTAGTGCGTACTGATTATAAGCAGTCAAAACTTGAATCATTTGTTCAACCACTGATCGATCAGATAGTTGAGCGTGCCGAATCTCAAGATCGCAAATTGTTAGATAAATCCGTGCTTACCGATTCTGATAATCATGAGGATCAAAAAGAATTTAGAAAAAACGCCAAAGCCGCAAAGAAAAAAGACACCACTACCAAAAATAGGTAAGGTCATTTCATAGCACTAATCAAATTAATTGACTTTGTTTTTATCTCAGAGTTAAGCACAACTTAAAGAGTATCATTGATCTCAGCTCTGAAATCGAAATAAATGCACATGCAAATATGCGAAAATTATTCGCAGAGCACGTCTTCGTGGGAGTATTAAATTCCAGATATGCAGCAATTCAACATGACGTAACATTTCTAATTGTGGATACTCAAACCGTCATGGAAGAATTATTCTATCAATGCGTAATTTTCAACTTTGGCAACTTTAATGTCTATGAAATGAAGAACAAGTTATCAGTTGAAGAATTAGCCCTAATTGCTCTAAACGAGCCCGAAACTGGTTGGACCGAAGAAGATGGTGAAAAGAATGAATTAGCAACCCGAGTTAAAGACATCCTGATTGAAAACAGCGAAATGTTGCGCACTTATTTTGAAATCGATATTGACAGTCATGGCAATATATGCGCTTTACCCATACTTATAGGTATGATTCTTCTTAATTAAATTGAAAAAATTACCTAATCACCTTATTATTTCAGATGGTCATGCACCATTACCCGGTGGCCTTCCAAGATACTTACTCAGACTAGCGTGCGAAGTAAATTGGGAAGAAGAACGTGCATGCTTCGATTCATTCGCACGCGAAACTGCGGTTTATTATGCTGAACCGCCACATCTCATGTCCGACGATTGGAAATCTGTCGTCGAACATAAATTATACCCCTTTATGAAGGAGTATTTTCTTCCGCCAGCGGCGTTCCAGACAAATGGAGCTATTACACAGGCTACTACCCTGCCTGAGTTATATAAAGTATTTGAACGTTGTTAAGTTTCTCGATAATGAATCCGACGAATAGAATTGTTGGTCCTGTTATTTTTTTATGACGTTATAATATTAATTATGCATTTGCATAGTACTGACATACAGTGATTTCACATTTGTTTAAAAATTGTACTTACTTTCTCAAAGAGTTAAAATTCTTTGTTTCACAGTTACATGGTTTTGTTGCACGTTTGCAACTTAACTCCACTGCACTCGTGGATTTAACATAGCTCGAGTTAAAAACTTTGTCAGTAGGGTAATAGCAGCACGCACGATTTGGTTGATATCTACAACAAATCAATTGAATTCCAAATAGCTAATCAGAATCTCAACGAAATCAATTACTTTGAAACCAAACTCATTCCAACTTCTTGTTTATATTGTCGATTCATCGACATCTGAGTGGTGCGCTCAATTTCCAGTGCGCGTTTTAAATTTTCCAAGCGTTGTCTCTCAATTGCCACCTCCAGTTGTAATTTAGCGACTGCAAACCACAAATACATTTTTAAGTACCTTATCAAAGATGGATAATACTTTCTCACCTTGTGTTTGAGCACTGCATTTCCTTTGTTTTTGTTGTACAAAGCATGAGCACAAATAACTCTCACCCTCAAGATTCCTTGATCCAATTAGCTTAGCTGATGCTTCACAAATTTTCGTATGCATGTACTGTAAGTCCTCGAAACATAGTGTCTAAAAGTATAAAATTAGTATTGAAAACCTATAGCATTTAATCAAAATGTAATAAACTAATGGTATTTCGATTTTTCGTCAAGAACACACACCTCTATTCCGCAATATAATACTTTTCTGAGTATATAAGCGAATAGCATATCAACGCAAACACAAGTTGCTATAATATCCATTGGATCCATATTTACTTGACAAAGTTGGGGTTTCGTCCGGCCCTATTGAACCAAGAAATGAAACCAATTACAACTGGTTAATGATTAATTGAACAACAATGTATCTCACATTTGCGCAAATGCATTTCAGTTCGTCAATTGTCTCCTGCTTTTTAACAACTTCCTTGCGCAATGAACTTATCTCAGTCTCAAGAAGTTGATTGCCTTGATTAACGATTTCTTCGTGAGATCGTTGTAATTCTTGAATGCCAGTACTGTATTTATCCTCCATAATAGCAAGATCACGTTCATAGCTACTTCTGGCTGATTTAACTGCTAGCAAGCTTTCTACCTTAGTACGACTCAACTCATGCTCTAAACTGGCAATCTTCTGAATGTGATCTTGAATATTTCAAAATAGTTAATATAAATTCGAAGACTACATAAGAAATTACCTGATTCGGGTAATTCGCTGCGACGTGCTTCCTTTTCTTTGGGAGATTCAGAGGTAATCTTTGGGGTATCGTATAGTTGATCACCAGCTATGTCTGCTTTTGCAGCTAGAGGTTTTCCAGTTTCAGCTTGTGTAGGAGCCTTTCCTGGACCCCTTGCCTGTTCTTGTGCAGGACCTCTGCCTGGAACCTGTGCTTGTTCTTGTGCAGGACCTCTGCCTGCAACCTGTGCTTGTTCTTGAACAGGGGCTTTTCCTGTTTCCTTTGGCTGATCTTGTGCAGGAGCTCTTCCTGCTGCCTTTGGTTGCTCCTTCGCAGGAAGTTTGTCTCCCGCCTTTGGTTGCTCTTCTGCAAGAAGTCTTTCGGCAGCTTTTGGTTGTTCCATTGGAGGAGGTTTTTCTAAAGTCTTTGGCTGGTCTGTTACAGGTGGTTTTCCCGTAGCCTGTGGCGGCTCTTTCGCTGAAGGTTTCTCTGCAGGCTTTGCTTGGTCTCCCGCGGGAGGTTTTTGTGCAGCTTGAGTTGCAACTGGCGATTTCGTGGGTTGAGCTGCTGCAGGCGCTTTGGCAGCTTGGGGTTGTGCAGTCGCTTTCGCAGGTTGGGCTGCTGCAGGCGCTTTCGTAGGTTGAGCTTGTGCAGGCGCTTTCGCAGCTTGCGGCTGTGCAGCTGCTTTAGCAGGTTGGGTTGCTGCAGGTGCAGGAGCTCTACTTCTTTTCTCAATTGAAGCGGGTTTGGTTTCTGTCTCCGGTACCGCAGACTTACGAGGACCTGCTTTTTCTTGTGGAGTTGAAGGTTTCGACGTAGTTGGTGTCTGTTCTTTCGGTTGTTCGCCAGCGGGTTTCGCTTGTTGTGCGGCGGGTTTTGCTTGTTGTGCAGCGGGTTTCGGTTGTTGCTCCCCTGGTTTAACTTGTTGTTCACCGGGTTTGGCTTGTTGATCGATGGCTTTGGGCGGTTCAGCGGGTTTAGATTGTTTGCCAGGTTTAGGTTGTTGTTCAACGGGTTTCGCTTGTTGTGCGGCGGGTTTCGCTTGTTGTGCGGCGGGTTTCGCTTGTTGTGCAGCGGGTTTAGGTTGTTGTTCACCTGGTTTAGTTTGTTGTTCACCGAGTTTAGCTTGTTCAGCGGGTTTGGCTTGTTGAGCGGGTTTAGCTTGTTCAGCAGGTTTGGCTTGTTCAGCAGGTTTGGCTTGTTCACCGGGTTTGGCTTGTTCAGCAGCTTTGGCTTGTTCAGCGGGTTTAGCTTGTTCAGTAGGTTTGGCTTGTTCAGCAGGTTTGGCTGATTCACCGGGTTTGGTTTGTTCAGCAGGTTTGGCTTGTTCAGCGGGTTTGGCTTCTTCAGCAGGTTTGGCTTGTTCACCGGGTTTGGCTTGTTGAGCAGGTTTAGCTTCTTCAGCGGGTTTCGCTTGTTCAGCAGGTTTGGCTTTTTCAGCAGGTTTGGCTTGTTCACCGGGTTTGGCTTGTTCAGCAGGTTTAGCTTGTTCAGCAGGTTTAGCCTGTTCAGCAGGTTTGGCTTTTTCAGCAGGTTTGGCTTGTTCACCTGGTTTTGCTTGTTCAGCGGGTTTCGCTTGTTCAGCAGGTTTGGCTTTTTCAGCAGGTTTGGCTTGTTCACCTGGTTTTGCTTGTTCAGCAGGTTTAGCTTGTTCAGCGGGTTTCGCTTGTTCAGCAGGTTTGGCATTTTCAGCAGGCTTGGCTTGTTCACCGGGTTTTGCTTGTTCAGCAGGTTTGGCTTGTTCAGCAGGTTTAGCTTGTTCAGCGGGTTTTGCTTTTTCAGCAGGTTTGGCTTGTTCACCGGGTTTGGCTTGTTCAGCAGGTTTAGCTTGTTCAGCGGGTTTTGCTTTTTCAGCAGGTTTGGCTTGTTCACCGGGTTTGGCTTGTTCAGCAGGTTTTGCTTGTTCTGCGGGTTTCGCTTGTTCAGCAGGCTTGGCTTGTTCAGCAGGTTTTGCTTGTTCTGCGGGTTTCGCTTGTTCAGCAGGTTTGGCTTGTCCAACAGGTTTGGCTTGTTCAGCAGGTTTTGCTTGTTCTGCGGGTTTCGCTTGTTCAGCAGGTTTAGGTTGTTGTTCAGTTGGTTTAGGTTGTTCAGCCGGTTTAGCTTGTTGTTCGACAGGTTTAGGTTGTAGCTGAACAGGTTTAGATGGTTGTTCAGCAGGTTTAGGTTGTTGTTCGGTGGGTTTGCCTTGTTGTTCACCTGGTTTGGCTTGTTGTTCATCCGGTTTAGGTTGTTGCTCAGTGGGTTTAGGTTGTTCGGCTGGTTTAGGTTGCTGTTCAACCGCTTTAGGTTGCTGTTCAGCGGGTTTAGATTGCGGTTCAGTCGGTTTACCTTGTTTTTCAGGGGCTTTAGATGGCTCTTCAGCCGGTTTAGCTTGTTCAACGGCTTTGGGCTGTTGTTCAGCGGGTTTAGATTGTTGTTCAGTAGGTTTAGGTCGTTGTTCTTCTTTTTGTTGTACCGCGGGTTTACCTGCCTCTTCCTTCTTTTCTTTCTTTAACTTTTCTAGTTCATCCTCCTTCTCTTTAAGTTGTTTACGCAAATTATCCAAATCGGTTGTATCAGCATCTTTCTGAGTACCAACGGATACCATTTCAGGTTTCTTATTTTTCAATGTATCAATTTCAGCCAGAGAACGATTCAATCTCTCCTGTAAGTCGTCTCGTTCCCGTTTCAGATTAGCCAAATCCTTGTCCGGTTTTGTCTCGGCAACAGCTTCAGGCTTTGCACGTTCTTCCGGAGTCGGAGGAGGTTTCTTTTCCTCTTTAGGTTCCGGAGCTCTCTTCTCATCTTTTATTTCCGACAGTTTCTTTTCCACTTTAGTTTCCGACGGTTTTTCGGAAGGTTTCTTTTGCACTATAGTTTCTGAAAGTGTCCTTTCTTTCATAGTTTCCTGAGGTTTCTTTTCATCTTTAATTTCCGACACTTTCTTTTCCGCTTTAATGTCAGAAGGTTTTCTTTCCGCTTTAACTTCTGAAGGTTTCCTCTCTGCTTTTATAACCGAAGATCTCTTCTCGGTTTTAACTTCTGAAGGTTTCTTTTCCGCTCTAATTTCGGAAGGCTTCTTTTCCGCTCTAACATCGGAAGGCTTCTTTTCTGCTCTAATTTCGGATGGTTTCCTTTCCGCTTTTGTGTCTGACAGCTTCTTTTCCGCTTTCGTTTCAGGAGGTCTCTCTTCCTCTTTGGTTTCTGGAGGTTTCTTTTCCTCTCCCATTTCCGAGGGTGGTTTCTTTTCCTCTCTAGTTTCCGGAGGTCTCTCAACAGATTTCCGCTCCGAAATAACATCCTCCCTCTCTTTCTCTTCCTCAACCCTCTTTGGTGGTTCAATTATGGTTGAACTCAACGCTTTAACCACGCTAACAAGCGATGCGTTCTCTTCGCGTAACTCGCTCACTTCATCGTGAGCCAGTTGCAACTCTTTGGACAAGTTTTCGATTTGCCGTTTAGCCACCTCTTGCAATTCCTTGGAATGTTTGCGTAACGACAGATTCTCCTGAGACAAGGTCTCTTGTTGCTTCTTAATTTCTTCTACTTCCATCCCCTTCTTTGGCATTCGCGAACGGAAGGTAGGACGCTCTACAACAACAAAAGATTAGTTAAACTTTAGCACTAAACCTTGACCTTTTCAAAATCATTACCTGTTATAACCGATGATTCCGTCATGGATTCGACGCCGGATGTCAACGATTCCGGTTTAACCGGTTGTGTTCCAACACTTTTGCAGGGACAAATTTCACTTTGAGTACCCTTACACATACAGACAATATTCGGTTTGGGAGTTAGTTTTTGTGGCGCTTCGGGTGAGTCCACGCAAATTTTACGTGGGCCCTCCTTGCAAGGTGGCTCTATTTTATGCTTGGGCGTGATTTCCGGAGAGCAAGGACATACTTCCTTGGGTTCTTTACACATACAAGTAATATCTGATCTTCCGGCTTTTTGTGCTTTCAACTTTTCAATCGCCTTCTCGGAAGGAGCACAAATTTCATGACCCGATGGCCTACCCGATGGCTTACACGGTGGTGGTTCTTTGTCCGTTGGTAATTTTTCATATTGACAGGTACAAACCTCCTTTGCCACTCCTTTGCACATGCAAGAAATACCCACATTGCCGGCTTTCTGCTTCGTCAGCAATTGCTGAGCTTCCGGTGTATCAACACAAATCTTATGCACCCGCTTCTTACGTGGTGGTGGTTTATCACCTTTAGGCGGATCTTTAATGGTTGGAGACAGTTTTGTTCCACCTTCATCAACATCGTCAGCACCAGGAACTGAATATTTCTCATTATCCATTTCATGCATTTTCAATTCCCGCTCGGAATAAATATCTTCTGGCAAATCATCCTCTTCGGGATCATCATAAACCTCCGCCGTTTCCAGAATACATTCCATTACATTCCTCGACCCACTCTGTGCCCATTCCACACTTGTTTCCGTATCCCTTGTCGGCTTTTCACCCAACAATTGCGCAAGTGTTCCACTCGAAGGCGTTTTCGAGTACTTTGATAGCTTTTCAGCTGCACTTTGCAATGCGTCGTGCGACTTGCGAATTAATGCATGCATTTTCCCAGAATTCGTCAACCCCGTTAATTGATCAACCAGCATTTGCAATCGATGATTCTCCCGGCTCAATAATTGAATGTCTTTCAGATACGTATTCGCCGCCATCCTCTCCTTTTCCATGCGATAAACCAGTGCTTTATTATTCTTCGTCAACTCCTTAACGTGTTCCTTTGAATTGTTCAATTGCTCTTGCAATATGTTCGTTTCCTTTGCCAACTTATCGATGCCATTCATGAGTTGCGATTGCACACTCGCTAGCTTTTCATCCGAATGCGCAATAATCGCATTCTTTTCATCAATCTCAACGCGTAATTGCGTTAGAATTTCTTTTACCTTATCCTAAATAACATTGGAAATAGACGGTATGTATCCAAGAAAATCGAAATACCACAAAACAAGCCAACTAAATACAAAACAAAATCGCGTTTAACATTAAAACTTACCTGTTGCTTTTCTTGCCCGGTGAATAATCGATCAATGTGCAAAACCAATCGATTAATTTCGTTTTCCTGATCGGAAATAACAACTTCCATATCACTGACACGATTCAGCAACAAATCACGTTCATCCGACAGCAAGCCAGCGTGTTCGGCTTGCTCCCTTAGAGTTTCATACGTCCCTTGCAGTATCATCAATTCTTCGGTTTTATTCTTGTAAATGTCACGTTCGGTACGCACTGCTTCCAATGATCGATGTTTATCCTGCAATAGTTTGTATTGCTGCTCAATATGTGCCAGTTCTTCAACGCGTATTCGCATGCGATCACGTTCGATGCGTAATACTTGCGCATCTTTTGCTTGCGCTTGCAAATCATGCAATTCCCGATTGCTAATTTCAATTACGCAATTGTCCAAGTAATCTCTCTTGGTATCTTGCAGCATTAACAATTTATTCTGCGCATTCTCGAGCGCTCGTTGCAATTCATCCGCCCGATCGGCGCGTAATTTCAGCGATGAGAGATGAACTTCAAGATGTGCCACATTTTCCAAGCGATTTTCCAATGCTAATTTCTCCTGCAGCACCGAATCCAAAACGTTGGATCGCTCTTTGAATTGATTAACTTCATCGCTAAGATTCTCATACGTTTTCAGTTTTTCCTCTAATTGATGAATACTCGTTTGCATTAAATCTCGTTGCTTGGTTACTTCGGTCAATGATTCCACTTTCGTCTGTAATAACATTTGCAGTTGATTCATCTCCGACTTTGACACAATTTCCATCGGTGGCGAATGATACGGTTGCAAATGTCGCGGCGTTTTGAATTTTCTTTCGATCTTATTCGCTTGCTCCTTGAGCGTTTTGTTCTCCTCCTTCAAATACAACAATTTCTTGCAGTATTTCTTCAGCATTTGCAATTCCATCGTTAAAATTGTCATTTCGTCAGTCGTACCACTCGTTTTCAATTGTTCAATTTCTTGTGCCATTGCCGTAACATCATCATCATAGTTTTCATGAAGAAATGCCAAGCTTTTCAGGCGTATTATTTCCTGTGACGATCTCGAAAGTTGTTCGCGTAATAAATCACGCTCGGTAATCACACGTTTAAGACTCTCCAATTCGTCAAGAGCCTTATGAGCAATACCATGATACTTTTTACACTTTAAGCACTGAAATATTTATGGTTTTTCAGCAACAATTCCGAGTAATTGACGAAAACTTACCGAAATACTTTCAGTCTCTTGTACAACTTGTTGATCACCTTTATCATCTTTGCTGGTCATGGGAACATTTTGTATTGGTATTGGAATTCGAGTTTTGCTTCGCGATTTCAGTTTTTCCGCATCAAATTCAACTCCTTTCTCTTCCGTTTCAATCTTGACTTGTGTCGCCCTAGTTTCCAGTGATGGATTTGCCTGTACATGTTTCTCCGTCGTTTCAGTCTTGATCATCATTATCGCCTCAATGCAAATTGGTGGTTGCGAATGTTTGGATAAATTTGAGTTAACGGTTGATTTCGGAGTTGATTGTTTATCGCTATCGTATTCAATTCGTGGCGTTGATAAACGGCTGTCAGATTGTGTGCGAGTGTTTAATTGACTTTTTCTTGGACGAGTTTCGGAAGAAGTTCTTCCAAGTCGTGGTGAATCCATTGATGTCATACGACTTAAATGAACGGAATCTCCCGCTCCCCAAGAATATTTCTGGAAAGTAACAATTAAAATCTTTCCTCGCATAAGGTGAAGTAAAAAGAAATCTATTATCTTTAATTATCTGAATCTCGCGTTGCACAACTCCGATAGAGTTCAATTAAATTGCATTAGAAAATGAGATTTTATACTAAAAAACGTTTTTTGCAATTTTGAGATTAATTCGCTGAGTTTTGTTTGAGCGCGCGTCAAAGACCAACACTAATAAAGAGAAACTACCCAACATTTTAAAGATTTTCTTCGAAAAGGGTAAAAGCGCATACTAGGGGGTTGAAAGTCTACATAGTCTTTATGGCCCTGATACGTATTGTTATGCAAAGTGATGACCATCTGTTCCAGTCCATGAAAAAAAATTTGTTCGTGAAAAAGTCGTTTCAATTTTTTGCAAATACGAAGAAGGGCTTTAAAGAAAAAGACTTAATGAAAATGCCTTCAAAATGTCAACAAGTTATCGAAGAAAACGACGCATATTTGATCTTAATCAGACCATTCTAACTATGATGAAGGCGTTCAGTTCCATGCAAAAATAATGGATTTCTTTTTACTTCACCTAATATTTTACTGGCTCTTACCATTTCATGATATCTTAATATTTCATCCGATGTCAAATCCAAAGCATTGATAAAATTTTCCAAGTCTTGATTCTTCTTCAACAAACGTTGAATGTCCGCATCTTTATTAGCCATTAATGTCTTGACAAGTACATCCATTGGCACATATTTACCAAACGATCTCTGCAATTAATTCATTCTCACATCATGAAGAAAACCAAGCAATAATCTTACGTTTGAACTTTCCGAGCTTATCAGATCAACAATGTATTGCTTATTATCATTAACATTATTAATCCATGCTCGTGCATCTGTTGCAGATGTGTATGCTTTCATTCGAGCTTCAGATCGTTGTTTAGACGGCAAATCTAATTTATCGCCAATCTTCTTGAAAGCTTTCGACTTGTCCTTAACGAACGTCGCCATTTCTATCTGCTTTGGATGCTAAAGTACTCAATTACTTAGCGCATCGAAATTTTGATTCTGCTATCGCATGCATTCTAAAATCGCACTTAATTACTTATTAAATCGCACAGAAAATGACGTCGATGAAGAGAAACTTCTCCAATTTCGGGTATAAGTCAGTAAAAAGATGATGTCAATAAAAATCGACTATTGACATAATTTGACATACCCAATTATCATTCTACATAATTATTCGACGTTCTAATTAATTAATTAATCAAGTGTGCTATTTTAAAAGTAATAAGAAGACCAAAAGTAATTTATCGACCGTGACAGGACTCGAACCTGCAATCTTCGGATTCGAAGTCCGACGCCTTATCCATTAGGCCACACGGTCATGCTCCAAACCCCTTTACAACGAGTCAAGAGTACAACCATTTCCCCTGTCACGTTTTTATCGATCAATAAACATTTTCCAAGAGCTAAACTACTTATTAAATCAAGTAGTACTATGCACAATATAATTTAATTTAGGTAATATAATTATACATTGTGAATTTGTTTAATTACTCCTAGATTCACTTCTTGTACTGTTATTATTATTATTATTATTATTATTGTTGTTGTTATTGTTATTATCCTTATACTGTTTGGATAATTCCTCAACCACTTTCCTTACAGCAAGATGAGATTTCTTCAGGATATTCTCCATTCGATTAGCATTCTTCATTCGTATGATATGATCACCCGAATTGCTATTGGATTCATCTAGAATCTTATCCTTTTTCTGCAATTCAATCGAATAATTTCGATTCAGCTCTTCCTGCATCTCAACTTGTTTCTGTAAGGATTCAATCGTCTCTTCCAATGAAACAATTTTCGTCTTGTATCTGCGACAACACGATTCCAACTTTGTAAGTTTCGTATGCCACTCGGTGGAATCTTTTGACAGTGAATGAATGGACGTTCGCAATTTCTCTTCAACCCATTGCAATTCATTATCCATGCTCGAAATGTACGATTCCTTCTTCTCCAGCTTTTCGCGCAACTTACTCACAAGCTGCTTATACCGCAATTGTTGATCCTCGTTATTCGTTGTTATCCTATCAATATGATCCAATAATCGCTGCAATTGCACTTCTTGATCGGCAATATTGCATTCTTTCGTTACGATCGTCATTAACAATCCCTTCTTCTCATTCTCCAATCGCATAATTTCTTCTGCTTGCTTCTGAGCAAACGCAAAATCTTCTTTGTACCGCACCACCAATTTATTGCTGTCATTCGATGTGCAACTGTTCGTACGCATAAGTACACGTGTTTGTTTAAATGTGCTTTGCAATTGAACGTATTTACTCTCCAAATGGATTTTCTCCAGTTGCGTATGTTGTAATTCATTCACTTTGACATTCAAACGATTTTTTTCCAACTGCAGCATTTCAATTTCACGTTCTTTGTATCGCAAAGTCTCTGAATGTCTGCACGCAGCAAGAAACATATTTTTATTTTCGCTCTTCAACTGTACATTTTCAGCTTGCGCATTTTCCAGTGTTATTTTCACCCTTTCATAGTCCCTCGCCGTTGCTTTCAACTGCATAATCTGCTGTTGCATTTGATTAACATGCATCATTGAATACTCCTCCGAATCATACTCGTTGACATTTAATTCGGGTAAAATAAATTCCGTTTTGATATTGTTATACAACTTGAGTTCATTCTCCATCTTGTAAACAGTTTCACGTAGTTTATCACGCTCTAAATTGACTTGATCCAACTTGAGTAATTTCCTCTTGTAAAATTCAACTTGTTCGCGGTAAGTTAAAGCATCATTATTGTCATCACTCGGTATATCAACAAGTATCGAGCTGGTTGATTGTAATTCTATTGTACTCTCAGGTTGTGTGCTTTTATTACATGTCTTTTCTTTTTGAGATATTTCCTTGCAATAGTTCTTGATTAATTGCAATTGCGCACCAAAGATTTTACATGCATTATAATTAGGATCATTGCAAATTTCACGTAGTTCATTCTCCAACATGATAACATCATTGTTACATAGATTATCCCGTAATAAATGCTGAAAAACGAAGAATAATTAATTTCAATTAAAAAGTAGAGAAAATCGGGCAATGGGAGTCAGGTAGCAATGAGAATCATCCACAGTCCCGAAAATTAAAAACATGTTTTCTCCGCCTCCTTTGCACCCTTCTCGTCTTATGTGAAGGCCTGTGCTCTACTGCCGCCCCACATTTGTGAGTTATAGAAGTTTTTCTAATTTTTAAACCCTAACATTTGACGCCAGTGCAATCGGGAATCAAAGTTGTTTTTTAACTTGATTTGTACCCAAAGTTAATTGCCAAAAATAATTAAAAGTGATCCCAATGAATAGATAGATTACTAAAGTTTAGTTATGAAAAGTTTCCAGAAAGATATCATTTTAAAATGGGCTGCTTTTTGATTTCTCGCTTAGATGATTCTCATTACCCCTTTCTTTGCTAATTTAATACTTACATTTGAGAGTCTTTTAACATCAATGCTTCGAAGAGCATCAGCATTATCCATTAGAGTTTTACGCATTAAATCAAGTTGCCAAATTGCGCGTTTCGCGAGAAGTTGATGCTTCATTAAGCTATTATTTCTTGCTGCTAATTGCACGGCATATTCAACAACTCTAGCAGCACCACTGTACTCTTGTTGAAATGGTACAATATGTGTTAAACAATCTTGAAACACTTCGTCGTCTTCCTCTTGAATACTTTGTTCTACCTTGGCTACCACTCCTTTTTTATTCGTGCTGGTGCTAGTGGAAGTCAGTGTTCTGCTATCCAAATCAAGATTACCACTGCTGCTTGATGTTTTAGATGATTTATAAAGTTGTACCACGCTAGGTGTACTATGCAATGTTCTCGAACATTGTGTGGAAGAAACTACTTCAACTAGACTATCAGTGGTATCATTCTGAGTATCCAAAACACGATCACAAGTGTAGAAATGGACACTGTCTGCGGAATGTGAGAAGCTAAGACCTCTTGGGTTGGGTTTCTTAAATTCTTCATGTACATCCATGCTGGATAAATTATTTACGTCCATGGAAATTGATGAATTGCCAGATTTCTCAGAATAATCCAGTTGCGAAACAGTCTTCTTGATTTCAATGATTGGCTTTGATGTGAGATCATCAAGTTGTGCTCTTGAGCTTGAAATGTAATTGGATAATGCAGAACCTTCTAATGAGTGGGACTTTGTTTTGGATCCACAAGCACTGCAATATGTAGGAGTCTCATTAGTAATATCCTGAGATTTATGGTCAGTTTTTGTTGTCACTTCAAATTCTTGAAGATCTTTCATGATTTTCGTCTCTGACGATTGAGCAGATATATATTCTGAACGATCATTAGTTTCGCATAAACTCTGAGAAGCACTCACTGCTTTCTCAGAATATTCAGCCCACACGTCGGTTTTCTGATGCTCCAAGAGTGATTTAGATGACGAAATAGTCTTTAGCGCACTTATTGGTGTACTATTATTACCCATAAACGACAGAGATGGTGTTACTTCTCTATCGCAGAATTCCAATCGTGATGAACGTATTTCTTCTTCTTCCCCAAGTTCAACAAGTGCCAATTGTATCTCTGATGTTTGCTCACCCTTAGTTTTAAAAATACTTTGAGGCAGAGCATTAGTACCCTTACTTGTAACATTAGGTACTGCATTCACCCCCGCATCAGAAAACGTTGTTATCATTGCTGAATTTGATTCGTCAATCAATGGAGTAATATCAGTGAGACTTGAACGATCGTAAGTTACAATTTGTCTAGTGGTAGAACTCGCATTCGTCATTAGAATTTCCGTTTCAGAAATGGTTGTTAAAGTTGAGGGTTTAACTTGAACTGAGCGTTCAGTACCAGTACGAGTTAATGATACGTTCAGGAATGATACTAGATCTTGGATATCCTTGAATTTAGATGCTACCAACTTCTGTAATTCAAAATTTTAGTTTACGTCAAACCCAATTAAATGCAATTTACCTTTATGTTGTGAACTTGCAGTCTAGTAAAATCAATAACTCGCACTAGTTCAACAAAGCTTTGAATTTGTGCTTCCAGTTCAGTAATATGTTTGTTTTTTGAAGCGAGCATAATATTGCAAATTACATCAACAGGAATATATCTGCCCATTAATTTATACTAAAATTTGAAGTATGTAATAAGGAACTTAAGCACTCATTAAGTAGATTTACCCGACTAGGTGATTCTGCTGATATAAGATCTATGATATACGTTTTCCTATCTTGTCCAAAAAGTGTCCATGCTCTTGTATCTGGGGTTGAAACATATCGTTTAAGACGCGCTTCAGATCTTTTACGAGGTGGTATAAATTGGGTGTCTTCTTCTTTATGATATACACCCCCTTTGCATTGAAGATAAGTGGCCATGATTTATGAATTTAATTACATGTAAAATTTAATTTTATGCAAATGATAATTTAATAATTCGAATATTAACGTTTGGGTTTTTTGCTACTTGACATCCCCATGAAATGACACATTTGACGTAATGATTAATCAAAAGCGACGCCTATTCCATGGTAGTGATATATATATGATACAATCCGATGTCTAAAGAGAAATACACCCTCTTTATCGTCAAATAAATGATGTAAATTGCTTCATGATCAAATTGGCGGTAATTAAGCATTAAGTAAAAGAAATTATCGACCGTGACAGGACTCGAACCTGCAATCTTCGGATCCGAAGTCCGACGCCTTATCCATTAGGCCACACGGCCCCTGAACAACTCTCGATAAGTTATTCAGATATGTCAGGGGTGTATGCCTAATTACTTTCCATATTATTTAAGGCTTAATTAATTGGCTACAGTAGATAATGATTAAATAGGAGTTATTTAATCATTATATTTCGAAATGAATAGAGAAAATTTATCCTTTCGTAAATTGCTGGAATAATACTGCGAAAATTTCAGAACCACGTTTTTACGGGGTTCCAAGGCAGCGCGGTCGAGTAGTGTGAGGCGTTAGTTTTAGGCACCAGTCCGTGAGGGTTTTTTTGCAATCGTAGTCGTTATTTATTACAGCATAGACTTACTGCGCTATTGTTGTTAATAAGTTGCAAAATAGGTCGAAATATCATTTCAGCTCCTAGTAAAAGCTGTGAGGTACCATCAACATAAATACTTGTGTTTACTGAACTAGACTGACTGCCTACCAGCTCTTGTACAATATAATGCGTTTTCGATCTATTTAAAATTTCAGAACCACTTCTTTAAGGTGGTTCCAAGGCAGCGTGGCCGAGTGGTCTAAGGCGCTGGTTTTAGGCACCAGTCCGCAAGGGCGTGGGTTCGAATCCCACCGCTGTCATTCTTTTGCAATCGTAGTTATTATTTATAACAACATAGACCAACGGCGCTATAGTTGTTTATATTTTGCAAAATAGGCTGAATTACCTTTTCAGTTCTTGGTAAAAGATGTGCGGCACCATGAACTTAATTAGTTGTGTGACCTGTACTAGAGTCACCTCCCACCCTCTCACATGCATTATTATATGTCTACAGCTATCCCTATTGATCCAAAATAGGGTTTTTTGACCGTGACAGGACTCGAACCTGCAATCTTCGGATCCGAAGTCCGACGCCTTATCCGTTGGGCCACACGGCCCATGGATATGGCTGGAAGAAAAGTTAAATTGTGGGGAATCACAATTTTCTACCCAGGCTCTTATAAATTCCATGCTGGTGCTTCTCGATCTCTTCGGGAGTTCTATCCCAGAGCCAGGTCTTATTTGCAATATTAAATTAGAAGGACAACCGATGAATTGTCCTTCTAACTGTTATTTAATTCATTTGAATAGGGAAAGAGTACAGATTTCTTCTTTCTAGCTATTAACAATTTTCGAGATATAGAAAATTCTTCTTAAAGATTTGATTCAATGGATTACTTTGTATGTCTGGCTACTCTATGACAAACTTTTGTCATCAGTTGCATTCATTGTTGCGCAAAGTTTCAGAAGTGCGTAGAATTCTTAAATTCAAAATTATTTTGAACTCCATCGAACATTTTTTCAAGGCGTTGCAAGGCAGCGTGGCCGAGTGGTCTAAGGCGCTGGTTTTAGGCACCAGTCCGAAAGGGCGTGGGTTCGAATCCCACCGCTGTCAATCTTTTGCATTCAATAAAATAATTTATTAGAAACGCCGAAGTGCATAAAATATTTGCGTTGAATTTACTCTAGACGGTCGATACGAATATTTATTGAAGCAACAAACTTTGTTGAATCAACAAACGACTTCAATTACGTCATCATTCATTTGTCACAAAACGCGAAAACCCACTTAGAGTATTCGATTATTCTCTCGTTTAATGAGTTATTCATTATCTGTAATCTAACTCCATGATTTTAAAACAATTGATCGACCGTGACAGGACTCGAACCTGCAATCTTCGGATTCGAAGTCCGACGCCTTATCCGTTAGGCCACACGGCCCCACGGACAATCTACCCCTAAAAAGTGTAAAGAAGAAGTAATACCTACTATACTTCCAATTAATTACTCATCACTGATAGTTTTGCTGAAATAAGAAGACGTTAAGTAATAAACTAAATAAAATCGGAATAAATCCGTAAATAATTAAAATTTTGTAATCATAATAAACAAAACTAATTGAAATAACTTATTTAGACCTAAATATTAAAAAAAGACTTAGTTGATATTAACTTCACTCTGCGTTTGTTTCAAAACCGTGAAGTAAGAGAAAGAACCTTTAACTATCTGAAAAGTCAATAATTAATATTATTTTCTTTCAATAAATTAATATTGATTACCCTTTCCAGCGTCTGCATACTTAAAGGCAGAAATTTACCAGCTGTAATAAATAACGGCCTTTGGGCCTTATTAATTATTAAAATAATGGCAGTCGTAACGCTGTTTGGGGCTCCAGGCCACTGAATTTCAGCAGCTGCTTTAGCAACATTTTCAGCCTCTAAGGTGACTTCATTTCCCCAATAACAATACGACGCCACTTGCCATAAAATCGTCCACCAGTAGAAGAAGAAATGAATAAACTCAATGCTTCCAATTGGATACTAAAACACAAACGGATAATCGCGACTCAAATAAATTAGAAATAATTACTCACCAAAGAACCGAAATATAACAAAAAACACATTAAAATAACACTGCAGCCGACAACAATTAAAATCATTGTACTGCACAAAATTTCCATCTCGTCAGCCAAATTCAATACATCTAGATGATGTTCAATTGAATCCCGCATCAATTTACTCATATATTGATTCACTATTTCTTCATCATTTGATCTATAGCCTGCTAATTGTTCAGCTCGTGAACGCAAAGTTCTAAAATTGAAAATTAATTCAAGTCATACCGAAATTAAACGTTAATTACCGTAAACCAAGTGCTACTATCTTCATTTGGCAACTGATATGAGCCATTAACGTACACATCAGCAAATAAGTTGTCAAAATTATAAATCCATAAGCAACAATTTCCAACACTTGATAAAGCATTGATATCTCAAAAAATGGTGAATGTTTTTGAAATTCTCCAATAGACATTGGAGCAAAAGGCATTGTCCATTCTGTCTGCGGTCTCGTTAATCGAACATAAATCGCTTCACCAGGTGTTGTTATCAACACAGTGACTAACATGAAACTCAGAAACAAAATGTACATTAATTCGGTGATTTTAACTGTTTCACGAATCCAAATTGTTTCCTTAACACCTCCACGCATATCATTAGGCTGATATGGCGGATTATGCAATGAGCGCATCATGTTACCAATCATTTTACGATGATTGTAGAGTAAAATGGTTTCAAAACCACCTAAAAACAATTAAACCATTAGAAATGAACTTTGCATTAAAAGATTATTCTTACCCATTATATGAGCTAGCAAATAATTTGTAACTTTTGCAATGGACGCTAATTCTCCACCCAATTGAACAAACAATTCATAGATTTCCAACCCAGTGAAAATAATAATTAATTGGAACAGAAACATTTTCGAGAATACTTTATACTGATGAGATTCTTCGCGATATAGCTCAATTCCAAAAAATCGTAATATAGTGACCTGAAACAAAATACATTATTATCATTCTCCATTATTGTATTATTATCATTTGTACATGCACGCGAAAATAATCATTGGGCAAAGCTGGATCTTTAAATTTCTTCCACAATCCAAACATAATTAAATACGTTGTTCTCATTCAATGAAAATATTAATTTAGTGACTAGACAGAAATTTTTCTACATTTATTTATAGGCCTAATTTTTTGTTACTTTTTAATAAAATATTACTGCAATCGATATGATAATTCAAATAATATTTCCCACGTACATATTAACTGTACGTAAAAGTTTTATCTAAAAGAATAATAGTAATTTAGTATAATTACTTTTTTTACTTACATAAAATGTTTGTAAGTTTTATTAATTAATTTTTATTAATTGAAGTCCCTGAGTTATCTATGCAAATATTGGAAATATTAATTAACTCTCAATATCCAGGATTAAATAGAAACGCGTACTATTTGATTTAGAATTAGTAGCGAAACAAATAATATTTGCTTTAGGTATATTTCATTAACTGCATTCAGAATTAATGAAATTTCCTGCTATAAATAATCGAATGTGCCACAATTCAAATTATTCCAGCCAAAATGTATCGTTTAGTGATTTTGGTAGCTTCCATTGCAGCAATAACAAGTGCAAAACCAAGATGTGCTAATCTTTTTGACGAAAGTTGTATAAATGGTAATCTCAAAGGTTCGAATGACGAAGCATGGCTGGGAAGAAATAATTTAGGAAAACGTACCTTGCAAGAAGAGAGCAAAACAGCTGCTGATGATTTCTTCCATCGTCTGCACAATTTACTGAATCAACGATGCAACAACTTTTTCTCCGAAAATTGCGTCCAAGGAGGGCCCAAAAATGAATTGAAAATGCAAGAAATCAATCCAAATATGGCCCGAGGATTCGCAATTAAATTACATGAAGATTTCCAAAAACATTGCGCCCAGAATTTCGATGAGCGATGCCAATTTATGAAATTTGGCAATAATAACGATGATGATGAAACTTGGTTCATTGGAAGTAAGTGAAAACCATATACTTAATTTGTATGAACAATAAACACTTATGTAACTAAATGGTAATAAATATGTGCAATGAAATTATGTAATAGTTAAATTATTAAAACTTAGGAAGTTCTTGATAAACTACCTTCCGATATTGCATTGACCAACTCATCATATTTGGCGTGTTCTTTCTGAATAAACTTTTCAAACACGTCTGAATTCTTGTCACTAAAAATCTCTTTCTGGAACGGTGGCAAGAAGCAATCACTCGCCTTGAAGGGAGGTTTAAATTTCTGCAACTTTTTCTTAGTGTTTCGCTGTGGTGAAGGAACTTCAATTCGAAACTCTCCATTTGTCATTTTCTTTGCAGATACAACAAGTTCTGATGCTTGTATCTGTTTAACAGAAGGCCGATTTATAATTTCATTGTAATAAGCTTCAATTGCACTTGTGTTTTGATTATCATACACATTCATTCGCTTCTTATCATACAAAGCTTGTATTTCATTCTTGGTCAATCTATTCAACGGCTTACGAGCCACCGATTTAAAAGCCCTTATGGGTTTTGGTGCTGCATCATTGAAAAGTTCCTGATTTTCATTGTTACTCTCAGTTTGATTATCAAAAGTTTCAAATAAATGATTGCGCTTGGTTTCTGTTGATGTAGAACTGATAATATCTGTTGAACTTCTATCATTGTCTGAATTTATATCACTACTTGATGTTAATCTTCGTTTTTTATTCAATGGTGTCGAAGAAGAAACTGTTTTGGATTTTGTTGCAAGCGTATCAGTAGTTTCCGTTATAGTTGTTATAACGTGTGGCTTTAATGAAGTACCCAAGTTTGATGTTCTCATTTCAGTTATTGATTCTTCTTCTATTGTTTCATCCAACAACTGTAGAGCTTCTTCCATATCATCATTATGAAACATTGTCCAACGTTGGCTTCCATTACGTTTATCTGGAGTATTGCGATAATCAATGAACGGTATATTAGTTTCAAATATATTAAGATCATGATTGATTTGCTCATCAAGTGGAGTGGAAGCATTTTCTCGATTGAATCCATTTGCAAACTTTGAACTTGTTACAGACGTTGATGATCCCGAATAGATTATATTGTCATGATCACATGGTGCTTTAAAACGAAATTTCGGAGAAGCCAGCTCTGCTCTTTCCTGCATTCGACTCGAAAATGGAAAATTGATAACTGGAGAACGCCGATTACGATCGGAAACCATTCGGCATGACTTCCCAAAAATCGCTTCAATGCCGAGACTAGAGCAATAATTAGAACCAGATTTTACTAAAGGTGATAATATCTGACTTTCTTTAGAAGAACTCATATTCTCAGGATATATTCTACCAGCTGAAGTATTGTTATCATCATGATATATATTATCAACTGATGTATTAGTTTCATCATAATCTATTTGATACAATGATGTATTGATGTCATCTTCCAGAGTGCTATTATGTCCAAAGATTGGACATTCGCTGATAGCATTATTGCTTTCATTCGCATCAATATTGAAACGTACGGATTTTGTAGATTTCGATAATTTAGTCTTATTAGTTGATGATTCAGTTTCACACATAAATGGATTATCAGTAGTCGGAAGTATATTTATACGTCTTGAAGATACATCCGCAATAGCATCACCAAACGGATTATCAGCAAAAAGATTGTGTTCAATAGTACAATTCCTCATTCCATGTATAGTCTCATCAATGACTTGACTCATTGGCGCGTTTTTATTTTGTTTCTGATTTAAAATAATAAACGAACTTTCAGGTATTGTATTATCTTTTTGAGCTTGAGACTGCTTTCTATTATAGTTGCTGATAAAACTATCAATGTGTTCGGATAGTTCTAATAATTTGTTATTTTCTTCAGATTCATTTAGTTCCTCTAAGACTGATCTTGCAACTGCAGGGTCCACACTAGCATCATTTTCAATTTCTTGTGAAATTAACATGTTATCAGCTAATATAGCATGTATTTCATTATCCAAATTTGGTGATAGATCTGACAATTTATCATCTTCATCTGAATTGCTATATTCAACTTCAGGCGGTATAAGAACTCCATCATCATCTACTACCATTTCATGGTATCCATCATCTACTTCTTCTGACGCATGAATATCTGCCTCATCCACAAACATGCTTTCGCATTGTAAATTAATTTGTCGTTCTCCCGATTCTTGACTTATATCCATTGCAACGACGCTATCTCTTGCAGTTGATTCTACTGGTGGGTTTTGTTCTGGTTGCTCGTTGGTGGTGAGATTTATTTTAATACCGTAAACTTCTAATGCTTGTTGATATTGTACGCATTTTTCATATATCGTATGAGGAAACAGTTGATTTTTACGTTTCATTTCTTGAAGTTCGCATTCTAAATTGATTTTCAATGCAACTCTTCTATCCACAGCAGTGTTCTGTTATTAAATTGATTTGAATTAAACACTATATCGCAATTAGTAAATTTTTAACCCTTACCACCATCTTTTTATCTAGTTTTGCTATAATTTCTGCTATCACATCTGTAATAACACGCGGCCACACGGAACAAGTTAGAGAAAAACCGTAATGTTCTAAAGTTACCACTCCAGGTAGTAGTTTATAGGTATATTGTAACTTTGGTATAGTAGTTTGATCATATTCTTCATTCGTCTCCATCTGCCAACTACAACAATTTGCTAAAGTTGAAGAAATTTGTGAAAATATGACAACTCACCATTTAATATTCCTATGCTTTTGTTGCAATGTTGTAATATGCGTAAAATGCGTGGTAAGAAAGACAAAAGCCGGTGTATTTAATAAACGCTCACAGATTGCCATTGCAAGCGCAGTACCCTCACGAACCGCTGTTGAACGGCATAGTTCATCAATTATAATCAAAGTTCTATCTGTGATAACATTCAGAAAATACTGAATTTCCTTCATCTATAAAAACACAATTAAAGAGTTGTCATAAAATGAATAAAAGTTACCTCAAGAATGAAACCTGAGGCTCCACATTCAATATTGTCTTCGAAATAGATCCTCGCCAATATTTTATCGCAAATTTTGAATGTTGCTTTAGTAGCTGGTACATAGCATCCAAGTTGGGCCATAATTTGCAACAAAACAATTTGCCGAATGTAAATTGATTTGCCAGAGCCATTAGCGCCAGTTATTATGTGAAATCGATTATTAGAATTTAGCACCTATAATTAAAATGCTTATTACTCAACATTTCTTAAGATATATAGCATGACTTACTATGTCATTAGGAACAGGATTGTGTTCCAGAAGATAATCTAACATTGGATGTCTGCCATCAATTACTTCTGTATATGCACCAAACTTTGGTCGCACATACTTTGTTCCTGCAGAACATGCATGAGCCAAAGATTGCAATACGTCCAACTTGGCAATGAATTCACAAATTTCATAAAAGCGATTGATACGTTCTTGTACTCGTAGTAATAGGTCATGTACAAACCTAACAAACAAACCAAAGTAATTTACCAACTTCTCTTATCGCCATTGTCTATACTCACATGTTGCTAGCACGATGAATTTCTATACTTGTATCTTCTAAGCGATTGGCAAGTGTTATCAATTCTATAGTCTTCATAGTCACCATTGAAGCCATGACATCCACTTGACAATAATCAGATGGTAAAGTTTTCTTGTCAAACTTACTACGCTGCTTATTTTGAAATTGCAGAGAAATATGATATCCTTTCTTAGTGTTGTTAGACAATTTGAAATCATAACCGAGCAATCTGCCCTGCTCATCGACGTGTTCTTTCATTTGATCTAATCTCTCTGTGTATTTAATCCTCAACAGATCCAAGATATCACAACGCCCAGCTCTTATTGCAAAACAACGTGCAGCATCGCCAATTGCTCCAAACGCTGGACGTGCGTCTTCACAAATAACTTGTTTAAACATTGCGTTCAATGTTCTAAATTCTTGCGATTCAAGTGTTTCACACACACGATGAAAGAATGGCGAAGTACACGAACCTAGCAATTCGGCTAGTGGTTCAACTTCATCAAAGAAATTATTTAATTGCAGAATGTAATTCATGTGTCTCAAATCGTAGAATTGCGAGTTTGTTTTAAGCATAGTGGCTAGTGATAACACTTGCCCAAAGCTGCCAAGCTTCTTAAGTATGTCCTGAAATGGCATGTGATAATTACTCATGTAATGGATGATAAAACTAATAATTACTCGAATTGCGGCTAATTTTTCTGGACACCTGATAAACTCTTCAACGCAGTTCAAACGATCTTCAATTTCAGAGTGTTGATTAGGCGGTTGAAGAATATTAGAACGTAGCATTCTTGAGCCCAATTTAGTCACGCAGTGATTAAGAATTGAGCGCAAACTAGAGAATTTCTTATTATAAGTTGAACAAGAATCGCCCAATGCACACGAAACAAGCTCTAATTTATCAGCAACGAATACATCAATTACAGTATTGTAATCGGACTCATTATAGCTCACTTTAATACTTTCCTTTGCATAGTGCAAGCGTTTGTAATACTCCAGATATGTTTTGAGTGCTCCTGTTGCTGATAATGCATAATATTTATGCTGGAGCATTAGAAGTACTGAGTTGAAAGACAGTGCACATGTTTCTTTAATGAAATTCCATCCTGCGTCTTTGCGGAATGTTGAACGATCAAGAGCATTGATTTTAATTTGCGGAAATTTATTTTTCAACGCATATAACAGGCGACTATTCATCATAGTTATTGGTATTATGATCTGAAAATAGAGCAAAGCTGTAGCATCTCTAATGTAAAGTGGGCGAATTTACCTCAATTGGATTCAACAAGTTGATTTTAGTGAGAACTTTTACATAACTGCTAGTGTCGGAGATTTGATACAAAGAAAGTTCTGAAAGTTGGGTATTCATAGCGCCAATACCCACTTCACAGGTCGCTTCACCACGACCCTCAGTTATAGCCATTATAACACCCTGATCATCAGTAGACGAATTGGTAATATTGGTTGTGGTTGCGTTCGTGTTTAATGTACGATCCTGTCTACTTGACCACTGTTCTCTACCCGCAACGCGAGCGCTTGATATTGTCGAGGAAATTCTTCGGTCTTTAGACGTTCCTTGTTGCATACACATTACTTGAAAATATTTACAATAGATTCAAAGATTTTACCTAATATTATAAACGATTCTACGAATTTAATCAAATATGAACTTACATTTCGGAATATTGCGTTTCAGACGCCCCCCATAAGCCATACTAAACTCTTTGAGATTCATTTTTACTGATAGTATTCACAAGTAACAATTTACTAACGCTTTACTTTAATTTGTCGCACTTTATACTAATTGCAACAATGAAATCGAACTTAATTGTTGCGCAGCACAACAATTGAACTTGTTGTCAGCTCCATAGATATGGAATTACTAGATGGAGCACGGCATTAGTACAGTACAGTCTCCTGTTGGTGTCTCAAGTGATGCGTTATTCATTTGTTTTTTATTGCATTAGATTTACAGGCTCCAGTGGTTCCCAAAGTGGGCCCTGTAGCTATCGCCTGGTATAGCCTATATTGGCCGAGTCCAAGCAACAAGTTTGAGAAACACTGCTATAGACGAACGAAGTTGTACATCGTAGCCTTTCGGAAGCATTCGAGTAAATATAGGTAAATACTAGGGAGCAAAAACTGGCGCAAACAAGCGGCCAAAAATTTGCATTTAACACATGTAAATTTTGACAACACCGTTCCATCTAGTGATTCTATATCTATGGTCAGCTCTTTTGAATTAACCTTACATCAAGCGGCGACGTAAGCGCCACCTGCAAGAATCATCAAACTACTTTTGAATTTCAAACTTATACAAAACTTTCAAACTATTCAGGAAGTTTCAAATGTTATGCTCTACAAAAAAAATTCTCGAGGGAAACATATTCTACCATCCCCTTTTATTCATGCGGAGAATAAAATAATCTACATTGAAAATGTTTAGAAACGATTCTTCTATAAATTTAAGTTTCTAATGAAAATAAACACTATCACAGAGTTGATGTATAAAAAGTGGTTGCAAGAAGCTGTTGTGACTTCAACAATAGTCGTCGAATTATTTGATCAATTATATGCCCTTCATAATCAACTTTAGAATTAAATCAAGCGCCGTAATATTTATATATTTATAATACAGTGATAGTTTTCATGGGGGGAATTATAGTAAGATGGGGTTCATTCCATTGTCTTCATTCCCGCTTTGATACCATAGTGAAAGAAACGCGGTTAAATTTGAAAAAGGTGCACGTCGTAAACAGGTGCCTTGTAACTCTATATATAGAAGTTATGATACATAAGTACAATTATCGCATCAATCGCATTATAGGTTTTGATTTGATCACATTCTCGGCGGCATTCATACACCCTAAACTTGCCCACTACGCACGCATTCGAATATATCGATATGTTACAGATTCAAATTCGTAAAATAACTCTTTGGTTCTCTCATGTACGTGTAAGTGCAGTGAAAAAATGTTAAAACACCTGTATAGGTCGAAAAAGACCTGTGTACCCAGTTAAACGCGCCCGAAGAGCGGGCAGCAATAAGGCCGAAACGGTGACATCATTCAGGAGATTGGCGCATTCGCACACCAGAATGTACATTTTATCACCTTTGGGGCTCAGCGACTTGTGCAGCGAGATGCGCTTAAGGCCAGCGTGCGCTGGCAGATAACGATAAATCATTCGAGCGCCAGTCCAATACAGCCAATTGCGCTCAAAGAGCTCGCGATCATCGCCTTCGAACACTTTATAGACTGATATCATATACCCTGTACCAGGCGTGTGGCTGCGCGTAAACGAGGTGCCCGCCTCAAATATTGGCGGCCTACAAATCGAAGCCACCTCTGTATAAAGATCCAGCGTATGTGCAGCCGAATAGCGTGTCGCACGCGGATCGAATTTCGACAGGCTGGCAGTGCGTAGATTGTTGTAGAACATCACTGGATTCGTCTGCGAGCTATTGATCACATAGTAGCTGATAAATGGGAATTCAGCTACAAATAAAGCATGCGTCAGTTAAAAGATACGTGACGAGTGGTATGGTATTGTCTACGAACAATTGCGCTCCATGTTGGCAAGTAGCATGCCGGTGACAGCGCTCTTTGCCTGAGCGATTTCGGTGACGAGTTCGCTGGCGGCCGAACGCTGCTTGAACAGCGGCTGATTGAGCGGCGATTCCAATATGGGATCAATCGGTTCCAAAGGACTCATCAAATGACAAAGAATGCATAACTTTGGATCGGGGACTTCCATGACGTGCAAGCCATCTTGAGCTTTCTTTGTTATTGCATGAACACCACTACCTGACGATGGGGTTGGCGTTGAAGGCTTCTAAAAACAACGCTGCGTTAACGACACAACAAACCCAGTAATCATTGAGTATCACTTACGGGCATTGGAACTCCAGCGGGCAGAAAACGATCCAAACTATGGACTGGTATAATAAAGCAATCGCGGTCCAGCTCGCTCAAGTGACGCTGCTGTGATGGAATTTCATATCCATGATTATCTAGATTGCTATTGTTATTATTGTTATTGTTAAAACTAACCTACAATGAGAGTTATTGATATGCGGATGGAGTTTGCACACGGGAAAAGCACTACAGAAAGATTTACTTGTCTAGTTGGGGTCGTTTTCGTCGGGGTGGTCGGCCATCTGAGCAGCGTTTCGGATGGGTTGCGCACGACCAACGGCTGAGGTAGATCCGATTCAGCTAACTGCGGTGATATGGTTGTGATTGTAGATGATTGCATTCCCATATGGTCAATACCAGTCATTGGACCGCATCTTGGTTCTAAAAACAACCATCAATCAATCAATTTACCATCCTAAACCCCTATTCTAAAGCAACCTGCTGGCCGAACATGTATCTGAATGACCATTTTCTTAACGTTAGATTGCCGACTGAATATTTTCAAATCAAACATGTTTAATTCTCAATTACTTATTGATTCTTCGCAACTAACTTTACTTTAAGCCACCGTCAACTTGCGCGGTCTGCGCCATATTGTCGCTGAACAATAAATGAACAAACAATAAAAACCAATGTTTCCTGACGTCACACCAACCAGTTCTCTCTTGCATTACAAATAAACAATGCAATTCTTTGCTTTACGACATTTCTCTCCGCTTTTTACAGCATGTAATTTAAGGTTTTCAATTGAACCGCAAGCAATACAATCGTCATGCAGCTGAAATGATTCAACTCGTTCCCGAAGCATATTCGCTGGAAACATTATTATGTATTACAATGTATATGCAAAGCATTGTGGAAATTACACAATAAAACATGTATGTTAAATGTGTAATTACATGACTCTAATTTATGCCTAGGCATTATTGCTCCCTCTCTCCCTGAATGTTAATATTAATGTTTGCACGAATAACTTTGTTCTGACTGCTTTTTCCTCTCCGTTACTCAATAACGAGCGAAACAACTACAAAGCAGAAAATTTAATTACAAGTGACATTCGCATTGCAGTACACGACGCATTAATCAAGTTCACTGCATAATTGTATTATGAAATTTCATGCCGCACTAATTGCAGCAGACTGCAAAAAGTATGCGCATAAGTCCATATCCAAAAAGTTTTTTTTGCGCGCGTGAATCAACAGCGAAGCATTGAAGGCATCGAGCGCTGCACGATCGCAATCATACCATCATTTATTTAGTCATTTAATTTTTAGCCTGTCTATAAATAAACATTCATCTCGTCGCATCCACGCAGCGGCAAAGTGTGCAAACGTTTCGTTCGTACGCATCGCTATTGCTCTTCACTTTAACTATCAATTCCATTCGCGATCGACATGCGCCATCAATTTCCGCAATATTTCTTTGAAACAACAAACAAATCAACGCGTCCGCATCAATATTTATTGGCTTTAATGGTAAAGGTGCCTCACCTCACCTGACGCTCCAGCCATCCAGCAATTATTGCCCATCGCATGAGCACCACCAGCAGGAGGCGGCAACTGGCATGTTCTTACGCGCGACGCTGCTGTGTGTCCTCCGACCCCGCGTATTTCCGCGTTCTTGGCCGTTTTTCTTCGTTATTTTTTGTGCACCTACCGCACTGGCACTGGCGCGTATCGATATAAGAAGCGCGTCGCGACGCAGCCGACGTCCGCGGCACTTTACGGTTGCGGCACGTTTCAGCTCGCGGAGACATCGCGTTCAGACACTCACGAACTGCGAATGCCTGACGCTCCTCGTTTCGGCTCTAGTTTATTGCCTGCTCGTATCGTTCGCCGAACGCAAATGATTCGCTCGAGATAAATATATCTATATGTAACTTGTTTCCTGATTGTGCCGCATTATTTGACAGGTCCGCATGTGGAATGCAACTTTACGATCGCTGTAAAAACAAAGCCGCCGTTATTTTCTTCGTCCAACCTGCGCAAACCCGATAAATTATTGTCCAATGCATTATCCGTGCTGTTTACAACTGGCAATAACTTGCGACGCGTGCACATTGAAAATTATGTGACATTGATTTGCTTGATGAATGTGTATAAATAAATTCGTCTAAAAATACGTTATCTGTTGATGGCATCACTCATCTCGCGTCGTTGAAAAGCGCGCTAATAAAAATAAGTGCCAATTTTCTGCGCGCGACAAGAATATAAAATATGTGTTTGTGTTTGTTGTGCAGTGCGTCGCTGAATTCAAATATTTCTTCATTAAACTACATTCATTCCTAGGAGAAACGGTGCAAGTTGCATAACCGTAAATGTCTAGAGAATTTACAAAAACAACAACTGCATCCAACTGAAAGAAGAAGAGGAGCGTAAATAACTTTTTTACGAGCACAATACATCTCTCTGTTAGTGCTATAAAGTTGGATAAAGTATGTTAGAAAAAACAGTGGAGTGCGCATTACCTCTGAACGGAATATACTCATTGAAAAGTCCAAAATATTTATTCAAATAGACGCGCATCTCGTCCAGCATCACCGTTCACATTGCACACAGCACATGCACGCGCGGACTGCACCCGAACAATCAATTGGCGTATACCGTGGGGGGCGGCTCAAAGGAGTATGCAGCTTCTTGCCGGTGATGCGATTGCCGAATTACCGCAGCACCCAGCAGCGGCAGTGGCGGTGGCACGGTAGCGGGCGCGTGAAGCATTTTGCCGCATAATGCCCCCGGTGGCGGGCGTCGTTACAGCTACCGCGATGTCGCCGATGCCCAATGTTGTTGTTGTTTACCACGCGCGCGAAAAAAGCACACAACCGCCTCTTTACATGACCGCCGCTCGGGATGATCTCGCGCGCGATTGCTTGCGGTCCGACCGCCAGTGATCATAAGCATGTGGGCGCGCATTCGACCAACGTCAACGGCGCAAGCACAAAATGTCTAAATGCCTATTTTCCGGCTATTTTTACATTGCGCCTTCGCGTTCCTTCACGGAGCATTGAAGCATTTCACGTTGTGAATAAATCATCAGCAAGGAATGTGTGCTACTTCAACTTTGCTCATCGTAATCGCAAATCAATGTGTTACCTCATAGTTCTTCAACTATCAACACTCTATCACCTAAAATACAATAAAAAATTGGTTAAATCCCCATCAAAAACAACAAGCAACCAATTTGTAAGCAGCTGTTCATAAACGCTCTGTATATTAGAGTCATTAAAGTTTCATTGCTGAACTTTTCATGGCCGGCTTCTAACGGCTATGTGTTGACAGTATTTTCAATTTTCAAATCAATATCTATCGGCTTTAGACTCTTGTTAATCTAGCGTGGCGCACTGAATCACGTAAATACATTTGTCAATGACAGAAAGTCAATTATACGAACGACTTTTCCCGTTATTCGTTTGCCGCCATTCTTTCTTATCATAAGGACCATTTATTACCTTCGACATTCTCCGAGCTATAGCTGCATCTTGGCGGGCTGAAGAACAAATGCGTACGATAATGATGCTCCTCAATAGGCGTATATCCGCTATCAGCACGATTCGAACGCTTATTCGTATGCCCGCCGCCAGTGCGCTTCCCACTCAGCGACTTGCCCCGCGGCGACTTTTGCTCCGCAAAGTTCTTCTTGAACATCAAATTCATCCTGGCGCTCAAGTTCAAAACCCTTCAAGTTGTTAACAATCACACCATATGCCGTCACAACCTAAAACCAAGTCCAATTAACAAACGGTAAACCAACAGTTTATCAACAAAACAAAAAAGAGTTGGGGAAGCAAAGAACAGCACAAGTGGTAATCGATCCGTGTTATCGCGTATTTACCCTTGATTTTATCAAGCATACTCGAGACTGCGGCTCTTTTTAGTGCTGTTCGAACACCGTGTTCAAGTAGTAATTGATTATTTTCGTAAATCCTTCCCCGCCCGCAACAACTCGGTTGATACATAAAATAAGTTCTAAAGGTTAGCAGTTAGCAAGACAAGTGGAAAAAGAGAAAAGCGCGCACGCGGTTGACACAATTTCAAGCGTGAATGTTATGCGTCAAGTTCATTCTGTGCAGCAAGCTCACAACTGTGGACTTGGGAGTACTATTTATTTATTAAATTATTTATTCATACGACCGTTGCGTTGCGTGTGCTTCCATTTTTAACCGCACGATTTGCCTACTGCCAAGCGCCACTCATAAATTATCGTAGGCGAGAAATCAAGAATATGCTTTACAATTATTGTGCATATTATAACACTCCCTTAGCGTATCCGACTTCATTAAGTTATCGACAAGTTGTTCCCATTGGCATTTCTCGCGCAATAAAAGAAAATCACTAAAACACAAGGATAATTTCTATGACCTTACGTCTATGAATAAAACCCCCGCCGAATGGGCAGATGATTATCGTTTGAATTTACGTTTTTACCGAAAATAATTTCTACGTCCGGCATTTGAAATGAATGCGTTTAAAAATACACGCACACCACTTGCGCAGCGCCCTCTCATCCGTAATGCGAAATTTGAAAATACAGCGCAATGGCAAAATGAGCGCTTATTGCAATTACACTTTTCGGTTTTATTTATATATCGAACGCTCGCGCGCGTCGCGACGATGATTTCCTCATCTACCGTAAAACAACTGAAAATATTTTCGCCTTGAACGCCGCTTTTGTTAACACACTCACGACGTCAATTTACAACGGAAACACAAATATGCGTCAAGCTTTGCTTGTTTGTTTGTTTGTTTGTTAGTTTAAGTTTAGCAAAGTTACCTTCGTAATAAGCTGCTTGTACGCTTCAAACTTCATTCAAAAGTGCGTGCACGCATAGTGAAGTTGAGCACGAATGGTCACTACCAGTTGAGAAGTGATTAACAAACTGATAACGCGACGAGCGGCGGCAAAAAAAGCGCGCGACAAACGCGACCGACGTCGCGCACTCTTTCGAAAAATTCATCTGCGCGTTCGCGCTGTTCGGCCGGCACGCTGCTGTTTTGTGTGCGCCGTCTATTATCCGCCTCTCCTGACGCAAAACACATTTCGGCTGGCGCGCGCGTACAGGTCGCCCGCCGCCACGTCCACTGCCATCGCTCCCTTTTGGCTCGCGCGCACGCGATACCACCAATTCTTCGATTCCCTCCTGTGTCACCCACCCGCCAAGGCACATCTATTCCGCCCGCTGTGCTGCATATGCAAATGTGCGACACCACCCAACATCAAGTGGGCCGCCCGCCGCCGCTCAACTCTCTCTCATAACTACGTCCTCTACCTTCGCAGCTTCATTCAGAGTTCACTGGCGCAAATACTCCTAACGCGCTCCCGATTTATTTATAAATGCCATCAATAGATTTACCATCGCAGCGCGACACAATCACATGTTAATCGCATTTCAACGCCTACAACAAAATACTTTCTGAGCAACACAACAAACAATCAATTTGCTTAACAAACTTTCTAAATACTTTCATAGATTCTAATCAAGCACGAACCCCAACTCCATGCTGAAACTTATTCAAACGCACCCAGTAGGTACGTGCGCACGTGTCATGCAACAATTGCACATCGACACAGCGAAGAACCTCACCCTAATTATCCCGTTAATATTTCAAACAGGTTCATGTTGCTCTCGTCAGATTTTTAATTTCGCTGACAAGTTAATTACATAGCCCCCGTTTGTCTGCCAGCAGTGATTCTAAATAATTAATTCGGCGCAAATCGATACCACTCGTGAGTGAGCCATATAGATAATGTACGGATCGAAACGAATCAACATCAATAAACATTCATTCGGGAGGAAAGAGTGACAATGCAATAAATCAAACAAATAACATAAAGGCTACCTTAATATCCGGCTGCTATTCGGGGCAGTTGCGTAGCATCTGCCCTCCTTGCTCCTTATCTGCGAGTGCCTGAGCGCAATTTATGTGTCATGTCATTGTGACATTGAATTGCCGCCCCCGCCGCACTCGCTCACATTCGATCGCCTACGCACCGAGAGCACACTTCTCGCTCTCCAGCGACTACGCCAATGCATTCCACATTGGGCATTTTCTCAAAGCAACATGTAATTAATTACTAAGCATCTAACAGGAGTACGGCGGCGAGCAACTCGAAATATTCAGTCAGCCATGTTGAGCGCATTACGTAGTCTAGCGCGTGTCGAATTCTATTGTAAGGACATGAACTTGCTAATGATATTATTAGTGTCTGCCGCCCGCTCGGGTTGCGCGATGCTCGAGCGCCGCGATAAAACTCGGCGGCACGCGCGGCCCTCGCCACGCATCAGGTGAAAACGAGGTTGTTGTAATCGCGAGCTGGTCGCTCGGTAAAGGCCGCTCCTCGAAAATTTCCTTTCTCATTTCCTCGCCTCGTCCTGCATGCATCAAGAATTGCGCACTGACGACGAACGACGTATGTTTACTCGACAGGGAATTACGCTAGCTACCGAAAATTCAATAAATTTTCGTGAGTTCACGGTTCAAGGAAGGCTCAAGTCAATACCTTTGCGTGCTTGCAAAGTCTTTGCGTTTATTCGACACACACATCAAGCATGCGCCACTCGCACCCGTTAATTAATACATCTTATAAGTAAACGAACACCAAATGTAATCTACTCCAAGAGCTGAAAGTTATCAAACTTTTCCGTATCGTAAAATGTCGCTTTAACTTGTCTACCCCCAAAGAAGCGACCATTAAGGTCAACAACTGCTTTTATAGCGCTCTCAATTCGTTTAAACTCAACGAATATTCGTACGGTTTCTTCAGGCGGTTGGTCCTGAATTTCATGGATTACTACGCTGACAACCTCGCCGTATTTTGTGTTGCATTCGTCCTTCACCTCTGGCTCTAATTCATCGTCCACCTCGCCAGGACCAACCATATTGCGCAGCAGCACAACTTTACTGGGGTTTTTCATGATCTCAGTTATGGTGGGTTCTTCCTCATCTTTTGCCTTTGACGAAGTGGGCCCTGGGGGAGGCATTATCTCCTTCTCATGTATAATTCGACCACCGCGCTTAGAAGTTTTCTCAACTTGCAATGCAACAGCCATGCCTTGTTCTTGTTTGCCTAAACCCTGACCTTCTTTAAAACCGTATTTCGCCATTATCTTAGCCGCAACTGAACCACTGCCTGTGGGTATCACAGGTGGAGTGGATTTTAATACAGTAGCTGGAATTACTTCAGCGCTTTCTTGTAAAATTGGCGGAGGCGCAATAGCAACACCACTCGATCTGGATGGTTTTGTGACTGGCTCCATTTCCTCTTCATCTTCCTCTGCCCAACGCCCTAATTAATTAATAATACGCATAAGTAAAAACGCAAAGCGATTGTTTTGAGTTGTTTGAATTACCAGCAAAGCCAGAAGCGAGCTGTGGTAAAGTAGCTTGTGGAGTAACTGCAGCTGGTGTCTCATCATCAGGATCATTAAATCTGCTCTTTTTGCGCCTATCTCTTTCACGTTTCTTTTCCTCTTCGCGAATACGTTCACGTTCTCGATTTTCGCGCATTTCCTTCACTATTTTCTCATATTCATTTGGCCAAAGAGGATCGTACTCATCAACAACATTCCACTCCATGTCAATTCCATAGCTCGCATTCACTGCTCCACTAACAAGCAATGTGCTTGGAATCAACGTTTCTGGCTTCTTTACGCCAACTGGTATTATGTATCCACCAGAATCTTCATCGTCTTTCTTTGATTTTAAATCTATCACGGGAGGTAAACTCACTTTACGTTGCAGATCTCGTTTTGGCTGTGTCACTGCTGCTTTTTTCAATTGCAATTGCGATTGCAAGAGTTTAATACCCGACGACCAACCAGATACATTTTCTGTCGCGCGTGCTTTTACGTCTAAGTCATCATATAACGACATTATTTATGTTTTATATAAAATCAGCTAAAAATATGACTACGTTTACGCTAGTTTACTTGTAGGTTATGTGATTGTAAACATCACTGACGTCAAGTCAAACAGAAGCAGCGCTGATGTCGCAGTAGCACTTAGAAAAACTTCAAAAGTTTCATTGTTGAAAAGAAAATCTATTGCTTATTCTTTTTAATGAATATAGATTATTATACCAATTACGAATAAGTTAAATTAATACCCTAATTCAATTGTTAGCGTATAAGTCTTCGTACTTATTCAATTTCTCCGAAGTATTCGCATTTAAACATCCGTTTTGCGTATTAAAACAATTACGATAATCGTGCGCATTTCTATCTCATTTATCTCCGCATCTAATTCATACATTTGGCGCATTTGATATCCCTAAATTATCTCCGCAACTAATTAAATCCATTGTCCGCAATTTATACCCAATATAATTGGGTCCCTGACCGAACTTTGCCACACCCATGACAGCTGGCATAAATTTAAACAAATTGATAAAAGCAATAAAAATTGAAACTCTAAATCAAAAGATTGCGATTGCAATAAGCCCCGTCATGGGTGTGCCCACCCCCGCGACGTGGACGCGCCGGTCAGGAATTACCCAGGTGAAATTGTTGTTAGCTGTAAATAAACTCATTTCCAATCTCCCTGGGCCGGGCTAATGATTTCGCTCTATATCTTCGATGAACCGCTGAAGAATATAAAACAAAATCAAAGGCTCCCGATCTTCCAGGACAAGACCCTGAAAGACCAGGACTGAAAAATCAGGAGGATGTGCGTCAAGTGGCTAGGATAGGTAAGGGTACGCCAACCGTGGTAAATGAGGATGGAAATAGACATCACATATTCAAATCACATGTTCTGCCAAAAATCCACCCCCCACAACATAAAAACACGCATCTACTGGTACCTCGGAAGGAACCAAGTAGATACAATGCTCAAATGCTGCTCGGAATATATACTTCATCATGCTTAGTACCAAAAAGGGTTAAAAACTTACGGTTTTTTAAACAACTAAAAGAGAAATTGCACATTATAAATATATAGTAAATATCAAGTTAGGGACACGGTTGGCGCTTTTAAGGAAAGTACTTAAAACTAATTTGCGCACCTAAAAGAAAACGTTATTAATGTTATGACCCTGTAAGAAAAGTAATTATTATCCTGAAAGAAAAAGATTAAACATACATATATGCATATCAAGTCAAATCAATGTTAGAGGGTGAGTTGGATAGAGGAGGAAAACGTCAGCTACCTATTCAATATGCGCCTAAAGATTCGCCATACCCTAATCACAATTCCTAAGCGCAACGCGAAAGCGAATCTGTGTGGCACGGTGCCACTACCGTGCGACCTGGGGGTGGCTACTCCCAAACATATGTCCACCCACCACAGGCTCCCTTCCGGGCTTTAACGCGTGCCTTATTACACTAGGGGTTAGTACATGTACATCGGTAAACGGAAATGGTGTTAAGGTCGCAAGCTGCAGGTGACGCAACCCACAACTTGCGATGACAAGTGTTAAATTAATTCCTCTCATGAAGAATTAGCAAATATCTCGCGACGCGGAAGTTCTTGTTGTAATAATATCATGCCATGTCATGCCATCCAGTTGGTGCCCGAGCGACAATCGATTGTTATCAGTTAGCGACGAAAATGTTAGAAAAGTTTAAGACTTGAAGTTCGCGAAAATCGCCCGTTTGAGTTATGACCCGAACCGACCCGAATCTCGTGTTCATATCCCGAAGAGAACAACTTGAACTGAATTGAGATATTTATCTAATGTAAAATATTAATACTTTGAGCAAAAAGCTCTGAAATTATTCATTGAATTCGTAAAATTATGTTGAATATCTTGAATAGAAAACTCTGAAATTACTTGTTGAATTCGTTAATTACTTGAACTATGTATCATTCATATTAACTCTGAAATTAATTGTTGAACCCGTTGCAAAATTGAGTTTAAGACTTCGCGTAGTTACGTTTGTGATTACTCAACTTGATTACTCAAGTTTATCACTCGATTCAACAGTTTATTGAAACGAGGGTAGTTGCTGAATTCAACAGTTTGTTGAATCCAGCGTCCTCTTCGGCGAGCGTTACTGTGGGGGTATCCAAACACACCAAGCAGTCGCCCCGCTGAGTGTCCCAACGTCGTCCAACGCTGCATCGTGACCCCTCATGGATGGACCTTCCTTCTTGGATGGGGGTGGACTGAAGCGGACCATATCCAACGTTGGCTCCCAGCGAGGAGCTTTACGATTTTATCCGCGCCCGCCTCGAACGAACGAACCGTGAATTTCATTGAAATTAATACTATTTTTAATTTAGAGTAGAAGACTCTCAATGATATCATTGATTACAATTCGCGTATTCCCGAACGGCCGCGTTTTCGACGATTCGCGTCGCCCGCGCACGTGGCCAAGTTCCCGACCGATCGCAAGGTTCTCGCACACTTACGATTTCACGCTGAGTCATGTTGTCTTTTGGTTCTTCAATTCAATTGAGCAAATTGAAATTAAGAGCAAGATAATACAGCATTATTTACTTCTTTCTAACCTGTGCACTCTCCAGATTGTCGTAGCAAATACAATTTACCATCAGCCAACTAATCATCTCCAATACGCTAAATCATTTCTTTCTTTTAAATATTACCTCCTGACCTAACCAGATATCTTGCACAACTATCGCGAATCTAACAAAACACCCTGCCTATCCAAATTGGAACCAAACTAATTGTCATTGCAATAACTTATTTGAAAAATATGAATTGAAACAAAGCTATCTAAAAGTGATTTGAAAATGTGCTGTCATTAATATCACAGTTAATATAACGTAAATATGATAACTAGAAATCCCAATAATAAACTTAAATATCATAAAGCGGTGCACATTTGAAATACAAAGACAAAGTAAATCAGAATAAAATATAAGAGATAAAGCCCCAAATATTCTTTAAATTAATGAAGCACATTCATCAACTGCAAAATTAATGACCTATTACTATTATTCACCTGCTGTTCACTTGTCTATTCTTCAATTGTTTTTAAAATATCTTATGCCTAACTCTTCGCTGGTTTAAATTGCTTGATGAAACGCTTTAAATTGCTTGATATGTAATTATGTTATTAAATTGTTATGATAATTAAACCCAAAAGACAACAATTCTCAGTTACGTTTCGCGATAATGTAATTAACGTTGCTGAAAACGACTACCATTATGATCACGACGACCACGAACGACCCGATATCGCGAAATTGAAATAGGACACCTAAAAAATAAAACAGTTTAGTGAAATGTTACTCTTGCCATCAAAATGAAACCTACTTTAAAACGCACAGCACCATGCCCAACTGCTGCATCTTGGTATTCCATATTCGAAGTAATTCACACTTAAGTTTATCAAATTTATTACCGCGACGGCCACGAACGATACTGAAAGATAAAAAGTTCATTAAATTAGACAATCTTCAAACCAAACCATTCATGAGACCAACCTTAACGCGCACAGCACTGTGCCCAATTGCTGCATCATGGGGTGGGTAGATCCATTCCATTCCAATCCAGGTTGACAAAAGCGCAGAACAAGCAGAGGTGGTGTTAATTAATCTCTAACAGCCATGCCATGTTCGTGTTCATCTGCAATAAACACATGTCAGTTAAAACATGATCAAACTTTGAATCAGTGAATACACTCACCATTAAGATGCAACACTGGCGCTTTAACCGAAAACGAATATTAATCGATGAATTGCTTAATACCTGAATGTCAACAACATGTACCTAGAATAAAACACCCAATTATTCAATGGGTTTATCACTCAATCCATTGCGTACTTACATTCAACAGTTTTCGTTATTGAAAAACTCTTCAAAACAACTACTTGCCCTATACTCTCAACCGGATAGACTCTCGTCGAAATCCCTAGTTGCAGAGCAAACTCTGAGCTTGATAGAAAGAAAATAACACAATTAGCTACTGTTATTTTGAAGTACCCTTAACAAGTACATAAAAAGAACGCCATTTTTCAGAATGCAATTGCATTTACCGCCATTTCTGCATTTCGTGTACTGTCATTTGACTTTAGCAAAAAGTTTAATAGATTAAGACGTGTTAAAAGCAGATTAACCAGATTGGATTAAAGATTTATGGCTTAATGCTTACTCTAACTAATGCGTCTTCGTTGCCGTAAGAAATATTTACACAACACTTCGATTAAACCGTTCAAATAAGAATTGCACTCCTATTAGCTGCTACTTACAAGTTCGCGTCACGTTAAATGATCATCAAAGCATTGCAACAGTTGGCAACGGTTGCCCGAAGACTATTTTGGAAGTATAGGCAACCCATAGCGCATGAATATTACTTACACTTGTTGCAGCAGAATACAGACCTTTGCAACAAGTGCAATGTTAAAGTAGAAACGAAAAGTGTTCAAAATTTGCCAATGTTTACAATATTCTCTTGCACTATCTCCGTACGCAGTCACGCGATGTTCCAATCGGCCACGATGTTGTATAGCTAAACCGACCCGTGTTCTCGACTTGGCCTTACCTATCGCCAACCTGTTTGAACTCGATCGGGTTGTTTCCTGGCACGCCGTTTTAATCGAAACCACAATGATGAATTTTGATTGAAATTACTTGGTTTTAGCGATATAATTATACAAACGAATTGATAGATTATTAACGTATTAACTGGTGTTGCATTTTTTGACGAGGTTTGTCGTTTAACATGACCACGGGCAAGTAGGGAATGATGATAGATGCAATTACACAGAACTCTTTACCGCACTGAGTTCAATTATTAGCTGATTGATATACCAATAGCGCATTACGGATGTTGCTGTTCTTATCGAAGTTGGACGTTCAAGATGGCCGAAAGCGTTTGGACCCGTTGGGTGCAATACCGAAAGACTCAATTCTAGAGAACTCTTAACCGCACTGAGTTCAATTAATAAACTAATCGCTTGCGAATGATGAATTGCTAGAAATTAGAAAATTCACTAACCTTGTGTTCGTATCCTGATGCTATGTAATTTGGCCCCTTGCCTTTGGTTGAGATCCAACCGCCATGAGGTACTGGGTAAATCCATGTAATCCATATAATCCAATTGGCACACACTTAATTTTATTATCACTAAGTTAAGTCGATGATCGCGAATTGAGATACGTTAGAATTCAGAGCGGATGTTCTATATTTGCAAAGATAATTACGTATTTAATGGAGACCGGGAATTTTTCAGCACACCGGTCACTCGCGAAACTGGAAAAGGAGGACGGAACGTCAGCTACTAGCTCAGCAGGGAACGCGCTGCGCAAGTTCAGAACCGAATATATCCGAGCCGGAGCGAAGCGCAAATGCGGGTGATTAAAAATGTATTATTAGTAGTGTTATGCACTCTCATTTATGGCGATTGTAGGAGGTACGACTTGCTTAATGTTTGTAAATGCCCAACTAATAATAAATGTGATAAATTCTTAATTAATTTTAAAAATGCACACAAGCTTGAATGCAATGCTGTAGGTCCATGCGCAATGGACCAATCAGAATCATCCACGCGTACACTGCGTTTACCTGAACATATTGCAACAATGTGAACACACAATATGCCTGGGTAATATTCCAGGTTAAGTGTTTGTTTACAATGTACCTGTGCGGTTCGAGTTAGTGGTGATTAAATATTGTGCGTAAAATCCATGGATTAAAACTTAAAACAGTGCTTCTACTATACCTAGAACTCAGGGAAGGAGGATTGCTCTTGTGATCTATCATATTTTTGCCTTTGGAACCAAGCAGCTTCAGAACAGGACCTGGTTGCATTATTATTAAACGTAACCACGAGAAAGACTCGATTTCCTTGATGATGGAGTTTTAGGGGTAAGTGAACCAAACTAAATACATAAAATATGCATGCAGAATTAATAATAACAGGTGATAGACACTAATGACCCATTGATGAGACAAGTGCAATTGTCTCGTTTCTAGTGGTGAATGTACATTGGATCTAGATCTAATGTACTCGGTGAACATGGGGGTGGACCTGAAAAGTATTGGCAGACATTCCCAAGCCCATCTATAAAGCCATACCCAATAGTAAACATTCATATTCCAGTAGACTCTTGACACACAAGGTAGACTTTAACACAGGTAAAATGATAGGTAGTGTTAGTATATTGATGATGTACTCAAAGTATATACCTGGAAACACATACCATAGGGTCTGTGATATCGAAAACCACTCCCTCCTTTCTAAAATTGTACCAATTGCAGGTATGGATTATATTATGGAGTAATGCTAGAACCTTGAAGAGTTAGGCAACAAAGAATGTAAACAATTATGGAGCAAAAGGTTAAGGTTTTATTAAGTATAAAAGTTATGGTAAAGCGCATTTGTCATGACTGCTCTGAGTCATGTACTCATCATCTGCATCATTTGAAAGGCAAGAATCGACATAAGGTTTCTCAGCAGTCTTTGGCCTCATCGTACCATCAGCTTGCTTCATCCTTGAACCAGACTTTCTTCGTACATTCGTGCGAATGATATTCATACTGCTGGAACTATTTTCACCCACTAAGATCTTGACGTCCGATCTCTTTTTGCGTCGTTTTGTATGCGTTGCCCTCTTGGGTTCATCATCATCATCGTAGTCTTGCCCATCTGATTCGGTTTGGTTCTCATTAAACCGAGCAATAGATATTGAAATATCACTAGTGAGCTCGTCTGTGGGTCGTTCATTCACTGACGCGAGAGGCTACAACAATAATTACCTACTATAGATCAATTTGTCTCGTAATTATACTCTAACATAATAGATTAGTACATTAGTCCAAATATGCCTTCCAGTTTTTAGTGGTAAAGCATCAGGATCAGGTTTCTTGCCCTTCAAAAGCTTAGTTATGACAGTGGTACTTTCACCATCAACCGATCGAATACCAGGAAAAAGGCATTCAACCGGCGAGCGACAACTATTTCTTCGAAATTGGGTTTTCATCCCGATCCATTCTGACCCTTTAGCTGCGAGTGAAGTGTTTAGATTATCCTCCTGAAAGTTCCAGCTGTAAACTACCTCCGAGGGTGAGTTCAAAGCTTACCTCATTTTCATTTGGAGTCTTAGAGGCTTCTGGGGATTCGTTTTTTTGAGGATTGCTTGCTGGGCTCTTCTTATCCATAAAACTTAACGATACGTTAACAGTTGTTGCATTTTCAGTTGAATATTGTTATGAACACTAAAAATTTGTCACAGGAACAAATCATTACATTCACTGACAGCTCTGACAGATTCAACAATACAAACTGAACAATTAATTAATAAAGTATGAGTTTAAATGATCTTATAACTAATTCAAACGAGGAAAACCCCTAAGGGAACCTTGAGCAGAATGTTAGGAGAGATATCTCTCCTCATGAGAGGTCACTAAAGGGTTACAATTTCAAACTTAGGCTATTAGCTTAGTAATTAAAACTCAAATTAGATTTGTAGCTAAATTTTGTAAGAAAGGAATCTTTTGTAATACTTCCAAGTCAAGGCCAATGTATAACAAGGAATTAAATAGCAGTTTACATAATTTATCGATTTTCTTCCAGTGACATTGCAGTGCGCTATTCAGGATTTCATTGTTTTTCGTCCTGTAAATACAAGCACTCTTCTAAAGCAAATTAAAAGTTCCTTGAATCGAAATGGACTTTAACGTTAATATGAAAAGCATCCTGAAAGATGCAGGTGCTGCATTTACAAGGGTTGTGCAGGTTGGTGAAAGTTTTAATCATTTATTGCATAGGACTTAGCGTTGTTTTGCAGTTTGCTGAAGAGAAAATAGGGCATTCTGAAAAAACTGAGTTAGACACACAGTTTGAACATTTGTGGGATCGTGCAGAAGCAACCAAGCAATGGACAGAGAAATTGGTCAAGAATACTGAGGCAGTTCTCATCCCAAATCCTGGCAATCGAATTGAGGACTTTGTCTATGAAACAATCGAGAAGAAAAAGCCTGCCAGGCTTACAAACTTAGAATATTTGGCATTGGATATGATTGAAGCTGGCAATGTTTTTGGTCCTGGCAGTGCCTATGGAAGTGCCCTTGTTAAAGTGGGTTTATGCCAGCAGAAACTTGGTCAAGCTGAACGCGAATACATTGGTTCAAGTGGCATGTGCTATACACAGCCCTTGCGGAAATTCCTCGACCACGAAATGAAGAACATTGTTAAAGAGAAAGCTGTATTAGAAACGAAACGACTTGACTTGGACGCGTGCAAAAATCGTGTACGTAAAGCAAGAACTTTGTTAGGAACACCAGCAGTAAGTTAATTCTTAAACTGTAAACATTATCTAAAACAAAGCAATCAATTTCTAGAAAGATGGTGTATCACCTGAATCCCTTCTAGAACAAGTAAGTTATTGTTTATTTCATTATTTGCAATGTAAACTTCATATTTATGAAATGCTTCTTCCCAGGCTGAGAAGGATTTGCGCATAGCACAATCCGAGTTTGACAGACAAGTTGAAATTACCAGATTATTACTGGAAGGAATAAGCAATTCGCATGCATCCCACATGCGTTATCTTTACGAATTCGTCGAAACGCAATCGCGATATTATGTGGATTGCAGCCGTATAATGACCGAACTTCAAGAAGAACTATCGAAGTAATCAAGTAGCAAAAGTAGTTCTGTTACTTAATCCACTCATAGTGACGATTTTAGTTCTGCAAAACCAGGACCTATTCTTCGAATAAACAGCGAAGATCTTGAACCAACAGGGCCAAACAACTCCAAATATGTATCTAATTCACTCGCGTCTGGCGTCGAAGATATTAATCTATCAAGCATTTAATGTTTCGCAAACATTATCAACGTTTCGCTCGTTAGTCGTCTTATGAATACGAATTATTCTCGAACACGTCACTAGTTAGTGTGTTTGTTTCAATAACTAGCAATTTTCAATGTTTATCCTCTTCAATACCGTGACTGTTACGCCTTTCAACTTACTGAAAGTCTTCCTGCAAAACCTTATCACCTAATGATATTTATAAGCAAACGATCTACAAAACGCTTATGCACTCATAGTCAATATAATTACATAATCAGTCAATAATCGATTGGATTGTAGTTGTCATCAAAGTGAGAAAGCTCACTTTAATTGTTGCACCAATGAAATTGGCATTCAATGTTTTCTTATTTAAGCAAAATAATACAATGTTGTTAAATTAAAATAACAAAATAATTTCTAAATTACTTAAAGCGTTACATGCTATTTTCCCTTGTTCTTATTAAATAATGAGTTGCCACCCATGCCTCCAGGTCTGGTGCCACTGCCACCTTGTTTATTGCCACCTCTGCCATTGAAATTACCTAAGGGCAAAGAAACAGTTATTAAACAGGTCATGATAGTAATATGGCTTCTTTTACCTCTAGTTGAAGGTCTACTTCTTTGGTTCTGCATTCCTCTGCCACCTTTGTTATCTCGAACACGATTCTTCATTGTGGCTTCTTCCTTGACCATATCAATGACTTCATCTGGTATTCTCAGATATTTGATTGTGCTACCTCTGATATAGCATTCTGGCATTCTCCAGAACTTGTCACCATCCTGTGAAAAGCAACAACAGATGTAAACAACCAATTAAGTTTACTTAATTAATATACTCACTCTAGATGTGCAAATAACTTCTCTGAGGATAATATTCATCCAATTATCACAGCTGACCAAATGGCCGTTATATGTTTCACCATTCTTTAATTCAACCAGCTGAAATATCAATTTCATTTGTAAACTTACAAATGCAAAAGTGCAAAGACACAACTTACCATAGGATGATTTTGCGCTGTGCGCAATAATGATAAGGGCAACTGCAACAAAATACAGTTTATAAACAACCATTGCGCAAAGTAATTATGTTCAACATACCATTTTATCAACGAATTAATTAAATAAACCAATTAATCGACTACTCCAATCGGAAGCATAGGTTAGAACATAGAATCGGCGTTTCGTCGATGAAAACAAATCATTTGCACAACCTTGGTTCAGGTGGCGTTGAGAGCGGAGCACGAACAAAGCGGGACTTTGTTTTTTAAATAAAACGTGCAACGAAATCTCAATTTAACGTCTTTGTGCAGTACGGCGACGTTCGAGGATATATAAGCAACGGGTGCATGGAAATTTTATTCAGTTTAATAAGAGTGTGCGTTGGAATTGAAACATTTTAGTATTCTATCTCCACAGATACGTGAATTTATTGTTACCGTACATCCGTATATCACACAAGTGTCGTGCCTTCAAATTCTACATTAATCTTTGTTCGTTCATCTGGTTATTGTGGTGGTTTATAAAAAGCAAGAAGTATTATCAGTACCATATTTACACAATATTTACAAGTGAGTAATTCCATTATTATCACCTCAGCATTATCTATCCAGGGCATACATCAGTTTCATGGTTATAAAATTAACGTTGCAATATTGCAACAAATTCGCCAATTAAAAACGCGTAACGCTTAAAATTGAACAATTAATTCGTGGGGAATGTGAGTCAGCTGATACGCATTTGCTGTTTTTTATTTACTTTTGTAAACCCCCCACATTCATCTTGCACGTAGCAAGCAAGTTAAGCTAAGCTCAGAAGGCACTTGCGTTATTTTCCATTGCACCTCAACAGCAAGAGCACATCTTGTTCACGTTCGTCTGTTTAGTTTCATTCAATCATCCAGAAGACTCACGTCGTCTTTGATTTCAGTTGCTTTATTTTGTATTCGCCCGGTTTATACTCGTTTTCATATCGCATTATTCATCCACGAGGGTTTCAAGGTAAGACCCCAGCTTCTTAGTGAACATGGTAATTCAAATATTTAGAAATTTATAAAAAACTTAACGGTCTTCAGAGAGGTACATTAAGTATGAATTTTAGTAAACACCTGTTGCGCTTTGTTTACCTCGCTTTGCAATTGACTAATAATTATTTTCTTAATTGTTTTAGTTCATCAAGTCAGTTGGAAGATTATCCAGGACTTTGCAAGACTGATTCATAATGGCAGATGTGGAAAAGAGTCCTTGTAAGTAAATATTTCCGTATGTAATTTAGCGCTCTTTACTCCTACTTGACATGGCTCGGTTGAGTGTGTTTCTCGCTTAAGAAAACAGGAAAAAGTCAACAAAGAACTGCGCCCCTCTTTATATAGTTATTGCCGTTCGAGTTGAACGACTAAACGTTGAACGTTTGCATTTACATGTGCAATAAAAGCACACTTGAGGCATGCGTGCGCGCGAGTTGCGCACGATGTTCAAGCATCGGTAATGAGGCGCAATGCGCTGAGACAAAAGCGCGTCGATACGATCCAGCGCTGCCCACGGGAATAATTAGCGGCCGAGCCCTCCTGGAAATGCTCTCGACAACAAAGGACACTCACAAAGACATTTTCTCTCAGTTATATTTAAATCCATGCTCAATTGACGACTCTAAAGTTGATTTGTTCACTTTCGATTAGCTACAAAATTCAAATTTAAATTTAATGCCTTTATGGCACATGCACAATGGGAATGAATACAAATTATATTATTCATTACGATTTAATCTCACTTGATAGTATCGAAAATTGACTTTGAATTACGCTATTCACATTCGTATTTGAAGGTTAAGGTCATATTAATCAAATTACACCCTTGAATTGACAGAAAAGTTGTTATTGGTTAGTAGAAAGGGGAAAATTCCATTTGGATAATTCATATTATTATTTGAGCGTAAAACTATTGTTATAGCAATATCAAGATTAGATTAAACATGATAATTTAATGGCAAATTACGCGTAATGAAAATTTACAGTTGGCTTAATGAAACTTGTGAAAACTTTCTAATTGCCTGAGTGGCAAGTAGGCAGCGAACAGCTTTATTAGGTGGGATGATCTTGCTGTTAGTTGATTTCTCAACAGCTTTTCCAATTTGGTAATTCGTATAATCATCATATCAATTGAGCCGTTCGTTAGACGCACTTGAAGCGTGATTACGCGTAATTTCGCTCAGCTGTTGGATGAGATTATGATGATGAGTATGGAGAGGATAATAATTAAATTTGCTAACCAAATGCAGAAAGTTGTTTTGTTTATTTTCGTTTCGTCGTTGGTGATTTTCGATGAGTTCCAGTTATAAACTGTATGATGATGATTCATGCGCACTATACTATCGTTTGAATTTATCTTTAAGCTATGCTAAGCGCTATAAATATAACTATCTGATGGCTTAAATCCATTAAGACATCTTCTTTGTCGTGTCCGATTGAGATCTGCATTGGCATGGGTGAGGAAGAGAGCAGTCTAACAACAAATTCACTCAATGCAAACAAAGCCTGAACCGAAATGGTCAAATGGGAAAAGGTGCCAGTTTTGTATACAAGTTTCCAAATATGGCAAAGCGTACGTACGTACTATGCTTAAAAATTTATGAGAGGACTCATCGTCAGGGTTAACAATGTTGCAAAGAAGTAACAATCACATACTTATTCGCGATATCAGCGAAGAGCGAAGCGCTTGTTGGTTGGCATTTGGAGGTTATAACAAATGTCAAAATACACACACAAATAACGCGGTACGTTATGCGTTTCGCAATAATTTATAATTTACGGGCGATGCCCGTTGAGCAAGAGCAAAGGAGGCAAAGGAATAACCTTGAGTTGTATGGTAAGAATGCAACTTTAGCGACGGCTGAAGTTGTCCGAGAGGCCAGTGCACTATACGTTTGTTGATTTGTTTTTTTTATTTTATTTGTATTTGGTTGGTTTCTTATTCACTTGCTGCATGTTTGTTGCATATGAGGCGGCGCGCATTCACCTTTGATTTTATGTACGATTGTCATATTTCCGGTTTATAAAGTATTGCAATTGTCTTTTGGTATTTACGTGTAAATTGCTATTGCTATTGCTATTGTTGAATGCGGAATTGTTGAGTGCATATGCAAATTGTAAAGGTGAATGCACTTGTGCATGCGCAATTTGGTGGGTTTTGATTTATGTCGCTGGCCGGCATTGGCGGCGGCTAGTGCCATTTTGCCACAATTCGGATGCGATTGCGGTGGCGCAAGTGATGTGTTTCGCGTGCGGCGCGCCGGCGTTGTACGTCGAACGCGCCGGCACGACGCCGCCGACTATCGACCGCCATCGCTCGCCGGCAGCGGGTGGCTCCTGTCGCGACGCCGCAGAAATACGCCGGCACCACACCTGCACAGCGAAGCGGCCCCCAGTGCGCCCGCCGACGTCGCCGAACGAACAAGTGCAGTGCGCCCGCCGTCACCCCCTGTAATACTCAAATCAATCAATCAATCAAGCGCATTCACTTCGGCCGCAATTCGCGAGACCTGATATTTGACGAATTTAATTTAATACTGCCAAATAAAATCAAACCACCCACCCCCCAAGTTATCGAGTGTGTGGGTCTATCACTTTTGCCGAGTGTTGCTTATCACTTTTTGAGCGTCACGCGATTTGAAGAGAAACGCCGGCAAGATGATCATTGGTCTTATGAGGGAATCAGTGCTGCAATGCTTCTGTCACACCTGCAGAGCGCCTCTTCCTGCGTCAGGTATGAAATTGCGTGTTTCTACGTCTTGGCTTTGAGAGAATTACGTAGCAATTGACTTGATCAATTACGTTCCGTGTGTGTCAATCGACGATCGATAGTCGAGAGTTATTATTGTAGTATTATATATCCTTTATCCTTTGGTCCTTCGCTTTTGGCATGCTTAATCGAATTAAGTCAAGGACAAGTCCTTTGATTTTTCTATATTTTGCATGGCCAACTGTTCCAAGGACTGTGAGCGATGTAGATTTAAGCGTTTAATTTATTTCATGCTAAATCCTTTCGAAATTATTAAATTTTACGGGTTTCTGCCGCCGAGGATTAAACTTGAACTACAACGTTTCAGCAAGTCATATTTTATTACCGCTGGGAGGAATTTCACCTCCCAACGCAGCATTTCCGCCTTTGGCCTCATCCCCTCAGCAGCCGGAGGATGACTTTTGCCGTATTAATATTTACGATCTTTAAACGTATTTCCAATATACACGCTATCGTTGCGAAATTCCTACCCTTGCAACCCTTATGCGTGGAAAACAGTAGGGAAGTTGGGAATAAGTTTCAAGGTTTACTATTAATAATTTAGGCTAATTGGAATTCGCCTGGGGAATTCTTGGCAACTATTTAAGAAAATGTCGAGTCCTTGGTCCTCGAGGCTGTTGGGGGGTTGTCGTTTTTGTGGTGGTGAAAGTTGCCACCCCGCCTCAATTGCATATATCAGTCAGTGGAGCTGAAAGTGCAAAGCGGATGGGAGGCAGTCGTCCGGCATTTCCGGTCCGTCAGTGCGTCGGATCCGCCAATGAGTCATGCGGTGGCGGCGACAATGGCAACTTTTTCCCCATTACGATATGTAGTACATCAGTTTCCCCCCCCCCCCCCCCTTTTGATGTGTATGACTTCACTATTGCCGCCCTCGATCGCACTTTACTCTTACTTTTTTCTTTCGCTGCCTTTTTCCCCTCTAATTGAGTATGTGTTTGCTGCACGTATGTAATCCTGTTAGGCAAGGTGAGTTTTCACTTGAATCGGCTTTTGATGTGAAAAGAAAACTTGTCCAAATGAAGAAACATGTGTAAAATGTTTGTGTGTTTTTTCTTCTTATTGTCCAAATGCAGTACAAATGCGCCATCAGGGTTTCGCATCAAAAGCGAAAACGAAACCGCGCACGGTGCAGCCGTCAGCTGGTGGAAAGAAAGTGCAATTTGTCAGTAAGTACATTACTCTGGATTCTTCGCAAAAGTATGATAAATGTTTGATGGCATTTTGTTTGGTTTTTCTTTTTCGCGTTTGTTTTCGTTGGTTTAGCGGCACATTGAAAAAGGTTTGCGGTGTTATGTTAATTTTATGCGTGGTGAATTGTCTACGCTCCACTTGGGGTGCTAATGAGGCATCCCTTACAAATGATCGGCCTGGGGGCAGCTGTCGGCGGTTTATTGTCTCATCTCGCCGGTCAGCGTATTATCCAATGCATGGCTAATTAATGACATCGCACACACTCGTGAATGGATGAGTGGCGGCGAAGTGAATATCGCAGTTTATCCAATTTGCCGCAATGCGGTGAGTAAATTACTTTCGCGTGAATTGCACGCCCCCGACGCTGATTTACTACGCTCGATTATTGTTTTCGTATACGGTGGCGTTGCATAAGTTATTGTAGGTTATGTTGTCGACGCCAGAGGATTATTTTCGCGATATTTTTATATTTTATGAGCGAAAAGCCCCTATAATAGCGAGAGCATTCTTGAAATGATGTCGCTGCTGGCTTAGTTGCGAAAGGAGGCAGCAGCAAGAGCGGGCGGCGACAGAGGGGTGTATTGAGATGTGGGAAGTGCGTGCACACGCAGGCGGCGCATTCAAAATTGATGCGAACGTTGAGGAAAAGTGAGTGAAGCAGCGGCGGCGACGGTGGCAGTTTGGGCTTCGGGCATCGATGTTGTACGGCCCGCCGCCAACAAGCACCCTTGCTTCGTTCGTTCGTTTGCTCGCTCGCCGGGACCTTATTGATCTCGAGTCGCTTACTCGCGGGCGCCACAGGGTCTATGCCGTTGCCGCTGCCGCCGCCAGTTTATTCTGGATGTATACGCACATTGCGGCGTGGATATTTATTGCGAATGCGACGTGTTTAATTTACGCGCAACGCCCAGTATGTGGGAGTCTGCCTCTGAGCTCCTGGGAAATGAGGAGGCGGCACATGTCACTTTTTTTTTCGTTTCTTTTTGTTTCTCCGTGTTTTCGTTTATTTCACTCCAAACACAAATCTAATTAGCGCTCATATTTCATCATCACGTCGCTTCTGTCTGCAGCAACCGAAGTGCGATGCCAGGAAAAGACCCGCGGCGGGCTCTGCTACGAGGTGATCCTTGGTGAGCCTGACGTCAAGGCAACGCCGCCAAAGCGCACCAGCTCGCCGCCGAACAAGAACATGACCGTGGAGGAGATTGAGGAGAAGTTGCGCGCCGCGGAGGAGCGCCGTCAGCAGCTGGAGTTGAATAAGATGGCGGCCTTAACTGCCAAGCTGTCAAAGATTGAGGACGCTTCGCGCAAAAAGGACGAGCAAACGAATCAGTTTATCCTCACGACACGCGAGGCACTCGAGCAGAAGATGGAGAATGTGGTGGGCAAGCGTGAGGCGTACATCACCGACTTGAAGACAAAGCTGAAGGATCACATTGAGAACGTGGAGAAGACGCGTTTGTCGCTCGAACAGCAGACGGAGGAGGTGCGCTCCGCCATTGAGGATAAGATTAAATCGGCGACGGTGCAGCGCGATGAGAATATCAAAAAGATGCTGGAACGTCTGAAGGAGCACGTAAGTTTGATGATTCGCATGTGATGTCATGGAATTGTGTACAAAAGCAACATTTAATCACTTTTCATGTACCACCACCACCATATACACACACATACGCTCATCATGTTCATCATTCTTGCACGTTTGATGTGTTTTGATCTGTAATGAATGTGCGAAACGGGTAGGAGGATCAAGTGCAGAGGGTGCGCGCAATTAATACGGTTAAGCTGCAACAGCTTGAGACCACCGTTCAGGAAAAGCTTGAGCACGCTCAAAGTCGCCGCGAGCAGATGGAACAGGAGCAACTCGAAAAATTGCGCACGCATGTAAGTATAATTAGTTTTTGCACATATTTCTTTGCGTTTTGTGTTTGCCATCAACCAAGTTTAACCACAAACCATCAATCATAGAACACCCGGCCTGTTGAAATCAAATCGTCGCTCGAGGATAAAATTTCCACAGTATCCCACCAGATTGAGACCAAGTTGTCGGTGGCCGAGCAGAATCGCGAGAAGGAGTTGCAGCGCAAAGTAGAAACTGTTAAGAAACATGTTAGTATCAGGATTTTACTCATTTCCACTTTCTTTCTGGATAATGTGCAAATTTTTCATTTATTCTTTTATCGCATAACTTTTTTGTTGGATTAGAATGAACGTACAGTAGAAGTTAAGCAAAAGATGATGCACGTCAAGTCTGAAATTTCGTCGCAAATTGAGACGAAACTCACCACCGCCGAGCAAAACAGGGAAAAGGAGTTGCAAAAAAAGTTAGAGAATATCAAAAAGAATGTAAGTACATGGAGTAATTTTGCATGTTGTATTTTAAGTGGCTTTTTCATGGAGGGTAACAAATTGATTATCCCCCCCGGAAACGCTGCTTTAAGTCAATCATTCATTCATTCATTCATAATCATACATTTTCATGATGGAATTTGCTGTTTGTTGATGATAACAATGTTTTAATTAGCTTGATTGGAATGTAATCTATTTAATTGATTGTTTGTCTGTCCCAGGAACGTCGTGCTGAAACTGTGCGCCAGAATAAGGCCAATATATTGGCTAATCAGCAGGTGACCGCCTCGTCCGGTTAAGCTGACTGACAAGCGTTATCGATTAGTACGAGAGCGACGAGAAGTCAGCCATAATAATTACAACACAAACAGAAAATACTCGTCGCCACTTACGTCTGATTCTACTAACTTTACTTTCTTGCGTTGCATTCGTTTGGAAGATGTCTTGAGTTGATAATTGCAAAAGAAAAAATGCACAAGATGATGATAATCGCCGCCATACTCTACTTACTAACTATTATTATTATTATTTTATATTTTATCAAGATTTTTTAATATGTCATACACGTATTTAGCGTTTTAGGTTGTTTTTTATATAAAATACTGATATCAGAAATTGATCAATATAATCAAATCAAAGTTAACAAAACGAAAACTATATAGAGGGGGCAACAAAGCATAGTTTCGACGTTCGGATGAATTGTTTTTTGCGCTAATTGAGCGTAATTGAGTCCGAATTACGACCAGCTTATAATGCCACACGTTCAATGTGAAACAAACTAAAAAAAGTATTGAGAAAAAGCAGCAGCTTTGAAACCAATGTTTCATGCACTATCATTAGCTAGGAATGGATGATGAACAAGTGGAGAAAATTAGAACAAAGAATTATATTTTAACTCGGATAAGTATTGAGATGATGGAGCGGGGGCGGGGGCCGGGGATGAAGTACTTTTGAATTTAAAGATATCAATAATATGCTCATATGTAAGGTTTGTAAAATGATTGATGATGAGGAGAGAGCGCGGGCGTCTTTTTGTAAATGTGTTTCTTCGCGTTTTTTACAATGGGAAATATTTTCAAAACTCTTATTAAATAAAAACCGCTGTGCTGCCTTGAGTGTGAATGCGTTTAATGGATGCGAATGATAAGTATTTAGAAATTGGGGGAAGAAAATACACAAAAAAAAGATGAAGATGAATATGTAACAAATGATAATGTTGAAATGGAACAAATAATGTGCTTTATTGCGGTGCCGGCGGAACAAGAATGTTTTCGAATCGAACAGAATCGACTCGTATGCCGTTTGTAATTGTTGAGGTTTATACGGCCACAAAGTAATTAGAAAAACTGATATTTTCGATACGTGAACGAACGAAAGAACGATTTTGATGGGTACTACATCCGGATTAGTTGCAGATTTCTCTCTAGTGTTGTATGTATGAATGGAGTGGTTCTGAACGGTTCGAAGACATGCCAGCACCTTTGCTTCTGTGATCACTTTACTTTGTGTTTTCGTTATTATTAACTTTAAACAAAAAAAAACAAATTGATTAGCTATTAACTAATAAGCATTATTCAAATGGGAAAATGAATAGCATTTATGTAGCAAGCTCTCCACATAATAATAATATTGTACTACTAACAGTAAACGGTTTCGTATGCTTTTCTTATTATAATAATATATGAAACAAAACAATTTGCGCAATTGTAACCTCCCTAAACAATTAATTCCTGGTTTATTTGACGTTTCTTGATCAAGCCGGGTTTCCAATGGATCAATATTTAGTTTGCTACAACTTTGCTCAGTTCTGATTGGTTGATTCAAATTTGTTGCTTGATTACAACCAATCAGAATGGGATATGGTACACGTGCTGCGGCAACGCGCCGTAAGAAGATGCAATGAGCGCATGTTTAAAATAACACTTTATTTAGCATAATTATTATCAACCAAACAATTCTTTGAGTAATCGTGATTTCTTAGCGTGAGTATCAATATTTTTATCAGTTCCATTATAATTAGTTTCAACTTTATCAATACTTTTACCATTATCAATATCCCTGAGTGTTGCGAGTAATTGCTTCTTCTTTTCAAGTGTAACCACTGGGATTTTCCTAGTTTTTTCTTCTTTCCCATTACCATTAACTTCCGCGTTAATCTTTACTTCCATTGATGATCTAAATGTATACTCTTCATCCCAAATTTTGTTGACTAATTCGTAATCTTCCTCTTTCAATTTTACAATTTCATGTTCCTCATCGACTTTGTTATTATCTAATTGATCATTGGTTAAATTTGTTTCTGCAGCATGGGCTTCCATCAGTTTTTCCATTTCCGCAATGTCTTTTAATTCTTGCTGTACCCGTTGATATTCCTGCTCGGATACTTGTAAACTTTTCATATGTTTCTTAACAATTTCTTCCGTTTCTTGTAATGTACTTTCATCAATTACTTTACTAATCTTTTCCATATCAACTTCTTTTTCCTGTTTTTCAATGGAAGCATTTTCTAGATTACAAAATCTCTCGTTTTCGATAAAATCTTGCGTTGATTTCTTCATGAGTAAATCAACGGAAGATTTCTGTTCGTCTTTCTGATCATACGGATCGTCTTTCTGATTTGCATGTTGCGTTTCATTACGTTTTGGTTTATTTGTTTGTTGTACTAAAGTTTCCAATTTTGTTGGTTTTATTTTCGCGTTGCGCAATCCACTATGAACACTTTTCTTGAGAAGTTCTTCCTCCATGTTGATTTTCTCAAGGATTACATTAATGTCTTCTGTTTTTTGCGCTCGCACATCGGATGAACTTAAACGCGCTTTGATATTTTCCACTGGCGATGTGATTGAGTTGCGGGAATGACTATTACGTATTTTAATAGGTTCCAATTTAATATCCGAATCGATTGTTTCTTTCGAACTCATTGCAACCAAGGTCTTTCCTTGATTTGTGGGACTTTCAAATCGTTTGCGCAAAAGTCTTCCTTTGCTCTGAAATTATTTAATGGATGTTAATATTTCATATAGATTATCATTAATTAAGCATTAATACCTCATTAGTTCGGTCGATTTCACCAATAGCATGTGCCAACTCTTGTTGACACTTTTTATATTTGTACGCTTCAGCGTTGACTTTCGCCCTGCAATTTTTAACTTCAAGCATTAGTCTCCTATTTAACATACTAATTTCTCCTTCATAGTTCTTAATCAATTCCTTTGCCTCGCTTAACGAATCACGTAATCGTTGTCGTTCTTCCAAATGTTTATCTCTGGCCAAAGTAGTTAAAAACTTCATTTGATCTTTAAGTGCCAACAACTCTTCGTCCCGCAATTTCAACAAATCTTGCGTTTCGCGTAATTGCTTTTTCAATACGCGGTTTTTCTCATTTAGAACTCGATTGTCCTCTTCGTGCGATTTAATTAATCGCGGCAGTTCAGCATTAACTCCCTCATAACTACAAACAAACAATTAATAAACAATTTCTTGGCAATTAATCAATAAGTTTTACGTCTTGAGCGCTTTGTCTTGTCGACGTTGTGTCGTTTTCAAAGCACGATTTTCCTGCGCCAATTCCATAAGATGAAAGTTAGCATCATTAAGCTGACTTTGCAGTGCGCGAATTCGAACCATTTTCGCGGATCGTAAACGCTGTTGCACATTATCTTGCTTTTTTGCAGTCTGCAGCGGCACAGCAAGCGGATTTTTCGGCTTCTTCTTCTGCAGATAGCACCTTGCATTTGAACAACAAACTATTTCACCATTCTTTTTTCTTTCCAGGATACAACAAGGATTTTAGATAGGAATATGATTCATGTAGGTACCGGGATTGATTGCATTTACTTACTTATTTGGAACGCTTGTTGTTGAATGTGCGGCGGATGATTTTTGCCCGGAAACACTACTGGAACAGGCACTGGCCATTTGTAAATTAAGCAGGACCAACTACACGTATGTATAAAATTGTAAACGTAGCGAATAACGTTCTGAGATTTCTGCAATGCAGAATCACCACATGTTTGTATTCCGTCATTTCAGGTTACCAAGGTAATGCAAAACAGGGTGTCGTTAAAAAGGCAGTTCAACTCAACAACAAAACGTATTATTATTATTTTATAGTACAATATGTTACAATAGATCTTTGACACAGATTTCGTACTTATGGAGGTCGCGAATAACAGGCTCACTATGAATGATTTGATGTTTTGGGGGTGTGAGGTTGTTGATTTTGGGTCGCCCATAGCATCGCATATAAACTACTTGCACTCTTAATAAGGTCGTTATGTGTTCCATGTTCACGAACCATGCCATTCTCAAGGACAAGAATCTCATCAGCGTCACGCACCGTGCTTAAACGATGTGCAATGCAGATACTCGTGCGCCCTTCAGTTGCGCGTCTCAACGCTGTTAAAATGTTCTAGAAGTTAACATAAACAAGATTAAAGTAATAAAAACCACTTGGAAAAGAACTATGGAATACATACATGCTCTGTAATTGAATCCAATGAACTTGTAGCTTCATCAAAGATTAGAATTGGTGAATTCTTCAAGATAGCACGCGCAATAGCTACACGCTGTTTTTCACCCCCTGAAAGTTTAAGTCCTCGTTCACCAACTTGCGTATTATATCCTTGTGGCCACCGGACGATTGAATCATGTAATTCTGCCATCTTTGCTGCTTCAATAACTTTGTCTTCGCTCGCTTTCAGATCTCCGTAATGCAAATTATGTTTAATTGTATCGTGGAATAAAACAGAATCCTGTGGTACGATTGAAATTGCACGTCTTAAACTATCAATGTCCACGTCACGAATATTCGTGCCATTGATTAAAATATTTCCAGACTTTGGTTCGTAAAATCGATACAGCAGTCTTACAATTGTAGATTTCCTAAGACAAGTTCATAAGTTATTAACATTTACCATTGAATTGTAAAGAGCATTACCCTGAGCCTGATCCTCCAACAATGGCAATTTTCTTGCCTGATGGAATAGTAAAACTCAAGTCTTTTATAATCTCTTTGCCTGGTCCATAATCGAATTTAACATGGTCGAACGTGATTGTTGAAGTCTTTGAATCAACATACATGTATGGTGCTTGTGGTTTGCTCTAGAAAATGCAATTAATTATGTAACTAGCGAGATATTTAACTATTTACCTTAACAGCAGGTTCCATTGTCATTAAAGTAAACATTGTTTGCATGTCAATCAATGCTTGTCGAACTTCCCGGTAAACACTTCCCAAGAATCCAAGGGGAATTGAAAGTTGAAAGAGTAAACCATTGACCATAACTAGGTCACCAACAGACATATTACCCTTCATGATTTCGTTGGCTGCTAATATCATAATACCGCTCAAGGCGGCACTGAAAATAGCATTTTGTCCAAAATTTAATAATGCCAAGCTAGTACTTGTCTTTAAACTAGCCTCTTCGTATTTCTTCAAAACATTATTGTATCGATCCGCTTCGAACTTTTCGTTGTTGAAATACTAAAAATAGACTGGTAATACGTTCAAAAAGTGTAATCATTGTAATAAAATGACCTACTTTGACAGTTTCATAGTTAATTAATGAATCAATTGCCTTGTTGCCAGCCTCATTTTCGGCCTTATTCATATACACACGAAACTTGGTTCGCCATTGTGTTACTGATAGTGTATAAGCAGCATACACACCAACACAGCCCATGGAAATGCCAGCAAATGCAGCTCCACACTTTATACCAAGTATACTAGATACTAATGCTAATTCAAATATTGTTGGCACAACATTGAACACCATCGCTGATAAGACAAAATTGATACCACGAGAGCCGCGATCAATAGTTTTGGACAGGGCACCTGTTTGGCGCCCTAGATGAAATTGCAAGTCCAAATTATGCAAATGCAGGAACACATTATTGGCGATTTTTCGTATGGAATGTTGGGCCACTTTGGCGAAAACCGCATTTCGCAATTCGTTAAAACCAGCAGCGCCAGCGCGTGCAATACCATCTAAAATATGATTTTATATATGAATTTATGTAAATTGTTTTGCAGCTTACATCCAAGCAGAAGGCTCGTTACAACTGTAGCAACTGTTTCAGGTGCTGTGTCCATATTAAGTGTGCCCCCAACATTTAAATAATCTACAGAATATTTGAATATAAACGGCACACAAACATTGAGTAATTTTGCTCCTACCAGCAGAGCCACAGCAGTTTTAACTCTTGTCCGAATAGCTGGATCATCAGCTGGCCAAATATATTGCAGCATAGCTCCAATCATTTGCTTGGAAGTTATTGGGCCATTTGACGATACTTGAAAATCGTCTCGTGAAAGTGCTGAAGCGCCTGGATGGAAACATCCTCTTGTTTGTTGACTTTTTGGAGTGAATGTTAACGTTTTCAGTTTATTTATATTCTTTGCTAAAATGCCAATGGGTTTTGGATCGCTTTCTTTATTTGTACTGCTATTTTGCACCTACATCAAGAGATTATTGATATTGATTGGAGTTTGCAATTAGTTGTGTAATCATGCAACTTACTTGTATGTAACATGATTGAGGCAAGTGTTTCCTCTGATTTCTTCGATAACAAATTACACTGTGATAACGTGATTGAAATCTAGTTCTGCTGCATTGTCGTAAACAAAGAAATAACCCCATTGCACACCATGCACTTCACTATTTAACTGTTTATTTAGAAATGAGTAATTTATTTGCAGCAGGCTTGTTTTGTAATTCCAACAGCTGATAACTACTGACGTATGCTCAAAAGCAAATTAGTATAACTGGTTGCATAGCTACATCTCGTTGTTGATCATTAAATTTAAAATTTAAATTCCTACGGGAACTTCATTCTTAAACAAACAACTTACTAATAATTCCCTTGAAATATACTTTAATTACGTGATATTTATGAAATGTGCAAACGATTAAACGTATTATATTCATTGTGAATTTTGAATTAAATGTCAATGGTTTTGGAAATGTAATGAGTGAAAAACTTAGAAAATTAATAAGTTGACACGAATAATGACATGGAAATACATAAACTTTATTTAATGACACATTGATCTCTTAAATTATTATTTACATCATGGTTCTTTGGCATACAATATAAATAATTTACAGTTTTTTCTTCATGAAAACATTTACGTTAAATAATTGAATAATACAATTTGCGTTTACAATAATTGCACACACATCAATCAACACCTAACAAATTTACAATAGAAATATACAATGATACATAAAGATACTCTTTGGATGCTAAATAATTTGTTTACAAAAGTGCGTACGACATACAAGTGAAATTAAGCTACTATAATTACAAAGTAAAAACAATAATGTACACGATACACTGATTGACAATAATAACACGCAACAACTAATTGCTTACAATAAAAGATACAGCTGCAAGTAAATTGTGATTACAATGATAACATCAATTATTAATTGTTTCTTTGGTTGAACTGGTGTACGAATGGTAATTTCCTAAATTGCAATTGCATTAATTCAGATATAAAAATAATTTTCATAATCTGCATACGATGGACTTGCAGACAGTACACTAGATATTTGCGTGCTGTTATTGTTTACACTGCTATTATTGTTATTATTCATCTGGCTGCTTTTAATGTGATTATTGTTCTTACTAATATGATTATTGTTATTGCTATTTATCTTATTCATATTCACGTCGTCGTACTTTTTCATACTCATCAACGACGTATGACTTTTGGACATTTGCGTGATTGAAGACGTGTGTTTCTGCGATTGAGGAATTGGTGGTAATCCTTGAGGATAGTAAAACTTCCTTCGAGAAAGCGGCATGTAATCGTGATTACGACGAATGAGGAAATGTGATTTTTGTTGCGGCAGCCATGTTGCTTGGACTTGCAGTGGTCTATCATCTGGATGCAGTTTGCGTTGTTGCTCTTTATCAGGACAAACTTCATAGAGGGAGAATTGTTCAACCCTATCCTTGCTGTTTGAACATTGAAGGAGTAATTGAATCAGTTCATCCACCGTTGTTCGGGCACTGATTAAGAGAGATTTGTATTGCGAATTCGCATTGAGAGCAGAATCGTGAACTTTGACTAAACCACCACGGCGTGTTTGTAATGAGAATCTGTAAATAATTAAATCATAATTAATTTCATTCATTATTACGTTAATTATAGAGTACATCCGTTAATGTGTTAATCTACATATTTTCTTTTAACGAAAGTTATTAAAGTTATTAGTTATTAAAAATGGCCGAACTATGCGCATTTTTAAAACACGTTTTGCGGTAATCACGATAATTCGAAAATGGTTCAACGTAATTAAAAATTTCCAAAAGATTTTGTTAGTATATTAGTTTATTTCATTGTTGAACCCACGATTTCTAAAAATGCTCTTTTGAACAGAAATGGTGAAGGTTCAAACACAAAATTTCAGTTTTCACACCTTTTTTTCTTGGATTTTATTATTTTAAATAAATAATTCCCAAGCAAATTCAAAATCCCTCATTGAGCTACTAGCCCGACTCATTATAATTAATTATTGAGAATTTGGTCTTGATTGGATGCATAGTTTTTGAGTAATCATCACCACAGTAATTCCAAATACTAACAAAGTTCTCGAGATAATCACGCACGATGCGCTATAAATAGCAATAACTCCGGTTCAATTGTATTATTTGTTCTGAAATTTACTGATAAAATTCCCAACTAAATGTACTAAAAGATGATGCAATAAAAACATTCCCTATGCCCTTAAAAAGAGGGTAAAAACTCACTTGGAATCGCCTTTGGGATGGCAACTTTGCAATACTGCTGGACGTGCTTCATCATCCAGTGGTAAATGTGTACGAACTCCTGCTTTTCGCACAGTAACTTCCATACTGAGATAAAACAATTTTGGATCTCGATGCTTCATCTTGTACTTGGATAACAAAGTTTGCACCACTTCCTTACATGATGTTTGGAATGTGATGCTCAATGTTTTGTATTCAATATCCGGCCGTAGACATTTCGCGTATACTTTGATTGTTGTCTGTAATCAAACGAAATATTTCACATTAATTAAGCAACAAATGAGCTAATTACATTTCATTTAAGTACATGAATATTACAAGCAGGTACGATTTGATTGGGCAACTTGCAAGTTGCTTTTACTCTGTACATTGTCACGCGTTTATATCACTGGAGGTCTAACATTACTACTGAAAATTTCAATTTTCTCCTGGCCCACCGAGAAGTATATTTCGGCGTCGCGACGCCTCGTGCTATCGAGCAAACATATCCGGTGCACCGAAATAATATGAGATGGAAACAAACACATGTTTCATTCGGAATTGACGAGAGGAGTTGTAAAGTGCATCACGTTTGATTACGCAACGCAGTATTATGAAGCATATTTAAAGAAGATGAAGAAGAAATCGTCCATTGATATAAAAATAACTTCATTAATTTTTACGAGCAGTCATATCATATTTTATCACTTGCAATTTGCTTCACTTACTTATAAATTTAGCTGTGTTACTTAGATAAATCATGAGAGCTAACAACTAACAAATGTGTGTTGTAAAGAGACAATCGTAGTGTTGTTTTATGCATGATTGGTAAATGATGCATGTCAATCGAATCACTATACAACTGGATAAGTTTATCATCATTGTTTTGATGCACGTACTACGCATGCTCATCAGCTTAAGCATGACATGCGCTAACAATGCGTGGGTGGCAAATGTTTGACTTTAATAGAAATTTTGAAGAGTTCATGCTGTGCGGGACCCGCCATCATGAATCTTGAAGCATGCAGTGAAGAAAGAAGATAATAAGCAGGAAAGGGATGTTTCCCCTTTTTCTACACGCAGCATTTAACTTGTAATCGTACACTGCTATTATTAATGAAAGCTTGGGATGGTTAGGCATGTACTAAATGCCCTTTTAAGTCTTGGAAATACAGGGAAACGAATAACATGTGTCAAGAATCTCGATAAGTACACATACGCATTGCGCACGCTTTCAAGAAGGAATAAACGGGTTGATGAAGAACGCCGCAGCAGTGCAGTGCAGCACCGGAAGCAGTCATTTGAAACGGCAACCAACACGTGCGCAAACACAATGGTTAATTTCCAATTTGGTTTTTTAAGTTGCGTGCGTTGTTTGCTTCTTTGGATTTTAAACCAAGAGTCCAACTGTTTATAAACATGGCGTACTTTGTTACTTTAGGGGGCGCGCGTATTTGCATCTGCTACGTGACTTACGCGATTAAAAATCAAAGAGTGCAAACGTCTTGAATTATTTTTAGAAATTCATATTGCATGGTTGTTAACTGGGGTTGTTTCGCTTCGGGGCATTAAGTTCTCCGCTCCAGGAGCAGGAGCTGTAAGATGCATCATGTCGCGATTTAAATATAATATTTATCCGGTCTCTGGTTGCCTTCTTCCTTCAGCTTCCCTTATTCTTCTTGATTTTAGGGCACATGCCATCTGCCATCATACCACACACACCTGGTGCCTTATTGAAAAGAAGGAGCAGAACTTATTAAGTAAAGAATATAGCGTGGCAGAAGGGCAGCAAGTGGTTCAAAAAGCTATAACATCCTGTTTATTTATAATATACGTCTATAGAATATCCTGTCTCAGTAGATATTATATTTTTTTATTCTAGACTTTTCTAGAACATCTTAGCCATTCAAGATGACAAGCAGCACGCGTTTGGTGAAAAATCGGGTAATGGGAGTCAAAATGTTTGTTTTCAAACTTGATTTACACCCAAAGTTGATTATCTAATTAATTAAAAGTAATCTCAAGTTATAGATAGATAAGTAAAGTTTTGTTATAAAAACTTTCCAGAAAGATATCATTTTAAAATAAGCTGCTATTTGAAATCTCGCTAGAGTGACTCCCATTACCCTTTTATCGCTTAGTTAAAGCACCTTCAATTTTAATTCTATGGTATTTCCAATTACGATTACAAACAAGTACGGAAAATGCATTCATTGTTTCGTTGTGTGACTTTCTAGCCGCGGAAAAACGCAATTTGTCACGAGAAGTTGCGTGAAAATTGCGCAAGTGCAATTAAGAAATGCAATTTAGATGTCGTTCAGAATCAAATATGGACGTACAATGAACAATAACTTATTGCACGCCATTCTTGTTCTATCGTTTGACTCATTTACCAACCAACGTCAAAGAGCAACAACAACAACAGCAAGCGCTCTTTTTTCGCTTTGTAATGTTTGATTTTTGTTAACTTCACCTAGTTTACGCATGTGAATTAGTCCCTCGTTTATTGCTCATTGTCCGGCAACTGCAATCCGAGAAACACTTGAAATATTTCTTGTCGAAATCATTCTGCCACAATTTACGTCAGTGATGATGAACAATGTTGAATAAATTACTCATTATCTATTATGAGAGTATCCAAAACGCCATAGACGCATTGCCAGACGGAATTGATGTGAAAAACAATGGCGAAATGTGAAATATCGGCCAAGGAAAAACCATTAACGGTTTAAGGCGCAAATAGGTGAGTTTATGAATTACAATTAACTTAAATCGCTTAAAGCAAAGAAAGATGATAGTTAGGTTCACATAGGCTTGGTAAAAAAATTAAATTAAGTACAGTACAACCTCGCATAACGAATGTTTCGCTTAACGAACAAATACAAAGAACGCATTATTGCATTTCACATGGATTTATATGCTTAAAATTGTTTCGCTTTACATTCGTTATGCGAGGTTCTGCTGTAAATATTTCGATTGAAGATGATATCGAATATTTGTTTGTTCAAACATGAATGTTGGTCGTGTTATAGTCCGAAAGCAATGTTCATTTGAAACAAAAGGAAATTCAATTAGAGTGATCACTTAATGTACGCCTAATACGGTCATGGAGTGCAATGAGCACACACAATTGCACCAAATTATCGTAATTTCAACATTGTTGTTATTATGTGGCGTCTCCTCTTTTAATCAACGGCTTCCTCATTAAAGCGTGTCATGCAATAAATTCTCAAACATTTCTCCCTAATCATCTGGGCATAAAATGTACGTTTTATTAGAATGGTAAAATGAAGCAATAATGCGTTTTTGAATAGGTTGGATTAGATGGATAGATATTTATTTAATTCTTGAAAGGATATCCGAAACCAATTGAAATAACACTACATAGTTGGTGATTAAGCATAGCTTTATAATAGGTAAATATCGAGAATGTACGTTGTGCGCGCACAAGCCAACAACATAACAAAAACGCAGAATGGAGAGACAGCAGACCGGAAAACAAAATTGTTATCCACGTGCGCGGCGACAAGCAAACAAGCGAAACATCATGTTTGGAGTGCCACTGATTGAGTTTTTGTTCGTTTAAATCGCTTGCCAGCATCCTGTTGTTTGTCTCCTGCCTCTTTTTTTGATTGTTCATCATAGTATTTCATTACATTTCGATTCGGACCATAATGATAATCACGTAAACAAAATTACAACCTAATATCGTGACGTGACAAGCAAATAGCGCACGCGGTTTGAGAATAATTTGTCCATTTTTGAACGTAAATTACGAGTATAATTATTTGTTTATGGGTATAGTATTTCGCATAGTATTATTCTGCTTTAAATAATCTTTTCAATGATGCAATTGGTTTTCTTGAATCTTTTCGCAGTCTCAAGATAATGAATTTTAAAGTTGAAAAGTGGTTTGAGTGCGCACATTGAATTTTACTAAAAATTTGTTGAACTTTGAAGATAAATTGTTGCTAAATTAATGGTCGGATTGAAATGAAGTTTTCACATTTGTAAACTACAATTAATGCTTTATCCAGTAGTCAAAAAATATTTTTCTTAGGAATTGATAAAACACGTTTAAATCGTAAAATTGCTAACGATGTCCACTTCAGCTTCGACTTTAAATTTGTTCAATTTTGAAGTAATATTGTTGCTAAACTACAGGTCGGATTAAAATAAATTTTAACATTTATATTTTACAATTAATGCTTTATCGATTTGTCCGAAAATAATTTTCCGTGAATCAATACAGCAATTTTAAATTTGAAAATCGCTTTCGATACCATTTTCAACCTCGGCTTTAAATTTATTCAACTTTAAAGCGAAATTGTTTCTAAACTACTGGTCGGATTCAAATAATATTTTCACATTCGTAAACTACAATTAATGTGTTATCAATTCGTCAACAACATTTTTTCAAATTGTTAATATTTAATTTTGAAGCGAATTTCTAACTCGGTCTATTGCTATGACTAGGCAAAATTCATTAGCAAGGTCATTTTATAACATACTTGAATCGTAATAATACAATATTATTGTTTAATATCTATTCATTACCGTAATGATGTTTAAATAATTGTCAACTATTCAAAAGGGTTTTTTAATAGTTTAACATACGTCAGAGCTATAATATTTAAAACTTACTTAGACATTTTTCTAGAATTTCTAAAGAATGTTTGAGAACAATTAATAGACTTGTACGTACTATTTATTGTTACTAAGAGATTCTGACAATCTTACACATGGGACTAATTAATTTTGAAAGCAATGTTCCCATTATTATGCATGCTATTTTTTTATATAACGTGATGCGCGTGCATTGTGTTGATATCTAATTTATTGTTAATTATTTCTGCGTACACAGATAAGTATTATCGTTGTGTTTCGCACGCTTTCTCTTGCCGTTTCTATACGTACGTATCTCGTACGTAGCTTGCGCAAAATCAAATCTTTAATTTAATTTAATTGCTTGCGCCGTCTTATGATTGCTATTGCAAAAGCCACAGGCGACAATCAATAATGTAAATTGGTTCATGGTTGGTAATTAATAAAGTGAAATGTATTTTGATTTCACTTTAAAATCAATAGTAAGTAATTGAGAATTCAATTGCATTCTTACTTATATTCATTTATAATGAGGTAGTAAACATGCACGAAATGTGTTTGACAAACGCTTAAGGTCTTTGCCCTTCCGTTCAATGAAAATACTGATTGATCGATCAAATAGAAATATGATAAATACCTATAGAATAATTTAATAGGGGTTGTTGAGATTAAATGGGTGTAACTGACCATTTTTAAGTCGTCTTAACTACAAGAACATTGTTGCCATTTCCGTAGTTAATTAAATACTTAAATAACTTAGATAAATAATGTTTTATCTGTGAACCTTATCAACTAGCCCCTAAATGTCTTATCATCACAAAGATATTCATAATAATTTCATTTGGCTCTAAAAATTCCCAAAATGTGCTTAACAATTATCTCAGGTCTTTGCCCTTATGTCCAAGGATAATACTGATTGACTAATCAAATAATAATATGATAATACCTTTAGAATAATTTAATGACATTGGTAAAAGGACTCGATGAGATTAGTTCGGTAAATTAACCATTTTTTAAGTTGCCACACAGAAACGATGGATAAAATTTCTTTAGATCTTCATTTATCGAATTAATTTCTTAAATATGTAGATAATTTATTATCAGTGAACCTTATCAACTAACCCCTTAACGTCTTATTATCAGAAAGAGGCATGGAACTGATTATCAAGGTAAACAATTCGAAAAATGTATTTAAGAATTATTTAAGTTCCTTGCCCTTACGTCCTTAGAAAATGCTTCCGTTTTAATTATCAAATAAAAGTACGATAAGCACTTGAATAATAATGTAAGTTATCTTATCAAACAAACAAAATTTGCAAGGTAAATGAAATCTTATCAAAATATTTGGTATGAAACGTGCTGGTACAACATCCCAGCATACCAAAAAAGAGTTGTGTGTGAATGCAACCGGACATTCCAAGTTTATTGTTTTTATCCGGCCTTTAACGCGTTGAAACAAACAACAAGTACAGTTGGCCACTTACCAGAAGGTGGATGCACTCTTCTCGCCAGCATACAATGTAACGTAATGTACTTACTTACATTATTATTCCGCCGTGCGTTAATTGCAATCAATAATCATTCACTTGATAATTAAACTATGTAGTGTTCTGCAACATGGTAATCTATGGCAGGCGTGTGCACGATTAACACTTTACTTAACAATTACTCGTATTCATACATAAATAATATGCAAAAAACAACATGTAGCGGTAGTGCATGCACTCATCGTCAAATGATTCATTAGGTTGCATCCGCATCGCCAGATGGAATTTATTTATACGCTTATTTCGCTCATCCTCCACTCCACGCACAATGAACAGTGCGCAAATATAGCTGTTTCGTGTTTTTCAAATTGCTTAATCGCTTGAAAACGTATTTCAAAAGTGCAGGAGGCAAATGCAATTCGTATTGCCATCATGGTTTGAGTCATTATTTAAAGCTTTTACACTACTTGAGATGAAACATTGAATTTAACTTGGAAATTATTTTGCAATTACCGATTAGATATTTAAAGATCAAAGATTGGTTTTGGTCTTCTTCTTCTTCTCGTGATTTGTTTAGATTCTAGGCTAATTTCAACAAATGCGAAAAAAGATTAATGAGTTAAACGTTGAACATAATTTAGTATTTCCTCAGTTAAAAGTCTTCCATGTGTGCTTAATTCTAGAGTCATTTGCGCAACATGCAAGCAACATTTTTTCCGTGTTTGAATTTTGACGCGGTGCGATGCAGCACTTTGGAAAAAACGCAAAAATACGCATGGTAATTGTTCAAAGTATAGTTGTTTGTTGTAATCGTGAGTTACATCTGTAAAACAAGAAAAGCTTCCGTTCCAATGCCCTTTTTTCCACACTCGATTTCAATTTCTATTGCGTGTACCACTTGCGCACTTGCTCTTGAACACAAATAGAGGTTAAAGTTTTGCGTTTTGCGTTTGCCTCAAGTCAAATAATGCAAAATTACTTATGATGTTTGAAATCTTTTGTTGGTTTATTAAAGGCGCGTCATATGTGTGTGAACGTGAACGTGAACCCTCATGGTTTTTGTTATTCGTTTCCCATTTGCCACATGGGCTTTACTTGACCGTAAAGTAATTGTCATTGTTAAATGGTTGGAAAATGTGACAGATTTAAGCATTGCAACCCGCATTCGTATTGTTGGTCAAGTTTAGCATGCCTTTTGCCTTTTCTGCAATGAATACCTACACTGTGCCGGAAAGAAGGAATGAAGAGCAAGAATGAACTTGAAACGGAAAGAACAGGAAATCGATTCTTCAAGATGTAAAACAAATTTTAATGTTTTCTTGACTTTTAAAGAGCAAGATTCATGGCTTTTTGAAATATGAGGAAGTTTGCTAAAATGTTAAAATTTCACGAAATCAAAGAAAACCTTTAAATTGCATAAAATATGTAATATTTTCTTGTCTGATTATGTTTAATTTTATTTACATAATAAAACTTTAAATTTTTAGATAATAACTAAATTTGTAATACTTTTTCATTTTTTATTATTATTCAATTCTTCTTGTGATAAGTGTAAGTTGGTGTAAGATGAAAGAAATGAATTGAATTCTTGTTTTCAATGTCTTCACGCATGAACTGACGTCAGATAGCGCATTCCAACGCACATTATAAACGCTTGTACATTCGATTTCCGGTCAAACGAAAATCCGATAACCAGAAAGAAATGATTCGAAATATTTCAATTCAAACTCGCGAATTATGTAAGAATGTCGCGTCAAGCGTCACAATCAATTAAGTAATCTAACTGTATTTATTACGCACCCTGTGGTGAGTGAGAATGTTTCATTTTTCTCTCTCTATTTCACGAGCAGTAGTTGGTGAAGTCACGCGAGTGAATTACTCGAATGGTTGATGCGTATTGGTTCCGGTAATTAATACGCAAGAATTAAACGGTTCTTAATTAAACTCAGCATCAGTTCCTTCAACTCGCTTTTCGTGCACGTAAACGCGTTTTATATCGATAACTAGACTATTAATTTAGATTAGTTAATTAAAATTAACGAGTGGCTTCAAGAAATTCAACTCTTGGCTATCAATGATTGAAAATGTTTAAATACTCGACGCGATTTTTCGTCACATTTTCTCTTGTCCTGATGTTCAGAGTAGTCGTTAAAGGCACATTAAGGGCAGAAAATTCAATTTACCTGCTTTAAATGTATGCTAAGATGTGATTATCTCACTAGATAATGAAAAGGTAAACACAACACGTCAACAAGAAGTTAAATACCAAGTAGAAGTCTAGTGTCTAGACTAAACAAACATAATAAACATTGTGTTTAACGCCCGCATTCTGATTATTATCATTTCGTAAAAGAATTTCAGGGGTGGATAATTTTATGAGGTTCCAAATCTTTTCCAGAGATTTATACTTGACTGTGATGAATAACCCGATTGAAAATTAGTAAGAAAACTAAATTTCCCTTATAATTTTCCAGATAATTGAAAAAAATCACACATGTTTTAGGTATTATGTCAAAATAGCTAATTTATCATCCCTTCAATTAGGGATTTTTGTCGCTTTAAGACATAGAATGTAGTTAATTAAATAGTCATTATATTGCATCTAAGGGGTGAGTAATTTTCTAAAAAGTTCAAAATTTCTCCTAAAGATTTATGCTTGACTTCAAAAAACAACCCTATTGCAAATTTGATAAATAAAAGTGGATTTCCCTCGTAATTTTCTAAATAATTAAGAAAACCTTTCATTTCTTTAGTTTCTATCTAATTCATCATCCCTTTAATAAGGGGGTTTTGTCGTTTTAATGCACAGAATGAAGTGAATTAAACAGTAATTTGTATTTTATTACGTAAAAGCAATTTGCCATTTTAATTCTAGGCCACGACACAAAATAATGCTCATTAAAAACAAATGATACTTACTGCTTTGTAATGACACTAACAATAGAATTGAAACGAATTAATCATTTTTGTGATTAACTATTGCAAAAAATTCTCAAGATTTCAACGCAAAATTCGCAATAGATATAATTATATTCATTTGAAAGAGGTACACTAATTACCAACCAACTAATAACCAGCTAGAAATCTGATGAAAAATTTGAATTTCTCTAATTCTTAAGAATTGAACAATACGGAAGTACAAAAAGCAAGAATGAAGTAATTGAGATGCATTGTTTCGGTTGAAAACAAATAGTTATTAATAGCCCACCATGGATAAAAATTGGTCAAGAGTGTAAGTAATAATAATGTGCATCTGCGCCTTTTAAACAGATGGTCCTCGTATACTGAAACCATGGGAACGCACGGATACTTCCTACGTCATACGACTAAACCTAAAACTTAAACGTTTACGTTTACGTTTAGCAATAGCAAGTGCCTGGGAAACGCAGCTTTTCTCTTCACTCTTCTTGTTCTTCTTCAATGCGCATCCCATGCACTTGTCCATAGAGACAGCGTGGGCGCAAAACAAAGCCGGATTGTTGCTCTCTTCTCTTCTCTTCTCTTCTCATCTTTGCACCAGCTTTCGTTTAGCGTTTTATTTTTTGCTTGCTCGCTGCTCTTATGGTGTCGGATTCGGAAACACTTGTTGAAGAGTGCAGCAGCAACAATAGCAAGCGGTAGACACATGTGAGAGAATATGAAAGACAAAAAGTTGTCTTCGTGAAACGAAGAACGTCGGACGAGGAGGAAAGAGCGATAATTTTCGTGGAACTTTTTCGGCGACATTAAGAAAGCGACTAGAATCGATCGTGTGAATGAAGTAACGCCCTTTAACTCACATTTTCACAAGCGCGTCTTTTTTAAGTGCTGTTCGTAGAATGGGTAGTTTTGCAAAAATTAATAATGAGAAACAGCAGGTGCTTAATTACATTTTTACTGCTTAAAACAAGATCGTATTAGGTAAGCAATCATAGTATAACTAATGGTTAATTAATTTGTTTAATGAATGGACAAAAATGGTAAAATTCCAAGAATTCCTATTTCTCATTTTAGGAAGATTAAACTACTACGAGGTGATAAACAAGAAGAAAACTTATTGTCAAGCAGAATTTCCTTATGAAATCTTTCAAATTAATAGTAGTTTTTGATTATTTAAGTAAAATTACTTAACGTCTGAAAATAACAGCAATTTTGCACGATTCAAGCCCAAAATGATTGTCTGACGCAAATTTCCCTATGAAATTATCTAAATGAATAGCTTTCTTACAATAGCTAAGTAAAATTACTTAACTTCTCCAAATTACAGCATTTTGTCTCTAATTAAAGCCAAAACGTCATTTTCCTAGTTTTTAAATGATTATAGATTATTTTTCCTTATGACTCTATTTAAATTAATAGCAATTTCCCTTTTTCTTAGTAAAATTACTTAAGTTCTGCGCATCACAGCGATTTTTCCCCAATTAAATCAAAAATGTCCTATGACTTTATTCAAATTAGTAGTGTTTTTCGAATGTTTAAGTAAACTTACTTAAGCGTACATGCTATAGCAGCTATACCCCAATTAAGCCCAAAACAAATGAAGAGAAAATGTTATTTGAATGAACACGAAAAAAAAATGAAGCATAACAATGCATAAAAACGTTTTAAATTTAAACAAAATAGACACTCAATAACGACACAACGAGCGTGAAGCGAATGTGAAATAAAACGTGAGAAAAACGCGCGCGCGTTTATTTACCCAACTGTCGCATTTTCAAAGTTTTCATCACTTGCGCGCATATTGTGCATTGTTTGCGTTTCGCGTGCGCAAACTTTATGATTGCTTGTTTTCGAATGTGCATAGCAAAAAAAAAAAAACAAGCGTAGATAAACAATGTTTATAATTAAGTATCTAGTAACTGACGGCGGCGACGTTCCCACCGTTTAATGCTATGCATTTTTACTTGCACTCAAGCTATTCGCAAATCGCGAAATGTGAGATGAAAAAACTTTGATTCACATGCGTTGCCTTGCGTTGCTTTGCTTTTGGCGCCAAACGTGATAAGTGATAATTGCTTATCATCACCCATTTGCGTGTAATTATGCATTAATTGCATAGAGTAATTGGAGAATAGGAAGCAGCGCGTCGTCGTCGTCGTCGTCGTCTCGTCGCGTTTCGGGAAAATAAGTCATGGCGCGCGTAAGGCGTCGCGAGTAAATAAGATAACAACGTGGGAACGAACGTAAGAAGCAAGTAAGACCATCATGGAATCGAATGACATTACCTCATGTTACGTTACATTACGTTATGTGGAATTACTCGAGAATATTTCGTACGGCGAGTTTCTCATCAACTCACAAGACTTTCAATCCTTCTTCAACACTTCTTGTTCGCGTTGCAACATCCGTTCATGCATTGAATTCCACACCGAGCAAGGTGGAAGAAGCGCAAGAAGTGGAAGGAAACCTAAAAGGCCTTGGAAGGTCGTTCTTTAGAGATGAGCAGCATAAGAAAGAATTTAAGAATTCAATACCAATCACCGGATGTGGTGCAAACTCGATCATTTTTTTTGTTCTACTTGGTAAACAAATACTTTCGCGATTTCAGTTGTTGAAGTAATGAATGAATTAATTAATTAATAGTGGACTTACCTGAATATTTGGCTCGCTTAATGAGGAATAACTGGATGAACGACTGCCCAACGGTTCGGGACTTAAACTTCCGTAGGAAGTTGTCGAACTCAGGGAAACAGTGTCGGCGCGATTACGGAATGGTGAAAGCTGCACGTGTTTCATCATCTGCAAGCAGTCAATAAACAACAAGTGAGTATGTAATTATCGTAATTGCATAGTGAAAAATTCGTGCTGAAAGCACATCGCTTAAACGTAATCATTACACTAATCTCACTGCGTAAACAGCAGATACACCAATACAATGTGATTGAAAATTTTTCCAGAAGCGCTTAAAGCCATAAAAATCACTTTTTGTGGTTTTCGGATGCAGACATACAAGAAAAAATACGTGCCTGTGGTTTTTAAACAGGTTAACGTATTGCAATAACAATATTCTATGTTAGTGATGAAAGGAGACTTTCAGGAAGCATTTGTTCATTTTTCAGGAGTGTTGGGATTAGTGTTAATTAAGGATGTAAGATTTATGATCAAAACACAAGTAAGTATACAAATAGTTCCGTTAATACTTCCTAGATTTTGTTTCTTCTTAGTTTTGTCAATGACAAGATAGAGTAATAATTCAAAGATGTAGTTTGACTTAATTAGATTACTGGTAATCATTGTATTAATGATGATAGGTACAGATTATAGGACCGTTAATAAATGAATTTCCATTGATTAATTATGATAGATTGAACATAAATGTCAATTGAGCGGCCATTTTTCGGCAACTTTAGGAAGACAATGTTTCGATTACGATCGTTGACGATCGGGCGTACATACCCTTTATCCTTATACGTATTTGATTTAAGGCTCATTTTAGCATAGCATATTTCAAATTTAATACCATTATTACCATTTAATTTAATATGGCGCGAAAATTTGACTGATAATCAAATTCCACACCATTTTGAATTCTAAAAGAACCAAACTTTCGATCGTTGATGTTCCATTCAGATAACTTGAAAATATTCAGTCTTTAAGATGACTTATCCCGTTTTTCGGATAAACTATTAAATTAGTGATTTAGCTGAAAAGATAACGATATTATTATTATTCCCCAGCTTTTTTGTGTATGTCTTGAAAGAGTGATTGACTTCTTTCTATGACAACTTATTGGTTTTCATCGATAAGTCAATAAATCATTGACTGCTAAGCTTCGTGTCTTCCACATATTAGACTGCACCTATGTGGCCTTCATTTAGGGCTAGATTGCGCGTTAAAGGTTCTTGACCCTTTGGCGATGGCATTGTCTGCACGGCCGTCGCGGTATTGCGCAAACAGCACGCGATATTGTCAGACTGCACGTCGACAGTGCGCACATTGTCAGGCAGGACATTTGCTGATTGATAACCGCCATAACGTACAACAACAAGAAGAGGAGGCGGCCGCAAACAGACGCACGAATGCTTTACGCCTAACAAAGCATTCAATATATCGCAAAGAGCACAGAAAGGGCGCACCCATAACTTTCATGCAACGTAATCTAAACGGCCATTCGATTAAGTCCTTCCATCAGCTTTATTACACGCTGCATTTCCCCGTCATGCGATACAATCAAATAAAAGAGTGCTGCACGCGTTCGTGTTTGAGGACCGCACCTTCCAAAGGGATATTTTACTCAAACGTCGCAAAAGAGAAATTTTGACAACGCAATGCCCAAAGCTATTTCTTTCTAATATTATTATTGCAAGGCGTGTCCGCGTTTGGCAATTTAATTAAATCGAGAATGCAACACAAATTCGAAAATTTCAGTGCGTATTGCATTCACTTCCGTTAACACAAGTTGTGCATTCGTATTAAGTGCAAATTAATAAGTTCACACATAATTTAAACGCAATCATTCAGATTATGAAACTGATAAATATTGATGTGTAGCAAATTGTTACATAATTCGTCTGGAAATGTTTGATTTGCACGATTTTCACTTTAGCTGCTCTTCAAATGGCATTTCACAATTTCTATTTGCATTTCCATCAATTTTGCATAAATTAATAATCGTACTTTATCGATTTACATTCATTCCAAAACGATAATAACTAGATATTAATTTAAATTTAACATTTAAGTATTAAAGTTGTAAAATCAATGGAAATTTCATCATCATAATTTCTAGAATATTATTGCATGGATTATGGGAGAAAAGAAAAAAGTGAATAGATTTATTGTGATTTATTCGATTAGGCAATAATCCATATTCGTACGAAAGGGCACTCGGTAGCTAGAATAATGTGTTGTATCGCATTCCCAGGAAAATGAGCGTGTTTTATTGATGGTTGAATGGCTATTGTGTGGCAATATTTGAGATTTTTAATTTGAATGGACGTCATTCATCATTATCCAAGTGAACACAGATGTGTATTACAATTCCATAGATAGATTGTTGTTGCTCGGTTAGCAATGAGATATGTAACAAACGCGGGAAGATCGGAATAAATAACCAAGGAACGAACGAATAATAAGGAGATGAAAGCCGCACCGCACCGCGCACCGACTATGCTAAAATGTCAGAGAATGTGACCGGAAATATGATAAGGTTCTTGTTACTGTTGCGTAACAGCAACACAAATATTTCAAATATTTATGACAAAATAAATCAATTATGTAATCAACTCACTTACTTACTCAGTCGGACTAAGAATATTTACAGATTATTATTCTGATTAACTTAGACTAAGTGCATTGCAAATATTTAAGTAACTAATTGAATAATTAGTAAATAATTTAATATTCAGAATTTAACCCAAAATGCTAAGTTTTCTCTCAAATTTCCGAGTTTACAGGGTGTTGCTTTGATTAATTTAGTTCTCAAAATAAGTAAGATTTTATTGTGTTATTGCAAATTTAAATATTACATCTCTTACGGTATTCACTAAATATTATGTCAGTTGGTTAATTAGTTATTACTTCTTGCAATTATCTTATTAAATGTTTGTAAACTAAGTTATTCGTTTGCTTTGCTTAGTTTACTACTGTTACAAATTTTCTGGTCACTTCTTTCACGCTTGCGCTATTTGACCCATAAGAAACGTAAACAAACACGGAAAATTGCTGTAAATTTAAACATCTTCTTCAACTGCATTTAATTTGCGTTTGTTTTATGACAAGACATAATATGAATATCTCTAGCAGTTTTTCTTGTTAATTCTTATCTTTTACGTGGTTTTAAACTTTGATTATATTTCTATTGTGCATAATAATAATGACGATAATGATAATAGAGCAAATCCAAATATTTAAATCTAGGATGCAATGACATGCCATTAGCGTATATGTATACGTACGATATTAATTAAAGTAATTAGAGCACTAGTAGGACTCGAATTGCTCGTAATACACGTTACAGTTAGTCGTCTGTGCATGTAATTACATTGCGCACAAAACTCGTAAATCTGTTGGAATTTCCTGCAACTTGCCGCCACTTGCTGCAACTTCAGGTAGCTCGCCAACAAATAAATAATGGGCAAAACGTCAAATCAAGTCATATAAATTAATAAAACTCGATGATTAATGAAGTATAAAATCGTTTGATGGTCTATAATAAATGCATTGTTAGAATTATAATCAATGAGTCATACCTTATAATTTACTATTTATTCCTTATTATTTTTTAGAGTAAATAATACATTACCAACTCGTCAAGATGTAAAAAATAGACAAATATCATATCAAGTCATGTAAATTAATCAAAGTTAATGATTAATAATCTCTCGCTTTATAAATGTTTTGTCCGGATGACAATCAATGAATCAACAAGCATTTATTCTATTAATAAATTTACTTTATCTATTATTTTCTATAACAAAAGCCATATTTTTTAAATTGCAGTTCAAGTAGCAGCTTTTTCAGGATGTTTTAAGTATAATTTCTTCCTCATTTTTTCTATTTAACTATTTTTTAAATCGCAAATTTCACTCATTTCTAGAATAACTAGCACATTTTTAAATTGCAAATTATCAATAGTTGCAGTTGAAGTAACTGAGCAATGTATAAAAATAGACAAAACATCTAATCAAGTCATAAAATTGCTTAATTAGAATGACAAGTCATAAAAATCATAGATAATATGAATTTCTTCTATTAATAGATCGAATTTACAAATTATTATCTATTATTTTTTAAAGTAAATAGCACGCTTTTAATTTAAAACTTCCACTTATACTTTTTTGATAATTAATTACACTTTGCAGAGCTTATAATAATTGTGAAGCACTCGTATGATAAATCTATTAATATCTGATACTTGAACGATGAACAAGTAACTTAATACAATATAGATTATTGTTAAAGAGAGTAGTCTATCATAGTAAAGCAGCAGAATACGATACGCGTTACGTATCAATAGCAATAACACATGGTCCGTGTGTCTAATCATAGCGAATCAACGAAATTATGTCATTCGTGTAGGTGCACGAAACCTCATTCCATGTTCTTGCACGTCAAAGTGTATGTACACTTGTTCCATGAATTCCTCGCTTTGTTCAGCCGTGCGTTGCGTTACGTGTTAAGACATTTGTCCGATTGCTGTTTGTTGTTATTTTTCACAAATTTGCGCAAACGAATGAACATATGGTCAGGCAGTTAACGCACGATGCGTAGGGGGTTGACACCAAATACTAAATGCTTATTTAATTATTCATATTTACATAACTATTTGAATTTCAATCATTTCAATACTTAATGAAATGTCAAGGTTTAGGGTCAAACTTAATAAAAATTGTAATAAAAGTTTTTTAACCTTTAAGAGCTTAATAACATAATTTCCTGCCAATTTAATTTATTTTTTAACGAATTAATGAAATAATTACCAAAAGAACAAACGAAATTTCTAATTATTCTCCAGTTTCATCTCGAACAATTACAACTCTCTCAAGGCATTCAAAACATTCATAATTTTCTTAATTTAAATTGGCAGTTTCCTAACTTTTAACGAAGAGACTTTTACTTAATAAAAGCATAGAAAAATTACGTCCGATTAATAATCATATGAAAGTTGAAACACTTTTATTTTCCCTTGTTATTTATCGTCCGATTTTGCCCACACGTTTTTCTCAATATCAAACAACATTTTCACTTTTCAATCTCTTAAAAGTTTAATAATAGACAAGATAATAGAAAAATGAAAATAATTTATAATCAGCAATGACCCTAAAACTCCATTAACCATATGGTCACTCAGTGTTTTCTTACTATTATGAAATTAACAACAATTCTTTGTCAATTCCGAGTAGGTGTTTATGAATGAATATATAATTTCATTGATAACTTGCTCTAAGTTTAGTTCTTGCAATTTACTTCGATAATTGTTATGAATGAATGAACAGCTGTTCAAGTGTTGAATGGTTACACACTAATCAATTAAGTTTTATTTAAGCTTAGCAGAACGCAAAAATCATACTTAAAACAACAAAAACCACAATGAATGAATGGGTGGTGAGTAATTATTTTCCATATGTATGAACATCCTACACATCAACTAGCCCAACTAACCAAAAAAGGAGAGTCATTCATTGCGTGTAACAAGCAAAAAGTAATAAAATGCAGGCTTCTCTAATCGCTCTCTAATGTTTTCCTCGCTTCACAACGATGAAGAAACTGTTAATGTGCATTTTCTCCGGCGAATGCAGCTTCCTTTCATTTGCAAGCGACACTTCCGGCTCATCGGTGCGCGCCGGAAATTAACAAATTGCTGCTGTTTCTGCCACGAGTGAAACAGATCCACAAATATGCGTACAATTCACTAACAGTTATGCTTTCCATGCATTTCGTTGCTCATTTACTTCCGTCTTACTTGCCAAGATGGAAATTGATTGATTTATAGTAGGTACTGCTGGTTATAAATCTGGCATTTCCGATATTCAATTATATTTCAATTGAACGTTTGTGGAGCTAGAGACAAAGAGTTAAATTTGGCACAAGGGGAATATAAATATTTCAAGAACTAAATTGATTTCGGTCGCCAATTTGTTTACACAGCTGCGCACAACGCATTCGAATGTAAAGTAAAAGAAGAAAATCCGACACTGTCGATTAAAAATGTGCACTTGGACTTGCACTTGATGTGTTTGTATGCAATTGAAGTATAAATACGAAGTGGAATGCTAAAAATAAGAACATGTGTGAAGTTGGGTCTTTAGTTTTTCTTTTAATAGGTGACTACACATTTCTTAAGATAAATAGGAAAGCGGGAAATGTATAAAGACCTCACACATTGTAATTGCTTTGTTATTAAAGTATAAATAAAATATTTAAAGGTTGTGAACAGAATTATTAAGATTTTCATATTATTTTCTGAATAAAATAAAATTTTTATTTTTAAATTATTCATAGACTAATTAAATCCGCAAATTAATGGGACAGCGGGAAATGTCTTAAACAAAAACGAGAAATGAATTTTTATTAATATTTTCTTGAAAGTTTACAAAATTATTCTAGAAAGTTTTTCATTCGTTTAATAAGCTACTCTCTCATCATATTTGCTGAGATATATTGCTGAGATAAAAGGAAAGCGGAAAATACCTACAATGAAAAGGTCTTATTTATTTCAATTGTTTTCTAATTTCATAAACTATAAACAATATTTCTGTAAGCTATTCGAATTAATTCGTGACTTTATTCTAGATTCTTCTAGAAATTCTAGAAAATCTTTTGCTATCTTTAGAAGTGCTGATTACTCATAGACGAAGAACATTATCTTGTCATTATTCAATTCGTCATGATTACAAATTTAAATTTGGTATTATTCATTTTCCTTCGAGTTTAGTCACTTCATCTGATTGTTATTTTATAAGATGATTGTTTCGTATATTATTAGCATATTCTCCAACTATATTCCAGCATCAAATTAGACGCCTACACTGGCACTGCTCTCATCTGTATCTTTGATACATTATAACAACCAACAGGAAATGGACCTTTCACAAATTTCAACAGGTATAATTTTTATTGACAAACCTTAACCATCAAATAATTACGAATACGTGTTCGCCATTCATATGTTCACGCTTTACAGCTTCGCAGGACTTCCGGTTAAACAAACCCTTCAAAAGGGTTAATTACAACGCGCTTTACTTCCGATTCGGATATGCAACACATTCATTCATTCATCGTTCCGGATGTGATTGCATTTATGCACAATTTCTATGGAAAATTAAAGATTCGACTTCCTCTCGCATAAAATGCAACATGAATTGTGAAAACTTGAATTGTTTTGTGCTAATTAAGCTAATTACAAAGATGAGAATTATTTTGGAACACTCTGTTAATGCACGTATCAAGCGAATGCATTTTTTGGACGCATTAATGCGCGAATTCATTGTTGCGTTACGAGGCAACAACAAAGTTCACATCAACAGGAAACTGCAGGAAGTGCACAAACACAATCGCTTCTCGGTTCACGCATTCGTTTTGTTCCCTCAATGCGTGCAAATTACAACCACTTTTTCCCTCCGCTGCGAAACGTAGGTATCACCAATTCATTCACACAATGCTCAAATAACTTCACTTTCTGCGCATCGAATTTAAATTTAAATGTCGATTCGTAATTAGATTAAACACTTCATTAGGCAGGTGGAAAATGTTTAAGTGCTCCACGCTTTAATGTCATACTTATTCAAAGTGCGCTTTTTCTTTTTCTTCATTTTCTTCCCGATTTCTTGCTTTGATCTGTCAGTGGAATGGAGTGCAGTGCAAGTGACGCAACGTTTTCCCACTTTTGATTGCGCATCATTTAACAAGAGAACTCACAGCGACATGAAAGAATTCGTATTTTTATCATGCTGTTTTCTCAACTCTCGTTTTTATTCTTCGTTTTTGTTCTTCCAAAAAGAATAAACTTCCGTGGAAATGAATTGTGTACAAGAAGTGTTCAAGTCGAACAAGATTCACGGACAATTCGGAAAAACTTCCTTGTTTCTTCTTCTTGTTGTTCAGAATGACCAAGAACATCTTGGCGATCTTGATGATGATGGCCAAGAAGTCGAGAATATTCGTTATGCTTCGCGGAATGTTAGTGCGCTCTGTGGCGTATCGTTTTGTTATGCTTGATGATTTTCGTAAGCAAAACAATGCCTTCTCAATGTTTAAATGGCAAATCCTCGATTTAAACTTGACGTTAATGCGGATTAAACGAATGAAATTGTGCTTAATCTAGCTGTTAATTTACATTTTTTTGATAAGGATTTAACCAAAGAAAGAATCAGCTTTTTAGACAAGAGAAAACTTAGTTTTTTTGAGGAATTACTTGAAAATTCTTGTTTACTTTTAATGTGTTTGACAAGCAAGGAGCGAATGTTAGTTGCTTCCTGTGTTTGAAGCAAACAAACCAGAAACTAAAGTCAACTTAAACGTCTTTAGCAAGCAAAGAAGAAGAAGAAGTTGAGAGCAAGTTGAAGAATGTGGACTTTGGCTCCAAAGACTTCATCAGAAGTGAATTAAGTCTCATTTATTGATAGGCAATACACGAAGATATTCTTAAAACGCACGCGATACAAAATACTTGCTGTTTTCTTTGTTAGCGATTAGAGAACAAAAATAATTTACACGTCATATTCGCAGAGTAATGACGTATTATCATAATTAATTGTTCATTTATTTTGTTTGGATTTATAGACTGGCGCAAATGCATCTTTTGCATTCATTTCCTTGACTTGCGTTTCATGATTAAGTGCCTTTTATCAAGTTCATCGTGGTTCACTACATGACAAATTGCCTTTGATGTTATTATTCAGAATCAGAGTCAGTGTAACAATGAGTGGGTAATGGGAGTCAGCGGATAATGGGAATCAAACTATTTCCATTATCTCGTGACTCCCATTACCCTATTTAGCTCTATAATTAACAAATAAATTAATATTCGCCATTTTACTCCGTAAAAAACGAAGTTAGAAATTGAGTTAATTCTTAAAATAGCAAAAGCTCATCAAATTAATGATTAATTTCTTCTTCATCAGCGGGCAATGAGAATCCATCTGATTTTAACTAGATTTGCAGCCAAATTTCCAATTGCATTATCCTATTCTACCCAATAATAAGCATATTAATTAAATTTGCCATTTTAGCAACGAAAAGATTAAGTTAGAAGTTTGATTAACTTTTAGAATGTATGCTCATAAATAGATTACTTTCGCAATAAATTAGCAAAACCTCATCAAATTAATGATCAGATTCTTTTTGCTCTTCTTCTTCTTCCTTGAGAACATGTTCAATGTAAACAAACGAGTGTAGAACATTCACATTATGATCATCAACATCGTCGTCGTCGTTGTCTTCTTTTTCTTCTTGTTCACTTTATTGTTAAACTTCTTGTTGTTGCATATTCTTCCTGATACAATTCTTAGACTTGCTACTCTTTGGTGTTATTATTGTTGGTATTCTCGTGATATAATTTCTGCGCATGTTATGTTATGCATTTTGCATTCAATGTACTTATATTCTTCTTACGCGTAAGTAATTATTTTGAAGTATTAAGTGCGTTGTTATTTTTTTATTACTCATGCAACTTTTTTATTCATCACAATGTCGTCGTTGACGTCTTTATTATTTAATACGCTACTCTTCGTATTTGTTCATTAGTGAAACTGCAATAAGTTTTAATTACAATCGCTGATTATGTTGTTGAATCGGCGGGAAAAGTACATTGGATTTTTTCTCATCATCTCATCAGAAGAAGGACATTTTATTGTTTTCGTTCACAAGCACATCATGATTACAAAACTACAAAAATCTTTCTTCTCTCGTTATTTAAAGTCTTTGAAGTTTGAAGTTGGCGTATAAAATTGCAAATTGTTTCCTGATGAGAAATACAAGATTGTCGCTGGAATTGTGTGTAGTTTATTCGTTTTAAGTACAGAGTAAATATTACTTTGCTACCGTATTCTTAAATACATTCAGTGAGTCATCCACAAATGAACGACCTTCAAAACTAATTAAATCAAAGTAATGTGTTATGCTCGGCTGCTTGCATTCTTACAATGAGTGAAACCAAACCAACCGTTGGTTTCTTGGTGTGCTCGGTTAATTTACTAGAGATTTCTGCGAAAATGAATTAAGACTTTATTCAATTATTACTGTTAAGTCATACTTGTTCGGAGAAATTGATAAGTTGTACAAATTTTCATTGCACTTTGTGGTTAGACGATAAAGCCAGTTTATCAACTAACAGTTAAGTCACTTCAAAATTCAATTACTTAAGTCATAACTATTTTTAAACCCTTAAAGTTTAATTATTCATCAAAGAATACAAATTTAATTATTAACTGAATTTAAGAAAATTCAATAAACAAGAAGAAAAATAATTTGTTATATCTGATAAGCTAATCAGTTGATCATTGAACAGTTAAGTCAGCTCAAAATTCAAGTACTTAAGTCACCATTGTTATTAACCCCTAAAAGTAATATTTAATAATTAACTAATAAACTAATGAACTTTGATCATTAACACCTAGTGAAGTAATTTAAACTACTTAGAGTTTAATTAACGAGATGAAAAATAATGTTTAACATCTGATAACTTAACAGTTTTTCAATTAACCGTTAAACAACTTTGAATTCAATTAAGTCCTAAGAATTTCTCTGCAGATAAAAGCCAAGTGTGCAATTTTTAAAATTACCCCTAAAATTAAAATTTGAAACCTCATCAATAAGCAGGAACGAAAATAATATTCGTATATAATTTAAATGATGCGAATCTGCCGAAACGAATGAAAATATTAGTCACTTTTGCCAACATATTATTAGCCGAAAAAGATTTCTGCTCCAGTTACGCATGATTGTACGTGCGACTCATTAAAAAGACATATAACCAACGAAATTATGTCCACTGCAAAACACGTGTTTCTTAATTATTTCCATGCAAAACATTACAAGCCCATGTAGTGGCTGTGCGTTCAGATCGTCGGCAAGTTAAACGTACGTAATGAAGTTCATTAACTCGTAGAGTAAATCATCGTGAAAGCAACGCAACGCAGGCAAACACACTGTCGAAAATTGACCGGAAATTATACATTCCAATAGCACAAACTTGCCAAGCAAATTCCGAAGTCGATGTATTGCATTTCTCTGCTTAAAATGACATTTCGTAAAAGTATTTATAATTAATGCTAATAACGTCCTTCATAAGCATTCATTTTGTATATTTCTGATCAATGTAATGACAGCTCAAATTAAGCAATTTTTAACGAGTTTACGGACATGGATTTCCTTTAAATCTCAATCTGTGCGCAAGAAATATTAAAATCAGCATTAATTAATTCATATCTTTAATTAGCAAATACAAATAGTGAACAAATGAGTCAATTTGTTGAAAATACGAGAGAAACAGGTGCAAAATGCAAATATTCAGCCTTGTAATAGTTTACAACTCTTTTTTTCTCTCTCGTATTTCTCTTAATTCCAACATCATAAACTTATTACAACTTTGTAATAATTGCTTTAACAACTGAGTATCACATGAATGCAGAGAATTAAAGAAATTAATAATTTAATTCTCTCTGTTGCAATGAATAAAGTTATATAAAAACTAAACAATTACATTCCTATGACAAATATTCATGAAACGCAATACAAGTTGGAATTCATGTAATTTCTTATTTGTTTCTATTAATTAACGTAAAATTCTAAAATTTAGGAAAAGTTCTGTAAATTATAGGTTGAAAAATTAATAAGTATGGAAATTATCATAAAATTCCCATACTCGTGAGTACTTAAAATTTTATGTAAGCAACTTGTAAAAGTTTATGAACTGAAAAGTCGTTAAAGTTTAATATTTTCAATTTAACATTTAAATATTCTGAATTTAATGTACGTAAATTGCTTTCTCCTTTACTTAATTCACTTTATAACATTTGATATTACTCAATTTCTAGAAGTGTTGTTTCGTTTAAAAAAAATGAAACGAGAAAAAGGTGTTAGTTTCGTCCTTGCGCTGTATTTACGTCCTGTTTCGCGTTAGCTCATTGTTGTCATTGTTTTACTTCAACTACGTGCGTCTCCTTCTTGCGTGCAATCCGCATAACAATAATGTAAATTAATCATCGCGGACACACTACCAGGAAACAATCAGATAAAATATGTAGCTCTCGCTTTGTTCGCCGCATTGGCGTAAGTGTGTGCACGAGTGCAATGGGTGATGAGTTGTAAGCATGTTGGACATGTCTCTTGATTGTTTTACTGCATGCTCGTTTCGTTGGCACGCGTACGAAATTTCTAATAAACACTTTGGTGTGGCTTGCAATGTTCGCGTCGTCTCACTCGTCGGGCTTCTGGTCTTATTAAATGGACAAGAAGCCCAAGAAGTAATAACAGGCAGTTGAGTTGAATTAATGCGTCCAGCATGAACAAAAGGAAGAAATTGAGGAAGAAGACGAAGAAGTGCAAGTAAACAACATGCTTAACATGTACATGCATCGATATTTAGATAGTTTTAAAGATTTAAATACAGCGCACGAGTGGAATTATCAATGTTCTTCTTCGTTTTCTCGCGGTTTTTGCTCGTACTTGGCGCTGGACTAGGCAAAAAAGGAGAAAAACGAATAGGAATTTGCCTCGCCTCAAGGCATTCCTTCATCAATCGGGCATTAAGCTGCTACCAGTTGATGAACTCTGCACGTTTCATGCTTCTGTTCGAAAACCACAAATGTCTAAACGTCCAAACTTTGACTACTTGATGTCTTAAGTCATTTCAACACTTAACTCATTAAATTACAAATGTGCTTATTAAATTAATGACCTAGAAGAGTAATTCTTAAAGTTATTAAATTTTCCACTGGGGGATGGTGAATTAATTAAGAGAGACGCTAAAAACTAGAGGGCGGTAATAAAATTCATTTTAATTATAAAAGCGAGCAACTAGTAAGTTCTTTTGCCAAAAGGGCAGTAGTGAGATAAAGTTTGAAAACCACTGAATTGACAGACAATTCTAACCCTATTTTCACCATTTCTTTGGTGAATTTTCAATTGAATTACGTTGAAACCTTTAATTATGTTGTTAGGCATTGCAATGAAAAGTTTAATTACGTTTTATCACCTTAAACTAATCAGTAATTAACACTTTCTGTTAGAGTTTTACAGTTATCAATGAAACACGAAACTAATCCTTAACGAACAATTTGAAAAGTGAAAAAGTGAAATTGTTCTTAACTAAAAAACGCAATGATTTAAGAGGAAAAAAAGAGGAGTAACTAATTAATTAAAATGATACGAAATGCTTGAGCGCGTCAACGAAATCAGATCGGAAATCCCACGCATTTGAGTTTATTGAAAATAAAATTTCCTCATTTCATTTCATTAGTTACATTGCATTCTGCTTGGCAATAACTTGGATTTCCAGTAATCAATGGTTATTTGCATATGTAATTGGTATTTGGAATTTACCCGCAAAGATATTTGCGAAATCTTTCACCTTCAGTGTTTACCTGCGCTTCTGTCAATTTATTAATACCAAGAACGTCTCAATATTCATTAAGAGCGGAGCGCAATTCGTGGTCAACTCATTTGCATTGCTTAACACTCAGTAAATTGATTCGCGAGGCGTGAATTCTGAGGAAAAATTGTTGCTTAAAGTGAAACGAATAAATGACATGTTAAACACGTTGGAATGTCTCGCACGTGAATTGATTTGCAATTTTTATTAAATCTTCTATGCATTTTACATGATTTGCCAATGATGATGCGCATTGAATTCAATTGATTGATTTATAACCTTTACGTAAATGCGAAATGCGAATTACGAGTATTGTTTAAAACGGTTGAATTTTACGGATATAATGAGTCAAGATTTATAAGGAAAAAATACATGCGTCATTAAAGTTTTTAATCATCACTATCAATTTTAATAATAATAGTGATAGTTGAAATTAATTTCACCTGTGCTTGTCAAAGTTTAAGTGATATCTCAATCAATTTTTAAACATGGATTCAATTGTAAGGCCAAATAATGAAATTGCTTACCTTGTTAGATGATGATTGTGCAAAGAGGCCAGAAAAATGAAACCGCGGCGAAAAAAAAACAAGTTTTATAATCCAAAGTAAACTTCCAAGTTCTGCACTAGTTCGCCCTGATAATAATGTCGCCAAGAGTACAATTAAATCGGGCGCACTTGTAACACAATCGCAACGTGTTGTTGATTAATATGTGAATTTAATTAACGCTTAAAAACACAACGAAAACTAAAGTTGCGCGTTCGAATCGCTCGCGCGTGAACACAACCGTCCGCAACAAATGTGCGTCGATGACTGACGAGCGCGCTTAGTGTCTGCTGTTTGCTTGCTTTGAGCGTTCCCTGAACGAAAAGTTGGTTTGGTTTACGCTCAAAGTTGACAGGCATGTTCGTCGTGAGTAGAGACAAATTGCATTCGCTTTTATCTATTTTCAACTAGGATTTTCTTTCGAATCGTCATGCCATGCCGTGCCACACATTCGCTCGTGCGGTCATTATTGATATCGACATGTAATGTCACCAATCCAGATAAACAATTCTATTATCACTCAATTACTTATCGCGCCTTGTCTGGCCTATTCATCATTCGATAGTCATATTATATGTGAAGTTTTCTAGCATTCTACTGTTGTACTCTACATTCTTATTTTTATCTGCCGTATGCAGGCGTTCGTCAAGTTTTTCAGGCATGGAGTTTGAATATCAGATCAATTTTTAGTGTTCATGGTGTATATAAGTCGAGGAGAAAGTTTAATTATTTTATCAACAAGACAATATTTGTGGCGAGTCGCCAGATAAATGTGAAAAGACAATGGTTTATTAATATTTAATCAGAATTGAATTATTGAAACAAAGTCAACATGTTAAAAATCACGTTCTCACTTTTCTTCCTAAAAGTTGAAGTATTTAATATATTCTGGAATAAACTAAAACCTTGTTATGATACTGCTTAATAAATGGACTTTAATAACTAATGAACTATCAGTTATTAAGTTTCTACCCTTAAAACTATTTAAATTCACATGTTTCAATCTTTTTCATACAACTTGACGCATTTGTTATTTGAAAGTATACTTTACTTACTAAAGTAATAAGTAATATTAATAAGAACTTAATAATACTTTATAATATTACTCAGTAAGTTGACTTAAATAAAATATGAAGTATGTTAACGAATTCTGGGGTTAAGTTTTTGCTTTTTGCTCAGTAAGTTAACTCCAATGAAATATGAAGCGTTTTAACATGAAAATCTGCAAATAGGCACTCATTAACGCTTGACAGGTTCGAATGACTCGTGTCTGCATTCGTCTCCATTTACTTTTAAGCACATGTGTTATAAATCAAGTGCTAACAATGTGCCATCCTTTCAATGTGCACCGAAAATAATTAATTCCGTATTTGCGCGCAAAGTTGCGCACTTTTCCGACACACTATAAATAGGTATAACATAGTTGAATTGAATTGTGCTTACAGATCATTCCAGTAAACCAGAGCACAATGTTGAACGAGTTGTATGTATTTGCTGAAACTATCAACGAATCATCATAATACTTTATGCAAATAAAAGAAATATTCCCATTAATCAATCGCCGAGTCAGCATCATTAGCAGACAGCAGCGCACTTTTTGTTCCTTCTGCGAATTATCTTGCGATTATTATCCATTGAGTGTGCTAAAAGCTGCACCAGTTCTCATAAATTCAATTGCAATTCTCGTTCACATAACTTTCTTCTACAATTATTTATTCTAATGCGCGCGCGTTCTCTTTCTCCACATCTCCATTCACAGATTCAACTTTTTTTTAGTTCTAAAATAATCTTATTATTATCATAGTTATTAAATTACCAATTGCTATATTTTTAAACTTCAGTTTGCTAAACACTTTGCTAAAACTTCAATAATCATAAACAAAACGAACATTAATGTCAAATTAACTGTTACTTTTAGTTTGACATGTTTTACAAAAATAGATATTCATGCGATCGAGTAAAACTATTCGCATTTTCGATAAAATTGCAATGAAATTAATCCAAATTAAGACAATATAATGAATCTTCAAGATGGTGCGCAATATTGAATGCAAAATTCAGAAACGCCTTCCAATCCCACGACATTGTAAACGATTAGTAAATTACTACCGACCGGTTCCTCAATGCATTCTGAATCTCGACTCGATGCCAACTGAAATACTTCTTCACATTTTCTCCTATCTGGATCCCACCGACTTGGTTGAATCAGTCAAGCCAATTAACAAACGACTACAGGATATTTCCAATTCCAAAGCATTATGGAAACATTTCCAGCCAAGTCTCAATGTAAAACTTCCATTGCTCACTCATTGCATTGAAACTTATGGTGAATGCATGCGTTCCATAACTCTACCATGGAGTAGAACGTCAAATAATGCCCTTACTGCAGTAATTATATCCCATGTTTTAATAATTAGAACCAATCCAACCTTTGACATTCCAGATTGCGAATCAGTGTCCGATCTTAGAGTTCCTCGAGTTGCTCCCTGAAGATGCAAACAAACGTTATTTCATACATAGTCAACCAATGTGTCAAATCTTAACAAATTGCATGCGCTTACAACAAATTCGGGTGCCTCCAAGCGAATGCTTCAATTCACATTATAAATTCCTATCGAGGAAATTCTTTGAAATTTTGTACATGAAGGCAAATAATGGCATTGGTAAATTTACTTATTTAGGATCAATATATCCAAAGCAATTAAGGGCTTTTATTATATCACTGGAAGCTAAACAACTCACTACCAACGCTGTAATTAAGAATATTGAACCAAGTTTAAGCGTATGCGAAATAATCGAAGATGAATTTTACTCTAACACCGATGAATTTTATGGAACTTTTTGCAGCATCCTCGGGATGTTTATAGAAATAGAAATTGAATGACCAATTGTCGAGTAAAATATAAAATTGTACCTAGTTTATTAAATGTAACATGTGATACTAAAATAGATTTGCTACCAAAAATCAATTGTTAGGATTTAATTGAATATATAAGTTTATATAATTCTTTTGTTATTGCACAGAGTGGAAGGCCAATAACATTATTGTAATCTCCATCAATTCGTTCTATGAATGATCCAGCTATCCCTTGAATGGCATAAGACCCAGCATGACCCCTGGAAATTTCATTGATATTATTCAGGATAATTAAGTAAGTTGGTATACATACATTGGTTCACCAGTTTCTAGATATCCCAAAATTTCATCTTTGGTCAATGGTTTCATATAAACTTTGGTGCTTTCTGTGAATCTCACATAATGATTTTTGAATTTAATGGATACACCTGTTAACACCTCATTTGGTGTCTTTGAACTTGTGAGTTTTGTGATTGTGTCAATTGCATCTTGTTTGTCCTTCGGTTTTCCATAAATGCTCCCATTAAATACAACCATCGTGTCTAAGCCAATAATAATATCAGCCTCCTCATTTCTTGATTGTAACATATCATACACAGCCTTCACCTTCTGATAGGCAGTTTCTTTCACATATTCCTCAGCAGAATATTTAGTCTCATCCAAGTCTTCAGCATAATTTGAAACAATTACTTCAAATTTCAACTTCTACAAAGAACTGTATGAGTTACTAAATATTCATGTAACTATATATTATAAAACTACTTACAGTTTGTTTTAAAATTTCCTGCCGTTGCTTTGAGCTAGTTGCAAGAATAATGCGAAGTTTATCTAACTCACCCTTAAGTGGATTGAACATTTTAACACTTTGTTATAACTATAATTAATTCAATTGCCCAAGTGTCATCTACCAAATCAACCTTTGGATACATATGCTTAACTATACATATATTACACTTCTATCAGTAACGATTAATTGAACTAGTAGTTGCTAATGATTTATCATAGTCAAGTAGGACTGATCATTGTCCTATTTAACAACGCCCATTTATAGTTTTTCCTGCCGTTGACCATTGGATACAAATAACCTACAAATAGTATGCGTATTGTTGCATATGAGTCTGGTTGAGGTGAGCTACCAAGTTATTGTTTTTCTTTAAATTTATTGTTTTTAATAAACTCATAGCTATAAACTATAAATATAACCAGTATAGTTTATAATGTAATTATAATTTTAATGTATTTCTCAAATATTTGTGATAACTTTGCATTTAATGAACTGGATGTATTATAATCATCAAATTTTATCTCAACTACTATATTTATCAGCTTGTAACTAATTTTAATGTGTTTTTCAGTTATTGCATCATGGTTGCCATGTTATTGTATTACAATGTATTACAACTGGAAAGTATTTCATTGCTGAGCCATTGGTACATAATTTCACATAATGCTAAGTATCTCATTACTTGCATAACTGTAAGAATATCTCCAAAAAATATAGAGTACAACGTCAGGATAGACTGACTTGATAATTGTCAAATATGGTGCATTCACATTATCTGTAGTTAAGAATTTTACTAAATACTGGGTAAATATAATATAATTAGATATTTGTTGTAACACTTCTATAAATTTTTGTTTTAATTTCAGAAGCAAGTACCCACTCATGTGAATTATTATCTCACATCAAAATGCTCCAGGCTGTATTACAATATTACAATACAGCCTGGAGCTAATACAATATCATACAATGCACTTCTTTTCAAGCAATTTATATTGGTAAGTGTATTTATCATTTTCCACAAAATACTTCAAACTATTATTATTAAACATGTTTTGAATACATATGTTCAGTTCAGTTAAATGTAATTCATTTTGTGAAGTGTTTGCTGCCAAATTCGCAAGCTAGAAACTTTAAATGTTTTAAAATACGTCTAAATTGAGTATGCACACTCAGTTCCTGAATGGTCTGAAGTGCTTATCATATTAGTATGCAGTGATTGAGTATTGGTTTCTCAACTCAAATGATTCTCAACAATTTCAAACTAAATTCACCATAAATAGCATCTGCAAGTTTTAAATAGCTTGTTCATACTTGCCACTTAATTTTAACCTCCCTAGATTTTGCTTCACAGTTCCTGTTCTGGTGATGCCAGCTAGTACGAAATTGGTAAGTATATAGGCATTTGTACTTCGGTACATACTTGCCACTTAGTTTTAACCTATCTATTATAATTTACAAATTATGGCTAATTATGTATTTGTTTTAGATTTTGCTTCACAGTTCCTGTTCTGGTGATGCCAGCTAGTACGAAATTGGTAAGTATATAGGCATTTGTACTTCGGTACATACTTGCCACTTAGTTTTAACCTATCTATTATAATTTACAAATTATGGCTAATTATGTATTTCTTTTAGATTTTGCTTCATAGTTCTTCTTCTGGTGATGCCAGCTAGTACGAAATTGGTAAGTATGTAGGCATTTGTACTTCGGTACATACTTGCCACTTAGTTTTAACCTATCTATTATAATTTACAAATTATGGCTAATTATGTATTTGTTTCAGATTTTGCTTCATAGTTCTTCTTCTGGTGATGCCAGCTAGTACGAAATTGGTAAGTATGTAGGCATTTGTACTTCGGTACATACTTGCCACTTAGTTTTAACCTATCTATTATAATTTACAAATTATGGCTAATTATGTATTTGTTTTAGATTTTGCTTCATAGTTCTTCTTCTGGTGATGCCAGCTAGTACAAAATTGGTAAGTATGTAGGCATTTGTACTTCGGTACATACTTGCCACTTAGTTTTAACCTATCTATCATAATTTACAAATTATGGCTAATTATGTATTTGTTTTAGATTTTGCTTCATAGTTCTTCTTCTGGTGATGCCAGCTAGTACAAAATTGGTAAGTATGTAGGCATTTGTACTTCGGTACATACTTGCCACTTAGTTTTAACCTATCTATCATAATTTACAAATTATGGCTAATTATCTATTTGTTTTAGATTTTGCTTCATAGTTCTTCTTCTGGTGATGCCAGCTAGTACGAAATTGGTAAGTATGTAGGCATTTGTACTTCGGTACATACTTGCCACTTAGTTTTTACCTATCTATCATAATTTACAAATTATGGCTAATTATGTATTTGTTTTAGATTTTGCTTCATAGTTCTTCTTTGGTGATGCCAGCTAGTACGAAATTGGTAAGTATGTAGGCATTTGTACTTCGGTACATACTTGCCACTTAGTTTTAACCTATCTATCATAATTTACAAATTATGGCTAATTATGTATTTGTTTTAGATTTTGCTTCATAGTTCTTCTTCTGGTGATGCCAGCTAGTACGAAATTGGTAAGTATGTAGGCATTTGTACTTCGGTACATACTTGCCACTTAGTTTTAACCTATCTATCATAATTTACAAATTATGGCTAATTATGTATTTGTTTTAGATTTTGCTTCATAGTTCTTCTTCTGGTGATGCCAGCTAGTATGAAATTGGTAAGTATGTAGGCATTTGTACTTCGGTACATACTTGCCACTTAGTTTTAACCTATCTATCATAATTTACAAATTATGGCTAATTATGTATTTGTTTTAGATTTTGCTTCATAGTTCTTCTTCTGGTGATGCCAGCTAGTACGAAATTGGTAAGTATGTAGGCATTTGTACTTCGGTACATACTTGCCACTTAGTTTTAAGCTATCTACTATAGTTTATGAGTTATTTCTAATTTAATGTATTTTTCAGATATTTGCGTACAAACCCAGGTCAATTCTACGTAGGACGACGCAGGGAGAGGATCTATACCTTTTACACACAAAACATTATTAAATTTGTGCTTTATTTGACAATTAAAGTGTGTTATATTTTAATTACAAGTGGTGACATCTTTCGGAAGATTTGGAAGTTTGTTACAGGTACCTTACCGACATTTAGTTCATGCATTCACTCTGAGATGGCGTCATCATATTCAAAAATTATATTACATGTGGTGACATCTGTCGATAAAAATTCGAAATTCATTACAGATACCATACCTAACATTAGTTTCATTCAGTCCAATGAGACAGCGCCACTCTATCCAAACAAATTTCAAAATTAAATACTTCGTTTTCTATCCGTGTCATTGAAAAAGTTTCAATGTTATCAGCCGCGATAAGACAAAAACTTTTTCCTCACAAAAGTGAATTATTCTAAAACGAATAACTTATAAACTAAGCGTCATACAGTGTTGCGCGATAGCTCATTTTGATCAGCTTGACGAGCTTAACCCGTATACCAAATTTCAGCAAGTTTTATTTTAATTGGTGTTGAAAATGAAATCCGCTCAAAATTTGTACACGTGTTAAGCTCGTCAAGCTGATCAAAATGAGCTATCGCACAACACTGTATGACGCTTAGTTCAGAAGTTATTCGTTTTAGAAAAATTCACTTTTGTGACGAAAAAGTTTTCGTCTTATCGCTGCTGATAACATTGAAACTTTTTCAATGACACGGATAGAGAAAGAAATATATAATTTTGAAATTTTTTTGGATGTAGTCGCGCTGTCTCATTGGAATGAATGAAACTAATGTTAGGTATGGTATCTGTAATGAATTTCGATTTTTTATCGACAGATGTCACCACATGTAATATAATTTTTGAATATGATGGCGCCATCTCAGAGTGAATGCATGAACTAAATGTCGGTAAGGTACCTGTAACAAACTTCCAAATCTTCCGAAAGATGTCACCACTTGTAATTAAAATATAACACACTTTAATTGTCAAATAAAGCACAAATTTAATAATGTTTTGTGTGTAAAAGGTATAGATCCTCTCCCTGCGTCGTCCTACGTAGAATTGACCTGGGTTTGTACGCAAATATCTGAAAAATACATTAAATTAGAAATAACTCATAAACTATAGTAGATAGCTTAAAACTAAGTGGCAAGTATGTACCGAAGTACAAATGCCTACCTACTTACCAATTTCGTACTAGCTGGCATCACCAGCAGAAGAACTATGAAGCAAAACCTAAAACAAATACATAATTAGCCATAATTTGTAAATTATAAAAGATAGGTTAAAACTAAGTGGCAAGTATGTACCGAAGCACAAATTCCTACATACTTACCAATTTCGTACTAGCTGACATCACCAGAAGATGAACTATGAAGCAAAATCTAAAACAAATACATAATTAGCCATAATTTGTAAATTATAATAGATAGGTTAAAACTAAGTGGCAAGTATGTACCAAAGCACAAATTCCCACATACTTACCAATTTCGTACTAGCTGACATCACCAGAAGAGGAACTATGAAGCAAAATCTAAAACAAATCCATAATTAGCCATAATTTGTAAATTATAATAGATAGGTTAAAACTAAGTGGCAAGTATGTACCGAAGTACAAATGCCTACATACTTACCAATTTTGTACTAGCTGGCATCACCAGAAGAAGAACTATGAAGCAAAATCTAAAACAAAAACATAATTAGCCAAAATTTGTAAATTATGATAGATAGGTTAAAACTAAGAGGCAAGTATGTACCGAAGTACAAATGCCTACATACTTACCAATTTCGTACTAGCTGGCATCACCAGAAGAGGAACTACGAAGCAAAACCTAAAACAAATACATAATTAGCCATAATTTGTAAATTATAAAAGATAGGTTAAAACTAAGTGGCAAGTATGTACCGAAGCACAAATTCCTACATACTTACCAATTTCGTACTAGCTGACATCACCAGAAGAGGAACTATGAAGCAAAATCTAAAACAAATACATAATTAGCCATAATTTGTAAATTATAATAGATAGGTTAAAACTAAGTGGCAAGTATGTACCAAAGCACAAATTCCCACATACTTACCAATTTCGTACTAGCTGACATCACCAGAAGAGGAACTATGAAGCAAAATCTAAAACAAATACATAATTTGTAAATTATAATAGATAGGTTAAAAGTACGTGGCACGTATGTACCGCAGTACAAATGCCTACATACTTACCAGTTTCATACTAGCTAGCATCACCAGAAGAGGAACTATGAAGCAAAATCTAAAAACAAATACATAATTAGCAGTAATTTGTATATTATAATAGATAGGTTAAAACTAAGTGACAAGTATGTACCGAAGCACAAATTCCTACATACTTACCAATTTCGTACTAGCTGACATCACCAGAAGAGGAACTATGAAGCAAAATCTAAAACAAATACATAATTAGCCATAATTTGTAAATTATAATAGATAGGTTAAAACTAAGTGGCAAGTATGTACCAAAGCACAAATTCCCACATACTTACCAATTTCGTACTAGCTGACATCACCAGAAGAGGAACTATGAAGCAAAATCTAAAACAAATACATAATTTGTAAATTATAATAGATAGGTTAAAAGTACGTGGCACGTATGTACCGCAGTACAAATGCCTACATACTTACCAGTTTCATACTAGCTAGCATCACCAGAAGAGGAACTATGAAGCAAAATCTAAAAACAAATACATAATTAGCAGTAATTTGTATATTATAATAGATAGGTTAAAACTAAGTGACAAGTATGTACCGAAGCACAATGGCCAACATACACACCCAGTTCTTTCCAGCTGGCATCATCAGAAGAGGAACCATGAAGCAAGATCCTTCTCCTCCTCTTTCTTCTAAATAGGTTTGAGTGCTGTTACATACACACTCGACTTTGTTGTGCTTGTTGGATACATGTTCCATCTTTGCTCAGTCTATGATGTTACTTGGGTTCATTCTATAAATAGAGAAGATAAAATATAATAGTTAAGTTAAAGCTAACTAAACCCAAAACATACTTGTACTTAGGTAAAGTGTAAAAATAATCATATGTCCACTTACCATTTTAAATTCATTATATCTTGACCTCAAATAGCTGCATTGCTGTTCACAATAAATCCATATGGCCTGTGAGAAGGTTGATCATGAATGCTGTATGTACTGATGTTTTGTGAATTACTAGGAAGGTAGGTCTGTATTGAAGTTCATAGTTTACAACAGAGTGGCTTTCTCTATACTCATTGCAAAACTAGCAGAAGACCAGTTCATTGGTAGCAAGTAACATCTTGGTTTCTCAATAGCTAATCAGACAAATGACCCTAAAAGATCTAATTGAAAAGATGTGATTTTGATCACAAAAAAAAACATACTTACATTTTTAATGTGAAGCACCATTAATTCTTAGCTTTCAGTTGCAACATTTTGAATCCACTTTAATGAGTGGATATGCTGGGAGTAATGTTTACAATAAAGTCCAATTGTGTTACATAATTCCGGCTCCATGAGATATCAATCAATTGTGGCTCCAGGGTGATCTGTAATTTATGAAGAATATTTATTACATGTTGCTTTATATAAAAGTAGAGTAACTTCATTTTCATTCTTGTACTGGTCATATTTATGATTTAACCTATTGCACTCTAAACCCTTCTCGACATTGATCTGTATGTGGCTGTAAGACAGAACTTAACTGTTTTCACTTCAAACCTATGTGGTTATAAACTATAAACATTCAATCATGAAGAAATTGCTTTTAACTAACTCCATTATCTGTAATCACTAATCAACTTTAATATCTCAAGAGACGGGGTATCCAAGTGATATGCAAGAATTATGATATCTGTTGAGAGGGCAGTAGAGTGCAAAGGGTTAATATTGTTGTTAGAACAGCAGCTTTAATGAAATAACTATTCAATAACAAAGAAACTTACCGATATCTTTGGAAACCAATTTCATCCATAGTTTATGAAATTTGCAGTAAAAATACTATCCACTTCTATCCTATAATGCACTATACAAAAACATGATGACTGATGATAACTAGTGATAACGTTTTAGTCATTAACCGTCATTAACTTTAATTAACCCGTATTAAAGAGAAAGACGTTCGCCTACAACGAACAACAGCAGGAGGACCTATCACAATACTAGAGCTCTCAGCCATATTTGCTTGGAAAAAAGTTAGCGCCGCCTATGAAGTAATAAGGTAACTTGCATAACAAGTTAGAGGGTGGCCAATTTCGTGATACAATACTTAAAGAAAGAGACTATACTCTCCAGGCATCAACTTTGAAGGAGTCGCTGCGTCACAGTAATGAAAAAGGAATGTGTACCTACTGCCTACAAACTTTACATTTCTTCATGCAGTTTGGATCAATCAAGTATGATTGAATATGTTTGTTTATTACTCAATATCATCACAAGATTACTTAATTGTCACTATTACCTCTAATTTATTATTATCCTTTAATGGGCACAAGTGTCACGTACCATTTCATCATAAAATACGGTTTGACCATTTTCTTTGTTTGAAAAAATTCCAAATCAACGCGATAACTTCCAATTGGAATATAGGGTGGAAATTTATCAGTATTCATTATGAAATCCTTTAATTTAAATATCTGAAACAATTTATTGCCACACATTTAATGCACTACTTATGATCCAAACACCTACACCAGGGGTCCATGCATACACGGGCGGATTAAATGATTTAAACAATCTCCTCGTATCGAACCATTCCATATCGATTACACGTTGTGCGGTTTCTGTAAACGCCAATGCGGAATATTGCAACCATTGATTATTATTCCATTTCGCAAATGTTGCTCTCATCTGCAGAATAATAATAAATTACTATCAACCAATACCCAATTCAAACACTTCATACCATGCCAGTATCAAGCATTGCATTATAAAGTTCAACATCAAGAAAAGCAGCTTTGGCAGTTCGATTATAAAACTTGACACCACCCGTAAAATTACCAAATGCACGATCTTGATTAATCACTTCCATTCGATCCCATTTACAAAGATAATTATTCTTCTACAATCACATAAACAACTATTACAGTTCTTCACTTGTATTTCTTCTCTTACAATGCCATTAACAACAACTTGTCTCAGTAAATAAGCAATTAAAACAAAACGAAAGTTAGTAATTAAGAAGTACATTTTTTCTCTTGAAAGAAAATGCAATGTTTACTCGTTTAACAGTCGAAAACCAAATAGTTATTGTGCTGTTAGCATCCCAGATTATATTTGGGATAATCATAATTTGTGATCTCTTGTTATAATTCTAATTTTTGGATCTAATTACGATACAATGATTTGCATTTAGATAATAATTAAAAAGTTTCTGTATCCGCTTCGAGTCCTTCACAACAAAAAAATAGTGATTATAGTCGTACTAAACATTGAACAAAATTAAAATTAAAGTTTTCAACTATGACAGTAGTGAAATAAGTTATTGAAATGCAATTAATTATCTATCTAATTAAGCCGCACTAATGATTCAAGCAAATAAATAATCAAAGTACTATATCAATCAGTGAAATAATCAAATTTCGTGATGATGAAATTCATAGTTGCACTGACATCCAACATTCAAATCCATACTCTCCGTACGCCATGGTCCTTCATGCCCAGTTTCATTGATATTTCTCATCCAGATATACACAGATTTCTTACTAGTGTAACAAGTGTTTCCCCGTATGTAACACAAACGTGTTCCGTCATTATTAGGGAAATGTGCACATGGATTTGGCACATATAAACCATGATGAGTATCCACTTTTCTACAAATGCCATTCTTCAAATTATGCATGCTTCGGTGGAACTCAGTCCTATATTTATTCGTCTTAAATCTATCGTACAGATCCACCTTAGTAGTCCAATCAGTATAGCATTGCACCATTTCACGCTGCAACAACAAAATTAACATCTTTCCAACTACTTTCCAATTAACTTACTGCAAACTTTGCCTCAGCATTCCGATTACCACGGTCTTTATTCGGATCACGATGTGGATTGAAACTTTTCTTTTCCAGCGCAAAAATGTCCCTAGGTCGACTAATGTCCTCATCGTCCAAGGAGTACAGTGGGTCATATTGAATTTGCATCAATTTATCATCAATTGCATTCTCGTAGAATGTTTCATCGTGATTAGCAACTTCACTGGACTCGCTCGAATCTCCTGGCAGACGATCCAACACATTGTAGTTGATGTAATCTTCATAATAATCTGGAAATGCATTGACGGCGACCAAACCACCCGCGAATGTAAATAAAATCTGTAAACAAACATTATAAACTTATTATCCACTAGCATGTGAGTCCAACGTCACTAAGAGCTAACATATTTATCTCTTACATCCACATTAAGTAAAGTATCTTAAGTATCCAAGGAATCCCAACCATGAGAAGCTGGCTCTTGGTGGGCAAGCGAGGAAGGTACGCGTGTGTCCACTCGACAACACGGTCAAATGATATTCGTACTAATTGATTTTAACTGATAAATTGCTTGCGCTCATAGTGCTTTTCTCGGGCGACGCGAGCCACAATGTGTGCAAGCATTACCAAGGCACAACCTTCTGCGAACACACAGCCCGTATCACGATCGTCGAATTAAATCCGTGCGAAAAGTGGTAATAACTTCGCTCGTTCGTGCACAACGAGCACCGTATCGTGTGTGTGTCACAACTTGAGTTTTGTTTGGAAGTAGTCGCATATTGAAAATGTAATAAACACCGCCATGACGACGAATCTTTTGCGAAGGTGGTAATTAAGTGCCAAGTGGAGTTTAATTGCAAGCCGTATTCGATCCAAACAGCGCAGCAATGTGGACGTCAAAGTCGAAAAACGAAATTCGAAAGTAAGTGCACAATGGATCTATGTTTACTTAAGTGATAGCTCCAATCAGCTTAAGGACATGTATACATGCCATACCACTATTACACCATACACATATAGTGGTGCTATGCTATAAATAAACGTTGCATGCATATATTATTGTCCATTATTCATTTAAATTTAAAGACGATTAACGTTCGTTCGCAACCAATGAAATAAACGAGCGCTTAACTCGTTCGCACTTTGCATGCACCAATGCTACATAGTTTGCTCTATCTATGTTGTGCAAAGTATTCAATTTGATTACCTAAAATGCGCACTTGATTGTTTCAGAATTAGTTTAATTGCTTTAAAACAACAAACTCACTAGTCGTATGTCAAGGTATTCTAAAATAATAGATGCTTAAGTAAACTACAATTAAATTCGACACGCACTTACTCAAATTTGAAAACTTCCTCTCTCTAAAGCACGAATAACCAAAGAAAGAGCTGTCAACTCTAGTTACTTTGAGGTTCTAACCTAAGCAATTTAAATTACTAGAAAGCCCAAGAAAAGTTCCGGAAAGTTCTAGACTGTTCTAGATTTTCTTCGCTCTAACTTAATAAATATTATGTGCTTCTAGACTGGTCTATTTTTATCTCTAATCGTCAATTGAATGAACCAAAATAAATATATCTTATTAGAGCACTATTAAACTTTATGAATGAACACTATGCATAGATTACATTTTATAAATAACTCTACAATTACAAATTATAGTTAATTACCACATGAATTGAAAGCATGATTATTCAAAACATGGAATAATAAGACTTTGTTTATATTAATTCTGTATTAATAGCGCAAATGCGTATGCAAATAGCAACATTATAATTCCCTTGAAAATTCTATTGATTCAATGAATCTATAACGTTTGTGGCCACCGGTCAAGTTCGTAAACACAAACGTTTGACGATTCTCTTTGTATAATATGCAAATGGATAAATAAGAAAGATTGATTACGACCGCAAACTGCTAACAACAACAACACGATACAGCACTCTATTATATATTAAGTCTCGTTATCAATATCGCTCAATAAGTGAACATTAGTTCACTGCCAATAAGTCTTGCACGCGTTAAAGTTATATTGGCATCGTATATAATTTTTATTCCATAAAGCTCAGCGCGTTTGCGGATGCAGTAACAACAAAGAGCGCTTTGCGCGTCTTTTTGGTGCGCGCGCGTTATTAAAACACGTGTCAAACACTTAAGTAATCCATCATTGCAATAAGGCATCCAGTACGGCGTGTCCCGTGAATGCCTAATTCGATTGAACTCAATTGACCCAACCTTGCCGCCTCTCTGCTGTTTTTCAGCAACAAACAAACGCGAACGACGAGCGCGAGATGTAAGTCAATATGCATTATTTCGCAACACTCTCCAACTGTCAAGTTACGCAAAAGATTTCGGGAAGATATTACAAGTAACAACAAGTTCATTGATCAATGATATGTTTTAAGAAGTTATTCAGGTATGTAGTGTTTAAAATAAGTTTAAAATTAAAGTTGAAAAGTTATCATTTAGTGCTACTTTAGGCAACCCGTGTTGTACAAAAGCGCAAGTTTGAATTAAAATATTTTACTTTTAGGATGGAAACACGCAAGCGGAAAACCGGCGTTTATCGAATGGAATCTACCGATCAGATTGTCTTCGAAAATAATCGATTTTTAAGTACCTTGGTGATTGGGAAAAGGTAATTAGCAAAGTTGTTACTCACCAGCGACAAATGCATTGTTCGACGAGGTAACTGCGCCCGAAAGTCACAAGATGCGTTTTGCGATAGTAAAATCGTGAAAGTAGATTTGATTGTTGCAATGCAATAATTTATATACGCAGTTTAATCGCGAGTGCCGAAAAAAATTGGCGGTGCTTGCCGCAAATCTACTGCAAATAAATCCAAATTTTGTTGTTCTTCCCAATCGGTTTGGGGGATCAATGCTAATTATAATAATCATCATTTGTGTGTGTTTGGGTGCAAAATTTGGTATACAAGGTGTGATCCTGGAACGAGTTTGCGCGAAAATATTGCGCGAAATAAATGAGCTTTTGTTGCAAATGCGATGTACGCTCATTAAGCAAATAATATGGCTGATTGATAATCGCTGTTGTTTATACTAAGCGTGCGTACGCAAGGCTTGAAATGATTTAATTACAATCTGTAGCGGCAATCTGTCACCGTGGGCTGATAAAGTTTGGCGGGCTAGGAAATACATGTGGGACAAAATCAATCAGTCACATTAGGCGGCATGTTTAATCAACGAAATGAGGATAAAAATTGATGCAAATACGTAATTGCCATGTCAAAGATAAGCGGGGCATTAATCATTCAAGTTAATTTGATTTTGGGATTGATGTGTAAACTTTTCTAATTGCAATCATTATTTGCAACCACTTGTGGATTCACGGAGCCGTAACGATCTTGCTGGATCTTGCAGCGCGCCTAGGTTCATGTGCATTTAATTCTAGCGTGATATGATGTATGTTTTAGAAAAATTTCGGACGATGTCTTCCCACCGGGAAGCCAAGGAATCTTTCGACAAAAGTCTTTGGGATCCGGAGATGCTGGAGGTGGCTGCGGCGGTGGAGGCAGCCATCTCTCGGTTTCGTTTAGCGGATACGCGCGAGCCGCCAGACAGTCGATTGGTAGTATAGGCAACATATTGACGCGCAAGATGGCGGCCTCGACGTCCCATACAGTGCAGCCCTGGGGAAATACGAAAGATGACTACGAACTGGGAAAAGTGATCGGTGAGTGATTAGTCTGTGTAAATAGTGCGTTTTCCGGCCTTTCGTTTGATATATAATACGTGTGCAATCAATTACGCGATATATTTGTTTCAAGCCAAATTTCCACTATTTGAGGTTAAAGTGTTGCAGGGAAAATGAAGCAGTTTTATTTTACGTCGATTATTTCAGATAATAGAGTGCCAATTGCAATTTTTTCCAGGTTTAGATAGTGCAGATAACGTGACTACGTGTTGGGATTGTTTTGTTTGCGTGTGGATTGAATTGATTGGCTGCATTTCAATTAATATTGACCTCATATTGATTGAGATCAATTGCTCTGTTGGTACATGGTACATTGACACTAGCATTTGCTTTTAGGCGTTGGTGCAACCGCAGTGGTGCATGAAGCGTTCTGCAAGCCACGAAATGAAAAATGTGCCATCAAAAGGATCAATCTGGAGAAGTGGAACACTTCGATGGATGAGCTCCTCAAGGAGATTCAGGCAATGTCCAGTTGCAATCATGAAAATGTGGTCACTTACTATACTAGCTTTGTGGTCAAGGAGGAATTGTGGCTGGTGTTGAGGCTGCTGGAAGGCGGCAGCTTACTGGACATAATCAAGCATAAAATACGCACGGCAAATTGCAAACATGGTGTATTTGATGAGGCAACTATAGCAACTGTGCTCAGAGAGGTGCTCAAAGGTCTTGAATATTTCCACAATAATGGCCAAATTCACAGGTAATGTACCTAACAAGTTATTCCCAAATTTGACCTATTAATTTACAGCCCCATTTCATTATAGAGATATCAAAGCAGGTAATATTCTGCTTGGAGAAGATGGAACTGTTCAAATTGCTGATTTTGGCGTTTCTGCATGGCTGGCAACTGGCCGTGATTTGTCGCGACAAAAAGTTCGACACACATTTGTTGGTACACCATGTTGGATGGCTCCCGAAGTGATGGAACAAGATCACGGATATGATTTTAAGGCTGATATATGGTCTTTTGGCATTACCGCTATTGAAATGGCCAGTGGTACAGCTCCATATCACAAATACCCACCAATGAAAGTGTTAATGCTAACATTACAAAATGATCCACCAAATTTGGATACAGGTGCTGAGGAGAAGGATCAATTTAAGGTATATCCCACAAACATTATATTAATTCTTATTTAATTTTTAACCGTATGTAAATTTGAAAATAGGCCTATGGTAAAACGTTCCGTAAGATGATCGTCGATTGTCTACAAAAAGAACCAAGCAAACGTCCCACAGCGTCAGAGCTATTAAAGCATCCATTTTTCAAAAAGGCCAAAGATAAAAAGTATTTACAATCAACACTGGTTGCAATTGGTCCAAGTTTAGAGACTCGCGTGCAGAAGGCAAGCAAACGACAGCCGGGAGCAAGCGGTCGTTTGCATAGGAAAGAAACCGGCGAGTGGGTTTGGTCCAGCGAGGACGAAGATGGGGGCAGCTGCGGCAGTGGCAGTGACAGTGACATTCCAGACTCACGACCAATGAATACGCTCACTGCTTCGCAGGGTTCAGATTCCGAGCATGAGGAGAGCAGCGAAGGGGATGCCCCGCCTGTCAATTTAGTCTTACGCATGAGGTACATTATTATCTTATCTTTGCGATGAACAACATTGCGTTAAATAAATAATTAATGATGATTACGTTTCAGAAATGCAAAACGAGAATTGAATGACATTCGGTTTGAGTTTGCCGTCGGCAAGGACTCGTCGGAGGGCATTGCCACCGAATTGGTCAGCGCCGGTCTCGTTGATCATAAGGACATTGTTGCGATAACGGCCAACCTACAGAAATTGATTGATAGTAGAGATTCAATAAAAGTAGTCACATTTCCACTGGTACATTTCATTAGCATTATGTCGGCCGTGTTTGTTGATCGTTTCTTATTACAGAATTCGGCGAACGCTGCTGTCGACGTGCCTGATGATAAAGCACTAATTGGGTTTGCTCAGATATCGATAACGGATTAAAAAGGGGGCCAATCGAAACGTCACTAGCTGTTGACAACTAATTAACAATTCAGCAAAAGCGTCAACGTTCGGTTCTCCCGGATTTTATGGTATCACACAAAACCTGTTTCTTTTTTTATTAATTGAATATAACCGAAATGCTCCGTTTCCGCCAACATGCCTAGCGTAATATCAAGGGATTGAGTGAATGAAAATCAATAGACACACACAGTGAACCATTAGTAAAGAAACAAGAAAAACTAGAAGCACTCCGTACTTAATACTTAGTAACAAAATGATTAAACCTACTCCTTAGTTTGTTATGATTAATTTTAAAGCAAACCATTATTGCCTTTATAATTGACCCACACCGAGCGAGCGGCAAGCAAGTTTTATATCATGTTTTAGGTCGACTATAATTAAGATACACACACACACGCAAATGTTTACGATGCAAGAAATACTAGCGCAATAGTAATTAATTATCGGTAGGCGTAAAACTACTGTGAATGATGATATGCAGAAAAAATCAAATTTATCCACTCATTTAATTATGTTATAATTATTTTTTTGTAGTCGATGAAAAAATGTTTGAGTTGACTTATTTGTCACACTGAACGAATTCAATTGTTCATGAATAGAAAGAACTATTATTATTATTATATAAATGATTATTTATAATATATAATGTATACATGGTATGTTTTCATATAGTCATTAGTTTTAATAGAACTTTGCAAACGCGAAAAGTGAGCTAAAACTTTATCGTAAATGCAAATTGATGGAGGACTAATTAGGAATGATGAAGAAAAGAATCATGTTGACCACCCAATTGCCTTACTTAAAATGAAACAAGTAGTAAACGAAATGTGTATTTTATTTAATGGCTTTCATTGTTTTGTTGTAAGTGATAAAGGTAATCGTTTTAAGACGTTTTCCTCACGAAGTTTATGTAAACAACTCATAAACACAACACATTTATTTAGATGGATAATTTATTAGTTAGGTAACGTGCCAATCGGTATAAAAAACTCCATTCAAGTGTCCTAAAGATTGATTTGAAAAAGATGCGCCGAGTAGCGAACGAGTATAAAAGGCTTATATATAAAAGAAAGCTATAAGGTGGAAGTAATGATACGAAACATATTTGAATAAACAATGTTCTTCCATACATTTAGTTTATACGATGATAAGAAGTTTGATGTTAAATTGTTGAAATAAAAGCGTATTAAAAGAAAGAATTTCATAAGCCGCCATTGACATGAGCTATAGGCAACTGGTTGTACAATTATCATAGTTGATCAAATATTCGTTAAAGAATGATTAAATTTACAGGTACGATAGCAAAAATGTTGCAAAAAGTTAATTATGCAGGGTTTTATGATAGGCATACATGAATAAAACGTGTGGTTTAACGCGATAAGTTAAAATTAGTTTGTAGGTCAAATCTTGGTCGCGTTTGCGCGGTTTTTTTATCCGCAAAAGGGCTATAAATAAGTGCATTTCCGAGCGCACACCTCCGATCGCGCTCGCGCGCGCTTCAATAATAGCTCGCCAATTGTTGGCTGACCGACAGAAAATCCAACGTACGTTACGTAATCGTTTGTTTTGAACGAATACATAATGAGTGCGCGTTAGAAAACAAGTGGATCATTAGAAAAACGTTGGTGTTTACCGTCGAGATTGCGTCGTGACAATCGAATCAATACGATATACGCGCCACTTCTTTCCGCTTCTAAGACGAACGACAAATTACAAATTACGTTTTGTACGCACGAACCGCGTCGGCCGAATTACGCATAAAAAGGTAAAAAGCGACGCGGAGCAACAATAAGTGTCCCACCACGGCGACGACGCCTCGCGCGCAACCAGCGAGAAGCAGCGCGCAAACAAAACCAACACCACAATTCCCACACGACTCGCGGGACGATCTTGAGAGTTCAAGGATAGTTTGAGCGCTGACCATTATTATTATATTAATAAACGAAACAGCTCTAGGATTTCGCGCACGAGCGGCAATACAACAAGTACTTAATAAATAACACAAACTCAACTCGCATACCGCAGCATCCCATCAAAATCTGCATGCGTGCCATTATTTGAATATCTCCGACTTTGCAGTGTCGTTTCGCGCACATCTCATCGTCTTCAAGGTGAGTAATGAGCAAATTACCCGCATTGTTGTTGTTCCAAACGAGTTGCGCACCTAATTATTGACGTATTCGACTGTTTGTTGTCGTAGATGAATTATAAACAGCAGAAGCTCGCCACGCTCTACGAGACAAAGGAGCACAGCGATTGCACGTTTATATTCGCCAAATGCAATGAAAAAATCGAAGCGCACAAGCTGCTTATGACCCTCTGTAGTCCAGTGTTCGAAACAATGTTCTACGGCGATATGGGCCGTAATGAGATCCTCATCGAGGATATTGAGCCAGCCATTTTCAGTAAATTTCTGCAGTTCATCTACACCGGCGGCACGCAGATCGATAGCGTCGAGGAAGCGTGGAACTTATTCTACGCATGTCAAAAATACTTCCTCGCCGGCCTCCAGGACCAATGTCTCAACTACGTCAAGAACAATTTGAAAATCAGCAATATCCTTATGTGCTACGAGTACGGCATGCTCTACGGCCAAGAAGCGATTGCGAATCAATGCATCCAAGACGTCATCACCTATGCCAAAGGGATATTGCTCGTTAACAATTACCAACCACAACTCAGCACTGTCAAAGTGTTAGCTGAAGAGCATCAGGTGGAATTGGCATTGCTCATAATCAGTTGGGCGCTCACCGAGCTTGAAACACAGGACATGTCACTTGCTGCCTTCCTACAACTGCATGATATCAAACTTCGACGCAGCTTCATCAGCGCCAGCTTGTACAATGCGCTCAGTCATGAGCAGCAAAACAATGTTGAAGTCTACAACGAATTAACGCAGGACGATTTCGCGTTCTGCCCGCTATCACTGCCTGCCCCGGACACGCGATTCAAGTTCCGGTATCGTACCGAGTTTAAGAACTCGTTGCGACTCGCTGTGCGCCGATATCAAGAGATCCTTTCACCGCGCATCCTGTGCACTTGCGATTGCCTCCTGTTCGGCGTTGCGGTCGCGTCCAAATCCCGGCCGGCGCAAACCACCGGCGACCATTATTACGGCGGTGCGAATGTCTACGTCTATCAGAAGGATAACGAGCGGATATCAAACTTAATCTACAAACATAAGCGCACCAATGTGATACTGAAATACGACGACGTCCAGAAAATCATCTTCGAAGTGCCCATCATGTGCAAAGCGTACATTTCGTACATGATTTGCATCGAGTACATGGCTGACGAGCTAGGCGACAGTGTTTTATTGACCTACATGTCGCCGAACTTGACGAGCAACAACAAAGCTGTGATATGCTTCGAAGACGAAGGAAACGGAGATGTGATCAAAGGATTGTGCTTCTACGAAGTGTGAGACGCGTGTGCATATTGGCTGTCTCGAATCCGAATGTATTGCATAAATAAAATAATAATAATATTTTAATAAAAATAAGTACTTAGCCTAACCGTATTTCTGCTTTGTATGCAAACAAAGTTGCTGTGATATTTCTACCTGGCGTTTAACGTGCACCGCAAATTATGCAACTGTTGCCGAAATATTAGTCGAGATGTTGATTCGTTCGCTTGGTGATTGAATGCGATCGGGGGGTGGGTGGATGCATGGTTTAGAGACGAATGCCTGGATTGCGCGACGCCACAAAGTTCAAAAGTTCTTCGCTGTCTTCGCAAACGAATGGTTTCACATGATGGCAAGCGACGTCGTGCCATTTGATACCATCATTGTAGAAGTTGTTGAGGATTGACAGGCAGGACTCGTCATTACCCTACAAGCAAAAATAAACGGCGGTTAAACAGCTGTTATAGATTCCTCGCGCTTAACGTTTATCTAAAGTTAATGAGTAATCGCTGTCGTCTTCGCAGCGTGAGGTTTCAAACCAGTTTTCGTGGTTTCCTCGATACGATACAGCGGGGGTCATTAACATTTTTCAATAATATTGGAACGGCGAATGCATAAAACCGTTTGCTTTTCATAATTGAACTCGCGCGCCGCACGTATGTGTGTGGTGATCACATACTTTGGGCGCTCTCATTTTTTTCAAGTTCAATTCAAAGTTGAACGAACTGCCTCCGCATAAGATGAAGCATCCATCCATCCATCCATCTGGTAAACACACATGTCGCAAACACGCTCCGGAGGCGAAATAACTGAATAAATTCCACGCTCACCTGTGCCGCTTCACGATTGTCTGGCTGCGCCTGTCCATAGCCGCCGGTGGTGCTCCAATCGCCGCTGTTCCTCTGGGATGTTGGCCCAATCTTGGCGCCTGAACCGCTCCAGAACCATCCGTTCAAGTTTGGCGGCTGCAAATCGGAGCGTTCGCAACCGGCAAAGTTGCATTTCCTGCCCGACGTCCAGATGTAGCGCACGCCGCCGCGCGCAATGCGCTGTTTAACGAATTCGTTCTCCTGCGGCGTCTCTAAGGACACGGCGTCCATGCAATGTCGGCGGCAAATATTACGCGCGTCCAACCAATCCACCTCCAATCCACGTGTCGGCTGATGTTCCCAACTGAAGAAGTACGAATGGGTCACGCCGCGCGCATCTCGATACGTTGCGTGACGCACACCTGCGAATCAAAAATCGCACAACTATTAGCCACCTAGGCAACCCACCTGCCACAGCGGCAGCCATTGCTAATTCAGAACGTAATCACGCCGTAAATTGCAGCGTAATTGTTACAAATTACGCGGCGTCCTCACGATTTCACATGGAAAAAGAGAATGGCGCATCTGAGCGTACGCATTACGAAATCGCAATTGGCCCAAAATGAAAATGCTAAACGATTCCACTGGATTACACGCAGCGAGCGCGCGCGCGCCATTTATTGTCCTGCCATTTGAACGCCGATTGTTACATCGTCGCATTGTTAACTTAATTTGCGCGAGGAAGATCACTTCCAACAATATGTATTATTTATAAATTACGTAATCGAATTCCCACGGTGTCAAGAAACTTGAAGCGCTGTTTGTGGCTGTATGACAATTAGAAATTATTATAGGTACGTACGTGGTGAACGGACAGTTTTATGCGGTGCAGTTTATGCGCATTGTGAAATCAAATTATCAATTGAAAATGAAATTACATCAGAGCGAACAGCGTACATACTCATTAACAATAAAACCGCGCATCGTTCAACGGCACCGGCAGTTCTCACAACAGTCAAAGTAACACGATTCTTTTCTCTATTATTGCACGATGGATTCTCGACTGTAAAGGACAGACATACATATCGCCTATGGGAATGTACACACACTATATTAATATTAGTATTGTTGTTCTTGTCGTTGATGCGCCAAACGGCAATACAGGACAGGGAAATGCGGGTGTTGCAATGTGTAATCGTTGCATTACATATATTACACGATGTTAACATAGTTTTTCTGTACATATTACATAATCCTGAACAAAATGGAGATCAGAGATGTTAGATTTAAAAGTTTTTGGAGGTTATATAACTGTGAGATTCAAACCAAACACGACGCAATAAATTCCGGCACGACGGAAGTACAGGCGATTGAAATCGTTTACACGGATTGGGACATAACGTAATGTAATGATGATTACAAATAAACGTAATGAGTAATTAAACTTACGGTTAGAACAGCTGCGTGGATCTGGCAGCGCGAGACGGCGTTGAGCTGATACCACAATCGCTCCAAACACGAGGAGCACAAGTTGTTTCATCAACATTTTGTGTTTGGATATTGTCTGCAAACGCAAAATTAATTAGTTTCCTTCGTATTTGTGCCAAGAAGATGAGCGGTGAACACACAATTAGCCTATTAGCGAAGGTGAACGCACTCCACTTTGAATACACATCGCATTGTGATAATGCATAATGAAAATTGAACGAGCACTTTCACCCATCATCCATCATCATTAAACAAATTTACACTCTTGCGTAGCGCGCTATTCACATGTTTGCGAACGCATTCGCAAAGTGAAAACTCGAAAAACACACACAGAAGAAGGAAATGTCGTCCGAGTTGAAAAAGAGGTTAGGCTGCATTATGGCGCATGAATATGAAATTGTAAAGTGGGTTGCGTAAGAGTAGCAAATACAGATGATGATGAAAATCATGTCGAGAAATCTACATAATAAGTGTACTTCTTCTGCTTCTGTTGATGATTGATTAGGTTATGTAACGTTGGGAAAGTTACGATGAACTTTCTGCGGCGCAGAATATTTTTAGAACACATCATGCTTTTAAAAGGCGTAAGAAATTTAAGGAAATTCCTTTGAGTCGTAGTCATAAAATTTACCTGTTTGATTATTTATTTGGCAAAACACACCTTGGCGTGAAACGCGCAAGTTCAAAGCATTTCGTTGACCTACAAGACGTCTGTTCGTCTTGCGCTCATTTCGCTTCTTGCGGAATGAAAGAAGAAAGAAAGAAAGAAATACATTTGAAAAGAAATGTTTGCCGATTTATTATTATAACGCGTCCGCGTCCTGTTCGCTAATGAGAATGACCAACGAGGCGCGTGCGCCGTGCCCGACCAATGACAATGAACTTGATTTAACTCATTTGAATTCCATTAATATACAGCGAGAGCAACATTGTTATGTGATTTCTGCTATACATATTTGCATGAACCAATAAACCATGTCATTCGTGTGCTGCGCCTTGTTTGATCGCCGCTGAAATGAGCACGACTGACAAATTTGCTTTCCGGCATTAGGAACTTTCTTTTTTTACACCTCGCAATGCGTTTTTATTGATTTTTCAACCGCACGAATGAAGCATGCGTAAAAGTATATAGAAATCTACTAATGAATTCGTTTATTGTTTTAACTACTTGTTTTATTACTTGTAGTTCAATTGTTTGCTCTTTAATAGCCACATTGGTTATTTGAATTGCAAAGTGCTGAATTAATTCACATTATAGCTTTGAAACTTTATGCACCTTGCTTTATTGGGTTTGCGAACGCGCAAGTTTAGTAGTTCTCTGTGTCAAGCGCACGCGCAGTTTAAGTATGCTAGTCTCGCATCAAACCGTCTTGAGAATGCAAGAAGAGCTGAAGGATCAAATCAGCTTTAAGGATCAACAACAAGTGTGTTGTATTTGTCTAAAACTTAAATATATTGTTTCAGTTTGCGTTTAAAGTATCCATGGGCATTTTGCCAATGGATCTTGTTGATGATAATGATGATGATGATCGTGGTACACTCGTTTGTCCTGGTTTACGTTTCGTGCCGATCTGGGTCGACTGAGTGCACGAAGCAGCCAACCAGCGGTCACTTTAATTCCGAGTAAAATGCATGCATAACACGAAGGAAGAAACAACGCACGTATTGTTCTTAAAATACCAGAAGATGTAACAGGATTAACATGATCATCAACATGATGGAAGAGTTCAATTGCAATTTGTCAGATGTCTCGTTAAAGCCTTATAAGCAGTTGCAATTTTCAAGAGAAAAAAGCGAAAAAAAAATTATTGTTCTTTTAATTAGTACATCTAATCAAGAATTCCTTTAAGAAATTTCAAATTGATTAATGCAATAGAACTTGAGTTATAGCAATTTATAGCGCGGTAGTTGCATTTAACTGGAGCTAAAGTTGAAAGTTTAAACGTGATTATCTCCGAAACTTGTTTTTCAAATTTGAAACATTTCTGGTTATAATAACTTCAAAACTATAGATCCGATCATTTCCAAAATTTCACTAATTGTTTATAATAATATGAACTAGTACTTGACCAAAGAATTTTTAATTTGGTTGGAAAACATTTATATAAAACATAAAATCAAACAAACAAGATTTTAAAAATTGAAATTTTGTGTTTAAACCTTTATCATTTCTCTCTTAATCTGAATTTTGGCAAATCCTTTGATCAACAATGAAACCAACTAATCCACTAACAAAATCTTCTTGAAATTTTGATTTTGAACAAACAATTTTTGAATAATCACGATCAAACGCAAACCGTGTATTAAAAGAGCGCACTTTGGTAAATCACGTATAATTCAGCCATTTTAAATAATTTCTAACTGAAAAAAATACATGAAGTAGTTAAAGAGATGTACTAAACGATAGTGATAAAATTTTTTGAAAAAAATGAGGAAAAGTAGATATTGCACCTGCTTCTAAAGAGAAGATTTATCCAACTACAGAGTCATGATGAATAATGATAAATCATTGATACCGATTGATGTATTCATTTTATGAATGAGGAAACTAGAGAAGACTAGAAACGACGTATGAATAAGGCAAAGGAAAGAGAATGTATTTATTATTCAATTGAATTTATGAAAGTTGTGTACGCTTTTGTGCTTTATCAATATTTGCGAGCATTGCCAAGGAATGCAGTTTCGGAGTTTCGTTTCGTCTCAACGTTTTCGAAAGGACTACGTGCATGCCAAATGATTCAAGAAGATGTACGGACACGCTGCGAACTTCACAAAGCATAAATTTCATTCGACAGAGTGACTGGATGTTTTACTCTCACATACGTTTACTTTGCAATCGCAGGATGCAGATGCGTGACTAGCATATAACCACAAATGACATGTTTTCCAAAATGAAAATACATCTTCTGATATTATTTGCTAACCTCAAAGCTAAACGTCAACATTCAACGTGTCTTTGAATGATTTACAATCGGTTTTTAATCGACCGAGAAAAAAAAATGATGGCACGCAACGAAATTCAAAAGTGAATCAACAGGATATGACGGTTAAAATGTTTCGAGCGAAACCGATGAAAAGTAGCTGTTTTTTAAATTAAATAAAGATTAAGATTACAAATCTATTATAAATCACGAAGAGCCAAGGAGTAAATAACATAATTATTATGGCAAGGAAGTCAATGGAATTTAATTGGTTGAGGTGGAATTTGAAGAGTTTAAGATGATTAAGAAACAAACATATGCTAATTAAGGACACGACGAGCGCACAGCTTGTGGAAAATTATTACGCAAAAGGCGATTTACATGATTCAATGTAAATTATCACAAGATTTTTGTTAATTCGAGAATGAACGCAGGAAATCCTTGCATTAATAATGAAAGTGTTTAATTTACGAGAAGATTTGCTAACTGTTTATGATCATTAACATTTAATTAACGATTGGATCGTCAATTTCTTTCGTATGGCTAAAATGTCATTAATTAATCACTTTATTACTCAAAGTATTAATGACTCAATTTATTACTCAAAGTACTAATGAAATGCAAGTTAGAATTTCAAAAAAACCTCTGAAGTCATCACAATAATAAACAAATTAAATTTAAAATTCCAAAACTTAGGTTAGAATTTTTTCCTCTTTAATAAACGTCAAAAAATTAGCAAAAGAATAATATTTTAAATAACAAATTTAAGAATAAATAAAAAAATTGCTAAACAAGTTTATCTTCAATCAAAATATTTGAAAATGATGAATGAAATGATTGGAAAACTTACCTATAATTGGTTATTCCTTAGAAAATGAGAAGAGTGAATCTGGTGTTTAGTTGCAGGCGAAAAAAAAAAACAAGAACTGAGAGGGCTTTGAACACACAGGCTGAACTCAACTGACTGACGTTGGATGTCTTTTGGCGGCACGTATATAGTCGGCCTACATCCCCACGTCCGCCGCGGCTGGCGGTAACCTACTTCACCTGTTGACGTTTCGGAGGTGCTTCATAATTGAACACAACAAGCTTGTGTTCACTTGAAGCCTCCAGCCGCACGCTCCACAACAGCACTTTGCATAGGTACAACGTTCTTGTTTTACAAATGCCATTTCTTTACAATGTAAATGCAATTTCCCCGAAAGCAAAACACATTTTCCTTATGGAAAACACTTTCACAACACGCCAATTGGCTGCCATGCAATAATGCGCAAATAATAACAACAACATCATTGAATCCATCCGACAAAAAAAACTTTAATCTCATGCACCGCCAAAAAAAAAGACATAATTCGTATCGACCTATGAAAGTAGAAGAAAGCATAAAGCGTATTTATATTCAAAAAAAAAACTCCTTCAATCGATTTCGATCCAGAACAATCAAGAGTTTTCCCACGATGTCCGAAATTCTGCGAAAGCTTACGAAAATCGATTTTATGCATTTCCAACTAATCAAACAACGAAAGTAACAATTGCATAATGATTAACCATTGTTGGAATCATCATCGAACTGTCATAACATTTGTGGTTAATTGTCATTTAACTGATTTATCGCAGATACATTAAGTTCTGGCATTTAAGGAACAGGAAATGTTCAAATTGTTGATAACATTTGCATATAAGAAATCACAAGGCTTCTTTTGATAATACTCAATTAACCACACTTTCTTTCTATCCATGTTCAGCTATTCGCCAATGGACCAATGAGCAAACGAGAAAAAAAACAGCCACTTAAAACACAAATAAACAAGATTCCCATGATGGTAATGATGACATGATCGATGAATTTCGACAGTGCTCATCCTTGTGGCATTAATTATTAATTCACCAGTAAAAAAAGCGCAGCTACTACCTTTCAAGATGCAATTATATTCCATATTGCACAATGATAGGGTATCGCAATCTCTTTCTACGAGCGCATCTTCAGTGATAACTTGCGTTGTTTAAACAAGTAGTCAATTTGTTGATGGCATATGCAAGAACGCATTCTGCCGGTGGGAGTCCTTGGCCAATATTATTCAGAGACCCGGACATTCATTTTTTCTCTGTGTGCTTCTTCTGTTTGGTTCGCTTTTTGGTATTTTACTTTTATCTTCATCTCTGCGCCAAGTCACAACACGCTGGAGGCGCCCGTAGGTATGTAAAGCAGGTGCGTAAAGCGAAACGTCAAAAGCCCACGGTTTTTGCGCGCTTTGCATAATGCGAGCCGTAAAATTAAATATTGCGTATGATAATAAGTGAAAAAAGGTTTAAATGCGTGTTGGCAACATTCAACATATAAAAATGCATCAGCTAAAATAATATTTGCGCATATTTTTCGTACGTACATAATTAACACATTTTGTTTTAGGTTACCATCATACATGCCGCCTTCGTCTCGTCGTAATGATTTAATGGCTGCCATTTGTTAAATAACATTGTACACAACTGTATGCTCGTTTGCTCAACACTCGACTCGGCTTGTGCAATTGCGCATCTTCCAGTACGATGTCAATTTGATTTAATATCATATGCAATAAGCAGCATGCTTTAAAACGCACGCGTGATTGCATTCACCACATGTTCATCGCTGGAGATTGGTATTTGCAGCACTTCTTTGCAAATTTTGCTAAAATGCATCGTAAATAAGCAGCGCTAACGTGCGCCGAGTTGATGATGCACTAAACAACATTTGCCTGATGATGGCTGGAGCTTAGAAAAATGTCTGAATAAGAAAGTTAAGTAAGAAGAACGCAAATGAATTTTTATATTGCCAAGAACATAATTGCATTTGAATTAGACTCGTGTGAGTTCAAATTTATGTAATCGCAAAGGTTTTTTTGATGTGGGCAAAAATTACGAATGGTTTTTGTGCGGGAGAAATTAATCCTGTGGATGTAATAGAGCGGTGAAACGAGCAAAAGGTTGATGATGATCAATATGAAATTGTCGGTCAGATGCATGCTTAAATTGCGAAAAAAGTGATAGTAAAATGTGCATTATTCATCCAGTATGCGCTTTTACTTCACCTCTCGACCGTAACGCGCGAATTTTCTACTTCAATGTGTAAGCTAGTTAAAAGCGCATTTTAATGACCTATATAATTGTTACTTAGTTGTAAATATAACAGATTAAGACATTAATGATTAAATTAAGACATTCACGATGATTGAAGTACTTACTTTATTAACAGTAGTACATTGTTTAAGTAGTTGTTTCGAATTTGAATATATTGGTATACTTAAATATTATGTGTGAATTGTTCTAATAATATTAGGCTTTGTTAAATATGCTGTGTTGTAACAACATCTAATAGCTTACTTGGTATAACGCTAGGATTTGGTTGGAATGTCTCAGGTTCGATTCCCAGGCGTGGCAAATTGAGAATTAAACGGATCGTGCAGTCCTAGCGAATGTTTATTAACTTATTTTCAAAATTCAAGCCATTGTGAGCCTATAAGGCTAACATAAAATTTATTCAAACCAACAACACTCTGTAGTCTAGTGGTCAGTCACTATGGTAGTGATCTGAGAGTCTTAGGTTCGATCCCTGAGAGCAGCGATTCAATATATTTATTTTAAAAATTTGATAAATATTGAGACTATAAGACCAACAAAATTCGAGGCCAGCAACAACACTGAGTAGCCTAGTGGTTAAACGCTAAGTTGCGACCAGAGAGTCTCGAGTTCGATTCCCGAGAAAACCAAGTTGAACTTAAGTTTTCGATGGCTTGTACGCTTCGGGTGGCTCCGATGGACTTAATTATAAGTGTACGCCCCCCGAAGCGTACAAGAGCCCCATTTTTAATTTTTGAAGCCCGTACGTTTTGAGATTGTTTTAAGACAGCCCACCCCAAGCTTCGCTCCCCGGCAGGTTGCTTGTCGACCAGCTCGGTCGCTGTCCGACTAGCAACTGCCTCCCCATTCCCGATTTTCGTTACCAACAGACCGCGGTTTGTGACGTCATGTGACAAGGGCGCCCCTCAATGCCGCCAAGTATTGGACTTGGAATTATTTTCCAAGTCTTCAATTTGAATTGGTGTATTGATCAACTGAATGACCATGCCTATACTTGCTATTATATAGGAGACCCACTAGTAACTCTTATACTTAGAGTGCATTCTATTCAATTATTTCAAAAAAGAATTTGGGAACACTGGCGATTTGAACCTGCGTTACACAGACAGTACCCAGGCGCTTTACCCCTAAGCCACTTTCTGTCTTCCTGTTGTAAATTAAAACTTCTACATGTGGCATTAGTTTAATTGCAAACAGCGTGTATCTAACATATATAATCGAGTAGAATAAAATAACTGTTAGTGCTATTTAACTTCTATTTGTCCTAATTAATATTTATTATATTAATATAAGAAACACAAGTGATTGATTAGGCGCAAATTCTATTGCAATAGGATTTCAATTAGGCTTCCAATTGTGATTTATTTGGGGTCCATTTGGAATTTGGAAGAAGAGTCTAAATAAATTCTTATTGCAGTCTAATTAAAATCCATTAACAAATACAATAGAAATTTAATTAGAAATCAATGAGAATAGAGTACGAATTATAATTTGGCTCCAAATGGAATTTAATTAGAATCTAGTAGGATATTCACTTATAATCACATGGGGATTTAATTAGAATTCAATTGGAATTCAATATGAATTACAAATAGAATGTAATTAGAATCTCATACGACTTCGTTTTAGAATTTAATAGGTCTCTAATTAGAATTCAATACAAAATACAATTAAAGCCTAATTTGAATGTGATTAGATTCCGATACGAATTACAATTGGAATCTAATTAGAATCCCATACAAATTCCCATCAGAATCCAATTCGAAACTAATTAGAAACTTATACGAATTTTACTAAGAATCCAATTGGAATCTAATTAGAATCCAATCACAATTCCAATTAGAATCCCATACGAATTCCAATTGGAATCTAATTAGGACGGAATCCAAGTGGAATCTAATTAGAATGCAATCCAATTGGAATCTGATACAAATTCCAATTGCAATCTACTTAGAATCCCATACAAATTGCAATTGAAATCTAATTAGAATCTCATACAAATTCCAATAAGAAGCTAATTAGAATCCCATTCAAATTCCAATAAGAATCTAATTAGAATCCCATTTAAATTCCAATAAGAATCTAATTAGAATCCCATTTAAATTCCAATTAGAATCCCATACGAATTCCAATTGGAATCTAATTAGGACGGAATCCAAGTGGAATCTAATTAGAATGCAATCCAATTGGAATCTGATACAAATTCCAATTGGAATCTACTTAGAATCCCATACAAATTCCAATTGAAATCTAATTAGAATCTCATACAAATTCCAATAAGAATCTAATTAGAATCCCATTCAAATTCCAATTGGAATCTAATTAGGATGGAATCCAATTGGAATCTAATTAGAATTAAAGCCAATTGGAATCCAGTAAGAATCCGATACTGATTCAAATTAGAATCTAATTAGAATCCCATATGAATTCCAATTGGAATCCATTTGGACTCTAATTAGGAATCAGTAAAAATCAACGTTTAATTCAATTATCATCTTATTTGGAGCCAAATTAAAATAAATTAGACCTTAAACTTGAGCTACTTAATTTAGAAGCCTTGACCATCACAACCTCATATCCAATTCTCGATATTTATATCTCTTCCTCTCCTCTGTATTTAAATTACCTTTAACTGATCTATATTACTTCCATTTAATCACACTCATTACGCTGAATATAGTAGATGATGATTCATTTGAATACCAAATCCAATAAAAGAAACAGCAATTAACATTGAATCCGATATTAGAATTCAATGATATTATTATATAAAGTCAATCAATTGCGTTTTGCTAATCGAATCCGCACAATGCTATTGTTTGCTAATTGATGCTTAAGCTAGAATTCGCTGGGAAAATTTATTTGCACAATTCACAAATTGCCAATCATTATATCAATTCGAATTGACATTGATATTGGCATTATCTTACTTCGATTGCTTCGAATACAGCTCAACAATGGCCAAAGATGCGTTCATAATTGACTGCTAGATAATTACATCATAAAACCAATAATTTAAATGATTCTCCTCCATTGCCATTAAATTAATATAAATTATTAGGCGTAATCGCGTTGAATACCTTAGAAGGTGTGCGCACATTGCGTTCGTAATCAATTCATAATTACGTTTAATTATTGTGATCGTACAACATGCGTGAAGTCCATTAACATTTCGATGCCTTGCACAATTCGCACAAATGTTACAAACGCCAAAGATCATTCGTCTTATTGTAATTATTAATTCATTTTGTAATCATCGCTCATATTATTCGCATATTTGATAACTTGATTATGGTAAATGGCAAAATTCCACAGCAAGAATACCAAAAACCTCCATATGGGTATAACGCAAAGTGGGCTCAGATTAAACATCGCCGTAAAATTAAACATTAACAAATTGAAAAGTTATTTTATTATGAGTCGCTTAAGCATTAATTGTTATTTAATTATGTGAAAACTTTATTGCAATCCGACAAGTAGTTTAGCAACAATTACGCTCCAAAGTTGAACAAATTTGACGAAGTGATTGACAGCTGAACAATTCTCAAATTTAAAAATCAATATCTCAAGTCTGCAAAGAGATTAAGGAACACCAATTATATCAATAGAAAGGGTGTCTAAAGGAGAATAATAATTCGTAAAACATGACACATTTTAATAAGTAATTATGTGTGTAATTTACGTTTAAAAATTGGCAAATTAAACAATTAAAAGTGAACTTGAATTATTAGTGGTTCTTGTATGCTTTATTACACGTCGTGTAATTTAGAAACATATTTTTATTTATTACTAGTTCATTAAGGAATAACTGTAATTTTCGAATATGAAAAAATAATTCAAATCGGATAGATAGTTTAGCAACAATTTGTCCTCAAAGTTGATCAATTTGCGACGAGATTTACTCTTCACTTAAATAAATTTCACCTCTTCAAAATTAATTATCTAAGCTCATAGTTGTCTTATCTTAAAATTGTTTAGATTTATACAAACTACAACTAATTAACCTTATAATAAAATGAATATCTTTACTTATATAGTATATTATGAATTAGAAAATAATTATTGAAAAAAATTCCAAAATTTGATGGAAACAAAATATTCAAATCAATTTTAACTAACGTGATTAAAATTGCGTAGAGACGAAATTAGCAGTAGATAATAGATAATTAATGAATTATTACACCATATAAGTCTACTCTTACTCAGTCCTGTCCAATCCATAGTTACGACTGTTTAAAGATGACATTTTGAGGACTTTGAACGAAAATTTGCCGATTTTAAGATGACGTAAATGAAAGTAAACGAAACATCCATTCAAGCAATTTTAAGTCATAGTAACAATACTAAAATATTGTTGTTTCAATTTGTAACTAACCGATTTTGCAACGATTAGGTAAATTAGCATTGCTTTGCGTGCAACTGTGAGAAAGTAAAATTCAAGCATGGCTTAATTAAAAGGTGACATTCTAATTTCTTCTTGTGTTAAATAAACGCATTCGTTTCAAACAACAAACACAACGAATTAAGCTAAGCCAAGCTAAGCTATATCAATGTACAAGTAGCTCGTGGAAGACTTCTAATTGCAGGCGAAACTGTAATATTGTAATTGTTATTAAAAAGGAAAAGGAAAGTTGTGCGCATCGCGTTTTTAATTCAATGCTACATAGCGGAAAATAAGTATACTTAGCCCGTGCTTGTTGTTTTCATTCAATTAAGTCAGCTTATGCTGATATGCAAATAATAATTCAGCTAATGCAAATAATTTTTTTATACTTATTACCGTGCAGCATTTGCATAAAAATCCCATTTCAATTCGACCAGCACCTGAGCACCTCATGTTAAATTTCACTACAATCGGCAGCCAAACGCCGAGAATAACGCGATTCTAGATAATGTGCATTAATTTCGTTTCGAGTGAAAATATTTTATTGATTATTGATAACACTCGAGCATTGTGAAACCAAATAGCAAGTACGACTAGTCGTAGTATTGTTTCAACTTTCTTTTTTCGCCATTCAATTTTTATTCTCAATTTTATATAGAACGCGATATGCGATATTCAGAAACATGATATGATTATAATTAAAAAATTTCCTAATCAGTTGTTTCAAACCTAATCTAATTCATTGTTCATTTTGAATCGTTAAATGCAATAATACATGAATGATATGAAGAAAGAAATATTTAAACAAATTTTTTAAATCAAATCTCAAAAGCCTTTAAATCACTTTAGTGAGATGAGGAAACAAATAATTAAACAGTTTTCCTCATCAACTGATTAGAACTTTAAATAGTTCATGAACGTACTTGACGTCACAAACGTATAATTATTTGTGAATCTTGTCTTTTATTTAATTTTGTTGTGAAATCAAAGACAAGAAACATTTCGACTTCTCTTCAATCTGCATTTGCTCAACATAATTTGGCATTAAATTTGTTGCCAATACTTTAAAACGCAATTTCTTAGAATACACGTGTTGCTTTTGTGACCTCTGCAGAGTAATTAAATCATTCATTAGCAAACAAAAAACGCATTTTATGTAACAATTTAATAATTGACGTCGTTGCTTAATTAATCACCATTTTCGCGCATTTTAGCATGGTTTTTGCACTCGCCATGTCTGCGTTTTATTCCCAGATTTCATGAATAATACTAAGTAACACATTAACAATAACAATTTGCGTATTTACGTTGCTTTGATTGTTTCATTTCATTTTTCATACGGCGCAATAACAACACTAGCAATAAAAAAGAACTGTTGATGAAAAGTATGAAAAATGAATATTTAAAAGCGCGCACGCGTTTTAATTAGGTTTTAATGAGTGTAATTAACATACATTTGTTATTTCCCATAATTCACTACGAAAACGCGCGGCTTGTTCTTGCATTATCTGCAGTTGTTTCGCACATTTAGCGCTAACGTGTTTTTGCCTCGTTGTTTGCCGCTTGGTTTTCCACTATCAACAAGAAGTTCTTGTGAAATCCACGCCGACTTGGCTGATTTTCTGGATGATTACCACTTACAACTCGCTCTCGACATAGTTTGTCGCCTCGAGAGTTTCTCAGCTCAAGAATTCTTCGTCTACAAACAATTAAAAACTATATGAGCGAATGATTTGAAACGCGGCGAATGCCAAGAGATTCAAGAAAATCACACTTTTCATACTTACATAAAGTACTTACATAAAATTTTTATGAGTCCTAAACCTTGACCTGCATTGCGTATTGGGATAATTATTGATTATTGATTATCATTCAATGGAAGAGCAATGAGGTTTCCATTCATTGCAAATATTCAAGAATTGCAGCACAATTATAACTTCTGAAATGTTAAGCCAATAAATACTTAAATAAATGTTTAAGTAATTTATTAAACTTTCATTTAATTTAAAGTCTGATGAACTTGAAGGTCGCTTTGAAGATCTCATGAGTCAATTGAAAGTGTATGATTACATTAATTCAACTTTTACCATTCTGCTTAGGAACATCATTATTGATTTTGACTTCATCTTCAAGTGTGCTTTGTTTAAAAGTAGTACTTTCACGAATCTCGTGTCACGTTTTACTACCTAAAATAGAAGCAAACATCATCTGACCAATATGATTCTTCAAACCTTGATCCAATTTTTGAAGCACACGGTTGACCCTCACTGACACCTATTTGCACGAAAGTTGCGCTCTTTCGTCTCGTTGCAGTGCTTCCAATAAATCTAAATATGTACGGATGATCGATTCAACTGGCGCAATGGGATGATTACAAAGCGTTTTACGACCTTGTACCATCAATAAATCAAAAACCTCCTCGCTAAAGGTTTCTAAAAATGCCTATGTTTAATTAACAGATCACGAAGTTAATTAATACTAAATGTGTACAATACTAAATTAAATACCATCTTGATAGCTCAATAACGCGTGGAAAACCTCCAAGTTGATTGTTAACCATTTAAAAACTAAGCGGTTCATCCTTTTAAAACTAATTTAAAACTAAAAACCATCTGTTAAATATTGTATTTTTCTCAACTTTCACTATAGGCAACCCATTGATACATCATTAAAACACTCATAATTATTATTATTTTCATGATATCACATCTAAATTATTAAAAACCAAAATAATATGCCATAATTAGCATGTAATTTGTTAATACTTTTAAAATCCTTAAATTATTTACTTAATAATATTATGTTACTACTGAAGTCAATACACTCACTTGAAAATTGGTTAAACATTAAGATAAGTTACATAATTTTTATGCAATATGCATGATAAAAAAGCAATGTGGTATTATCGAAACTATTAAGAAATGTCATTAAATAAACATTAAAGTTTATCTCTACATTCGGTGGCACATGTGATTCGTGTAGTACTTTACTAATGGCTGCCAGTGCAATAATGACAGGTAGGCTGAGTGTTGACAAGAGAAGGAAAATACAGTGAAAAGAAAACAGAATTTTCCTCTACAACCAACCTACGTGCAAGCAGTGAATCTGGGATTATTGTTATTTGTGTGTTAAGAATTTTCTCAGCTGATTCCGCAATCACAACACAGGTACGTGTCATATTGTTGTTGTTATTTTGTTTAACCCTCCCACTGACTCTGGAACTGAGCGCAAATGTGTGGATTCAGTCCATTTAAATCGCGTCGCTCAATTGCATTTGCAGGAAAACATGTCAGCGGGACCGTACAATTATTCCTACATATTTAAGTATATCATCATCGGTGATATGGGCGTCGGGAAGTCGTGTCTGTTACACCAATTCACAGAGAAAAAATGTAATACGCTCAATTACTTCTCCCAGCTAATAGGTAAACTTGACTCATGCAATCATCTGTTTCATAGTTATGAGCGACTGTCCACATACGATCGGTGTGGAATTTGGAACGCGTATCATTGAGGTGGCTGGCCAAAAGATTAAGTTGCAAATTTGGGACACAGCTGGCCAAGAACGTTTCCGGGCTGTGACACGCTCTTATTATCGCGGTGCTGCTGGTGCTCTTATGGTGTACGATATCACACGCCGATCAACATACAATCATCTCAGCAGTTGGTTAACGGACACCAGAAACTTGACCAATCCAAGCACAGTCATCTTCTTAATAGGTAACAAGTGCGATCTGGAAGGTCAACGCGACGTCACCTTTGAGGAGGCAAAACAATTTGCCGATGAGAATGGCTTGATGTTTGTGGAAGCCAGCGCGAAAACGTAAGTATATTTAACATGTGCATCCTGCTTAAACAATACTAATACATAGCTCCATTCTGCAGCGGTTTAAATGTTGAGGAAGCATTCCTAGAGACGGCTAAGAAAATATTCCAAAGTATTCAGGATGGTCGATTAGATCTGAACGCAGCCGAGTCGGGCGTGCAGCATAAACCTTCACAGCCGGGCCGCAACAATCTGTCCGGCGATCAACAATCGCCCAAGCCAGATAATTGTGCCTGCTAGTTTAATGCGCAAACAGAAACAAACAACAGCGCCTGCAAGGTGATTGCCGATTCGCTAATTACACGCGAGTCATACACAATACACCGATGAATTTTATCTCATGTATTCACACAGGACAAGTGCAACAAACCAACAAACAAATTAAGCAAACATTAAGAGCATACATATTGATAAAGAAAAAGCCAAAACAATATTAGCGAGATAACTGATAGAAGAGGGGGTTGCGAGCGGCGGTATGCGTAACACTTTTGTAATTACAGGCGAAGAAAAACCCAAATTTTCATTGTAGATTAAGTACACATAATAGTTAAGCATTTCTATGAAGTTAGCAGACTTCAAACATAAATAAATTGCAAAGATATTACGCCCGTGCAGAAATATTTCAAACAAAAACAACTACAAAATCTATTTTAAGGCAATTATCTATTTAGTTTAAAGTTGTCCGTAAGTGCAAACAATCTTGATAGTTAGTTCTTAACGAAACATACAATAAACAAAGGGGGTTCACACTTGATTTATCGCTTTCACCTGTTCAGAAAGGGTTTTAAAACTACGATGGAATTAATATATTACTCTTATTACATTTATTCATAGGTAGGCCTCTGTTAAATTAAAATTTAATTCAGCGCAAATGTGGAATTAAACTAGAGAAGATCAAAAGTTGACGGCGATCGGAAGGAAGTCGTAATTAACGAATTATGTAAGTTCAAATTTAAAACAATCTAGAAAAAAGAACACTGCTTTGGTATACGTGAAATTTAAATTATACTTCATTGTTCAACGCTAATTATGTATACAATTAATTCGCATTACTACTAAAAACACATGGCGAAGTGGAAAAAATGTTTAAAACATGATAAGTAAAGTAAAATGCAGATTGTTTGCAACACTCAAAAATGGTGAAAGAATGTTGTTGAATGCATGGTTTTTGTCATTATTATATGAATATCGCTGCGCTTATTTAACACTACACACGTTCCATGTCAAAAGAAAGAAATCTTTAATAATTCTATTATTCTCTAAGGATTTTAGTTGTAATTTAGTAGGAGAGCGTCGTCAAAATACAACAATGTTCGCCAAGAACGAAGGCATGAAAAAGAATAATTCCAAGTTATTAATGTTTGTATGTGATGTATAATTAAATATTAATAGTTATGTAAAGAGAGAATAAATCTTAAATATGATCCACTTGTGTTTTATTTTATTTTAGCAAAATTTACCACCATTGCCAAGTCAAATGTGACATTAACAATAGTAACACAAAACGTAAACTTGCAACTACAACATGAATGAATACGAATACCCCTTCGTTCATCAAGTAAGTATTCGCAAAATAATTGGTTCGTTTCGGTGTTATTTATAAAATCAAATGCATTTTGCCTAAGAATTGCACATTAGCTAGAAATGTAATTAGTTGGCACGCGCATTGCGTGACTCACACCACGTGTGTGTTAACTTATTTCACTAGTTTAGTTTAATGCAATAACGATAATTAAATTACTTTACTTTATAAGTGATTTAGCCCAGTGTATGTATGGTATACAGACATGAGGAATTTGCCTATGCAAACAGCGTTAAAAAATGTTATTGAGATAAAAATAGCGTAATCATCTCTCTCATTTCCGTTTTCCATCTGATAAACAACGATAATACATCCTCACGCGTCATTAGATCTCGCCCGCGATAAATATTTAAACAAACTTAATAGACCATTACATTCTTCACTGATAATAAGTTATAAATAAGTAGTAATTTAGCGTTTTTAAACTCTTAGCCTACATAAATAACGTAATCGCCACTCGCAACAAGTGCAAATTACATTGAATAAATATAATACTTGTTAAATATGGGAAACAGTGCCTAATATATCTCTTGAATCAGTCATAAATCAACAAAATATTGCCTCTATCAAATATCAAGTAAACTTCTTCCTATATGCAATTCGCCTAGATAAGGAATTCATTTAAATTAACCACATTAATCAGTAATTAATAACAAAAAACAAAATTTCTTTAGCTATACATCATGACGTCGGAACTTTGGTACATGCAAATATATGCGTCGCAAAGCAATCGCTTTGCGTGCTCGGGCAAATGCCGATCGGATGGTGCATTTTCATGAAGCGTCCGGCACGCTTGCTCATCCGATAGCCATTTGGATATATCCGGGCACGCTACCATTTCCGGTATGTTGTACCCGTTAAGCTCGCCTGCAAAAACAACACATGGTTTAGGAATGCTATATGCGTCTTACCGTGAAGTATTTAAACTGACCTTTTCGATCAGCCATCGAATCGAAAAAGCACCAGGGCGCTTCATGTCCTGCTCCGCATTTAACGAAAGCCACATAATGCGACGTCTCGATGCACACGACAGCAAACAGCTCCATGTACAATCGCGGTGGCGGGCAATGATTTGAAATGATGGAGAAATCATGCGGCACATTTAATTTACACGGCTTGTGACTTTTCCGCACATGTTTATGCGCGACTTCAAGGCATTCATTGCAGAATGCCGTACTTTCCAAACCTTCCCCGCATTGTCCAAAGCAATCACGACACTCCCAATCAGCCAACTTTCCACAAACAGTGCATTGTCTGGGTGCTAAAACATGATTTACATCTTCATAACATGTGCTTACCAATTGATAGATTTCACTTACAATTTTCTATAATATCTGTGACATCGAGAAGCTGTGATGGTAAGATGCGCGGATACATCTTATAATTCCTCCCGAAACGCGGCATTTGAATGATTAAACAAGAAGGCACCTCCTTAAGTTTAATGTTGCTTGTAAGAAAACTCTGCTCAAACAATTGCTGCACACTGGGCAATTCCAATTTGTCATCCTTTTCCACAAACAACTGATAGTAGTAGGATTCTTGACCAGAGTTCAACTTGAGGAACGGTTCCGCTTTGAGTATCTGTGCCAGCAGAGAATTCAAAAACTCCTCAGGATCCTTTTCCTCGCTCAGTAGTCCTGACACTGAACTGAGACGATCCAACAACTTGCGAAGCGTCATCACCCTGTCGGCGCGTACAAACAAATTCGTACGCAACGGATTGACAATTTCTTCGCGCAGAACGCGTTGTACTTCCTCATACTCGGGTATGTCTTTGGCTTGACGAGGTCTAAATAGCAAATTGTCGAAGACGGCCGTAAATGTGAACATTGCGAACAACGTTGCATCCAAATAGCATGAATTTATGTGTCCTTGAATCCCACGGAACTTTCGGCACACAGCTTCAACATCCTGTTCAGTCTTCATAATAAGTGGGGCAACAGCGCCTGGGATAATAGGACAATCCTAAAAGCAAACACTTGTAATCTACATCTGTTGCGCAGGCATGCTATTTATAATCATACTTTTCCAAAAATTTTCTCGGACGCTGTATGTACAGGTGTCGGAACGCCATCCTGAAATCGTGAATCCTTGCGACACTGTGTTATTGGGACAAATAGGGCGCGCTCCCCATTGCAATCAAATAGTTTTTGACTCTTATACGTCCCATCCGTCAACGTCAGCGGTAAATGTTGTGGTTCATCCTCCAATTCAACCCCAGCAACGACAAAATTTGATCCATCTTGCTTTCCCATCCATCGCACCACGCCATACAGGGGTTCCGTCGTCACATCATTGAGCACTTCCACCATTGACCCAATGACCAAATCGTTGGTCTCATGAGATAATGGTTCACAGAATTGAGCATCATCCACTGTACTGATCGTCGCTGATGTGGAGGGTAAAGGAAGCGTCTTACTTGCAGCTTCCAACCGTTCGTTGAGTTCTATAACAAACAGTGGCAGGTTATCGTAACTTTCCACTTCATTCTCGTAAATATCAGGCGCCGTATCACTCAAATACTCGTCATCTTCGCACAGATTATTATAATAGATCGGCTCCGGATAGAAATTGCCGTTGGAGTACGCTTCATTGTTGTTATTGATTATTAATCTAAGATTTTTGATATTATGCGCCATGCTTCTTGTGAATTAAGCAGCGACTGCCGCCACGCGTGCCGCAATTTTAAAATTAGATGTGCGCTATATTTACGCGTTGACCAATTCCCACCCAACTACTATGTATAATTAGCACGAATGTGCTATAATATTAGTGAAAACAGGAAACTTACCATGATCAATGTAAAATTTGCTATTGGGCTGCCGCACCGGCAACTTATCGTTCTGCTTCTTCCTTGGCGGCATCGTCTTCGTACCATTCACAATACTATTCAAGTTTTTCAATTTGCCATTGCGTCCATTTAAGACATCGTCATCCAGGTACTTCCTGCTAGTGTTTGTTGACCAATTACCAATCATTTCAATATTATTCGTTCTGCCATTCATATGCATATTTTTACCATTCAAAGCTTTATTCTGCAATAGGTAAATGTTTTCCGGTTGTAGTATCGTGTTTTGATCAAAGTCGTTGTTTGTATTCACTGTATTCTCATTGAAGATTTCTTGCCAAGAAGGTGATGATGCAAGTTTCACTTTTCCATGTGTGCTACTGGTTGTCGCTTCAGTTTTTCTACCATTTTCCTTATCTTCAATGACAGCATTCCTTGAGGCTTTTGGTTGTTGCACAAAGTGGTCATAATCACCTTGTACTTGCATCACATTCTCGTTTTCACTGCTATCAATAAATGCGTTATTGTACACTGTAGGAATGATTTTCTCTGCGGTTGTAAACAAGCCGTAGCCGGGAAGGCAATTGAAGTACTGAATGCCGGCGCATGAACCATCACACAAATTGTTATTTTTCTTTTCCTACAACGCAATTATTAGTGATTCACAAAGCGGAACAAATAACACACCAACGCTTACATGTAACTGAATGCCAAAACATTTTCCAATGCCTTTAACCTGCCCAATGTATTTAACTGTGCCAAGATACACATGACCATCGCCGTTGAAGCCAACAACCACATCCGTTGTGATTTTAAGAAGTTTGTGGACGCGTTGCTTATCACCTGCAAGCTTGATGCGTTCTCTGGGAGATGCTACCGCCGACAAGAACTGCCAGAAGCGATCATCAACCAACTCGAGCGATTCCACCGGACAGATGTACGAAGTGCTCTCCCAGGTATCCACATCCTTCAGGAATCGAACGATGCACTCGTATTTGTTCTCCAACAAACAATCAATCTTCACAATATGCCCAGCAAGGGCGGTACGTTGGTTCTGACCGCGGGAGCTCTCCTTGATCAATTCGTTCTTGGTGAAGATACCGTAACTGTTCAGCTTCCGTTCCATTTTCCGTGCGTTCAACGAGTTTTATATAACAAATGCATAACTGATAGCTGCTATTCGCAATAACATTTGGCTAATTTAAATTTCTAATTTAACTGCATAAATTAGCAGACAACTGCACTAATTCGGTTGCGTTACATCTTGCGAACGAAAAAATCACCGTATTTGCGTTTGCACTGACTCATCCGATTTAAATAAAACACGACGAAAACATTGAGAATACGCCACTGAAATTCCATATACGATGCAGTTAATACATCGAACGACGTTGAAAGAAAACACAACGAACACAACAATAAAAACGAAAACAAGTGTCATTCATGTGACAAATGTGACCTTGAAATATAATTCACGCTCATTACTTAAAAGAGAAAGTAGATCGGCTTTCACAGCTATAATTTTGGCTGGAAATTAACTAAGTTATTAATGAAGCTGTATTACTGCTATTCCAATTTAATATTAAAGTCATTATCGTTAAATTCTCATGAAGTGAAGTCAACGTATACTAACCTGTAAAACGTTCGGAGCGCGACCTAGTCCAATATTCAGCAACTATAAACAACAACAATTTCTTATTCGAAGAACTGCAAAGCATGTCTTAAACACTTGTTTAAACAAACTTTATAAATAACTAATCTAACGACACATGCTGTAATGATAGAGCTGACAATCCAGCTTAATACCATGCAATGAGGAAACTCCATAGAAAACCAGAAATATAATGTAATTTTTTATTAAACTTTACGCCTTATTTCAATTATACCCATAAGATGTGATCACCTTTTGGTATGGTGCAATTTGTTTTTCTACCTTTGTTGTAGCAACCTTGGTCAGCTTCTTCAACTGAGCGCGTTTACGGATACCCATGGTGGTCTTCACCTTGCGCTTAGCTTCCAAAGTCTTAACAACTGATTCATACTTCCAGCCAACTTCACTGGACAGCCTGCCCACATGACAATACTGCAAATGAATATTAAGACATTAACACCAAATTCTGCAGTATTATAACATCAATACTATGTAGCTTTGCAATCATTTATAATTTCTCAGCAAGACACTTCTGATAATGTAGGTAAGATAAAGGTAATCATGTTGGCAAACCACTATTAGAGCTTAAAATTATATTGAGATAAGACTTACTTTGCGGCCTGGCTTCAAGCATACTACTCTTAAAGCACCTGGAACAACAAGACGCTTCCTCTTGTCATGTGGTGGTGGAATTCCTTCATATGCCTTCAATCTCTTCAAAGCATCCTTTCCACGTTCAGTTTTGTGTGGCAACATTCCTAGAAACACAATGCACCTGTTAATCAGAACTTGATAGAATCAGCTGAAATTTACCTCGAACAGTCTTCCAGAAGATTCTGGATGGAGCTCTGAAGTGGAATGGTCCACGTGCAGGGTTTACATTGCAGCGTTTACGCAGGAAAGACAGATACTTCAACTTATTTCTGAAGAAGTTGCCGGAGATGTTGAGCTGCTCACACCTCACAACAACAACCTTGTTGCCTTCCAGCAACGTTTTGGCGACGATAGCCGCAAGACGGCCCATGAGATGGCCTCTGCCATCGATAAGAATGGCCTAAAACACGAATGAGATGATTAGTATCCCTCTGAACAACCAAACACGTGTCGAGATGTATACGGTCGACGAGGTTAGAATTGCGTCAAACTACAATCTCCATATTTTTGTAAAATATACAAAAATGTAGCACTTAATTTAGTAGCACAAACACTATGCAGACCGCCTGTATTTTTTAAAACTTGTATACACTCTTTTACTTAATAATTCGCTTAAATTTTCTATTTACCTTTTCACTGAAACCCGTCATGCTGGTGTCACACAAGGAAAAGAGAACTAGTACAGGAAGCTAACCAAGATGGCTATGTTGAATGCCAATGGTGTAAAGCGAAATATTACTAACGCGTGTGGCAGCACTGATTTCTACACCCAGCGCTGTGTAAAACTTTTTCGAATATTTTGAATTCAAACTAATTCAAACATAATTTTATCAAAAGGAAATAATGACAATTGTTCACATTAATGAAAATTGTTGATAAGAGAAATACGAAGAAAGACTTGTATTAAAAACACGATATTTAATAGCTCATGATTAATGGCATTATAAATTAAGTAAACATTAAATAAATTAGAAATCCTCCCAAATTGTATCAACCTTAGGAGGGTCAGGGTGATTATCACCAAAATCATCAAAGTATTGAGTATCTTCGGAAGATGTCAATGCAGGTTTAAACTTAGATACAATGCGTCTTTCCATTAAATCAGCCCATTTCATATCATGGAACCATTTATGTTCTCTAATTTCAGCTGGTCCACGTTTCTGGTACCCTAATCGTTCATGAGGTGTCAGCCTACATAATTTTTTAATCAAGTTAGCAGCTGGTTTACTAACTCTCGTTGGAATCTGGATATTTTCAATTCCCTTAAGAATTAATCCGTATGTTTTCATATATGAAGGATCATTAGTTTTGAATGGTGTTTTACCTACTAATAATTCATAAACAAAAATACCAAACGCCCAATAATCAACAGCTCGATTATGACCTGAATTGTAAATTACTTCAGGTGCAACATATTCCGGAGTACCCGAAAACGTATAAGTATTCGCCTGTACCACTTTTGCAAAGCCAAAATCTGCTAGTTTTATGTAACCATCAGCATCAATTAACATATTTTCTGGTTTCAAATCACGATAAATAATATTATGACGATGTAAATAAATGATAGCTTCTAAAATACACCCCGCAATAAATCTTGCATTCTCCTCGTTGAAACAATGACCTTTTTGTCGTTGCATTAACGTAAATAAATCACCTCCAAGGCATGCTTCCATCAATAAATACAGATACCTTGAATCTTGATACGTCCTAAACAAACGCACAATAAAGGGTGAACGACAATCACTTTGTACTTTTTTCTCATTTTTCAAATGTTCTCTCTGCTCAGCGCTCGTATTATCAGCTTTGCTAATCTTCTTCAGAGCATAGATACGACCCTTGGGGTCTTTTGTGAGTACCACACGTCCAAATCCACCCACACCGATTGTTTTCAAGGAAGTAATATCCTTAAGCGGCGGATATTCCTGTTCGGGTTCTTCTTCCGTCTTTATCGATTCTACAACCGGAGTTTCTTGAGGCTTTTTGTTTAAAAAGTCTTTCAAATCTCCGAGATATGTAATGAAATCTTGACGAGACAATTCCAAACAAGTGACGCCTGGTGGTTCAGCAGTGCAAGTCGCTTGTCGTACATCAGTTTGAATTAGCGCTTTCTCCCCGAAATACTGCCCTTCGGATAACTCGTTAACAATGCCCACATTTTCCACGTGGACTTTAACACGCCCCGCCTTGATTACAAAAAACCGATCACCTTTATCTCCCTGCTTGATAATCACCGATTTACCGGCATAGAAAACCTCCCGCATCAATGTTGCAATCTCCTTGAGTTTATTAGTAGATGCTTCCTGAACCATTGGAACTTTTTCCAGGAATCTCAAACGTTGCTCCTCCTCATTAATAGCGCCATTAATTAAGATTGCTTGATAGATGGTTCCTTCAAGTGCCCATATTCGACCATTAGTTAACGCCCTTATAGTAGCAGCTCTAGGGTTCTTATGGAGTACAGCCAATTCCCCAAACACCCTCTGGTCATTAATGGTCGCCACCACTTCACCATCAACTTGTATCTCATACTGTCCAGTCTCCGAAACGAAGAACTCGTTGCCAATTGCACCTTGAGTAATAATGATTTCATCAGCTGTGATTTCTCTTGGTTCCATGGCGCTTACAATTTGATCTAAACTCTGCTTTGGGATTACCCATCTTAAGAATTCATTGTTCATCAAAGCCTTGCCAATTGCTTCAGCAACACTGCAATAATAAATTAATAAACATAAACATTACAGATAAAGGGATTAAGTAAGATTAACAATCATAATCAAATGATAATTTTGTTTTGAACTAAGTAAAAAAACAAGGTAGCTTTACCTACCTATTGCTTTTGGAATGTCTAGGAATTTCCACATTAGTATCAACTTTTTGTCCACGCATTCCACCACGTCGATGTTGATCAACTTCACTCTTCCTCCCTTCATGACCGGAAACAACCGTTGAAGCACAGCTGGAACGCACCGTATTTGATACCATGCTGATCTGACGTGATGGTAACTTATGCATGGGTTGTTCTCGCACCACAGACTCCCTGCCTTCAAGTTTTGACTTGACTTTGTCGAATTCATGGTTAAGGGTGAAGCCCTTGTTGCGTTTGCAACAAAACATCTTCACGCCTGCAGTCGCATGCAGTTACGCAACTATTCAAATCCAATAACATACAACTAGTGTATCAAAAGTATGATGGGTGATTCGTCAACTTATCGAAAGTTTTTTTTTATTTAGACTATCAGAGATAAATAGCTCATTCAAGCACTTGGTTTACACGTCGTTTGAATGCAACTACACATCGCTCGCACCAACTTAACGAAATAAGGTGCAAGCAAGATTAGATAAAGGATGGTAAACGAAATCGTTTTGTAATTTATCTGTTAAGACATTAAATGTTGGATTATTTGCATGTAAGTAAGGCTGGTGATTCATTAATGCTAATATAGACTTTAGCTATTGTTTTAACCCAGAAAATACGAAAACACACCCTTTGCAACTAACAGTAGATCATTTCCATGTACTAAGGCATTTAATTAGTATTCGCAAGGCTTTATCATATCATATTAAATACTTAAATACAACAGAATTCCATGAATTTTAATAACAATATAAAAGTATTTAGATAATTAAATTTAGAGTACGAGTAATTAAAAAAAGTGTAACAATTTGTAAGTACACGAATGTTTTAAGTGTTTATACGATTTCAGTAAATCTACCTACTCAGTATTTTAATATCATTTTTAAATATTTTAATATGAGTGGAGGAGTGCTGTAAAATTTTGATTCACTAGTTTTATAAACAATAAAATAAGAGGAGATAAGATAGCTTAATCTAAGATCACATACAATTCAAAACGTAAAACAAATGTACATAAATCATTTTTTAAACAGCTTTAATAATGGCGACGGAATTTTTTTGTTTCGCAGTTGGACCAAGTCAATGCCTTTGAACCAATCGTGTTGACGCAATTGCTCGGCGCCCACACGAGTGTAACCGAGACGTCGATTTGGATTCGGATCCATCAATCTCTTGACGAGTTCTTTGGCTGTCTTGTCAAAACTTGAAATGAATCTTATTCGATTCTTAATGATATTCTGAACAATCATCTCTTCTTCTTTGGCCACGAAGGGTGTACGACCCATGAGCATTTCATACAACAATACTCCAAATGCCCAATAATCTGCAGCTGTATCACAGCCAACCCTTTTGAATATTTCGGGTGCCATGTACTCAATGGTCCCGGTAAAACTATAGAGTTTCTGCCCTTTTGTCACAGTCATTGCATTACCGAAATCCGCCAATTTGGGATAACCATCAATATCAATAAGGACATTTTCGGGTTTCAGGTCCAAGTAAGCGATGCGACGGCGATGAAGGTACAAGAGACCTTCCATGATACATGCGCTAATAAACTTGGAGATGGTATTGGAGAAGAACCCTTTCTTTCGTAACACCTTAAAGAGTTCACCGCGAGGGCAGTATTCAATCAGATAATAATACTTGTGTTTGTCCTGGAAGGTTCGGTATAATTGCACAATAAAAATGGAGTCTGCGCACGATCGTTGAATGTCTCGTTCAATAAAGACATTTGCTTTACGTTTCAGTTTAGCAACGAGTTCCTTCTCCATCGATTTCAATGCAAAGTTTCTGTTTTTGGACGCCTTCACCAAATCAACCGTACCGAAACCCCCTTCGCCCAATTTTCGAACGAACTTGAGATTTTCCAACGTAATATCCGCGTACTTTGCTTTACGTTCCTCCTCATTAATGGCCGGCGTCACTTCCTCCTCTTCGTCATCATCGCCAGCATCTAGGAACGTGCGTAAATCACCGAGGAATTCATTAAATACAGTGCGCGATAAAATTAAACAACTGACACCATAATCGCCGGATGTCACCGTCGCCATTCGCTTATCCTCGGTGAGGAGTGCTTTCTCTCCGAAGAAATCACCCCGTGTCAATTCCTTCAGCTTCCCCTTGCCTACCTTCGATACAATGGCCGTGCCTATTTTGATAATGTAAAACTCATTACCTGGTTCACCCTCACGCACAATTGGCGTGCCTTTCTTGAAGTATTGTGCATTGCAAAGTTCAGCGATTGCTTCAAGTTTCTTATTAGGTGCCGCACTTATTTCAGGTACCTACCATAAATCTCAAATTATTAACTGTCATATACAATGTTTCTAGAAATGGTTTACCTTGCGAAGAAAGTCCAGAATCGCCTTGTGTTCATTGATATTATGTGCTTTGGCAACAGCTCGGTAAACTTTACGTTCCAATTGCCAAAGCATGCCTGTGCTATGAGCAATAATGGATGCAGTTCGCACCGTATTGTATAAAATTGCAAGCTCTCCAAACAATCGACAATTGCGAAATGTTGTTCTGAGCTGGCCATCGATATTCACCTCAAATTCGCCTGATCTTGATACGTACATCGAATCGCCCTCATCTCCTTGACGCATAATAACATCCTCGTTGTTTATTTCGATTGGACGCATATATGGAATCAATTGGTTAATGATCATCAGATCAGGAACAACGGACTTAAAGAATTCATTGTTCTCCATTGCTTTTTTAATCGCCTCCTCTTCCCTGCATTAAAACACGATCATTTCTAACCCTTATAGGTAAATTACTAAATACACTTACTTTGAACTTTTAGGAAACACCTGCAACTCGATTTCTTCATCGTCATCCTCTCGGAATGCCTTTCGTCGTCCTGCACTCGGAACGGACACACTCAATTGTGAAATTTCGGAACCATTACTCAAAAGACTCGCTGTGCTTGGACGTCCAATGCCCATTGGATCAATGTGATTACCATTTGAGTCACGCTTTGGTTCCATAATGGTACAATCATCGCTGATGGTTTTACCAACATCAGGGTGAGTTTCCACTGTTGGAGGTACCTCCTCAGCAATGTTAAGTACTTGAATAGCATGTTCAACACTTTTTATTTCCTCCACAGAACCTTTCAATGGTTTAGCTGCACTGATACGCGACTGTGTGTCATAAGTAAACCTCTCCGCAGGTTCATCTGCCTCTTGGGGAGGCTTAGTTTCAGAATTATGTATAGAAACATCCTCGATGGGCTTCCAACGGATGGGAAGTGCTTCGTTCACATCACCAGCCACTTGTTTCTGGTACTTCTTCCGATTACGACCGCAGAAAATGAGCGACATGTTGACGATGTGTTCGAACTGTTCACAAAGTGCGCATTCTCGCAACTCTTCGCCGCGCAAGTTTTCAAACTAGTTTGAGTTATTGTGCAGCACTTAATGAGTTGGTGGATTAATGCACAATGTCATCAGGCCCGAACCCAAATGCATACAATCAATACGTACTGATAATACGTGCCTTGTCGAATATACAATCGCGCCCAACGCAGCGATAACGAACGTGTAATTGATGGAATGATTGGTTCGTAATGCCTATTTTTATTAAACCGCATACAAACATGCCAAATGCATTTATCATCCGAAACAAAACACCGACACAATAAGGCCACTAATCATGTGGAAATTTCACTTTGTTTGTTTTAGGTGAATGATTAACGTTCTGCTCTTCAACCCTTCGCCAAGTGGGTTTAATTGCGATGACGACTCACTGGTAAACCACGCACGCAAACGTCAGCGATTATTCAAAATTGTTGTAGTTAACTGATAACGATGAAAAATCGCGATGCACGCACATCATGGGCAATGCGCACGACGCGAATGCGGATGGAAAACCGAATGAATTCGATTTAGTACCATTTCCAATATTATTGCACGTGGATAATTGAATTTCAAGGCTCGTTATACAGGTGATTGTAATTTGGCTGGCAAACAGCACTTAATACACAAACACACAGCTCTAAATATTCTGCTCCACATGTCTGCTCGAGTACTCATGAAGTGCGTTCATGCAAATATCATTAATGCCAAATACAATTCGAATAATTCTTGCGCATTATAAACACTCGGTATTTACGACCGAATGATAACACAGACACGTAATGCCGTGCGTTGTTGATGGATGGTAGAGGTATTAACTCATTATATTTACGTTTACGTAACTTTCAGCATTCCAACGAACACGACACATTACCGAACATGATGCGCATTGTCGAGCGACAATTATTCTTCAAGTCGCACATACACATCGTAAATAGCGATTCGCAATATACAAAGTTTCGTTTTACGACAATCATTCAGCGGGATTGTCGTTTTTTGGATAGTATTATACGCGAGTACTTATCATTATCAGATAATCCAAGCATCTATAATTTGAATTGTCTTGTCAAACAAAAAAACCGTACATGACGGAAACGATTAACGAACGACGGATAATACCGTTAAATTGCAAAATATATGACTAAGCTGCCATGCGAACTGAGTAAATATAGACATGCATTGATCTACTACTTATGATAATTCGCACACGTTTCACTCTTGCACATTTTTCATTATTTAAAAAGTGCAAGTATAATTGCAAAGCAAAATCTCGATAATTTCTGACTCATTCACGTTTACATATGAATATCTTCATTTTTGTGGCGATTTACGTAAACAACGCAATCAACGCACGTGACTCTTGTGTTAACTAGCGTAAATTGCACTAAAAATCTTTGTTGTTTACATAAACCTGCGATTGTTTACAATAACCATTAAAAACATCAAGAGTATATGAAAAATGTATATAGGTCAAGAGTAATGCATCATCAAGGTATTGTTTATCTTGATAAACAAACAACAATTCTATCTACGATCATAGAAAGACTCGATTCTGTTTGTGATAATTCCCTTATTATTTATATTACATACAAAGAGGTAAAATATATATACTTTCAACGCAATATGCAATAATATTGAACATTGTTTACACCAAAATTATCTAGAATGCATCCAATAATAGTTAAAAATCATTTACAGCGATCAAATATAATCAAAATTCGCATTTTATGCTAGGCAATTGTTGCTAGTTAGAATAAATATATGACATTCTGTACAAATTTCATTGCGGTTTATAGTCCGGGTTGCCGGCGAGCAGCTGCTGGGCGGACTTTGCGGCGATATCGGGATCATAGAAAAACGACGATTGAGGATAATTCGTTGAAGTGTATTGACTACTTTGCGGATAGCTGGGTGCAGTGTACATGGGCGCAATTGGTGTTTGATTGTAACTCGTTGGAGGCGGCATCGGCGTGGACATATTCGGCGGCATCATTGGTATAATATGATTAGGTATTGCACTGGGTGGAGGCGGCATTGAATAGTTGATGTTATTCGCGTTAGGACTGATCAGCGGAGGACCGGTGGGTGGCATTGTAATGCCTGTAGGCGTAGGTGGTATACTTGGTGGTATTGTGGATGCTGGGGTCATAACATTTGTTGGCGCCATCGTATTCGTGTACAAATTTGTTTGCGCATTATCAGACAACGGAACTGTATTAACAGTGCTGTAAAAAGGCGCAATATTAGGAATAGTCGGCGCATACGAATACTCAAGTGGATTGTTGTTAAGTGCGCTCGCTGGTAATGGAACTGGAGCAGCTATTGATGTCACCGCTACTGAGGTTGAAGCTGCCGCCGCCTCTGATATCACCGGAGCCGCGGTAACATTAGCATTTAGATTCGCATTATTCAAGTTTAAATTATCAGCAAGCTGTGCGGCGAGCTGATCATGCACGGCTGTGGGCTGAGTGAATGTAGGAGTTGATTCAGCATGCGTGCTTGTCGGATTGATAACGTTGCTTGGAACTGTTGTCATCAGTGGTGGTGTGATTATATTGCTAGCGTCGCTTTTAGGCTCGTCCGTTCGGACGGGTATACGATGTAAATAACCATATCCAATTCCACAGCCAATACTACCTTCGCCGCCCCAACTGCAATTTGGTGTAATTGTTACCTCTCTTGTGCTATCATCATTGCTATTATAAACATATAATTTCAAATTACGCCCTTCATGGGCTTCTATCAAGGCAAACAAGTCTTCACTCTCATGTAATACAGAATCTGATGCAACAATATAGTCAGTAAATGACTGCAATCCAGCATATTCTGCTGGTGAGTTTGGATGCACTTCTAGTATATGCCATACATTCTCATTTGCACCCTCAAACGAGCAGAATTTAATGCTAACTCCAAGCAATCCTGCACCACCCCATGTTTCACTGGGCTCAACCAGCACACTCCTCACAGTCTGCGTTTTACTACTGTATACTGTGAGAGGCAGTTGTTTGCCTAAAAATAGCAAGATAACTAATTCCATCAAAAACAATGTGTACTGATAAGTTTACCAATGCCATTTCGTAATATCATTTTCAAAGTTTCATTGTCCTGATCTAGACGCGTTCCATTTATTGCAATAATGTAATCGAAGAATGATACAAGCCCGGCTCGAGCACCAGGCGAGTTCTCTTGCACCTGTAAGCAAAGACAACCAATTCTTTTACCTGATAAACAGACACGTCATTCTTTAAGATTTTTTCCGGATTCGCTTACCTTTAGAACATGGTACGCCTCGGTACCACCGCCTGGTACATCAACGCTGTTCGCATTGCCCATTTTCAACCACTTTCTTCGATATTCTCTTGGAAAACGTATTATTTACGTGGCAACGAATTTTACACTACTTATATATGACACATAACCACCAAACAACAAATAATGACAGCTGTACGATCATGCATACAAGTTCTCTCACAACGGCGTGGTGGAGCCTCTATGATAATAACAAAATATAATCAATATAATCAAGTGTTTGTTAGATAGCGGCCGGGTGCAGTAATCGGTTGTAAGCTACATTATATTTGTTAATAAAGTATAAGAGGTAGGGAAATCGTTATATATGATAATAAATCGCTTATTTCGCCTTCAACACGCATTCATATTACAGTAATTTGGTATAAGGCTATTTGGTTTGGAGTTCTTTGGTGTTATTGCAATGGACTTGTTCTATGAATTCTTGGAGTTATATGTGCTAACTGTATATTTAGCGCTGCGTTTCGAACTTGGTGATGCCATTTAATGGCATTGTCTGTAGATCCTGAATAACACTGAGGATGAGAAAGTTTATTAAGTAAATAAATTTATTTAGAATAATGACCATTAGGAATATTCCACTAATTGTATTCTTTCCAGTGATCTTAAATTATTGTGGGGATTACCAATCAAGTGTGCTATGGAGTAATAATCAAATGGGCAAGGAGAGAATCAATCAGAGTTGAGAGATGGATTCTCTCCTCAGCACTCTAATGAGAAACATCATATCCATTTCTCAGCTATGAAGCCTTGCCATCACACCTGAAGTCACTACACAATAATTCAGATGTATTATTAATAAATGCTGTACTTAATCTCAAAATGCATCAACAATAGAAACAAGAACCTGTAGTAAACATGGTGTTATTCATTGCTAATAATTCTTCTGAAATTATCTTACAGGAGGAATTGAATGAATGTGTTAATATACCCTTCACATGAAAAGTTACAATTCATCTTCTGATATCTCAATTGCAACAATTTCTTTTTCACAACATATTCAAACAAGTTGATAACTCATCGTTCCGACTATAATTGCACTCAATTTCCCTTTGCAGCAGGAATAATCATTAACAACATGAGAAGATTCAATGTTTATGCACACCTGACTCATGCCAGGCTATTTTCTTAAAGTTGTGTCAAAACGACCCCATGAAAAAATGCCGCCTGGAGAGCATAGTCTCGCCGCTCAGGAATCGTATAAGGATGTTGGTAATCGCTTTTCTTCTTATGCGAGTTACCGCTCACACCACAGGCGGCATCACCCGTTATAAATAGCATTAGTTTCAATGTATTCTAAGCGTGGCAGCACTTCACATGTAGCCTTGATCCATGTTATTAAATGTTTTAAATTCTTTAAATAATATTAAGTTCTATTCTCATATTATCAGCTTCTAAATGCGCGTAATAATTGATGGCTAACTTTATACATAATGCGCAAACACATTTAAAATGATTTACGGAGCATGCGTGAATTTAATGGCTTCAGTGTTCGGAAAGTGCGAGCGTTAATGTCACTTCGATGTATTCATTCGCACTGTAGCACTCAACACAATAACAAAATTTTCGTGCAAGTAGACTCGTTGACTGTGCGCAAAAAATTGCTAGAATGGAGTTGTAAACACAGGCGAGTTCCTTTGTGTGATGTGCGTTCTGCCATTCAGCAATATAAATGCGAACGCGCAATAGAAATTTCGATGCACGAAACGAGTCGATCGCGATTTTGCGTTCTATTAATCATCGCACGGGAGAAGCAGTGTTTGGTTTGTACAATTTAGGAAAATAACAAAGTGCGCATAGTTGTAAAATTAACGTAAAGCTGTACACAATCGAGGAAAACAAACGCCATTCACTAGGAATGTTGTCATTGTTTTGGTGGATTAAATTATTAACAGGTAAGCGTTCAATGTCGTTAATCTCCAGTGATATTCACGCTCATTTACTGTCTACTATATTCGGAGCTTGTTTTATTTTTATTTCGTTCGCCATAATGACAAGCAATTGATACTCGTTCAGCGATCAGCTGTTGCTATAGCATTTGTTATTATTTACGCTGTGTCGTTATGTAAATGAGGACGCAAATTTTATTGTGTTTATTAACGCACTGTTGATGATGCAATCTGGGATGATGCGCAAATATGATTTGCAGTTTTGCTAGCAAATTGCTATTAGTTCTCTAATTGCTGTTAATTCTTTTAGGTTAACTTAGAAAATATGCAAAATTACGCTTCTTTGCACGACAACGAACAGGAGGAGAGCGGCGTCTTATTTCACGTCGCTGAGCCATCGAGGGCAAAGTGGAATCACATTGAAGATCTCGACACATTTTTCACACGTATCTATCGCTACCACCAACGTCATGGGTTTGTCTGCATGGTCCTGCAGGAGGTGCTTGAGCTCACCCAGTATGTCTTCATGGTCACATTCACCATCTTCCTGGTGCACTGTATTGACTACCCGATACTCTTCCGCGATAAGAAACCAGCGCACGCTGCCAATGCATCCGACAAAGTCTTATTTGATGACTTTGTGCTCACACCCAGCCAGTGCAGTGCCAACTTTCATATGTGGACGTATATTTGCCTGCTGATAGCAACCGTCGCTTGGGCCTGGCGATTAGTACGTAGCGTACTGCATTTGTATCATTTTTACGATACAAAGTTATTCTTCAATACGGCGCTGGGCATCGCCGACAGCGAGATGGATAATCTCACCTGGAACGAGGTGCAATCGCGAGTGCGCGCTGTGCAATTAGAGCAGCAGATGTGCATTCATAAAAAAGAGCTGACAGAATTAGACATTTACCATCGAATACTGCGACAGCATAATTATCTTGTAGCAATGACCAATAAACACTTGATACCACCGCGGATTCGTGTGCCATTTCTCGGCGACGAGATTGTTTATTGGACGAAAGGCCTGCGGTACAATATGCAATTTCTGCTTTTCTGGGGGCCAAGAGCGCCCTTTGAAAACTGGCATTTGAAGGAGGACTACAAAAAGCATAGTATGAGACATGAATTATCTAAACGTCTCGGCCAGCAAATTCTCTGGTTGGCATTCGCCAATCTCATAATGTCTCCGCTCGTATTGCTCTGGCAAATCCTCTACATGTTCTTCAATTATGCAGAGTTGATAAAACGCGAGCCGGGCATGTTGGGAATGCGCAATTGGTCGCTTTACGGACGTTTGTACTTGAGGCATTTCAATGAATTGGAGCACGAATTGCAAGCACGTCTTAGCAGAGCACATCGTCCAGCGACGAAATATCTTTCTTCTTTTAGCTCGCCAGTGGCGGCCGTTGTGGCACGAACGGTCGCTTTTCTCGCCGGCTCCGTTTTGGCTGTTATCATTTCGTTGACGTTGTACGATGAAGACGTGTTGAACGTTGAGCATATGCTGCTTGTTGCTTCTGTACTTACGGGGACGATCGCTGTATGCCGGGGACTTATCCCGGACGAAGCCGTCGCTTATTATCCGGAATCGCTTCTGGCCAATGTTGTTGCGCACACACATTATTTACCGCATGATTGGAAGGGTCATGCACACACGACTCGTGTGCGCACCGAGTTTCAGCAACTGTTTCAGTACAAAATGGTAGCAATCCTTGAAGAGATGCTATCACCTATTATAACGCCCATTGTGCTCTGGTGGCACATTCATCCGAAAGCGTTGGATATTGTTGACTTTTTTCGCAATTTTACGGTGAGTGTTATTGGAGTTGGAGACGTATGCAGTTTCGCGCAGATGGACGTGCGGAAACATGGAAATCCTGATTGGCACGAGCCGGACGGCGCTGGTCAACAAGCACCTGACCAGTACACGCAAGCTGAAGACGGGAAGATTGAGCTGTCTTTAGCGCATTTCACCCTTACGAATCCCGAATGGGTGCCGCCAGAAGGTGCGCAACCGTTTATGAAAAGTCTAGAACGTGAGATGAGTATCCATCCTGCACAATCGCATTTGTTCATTGGCGGTGAGCATATGGTCAATGCGGATATGATGGATAGCAGTATCAATTCAGTGCCATCCCTGACACGAATCAACGCCTTGCGACATGAAGGTCCATTATCCATGGATCCCATGCACATGAGTATGAACACAATGTTCTTGCACGATAGATATCATTCGCATTTAGTGCGAAGAAGCGGCGTAATGACTTCGGGTTTAATGGGTGCGAGTAACCAGTTTCCAAATTCCTCGCAATACATGCAGCAATCTCAATTACAAACCATGCAGAGTGTGCCGCGGTCCACTACGAGCGCCGGCGAGTCCACACCATTATTGGGTACAATTTCAAGTCAGTAACGAATCTAGTCTTAAGTTATAAAATTGTGGCAGCCACTGAATCGTTCGCGTTTCATTTGTAAATGACAAATTGTAAATTTTAGTTTTAAGAAAGGAATAACAATTTTAGTTGATAAGATTATGATGATGATTTTCTTTAATTTAAGGATTTGTTGATGTGGAGCTCCATGAAATTCTTTGATCTGCCAATACTAGGTAATTCCTACCCCTCTTTAATATGTTTTAGGATAAACCTATTTGCTTCCAAATTTAACTGATTACTTTAGGCATTCATTTGACTTTCTGTTATTGTTTTGTCGAAAATATAACGGATCGTTTGAAATTATTTAAAAATTTATTATAATTTTGATTATAGGGGTTGGATTGATGAAAATTACAAGGACTCCTCCGGAATATTCCAAAATTCCCCCTATCCTACTTATGTCCTGGAGAAGGAAGAACAAGATACTTGTTACATTTCTGCTATTAAATTTATTTCTTTACAACTTTTGGCGTTTTGCACCAGGGCTTGAGATAACATCTTTATCAGCAGCATAATATTTAATGAATCTGGCAGAAGGATCTGTAACTTCACACCATCTGGGCATCCAATAATAGGGGATGAAAGTCTCCGCACATTTCGAATAATGTTTTTCGAATGTGTCCCTATAATATTGTGCTTCTTTCGTCTTGGGTGTACAATGGGGATATAATTTGGCTGCTTTCTCTGCATCAAATTTCCCTGGTACTCTTTTCTCAATAATTTCTGCAATTATTTGGAACAAAGACTTTTTCTTCGATGTAACTCCATCACTGCAAATAAAAAGTTAATTAGCACATTTCATCAGTTTGATTAACGAGATTATTTATACCTGAATGCTTCTTTATGTCTCCACAGAATTGCATCCGGAAGCAATCCTTCGCCAGCAAAAGATTGCCTCAACATATACTTTTCCAATGAACCATCTTTTGGTTGAATCAATTTTTTCGGCATATGCAGATAGTAGTTGGTGAATTGAAGATCCAAGAATGGCACACGAAGTTCCAAACCTTGCGAACTAATAGTTCTATCCGCTCTTAATCCGTCGAATAAATAAATTTCTTTCAATAAGCGTATGCTATCTTTGTAAGCAGTCTCAGCATCAGGTGCAACTTTGAAATAAATATAGCCCTGACCAACTTCATCAGCACCTTCACCGCTAAACAGTACAGTCGTATCGGTATTCTTCTTGATATATTTCGCAATGAGCAACATTCCAATGGATGCCCGAATTGTTGTAATGTCAGGAGTTTCCAATGTGTAAATTACTTCATCCAAAACCTCAGCGACATCAGCTTCAGTGAACATAATTTCATGATGTTCCGTTCCAAGATGATCCGCAACTTGACGTGCGGCCTTCAAATCCGGACTATCACCCATTCCAATTGCGAAAGTTTGTAATTTATATGGCAAATTTTCATCTTTGGCAACTTGAGCTAAAACGGCAGCAGTTAGCGAAGAATCCAAACCGCCTGATAATAAACATCCAATTCTTCTATCAGCCATAAGACGTTTCTTTACAGCCATCTTAAACAGCTTGCGTATATTGGCAAAGTGGTCATTCTCAACCAATTCTAAAACAGAATATTAATTATTTTAATCCAAAATTAAAAGCAATTTGATTAACAAACCTTCATGGGGAACAAATGGTTTAAAATCAACTTGTTGTCCTGGCGTATAATAAGTTTGTTGTTGAATAAGCTTGACTGTACCATCGTCGTTCAAATCATATTCAGCATAAGTTCCAGGAGGAAATGGTTCAATGCGTACGTTTCCTTCTAGATCCTTCATCATTGGTGCTAATCCCTTAGCTTCCGAGCAAATTGCCATAACTCCCTCATCATTAGTCAAACGGAACATGGGTCTAACGCCGTATGGATCACGGGCAATTACAACTTTCTTGTTTTCCAAGTCAATAATGCAAAAAGCAAAGACCCCATCCAAATTCTTAACGCATTTCTCAATTCCAAACTTCTTGTAAAGATGGAAAATGCATTCAACGTCACTGAATGTTTCATAGTTCAAGTTGTATTCTTCTTTAAGCTAAAACACAAGAATTACTTACTTTGACTTTGTTTAATTGTACACTTACCCGTTTACAATTGTACAATTCTCCGTTGCAAATGAGCATATTATGCGGGTATTGATGTAAATGCATCGGTTGCATTCCATATGTGCAATCCACAATTGTTAAACGATGGAATGCAATACAACAGTTCTGTAAAATATTCGTGAAATTAGCATTCCATACATAAATAATTGAAATTTGTCTATTTACCTTAATCCTGTTGTCATATTCAACCCGCCACGCATCGGGGCCCCTGCCGGCAATGTGTTTAAAGGTTTTACCGCAATGATAGTCTAAATTATTTGTCAATCCAAATACCGCCCAGATTCCACACATTTTTATGCTTGGTATTTAGTAGTTACGATTTGTATCGGAGATGTATCAACTTGGCTGTAATAAAAGAATATAATTAGACTAATAATCAATCATGTATTCAATATGAATTAATGCACAATGATTAATCATTCAATATTGAATGGACATTAAGCAGAATCTGTTACCGAGGTAATTTTATAATATAATTTACGTTGTTGCTATGGTAATTGACGTGAACTGCAACGTAATAAAGTTTATGTACTGCTGACTAGCATAGATAATACGCATACGAAATTTTATCATTTCTTTTACTAAAATTGCTATTATGTATGTTAAACAAGCATTATTGATTTATTGAATGAAATGTGGGGTTTGCTCGCATTTGATTCTCGGAAAATTCCGTCCATACCGCGGCTGGAGACATCAAGTTTGAAACAAACCATGCGCAATGAGCCCATATGGATCAATCTGTTTGTTTACATATTACGTAAAGAAGTGCATAACGCATCTTATTATAGATGATAACTAGGTGAAATGAAATTAAGTAATTCGTTAATTCGTAGCACAAGTTATAACCTTAGCCGCAGAGTCCCATAAATCCCGAGGGATAAATATGTATCAAATAAACTTACATGAATATATCCTACTTTCTATTTGTACTTCTTAGGTATAGAGAGATCACTTTATTTTTATTTCAAGTGGAATTCCTCCTTATAATAAGTTTGCGTGGAACAAATTATGACTGCCACGTGAACACAACGAAGTCAAACGTTGAAATGCTGCCTTCTCTCCATAGGCACCTATTATATGCACAAAACTGCATGATGCAACTAAACAGTAGATTTCAACTTGTTCCCCAAATAAGCGTATTGTATTTTTTAATATCGTTGGGATGATATTAGGTATCATTTGTTTAGATGCCAAATGATAATTAAAGTACTTGAGATGACAATTGAACCAGGTAGAATTTTATAATACCGGCGCAGTTTTATTTGAGACTCAGTATATTACTACTCCTACTTATAATTTTTACGTGCAATTGTCGTTGACTGTTCCAGTATAAACTTTTATTTTATGCAACAATGCACCGAATTTAAACAATTTATAATATATTTTTTTCGATTAACGGCAGGTTATTTCTTGATCAGCTGGAAGACGAGCCGAATTCAAATATTTACTCTGCTAATAATACCCTTACGCATGATTACGCATTGGATAGTGATGGGGATTTTCCTTAAACATTGCAAAAAATTAAATCGTTTTCGCACTTTAAATAGAAATGATAAATTTCGAATTGCGCAAGTTTAAACTTCGATGTTTCAATTAGTCCAGAAATTTACCTTAGTTTGAAACTTAAATAAATGTTATGGAGTCTTTTGCATGTTCAAGTAATCTTATTCATCTTATTCAAGATTACTTGAACATGCAAGAGATAACAAAGAGATGCGCTTAGAATGCACATTCCAAAAATTGAACATTTGTAATAGATTGCTAGTCAACGTTTTATAATGCCTGGTGCAATTGCCAAGCAGGAAGTAACGACCTTATCGTCGTACAATGATCATAGGAAAAGGTCTCGTGAATTAAACACTCATTTTTTTTATCAATTACGAATAACAATTGATAAAGTATTTATTATGGTTAGATAATAATGTTATTGTTTGTAGGATTAAGTTAGAGAAATTTCCACTATCAGCTACAAAAGTTCAGCAATCGGAAAAGAAGTAAGATAATGATTTGTTTACGTACCGAATAATGAAAAAAATTAATTTATTTTAGATATACATCCATTTGCCACTTTCAATTTAAACTTACACCAATTCGATATGTGGAAACGATGGAATTAAAAATAAATAGTACCTGGAAGCGATACACAACTCATGTACATTATGAGGTAAATTCTAATAATATTCGATTATAAATTCATTAGTTAATTATATTCATAGAACAAATTAATTCCTACAAGATGGACAGAGACGATAGTGATAACTTTTGGAAATCCTATCAATAATATTGTTAGTGAAACTGTGATACCATGTGAAGCTCACTACATTTCACTAGTTCCTACGGAAATTAACAATAATTAATAGTGTAAATCAATATTCATCTATCTCATGTAAATCACAAAGTGGTAATTAATAATTCTCATCAATTAATAGCAGTTATCATTTGCGTGGAATTGTTTAAAATCAGTTTATCACTTATTCTCACTTGAGTTGAGAGCGCGACCCAGCTGGATCCAACCAGATCCAACATTCATAACATAACCTCTTCCTGCAAGTGTATCATCTAGTGTTTAATTGTGATAAATATTATTAAATATATATTAATAAAGAGAATGTAATACGTAGAATTCATAAGGAGTAAGTAGACCAACTTTTGTACTAATTGTATTGCTAGTTTAATGGGTATTTGCAGCTGAAAATATTGCCAAACATGAAGCTGACCAAAGTACTTGTAATAGCTGCACAGCTAAGATTGTTAGTTATTATGCTACAGTATGTAGCTAATTACTTCATACCAGATCATGATGCCGGCGTATTTGAGTATCCTCGGACAGAAACTGATAGAACCATGTGGGATGATTTGGTTTACGCCCTGTGCAATGGATTAATCAAATGGGATGGACAGTATTTCATGCATATTGCATTATATGGATATACTTATGAGAATACATTGGCATTCTTTCCATTGCTTCCACTAACTGTGCGCTATTTAGCTAAATTAACACATTTGCCATTTCTTTGTTTTGAGTCGCAAGTGATGTTGACATTTGTCGTCTTCAACTTTGTTATGTTTTTGGTTGCTGCATTAATTCTGTACAAGCTAACAGAAGAATGGTTTGATAAACACAAGGCAACATTAACAGTATTGCTTTTTGTAGTAAATCCAGCATCAATTTTCTTTTCTGCTGCATATACTGAAAGCCTCTTTGCAGCACTAACTTTTGCCTCAATTTATTCATGCAGTAGACTAAATTTTAACACGTTTTTCGTGTCTGCAAACTGGTTGCTACTCTGTTGTGTAACCATCTCTTTAAGCACACTAACAAGAGCAAATGGCTTACTAAATTTAGGTTTCCTGGGTTATTTCTTCATGAGAAATCTTCGGACCAGTGTTTTGTTTTATGAAGATGTCAATTTGTTGATTAAATTAACGAAAATCTTATGCAATTTGATTTTGTTAGGAGTCACTTTCATCATATGCACAGCACCATTTGTACTCTTGCAATTTCATCATTTCTCAAACTATTGTTTTGAGGACACATTTGAATTACCTTTGGTTGTAACGAGTCAAGCTGCCAAATTAAATTATAGATTAATGGGGCAATATTACGGTCAGCAATGGTGTGATTTCTCATTATTGCCAATGCCCTATGCATACGTGCAGGATTATTATTGGAATGTAGGGTTTTTCAGATACTACGAATTTAAACAATTGCCAAATTTTTTGCTAGCAATGCCAATTATTTACATAACTTTGTCGGAAACGCTACGCTTTCTGTATCACAATCACGATTATTTGGTGCATTTGGGCATATTTAAAGTTCTCTATCATTGTTTTTGCCGAAAAATTAATGTTTTCGGGAAAAAGACGAAAGTTATGCGGAAAGAGGAGACGGAAAAAGATCGATTGTTTGTCTGTGTTATTCATGCATTATTATTGTGTATCTTTTGCATATTCTTTGTGCATATTCAAGTTACGACCAGAATGTTATTTTCTGCTACTCCGGCCATTTATTGGTTTTGTTTAAATAAGAACAAAACGTTCATTAAGCTTTACTTCTTTACGTATTACTTTATTGGGATTGTAACGTTCTCAAACTTTTTACCATGGACTTAATAAGTATAAGAAGAGCATAATTTTGTATATAGATATTTGTACTTTAAAGTTTAAACAATTATGTATTCTATGAACCCAACATTCTTCCAACTTTAAATTATATGTGAGATGTAATACATTACTAGATGTAAAATATTTATAACATATCTTTGTGTAATATAAGCATCTGAATGTAAGAACATTATCAATAAGAAACTAATTTCTTCAAGTCCTATTTGAAGTGCAAAATATTTCTTGATTTAATTACCTACGTTGTGTTGGTTGCCTATACACATATCTGCCATATTGATTTAAATTTGAAAGAAACTTTGGAGAACTTCATTAATTCTTATTATAAACAAATTATTACACTCTATCATTAAACAATATCAAATATGCAATTTACGTATTGTCATGTGCATTAAAACACTGTTAAAGTAACTTTGTAGCGACAATTTCTTTATGTACTTTTCTATGAATTATTCCATACTACAAAAACAAATATTATATTATATACACGTAGATAGTCATCACCTCTTAAGTATTGACTGTGTATTATTGTCTTGAGACTACAGTTAGTTACGTAATGCATATGTAATGCGAGGAATACCATCTGTTCACAATATTAAGCATGGATAACACCTCATAGTTTATGCTAGCCTGGTACATGTTATGCCATACCTTTAACTATACATACCTCATCATACCTCATCGAAGAAGGCGAGGTATACCTATGCACACCTGTGTAGCCTAGCGAATGCGCATATATGCGAGTGAATGAAGTCACTCTACGAGCCGGAGAGTAGCGGTGTACCGAAATGGTGTACCATATAAGCAATCATATTATATTATGATAGCCAGTCGTATTCAGTGCTCGGCGCGTTGTTCTTCTTGCCCCTCACTAGCAACAATCAGCAACTACTCAAGCATTTCACTTTCATCTCGTGCCGTTGCGTGTGGATATCTTCGGTTGGCGGCGGCAGTGCCTGCGCGAGTGCAAAGTGTCAAAGTTCAACGCAGGTGCGTTTGTTTGTGTTGCCAATCAAATCAAATCAATTCAATTGTGCCATTAATTGCCATATAGCAAAAACTTTATTCAAACAAAGTTTAAATCTTTCGTCGTCGTCGTCATCGCCGTCGTATGTTAATGAACCAATGACATAATCGCCGGAATATGCGCTCGTATTTAACTTATTAACTAACTCATTGCAAATTTATTCCTTAAATGCATGACGTCATTTCCTCATCGGCAATTGTTCAAATGAATTGCCACCTGTGCAATGCCATTCTATGATTTATCATTATCATTCTGCGCTAAAAATAAACAAACACTGTGCAAGTGTTCGTCCACAATTTGCATAAACAACTCTAACAACATTTGAACGTATTTCGCGCTATCGCTGCGGCACGGTAAGGAAATCGCGCAGTGAATGAATTGTTAGTGGCCAAATTAGGAAAATGGAAGGCAAAATATCGCATAGTGGGCTCTTGGCGCGTAGTCCCGAAGGACATGCGGCGCGTGGAATGCAAATTAAAGGTGAATTATTCAAATCTGTATTGCTGAGAATGCTTGTCTAACGAGAAGCGGAATTCGCACATGCAGGCAATGAGGACGTCTGGGTGGAAATCCAAGCAAACACGTTTCGCAACTGGGTTAATGAAAACCTGCCGGCGGAATTACGTGTTCATGATTTGGCGGAGGATCTGCATACTGGGGTGCGTTTATGTACGTTGGTTGAACGCCTGCAAGGACATCCTTTACGTCCATCCTGGAATCGCCGCCCCATGAATCAACATCATTACTTGGAGAATGTCACATGCGCATTGAACGCAATCGAACAGGATGGTGTTAAATTAGTCAATATCGGTAAGATTTTTGCGACATTTCTTTAACAATGTTTATGTTTGTCAACTTTTCGCCATTGTTCTTTTGTTTTTTGTTGTTGTTGTTGTGTTGATGAACGCCTGGGTGGTTGTTTATACACTTTCCGTTAATTAAGAGTGTAGGTGCCACGTGTTTGAATAACATGTGTGAGACATGTACGCGGATTTAAACAAATTAAGAAAACACTCTGATGAATGTGGAATGTTACAACATTAAATGTTGGTGACGCTCCAGTGGGAGATTTCAAGGCGACAAATAGCACACTCTTGGTGCATCCATTGTTGGCGACACATGTGACCTCGACCTGTATTACGTAAATGTGTTTTTCGTCAAGAAAAAATAAGTGATCTTGACAAATATGCACATGTTGTTCATAATTGTTTCATTGATGAGTTTTAAAGTGAAGACATGTTTGGCGTTTCTTTGGTATAGAGTGATGAATCAACTGCTTGCAAGTGCGATGGTGGTGTAATGGTCAGCATAGTTGCCTTCCAAGCAGTTGATCCGGGTTCGATTCCCGGCCATCGCATAAGTTTTTTCTTTTTTGATGTTGAATCTAAATATGTTTCTTTAATATTACTTGAAAGATTAATTCTAGTTTCATTATCTTTCGTAATAATCACATAAATAATTTTATCATGTAAATAATAGGAAGTTACGTGCTATCTATACAAGTGAACCACATCAGGCATCGCCTTCGATAGCTCAGTTGGTAGAGCGGTGGACTGTAGAACGATTCACAAATAGATATCCATAGGTCGCTGGTTCAAATCCGGCTCGAAGGAGTTCTTTTTTCATTTTTGTTTATTCTTCTTGTAATTGTTTAAAAGATTTATCATGATGTGCAAATCTTTAAAATATTCCCACGTTTTATCTTTTACTTCATTAACTAATTAATTCAATAAGTGAATACATGTGAGAACTCTTTTTCAATCCAGCTATTATGTACTTTACACGTATTAATTAAATCTGGTTAGAAATTTTTATAGAGTTCAATGCTCGTTAATATTAAAATCACGTAAATACGGTGATATGGTCCACATGTTTGTCTTTGCCAAGGCAGTCGAAATTAAATTAAGAGAAAGTGAAAGCGAGATCTTTGCATGGTTATCTCGTTCGTGTCCAACAAAACTACTTCTCTTATGCAATTATTGACTTTTATGTACACTTGCAGGAAACACAGATATTGTCAATGGCAACTTAAAACTCATCTTGGGTTTGATCTGGTCGCTTATTGTTCGATACCAGATTGGCAGATCGAAATTCCCACCGCGTAAATTAATGCTTGCTTGGTTGCAAGCTGTTCTCCCTGAATGCAAAGTATCTAATCTGACAACAGATTGGAATTCCGGTATTTTATTATCTGCTTTAATCGATTATTGCAGACCAGGACTATTCCCGCATTGGAGATCGCTCAGTACGTTTAAATGTTATTGAATTATGACCTAATAGTAATGATGATTGCATTTTTTAGATAGACACAGTGCCATAGAGAATTGCAGAAGCGCAATGGGAATTGCACATCGCGACTTGGGCATTCCTGCGGTCCTGGAGCCGGAGTATTTAGCATCGCCATGGTTGGATGAGCTCTCAGGCATGACTTATCTCTCTTATTTTATGAAACCCGGTTCACCCGGCTTTCACGCCACGCTGCGTTGGGTCAATTCGCGGCTGAAGAGACCAGTTGACAACTTTACTGTATGCAATCTTCTTTACTTGCTACTGTTAATTGATATTTAAATTTGAATTTACGCCCTTACAGAGTGATTGGAATGATGGTAAAGCTGCAAGTGAAGTTATTAGATCTTTGGGTGGTTCAGCATCCCCTCCAGAAAAGCTCAGATCTGAACAGGCTTATTGGGAAACTAATTTAGAGCAGGCATTGGATGCTGGCAAACGATTAGGAGTTCAACCGGTGTTATCAGCAAGAGATATGGCTGATATTAATGTGGAACATCTTGGAGTCATGGCTTATGCGGCAAACTTCCAATGGGTTCCTGAACGTCCTCCTTTGCATGATTTGATTAAGGTTAAATTGGAATCAACTTCCGGCCGTGTAGGAGAACCTGTAATAAGACTTAATTATTTATTAGGATTTGTTTTTAATAATTAAAATTCCAGACAAGATATCAAATTACTCTATTGAATTCGTCCTTGTCATATAACAAATTAAGCGTGGAAATCCGAGGTCCAGATCAGAAAATATACCCACAAAGAAGCCTTAATCAAGGACACGGGGAATTTGTGCCACAGAAAATGGGAATGCATGAAATTATTGTCTATTACGATAAAGAGGAAGCTTCCTCCAAACATTACTTCCGTGCATTACCTCCATTAGTTGAAGTTGAAGCACCTGGAATGGCACCATGTGCTCTTGGTTCTTTGGTTCAAGTTCTCGTAAATGCAACAGGCGCTCCTAAACGGGAAGATATCCTTGTGACAGCTTACAGCCCAATGAGTCGACCACTTGCATGTCCGTTACATACCATTGACGGTACAAACACAGCAACGTTCAAACCAGATGAAGCTGGTGAATGGCGTATTGAAATAACCTACCAAGGAAAACAAATCCAAGGTGGACCATTTACTTGTGCAGTTTTTGATCCTAACGGGGTAGTAGTTTCCGGGTTAGAAGGTGCTCTTCCAATGGTACCCCATGCCATCGATTTAGATTGCAGAGACGTCTGTGTACCTGGAGAAGTGTATGCTGATGTTGTCCATGACAAGAAATCAATACATACACGAATGGAACGTGTGGATGCAGATGGTTATCTTCATCGTGTTCATTTCACTCCAGAATATCCAGGAAAACATAGAGTATACGTGTATTTCAACGGATATGATGTTAAAGGTTCTCCATTTATGATGCGTGTTGGTACTCAGAAACGAAGTAAAACTTCAAAACATCAAAGCCAATCACATCACAACATTTCCGCCAGTCCAGTGACAACAATTCAAGCTGCAAATTTGAATAGTCCAATAACCAATAAGAATTACAGACAGAGTGCAAGTCCAATGTTTGGACATAGTGCCCAAACACAAGAATACACATCGCATCGTTTAGCTGAACGCAGATTATCTGCTAGTTCACCAGTAGAAAATTCGCCATACATTCCAAGAGCTTCAAGTCCCTCCCTTGCACCTCGAACTCAAAGCCCAACATTTCGTCCAACCAGTCCCAATTTCCGACCACTTAGTCCACGCCCCCAGAGTCCTCTGTATATGACCAACAAACGTGTCAATAACCATGGGGAATACAGGGATTACTCTTCAAGTCCTATCCCGCGATTGGCCAAGAAGGAAAAGGAATATGACAGTACTTATTTGAAATCATCGTATCACGATAAAAGGGATGAAAACATGTCGAATAAAATGCAATCGATGAGGGTATCCAGCCCTTATGGCATTTACGATACATCGCCAATGATTAAAGTACATGACACAGGGTTGCATCAACGCAAAGATAGCTGGGATACAAGTAAGAAAACCACGGGTGTTACGACAAGTCAGAGTTATTCCTCGATGGAAGAAAATCACGAGTCGCAAACCAAGTACGAGACGAAAAATTACGGGTTTCGCAGTTTAGGGAAACGAGGAGCTGAATCTGTCAGGGTTCAACCAGTTCCTGATGGTGTTATTGGTCAACCAGTGGAGTTTGAAAGTCAGTAAACTATTAGTTAATTAAAGTTGGTGTGTTAATTTGCTAGGCAAATTGTTTTTCCAGTTGACGGAAGTGGCGCTGGATCAGGTGACCTCGAAATTCTTGTTGAAGGTGGCAAAGTGACATCGAGCGTAAAATCCCTTGGAGGACAACGATTCAAAGCAGCCTTCACACCCCATCAGGCATTACCACATCGCGTGGATATCAGCTTTAATGGAGAGACCGTTCCTGGTAAGTAATGCGCTTTTTTGCCATTGCATTTGTTCTTAATTAGTCAAAAAAATACTCTACTTAGACGCTTGAAGCTTGGGAGGCGTTTTTCAATTTTCTCAATATTATGTATTTAGTATACGGTCAATGTAAATCTTTACAACGCGTGCACAAGTTTTCAAATCAATGGATGGATGCTTGTGACCTACTGACATGCCAGCTAACGTTGTGATGAAGTAGCGAAGTAGTGTGCTAGATTCCTGCGCGCTTTTTTCAATTTCTAATGAATATTTAATCTTCAACCTGTATACTGAACTCTTTGATTGATCTCGAAAATCCGGTTATCTCATCGTCTATTCTTTTAATTCACTAGCACGCGTAATTTAAATTCCTGGAATGTCAGGAATTTGAACAATTCGGGAAGTCTCAAACTGTTAAAGGTTGACAAGTAATTTGCATCTGAATGGCTGGATGCACTCAGGTAGCATGCAATTGATATTTATGTGCGAGAGATAAACACATGAAAAGAGGAAGAACAAGAAACAGAAAAAGACAAGTGAACTGTGCAAGGAAATGATGGTGGAGGTTACCTGTCGCCACGCACGGTGCGTTTACGGTCGAATGGTTACGGAATGCACACCAGAACGACATGGTGTGCGCGTAATGCGTATTTAATATAATATTTACCGTATTACCACGCATGTAATATAGGGTGTCCCACCAAGAAATCTCTCCTTTGAAGAGACTTCTCCTCAAATCACTGTATGTTTAATGTCGCGCATATGAATTGCCTGTTGAGTAAAAAGAAAACAATGTGCGCCACGCACACCGCGCCTATCGCCTACCTTTTGTCATACCATTCCCACTCTTTCGCTTACCTGTACGTAAATGGTAGATGCAGGTAAGTTTGTAATAATCCGCAGTACCAATCGAATACTGCGCCAGCCGTGTTGCGTTGCGCTGCGTTTCGTGCGTAATCGAAAGAGAGAGATTTCTTCGTGTTCCTGGTTATTGTTGTTTTAAGTGTTGTCTTCTTTGCTGGTGTGTTAATTGTGCTTGCGATTCGTGCTCTTCTTGATGCGACTTGCCGCATAATGAGGAACATATGCGCGAGCAGTGAGTGATTATCGTGTCGGTGTGTTATTCGTAGGCAGTCCGTGGCATGTGAATGTAATGTCTTCGTCGAACCTCTCCGTGATGGGCGATTCGACCCGCCTGGTGCCGGCGAATGTACCCGCTGTCTTCGAAATCGTCACCAGCGGTAACACGGCGCCCGACGACCTTGTCGTGCATGTAATCGCGCCGAGCAAACGGGCAGTGAGCGCAAGAGTTTTACCCGGTGGACGCGTAGGAGTGCAAAGTGTTGAATTCGTTCCCGTTGAAGTCGGGACACATATTGTGGAAGTGCTGGTCAACGGTGACAAGTTGCCGAGTGGACCACTGGTGGCTAAAGTTTACGATGCGAGCTTGATACAAGTGGCTGATGTGAGCGGTGGGGTTGTGGGACAACCTGTGCAATTTAGAGGTAGGTCATAATAGAATACCAAATTATTCTGAAACATATCCTGATTCTTTATTGTTTACAGTTGATGCAAGTCAAGCTGGGGAAGGACAATTGGAGATATCCATTAATGAAGGGGAAGTCCCGAATCATGTACAAGTGGTTGGAGGTGGCAGATGCCTAGTGTCATTTACACCCGACCATGCTAAACCGCATTTGATTGATATAAAGTTCAATGGCGAAACGGTCAGGGGATGTCCGTTTGTATGTTCTGTGACGGACACAAGTAGAGTGATTCTGAGTCTGAGCCACTTGGAGTTGATCCCTGTAAACCAGCCGAGCTCGTTCCACATGGGTGTTGCTGGCGGGGGTGCTGCCGAATTGGCGGTAGCTGTACGTGGTCCTGTCGGAGAACTTCCTGTCAAAGTAACAGGAGATATACACAGTGGATTCACTGCAGAATTTACCCCGAATTTAGTGGGTGCACATCAGATAAATGTAGATTATAATGGACGACCCGTTCAGGGCACACCCTTCATCGCTAAAGCTTTTGATTCAACACGTGTCACCGTTGGTCATGTAGCGAGAGGAACCGTGGGACGTCCAGTCACGTTTTCGGTGGACGCAAGCGAAGCGGGGGAGGGAAATTTAGAGATTACAATTAGCGCACGTGGCATGAACATACCAACACAAGTACACCCTCAAGGCAACGCGAAATTCGCTGTCAGTTTCGTACCAGCAGAAGCATGCGATCACGTCGTGAACGTAGCGTTCAACAAACGACCAGTAGTTGGATGCCCATTAATTGTGGGCGTTGGCGGGGGTGGCACAGGACCAAGTGTCACCCTACCAGGCCCAGGACCTGTTCATCGACCCAGCACGCTGCTGATCAATCACCCTGGACGCTTGGAGGATATCGAAGTGAATGTTGAGGGTGAGACTACTTGCACTACTTAATTGCTCCTTGGAAAACACGGAAATAAAAATAGAAATTGTGTGGAAACAATGAGTCAATTAACGCTATTCGTTTCGCAAAAGTAACCGAGCCATGAAACAGGCAATGTTTTTAACATTTAAACATTCGCCCGTTCGTTCAGTTCGACACTAATTACGAAATTTACCTCATTCTATTTTTATTTCTTGTAAGAAAAGTTCACTGAATATTCACAGAACAATTTGACAAATGATACATTCAGTTAGCTTTTGTTCCATTTATTTATTACTTGTGATAGTTGTACATAGAATTCTTGTGCATTTTTGATCAGCAATAAGAAAAAGAGCAAGAAACGAAAAGAGCAAACCAGAAATACAATTAATGTGTTTAAAATTGAAATAAAAAACAATGCGATAAATGTTTACCACGCATGTATCTTGAATGGTGCATGTTGTTTTTCTTTTAACATTTGTTTATTGCGTGTATGATTTCATTGCACGTTATTTATCGAACTTTATTCTATTCACATTTCCTTATGCATACTTTGTTTGCGTCATGTTTCAGGACACAGACGTCTACTCTATTAATTGCATATTATTATTATCCTTAAATTCCTTGTTTTTTTTACTACTACTAACAAAACAAAAGTTTATTACCTATTTGATAACTTAAACTAAAACTAATTGAATCGAAAGATTTAACATTGATCGTTGTGATCGATGGCATTTATTTTTCATGGAATCGACTTGAGCATGTTTTTCGCACTATGAACAAATCATGTCATTCATGCCATACTCGAAACACACATTCTCGTGAGAAACGCTATGCGAATTGAGAACAGACTCAGAAATGTCGGGTACGCTATGAAACTTTCACAATTTTTGCGTCTTGCCTTCAATCCTCAATTGAAAAACCTTCTAGAACGAATTTTATTATCATCTCTCTTCTCACACATTTCTAGTTGAATTTTTGGGTTTGATTATCAAAAACATCACATATTTTCCATTCTATTCTAATTGCAAACACATTGAACATGCTTTGAGCAGTAATTGATGCAATTTGTTTAACAAGAGATGTTTCTTGATTGTTTAAACAAAGTATTACAACTTTCTTTTTGGCATGCATCTCTCACATCACGTCACGTGTTGTTTATTTCTCATTATTCCAAACGGGTTTTTGTTCCAACTTTAAAGTGCAATTGAGTCTTGGTCGTGTGTAAATGCTTGGCATAAAACTCAATTCGTGCACCTGTTTTGCACATAAATAATCTCTTACTGAATGGTTAATTTCCTTTTGATTAAAGACATTTTGTAAATACTTCCTGTAGCTCGATTAATTGCAGTGAAAGCTTCCTCAAAGTTTGTTCAACAAATGACAATGTTGAGTATTGTAATTCACTTTCTTGCACCTTCAACAGCAATTATCGTCACGTAACGTGCACTAATTCTTTACATTCTTTACAAACACAAGATACAAAACTGGTTTGCGCTTTCAAAATTAAATAATTTGCGGTTTAATGCTATTTATCGCGGTTGTAAACATTCCATGAACAATGAATGCACAAGAATAAGCAACTATCAATGAGTGAATTAATATATTAAACCATTAATTGTGTTGATGAATCCAATTAATACAATAATATGAACCCTCTTCATCCCTTTGATATGCATATCAATGATGAACAAGGACCAGGAGGTCAATCAGTCCCGACGCAAGTGCAGCCCTTGGGCAATGGACAATTTCGGGCGGAATTTGTACCTCGAGTGGTTGGAGAGCATAGAATCAATGTCACTGTGAATGATATTGCGACTGCTGGTAGCCCGTACTCGGCTAAAGTGTACGACGTGTCAGCGATTAAAGTGAAAGAAGCAGCGACTGGAGTTGTTGGCAAGCCGGTTACATTCTTAGGTAAGCGACAATAATAATAATAATGCTTATTATGGATTGGTAATTTGAATGTGTGTAGTGGAAACAAGCCAAGCGGGACCCGGTAACTTGGAGGTGACTGTGAATGGCGGGCGCGTTCCAACATCTGCACAGGCCCAAGGTCCTCATACGTATGCGATTTCATTTACACCACGCGAACCGACCACTCATGCTGTGGACCTACGATTTAACGGACAGGATGTGCCTGGTAGCCCGTTCAAATGCATTGTCACACCGGCAGCACGAATTATAGCACCGGAAAGTATGGATAAGGTATCCGTAGGTCGACCTTGTGTCTTTGCTGTTGAGAGTCCAAATCCACCGGTTGTGGAAGTTTTAGGACCAGCAAGACGATCACTACCGACACAGGTAACTTAGTTTAACTCTATTAACAACCCTTTAGTTCATCAACAATGTTCTACTTGCAGATCACGCCACAGGCTGGCTCACCGGGAAAGTTTGACATCGCTTTCACCCCAATTGACGTTGGAGATCATAGTGTGGAAGTGCGTTTACCCAGAGGGCACATTGAAGGATCACCCTTCCTTGTTAAAGCATATGATGCAAATCGCGTTAGTGTGACTGATATAAACGAGGGAATCGTTGGAAAACCGGTGTCCTTTAGCATTAATGCATCACAAGCGGGCGCTGGCAATTTGGAGATAATTGTTGCGGTTGGTGGAAGGAACGTCCCGAATTTTGTGCAAAGTGAGGGTAATGCTAGGTTTAAAGTGAATTTTAAACCAACAGAGGCAGCAGTACACACATTGAGTGTGAGGTTTAATGGTCAGGCAGTACCAGGTTCGCCATTCAGTTGCAAAGTTAGTCCTGGTAATACTCAACCGCGCATTCCTGTGAGTGGTAACGGCATTGAACTAGCTGCAGTTGGTCATTCGGCAGAAGTTAAAGTGGAATCAGTTGCGGAACCGCAAGTTATTGTTACTGCACCTACAGGCAAAATTATTTCATCCAAGATCAGTCTTAACGGAGACATACATGTTGCGCGCTTCATCCCTGAAATGGTCGGACGTCATTCAGTAGCCATACTGGTGAATGACCAACATGTAATTGGATCACCATTTAATTGCAATGTCTATGACGTAAATAAAGTGATTGTGTCTGGTTTGCCTGGCAGAAAAGGCGACATAACACGCGCAATATCTGAATTATCCATGAATGCTATAGGTCCTGCTGAAGTTGGAAAGCCTGTGACATTTAGTGTGGATGCAGCACAAGCTGGTGAAGGGACACTTGAACTAGTTGTATCCACTCAGCACACCACCATTAAAGCAGAAGTGGTTGCTTGTGCACGCGGATTGTACGATGTGACATTTGTACCTCAAACAAGCGACGACCACTTTGTTAATATCACTTTCAACGATATGAATGTAATAGGCAGTCCTTTCCATTGCACAGTCATTGAATCCACGCAATATTTTCAAGCAAATGCAACAAATTACTTTGAAATCCCGCCGGATCATCGTCTTGAAATAACAGACAGCAATAATCACGCTGTGAAATATACAACGAATAATGGCAAAGCAGAGTTCTGCGTTAATCAAACAGGAATTTATCAACTCCAGCTATTGAAGAATAATAGCATTATAAGCTCCAGGACTTTGCATGTTTTTGATATCAGCAAGATGGATGTGATTAATGCACCAGAAGCTGTTTGTCATCGACCAGCTGTGGTTGGGGTCAGTGTCAATAAAGTGGGCCCTGGTAAACTGTCTGCTGCAGTTAAAGTGGGCGCTAAGGAGATGCCACATAGCGTGCGACAAAATGCAAATAATCCCAATCTTTGGGAGGTTGTTTTTCATCCAATACATGCAGCACCTCATCGAGTTCAATTATTTTACAATGGAGTCCCAAAACATCCAGCAATTGATGTAAGTTATACATTTCTTAGCATATACAATGTTTGACTGTGATTTTTTCGATAGATTGGTGTGAAATCACCGGGGATGGAACCGTGGGCTGGAGGTCTAGGTTTATATCAAGCAAAAGTGGGTAAAGTGACTTCATTCCATATCGATACCTTGGGTCGATCCGCAAGGGAATTTGATGTGGTCGTAAGTGGTCCCACAGGTTCCGCAGTACCTGTACGCTGCTACCAGACGAAAACCGGTAAATTACAAGCGGAATTCACCGCCAGAGACGTCGGTGCGCACACAATTGAGGTGTTACATCAAGCGAAGAGCGTTCAAGGTAGTCCGTTCACGTGCGAAGCATTTGACGCTGATTGCGTACGCATTGTCGACATTCCAAGCGTGCAAGGCAATGTCGGCGAAAGGATCGTATTTAATGTAAACACGAAGAATGCAGGCTCGGCCGACTTGGAAGTAATTGCAACTAATCCAGTCAATCAAGCTGTGCATGTACAATACACGACCATTTCCGACAACGTTATTCAGATTGCGTTTGTGCCAAGCATGGCCGGTCTGTATCAAGTTACAGTCAGCTATGGTGGTATGGCAGTGAAGAACTCTCCGTTGGCATTGGGTGTAGGTGCTGTTGGTCCTACTCCTCCACCACGTGCAGTCGGCAAAGGATTGGAAAGTGCTGTGGTCGGCGAACGCACTAGTTTTACAGTCAGCAGTGTAATTCAACCCCGGGTTCAAGTTGAATCGGTGGAGGGTTTGATTGATGCCCATATTCAGTGTCCGAAAGCTGGAGAATATATTGTTTCGTATACTCCAAAATGGGTTGGGGTTTATGATATAGTAATATCCATTGGTCCCAATGATGTAAGCTAAATACTTTGATTGATTTATTTTCATGTCAATTAATCTAAATTATATTTCAGCTTCCTGGATCACCATTTAGACCAGTTGTAGTTGATCCAAGTGCGGTCCGCTTAATTGGTGGATGGACACAATACTTGGACGAAATGGGAAGGATAAAACTCCCAGCGAAATTGGTATTTGACACAACGAATGCAGGTCCCGGGAATTTAGAATGTAAAATATCTGGACGTAAAATAACTCCGGACAAAAATGGCACGAGGTTCAAATTTGAACTGTCTACGGAAGGTTTAAATGCTGGAGACAACGACTTTGAGATGCGGTATGCGAATATACGACTACCGGAAACTCCAAACACAGCTGTAGCATTAGGAGCTCAAGTGGTACTGAATGGTAAAGGATTATCTCAAGCTCAATGTAATGAGCCATCAGCATTCACAATTGATGGAAGTAAAGCGACATCCGGCAACCCGGAAGTTACGTTACATGCTGTTGATACTAATGTACCAATACCGGTAATGTTATCGCTTTCTGGAGATAAAATCTGGCGTGCTACTTACACCATTAGCACGCCTGGCAACTACCTTTTGAACGTGCTGTGGGCAGGAAGACTAGTTAAAGGATGTCCGCTGATGGTAGAAGCAAAAGGTGGTGCTGATGCATCACGAGTTCTTTGCTCTGGTGAAGGTTTACGACAAGGAGTTGTAGGGCGTGAGATACGATCGTGGATTGATACGAGACGTGCTGGTCCTGGAGAGTTGACAGCTCATTGTACAGGGCCGCATAAAGTGGCTTATTGCGAGTTGTATGACCATGGTGATGCCACATTTACGTTAAATGTCAAACCTCAGGAATCAGGAAGACATGCTTTAACAATTAAGTATGCAGGACAACATGTTCCTGGTTCCCCATTCACATTAAAGGTTGCCGGAGCTCCCGATGCAAGCAAAGTGCGTGTTTATGGTCCAGGTGTTGAACACGGAGTGTTAGCCACGTTTCAATCCCGATTTATTTGCGATACACGTGGTGCTGGTGCAGGACAACTGACAGTACGTGTTCGAGGACCAAAAGGTGCATTCCGTGTGGAAATGCAGCGCGAAAGTCAAAAGGATCGCACCATTTTGTGCAAAGTATACTTTATCTTAATTTAAGTTATTTACAGTCACTATAAATATTCTATTTTTGCAGTATGACCCAACAGAACCTGGTGATTACCGCGTAGAAGTCAAATGGGCCAACGAATTGGTACCTGGTTCTCCATTCCATGTCATGATATTTGATACGCAAGAAGAATTACGACGTTACATTAATACAATGTAGCCTAGTAATTCATCTCAAATGGTGCAGGGTTCAAATCTTATATTTCAGAAAAACAATTTACAATTTATCATTGACTCAACATCACTTGCAATCTAATATTTTATATACGAAGAGTTTATTTATTGTTTTATTACATTGTTATAACAGATAATTATTGTGCGCTGATTGCACGCACTGCTTTTCGTTAACATTTGCGTTGCACGCATCTCCTTAATTATTTTTGGATCTACGTTTTAGCGTGTACTAAAGTTTTGATCAAACTTTTAAATTGAGCAAAGTGTAACGAATAAATTTTTACTTAAACCAATAGAATTTGATATAGCATTTGCGGTTGCCTATAGAAACAGCCATCTTGTTTGCATTGTTTACTATTGTATACAAATGCATAGTTACTACGGTTGCTTCGCGTCTGATTCCTCGCATAATGTGAACGTGAAATCAGTATTACTCATTATAAATTCGCAATTCCTTAATTAGATTGTAATAAACATGTTTCTTTGACGTAGTTGCGGCGTGAAAGCAACGCAGTGCTGTAATTGCGAATCACCTGTTGCTCCAAAATGTGCAACAATGAATCGTCTGCACACGGTGTTTTACGTTATAATCTTCATAACAACAATAACTTTGTTGTTCCACTTCTTCACGTTCATCGACAATAATGCCCTGTTAAAGCCGCACATAGTGACACCGCAAATCAAGTACTTCATTGATCCACAACCCCCAGCAACAGAGTACAATCTATGGTTAATTTTCACCAAAGTGGTGCCTCAATCACCATTGTTCTTCAACTTTGATAGGTTGATTCAAAACATATTGCAGACGAGTTCAATCGCAATCAGTTATCATATCATAAGCGATGACTCGTCTGCGCTACTAGCTACAGATGTTATCAAAACAATTGCCACTAATTATAACAAAACAATCAAGTATAGATTTTATGATATTACTGCATTTGCTAATAAGATTCAGGATATAGTTGAGGTGATGACACCTCATTTCAGTTCAAGGCCAGGTAATTGATGCTTTGCAGTTTTTTGACCTGTGTTATTAATGATAATAATTTTCAGGAACATACTACAGTGATGCATTATTTTATATTTCCTTGGGTTTACATAGACTTGCGCCAAGGAGTCAACAACTTGCTGTGATGATTGATTGTGATGTGCTCTTCAAGCAGGATATTTCAAAACTTTTTGAACAATTCAAATAGTAAGCAATCAATTTCAGTTTTACCATCAACAGTAATGATTATTTCCTGTTTATTGTAGTTTTACAGATGAACTCTATGGACTAGCTCCAGAATTATCACCAGTTTATAAACATGTACTTCACATGTATAAAAGAAATCAAAACACCACTTTTGGTGAATGGGTTCATGATGAACCCATAAATGAAGGGATGACTCACCCAAGGGGATTTCCAGGATACAATTCTGGAGTAATCATGTTCAACTTTACTGCGATACGAGCATCCCAACAATTTCAACGTCTGCTAAGCAATGACACTGTAAGTGGATTAACAACAAAGTATAACTTTCGTGGTAATCTGGGCGATCAGGATTTTTATACTCTTATTGGGTTTGAACATCCAGAGCTCATAAAAACGTTGAGTTGTGGGTTCAATCGGCAATTATGTACATGGTGGCGTAATCGTGGTGGCTATCTTAGTATTTTTGATAAGTATTTTAAATGCAACGACGAAATAGTTTTATTGCACGGCAATTGCCATACGAGCATTCCGTTATAAGTGAATATTTTGCTAAATATTTTATTATAGATACTACATATATACAAAAATAGAATTGCCATATTTAGTTTGCCATGACATAAAGATTATTTATGGAACAATTTGTTTAGATACTCGAACGAGTAGACGAATTCTTTTTAATCAAGCCAACCCCTATCTTAAATAACAACAATTCATATAAATGTATCATCGATCTTATTCTATGATAGTTAATCGAAAATGTAATTTGGCAAGCCGTCGGCATTCCAAGTATTTCGTACTTTCTCGAAAGTAAATGTGAGATAAAGTGATGATGCTTCCCATTCGGATTTGCTTAATGTACCAATAGGTGCATCCGAATTCATTGATTTCATGAACGCTTCGGCGTGTTCATAGTCTTTACTACTTGTACCAACCAGTGAATCTTTTGTTTGCGCTGAATACGGCTCTAGACTGTTCATGGCGCTTAGGAGATTGCGTCCTTCATTTTTCATACGCTCATAGAAATCGTGAAACTTTTCTTTACGTACGAATTTCAATCCGTACTTTTTGGCTAGCGCAATAAACGTCGGAAAATGCACCAGAAACTCTGGACAATCCACCACTCCATCCAAATGGAAATTATATTTTGCTCCAAATATTGGCGGATTGTCGACGTTGCAATCGAAAACGACGCTGAAGACGTCGTTGCCAAACGTTTTACCGCCGGCCTTCTGTAGTCTGGCGACAATTTCATTCGCGTCCGGCATTGTGCCAAAGAAATAACCACCTGGTTGTAAACATTCACTAGCATTACGTATCATACATTCTGCTTGTGGTAAAGTTTCAAAGCTATAGTGAAATGCAAATTGGCAACTCACTAGATCTAACTTTATGGTTGGATCCTTATACTTCTCCCTTAATCGGACTTTTGTGGTATCCCCAGCTATATACTCGGCTGAGTAAATATGTTCTGAATTCCGATCGCGTCGAGTTGTCATGTCCTGATAACGTGATTTGCATTGATCCAAAGATACCTCAGCGATATCCGCACAGATCAAGTGATGTATACCTCCTTTGCGCCATTTCAGTAAATCACCGCCTTTGCCACAACAGAGGTCAAGCACCTTAATGGGTACATTGTGCTTCTTCTTCTCCTTGCATGCTTCAAGATTCTCATTAATTAGCATACTTTTGATCCAGTTGTGAAAGTTGCGCATATAGAAAATGCGGGAACGTGAACGCTCATCCAGACCCTTCTCTTCCAATTGATTGTAGTGCTTTGCTACCACCTTGGCATAGCCTCCACTTGGATGTGCCTCAACGGCAGCAACTTTAACAACCTTCTCGGGCGAATCTCGCTCATCAAACGTTCGTTTTCTTTTGCTTTCTGATTGCTTTGGCGCTTCGTTTTCTTCAATTTTGCTATCGGCCTTTGCTGTCTCAAGCGATTTTATCACGCTGACCCTAGCAACCTCATTTGATCGAGCGTCGGCATCTGCTGCTGCGAGCATTAACGTTTTCTCGAGATCGTCACTATCGTTGCTCGCCATTGTTTTCGGCTAAATTGAGCTAAATTACGTATTGCGCTATTTGATGCTATTATTATTAGTTAGTAAATAAACGTAAACAAGTATTGCAGGTTATGACTCGCTGCACCAGCGCTGCCACCAACTTGAACTGAATTAGGCGAACACAGTTTGTGCAGTTTGTCGAAGTGTGTGCGGGTGAGTGAGGTTATAAAGTTAATATAATAGTTAATAATTGTAAAATTGTGTGAAATTGATAATGACATCGACTATAATTCGTGTTAAGCGACATTGCGATGAAGAGCCACAAGATACACTCATTTTAAACTGTAAGCGCCGAAAATTAGATGAGGCGGGAGATAACAACGAGGGAGCAACTGCCGACGATGCTGTCCATGCTGTTTTGCAATTTGCAGGGACAGTTAATAGCCAAGTAATATTTTTAGCCTTCTTGAAACAGTAAACATTAGCTAGTATTGCACGTGTGTCATCTGTTTGTTTGAATTCTAGGATGAGGTGTTGAATACGCTGAATGAGAGAGGTTCCTTGAAATCTACAACAGAAGCTCAGTTTAAATCTCAACCAACAGACTTGCCAAAGATTAGAGAACGTATTCGCGCAGAATTTCACGCAAATATTAAGGAAAACCGTTATAAAGTTGTTAATTTCTCTAGGCCAAATGTTCAAGAGGCCAACGATATTACAATTGTTGATGTTGAACCAAAAGCTGAAGATAAGACTAGCAAATCATCAAACTATGTTTATGATTTGTACTATACAACATCTGATGACTTGGTCCAAATTTATGATGAAGATCTAGTTGGGTAATTTGTTTATTTTGAAGGTTAACAATGTTATTAATGATTTACAAACTTTGCAGTGTTTACCCTGTAAGTGCAGAGCTTGTTTATGGATCACATAGAGATAATGGAGTACTAGATTCTGATAATGAATCTGAGGATTCAAATGCTGAAAACAATTGGCGCAATGATTATCCTGATGAGGATGAGCTCAAAGATGATGATAGCATTGATGAAAATGACATGCTGCATGCCATGAACAGTGTGAAATTGGAAGATGATCCATTATCATCAGATGAAGAAGTTCAGGGATTTAGTTATAGCATTGATAGTGAGGCAGCTGGTTTTGAGGAAGATGTTGATGAGTCTGATGTGAATCGTTATGGTGAACAATATGCCAGATTTAAGGCAAAGTATTCACGCCAGGATAAAGATAATACTATAGATGATACTGAAAACTATTATGATCCTGATTATGAGGCTGACGGTACTTGGTAATGCAATTCAAATTTTTAATATTTAAATGTTATTATTTTGCAATAAATCTTTTTAAAAAGCGCGCCAATACTTTGTGCTTATGCTTTGGATATAGCGACCTTGGTGTCAGTTGTCGTAACTACGACATTAAGTAGTTGGCGCGCAAACGCTATGAACACAGCTTGACTAAGTTTCCAAAGTTGGTGTACAAATAAGTATAAAAAGTGGTGTAATTAAACAGCAAAGCCGATATATAACTAGTGCTAAAGCCCATAAATCTCTCTTAAATAAATATATCACGTGGATGGTGCCTGCGCAGCATTATACACTGGTAAGTTTACCTATCATCTAGTCGTTACAAAAGTATAAACATGGCGTATGCAGACGAACGAAAATAGCGTTGAATTTAGCATGTAGGTGATAACGAGTTATGCATTTGCAAGTTTCACTGGTAGCAGCAAGTTCGATAGGTTTGATTTGTGGTCGATTTCATGGCGGCGAAGGTGGCGGTTGCGCCGCTATCACGGTGGTTGGTGTGACTTGCATATTGGCAACTCCAAACGCCGATACGAATACGTTGACCGCAGTCACCAGGAATATTCCCAGGACTGTGTAATTATTAATGCGATTAGCAATACAAATTTCCTTCTTATCTTTCACGTTGTAACGTGAGTTCAAAATGAGTCCCATGCCGATTGCGATCTGTAATCGAAGACATGCAATTAATTAGTAATCGTAATCGTACATACACTCAACTGTCACAGTCGATAAACTTTGGTTATCGTTTGGCTTGCTCAACTTTAACTTTTTGAACAAACATTGACGAATGAAATTGTTTCTCACATGCGAACAAAGGCAAAATATCATTGAAATGCATGTTATGCGCTCGTGATATGCAATTACAAAAATACATAAAACTTACTTGTAGTAATATGCTGAATGAAATTAAAATAACACTCGGCCAATAATACGGGTGCCTTTCGAAGCTCTCAAGTACGTAGCGCAATTGATTTGCATTCGCTGAGAATAATGCGAGATCCATCATGCCTTGCGCCAAAGTCTTTTTATGCTGATATTGATTAACATCTGGTATACTTTCTAAATCGGGATGAAATCCGCTTTCCACCTCGCCAGGACCATAACCGGGCGCGTACGGGAATGGCGAGTGGGAATGATGTCGTGGTGCATAGCGTCCGTCGGGGTCATCCACATGTAATTTCGGGTCGAGGTCACCCGCGTTTGATGGTCGTCCCGATGGTACATCTGTACCTGGTCCATGATTCTCACCCGGTGTAAAGAATCCATCGTCAATGCCTGGATACGGTTTATTCGACACTTGTCCGTCAGTATCCAAATCATCCATTTCCGTAATTTTCGCAATCGGTGAACGCGCTCTTTGCACTTCTTCCGCCGGATGATTATTTGTCATGTTGATAAGCGGTGTACTCTCGCGATGATGGCGGTCAACCCAATCGGCTGCTTTATTTGCGGAAGCCGAAGACATACTGAAGATTCCACAGGTGAAAAATTCACCGTTTTGCTTGCAAAACACGAGCGTAGGAAGTTGTCAGGCAAGTTAAAACTCGCACAATGCGTGTGCGACCGCACTTGATGCCGCTTTAACTGCCAACAGTTAACTACTGTTTCGCGAAATGCGCGCGACGGAAAAACACATCGCTTGTGAATAATCACAGACCTTGATTAATTCCGCGTACTCTGGTATTTTAGCCTCACAGATACGAATGACGTGTTTTTATAACAATTTCACGTCTTGCGTGTCGGTCCTGCCGGTTTTCATTATAAAGTATTTCATATTTACAATTATCATTTAGTAGCTTTATTTACTTAGTTACTTCTCATTCATTCGGTGTATAATTTATATATCAAATTATGTTGCTTTTTTTTTAATACATCTGCTCGTCGAATGCATGTTATAATCATAAATAAAATATAAATGAAAACAAATCACAATAACAAGTATATATATAGACAGTTCTTTATAAATTAGTTCAATTAGTAGCTTCCGTGGTTTTTCCGCGTTTCCTCCGCACCGGCTTACGTGCGCGATGCTAGAAACCAGCCCGTTCCAGGTTTTCCAGCTGCTGAGTCAGCTTTTCCTCCTTTGTTTTGCGTGCTTGAGCGAGACTTCGCGATTGAATGTAGTCCAATACAAAGCGGTCAACATCCACTTGACCTTGCAGAAATTGCTCCGCGATTGACTCACTCCTTGCATTAGCTTCCTCCGCAGCGCACTGCAGCTTGTTCTTGATGTTTTTTGGCGAATACTTTTCGGACAATGTTTGATAAGCCATACTCAGTCTTTCAGTCTCAAATGCCAGCTTTGTCACCTCCTCGATACGTTCGTTAATATCCTTTTGCAATTCATCTATTCTTGGTTGCTTTGACAGATTGGATTCTGAAATAATGCAAACATTAACGTAAATTGACATTGATTGTTTAAGATACAAACCTGCAAGTTCTTCAATTTGCAAAATAAAATCGTCAAGTATCTTATTAGTTTCTTTATTCTGTGGTAAATTATCTAGGAATTCATCTTGTACTTCAACACTTTCATTAAGCAACTTTAACTCGTCCACACTCATTGCACTTAGTTCGGGAAAAGCTGCTGATTGATAGCTGCTAACTGTATTTGGCGCATTTGTAGTTACATTTGATAATGCATTGTAATTCTGGTTGAAAAAGTTGGGACTTGCTCTACCCATTATTCCACTATCAATTTCTGCTGAAATCAAATCATTTGATAAATTTAATAAATGCACTTGAGTCAAATTGAAATAACACTTACGAATTGCACTAATTGAAGGAGATGTTGATAAATTACAAGTGTCTAATAATGGAGGTGGTGTTCTTTCAAATTCTCGTATTATAGCTTGCACTACTCTTCCTAAATCTGAATGCACAGTAAACTGAAACACAGATCATTAGCAGCAAATTCTTTTCACTAAGGGTTGTTTATCAATACATTTAAGAGTCCTGGAGCTCCAGTAACTTCACCTTCACTTGTGACCCACTGATGTAAAACACTTGGTTTCACTTTGATAATTGGTTTAGCTTTAGGGAATTCATTAGTGAGTGAAACACTCAACACTAAGTCATTGCTGCCTGATGTAAATAGTACTTGATACTCCTGGCCTTCTTGTATCTCAACAACACTAGAACAACATCAAGTCCAATAAATAATAAGCTCACATGACTTTAATTCTTGTGTGATTCACTTACTGGTCATTAAATACTTTTAAGGTGTTTATCTGCCTTTTACGAACGTCCGATTCGGTGCGATATATTCTTGATAACATCACATTGAGTAGTATTGAACGCTGATTGTGTTCGTGGTCATGTGAAGCCTGCAGTAATATTCCTGCATTAAAGCAAATTGTACTATACTTGTACTTGCTAAGGATTGAAGGTTAGCAATCGTTCCAGTTTTTGTTAGTCAATTCCAGCGTTGCCACATCGCAAGTAATAATATTTAGAACATTAAAGATTGCGACATGCGGTTTTTAATTAATGATAACAGGAATATGAAGCAATGAATTTTAAAAATATAGAGCAAACCAGTTGCTGTTTATTGTGCATTCACACTTATGACTAATAGTGTCTATAATCAAAATACAAAGTAAAATACAAGAGATTAAAATGGTTTAAAATATAAAATAGAAAAAGAAATATAATTAATTAAAAGTCAGCAGCCGTTGTAAAAACACTATCTGATGCGTCAGCCATAACTCCAACTTTTTGGTATTCCCCAACTTTCTTCTCAAAGAAGTTGGTCTTGCCGTCCGTTGAAATAATCGTCATAAAGTCGAATGGGTTGATCGAATTGTATATTTTATCGCATCCCAACTCCGTCAGCAGTCTATCGGCAACAAACTCGATATATTCGCACATCAGCTTGCAATTCATGCCAATGAGACTCACAGGAAGCGCATCTGTTAAAAATTCCTGCTCGATTCTGACCGCATCTCTAATGATGCTTGTAACGCGCTCCTTTGATGGTTTCTGAACTAAGTATGAGAACATCAGACAGGCAAAATCGCAGTGCAAGCCTTCGTCGCGTGAAATTAGCTCATTGGAAAAGGTTAATCCAGGCATTAAACCGCGCTTCTTCAGCCAGAAAATGGAAGCAAAACTGCCAGAGAAAAAGATGCCTTCCACTGCCGCAAAAGCGACAATACGTTCGCCAAACGTTGCCTCCTTGCTGCTGATCCAATTCATTGCCCAATTGGCTTTCTTTGCAACACATGGCATTGTCTCGATTGCATTGAACAGGAAATCTTTCTCCTTGAAATCACTGATATATGTTTCAATCAGCATGCTGTACATCTCAGAATGAATATTCTCAATGGCAATCTGAAAGCCATAGAAGCATCTTGCTTCAGTGACTTGCACCTCCTGGCTGAACCTCTCAACAAGGTTTTCATTAACAATCCCATCAGAGGCGGCGAAAAAGGCCAAAACGTGTGAAATGAAGTGGCGTTCATTGTTGGAAAGTTTCTCCCAGTGTACAAGATCTCTTGATAAATCAACTTCCTCAGTAGTCCAGAATGAAGCTTCGGCTTCCTTGTACTTGGCCCAAATGTCTGGATATTGTATTGGGAAAACCACGAATCGGCGGGGATTCTCTCGTAGTAGTGGCTCGAGTTCCGGGTCGAACGTCTCCTTCGACTGGGGCGATGGAGTTGTTAAAGAAAGCGATTTAATATCAATGTTTTCTTCATTGATAATTTTCGGCTTCAGCACGTTTGAGGTTACATTTTCCTTATTTTCCTTGTTGAGAGACATCTTGAACTGCAAGCAATTATGAAATTAAACATGTGACCGTGGCTGGAAAATTTTCCGCGTTACCTGGCACGTCTAACAGCGTATATGGTATAGTTAAAACTGTTGTAAATGCGGTGTGAATCACGAAATGCAGGAGGGCATCCACACAATGGTTCAAAAGCGCGCGAAACGGTCAGCATCGCCAACGTACTTTTCCCTATAGTGAAAGTCACTAGCTGGTTGCATAGAGTAAAGTTCACGAAGCGAACTAGTTGCATCTAACCTAGTTCGTGTGTTCGTTAACTTTGAGTGCAAACAGGTGATTTTTCGGTTAAAACGTGCGAATAGAGGCGATTAGTTTAATAAATCATTAAAGTATAAGGTAAATTAAGTTATCATAGCAGCAGTGCCGCGAAGAATCTGTCGTAATTCAGCTATATCGTTTCGTATCAGTTCGAGATCATCAGTAGTGCTTTCGCCGGCTGAATCTTTTTCGCGGAAATATCTCTGGACGATCTGCGACATCAGCATTGGAAAATCACGAGCGATATGCTCATCCACTTCGGACTCGATATAACAACAATGGGTAACTGTCCATCTTGCTTGCTTTCCCGGTGTTGTTTTTGTTGCTACTTGTATCCACTCTAGGACGGCAGCAATACCTTGCGCTGTCGGAATAAGGTTAAGCGGTGGTGGTAGAATTGTTTGATTCATGTATTCAATGTAAAACTCGGTCTTGCCAAAAACCCACTCGACATCCACATTGTCAGTAACACGCTGAAACGTATTGCTCATTGTGGCAATGAGCATATTCAATAGCATAATAACGGTTAGAACTTCAAAGATGCCAAACACAATATAGCCCACTGCTTCAGTGAACTCATGATGATTGATAATACTGCTCTTATCCTTTTCACCCGGTAAATTCTCAATGATCACGTCAGCAGATTCCATTGGTGCCATACAAAAAATTGCCCAGAAGAACGTCTTCATCGCAGCGGGGAAATTAACGAATGATGAGACTTGTGCTGTTTTGATAGCATTATCATCTGTTTGTACCATACCTTCATACGGTTCATAGAAACGCGCCATACCGCTGGAAAACGCCACCAGTAGGAGTGTGAACACTGCAATGTATTTGGCAATGTCAGCGCACATTTTGCCAAGCGATATTTGCAATGGTCCAAGGAAATAACTCAGTCGAAACAGGACTAACAATCGAAAGAAAGCCATTATCACAGCGACAGCAAAGCAGCCTTCTGCAATTAAGACTGGGTCAAGGTGATGCCAATATTTACGTTCTAAATCAACTTGGTCATTCTCCTTAACATCCATATAAGAGGCAAGCCAAAAGAGGAATGTGAGTATGAAAAGTACATACATGAATACGTCGAATACGTTCCACATCCCTTGAAAATGTCTTCGTGGTCCTTTGATCATGCACATCCGAAAACTACCCCAGATGTATCCAAGTACAAAGATGATGATAACTATCTCAAGACCAGTGTTTGGTGGTCCACGCTTTTGACCTTTCTTGTCAGCGTTTGCTTCTAGAAAGAGTATCACGAGAAAGAGCAAGTAGGCGGCATAATGGGTGATCATCTTGTTCAATGGTATGGACCAATGTCTAACCCATGTGTGTTTGGGCAGTAAGAGACAAAACAATGCCATTATGGGCAACATCACCAATCTGACCATTGGATATAGAGCACGCACAGCCATGTTTTTATACTTCCATTCGTACCAACCACCATGCCACACAGATTCGACCATTTGCTGGGTGTTCGGATGGGCAATGAATCCCTTTTGCTTGTAGTTCAGAGCAAGGACCAAGCGAGGAAATGCAAGGCCTGGATTAATATCGCCGTCCTTCTGCCGAAGGATCAAATCCATCTCTTCGGTGCTTCGACAGCAAGCGATTAATTCCACGGCGAATAGACTGATTTCATCAGCGAGCTCTTTGTACGCATTGCGAAATTCGGGCACCATGAAGCTGCAATCAGTGAGCTCTTTTGATAGCTTAAAGGCGGTCAGGATTGGATCGGGTGTTGAATGGCAAATGTAAGCTGGATTCGTGATGGCTCTGTATAGATTCAAGCGTAAGGTTTCACCATGCAATAAGTCATCGTGCTGAATATGCGCTATACATTCAGTGCATCTGCAATCGGGCGGATGCGGTTTACTGATACGATGGCCACGTTCGATGAGAAACTCGATTATTTCAAAATGTCCGCACTGGGCGGCAAGGATTAATGGCGTAATATGATCAGGAAAATCCGAGCTATGTGTAACGCCGACAAACTCTAAACCTGGCGCAGTTTCTTGCAGTTTCTCGAGGATTAATTGTAGGATTTTGATTTGATTATCGCGGATCGCATGCAGTGCACAATCGCCAATATCGATGTTGAGTTGATCCAATAGGAATTCAACCATTTGCTCCGACTTGTTCTGTACGGCAATGTGCAGTGCTGATACGCCTTGGAAGTTGACGCAGTTTATGTTGAAATTCGGATTTTCCGCGAGAAAATTCCGCACTTCGGCCACGTCATTGTTAGCGACTAATTCGAAAAACTTTTTCTCCGATTGTTGCAGGTGCGGCAGCAGGATGCTGGAGCGAGGTTGTAATACGGGCGCGTATAAGTCATCCTCCAGACGACGATACCCTGCCTGGCTGATACTCCAATGGCCGAAACTCAAGTTATTGCTCTGTCGTACTCCTGCAGGAGGCAGCAACGTATCCTGGACCGTGGGTGTACGCTGCATGTACCCTGGCGGTGGCGGCGGTGGAATCACGGGAGCTACTGGAGGAGTTGCAACCGGAGGTTGTTGAGGATTTGCCTCAGGAGCTGGTAAATCATCCATGATGAAATCGGTGAGTGTAAAACTTTATTAAAAATCTTCATATAAACTGCTCTATAACCGTTGCATCTGACAGTTTTTTTTTCTGTCAGTGAGCGTTGTGCGTGTCAGCTGTATGACTTAATGGGTTTGTTTACTCGGGATACACATTGTATTCGTGCCCCAATTACTTACTATCTATGTATTGACAAAATTGGTACTCGCACTGTGCGCTAGCGATGCGGATGCTGTAAAATTGCGGCGGCAAAAACTATTTGTCGTTCGCCGTAATGCGATACGCTTATTAGAAGAGATAAATTACGCGCCTTATCTCGGCACAAAGAAGAACAACAACAAGGAGAAGCACTCCGCAGGGAGAGAGGAGGCGGCGGGCCGCGGGTGGCGGCAATACATATATTAACTCGTTCGCCAGCGTCTAAAGATAGCGCGCACGCAACGTGCATGAGCAAATAATAATGAGGCGGCGTCCAAACACATGCAATAAACATGGCGCGCCGATTAGTTTACTGAGCGTTATTCGAACCGGGCGTGCTTCGCTCGTAAATAAATCGAATTATCTGCGCGAAAAACACATCCAACCGCCATTTTCGTTCGTCCAATGATTTACAACGTCGCCGAACAGTTTCAATTCATAATGCCGGCGACGTGCGTCGATTGATAAGCGCGTAAATAGTATGTTGAAAGGTCCCATTATGTAAGTAATATTTTCGTTTCGTTCGCGGCAGTGGCCGCAGTCCTCCTGAATTTCCAAATAACTCGGACTTGAGTCGACTCGACTCGTCTGACAGACGGAGTGACAATACGAATGACAGGGCCTAACGAATGTGCCCATTCGACGTACTCTTCGCATGCGACGTGTGCCGGTGTACTAATAGCATCATTTGAATAATGCGTCTTATTAGCGTACGCCAAGCGTCGTCTAAATGTTGCTTAATTATCTATTTCGCTGTGCGCGGCAGGCAACCATATTGCGAATTTGAATACCGTTATAGAAATGAGGTGCATATGGACGTATATTTTTTTGCGCAAAGATTGTACGAATTCAATCACGCGTTCCTTCGTACCCCCGTATATGCTGTTAACACGTTCTCGCATTTCTTTTGTTTCGTCGTTTGAAGTTGGCGATCTCGACATTCAAATCACCGCATTAAAACCAATTTCCGTTGGTTTTCGATATCAATCACACTTGCGCTTGTGGTTTCTTCAATGAGTATACGTATTGCTCGGTTTATAATGATGCTGGGTTAATTAGAACGCCGTAAATTAATGGGTACAATTCTATAGATCAAGTCGTGTAAATTGAGAATTAATTTTCCATAATTCAGGCGTTTATTACCACGTGAAATCAGATTTGAATCTATAATTATTTATACAGTGATTAGTTAATTCGATGCGGTTAAAAATTGATTACTTGTGGAATCTGCGGTTGTGCATAAAGTAGAAATAGGATTTAAAACTATAGGCTCTTAATCAGTTATCAATGATGAGACAATTAAATCCTGATAAGAATTGAATCATTTAGAGTTTTTTGAAAATTTGCAAATTCGTGCAAATTGAATTAAATCAGCATGTGAATAATTCAAGCGTTAATTTCAACGTGCATGAACTAAGATTGCTTATCATTAAATAGTAAATACGTGGCTGATAAGAATTAAATTAGGTAACATGATTAGGGAATCTTTTTAATTTAAAGTAATTGACATTAGTAATGGAATTGACTCAAAAACCGACTGTGGAAATTGTTTTTATTTTAGATGACATGTTTTAAAAATGTTAAAAGCAGAAATCGTATAATTAACATCATGTGTTAATCAGGAGATAGGTCTACTTCACAAATAGCCCCTACCTAACGCTAATGAGTAAACATGAATTACTGATTACCATCGTAAAATACATAATCAAAGATGTTTGTAGGGCTATATAGGTAACACATTATTTCGTCAAATATTCCTGCTTTTCTACATATTGCAGCTGAAAAGCAAATCGGATTATTTTATTATTCATGGAAGCTTTCAGCGGGTCGAAGAGTGTTTAAGAGCGCGCCGACGACAACACAAACAAACTAATTACCAAGTCACCATGTTTGCGATCTTCAGCGAAGTGATTACGCTCTGATAAAAGCGAACGATTTGCGAATTGGGAGGCGCGTGCTCGACTGTGCTAACGACTCGCGAATGGCTTTATTCATGGCTCGCGCACAACAAGCCTAGCTAAACAATGCGCGCCACGAAATTGTCATAATTCACTTACACAATGTAGGTACGCGTTTTCGGTGACATTAAGATTGGTTCATGCTGAGTCATGAAGGTAATAACGGAGAAACGAAAAAAATTGCTGTGCGGGATCTCAAAGTACAGCGAACGCTTTGAAATTCAATTGCGCCATCGCTGATGGGTTTCATAATAGGAAAATGATTTATGATCGATTAAGATTATGTGCGTGCTCTTCAAGCGCGTAATAGGCAGAGATCTCCAGTCGGCATGCGCACGTTGTTGAATGGTTGATGACTTAAGTGCAATTAAATAATGCATCAAATGCCAATCAACGTGCAAAAAGTTTTTGCACAAACAGCGGCGAATGTATTTAATTGTAGATTCTAAGACGGTAATTGCTTTATGCAATAAAAACCCTCATGTGCCTTTTATACTTTCTTACTTAGTACAAAGTTATTAAGTTTATATAGCGTCTAAAACAATTAACTTTTTGTTTAGACTTGAAATTCTATAGCTGAGAAGAAAAGATGAAAATTAAAATCTTAGAAAAATACTAAGCTGATTTAGAAGCTGAAGACGAGACAGATAGGATTATTATGAAAGTAAATTAGGATTAAATCTAGTTATTATTTTTTTAGTTTTTGTTCGCGTTGCGAAAAAGGCACAAAAGGCAGATGCACTTCAAAGTGGCTTTGGAGTTTTAGCACACATTTTGCGGATTATCAAAGGACACTCGGACGTCGCGAATCGCAACATTATTAGCGCTTTTGTGTTACAGTAGTAGACGTTAAGATATCGTAAAAGTCAATGAAGCAAGCGTGGAAAACATGTGTGGAAAACGAATGGGTATGAGGATATGAGGAGAGCGCATACAACACACTTTATACGCGGTCTGTATTCAGCACCTTGTTGCTGGCTGTGACATTGCATTGCGGCGTGCGCGCTCGTAAATATGCCGCGATTGATCATAATTTACCCGGTGGCGAACAAAGAGAATCTGCGCATCGCGCAAAACGAAATATGAAAGAAGCAAGAAGCGTACACGACATACGCATTGAATGAGCTGCACACGCGGTATGGCGTATGTGCCATCAAACGACTCGCTATGATCGCTTCAGCTCAGCTAGCTGGCTAGTTTTTCCTGATGCGTACATGCGATGCATATTTCCTTTGCTATTTGCTATGGGCTTTGTCCCGAGTTTGGAATTTGATGCATTCCTTTGACTCGCATGCCGGAGACGTAAAGATCAAGTTAAGTTTGTACGTACAAAGAGTTGGGTTGCGTCATTATACATACGGCGGAGGAGATTTCTAGAATAATTAAGCGCATAAAAAGACGGCAATGGCAATTTGAATGCGGCGCGAGCGAAAAAGGCAAGAGCCAATCAAAAACATAAATTGAAATTCACGTACGTACACCTGCGATTCGTTAATGAAAAATGCCATTGTCAAGCGATTTTTGGTTGTTTTTGGGCGCAAACAGCGCCATGTGAATTCAAAATTGCGTCGCGTCACCTTTTTCGACGCGCATGCATAAAATACGGAGCAAACAACAAGTGTGTTTGTGCTCGGTGCTCTGCTGTTTGACCATTTTAGGTCTTGCCATTTACATCACTTGCGCAACCTGATTTCATTTACATTTCAAATTTTGAAAAAAGTTTTACACGTCTGGCTGGAGTGGAGTGGAGTGAAGTAATGCAGTATATTTTAATTGTTCAGAGGCAATAATCATTTATTCTTTGATTTACACGATTATTAGTTTTCTTAGGGAATTGTCCGCTTAAACGCATCAAATAACAAACTCATTCAAGCGGGTATCTTAAGCGCACTTATTATACACAGATGATAGGCAAAAAAGCAACGTTTAAAGAGTAAAAAGGGGGCGGAATACGTTTTAAGTTCGAAAATCTCGAAAATTACGGATACTCACGTAATTTGATTAGAATCAACTACGTTTTACATAACGCCAACATACACAGATTATTCATATGATTTAATGAAATATTTGATTTAAAAACTCACGGTGTATAGTTGTGACCAGAGGGTAGCCAGAAAAATTTAAATTATGAATGCATGAAAGTAGAGAGAAATGACTTTCAAACAACCCAATTTGAATTCATATCAACAAAACTAATATACACTGTCCAGAGCGGCACTATTCTTAAAAAATTAAGGACGTAAGACCAGGATATTAAACCAGGATACAAAAAAATTGCGATTGCTGCCCGTTGCGAGTTCTCTTCCTCATTATAGGTATCTCTTTTTTTTTTGGGCAACAATGCAAATGGAATATCCAAAATCATGCCATTTTTGGCATCCTAAAAACACCCGATCGTGAAAACCTACTACTAGTTTCATCTTAAGGACCTGCGTAAAAGTCAGAAGGATGTTGTACGTATTCATTCGATTGATCTCCGTGAATAGCGTGTTTGTAATATTGCCGCCATTTGGCAGGACCAAATTTTTTCACATGCTTATTGCTGATTTCAAACGGCAGATATTTGTGGCATATTTGAAAAAGCGTGTAAATGAAGTAGCGTGTTTGGCGTGGAATACATGTATTAATGCGAAAACTATGAAACGATGATAAATTGTTATTTTATTGCATCGGGAAGCGTGCGCACGCAAAAAGAAAGTTGTGCAAACGAAATAACTTTTGATTTACCGTCGTGTATCATCTGAATACATGGATGCTGTTGGCGCTTCTGTTTGCATTGCATTTGCGATGGCAATGCGCTTCGTGCTTGCTTGCTTGCGCTGCGTGTATATCTTATAGTTGAAATAAATTCATATTTCGGATGCGAACATGTTCGTTCTTCTTCAACGCGGCTTTGTTTCTGATTCGCGTTTGATGACGCACAAGATCGCGCAGCTTTAGCATTGAACAAATATGAGCGGCTTGCAATGTTCGCAAGTCGTGCTCCGTTCTTGTACGTTCGCACTGTGACAGCATAAATCGTTTAACGTCAATCCGTTTTACTGCGCGCACCGAATGAATGTTGTCAGGCGGACGCTCTGCAGCCACCGCGCGCGCGCGCGTAATCTTTTAAAAATAAAATTTGTACGCGAAAAAAGCGTAATCGTACTGGATGCACACAGATTGTCCGGGGATGTCACTAAAAATAAAGCCCTTTTCTAGTTTTACGACTATCCACTTTCATCGTGAGAAATACTACATATTTCTTCATTGGTTTTATCTTAATTTATTGTCTATTTTCAAGTTTTGAATCACAGAAACAACGTAGTAAAGTGATCGTAATCGGTGAAGTAATGATATTTATTAACTTGTTATTTTATTAGACGTTTTCAAATATTGTACGCAGTTAAATCAAGTCCAGGAATAATTTCACGGAATAATATCATGTATTACAAAGTTGAGAAACTTTCTAATCTTCCAGAAAGTTCCAGAATTTTTCTTAAATCCCTACAATTTTCTAAATTTTCTGGAAGTAATTTTATTGATTTTTGGCCAATTATTGTAAGATTTTTTGGATACTTTTGGAAAATTTAGAATTAAGAAAGAATTTTTGTGTAATTGGCTTTTGGATATGCCAATTACTGTACGATTAACCAGTAATTGTATTTTCGTTGTATAATGCGGTATTATTTATGAGCGTTTAATTTTATTACGTTTTTTTCCTCCGTCGTTGAACAACTTTCTCAAATTCGCAAATGTTCTAAACTGAATTGAAAATTTACGACAAGCAGAACTTACGCTGCTCGAAATGAAATGAAATGAAATGAAACATGCGAATCGTCTAAGTACATGCGAAAGTATTATGAAGCAATGATGCATGAAATTATGCCAAGAAGCGGACGCGTTAGCAAATGTAATAAAACTTTTTGTACGTACATACATGATATATACACGCATGTAGATTTACGGTTAGATCGGACGAAGAACAAGAAAAACGTAACATTTGTGCGAATATAATTGCAAGCAACGGCAGCGTCTCGCTCGCGCGTTGTTCGGGCAGAGAGAGGAGCTTGATTGAAATAAGTAATTGCAAGCTGTTGTACTCAATTGGCACGCGGTGTAGTTGGATGATTTACGGATGTCGCCTTTATTTCTGTCGCAAACGCATTTGATTTACGGCGTCTATAAATAAAATGATTTTCGTGAAAATTATTCACATTTTTTCCGCGTTTGCGGCCGGAGAGCGCACGCGCGCTTAATGTGAATTTATCTTGGAATACAAAACGCCATGAAAGCAAAGCAACTTAATATTTATTCCACTTCTAGCCTGCTACGAGTGAATAAATTTAAATTTTGTTCATCTACTTTGTCAACCTATTAGTACAGATGGCTCTTTCAACTTTTAAATGTAATATTAATAATAATAGTTGAAATAAAATTAATTAAGTTTTGTTTGTGGAAATCGAGATAAAATTGTGTAATTTATTTGGTTAATTGGTAGTTTAATTAGCAAGTTTTCAATTTTACATTTTAATATTAAAATGTTGGCGTGTAGGTAGGTTTTTCATGAGCAATTAACGCTAGCGGGAATCATTACAATGCGCTCGAAATTAATTAATGGCATTCATTAGCAAATTATATTTTTATACGCGGCTGGCATTCATTAACGCAGTCGGGAGGCCGCCCTTCATTCACCTCATCAGCTCTCGTGCGTTTTACAGTGCACAATTTACATTTTGCAAGACACCGCAAGTCCGTCACGAGTGCCTCGCCGCACTTAAACGCCCATAACTTTTGGCACTTTGCACGAGGAGCGCGCTTCACAGTAATGTTGAGTTAAGAAGCTCTTCGCTTTATTCGCGTGAAATCTTCTCAAACGTCGTGGATTTTTGCACAGTGTATGAGTCGTAAACAGAAGAATTTTAGAGGAATTTACACAATTTCTAATTTATTATTATTAAATGCTTTAAGCGTTATTGTTATTACGACAAAATATGTCTGAATTACAAAATTTTATTGGCGATTCATAAGTGATTTTTGTTATTAATTTATATTTTACGGGGTAGTCGGCAGGGGGTTGAAATCCGCTTGTTGGTACTTTTTATTTTAGACGAATTTTCAAAGAAAGTTGTTTTATCTTCCCTTAAAAACTCAGAATTGACGATGAATATTTGTTTTACTTGATTGAGGAAGCTCACTTTTCGGGAATAGAGCTAGGGGAGGAAAATGAAATTTAGGAGTATAGAGGTGTATTTATTTTGCAAGAAAAATTTAATAATTAATTTAATTCTGTTTATTTTTCTTACAGAAGTTGTACCCTGAAGAAGACACAAGACTCCTAAGAACAGCATCAAAATTTTGAGGGTGAGTACCCTTAACTGGGAATTTTATTTAACCACATTGCGGATTTATACCTATTTTTCTGTCAATTACTGCAAGAGTAAACAGTAATCAAATAATTTTTATGATGATAATTTGCATAATAATGCAAAGCAGAAAGAAACTGAGGAATTCGAGCAAACAACGTAGTTATCATCTGGGAGAAAATCTCTTAGACTTTGTGCACAAATAACATAATTAATTACGTTAACTGCACATAAAAACGCTAATTCCGTACGTACGCCGTCTCATCTTATTATCCATAATTTATTTCGCTAATTTTACGACTTTAGCCGAGCGCAGAAAAAGCGACAATTACGTTTGAGACGCTGAAGACATTAGAGCAAAGATGGAATTACGTGCGAATTGCGAATGCAAACTTGCGTCCTTTATATTATTGCATCGCGCACTTGACGTTGATTATCATTCGTCTGAAAGCGCGCACGGCACTTTTTGCGCCACGTCTTAAGAGCGCATTGTTCTTCCGCCCTCGCGTCACTGTCTGCTTAGCAAACAAGCTGCAAGTCAAAGCAAAGACAAAACACCTACTACTTGTTCTTCTTCTTCTGATCTTTCACCGCGTGCTTTTTGCGCTCGACGTCTTCATTCTTTTCCTTGAAAGTATTAATAATTCAAAACGTTTTCCTAGAGAGTAGATTCGCGCCATAACAAAGTGTACTTTACGCTGAAAGTATTTGCATTGCAGCAATGGCAAAATACATAGTGATAATTGAATTGAATGTGCTTTGGTTGGACAGGAGTAGGATTTGTTGTTGTTGTTGGTGTTGTTGAAATTGATTAAAAAACGACACAAATCATTTGACCGGAAATCGCACGTGGAATATCAAAACGTATTGGATGCATCTTGATCGACGTGAAAAAAATGCACTTTTTACGTTTAGCGATTTTATTCGAGCGAGAACGGCCAAAGCGTTTGCTCGGCCAATAAGGAACGACGAATGAATTGCGTGTGCGCTGTGTTAATTAATTAGTATTCAGCGAGTTTCGCCGTTTGTGTTTCTTTTCCAACACGTGGCGTGGCGTGGCTAGCGCGAAATATATTAATTGATCACGTTCACGTTCAGACTGCGGATTGGCGCCTAACAGTTTTCCTTGATTGGAAACAGCGATTAAAACAAAGTTTCAAACTCATAATAAAAACGTAATCATTATTATTAAAGCTGCACGATGAATAAATATTTGAGAGTATGGTTCAAACGTGGAGGAAGAGTTATTACTAAGTTGATGGTTTAATTAAAGTTTTATCTGAACTGATGAACTATTCTTTGGGTTTTCTTCGGTTATTATTTCCGACTTGCTGGTGGAAAGTCGTTATTTATGAATACGGTTTAATTCGGTCGTTACATCCGTATTAAAACTTAGGGAATTTGAAAGGAGCTGGTTGTCACTGCAATCATTACAGTCGTTATAGCCGAATGACGTTTTTGAATAATTGATTTATAACTTCACGCTCGATGAAAGTATTTTATTTTTAGGAAGGATTTGACTCGGTCGTTATATGCGTATGAAAATTTAGTGATTGTCAGTTTAGATTTATTTTACAAGTAGATTTTCGTCGCTATATCCGAAATTAATGAACTTAATAAGTCGCTATAATTGAAAACTAGTTATAAATGAATATAGCGTGATTCGGTCGTTATATCCGAATGAAAACTTATTGAATTTGATAGGAGACTGCTTCATATCCAAGAAATTGCAGTCGTTATAACGAAATAAATTTTTGGAAGAGTTTTGGTTTCTTTACAAGGAGCAGATAATATTATTAAGGCAGATAAGTTCTTATAAAGGAAATTCGCTGTTTTTTTTAAATTAAGATTATGTTTACTTTGAATTTATTTAAGTATTAAATGAATCCAACTGTATATCTGCCAAGTAACAAAAGCAGGAGCACGAAAGTCGGCGGCAGAACGTAAACAAAACCACGAATACGAATACGGCAGCCGGCGAAGAGCAATTTGGATGCATTAACGCAAATTAAGACATAAAAAAGCATGAGCCAGAGAATCATATTACAGCGCGCTGACACTAAATGCCGAGCTTAACGTTGCCGTATCACGAATCCTCCACTTGGTCTGCGGCTCCCACCTCCTTTGCGCGCGATGTGCTCGGAAAAATCGAAAAATGTCAATGCTAACTTCATTTTACACTATATCATCATATACAATACGCTAAAGTAGGAACGTGTGGCTGCATTTACGCAGTAATATAACGCGCGAATAAAGTAGAATTTGCTAAATAATTTACGTCACTGAATGGGTAGGTAGGTATGTACACCTACAGCGGAATCGCTTTACCTGTTGCACCTGGAAACTTATACGCGCGTGCAATAAATTGTGTAAAGTTGCGAGGAGCGTATTACCGTGTTTTACAAGCGGGCGCGCAGCGGAGATTCGCGCATAACGGAATTTATAGGCGAGAGAGTTTATACGCGATACGCTGTAAGCAAAAAGAGGTGCACAATTTATACCAATTCGCGCGCGTTATTATTTTATTTTTTTCGTGCTGGTCGGCGGCGCAGGGCACGCTGGCGAATGGTGTTAATTGTAATTGCACACTGAGCGAGCATATTTTTATTATCGGATGAGAGAGGAGGGCGGGCTGGGGGGGGCTACTCAATGGTTGAATGCTGAAAGAGGAAGAGAGACACGCAGTATTAATAACCGTCGGAAATTGACTTAATTTACTTGTTTTCCGACATGTTTCACTGTAATAACATAACGTATTGGAAGTATGTATTGGATTTTTATACAAATTTTGGAATTTTCCATCGCGATGGAATATTCAATAAGTAGAAATTGCACAATCAAATTCATTCTTTTTTATGGAGCTGACAATAGAAATGAGTACACAATGCGTTATTGACGCATGAATATTGGGGACTTTGGAATTTTCCTTTGGTTACGAGAAAATGAATACTGGGGGCTGCTTGGGTGGGTGTTCTTAATAAAGATAGATTAAGAGAGGTATTTTGAAAATCAATTTATTTAAAAACAGGGGATAATAAGAAGAATTACGTAAATCGTGAATAGAAAATGAGATTTTTTAATAAATTAGGTTATTTGGAATTTTTCATTAGAAAGATTTGTGCAATTTGTCTTCAGGAATTATGCTGGATTTTGAGAGAAAATTAATGAATAAACAAAACAAAAATACAAGAAGTGATAATTTAATTAATCTAGCTACTTGGAATTTGTTGATGAAATAATTTGGAACTAGGAAGAAAAAAGTAGAAACTCTATCTATTCAACAACATCTATGAAAAATGAATAAACAAAAAATTGGATGATTTCATATCAAGAAGCTAATCAAAGATTCATGTGAGACAAATAATTTGCACTTAATTAAAAAGTAATAATTTAATACAACTAATTAGAATTTGATGATGAAATAGTTTTGTTATCTTTTTATTTAAAGCTAGGAAGAAAAGAGTAGAAATTCTTATGAATACTTTATGAGAAGAACATCGTCTATGAAAAATGAGTAAACATAAAATTAGAAATTTCCAACGAGCACTTTGCACATTCTGTACCTACTTACAGCGCAGCACTTTTTCGCTCTCTCACTCAGCGCAACACAACACAGCGATCAATTAGTTTTGATTAATTAATTACACCTCTTGCCGCCTATGTTAATATTTCATTATTATTCTTTTCCTCTACTGCCGGCTGTCATTTCGCCGAACATGTTCATTACAAGCCAATTAATTAATCAGGATTCCACTTCTTGTTCTTCTTGCATCATGATAAAAATTGCAAACGGTAATTGGAAATCTAAAATTGCAAAGGCAAGTTGTACGTAATGCAATTTGTAAAGAAAGGAACGAGCGTGCGATCGCAATACGAACTAATGTTGAGCGTAATTCAGGAAGCGTGTGCTTGCTTGCTCCGGCTCATTCTTGGTCTTTCATTTAACATGAGATTCATTCGAACAAATCGCCTAGTTTTCTCGTTGTCTCGTTAAAAAGACAGGTCGAATCGTACGTATAAAATTTAATACCTAATTATATTTTATATATTTTTAATGTTAAGTAGCGCCGTTTGCTGCGCCTGAATGCGTCGCTAGTTAATTGTTTTAATTGGCCATTTTCTTTCGATAATTTATTGGAAAATTCTACGCTCATAAATTAATCGGCACATCTTGGATTATTGAATGTATACAGATGTTAGTTTTAATTAATTGATGTTTTTTAACATCTTCATTTGCATAAAAACGAATAATTAGTAGGTGCAATATTTAAATTAGAAAGAAAAACCAGAAATAATGAAAATATTCAAGATATTTTTGTTTCATCATTAATTGATTAATATTAAGAACTTAATTAATTTTGATTGTAATTCAGTAAAATTAACTAAAAAGAAAAAAGGAATTAATGAAAGAAAAAATAGGGTGAATGAAATTTAATTAAATTGTCAATTCATATTACTTACGCAAATACGAAAAGTTGTGTAATTTAGGGCTTTTTGCATGATCGTGAATGAATATTTAGTATTCGGTTTTTTGTGGAGGGTTTTTGGCATTGGCAAAGGGCAAGAATGCGTTATCGAAAGTTGGGGATTGCGGCGATAAATCCAAGCGAGCGTCGAGAGAGGCGGCGCGCGCGCGACAGTGGCGGCGGCAACGCGTTGCTGCAATCTTCCTCCCCGGCGTGCACGTACAACAAGACGCGTCCGCGCGACGTTTCGTGTTCGCCGTGAACGCGCACGCAGAGCGGCACGAAAGAGCGCTAGAAGAGTAGTTCTTCGGTGACATTGCGAAAATCGCAACCGCAACGCGCGATTATCGCTGTAATCAGTGGCGTCGCGAAGAGCTCGTGCGCGCGCGAGAGAGTCAAGAGTCAATCAGCGAGGCGGCAAAAGCGGCCGCAAAAAGCTCGCCGGCGGTAGTAGTGCGAAGGACGTCGTCGCGACGCCCGCTTTTTCATCACACGCACCCGACGCGTGCTCCAAACGTGTGTTCTCAAAGCGACGTATCGTCGTGTGTTTAATTTGGACGCAGCAGCAGCAGCACGTCTTTCTCGGAGGCGTCGATGAAAAGCACTAACTAAATTTGGCAATTTTCATTGGAATTATTCAATTAGCCTAGCGATTGATTGCATTGGGAGGAGAAAGGATTAAGTGACTATTGTTTATTATAATTGGAAAATTTATTTATTCGAAGGGTGGTTAACCTATAAACAAAAACATTTTTGAACATTTTCTTCACGCCATAAACTAGCGAAAAACATGTAAGTTTTTAAATAATTACGATAAACTTTTGATGATAAAATTAAGCGAAAGAAATTCATCACAAAAAAATATCTAATTTTTTGTTGTTTATGTATTTGATTACATCAAATGAATTAATAGTTGAATGTTTTGACGTTTCGAAAATTAGATTAAGATATCGCTCGCATTAGATTAATAAATCATACAAATTTTACATTGTTAGTGGAGAAGAATTCGCGTCTTAAAGCTATTATTAAAATATCGCAGCCGTTGGTTAAAGTGAAAGATGAAGGAAGGAAAAAAGTGCGCATGAAATATGCGCTTAAAAACACATACAAAAAAAAAGGAAGGCGCTCAGTTATTCAACGGTGTGAATGATTAATAATGCCTGGAATAATAATACTTTTTGTTGTGGCATTTGCAAAACAGCGCCAAAACACAGACAGAAGGGACACAGACAGACGACAGACAGACGTAGAAATAATAAATTTGCAAGATCAATTTTTATTAATTATAATTAAATCCACATCACGTGCCTTTGATGTAACATAAATTACCAGTTATTAATACCACGCCGTTTTTTGCACGACTGTCTAATGATCTACAAACGCGTCGAGCAAACAAAACATTACTCAAACTCTTAATTAACACGCGACTAACTTTACCAATTTGCGTATCTCTTTAAATGACATTTACGTTGAGTTTTTTTTTTGTGCATTTATTGAACGTATTACTAGAAATTACGTAGACTATTATAAAAAGGTGATGAACAATTGGGTTAATAATTAATTAATTAATTAAAGATTTGCAGATTTAGTGAGAAATAAAATCAAAATTTAGTTATTTGCCTCAGAGAAATTGTAAATGAAATTTGAGGATTCTGTTTGATATTTGTTAATGAGTCCTTGTTAATGAGTTTTGCGAATTATATTTCGATTCATTTGAATTTAATCGGGCTTTGAATAATTTATATTAAAATTTAAATAATGGCAACGAGCTGATATATGTTATGTGCTGATAGACACTTTAAATGATAATTAATTGAGGGTTGAATTATCAGTTGTAGTATGAAGTTATCATTCGTGTGCTGCATCCGGCTAGGATGTCAATTGAGTTCATGCGGCTATAAAAGCATACAAATATTTTTAGCTATTTCGCTTTTCATTTATTTTATCGTATTATTCTTCATAGTTGTACATTTACGCAGTGATGATTGAGTGAATAGATTTCCTCCTCTTTGGCGCGATTGACGTTTGACGTCTCTGAATAAACAGCGTAAAAATCGCGAGTGCGAAATTGATTGATTGATTGGACGACTGACTAAATAGACGCTCGATTATTAGTCAAACATTATGCATATTGTCATGATTATTATCGGCTCATCTCTATCGGGCTATCTTGATCTATCCGCCTGGTCTCTTTGTCTCGTTATCGCGCAGCGTTATCGAATGCGCACAGCAGACAGACCACCCATGCATTAGTTGAGTAAACAACGAGGAAGACACGCGAATTTTATTAGCGCTCCATCAAAATTCTATTGTATTCGATTGAATCAAATTGGCTTTGTCATAATTAGTCCTACATAATGAGTGTTATTTTACTATTTAAATATTACATAACGTGTGTAGCAGAATGAATGGTTGATTTGATGGATTTTGAAAGAATTTTTAAATTTTAAAGTTTATAATTTCATGGCGTTTCGTTGATTTTTGATACACTCGGTATGATAAAAGATTTAATGCGGAGGAAGACGAAATTGAATCGAAAATGCAGAATGAAATTAACATTCATAAAGCATTCGCATCGAGTATGAGTATGAAGACGTTCAGGTGTTTTGTTGAGTGTCCGTCGCTTTTTATTGTTTCAAACAAACGACTTACATCCATAAAAAATGTACGATGAAATATGACATGGGCAGTAGTTGAACATTACATTTATTATCACTACAAAGCAAACGAAGTTTTCGTCTTTTTAAATTGCGAAAGTTTTAACTACAAGAGAAAATAGAATTTTCTGGCAAACGTGGAAACGTTTTTCAAAATGCGTGTCATTTATCAAGTTCTTAGTAATAATAGGTTTAATGACGACGTAATTTGATTTTTATTGCATTGAAAGTTTATGTACATGGACGTGTATTATTTATAGACGGAATATGAGTAGATGATGGTGGTTTTATTAGGCAGAGAGTCACCTGTGATGAATTAATCTTTGATGAAGTGTCTTCTTGATTTTGCCGCGCGCTGCACGGTCGGCCGCCTCTCATATTATTCGATTAACAGCTCGGGCGCGCGCGGACAATGCGAAGAGAATGAAATTCGTCGCACGTTTGCGTCCATGTCGGCGGCAATGTGTGTGCGCCAGCCACGGCGATGCGATGCCAGCGGGCGCGCAATTAAAATCGAACACGCGCCTGCTTAATTCTTCCAACCGCATTATGATATCACTGCCGTGTATAACCTGTCATTAGCTGTCAAGCGATCTCAATAGAAGACTCGATACGATAATCTCCTAGACGAAGCAGACGAAGAAGAAAATACAGCGTGAAACGAGAATAGGCGGTGTTGCAGCATAATAAAATTAAATTTATTGTTCGAGATAAACAATTCGTAGGTGTATGGAAATTAGATTAATTATATTGAGAAATTTGCAATCGTTAAGTATTAATAATTATATGCAGTAAAGAGCGGTTATAATAATGGGGGAAGCACAAAAAAGTAAGATTAGGAAATTTGAGTTTTTTCATGATATGAACATTTAAAATTATTACTGGTGATAACTTAATTAATTAGTACTAAGAAATTAAATTCATTATATTTCTAAAATTTCTTTAGAATTCGGTTATAACGACATGATATGGATGGAAAATTTAGTCGTTCTAAAGGAAGTTGTTAGAACGTTGAGAGGTTAAATTTTCATGCTTATCATTTATTCTAAGAAATCGGGAAATTAGAATTTTACTGAATTACTTGAAATATCGTAAAAAACCGGTCGCTATAATCGAATATATATAATTTGAATCATATTTCATTTCGAATATTTTCCAGTAGAATTGTAGCTTCAAGAAATAATTATATTAAATTAGTTTATTGTATTACAATTGGAATGATAGTTCAATTAATTTCTAATTTTAGCGCATGAAAGCGGAATGTTTTTTTTATTCGCAATTACAAGCAGTAAGTCCTGATTTCGAACAACGAATCTCTGCGGTTCGCGGGTTGAAGAACAAACAACAAAGCAAAGAAATGCCCAAAGGCCGTTCGCAATCAACTAATATTTTTTGTTGGCTTTTGTGGCGCTTTCTGGGCTCGTCGATCTAATTACTTACATTATTTGTGCTTTGTGCTCTCTTCATATCTCCGCAAGAATAGTGACTTACAATAAATTGCTTTCTTCTCTAGAAATTATTTAGTCAAAGTATAAATTTGCGGCGGGCTGTAGCGTGATAACTTAATAATTGTCGCAATAATTATTAATTGAGAACTAGTCGAGAACATAAAATATTCATATTACGCCGCGGTGATTTCGCTAAGATCGCAAATGATGAAAATTACAAGAGCATTAATTATCGACCTCCGCACGAACTAATTAACGAGCATCCTCTTAGCTGAAGCTTCATTGTGAATTAATGAACATAATGCACGTCATGAAATTTTGTCTAGTGCATAATATTTACTTGAGAAGCACGCTTTTTCACACAAAATGTAAAATCTTTTAGCATGCTCTAAGTTTATTGTTGGCTCTAAGCACACTTTAATGGGTTTTGTTGCGACATGCTGGAAGTGGAATTTTTAATTAATTTTTCATCTTGCGCGTGGCATTATGTTGTTTCATCGTGAAAACTTGACTGGGAAATGTTTTATTATGTTTACACGTGTGTAATTTGATTAACAGTTGATATAACCGGAAAATAAGTTTAAGTTGTAATTTTATAGGGTAGTATGGTCATTGAAAGAATAATTAAACAAAGAGGGCGGGGTAAATGAATACATCTTTCGTTTTATATCTTGCGAACGCATTAGAAGTAATAGTTGTTTACTGAGCAAAAACGAATCGAACGGGTCGAATGTGTCTCAATTGCGAATCGCGCGTTTGATGCGATATTCGAACATTATTGCGCGACCGAAGTGCATTAACCCACTTTGATTTCCGCACTCTGCCACACATCGCAATCGTTTGCAAACGTTGCAAATCATTCTGAAATGCAAGAGATGTTGAAAGGAAAATAAAATATGCTTTACGTTTTGCATAAGATTTCAGCACTTTTTGCTTGTAATGCCAACGAAAAAATATAGAATTTTAACGCTATTGAAAAAATTCGTCGCTATATCCGAATATTTGCGAAGTGGTCGCTATATCCGAATATTTGCGAAGTGGTCGCTATATCCGAATATTTGCGAAGTGGTCGCTATATCCGAATATTTGCGACTTTTTTGCGAAGAAAGAAATGATAAGATAAAATGGTTTTTGCGTTGCTATAATTTTATTTGAATTTAGTAAATTACGTAGATTTTCATTGATTAAAACTGAGTTACTTAATACTTCGTGACTACTTAAGGTCGGGGCTGAAAAATATTTTGCGTTTCCGCAAACTTTCGCCAGCATGATAAATGAAATCAGTTGAATTTATTTATAGGATTTTTTTTGTGATGAGTTATATATTTGTTGAACATTTTGTGTGTGTGTAAATTTTCCATCAAGGCGCACAATTTAATTACATATTTGGGCTCGCGTTTCATTTATGGCTCGTGGCGGCTTGCGCAACGCGACGCCTCATTGTTCTTCGCCTTCGGCGGCTGGCTGGCCATCGCGTACGCCATATGGCAGCGCGACGTAATTCAAGAAGAAAAAAACGCGCGCACGCACGCAGTATTGTGAGTGATGCCAACGACTTTGAATCGCATCGGCGCGACGCGACAACAATAATTTCGCGAAGGCTTTCCGCGCTCTCCGCCGACCGACGTTTTTCCATCTAACTACAAAACTTTCCTTTTTCCGTCTTTTTCTTGCCTTGCTTTGCGCGAGACTTCGAGCGAGCAGCATGAATGAAAGGACGAGTCGTGTTTCATCACGTTTTCGGTGCGAGTGAATTGTGGTCTAATATTTTTGATGGATTTAAGTACGTCGGCGACACTGAATATTCGCCTTGTGACCATGACACTCGCCTGCCGCCAGCCGCCCGCCGCCTACGCGCAGCGCGAAATTACAAAAGGCAAATGTACTCTGCGTTGTGCGAGGTTCAAGCCGACGACGACGAGGATGAAACTTGTGCGATGATAACGTTTCACTTATCATTTGCTATTATCATTCGTAAAATATGCAGAATGCTGCCCAACAGTTCGTGAAGTTTTTTGCGCGTATAATTCACTTCTTGCTGCTGCCGCTGCCCGCCGACTGAATTATCGTCTTCTGGACTTATTTTAGACCTCGTATTTCTTCTCGTCAGCATTATGCAAGCTGCTCCCTAATGCGGACCGTCAAAAGAATTAACAAACAAACACAATTTACGAAATTACAACTTCAACTTTTTCGGATATTAAATTTTCTTGCTTGATTTAATTTTACTTGATAAATTACATTTATTACTCAAAAACTATGCCTTTGATCTATTCTATTTCAAGTAATTTCATGTTTACCATCATTTTCTAATAATTTCATATTTTTAAAAATATTTGTTGTTTGTGGATTTCTATTACTTGACGCAAATTCTAATTTAATAGACAACTTGGGTATAATCTTGACACAAAACAAATTTAGAGGATTTTAATTTTTTCTCGCCCGATGAAGTTGGGAATATTGTACTTGTCATCATGTTGTGTGCTTGGAAATAATCCCTTGATCCACGATGAAAGACTAATCCCCTTTCTATTTCACGACTCTAGCTGCATAATAAAACATGCGCTGTACGCTAAGAGAGCTCGAAAATGTTTCAAAAATTCGAGTGGCAAAGAAAAGTGGTTGTAAATTCGGTAAATCATTCGTGCGCTTGAGTGCAATTATGCGCTCGATAAAGATTGGCTGAAATGTATCTGTGAATTGCATTTGCAGGCATTTGCGGGAGTGCAAACTTGTTTGCTGCGGAGAGAAGGTGTACACGCTTGTAATAATCCAACGAATTGAATTCGGTTCGTGCGCGTACTCGACGAGTGAGGATTGTGCATCGATGCAAACTATCGCACATTTTCGCCGTGAACGGGTTTCGCGAATTGCATTCCGCGAATGCGCACGTTTCTGTAATTCCTATGCCGTGTGCGCACACCCGATTTAGCGTCATTATCACATTTTTATCCATCATAAATATTAGTGTCAAGTAATGCGAAAACAACGAACGGGAATAACCTTTCACGATTTTTCGCCAACTTACATTCACGGAATAATATTTTATAAATTTTCTTTCTGATGAGATGAGGGTAATATCGATGTTGAAGAGCAGTAGTAAGGGTTCTAACGCGTTGACTAATTAATTAAATGTTAATTAATTTACTATGTTAGGCAGGTTTCACTTACAGCTGTTGGTTGTTATAATATTTCGATTATAACGACCAAGTATCTAGGGCAATTGATATCTAATTATATTACTGATTCTAATTTGCTATCGAGTGAAAACTATGCTTGAAATTCGTTTGAAAAGCTCGTTCGCTAGGTGCTCTAAGACGTTATAACGGAAATCAGGATGATTTACAGTGGGAAACTTTTTTTTATAACTATTTATCCAGTTTATTTCCTTAATCATTTACGATACGTTTATGGAACATTTCAATTATACACATGAACGCAAGAAAAACATCTGAAAGTTTTTTTTTGTGCACAGTCTTTCCGTGCGCACACTTTAATCATACGCTAAATTTTTATAGCTCAATAATTTTTTTTCGCGCACATCTGCGAAATGGTCGTAAACATGCGCGTCTCGTTATAAATAATTATGTTTTGTAATGATGTGTCTTAAGCGGCGCAAAAGTTTGCTAAAATGTTATCTTGACGCAGAGGAATTCAACGGAGTGAAGCAGTAAATGACATTGAAGAGTGCGCGGAACGGTTCTTTCGTAGAAAGGTTCTTTCGCGATGGGTTCACGGGGTTCAAGGGTGGCGCAATCGTTTATGCGTATGGCACTCCAAGTTTCCAAGTGCTTGGCGAGGTGGTGAGGTGAGGCGTGCTCGACTATTTGCTGAACGGGGGGGGGGCTGCTTTTTGATACCGGCGCAAAAAATCAATTTGCGATGATATGATATAGCTTTATTTGGCGAAAATCTTACGCAGCACTCTTTTCGCGACCGTGATTTATGAGCAACGCATTTTTACGACAGTGGCGAGAGGTGGAGAAAAATGATGAAATGAAGGCATATTGAACTATTTCGATTTAAACTGAGCGTGGAAATATGCGTGAATGAATAATCGAGACGTTTCTAGGCTAGCTCTCGTGAATTATTTTCATATTTATTCGATGAAAGGCTCATAAATAGTCATTGGGTAATTTTAATGCATTGAAATTCTTTAAATATCACGAGATGCCTGTGAATATTTTAAATTTCTTCGTTATCGTAATTAAGACGTTTTTGGATTTTTTAACAAAAAATTCATACGTTAATGAAAGCATTGTTTAGAAATACATTTTCGTAGCTAGCAAATTGATTGAAGCGTTTAATGAGGTACGAAATAAATTCGAAGGTGGTAAATGTGGCTCAAGATAATTTCCTGTCGATTTTATGATGCTATTTCCGGCATTTTTAAAGCGTCTTCTCGGTAGTCGATAATGCATCTCCGATTCGTGGATTTCCGGTGAGAAGTAGTAAAAAAAACTTTACGATGCAAACGAATCGTTCAAGAGCGTAAAAACATTCAATTTTATTTGTTTAATTAGAAATTCTTTCACTTCGCTTTGAGACAAAAAAGAAAAGAAAGCAACCCTTATTTAATTCATCTCGCTGACTTAGGTATTAAAAAAATGAAAAATATTCGCTAAAAGTGGTTTAGAAGGATTTTAGTTGAATATAATTCAATTTCAACCCTTTTTGTGTGGTAATTTCTAATCGCGTCGGTCATAATTCAATAGCAACAAGCATGCAATTAAATTACTTGAATTTAGTACGTACGTACGTACAACCTTGGACCGTGAATTAAATGCGTATGAAGCACTTGCTACGTCCTTTAAGATATTCATAAAGTTTAGCCGAAGGGAACCTAGAATTACGTACATATTCTACAGCTAACTAGGAATTAAATTCAAGCATTCATTCCATTTCATTTGATTACCCTAACAAAGTCACATTTTACGGTCGCCTTTGTCCATTTTATTTATTCATCGAGCGAATGAATGAATTATTGTGGGAAATCGAAAGGAGCTTGTATACATAATTGTATTATTGCTTAATTCACGTTTGTGCGATTGCAATTCGCGATAAAGCACAAAGCGCAAGAGATCATTAGAGGCGCGCGGCATTCATAGAAACAGAAAACGCGCGAGCTAGGATACGAATCGTATCGTATCGTATCGTTTCATCTCTCGTGCGTGTGCGCTGTGCTTTGTTCAATTCAATTCCTTCTTGTTAGTCCTGTGCATCGTGTGCACCATCTCGATTGAAACGCAAAGAAATAATGTCTATTTTATTAGCTGTGCGCTTCTTCATGTAGGTACAAGTATTTCTCCTTTCTACGAATGAGTAACATTGCCTCGTTTTTTAATCGGTTGTAAATTGAACAAATTTATTGGGCTGTTCATAATTTTACATATTTTCACTTTTTAACACAGAAATAATATAAATGTTTATCCGTTGCCTTTTACCTATTTAATTTTGAACATGTTCGTTTAGAATTGAAAAACAATTTGGATTTTACTTTACAAGAAATAACGTAATTACAACTTAAGTGCAGGTATAATTCTTAGAAAGAATATTTAGTGTTGACATTTGAAGAAATCGAAGAAATCGACTTTAAATTTTCGTTTGGATTTATTTTATTGCTCTCACTCAATTGAAGAATCCCTAATTAAATGAATGTATCTACTTTTACAATTTATTTATATTTACGACGAAATTAATACTTATTTTATCTTCATGTTTAACTAATTTGGAAAATATGGGAAAAAAAGATTTTTTTATCAGGAATTACGCTAATTTAAACTAATTTGAAATTAAATTAGCTAATTAGATATGTAGACTATGCTACTGAAAGTTAATAAGTTTGAAAACCATTAAGGCATTAAAATTCAATTATGAAACAATTGATTTTTTAAGCAAAGATATAATAAGAAAAACAATTTTATTGAATTGAAATGAAAGAAACCACATTAATTACACGTTTTGCATTAACATTATACGATAATGATAGATAGATTGAAAATTAAATAAATTTCCATTAAAATAACAGTTATTTCCAGCATGCAACACACGCTGAATGTGAATCAAACCTATTATTATCAGGCGCGTAACATTTAGCGCTGAGCGCTTCGCGTTTGCCACTTGGTGATGGTGATGGACAGCAGTAAAAATCACAATGACGTATCAAACGTGGCATCCAATGCGCGGCGACGCGTCTGCAGATTAATTTACAATTTAAATCCGCAAATGCATGCAACCATAAATGCGATAAACGTGACGAAATATTTCGATAATTACATACCTACTAACGACGAGCGCGACCGATACCAATTTGCAAACTCGCTTTGCGGCGCTCAATGCTTTAATAGAGATTATTTTCATTTTATTAACGAGTGGAATAATAATAATAATAATAATATAGTAGCTAGATATGTTTGCAAACGCATGCAAATTTCGAAATGAAGAACGCTTCCCGTCAAAATGTTTAATTATATTCGCAGAGAGAAGTCTTTGAGCACTTTTTTTCGTTGTGTGGATAGAAAAAATTGGCATTTGGCAGGAAATTCCGTCGGTTGATTAGTCACTAATGGCACGAGCCACTTTAAAACGTATTAGATTAAATTGATTGTAAAGGAGATGCTAATTAACGAAATTTATTAATTTATGCGATGCGGGGTTATTAAATTGTAGTTTCGGGAGGAAATCCTCTTTTTTATAAATTTCGTGCGAATTGAAAGTAGAGTATTAAATTAATTCAGCGAGAAATTTCAATTTCTAAAGACTGCGCTATGAATTATTGGAAAATAAGGAAATCTTTTTAAAGGATAGCAATTATCCTTCAAGGATAAGTTACATGTGTTGAGTTGAATTTTTAATTGAGGGAAGAATTTAATTAAGATGAATAATTAGCAGATAAGCAGGAAAATTATGATAGAAATGACGAAAAACTATTTTCCACCACTGTATTTTGAAGAAAATCAATTTTTGACCCGAGGAAACTTGACGTATAGTCCGTGTAAGGAAGGATCGTGTAAAATAAGGAATCGGTATATTTATTTTTGATTTGTATGAAGCAAATTTTCCATACAACTTGGTTTTTCACTCGTTTGACCATATTTTACGTTCTTCTCCATGAATGCACTTGTTTTATTTTTCGTCCATGTTGTTTTCTCCCTATTTTCTTTTTTCTTCTTGATGCTCCTGCCGTATTTTCTTACATGTTTTCATGTTTGTTCCACTAGTAGTAAATGTGTGCTGATAACGTACATATACATAGTGTTGCAAATTTATTCGATCATAAATATTCGCGCAATTATGTTAACATTTTTCTGCTGCTTGCTCGAAATTAATTTCGGCGGAATAATCATAACTTTCTTCGGCGGCGATTATCCGCGAAGAAAAGAATGGCAAGAAAAGGCAAATACAATGGATTTTTCGCAGCTTATTTCTTGCATAGTGCGCAGTCTTCACGGGTGGAAAACATTAAGCCAAATGGCTATAACGATACACACAGCTAACTCGTTTTGTTTTCGTTCGCATGCCTCCCTTTGCTATTTTTTCTTGTTCTCAGCGTGCTGAGGAGAGCGTGGCTCTGCTCTCCGCTCCTCGTGCGTTTGATGGTTTAGTCGCTCGTTGTCCGCACAACGTATTATAACCGTTCAAACGTGTGACTGGCTGTAATCGTAATCGCGATCGCGACTGCAGCCACAATGGGTAAACACGCATATCCACTGTAGTGGATGTGGATGTGGATCTCTTTTATGCGACCCAGAAACGAGAGTGCTGCGGAATTGTCGGGAGAAGATGTTACGATTTTGTCTCTCGACTGCAATGAATTAAATGTCGCATTTGTAAAACTTCAACTTTTCGAAGCAGGATGATTGCGAGTGCTTAGGTATAATTACAAATTGCGTTTTATATTTGCCATTTTCTTAAAGATTTCTCGCAAACAGGGAAATATTGTAATTAGCTTTTGGTTATAGCGACGTAGAACTAAAGCCTTATAAGTTGAAAGCAGTTAATGACAACGACTTCGGTTATAACGTCTTTATACAGATGATTAAAAACCTTCCTCAACTTTTGGGAGCAAGATAATTGAGATTTGTTGCTAATTATAAAATCTTAAGCATTTCTCGCCTAAAGGGAATTGTTATATGATTTTTCGGTTATAGCGACGCATTGCTAACGACTACGATTTCGGTTATAACGACTTTAAACAAATATCATCACGGATTTTATTAGGTTTCTAGAAAATTTACTTATATACCACGTCTTTCGGATATAGCGACGAAGATGTTGTTTTAATGTGTGATTTTTCTATTTCCTGAATAATAAAAGTGGAATTGAATAGAGCAAGTCGTGAATAATTGCTAAGTAAAAAACGTGTTGCTTATTGAAACGTGAAGTGCGACATTATAGAAGACGTAAAGAGGAAAACCCTTTTACGGAGACGAATAAAACTATTGCGCATTTTCTTCGTGGTTTTTTTTCTGGTCTTCTTCTTGCGGTGCTCGTCGTTCTTGGCTGGAGCTGGCTGAAAAAGCTAGAAAACTACTCGCAACATGAATCGCATTTAGAGCACGTTTTATTGTTATTCTACTTAATTGCATAAGAAGCTCCATCCGCGCTCCGGTCTTGTTTACATAATTTATAGAAATGTTACTCGTACTCGGAACACATTCGCATTCTGCGCTCATAAAATTCAATTAAATGAATTCGCTTTATCATGAAGATAAAAATTATTTTTAATTCATTCAATTAAAGTCCTTTATTTTGGTTTATATTTTATTCCATGATTACTTTTTATTTTAATAATTCCGAATTTCATGGATTTTAGCATCAATACTAAAATTTTGAATTATTGAATGGATTTCGCAATGCTTTGATTTATTTGTTTTGTGTTGAAATGAAAATTCGCTTGATTTGTTGTTTTCATGCGCAGATTAATTTTCGGGACTATTGAGAAGTAATAAAACGGGCAAAATAAATGGAAAACGGGATTTTCATTTGGAATGAATTACATGGAAATGTAAGTAATTATTTTATATTTCCATAGTTTGATGGTTATTTAATTTAGGAATTAGCGAATTGCTTTTAATTAACTGATATATTAACTAAATAATTATTATGTACAGAGAAACAGGACAAAACAGACAAAAAGCATATGCAAATGTAGAACTCCCTTGTCGCATGTCAAAAATATTTAATTCACATGCCGAAATGAATATTAAAATTAATTTACGAATAACATGTGAAAAATACGGGCGTAAATGAAGAATTTCAACGAAACTGCACACGTCGACAAATTCCAGTCACGCGCACTTGTGCAGTATTATCATTATTATTAGATTTCAAGACCCTTTTACCACTCTCGTCCAGCTTACGCATTCATTACGACAATAATTTCGCACTCGTGTGCCGTACAATTTGTCAAAATATACGTATAAACAGCGCGCACGAAATTTAATTTAAGTAAGCAATTAATTTCAATTAGATTAGAGCGCAGGATCGCATCATTAATGCGCGAGGAGCGTGCGTGCACTACTCGCGACGCGAAAAAAGTGGTGGTATTCTTAAACGGCACTTAAACGCCCAGTAATTTAATGCGGTGGTGCTGCATGCAGTGCACGTGCACGGAATTAAGCGCATGCCGATTGAGTGCCAGCAAAGTGCACTCGGCGGTGCATGTTAATTAATAAACCACGCGACGCTCGCGCAAGAACACGAAGAAGAAACCATAAAGATGAGGAACAAATCCATGCAAACGGCGGCGCGCGCTGAATTAATAAGCGGATTTGTCAAGTGTCGCGTTGGAATTTGATTTGCTGTTAAACTGTTTTTCATTTTAATCGTCATGGATCGCACAATTTAATTTACGGCGAATTCGTGTTTTATACGGAAGTGAAGATTAATTAACGGGCAAAGAGGGAAGCAATTAATTAGTGAGGATTTCTAACTTAAAATTCTGCTATTTATATAATCGGTGGTCGCAAAATAAAATAAAATCATCATCTAAGAAAGAAAATCGCTAGAAAACAGGTTAAGAATGGGACATATTTTTAATTATCTTAAATTATTTGGAATTCACATGATTCCATTGTTTCCTTGTTTTCCTCGAATGGGAATCCCCTCCTAATGCAGTAGAATTAATCGACATTGAATTGATATGCAATCGTGTAAAATAAGAATTGAGCTAATCAAAATATTTTGTCTGTTTTTAATTAGATAATCAATTAATACATGTCGAATTAATTTCCGTAAATTCACTCTGAAGCCTTGGCGTAAATTGAAATTTATTTTAAAAAGGTCTATGAGAATTTAGTAATTCATTCATTCATTCATTTATTCCGGAGTGAAAGTGTTAAGCGTAAATACATTCCATTTTGGAGCGAAAACATGGACACTTGAAAAGCATCCACAACAAGCGATAAACCCGAAACCTCGAGCGCCCACGCGACGCGCGCGCGTCGGGAATGCCGCTAACGAAAATAAATTAGCGTCGCATGCGAAAAAGCGGTAAACGATGTGTGCGCATAATTTACACGCGTTTTTTGAACTGTCGTGACATTCTCAAATTGAAATGTGGCGTCGCATAATCCGGGACCACATGAAACGCAAAGACGCGCGCGCGCGCGAGATGAAAGAAGTCTCGCAAACACCCAACGAACCGCATGCGTAACATATGTTTATTTGGGCGAAGGAAATTGTCGCGGATTGTTAAGTAAATCGTAAAAACATCAACGCCCGCCGCGCTAGACAACAAATTGCCATTTGAAGCGCGATGAAAACTCGTCTTCGATTTTTTGCATGCTGCTACCACAATAATAAATACTAGAGGCAAATTTATGAATAAGCCATTCATAAATTTCATGCGAATGTCTCATAAACGCCATCACGAATGAGTGATAGAAATATTGTGTTAAAACACGTGTTACGAGTAAGTACACTTTACAGCCAGCGTGTGCGTAATGATTTCTGACGTAAATTAAGCGTAAATTATTACGTGGAAAATTGTTAATGAAGTGATTACATTTTATTCGAAATGTGCAGCTGTTCTTTGGAATATGTATGAAGAGTGAGGTGCGCGCATTGCTAGCGTAATTATTTATGTACGTAGTTTGCGAGCGTTTTCGCGTTTGAAGCAAAATGAAAATTCATTTATGATTTCATATTTTATACGTAGAATAACAGCTGCGAGTGTGCGGTTTGTATATTTTGTGAAATTCCGGGTAAAAAATGATTTATTTATGAAGGAGATACTCACAGTTGATCAACATGCTGTTAGTATGCAAATCTAGTACGTGGATTAATTTGACTTTCGTTCCAATACAACATTTTCCAATTTCAAAGATTGACAGGAAAATGAAGAAGATTTTTTATCGACTATTCTCTATGCTGAGGAGCAAAATCAGGGGTTGTAAATCAAACGTCGGATAATTTGAAACAAAAATTAATTAATTATTTAGTTGTGCGTTAATTTGGCTTGTTGTCAAGTACAATTTTCCATTGTGGAAATTAATAGCGAAAGAAATACGAGCCTAAGACATTTTATTGCTACAGTTTTTTGATTAACTCTTCCTCGAAAAGGAGGAGAAAAGCACGTGAAGCAAATGGAAATTTTATTCAATTCTTGAGCGGAAAAACGACAAATATCTTTGGTCGATAGATTTCTGTAATTTTATTGATCATACTTAAACAGGACTTAAAGTAATCATAATTTACTTAAGTAATTTAAAACATTGATATTTTTTGTGAATCTGTTCTAGAAAGAGATCCGTGCATAAAAAGAGAATTTTATTAACACTAAAGATATTTTGAGTAAAATTATCTTGGATTAAGATAATTGTTCACATATTTTATGCACTTTTCCAACGCGAATTGCGCACAAGCATGAGATAGAAACGTCGAATTGAGTGGCTTGCACTTGAGAAGGAACAAATATAAAATAAATGCGCTTCTTGATATTATTGCGCGCGCGTTCAATATTCTCCAACAGACTTTTCGAGCGGCGACGGCGGCGGCAGCGGCAGCAGGGCATAAAGAGTGCGTGCATCTGGCGCGCCAGAATCGCATAATCTAAATGGCAGTCGCGCTCCTGGTTTTTGAGCGAACGAACGCGCCAGTCAAATGCCAACTTTACGGCGGTGCTGACAGGGGGGGCGGCAGGGGGACACATAAAACAACGATGCGCATTTCGTGCTAGGTGAATATACGCGCGTTCTGTGTTACTGGGACACAAATGAGGTTAAACTCATGACTAAGAACCGTCTCTAAAATGCTCTAAAATATAAATTGAATGACGGTTATAATGTGATCCTTAAAAAATTTAAGGACGTTTTCGTCGTCGTTGAATTGAATTGTTTAATTTTATTATCGTTCCTCTTACATTTTTTTGCTGTTGCTGGCAAATTTAATGAATTTTAATCTCTTTGAAATTCCAGAATGTAAGCGGCTGACGGCGGTGTTCGTTCATCAAGAAAACAAAATGTCCTTAGCAAGGACATGTCCATCATGTATTGCGACAACAGCGTGCTAATCTATTACGAGGAGGATTTGACCGAAAATAGGGCGACATGAGCGGAATCATCGAGGAGGCGGCAGACGCCGCGATTATGATGCATTTTAATATCACTGATGGGCAACTCTTCAATCTCGCAAGCACGACATCGCCGAACGGGAAGACCATTAATTCATTTTATTTTTATAAGGTATGTATTATTAAACACCGCCTTTCTCACTCTGTCCCATGCGTTTGTGGATCGTTAATCTTCTTGTCGCGTCGTTTGGCCTCAACGCAAAAAACAAATGTGCGGAAAAAGCGCGCATTAATTAGGAAAGTTTTAAATATCGGTTTTTGTTGTGCGTTCGTAAATTACGAGCCGCCGAGGGTGGGTGAGCAAAAATTCAATCCGGCTTTAAACGCCTCAGTGGATGAGAGCTGCGTGCTCCGTGTTCAATTTCCGGCTAGAGGACTCTGATTATTCCTTGGGGACTTTCCACAAGCGTCTCAGTGCATTCGCATAATGCCGGCGCGCCGGTTTTAAATTCATTAATCGGAACCCGTTCGCCATCGGAAATTTCCCATTTTAATCACTGTTGAGTGGAAAATCTTTTGAGCGCGCTGCAGTTTCACTCACCTACCTACGAACTATACTCGTGGAAAATAATGAAACAACTGAGGTTTCAAGTTGCATAAGATTTAAATTGGTTTTGTTTACGATAGATTGCAACGAAATTACTTCTTTTTTGTTTCTTAGTAATGAATTTTTCCTCTGCTTTTTTCTGTCTCACCCGTTGGTGTTTTCCGAGTCAACAGAGTGAAAAAATCTAGTTTGCTGCCCGTCAAATATTACGAACTTTTATTAACTGCGAAAAGGGGAAAAAATTCCCAACTTTTCATACACAAATTTGAAAACTTGTTGGATGTGAAATGACTTTGGAAAATGTCGGTTTTCGCGATAGTAATTTGAATTGGAATTGGAGTCTTTTACGCAAAGGGGTTTTGATTTTTCGCTGGCAATTTTCCGTGACGGGTTTTTGGTAATTTATTTTTGGTGGAAATGGTAATTTTAGTTTTAATTTAATTGAAGAGCAGTTGCACGCAAACGATTAATTTACATTTGGCGTCGGCATTTAAATTGATATGAATTGATTCACGAAATTCATTACAAGCACTTTATCAAAGTCGTCTCCCTTTTAAAATGAACGCTTGACACCAGCAGCAGCAAAGTCGGAATCTATTTAAAACCAAATAGAATTAAATTTCTTGCGCGCACAGCGAGCGTGAGCAAAACTCGGAACAGTTTCCAAGTCCAGATGAAAATTCAACCACTCGCAGCACTCTCACCGACCGCGTGCGCATTCGTGCCTCGTCCGAGCAGAGTATCATCAACTTTGGTTCGCAGATAACCAGCAGATGATTGCGCTAGAGATGAAAGAAAATTAGATACTTGATTATAAAAATCCTCTTGTGTGCATAACTTTCAAACTAAATATTACGTTTGCATTTTCTGCCCTGTAATAAGAAAACATCTTCTGTTATTTCTTATTACGAGAAAGGAAAGAATTGTTCAGTACATTTCAATTAAAAGTACTTTTTGTTTATAACAGCAAGTAATTCATGTTCTGATGAGAGTTTTCATCAGACTTTATGATAATTACTCGGGTATTGCGACCAACCAGAAACGGTGATTACCAGTTCATTCGGCTATAGCGACTGAAGCATTTAATTGCATTTTCATTTCCGGCGTAAAATTTCTGTGGTTATTCGGTTATTACGACCAAACAGGAATGGAAAGTACTGGGTAGTTTAATAGGAGATTCATTCGGCTATAGCGACTGAGAAATTTGATTTAATGGCTGTTTTTAGCATAGGGTTCGGTATTTTAAACAAATGATTGATTTTCAGTCCCGATATAGCGACCAAGAAAATGAAAAAGTTTAACTCATGATTGACTCCTTAGAGATTTTCGTATATAGCGACAAAATTATATAACACGTCATTAATTTAGGGTTTTTTATACATTCAAATTTCTGCTAAATTTATTAATATTTTCATTTATTCGTATATTTTTTGATAAAAATATATAGTTTTATTATGTTATCTTTTTGGGGAGGTGGCATATAAAGTTTGGAAGCTTTAATAGCGCTTTGTAACACATGTTTTGTTGTTGGTTATTGCACTTTTTTTTTCATCAATCTTCTCTCGTGCGCCCAACACATTTTGATGAAACCAGAAAAGTTTGTAAAAAATCAGATGCGGAAGGACTGCGACGCGACGGTCGCTCTCTCGCCGTTGACATTCGGCAGGCACGTAATACGAATAGATAATAAACGAGCCGGGAATACGTGATATGTATTCCTGTTTGTAGTCCTTTGTATACGCACGTATTCGCAATGCGTCCGCAAAAAAATTCTTCTTCGACGTCGCCGCACACAGCACACAGCACAAGAAAATCTATTCCTTCAGTCAGCCAACTTCCTCGTCGCGCGCTTTTTCTTCATCCTCGTCCTGTCAGACGCCGCATGGCGCGTTTTGGTGACATCGGTTGAATCCGTCTTCATGTGCGAAGAGCAACGCACACGCATACTAAACAAACAGAAGATTGCATGGCACTTTTCGCCGTTGAGATTTGAAACCCCCGTCGGAATGCAATGCTGCCGCCTTATACGTATTGAAATTGAAGAAATTCGAAGCGCACACGCGAATGGTGTGAAAATATTTTTATTGCCGATGTGATATTTACGTGATATTACGTGCGTTTCATGCGAAAGAGCGTCCGAGCGAGCGATTAACTTTCAATTAGCCGGTTGGGAATGCGGTTAATCAAGCAAGCCACTGAATGCCACGCCACGCCATACGCGAATGACTTTTAATCAATTCGCAACTACTTGCTTTGCATTCATAATGCTTTACTGGTATTTTTAACTTTTAGTAATGGTTTTACTGAAAATTCATAATTAATTTTCTGATTGAATCATTTCTTCGAAAATAGGTTTTATTTTCTTGATCATTCTTTTTGGAGTCAATTATTTAATAGTTTACGTGCTTAATTCAAGAACAAATAGGTTAATAGTTGATTAGATAGTAATGGAATAGTTTTTAATAACTTTTGAAATTGAGAATGCATTTATTTTCAGTTCAGCATTGAGTTATTTACTGAGATTTACTTTTGCTTTCGAAAACTTTGCTTTTTCTCATATTTTTTGAAATTTGCCATTAATTTTGTTGTGGTGTACTTTGAGTGACATGTTTGCATTTTGTGAGAATTGATTACATATTGAATTATCTACGGCGATATTTGTTTGGCAAAGTTTGTATGTTTTTTTGCGCTGGAGCTCTATTCGAAACGGCGTAAAATGGAATTGAAGTCGAGTGGCGAGTGGTCAGTCGTTTTTTAGTACGCGCAGATTCGTTTAGATCCAGACACAGACAGTGAATATATTCGTGCAACTTCTTGTCGAATATTCCGAGTGGCGGCGAGTGCGCAATCATCGGCAAGTTGTCGCAGGACGAGTTTCGCACGAATTTGCCGTGATTCGCGTCGTGCGCAATTTTAAAAGATTGAATCTGAAGTGCAAAGTGCTCGAAGGCGAATGCGCAAAATACAAATGTCTTGATGCAATTGATCAGATGCATCTGTAGCAAAAAAAATTGTCTCGTTTCCACTTATCAGTTGAGTCTCGTGGAACAAATATCCAACAAATATTTAAATCCTTCCGCCATTTCCAAGCGAGAAAATTGGAATTTTGTTACGTGAAGCGTGCGACGAGCAGCATTTGAGTAAATTAACAAAATATTATGAACGCTCATAATTCACAAGTGCCACGAACAAATGCTACGCACGAATTAACTAAATGAGTTTTTTATAACTCGTTTTAAAATAAATGGCTTCTTAATTGCGCTATTATTCAATATCTTTGCAGCCAGCGGCGCTTTTTGCGCGGCTAGAAATAGTGCGCGCGCGGAAAGTTTGGAAAGTTGGAAAATTGCTTGGCGAATTTTGAAGCAGTCGTAAAAAATATGTCCGGATACATTTAGTTTGAAATGACTGGACCGAACGGACTCGGGATAAGTTTTATATGCTCGTCGGCGTGCGCTTGAAGAAAGATTGTCGCTGGCTTGAGAAATGTTTCATCCGACGGGCATGAGCAGCATGGCGGCAGGCGGCAGCGGGCGGCAACCACTTCGATTGACTCCCAAACGCGAATAAAAGAAATGGATATCCGTGAGCGTTTCCGAGTTTACTTCGGCGTTTAGTTATTGTGTTTTTCGACGTTGTTGCATTCAAACTTTGCTCAACTTTTATCTATAACAAGATCATTTCAGCATGCGTAAAACGCATTCGCCTTTAAAGTTGGCAACTCGTAAAAGTTAAGCAGACCGGATTTGTGCAATGAGCAGCAACGATTCGAGTTTTTCGGGCGGGAAATTTCGCTTGAAATTTTTGTTTAAGCGAAACAAGACGTCCGTCCATTAGTGCTATTTTCGTTGGGTCATTGTATTTCAGCTGAGCGCATACACGTAGTGAACGCATTATGTTCTCTCTCAGCTTCGCATAGGTTCACTTTGTTCACTTCTCATTTGGTGCAATATTCCTGCTTTCGGTGCCTTGCAGGGATACAAATGGAATGCGCACTGCGTTCAATTATTGCACAATTTCGCCTAGTTTTAGCTACAATGCGGCACAAAACCAATTTTGTGAGCGTAATGTTTACTTATCCAGAGAGGGAAGAAATTTAAATTCGAAGGAATTAATTTGATGAAATAGGGATGTTTAGCAGGGTAGGTGAGTGTAGAGCTAGTCTCATTAATATCTCGTTACAGACATTAAATATCTCAAATTTATTTTAAAAATTCTCAAAATACACTTTTCTCAGGGCAATGGGAGTCAAAATTGTAATCTCAATTCATTGTTAGATAAGTAAAGTTTTGTCGCTAAAAGTCTCTAGAAAGAAATTATTTTATTTTAGTTGTTATTTGAAAGTGACTCCCATTACCCTTGTATCGGTTAAATACTTGTTTCGTATTATTGGCTAATTCATATAATTTAATTAATTTAATTATGACACTAGCGGTTGAAAAGACTATCTAAAATTAGTACGTATGATGGTATTAATGATGAAGAATTTACGTTCTTGTACTGAATGATTAAATTTACTTGAGATGCAAAATTATGCTGAAATAATCAAGTAAACAAGTCATTTCCGGCGGTCTCTTGCGTCTAATAAATAAGCGTGGCATGAATAGAATTCAAATCCGGAACTGAAGCATTCCAATACAAACTAATTCCGGAATTGAATTTGCGCGTATAACTTTTGATTGCTCGAATTCAGCATGAATTCGAATTAATTAAATCTCCATTTGCGGCGGACGAGAAGAACGACTATTTCGAGTTGAAAATGTTTATCACTTTCGCATTTTCCTGCTGTGTGCGCGCATTTTGCGTGGGCGTACCAGATAATGTAAATGTGTATGTGACGAGATAAGGGGACGTTGATATCATTTAGTACTGAGAGAGTGGATTATATGGCTATTCGCATGTGACATTGAAAAGTAAGGAGAGGGATGAACGAAGAAGCAAAAGGGAAAAAATGACGGGAAAAATGGGAGAAAATAAGCGACGACGTCGACGTCGACTCGTAAAATGTAGGGAGATTTGTTGACGTCGAAAATGTGAAAATTCATGACGTGGCACAGTCATGCGGAAACGCTACGGTACATTTGAACGGCCACCACGCACATTGCTTAACGGTTGAACATTTTTCTTTGCCACCACGCAAATAACTCGCCTAATTTCGTTTCAATTTTCTCTCGTTTCAGACTGAACAATTTACTGTACTCTGGGTACTCTTCACGATGATCGTCCTCGGGAATTCCGCCGTGCTGGTCACGCTGCTGGTGAGCAAAAGTCGCAAATCGCGAATGAACTTTTTCATCCGCCAATTGGCCATAGCAGGTAAGCGCACAGCAAGCAAGTGCTTGATCGAGCCGATGATTGCGGCGATTTTCAAGCCAAGCAAATTGCTTTAATTTCGTAAAGTCGAGTGGCGCATGGGCATTTAATTAAAGAAAATTTGTCTCTGTTTTCCGGTTAACGCCTATCCTCGATGCGATGTTGGCGTAGATCTCGCCGTTGGATTGATTAACGTCTCCACTGATATTGTGTGGCGCATTACGGTCGCCTGGCATGCCGGAAACGTTCTCTGCAAACTCATTCGTTTCCTGCAGGCGGTGGTCACCTATTCGTCCACCTATGTTTTGGTTGCGCTCTCCATTGACCGTTATGATGCCATCACACATCCCATGAATTTTTCTGGAAGCTGTAAGTACTACATTCACTTTTATGTTTAGTTATTTTATCCAAAAACTAATGCTTTCAGATTATTCTCAATAATCATATATTAAAACCTGGAAAATTTACCGTTTTTTAAGGAGTTTTTGGGATTTTAAGGGATTTTCAATTAAACAAGATCATGAAGTAATCATAACACATAACATTTATTGATCACATTTCAGCAATACAACAAATTCTTAAGAACAAAACTTATCGGGCTTTACTAACAAAATAACAAGTAAAGACCAACAAATTGAAAAGTTATAGAGATTTGGAAACTAGCAAAAATCTACAAAATTTATTAATATGATTTCATTTAAAGCATGTAAAAAATAGCTAGCTATACACGTCAGACAAGTTGAAAACTTAGTCAAGCGAAAGAAACCAGTCTGGTTGAATTCTGACACGTATTTTCCGCATTCCCGCACATTCCCTGATGCTTTTCGAGTGGCGAAACAACGCAAAGCGTTCACCACACCGAACGCGACGTGGAAGAAACACCCCATTATAGGAAATTTATGTATTTATAGGGATTATTATTTCGCTAGTCGACGAGGCAATCTAGTACCATTCCATCCAATATTATCTCTTGCAGTTGCGCATGAATGAATGGCAAGTTTGCCGAGCACGAATAATTTAAATTAAATTGCCCGCCGAACATATTAATGTTAAGTGAATTCTGCAATTATTTTCGAATTTATTTCAACGTTTTCTCATATGTTTCCAGGGAAACGTGCAAAGTTCCTCGTCATCATCGCCTGGCTGCTGAGCTTCATCTTTTCGCTGCCAACGTTTTTCCTATTTGAGGAGAAGCCGATTGAAGGTAAGCAGCTTTATCATCTGCTACTGCCGCTCGCTGCGTGACAATACAGTCGGACGCAATAAAGATGAAACAAATCTTCAGAGTCTATTCGCGTGCCCCATTTGTGGCTTGTATCAGTCGATTCGTGCGATGGCAAAACGCGCAATAAAATCGAAAGTTTGTGCGCGGTGCGGTGGCGCGCTTCGAGTTTTGTTTTACGATCGCTGCGACGTCTTTTGCGCTGACTTTTATTGTTACTTTGCGGCGATTACAATGCATTATGTCATTGAATTTGCAATTTATTGCAGTTTCCTCCTCGCTCAGCACGTTTTTATTCAATTCAACGTGCTTATCGTTCGAACATCGTCAAGGCGCGCATGAATATTTATGTTGCAATTTATATTTTTATTGCTTTATCATCGCTGCACTTGTTTAACTTTTATTTACACGATGATGATTTCGGGGAATATTTTTTACGTTTATTTCACGTTCCACAGTCTATGGGGTTGGTTGAGAGGGTACTGAACGTTGAGGAAATTAGGATCGAAAGGGGTGTGGGTGTGGATTTGATGTGCGGCCCATTTACGACCGTAAATCACAAACATTTAAGTGGATTCGCAAAGTTTGGACGCGCTTTTGTGCTCGGTAACTGTCGATATCACTTTCGAAAATTGTTCGGCAAACAAATTTACTTCTAATTTTTCTCCACCTAAACTCTTGCGTGCCATGGAAAAGTTTTAATCAATATATTCAAGTTTAAAATGCGCTTCCGAGGGGCCTTAATGCCTTGTTGAACATTGGACGCGCAGGAAATTTAGTTGGCGGCTCAATCATAGAGGCATTGTCCTTATTCAGGAAATGTGTGTATGCCAGTTTGGCTCACATAGTTCGTTGGCCTTTTTCAATGCGAAACGCATAAATGCGGAGAGCGACTTGCGCAAGGACACATTTCATCCATGTCGGCAAAAGATGAACGACGCGATAAAAAGACGTCGCCGCATATGCAGAGCAATTGCTCAAAGCATGACAATAAGATGCGTACCATGGAAATTGCGCAACCTCTCTAATATGATGGCGAATAGAACGTGGTGGAAATGAACAGTACAGCACAAGGAGCGCATTGCTCGCTTGTCTGCAACCGCGAAACGCGCGCGAATAAATTACTCCATACTGAACTCAAACTCATGACTTGCTTGCATTCATCTTGGAATGCAAGAGTGTGTTGTGGTCTTTGGCTGTAATTTGTTCGCGTCAATAATTCGCGAAATCAAGTTTAATTACGCAGAGTGCATCCAAGTTATCTTGCTCAACGTGCACCCACGACTCGATTAATCATTTATTCACTAGATTTCATCTTTGTGCGCGTCGCAGCTCGAATTTCAGCGCGCGCAAAATTATTATTCATCTATTAATACTACAAAGTGATCTATGTGTTTTAGGTCTACCACAATGCTGGATTGATTTGAAGCCATGGCAGTGGCGCGTGTACATGACTGCAGTCTCATTAGTCCTCTTTGTCATACCGGCGCTTATCATTAGTGCTTGTTATGCGGTGATTGTCTGGACGATATGGTCGAAAAGCAAGCTGTTGATTCCCGTTGGACACGTCCCTATTCGTCAAGGTAAAAGTGGAATTATCTATAACATTGAAGCGGTTCATTGAATATTCTTTATTAATCATAAATGTATTTTTAGGTGATGAACATAGAGAGCGGCCACCACGTTTCCAAGATGAACATGATTGTCGACGTGCAAGTTCTCGGGGTATAATTCCTCGGGCTAAGATTAAGACTGTAAAAATGACGTTCGTCATTGTGTTTGGTGAGTATAGTTTTAGGATTTATTTCGATGCATTTGAAGGAGGATTTAATTGATGTGTGCTTTTAGTGTTTGTGCTCTGCTGGAGTCCTTACATCGTCTTTGATCTACTGCAAGTCTACGGCTACATTCCAGAAACGCAGACGAATATTGCAATCGCGACGTTCATTCAGAGTCTGGCGCCGCTTAATTCAGCCGCCAACCCAGTGATTTACTGCTTGTTCTCGACGCATTTATGTCGAAACTTGAGGTACGATGCGTTTACGTTTTATGCTCATCTTTCATTCGCATTCGCGCGTATTTATGATTTTAAATCTTCATCGTTTGTATTTCTCGCTTCCATTTCACGCTGCATACTTATTGCGTTTGATAAATGTGTATAAAACGTGTTTGATTGATATGGTGCCGTCTTGTATTATATAGATGCCGATCATTACTAAACAATTTAAAAATCGATCCATGCAGAAAACTACCGCCGTTCACATGGATGTCTGGCTGCTTGTCATTGTGTTTTCCTGGTGTGCATGGCCAGTGTTTTGGATACGGTGGCGGCGATTCGACCGGTACGGTTACCACGTCTCTAACGCATTCGTCAAGGCGGTCGGCGTCGGCGGCGTCTTTGCGGCATACGATCCGTCTGCAGCCGGCTCTACACAACAGCCACAAAGTTGCAATGTCTGTTGTCTAGTCATTTTTAAACAAAGCAGTATGGAGAATTAATCCGTCATTCTGGAAGCATTCTATTTCAATGAGATGTAATAAGTATTAACTATTTTTGAGCATTTCAGGCGCATCAATTTAAGAGAGACTATTTTGTTGGTATACGATGTGTACTAATAAGATGGACGATGAATTGTTGCAATTCCATTTATTGTAAATACCATAAATATTAATGGACGTTGGTTGTCATTAGAATAATGATTATTATTTTATACAAGACGCATATATTTGAGGATGCCAAATGATATATTTAAAGATATAATATGGGAAACTCGCTTTCAATTATTTATGATATTATCAAATAATATTTGGCATTATTGGAAAATATTCAAAGAGAGCAAACTCGACTTTTAATTAGAGGTATGCGAGAAATATAATACTAATTGTTATCACATCAACTAGAATGGAAGATATTTAGATATTATTACATGTATAACATAATAACCACGGGACCATTGGCTGGTTTGATGAGACTGTTTATATATTTTGCTATGGAAAAGTTGGCAAAACGAAGATATTTACATATTATATATTATTACCACTACTCTAAAGGAAATGATGTTATGATGGTAGCCAATGAGGACCTATTTGTGATAGCATATAAAATACCAACTTTGTATTTAAAATCATAATGTAAAACACAATATATTACTGTCCTAAATAAGGCGAATATTATTGTAATCTTTAAATGTTGATATGACAGTATTGGCTCGATAGGGGTTCCATCGCCCACATTTTTGTGAATTAGTAGTCCCTTTCATATGAATCAGAATATTCTTTTCGCGCCAATTCTTATACTTGTCATTTAATCATCATTTGACAGTAATTTTAGATCCAAATAACCTACAATTAGTAGGCTTCTAAGTTTAGTCAAGTTGAGCTGCTAAGCTATTGTTTTTAATTAAATCATGGATATAAACCATGAATCTTTACTTCAATTATTGCATTTCACAATTAGTTTCTGATGTGAGTGTATTTGTTCAATTGCCTGATGTCAACTTTGGCTTAATTGCTTCAAACTATATAAAATTTGGTAAGTGAAAGAGCATTTATGTTTTGGTTCATTTTAATCATCCCTATCATTGTAGTTATCATTTAATTACTAGTTTTAATGTAATTTTCAGTGATTTAAAGTTCACTGCTGTATTATTATGGTCAGCCACATTAAAGTAAATGATGTCATGATCAATAATGCTCGGTATCGCAACATACACCATGTTCTATTCAACCAGCTCAAAGTGAGTATTAAGTGCATGATAGAGCATCCATAATAAGAATTTTTATTAAGATCACTTGAATTTTAGGTGAGGAGTGATGTACGACTTGCTAAAGTGATGATTGACATGACTACTGTGTGTTCTTATTATCCACTTTTACATCTGCAATTGTCTTCAAGTTTAAAGAAAGGCAAATCCATTAGTCTTAATGCTAAAATGATTTAAGATGGGTTGATTCAATGAAACACTTCTTAAGGTGAGTTTCTATTCAATTTCTTGTTTGCTGTTATAGAATGTTAGTCGGAATTCACTTAAGTTATAATAATAGCAGTGCTATTATAGACTGAAGTATATGTTTCAATTTTCAATATGTAAGGCAGTTGATAGCACAGTGGGAAAGTGCTTGACTCTGACTTGGGGGCTGTGGTTTCAAGTCACAGTGTCAGCTGAATTTTTTCCAAGTAATTGAGTAGTTCTCGCAGCTTCAAGTATATGTTTCAATTGACAACATGTAAAGCCATTCATAGCACAGTTGGTAAGTGCTTGGTGTTCACTTGGGAGTCCTGGGTTCAATCCCAGCACAGGCTGTTCCTTTTTTTTTTAAATAATTGAATAGAAGAGTAACTAGAGCTTCAGTAGGATGGTCATTCAATGGGCCATAGCGCTTGTATTCAATTCTAGCACTTAGAAAAATAATTCTAAGTCCCCACTTCTCATATGGTGGCGGCGCCCCAGTCTGAAATGACGTCAAAATACGCGGTCTGTTGGTAACGAAAATCGGGAATGGGGAGGCAGTTGCTAGTCGGACAGCGACCGAGCTGGTCGACAAGCAACCTGCCGGGGAGCGAAGCTTGGGGTGGGCTGTCTTAAGACAATCTTAATACGTACGGGCTCAAAAATTAAAAATGGGGCCCTCGCACGCTTCCAGGGGCCTCATTGGACATGCAGTTATGTCCATTCGAGGCCCCCGAGCGTACAAGCGATTTAAAACTTGAAAATCGACTTGCCATTCTCAGGATTCGAACCTGAGATACACCGATCACTTCCATAGCCGTAACCACTAGGCTATGGAGTGTTGTTGCTCTAGTCAAATTTGATCTTTCCCTATTATCAATTAGAATTGAAAACTTAAAATTAAAGCGGAATTCTCAGGAATCGAACCCGAGACACTCAGCCCACTTCCACAGCCTTTACCACTAGGCTACGGAGTGTTGTTGCTTTGGCCGAATTTGATCTTGCCCTTATAGTGTCAAATTGAATAGAAAACTTAAAATTGGATTGGCTGACTCGAGATTCGAACACGAGACGCTCAGATCACATCCACAGCCTATACCACTAGGCTACGGAGTGTTGTTGTAACCAGTGAATTTGATCTTTGCCTTATAGCCAACAATGGTTTTACTTTTAAAATTTAAACTGCTTACTTTACACTGGTATCGAACCCGAATCAGTACCGGCGTCTCTGACCACTAGAATGCGGACTGTTGCTGGTGCGTGGGAATTTGATGTGGGTAATATAGGCTTAATATTGCATGCACTTTGAATAGGACTTAACAATATAAGCAGTGGGCAATAGAGTATAAACATAAGAGACGTACTAATAATTTAAATACATTATTTTTTATTTCTTCTTTTAGATAATCAAATTGGGGCGGTCGTTCCGTCATCCGACGCCAATTTTGAGTTGTTTCAGGAGTAGGATCTTCAAATTCAGTGAGTGAGTAGGTATACAAACATACATTTATATTAACAATAGATTTTTATTTAATTCCTTGAGCTTTTAAATTGATATAATTTATTTCTTTTCCATTATCCACCATAGGTACTAATCTATGGGGATGATCTGCTCAAAAACTGAATAAGTTGATTAACATGCAAGTCCTCATTTCTATTAACATTTCATTTGTAATCTTATAGTTTCATGTAGTCTTTTGTTGTGTTTTAGATAGCCACCCATAACAGCTAATCTGTTGACAGTATGTACTTCAAATTTGGCCATGCGCATTCATCTTCACATTTAATTTTAACCTGAGCTCTTATGGTCTAAGTATTATGGAATCTTCTGTTTCAAACTTAGGTAAGATGGAAAGTACATTATTTCTTAACACTTAGCTTATTCCAACCTCTTACAGTTTCAGTTATTTGTTATCTTTTGTTTTCTTCTAGATAACCAACCATAGCAGATGATTTGTAGAGCTGATATTCTTCAAACTTGGCAAGTAGCAAGTAGGTAAGCATTAAAATCTTTGTTCATTTTTATGATTAATTTTAATCCTACCTCTAAATTATCTGTAATACTGTATTTTTTAGATATACAGCAAACGCAGTTGAAGATGTAGATTGATTTACCATTTGTCAAAGCAAGGATGGACATCAAACTTTTGTGCACTCTTGCTGCTTGCTCCTCACACATCATCATCATCATGTGTGAGGAGTGCGATATCAATAAGCAATTCCAAGCTTCAATGATATAGGCTCTATAAATTATTCACTTACATTGGTAAGTTTCATTGAAATTGTTTGTTGTTATCTTTATAAGATATAGTATCATGTAATATTTAATTTTCTTTTAGATAATCACCTGTAACAGCTGATTTGGGGAGAGACTGGTTCAAATTTGGCAATGTAAATCAACACTCATCTTGGCATTTTATTTGAACCCTAGCTATTATGGTTTAAGTATTATGCAATCTTCTGCTTTCTTCTAGGTAGTCAACGATTTGTGGAAGGATGTTTCTATTAGTATGTAAGCTTAATTCAATCTCGTATTATTTAAGTTTTGCGTAATATTTTATTTTCTTTTAGATAGCCACCCATAACAGCTTTCCTGTGGAGTGGATCTTCTTCAAATTTGACAAGTAGGTAAGCATGCAAGTCCTCATTCATTATCATGTTTAATTTTAATCCTAGTTCTTTTAGATTAAGCATAATGTAATCTTTTAATCTCTTCTAGATAGTCACCCATAAAAGCCGATTTGTGGAGAGGACCTGCTTCAAGCTTTGAGAGTAGATAAGTGTGCAAGTTCGTATTAGTGCTGACATTTTGTTTTATTCCTAGCTCTTCATGTCTAATATTAATTATAGCTCTTTTATAGTTTAAGCACTTTTTACTCTCTTGCTTTCTTCCAGATAGTCACTCATAACCAGCAACCAGTGGAGATGATCTGCTTCAAACTTAGTGAGTATATCGTGCTAGTCTATATTTTTATCTATGCTGAACTTTTTCACTACTGGTTCAAGTTTCATGCCATCATTTACTATTTTTTAGATAACCACCTGTAGCAGCTGACCTGCAGATAGGCTCTTTTTCAAACTGGGGCAGCAGGTAACCATGCAAGTCATGATTTGTATTTGCATTTAATTTTAGCTTGAGATGACCAAATATAAATTTGCTCTTACAGCGATCAGCCAAACAAAACTCGGTACGTACAAGGGCTTTTAGGCCTAATATAATAATATATTCTCATCTTCATCCCTTCTGTTGTAGTTTATGATGCATAACCTACTTCGATGTAATTTTCACGTGATTGTAGATAAACCAGGATGTATAGGAGCTAGCCCACTTAAATCGCTAAGGATAATGTGGAACATACCTTACGTTCATTTGCACATGTTTTTTTCTTCCTATTTAGGGTAGTTTTCGAATAAATTGGTGTATTTTAATTTAATTACTAATCGTGGCATCTTAGAATTACATTTGACACTAAAAGTTCTAACGTTTACCGATAGATGTCGCAAACTAGTGCTGCCCTCCAGTAACTATACTTGGTACTAATAATTACCAAAACAATTAATAGATGGCGCAAAGTATAGAAGGATGCCTATAAATAGTGTGAGCGCTGACTCTAATTTTAAATATACGCGCTTTCGACTTTGAAAAAGTTTCAATATTATCAGCCCAGATAAGACAAAAACTTTTTTTCCCAACAATGCTTGGTTGGGACTGGCAGTTTTTCAAATCTCAGAACGCTTTTGACCTTGAAAAAGTTTTAATGTTATCAGCACAGATAAGACCAAAACTTTTTCCCCCAATATGCTTGTCTGGGACGGGCAGTTTTTAAAATTTCAGCGCGCTTTTGACCTTGAAAAAGTTTTACCGCTATCAGCACAGATAAGACCAAAACTTTTTTCCCAACAACGCTTGGTTGGGACTGGCAGGTTTTCAAATCTCAGAGCGCTTTTGACCTTGAAAAAGTTTTAATGTTATCAGCACAGATAAGACCAAAACTTTTTCCCCTAATATGCTTGTCTGGGACTGGCAGTTTATAAAATTTCAACGGACCTTTGACCTTGAAAAAGTTTTAATGTTATCAGCACAGATAAGACCAGAACATTTTTTCCCACAATGCTTGTCCTGGACTGGCAGTTTTTAAAATTTCAATGCGCATTTGCCTTGAAAAAGTTTTAATGTTATCAGCACGGATTAGACCAAAACTTTTTTCCCACAATACTTGGCTGGGACTGGCAATATTTAAAATTTCAGCGCGTTAGCATTACAGAAAAGAGCAAAATTTTCTGTCTGAGAGAGATACCGACAGCGCCATCTATTGGTAAAGGGCTTACATAATCACTCACACTATAGACAACTCTCCGCACATGAGCGCTATCTATCGGTGACTAGCAAAACTACTACGATATTACAGGGTCGGTAACACAAGTTGTAGCTTATTAATTAACTCCACTATACCAAGAACAAAAATACACATTTAATTAGTTTATTAATTAAACTAAATATATATTCCATTTATTTTAAGTGAAAGACGAATCTCGAAGTTGTCAACTGAAACAAACATGATAATTAATCATTATTAAACTAGGATCACTAGAGTAAAACAAGGTGGTCTACAAGTACTGAAGCACACATGCCAGCATACTTACCAAGGTTGTTCCACCTAAATCCATTAGAAGAGGAAGTACATACAATGTAATTGCTGAAACAAGGATTACCAATAAATACTAAACTATAGTAGTTAGGGTAAAACAAAGTGGCATACATGTACCGAAGTACACATGACAACATACTTACCAAGTTTGTTTCACCCAGATCCATTAGAAGAGGAAGTACATACAATGTAACTGCTGAAACAAGAATTACCAATAAATACTAAACTATAGTAGTTAGGGTAAAAGAAAGTGGCATACATGTACCGAAGTACACATGCCAACATACTTACTAAGTTCGTTCCAGCCAGATTCATTAGAAGAGGAAGACATACAATGTAATTGCTGAAACAAAAATTACCAATAAATACTAAATTATAGTAGTTAGGGTAAAAGAAAGTGGCATACATGTACCGAAGTACACATGCCAACATACTTACCAAGTTTGTTTCACCCAGATCCATTAGAAGAGGAAGTACATACAATGTAACTGCTGAAACAAGAATTACCAATAAATACTAAACTATAGTAGTTAGGGTAAAAGAAAGTGGCATACATGTACCGAAGTACACATGCCAACATACTTACTAAGTTCGTTCCAGCCAGATTCATTAGAAGAGGAAGACATACAATGTAATTGCTGAAACAAAAATTACCAATAAATACTAAATTATAGTAGTTAGGGTAAAAGAAAGTGGCATACATGTACCGAAGTACACATGCCAACATATTTACCAAGTTCGTTCCACCCAGATCCATTAGAAGAAGAAGTACATACAATGTAACTGCTGAAACAAATAAGATTACCAATAAATACTAAACTATAGTAGAAAGAGCTACAAATAAAGTGTTCAATATGCATTAAAGTACAAATGCCTTCAGGAATTATAGCTCAAAATTTACAGGGAAACAAGAAATGAGATATAAAAGTTATTGTTAATGAGGAACTATATCTTATAAAGATAACAACAAACAATTTCAATGAAACTTACCCATGTAAGTGATTAATTTATAGAGCCTATATCATTGAAGCTTGGAATTGCTTATTGATATTGCACTCCTCACACATGATGATGATGATGATGTGTGAGGAGCAAGCAGCAAGAGTGCACAAAAGTTTGATGTCCATCCTTGCTTTGACAAATGGTAAATCAATCTACATCTTCAACTGCGTTTGCTGTACATCTAAAAAATACAGTATTACAGATAATTTATATGCGATACTATTATTCAATTACATCCAAACATGATTTATCCCAAATAATCTGTAAAAGGCCACAAAATTTAAAAGAATTAGGTGATAGCCCTTTTCCAACATTACTCTAGCGCTTTTTTAAAGTATACAACAAAAACTTATATTTATTGTTCATCATTCTTAACTGCAATTGTGTATGAGTTACATTTATTTATATGACATTCAATGCAGTATCAAAAAAGTCTAAAGACCTTGAGGCAAAACTGTGGCAAAAATTGCATAATGACAAGAATCTAAAAACTTATCATTAAATTAAGTTTTCTAGATATAATATGACTAAAAAGCATACTTGGTATCAATAATTATTAATCACATAACATATGTTGAAATATGTAATTGGTGAAATAAAATATAATAAGTTATAATGATGTCTTGCAGTTTTGGAATGCTTGTAAACATTATTCCAATGTGGTCAAGTAAAATAAATTATAACAAACATTATCACTAGTAATGTTATGATCATACCTCCAAACATAATAAATTTATCTTGACCCACCCTTCTATCTATTAATTTCATAACATGTGTACTTAAACCAAGTGTACTAGCCATATCTAAAATCCTTTTATGCGCCCCTTTAAGAATACCCCTTTGTGATTTCAGTGACTCTAATGTATGAGCACCTGTGTGTAACATTTCATCAACACCTCTATGAACTCGGTGCATAGCACCATGATGTTGCAAACTTAAATCAAGATCAACCATGGTGGTATCATTATTTGATCGAAATCTAGTACTTAATAACTGCTCCCTTTCTGCGGCAGCATTTTGAATTCTTTGGCGCTTCTGTTGCGCTGCTGCAAGAGCAGCTTGTAAATGTTTGCTATCGTACTTGAGCTGATCACATCGCATCTTTGCTTGTGGCCTTTGAACAACAGGTACTTTCAAGACATATATATCTAATTTCTCACAATTCCTTAAATGACACAACAATCACAAATCAATTGCAATAGATAATATATGAATAATTACTTGTTGACTGAATTTATCTTTTCCTGAATTGCTTGCTCCACATTCGATACATCTGGATTATTACCCTCCAATTCTTTGAATTGCTCTTTGGTTTGCTGTATTAGAGCATTCGTTTGATGGTACAATGTTTCCATTTTAGGATATGTAATTATTAATCTTAATTCAAGATACTAATTGTGAAAACCGTAATAAACATATCGAACGCGTAACCTCAACACATGACACATCTGCTTACACATCATAACGTTACAGAAATCTTGAAGCACTTCTAACCTCAGATAGCAAACATGAGCAGGCGGATATAAACAAACTCAAAAATGGAAAATTTGAGAAATTTATGTCGTTTGTGCGGTGCCACGGATGGTTCATTAAGCTGCATTATAAATGAAGAAATTGAGAAATGTTTTGTTCTATTCCAAGTTAAAATTGAAGATAAGCAAGGCAGACTCTCAATGGGAATCTGTGAACCTTGTCGAATAACTATAAACTCAACTTGGGCATTTTACGAGCAAGTGCATAAGACTCAGAAAAAATTATTAGATGCTCTGAACGCTGCTACCATTCATGAAATTAAAGTACCAACTAATAATTACATGTTACTTAATACAGATCATAACATACCACTGCAAGAAAACCAAGATGCCACAAAGTTGTTAGAATCTACAGTGAAATCAATTGATAATGAATCGCTAATGATTCAGAAGAATCCACTAGGTTGGAAAAGTTATCCACTTGGATGCTACGTATGTGGTGCAAGTGCACTCAACTTCACTGAATTGCAAAATCATTTTAAGATGGAGCATAATGAAATTCCTAAGTATGAATGTGTTTTTTTAAATAATTATCCCACTGACTTTCTCTTGATTTAAGATTTGTTTGTGCTGACTGCTCAACAGTGTATGTGAAGCATAAAATGTTCCTCACACATGTACGAGAACACAGACCATACTTAAAATATTGTTGTGATGTATGCAATGAATGGTTTACGAAACCTGCAGATCAGGATGAGCACCGACTACAACACGAAGCTGAGAAAACACATACTTGTGAAGTATGTGGCAAGTGTTTTAAATCGCAAGCAGCATTAAACAAGCATACAAAGTGTCATTTGCCCAAAAGCATTAAAAATAAGTACAGATGTACTGAGTGTCCTAAACAATTTGGAACAAGGAATAATCTACAAGTGCATCAATGTATACACTTGGGAGTGAAAAACTATGCTTGTGGCAAGTGCAACAAAAAGTTTACACAAAAAGGCAACTTGAAAAGCCACTTATTGACTCATATAACTAATCAGCCATTCAATTGCAAAGAGTGTAAAAAGTGTTTCAAGTCATTAAAACAACTCAAACTACATGTGAAAACTCATAGTGAGAGAAAAGTATATCAATGTGATATTTGTGATAAAGAATTGCAATGGGAGTTTACTCTTAAAGAGCATATGAAGATTCACACTGGTGATATGCCCTATAAGTGTGAATTTTGTTGCAAAAGCTTCAGGTACCAACTGATTACTTTACCATAACCTTAATAATGATTTCGATATTGTTCATAGATATAAAGCGTCGTTTGTTACACACAGGCGTCAGCATACCGGAGAAAAACCGTATTCTTGTATTGAATGCCAACACAATTTTGCCAATTGGTCCAATTACAACAAGCATATGAAGAGGCGCCATGGCGTCAGCCAAAGTAAAAAGAGTAAAGTAAAAAATAAATTACCTTCAAAGTAGAAGCGTTGATTATCCATGTCTGATATACTGCCAAATGGGATGATCACTTTTTTTAATATAAACACTATTTATTTTAACTATTATTATCACTTTTTACCCGAAATCAGAAGAGCCGACACACGACATGATGTGCTTAGAGATCACTAGAAACACAACCTCATTTCAAGATCCCATATGCCCAGCTGTTTGTAAACATCTGCAACCTTTGTAACACAACGTGCGCAATTCACTGCTTAATTTGCAAATAATAATTCTCAACTGATTTTAAATCATGTATAAACTAGTAATCTTAACGTTTTTAACGTGTTGGAATGTTGCTCTTAGTTATAAACCAGTATATTTACTCCATGGTATAATGACTGGTGAAGCGAGCATGGATATCATCAAAGAAACCATTAGTAAAGTAAGTGGTACTTAGCACTATAGCATCCTTCTAGCTGTATGTGTCTGAACAGCAACATCCTGGAACTATTTTATACAATTGCAAACGCTTTGGTGGATGGTCAAGCCTGGAAAATATGTGGCATCAAGTCCAAACCATTGGCGCTGATCTAATGAATATCTCTGACTCCCATCCTGAAGGTATCCACCTGCTGGGCTATTCTCAAGGGGCACTTCTTGCCAGAGCTATTCTGCAAACTTATCCTGCTCATAATGTTCAGAAATTTATCTCTTTAAGTGGTCCTCAAGCTGGCCAGTATGGAAGTATGCTGATTACTTAACACGAACTGTTGTTACTAATATTTTATTCACAATGTTTCTGCTTGCAGCTGCTTTCTTGCATATAATATTTCCAGGAATTGCTTTAGAAGCTGCTTATGAATTATTTTACTCTCGTATAGGCCAGCATACATCAGTTGCCAATTACTGGAATGATCCTTATCACCAGGACCTCTACTATGACTATTCCCAATTCCTGCCATTCATAAACAATGAAATCCTTACAAACAGAAGCACACAGTTCAAAGACGGCTTGACAAAACTGAAGAAAGTTGCTTTAATTGGTGGTCCAGATGATGGTGTAATAACTCCTTGGCAATCTAGGTAAATATACTAGCAATAAATCAAATTACAACTGCAACAATAATGTTTCCTTCATTCCAGTCAATTTGGATATTATGATCAAAACATGACGGTTATTAATCTAATGGAACGTGATATCTACACAAGTGATGCAATTGGTCTGAAACAATTACATGATGAAGGAAAATTAGATATTATAACAGTGCCTGGTGTAAACCACTTCATGTGGCATTTAAATGAATCAATAGTTAAAAATTTCATGTTACCTTACTTAGATTAATCATTGCTTGTAAGTTGGAAATAAATAACGTACTATGATTTGTCATTCAACAATATCATCCATTCTTACAATAAATAAATTACATTTTAATTAAATTACTTAAACAAATCATTACAACGCTTGGCAACTCTATTATTGCTAGCGGGCGTAATTTTTAAAACTAACCCAACGAAATTTCGACGTTGCAATAAAACTTGGTTCTCGTAAAATACTCAACTTGTACAACGACAAAGCCATAATAATATCGAAACTGCTTTGGCGTTTGTCCTATGTACAATTAAAACATGTAAAGTATTATTTTAACTATTGGTGCAGTTGCATTTGTTATTATTACTGTTTCCACTTCATACAACTTGCTCCTCCGCTCCGGTAACGAAAAAGTTATCAAATGTCTGAGTCAGTTTGCGATTTAATACTTATCCCAATTTATACGCTAGTGGCATCATCCAACAAGTTCTGAACTTCTTTCAGATGTTGGGCTTTGCTACCGGTTGCTGGACTGGCTGCGGTTGGTCTGCCAATATAGCTACAAAACAAACAAATGTTATTCCAAGTAGTATACAATAAAAATTGCGTCAAGTGCAACTCAATAAGTAAACGAAAAAAGTTTCAGACGATTGCATAAGCACTCGAAATGAAGTAACCATTTTAAAATGTATCGTATGTCTCACCCAATCTCACGCTGTTCTTTAATCTCAGGTTCTGGTTCAGGGTTCGGTGCTGGTTTTTTACCAAACAGTGAACTGAACCAACCGCCTTCCTTTTTCGATGGACTGCAAAGGTGAATTTGCAATCCGTTACTTCATTTCCGTCTAATACAATTTTTTACAAAATAATCTACTCGCTACGCGTATAAACTTACTTAACGTCGCGGGAACCAGTCAATGCGGTGTAGAATCGTGGCTGAACGTAGCCCCATGCTCCTTGGTTCTTGTGTTCTTCCTGAGTCCAATAAATCTTAGCGTTGGGATACTTTGCGCATTCCTCCTTTACCAAATCGTAAGGGAATGGCGAAATCTAAAAAGAAATCCAGTCAATACAAAGACTCACAAAGTATATTTCAAGCGTACTTGTTCAATTCGTGAGATGGCAATGTCCTTGCCCAAATTCCTTTCATCACGTGCTTTCTTGATGTCGTAGTAAACTTTGCCAGAGCAGAAGAGCAGTTTCTTAACACCGCTTGCGTTCTTGGTGGCATCACCGCCGTCGGGGATGACGCGTTGGAATTCAGTTCCTTCAACCATATCATCAAAGCTGCTCCTGGCCTCCGGATGACGCAGCAAGCTCTTGGGTGTCATGATGATCAGCGGCTTGCGGAATGGTAGCGCAATTTGTCTGCGCAGAATATGGAACATGTTACCAGGCGTCGAGCAGTTGGCAACAATCCAGTTGATATCATGCAATTGTCTAACAGCAAATTCGTCGGATTCCGGTGGGAAGTAGTCCGGATCATCAGCAGACATTTGAAGGAAGCGCTCCAAGCGAGCACTAGAGTGCTCGGGTCCCATGCCTTCCAAAGCGTGAGGCAAGAGCATTACCAAACCGCTTTGACGCACCCATTTAGCTTGACCAGAGGAGATAAACTGATCGATGATGCACTGAGCGGTGTTGTTGAAGTCGCCAAATTGTGCTTCCCAAATCACCAAAGCATTAGGGTTTGTCATCGAATAGCCGAGTTCAAAGCCAAGTACACCAAATTCAGACAAGGAGCTATTGCACACAGTGTAGGGGGCTTGATCGGGGTACATATTGCACAGTGGTCTGTATGTTGCCTTGTCAACATTTTGATGATGCAACACGTGATGACGATGCGAGAAAGTACCACGTTCAACGTCCTGTCCAGACAGACGAACATGAATACCTTCCTTCAAAAGCGAACCAAAAGCCATTGCTTCGCCAAGAGCCCAGTCAATAGTGCGATTTTCAACCATTTCCATGCGAGATCTCAAGATACGTTCAATACCTAAGAATAACGCATACCCATACAAATATCAAGTTTTCAATTTACATCAATGCTTACCTTTGTGAATAACAAATTCAGCAGCATTTGGTGGAGGAGATGAAAATCTCTTGCCAATATGTACAAGAGTATCCTCCTTAACTCCAGTTGGACTAGCCTTAAGTGGGTCCTTGCCCTCAAAGAAACCAGACCATGGACTGTCCAGCCAGTCCTTGTACTTGATGTGTGTCTCTTGACGAGCATTCTCAAGAGCGTCTTCGCAAATTTTTTCGTATTTATCCTTAACATCTTTCACCTAAAACATAAATTCAATCAATCGAAAGTACAATTAATACATTTTATATACAATACCTCTTCAGGTGTGACGGCACCTTCAGCAATCAGTTGTTCCGAGTACTTTTCAAGCGCGACTTTCGTTTTCTTGATCTTGCGGTACATCAGAGGTTGTGTGAACATCGGTTCGTCAATTTCGTTGTGGCCATTACGACGATAGCACACCAAATCGATGATGACATCCTTGTGGAAGGTGGCCCTCCATTCAGCGGCGATATTGCAGACGTGCATAACGCTCTCTGGATCGTCAGAGTTAACGTGGAAAATCGGTGCATTCACGACGCGAGCAACGTCCGTGCAATACGGGGAGGACCTCGAATGCCTTGGATCGGTAGTAAAACCGATCTGATTGTTGACAACGATATGTACGGTACCGTGAGTGGTGTAGTCGGGCAAGTCAGACAAGTGCATAGTTTCGTAGACGATACCCTGGCCAGCGAAGGCAGCATCTCCATGCAGCAAGATGGACATCACCTTTTTACCCTCGCCGTCGCCACGGTAGAATTGCTCCGCACGCGTCTTGCCCTGGACAATTGGATCAACAGCCTCCAAATGCGATGGATTCGCAACGACAGCCAATCGAATATTCTTGTTCGTAACGCGGTTCAAGCGTTCAATGTATGTGCCCAAATGGTATTTTACATCACCAGATCCATCATCGGCAGCCTCCAGGCCAGCGAATTGCGTGAAAATTTGGCTAAGTGGTTTACGGCAGACGTTGGCAAGCACATTAAGACGTCCACGATGTGGCATGCCCATCACAATACTCTCTACGCCGAATTCAGTACTCTTATCAATAACTTGCTTCATTGCAGGGATAAGAATTTCGCATCCCTCAAGACCGAAACGTTTTTCAGATGACCACTTGCGAGCCAAGAAGCTTTCAAATCTACAATTCAAAACAAATTCAATTAGCAAAGAATTCTTCACACCTTTCAACTCAAAATTACCCAGCAGCTCTGGTGAGACGAGCCAAAATAAGTCGTTTTTGTTCATTAGTTGGATTCATAATTCCAGGCGTTTCAAGTCGTTGCCTAATCCAATTGCATTGCTCCAAACTATTGATGAACATGAATTCAACGCCAATGTGTCTGCAATAAGTCAATTCCAGACGGCGGAGAATCTCACGCAAAGGCAGCGCTTTCTCCGTGCCGCCGATAAAGGTCGTTGACGGCAATTTGAAGACGCGATCCATGTCAGGTTCCTCTGTACATTTCAAAATGAACGACGAAAAACAAAACAAAATAACGCATTAGATAAACATATCACGCATCGTATCGTGTCTTGATAAAAAGAAACTTGAATACGTAGTCATAAAAGTTTGAAACATAATTAAATGTGTGTGGCTCGTTGAAGAAAAAAAAAATAGATAAGAGAATAAGCACTTCCGGTTACTTACATACTGTGTTATCTCCAAAACTTCAATTACATTACATTGAAAACTCATACAAACCATACCAACCAACAACAAAAGAAAAATGAAAAAAATAGCTTACTTTTCATTAAAACTCGGACCTGCTTGACCAATTCTTCGCTATACGTTCTCGACGGACCATCCTTTACTTATTGATTAAACGGCAATTCGTATATACAATCAATCAATGGTACATGAAAAGCATAACGTGTGACACATCATTCAGCATCAAAAGTGTAACAAAATGAAATAAGAACAAGTGTGAGAGGTGAAAAAAGCAGTATGATGTAAATTGTACAAGTGGTGCGCTTGTGCAGAGAAAAGGATTAATAAAGAAATGCGCTCGTAGAGTATCCTCTTGCATGAAGAGTACGAGCACATTATCAAGAGCGTAGAATGAGAGATAGTAAGTACCCTTACCGAAATTGTAATGGGAATAGAGCAGTTCGGGTGGTGTCTTATCATCCAAATCAGCGCTGTTGATCTCAAGTGGGTCCAACTTAGCTATGTGGTGGCCACGTATCTAAAACGCCATCACCAATAGAACCACTACCCCAAAATACATCTGGCAAACAAATGTTGCTTGCGCCGTTTTGTAACATCAAACAATAATCATAATTATCAATCAAATAAAAAACACTGCATATCAAGTCCTAAAAACAAAATATCGGGTAGGTATGCGCGTGTATTTTGCCAACCCCCTCATTAAGCACGTACCCAAGCAAAATTATGGTATAAAGCCAAACAACATGAAGAAGAGATAGTCAGTCAATTCACGTGTATGCAAATTTCGACAAAAAACACATGCAAACGCATCTTAGACGGATTATTGTTAGTACCTATTAAGAATTATGGTTTCAAACTTTTGTGACCCACCTAACAAAATATGTATCGATTGATTTATCACCTAATGCGTGTATGCATTGTATGTACGTGTATATCATGTAAATAAAATCGATTGTTCATGTATCGTTATTAGTAATGCGCACCTAGCTTATGTTGACGAATAATCTCGTCCGGCGGGCCTCCAAAACGGTCGGAAATGGTGGTTTTCCGATCAGTGTACATGATACCAAGGGGGTCAAGTTGCGCCACCAAATGACCACGGGACTGAATATACGATGGTGCACATGCATTGATTGAAACAAAGATGTAATAAATTAATTCGCCCCATTATGCAATCGCTCTTTCATCATCAAATGTTATATCGTTCACATAAATAATAATGCAATGTTTACGAGACATGCAATAATCGTATGTGAAACATGCGCATGAACTAAATTGCATCTAAAACACATATAATCTGTGCAATTGCAACTAATCTCAGCATATGACTGCTAATCAATCATTGTGAATTTGAACATGCGTCGTATTTCATATAAATATTTCCGATTTGCTTATCCAAGTGTTCATGTGTTCGATAACTTTATACAATAGATCTGTGTACATTCAGAGAAGGAAAATCCTCGTGGACTTTAAATCCGATTGCAAACATACATCGATCGATGAATGTACGTACAATAGAGTGAGAGTTTGTTAAGTATGTTCCTTATCTAAAGTACATCGAATAATTTAAAAGCACATAAAACATAACGTGACAATAAACATATGAATTGGCAAAGTTGATTGTATCGTGCATGCGCACATGGAATAAAAATAAAGCCCGTGAATCCATCAATTGATTCTGCCAATGTCAATATCATATGCAAAGTTCTTTCAACTAAAAGATAAGCCAATACGCAGAGGGCGAAAACAAAGTTGAACATCTTGTGAGAAAGTTGTAACGGTGCCAGGACAAACGAATCACATGTTTAATGGCTTTATATAGACAAATAACAAGTGCGCGTCATTACTGCATACTTATAATGTTAATGAATAAAGAAAAACTATTATTGAAGTCAAAAGTTTCAATGTTATGACGCGCATTGAAATATTTATGCCCTTGAACATAAAATACATTGCGTCTGCGCACGCACGACAGACAGCGCTTGATTGTAATTGAATGCATAAATATTCAAATAATGCACGCTTGACCTGTGCTCAAGCTGCACACAATATAGAAAAAAGCCTGTCACTAATTGATAAACCTTGTGATCGTCATGTAGCTTGACACCATTATAACGATTATTCCGGCTAATAGAGTACTAGTGCATAATTGTTCTACCTGGTAACTCCTAATGATTGCTTGCACAGCAAGATGATCATCAATTGCTTTATCACTGGGCGCTCCCAGACTCAGTCCGGAGCCGAGGCTCGGTAGCAACGACGATATTGCTATTTCATTTCGGCCCGGTGAACCCAGTGACGGGGGCGGTTGGTATCCGGCGCCGCTTTGCGAATTGCGAAAATACGAGTCCCATGACTAAAACATAACATATTAATGACATTGTCGTACGCTATCACTAATCGTACGTGGATTGCGTAAGCTCGGAAATTGTCTAATCTGATGCTTTCGTGTACAGTAGATATTGTTATGAATAAATGTTAATAATAAGTTTTGGCGCATTGTGACGCAACTCAACTCACCGCGTGTACACTGGATGGGTCTACCAACCAGGCATTGTACATGTCTTCGACGTAGGCGCCGGAACTGCCATTGAGGAAGGGCTCACTTGCTGCAGGACTGGAGTATAAACGTTGTGGGGCCACACAGACGAGCGGCTGTGCACTTTGGGCGAGAAGCCATGCACCCAGCTTCTGCCCTTGCGGCCCCGATACGGTCTTGTAAATCGTCCGTGCTCTGTGCATTATCTGAAAAAGTCCACACGTTGATGAATGAAAATCCCACTTGTTTGTTTGCACTTGCACCCGCAAAACCAACAACAGCTACTGCTATACTATTAGAATGCAACCCGAACAATTATCAATCTAACCTACAATTCGAACTGGGTCAGAAAGACCAGCAAAGTGAATCACCAGTAAAGAATTGCTGCAATACGTTCGATTAATCTACGTACAAAGAGCACTGAATACTTTCTAAACGACAACTCATAAGCACATACCTATTATACGTTAATTTAAGTCAAGTTATTACGAAACACAACCGCACGTCACACTTGTTAAATTTAAACTAAATTTTGGCATATACATGAACAAATACAAGCCGCATGTGACATTCGGTGCAATTTAATAGCGACTTGCAATTCGAGCGCGAGCGACATCTACGCGGTGTGCGGCTAGCCACCACCACTACCGGGAGTTTTAAATGCATACTAGACATGTATTTTTAACTCAATGTATTTCTAGAATAAACCAAACAAACGTTATGCGCAAAAGCAAGATTTAAAATAAATATTTAAATGTTCGTTTGTTATCACCATATCATGCCTCGGAGCAAAATGCAATTAAATCGAGTGGATAATCAAAAACATCTCCAGTACAAGTTGCAATATTATCGGACCTTCCAGCAATTGCCTGGGCGGGCGGATGATCAATAAATGTTGCGCGCTATGCTTATATAACGCCAAAACGTTTAATAAAACTCGCATTCATGCAGCCAAAATGTTATGAAGAAAAGAATCGATTGCATGCAATCGTTCTGCAAATAGGTGCATTCTAGCAAACTGGTTATTACGATTAGTGCGGTGCAGGTGCATTCAGATTAGGTGAGCCGAAATTACGGGAAATATTCTCATTACCTTACTGCTCGTGATGTTAGCTACCACTGACAATCGACAAGGCTGCTGCACTAGGTTACTAGCGCACTAGGTGGCTGCCTTTATAACTATGTTATATACTCCAGAGCAAATGGACTCATTAATTAATACAATTAATATCGTCCCGATGAAGACTGTTGCACTGTCTGGCATCTCATTATCAATCATTGTAACCTGCATAAATAAACAAACAACGTGAATGTTGCGTACAATTCCTTGCTGCGGTCAATCACGTTTGCCATTGCATTATTTTCCAGGTTGTTGCTTATCTAACATTTGACCCATGCTAGGCAACTTACAAAACACCCCATAACTTTTAAAACATTTCAAAACTTTATGACCCATTCGCAGCAAATTACCTATAACGTTAACTGGTAATTAAAGCGCATTGAAATAAATGTATAGAAACTTGTATATTCTTGCAATTTCTAAAAATTGCTATTACGAATTCTACCATTCTGATCTAAGTGTTGCCTTTATGTTCCCATTTAGAATTTGTAAACATTTTACTATCAATCTCTCTTGTGCTACAATTAGCAATTATCAGTACAAATATTGCGATTGGTAACTAAAACGCAACATGACGAGAACATTCAAAAAAGCTAATTAGATTGCAATACGAAGACAAGGCCTATGATTATAATATTATTATTATTATTATTATAGCCTGCGTTGGTAGTGTTCTGATAACGCTTCCATACAAATTCAAAGATCAGCTTGCTGGTCTATACGCTAATTCATAAATATTCATTCAGCCATACTATATCATTAATCACCTTTGGTTATTGCTCACATAACAATGAATGCGGTACAAGATCATCTCCACCAAGTTTCGCTCTGTTTGTTTGCATTGCTTTTTAATAAACATCACTCACTCACATGACATGACTGAATCCCATTAATATAATGAGCCACATAAACAGCTTAACGTTCGCTCGTAACAAACTTATCTCTGCCGCGAAGCAAAATATCAAATATTTCTTTTGCAGTTTTGTATGAAAAAAAAAATGAAGAGCTATACGAACATGTTCTACAAATAACAATCACTTTGTACATCAATTGATAGGCACGAGCGCGCAATGTGTGCAATAGGCTGCTCTCATCATCAAATAAAATAATAGTTTAACAATAATAACGTTAGCCAGAACGTAACAGATTTTAACAATATAACAAACTTAAATTCATTTTTTGTTTCCTTCCTTCTCTTGCACAGCAAATCTTGGAAAACTGATTATCAGCAACATTGCGTCTCTCGCTTTTCCACACAAACATCTATAGAATAATACAAGCATCGTGATTATGGATACAATACACATATCACAAAGAGATATACAATTATTAATTGCTTAATTAATTAATTAATTAATGCATTCACGCACATATGATGCAACCTATTACTGGCGCTTGTTCATTACGCAACTTTGTTCGCGCGATAAGATAACGGCGGTGGCTTGCACTTGATTCATAATAAATACAATTTATTTATATATTAATTTAACGTTGTACTTGAATTTTATTCGGCATTTGTGCGTGAATGCTGCATTAAATATTTGTTCTGCAATATGGCGCAGTAACGACTTGAAATTAATACATTCCATTAAAGATCGATACAATTATCGATTAAAAGTTAAAAAAACAACATCCACATAGATACATTTTGTCAATCGAGGGCGATATGTGCTAACTATTGTTTCGTTAGTTATTTCTGTACTTGTGTGTGCAGTGAAATTCGTTTACGCGCGAGCAAAATACTAATTATCAGCTAGCTTCGTTGAACTATTCATTTAGCGTTTTAAAACATGTAATGCTGGTGCATCCAAGACGTGATTGTCTTTCAGCATATTGTATTTGCAATGTTTTGGCACTTTGCGTGTGCTCTCATCGCCTCAACTGAATTGCATACGTAAAAATTATTTAACAGATAATAGTTTAACTGATATTTACAAAGATCATTATTCGTAACTTAGGCGCACTTTACATTTACACATAGTATGAATAATTATTGTGAATTATTACATGACATGATGATGCGTTAGTTATCTTTTTCTCCACAAGTGAAATCGCTTTAATTACTTTGAAAGATGTTTTATCATACAGTAGAGAATAATATTTAACGGTGAATCACAGTAATATTTCGGATGGAAAACAATAACAATAATATTATCGCGTTATTATGTTTTTGATTTGCAAATTTAGCACAACAATACAACATATGACAAAAGCAGCAGCAAATAAAGCGTGCGTACACTCTCAACCTGAATCAATTTGTGAAGTTATCAGATCATGTAATGCGCTGCTCCTAGCACAATATGTTTAACCGGCAAAAAACATCCATTGTAATTGTAATAATGTACAGATATATAAAAACACTTTGTGTTTAAACGACAATCATCATTTGCTTCAGCGTAAAAACAGTTATTTCATGTCATATTTTATACGTCAAATAACTCATTAGTAATAGTAGTAACAGTATAACGTGCGCGATTCACTAGTTTCTGCAAATTAACATTATCAATTTATATATATACACATAGACTTAAAAAGTTAATACAATAAAAGTAGTTACTGTTTTCTGGATTAATTACTTTCGACTAGAATCTAGCATGTCATTTGATTTGATTGCGGCGCAAAATGAACGTGAATATGTTCCGTTTCAACGCCGCTCGTCTTTACTCATCATGTTCGTTTCGTCCGCGTCGTCTTCGCGCATTATTTAATTTCCTTCTTTACTTCCTGCACTGCAGTCGTACGTTCACACCGGTGTCAATCAATACGTAGCCTCTCTCTATCATCATCATTAAATAATAAGCACTGGTATGATATGTGTGTATGCATGTATGCTAAGTGGAATGAACGAACAATGCTTTCTTCCGCTTTTCAACGTTTTATAACTTTGCAGGCTCGCTGCATCCATTACGCAATGAAAACGACGACAATTACTTCATACACGCGGCATCGGCCTGCCTGCCATTAATTCCACTCCACTTTTTTTTATTTAAAGCTTTCGCATCCGACGATAAACAATCGCAAGAAAATTATGCAGTGTTTCAGAATATGTAAACGGCGTACGCCACATGAACGAACACTCGGACACATTTACAACATTGAGTATGCATGTATGTAGTATGTATATGAACACCTAAATAGATATATATAATATATATGCAATGTATACTCGTTACTATTCATCAAAACTACGGCTAGCTACTGCACCGACTCTATCATCATCTAGGTGCATAACACATCTCTCGTGCGCGCGCGACTTTTCTCACGCGGACGCGTTTCCTACGGATACACAATGAATGCAATGAATGCGAAGCGTGCGTGCATTATATATGCGTGTGTGTGGCGTTTGTCTTTCCGTCATTTGATTGTACGTTCATTGCGCCTCGTTGTGGCTCGTTGTCGATCATCATCGTACTAGCGCAACTCGTTACAATTGCTCCGTTGCAAAGCCGTACACCTCCAGCACTCGTATCTCAAAGTCGCCGGTCTTGCACAGCGGAGGATTATTAAACGTCTGACAACGATCCGTCTTCCCGTATCTGATGTTCTCATCCATCCAAATCGCTTGCCCTTCCCTGAACAAATTACCTCTATACTTGCAAATCATCAACTCATCAGCAACTTACCCGCCGCCAATTGTGATCATCTTCGAGTCAGCAGCCATAAAGAGCTCAGCAGCATGACCCAGATTATTCTCCCCTTCCATCCCGACCCAAGGGTACTTGGCGCGCTCCGGATACAGCGAGAACAGGAACGTTTCTCCCGTTCCAAAATAGGCCTGTCGATTACCGCGGTCATCTTTCAAATTACGCTCGCCCCATTTTGATGAGCAGTATGCTCCAAATACCTAAAAATCAACTTCATAATTAGCACAACACCTCATCTCTCGACCAAAAAAAAAAAAAAAAACTGATTCTCACTTCGTTGTTGATGGTTTTGATCATTAATAAAGTCGGCTCGTGTTGCTCCACGCGCACATAGAACGTGGTCAGCGAGCATCCATGCTCCTCGGTGGTGTAGAGCAGAATCGGCTGGTACATGGTGATACGCACCGGTAGCCATGACCACAATGCCAAAAGCTGGAGGGCAGAACAACATGCACCCATGAGTGAGATCAATATGCAAATGCAAAGTATCGTAGAGCAACAAATTGTTGAACCCCCCGCGGCAAGACAAATCAATATTTACGCAACATACGTGAACGTAAAATGAATGCGGCCCAAATTTAACTCGATTATTTCGAGTGAACATCTAATTTATCTACATTTGAATTATAAGCCGAACACACAACAACAGCCTCGATTTCGTTCAACGCATGCAGCAATCATCACATTACAACAAATTAGCATTTTCTCATTTTAATTAATTATCTTTGATAGCATATAGCTCGCAATGTCTTGCAAATCGGGATGCAATAATTATGATCAGCCAAGAGTTGTCGGATGCTGAGAGCGTGTGTTCCAAAAGACACAACTCATTGACTTTGCCCGAAGCGTAAATATTTACATGGAGCATGCACCTTCCCTTCTGCGGTAGCACTTTACATGTTTATTGCTAGTGATCAGCATGCGTTTTAAGCGGCAAGCAAACAGGTTCCAATGCAAAGCAAGTAAGTAAGCAAGCAAGCAAGCAAGCAAGTACATTGCGCGCTCGAATCGAAACAAAACGCGCGATGACGATTCGAGGCGCACATTCAGGATATTCGTCTGGTTAAATGTAGTAAATGATAATGAGCAAATGCGACGTGAATGACGCTCGACTCTATGGGACAAAGAATCGTCGCATGCACAACAAAACGATTGTGAATAAACGGATAAACAGGCGAGCAAACAACAACCAACTTGTACAGTGCGCATTAAACAAGCAGGCAGTTCACTTGAGCTTGGAGGAGAGTGACTTGAACATTCCGCATACAACTTCCTTGCAAATTGTTTGTTGCGCGCAATTGGGCAATGAGAAAAGTGTGTAAAATTCAGCAGAACAGAAAAGAGAACTAGCGAAAATGAAACTCTCTGCAAGGAGAGAAAAGCTATTAACGTAATGAACAAAACGTGAGCGTTACTAAAATTTACTCAGTGTTCAAATCGCAATTAACATTAATCCCACTTACGTCGTGATGGTCTAATATTTGCGAGCGAATATTTTGCACAGGATAAACACCCACAGCCACTGTCCTCGGGCCGGGTGTGTGTTCACCCTTGTTCGTTAGTTCAATACGAGAGCAATATCAAATATTAAGCGGCACAACAGACAAAGAAGAACAAACATATTAGTTGATAATAACATCACTGAAAGTAGAAGATAAAATAGCTGCAGAAGTTTATACATTGTAAATGTAGTGTGATGGTGATTTAAATGTGTCACGAATTCGCGAGAAAATTATTCTCTACTTATTTTAGATAATAGAAAAAAAGGGATAGATAAGAAGTATAAATCCGTAAATGCAAATGGCATTGCAATTGCGTTTGCATTGAGGGAAACAAATTTCATTGGGCAAACGGAGCAAACACAAATATCGAGCGCACAGCGCTGAAAATATCATTGGAAGTTGTTTAACAAGAAATTATTAAGTACATTCGCAAATATTGACGTTTTATTGTCCGATAAAGCCTGGTGCTGTTTCGTGTTAATGAACGTGTAGACGTTTTAGCGTATTACGCTTTTTTCCCCGCTTCATTCTCTCGTATTCCTTCATTTAGTTGGAACAAAGCCGCGCTCGCATTATGCGTGTATGTAAGTTAAAAAAGCCACTCTAGGTCAAGAGAGTATATGCGATCTATGCGAATGAGCAAGTTAGAAGTGAGTTTTACGAACGCATGACAAGAAAAATCAATAAGTCGCCACTGCGTCCAAATAAAGCGTACGTTTTCACAGTAAAGTGGAAATCGTCATAGAGGGAGAAGTAAATAGTTCATAGAGTTCAACATTGAAGCGTTTGCTGCTGTAAAAAGTATGGAGGAATCTATGAAAATGTGCGGCGGCAATATGATATGAATTTCCTTGGTTATCTCATCGCTGGAATACAATTTCATATTTGCGCTTCTCGTTTGTCCTTTTTGTTTGTTTTGTCGTTGTTGTTTTTTTTACTGCTTCTAGTACCATGTACTTCAGGACACCGTGTCGTGACGATGGTGTACGGAGAGTATTTCAGGTTCAGTGTTATTTTTGTGGCCTACGCCAAACTGAAAATCGCGCACATTGAAATGAAAACAGCATCGGGTGCCAACTGCTGCGGAATGCGGCAAATTAATGCACCATCCATTATTATTATTATTATAACATTTTCCGCCGAATAACAATGCGCAAGTATGATATTGATCCAGCTATAAATGAAACGATGCGTATGCTTGCAAATGAGAGAAAAGCCGGCGCAAAGAATGTATGTAAGTCGAGTCGAGAGATGAATCGACTGAATATGAATGAACATTGTCCAAGAACATCACACACAGTGCGCGCAATTTTTCGAGAGCACAGATAAAATTTCATGTCAAGATTAATGCCTTAGTATGGTTACGATATCAAAACCAAAATACGATACCATTTCATTGTACATCTCTTCGGGCACCTTCTGAAAATTTAAATGAATTTTTCGCTGAAAGCTAAACTTGATTTTTATACATTTTGATATTAGAGGTGAATAGATAAATATGTGGAGTAATTCTGGAATGCTTCAACTTGTTGACGCTGCATTGTACGCACTCAACAAAATCATTCCAAAAAAAACATCCGATGATAATGTTTATGTAAAAAAAAAACTGTCAGTTTTCAATTCAATTCAACCGAATAAACCAAACCAAAGTAACAAATTGATTCGCAATCTGTTTATCGCTCCGCTTTTTATTACATTACACTCGAGAAATAGCTTCCTTCGTCTGACAGTTGTTGTTTTGCGTTATCGAAAAAGACTTGGGGGGGGGGGGGTTGGCGAGAAAAAAAAGAATAAAGTGATTCCGTCACCGCCAGAGTAATGTAATCGCCAAAAGTACCAGAAAGAAGATACAAAATGTATGTGTAGTAGGTGGAGAGTTAGAGAGAAATATTTACATGTATGAACTGAAAACATTTCAAATATCTACATAAATTAAAGTACGTACGTCGATTGAACGTCGACTGAACCACAAAACAGCCGCCACCATTAAAATAAAACCAACCATTTGATTTCAAGTACATATCTCTTTCGCGCTTATACAACGATTCGCACGAATGCGTCACGTTTGCAAAGTTGTTCAAAGTTGTCTTAGCGCGGCAAAGGCAAGACGCGTGCGTTGCCTGCGCAATTCAACGACGACGATCAATGGGAAATTTGCACGTGGTCTTTGCTCATTCAACAAATCACGATGAGTCAGTAGTACATTTCAGTGTAGGTACGTTCGATGTCAACCGCAGGTGTGTGTGTGTGTGTGTGTGGGTTTGCTGTTTGTATGCGTGCGCGCGATCGCGTCGACTTGATGGCAAAATGAGTAGAGCACTTACCTCGCGTATCGTCAAGGTGTGCGAAACCATCTGAATGTTGTTCTGGCTCTGGCTGTTTGGTAAATTCTCATTCGACCGCGACCTTACCATCGGCCCCGATCGTATCACAGTCTTGCTCTGCAATATCATCTCAGTCCTTATGAATACGCGCGAGATGTACGACGAGCTCAATCCGCGAATGCCGAACGCCACCTTCAGCAGCTGCAAGCAGAAAAGCAGAGAATGCGAATAACGCCATCGTCATTAAGCCACCTCGTCCAAAAATGTACACACGTTCTTAACGATAATCTCAAGTTCTCCTTCACCCTGGCATAGAAAGTATTTGGCTCGTCTCGATCCGGGCGTGTGGACCTTACGGACCCGATTCTGCCATTATTTTCATAGAGATAGTAATCAATACGAATTATGCCCAGCGTAAAGTACAAACTAGACTTGAGTTGTGTATCTCAATATGGTAGCAACAACACTCACTTTGTTCGCCGGAATTGTCAACTCTTTCAGAAATTTGTTCAGCGCGGCATCGATACCATTCTTCTGAATGTCCGCCGACCATTCGCCGCCCGATGCGGACGTGTGTTTGTAGAATAGGACTAGGATGGCCATTGCTACTCTATATAATACCTAAAATCCAAATTAATCATTAATCATTAATCCATCCATCCCCCTTCGCCATCCAGCCAAATGCGTAAAGTTGAAAACCGACCGACCTTAATACCTTCATGGAAAAAACAGTCCATCACACGAACAAGATGCGCAAAGGGTAAACCCTCCAGCACCCACCATATCCAGTCCATGTAAATACGTTCGACGCGCGCGCTCGGACATTGCCTTTGAAGATGGACAGCGGCTGCCTTCTAGAACAAGAAAACATGAAAAACAAACATAAACAACGAGGATTCTCTCGCCCAGTCGATTCACAGCATACCATACCGCCATGCGAGCAACAAGCAGCAGCTCTCGCTTAAATGATAAACGATGCAAATTGCGAAAAATTACGGGATAAACGCATAATAAACACGCGCTGTAAGTGCAAGCGAAGGACGAGCGAGCGGCCAAACGCTAGGCGGATTTTTAATCCGTATAAATTGCAAACAATTTCCGCGCGCGTAATGTTAGAGGACACTTGTATTCATTCAGCGGGACACTTTAATGGGACTTTTCAATGCAGACAACAACAAGTGCGAGGCAGCAGGAGAGAAGGAGGATGAGGATGATGATGATGATTTGCGCATTGACAAATTGATGATACACCTACGCCTTCAACTACTTCAACTATGTACGTATCGCGCGCGCAGCGAAAATGTTTCCTTGATGAAATAAATAGCCGTGTGGACGACAATTGCACTCAATTTCAATTCGTATGCACACACATTCTCTTCGCCGCCTCCCGCGTTAATTAAGCCTAATTGCAATTAAAATACCAACGCCCGAGAACGACGCATCGCTCATTCACACTCTCACCGCATAAATTCTCATTATAAATGCATAAAAATGACGTACAATTCCAATTCGAATCCATCTCAAAGACGGATGATTGCTTCGAGACATTATTGCATGTTGCGCGTATGTATGGTATTTACAGCATGAGTTTCTCACATGACATGAACGCTCACTCGCATGCGTTTATTGTTTTTCCTGAACACGCGACTCGACTAGTAGCACTCATCCGCATCGCCCATTGCATGTACATACTACCGATGATATATGCGTATTGTGCCTGCCATTGTTTGCTTTAATGATATGCTCCTTCATCCTTACTGGATTATACTAATTGTGACAGCAAGTTACAAAGTTTTACACGATAGTGTGGTATCGCCTGTCTGCCAGCCGCAGTTAGCCGGTACAATGCAGCCAAAACCGCCGCAAAACAATGATTACTCTTCCTACTACAAGAAGACCGAATGAACAATCGAACAATCATATCAAATACGTATTGATTCAAGAGTAGTTAGTACATTCGATAAGCTGTGAATCACACTAAAGTTGCTCTTGCAAAAAAAAAAAGTAAACAGATGCAATCGCTAAGAAAATATACACAAATTCAATCTGTGAAGGGCAAAGAATTTCATTTTCATATCGAGTGCATTAACCCTGCTCAATAATTAATTCACTTTCTCACAGTCAAATGTTCAAAATGCCATCAACAACCAAAATACCTGCCCGTCTCGCTGTAATGATAATTGGGATCACGTCGAGTAATGTGCTTTGATTTATTTACGTACAAGGCCCGAATCCTTGCACGCTCTTAATTATTGTGATAATCACCATGTGTTTTGCTCGACATTTGTCTGCGTTTTTTCTCCCTCGTCTAAATATGCGACAGTAAATCCTTATTTACACTTGCGTGTCAACGCGCCGAAAACACCGCGAATTCTATCAGCCGCCGCCAGTGGGATAGTAAGTTATAGTAGAAATATTTATACGGTGATAACCTCGCCGTGTGTTATCTTCCTTCATTCGGACGCGCGCGATGCAATTAAATTTCGTGGTGAATGTTGTTATTATGATTTATAGACGTTTTGATGGCACTCACAATGTAAATAAAAACATTGTCGTTCGCTCATTTCAAAATACTTCTGATTAATTACTTCTTACAATTTACGAGTGCTGAACTTCGTCGTTATAACAAAGTCAATTGAAGTAAGCAAGTAAAGAAAATCTAATCCGCTTAGATGCCCTATCCGCATGTAATTTCAAAATACCTAAATTGCAATCAGTGATTCTCTAATTGTGAGAACACAAAACCTATCAATGAAGCTATATTAATCGTGCTTGCAATTTGGGGGGCGGCGAAAGCAAAGAAATTCATTCTATTAAACTCCAGAGGCCCTACAAATATTTTTTAGTTAAGGGGTGGTACCCCTACTTAATTTAAGAACTACTGATCCAATTACCACGCATCATACCAAAGATGAATTTGGCAATAGCACTGCTAATCATCAAAGCCCATCATTGTTAATTTTCCCACACTTCCAAAGCATGCAATTACCTTTCCTGTTATTATTGCATTTTTTTTATGTTTAAATCTTTTAACGAGTACAAAGAAATCTCTTACCACGTGCTTTTTGCAAATCTGCATAACAGTCTTCCATGTCACTTCGTTCAACGACTTCGTCTGCGTGATAAACTGCTTCTTCTTGGACGATACCAGGCTGGTTATGCAATGGTAGCATTCCTCCTCTGCAATTAAACAAACATACGAATTACATTAGCATTATTATTATTATTATTATTATTCTTACTGCCAATTGCCTCACATGCGCAGCGCAAAATGTAAATAAACAAAAAGTGAGGAAACCTTGAATGGAATCATATTCATTCTCTCTGCGTTTCGTTTGTACATAACAAATAACAATAATAAATAAAAGATCGCACAGTTCTCGCGCGCTTTTAGCTTAAAACACTTGAACGATGTTTTCTGCGCGCCAAAGTAATGTATTGATGACTTTATGGATATGAATATCCTGTTATTGATGTCGAAACCACTATAAAATCATTTCGGACCAAGTGTTTTGCCATATTACCGCACCGCTTTCGTTGCATTTCAATTCGCGCACGATCGCTGCATAATAAATTCCTAAGCGGCTTCTTGTTTTCGACAAACACAAAACGTTTACACGCGCGATGCGAGCGCAACGCCAAAAAGAATTGCGCAAAAATATGCATAATGAAATTGTTTTCTAACACTCCTGGTGCGTTTAAATGTCCGCGGATTGGCGCGCGGCCAAATTAAAGGCCCAAAAATTGCAAAAGGCAGGCAGGCGGGCGTGTGATTTGCGAAGAAAAACACTGCGGCTGCCGCTTGCACATCTCGAGTGTTCGCGGTAAGTTTAGTGAGTGAGTGAGCGAGTGGCAAAACGCACGTGACGAACCCAAGCCAAAGCATCTTATTCTTCCAAAAACAACTAATAAAAACTAATGATGCCTGCGAAAAGCACACACACGTTACGAAATTTATAATCGCATTTCACAACTTTATGAATTCCTTTCTTTTCATCATCATCATTAAAATGCATCACTCCTTATTGTGATTTCATTTCGTATCATGATTCGACACAAACAATAAAATACATAATGAATGCCCGAAATAAATACGTAAACAAGTCAAGCACATTACGAACAGTAAAAAAATCTCGCTATAAATAGCAAAAGAGGTGTTGCCTCGTCAAGTGGCATAAACGATTAATGATTTTCTTTATCCAGAAAAATAAATTTTCATTATGACCTAATAGCTAGCAAATCTCAATTAATTCCATAAATTACAGCGTTTAGCGCAGCAAATCTGGAATAAATAGGTACTCACTGCTCACTCATAATGTGCAATTATTAATTATGTAATCAAAGATCATAATGGTACATAATCGTATTTATTATATAGCTGTGTGCAGCTTTTTATGAGAGGACGCGACTAGTTGTAATTCTCCGAAAAATAACAAAAGCGTTTGCCAAAAAATATGATTATGTGTAATAATATTAATATTTATAAAGATGCCGGACGACAAAAAAATAGCATAATATTATTTCCTATAAAACCGATATTTACCACGTGTCTAATATTAAATGGTTCATTTCTAATAGCAAACGAGTCCTCAATTTCTAAATACCGCAAATTTCGGTTAAAACGACCTAAAACGCTAAACACATAATTGCTACGCAAGTTAATTAATTTCCCTATCGTTGTTAAGCATTGATGTAAACAAAAAATAAAGTTGCCTGATAATCTTATTGATGATTAATTCCTCATTATTTCATCGATATCCGCATGAAAATTTCAATATTAACCATTTTCAATTCTCCAAAGGGAAATTGCTTTTCAAAACAACCATATTATCTGAAAAACATCCAACGCTATAACCAAAATATCAACGCGATAATCGTCGTTATAACCGGAAGCCAATTCATTTAGATCTTTAATAATTTTAATTCCCCCGCTAAATTTACGATGTCTTACTTTATAAACACCTATTGTTCTCATGTGCGCCTAATAATTATATTTATCCGCAACTCCGCTTACAAACTCAACCGACACACAGTGTGCGCAATTAATGAGATACCTGTTAGCGCACATGATAAACAACAAGCCGCGCAAATCGTTCGCGTGGAATACCTGTATGCTAATATTGAACTGAGGGCGAGTCGTAATATTTTGGCGCACACATATTCTAAACTTGGCATTCCATGTTGACATTCAGCGCAGGTTATTAGTTACGCTCGTATTTTTAACGTGCGACTCCCTGATGCTGCTGCTGCTGCATTTTATTTTGCAAAACAGCTCGTAGTGCACCTTATTGCACGCGACTATTTCTTGTTTACTTCGCATTTACGTTTTTTTCCCGAAAGATGCAAGCAGGCATACGCATTACGCGAATAAAGTTCTAGAATCCTTCTGGTGCATTCGCGATACGATTTAATTGCCATTGTTTTCCCGATTACATCATAATTGCCAGGCAATAAACTTTTCCAATTAACAACACCGCAACAGCAGTCAACAAACAAACAGCACGCTGATATCAGATTTCTTCGAGTCGGAGCCGTGAATAAATAACGCGAAAAGAAATTTATTTACCGTATAGATAAAAAAAAAGTTCAAAAATATGTTTGTAGAGTTTCTAAATTTAGACGTTCGCGTTCCGGACGCATTCTTTGGAAAATGGAAAGTTTCATCACCTCGCAATGCGATGCAAAGTGCGTGTGTGTTTCTGATTCCGCTTATTGATCGACGCGAGAAGGGTCAAGATACCAATTCAATGATTCATAAATTTATTCTCTTCGAGAACATTATGTGCACTTGTTGCATTCGCCACCAAAAATTATGACGCATAAGAGAAGCACTCAACTTTTTTGTCTTGCGAAAGATAATTACTGAATGTAGGTACGTACAGTTGAACATATGCCAAAAATTTCATTAAAGCCACGCAGTTAAAATGCTAATGAACATTTTTTTTCGGCTGCTAATAAAATGTTGTTTTGGAAAGAATGAAAACGTGAAAAATAAATTAATTCCGCGCTTAACACGTCAAACACGTACACTTCATAAAGCGTGCTATCTGAGCATCAATGATAATATGAGAGATAAGTTGAACACATAGTGATACTGTGCGGTTTGTTGTGTTGTATTGCTCGTTATTGGCAGCACCAATAATCATTTTCTATCCTATCACAGCATGTACCACGTCGTACACGTGCGATATAATAACGCATCTACTGATGATGCTATGCTAGTGGGTGGTGATTCGCTCTTGATTAATCCGCAACAACTATTTTTTATTTCTTCTCCTGACATCACGTGCGATATTTCAATGAGATACGAATATTAATAATAACAATCAATCGACATTTTTCGCGACCCACTTATTTCCTTGTGATTATTTACGTCAATTGCATAATAAAGATAATTCCCTCGTAATTCACGTATTACTCAACGTGTAATAAGCAGCCTTTTCATTCTACTATGCTGACGATTTTCTAATTAATTTTTTTAGCAATTATTCGCACATGTTAAAAACGAGTTTTAATTAAAGGTTAGGAAAGAAACAATAAAAAATTTATGTTTTCAAAACCGCATTTCCTATTTCAGAAAAGCAGAAGTTTTATAGCGCAAATAGAAACAGCAGTAACGAAATGAAAATCTAAATTATCATTGATTACTTTTGATATCCCTTGAAGATTTTCACACGTTAGATGGCAATTAATTATGGGCATTAATCAGTGATATTTTAAAATTATTGCCTAGGTTCAACTTCATAAATGAATCTCGCTTTACCCAATTACGCATTAATCACTAATTAGTGGCTATTATCATCATAGAATTCGTGCCAATTACTTAATAGTATCCTGAATTATTTCTCACAAATCCGCAAAGTATTCGCCAACAACAAATACGCGCCTGGCATGTGCGCCATACTAATTAATAACTCAAACAAGAATAATAATAAAAGTGCATACAAAACATGACACAGCTCACGTAGCTACCCGTAACCAAACAAGCTCGGCTCACTCTTGGCATCTCGCATCAGCTACCGACGCGATAGTGTGCTATGCGCTACGAACGCGTTTCACGCTACGATGATGACTAATTACTCTCGATGTAACCGAATGACTAATTATAACAAAAGAAACGCGTAAAAAGATGATGCAAGATTGTTAAATAGCACAAACGTTTATATCTTCATTTAGCACACGCGCAGAACAAAAACAACAGGAATCGACGGAAATTGCACCGTGTAAATAACCGCAACTATTTTACGCTAAATCATGGCAGGCACTCCGAGTGCCATGAATCATATTTATATCATATGTAGATCTATTTCATGTAATAATTTTTGGCGTTGATTCCGGCTAATCATGAGCGTACTTGCCCAATTGCTTTGCTAATGGAAGAAATGGATGTGTACACTGTACACTGACTATTTTGCGTTATACTGTTTGAATTACTTGGACGATTGTCAAGTACATATATTTTCCGAGAACAATGCGCGTTTTCCACCTATGTATATTTGTGTTACAACTTAGGAATTTGTTCACTAGCAACCGTGCTAATAATACTATAATTTATTACGTGGAAAAATAAGATAAATCCCATAATCCTTCACTATTGATCATCCGCGGAATTCTGAAGAATCAGAAAAATTTCTATTCAACACACCGAAATCGGATTTAACATTACAACTTTTTATGATGCCGAATCTGAAAGGGGGTACCCCCTATGACTCATGCCTATATCAGGTAAATGACCATAGTCCACTAGGTGGCGGGTACCCCCTTTCAGCTTCAAGATCATGAAAAGTTGTAACGGTAAATCCAATTTCTATATTTTAACAAGTCTTTCAACGATTCCAATTTCTCTTCTGATGCTCCCAGTGAACATTCAACCACGACGACTTAGGGCTAAGTACCCCAAATGGAAATTTTATTACTTTTTCTAGACTTTAAACGTTCTCTACTATTTCTCGATATTTTTCTGCTAATGCTCTTCTCTACTCGTGAAGAAAACAACAATCCGATACGCATGAATTACAATCTTCAACTTACTCTTCGAGAAGGATTAAAGATTACCGATAATCTTCGCAACTAATCTTTAATCACTTGAGTCAAAATATTCTACTTCGCCAATATCAATAACAAATACTTCAATGGAATACTATCACTATCATCTATCTCGGTTTGTTTTCTACGAATACAAAATATACTACCCTCAAACACAAACGCCATGAATAATTCAAAAAAATTCCCCAGTATTGATTCCCCTTCAATACCGACTTGAATACGTGTTCAACAATTTCGGCTTTCGTGCATACGCACATACATAATTATACAATTTCCACACAAACGACGTTATTACTCAACGTGGAATTTCCTTATTCTGCGAATCGAGCACTTACACAAAGCGGCATAATTCGTGTTTATTACACCTTGTTTCATTACCGCGATTATAACGAAACGCTCGCTCGCTCGCATGACGAACGAAGAATTTGCTGAATGAGCAATCAATTATTGGTCAATAACATGGCGATTCACGTATTTTTTCCCCGCTGCGCTTTTGACCCATTAACAAACGAAATGTAATAAACATCTAAACAATTTCGAACGTGTTCAAGTGTTTTGTACGCCAAGCTTGCGCGCGCTGAGCGACTTTGATTAAAATGTCATTTATCTTATTAACTCAACGACGACGCACTGATACCGATTAGGATGGACAACTTTACCAACAGTACAAGCTGTATCCACATACCATATAGTTTTCAAACCTTACTAATCCCACCAATTATCTACGTTTGCATATTTCTTCCGCGAGCATCAAGCATTCAACATTCGTTCAATTTCATTGCGAATCGAGATTGTTTTGCCGTTTTGCAGAAAAGTTGTGAATGGAAAAAACCGCGCAGAAATTATTGGAGCGTTCATACAGCAAGTTCCTGCTTGTGCTGCGCAAAGTGCTTGTCGGAGTTGAAAATTAATTGAATTACCTGCCTTCCTTCAGTGCGCCAAAGAAATAAAGGAAAGCCATTGACGTCAAAAACGGATCAATGCTGTTGTTACTGCTTGCTTGCGTTACTGCTTGCTGGCTCTTGCTGTTATTCTTCAGCTGTTTCCTGTATGCGCGCGCGCTCGAATGCATTTAAGATAAAAGACAAGACAAACGGTAATTATGCGTTGTATGTGCTCAACATGTGTACGCATATTCCCTTAAACAGCAACGCGAATATATGCAGAATGCAATTCTATAAATGATTTCATAAAATTCCAATCGACTCCAATCGTAAAACTTTCACCGTTCTTTGCATCTCGCGATTCGAGTAGTGGTTGTACTTGTGACGCACTTGTTACCTCAATTTCAATTTCAAGCCTTCAGCAAAAATGCATTTCTTAAGACTTCCTCATTCAATGCAAGACTGATGTAAATTACGCGATTATTAAGCGATAAATCTAAAAAAAAAAAAAGGAGAAGAGTGAAGCTACTCACCACTGAGATAATGCAGCAGCATCGAACAAATGGGATAGATGCTGGGACTATAGACAATGTCGGGACAAGCATAGCCCAGAACGGAGACAACCCTATCAGCGATACTACTGCCCTTTTGCGTCAGGTAATAGCTGTGGCAGTGCGATGGTTCCACGAACGGCGGCAAACTGATTGGACGATCAGGTAATTCCGCCGAGCCAAATACTTGTGTGACCATATCCCAATAGAAACCATCGCCGCCGATGTCGCTCTTGTTGTTCTGATGCTGGGCGCACAATGCCGGCCACAACTCCTTGCGGATGGGGCTGTCCAGCGGCCAGCCATTCGTGCGAAGGATCTGCTTCACCTCCTGCTTCTTCCCGAGCTGCAGCAGCTGCTGAACGTCGCCGAACGTCTTGAGCGCCTTGCTCGTCGGCGACGCCGGCACCGCTGCGGGCACGCGGCTCTCATCGACAAAGGGCGAATACGCGATGGACGTACGCGCCCCATCGTCGTGCTCTAATACTGAAGGCATCGTGGGTGCTTTCCTGCCGCTTCACTTGCAGGTACCACCCCGTCCACGCAGCACGCCTTACGTCAGGTCCTGAAACATTGTTGCACCTACGAAAAGAAAACAAATCAATCAATACACGAAGCCACCACACAGCACACGGGCGTACAGCACACGAAACGTCAAAACCGCGACTGTTCGATTGTTTACATGGGATTCGTGTCAGATTTATAGGTTAGTTAGAGCAGCCGAGCGGGATTGTTTGAGGAAGCAACAGCTGATTCGCGGTGCTGCTTGGATTGGGCTGGTGTGCGCGCCTCGCTATGATGATGACAGAAATAAACGTGACCTCCACTGCTTAAACTAGTTTCAATTACCAAATCGCCGACTTCGCTGGGAAGAGACTCACGCGCGCGCACGCAGCCAGATTCGTATGCGAAGCACACGCAACAAACCGCACTAGGAAATTGAACGTAATGAATGTAATAAAGCGCGCTGGCGGCTTCAATGAGGTGCTGCACGACAGACAATGCGAAGAGTGCGTCGTGGAGGAGCGGGAGGGAAATCACTGATTGCGGATACTCACACTTATTAGGACGATTAATTGTGAGCGGCTGGTGCGACAACAACGATCATAAACGGATGCATTTGCATTTGGGCTGCGAACCAGTTGCGCGCGTCCAGCAGGAGAACGCTCTGCCTGCTGTTTTTGGATTCAAATACACAAATGCACACACAACACGCAAGTGAACCTGAACTAACTCGACGTTCCGGCTTGCGAGCGAGCAACCACCGGACACGGATAAATAAGATGGCTCTCAGCTGGGCCGTGTGTCTTGCGCACGACGTCAATAATGCACGCACTAGCTTCCCTGCCTGCTCGCTGCTATTGTTGTCTTGTTGTTTGTTTGTTTGTTGTTGGTTGCTGCTGTTGATAAATAAACCGCACCGCCGAATGAATCGCTTAGGCCATCGAGATATGTGTGTCCGCTTTAATCAAATGTCCACTGCGCTGCCGCTCTGCGTGTACGTACACAGCGCCTCGCGCACACAAATGCACACTCACTAAACACGCAGCGTAATCAGATGAAATGTATTCCCCGGGTGCACACACAACAAAAGCAGTTCGTTCACTGCAGCCGATAATGATTGCATTCTCTCTCTTCGAGCCACATATAACCCCCGAATTTCGATATGCAACGAGCGCGATCGGTACTCCGCCGAGAGGTGAGTGAAATGAACGCCGAGTGCCTGGTGCCAGCCGACTGCGTCGATCGTTCTGCGCGCCGCGCGCTGCACACACCATTATGGCACTCCCATACCCATTCGCGCAATATTTACATGCGTGCTGCACGAAAACGCGTTGAAACACACATGCGAATGCGTCGCGATACAATAAACAATATTCGTATGTATACGCGTATCACGAGTAAAAATCACGAGGCACTAATCGAATTAAAAATACATTTTAGTAGGTTGCTCCAAAACGCGAACGTATGCAACCCACCACTCGACACATATGAGCAGCATCTACCGTAGGCAACTGCACAGCCAGATAATATCAAATTGGATTGACACATTTTAAATACCTGAAATTGCAGCAGAAATAATACCAAAATGCCGATAAAAAACGTAAATGGAACTGTAAGTAACACTGAAATAGTTCAATCTCTTAATATTGAAGCAATCGAATGCGTTTATAGGATTACTACAACTACAGTTTGAAAGATATGAAAATTATTGATCATCCTGCGCAACTAGCAGCAACCAAGGAACCCGCCGTGCCAGAAAAGCAAAAGGATTACGCGAGTCAAGTACGTAATAAGAAACGCTATGGCAAATGCAAGCGATTCCGAAGATTTTTGTACAATAGCGAGACACGAACGGCGTGTAATCGTACTGGCAGGCATTGGGGTATGACTTGATAACAGCCAACTCGATATAAACAAATTGTGATCATTACTTTCCGTAATACTACTAATTAATAGGAGCAATGATCTTCTACTTTGCATTCTTCCTGGGCATTTTACTCATCTTTTTCATGTGCTACTTTTACGGAGTGAATCGAGCACTGGTGCCCACCGATCGCATGAAACCCAGCGCCGAGAAATTTCAAACGTCTGAAGTACCGAGTAAATCATTTATACCGCCCGCCCGCATGATCAGATAGATCTTAATAAATATGTTTCAGCATTTACATTTGTTCCTGTACGCGTTAATCTATTAGCGTACCCCATCATATGGTATCGATTTGATGGAGTTGATTCTATCGAGAACCGTCGAATTACACCCTATGTCACTGCCATTAAGGACTATTATAAAAGTACAACAACTCCTCTAATATCACCCCAGTAATAAGAAATACTAAGACTTAAATTGCAGATCAAGCGACCGTATGTGCAAAGAGGAAATTGGCGCAATGTACAGTGGACCCATCCCAATTTGGCCCATGTGGTATTGAAAATTTTGGATACGATACGAATCAACCTTGTTTATTACTCAAGTTGAATACGGTTTGACTCATGAAAAATGATGTAATTTTCGTACTAATTAAGAATTTCATAGAAAAGTGGATGGAGACCTGATGCCTTTCACTCACAGCACAAACTACCCAAAACAATGCCTCCAGAGTTGGTTGAGAACATTGATCTTAATCGAGAGGTAACACTCATCATCCCGTAAATAATAATTTTTGATCATTACCTTGTTCTTGTCCTGTTCCTGGTCCTATAGACGATATGCATGTATTGTGCTGGTACGACATTATACGATCAGGATCACCTTGGCGAGATAATTTACCATCCGGAACCGTGTTTCAACGAAACCTTCTTCCCGTTCACTGACAGTGCCGTTAATGTTAATCCCACAATTGCAATACAGCTGGAACAAATAGATCGTAAGTGTGCTGCGTTCAAATTAGACACAATGTATTAAAATTTGGTCATTTGGTCATTTTTGCAGCCGGGTACATTCTTTCTCTAACATGCCGACTTTTTGGTGTGAACGCGGATGGTACTGGTACCCACGAGCAATCTGTGTACGTTTACATTAGTGCCCAATAATAGCAATAAAATCATTCATACAAAACAGAGTAAAATTCGCAAAAATCTTTTAAGTCTAATAATAAACACGCACTGCATTCAACTGCATTCCGACGTTGTTGAATGTTATTAATAACCGAAAAGCACTAAAGAGGGAGGTGGTGTGGTGTCTGAATCGTATTACTGGTATAACGTCAACGTGAAGGTCTGCTTGTCAGCAACAATAAACAAATTATTATGTCACTCAATTTGTCATGGCGGCTCTAACGAGTGGTTGGACCAAAGAAGACCCTGACCAAGATCAACCAAATCAGGATAACGCCCGCAATGAACCCAACCGCAGCATATATAATCTCATCTTCTTCAACGAGGAGGACGACGAAAATGTATCCCTGCGCTCCAGTCGCTCGTACCTGGAGGAAGAGGTGCTGCCGTTGCCAGACTTCAGCACCTCAGACACCTCGTCGCAAGCGTGCTCGAATTGCGGCCAATGCGAGTGTTGCGAGTGTTGTGCGCGACGGCGAAGAAAGAAAATGAGATGTAAAAGTGCTTGGGGTACGTTCACTTGCCCTGTGACGTCACACTGAGCGCATTACCTAACACGATTGATGATTTTAGTGAAAAATGTCGTCTACTACATGTTGATGAATGGTATTTTGATCGCGTTCTTCTTCTTTCTTCTCTACATGTGCCAAGTGAATTATTATCAGAATCCGGAATCGCCACCATTTAAACAATTACTATTCAAGGCTAACCAATATCCCGGTAATATACTCCACCACCTCTCAAGCTTGTAGTTACCAGTCGATGACCACAACCCTATCTTTTCCTAGGCTTAAGTATAGTACCTTGCATGTACAATGTCAACATCTCCAGTGGTGCTATCCTTTGGTATAGCATGCAAGGTAAAGACTCGACATCAAATCGGAGACATTTTGGATATGTGAAATATATTACTAAAATTCTTTATGGTAATTTCTGCGATCCTCATCTCGTTCGTATCCGTTAACTCTGTGCGCAAATATTGTAGATCAGCAAATGGCCTGCCAAACGGCAAAAAAGTGTATAATTAAAGTGGACGAGTGGGGCCCGTGCAGTCATGCCGATTATGGCTATGGGGATAAAAAGCCATGCCTGTATCTAAAACTCAATAGGCTAACACTATGGCAACCTGTTGAATATGGTAGCTCAAATAAAATACCACATGATGTACCAGAAGAGTTAAGGAAAGAGATAGATCCTAGACTAGCGGTAAGTTTTCTGAGATATTAATTTCGATAAACGAATGACAGCGCTATCGCGTTGCAGAGAATTTGGGTGCATTGTAAAGGCGTGGACTTTTACGATGATGAAAAGATAGGAGAAATAAAATATTATCCTGGACCCTACTTTCCATCCTTCTTCTTCCCTATAGATGGGCTGCGGAAAGAGAACCCGATCATAGCCATAAAATTGGATAATTATAAGGGTAAGTGCGTGCCTGCGTGCGTGCGGCGCAAGGGGTTGATGAGTGTTGAATGCATGGGTTTTGCAGTGGGATTCCTCGTTAGAATAACATGTGGGATGTACGCGAAAAATGTGCACGTCCATCGTGCGTTCTCATCTTACATCTATATAAAGCCGTGACCGTCCGCCTCGTAATGTTACAACCCGTGACTAGCTCAGAAGACCCAAGCACATGGACATCCCGGACAGGAAACTCGGACACACTTTGAACGCGCCGCACACACTTCGTTTCGTTTCCTATGGTAAACGCGGGAATGCTGGGCGAATAATTTGTTACTGGTCGGGATTATATCATTATAATTGTCGTTTGACCAGGTTCAATAAAAAAATAATAATATTCCTAACGTTTTTCAGTTTTTCAGAGGGGGTTATAAGCAATTGCAATTGCTACTTGCGGTATGGTATAGAAACTGTTTTTAGAATTTGCAATTACCCAAAAACTATGATTCCTATCAAAACGAAATTTTCACCAATTATTTTTAATGAGACGAGGTACTAGTTGAATGAATGATTTAGAATTTGCTTGGGAAATGTTCATTAAAAAAAATAAAATCGAAGAAAAAATGGTATGAAAATTGAAATTTTGCGTTTTAACCTTCAACATTTCTTTTTGAACGTGAATTTTGATAAATCAGAGGTTCAACGATAGAAAAAACTAAAATACTAAAGAAATCTCTTTGAAATTTTGAATTACGATGAACCGATTTTGAATTATCGTGATCACAGCAAAACGCGTTTTGGAAAATCCCCTGTAAGTCGGCTATTTCTAATCATTTTTTAATGACAAAATTACACAAAGTAATTAAAAAGATGTCCTAAACGATAGTAAGAAAAGTTTTGACAAGATTATTCTTAAAGCCATGATTTTTCACCTGGTCTTAATCAAGGCACCTTGGAGTTTAATTGAAGTAATAATCATAACAACATATTCTGTCAAAGTCTTGCTATTTCGTACGCCATGGACAAAAAGAAAAAAAGGGATTCCCAATCAGGGTCAAACAAGGAAGCCACCCCAAGGGTGACTATTGATGACGGTCCAGCCGGACCATCGAATGCATCCGATGAGAATACAAACACACGATCGAGTAAACAGAAACGGAAGAAATCAAATGAAGAAAACCAGGATGAAAAGTATATTTTTACTACGAGCGAAGATACATTTCGACCGCATCGTTCGACTGTGGACGAGCTAGACGATGAAGCTGAAATGGTGTCGAATGTGCCGCCAATGCATAAACCGCCAGCGTCAGCGTATACGAAACTGGAGTCGGAAGATCAGAATATCTATGAAAGTCTTCAAGAATCTTCATCGAGAAGGTTATTTTCGCAGAGTTTTGAAGAAGACGCAATAGCTGTGGAAACTATTGCTCAGTCAGTGACTAAACAACAGAAACAGCATGTTCGTTGGCGTAAATTTCGACGTTATATCTATAATAAAGAAAATGATAGCTATTGTAATAGAACTCTAGCCAGTTGGTGTAAGATGTACTATCAATTTGATGATTTCAATACCATTAAATTCAATTAACTTAATTGCAGGTGCTGTGTGTAATTATTATGGATTATTAATGCTTGGATTTTTCGGTCTGTTTATGTTATTTATCATGTCATTTATATGGAGAGGCACCGAAGGACATTTTCCACCGTTTATGAAGATTGATTTGTTGGATGATCCAAATCCAGGTTAAATTTCAACATGTGAAAGATTTTTCATAAATTATTTGTTGTAATTAGCTCTAGCTGTGGTCCCATTGGCTAATTATAGCGAAATGATTATTTGGTACAGACATAAGAAGGACGAAGATTTAAATGCCGAACATTATATTCGAGATATTGATTACTTTTTTGAACGTAAGTATTATTGACTTTTTCGTGTTTTTCTTGAGAATGTATGCTGAATATTTTATTTCAGATCATAGTTTACTGTGTAATCAGACCATACTGCTTAAGAAAAAATGCCATTTTGATGTTCAAAATTTTGGACCTTGTGGACATTCTGATTATGGCTATAGAGACAATAAACCATGCGTCTTCTTAAAGTTGAATAACGTAATTATGCACCGTTTAAAGGGTTGTATGCAGTTGCAAACTCAATGACGTTATCAGCATTATGTAGTACATTTCATTACCTACAGCACATATTTTCTCTCATCTAAAAAGGATTAAAAATGGCTGAACTACACGCAATTTTCCAAAGCGCGATGCTTTTAAAACAAGATTTACGTTTATCACGATAATTCAAAAACTGTTCATCTTCATTGAAAATTTCAAAGAGATTTTGTTAAAGTATTAGTCTAGTCTACAGTTGAACAAAGGATTTCTCAAAACTCATCTTCAAAAAGAAATGGCAAAGGTTTAAACTCAAAATTTCAGTTTTTTCCCATTTCTTCTTCGACTTTATTTTTTTAAAGAGATATTTCTCGATAAATTTTGAAAACTCATTATAAACAATTGGTGAAAATTTGATATTGATAGAATTCCTAGTTTTTGAGTAATCCTCATTCCCGAAATTGCAAAATCCAAAAGAAAATTATCAAGTTAATCGCGTTTAAATGTTAAAGTATCGATATGTGCGCTAGCATTCAATAACCTTTCACATAATTTACTCGAAGATTACCTAATTAAATTAACATAGCATCCCTTTCCTGAATAATCGCAACTGTATGCAACCCCTAAATTAAATTGCAACTAATTCTTTATAACTTTTCAGTTAGCAAATTGGATGCCAACAGCAATAACAAAGCCGGAAAGTATACCCGCTGATATTTCCACCCTACTACGACAGAAAATAACCGTAGAAGCACCTCGTTCTGTAAGTTCCAACCCCGCAAATCAAATACATATCTAATGCATCCCTAATTTACAGTGCATTTACGTCGAATGCAATGGCATAACGGCCTTCGATCAGGAAAATCTTGGCAAGATTGATTACTATCCCGAGCAAGCATTTGACGGGAAATTTTTCCCAACAAATATAAATACAAAAACCAATCCGTTAGTCGCCATGAAGCTAAATAATATTCGACGTATTACACTTACTAATCTCACTAACGTCTAAATTAATTCATATCCATTATTGCAGCTGGACATTTAGTTGAAATGCAATGCACATTACTAGCAGGGAATATAGTAAATCGTGCTAATGCAGTAATTAAACTCTCTGTGTTCGTCGAATAACGCACAAGTACGAAAATAGTCGTAGGTGTTTTCAACAACGTGGAGAATCTGTTGAAACTGAGCAAAATAGCAATAAAAACACGCGTCGTCTAATAAGCCGTAACAATTGTTATCTCGTCTCGTTGACAAAGCGAAATATACATTCAACTAGTATACAGAAGAAAGCTGCATCCCAGCCGTCGCATTGTCGTAATTTTCCAAATGAAATTGATGTTTATTTAAACAGCAACTTCCTGCAATTTGACTGCGAATCTAGACGTCGAATACGTCATTGCAAAATGTTGCAGTTAGATAAAAAAAAACCATTCAACATTGTTTCAGGTTATGATAATGACAATGGAATAATGAGATTGAATAATTAATTATTCATGTTATTCATCCAGTAAATTAATGAAAATATGTTGTTAATTATTTTATGTAATTAATGTTGATGATACAAAATAAACAATTTTGAAATTATATAATATTTTGAATGAATAACCTTTGAATTGTTTTGAATGCGAGTTGCAATTGGCCATTGTTGCGCGTTTAAGGTGCAGGTGATAATAGTGATTGATTCAAAGGATTCAAGAACAATATCGATGCGATTGACGAATGAATGTAATCAATTTGTGCGCGTTGAAAACAAAGTGCTAATGCTGGTGCGCTTCGTGTGCGGATCAAGGTGAAACATTTAAATTCGTTAAACAAATGGGAACGCTTAGCTTATCAGCGCTTGCAAAAATGTGCGGCGTTATCCTGGCGGAGAGTATTAGTGCGCAGAGTGATTACAACACACGCGTACGTTGAGCAATTGGTACAAACGACAACGACAACGACGTCGACGCATCATTGCATCGCTGTTAATGCGAGATCAATTTCGCGGCGCGGGCGTCTTGGCCTAGTGATACACATGCAATTTGTGCGCTCGTTCGCATGGCTCACCATGGAGGTAATTGAGTTTATTTAGGACGGCTGGCGAGAGGATGTGCTTCATATTGACGAAATCATTTAATTTCCGGGACCCTGTGCAACTGGACTCCATACTGGCCTCGACCAGTTGACGACAGCCGCTGATTGTGATAAGATACAGGATCGCATTCTGCGCGTGTCCGCCATACCGCGAAAACGTCCATCATCACCGCGCGCGCATTTGTGATTTCAACTTTGTTACCTCTTCGTCGCCACACACACTCGCTGGTGCAGCAGCGGCAGCAGCAAAATGCCACAGAATAACAGCATCAAGAAAAGACAGGGCTCCGTGTCCGATAAGCAGGAGGATTTGCTGCATATGCAGACGTCGTATTACTTCAAGGAAGAAGACATGAAACTCAGCGACCGCGAAAAGTTTAAACGCTTCATCTGGGATCCGACGGGCAAGAGGTTTATTGGCAGGAATATAGCCAGTTGGAGTAAGTACAGACAGACCACATCTTAGGCAACACAACGTACAAGTTGTGTATGTAGCATACTTAACACTTAAGCGCGATGCGTGCGCAACAGGTGGGTTTGTATTCTACCTGCGATGATTGCGTCGATTGCTACCGCTACCTGATGTCTCACAGACAGCACAATACACGCATTGCATTGCATTGCGCCTTTTTTTCGACGGTTATGCTCATTCGCAATTGGTAATTCGAATGACCACAATTACTGTAATTGAATGACCATTGTACTTGTAAATATTAGTATAATGCTGGCGCCTACATTGAATCAGCACGTCCAATGGGTGAGACCAAGAGGCAATCAAGTGACTCACTCATGGCAACGTTGTACACAACCAACGCCTACCTTGGTTAGTTGTTAGTCCATCACGAACATGACGAATACGCTGAAGCAGTGTTTACATTAACCACGCCATAAAAACAATTCCGTCCACATTATCTAGTTGCATATTTTTGATACGTTTTTCTACATTTTTATAACATCTTAGTTTAGTCGTTCGCGTTAGTGATAAGTGAAGCACAATGACCGCATCTCCGCAATTTAACAAAGGCCGTCTGTCTCATTATGTTTACAATAAAGAAGATGGCACATACCTTGGCAGAAATGCCACAAGTTGGGGTAAGATATACACAATTGCAAGAAAATCTCATTCAACATGTGAACAACCACTAACCAGATGAACAACTATAGTGATTGGCTGTGAAAGTTGCAAGAAATATAAACAAGAATTGAACTCTGTGAATAATTAATCCACAAGTGGTACACGTTTTACTATAGGCAACTGCAATTTCGAACATTGAACTTAATCATGGATGTTTGTTTGTTTGTTTGTTTTTAGCAAAAATTGGACTCTTTTACCTAGTCTTCTATGGAATGTTAGCTGCCTTGGTGGCGATCTGCATGTGGGTGTTTTTCCAAACGTTAGATCCACGAATACCAAAGTGGCAGATGGAAAGTTCAATTATTGGTACAAATCCAGGCTTGGGTTTCAGACCTATGCCAACTGCAGATAATGCAGAGTCAACCCTCATTTGGTTTGAGGGATCCAACAAAACCAACTACATTAAATGGGTTGACAATCTCATGGGCTACTTAGACAGTGAGTTTCCAAGCTTACAACTTCCACAATTCTATACTAAATCATGATTGTTTCTAGAATATTACACGCCGGGTAAAACAGAAAAAGGTACTGCATCTATCCGAAGATGCAGCTACTCAAGACCACCACAACGTGGTCAAGTATGCGACTTTGACGTACGTCTATGGGAAGAATGCAGTCCAGACAAATACTTCAACTATCATAGAAACGCCCCATGCATTTTCCTTAAACTCAACCGCATTTATGGATGGATACCAGAATTCTACAACGATCCAAATGATCTTCCAGAAAGTATGCCTGATCAGCTAAAGCAACATATCAGAAGTGTAAAACCCGAAGAAGTAAATTACTCCACCAACAACCATCTATGATCAGAAGTTAACTAATCAACTTGTGTTTTAGAGAGATACAATTTGGATAAGCTGCCAGGGTGAAAACCCAGCTGATATCGAATACTTAGGCCCTACTCGTTATTTCCCCAAAGTACAGGGCTTCCCAGGATATTACTATCCATTCGAGAACACCGAAGGCTACTTGAGTCCATTGGTCGCTGTCCAGTTCGAGCGACCAGTCGGTAAGCGTGCAATTTACTGCCAACTCTTGTCACTTTGAATCTTGACTTAACGTTTTCTTGTTCTTTTCTTTGTAGCTGGCATCGTCATAAACATCGAGTGCAAAGCGTGGGCGAAGAACATAAAACATAGTCGTGCAGATAGGACCGGTTCGGTGCATTTCGAACTGCTCATAGACTAAACCGAATCGCCAATTCTTAACACACTACCAATGCAAATCATAACTACGGAGCATTGCCAACCCGTAGAGAACACAAGCTGAAAGCTCTTTTTAACGAAAAATATATAAAGTATACGTGTGCACGAACTATACCCATGCTTAAAACGCATTCACAGAATTACTTTGCTCTGTACGATACGATCATTGCGATAATACAAACTCGCACGCATGTCAATTGAAATATTTTACATCCTATTTAAAGTTTATCGTCGTTTTCATGCTGCAACAATAAAAAAATTGTCGGCGAGACTCGCAATCTCAAGTTCAATGCATTTTTTATGTTTCAGCGTAGTGCCTTCATTCAAATTGTATTTTTGCTAAAACTATTTAAGATATCCAATTATGATTGTGTTCTCTCTCTATCTCGATATAATTTTACTCATAGATAATATGTTGTCATTTTTTGTTGTTATTCACGTACGAATGTAAATAGAGAAAATGGAAATGAAGAAGGAGAAAAACTGAAAGATTTTGCTGTATTTTTGTAGCGTTCTCAGTTCATTGAATAAATTATGTAGTGATTAATTCAGTTCCTACTCTTCAATTAAAATCCGAAGATTGAATAACGACTCAGCATTAAAATACGCCTCGTGGATAAACCGCCTTCAAATAGATAACTTTTAAGTGGTGTGTAAATTTCAATTTCAATTGCAAGGACAATACCAACACGAGCTGGTGTCACAAAAGCCTGATATTAACCCATAACCCAAGCCTAACAAGCATTGCAAACCTGGCTGGCGCTCGCTGTTTACTTCGCAAATTATTACTCGGCTGAATGCCTAAGAAATATTTACAGTGGGAGGATTTACCTTTTGCAATTTATTGCACATCATCATATTTTACGCTATGCATTTCATGCTTTGCCATAAATTGCATTCAAAGCTTCGCGATTATAATTAAATTGTCATTGTGGTGCTAGCACAAAACTTGAATTCGTGCACGTAATTAAATTAATTATATTTTCGTAAAGGTTAATATATCAACTCGTTAATTACTTCCCGCTTTATCGAAAGCTATATTGAATGATGGCTGTAAGTGATGAAAGTATGGCGAATGTAAAATGCAAAGAATTTCAGTGATTGGCCTTGCCTGAATCGAACATTGCGCAAAATTGAAAACGTTTTGTGCGTTTATTTTGAAACTGAAAGATCGAACGCGGGTACATTTTCAAAGTCAACAACTTGCACGGCCATTGCCAATGCAACTGCAATTGCGATTGCGTTTATTTAGCATTCCCGTGTCGCATTACGCGTAAATACGTAGGTTAAGCATACGCTTGATGCAGGTACCAAATGTAAATACATGTCATGTAAATCCACTTCAAATTATTTTGCAATTTTTCATAACTAACCCTTAATAACACCTTGAGATAAGCTGAAAGACTTGCATGATGAATAAGTGGTAGTGGGTCTAAGATGAGATGGAATTGAGAGTGTTAGATGAAGAATTGTAGGGGGATTGCAATTGAAATCTGCAAAATGTTGGTGAAGAAGGTATACATTTGAAGAAAATCAAGTTAAAAAAGTGAATGCACTTAAGGTAGATGCTGGCAGCCTCTCTTTTGTAGCACGATGATGCGATGCTTGTGTGGTATCTGCACCCATGGCGATGATAAAAACGTGCAATGTGTGCAGATTGGCGGACGACATGAAACAAGGATATAAGACCGGCGCGAGCTGGCGCTGAAGAAAAAACGTACCCCAATGCGTCTGGGTGCGGCAAAGCGAGTATATAAAGCGTCGGCGACAAATACGCACCAACGCATACGCTTCCGTACACTCTTCGCTGATCTTTTCGTGCGAGTACTGGTAAGCCCCAACCGCCAGCCAGCAGCGCCCTCGAAATATTAGTTTATCCCAGAATCAGGATGAAGTTCATCATTGTTATATTCGTCGTTGGTGTTCTGCTCCAAGCGGAATACGCACACGCCAAACCTGGACTACTAACCCCGATACTGCTGGCGAGTTCGCAGTATCACACTCAGGACCAGCTAGGACAATACTCCTACGGGTATGCCAACCCTCAATCGGCTAAAGCCGAGGTGAAGACGGCCGATGGCATTACACAAGGGAGTTACAGCTACGTGGATGCCGAGGGTAAATTGCAAAGTGTGCATTACACTTCAGATGAGATCAATGGGTTCCGTGTTGCTGCTACCAATCTTCCAGCACCAGTGTTGCCCCTGGTTGCTGCAGCACCCATAGCCATTGCCCAGCAGGACAAGGTGCAGCAGAGTAACAAATTGGAGCAGGAACCACAACAAGAGCAATTGATTCAATTCCAAGAACATGACCAAGAACTACGGACTTCGGAAGAGCCACGGTCCAAAGATGAGAAGAACCCTAAAGTGCAAGTCCACGTTCGTCCACTGCTCAAAACTTCAGTGCTAACCTATGCATCACCAGTTTTGCATTATGCCACTCCTGGATTCGCCTACAGCTATGGCTACGCATACCCTCAATACAGCTACGTCAATCACATAACCCCAGTGGCATACGCTGCCCCTCTTATAGCCACTCATCAGATTACCTCAACGGCGGCATTACCACTACCTGCAGCACCTACTGAAACCCCCGAAGTGGCCAAGGCACGTGCCGAGCATATCAAGGCGCACGACGAAGCGAAAGCAAGAAATTTGTGAACACATTGTTTACAACAGCTAACCAACAACAAACGTATTCAGAGGAGAGTAACGAGATGAACCACGATTGTAATTGTGCTTTGTCTTATCATTACGTCGTATTTGTAGTGTACTAACACATATTTTATGTATTTTGTGCTAACTCTTGAGACAATAAACGAATTTTGTGAAAGAACCCAGTACCTCACTGTTATCATACCCATACCGCATAGTACCTGTATCAACTTATACCGAAATAACCAAATAATAGTAAATTCTGTTGACTCACCCCGTGTATTCTGTGATGATCAGCGTTGTCCAGTTGTCCAATTCACTCGTGCACTAATTAAAGGAAAAGATAATACCGATTAACACAACTTCACTAAATCTCAGACCGAGGATAAGCACACTAAAAGTTAGGTTACAAACAGTCTGTGCGGCTGGAGTGGGCTGGAGTTTTGCAAGATGCACAAGTTGCATACATTAAGAACAGTGCTCTAGTATAAAGTAGTGTAGTGAATGATTTTGAAGTAATGAGCAGTTAAAATGTGTGATTCAGAATTCTAATTACTGATAAGTATGGACTTCAAAGAATTGGAAATGAAATCAGAAATTTCCAATAACAATGATAAATATTATGCATGCTGGAAAGAAGAAACATAAATGTTTATTGAACAATAAACAACATTAATAATCGTTTCACGGAATAAATACGGTAGAATTACTTCACGTAGTTTTGACTAAACAAACGTGTTTTGTAAACTAGTTTCAACTGATTCTGTTATGCAAACAAGAAATTGATGTTGAAAAGATGTCTCTATTCCAATGCAAATAAAACTGTTTATATCGCGATTATTATTTAATCAACTGATTTGCACCAAGCACTAACAAGACGTATGAGAGTTTCTTATAAAGCTCATACTTAATTAGGTACTTTTTTAAATCAGATTGTGAAATGTTTGGTAAAAAGTTGAATAAAATTCCATCAGAAGTAGTTGAGTGGCATGAATGATGAGGAAATATGAAAAATCTAAAATTAAAATCAAACACGCATTTGCGGCATATGCGTAACCCATATTCGCATCTCGCCCGGGATCTTTTTTGAAGATCAAGACTCGCTTTACTAAATATATCGCGGTTGCACTTGCCAACCTTTCGACTTATATTTAAATCAAGGAACATTTCAACGTTTTTCGCTTAGACGCTAAACTTGTTATTCACATCCTGTTTTTAAATATTTAACCCTTCTTTGCTTCATTCAAAATAAACATTTCAAGACTCAACTCTTTAGTTTTCATTATCAAGAAAAGCAACAAATTAAATTAAAGATAAATATTTGCCAATAACTTGATAATCTCTTGATAATGTGTGAAAAATGGAACAAGACATGAAGAAATCAGCATTTAAATATGTCAAATATTTAAATTCAGGGTTAATAATTTAATTTCAAAGTAAGTTATTTTGCAATGCTAGATTAGCATTAGTAATTACAAATAAAATTAAATTCATAATTAATTAACTCATCAGTTATTTAGAGTTTTTTCAGATTCTGAAGCAAAATGAAATTGAAATTTGAAATTAATCAAAGAGTAAGCAAAATTTTCGTATTTTCTTTGTCAATTCTCCAAATTTTTGTAAAATGTAAACAACACAAGTAATCATCCCTTAATTCCCAAGAAAAGCTATTGTTTTTCCCCTAAAAGAAAACGAATAATTGAAATATTACTGACTTACTTTCTCTGATTATTTAAATAATGCTTAAGAACAATACCACAATAATTTGTCCTTCTTATCAATTATGAGCTCTTTTTTACCGAATCGATTACGCCGATAATCAATGATTGTATTAAATGTTTAACCACAGCATGATTGCACTCTTCATCTGACTAGCTAGTGATAAGATGAACGCAAACAAATTGTAACAGCTCGTGCGTAACAATATTGATTACTAAACGTCGCCAGCTAACGGGAGACTAATCTCAAACAATATTATCATTGGTAAACAGCGCTGAAACACACATATTGCTGGAAAATACCACTTTGGACACGTGACTCTTATCAGCGATGTGCTAGGTACTGGTCTCGCACTTGTATCGTGCAAATAAAATAACATTAATATATATTATTTTTCACGTGTGTGTTTGCGAGTGAATGAGAATCAAAATGCCGAAACTTCTCCGCACGTCGAAATGCGCAAAATGGTAGATGGCGTCGGTGCGCATAATAAACTGGTCCTCGTGAGCGCACAATACAAGTCCAACTCGCAGCAGTTGCTTTTAACTTGAATAGTTTCGAATCAGACGTTATCGCGACGGCGCGCGCGTTGCGGCGTGCATACGATTTTAACGTTTTACGACACTCTTTTTGTTTCGTTTTACTAGTTTATTAAGGCATCTGATTCATTCATTCGTTCGTTCGTTCGTTTGTTCGTTGATTTGTGCGACTGTGCAAGATGGCAATGCGCGGCAAGGAAAGTGAGAATGGCATGTATGAATTTCCATATATGAAGCCGCCAGAGAGAAGTACTTGGGAAACGTTCAAGACCGGACTCTATGATTCAAAAAATGGAACAATATTAGGACGTAATTGTGCAAGTTGGGGTAAGTTTTTCCCTCGTAATTGCAACAAATGAAATAACATGTGCGCGTTTTCGTTGCGTAACCTTCTGAAATCGCTGAAATTTATGATTTTATATATCACATTCGCATTCAATTCAAGGTTCAAAGCGTCAACACTTTTCTTATCAGCGGAAAAAATCCGGTGGCATGTACAATTGTGATTTCAGCCTTAATGCTTACTATCACGTTTCAAGTGACTTCTCAATTACAAAATTAAACTAAAATTTTAATGAATTTTTTACTTGATCAATTGATTGAGTAAAACTTGAAAACTTTGATGGGTAAAATTTATGAGTAAAGTCTTAAAATAATTTTGAAATAAAGCAGACAAAACAAATCCTTACGCGATGCAGCTGAAAAAGTTTAAAATGATGATGCGATGGAAAATACCATGAAAATTGTTTACAGGCGAGTGTTGCACGTATAATCAATTCATTATTACATATTTTTGGATTTTATTATATTCGTTGTACGTCTGTGCCTGTTGCTTCAACATTTTTTTTTTCATTTCACGTCAGAAACTTGGACATAATGCAATACTTTATGTGTAAATGTAAACAAATATCGTGCGCTGTCTGCGCTTTATTTGCAAGCTATCATCAGCGACGCACAGGAGCGTATTAAGCACCTACGCGTTAACGTGCAAATGGGCATCAGCCATAAGCTTTATGCGCACCTGTCGCGAATCGTTCGTTCGTTCGTTGCATAAGATTCAAATTGAATGGTAGCAAACGGCGCGTAATTAACGTGCAAATTGCGCGCTCAAATACAATACGAACAACGCGTTACGTTTGACCCGCTCATGTGGAATGGCGCAATTATGCAAAATGTGATTGCAAAATGCATTCGCGTATTTAAATTAAATTAGTACTCGATTAAATCACATTTAGTTAACACCTTTGCTTTGTTCGGATATAAAAGAGATCATTTCCAATGATTGTTTGCTTATAACGACTTGATTTTCACCAAAGAATATTCGGATATAACGACGTAATAAGCAAAGATTTAAAAACTTAGTTTAAAACTCATTTAGATTAATTAGTTGGTTAATTGATCATTGAATTTCACAGATAATGAACACATTTCAATATTCCTTAATGGTCATTATCGATATTAATTATTAAACTCTTTAAATTAGTCATTTATCGACCTGATAAGCACACAATTATATTCACTTATAGCGACTTAATATGAGAAGTTACTTATTTTGGTTAACTGATGCTTGAATTTCGTATATAACGACGTTATTTTAATATAACTTTAAGGTCGTTATAGATGATTGAAGAATCTATAAAATTAGCAATATGGCGACTTGATTTGCATGAAATCCTCTTTGGATATAACGACGTAATTTGATAGTATAAATTTCCAAAGTTTTAACTTTAAAGAAACCCCATTAGGGGAGGCCAGGGCTCAAATTGGGCTGTTGTGCCAGAGAAGAACACGCAAATATTGATTTCTAAAGTTATTAAGTCTAATTTTGTGATTAAATTTTGCAAATAACGACGACTTGCTCATGATAAATGATTAATTATGAAACTAGAACTTGTATGAAATATTAGATGAATAACCTTATTTTATATTAAGAAGATAATCTATCAATAAGAAACTTTGATGTTGACCATCGATAAAATAAATAAAACAAGACAAAAAATATTCAAGCAGTTGAATGGTTATGTGGGTCACGTGCTTGACTAGTCTAAGTTTTTGTGTTACTCGCAAAAAATCATCAATAATCAATAATTAATGGTGGCGCATAGTTAGTTGACGTTGAAGTCGTTAAAGAACAAGCGAACACGGCGACGTTCGCATTTAATCAGCGGGACAGCGAAACACATTAGAAACACATCGCGAGAGAGATTACACAACCGGCTGGCATTTTACAACAATGAGGAAACGTGACTGGAATGAATTGACGATACTAATTGTTTATGCTAATTAGAGACGCGCATGCGGCATGTGACATACGGGCGCCGAGAACGAGAAATGCGTGGCAATGCTTAACAACTAAGGTCAATGGCAGGCGCGTGTCCCAAGAAGGTTGGCGAAGAACCACACAGCATTGATTCGCAAAAGAAATAACAATTGCTATTAGTTTTTTTTTGATTCTACGCTTGAATAAATGGACATGAACATCGTGTATGATTATGCATGTGTAAATAGAGACAGCCTTCAAATTATATTTCACTTTCTATTTATTCTTATCGTTAAAAATACTTGTACGTAATCTTGGCCTAGATGTCTCACATCGTATACGATGGATTTCATTTATAACGACCTTGTTATTAATGACTTTTTGGTCTTTTCAAATTCATGCAATTCAGTCGTGTGTAAAGGCATAGATTTAAGTTGTAATGATATTTTCGGGTATAACGACCAATTAAATATAATTTGTATCGAATATTCCCTGAATTATAACGACAAAGATTTTCTAATCTAACGTTATTAAGTTTTAAGTAAATTTCATTAAAATTCATCAATTTGAGACGTAGTCTAAAGTATTAATCATAATTTTGGATATAACGACCAATTAAAAACATTTTTATTAAGTATACCGAGGGAACTCGAAAGTTTTAAGTGAATTTAATTAAAATTGAATTATCAAAGTCCTAGACTTAAGATGTAATGACATTTTCGGGTATAACGACTGATTAAATGTATTTTTATCGAATATTCCCTGAATTATAACGACAAAGATTTTTTAACCTAACGTTATTAAGTTTTAAGTAAATTTAATTAAAATTCATCAATTTGAGATGTAGTCTAAAGTATTAATCATAATTTTGGATATAACGACCAATTAAAAACATTTTTATTAAGTATGCCGAGGAGACTCGAAAGTTATCGAGGGAACTCGAAAGTTTTAAGCGAAATTATTAAAGTCCTAGACCTAAGATGTAATGACATTTTCGGGTATAACGACCGGTTAAATGTATTTTTATGAAATATTCCTTGGACTTTAACGACAATAGTTTAATCGGGAGTATTCATAACTTTTAAGTAAATGCAATTTAAATCCATTTACTTAAGTCGTCATTTGTTGAAATTCCATTCGGATATAACGACCTAATCGAGTATTAAACGAATATCCAAAAACTCGATGATAAAATACCTGTATTTATTATAGAGAAATTAATTACCTAGATAACCATAAGAAATTATTCGTTTTTAACGATTTTTGCTTATAGCGACAACCATTTTATTACCAGTAATAACCGTAGTTTCTTCAAATTTTTTACTGCAAAATAATTACATATTTCCAACTTTGAGAGGTATTTCAAATATTTTTTTAGATAATTTAAAACTTGAAGTTTAAGCTGGTAAACATATTTAGATAATAATTTATATTTCAACAGTAAATCAAATAATACTCAAGTATTCGAACGTCAATAACTCATTAAAGCAAGTGCAAGCAATTTAGTTAATTATCACCGTAATGCTGCTGCACGGCACGTTTGCGAAACTTTGTTGCTTGTCGTACTATCTATCTAATTACCTCAGCAAACACAAACAAACAACGTTAATAAAATAAATAGCGCCAAAAAAAAAAGACTGGCGAATAAGTGCTCGAAGCAAACATACGCGAAAAATGAAGCAAATATTTACGATTGAGTCTGTGTAAAAATCAATTAGTAATTGATTAGATAACGCACGCAAAACATTTTGTCAATGAAGCTCTTGTCGAAAAAACAATGGAATTTAGCGCTTAAGTTTTAAGCGCAGTTTAATTGATGCTGATAAAGTTAAATCAACGCAAGTCACTTAATTACCACTTAATTGACGTTTGAATTTAATGACGGCGCAAATTTTACGCACGCCTTATAAACAAAACACTTTCAGTTTTCAACAACTTTCTTGCGAATGGCTATCAAGTGTTGGAAAACTTAATGATTGAAACGAAATGCAATGAAATGAAATCAAATGAACGTAATGAGTGATAAAACGGATACGTATGAGCAACACAGCTCATACGTTTGAACAATAATGTTTTTGTTGAATTGAATTGCATGGTTCAGTATGGTCGGTTGTGCCGCATTCGAAACGTAATTGTTTATCATAAGCACTTCAAGTTAGGTTGCATAATTCTGATAAACGATAAAGGCATCATCTGTCTGTAATTGGATGTGTTAGAATGTGTGTTGTTTGCGATGTAATGCTATACGCACGCCACTAATGATGATGAGTAATAAAGTGCAAAGCGATATATGACATTTAATTTAATACACTCATACCTCGCTTTACGGCCTAGATACGTTCCACGATACATGACCGCAAAGCGAAAAGCCATATAAAGAATCAATTATTCTAATACAAATACATACTAATTCCATGGGATCGGTTCCAAATTTGTTAAATATGTATAGGTACAAGGTTTATCATTCAAAATGCATTTTACCTTTTTATCTCATTTAAATCAAAAATGCATAATAACAAGCACATTGCAAATTTCAACAATTTTCTCCCCGGCTTCTATACGATGTAATACTTCTAGATTAGTTTCTAGGGTGACTGATTTTCAGCATCTCTTTTCATCAATCTCCAAAATTGATAATCGTTTCGGTGGCATTTTGTCCAGGTTTAATAAAATAATATTTATCACAAAGCAAGTCCTAATCAGCCGGTTTTTGAGCACAGACTGAACAACACTCGTAAACAAGAGGAAATAGAAAAGAGTATGTATCGAGATTGCTTACACAAGATTAGCAAAGTAAACGAAAAAAAGTATATCGACATTGAGAAAAGTTTTTTTTGCCGTTATAGCAAAACATTTTAGGTTATAATAGCGAAATGCCGTATAAAGAGCGGCCGAATAGCGAGGTATGAGTGTATATGTATCTGGAAATTATTGTCAGTTGTAATGACGATGATGAGTTTAAATTACATACAGCCCATTTCAGTTATTACTGATAGAAAGGCTACAAAATTGTATGAAAAGAACTACTGAATAAAATTTACAGTAGTAGTTCATTTTCAGGAATAAAAGGGGAAAGATGGGCAAAAATGCTGATCATTTGCGGATGTAATAAAAGATAAGATAATTAAAAGTTAATGAATTAATGTTTGTGATGTGTCATCTTGGTCGTTATGTGATTTAGTGGGTCGTTATATCCGAAATATACATTAGTCGTTAGGTCGTTATTGCTGCCAGGCATTTGTCTATGATTTTGTTAATAATTCGTCGTTATACATGAAAAATCAGTTATAATCAAATTATAGTTTTCTTGGTTAGGTACTTGAAAAATTTAGATATCACAAAATTTCAATAGATACCTTGAAATCCATTGTACTTGAAGATAAAACTGTGGTTCAATTGGCATAATTAGAACTTGAGCAATTAAGGATTTTCTAGAATGAAAAATTTGTCATACTTGTAACGAATTGGGAGATGTAAGTAAATGATAAGAAAATGATGATTGTATGAAGAAATCATTAAATTTTTCCTGTCTGATTTCATCGCTTGAAATCCACTGTACTTCAAGATGATAAAAATGTGATAATAATTATGTAATCACTACTTGAATAATTAATAACAAGTGTTAAACATGTTCATGCTGAATTAAGTAATGAATTATTTGTAGGAAATGGCATCTTAAACTTTAAATACTTGTAACTTTTTAAGCTTCATTAAGAGAAGATTTATTTTGTAATAGAATACTTGAGCTGTGAGCGTTGGAAACTTCCTAAGAATTTAAATATTTTCTTGAATGCATTACGTATTAAACTGGAGCACATTGTAAATTTATGCGTGAGCAAAAAAAAAAGAGGGAAAAAGAAGAAATGAACAATGTGTATTTCGACAAGACCAGTTTTACAAGCATGTAAAGCTTCACGCACGAACACATCACAGCTTTTTTCGCTTTTTAAGGCCGGCAGTCGCGCGTATTGCTAACGAGTTAAATCCGTACGTACGTTTTGGACCAGTTTCGTCAGTCACTTTGAAAGCAATGGATCAGAGGCTCCCTTTACAAAACATACGCAAGACTTGCCTTGTTCTTCGTACGTACGTGCAACTGGCGATCTTGAATTCAAGGTTTTCTTTTCATGCCTTTTTTCGTCATATTCAATCATGAAAACTGCACGAAAAACTATGATTCATAAACAGCTCAGTTAATCACCGATAAATCAAATGATAATTGCCCATAAAAATAAAAATATGAATTTCCTAATTACTTCTCAAACATTACAGTCGTTTATGACGATTTCTCGACTAAAACTCATAATTTTCATTTTCTCATTTCGTAAATTCAGTTGTTAATCTGCAATTAATTTTAACCAAATAACTTCAATGAATTCGAGAAAAACGAATAAAATTAATGTTTTCCTGTATATCATTTTGAATAAATAAATTCAGTTATAACGACCACGAATTTTAAGCAAACGACATCATTAATTCTTCCCCTAAACTCCATGCGGATATAACGACCAATTTAATAATAATTAGATTAAATTGCTTCTCAAATTTCAATTATAATACCATAAATTTTCAAGTATTTTCGGATTACCTAAAATTTCCACTTTTTCCTCAAAAAGATTTACTTTTATTCTCATTACCTACACCCTAATGGCACCATAATTAAAAAATATTTTTAATTTTTTAATCGCTCCTCTTTTTAAGGAAGCTCAGATACGGCTTAAACCGACCTAGAAATTCCGAAACATGTCAAGATGACAACGCAAAGAGATAAGCGCTTAGGATTTGAAATCAAGCGCGGTTTACGTATTAGGACTGAGATTAGAACGGACGATAGCATACGCCAGTTAATGCGGTGCGAGCTAAACAAACTGAACTAAAATCGAAAAAACACTGACAAACTGCAGTGGAAAAACACCGCGCGTTCGAAAAAATAACTGATTCAAACTGAACCGAACTGCTTCAATCTTACGGATTCCCAACACTGGCACTGGCACTGCATGCAACCAACTCGCACGTTTCTCAGGTACACGTTGGTTCTGTCTGATTAGAGCTGGTTTTATCCAGCGTTTAAAAACTTGCTTAATGCTATTTAAATTTTATCTCTGACTTTGTATCATTATCAATAGCCACAACAAACACATACTTGATCATAGCTGAAAATACTTGGAGTAAAAATGCATTGCAATCGTTTCCTGGTTTGATGCGTTCTACTACAAATTGCATAATTGCACCTTGCAAATGTCATGCTATCGCACAGCGTAATTGTTCGTTATCAGCATTAAATAAAAATAATAATAAGCGTGTTGCTAGGTGTGCTCGAAAAGCCTTCTCATTATGCGCAAACAAAAGGAACGTGCTGTTTACTAAGTAAATTTCAATTTAATCTATTCACGAACTGATTACTTTCAGTCGAATAATTATTATATCATGCTGATGATAATGAAACCAAGTATGTATTGGTCAATGGCGCTAATGTATGTATTCTTGCAATTAATACACGACAGGAAATTACTAATGTTCCACTCTTTTTACGAGCATTTATTCACATTTCCCTCGCGCTTAATGACACTGACACATAATTAGAATTTCCTCATTTGAGTATGGACGAAATGGTAATGAAATGCTTACGTTTTTTGGACATGTTCGAGAATGTCATTACCAAATATCGACCGACTGACTGCGATATAAATTACTAGACTAATCAAGCATGTTTACTCGTACTCGTAAAAGTCGACATGTACTAAAAAAAGTTTAGCTTTGTGATTAGACCTATAGAATTAATGTATCTCTTAACTATAAATGTGTAAAATTCGATGAGTTTTCTATTTCCGTTCTTTTGTTAACTGGCCTTTGATGGAATTTGGTGTAGTTCCGATTAATTAGTTCGAGTTATTTATTGATTGGAGTTTGGTATTTTGAATTATTGTATTTTGTATTTAAAATAAATATAATATGCAATATGATATTGCATAACTTGGACTATAGTTAGTTAATAATTATATTGTCAATACAACTACTCATTCGAAGTACACGTATAATTTGAGATTTCAATCAAACTTTAATTAATTCTTGGTTTTTTTACAAGATGTCCGCGAGTTTAACTATGGGATGATTATATAATTACAAAAACATTTAATAAATTGGCACGCAAGTTGATTTTTTCACTTGACATGAACGCGAGCTAGCGCTAATTTCTTTTTGTTTTAATTATCATCTCGCATGAATGAGTCCATCATGCGTTTCTAATTTTTTGCGCATATTTATTTAAGAGACGGTGTCTACTTGTTCCACGCTTAATTTATGCGGTTTGTCTATATGGTATCAATAGACATCATCATAGCGCATTGCGTGTTAATTCAATGTGTATTAGGTTGAAACCAGTTATTTCAAGGTGTTCCTAGAGCATAAAGTGCTAAATAATAAGAACCACTACTTAATTTATGCTGACGTACACGTGTGTTGTCTATGTACCTTAACGTTCAATGTAAAACCCATTTAAACCATGGTTCAATTTGACATCTTTTCTATTAACTAGGCATTTTTACTATTGCTTTAATTATGCATGGCTGTAAGCTAGGTAATCAATGGTTAATTAAAATGAGACTTACCTTTAAATGATGAAGATTCTATCTTTGGATGTACTAGTTGAAAAAACGAGATAAAGTTAGTTAATAATTAAATATTGAAAAGTTATCCAAATCAAAGAAATATTTTTCATAAATCACGGAAATTCAATTATTTGATAAGCGACGTTGTTTTTCGAATTTTTCAACTTTTAGATAAAAGCAAGATTAGCTAGTACGTTAATTAAAAAATATTCGCGTTTAATTAATTAAAGATTTCTTTCTGTGGATCTTGTTTAAAATTTTTGAAACAAATTAATATAAATAAATTTATTAATTAATTAAAAAATCTTATGAATATTTTAAAAATAATTTCAGTAAGCTAATCCTTAAATTTTGAAAATCACGATTTAAAAAAAGAAAAACATTTAGTAATTCTCGAAGATATTCGAAACATGTTGTAAAATCTTGCACAATTTACGTGCGTCTGAAAGTTATACAAACAGCAAGGAAAATACACTTTGCATATGAGCCAAGGCAACGAATGTTTTGCGCTCGCAAAGAAGCTGAAAATAAATATCCAAAAATACATGCCGACTATGTGAGCGCAGTACATATCTCAGTGTTCTATTTCGCATGGAGCACACGTATTACTTAAGGACTCACTGACTACTGGCGAATAATAATAATAATTCTCAAAATAGCCATGCTATGATCATACGCACATGACTGATGATCAATTACGCTCTTTATTTTACAGCCAAGATTATCTTCTTCTACCTCTGCTTCTACGCAGTGTTGGCGGCACTTTTCGCAATCTGCATGAAAGTGGTGCTCACCACAATCGACCCACGAGAGCCCAAATGGCAGATGAGCAATGGGCTCATTGGAGACAATCCCGGATTGGGTTTCCGACCAATGAGTAATCGCACCGAAGAAGGATCATTGATTTGGTTCAATTCGAGAAATGCCAGCAGTATTAACAAGTGGATTGCATTAACTGAAGACTTTATGGAACGTAAGCACTCCCTATGAATTCCCTATGAATAATTATTTAATCAAATCATTACTTTTGCAGCTTATTTGAAGCCGACAGTTGGGAAAAATCATATAACTTGTGGAAAGAATAGATATCCAGGAAAAGATCAAGTTTGCGATGTGGATTTGAGAGGTTTTGGTCCTTGTGGTCCTTCATCATCCTTTGGTTTCAATAGTTCATCGCCATGTGTATTTCTCAAACTGAATAGGGTGAGTTCAAAGGACCAAATGCCAGAATTTGTTATTAAAACATTGCATTTTTAGATTTATGGATGGGAACCCGAATATTATGATGATCCCAATAATTTACCTAATAATATGCCCGCTGAATTAGTCAATTTCATCAAAAGCACAGACGTAAGTAGAAGAATCAGGGATCTCAAAGGATTAGTATAAAATTGAATGACTTGCTTTTTAGGATCGCAAACAAGTGTGGGTCAGCTGTCGAGGGGAATATCCTGCTGATAGAGAACATGTGACCAGTTTCAGTTTTTATCCTACGAATGGTTTTAGTGCAGTTTACTACCCTTACACGAATACTCCAGGATACTTGAGTCCTTTGGTCGCAGTACAAATCGAAAAACCCACACGTAAGTAACTATTTTATCTGTTTTCAAGACAAACAGAGACATCTCTTAATTATTTTAATATTTAAAATAATAAAAAAAAGCTAAATTCTTAAGTCAACTACTTAAGTTATAGTCAAATGCTAATTCCGGTTATAACGACCGTTTCTAAACCTTTTATCCTTAATACCGCAGAATAAATTTGAATTATCTTGGCAGTCTTGGCAGTCTTTTCCTGGTCGTTATAAGCGGAATTCAGCTTCCAAGTACAAAATGAGTTGAGATATTAATTAATTATGTTTTAGCAAACGTCTTGATAAACATTGAATGCCGAGCGTGGGCGAAAAATATCAACTACAGAGGCGGCAACCAACAACGTGAAGGCTCCGTGCATTTTGAGATAATGCGCGACATTTGATAAGCTCGCAGCCACGAAACGCAAGCTGCGTGTAAAATTGCGTATTATAGTTGATAAAGTAGTAACGCAACAACAACAACAACAACAGCAACAGCAAAAAGTATCATGGATCAGAGACACAACATACAAACGAAAACGAATGAATCAATCAGTAGTAGCACACTGAATCAGTGGTGAAATTATCGGCTCGACTCACTCAAGTCAACACAAACCTGCTTTTCTTAAGTCGTATTTCATTTTAGCGACGCATGTCTTTCTTAAAGTTTTACTAATTAAGTGTATATTACTTAGTGTATATTATTTAATTTATTTCATTAATTACCTCGGCACTGTCATTCGTTTGTTCTCCGCAAGGGTTGTATAGAAACGCGCGCCATCGCGATCATCATGATCAGAAATTGCATTCAGCACTTTTGCCGTCTCCCGCCGCCTTCCACCTTCCACCGCCCCCTGATTATAGAGATACTGCACCGTTTTATGTATGATATATATATATATATTATATTTGTATAGAGATGACTTTTGAATTAAATTAGTGTGATTCGTAGTGTTTATCGATTAAGTAATAATGCAGCATTTCAATTCACGAATTGCAAGGAGATTCAACTACTAATTTATTTTCTCTTTCGCGCATAGAAAAAATTTATTTGTTGTTACGTTTCTTTTAAGTATTGCAACTGTTTCTTTCATTAGTTTTTAATTTACGGCGTTAGTGCGTTTTGCGTTATCTTATTATTTAGTATGTAACTTTTGGCAGCTAAGCACAGGGTTGTGAATATTGTTATTATTTAATTCGATTACAAAATAATACATACTTAAATACCATACTATTTAATAAAATTAGTCAAACTGCTAATCACTCGTGTTACTTCCAAAGCATTCGAGAAAGTTCGCGAATATTCCATACTTAAAAAGTGAAGTGTTAGTAAATTTGATAGAAGATTACCCTAAGCCATCAAGGAATAGTTAATCCTCAAATTAGTGAGCTATTTAAATAAACAACAACTGATATGCGTTGAAATATATCCTGTAATAACAGGAAATAGAAAAATTGGTCAAACTGCTGATCATTGAAAGTATTGGCAATTCAAGGAATAGTTAATCTTCCAATCACTGAATTTTGAGGATTTCTGGACATAATTGTTGAAAAATATCATGTGATATCAGGAAATAGGAAAACTTCTGTTAAAGGGATTTTTTTTTACTATTTTTTGCCGTATTTTCTACTTTAGCTGAGAATTTAAATTGGTAATTTGTTATGTGTTATTCATGTAGATGGCGGTAGGTAATAGTTTAAAGGCAAATTCTCGAGGATAAATGGCAATGACCAAGAGGACTCGTTCGTTAGTTTGGCGCCGATGCGATGTGCACGCATTGGAGCGATCGAAGTTTGGAAGGGCCGCGGAGGAGCGCGCGCAGGACGGCGCTATCGAGGTGCGCGGAGGTGGCGGTGGCGGAGGCGGCCGCGGTGCGGCGCACTGCCACCCCATCCGCCAGTCCGAGGGTAGTGGGTCACACGCAGCCAGTCTTTAGCGCGCCATTCGAACGCACGAACAATGACGGACAAGAAGTCTGAATACTACACCAGGCCGCCAAAGCTAGGCAAATGGGAAGGTTTCAAAGTGTTTCTATGGAATTCGGAAACCTCGCAATTTCTTGGCCGCACCGGCTCCAGCTGGGGTAAGTACCCAACTTTTCACCTCTTTACAACCCTTGATACCAACCTCATTCCTCTCAATCATCGCACAATTGATACTTAATTCATAAAGATCTATCCAACGCGAATTTGTCCAGTGAAATTGTGAAATTTTCGGGAATTTCGGGACAGTGTGGTTATCTAATCGATTTTACGTGAACGTGAATTACATAACAGTTTATAACTCAAGGGGTGGCACATTTTCTTTCACTCTTAATCTCTTAACTTTCTCAAATTTAAATCAACTATTAATATCAAGAATAATTACTTAAAATTCCAAATTACAAAATTACTTTAAGAAGATATAATTAAATCTTATCATCTTTGAAGTCCGGGAATTATTCTTACGTAATAGTTCCACCCCTAGCACGAACGTACCCTATATTTCGCATACAGGATGTTGCAATACACAACATATAATATTGAAATGTCATGGCGCCCGCGCACCCAGAGTTGGGGTTGAGGGACGACGCCCGCCCGCGCAACCGCCACCATGGCTGCCACCGGGTCGATTTCGTTTAATGTTCCAAACGGCCATGCTTTACACGCACAATCTATGACGTAATCAAATTCTAAACATTTTTTTTTTCATCAATCGTCTCCAACTCTTCAACGCTAAATAAAAATTCCAACAAATTTAACGCCTTAATTTAAGCGCTCTTAATACCACGAAAAACCGTCGTGCTTAAAATAGACACACACCATTTATTTATTTGTTCAAGTCTAAAAGAAGAGCGTAACTCATCCGAGTTTTACAAGTCATTTGAGGCCAATTCAAGTAATTGATTGAACTTGCATTTATTTAACCAACAGTCGACACTCGAATAGCTATTTAATCGATGACCAATTGCTTTATTGATCTCAAAGCACACAAATTCAAGTGTTACCACAACTACATCTAAAATCCCCAAAGAAAAAACAACGAAAATTATGCTGATATCAGTAAAATATTTGACTTAAAGTTGATAAGAAACCTACAACTTCCGTTTATAAGAATTTTTCACGCACGTATAATTCTCGCTGCGTTCGCTTTGTATAATGTATAAAGAGTATGTACTTTGATTAAATTTATGTCAATCAAGATGTTGGCCATCTGGCTACCACTTGGACTGAAATCTTACACCAAGTATTAAGCGATATTCAAGTTATCCAAGTTTTAATTAAACCTTGTTAGTGTATCGTCAATCATCACTTGAAATTTATTACTACTTAGTTTGGCTCTCATTAAAATTTGCCAGCTGATTTTACATTTGCTCATTCAGCGTTAGCAGGAGTAAGTAGCAAATGAGAAAATAGTTTGGAAGGTACAAATAGCATTATCACTAATCGTTATCAGTGATAAACGAACGGAACGCGTAGGTAAATGTCATGGCGTGGTATAGAAAAAATATGCAAATAGATGTCGACCCAGAAACCATCCAACAAATTGCTTTGTATTGAGAGCACCAATAATAACCGCTATTCATTACAGTCGCATGCAGTATTACAAAGTGCTCATTGTACACGTTTAACAAGGGAATACATAAAAAAGTTGATACTATGTCAAACGAAATATAAAATATGGAAATTGAGTTGTACTTGCATTTTTAGCAGTATATATTTTATTTTTAGAATTTCCGATCATTCATGAAATCTATTTTTGAATAAGACTGCAAGTATTAAATTGACGTTGATGATGCGCATTAATAACGCAGTTAATGACGAAAAATGCTACTGAAATGTGGCGCTTTGAGGTCATCATAAACATTAATTATCATAACAATAATGCACGCGTTCATTTGCGAATAACATGCAATGCAATACGATACAATTTCAGATTAAAAAATTTATTCGCAAGCCAGACGATGCGAATGTATCATAGCAGAAAGATGTACCTACCGTTATTGTGAAATTAACTAAATAATTGTGTTATTCGTGTTGTGCTTATCAGTAAGTCGTGTGGTGAATTTCTAGAAGAATAATGAATCTAAGGAATTATTCATTGTGACTGTTTGGTAATTCCAAGGCCTATTTTGCGTGTAATTCCTCATTATTCAAGCCGTTTATACCGCGGTATCGCGGGTGTTTTATTGATTTTCGTATCATTTTGTGTTTTACGCGTTTGTGAATAAAGTCTGCACAAAATATGGATACAAATACGAAAATTCGCTCATTTTCACGTATTATTTATAGAAGTAAGTGCTATAAATAAATGTTAAAATTGCATTTCCTTCCTGAATGAAATTATTAGATTGTTTCTAAAAATGGTTTTACGAGTTACTAGAGATATTTTTTTATCACTGGTATGTGAGATATTATTGCGGTGAGGACGTCACCAAATAGGGAATATAGTGACGTTGGGTCTAAATGCAAGCATACTTCAAGGATAGATAGCAAAAGGAGCGCTATGTCCAAGGCAGGATCGACGGACGCGGCGGGTATTATTGATCTCGAGCTTGCGAGTCGCGCCGAATAAGTGGCGTCCTCTTTGCACTCTCCCTGCCCCCGACTTTCTCTGTTTTCTCCCTTTGCGCACGGCACATCCCTCGCGTGCCGCGGTGACGTCGGCGGCGACAGCGGCAGCGGCGGCGCGTTTATGGCGTTAACCTACTTTTGCCTTTGGGCCCGTATATGCTCCAAATTCCAATTTCCTCTATGTTTAGAAACTTGGCTTAATCATTTTATGTGTTATTGCAAATCACTTATTGATCATAAAAAAATCCAACACAAGCATTAAAAATTAAAATGGGAATTTTTCATGAATTTATGAACAAATGAAAATAGGCTCAGCAAAAATTCCCAACTCCCAGAAGTAATAAATCTTCATTTACTCCCTCAAGACAGCACACCTAGTTGCCCACTCCTTAATAATAGAATTTCAAGTCCAATTGGGAAATTACTTGTTGTAACGCAATTGTGTTTTTGTTTTCAGCGAAAATCCTGCTTTTCTACGTTCTTTTCTATGCGGTTCTGATAGGATTCTTTGCCGCAATGTTGGCTGTGTTCTATCAGACTCTAGACGCGAAACGGCCCAAGTGGCAACTAGATGAATCTCTAATCGGAAGCAATCCAGGTCTACATTAATTCTATACTCAAGTCTTTAGTACTAACTAATGAATAATTGATTGGTAGGTCTTGGATTCCGACCAATGCCACCAGACAGCAACGTTGAGAGTACCCTCATCTGGTACAAGTCAAACGACAAGGGCAATGTCCACTATTGGCAAGACGAGCTGGACAAGTTTGTGGAAACTTACAAGAAGGAGAACAACCCTTATGCAGCAAACGTTGAGGACTGTTCTGGAAAGAATGAACCGGAACCCGGCAAGGTTTGTGACGTAGTCATGAACCAGAAATGGCAACCCTGCCTCGCCAAGGATGGATACAACTACAACTCAAGCATTGGAGGACCCTGTATCTTTTTGAAGTTGAATAAGATCTTCGGCTGGAAACCCATATTCTTTAACAATACCAACTTGCCAGAAAAGATGCCTCAGCACCTCAAGGATAAATTGATGACAATGGACCATAACACCATGGATGTAAGATCCCAAAACTTAAAGAAACCCTAATCTTATTCCGTGCATTTTTAGAGCAAAATGGTTTGGGTGACTTGCGAGGGTGAAAATCCAGCAGATATTGAAAACATTGGCCCGATTCAGTTCTTCCCCGCGCCTGGATTCCAAGGGAAGTACTTCCCCTTCATGAACCAGGATGGGTACCTCAGCCCGATGGTTGCTGTCTACTTTGAGAAACCAATTCGTACGTCCAACCAACCAACCATGGTTTATAAAACAGCTACTAACCCATTGTTTCTTTTAGGGGGTGTCCTAATCAACATCGAGTGCAAAGCATGGGCACGAAACATCATCCACGATCGGGTCGACCGACGTGGCTCGGTGCACTTCGAACTGATGGTGGACTAATTCCAGCCATCATCAATAGCACCCCACCACCCCGTCGAACGCGTCATGATTAATTACCACCGTCAGCAACAGCAGCAACACATAGAACTCAAAACCCAGTCCTCCCTCACATTCAAAATGCCCATCATTGTTTCGACAAGTTCATCCATCAAGTCGCCATTCAACGACGGGATGGCACACCTTTAAACCAACCACCCTTAACGAACAACATTTGAACATTACAATAACTTATTGTGATTAATTGCAAGCAAATAATAACAGGCATACCAACTGCCACCAACATCCCCCAAAACAAGAGACAGCAATTGTTCATACAACACCATCAATAATTATTGAATAACTAATTATTCATATGCAAAACGCATAAGTAATGAGCTAATTAATGTGTACATCTGACGTTTTGCGTTTTTGTAGCAACAACCAAACAAGCAAAGAAACAAGAAGAGATTAAAACTTAATTCGTAGCGTAAACGATTTTTAATTACATGATAAGAGTAAGATTGATGCTAAAAACACTACATAATTATAAAATATACATAGTCAGATGATTTGGACGAAACAAGGACGAAGCGAAGAGATGATTGAACAACCAAAGAACGCAGCATTATTACTTAATTAATTAAATTAAATCTAATACAAGCGTAAGAAGCGTGACGGTCTAGCTAGGATTAGTTGAAACATAAAATTAAACTACAATTAGTTGACAAGCGAAAAATAATAATGATGAAAAAAATATGTTAATAATATTTGAGAGCTATACGTAGGCAGCCAACCACACTCGAAACACACACCATTCACACACGAAATGCTGTTGCAGTTTATAATAAATAATATTGCGAAGAAGATGATGATGATGATAAAGAAGAAAATGATAATTTTACAATTCACATACTATCATAATATGGCCAATTTGAATATTATGAACACGTACGTACACACACAAAACAATAATTGCGTGCAAACAAAAGCAAAACGAGAAGAGAGAAGAAAAAAGCGCAAACGCAAAAAAAAACTATAATTCTGCCATCTGCCATTGTAATTATATAGTGAGGAACTAGATTATTCGCTTAATTAATTAATTAAACAAATGAAGAAACAAATATCTAAGCATTAAACTTAATGTTTTTGAGTAATCAGCAAACGAGAGAGCAAAAAGTAAAAGTGTCGCCAACTATTTAGCTTCAAAGAGAGAGAGAGTGAAAGCAAACGAAAAAACCACCACTGGGCAAATTCCTTTTTGCTTGTGAGTAAATAAAAGAGAAACAAAACACTACTAATGATTGTTTGTTTAGGTTTACTACTTGGTTCAATAAAATTTATATATATAAAATAAATAAAATATATATATAAACAAAGTAAATAAATATTATGTATAGAACAAACGAGAGAAAGAGCGAGAGAGAATAGGAGATCGAGATATACGAACAAACATTTTAAAAAAAACCACTCACTCAAAAACCTTTTGAAAGATAACAACAAATTATTTGAATTATTGTAATCCCCCTGTATACATAATCTCTGTATGTGTAAAATACCAGCGAGACAAAATAAAACAAAACAATGAACAAAGGCGAATTCCAAAAACTTAGAAAGTGAACGAAGTGCGAAGAGAGCAAAGCAAGAGAAGAACACAAGATGATGATTACTTATTATTATTATAATTAATAAGAATAATGATGAGATGGAAATTAATTAATTAATAATAATAATAAAATAATAATTAACTAATAGATGACGAAATATTATAATACTATTATTAAGTGTTTGTTGAGAATAATAAATATCTAATACAAAAAAAACAAAACACAAATCAACAGAATTTTGCGAAAGTGACAAAGACGAAGACGAAGAAGAAGAAGAAGAGTGATGGATCGTGTCTGTTTTATTTCGTTCATTGTTTTTACAACAAACAACCTCGTTGTAGTTGTTGTTCTTGTTGTTGTTATAGCAACAAACAAATGCTACCCTGCCACACAGTCATCCACACAAACAAGAAAAGAAATACAAAATCGTGGAGAACAATTGAAAAACAACGCAAACTACGCCTCACCAAGTAATCGAACGATGGTAAAAAGAAACAGAAACTTATTAATAATGCAGTTATTTGTAGGTAGAAGAAGACAACATAAAAAAGTTAAAATTGAAATTTGTTAGAAACAAATTTAAATCTCTTGTAGTGAATCGCTAGACGACAAATTGTGTTAAACTTAGTACAGTTTAATATTATTCAAATGTAACTACTGCCCGGCCATTATTGCTCATTGTTTAGACGTATTTGTTTAGATGATTATAACAAAAATTGAGCTGTTTGTTAGCTGTTTTTTATATTCTGTTCAATAGTAATCAAATGTTTTCTCTGATTTAAAGTTGTTTTTGTGTATTGCAAATTTGCCAAAGGAGTGCAATAAATAAAAAACGTAAAAGCTATTTTTCTATCTAGTGTGCAACGAGCTGAGATGCTGAGAAGTTTTTTGTGGTTGCTGTGACGTTGTTGAAGGAATTAATCGTTTTTTGGCCTTTGAAAGTTTGCGTAACGTTTAACACTCTGTTAGATATATGTAATTATAATTCATGCGCATGATTAATAATCTTCTACGAATTAATCATTCAAGTTTTCAAGGTTGTTTTGCTCGCGGTCGTGAATGATAAAAACAAAGTATTTTACAGCGCGCTGAGAATTTGTTTTTAAGTATATCGCGAATGCTGTTTTAAAAATAGGTTGGAGAAATTTTCGAAGTTTTAATTGATTAAAGAAAAGCTCATTATCGCGTTAATGTGTAATCAAAGTTTGTAAACTTAATTTCAAAGAAAATGAATGTGAAGTTTGCGCTACTATTTGAATTTAGTTTGTGCTTTGCTCACTGGTGACAGCATTAAGTTTAAACGAAGAATTTGAAATGCTTTCCTCTTTTCTATTAAATAAAGTTAATGATTATTCTCCTCAAAGTTTTAAAAACTTGAAATTTGTTTAGTTGGGTCTCCACTCACTGGTGACAACATGAAAATTTGAATTCTAATCTCAAAGTTTCTCGACATCATCAAGAGGTGAGACAATTGACTATTTTTTCATTGAGATTGAATCATGTGTCGTCGATATAGAATCTCTGAAAATATTCTGTGTATATTTGAAATATTTGTTGTTTATTTGTTATTGCGCCACCAGATGGACGAACAATGGCAACGGCGCAATCGTATGGTGCTGGTGGTATGTGTTTTGTCGGTCACGCACAGCAGGCGGACAGACAGACATTTTCACGTTTGTTTGAAGCAGTTCAAGGAAGCTGATTCAGTCTCTTTGTAATTAAGTGCGACGTGCAGCAGAATAACGTTCACTCTCAGCTGCACTGTACGTGTCAAAGTGGTATTAATTGATTCAGCGCTGCGCTGAAGATCAGCAACAAAGTGCTATTCGCATCTTGAATTCTCCGTTCGTCCGCAGGAAGATTACGGAGTACTAGAAATGGGGAAATTACCGCTTTTCTTTTTCGGATTGTTGGCAGTAACTTGCGGTAAGCAAATGTATTTCTTGTTACTCAAGACACATGCATGTATCCGCCCAGCAGCATGACGTTGCTTGCATTGTTGTGCATGATCCGCTAATGTTTTATAATGCGCCATTTGTGTTTTTTCTCATCGCACGGTGCCGCATGAATAGATTAACGCTGGATGTTCGACCTCCAAATGGTATTTTTAAAAATCGCCAATCTCTGACCTGTATGCGCATAGGCTATGGCATGTACACACCGACCTGCTCGCGACAATGCAGTGCAGCATTATTTATAAAAAAGCAAATGGCTAATTCATTGCTGTTCAGACTGCGCAGCCAATGCAATGCAATGCAATGTAATGCGTTAAGAATTTGTGATTGTTTGCAGTCTGGATTTGTAATATGATATTCAGATTATTGAGTGATTCAGATATTACTTCTGGAATCTTCCTCTTGATTGGAGGAAACTAAACTAATCTATTGTACCCGTATTCATCACATTTACTTTTAGGGGAGATTGAATCATTTCTTTCTTATTTTATAAACATATTTGATTCTTTCCTCTTTTATTGGTTGCCAGACGTGTATTTGCGATTGGTGTGTGCTAAGCTTGAAGCACATTACGTTATCATTGTTTGAACTATTACAAACGACCAGCTCACAAGCATACACACGTATATCCTGCTGATATGTATAATATTTATCATTTGGTTAGAAGCCATATGCAGGCATACTGTATGAATGTTTATGTATTTTTTGGTTTTGCTTTGCATGCGTAGTTGTGCTATAGGTTTCATGCCTAATCAGCAATTAGTGTTGTCGAGCGATTGGAGCAGTTTAATCGCCATAAACATCATTGATTAAACTTGGAATTGATTGAAAATTTGCAGCTGCAAAATGTTATATACTGTGGTTTCTCATAACTAATTATATGCTACAGTTTTAGGAGCTGACGTTGCTGTTCCCGAGGTTAAAGCAGATCATTCTGAGCCTATTGGGCCGATAACTGCACCCCTAATGCCTTCAACTTCCGATAAACCTACTTCAACTACAGCACCTACTCAACCGACGACTAAATCCACAACAACAACCACCACGACGGAAAAGCCTACAACAACGTCAACTCCGTCAACAACCACAACTACGACGACAACGTCACCGAAGACTACCACCACACTAAAGCCAACACCAACGCCAACGACACCAAGTACTACGACATCAAAACCAACCCCAACGACAACAGCCGCTCCCACACCTTCGCCTAAGCCACCATCACCACCAAGCAATGTCAACCCACCAACTGGCGATTGGCGTGTCAATGTGACCGCCAACAGTTCTTGCATCATTGCCGAAATGGCCATTCAATTGGAGCTGCCATACCTTACAAAGAACAACAAGACCTGGCATGCGTTCATTGACATTCCCAAGAATGCTACAGCTAGTGGCAATTGCGGTATGGTCAATGAAACCCTGACTCTCACATGGCCTAATGCAACTGTGTCCTTCAACTTCAAAAACAACAACAAGACCTACGTTGTGGATAAGGTGACCATCAATGTCACCAAGGATGAGAAGACCTTCCCTAACATGGCAACTAATAGTATGTACCACACCTTTAATACCCTCAGCTATTATTCATGATATTCCTTTGGTTTTAGGCTCGAAATCAGTGGAACTCGTACTGGGCAAGGAGCTGTTCAATACCACTGACAAAATGTCTTACAAGTGCGCCAAAGTGCAAACGTACAACTTGACTATGGATGCTGATGCTAAGACCCAAGGTTATTTCCACATCAGTCATTTACGTCTGCAGGCATTCTCACCGAATAATACTAAAGGCTTTTTCGATGGTAATACCCTTATCAAACTGGCCCACAAACCAAAATATTTCAATGAATACTGACTGATTGTTTAAGTGTCGTATTGTAATATGTGTTAATGAGTTGTGTATTTTTGCAGCAATTGATTGCGAACCGGCTGGAACACCCGACATTGTACCGATTGCTGCTGGTTGCGCTTTGGCTGCGCTGATTGTCATCGTGCTGGGCGCGTACTTGATCGGCCGTAGGCGTTCGCAGGCGCGCGGATATCTATCAATGTGAGTTGATAATGCATAAACGGATTATGAGAGAGAAAGAGATGATTTTTTGGTACTAATAAGTCGAAAATTTGAAGATGAAGCAGAAGATAAAGCAAGAAATATATGATTAATTATTACTCAACATTCACGATACATTTGGAGAAGGCAAAGCCGGTTTTCTGTTTTGTTTTTTTGTGTAGCAGTTCAATGATTGTTTCGTTTCTTTTAAATATTTGATATTAGTTTCGTATGTCTTCCGTCAGTTAATTTCTCGAGTAATAATAATAATAATAGTTAAACATAGAGGCGGGTTCTAATTTGACATCAAAAATCGAAATAAATAAAATTGTGATGGAATTCGAAGCGATTTGCTTGCGTTTTATTATAATTTATGTACTTCGAAACGGTTTTAATGCGTAAAAATCATAATTTTTGTAATGTAACATGTGCGTATATATAAGAGTGTTATTTAATTCGAAATTCGCAAATGAAATCCGGGTACAACGCGTTATAAATATGAAAACAATCACATTCTTTGGGATCGGCTAACTTAGTTGTGTTTTATTTCAAGTAGGATTGATTTTTATAATTGATAGATTATTATTCCAGTTAAGTTTAACGAGAGAGCGGAAAAATTAACACGTTTGTAGTATTTGGAATTTACATTTTTTGTATCAACTACTTTAAAGAGTAGATCTACAACAACAACACGAGTGAAATTATTATTGTTGGATATTTGTGTACTAATAGCAAACGTCTCACGAATTTATAAACTTTGAATAACAATTTTCGAATTTATTCACCTTAATTTTCCACCTCACGTGTAGGAGTTGGAAGGTCGAAGATTGATAATACCCTTATATAGGTATAATATAACAAAAACATCCTCCCTCTGTACTACTTCTACTACAACTAATACTAATAAGAATAAATAATAATAATAATGAATTGGTAATATATGCGCATGGTGTAAGAAGAAGCGTAACATTAACGCCCTTGGTTGGCTGTGAGAATTTGCAAAACAGTTTGATTAATAAATAAATAAACATGACATTTGAAGAAGTAAAACGAAGAAAAAGAAAAGTCTACTTGTATGTTGATATATATATGAACAAATAAAGGTGTCTTATATTACAAAGTAATCGTTGTTGTTAATTATGAATAGAAGAAGTACTAACAGAATTAGTTGTTGCGTGAGATTATGTGTTAGCTTAGATGTAATTGTCTCTGTTCTTTGGTGCATTGTGCAAGGATTTGGTTTAACATGCGGGTTTTTGCTTCTAGGTTTACGGAAACGAAGCGCGAGGAAGATTACATACCGATGAAGAATTTATCATGCTTTAATTAGACGCTAACCATCACACTAGCTAACCCTTTAGAAATACGCCTAACTAACGAAGGGGTGAGCTGCAGTTTAGATACATGAAAATAATGAGAGAGAGAATGAGTATGAGTCGGAATTGCGCAACGAATAAGCACGTCCACTTGAAACATACTTAAGTGTTTCAAACATAGTTAGGAACTTGACTGATACATAAAAACAGATTGTTTAACTAATGGTTTTACATACTTCGACCATTGTTAAACACTGCAATGACACAAAGTATTTTACTACTATTCTAAGCAAGCAAGCACCATAAGCGGCATTCGTAGTTTAAGATATTCTGACACTGTTTTACTGATAAGAGTTAAAGAGGCATTGTTTATTGACTAGCTGCTAAACGATTGACTAACAACAGTTGTGAATGACTCTTGTAATGTTGTGATATATTTAGAGTTTAAACAAGTATTCCTAATGTGAAAAATGATGCTATTGGTTAGTTTATTAGCATATTAAGTTCTGTGCGCACTGATTTATAATGCACGATATCACATTTTCGAGAAATATGAAACAATTTTACGTCTCGATGCTATGGTTATTGTTGTTGCACTATGACTGCCAGTCAGTGTCTTTTCGTGTGGTAATTGTTATCGAGTTTGTGGATATTCAAAGACAGCTATCGCTCGCGAGTGATAGTAAAACGAGTTGTAGTTGGAGCTAAAAGTGGATAGTTCTGTTAGTCCACGTTGACAATTCATGAACCCGGTTCATATCATTGACGAAATGTTTCCCGAAGGTCCATCGGTTGATTCAGACGAAGTAAGTATACATTTTAAGAGTATTCTCATAGATTTAAGCATTGTTTGGTGATGTTTTTGTGTATTTTGTCGTGTTTAAAACGTTTGTTTCGTTTGTTCGCCATGCTTTTTGATTTCTGTTTGCGTCAGATGGGCAGCAATGGTAGCTTAGTTGTCCATGAAGTTAATCCGGACAAATTCGTACATGCTGATTTCCATAATGGTAACATAATTTGTGTAATTATTCAATAAATGCGCACGATTAAGGCTCTGTTTTAATTTTTAGATTTCGATGATATCTTTGATGATGAAGATTTAGATTAGTCGTTCATCAACTACCTCACAGTTGTACGGATTGATTATAATATTTTACAATATGTCAGCAGTTTGAATAAAGGGTTTTAAAAATTTGAATAAAGTTTTGAAAGTTTCTTGCATGTGCGCACCAAGCGGTATAAATTAGAACCCAATGTTCTAACTAATGTGGGCTACATGTTCGACTAATTTATAATGTCACATTTCTTAAAGTTTTTTTCTCGGATGATCAAGTATGCCATTGCATTGTTTTTCGTAAAGATCTTCTAATTAATAAAAGTCAAATTATCAATGCTATATCAGTTATTCTATGGTCATTGGTGGAACGAACTTGTGAGTATGTTGGCACATATGCCGCCGTACATTTTTACCACTTGGTTTTATGATAACTCTTATTGTTTACCCACATTAACTAGTTATGTATTCTTTCAGAAAATCCATCATAGTGCCACTTCTGATGCTGCAAGCTAGAACAAACTTGGTGAGTATATTGGCACATGTGCTTCAGTACTTGTTTGCCACTTGGTTTTATTATAACTCTTATTGTTTACCCACATTAACTAGTTATGTATTCTTTCAGAAAATCCATCATAGTGCCACTTCTGATGCTGCAAGCTAGAACAAACTTGGTGAGTATATTGGCACATGTGCTTCAGTACTTGTTTGCCACTTGGTTTTATTATAACTCTTATAGTTTGCCCACATTAACTAGTTATGTATTCTTTCAGAAAATCCATCCTAGTGCCACTTCAGATGCTGTCAGCTGGACTGAACTTGGTGAGTATGTTGGCACATGTGCTTCGATACTTGTTTGCCACCTTGTTTTATTATAACTCTTATAGTTTACCCACAATAACTAATTATGTATTTTTTCAGAAAATCCATCCTAGTGCCACTTCTGATGCTGCCAGCTGGACCGAATTTGGTAAGTATGTTGGGACATGTGCTTTGGTACATGTTTTATTATAACATTTATAGTTTAGCCAGAATAACCAATTATGTATTCTTTCAGAAAATCCATCATAGTGCCACTTCTGATGCAGCCAACTGGAACAAACTTGGTGAGTAGGTTGGCATGTGTGCTTTGGTACATGTTTGTCACGTGGTTTTATTATAACTCTTATTGTTTACCCACATTAACTAGTTATGTATTCCTTCAGAAAATCCATTGTAGTGCCACTTCAGATGCTGCCAGCTGGACTGAACTTGGTGAGTATGTTGGGACATGTGCTTCAGTACATGTTTGCCACTTTGTTTTATTATAACATTTATAGTTTAGCCAGATTAACCAATTATGTATTCTTTCAGAAAATCCATCATAGTTCCACTTCTGTTGCAGCCAGCTGGAACAAACTGGGTGAGTGTGTAGGTATATGTGCTTTGGTACATGATTGCCACTTACCTCTCTTTTAGCTACTATAGTTTAGTGACAATCAATAATTATGTATTCTTTCAGATAATCCATCATAGTTCCACTTCTGTTGCAGCCAGCTGGAACAAACTGGGTGAGTATGTAGGCACATGTACTTCGGTACATGTTTGCCACTTACTTTTGATTTAGCTGTTATAGTTTAGCAACAATCACTAATTATGTATTCTTTCAGATAATCCATCATAGTTCCACTTCTGTTTCAGCCAGCTGAAACGAACTGGGTGAGTATCTAGGCATATGTGCTTTGGTACATGTTTGCCACTTATATTTCTTTTAGCTATTATAGTTTAGCTACAATTACTACTTATGTGTTCTTTCAGATAATCAATCATAGTTCCACTTATGTTGCAGCCAGCTTGAACGAATTGGGTGAGTACGTAGGCATATGTGCTTCGGTACATGTTTGCCACTTACATTTCTTTTAGCTATTATAGTTTAGCTACAATTACTACTTATGTGTTCTTTCAGATAATCAATCATAGTTCCACTTATGTTGCAGCCAGCTTGAACGAATTGGGTGAGTACGTAGGCATATGTGCTTCGGTACATGTTTGCCACTTACATTTCTTTTAGCTATTATAGTTTAGCTACAATTACTACTTATGTGTTCTTTCAGATAATCAATCATAGTTCCACTTATGTTGCAGCCAGCTTGAACGAATTGGGTGAGTATGTAGGCATATGTGCTTCGGTACATGTTTGCCACTTACATTTCTTTTAGCTATTATAGTTTAGCTACAATTACTACTTATGTGTTCTTTCAGAAAATCCATCATAGTGCCACTTCTGATGCAGCCAACTGGAACAAACTTGGTGAGTAGGTTGGCATGTGTGCTTTGGTACATGTTTGTCACGTGGTTTTATTATAACTCTTATTGTTTACCCACATTAACTAGTTATGTATTCCTTCAGAAAATCCATTGTAGTGCCACTTCAGATGCTGCCAGCTGGACTGAACTTGGTGAGTATGTTGGGACATGTGCTTCAGTACATGTTTGCCACTTTGTTTTATTATAACATTTATAGTTTAGCCAGATTAACCAATTATGTATTCTTTCAGAAAATCCATCATAGTTCCACTTCTGTTGCAGCCAGCTGGAACAAACTGGGTGAGTGTGTAGGTATATGTGCTTTGGTACATGATTGCCACTTACCTCTCTTTTAGCTACTATAGTTTAGTGACAATCAATAATTATGTATTCTTTCAGATAATCCATCATAGTTCCACTTCTGTTGCAGCCAGCTGGAACAAACTGGGTGAGTATGTAGGCACATGTACTTCGGTACATGTTTGCCACTTACTTTTGATTTAGCTGTTATAGTTTAGCAACAATCACTAATTATGTATTCTTTCAGATAATCCATCATAGTTCCACTTCTGTTTCAGCCAGCTGAAACGAACTGGGTGAGTATCTAGGCATATGTGCTTTGGTACATGTTTGCCACTTATATTTCTTTTAGCTATTATAGTTTAGCTACAATTACTACTTATGTGTTCTTTCAGATAATCAATCATAGTTCCACTTATGTTGCAGCCAGCTTGAACGAATTGGGTGAGTACGTAGGCATATGTGCTTCGGTACATGTTTGCCACTTACATTTCTTTTAGCTATTATAGTTTAGCTACAATTACTACTTATGTGTTCTTTCAGATAATCAATCATAGTTCCACTTCTGTTGCAGCCAGCTTGAACGAATTGGGTGAGTACGTAGGCATATGTGCTTCGGTACATGTTTGCCACTTACATTTCTTTTAGCTATTATAGTTTAGCTACAATTACTACTTATGTGTTCTTTCAGATAATCAATCATAGTTCCACTTATGTTGAAGCCAGCTTGAACGAATTGGGTGAGTACGTAGGCATATGTGCTTCGGTACATGTTTGCCACTTACATTTCTTTTAGCTATTATAGTTTAGCTACAATTACTACTTATGTGTTCTTTCAGATAATCAATCATAGTTCCACTTATGTTGCAGCCCGCTTGAACGAATTGGGTGAGTATGTAGGCATATGTGCTTCGGTACATATTTGCCACTAATTTTTCTTTTAGCTGTTATAGTTTAGCTACAATCACTAATTACGTATTCTTTCAGATAATGCATCATAGTTCCACTTCTGTTGTAGCCAGCTGGAACAAACTGGGTGAGTATGTAGGCACATGTGCTTCGGTACATATTTGCCACTTACTTTTATTCTAGCTACTATAGTTTAAGAATTATTACTAATTATGGGTTTGCAGGTATTTGATGACTACTCGACGTAGCCCATTTAACGCACGTGGGCCCAGGGTAGTTTTAACCATTTCATTGTTATGATTATGTTATTTATAATAATAAATTCAGCAGTTATAGAGAATTACTAGTAGTGACATCTATTGAGAGTAAAAACGGCGGTTACAGGGACCATTTATCTAGTTATAGTTCCGCCAGTTCTCTCGAGATGGCGCCACTAGTAAAAAGCTTGAATGGTTGCCTAATTTTTTACCCAAAAATTAAACATTTAAAATTTAAATAACTCGTTAACTATTCGCGCTACAGGATCATGCGATAGCTCATGTTAATCAGCTTGTTGAGATCTACAAGTACACCGAATTTCAGCTGTTTTTATGTTTAATTAGAGTCCAAAATAGAATGGGTTGAAATTTGGTACACGGGTAGATCTCAACAAGCTGATTAAAATAAGGTATCGCACCACCATGTAGCACGTATACTTAACGAGTTATTAAAGTTTTAAAATTTCACTTTTGTGACGAAAAAGTTTTCGTCTTATCAGCGCTGATAACATTGAAACTTTTTCAATGACACGCATAGAGCGGGAGATATAAAATTATTGGATTCTATTTGAATTCTTATGAGATTCTTTTCCAGCCCCATGATTGTTCGCGCCAAAATTAAAAGTATCTCTTTACGTTTATGTGATCCTGGTACAAAAAGGCAAAATTTGAATTTTTCCGGCTTCCAAAATTGTTCGCGTTTAGTGCGCGAACGATTAAAAATATACATTTTTTGCCTTTTTGTACCGGGATCACATAAACGTAAAGAGATACTTTTAATTTTGGCGCGAACAATCATGGGGCCGGAAAAGAATCTCATAAGAATTCAAATAGAATCCAATAATTTTATATCTCCCGCTCTATGCGTGTCATTGAAAAAGTTTCAATGTTATCAGCGCTGATAAGACGAAAACTTTTTCGTCACAAAAGTGAAATTTTAAAACTTTAATAACTCGTTAAGTATACGTGCTACATGGTGGTGCGATACCTTATTTTAATGAGCTTGTTGAGATCTACCCGTGTACCAAATTTCAACCCATTCTATTTTGGACTCTAATTAAACATAAAAACAGCTGAAATTCGGTGTACTTGTAGATCTCAACAAGCTGATTAACATGAGCTATCGCATGATCCTGTAGCGCGAATAGTTAACGAGTTATTTAAATTTTAAATGTTTAATTTTTGGGTAAAAAATTAGGCAACCATTCAAGCTTTTTACTAGTGGCGCCATCTCGAGAGAACTGGCGGAACTATAACTAGATAAATGGTCCCTGTAACAGCCGTTTTCACTCTCAATAGATGTCACTACTAGTAATTCTCTATAACTGCTGAATTTATTATTATAAATAACATAATCATAACAATGAAATGGTTAAAACTACCCTGGGCCCACGTGCGTTAAATGGGCTACGTCGAGTAGTCATCAAATACCTGCAAACCCATAATTAGTAATAATTCTTAAACTATAGTAGCTAGAATAAAAGTAAGTGGCAAATATGTACCGAAGCACATGTGCCTACATACTCACCCAGTTTGTTCCAGCTGGCTACAACAGAAGTGGAACTATGATGCATTATCTGAAAGAATACGTAATTAGTGATTGTAGCTAAACTATAACAGCTAAAAGAAAAATTAGTGGCAAATATGTACCGAAGCACATATGCCTACATACTCACCCAATTCGTTCAAGCGGGCTGCAACATAAGTGGAACTATGATTGATTATCTGAAAGAACACATAAGTAGTAATTGTAGCTAAACTATAATAGCTAAAAGAAATGTAAGTGGCAAACATGTACCGAAGCACATATGCCTACGTACTCACCCAATTCGTTCAAGCTGGCTTCAACATAAGTGGAACTATGATTGATTATCTGAAAGAACACATAAGTAGTAATTGTAGCTAAACTATAATAGCTAAAAGAAATGTAAGTGGCAAACATGTACCGAAGCACATATGCCTACGTACTCACCCAATTCGTTCAAGCTGGCTGCAACAGAAGTGGAACTATGATTGATTATCTGAAAGAACACATAAGTAGTAATTGTAGCTAAACTATAATAGCTAAAAGAAATGTAAGTGGCAAACATGTACCGAAGCACATATGCCTACATACTCACCCAGTTCGTTTCAGCTGGCTGAAACAGAAGTGGAACTATGATGGATTATCTGAAAGAATACATAATTAGTGATTGTTGCTAAACTATAACAGCTAAATCAAAAGTAAGTGGCAAACATGTACCGAAGAACATGTGCCTACATACTCACCCAGTTTGTTCCAGCTGGCTACAACAGAAGTGGAACTATGATGCATTATCTGAAAGAATACGTAATTAGTGATTGTAGCTAAACTATAACAGCTAAAAGAAAAATTAGTGGCAAATATGTACCGAAGCACATATGCCTACGTACTCACCCAATTCGTTCAAGCTGGCTGCAACAGAAGTGGAACTATGATGGATTATCTGAAAGAATACATAATTAGTGATTGTTGCTAAACTATAACAGCTAAATCAAAAGTAAGTGGCAAACATGTACCGAAGTACATGTGCCTACATACTCACCCAGTTTGTTCCAGCTGGCTGAAACAGAAGTGGAACTATGATGGATTATCTGAAAGAATACATAATTAGTGATTGTTGCTAAACTATAACAGCTAAATCAAAAGTAAGTGGCAAACATGTACCGAAGTACATGTGCCTACATACTCACCCAGTTTGTTCCAGCTGGCTGCAACAGAAGTGGAACTATGATGGATTATCTGAAAGAATACATAATTATTGATTGTCACTAAACTATAGTAGCTAAAAGAAAGGTAAGTGGCAATCATGTACCAAAGCACATATACCTACACACTCACCCAGTTTGTTCTAGCTGGCTGCAACAGAAGTGGAACTATGATGGATTTTCTGAAAGAATACATAATTGGTTAATCTGGCTAAACTATAAATGTTATAATAAAACAAAGTGGCAAACATGTACTGAAGCACATGTCGCAACATACTCACCAAATTCGGTCCAGCTGGTAGCATCAGAACTAGCACTATGATGGATTTTCTGAAAGAATACATAACTAGTTTTTGTGGGTAAACTATAAGTGTTATGATAAAACCAAGTGGTAATAATGCACGGCAGCACATGTGCCAACATACTCACATTGAAGTTTGTGCATATGCAGAATGACTTTCGCTTACTCGGCTTGTATAGATTATAAATAACGTTCTTAAATTTGGGTAATTTATTTAATAATTAATTATATGAATCATCGAATAATATACATCATTACAAGTATTCCATTGTACTTGACGATTGATCGGATCATATTTCATATCAAAATACGATCAAATTATTTCTCGCAATTTTAATTGTTACGAATTGAGAAGCGAATCGTTGAAAACGTAGCAAATCTTGCCTGAAAATCGCCAAAAAATCATCAAAATTTCAACATAAAAATTCAATACAGACTCAGCTGATCAGATGCTTCAGAATATTATCTACAACTTAGTAGTAAATTCAATGTGGCACATAGTAGCACAACCTAGTAGAAGAGCTTTGGAAAATATATATTTTGACAAAATACAGAAAATTTTGAAAAATTAATTTCTACATCAAATTATATTACGTAAATGATAATTCTAGCTTGACGTTATTCTACGTGAGTTCTTCTATTACGGGTGAAAACCATTGTCTTATCGGTCCATATGAAGCTTAGGAAATGAATTTTGAATCAAGGGTATAGTTTTTGTTCCAAGTATGACAAAATAATTGTTCAACTTTATCGTTAAATTATTGTTAAACTATCGGTCCGATTTAAATCATATTTCCGTTTCAACAAAGTTCAGTTATTCCTCTATCGATTGGTAAAAAGAAAATTTGAAAAATATTGATATTTAATTTATCAACATTTACATGTTTTTACATGTAGCCTTAATACGGACAAGTGCGGACCAGTGCGGACCCCTAGGAAACCATTATGTCAACAAAATCATAAAATTTCTCATTGTTCATAAGCGTGTCACAGCCCTGTTCGACATAACCTTTATAAACCATGTGTTGTTGTTGTGAGAGAATTGATTAAAGCTAAAATAAATGTGAATAAGTGGATAAAATGCAGGTGTCCGATCCAAATAACGTGAAAATATATAATTTAAGTGCAGGAAAATCTCTGCCAGAGGTATGTCAACTTGAATTGAGTGTTATTTAGTGATTAATTTAATTTTGTTTAGTGGTTGTCTGAGAGAAAAAGACGTGCACTTCTTAAGAAAAATGTAGATATTCGACGACGTATTGAGCTCATTCAGGACTTTGATATGCCTGGTCTTAGCACAACCATCAAAGTATCAAAAGATGGTCAATATATCCTTGCAACAGGCACATATAAACCAAGAGTTAAATGTTTTGATGTCAATAATTTATCACAAAAATTTGAGAGATGTTATGATGCTGAAGCAATCACTTTTGAAATTCTAAGTGATGATTATAGCAAGGTAATTCAATTTCTACTTAAATGATTTGCCATTCTGAAGATGGTTTGTTTCAGTTAGTATTTTTACAATGTGATCGCTACATTGAATTCCACTCTTCACAAGGGCGATACTATAGACTAAGAATACCCAAGTTTGGTCGAGATATGAAATATCATAGTGGCACATGTGATTTATTTGTGGTTGGAGCCTCAGCAGATGTATATAGATTAAATTTAGAACGAGGTCAATTCTTGACTCCATTCACAAGCAATAATTCTTCAGCCATGAATAGAATTACAATTAATCCTGCAAATCAATTAATTGTGTGTGGCACACAAGAGGGCAAAGTGGAAGCTTGGGATCCAAGAGCTAAGAAGATGATTGGCACATTAGATTGTGCTTTCAATTGTATGAATGACAATAAATCACTTGAAGGATTTCCTTCAGTTACAGCACTAAGTTTTTGTGGAGGATTACAAATGGCTGTTGGTACTGCAACTGGTCAAGTGTTGCTTTACGATATTAGATCAAATAAACCATTTTATATCAAAGATCACATGTATGGTTTTCCTATCAAAGATGTAGAATTCCATACGAAACAAGATCTTGTTTATTCCATGGATAAAACTGTTGTTAAAATATGGGATAAGAACAATGTAAGTTCATTGTTTTCTCTACCATTTCAAGATGTCTAATGATTTATCATTTTAGGGGAAATTGTTTACTTCAATTGAAGCAACTTCAGACTACAATAATCTATGTCTTGTTCCTGGCAGTGGATTAATGTTTATGGCAAATGAATCCACAAAAATGCAGACATTTTATATACCTAGTTTAGGCCCAGCTCCAAAATGGGCCTCGTTCTTGGACTCTCTCACCGAAGAATTGGAGGAATCCAACACAGAAATCGTTTATGACGATTACAAGTTTATCACCAAAACAGAATTAGAGAATTTGGGCTTGGATCATCTCATTGGCACCAATTTACTACGAGCTTATATGCATGGATACTTTATTGATATTCGACTTTATAATAAAGCCAAATCAGTTGCCAATCCATTCGAATTCAACGAGTACCGAAAGAAGAAAGTACGTGAAATTATCGAGAAGGATCGTGTTAATCGTGTACAAGTCGATAAATTACCAACTGTCAATAAAGACTTGGCATTGAAATTGATGGGTGAGCAAATGGATCCTAAGAAGGCAAAGAAGAAGGGCGGCAATCTTCTTGAAGATGACCGTTTCAAGAGCTTGTTTACAAATCCAGACTTTGAAGTGGATAAAAACGCTGAAGAATACCGAATGCTTAATCCAGTTCTGACTCGGCTGGATAAAACCAAGAAGAAGGAATTGCAGAAGAAACTTATCGGTAGTGAATTCGAAGAGGTCGAGGAAGAACTCGAAGGAAAGAACAGCTCGGATGAATCGAGTGACGATATGGATGTTGATGATGATGACGACATTGATCAGAGCTCTGATGACGATCAGGAATGGACGAAGGAAGTTAAGAAGCAACATAAAATTATCCAGCGTGAAAAACGTAAACAGAATTCGCAAGAGGAGGGTGGTAAATTGCGAATGTTCGAATTACGACAAGGCGAAGAATTCCGTGGCGTACGCGGCATGAAAGTTAAACAAAACAAGAAAGCGCTTGGTGAACGCGTGGAACAAGAGACAAATGTCCGAATGCTTGGCAGCATTGGTAATAGGGAAATGACATTCAAAACGTACCGGAAGAAGGGCGATACACACCGGAAAACGCAAGAACGAAACAAGAAACACTGCCAGGAACGTAAACAGCTCGTTCGGCCGACGTTCGGGATGCGCAGTAAAAAACCAATGTTTAAGCGATAACAAATTGTACAAAACAAAAATAAATGCATAGATGAAAATTGAACTTTAATTGGCCAGTGATAAACTGCAAATTCTGCATGCATTATGATGCCATTAGCAGAGACGCCCATTATCAGCGGCATTTAAAAACGATAAGACAATTACGTTCGTAGGTCAGCAGCAGGAGTGCAGTTTGTGATTATTGAAATCAGTATTTGTTTTAATTGTTGCTCTGTTGGCAGCAACGGAGGCTGCTATTATCAGTGCACGCGTTGAATTTAATTAAGACTAAAGAAAACCTTTTTGAGAAGACGGCGCGAATACTTGAAATTCAAATTTTCTTTTTGACATTCATATTGTTGATTGTGCAGTGTAAACAACCGTGGTACAAATAGTAAAAGGCGAGAATTCGGATAGCCATAAACATATTGTTTAAAGATACACGCGCTGATTGTTTACGCACGGCGTGGTTTATCACCGCACCAGACACAAAGAATGATTTTGAATAAGTATAAACAGCACTGAAGTGTTTGGTGAACACCGCGATTGCGCTCGAAACAAGATGATGAGCACATCCTAAATACAAATAAAGTGCTAATTTCAACTTGTTATTTAAATGGATCACACATCAACTCAAACCTTCAAGAATCATCATGATCCAACAGACTACGAACCTTCGAACACACTTAGTTTTTCGGTAAGGTCAAAGCAATTGTAATATTTTCGTCAACACGTTATGCCAAAATGTCGATTCAATATCTAATTGAATGTAATAAAGACCGTAAGTTGAATAAACATTAATTGAATTACACATTAGTGTACTTAAAAACTTACTGATGATGAGTAAGTTTATTGAGTTTTGAATGAGTATTACACTTGTATAAACGCAATGAAAACTTAAGTGAAGTTAACTAAGTGTTTTGAATTTTTTAGGGTGGTGACATTACGGAAATCACATTACAAGACGCCCCCGCACATTTTAGTGTGACTGCCGTACTAGACTATTGCAAAAGTAAAATTCTCAAGCCCTATTTGCGATTGCTTGCCATCGTGGGTTTACGTCCATTGTCCATACAAGAGAATCAACCATGTATAGAATTCTTCAGCTATTATTACACGTTTCAAGTGATCTTCTTCATGCTCATCGGCTACATTCTGCAATTCATGACTTGTTTTCGACGCGATCGAGGATTTGGATTTAAACATTTATCGCGCTATGAGAATGTCACTATTCCAGACCCAATTTACGAGGAGATCAGCTATGGATCATTGGTCTTTAGCTATATAATTCCACATGGTTTACATATCCTTGGATATTTACATGCGCTTTCCACATTCCGCTCATCAGATGATGATCAACTACCTAGTTTGATGGAACGCGTTTTCCTGGCGCTTTCAAACTTATCCGATGGCTTCATGAGCCAGAGACGATTAGTGAAAATTCTTTGGTTCTTTGTGAGCATTAGCATCGTCTGGATGATCTTGAGTTTCATCACGGTTAATATGCTAATGGCCAGTTCAGTGTTGCAATTCAGATGGTTGGAATATAAACCGTATTCATACTTGATCGTGATGAGAATCTTGCTTATTGCATGTACTCTATGGCATGATGTTATACAAGCAACAGTCATTAGTAATTACTGTTTACAAGCGCAACTGCTAACATCATACTTGCATTTTTTACGCGCAAAAATACTGCAGCATTCAATGCATCCAGTGGAATGGATGAGAGTACGTATACTTAATTTAGTTGACGTCTAATTATAGTTGATTAATGTTTGTTTTTAGGATATTGGAGAATTTAAACAACTTCTACGATATTTCAACTATCAATTAGCGCCATCCGTATGCATTTTCACGATAATTAATGTAACGTATGCGATCTCTGGGTCATTATGGTTGATGCACTTGGATTTTGTTGATGTCGGAACATTCCCTGTTTATGCGTTCAGCTTATTGAATATTTTTCTCTGGGCATTTATCGCCATTGCTCCTTTTATTCAAGTGAGTTGTTAATATTATTGAGCACGTTTTACGAGTGAGTTTATTATATAATTGTTGTTTTTCAGGCTGCCCGATTAACCAGTGCATGCACATCAATAAGATCAGTGGGACACGAAGTGCGTACGCGACCTTTTGTGCACCAAGCAACACCCGGTTACAAGTTGGATTCAATCCTTTTATTTTCGTCCAGTCTCAATTTCTATGCCAAGTTATTTGGCGTACCAATTAGCGCACGATATCTTTTACTAGTGTTAACGATAATTTGCATACTGGTCTTTATTTCAGGCCAATTGCACTACCTCACTCCCGAAAGTCTGCATATTAATTTACCCTGAATTGATAAACAATATGTATTTTAAGTTTTTGTAATTTATTGCCAGTGTATATAAATTCGTTGAACGATTTTAATATTTAAGATGTCTTTAGCTTATAAGTTACTCGTAATAGAATAAATAAAGCGAAGATAATGAAGGAATTGAATATAATTGAATTTAATGAACTTTGGATAATGATTAGATTAACTTGAAAGTATTGAATTTTTCTCATTCCTGAATTAAGTATTAAGTATTGGTAAGTTAAGTATTGATCTGAAAATGTTTACCGCAATTTAAATTAATTTTTTATTATTCTTGAATTGCTTATTGGTTGAATTTTCATGGAAAACTTGAAATTATCGATTAGCTAGTTAAATTTATCTTCTTCACTGCGATTGAACGGTTCCATTTTCTTCTATAATTAGCAATATGATTATGAAATTATTGCGTGCAAAGTATATTTGCATTACCAGCCGATCAATGGTAAACTGCTTATCGCAATTAAACGAATAATTCTCCTGGCATTTTTAATTTATCGATCAGAAACAATCAATAAACGAACCGTTCAATGCAATTAAGCGCTTTAATTTTCCGCATTCTTCATTTCCCATTTTAATTTGCAATTATCAATGCGCCAATTAAATTTGCATTACCAATCGATGAACCGCAATTGAAAATGTTGATCTTGTATCATTGACAAAACATTTCCGTAATTCTTATTCATACTTTGAAATTGTTGATCAACAAACCGAAGTTGTATTAACAATCGATCAATAATCAAACCATTTACGGCAATTATCCACTTAAACTTTTCCCCATTCTTCTATTATTAGCATAGTACCTCTGAAATTATCGATTCGCAAATGGAATATTTGCATTACCAATACTGTCTAAACCCGCTAAACTGTTATCAGTTCAATAGCTATAATTAACCACACGTTGCTAATAATAAATCATATTGCATATTAAAATAGGTGAATGATACTGGTTATCAAGGATTCCAGGATAATGCGAGTATAGATAACATAAATAAATATGTTCAAATAGAACCATTTAATTGCACTAATAGAATAATTTAACTACAGCAGTAATGCTACCTAACAACCAAACGCATATTGACTCAGATGTGAAGTAAAGAAGATCGGCACGTAAAGATGAATTTGAATTTGTACCGTTTGAAGCGTCGAATTGATGCGGGTATCATTTTCATAGCTTCATAGAAGTTTACAAAACGAAATGTTGCTTACGAGGAATTTCAATGCATCAAAGCCACAAAAAATGGCAAATGTTATATATTTATTGAATTGCTGTTTGTTGTTGGTGGGCAAGGAGCGATGATGCTATAGTCTTATCAAAATTATCAGGCGTTCATTATGGCGTTCAATGGCAAGCCAGTAATTAGTTCTTGCGTGAGGAGAGCAGTTGTTTTAAACTGAACGACGAGACTCCTACGCCAATTCCGGCCATGAGAAAAGCAGCCGGGAAGACTAACTTATCAATCTTGTGTGATGATGCTGTTGGCACATTCTAGAAAGATGTACAAATATTAGAATTATCAATTAGACTCTGACAGTCTATCTCTTATCGAGCACAAGCTAATTTACTGATTACACACAGCTATACTACAAATGCCACAAGCGTAAGTGCTTCCCAGCTACCAGACATGAATAAACAGCATGCGTACAGCAAGCGTCAAATGATAAATGATAACAACTTAATTCAACATGCACTTTGGTTGCATGCGCTCTACAACTCTCTTGGTTATTTTTATATGATTTATAAACAGCCGCTGAGCGTAATAAAATACCAAACAACAACCATTTACGTCAAACGTAAAGCCAAAGAAGAGAATACGTATAAACAGACAATAAGCATAACAAAATACCAAGCCAAAGAAGAGAATGTTCTAGAAGATGCATGTTATTGGTTAATGCGTTAATATGCCCAAATGCAAAAGCATTTTAACGAGCTGCATTAATGAAAGTGCTAATGACTCGCAGGTTATCAAACAATAGATTAATTAAGCATTGTAATTTGCTTATAAGCAGTGATTCATTCATTGGCAGTCAAACAAGTACTAAAATAGAAGTAATATTCGTCCATGGCCTTGCCAAATGCAATTATTATTAAGGTTTCTACGTGCAGTCAACGACAGTGGAATTATTTGTTCCGCATGCTTTCCAATTACATTACCAAGCACCAGCAAGGTACTTTCAAATGCCATACACAAGTATATAATACAAATTCATGAGAGAAAACATGCAAGCAATGGAAAAAATCGACTCACCTGTGTAACTGTGAGACGCAGAGCAAATCGGCTGGCTTGTGTTAGTTTCATCCTCCGATGAAATCAGCCCCTAGAAGATACAGAAATAGGATGAGAACTACACGTTCAACAGAGCCACCAACGCATGCAGAATGCACAAAGGTCACGAGGAATCTTAATCGCGTTATTTTCACAAATTGTTTGAAATTTGTAAAAGAAACAAATCAACGTTTGTGCGCGAACGAGCTTATCTGGCAATGGCGGCAATTCAACTGCACCGACGCTATGCATGCGAGCGCTATATGAGCCCCATGCAAGCACCGTTTACATAACCTCCGAGAGCACTTTATAGTGAAAAATGTCTCGGACGTCAATCGTAAGCGATTTGTTATGATTAATGATAAACAAATACTGGAGTAAACATGTTAATACGTCTAATGCGGTATTAAATCGTATTTAAGCAGCGATTATACGCAGATTTCTGGCTATACGTACCTCGAGCTTGGTGCACTGAACGATAAAGGCGGAGTCACGAGTTACGCAGCGGCTAGCCACTTGAGTCAAGGCAAATTTTTTAGATTCCGCTGAAGGTTAAAATAAAACACCACGCGCCGCGCACTCAAAATAGTTTTCTACGCAATTGAACAAATAATATTACGCACAACCGCTTCTTCTGTTGCTTACCGGGCAAGTGCCAAACTGCAAGTGCATCCACTATGGCGACACTGACGCTTCCTATTGATTTAAATGCGCGGGAAAAAAATAAAGGAAATGCGCATTATGAATAAGGAAACAGTATGATGTTTTGCCAAATTTTTATGATAGAATAAAAATTCGAGATGCCATTATCATATAAATATGTGCAGAATAATTGCGTTTCATTTTATTTTTAAATTCGCTTCGTAACTCGTTTCATAGAGTGGGAGAACCAGCTGCTTGTCAATGTCAAACATGGCAATGTAGGACAACATAACCTCAAATGCGTTGTTGATTTTGATAGCTTTGTTGATCAGTTGTGAAAAGATAAATAAACAATGAAGCCTGCTGTTGTTGCCGACGAGATGTTCCCAGAAGGTGCTGGACCTTACATGGACTTGGAAGAAGTATATAGGACATTAAGTAATAATATTTATGATTAATTACATTAACTATTCAATAGGCTGGTGGATCCAGTGGACTCTTGATGGACTTGGCTGCAAATGAGAAGTTTGTTCATGCTGATTTCTTTAATGGTAATGCATTTCTTTATAACTTTACTTATCTGTTGATTAATTTGTTTAATTTCTAGACTTTGATGATTTATACGACGACGATGACTGTCAATGAATGAGCCAGTTAGATAAGAAAAGAAATGTGCTGACAATGATTAATAAATCTAAATATTCATACTAAATAAGTTACGTTTTATTCCTGCCTGTATTGAAAATTATTAATATACTTACAATGAGGTGCTACATCATTGAAAAAGTACAATTATTGCAATGCACAGAAAAATAAGCAATGGAAAAATCTGAATAGGCATCATCCTCCTTCTTAATTGTTATCTGTTCTGCTTTGTTTTTTTGGTATTGTATTGTGTATTTCTGTATTGTATTGTTTCATAATATATATAATGTTTCCATTGCTGGTTGTTAGGGAAGATTGGGCAAAAAGTTGTTGAATTGTTTGTTACATTAGTGGTGATTAATTCGAAACAATGCTATTCAAAAATAGTTGGTCCACTACAAAAATCTGACCACCTTTTGTTATCGTTATCAAACATACTACACACATGGTATTTGCAGTAGTAATATTAGTCGTACATTTATTCACTTTTAAATGTTCCGTATAAGCACTTGATAATATCACGTCGTAAAAATTGTATTTCTTTGTACAAAAAGAAGAGAAACAAACGTCATCTTAGTTCTTTGCGAAATTTTCATTATGGCATAACACACAATGCTAACATAGTCATGCGTTTTTGCACCATGCATATTTAACCAGATGCATTTGCAATGTGTACAGCACAAGAAAATTAATTCAAAATGCAAGTTCTCTACTATTGCAAAATTGAACCAAATGAACTACAGGGCTTCACCAAGAAGCGTACGAGATAATATTGCTCTAAAGAGAGTGCAGTTTGTCATCATCATTGAAGTCTAATCGTTATAATTAAAAGAAAAGTTTGCTGTCTCTTTGAATTACAATTATGGGTGATGATTGCAAGAACATAAAATGATCTAACTGTAATGTAATTTTATTACGGCAATTCGCTAAATTGCTTTCGCTATACGAATTTCTGGATGTTTCTTTGTCTCTTAAAACTTTGTAAAATATATATAATATAATAATAATCGTGATAATAATATATATGTACAAGATACTCAAATTGATAAATCAAATCTATCAATCAATCTATATATATAAACCAATTTATAACGCAATCCCCATAGATTGCCCTCTAAGAAAAGAAGCAAATAAAGAAAACGAAACAAATTAACTCAAATACTTCTAAAAAAAACGTAAATAAAGTTTATATATATTATTTGTTTGTTGTTGTTGTCGTCTGAAGAATTACTTCTTCATTACTGAATATTCCGACCGCTAATTTCACCTGATTCGCCATGTTACGTGTTGAAATGTACCCTTTTTTTGTACAAGAAAAACCGATACTAATTTAACATTGCCATAATAATAGTAGATAGAAATAATAAGCTTTACATATACAACTCATGACTCGTTACCCACCGCAAAAAAAAACTCAACTCACAAGACGTGAATGAATGCCAAACATATGTAACTACACATTCATCAGCAAACAAACAAAAATCAATTAAAGAAACTCAAATTATTGGTTGGATAAATGGCTAACTACACTTATCGATTATGAGAAAATAATATACATTTGCACTTGCTTGGCCTTCTTCCTTCGTTCGCCTGAGCGTTGAAAAAATAACGCTCTTTGCGAACGTTTGGCCAACGTCGATTTAAACAATAACTGTACTTTATCGGTGCGCGTTTTACAACTCGCATGCCTGCGGTTGCTCAACTGTTTGCTTTGCCTTTTACACACAACGCGAACAAATCTTTCGTTTTGTTGTTTTTTTCATGTTTGGTGTATATAATAATTGTTTGTATCATAATGTTGTGTTGTGTGTGTGTGTGCTAAATTTGTTAATATGTTCAAATAGTTTGTAAAGACGATTCGTTCATTCGTATAAAAATATCGCTCCCCTATTATTCTCATATGTTTTAAAAAAATCGAAACGCCGCTTTCTCTCGTATTCCTCGCGATTCTCCACTGCTTCATTTCGCGCGCGCTCTTGGCGTTTACACCTTCCCTCGCAAATTATTTAATTACTACTTGTTTTGTTTTACTCCTAGTCCACGACGTCATCCGTATGAGGTTATATAAGTTATTATAAGCATTAGAATGTGGTACACGCGCGTTTCTTTAACCATCACTGGACATATCCGAGTCGATGTCATCGTCAGAGTAATCGTCCAACGCTGGTGACGACGACTGATGTGAATTCACCTCGTCGAATAGTGTCGGGTCCATAATGTCTTCGGCTAAAAGATTGCTGCTTGGACCGGCACCTAATTTATTCAGTTCTCCATTGGCTATTTCTACAAACAACACCAAAATAAATATTTAACACATCTAACAATTTCAACTCTGAGCTTTCTCGCAAGCAAGGTACTTACGCGTAACATATTCTTGTAATTTACTAGGTACTAGATTCTTGAGTTTCTCCAAGGCTTTGGAATCACATGTGCCATCATCCAAGCCCATCAGCATTCCAATTTGTTTGAGCACTTCCGAATCATCATGTATTTCAAATTTGTCATTGAAATTAAACAAATACTCCATCCTAAAAAGTGCATCATTAGTTGCCAATCCTCCAAAAGCTAAGAAATTCTTTGCACAACGTTTACTTACTTGTCTTGTGAAATACTACAGTCAATAACAGTCTTTTTGTTTGTTTTAACAACAATAAAAGGCAACTCGATGCACGAGTTCGAAGGCGGTCGGCCGTACATGTTTTCCAGTTCGCGATTGCGCTCGACCAGGTTCTTGAATGATATCAGATTCGTGATAAGATCGAGGAGATTACGACGTTTCTCAGCGATGCTCTGCATCTTCTTGATCTTCTCCTGTTCGAGCTGAATGCACTCCTGCACCGAATTCGATGGCAATCCGATCCACTTGATATCCTTCTTCTGCTTCGATATGATACCCATCGCCATCAGTACATTGAGCGCATCGTACACCCGACGTCGGATATTCTTTTGGTCGTACTGCAATAATCAATCAATTATTAATCAAACATTAGTAATTCAATCAATCACAAACATCACATACCTTTTCTGGATTTTGCGTTGTATATTCATGGACCAACTCGTCCGCTACTTCATTATACGTTGTTGCACGTTTCTTCTTCACTTTTTCGCACACCTTCATCGAAAAGTGACGCAGACCTTTAGGTGTCTTTTCGCCTTTCCTCCGTTTACTGCACAAATATCAAAGACATAAGAAAGCAACTCTTAAACGAAATCAAATTCACCTACATTTCAGGCATACAGTCGGAGGAATCCATTGAATCCATACGTTTTCTACTACCACTATGATCGAGGATCGGCGGCGACGCATGATGATAGGTTTTCGCCGGTGACACCCATTGCTTTATCAGCGAGGGCGATGATGGCACGGTAATTTTTTGTGAAGCTGGTATAATTTTTAGTTCTGGCTGTAAAAGCAAACACTTGTTACATATACGATGCACACAATACGATTTGAGGCAAACAATCAATTGCTGCAGTTGTACTTACTTTATTAATTTGTGTTAAGCGTATCGTTTTCGGTATTTGTCCATCGGACGTTTTTTGTACTGGTTGAGCCATTGCACCAACAGGTAAGTTTTCTGAAAGCAGCAACAAACAAACAAACGTCCGATTACAAGGAGGGATAACAAAATTCGACATTAATGCTTAATGGTTTTGCTCGCCGAATGCGTTTAATGCGCATTATTTTTACGAGCCACACAACAACAATACGCCATATAAATAATGAACTTACTTGTGATGATTTTTTGCGTTTTCAGTACTTGTGCTTGAGGCACTGACGTTAACGTCTGGAAAATGCATAAATGGCAATTAATAAATGTGCAATTAATCGATATGTTGCGCACACATGTTACAACATATGTACGTGCAATTATAGATTTCTCCATGCACGCATAGAGCATAACAAAACAATAAGCCCTTCAACAAAATTCACTTGTGTTAACCGGTTTCTTTAGAAAAAACAAAGCGGCCAACGAAGAAAACGTCAAGATTCATATCGCTACTTCTAACAAGCGCGCTCCCTTCAAATATAAAATATGTCTTCATATTGAAAATGTTGCCTAATTATATATGACTAGCACTTGAGCTTAGCTGAGCGCCAATGGTCACCCCTTTATTCTTCCTCTCAAACGCGCTCGCTTGTTGCCGCTTCTTATCCGTTACACAAAAAAAAACACGAAATTGTAGATATCGCAGGTGCGAGTCTCGCAAACAGACTTCACCTTCAGTCGTCGTCAACGGCGTTGTCGCGCCTAACGTTTGCTGAACATATTTGTAATACACGTTAAGCAACGAGTAAATAAATGCAAATGTAGCAGCCGCGCTCCGTGCTCAAGGTATTGGGAGTGCATTGAGCCCTTTTTCATGTTGCGTGCTCTCAGTATGTCGAAGAATTGATCTCGAATGATGCAATTACTTTCAGTTTCATCCAAGTCATCCTTCCATTCTCCGTAATTCAAATTTCTACGTCTAGGAAGTTTCGACTCCTACGTCAGCTGTTATTTCTCGCATATTCGTTGAAATATAAACCCCGATTGATCTTATTATTTTTCTCTTGACAACTTGGAAGCATATTATCCTTGTAATCCTCCTAATGCTTATGCGAGTCGTGCTTATCGATTCGCTAAATTGAATTAGAACGTCGTAATTACGCGCTCAAAAAAACAGGAAGCCTTAACAGCATGTACAAGAAGCATTAGTGAGTTGCGGCGCGCACAATTCCCTGTGGAAATGGCGCGAGCGCGCGTTAATAGCAAAACAACAACAACAACAAACAAACCTGAGTGACATTTTGGCCGGCAGACGTCTTCAGCAGCTTTATGGAATGGGCGCCGGTCAAGGAGCCGATGATATCCTGCATTGAGTTGTCTGCCGCCACAACTTTTATCATTTGACCTGTAACAAACACAGCCAATGAATGAATTGAAAACAAACATAGTGCAGACGGGGGCGACTTGAAAAAACTATCTAACCTACAATAACGACATGTGTTTCGCATATAAATATAACATAAACACATGCATCTCGGGCTCCTCTCGATGATCTAGGCGACAAATCTTTACCATCATGGTGTTCACTCGTGATAAGTCGACTTAGCATTAATCTAAACACATGCTACTTACGGCATTCGTGTTCTACGCGTTAATGTGCTTTAATGTTTGTGAATGGCTCAAGTCACGTCTTGAGCATGATGCAACATTAGCGAAGCAGGTCTATTGCACGAGTAATGAACACACGCTGACTTTGCCTGCTTATCTATGACTATCGGGCAATTATTTGCGCGCGCTCGGCGCGTGCGTGGGTGGCTGAAATGTAAGAGACGCGTGTCGCATCTCGATCGTGCATTAAACAATTTGATTGTTCGCACATATCCAGTTCTCAGCTCTCATCATGCAGGAAATGATCGGGTGTTGCGCCAAGAAGCGATCGGCGTTCTAGGTCGCGCCTGTGACTAAGCAACGCACCAGTAAATAACGATAAAACAAAACAACACCAACGAGCATTCTATTGTTTTAAATTTATTCAAATTCGATTGCGGTAATCGCTTGGCTGCCTGCTGGAAATCAATACGCTTCAGACACATTTGAAAAAAATGCGTAGCAAATCCGGAGCAAACCCGTGCATTTCATACGCTCAATTCCATGCTAATTGCGAATAATTAATCGAAGAGAACAGCACACAGCCTTGGCGTGAAGTGCGTGCAATGGCATTTTCTCGGCTTGCTGGAGCTGGAACTGCCATGAATTGAAACAGGGCGACACCGGCATTTGAATGCCATAGAGTCAATCGGGAGGCAGGCGCCCAAAGAGAAACCGCAACGTTTTTTCCTCTCCCATGTGCGCCTGCATCGCGTATTGTAACAAACAATACCGAAATGCAATTGGCGGTTCTGTACCAATTTATTTATAGTTTTCGCCCGTGTTTATTTTAAGGTGTTTCTTGGTCGCACGCCGCATGGGTTTGTGTCAAATCGGCGTGAAAAATGCGCGTTTTTATGGCGCGCCGCCGACGAGCACCAGGACTCGGCGGTCGGCGACCGCGCCAAAGAGGACTTACCGTTGGCGTCCTGAAAGATGTAGTTGGCGGCATTCGCCGGCTGTGCCATCGTCAGTAACGTGGGGATCGTCCTCGGCGATAAATGAAGCGATTCTTGCACTCGGTGCGTACGAAATTCGTGTTTTTCACACAGCCACCAGCGGCGAGCCTAGGCAGGAGCGAGACAAAAATGGCGACACGAGTGAGCCAACATTTGATCGGGAAATTCGCGTGCTTAGCGCGCGCACATTTTCACTGCATCTATGAATTGCTCTTGTGCACTCGTCCGGCAAGCGATTGCAGCAATTTGCAGACGTTTTTGGTTTTTCGCGACACGTACACGGCGTTGAAAAGTGATGCGTTCTGGTGCAGCATATGAGAATGGCTTTGGCGGCGCGTACAAAGTGATGCATGCGATTGGCCCGACTATTCACGTGGGCTCGCTTCCAAGCAGCTAGTTCGTGCGCTTGCCGCACATTTTGACAGACGGACGGCTGTTTCCCGCTCGCCACCGACACATGGCACTTGGTTCTATCACATGCTGCATTATCGACGTAAATAAAGCGCGCACTTGATTTTTCACCTTTATAATTAAATAATAACAAATGCAAAACACTTTAACAACAGCTAAACAACTACTGTATACAGTCTTTACTTAATAAACAATAATTTTCAAATGTTTCTAAAAGTTTAGAAAAGTTAATTCGTGTTGAAATTATGAACTATTTTCCATAGCTTCTTGGCTGCTTTCACTTGAAAACTTACAATTATGTTAATTTTTCATAAACAGCAAGTTGGCATTTCATTTAATGTATATTGAATGAATATAATGATTATTTATAAAGTGCATGTGACTTTATTTAATATCTAACGGTCTCCTTAAGAAATCAAATTCACATCAAAAGTTTTTTCTAGTTACTGGAATAGCAATGTATTTGAATAGATAATAAAGACATTCTAGACGATGACATCATGTAGTTAATAGTGTAATTTGTTTATTAGTTCTTAAATGTTAAGTTTAACCCATTGTAGAATCGTTGTCATTATCAATTAGTGTCCTAGTTTCGTAGTCAGCATGCGCAAACAGTTCCTTCAGGCGTCACAGCTGCCGTCATCATGTCATCTGTTTGACACCAATACCTCGAGTGCATATTTAGTAGCTATAGTACAATTCGTAGTTTCGGTAGCCGACTACGAACTAAAACCATTAAGTGCAATTTGTTACGAGCCTCCCGAATAGTTGTGGACGGTTGTGCACAGTGAACCATGCATAGGACAAGCGCCTGAGTGCGTCATCGTGCGTTTCGCGACAAAGAACTTTACAATGCAAATTGTTGACAATTATATTCATTAGCTGCACGACAGGATAGTTTCCCCCTCGCCAGCGTGTACATTCGCTTAGCAGCCACAATAATAGCACCTACGTACAAAGGCGTGCGTAATTTTGTTATCAGCACGCAAGATATTACGTCGTCATTGGCAACTACGTTGCGCCCGCTTGTTTACTATTTGCGCGCTCGCCAGACAAACACAATTAAGTCAACGTGCAACAAAAGGAGTATAAACAATGATATCATGTCGTTGGAGTACTGCATCATCGTTTGCGGGCGAACGCGCATTCGTGACGCCGCACGCAGCTACGATGATTATTAATGACGATGCCGTCCTCAACGCAATTGCGGCCCGAGCGTATTTATCAATTCAGCCAGGCGGTGCGTCGGAATTCCAGTGTTCAGCAACTAACAGGTCACAGTTGTGCTAACATAATTCAGGTTCAGCCGCAGAATGGGTGGATCGGTGAGTCAGGCGTTCCAGTCCGGGACCAGTGCGCTGCTCTCCACAAGCCATGGTCACAAAGTGTCAGACCAAACACGCGAGAAGATCCAGACGGTCTTTGATGCCCTACGTGCCAACCCCAAAGTCAGCGTTCAGCGACTTGAGGGACTTTTGCAGCAGATTCCAAAGGTGAGGTTTACCCCTTCTACGGACTGTTTGTAATTCCCCTAATGTTGTTACAGAATGAGAATATCCTAGCGATCCACGACGAGCTCGGCTACAACCTGCTGCAGAAATGCGTGGGAGCGAACAATGTGGATCTTGTACGATGGTTGTTGTCTCGACACAACGCAGATGTGAATCGTTGCCCATGCAGCCTGCCACTACACATTGCCTGCCTTAAAGGGTATTAGAGTTCCTTAAGGAGAGCGCTGATGTTCTCAAATTTGCGTGCATTTCAGACATGACGAATGCGTCGATTTGCTGCTGAAACATGGTGCCAAAGTTGATGTTGAGGCGCGCATGTGTTGGCCCGGTCCGCACAGCAGTAATTGCGAAGAGCGTGGAAAATTCAGTAAGCTAAATCACCAAATAATCTGCTGAATCAATTTAGTTCATTCCTGTGTGTTTTAGCGCCAGTTCAACAGGAAGAAACGTGCACTATCGAACGTGATAGAGAACGAATGCCAGTCAGCAAATTGCAATCTGCAATGTATTATGCATTAGATGGTGACCAAGTCAACATTCTAACAATGCTAGCGCAAAAATGCGAAGACTTTTGGGTATGTTTATTAGGAAATTTTATGAAGAGGCAAATAACTGATTTGATTTATTCTAGAATGTGGTGTTCCGTTCGCGCAAACCGCTACTTCATGCTGCCTGTGAGCGAGGTGCCTGGAATTGTACGCAATTCCTGGTGACTGAGCGTAGTGAAGAAATTCACATTCTTAAGGACGAATACTACCCTATTCATTTTGCGGTATGTAACGACGCAAAGTTTCTAGAATTGTTAATCACTGCTGGAGCGGACACAACCGTGCGTACCAGTACGCAACAAATGACTTTGTTACACGTTGTATTCCTTGTCGCGCATAAATCCGCCGAGGACACAATTTCAACAATGCGCCTTCTACTTGATAATGGATGTAAGGAGTTGATTAACACTCCAGATACTTTAGGCAATACACCATTGCATGCCTTGATTGTGCGCTATGCACTGGAAGAAGCGCGTTATGGATATGATAAATGGAACAAGTGGGATATTTTACACCTTGTGCGTTATATGCTTCAGTCCGGAGCGAAGCAATCTATAAATCAACCGGGAAATTCAGCGCTGGCTTGCGTTTTACGACATGTCAGAGATTGGGAGATTTGCTACGAGTTGTTGAACATGTTACTGAAAGAGGACGGGATGCCAAACATAGTAGGTCGTGATGGGTCAGCGCCAATTATGATTTGTTTAGTGCCATTGATTAACAAGGATCCATTGCATCATTTTACACATAGTATGAAAGTACGTAAGTAGCATAGCTATGGAATGTGTTTTATTAATTTTGAGTGTTTTTAGGTGTGTTATTTGAACTGTATTCGAATATTATTGAAATACCGCGCGAACCCCAATTGCAGCTACCGCGCGAATCTCACTCCGCTGCATGTGCTTGTGTTCACCGTCTCGGAAAACATTACGCTCAACTGCGACCAGCAGAAGCGCACCAATTTTGAATTCATCAAGAATCTGCTCATCTTGTTATTGACGCATGGTCTAGACCCAAATGTGAGAGCATCCAGTTCGAAGCAACATATCCTCCAGTCGTGCATGGATATGATACAGAACGTGCGCGATTGCCGGGATATTCATTACATTTACGATCTCACCCTTACGTTGATTCAATATGGTGCTAATGCCGATTTGCGCCTGAACATATCCGAAGCGATAAATAAGCAACCGCTGCCCGTGCCACAGACTATCTTTTGGAAGTGTAAGAATTATATACTTTACTACTACATCATTTTGGTGTCGCGCAAGGAAAATATCATAATGGATCCAAACGTATCGTTTGCGAAAATCGTCACGTTGTTTTATATGGTGATGGAGCACAAACCACTCTTCGAATGCCTGCACGTGCTGTACACGCAACTGTTGAGCATCGTGCCGGGCAGATTGACTGATCCGCTCACCTATATCATTCGCGATTTGTATAAGAAGCCTCGCAGCTTGAAGCAAATGTGTCGAGTGCGTATTCACAATAGCATTGGACGCAAGCCCGGTGTTCTTATCAATAAATTGAATCTTCCCGGGCAGTTAAAGGACTACTTGCTGAACTTTGATCCGTGAGGAGCGCGCGATAGAGATTTTTCGACTCCTTTTTTATACACGACACACACGAAGAATACAAATGCAGCCACTATTGTTGATTATTATTACCATCGTAATGATTATAGGATAATTCAATGTTACCATAGAATTAGGGATTGTTCGTACAAAAATTAATCAAGTATGTAGGTAAACAAAGAAGTGTGACACACATCCACACACGCAGTGCGTCGTTTCGTTCGTCGACACATTTTCGCCCCCCTTTTACAACGTAATCGCAAATTCACCGTCTTCGTTGGTCAAATCCATTGTTTAAATCAGGCGCACTTTGTACAAATTTTCGGTGGCGAATTAGAAAATCGCGCTACCTTTGCAACAATTGGCGATCGCGTGCGCGCTTCGAATCTAAGTAGGTCGTAATTTAACGTTCATATTATGTCAATCAAGACGGAGTACACGGCAGAATAAACCACCAAAAAAAAAGCATATTATACATCAATTTTTATCGAAAATTTTCACTATACAAGACATCGTTATTGGCGGACGATTGACGATTCAACGTAATTACTTAGAGACGGTCTGCTGTTTACGAAAAAAAAGTAAAAGAAACCGAAGAAAAGCATACGAGTGCTGCTCCGCACGGAATTCAAAGGATCTCGAAAGGATACGGCGCGCGACCGGATTGAAATGAAACCCAAAACTTATAAGAATAGGGGCTACAAGGAGATAACGACTACCGAGACGCCCTATTTGAATATATTCACTGGCCAGCGCATCTTCATCGATCCGGAGGTGGTTCCGCCGAAGAACCTCTTCTATGTGGAGGATTTGAATCCGTATCAGCGTACCATTTCGGTGGTGATGGATACACGCCAACGGCGCATCATCAAGCGCGAGAAAGAGAAGCGCGCGACCAACATTTTCCAGTTGATCAAGACCTGCATTGACCAAGAGGACAGTCACCAGCTGTTTGGCAGCAGCACGTACTCGTATCCCATCTGGTTCGAAGATTTGTTGGGCATCATGTATTTCGGTGTCTTTACATGAGCGCGTTCGCGCCGCCCTCTCCGCATATTGCTGCAAATGTGTTTTCTGCGTTCATCTGCCGCCCCGCTTTCGTGCAGTTGCGCGCAGAGAGCGCGTGTGAATTGGTAAAAGAAAGTTACGATTTTCCGGGCAGTCGGCGGGCTGAGCGAGTTCAAAACGCCAGCCCAAATTATCCAAAAAACGGGTGTCATTCATACCTATCAATTTTCGATTTATTAGAAATATATCAGAATTTTCTTTGCCGTCCGCCTCCTCTGCGCTTGCTTGCTTGCTTTCCCTACCTTTTGATAACATTTTTGTAATGTAGCTTATCATTTCATTTGTTTCTGGTCTCATTCAACAAAAATTTTCTTCATACCCCCTATCTCTGTTACCATTTTGACACAATTCCATGCATGTTCTTAATTGTAAATTTGCAACGCACTCCCCCAACACAAGAAGAGATGCAAAAGTCTGTTAACATTTACGAATGGTTGTAATTTGTTAATTATAACCACTAAACTGTTCAACAATAGGCGACGAGACCCGTTCGTCCAGATGTGTATATGATTAACATTAATATTTCTTTGGTTTAACATGTATCAGTGTATAAAATATCTATTTCTATAGTAAATAAATTTGAATGCACATTATATTCAAGAAGTAACGTTTCTGTTCTATATTATATATCTATATATATGTTTTATATGCAGTAATTAATGATTCATTTAATGAGACCAGAATTTTGTTTGCCAATTACCTGATTAGTTGTGGTCTTTTCGCTTTTTGTCTTAAGTTATACACACAACGTTGCACAACAACTATAAACCCACGCACCAAAGAATGCTCCTCTTAATTATAGTACATGTTAATTCACAATGCGAGGCACACTTGCAGCGAGTGTGCAATTGCAACAAATTGTTCCGCGCATAATTTGTTCACTTAGCTTCTAAAATGACTCTATATGTACTCTGAAAGATTCAATCAAATTCTAGTGGATTATTGGAACAATTTGTTGCAATCCACCAGATTGCAAGTGGCCCTTTTTACACTGAATGTTACACCGGTTTTAAATTATTTTATTCCATATCTGGCAAATCTTCATCGGTCGCATATTCAGAATCATGACCATTGTCTTCGGCCTGATCTTCCTCCTCCGAATTGTCAAACTCCCATTGAGGATGTTCGGTGATTTCGGCTGGTGCCTCTTTCACATCCAGTTTGATGTCTTTTTGTTGATCAAACCCGATATACGAGTCGGAACGCAAGCACACTGCAAAAGTGTATACACCTTTCCAACTTGGCGCTGTGAACTGTAATTAAAGCAATTATTAGTAAGTGTCATGAATTGAACGGATTAACGTACTTTTAATTGATACTCTTCCTTATCAACTAGGCTAGTAATGTGACATGGGGCAGTCAAAAGTGTCTTTGACTTCCTATCACAAATGTACGTCCACCAATACTCATGCTTCTCATGTGGGAAGTACGGACAGTGGACGAGCACGTGTGATTTCTTCGAGCGCCCTTCTAACGCACGATCACGCTTATTGACTTTCTGTTGAATGCGATCCCATTCCTCATCATCATCCTCGTTGGAGTTCTTGATATCGTCGTCTGAACTTCTATCAATATCCTCCTTATATTCCACATCGCTGACGTCGCTATCATCACTCGCATCATCATTAACAATTTTCTTCTTTTCTGGCGCGGCCACTTCCTCGACTTTAGCAGCCGGAGCAGGCGAATCTTCAACCTTGGTTGGTTTAGCTCGCGCTTTTTGCTTCGGTGCTTTTTTCGCCTTTTTGCCCGCGCTCTTTTTCTGCTTCATCCAAGCAGGACGCTTAGCTTGTGTTTCAGCATCCTCCGTCTCCTTCTCCTTGTTTTGCAGCTCGCCGTTCTCGGTAATTGTTTGCGTACTCACTGTGTCGTCGCCGAAAAGCGTGCTCATGTCTTTACGCTCCAAAGTCACGGTCACAGTTACAATTGCGCCAGCTGTGACTTCCGTTGGGTTCTCATCATCGACAACTTGCACGTCCACCTTGAAGATAATGTACGGCAAACTACCAAGAACTTTCATTGCATTCTCGTATTGCGCATCAGTAAGATAACGTAGAATACTTCTACGTTCTTCGCCCTTTAATTGCGCGAACTGTTGCAATGACTTGATGGGTTTCTTCTTAATGGTGAAATAACGAATGGTCTCATCGGTAATGTAGGGTAGTTGGAAGAACGGCGACTTGTAATCCCACATTCCTTGTATAATCATCGGACATAATTTCATACAATTTTCTATTGTTTCTATGCTTGGAAGTTTTTGTACTGAAAGATAAGAAAGATTAATAAAGGATTTGATACATTTTAAATGTGCTTACTCCTTCTAGCGTATGCTAATAAGATCAGTTGATTAACGCAGTTTACTTGCTCCTGAATCAGATAAGGACATTTGCCAACTATGTACAGACGATCCTTATCCAGCGTTGATGGATTGAGTGGCAAACGTGCCATATGCGCATGCAGTAAAGCACGAGCTTTTATACTGCAAGGATGACACAGAAAACGCTCCTTGTTCTTTTCGCTAAGATTATCTAGACGTTTTGCTAATGCAGGTACTTCTTCATCGTCTGAGGGTCGGACAACAACCTCAGAGTTATACTTTTTATCAAACTCAAAACTAGCTGCCAAAATCATAATGACTCGCTTCACAACCATATTGGGAGTTTTATGAAAGAAATAGAAATACATTTGTGATGTATCAAGTAACACTTGATCACCAGTAAAACGTATACTTCTATACCACCATGTTCCAACCTAGGAAAATGACAAAAAGATAATGTGCATTCTATGATAAGAATTGTTATGAATAACTTACAATTATTGGCATTGCAACCATAAAAACTAATGCATACAGGCCTAGAACCCACACTGAGTTTTCCTTTTCAACAATCCATGATGGTAGAGCAATACCAAAACTCATTGCACCTGGACCATCTGGGTTGCCATACTTTTCCCAGTTTTTTCTTGCTTCTTCATCTGTTAATGCCTAAACATGAATTAGAATGTGCAGTAAAATGTGGTTTGCTTAGATGGTGTTGAAACATACCTGATAAGCTTTTGAAAGTTTCATAAACTCCTTCTCATTACCAGTTTCTTTATCAGGATGCAGAATAAGAGACAATTTTCTGTATGCTTTCTTGACTTCAGCTTGTGATGCACCCACAGGTAGTTTAAGAATTTCATAGGGATCAAAGTTGGCCATTTCATAGTCAAATTGAGACACTTTGTAGGCAATGAAAACAAATAGGGCCCAGCCTAAAACAATCACTGCTTTCACAGCAAACTTCTTGGGGCCATGCCATGGCCGCGCCTGTTTCATTCGTTCGCGTTTTCGCAGACATAATTCGCAGTTGCATTGTTTCTTTATTCGCTCGGGGTCTAAAAGGTTTAATGTTTAATTCAGTTATATGCAGAAGGGTTATGGCCATCTGATTGAACTCACCTTCTTGCCGTTTGCGGGGCCAGTAGTAAAATGTTGCGGGTATTAAGATGAGCGCCAGAAACGATAGAAGAAAATAGAAGAACGTGCCGCCGCTGTCGTCATACTGAAATTTTTGGCCGCCCATCGTGTTTTCATATGCAACGTCTACGAATGATATGCCAGCTCACGAACAACATAAGACATAACCTGAACACGCTGGCGGCAGCTCCGTTAGGTCGTGCCGTACTAACCTGATTTACCGTTACGTCTTCTAAAGCGATGGCAATGAAGTTATTTTTACTAGAAAATAATGGTAAATCGATTTAAAATATTAAACGTTAGTCTGCTTTACCAGTTAAGTATTATACATAGTACAATCATTAATTTAAAAATAAATAAATTACAACTTACTTTAACGCTTGCCTAGAAATGGTGGTTGCATATAATAAGGCTATACCTCAACTACCCTAATGCATTCGCAGGTATGGTCCACCAAGGATGTTGAAAATTTGATGTTGAAATATGTTGAAATTGACTGTCATATCGTCAATCAGCTGGCAATCTAGTGTTATCATGTGCATCATAACATGTACATCATCTGTTGATTTGTGTAACTCTTGTAGTATTTAAGCATCCCATTGTAAATTGAACCCTTTGGATGGAGTACCTATAAATATTTTAACGTTATAATTTAAGTTTGATTCATTATGTTATTATTCATTACCTCTTTAGTGTATTATTGCATTAACTTACTATTGCAGAAATCATTATGGTTTAATCCAGAAATACATAACATGGGAATGTCTTTCATTATTGCACTAATGACTGTTAACTCACCAAGCCATATCACTTTAACTAATTGTAATTGTTTAATAAAATCAATAAGTTGGAATTATACATAGTTGTGTTATGAATTTACCGGTGGAAGTGGGTGGAAGTTGATTAGGTTATAAATGATTATGAATTCGCCTCTGCGTTCATTACGACACCAGCGCAACCAGTGGCAGAAGTTTTAACTTCGATAAGCTGTTAGCGAATAGGCACTTTCACTATACAATGCTCAAAGAAGGAGACTCTTAGCACCAGCAGCAAATACTAAGAATGGACTCGCGCAACTATAATCGTTCAAGCGCCTGGTATGACTGACTGTACTGAAAATACTGAAGGATCGCGAACTCAATTAAGAATAAAGGATGCCTGAATAATTAAGAGCGGTATTATAAATAATAAGTTATTTATAAATTCTTTATTTATAATTGTTATAATAGTGTTAAATTGCTTGAACAAGATATATGTTTAAATCACATATATCATGTAAATCATGTAATGTTTTGAAGAATTTAATAATCTTTCTGTTTGCAAAAGAATTATTTGAATATCAATTATACTTTCTGTGATATTAATAAGAATGTAAACTACTACTTTTGGGAAATTATGGCTTTCTGATTTCAACTCCTTATAACTCTGAAACTTTTGAATGGATTTTAATGATTTAATAATTAAGATTATGTGCATTAAAACTGTTTTAATCCTGTGTTAATTTTAATTCAAGTTTGACTGTTGTTAATTTTAAAATTTTAAATTTGAGATGATAATGTGTTTATGAAAAGCTGTTTAAATATTTAAATTGTTATAAGTTCGCGAGTCAACGCTCGCTTTTAATAACAATTTACCAAGGGGGAGAGGAAATGTTAGTTTTTTAGCACAAGGACGAGAGAAACTGCATGAGTGGTAGTTTTGTTTGGTAAACAACCATTTGAATTAGAGGGGTCCGAGAGGTGCTGCCCTCAAAGCCAACAATATGCATTGCATTACTCTCAATAGGAACTCACACGGACAGGGAAGAATTGCATGAGTGTCAGTTTTTGGCTCACACGGACGAGAGAAATGCATGAGTGTCAGTTTTTGGGTCTGCTGGGCGGTCTCGCAAATTTTCTATGTTACTCTAGCATGCAGGGATGAACAAATGCGCTCCGTTGCACGCACGCAATGTATTTGTTATCAACAGTACAATTTCAGTATCCCGACAGCCGTCGGCACGGCCACGGTTCTCCTCGTGGTGTCGTTTTAGGTAGATAATTACGTAGAATTAATTACTTGTGCGCAATTATTATTTAAAGCAAGTGATAGTAGTGTTAATAAACTAAGATTTAAATTCAATTCCAAGCCGGTTTCGCGTGTGTTTAGTGCTTAAAACATAGTGAAACGAGGATTACAACAGTGATTTTCTTCTGTTCAAAGGATACCAGGATATTTTCATTATCAACCAAAGCTACTTCAACATAGTTCAACGTTAGTGCATCTCATCATAATGTAATTAGTGCAACAGTGATTAATAGTGAACATGTGCTTTCTAAACCAACGCATTTTGTGTGTTATTCAGTGCCTGTGGATGAAATGGATTGGATTACATTATCGTCCACCAGCCTATCCACCGTGTCAAAGATGACCACCATTCCTTCAGTAGCCAACGATGGATCGCCAAACCGTAAGTACTTTTAATGAGTCTCAGTATAAGGTTAGACAAATCAAAACATTTTCTGTACAGGATCCGGACACGTTCCGTCGCTGACATTGGAAATTTGTTCCACTGACACGCAACGTAACTTGACCAATGTATTGCTTATCAATGCACTGTTGAATTTTGTACAGAGAATTCCGTTTTAGGAGTACTTTTATATAGCACTGCAAATTTTCAGGCCAATATTTAGTTTAGCTTTGAATTTTATATTGACTCGGTCGTTTTGAAAAATTTTTGCTTAGATTTGCTTTAATTTCAATTTATCCTTTGATTTGGATTAGTGCCAAAAGTGAGTTGCGGAATAGTTGATAGGTATTATAGGTGATTATTTGTATTTGTTGTTGTTTCTGGTCGCCTTTGAGTAGCCCTTTTGGTACGAAAGACAATTAAACTGATTACCAAGAGGGTTGCTCATTAACCCAGCCCAGGGAAACCTTCAGTTTCACCTGGGTAATACCTGGCAGGCGCGTCCACGTCGCGGGGGTGGGCATAGTCCTGATTGCTGCTAGTCAGCGGATGATTAATTCATAAGGAGTATGGCTAAGTTCTGCCAGGGACCCGTTGTTTGCAAGGGTATAAATAGCAAACATAATTAATATATTTTACATTACAGGATACATGAGAATTAATTAAAATAATAATTAAAAAGACATAGGTAAGTCGTGCTATGGTCAATTCAAATTTATACAATTGGCTTCTTTCAAACACCTTCCAATCGTCAACAATCGGATATCATCGACGATCGCCGATTGTCTTTTCAAATTCAGCGCGCAAGTTTTTGAAAGTTGAAAAGTGTTGAACAAAGTTGAAAAGTTTATTTACTGTTCGTAAAAGAGTAAATGAGTATACAATTCATCTGCTAATTAGTTATTCATCAGCGTTAGTATTAATTGGTTGCTACAATTAATATTATGCGGATATTGGTAAGTTTTAAACATCATCCGCATTTAATCGTAAATATTAAGAAATGAACACTTAGAAATGAGGTACAAATGTTTGCTAAGATAATACTACGTATACAATTTTATATCTCACTTAACACTAAATATTACTGACGTGGTGCACTACTTTGATCTAGTAACTGACGTAAATTACTTAAGAATTTCTCAGAAATTGTATGTACGTCTTCAACTTTTGGAACGACAGCTTTATCAATTGTATACGCAATTGTAAGTCGTTTCTCATACGATGTAATCATCACCGAAACACCCGAAATCGACGTATTCGGATCAATGACGATGAAATCATGTACTTTAAGTTTATCGAACAGATTTAAATTCGAGCATCCAGGTAAATTGCTCACCATCAATGAAATGCCATATGAATTCACCATTCGTGAAGATAAATAGTGTGGGAGTAAACTCAAAATTACTTTTCCTTGCCATCGATTACACTAAAACAGAACAAAATGTAAACAAATAATTGCTTAGGGGTTATTTTTTTTTGTCGTCCGATCACAACCGATGTGAATCGAGTAAATTTTTGTTGCATGCTAATTTTATCGATTTTAAAACTCGCACAGTGGTTGAGAATCACGCCATATTTGAATACTAACCATAAAATCAACAGATTTCGTCTTAAAAATGTCATATTCTTTATGAATTCGTTCCAGACGTTGCAAAATACTATTGGATGGCATTTTTAAAGGCAACTTAAGAAATCCCAAAGAAATTTTGTTTTCCAATTCGTACTCGTGTGTTCCATAATCAGAGAATGTTTTATCCGGTGGCATCATGGGTACAACTGTCCAAATTTCATCGGGATATTGTATATTATTGAGTTTTAAATGACATTCAATGGTTTCCAACAAACACGTAAGCAATATATCAACAACTGTTACTTTACTCTCGATTTGCTTCTTAATTTCTTTCGTTAATTGTAGAATTTCCGGACTTTCTTCGGTGATCCAAACCACGTGTTTATCGCCATTGAGTTGACATAAAACATTATCATCCTTTGAATCAATCACACCACTCATGGTGATGAAGGGATGATTAAATGTTTCATCCAATGGTCTAAGCACATCTTCAGGAATAAGTTTGGCTTTGTCACCCTAGAAATCAAAATCAACTCGACACATATTAAGTAAAAACAAATCAATTGCTTGATTTACCAAACTTGATTGAAAATCGGACGTAAACATGTTGAATAATGAGACAGCATCACCGACAGTATGATGAAAACGAAAAACAATTGGATATATGTTTTTCTCATCATTTCTAGCCATTTTAGTTTGACCAATGCGAACTTCCCATAAGGATTTGTTGTTGTTTGGTAATTCTTCATTAGCAATTTCACTAATAAAGTTCTGTAACTCCCCTAAGCTTATTGAATCTTTAACTGCGTTGTTGTTGTTATTGTTGTTTGCTGATAGAGGAAGAAAACAATCAAACAAAGAAAGTTTCGACTTTTTAAAGTAGTAGTAGCCATTTTGCAATTCAATTGTGCAGTGAAACTTCCAGAACTTCTCCTTGTTAAATATGTTAATAATCTGTCTCTGGCATAAATCGTGTAATTCTTCGGCAGATCCATTCCACTCAACGAGAAGGACACTTGCAATGATTAAACGCATTTTCTCAGTTTCCATTTCAAGGAAGATTAACTCAGTGCCATCCAGCATTCGAATGAAATCTGTGCCAATAGTTCGTTGGATTTTCAATTTTATTACTGCTTTGTACAACTTTAATGACCAGATTATTGTGAATAATGTTGGTGATAAGAGGACAGCTAAGATTTTTAATATCCATAAATATCTTGGGCCAGATTTGAAGAAATGCTGAAAAGTTTTGAACAATCAAAAATAATTCTGCTGAATTCTTATCTAAATAATCGGGGTATATTCTGTTTGTTTATATTACGTTATCCAATCAAAATCAATCATTAGAGAATTTTTATGTGTCATAAACAATTAGAATCTGATTTTGAACCCCTATATTTCTAATTTGTTTAATGATACTTTAACATTTCTTGATACCAGGGAATACTTGAGTTAATACTCTTTAATTAACATTGACAAAACCGCCAATTCCTCTTGTATGTTTTACGTCATTAAGAAAATTGTAAACTAATCCAACTACAGTGCACCTTCTTCGAGCATGGGGCAAGTATAAAACCAACTATTAAAGAGGGGTTAAAACCTTATATTACATGCCACAAGACAAGAATATAACTATTGAATAATTTCCCAAGTAATGCGTTTTAGTTCATTCAAATTTGTGGTTTTGTTTTGGAATATTTCTTGCTGTGTCTCCGTGATTAATTTTCTTTAAAATTATTCCATATTTCTGATAACAAATTTGACATTTCTTCTTAATTAATTAGGCAAAAACTACGTGAATAGAATGATATTAAGTTTTAAGTAAATATTTCAATTTAATCAGATTATTCATTAATTACAGCTGATGTAACTTACCTTTAAATGAACATAAATATAAACTGAAGCTTTAAGATGTCCATAGAATTGATCTAAAACAATTATTTTAGAAACAATCACAGAAACACCACTAAATTAATTTAAACTCACTTAAAAGTTTAATTTGATATCCGCTGAACCACTTGACCAACCGCATTTTATAAATTCAGAAATTTTGCGCGGTTTTATTAACAATCTATTCAGCAAGGTGCGCGACCACTCATTGCCGAATTGCGCTGACAAATGAAAAGCGCTTTCAAATGCGGTCTAAGCTTATTGTGCAGTTGTTGGGCAGCCGAGAAAAAAATGTCTGTTGTATTAATTGCTTAGATAAACATAATGTCGATTTCTTTCGCTAGTTGGCGAGCACCAAACTTGCAGCCGTCAATATTTGTTCTCGCACTAGCGGCCGCGACGCAACGCCAACGGTTCCGCTAATGCGAGAAAAAGACTCAAGAGTGTAACCATTTCCGAATTGAAAAAGGCGGCTTGCATAAGGCATAAAGCAATTACCTTCTACACGACTCGGCAATCATCATCATCATCTAACGCCATGTGTGATGTAATCAAATACACACACATCAAATAGAAAGATTTCACTTTTATTGTGATACTTTTACTTTTTCGGCATAATAATATTTCATCGTTGAATTTTGTAGGAAATGTCATGTTTTGAACTCGCATGAATTCGGTTATGATCACGTAATATAGCTTCTGTTGCAATCAAAAAGTTGCTTAAGTAGTTCAACTTAAAAAACTTTTCTTCCTGGTTCTAGGTGAATGAATCTGTTATTATTTAATATTTGTAGGTTAAATTTAAAGATGCTCGAAGCTATTAAAGTATTTGTAAAGTCCGTTAAATAAATAATACAGTTTAAAACTTTCTGATTCGATTTTCAGCATAATTTAATGACATTATTTAGTTCTAAAATTGAAATTATTCACCTAATATTTACAGGTTAAATGTACAAATTTATTTCAGGAGAAAACTATTCTTAAACATTGGAATTTTCAGTATGATTTCTTCCTGTTACTTCACCATAAACCAGACAAAATTTAAAATTTATAGGTTAAATTAACTAGGCTTGAAGAATGGTTTAACTTTCCGATTTTGCTTTTCTTTATAATTTCTTCCCGTTTCTTAAACGCAAATTTGAAGTTTCAAATTCATAGGGTAAATTTAAAGATGTTTAAAACAACTTAAGTAATAGTAAATCGGTTAAGCAAATAAACTTTCCGATTCGAATACTTACAGCAAATTCTACTTACTACTTGATATTTATCTTGCCAATTAATGGCTAATAAAACTAAAATATTCATGGTTAAAGTTAAAATACCTGTCATCAATTGAACACTTTCGAATGCATATTTAGGAAAGGCAATAAAAAGTAAACGCTTTTTTTATTATTGATTGTAATTTTTATGTTTTAACTTTTTACATCGTGTAAAAAAAGCTTCCACACATGCCGAACGACTTTTTGCGTTCAAATTGAATAATTTGCAGCTTATAAATTTGTTTAAATAAATCACCCATACATTAAATATTACTCATAATGTCTACGTAAACAATTCGGTAAAATGTTTACAGAGCACTCACATATTAAGTACAACAATTCCCTAACACAATACGTAATAACAATTAAAAGACGAACAAAAGGAGAAAGAAAAGATTTATAAAATACATATCATTGAGTAATTAATAATCACCTAACAGTTGGTAAACTTGTACGCGCTTCAATTAATTATTGTCTTATCGTTTTGATGTGGAATGACTATGAGGAAATCTTCTTCCCAATTTACTTCTTCTTGTACCCGTAAGAGTTGATTTCTAGAAGAAAAAGTGAGTTATTAATAGGTTTACACTATAAAATTATTAAAATATTTACTTTTATATTCGGCATCGCACATTTGTAACAATTCGAGCCACTGGTTACCATTGACACGTGGAAGTTCCAGAGTTCCTCCATAGCAAGATGGTAGACACTTGGGATCCATGTATTTATGCAGTGATTTACGGTCAGTACCATGGAAGATAATCCTGCTCTTGAGCTTCTCACGAAGGAAGGGTTTGAACAGTGCAAACACCATATTAAAGACGTACGGTTGGTTGACTATATGGATATTCTTCACGCGGCAAGGAATAGCGTCTTGCAGCCAATCAACAATACGTTTTGCGAATGGCGGCGTGAATTGCCATGTTTGCTGAAGAGTTAAACCATCCATATCGAATATGACCACTGCCCCACATACTTGCGTTTGGGGTTCAAGCATTGCCGCCTCCAGGTAGAGAACCACACCTTTGAATACCTCATCCAACGAGCACTTGTTGTGTTTCCATTTCTCTATTTACGGGTAATAAGTAATTATTAGTATTAAAGGATTAAAAGTATGCATTTAAACTTACTTCCTAGCTCGATGATAAGCACACGGCGACCAAACTGGTCGCGATTTGGAAGGACGACCAGGATATTGTGGTTGAAGATATTCGTCTCGGTGCTGGGTAGTAAACCATCATAAACATTAGCATGTTTGACCTTGAATGCGTAATAACGCTTCACCAATTCATGAGCGCTCTCTGGATAGAATTTGCAAGGCCGCAGAAAGCGCACTAGCCATGGGTCGTTGTCGTACGGACAGCTCAAGTCGGTTTCACCTGCGAACGCATCGCAAACAGGTTAACAAATTGCATAAGCGCAAAATATGTCCAATTAATGAATTGCAACTAAATGTGCACAACACTTCAAATATAGTCATTTGTGTCGAATTATGTTGGACAAAGTGAAAGCGCCTCTGTGTAAAATGACAAAATGAAATTCCAGTTTCTCCGTGACATTGTACAACGTAAATTAACACATGTTTCGGACTTTGTCCAGTCGTTGCTGTGCAATTACCACTAACAAAGCCAATTTGTCATAAAGGCGAACATAATAATTAATGATAAATTCGAATTAATTAACATTAATTGCGTTTACAGGGAGTTTGACGCGTTAAAATTCTAAATTGCCTTGTTAATTAACAGCTTCGTACCTTGCAATAGCTCCTTCAACTTTTTGATGCCAGCTTCTTTATTCTCAGGCGTCTCCCTCAATTCCTTCTTTGCCAGCTCCTGCAACTCCGGAGAGAGTGGCTGGATCTCCAGTTGCAGTACAAAATCATTGATTTTGATTGCAGGAAGCACATCCATGTCGGACAACATTGTGTCGGCAACTGCAACATGAAAGCAATTAATTGCAAATCTCAATCACTGGATGATTTCTTCATCCATTCACTTGACATCAAATTATACGCAACATCAGAATCAAAGAGTCTGTGTTGCAACCATTCACAAAAAAGGCGCGCTGAAGAGAAACTGTATGCAACTTCTTACACGAACCAAAATGGCCACTAATGGCCAACAGAAATGTCAAAGATATCATTTTTACTCATCAATAATTATCTAATTAATATTCAACTGAGATCTTCGTGTGTAAAATGAACAATTAAAAATAGTTATGTCATTCGAATGGCTTAATCAGCAAGATTTTGCAATAGTTGGTGTACATGCGTGTGTTTAATTATTTAAAACACGATGGTTTTTCTAAATTTATCGAGGAAAATGAGTCGCGTTTAGTTTTATGTAACATTGTTTAAACTAATGAGTGTGTTGCAGGTTTTGCCAAGAGACAATTAAACACACTTGTACTGCATAAAACATGTACGAATGCGTGAGCATCAATAAACAAATCAGGCTGAATGCAATGCATGTTTGCGACCTTCAAGAGCAAATCGCAAACCGCACATTGCTGAAGCGAAATTCAAATGAATTGTCCGCACATGTAAATTACAGGTATTAGACGGGCGATACGTATTTGCAATCGCATATTGCACATATAACTAACTGGTAATTACGTGTTTCTAATCCGAAATTACAATGCTAAATATTATTTTAGGTGATGACTTACTCTTAGGCATGTTGTCTAATGGATATTTGAAACGAGCACAAGAAACAATACAATGCACGTGCACTTGAACAACTTTCTTACGGTCTGGTTTCGATCGATTACTCTACTCAATTGTTAACGGTGATTCTAAAGTTTTTCGGCGGCTTCGAAAGAAAGAGTTGTAATTGAGCAACTCGTTTGATGGTCGCAATATGGTCACCGATGGACTGCCGGTGGCGGAATGCACGTGGACGACTTTATACTGTTTGATTCTAATCAACGTGGTGCGCGTTTGCCGTGCATTTGTTGACAGCGCGTTCGTCGTCGTCGCCGCCGATTGTTGATGATGAAAATGTACGATTGCATCACGAAATACGTTCAACCATTCTCTGCACAATTTACCTATGATTCCAAGCCACCAACCGGATTAGGAATGCAATACGTACTTAAGTAAAGTTCAGTGTCATTCGCAAAATGTTTCAAATTCTATATTGCACCAGTAGCAAGCATTTAAAAGTCAATTAAGTTTCGATAAAAGTCGTTTAATGTTTAGTCCAATCCTGTAATTGTTCATTTTTATTAATGTACGGACATTGCAATAACAATTTCAAGATCGCGGTCAAAATGCCAACGGCACACGCACCCAATGCTAATTACGCATAATAATCATAATAATCATTTGTTTTTTCCATTATCTAATTGAACAATCACACTCTTATTTTCTAGCTCTTGCAATTCACTTGTTGCGCATGCGTGACCCATGTGTGTGAACTTTGTATTAAACAAAACAAATTCGCTTCCTGACCATAACAATAACAGTAATAATTATTTGCAATTTTATTATTAGAAACAACACAAGCGACCGGCTACTAGTGGCTATTATTGTGTAATATTTAGTGATCGTAAATTTAATTCAATTTGTTTTAGATGGTCGGCGCGAACACGTTCGATGCGAATAATGTCGCAATGTTGAAAAATGGTTTTTGTGCATGGAAAAAGTTGAAGACGAACGGCAAAAAACACGCACGCACAACCTAATATTTATTAATTAATTACTGACGTTGATAAAACGTGTTTGGTCGTCGTTGGGCTGGTTGAATAAGAGTGGTTTGCATTGAAGTTGAATTCATGATTGATGTTTGACATAAAAAGCAACGTTGAAGTGTTACTTGGAGAGGAAAAATACTTTATTTCATCTGTGATATTTGCAAGATTATTGTTGTACGAGTTGCATAGCGAATGATATTATTTATTTTTAGCAGTATCATTAAATGATTATAGGTATCGTTAAATCATTTTATTGCTATTCAACATAGTAATAAAACTATAACCGTAAAGAATGAAATATCACTTGCTGAAAAGCAATTTAAAGTTTTCCATCAATAATTAATTAGTAACAAATGATTATTGTTTAATGAAGATGACTAATTAGTGTGAAATTATTGTTGTTTCATAGAGATGATGAATTTATTGTTAAATTTAATTTAGTTTTATTATTATTTTGAATTTGTAGTTGACTTTTGAGTTTTTTTAGATTCATTTGCAAATTTGTCATTCGTAATTTAAATATTTCAAAATATTCCACAACTTTTACTATTCCAATGAAACTATTAGGTAATTTTTGCAATGGAATATTTAATGCGACTATGACAGTTCTAGTAAGATTTAATCTAAAGTCCAAGGACCAAAGTATTTTGTATTTTGCTTCACCTAATTTGAGCAAATTACATGCATACACAATTTACGTACATGCTGAACATGCAAGAAGAGATATTCTTTGAAAAACATGCAAGTTTTAAAGTTGATGGTTGGAGAACATCAGAAAACATTCAAGGTTTATGTCATAATTACGAGAGTGGCTGATTGTGTTTGAATGCCTACATGATAATGAACCTCAAAATGACTACTACATTTTCAATAACAACACACGTTGATTGGCATGATCGATGACGTCGATCAATAACGTATGTACCACCTATCTATCTACCGCCAAAATTATTCGCACGCAGCGGTGTACGATCAAACAGCAATTATCTATCTCATTATGCGCGAAAATCGTTGCAGTAGTTCAAACAAATAACAAATACCTTGTTATTTCACGTGATAAAATAAATCGCCTCGAGTCGAGTCGAGTCGAGTTGAGTTGAGTTGATGGGTGAAATCAATTCATCAAGTTTTTCTTCTTCAATTGCTTCATTTCGTTTGTGTGTCGTTAAATTATCATTAGTTGAGTAATTAAATCTGTTTGTACTTTGACGTGCAATGCGAAATTACACTTGTTACATTTCATAACTTGTTTGTCAATTGAAAAGCAAAGTTTCATAAATTGTTCATAATTTTCTCGAGAAATTACTCAAGATACTTCAAACATTATTGCTTCATTTGTCTAACTTTTTGTCCACGTCCATTGACCAGTAGTTAAACTGCAATTGCATAGTAATTATAACCTTGATCTAATTACCTTGAACTTAATAAGTTTTGCTGAATAATTCCAAGAAAATGCAAGAATGACGTGTGAGGTTAGGGTATTTATAAATATTACTCACATACTATTTTTGGTTTAAACAAAGAATCACTTTAACACAGTTATAAAAGAGTTGAAATTGTATTTGGTTGAAATTTCGCACAGTCATATATGAAATTACAATGCACTCTCAGCTGATTGTTTGAACAATAATCATTAAACGAGTGTTGGCAGCACGGATGGCAGTACTCAGCAAAGTTAAAGTTGTAGGTAGAAAAAAAATAGTCGAACAAGGCAATGCATTGTATTTTGGTCTCTACGTTATCGATTCATTAATTAACAATGCAAAATACGTTTTACGTGCTTTACATAATTGAATAAAATTATGCGTGTTCTTTGAACAAATCTTATGTGTATACTATGTACATTTTATTTATTTATTTATAGTCTTATTTATATTAATAATGAATTTGATGGTGTTATGAATAACAATTAAGCATTGTTGCAAATTAAGTATGTATTTACTTACTTAGTTTAAGTATGAATTTCTTCTAGAATAAAATGACAAGAATTGTTTGTCAGAAAGGGAGAAATTTAAATTGGTGCTCGCGCACATAACACAAGTTTGAAAATGGGCAGTTATTGTGCGTTTAAACTAAATTTATTTATAACTTTAGCGAGCAGAGGTAATTGCGAGTCAACAGGCAGGCGCCCGGAATATTTGTATAAAAAATATGCATATCGATTTGTAAAAATAATACTTGTACGCTTGTGACATCAATGTATGAAAAACTTTGAGGTTTTTAAGTTAATGATGATAGATTTATTAGCTGAGTAACTATTCATTTCATACTCATGATACTAAAAATAAAATTTAAATTTGTATCATAATTAGATTGTTAAAAGATGATTGAGAAATTCGTGATATTATATTTTGTATTGATCATGAAAAGCTCCTTGAAAATTATGATAAGACAACAACATTTAATTTAAATTTTATCTTATTTTGTATTACTAATTTTGTATGACAAATTCACCACTTAGGCAGGAATTTAAGTTAATTATCCTTGCTTAGGTTAATTTCAATCAAAGATTAGAATTGATAAAATTGACAAGTGTTTTTTCTTGAGTAATTTTCAAAGATATTTCACGAAATTTTTAACAATTTGCTAATCTGCAGGAATGTCGAATTAAATTAATTAGGTACTCGTGTTTGAAAGTAAGATAACATGGAATTCCTATTCATATTGCAAAAATATTACAACAATTAGTGAGTTTTAATCACGAATGAGAAATTTGTATTTTTGTAAAAATTATTACTTAGAAATATTCCGTAAAGTTTATCTCTTGTAAAAATCTTGTAAAAATTATGTTTCAATATTTAATTTCATCATTATTCCTCGTATTGTGGACAAAATCAAACCGTTATTGTTCTCATGTGAGTTACTTTAATGCATTCAGCCTATAGTAACAGTGAAGTAATGAGAAGTAAACGGATATTACGGCTTAATGTCTGATAACTGAAATTAGTGGCCTTTTGTGTCACGTTTGCAATCAATTTTGAACAGCAATCAAGTATGCTTTAATCTCACGCTTAACTTAATGCTTTGTGTGTAACATTTTTAAAACAACTAACCTTCCTAAAGAAGATTCAGCTAGACCAGTAATTCTAAATCTTTATTATCTTGGCAGAATTTTAATAATTTCAATATTTAACCACATTTCTGATGTTTCCAATAAGTTTTATAATTTATTCTCCAATTTAGAGCCACTTTTCAATTTGTTTATACATTAGTGTTTAAATTGCTTTGTGTTTTTAAATGTTTGAGTACCACTGGCTAGTACAATTAATATTTTTGGAAATTATGTCTTATCTTTGATATTTCACCGTTGTTTTAAACATTATCATTATTTTACTTATTAGCAAATCCTAAATTACCAAAATAATTCACAAAATTGCAAGTAACAAAGCAGAAGAAGAAGAAATAATAATAAAATAATTACCTTTTGACAATGCAATTCACACAAACAACAAACACTAAGCAAGCTTATTTAAATGACGTAATATATTATTACTTTTTGGCAATAACTTTTTTTGGCACTGAGAGACTGAGATGTTGCTTCTTTGAGCATCAAAAAAGAAAGACTCGCAAAATTTTGCAGCACACACAATTATATAACAAGAAAAGCGGTTTGTTTACCGTGTGCGTAAACGACCACCAAATAATATAATACAACTAAAAAAAAGCCTCAGTTGTTTACCATCACCACGAATAATTTTTAATGCGTACACCTCGTCCGCCATCATGATTTATTCCCAGTCATAAAAAGAGACGTACAGCAAGAGTTGTTACAAGGTGGCAAGCAGCACACATTGAAAATCAAGATATTTTTACATAACATTCAAGCAATGACTTCTCAAGCACAATTTTACGCTTGAACTTGACTGAGGAAAAAAGTTGATTTCTATTCAAATTTAAGCGTAAAACAGGATTTTCAAATTATACTTTGGACAGATGTATGTAGTAAACTAAACGGTTAATAAACTAGGAATTAATAAAGTGTTGCGTGTTTATGTACTGTATTGGAATTGTTGGAATTGAAAACTTTCTTGCTGTTCAAAACTCGTTTCTAGTTATACAAGAATATGAAGACCGTTTTTGTTTTAAGTGACTTAAGTAATATTTTGGCTTTCATTCACTAGTATTCATGCAGAACGTTATTCATAGATCTAGTAATCAATAATAATCAAGTTGATAAATTGTTATAAAATTCGATGAAATATTGAAAAAACAAGAAATTATGTAAATGTCATTTATGAAATTTATGCATTTTAAGTGAATGATAAATGAGGTTTGAATAATAAATATGATTAGATTTTGTTGTTATCTTTCATATTTCAAATACTTTACTAACTTTTAATAATTTAATTGCCTAAAACTCATTAGTAATGTATGGAGAATTGAGTAATAATACTTTTAAATTCTAATTTTAATTTTTTATGTATTATTGGCTAATTATTATTTTTTAATTTCAGTTCTTAGGTTATTATTTGTTCTTGGAACACTTTTTTCTAATTCAAGATTGTTAATAAGTTGTTTTGGCAGATTTCTTAATTGTTTTGAGGTTATCATGGTTTATTCCTCAAAAAGTTGATTAAGAGTTTTCTGTTTTAATTGCAATTGATTTTATAGACTTAAAAAAGGCATGAGACTTAAGTTTGTACTTAAGTTTACCTAATTATTGTTTTTAACGTCCAATTATCTTAGAATTACAAACTTTTTATAGGTTATCACTTGTTCTGTCAAAGGTTTTTCTAATTCTACATTATTAACCAAATGTTCAAGTGGATTCCAATTGTTCAAGTGGAATTAATTAAAGTTATTTTAACCAATCATTCAAAAAGTTGTTTAACAAGTTTCTATTTTAATTGGAATTGATTTTATCGACTTAAGAAGACCACTTTGGACTTAATTTTAACTAATTATTGTTTTTAATCCACAATTAGCTCAGAATTACAACCTTTTTATAGGTTATTTTTGTTCTTGCAATTTTTTTTATTATAAGGTTATTTTAAGCAATCATTCAAAAATTTGTTTAACAATTTTTCTGTTTCATAGACTTAAGAAAAGCATGAAAACACTTTGGACTTGATTTTAACTAATTATTGTTTTTAAACGTCAATTATCTCAAAATTACAACCTTTTTATAGGTTATTTTTGTTCTTTTAACTGTCTTTTTCTAATATAAGATTAATAACAAATTCTTCCAGTAGATTTTCTCATAATTTAAAGTTATTTTAAGCATTCAATGAGTTGTTTTACACTTTTCTGTTTTAATTGCAATTGATTTTATCGACTTGAATTTGAATTGAAGAAAACCATGAGAGAGCACTTTGTACTTAATTAACAGCATTGTCAACCTTGACACTATTAAAACGCAGTTAAGAAACAGCATTGATTACTTACATTCTTCACCAATTTTGTATTTGAGTATCTCCACCATGATGCTGATTGGGACTTCTTCACGTTGATCCAACACTCAATGTTATTAAACAACTAACTGAGCAGCAACAACTTTTATTTCGTCTCGCGTTTATTGAACGAATGCGAAATGCACAGGCGCGTTTTTCGGCAGGACGAAACTCTTACTTTTCGAGCAAGACTCTTACTCTTATTCTTGCGCGCGTTCGCTCGTCGCCGGTAAAGTGAAATGCGAGTTTTTTCGAGCGCGTCCGGGCCGCGCGTTGATTTGAGAAATGGCCGCAAATACGATTATTATTGCATTTAGCATACGCGCGCACACACAATAACAACTTTTAGTTTTCTGCCCGCGAAACAACCGCGCCAAGTGGTTGATGACAATCGGAGGCGATGACTTGTCGATTTCGAATTTGAATTCAATCACGAAAGTCGATGGACTTTTATTATGTTTCCCCGCGCACGGTGCGTAATTCTCGCACACACTCGTAATTGTTGCGCGCTTTTCGCACGTGCGATGCGAATGGTGGAAATGAAACGTGCGTGGTTGCCGGATTCGAGGCGAATAAACGATGATAATGCGTGCGCTTCCGATAAATAACCGTCGCTTGATTAGCTGTTAAACATGCACGCGTCGTTTATTTATAGATTGTGCCGTTGGAAATTTGCTCAAACTCGGTTACGAAGATGTTAGCTTATGACGTCTCTAATTGCACGTAATGAAGCTTAATTAAAATATTATTTTGTAATAAAACAATTGATTTAAATAAGCCATTCAATTCATGTAATAATTTCCTATTTTGTTCAACAAATTTTGGTATTTACTTAATTCAAAGTCCAAAGTATTTTGTCATGAAACAATTAACGGTGGAAAATCTGAAAATTATGATTAATTGCATGACTATTAAAGTTTTACTATTTTTACGCGTAATTTTTTATTAAATTCATATGCGTCAACATGATTAATAAACCAGTTTTAATTATGAGTCATGTAATTAATTATTGCATATTCTACATGACGATTTGTAATTAATAATTAATTAAAAGCTTTGAAAGTTGTGGTTTAAAGTAGATTGAGATCAGTGGGTTGCATACATTGCTAGTCAAATTCACGAAATAAATAATTGAATTGAACGTTTAAATATTTTTTGGAATTAAGAATTCATTAAATTATTTATTTAGTAAAAATCACCTTGAACTTTTAGTAAATATTACGAGTGGTTGTAAGAATAAATAGCATGTTATTATGCTATTAATGCATCTTCCTTGTTAAAATAACGCAAATATGCAATTTTGACGTTTATAGCAAATTTTATTAATGGTAAACAACGCAGGTAATAGCTATAAATTGCATTAAACTGCTTTTTTTGTTTTGATTCCAAACATGCAACTGTTATGCAAAAAAAATTAAGTACATACTTCAAATTTCATGTTTGTCTGAAGGTCTTGAAATTAATTAATTAATTGAATAAAAGTGTGGTAATTAGAAATCGTAATGACATTATTGTTTTAATCAGTGGTCTGTTGTGATATATCAAGATGAAAAGTATGTTAAAACCAAATTTGTGAGCAATATTACTTAAATGTAGAATGAAATTATGCATTGCGTATTCAGCGAGCAGCTGGTTATGTTGTTGGTCGGTGAAGGACGAACGCATAGCATATTGCTCTAGTGGTTTAAGTCATGTTTGTTGTTTGTTTTAAGCGCAACGCAAATCTGCGCAATGCCGATCGAGAGTGAGCGACTGAGACACAGTCGTTCGTTCGTTCGTCAGTAGGCCATGCAATCATCGAAGCGAAAGAGTGCCTTACTGAGTAGAGGAAAACTTATTCACGATACTAAGACAAAACTCACTTTTACACGTGCAATCCGCATGGAAACTTTGTACGATTACAACAAGTACTTAGCGCACACGCTTTGCCGTAATCCAGCTAGTCGCTCGTGCACCATCCGTCATCAAGCAAGCGCAACAATTGCAAAGAAACGATTACACTCATTTTGATATAAGTACGGTAGTCGATTGTTTTGAATTATTTATTTAAACGCGAGAAACGACTGCATGCATTATACAAATACCGGTTGAACAAGTGCCGTACTTGTTCGCGTTTAATATTATATTGATTTATTGGACTTGACTTAAATTTTAAAGCGTAAATTCAGTGGATTGAATGAGAAATTAATTGAGGAACTGTTAAAAGGTAATTTATTACACTTTTTTATTATTTATAGAGGGTATTAAGGAGTTAATCACAGTTTAATTAAAATTTAAATAACTTTTGAGTATTAATCAGAGTGCAATGACTTAAATTTAATTAAAATCTTGTTACTGATATTGGTTTACTTTATGTTTTACTTAAGTCAACTTGGGATTGGGTTTTGAATATTTAATATGTAGAAAGGGGGTATTTGAAGGTTGGGAATTATTTTGTCAAGTACTGATCCTGATTATTAATTAGTTAAGTAAGTTTGATGTAGTTTTTAAACTAATTTTCCGGTTAAAACTGAGTGGAATGACTTAAATTCATATGAAAGCTTATTACTGATAGTGCTTTTCTTTATTTTTACTTAAGTCAATTTAAACTGCAGAATGGGGTAGTTCAAGGTTAGGAATTGTTTTTTTTAAGTATTGATCTTGATTATTACTTAGTTAATTCAGTGAATTTAGTTTCAAATTAATGAATTGACTTAAATGTCGTTAAGTCAACTTAAGGTCCTGTTTATCGTGCTTATTAATTAAATAATTGCAGTTTAATTAAAGTTTAAATAAGCTTGCTATTGTTTTCCAAGTACCTACTTTAATTTATGAAATTTTGAGGCTTAAGTCATTAACTTAAGTCAACGAAATATTGTATTGCTTATAATTATTCAAAATTCAGTGAAAATACTTTGGAAAACTTGTCTTTGTTTAAATTTTGAGTTTAAAGTAAATTCAAATCAATTTAATTCTTTGAATTTGCTTCCAAATTTAATTTGAGCCCTAAATCTTAATCAATAATTGACATTCATTGATTAAAAGTGATTTTAAGTATTATTTGATAAAATATTTAATTTTATTATGGTTTCTGGGAATGAAATGAAATTTTCTTTTGTTTGATGCCAAGTTTAGAACGAGATTCATTGTTTGATATTTAATTTGTACGTTGTTTTCGTTGACTTGAAGTATAAATCGCGAGTGAATGCTGCGTAGTGTTGCATTGTGCAATGGCGAAATAAATTAATGTGAAAGACATTAGCAGGTCGTGCAGAAACATTCGGTTGTTTTAGTTATTTCTGGCGTTTCATGAAACTGTTTATCAAATGATGTTGTGCACGCGTTTGACGCACAAATGTGCGTTGCAATTTAATGGATCGTAACGAATTGCCTGTTCGTCCATGAATTTTGGAAATCTTGTCATTAGAGCATAAACATTACATTGTAATCATAGTGCAACATTACATTACATTATACAACGATAAACTTGCAAATCGTCATTAAAATCATTCAAAAATCTTTCAAAAACTATAAAATTATTGCGAAAAAGTTAATTAAATATATGAAATACTCGTTTGTATTTAATTTAATTTATTAATTAATTAAATTACTTTCATTTATCAAGTGATATAAAATTATAAACAATAAAAAAAATTATTATTTTTTATTAATTAATTTTGTTCTATTATTTTTTCTTAATTATTTTAGGCGAAAAAATCAATAAAATAATTAAATTAATTTTAATAAAATTTAGTAATTAATCAGTAAAGTTTATTGTACTTAATGAAATTAAGGTTTTTTTGATTAGATTCGTAATTGAAAGCAATTGAACGATAAACAAATGATAATAAGTTAGTCATAATAATAATTGTCCCAATTTTTTTATACAAAATTGTGTTTGCTAAGCTTCCTTAATATAATAATTAAAATTAATTGAATTTTCAAATGTAAGTAACTCATGCTAATGAGGTACGTTGAATTTGCATAAATGTGTAATTATTTAAACAAATACGAAAATGAAAGCGGTGATCATCTACAAGTGCACATTTCACTTTCGTCCTCTTGAAAATCACACACAGGAGAAGTGGTTTTTTTTCGTTGAAATTTTGATTGCTAAACATTGAGTAATATTTGCGCGTGTTGCCAATTTCATGGCATATTATTAAACCGTATTTTGTATTGCACTTTCATCTCGACGCGATTTCCTTGAACGTTTGACAATATTAAGAGCTCTTCGTTGAATGCAAGCGAAGACCTTTTCTTTCATTATAATGTGCGGAAGTGGCATCGAGGAAACTGCAAAATTTCATCGATGATTGCACATGATTTACTCGTAATTCGCGCGAACGGCACGCGTTATACAACACTCGCACTTAGTGCCTCGAGCATTTAACATTAACATTTACTTTGGCTTCATTCAAGTGTTGGAGTTGGAGAATGCGAACGTATTTGTTTCACCCGTTTTGCAAAAGTCAATGTGAACTTGTTCATTAATCGCATATAAGACGCAGTAATATAAATTCATTTTAATTAGATTTTAATACTTATAAAGTTTATTTAAAATTTTTAAATAAAAAAAATTTTTTTAATATAGAGTAATTCCTAATTTATGTAGTTGTTGATCAATTAATAAAGGGAATCCCCGGTTTATGACAATTAAGTGAAAACCACCACCGCACACTGGGCCCAGACCGGACATTGTGGCAAAACGAAATATCAACTTTTTCAAATTAGCTGAATTAGCTGGATTTGCTGAATCTTATAAATCTACAAATTTTATTTCAATCGGACAATTAGTTTAGCAACAAATTCGCTCCAAAGTCAAACAAATTTCAAGTCGAAGTTGGTAGCAAAACTGACTTGAGTTTGAAATTCATTATCTCAAAACTGGGAAATAATTAAAGAAAACCAATTATACCGAAGGAAAGGGTGTCTAAAACAGAATAATAATATGTACAATTTAGTACATTTTCATAAATAATTATAGTTGTAATTTCCGGTTAAAAAATGGCAAATTTTCCGGTGGTTATCATAAATGTGCTGTAAGTTTTAACGAAAATGTATGTACTGTGCCATTTTCACCGGGGATTATAAAAAGTTATTACTAATTCAGTATAATCCTATGATTTCCCTTGAATTATGGAAATGAATTTGAAGAAAACATTAATTATGCTCTTACCTTGTTAATTTTCAGACAAGAAGCAGATTTAATTAAATACTTATTTTAGTTTTTCTGAACGCTGAAATTAAAATTTAATTAAGCAATCAAAAATAGTGTCATAGATTCTCTTTTGTTCTAATTTCAACATTAAGTACAAGTAATCTTACTTCACACGCACTCAATTACAGTACTGCCAATGAGAAAACAACTGCACTTGTTCTGCCTTATATGAAAAGTAATGCGTGTGTTTGCAACTCCAAGCGTATAATTGCATTATAAGTTATTTAATATTATTCCATTCGCTTCCTGTGCATTGACAATAACTGCAAACGGATATTGCACGCAGATGGTATGCGTAATTGTAATTATAAAACGAGAAATTTGAACAAAATGGATTTAAAGTTGTTGTTTTTTGTCGATTATTCAATAGGCTATTTCTTTGCGTTTTATCTCACAACTGTCGTTTTTCCTCTAGCTCTTGTATAATGACAGTAATGGCATTCTTGTTCTTGCACCTATTGGATAATACGTATCTGTCAACCTGTTTAAACAAACCATAATCAATTCTACCATTGACCATTAAGTGCGATGCATGATGAATAACGACCAGCAATTCTGGTCAATGACAAATCTATAAAAATTCATAGAAGAGTATATTTAAATATTTAAATTGCAAATTAAAATGAAATTGCAAATTTCTATTTACGGATAAGTAATAAAAAAATTAATCTTTTTATATTATTTATTTCTATTTGAAAAAATAGTCATTTCCTATTTACAATAAACTTGTAATAGTTTGTACTTTAGCAATAAACAATTTAATTATATAAGCAGCATGATATGAATTTATCCAAATAAATAGTTATTATTTATTTATCTTTATGAATTTTCTAATTATCACATGAAGTATATTTTAACCGAATATCAATTAAAAGTAAACAAAGAATAAGTGATAATTGACGTTCAAAACTGACATAAACAGATTTATAAAGCAAGCAATAACAACTGAATCTAGTCCAAAGACAATTTGTTTTGTTTTATTATAAACAAATATTTTCTTCAACTGAACATTAGTAAAACACTAAATTAAAAAAGAGTTAGCAACCCATAAATGTGCCACATTGAAACGCACAGCACGACTTGAATATGGAATATTCCAATAAGCAATTAAATATTAATAAAGCAATGATACTAAACAAGAGACAAGCATGACACTGACCAACCAACTCGTTCATATTAATGTACATTGGGGAGAGTAGTAGCCAAGTTGTAATATTTGTCCTAATTCGAATATTTTCATATCCAAGTATGTAGTAATTTGTGTGTTTTATTTCTTATCGTTACGAATTTGTGGTGCATGCATGGCATCGACTTATTTCAACGATATCAACGCTTTATTTACAAATTACCGTCTATTATCAGTCGCATGATTCGAATGTTATGAATGCTATATAATGAAAATCCGCCTACTTGCCAGTCAAGTTTCATATCGCGCCTGATTCAATTCAGTAAGTACTTAATTAATTTTTTCACTCTTATCATTCGAAACCATAAACTCTTGCGTTTTATTACGCGTAAACATTCAACAAGATGCGAAAAAAAAGATTTCAAGGAAAACCACATAGGTAAATTGCTTAAAGCAAAAATACAAACAGCCTTATCCCACTCGTAAATAAGTTAAGTTATAGCTTAAACAACAAATCACAAAAAAGTATATATTTCAAGAACGATTTTATGTGGTTAAAATATTATTTTTGAAGTTAGTTAAAAATTACACATCAAAATGCATCAATCGGCGGGATGTTTATCTTTTGTTATATCGATCTGATATCAAACATTTTAATTGGAGCATATTCAACAAATATTACTCTTCTAGTTGAACCAATATAAAAAGAAAATATGATAAATTCATAAATGGACACGCCTTCCAAACAAAATAATGATTTTTCACCCTTTTCTTCGATGGTTTTTGAGTTAAAAATAATAGCTTTTTCTAATTTTTGAGGTTCAACTAGAAGCTAATCCTATAGTAAATGCGTTTACTAAATTTCATAAAAATCCGTCATGAATTTATTGAATAACCTTGCACGCTAATTTAAAAAAAAGGAAATTTCGAAAAGACCACGAAACAGAAATAGCGCATAAGCAGAATTCTATTTCAACTGTCTTATCAGTAGTAAGAATTTTGCAATCAGTACATAAGCAACTAAAACACAAACTCATTAACAAACAAGCAATTACCGACGATTCTCATTACGAGCGCCAAACAACAAATAATTAATAAGTCTCTAACTAGCACTTTGTCGTTGTTCCACATTTCCGCAATGCTACAATCATATAGCACTTTTGTGTCATTATCCATCCAGTTCAAAATTCTCGAAACTATTAATTACAATAGACCGAGAAGCCAATCAATTGAATATCGACTTGTGCGGTCGTTGCCTTCTTTTTTTCCTATACCTTTCCAATCAATCATTAGGTAAATAAAACTTTAGTTTACCAAACGCAACACGCGCGTTATTTGCATGCAATTATCGCTTATGCTTTTAATTGTCTCCAGAAACGTCAAACGAGCACAAAAACATTGTGTCATTATTATCACTAATTGTCACGTAATCTCGTATTCAAAGTGCATTTCGACTGCTGTTGCAACAGTTTTTGTTATTATGCAAAAATAGAATATAGACGCCGTTCCGTTATTTGTTATTGTTATTTTAAATTGTACGTTTAGTTGATACATACACATGAGTATACAGCAATCAATTTGCAATCGAGAACAGGCCGTTTAATTGCCAAGGTGATTGAGTTTGAGTTGGAGTTTAATAGTGAGACGTTCAAGTCCCATGCGCGCGCATCGGTCGCTTTAGCCTTTTAACTGCGCGTTCGATTGAAAGTGAGAAGAGTTGGGAGCTAATTGCGCTTTTTACAGTTTCAGTTCGCGTTAGAAGACGTAATCGGTCGTGCTGCTACTGAAATTGAAGCAAACATGTGCGACGTACTCGCTGAGTTGGATTTGGGTGAACCGCCACAGGAATTGTTAGATTGGGCGAAAGAAAACATTGATGAAAATCCGGATACAAGATGTAAAGACCTGGAGGACTTCCGGGATTTGATTTACAGTGAGTAATTTGCCATTATTATGAAACTATTGCCGTTAACAAATGTGCATAGTAAATATGGCTTTCATTACACATGTCCTAATGAGAGAATAATAACGAAACTGAAAGTATTTGCATAAATCACAAGCGACGAAAGTGTTTGTTGTTTGATGGATTGCTAGAGAATTGCGGGAAAGTGAATTTTTCTCATTGCATTGTTTGTTTGTTAATTGTGTAATTATTTATGTCATGATAATAATAAGAATAATAATAAGTTTAATTTGTAGGTCGAGGTGAATGCACACCACATCGAACAGATGATGCATTCCTGTTGCGGTTCTTGAGAGGACGACATTTTTTATTGCGACCAGCTCACCGACTTGTAAGTACAAAGTTTTTTGTTGAATGGGTTGGTTGTTTATTGACAATTGATTCGCACATAACGCTTTCTATTTGAGAACTTATCGTACTTATCGTGTTTGGCGTTTTAGCTCGTCAATTATTACAACTTCAAGGAGGAGAATCCCACGTTCTTTGAGAATGTGAATCTTAGTCACTTGCAACGCATGGGCGATGATGATATTATTACAGTGCCACCTTATAGAGATCAGACAGGACGAAGAATATTATTGTATAGATTAGGTGAGTTTTTAAACAAAAATTATAACCAGTTCTTTTCTTATATGGTTGATGCGATGCATAATGAATTTGAAGAGGAAATTGCGATTGAATTAATTGATATTTTTGAAAATGTTTTTTATTAGTATAAACAGGAATAATTGTGTTTTATGAATATGAAAAATGGTTTAAATCGGATGGATAGTTTAGCAACAATTTAACGATAAAGACGATCAATTGCTGAGTTGAGATTTACTTCACATGTAAATGTCATATTCAAAATTCATTTTCCAAGCTCGTAGTAGTGCGACAATAATATTTTTTGAACGTGTTTAAACTAGATCTAATAATCTTTGGAATGCTTGTAATATCGTTTATTAGATATTGTATTTTCAATTAGAAATTAATTTTTGAAAAATTTCGGATTTTTGAAAAACGGAAAATTTTCAAATCGACTTTTACCAATGTGTTTCAAGATGTATCAGGAAGATATTCCCATTGGGTGATTGGTAATTTAATGAAGATTCTCACGAGGCATGTTGATTAGACCCAAATCTACCCTAACGAAAGTTATGACTGTTTAAAGATGAAATTTTGATATTTTGCCAAATTTTATAGTCTAATAATTTCTAACTTTTTTAATACATTAATAATTAATCAATTATTGTGTGTTTTTTGCAGGCAATTGGGATCCTAAAAAGTATACAGTTGATCAACTATTTCAAGCAACACTAGCCATATTAGAATTGGCCATTTTGGAAGAGAGAGCGCAAATTTTAGGAGGAATTGCAATGTTTGATTTGGGAAATTTATCCATGGCGCAAGCATGGTATATTACACCTAGTGTTGCCTCGAAAATTGTACAAATCATGGTCGTAAGTACAATTTCTATTATTAATAACTATTCTAAAAGTCTAGGTTACCAACTAATTGCAAGCAATTGCAAGATTGATTCTAATCAATCAAATGACAGGTTTAATTACTATTTAAAATATAACTTTGTTCGCTTGCTGTATGATTTAACATCTTGATAACAAATTATTAAGTACGCGTATTATTAAGCAGCCAATGCTGAACGGCAAGAATTGAGCCAAGACTGCGACAAGGAAGTTGCAAATAACAAGAAATGTAATTTACTGCTAGTTGCTTGTTAAAAACGCCATTGAAGTCAGGGCTTTACCATTATTACATACTGCTGCTGTTACATATAATACAGGGTGTCGCAAATCTCAATCTCTTTTGAATTTTACATGTTTAGAAAACGACTTGACACAAAAATTCAAATTTTCTTCAGATTCTCATTTGATGATTATAAAAGCATTAGCTCTTAATTAATCAATTAATTTCCGTAAATAACTAAGTACTAATTAAGGCCATTTGTGCTCTTCGTTAATCTACCACATTTTTATATTTTTGAGAGGGTAAACACGCAGAATTTACCCTCAAAAATCTCCAAAGAAATACGCAGTTACTTGTTGCAGTTTTTTGACAATAACGGCCACAATTTAATCGAAATTATTTCCGAAACCACTTTGTTTAAAACTTCATTTATTCACAATTAAGAATCCAAAAGAATTTGTTTTCTATCTTAAGTAGTTTTGCTTTAATTCACCCTCAAAGGTCGACATGAATTTTTATGTCACCCTGTACTTTACACGCAATTTCAAACATAAAGCACTTTACACTTTTCTTTTTGTTCTTCACTCTTTGCAAAACACGTCATGCTCCACAAGACATTCCACCTTTCACAGTTTCACAATGCCATCCAATATTTTACACGAAATTATTACATATTGTTCTCGATAGTTTGAAACATTTTGCAACTTTTACTAAACAATTTTAAATTTTAGACGAGTTTCCCAATGAAGATACAAGCAATTCACATTGTCAATCAATCGTGGGTGTTTGATATGGCGTATAATGTTTTCAAACCGTTTTTGGATGATCGAATGAAACAACGTATCTTTTTCCATGGTGATAATTACGCCTCGTTGCATAAACACATTGATCCAAAACATTTACCAGAGAAATACGGCGGTGTTCATCCGGATTATAATTACAACGATTGGATTAATTACTTCAGACGCACGCCGAAAATTCGAGAAGAACTTGAATCGCTTGGTTATCGTGATGATGAAAGTGTTACGTCAACAAAATGATCTTTTTTCGCAATTATTTAATTATAACTTATATGTTTTATTATTGTATTAGGTTACTTGGTAAAGTTCAAGGGACACTATGAACGCATATTGCGTAATTGTAAAACAATAACTAAAATTACTTGACAAATGAAATGAAACAAAAATTGCAAATTGAAAAATATAGAACGTGGTATTTTGCCAATAAATTGACTATGTGTTTTTAAGTTTATTTTAAGCTTATTTATCTATATTTATGGTGCAATGTATTGACTTAAGACGTAAGCGAGTGATCAAGGTGAGTTACTTACTTAATTATTATTAGTTTGCCCTTCAAATAACTGTGCGTTGTCAATATGAAAGCTGTAAATAGTCAAAATGCATTTTTGAGTCTTGGGAGTTGCTTAAAAATGTAAAGAATTTGATTTGATTATTAGTGATGATAAGTAGAAGTGACTTAAGCCAAGTATGCTTAGCGAAGGATGGAACGTGACAACATCATTCACCCATGTGACGAAAGAGCATAAAAGTTTTATTAGCCTAACCGTTTCTGAGTAATTAATTGAAATGATTCGTTGATTTTCCGAGTCAGTGATTACAAAACTATAAAATTTCAACGTCCAATTTCAGTGAGAGAGTGTAATTAAGTTAATGAGCAGTTGTTGCTTAATTACCAATTGCACTTTGCAAAAATTCAGTAGGAAATCGTAGCATTAAATCTAGATTTAAAGCTAATAAAATCTAGATTGTTGCTAATATTATCATAAAGTTAATTAATTATTATGTTCACGATGACTTGACTTGTCTTGACTTGTCATTAAAATTAAAATTTTCGCAACTATGAATGAGAATTTAAATGAGTATAATTAGATTTTAAACAAATCCAGTGCAATTTATTGTTAGGAATGGATCTCTTATTAATTAAACTTTCTGGAATTTTAATCTAATTACCAGATAAAGTATCTATCAAATCGGACTTGATAAAACGATTAATACCTAATTTTCAATTGGTGCTAATGTTGATGACTTAATCAATTGTTATCTTTGAATTCATGTTCAATTAAAAGAATTTTAAGTTTATCAGACATCTTAATCCTTTGACATAAGTATTAAATTCGGATTAAACTAAAATAGATAAACAAATTAAATTTATCAAAGCTATTTATTTAATACATAATTATCATCTGTTTCTAATGTTGTTATTTCAAAGTTATTTATCAACTTCTCGATTCCGAGTTATCATTGAAAGATGCACAATTTGACGGTGCAATTTAATTTGGTATAAATTAGTCATAAATTTAAACAAAACTGTCCATACTTGAACAAATTGAACATAAACAAGTTAGTTATGTGCAGGTTGTTCTAGGCCAGCCACTAAACAACAAATCCCCAACAAACTCGATTTGTTCATAGCGTGCTTTACTACTGCTTCAAAGCGAACGCATTTTTCAATGGCACTCTAACCTTGAACGCCTCCAATTCCGTTGTAGTAATCACTTATGAAAATAATGTTTGTACATGTAATTTCATTAGTGCTGCAAAACTAGCAGAAACGTGCGAAACTAGCATAAATACCATATGTGCGTTGCCAATTGCAAAATATTCTTTGCTCATCATCATCATCATCATTGTGTTCCTATCTGCATAAAGTCTAAGTTTTCTAGATTACTAACCGATAAGTCAACTTAGTTTTGTGATAAAAATGGAGGTGAAAACCATGGATAAATTACCACTTGTGATTATGGATTATGAAGGAAGAGAACTCCAACAGGATGATTTTAAAAAGTGTATTGAAGAATTGAAAGTGGCAATTAAGAGTTAATTAACAAACGTTGTTAGTTTCGTTAACTAAAGCTAAAAGTTTTTTAGATGATGAGGAAATTAATCCAGAAATGCGACAGGATGAAGAATATCTTTTGAGATACTTACATTTTTCTGATTTTAATATCGAAGAAGCTCATTTAAAGGTAGAAATGTTAATTAGTACTATGTCATAATTACTTTTGTTGTTAGTTTAAGAAGTTTTACAAATTACTTCTTGATAATTCAAAATGGTTTGGTTATGCAACTCCAAAAGCACATGAAGATCAATTAACCAGACAAATGCGTGTTCTTCTTGATACTCGTGATAAAGATGGACGATTAATAATTGTTGCTAAAATGGGTAAAACAACAATTAAACAATTACTGAAGCTTAACGTTGGTTTTTTTTCCTTTAGGAAATATTAATACTTCTCGAACGAGTTTAACAGATGTGTTTAAAGTTGATGATATCTTGTTGGAACTTGGATGGGATGATCCAATCACTTTAAGAAAAGGATTATGTTCGATAATGGATGTGAAAGATATGAGTTTTAGACTTATGCAATGGGCAACGCCGAAAAATCTTATTTTTTCTGTGAAAAAGTTGGACGCACTGCCATTGAAAGATCTTAAAATACATATTGTTAATCGATCAAAGTATTTGGACGCATGTATTGCAATTACTTGGCCATTTCTGCCTGCGAAATTGAAGGAGAATGTAACTATTTACAATTATTTGAAATTTATGCAACTAATTAATGTTTACGCATGGCGGCCGAACTTGTTTTAGATATTTATTCACCATGATAATTGGGAATCTTTGCATCAACACATTGATCCTGCGTCCTTGCCAATCGAATATGGTGGAACGAATACAAAAACTTATGATGAGTATATTAATGATATTCTAGAAAAGGATAACAAGTTGGTGGAAACCACCAAATATATTAAATTCTTTGTTAGGGATGCATAAGACATGCCAAATAAGTATATTATATAGTTTTATAGTCTATTAGTAAATTTACTTTCAAGTGTTTAATAGTTTTATTAAGAGGTAATGACTAGTTGCAAATGTTGAAACATTAGAATTTTTTTTTATTGCATAATCATGGAGTATATTTACTCTCGGATGTTATCAACAAATTTCAGAACTCATAATGCAATAGAACAAAAGTTATTGATAATTAAAGTGTACGATTTGTATGCTGCTAGTACTAAATTTGAAAGTTTGAACGCGAATATCTCGAAAACCTTTTAGTCGAGTTTGCAAGTGCGGTATTCCAGATTACTCAAAAACTATAAATTTAATCAACACCAAATTTTCATTAATTATTAGCAATGAGATCAACTAGCAGGTGAGTGAAGGATTTTAAATTTGCTTGGAAACTATTTGTTTAAAAGAATAAAAACGAAGAAGAAAAGTATGAAAACTGAAATTTTAAGTTGAAACCTTCACCATTTTTATTTGAACATGATTTTTGGCAAATCCTTTGGTGAACAATGAAACAAACTAATATACTAACAAAGACTCTTTGAAATTTTAAATTAGAATAAATCGTTTTCGAATTATCTTAATTACTGCAAAACGTGTTTTAGGCAAACGCGCTTTGCTAAATCCTCAATAATTCGGGCATTTTTAAACATTTTTAGTTGAAAATAGTACACATGATAGATAAAGAGATGTTCGAAAAGATAATGATAAAATTTTTTAAAAAATATTCACCATGCAACAGGAAAAAAAATTCCGAAAAATGGGATAATTTTGCAGTTTTTTTGACAACAGGGTGTTGAATAAAATGTCGTAATTATTTAAACATTTGTTTAATTGGAAACGACTTGATAGCAGTAAGTGTATTAGCAAAATTGTTTCAAACGCACTCGTACATTATTCTAGAGCAATAATTAATATAAACTATTTATGTATATTTAACGTAATAGGCATACTTGGAGAGGAACGCGAACATGTTTAAGTTTATATTTGGTCCGTATTTGGTTCGGTAAAGATGAAAAACTGGTTAGTAGAAGGTAAGAGCTGAGCTGTTAAGACAAATCGGATGTTTTAAAGTTTATATGCTTGACGCATCATTAAATCAAAATAACCATCATTATCAATCGAAGCGCTAATTGCGCTATAATAATTATAGAATTCTTCTTTGGTTACCTGAAATTTAATGTGATTAGCAATATGTTAATTGCAATTGTTTTGCGAATACTTACAACACCATCTTTGGTTGCTTCTTCTTCGAAATTGTTCAAGAAACGTTTCATAATACTCTCTTCGGTCTCTTCACCGCTGATATATTTCGGGTGATTTTTCACGTTGTAAACATTCTTTAAATCGTCAATTGTTATTTCACCATCCTGGGTTTTGTCAAGTTTTTTAAATGCTTCCTCAATGACACGTTTCCTGCATTCTGGCATTGGCGGCTAAGAAAAACAAATAATGTAACAAACAATTGTTGCAAGACTTGCTACGGTACAACGAATTACATAATTACAATGAGTTGAATTCGTTAAAATCAAAATTACTTGTGTTTTTTCAAGGTTGAAATCATGACATATACAAAGATATTATGAATTGCATATATTCATTGAATCAATAAAATGGAACAAATATTTCTAAGAATGAATTATCGGCGTTTTAAGTTATCAGTTGGCAAATATTAATATTGTATTAAAGTGATGATTATGCGCTTAACAAGCGTATGATAACAGTTTTTAAATCATTCAAATCGGCTGATTGCTTTAAATGTTATTTATGTCAATTTTAAATTTGTCAGTTAATTTCGCAAAACAATTTGTAAAACACCAGAGAACATTTTAAAAAGTCACATTTATTACAACATTCAATAAACTACCTGATGCAAAACAATTGACTGCAGATAGAGAATCTGCGTTCTAGTGCTAAGGCTAAAAAGAGTTTCTTCGGTAGTCTAATTCAGTCGTAGAAATTAAGGGTGAATATTTTAATTAATATCTCGGGAATTATAAAAGATATAAAAATAATTCTTTCACCAACAGAAAGATGATTAAATTCTTGATAAAATGTAATTTAATCAATAAATTTTCTTGGATACGTTACACGTAATAACCTCTCAAATTCAATATTTTATACTCTGCATCTGACGCTCAATATTTGAAATTTTTTCCGGTTGTAGAATATTAATTAATATCTCGGGAATGATAAGAGATATTAAAATTATTCTTTTACCATCAGAAAGGTGATAAATTTTTGAATAATATGTAATTTAATCAATAAATTTCCTTTAATACGTTACACGTAATAACCCCTCAAAATCAAGATTCTTTACTCTGCATTTGACGCTCAATAATTGAAATTCTCTTCCGATTTGCATTATTAATTAATATCTCGGGAATGATAAGAGATAATAAAATAACTCTTTCACCATCAGAAAGCTGATTAAATTCTTGATAACTCGTAATTTAATCAATAAATTTCCTTGAATACTTTATGTGTAATAACCCTTCAAAGTCAACATTATTTCTCTGCGTTTTAAACTTATTTAATAGGAAAATTAGTAGAAAATATAGGAGAATGATCGTGTTTGGAATCTAATATGGTGGGAATTTTCCCAGTGAATGATATAGTTTTTTAAACATTTTCCAAATATTGAAGCAAAACGACCAATATGTGAAATAATAGCCATTGTAACACACCAAAGTTGGAATCAACTTATTTCCCTTATCGTATTTGTTTTGAGTTAAATACAAGCAAACATAATGTAAATTATATGGAAAGAAGGTATTACTTACACGAATATTTACAAGAAATTCCTCCATATTAATTCCACCACTCCCATCCTTATCAAACGTAACAAACATATCTTCTGCCTCTTGGTCGGTGATTTCAAGTCCGGCTTCACGTAAGCCAGAGATGAATTCTTCACGATTAAGTTGTTTATTACCATCATCGTCTAATCTTCTAAACATGCGACCCAAGCCAAGAATTCCAGACGCGCCTCTCGTTAGGCAAACTAAACGAAGACGAGTTATTGGATCAGCAGATGATCCTATAATAAACATATCATCAAAACTTTAAATTAAACCGCATACATTAATAAACACAAAGACAACCTTTCGCTTGAAGTTCTCGTTGACTTCTATTAATCATTTCATTTTCTTGCCTTGTCATTGCGCTTTGTGGTCGGAACATTTTGTTGAGACTAAAAACAAAAACAAATTCTTTTTTTAAATACTGCGTATTCTAATTTAGAGGGTTACATAAAATTGTAATTGTCGAAAAGAAATTTATAGTCAAAAATAATTTTAACACATTTGGAGACGAATAATGCGATACCGAAATTATTGAGAACTTTTTTCTTCAAATTTGCATCTTTTCTCATCAAAGTTACATAAAAACTATGATTCCAATCAATACCAAATTTTCACCAATTATTTACAATAAAACGAGCTAGTAATTTATCTAGGAATATTTAATTTCTTTGGAAAACATTTATTTAAAATATTAAATTTAAGAAAAAGGGAAATGAAAACTGAAATTTTGAGTTTAAGCCTTTACCATTTCTTCTTAATCATGAATTTTGACAAATCCTTCATTCAAAGAATAAATAAACTAATCTATTAATAAAATCTTTTGGAAATTTTAAAATGCGATTAACAGTTTTTGAATTATCGCAATTACCGCAAAGTGTGTTTTTTGAAAATGCGCTTCAGTAAATGACATGTAAGTCGGCCATTTTTAATAATGTTTTCTTCCATAAAATAGACAAAGTAGGTAAAGATCTGTACTAAACGATAGTGATGAAACTTTTTAGATAATATGCATATCGTAACAGAAACAAAATGAGAAACTTAACTGAAAGAATTTTTTATGGTAAATTACCTTTATCGATGAGAAATTATGTTTAACACTAATAACATACTTTAGTGCTCATTGAAAATAAAAAACGACACTTATTAAAAATGCATATGACCGTATATTTCCTTGGTACATTATGAAATATGACTGGCAATCAATCGAATTCAATTTATTTTCATTTTCACTCATAGACTTCTTATTGATTTTCTTCAATGAACTACAAAGTATTATCAAAGTGTTTCTAACTACCCCAAGTAATATTTCTTCTTGTACATTAACCGCCATATTCAATTTTTCAACTTGTCTAGCATTTTATATCGATTTATACATAAACAATAGCTTAACAGGAAGTCAATTATGAATCATTTGAAAGCAAAACATGTTGTACAGCAATGAGAAGTTGTACAAATGTAATTATTCTACATTATTTCATAGTTTAATTACTTAATTAATTGCCCATCCAATTAAATATACACACTCAGGCTATGTTTGAAACACATGAATTAATTTCAAACACTTTTCAATCAATCGATTGCCAAGCATAACTATAACATATGTGGTTTGAACACTTTCAACGCCCTCAACTTCTATTCATGTGTCATAAATTATTAAGCGGGTTCAAGAAGGTTGTTCTCTCCTTTGTCCCGGTTCTATCAACCCAACCAACAACAAGTCAATAAAATTGGAAATTGATTTTAATTTACTCTACTCACTGGCGGTACAACGAGCAAAAAAGCGCATTCGAAACGCATTGATCGATAATCAACCATGCAACATGTCAAGAAACTCATTAATTTCTATTCGCCGGCATTAGATAATCCCTGTTATCATTCACTGTTGCATTCGAATAAAAGAAACACACACAATGTGCTTTAATTAATTTCTAACCAACTGTTCTTTTTTTTCAATCATCCATTGTTGAGTTATCTTCGCACCGTTCAGTTTCGCATTAAACAAATTAAAACTACAAAGAAATTAACTTAATGAGAAGCCTAGCCAAATACATTAAATGGGCGTTGTTCATCATCTGGTATTAATATCTCACAAAACACAATTCTGTCATGTATATTAATGTGACATATTTTTTGTCTTGTAGGTGCGTGACTCAATTAAGGATGCAATTTTAATGTTGTATTATCAAAGGTGCGATGGTGCGCGACATTAATGTCCAACCCAGTTTTTGGCAAACCCTCATAATTATAAAAAGTACAACTAATTTCAACAAACAACTCTTGTACATCATTCTAAAATACTTCCCTAGCAGGAAGATAATGTAAAATTAATCACAGCCCACAACGATTATTCAATATCAAGAAATAAACACATTTAACAAAAATTCATTACAAAAGTCTATCCCAAGTGGAATATTGTTTATTTTCAGTAAAATGCAGGTGGTATTCAAGTGCATTGCAATCGATAACGGATTATTATCGCACCGGCGAATTCGATCTCCAGCGAAATAACAAATTTGATAAAGGAGTCAACCGTTTCATCGAGCGATTTGTTTGATTATTGTACGTTAAATATACTTACTTTATTGATGCGATGCTTTACAATAAACAATTTATATTACTGCGATACGTAAATTCAGTTTCAGTTCGAGACGAAATTATTTAAATCGTTTCCGCAATGACACGTCCCAAGCAAGTTGCAGGCGAAGTTGTTTATATTTTAGGAATTTTCCAGCACAATGCAATATTTTCTCAAACAAACTCAATCTTATGCAAATTAGTTTAAATAATTCATAAAGCGCTATTGCGTTGGTGCGTACTTCTTCGCGACTTACCGCACAAATAAAATGAAACGCCGGGAGGAGCGTCACAACTATGTACTCGGAACGTACTGCGAGTAATGTTTTGCGACCACCATACTTTATAAACGTACTAAACGTATAAACCGCATCGGTACACAACGGATATACCATGCGTTGCCATTATATTATTATAATTATTGCATAATATACGTTTTCTACACATGCTACCCACAATGGTCAACTGTACAACAACTTTGCAATTTCTCCGAGTGACTTCAACAAACTTCAACTCCCAGTGGTACAAACAATTGGCATGACATGAATTTAAAGGGTTGTATTACACCCTATATATGAAAATGATAGCACGTTGACCATTTAGTGCTTTTCCTGTATGTTCTATTATATTGAGTACCGGTAGTCGTGTTGCTTAGCAGCGACCGACAATAACAATTTGCATTTTTCATACATAGTTCATAGCTATCTTGTCGGCACGTACTGAGAAGATTGGTGATATGTTCTTCTACACACGCAATGCATATTTAACATTACTTTTGCTGGACGCAAATAATTAGTCGACATTTGACTCTGAATATCTTATATTAATACAAAATACAATAGAAAACGTTCTTAACTAACACTCTTAGTTTAATTAATGATACTTCAATGTTGTGAACCAAAACGAAAACATGATTAATACCCATACAGTTGTGGTAACATGCATTAGAATAATTTAAAGTCCCATTAGGATAGTCGTAGCACATGCTGGGCGGGATACTGGCGCACAAGCTTGGCGCACACTCATCTCCCATGTGTCCAGGACATGCGATAAGGAGTAATGTTTCGGCAACTTCTTGATGCGAGCAAAGAGCTCGCGTTGCACACGAGACAGGAATTCTGTAGCTTCATACTCGTGTGGTGCCACGTGACATTTTGGAGAAGCAACGGGGTAATCTTCCGGCACCGTAATTGAAATGGGTGGAACGCAAGGCAAATGCTTATCGTCCAACCAGCATATCAAATTAATTGTCTTTGCTCCAGGCTGTTGGTTTGGATCCATGGAAATTTTGAAACGCTGATCCATCCGTGCGATTTCACCTTGTAGAACGTCCGGAATCTCGCTGGTTGGTTCCTCGACGCGTTTACGCTTCAATGGTGGAACCAATCTGGAAACATTTCAATTTAGAATCGCAAGGACTTACAGGAGTAAAATGCGACTTACTTCAACTCTGGGCAGAACAATGCCTCCAAAGTTGGGCCAAAAGTACGATGAAGAGTGTGATTAATTGTAGGAGATTGCAAATTATTGCTGATGGCTTCAATGAGCGGATTGAAAACTTGCTGTTCTTTTGCTGGTGTTGTAACGTTAGGAGGAACACTGCCATCTCCTCTTTTAAAGTCCAACTTTTCAAGTACAACTTCACATTTCAGTAAAGTCTCCAAAGGCATTCTCTGTTGTGGATTTGAAAGAATCTCCAATAACTTCTTCATCTTGCTGGTTTTTTCCATATCTAAAGGAAATTTATTATTGTAAGTAAATGGTTTGTTGTTGATTGAAATCTTAGACTTACGTTCACCATCATTACCCATACGGGCAATCATTTTACGCAATGGATCGATGTATTTACTCAATTGCCGTACTTTATCTCTGTACGCTGCTTCGTCCTGCATGCCCATTGGACTTTGATTGGGTTGACCAGGAGTATTAAGAGATCCAGAAGGACTTGGAGCCATCCCAACTGATCGCTGCCCTGGTGTGCCCATCATTCCCATCTGTGAACTTGGTGATGGGGCAAGTGCAGGTGATGGAACCATTGGAATGTTGGGAGTGGGCACATTCATCCCAGCAGGGGATTGTACTGACTGTGTAGGGCTTTGTGTCAAAAATTGATTGGGAGCTGGTTGTCGTGGAAAACCGGCGTTTGGAGGAGCGTTCATTTGAATGTCCATTTTACGCTGAGGCATTTGAGGCATCTGACCCATCATAGCTGGTCCTTGCATTTGCTGTGGCATACCCATTTGGTTGGGCATCTGATTCATGCCAGGATTCTGCATTTGTGGTGGCATCTGATTAGGCATGCTGGAATTGGGCACCATTCCCATCTGTGGCGGACGTTGAGGCATGCCACCAGGACCAGGCATAGCGCCCATTTGATTTGGACCACGATTCAGTGTTTGAAGAAGATTTGTTGCATTTGGTGGAACTTGCTGTGGTCCAACCATCGGACCAGGCTGTGGACTCATCATTTGATTGTTTCTAGCATTTCCTTGGCTTGCTAGATTTTGTAAGGCATTTATTGGATCCTGCATACCTGTACCCCCTTGGGCACCTCCAGTATTCATGCCTGCTCCTTTTTTAGCATCTAAATAATCAAAGCAGTCATAAATCAGCACTGATAAACAAATTGGGGGAGTTGAAAACTTACTCATTTCTCTTATATGTAAAATCAATCTTGCAACAAAACCTAAATACTCTTCTCTTGTTTTCGCTTTTTGAAACACATGATTCTCCATTTCTAGGCTATTGCGTGACATGGACATTCCTGATTGACGAATCGCTTCATCGCTGGCAAAAGAAACAAAACTTGTTGATAATCAAAAAGATAACATGCATGTGCTTACTTACATTTTCTGGACAATATTCTGTCGAAAGTTTGAAGTTCTCCAAGACACGTCTTCCGTCATGATGAATAAAAACTATTAAACCAAATTAATAAAATAAACGTGTCCTGTATCTAAAATTAATATCAACAATAATTTATTGTTTCCTTAATCCAGCCGGTCGACCATTTATGACAGTGTCATTGAGCGCACTGACTTATTATGGCAGAAGCAAACATAACCTCAATCAATTTTGACCAGTGCTATGATATGTGAAAAATTTGTAGTGAAAACAATCCCACTACAATGAATTTGCTATTATTTAGTACAATCTTAAGTATTATAAGTATCCAATCTAAAATTTTCACGAACTATGTAAGTATTCTCTGTGATAATTTCAGAGCATAACATATAACGCCAATTTTATTTAGATTATAAAATTCCTAAATCGCCAACCAAAAGCTGAAAGACTTCTTGTAGAAAGCCGTGCAGCCCTACAGAAGGAACAGTCCGGACTTAGTGTGAGCCGTGATTTTGTTAGATATTCCAAACTGCAACGGCGTATCAATGCACTTGATGAACAAATCAAAACAAGTCGGTCAGAAAGAACACCCAGCTTTGTTTACAATCTTGGATTAACTTATGGCTTTAAAATCTTCATTTCCATAATAATGCTGTTTGTATCTATACTTTATAGAGACGTTCCAGTATTAATTCTTGATGACAAGTATGATTTATTCCCATTTGATTATCTAATTTCCTACCCGATTGAAACTAAAAATGCTGTATCTGTCCATTTCTGGATGGCATGCTGCTGTTCACTAGGCAGTTTACTCAAATGACACTTTACCTAACAGCAGCATCAAGAGAACACCCTCAAACTTAAAGCAATTGTAAATACTTTGGAAATGCATTTATGCTCACAGATATGTAAAAAATAGAAATATTTATTTCATTTGGCCAAAAACAATTTCCTTCATTAATTTCTTACACGTAATAGTTTTGTACATAATTTATGTAAAATATCCTACTTTGTTTTCCTCAATCTCAAGTAAATATTTGAATCTTACGAGTAAGTTGATTTAATTCAATTTTTGGAAATATATATATTTATAATATTGCAGAATGCACTTGGAAATTCATTTAGAAACTTACAACTCTAGTGCAATATTTAAATAAAAATAAATAACAAACATTGTCTAACACGTTACCTTTGGATCCGTTTAGTACTCTGAGTAAATAAATTAGTTGACGTGTTTCTTTTGATCACACAAAACGTCCTCCCGCCTCTCGTAATTCACTGACAAAATTTCGGGAAGACTCGAATGAATTTGAATGAGCATACCACTTACCACACTACGTAAAACTACACAGTAATTTGGTTTGCTTGGTACTGCATCGCTTACATAAAGTAATTCCGTTACAATTATTATACTTGTGCGCGCCAAATGCTGACACTAATTGTCCATCTCACTACCGCCTCCTCGTCAATAGAATTATTCTAATTCTTATCATACTTTGGCAGTTTTTCCCTCGTTCCGCATCTTTTTGAAATTCTTAAACTCAACTAATTGCATTTGAGTCTGCATATACTCCCCGCTAATCTACATTAAATGTATAATAATAATTATTACTCGTATGAAACGTTATACAAAATAGTTTCTTCGTTTATTTGACTATATAATACGCTGCAAACTGTATGTCTTGTGTGTCACGTAATTTTAATATCACCTATCCATTCAGACGCAACGAGCAGCGAAACGTCCGGCGCTAAGAGCAAATTTGAATAAACCTAATCGACGACACTGTTATTTCAGCTTTTTATCATCGCCCAATGACGTCGACGTTGATACCGCGTTCACGTTCGTATTCGTCGGAACGCAAGGACAGCCCTGATCATGATCGGAGCGCCGTTTCAGCTGCTCGTACGCGCGATGCACGTTCAAATTACGCCGAAGATATTGTAGCAAATTAATAATGATGTCTCGCGGCGTCTCAAATTCATTCGGTACGATTCCGTCCACCTCGGACTCGAAGTACGAAAACAGCGGAAACCAGATCCGCGTCCGCGTCGAATCGCGCTGCATCAACGCTTGATTATTGGAGAGCGTGTGATAATAGAGGAAGAGCCGACTACTGATGTAAAATGCGACGAAGACGTCAATCGAGTAATGTTCATGCGCTGCGAGGATGAAGAAGATTCCGAACATGTTCATGATCCATGTGAGTGTATGCAGGAAGTACAAATGGCGTGGAGTATCTACACACAAAAAAAAACAATATAGAAATTATCATTCTGCATACATCATTGCAGTTGTTTGACTTACATTCGGTTATGAAAAAATTGAGCATTGTTAACGCGACCGTATGACCGCTAAACATGTAATCGCCACAGGTGCGTACACCTTGAATGGACATTCCGGCGCCGCGCCAAATGATATAAGCCTGAGCGATCTTGAATCGCAAATGCTCGAATGTCGTGCCCTGGATGGAATAATTGCGTGGCTCGCACTGCAAATGTGCACCTGGCACGCTCAACGAGGTGATCAGCATCGTGACGCAGCGCAGCAGAAATACGGTGCCCGAAAGGGCGAAGAAGCGCCTCATCAAAATGAACCTGAAACGAAAATTTCACATCAGTCTACTTGTAATCCACTTTGTACCAAATACATGTGTATCGCGCATGTGACTCCACCGATAAGACACAATGATTAGAACTCTAAGTAAGTTATTACGTTAGTTGCGATAAACTCCATCGGCTTTCGGCTAACGCAATTAAAATGCTTCGCGCGCGATCATCGATTTTTAATATCCATGCACATGATTGAACTTGACTCGATTCACAATCAAGATCATAATTTAAATACATACTATGTATGCAGATTATAAACGTAATATTGTTAACGCATCATTTGCTATCAATATTTGCCATGTGTGTGGAGTTTATAAACAGAAAATATACGATTTAACAACGGCGATAAACTATCAAAAAACGTGTGCAGCAGTTAATGTTGTTATTGTGTGATAAATGATTTACAATACACAACGCTATTGTAAATAATAAAATTGCGTTTTACTTTCTCCGAGCTCGCTGCGTGACTTTTCACATTGCGCAGTAAATTTTAATTGCTTCGAGGAAGTTGAGCAACTGTCTTGTTAATGAACATCCCATGAAAATTTTACGACTAACTGTTCTATAAAAAACATTGGATTTAAGTTTTTTTCGTACTAATTAGTTCGAGCACTTGTCGTTCTTGAAATGAGTAGCAAGCGCAAAGCGTCATTAATCAACAACTTTGCTAAGCAACCGATTTAGTCATTGTTCAACCACTTTAGGCGATTATCACTCAACGACAATGCACTGAACAAAGTACCCGCATTCGTCATGTATTCAATGCGGACTTGCGCGAGAATGTAGTGTATGATTCATAACTTAAAAATAAATCAGTTCAAAGACTACATACAGAAACAAAAGGCTAAATCAATGCACTGAATGTCTATCGCCCGGTTGAGAATACTTTTCAATTCCTAAACAAGCATCTCGTGCTCGATAGTAACAGTTAAGCAATCAGGAGCAATCAGCACGCACGATTACATGAGTCAGGTGCTAGAAAGAACAGTTAGCTAAATAATTATGGCGCCCATTTGGTATGTGATACATACCTATGTTTATGGAATAGCAGCACAATCAGCCAGATTGTGAACAAGAATGTGCCGGTGACTTCACACATGTCAAATGCCCATGGAATGTGTGGCACGTTATCCAGGAAGATATCGGGCAGCGGAGGATACTTCTTCATGTCGGGCACGCGGTCGTGAACGATGACCATGACGAATGCGGTGATCCATGTGACGCCGACCACATAGCAGAAGCTGAGGAACGCTTTCCAGATTTCCGGCGGCAGGCGTTGGGGCCTCCCGTCTTCGGACACAGGCGGCGAGACGTGCTCCGACTCGGCGTATTCGCTTTCCTGTTTAAGTGCATTGTATGGAGGCACAGTGAAGCCGCCGGCTCGTACTGCAGAGTCCAATAAGCCTAGTTGCACCAGGACGTTCTGATTGTCCCGCTGCAGAGCCTTTACGGCAAGATAGAAGCACTTACGATCGCGTAAACTGAGCTTATTCAGCGGCTCCAGCTGGAAGTCCTGCTCGTTCAGAGCCAGAAGGCACTTGCCGTTGATGTCATCGTGCACCAGCAGGCTGATTGCAGAGTCCGAAATGCCCTCGCTTTTCAGCCAGCCATCAACGTCCTGTTCGTCCCAATTGAGCACTGATTTTGTCTCCCAGCACATCGTCTCCATCTACGTTATGAGGCTCCACTGCTGCAGGTGCTGGCTTGAAGTTGAACAATTGATGCGATGTTCATCGCTGTTCCGAAATTCGATAGCGGCACGCACTCCTCAAGAATATTCGCTACGCTCCGATTCACTGTAAATTTGGTACACTACTGGCGGATTAACGTCTAATTGCATTCACATTTTATATATTTCAGTGCTCATATCATGCTGAGCGTATTGCGAGCAACTATAACCTAGATATCACTGACGTGATGGATAGTTTGTATTTTCTACAATTAACGACATAAACAACTTCTTGCACATGTACTGCTGACGTACGAATGCAATAAATATTTGCACTCAGCATTTTGCTATCAACTTTTTCGGCGAGCTGATTAAATTTTATTTTTAGATGGATTTTCTTATAAAAATACCATTCTCCGTTTATAGTGTTGCCTATAGTTACATTGGCTTTGTTTTGACAGTAGCGTTGACATCGATTGTCACAAATACAGCCAATTGCAATGCTTTGCAGTTGGTGCATTGTGTCGGCTTGTTGCAGTTTTGTTATTAATTTTGTTAATCAATAATAAACATTCACCGCGTAGTGATAAAATCGTGTCGTGCTTATTCAGCCATGCAAGTGAAGTGATTGTTTTGTGTTTGGAACCAAGATGTATTAACATAACATGGCTTATTTCCATTTTCGATGCGGTGAACGAGTCACATTGCAAAATGAAAATTGTACGGCGGTTAGAACGGATTCAGGAACGTACTATGATCATGGTGTTGTAATCACAGCAGAAGCAATTCCTGCGGATGTGCTGTTTGAAGTGAAGATTGACAAGAAGCTGAGCAGGTGGACTGGGGGTCTTTTTATTGGGGTGACGGATGTTGCTCCAGGTCATATTGACATTCCCTATATTTCAATCAGGCTCAATCACAACGCTTGGGTAATATACAGTTGAAGCAGCGCGAAAATAAGGATAAAAAACGGTAATGTGTGTCATTTTTTTCATTAGTTGCTATCAGGTAGTTGTTTACTAAAGAATGGAGAGACTGTCAATGAAAATTACGGCGTCGATTTGGATACGTTGAACCAGGATGATCGTGTCGGATTGATGAAAACATCGACGGGTGAGCTTATCTTCAGTATCAATGGTGTACCACAGGGGGTTGCGTTTGAGGGGCTTCCGTTTGCTGTCTATGCCGTTGTGGATTTGTATGGTAACTGTGCACAAGTGACCATCACAAGTCCATTGCAACGCGAGCATAACAATGATGATTGCATGAGTGGTAGTTCAGTACTTGCAATTGAAAATGACAATTTGAATGTAACCCTTGGCGCGGATATAAGTGAATTGAGTTTGAGTAGCAGCAACAGTCTGGATATTAGAATGGATATGAATGTGAGTTTGACCCTGCCGGAGGAGACGCCAAGGCCGAATAAACTTTGTTTCCATGAACGATGTGGTTCTCTGATAAAATTATCTAATGAGCAACGGACAGCAGAACGACGACGACCCCTGGATGAGTTTAATAACGGGGTAGTTATGACACATCGGCCGCTAAAAGATGGAGAATTGTTTGAAATTCGTATTGATAGACTGGTTGATAAGTGGAGTGGCAGTATTGAGGTAGGTCATGTAATTTTCTTAGTTATTTACATTATTTATTTGCTGGTTTTATTATTGTTGTGTAGATGGGAATTACAACACATAATCCAGCAACGTTGGTATTTCCTGCCACAATGACTAACATGCGAAGCGGGACTATTATGATGTCAGGGTGCGGGATACTGACGAATGGCAAAGGTACAAAGCGAGAGTACGGAGATTTTAATTTGGATGAACTTAGTGAAGGTGATCGCGTCGGTATGATGCGCAAGCCTGATGGGAATTTGCATTATTTTATCAATGGATTGGATCAAGGGGTAGCAGCCCAAAGAGTACCGCAAACCGTATGGGGTGTCATCGACTTGTACGGTATGACAATCAAAGTATCCATTGTCGAACGGGATGAGCGAGAAGAACAAAATTTGATGACACGTCGTAACACTCGCTATCAGCAATTCCAATTGCCCGAAGCGAAACCACCTACCGATTATTACGATCGCTTAACATTTCATCCGAATTGCGGTAGTCATGCTCAAGTTATCAACAATGGACGCACTGCTCATCGACCGAATGCAGCTGAAGATTTTAACAATGGCGTTGTATTGACTTCCAGACCGTTAAAATCGGAGGAAATGTTTGAAATACGTTTGGATCGTGTGGTTACCAAATGGGCAGGCAGTATAGAAATTGGTGTGACCACACATAGTCCAACAGATCTCGAATTCCCATTCACCATGACCAATGTACGTTCGGGAACTTGGATGATGACTGGTAGTGGAATTATGCATAATGGTATTACGGTTCTGGAGCAGTATGGGGTGAATCTGGATCGTTTACAAGTTGGCGATAGGGTGGGTGTTATTCGTAAAAATAGCGGGTTTCTACATTTCTTCGTAAATGGTGTGGATCAAGGTACAGCGGCTTCTAATGTGCCTGATAGAGTCTATGGTGTCATCGATTTGTATGGGCAGGCCGTTGAAGCAACTATTGTTGATATTTTCGATTATGGATCTCCGGACACTGCGAATTCAAGCGTGTCGAATACAACTCTATACAGGTAAAGACTAAAGTTTATTTATGGTGTCTTATTTGGTAATAACTTTGTTGATGCAGTGATTTGCGTTTTCATCCGGTGCATGGACGCCATGCAATGATAATCAATAATGGATTAACCGCTTGGAGACCACAGCCTTTGGCAGAGTTCAATGGTGGAATTGTATTCTCCAATCGCCCACTTCGCGAGGGCGAACTATTTGAAATCACCATTGATAGTATGGTGGATCGATGGTCGGGAAGTATAGAATTGGGTGTCACTGCAGTGCGACCAGACGATATCTATCTGCCATCCACTGCAACGGATCTCGGGCATGACACATGGATGCTGAGTGGGTGCTCTGTCATGGAAAACGGCGTAACCATAAAGTTAAACTACCCGTGCGATTTGGACTTGCTGGAGGTGAACACACGAATCGGCGTGATGCAAACGGCGGAGCGCGCTATCGAATTCTATAAAAACGGCGTGTCGCAAGGTGTAGCGTGTGTCGTTCCGCATACGAATCTCTATGCGGTTGTCGACTTGTACGGGCAGTGTGCACAGGTGAGCATTCCATGCGAGTCCCCAGTCATTCCACCTTCGACGGCGCAAATGCAGCTCGAGGGTTGTCCGCGCTCCGATACTTCCGCGTCGCTGCAGGGTGTCAGTGTGGTCCAGGCTAATCCGGAATTGGATATTCATCAATTCTACGATGCGCATGTAAGATCATACAGTCTCTCTGAGGAACGCCGGACGGCAATACGTGCAAAAGATGTTTTACAAGCGCTAGTATATAGCGCAACGACATTGAATCGAGATGAATTGTTTGAAGTGTCCATCGAGATGCTGCATCCACATCTAGCGGGTACATTAAGTTTTGGTGTAACTTCCACACCGCCGTCTCGAAATGCACTGATGCCTGCGGATGCTTGCTATCTGAGCGGAAACGAGGTGCACTATAAACACGAATTACTTCAGGTGTTTGCACCCTCATTACATTGGCTGCGAATTGGCGATCGACTGGGAATTTTACGAACACACGACAATTTAAAGATGTTCATCAATGGTGAAGAATTACCCATTACTTTTCCACAACTACCAGAGAAGCTTTATGTTGTTGTAGATATGCAGGGATCGTGTTCAAGCGTACATGTTTTAAGCAGACGTATCACAATTCTTTCCCCAATTACGAGTATTCGACTGCAAGATAGTCTGGAACTTGTAATTGATGAAAGTGGTGGAATTGCAGCAATTGAAGATGTGGCTAAACCAGATGCGATTGTAGCTGGTAGTGGAGATGGTACTTTTAAGTACGAGTTTCATGATAATCATGGGCGTAATATTGAATTAAATCGCTGTATTGCACGACGCGTAGCAAGTTATAATCAAGGTGTTGTTATTGCGTATCCGGCACTTAAGTTTGGCCAAGGAATATTTGTACAGATTGGGCAAATCGATAAGAAGTGGGCTTCGTCGCTAATGTTGGGTATTGTGTGCGGACCGCCAGAACGCTTTATTCTACCTGGAACGCTGTTATCATTTAGAGGAAATTGTTGCATTCTTTCAAATGATTGGATATCAGTGAATGGTAGTAAGGTAATGACTAAATGCCCATAAAAATAGAAAACAGTTGAGATTGTTATTATGTTTTATGTTTCAGACACGTTCAGCTTATGCTCAGAGATTGCAAAATTTGGTCGTTGGTGATACCGTGGGTATTTTCCTGACGGAAGAAGGACTGCAACTTGTGGTTAATAATGTAGCGGAAGAGATTGTCTCATGGACACCGCAACATTCATCTTGTTATGCAGTCTTTGATTTGTATGGACAATGTACGCAACTCAAAATTCTTAATGGTTCCGAAGATGAGGAGGAAGAAAAGGCATCGACTATGGTTGATTTTGAAAAGGCAGATCTCGAAGCATGCGAAAAGGAACAAAACACTGCTAATCTTACTCTACCCTTAACTAGTATTGCCAGCGTAAGTGGTAATAGTGTTCAACCACCTGCGAATATCGTTAATCAAATTCCGCTCAATCCGATTCCGATACCGAGAACACCAGTCACACCAATCAAAGCTCCACCATGTCAGTATTTGGCTGAATGCCGAATTTTTAAACAATCTCTATTATTACCGGATGAGTATTTTACAAATGATGAGCCGACATGCTATTGTACCAATTGCTACAAGACTAAATCGCTGGACGTAGAAGCTTTAAAAGACGAATCTCTCATTGGTTGGGTAAAGTTTCCCTTGAGGAATTTGCGCAACATGCAAGTGGATAAATGGCACAGTGCGTATTATCCTAGTAAATTGGGTACGATTAGATGCATTCTGGATAAAGGGCAATTGCTCACGAAAGGTATTTATTTTAGTTGATTCAGTTTGTGTGTATTTTTAATAATGATTGTTAACAACTTTTGTAGAACAAATGCAGTATTGCAACTTGATTGGACAAAGACACGACGATGTACAAGTGGTATTTAGTCCTTCCATGCAGCATTGCGTGCAAGAACCATTCAAAATCGAGAAGGATAAAGAGGCTCTTGCAGCGTATCAACTGCTTGTAAAACCAGGAGCGTATTCAGTTGCGCGCGATAGTTCGGAATGGAGTACTAAGGAAACTGGAGCAATATTCTTACAAGCTCTTTTGTTGCAGTTAAAACCCTTGTAAATGTCCTTCAATATTGAAATTCATGATATGCAGCATCACATTCCAATTTCGCCATTGGAGAGATTAGGAAATTCCTTATTAGTTTAATTTATGTGATAGAGCATAATAGTAATTATTATGTTTATGTGATATATGTGGTCACTACCTGAAAAGTTAATCTTAATTTGGAATCGATAAATTCAGAAGTACAAGTATTACAAGAGATATTATTTCTATTTAAAATACTTTTAAATCTCGATATATTTTATTCAGCTTAATTTAAAGTTGATAAATAGTTAGAAGCGCGACGTGTAAAATGATAGCTATGGAAATTCGTTTAAATGCATTTTAAAATCTAACGTATACTGGATAAACAACAGTTTGAAAAATATTTAAAAAGTATGTCTGGATTATTGTTATTTATGCTACTGTTGGATTTCAACCCCAAACGCGCACGTGTTGATCCCAACTGCATGAGGCTAATGCGATTCCATTCGCTGCCATCGATACGGACGTTACACGGTTGTCATGGCCTTGAAGAAGACCTGCAAAATTATAACATTGTATAGGTGGATGCAGAGAAGATGTAGAATATTTATGGTCGACTGACCATTATGCTGGACTTTTAAAGTATCCCAGACGTGTATATTATTATCATCGGAACCACACATGATGAAGCGACCGCTCATTGAGAGCGCACATGATGTGAAACCACTGGTTTTGTTTGGCGGCTCATATTGGGCAATTTGTTGGTCACTACGGATGTCGAAGAGCCTCGCCGTCTTATCTTCAGAGCCTGTTGCGAATGCTTGGCCACCAGGATGAAACTGGATGCGGTTTAGATTGATTGCATTGAGTTCAAATGTTTATACTTACGCAAACACTATTCACATCCGCTGAGTGTCCGAAGAAAGTTTGCTTTGGTTTCTGTTCGCGGATATCCCACAAGCGACAGGATTTGTCAACGCTACCAGTAACATAGGTGTTTCCATCCGGTGCAAGGCTAATGGAAACAACATCGCCATTATGCGCGTTAAAATCTGTTGTTTTGCGTCCTGATTCTAGATCCCACATGCAACTGCAAAGAAAAGATAACTTAAAGGAAACGATGGATGTTCGTGAAGGTTTTCATACATTTTCATATCACCCGAGCCGGTAAGAAGAGTTTTATCATCGAGGAACCGACAACTGCTGAGGAAACCGTCGTAACCGGCTAATTCACGCACCATCTTCGCAACTCCAGAAGTATCCCGATTGTTTACATCGTAAACTGTACACATATTATCCATTCCACCACAAGCTAGAGTATTAAGCTTATAAAGTAAGGAATTTATAACTCAAGTTTCTTAGTTACCAACAAAATTGCCACTGGGCGCAAATGCAACGCTCATTACCCATGCGGAGCGCAATGGTATCACTTGTACTTTATTTCCAGTATAGGTATCCCATATAATTAACTTACCATCGAGTGAACCAGTGACACAATGTCGACTATCACCGCTGTAATGCACTGAATTTACTTTATTGATATGCCCTTTGAGTACTTTGCGCGTCATCAATTTGATTTTCGGTGCATCCGCAACCGACGAGCACGCATCGTCGAGTTTTGTATCAGCTTGTTTTTCTTGAGCTTCCTAAAATGAATGAATTGTTTATTATAAACTAGTTGAGTACAATTAGATTATTGTAAAGAGACGGTTCATATACTTTTAGTTGCTTGTACAACTCTTCAAGCTCTTTGCGTAATTCCAACAACTCCGGATCGTTTTTTGGCGGCATTATAGTAGTTCATGCCACAAGAGAAAACAATGTACTAAAAATGATTGTTTAAGCTTCATAGTAAAGCACCGACCCTTTTTAATCTCGTTAATGCTAATTCAATTGTCGTAACAAGCACACGACATATGAAGTCTTACAAGTTGCTTAAGCATATGCCAATGGGAATTGGAATTTTTTCAACCCCCGAGGGGCGTCTCTCGTGCAATCCTATATATTGATAATTTATTTACATCGACATGCACCAGATACTTTTATTTTATAAAATAATTTTGATAAGCAATAACATAATTACAAACCAATTACTTTTGATAACTACATATATCATTATTGTTTGTTGCACTAGAGTGGGTTTATGTTGAGAATTTTAAAAGATAATTGGGGGTGACGTTGATCAAATTTTCTGAGTATGTACATATAAGCCGCTTTATGTGTTTTCGTTGCGAGTTTTTTGATATATGTGGAAATTGCTTCCGTTGATTCAAGCTACTTATCCGAAGTTTACCCAACTCAAGTGGATTAAATAATGTTAACTAATCATGCTTTATTTTTTATTTAGAGTCACAAATAGAATATAAATAAACATTTGTACATAATACATCCAAAAAACATAAAGAAATGCAATGTTTGTAGATGCCAGGCACTTTCATTCAATGCTGTGACGCCACGACCTCTTGAAGATTGATGTCTGGAGAGCATAGTCTCCTCCAGTCTCCTCATTGTATAAGGAAATTGGCTCTTGCAAATACTTCTTATACGAGTTACATACATACTCCATAGGGGGCACTAGCAAACATACTCAATATAAAATATAAAAACATGATCGAATACTATTAAAACTATTAAATAATAGACTATCAGATGTTTGGCTGGTATTATTAAATCAAATGTTAAGTTCGATCATTTACGCATTATTTGCATTCATATATATATTTTGTATACATATAACCAACAAATAATAGGCACATAAGTTTGGTTGAGGTGGGCTGCTAAGCTATTGTTTTTAATTAAATCATGGTCATAAACCATGAATCTTTATTTCATTTATTGTAATTTATTATTTATTTGTATTTGCAATGTTAATAACTTGACGATAACTTTGACTTGATTGGTTTTACTGCATAAAACTTGGTAAGTGTATAAGCATTAGTCTCGATTCATTATGACAATCCAATTTAATCCCAATTACTACAGTTATCAATTTATTACTAATTTTAATGTGTTTTTCAGTAATTTATTGATAACTTCCAAGTTATTCACGCTAGTGTTTTAAAAACGGTAAGTACTTTAGCATTACAGTGTTAATAAGCAGTTGGGTTAACTTTAACTATTGTATGTCATGATTAATTATTAATTTTAATGAATTTTTTTAGTTATGTAATGCTGACTCCTGTATTATTATGGTCATCAACACAACAGCTACTGATGACATTGTGATTATGCCCATGACTTGTAATATCCGTTCAGCTTTAGTCATCAATATGCAAGTGAGTATTGATTTCTTCATAAATCACATGCTAAATGAAATTTAATTAAAGTGTTTTAAATTGTAGGTGTGGAGTGATTTACCAATTGCTAAAGTAATGATTGACATCAATGTTTTAAACTTTTGTACAATGCATTCTTACTGTCCAATAGTACATCTACACTGATCTACACTCATCTTCACATGGGAAGAATTGGTAGTCCATAAACTGCTTCAAGATACAATGATTTAAGATGGGTTGAATCAATTATTGATGCTATATTTAGGTAAGTTCCTTTCTAATTTTTTATATATTGTTATGGATTGTTAGTCCAAGTGTGCATACATTATAACTTGGGCTATGTGATTCAAGATAGAAGTATATGATTCAATCTGCAACACATAAAGCCATTCATAGCACAGTTGGTAAGTGCTTGGCGCTCACTTGGGAGTCCTGGGTTCAATCCCAGCATAGGGCTATTCTTTTTCTAAATGATTGAACAGAAGAGTAGCTAGAGCTTCAGTAGGATGGTCATTCAATGGGCCATAGCGCTTGTATTCAAATCAAGCACTTAGAAACTAATTCTAAGTCCCTACACTTCATTGAAACAGTGCCGCCTCTCTTCAAGAAAGGTGGGGATACATCGGCCTGTTGGTAACGAAAATCGGGAATGGGGAGGCAGTTGCTAGTCGGACAGCGACCGAGTTGGTCGACAAGCAACCTGCCGGGGAGCGAAGCTTGGGGTGGGTCATCTGAAGACAATCTTAATACGCTCGGGCTTCAAAAATTAAAAAGGGGCCCTTGCACGCTCTGGGGGCCCCTCTGGACTTAGACCAAGTCCGGAGAAAGCCTCCAAAGCGTACAAGGAATTGAAAATTTAAATTGCCGTATTCGGGGATCGAACCCGAGACACTCAGATAATATTCATAGACTATACCACTAGGCTATGGAGTGCTGTTACTAAAGCTAAATTTGATCTTGCACTTATAGGCTTAAGTTGACAACTTAAAACTTAAATAGAAATTTCCTATCCCGAGGATCGAACTCAAGACGCCCAGACCACATCTATAGACTTTACCACAAGGCTATGGAGTGTTATTGCTTTAGGTAGATTTGATCTTCCATTTATAGTCTGAAATGATGAACTTAAAAGTTAAATAAAACATGCGTTTTCCAGGAATTGAACCTGCGACTCTCAAACCACTCCTATAGACTCTACCACTAGGCTATGGAGTATTGTTACAACAGCTAAATTTGATCTTGGTGTTAGCTTAATATTCGTTTTATTTGAAAAATGAAAACTCAAGTACGAGTTGCTCTACTATTGAACCTGAATCTCTCAAACCAGTATGGTGTCGCCAATCACTAGACTATGAGCTATTGTTGACATGTGATTATTTGATGTGAGTATTATATGCTTATATTTGCATGCATTTTAAATAAGACTTGATAGTACATATAAGCAGTGGGTATAGAGTATAAACATAAGAAGTGTACAGAACTGGGTGAGTATATTGGCACATGCGCTTCAGTACTCTTTTGTCACTTTATTTTATTATAACCCTTATAGTTTACCCACAATAATTAATTATGTATTCTTTCAGAAAATCCATCCAAGTGCCACTTCAGATGCTGCCAGCTGGACCGAACTTGGTGAGTATGTTGGCACATGTGCTTCGGTACATGTTTGCCATTTTGTTTAATTATAACTGTTATAGTTTAGCCACAATAACCAATTATTTATTCTTTTAGAAAAACCATCATAGTGCCAGTTCTGATGCTGCCAGTTTGAACAAACTTGGTGAGTATGTTGGCACATGTGCTTCGGTACTTGTTTGCCACTTTGTTTTATTATAACTGTTATAGTTTAGCCACAATAACCAATTATTTATTCTTTTAGAAAAGCCATCATAGTGCCAGTTCTGATGCTGCCAGTTTGAACAAACTTGGTGAGTATGTTGGCACATGTGCTTCGGTACTTGTTTGCCACTTTATTTTATTATAACTCTTATAGTTTACCCACAATAATTGATTATGTATTCTTTCAGAAAATCCATTGTAGTGCCACTTCTGATGCAGCCAACTGGAACAAACTTGGTGAGTAGATTGGCATGTGTGCTTCGGTACATGTTTGCCACATGGTTTTATTATAACTCTTATTGTTTACCCACATTAACTAGTTATGTATTCTTTCAGAAAATCCATCCATGTGCCACTTCAGATGCTGCCAGCTGGACCAAACTTGGTGAGTATGTTGGCACATGTGTTTCGGTACATGTTTGCCACTTTGTTTTATTATAACTGTTATAGTTTAGCCACAATAACCAATTATTTATTCTTTTAGAAAAGCCATCATAGTGCCAGTTCTGATGCTGCCAGGTTGAACAAGCTTGGTGAGTATGTTGGCACATGTGCTTCAGTACTTGTTTGCCACTTGGTTTTATTATAACTCCTATAGTTTGCCCACAATAACTAATTATGCATTCTTTCAGACAATCCATCCTAGTGCTACTTCTGGTGCTGCGAGCTGGACCAAACTTGGTAACTATGTCAGTACATGTGCTTCGGTACATGCTTAGCACTTACTTTTATTCTAGCTACTGTAGTTTAAGAATTATTACTAATTAGGTATTTATTTGTAAGTATTTGATGATTGTTCAACATAACCCATTCGTAGGACGAGCGCCCAGTGTAGTTTTAATCATTTCATATTAAACATTGTGTTGAATATGCTTTTTTAATGATAAGTTGAAAATAAAATTAGAGTTACTAGTGCTGACATCTATTGTATACGATAAAACTTGTTACAGGTACCATTTCCTTATCAATAGTTGCACACCTTCATTCAGAGATGGCGCCACCAGTAAGTGCTTGACTGGTTGCCTACATAAAAATTCCAAAAATTTGTATCTTCCGCTCTAAGCGTGTCATTGAAAAAGTTTCAATGTTATCAGCACTGATAAGACGAAATCTTTTTCGTCACAAAAGTGAAATTTTAAAAATTGAATAACTCTTAAACTAATTGTTTCACAGCGTTGTGTGATAGCTTATTTTAATCAGCTCATCGAGCTTATCCCGAATACCAATTTCGATTCTAATTGGATTCTTATTAGATTCTAATTAGATTCTTATTAGATTCTAATTAGATTCTAATTAGATTCTTATTAGATTCTAATTGGATTCTTATTAGATTCTAATTGTATTCTTATTAGATTTTTCTTATAGGATTCTTATTGCTTTCTTATTAGATTCTCATTAGATTCTGGTTGCATTCTTAATAGATTCTTATTGGATTTTTATTAGATTATTCTTATTGGATTCATATTAGATTCTCATTGGATTCTGATTGTATTTTTATTAGATTCTAATTGGATTCTTATTAGATTCTAATTAGATTCTGGTTGCATTCTTATTAGATTCTCAATGGATTCTTATTAGATTCTCATTGGATTCCTATTAAATTTTTCTTATTGGATTTATATTAGATTCTCAATGGATTCTGATTGCATTCTTATTAGATTCTCATTGGATTCTTATTAGAGGATTCTCATTAGATTCTAATCGGATTCTGGTTGCATTCTTATTAGATTCTCATTGGATTCTTATTAGATTCTCATTGGATTTTTATTAGATTCTCATTGGATTCTTATTAGATTCTCATTGGATTTTTATTAGATTTCTCTTATTGGATTCTCATTGGATTCTGATTGCATTCTAATTAGAATCTAATATGAATCCAATAAAAAAAATCTAATAAGAATCCAATGAGAATCTAAGATGAATGCAACCAGAATCCAATTAGAATCTAACAAGGATGCAATAAGAATCCAATAAGAAAAATCTAATAAGAATACAATGAGAATCTAATAAGAATGCAATCAGAATCTAATAAGAATGCAATTAGAATCTAATTAGAATCCAATTAGAATCTAATAAGAATCCAATTAGACTCCAATAAGAATTGAAATTGGTATACGGGATAAGCTCGATGAGCTGAGTAAAATAAGGTATTACACAACGCTGTAAGACAATTAGTTTAAGAGTTATTCAATTTTTAAAATGTAACTTTTGTGACGAAAAAGTTTTTGCCTTATCAGTGCTGATAACATTGAAACTTTTTCAATGACACGCTTCGACAAGAAGATACAAATTTTTTTTTGCTTTTTTGTATTATTTTAAGTTTTTTGTAAATAACTCGGGAATCACGGGTGCTACGATGGCGCAACATATATCATTCTAACCGCCTTAGGTGCGCGCACGTGAGTACCAACTTTGAACTAAATCGTGCAGGAACTTTAAGAGTAATTAAGTTTTTTGTAAATAACTTGGGTACCATTGGTGCTACGGTCACGCAACATATATCACTCGAACCACCTTGGGTGCGCCCACCTGCGTACCAAGTTTGAACTAAATCGCACGATAACTTTAAGAGTAATTACGTTTTTTGTAAATAACTCAGTAACCATGGGTGCTGCTGTGACGCAACTTATATGACTCGAACCGCCTTGGGTGCGCGCACCTGCGTACCAAGTTTGAACTAAATCGTACGGTAACTTTAGGAGTTATGGTTTTTCGATAATAATTCGGGAACCATCGGTGCTGCGATGACGCAACATATATCATTTAAACCGCCATGGATGCGCCCACCTGCGTACCAAGTTTGAACTAAATCGCACGATAACTTTAAGAGTAATTACGTTTTTTGTAAATAACTCAGTAACCATGGGTGCTGCTGTGACGCAACTTATATCACTCGAACCGCCTTGGGTGCGCGCACCTGCGTACCAAGTTTGAACTAAATCCTAAGGTAACTTTAGGAGTTATGGTTTTTCGATAATAATTCGGGAACCATCGGTGCTGCTGTGACGCAACTTATATGACTCGAACCGCCATGGATGCGCGCACCTGCGTACCAAGTTTGAACTAAATCGTTCGGTAACTTTAGGAGTTATGGTTTTTCGATAATAATTCGGGAACCATCGGTGCTGCGATGACGCAACATATATCATTTAAACCGCCATGGATGCGCCCACCTGCGTACCAAGTCTGAACTAAATCGCACGATAACTTTAAGAGTAATTACGTTTTTTGTAAATAACTCAGTAACCATGGGTGCTGCTGTGACGCAACTTATATGACTCGAACCGCCATGGATGCGCCCACCTGCGTACCAAGTTTGAACTAAATCGCACGATAACTTTAAGAGTAATTACGTTTTTTGTAAATAACTCAGTAACCATGGGTGCTGCTGTGACGCAACTTATATGACTCGAACCGCCTTGGGTGCGCGCACCTGCGTATCAAGTTTGAACTAAATCGTACGGTAACTTTAGGAGTTATGATTATTTGTTATTAATTCGGGAACCATGGGTGCTGCGGTGACGCAACATATATCACTCGAAACGGCTTGGGTGCGCCCACCTGCGTACCAAGTTTGAACTAAATCGCACAATAACTTTAAGAGTAATTAGGTTTTTTGTAAATGACTCGGGAACCATGGGTGCTACGGTGACGCAACTTATATCGCACGATAACTTTAAGAGTAATTACGTTTTTTGTAAATAACTCAGTAACCATGGGTGCTGCTGTGACGCAACTTATATGACTCGAACCGCCTTGGGTGCGCGCACCTGCGTATCAAGTTTGAACTAAATCGTACGGTAACTTTAGGAGTTATGATTATTTGTTATTAATTCGGGAACCATGGGTGCTGCGGTGACGCAACATATATCACTCGAAACGGCTTGGGTGCGCCCACCTGCGTACCAAGTTTGAACTAAATCGCACAATAACTTTAAGAGTAATTAGGTTTTTTGTAAATGACTCGGGAACCATGGGTGCTACGGTGACGCAACTTATATCGCACGATAACTTTAAGAGTAATTACGTTTTTTGTAAATAACTCAGTAACCATGGGTGCTGCTGTGACGCAACTTATATGACTCGAACCGCCTTGGGTGCGCGCACCTGCGTACCAAGTTTGAACTAAATCCTAAGGTAACTTTAGGAGTTATGGTTTTTCGATAATAATTCGGGAACCATCGGTGCTGCTGTGACGCAACTTATATGACTCGAACCGCCATGGATGCGCGCACCTGCGTACCAAGTTTGAACTAAATCGTTCGGTAACTTTAGGAGTTATGGTTTTTCGATAATAATTCGGGAACCATCGGTGCTGCGATGACGCAACATATATCATTTAAACCGCCATGGATGCGCCCACCTGCGTACCAAGTCTGAACTAAATCGCACGATAACTTTAAGAGTAATTACGTTTTTTGTAAATAACTCAGTAACCATGGGTGCTGCTGTGACGCAACTTATATGACTCGAACCGCCTTGGGTGCGCGCACCTGCGTACCAAGTTTGAACTAAATCGTACGGTAACTTTAGGAGTTATGGTTTTTCGTTAATAATTCGGGAACCATGGGTGCTGCGGTGACGCACCATACATCACTCGAACCGCCTTGGGTGCGCGCACCTGCGTACCAAGTTTGAACTAAATCGTACGGTAACTTTAGGAGTTATGGTTATTTGTTATTAATTCGGGAACCATTGGGTGCTGCGGTGACGCAACATATATCACTCGAAACGGCTTGGGTGCGCCCACCTGCGTACCAAGTTTGAACTAAATCGTACGGTAACTTTTGGAGTTATGGTTTTTCGTTAATAATTCGGGAACCATGGGTGCTGCGGTGACGCAACATATATCACTCGCACCGGCTTGGGTGCGCCCACCTGCGTACCAAGTTTGAACTAAATCGTACGATAACTTTAAGAGTAATTACGTTTTTTGTAAATGACTCGGGAACCATGGGTTCTGCGGTGACGCAACATATATCACTCGAACCGCCTTGGGTGCGCACACCTGCGTGCCAAGTTTGAACTAAATCGTACGATAACTTTAAGAGTAATTACGTTTTTTGTAAATGACTCGGGAACCATGGGTGCTGCGGTGACGCAACATATATCACTCGAACCGGCTTGGGTGCGCCCACCTGCGTACCAAGTTTGAACTAAATCGTTCGGTAACTTTAGGAGTTATGGGTTTTCGTTAATAATTCGGGAACCATGGGTGCTGCGGTGACGCAACATATATCACTCAAACCGCCTTGGGTGCGCGCACCTGCGTACCAAGTTTGAACTAAATCGTACGGTAACTTTAGGAGTTATGGTTTTTCGTTAATAATTCGGGAACCATGGGTGCTGCGGTGACGCAACATATATCACTCGAACCGGCTTGGGTGCGCGCACCTGCGTACCAAGTTTGAACTAAATCGTACGGTAACTTTAGGAGTTATGGTTTTTCGTTAATAATTCGGGAACCGTGGATGCTGCTGTGACGCAACGTATATCACTCAAACCGCCTTGGGTACGCACACCTGCGTGCCAAGTTTGAACTAAATCGTACGGTAACTTTAGGAGTTATGGTTTTTCGTTAATAATTCGGGAACCATGGGTGCTGCGGTGACGCAACATATATCACTCGAACCGGCTTGGGTGCGCGCACCTGCGTACCAAGTTTGAACTAAATCGTACGGTAACTTTAGGAGTTATGGTTTTTCGTTAATAATTCGGGAACCATGGGTGCTGCGGTGACGCAACATATATCACTCAAACCGCCTTGGGTGCGCGCACCTGCGTACCAAGTTTGAACTAAATCGTACGGTAACTTTAGGAGTTATGGTTTTTCGTTAATAATTCGGGAACCATGGGTGCTGCGGTGACGCAACATATATCACTCGGACCGGCTTGGGTGCGCCCACCTGCGTACCAAGTTTGAACTAAATCGTACGGTAACTTTAGGAGTTATGGTTTTTCGTTAATAATTCGGGAACCGTGGATGCTGCTGTGACGCAACGTATATCACTCAAACCGCCTTGGGTACGCACACCTGCGTGCCAAGTTTGAACTAAATCGTACGGTAACTTTAGGAGTTATGGTTTTTCGTTAATAATTCGGGAACCATGGGTGCTGCGGTGACGCAACATATATCACTCAAACCGCCTTGGGTGCGCGCACCTGCGTACCAAGTTTGAACTAAATCGTACGGTAACTTTAGGAGTTATGGTTTTTCGTTAATAATTCGGGAACCGTGGATGCTGCTGTGACGCAACGTATATCACTCAAACCGCCTTGGGTACGCACACCTGCGTGCCAAGTTTGAACTAAATCGTACGGTAACTTTAGGAGTTATGGTTTTTCGTTAATAATTCGGGAACCATGGGTGCTGCGGTGACGCAACATATATCACTCAAACCGCCTTGGGTGCGCGCACCTGCGTACCAAGTTTGAACTAAATCGTACGGTAACTTTAGGAGTTATGGTTTTTCGTTAATAATTCGGGAACCATGGGTGCTGCGGTGACGCAACATATATCACTCGGACCGGCTTGGGTGCGCCCACCTGCGTACCAAGTTTGAACTAAATCGTACGGTAACTTTAGGAGTTATGGTTTTTCGTTAATAATTCGGGAACCGTGGATGCTGCTGTGACGCAACGTATATCACTCAAACCGCCTTGGGTACGCACACCTGCGTGCCAAGTTTGAACTAAATCGTACGGTAACTTTAGGAGTTATGGTTTTTCGTTAATAATTCGGGAACCATGGGTGCTGCGGTGACGCAACATATATCACTCAAACCGCCTTGGGTGCGCGCACCTGCGTACCAAGTTTGAACTAAATCGTACGGTAACTTTAGGAGTTATGGTTTTTCGTTAATAATTCGGGAACCGTGGATGCTGCTGTGACGCAACGTATATCACTCAAACCGCCTTGGGTACGCACACCTGCGTGCCAAGTTTGAACTAAATCGTACGGTAACTTTAGGAGTTATGGTTTTTCGTTAATAATTCGGGAACCATGGGTGCTGCGGTGACGCAACATATATCACTCAAACCGCCTTGGGTGCGCGCACCTGCGTACCAAGTTTGAACTAAATCGTACGGTAACTTTAGGAGTTATGGTTTTTCGTTAATAATTCGGGAACCATGGGTGCTGCGGTGACGCAACATATATCACTCGGACCGGCTTGGGTGCGCCCACCTGCGTACCAAGTTTGAACTAAATCGTACGGTAACTTTAGGAGTTATGGTTTTTCGTTAATAATTCGGGAACCGTGGATGCTGCTGTGACGCAACGTATATCACTCAAACCGCCTTGGGTACGCACACCTGCGTGCCAAGTTTGAACTAAATCGTACGGTAACTTTAGGAGTTATGGTTTTTCGTTAATAATTCGGGAACCATGGGTGCTGCGGTGACGCAACATATATCACTCGAACCGGCTTGGGTGCGCGCACCTGCGTACCAAGTTTGAACTAAATCGTACGGTAACTTTAGGAGTTATGGTTTTTCGTTAATAATTCGGGAACCGTGGATGCTGCTGTGACGCAACGTATATCACTCAAACCGCCTTGGGTACGCACACCTGCGTGCCAAGTTTGAACTAAATCGTACGGTAACTTTAGGAGTTATGGTTTTTCGTTAATAATTCGGGAACCGTGGATGCTGCTGTGACGCAACGTATATCACTCAAACCGCCTTGGGTGCGCGCACCTGCGTACCAAGTTTGAACTAAATCGTACGGTAACTTTAGGAGTTATGGGTTTTCGTTAATAATTCGGGAACCATGGGTGCTGCGGTGACGCAACATATATCACTCGGACCGGCTTGGGTGCGCCCACCTGCGTACCAAGTTTGAACTAAATCGTACGGTAACTTTAGGAGTTATGGGTTTTCGTTAATAATTCGGGAACCATGGGTGCTGCGGTGACGCAACATATATCACTCGAACCGGCTTGGGTGCGCCCACCTGCGTACCAAGTTTGAACTAAATCGTACGGTAACTTTAGGAGTTATGGGTTTTCGTTAATAATTCGGGAACCATGGGTGCATCTGTGTTGCAACTTATATGGCTCGAACCGCCTTGGGTGCGCGCACCTGCGTACCAAGTATGAACTAAATCGTACGGTAACTTTAGGAGTTATGGGTTTTCGTTAATAATTCGGGAACCATGGGTGCTGCGGTGACGCAACATATATCACTCGAACCGCCTTAGGTGCGCCCACATGCTTATTAAGTTTGAACTGAATCGTACGGTAACTTTAAGAGTCACGGTTTTTGAAAGAATGGTATGGGATTAATATTATTTTGTGGTTTGCTATTATTTATCAATTCATCTAAAATTGCCGTGCCAAACATTGTTATAACTAAGCCACGAACAGTTGGTGCACTTTGAATAAAAACTACAGGTTGTCGGTTCGTGTATGTTACTATGCTTCATACTGAATCAATTTGTCTTGTCTGCTTGCATATTTACAACCAAGTACTTCAACTAATAGTCTAGTATTAAATTGAGTATATCCAAATGATTTCTTGAGACCTCACTATTATTGCGGTACCCGAATTTGGTTAATTGTTTACTGAATATCAATTACACAATATTTGGTAGCTTATCACGGCGCGTACAGAGCAATTAGAAGCCTTAACTACAAACAATTTGTGTAGCAATTACATACAATGGAATTCTAACCGAAAATCAACAATAATAATTACTCTAAATATCAACGCACTTTGTTGATAAAAGTATAGGAAATCTCAATTGGTCACTCAAACGCAATGTTTCTTATAATTCCCGTTCGAGCGTTCATATAAATATCCGTCTGGCCGTTGTTCTTGTTTATTGAAGACGAAGCAAACAAAACGCGCGAACATCAGCTTGTTAATTAATTTGAAAGCTCCAGTTGCAAACAGTACGCAAATGTTTCCCATTAAATTTGCGCTCGTTATCGTTCTTCTGGTAATTTTTTTGACCTATGTCAGTGCGTCGGATGGTAAGTTGGTTTTGTATAGTACAAACTGGTTCAAACCCGTATGATATCCTCTCTTACGTTAATGGAAGATGTTCCAATAGTTTATTTCTGTACGCAGATGAAATTGCAAGAGTCCAAACGTTGCCAGCGATCACTTATCAAAATTACGATGTTGCACAGGCGCCTTATATTGATTATAAATATGTTTTTTACAATTTATCGCCGCGGGAATTAAGCTGGTGGAAGCGAGGCACGCATCGAGCCAAAACGCATCAAAATTACCAAAGTGCTGTGATCGTAGATGACTGAGCCCAATTACTTACTATCTTTTAAAACTTAAGTCAGTTATTTAATAATCTTAAGTTATTTACAAAAAAAATGCTAGAAAAAATCATTAAATTATCACAATTTACAAAATTAAAGTGTTTGCTGAGCGTTTTGCGGTTGCAAATGCGTTTTCTCCCATGGATATTCAATCCTCTTTACTGAGAAAACACCGCTGAGTAATTTACCTGCTTGCATATCCAAGTAATTAGACTTATTCGAAACGTAAATGTACGGTAGCCTAAGAATCCAATAGGCAGCCTGCGTTAATGTCGCAGGCCCATCTAAACTAGGTACAAAAATTGGCGCACCTGGAGCTGGTTGTACTCTTGGATAAACTTTAACATGAACTGCAACCTTTGGAGTAACCACATGTAAACGCATTAGTTGCGCCATCATACTCCCCCGCGCACAAATGCACGAAAAGAACAATGGCATATCAGCTTCAACAACTTTCTTGCCCTTATCTTTCACCAAACCGGATGTCGCTTTCATCATCTTATCTGGGGCTGAAAGCATAAACCGATGTCCCCGTGGACATTCGTATTCGTAGCCGACAAAAAGTTTGACAAGAAATTGTGGCTTCCACTTGTGTTTTTCATCCTTCTTTGTAGTGACTTTGTTTTCTTCCACATGCTCCGTATCTTCAAGTGTGACTTCCGGCTTATCATATATAATGACATCCCACGGTAACAAATAATTTGTATTTGGCCAAAAACCTGGTTGGATTGCGTCCGGAAGGCCAATATTATGACTGTACAATGAGCTAGCACCATAGCATAATAAATGCCAACTGGGAAAGCGTGGCAAAAGATATGATGGTGATGTCAAAGTTAACATTCCTGGCAGGTATTCTTCAGTGCTGGCTTGCTTACGATGAGTTATAATTAGTGTTTGCTTCAATAATTCTTCAAGATCCGCTTCTTTTCCGTCGAGCCCTGTTGATTTAAATGAAGGGAAAATGATTTGCTTATTCTTGGAGCACACACATTCTTTTGATAGGTTTTGATAGAATGTGTAATTGGCTTCAACAGCATCATAAGGGTCATCTCTCGATCCCTGTTTACGACCACAATTGCACACTGCAATGTACTTCACACCACTAGAGTGGGCCTGGTCTTCAGAATGATCAATTGGGAATGTGCATGGGTTCCCTTTCAATGACGGTGCTTCACACAACTGTCTGCCATTCTCCCAATAAGCTGTACATTCAGCAATTAGTTGTTCGCTAAATTTATGAAACATTGGTCCACGTGCTTGTGTACTGAAGAGAGCCATTGCATATCCCAATCTTGTTTGATGCACAGTGGATGTGTAACGCACTGGTAGACCTTCCTGATAACGTGCAATTGCTAAAGGAAATACTTTCAGGCATCGCTGTTCAGAGAACCGTGTTTCAGTGCAAAGTTCACTAATTAATCCTTGTTTGTTTACAACGTTATAAACAATTTTAGATGCCTTTACCCATTGGAGCATTGTTGGCAGCTAGGTTATAGCACAATATAATAAACAAATTGAAGATTTTAGCAACATTAAGAATACTTACTTCAAAGTGACCAGAGCTTTCATCAAATCCATTGTTTCTGGCTTGTCTGATATGACGACGAAGGAAACTTTGAAAACTTTTAGGATTTTCAGCTGTATCATAGAATGGCACCTGGATTTGTGGAACATATCCAGGTTGACAACTCATCATTAAACCCTTAACAGCATCTCCCAAGATATCCAATGGTTTTTCATCACAAACAAAGACAAATTCCTCATTCAATGGGATTGCAAACAATGATATAGTCCTAATGTAGACAACAAATATTAATTGAGACCATTATAATTGTTAATGTACTTACTTGTTGCTGCTAATAATTCTGCTTTTCATTAAGACTTGGTAAATTCTATCTTCTAAATTATGTTCAAATTTCTTAACGTTTTTCAAGCCCTTTGGACAGCGTTCAAAATAAAATAAAATTCTTGGAGTTGCAGAACGTCCTGCAGTCATCCACTCCTCACCAATAATTCCAATAGTCTTCAGTTGAGATGTAATATCATCAATTAGTTTCTTATCCATTGCTTCAATTGCTTTAAAGTACTGAATGTAATCCATGTCAAATATATAACCTGGATGTGATAGAATCACAAGATGACTAATGTAAAACAATATGAACAAAGTTCTAGCAATAGAACTTTTAATCTTGTCATAGACACCTAGAAAATCAGCATTGCCTGTTTCTAGTTCTGAGGCTTTCATTAACTCTTCATAGTTACTGATAAAGTTGTCAGCATCCAGAAATGAATGCACATGCAAATATATGATTTGATTAACTTCATCATGATATCCCTCAATAGTGCACTGGAATATTAATGATACAATTAATTAATGTCTGTGACTTACTTGGGTAATTTTACATGACTCGTCCTTTCTTCTGGATTTGTAAACATACGCCCTAAAGATTTGAGTTTAAGCCCGGCCGAATTTATACTTGATTTACCAATTATTGACACAACAACAATTCGCATATCGTCTACATGTCTCTCTCTGCACAAACAATTAAAAATAAATAGTGGAGATTCACAGGTCTGTGATGAATGGTGAACTTACTGTAGAAAGTCGATATCAGGGAATATAAACTTGTCTTCCGGATTCATTGTGGTAGCACTACGTTGCACTATGATCACACACTATATTATACTTATTTATCAATTATTAAATCACTAAACATCCACTACTATTTACCTTGCACTGCTTTGCACAAAAACTAACATAACCCAACTTTACCGGATGATTGTCATATGACAGCGCCTCTCCTGAATGTGATAGAAACATAGGTGTAAATAGAAAACCGTTGTCGATGACAGTAAAGCTGTTTACTTGTTTCTGAAACATTATTACGCAAATTTTCAAACAAGATTCCAACCGTTTTATTTATATAATTGTATTGTGATCCACGTTCACTTAACACGTCTGACCCGTGGCTACTAGGCCATTAGTGAATTAATTAAAATGAACGGTGCCTTTAAAAATCTAATACTGTGCTTGCACTTATTCCTATGTCTAACATGTTCACATGGCGGGTTAACGGACTATTTCAATTTAAATGGTGTAAAAACATATTTTGGTTATGGAAATGAAAATAGCAAGAACGATAATAGCCTCGAAGGTTTCGAGCGTAAAGTGCCCTATGAAGTATCCGAGGTAGACGAGAAATTCATATCGCAGGCGATTGAATTAACAGGAGTTGGATTCTCAGAGCTTGATGCATGCCAACATAGGGTAAGCAAAACCACATATTAATCCACTCACTGCTCTCATTGTAATTGCGTTGTAGTTAATACTGAAGCTCAAATCTGATTGCCATGTGATGAATGATGAAATGATCTCAAAACTGGCAGTGGGGCTGCTCAATTGTCAGTCATACATTGAGGGTCGCAAGCTGTATCCTTGCACTGAACAAATGAAAATCAAGGAATGCACTGCAGACATGGATCCAGATATCTGGAATACCTATCACTTAATGACAAATCGCGTTCGAGCTGTGTGTTATTCCATCAGACAAGCACAATTTCGTGGCCTCACTGAACACACAGTTAACCGCCTGATGGAAGCATCTCATCAGCAAATCAACACTTTAGGCAAAATCTCCAAAGAGCAGGAGAACCTTCAGAATATAGCACATGAAACCATAGAAAGTATCACACAAGGTCATGCCTCTCTTGCCCAACAGCAACAAGACCTTCAAAAAGCACAATTTCATGGTCAGTTGCAGCTTGAAGACAACATCAACAGACTTGCCAATGAGAAGAAAATGATTATCGAGTCTCAAGCGCGTTTAGCTACAATGACTCGAGTTCTACATGAGAAATTGACAGTAGCTGCTGATAAAATCCAGCAGCAATCAGATGATACCCATAATAATCACAATGAAATTCTGCAGGATTTAATGGCAATACAGGAAAAAGCTCAAATTATTTTTCAGCGCATCGAAGACTCTTCTTCTATACTATTAGCACAATCAGATTTGGCCAATAAACAATATGCAGCAACTTTAGAGCAATTAAACCAGATGAACAGCACAGTTCATTCTCTTGTTTCACTCGTTGGAGGTACAAAGCAGGCTCTTGAAGAGCGTTTGTTGTGGATAACTACGTCTTTAGGAGGTACAGATAACGCAATTGAACGGTTATACATAATTTTGTGGCATTCACTTTTTCTTTTAATAGCCATGATTGCTTGTGCATTCTTAAATGCAAACTTTGCGACGCGGATTGCTGTTGTTAGTCTCGTGCCTGCGAATCTTGGTCTATGCCTACTGGAACACAAATACGCAGTCGACGCGACTACTTTATTCTGCGTAATTGGCTTTTACATTATATTACAATCGTTAATCATTAACGGAATTAAGTACGCCGAAGAAAGAAGAAAAACTTTAGCCATAACAGCTACAGAAAATTCCAATTCAAGAACTCCGAATAGTTCTTTAAATCTAACGCCGGAAAACTCAGAATTTAACGCTGAAATTTCGCGGGTAACTGGCTCTAATATTTCCACACCTTTACGGGAATTTAAGTCAAATTATCAACGGTATGAGAATTATAAATATGTTTCACCAACACCTCCATTATCAAGAAATCGTAAGAGTCGTGAGAATAGTGTAGCTTCACAATTTAATAGCTCATTTAAAACTAGATGCGCTGCTTTTACAAGGGTAGGAACACCATGCCGAAATAATGTTGTCGCTGGTAAGGAAATGTGTTATCGTCATGAACGTGGCGATTCAGTAATGTTGTAATAACATTTAAGATTGTCAAATTAATTACCAGTGCGCATCATTTTTCTAAGGCATATTAACCGTCAAAGTTACTTATTTATCAAGAATTAATTAATTCAAATATTTGCATTGCTTTCTAGTTATAATTAGGTAATCGATTTGCTATTCATAATTAAGCTAAGCAAGCATTGTGATAAGCTGTTTAATTTCTACTTTCCAAAGAATTAATGAAAATGAATCAATGACAAGTTCATTTTCATCGAATAAGTACGTACAAAACGAAACAATTTCCAGTCATACCTATTTACTTTATCGTTATCTATATGCATACATCCTATTTATATAAGAGATCTCAGTTTATGCCATGAATTACTTGTTTATTTATAATTTTAGTCTTTCAGTGGGAATGAGGATATATTTTAATTGGAGGAAAATAGATGTAAGGTTAATGAATATTGTAATTTTAGTCATTTATTTTTGTCTAATGAAAAAGCTGGTATAAAAATTGAAAATAGGCCTATTTCTCACCTCGTTCTTATGGGATTGTCCTATAATACATGTTAATTAGTAATGCGAACAATTTCCAAACGATATTTGTATTTTTGACTCGGTAAACGATAAATAATCGATCAGTCCATTACGCAGTTATGCACAGTCGTTCGAAAAAGAATCAGTAAACAAATATATGATTATAGTGTGGACGTAATAATTGCAATCATAATGTGTGAATTTATCGTTTCATTACACAAACATACGGCATCAATAATCAATCGATCAGTCAATCATTCATCATCAGTATTTACTGCATACGCTTGTTACGTCATTCGAGTTTGCCATTCAATTACATACTAAATTCATATATAAAAATATAAATACATTACATATATATCTTGTGAATCGAAATAAACGTAAACGTGACGCACATTTATAAAATATGAAAATATATAACTCATGTGCTGGCGAAGCGCGCAGATTTGTTTTGTTTCAAGATACAAATCAAATGAATTCATTAATTAATAATACTAATAAAACAAGCAAATGCACTTTTACGCGCGCAAATGTGATTTCTACGTATGAATGCATTCATTTCACGCCTTCTTAAATAAATACTGCATTCTGTTTTTGCACGTGTTGTACAATTTCTAAACAATTTTACACACTCGCAAATTCATGGAAGACTGAAATGAAAAGTGATATACAAACGAATGGAATCGCTTCGATTCGATTTAGTCATTCGTAAACTGGTGAAATCTGTAATAATGAATGCATTTAGCGTTTATCCTTACAATAATAAATTACAATACATGTTTTTTTTTGGCAACCGATTAATTATCAAGCATGATCGCTTGTCGTCGGGTTCAGAATGCAGCCAGAGAGAGAATGAAGAATGCCGCTAAAGAGTGCATCAAATGCGTTAGAGTTTAGCATGTGAACCATGGAACAATTAATTATATAGTTATAATATATATAAAAAAAGGTAGTATATGAAGAAAGATAGAAGATCTCTTTACAACGTTTTGACAATTTTACATTCACTAGACACACTTTGGTTTTCTTCGTTTCGTTTCGCAATCGTTCCGATGTATATTTATAAACTTTGTAGTAGTCCTGACTCGAATACGCCGATTTCAAAACTTTCGCATGTCGTGATCAACATGCGACAAACGCGATGTGAATTTAATAGATCACGATAGAATCGCAACGCTGCGTCGCACACCCGTGCCATTCATATTGATGTTATCCAGACTGGACCACTTTTTGATCCCGTTCTTGAGCGCTTCGGCGGTGTACTTGTCCTCCATGACGCGCGACATTGCCTCCAGCTTTTGCGCGCGGTCATTGCTTAGCGGCTCGCTGGGAAACGACAGGTCGTTCGCCTTCGCCAAGGTGCGTAAGTCGAAGTAATACTTTGCGTAGACGCTCGACGGCACATTGATGTTGAACTGCAACAGTTCGAGAAACTGTCGCTCCAATTCGTTCATATCCTCCACGGTGATATCTTTCAGAATTTGGCAATAGTCAACGTTCCATACGGCTTGATCATCCCACACTTTTGACGCTAATAATATGGCAGCTGAAACAAATATTGTGTTAACGAATTACGCACTCGGCGCATGAATAACGATTAGAATTGCAAATATTTGCCATTCTTTCACGCGCACTTCGCGATTGCTTAGTGGCTTATTAATCTATTGTTTAATTAACAACTATCCGCATATGGATTACAAACATTTGCATTTCATTCGGAGCATACCATACCTAAAACAATGCGTTTCCAATTTGAAGGAGCAATATCTAATTCTGCATATGTTAACAGTCGCTCAAGGTACACTAGGGTGATAATTGCACACTCAGCTGTTAATTGCGCCGCGTTGAAAAGCGTCCTTACGAATTTGTAAATATGCCTATGCTCGGGATTATGCTTATCATAATCATCACTCACACCTTCCCTCGTTAGCGGATGTAATTTCTCATCGAATATGTCTATTTGCCGCTCCGACACGCGGTTCTTGATGTGGAAGTAAATCGCCAACGCTACACATTTCACAGTATTCTTCAAATTTGGCTGTGATACTGTACTGTCATCCAGATAAATGGTGCTGCATGAGCTGCTCTTCTTGAGACCGCGCTCAATCGTGTTATGATCACCGGGTGTGCCTTTTCGGCGTATTATTCCGTTCTCCAGCTCAACCTTGGAGCGTTCTAGGAACAAGGTCTTCACCATGGGATCCTGTGAAGGATCAGATTCGCCGTCGTCACCTTCGCGTTCGCTAATGTGCTGTAAATTAGTCGTGCTGATGTCCTCCGGTATTGATTCATCGCTTATTGGATTCGGCACACGGTGGGTCGGCTGTGGACTCGAATACGAGCAACAACTCGTCTCGTTACCCATGACTGTGTAGCACTTCTACGCGTTCCGCTGTGTTAATTAATCATCTTAATAATTTGATCAGCCGACAACTCCACGACATTGTACTGCACCAACTAGCATGAACACACCGCCGGACAAAGATTCATGTTGCACTATGGGCCGCCCACTTGCGATAAGCAGCACACACCTATTGCTCGCAAATTATAAATGTTGATGCAATTTTGTTACGATTCTCTTTGCAACATTTCCATGCGCAATTTTATCTAATCGAGGACTGTATGATGGCCGATATAGTATTGTTATGGCTCATAAACACAGCAGATAGATGAATGGGGGAATACACATGATACTGCACACATTACGGAGGGCGCCATTAATAAATTCATTTATATTTGTAAACATGTAGATTTTTAAATTTATTTAACACATACATACATTCATGAATTTGTTTAAACACGTCACATAGTATATTTCTCAAGGTATTCATAGATTTAAATTTTAAAGTTGATTATTTCTTCCTTTCGCAGATTGATGGCGCTATGAGTTCAGAATGCGAATTTTATTCCCTGAGCAAAAAGTCAACAGTAATGTCCGTTGGACTACGATAATCGCTTAATGATTTGATAAAAATGAATGATTATTTATTGTACGTGGATGTATGACTGCAAATACCATTAAATATAAACACACTTAGGTAATTCAAACCACACGAACATTTGTGCTATTGCAAGCAATTCCGTATCAGAACAGAGTTTACATGATACCAACAGGTCTCAGACAAGATTCGAACAAGAAGATACACTGTACGAATGTTTTACATTTATTAGAAACAGTTCCAACGTTTCTGTTTACAATCGCAGTCGTGAAAAGTGTATAGTGTCGTTGTGGCGGATGTGCCCTTATCCCTGAGTGGTGCCGATCCGGACAGAATACAGCGTTTAAGGTAGGAAAATACATATTCTCTCATTATACACGTATAAATATTCTAAAAATTATTACTGACCTATCGATAATGGCGCTAATCAAACAAAACGTGAGTGTAATCAAAGCCCAATTGAGGTAGACATAGCTGTATAGTAAATTTGTCAACTTAAAACTACTCGGGAAAAACTTAAAACCTATTTTCCACACGTCTTCGGCAAGTGCGAATACCACGGTGAAGAAACCATCGTCATTGAACACAATAGATAAATTACATAATAATAAATAAAATGAGAAACAAATTACATTTGCGTATAGATAAAATTTGAACTCAACTCGTAATGCAAACAAAGAAAACAAAAATGAAAAAGTACACAACTACATCGTCCGCATGTAGCTTGAAATGAAGGTAAGATATTCGCAGTGTTGTAAATTACAAGAAGACATATCGACAATTTCATCTAGCACTCCATCATGCAAAAGTGCTTGACAAAATGTCTGCGTTTCACCAGCGTAATTGAGGCTCACAGCACGATATGTAAATTCGATGCAGAGTATTGCCATTGATTGGCAATCAATAATGAGTCAAATACGTTTCATTCTTTCTCCGTGCGCTTGTGCAAATGGCGTAGAAACAATGGAAGATATTCGTGGTTATTGTGGGGGGCGGTCATGTTTACTTAGTCGATCTGCAAGTCGGCCATGCCTTCGGCGACTGCTTGTTCCGGTTCCGACGTCGCGGCACTTCCATTACCGTTTTGTGAAGTCTGCTCGCTCGTTTCCGGCCGTTGGGGGCAGTCGGCAATTAGATGCTCTTCGCTCTTGCAATTATGACAACGTTTTGGCTGTGGTCCCATTACGCATTTGGCTGCAATATGATTGGCAAACTCGCCGCAATTATAACACCTACAAATTCAACAATGACATTTAGATATAATGACAGATGATGCAGAAGCCGGTCTGATGACTAAGTTAACCTTATTTTACGATAGCGTTTCTTGGAGATTGGTCGGCGATGTGATCCACGACAGTCGATACTTTGTGGTCCAGAGACTCGTGTCGCCTCCAGGCCCTTGTCGCACACTTGACATTCAAACTCAACCTCCTCCTCGTCGCCCAGCGAGCGAAATCCGCTCATTTGAATGACACTCTGCAACAATACGACAATCGTCATTAATGGCCAGCGCCAGCAAGAGCAACAAGTCGCGCACAACCTGTTGTTTGGTGCGCACGCACAACAATAATACACACACGTTCCGTAAATAATGAGCCAAGCAAAAAAAAAACGAATGCGTATTTCAAGAGGGTCTCACTCACTGCGCCCTTAACAAGAGAACGTAAGCGCATATAGCATCGCAATCAATTACAGCTACCTGTAGCACAGCGCGCGCAATGAGTTACCCTCAAAAGTTGAGGGTATTTTTTAGCCAATGGCGCACACAATGCCTGCGCGCATATACAAAACACAACCGAGCACAACACAACAACTAATGTATATATAATAAATACGCAATTGAGGGGTGCATACATTCATAACCTTCATTTTTCATGCATCTCAATCATGAGTCAATTTTTTCGCAATTAACGCAAACTCACCTGATGCACGAACACATCTTGACCGCCATCGTCCGGCGTTATGAAACCCCAACCTTTGGCGACATTGAACCACTTGCATTTTCCACGCCGCCTCCCGAAACTCGCTTCGGAGCCCACTTGGCTAGCGCTGCCGCCTTCTGACCCTGAGAAAAATTCAAAAATCATTTACACTCGCATTGCATTGCACGCATTATATGCCTGGGTACCTAGATATTTCGTACACGCAGGTACAAAATGTCTACTTTTGTCTAGCCTAGTTGCTTAGTACTCTGACGTTTAGACGCGCAACCCTTAACAGAACGGATCGGAAAACTCGAGCGTGTTCGACTTGAATGCATCCCAACGTCTATTCCGAAACGGGCCAGCCAGCTTGAGTATGCACACTCGCACACTGGTTTTTCTATTCATCTATTTTCCAAGCAATGCAAGCTTGCTGCACTCAACAATAGCAAAACGTAACGTACATCCCAAGTAAAGCGCTGAGTTTTAGTTTAAATTTAGATTAATTATTACATTACCTTTTCCATTATCACAATCGGCCGCCTCCATATAGACTAAATAATTACAACACAACAATAATATAAACAACAACAACAACAACGCGTATGCTGCAATTTAGAAACGGACACTAAAGCACTAAATTTGAGTGGATTTTCGAATATTTTCAAATGTTTTCTCGATTTGCACAAGTCGCCATAACTTGCGACTGCAATGTTTATCAACCGTAAATATTTAAGTTGATTATTGTAGGAGCACCATCGTTATAGTTGTAATAACAACAACAACAACATTAATAATAATAATAATAACGTATTGGCAGTGCGTTCGCATCAACCACTTTGAAGCGACTGGCGCGCGTCGTCCGAAAAACTTAACCACCGCATTGCAAGACGTTTTTGGCCGCTTCGGCAATGAACGTGCGTCGCCTAGGTTTCGTTTTTGTGTTAGGTTAGTAGAGAATCTAGTTGTTGGTTTCTATTATGCTTTCGAGGGTTGATAACTGCCTATTCTCACTCGCATTCGCATTCACATTCTTAAAGTCTAGTTGAGGAAGTGACGTTGTAACGTAACGTCTTCTACACTTAGATTAGCAATTTTAATTCTTCCAGAGAGGAATTAATAAAGTATGCTAAGTATCAGATGAAATGAAGAGTCAAGGTAGTTGATTGTCTATTTGGAAATGTGAAAAAGCAGTATACAACACTGCTAATTATCCAGCATTCAGTTTATTATAAAGCCAATAAAGCTGCGTATTTCTCGGGCTATTCAGAAGTAAACTTTGGCTTTTGTATTAATGCGCGTGCGTGCGTGTGTGTGTTTATTCCCGTTCCTGTTTCTCTGTTCCTGTCAAATGAAATGGAATAGAAGAACGGAGTTGGCACGAAACAAGCAAACCTTTAACCACTTATTTGATTTCGAATTTAGATTTACGATTAGAAAAAGTTTTTTTGTGTGATTAGAAATGTTTTTTTTTTTTGATTAATTTTTGACATTGTTAATTAAAATAATTCATTATTAAATTTTTAGAAAGGTTTTTCTGATTAACTTTTGAGTAATTTGTTAGTGAAATTTAGATTTTCATCTAGTTTTTTTTTGGATTAATTTTTGAGTGATTTAAATGGTTGTTCAAAATTTTGAATTTGATGATTAAATATAATCGCGGGGGTTGCGACGCCATCGCATTGAAAGGTTGAGGGTGTCGTCTAGGCAACGACCAATCATTTTTCGGCGTCGGCGTTGTTGGCGTCCCGCTTGGAAATGACGTCACTTTGCGGGAGAGCCGAAAATTTTTGGCAAACTTTGCGCGCCGCCGTTCACCCACCACCAACCACCGCCAACCCAACAACCGTGTGCTGTTCGTTCATCAGGGGGTGTCATAATCAATACGATATTCTATGTGCCTCTCTTTTGCTTTGCGATTAGACTACTTGTTATTTTTGGGAAATTTGGAAATTTGAAAAATTTACCATTATCAGCATTATTATGCGGCATTTCCATGCCATGATCATCAGTTGACACAATTGTCATGCTTCTGGAATAAGGGAAAAAATGATTGAAAATGCGCAAATGCAATCAAACATTAGATTACTAGTATTTACCAATTGATTCGTTAGGCACTTCCGTTGTAATCACACATGAAAAAACACGATTTGCACCTCTAATGACGACGCCACTTTAATTAGCAATTAACACAGCGCCTACATGCGATAGATAGTAAAATTCCGAAAATGTTATATTTATACGGCACGCGCTGAAAAACTACGGATGTTTTTCCTTTTTCTCGATTGTTTTCAACCAGGAAAATCAAGAAAAATTGTGTGCACGATGTAAAAGATTTAGAAAATTGAAACGCGCACGAACGTTTGCGAATTGAATGGCGAATTTGACGAGATGCAGTTGCAAAGTGGTGGTTCATACGCATTTTTGGATAATTCGGTGGTGCAGGGTAGTAGCACACCCCCACTTTCAGAGAGTAGTGGCGAGAGGAGAGAATAGAAAGAAATTCAGAGGGTGCGCATGTAAACTGGATGCTGAACGCGTGCCGTTTTTGCCCCAAAAATAGCGAATATGTGCATGATACGAACACGGGCGCGTGCATTGTGATTTATTCGCCACCCTTCTTTCTTATCTTGCGCCAGAACAGAGGCAGCAGCTTCTGTTGTAATCAAGGAGGATCATGTTTGTCATGATGGCGTGTTAATTATTTTGTTTCACATACGTACTGCATTTTGAGATGATTTTAAGAAAAATAACACTCTCGATGATAGTAGTCGTTTAGTTAATGTCTCGTTAAAGTTGAATTGTTCAATTTTTTATAATGCGCAAAATACAAGTAAATATTTAATTTTGCAAACAGTTTTGAGGTTTCAAATGGACAGGTGACGTGTTTTCAACTAGGAGCGTAAAATTCAATTGGGATTACCGTCTGTCCGAATATTTGAAAGTTTTAGGCATTTAGTGAGCAACGCATCAACCATCTGCTTACTTTGTGACTGGTCAATTGATAATTTATCTTTCGCTTTGCAAAAATTATTTTATTTCTGAGAGAACGGGAAGAAAAAGGCTTGCAACTTACGGATAATAATAGAGAAATAACAAATTGTAATTGAAAAGGATTAATTTGTTGACAAAGAAGTAATTATGCTTAAGTAATTATGATGTACGTACATACACAACATATTATCTAGCCAAAGACAACAATGGTCCTTCAGCTGTTAAAAGAACCGCTAATTATTATTTGATGACAAGAATTAAATAACGTAGGTACACAAAGTAACTAAATGATAAGATAATCAAATTCTTGCCTAATTAATATACTAATATGATAATTAATAAATTTTTCTTCGTAAATAGTAAATGAAATTGAGAAATAAACAAACAACTTTCACATCATTTAGAAATGAGGTAAATAGCTCAGTAATTATAATGAATAAGATAATCAAAACGTTTTTACAGCATTATATTGAAGAATCATTAATTAGGGGTACAAAATTTACTGAATTAAATCAAACGACGCATGATTAATAAGAATCATTACCAAATAAGTAAAAATTAATTGTTGTAGTAAGCGAGCTAGTAGATAACTAAAAATAATTCATTATTTATTAAGATGAAATAAGCAAAATGTTAAGCTCTAGAAAATATTAAACTGGAATTTTTTTTGCTGGCTAATTTAATTATTATGTTCCTCTTTGTTACAGACAATTGAAAAAGGCGTATGCATGTTCGTCATTGTCATGATTATCGTCAAGATGACACATGTGGGCATCCATATGCCCTCTCCCATTCGCATTCATCATGCATCAAGCCCATATTTGCTGAATTTCAACTGGGCAGCTTGTCAAAAATTATGACTGATGGCTTCTTCTCACTAAGGTATGTACGCATTACCCATTATCATCTAACCACTTCTTGTATTTGTTATTTGTTTACCCCCTATTTCAAATGCGGACATTTTTATTAAGTAATTTAATTTATTGCAAAGCAACAAGATTTCTCTGCGCCTGCGCACGTGCAAAGCACATTGGTATTTTAATGTAAATTATTATGAACAAACTAACGAATTCTCTAGTTATATGATTGGCCAATTGTTCATTGAATTAGCATTCGCATTTCCATATTCAATTAGGTACACAAGTGCTTTAGGAAACGCGCTTTGATGTCACTCACAGCACAAGAGATTTTGCGCTCCCTTGAGTTTTACTTTTTTTTTGCAATGCAACCTCGCAGCGAGCGTAAAAAAAATTATTCGGATTTCATTGTTTGCACACTGCCCACTGCTCGTGTGTTCGATAATTGCCCGAATAGTGCACATTTGGATTAAAGCATTTCGATCAGAATTGCTAAAGGTGGCCCGACCCCTCGAGTGACCACATTGCTTTCGACCCCGGAAGAAAAAAAGCGTTCCATTGTCATACGATTGATACGGATTTGACCGTTGGCCCGTGTCTATTTGTTAGATTTTTCTATTTTTGTCATGTTTGATGTCTGCCCGAAAATAATCACAGTTTTTTTTCTTCCTATGTGACATGCGTATAAAAAAATGCTCTTTATAAATAGCTTGTTATATACGCAAAAAAAAAAAAGAAAATCCCTTGCTTGGACACGTGCTAAATGCATCCGGTAAATATTTGACATGTGCGGAAAAGCGGCGGGAGAAAAAGAAGAAATTGGAAGGGATGTGTTTGATTGATTTTTTCCAAAGTTGTACGAATGACGTTTTCGTGAAGTAAAGTTGGTGGTTGCGGAAAGAAAAGTTTAAAAGTAATATTTCCGTGGGTTTTCTTCGTCTTGCGAAAACTTTCATATTGCTTTGTCGAGTTAAAATGGCAGCAAAATGCGTGTGAGTGCACTCGCTCATTGCACACCCTCGAAAGTTTACGCGTACTGCACGCGAAGTTTATTGGATGGACGTGCGCGCAAAAAACGAATAAAAAACGGCAGTGTAGGGTGCGCGGCACCCTTGCGGTGGTGGCCAATCGACGATTTTCAATTCGGTGCATTTACACAAGGGGATGAAAACTGCCGCCCTCAATTCGATTCGTGATGAGTCAACTTTTGTATTTTAGGTATTCATTGCTTAAAATTAAGTTATTTAAATTAAGAAAATATTGCAATCAACTAAAAGGCATGAGATAATTAATAATTGCTTGAGTACTCCTCTGGATATTCTATAGATTTTGATATTTAAGGGTTGATATGAATTATTTATTAATTTAGCGTAACAGGGTTTAATCGAGTACATTCTGTGGTTAGTGATGATAATATTTCATGTAGGCAACACTTCTTACGAATGGAGATTCAACCCCTTTGAATTTTTGATCATACTCTAATAGATGGCGGACGTGGGAAGTTGGAAATATTTAAACTCTAATTAAAAATTCATTCTGGCTAATAATTGAAATGCTACATAAATTGAAACTCTTTTTAATGAGTACTTATAAATTATTTTAAAGTGTTTTATTATTATAAATATTAATTTACATTGCATTGCCATATTATATGAATATGCATTATTGAGGGGGGGTACATCTTATTACAAATAGCAACATCATTTTTACAATACTTGCATACAAATAAATAACACTTACATTCAACTGTACTGCATATTGTTTGTTTGCTTGGTTTGTTTATTCTTGCATATGCGAAGAGAAAACAGTCAATTAATTAATTAATTAATTCTTCAATCAAAATATCAGCTTTTCTAACATACTTTTAGTGGACGTTTTCCAATTATCGAATAGTATAATATCATCGTAGAGAGTTGTTGTGTGATATTCATCAACAAACAAATTAATTAATCACCGTTGTCATCAACAATTCAAGTTCGCAAACGAAATTTTGCATTCAAACGCAACAACTCTCCAATCGTAATAAATGTACAATCGCTATTTACGGTTAATATACAAAAATAGTATTTGTCAACGTATAACAATGAGTAATTGCACAATTACTTAAAACATTGGTCATTTATGGTCTAATCAAGATGGTGCTGCAAAAATTATGATGTGACTTGCAAATTACAATCATAAACTATCAATGTGTCTCAAGTGATAAGTTATTTCAATTCGTAATTAATTGATTGATATTTAATCAAGAAAATGTAGTAGTAAAACAGTCTTTGCACTCGCACCAATCAATCAATAGAATATGTGATATTATCATAGAAAAATATTCGCAAAAATAGCATTCATACGCAGATAAAGTATTCACTCCACTCGCAATTTCAATTTCAATTTCAATTTCAATTTAAATTTCATTCGTAGTGTATAGTTTTTGTTGTTGTTAATAGTTATAATTTGTGATTAAAACTAATACTGTTTTTATTTATTTATTTATAATATATATATATATAGAGCAATTATGCCAATAATAATCGACCAGACTCGGATGACTCTCTCTCCCTCAGTAACTTTATTAAATTACCATAGGTATATATGTATTTTATGTATATTTTAATTCATCATTACTTTTTTAGTTTTACTTCTAGAAAAACATGCTTTTTTCTAACACTTTTTTCACTTGCTTTCTCTCTCTCTCTCTCTCCCTCGTTTCTTCTATGTACATAGATAATGTATAAGTATGTAACATTTTGTTGCTCTTGTATTGTTTGCATTAAACATTTAATTATTATTCAATATCAGTCGCAGGATTGCAAATCTTAATAGTTAAAAAATATATTCTGCACATTTATAATATTCATATATCGTAATTAGGTACCGTTAATATATAAATACTCGTAAATCATTTTTGTCTCTAATTAATCATGCACTGCTTTGCATAATTATCATCATCATCATCATCATCAGTTATCAGCAATTAACAATCGATTTCATCCCGATTTAAATTCGTATTTTTCTTGTTTTTTTCTTTACTAGACGTGAATGGAATGAGAAATTTATTATTATGAAGTAAAATATTTTCGAATTTTAGCAATTTTTAGCGAGGTTTCGTATTGTTGAAGAATTTATGTAGTAGCAAAGCATTACATGAATTATGAATTTTTCTTCTTCTTTTCTTTTCTTTTCTTTTCTTTTGTTTGGTTTGGTTTTGTTTTAATTATTATTACAACTAGAAAATGTACGTTAATGACATTGCTTTTCGGTTTTGCTCATAGAGTATTTATTATTACTTGCACTCCCAGTCTATGCACGTTGAAACGAGAAGGAAATTAAAGGAAACTTAACGAGAAAAAGAAGAAAAACAATAGAAAAATTAAACAAAATACTTTTGGAATATTTTTTTAGCTTCTTCTTCATTATCATCATCATCATCATCATCAAGTTTTCGTTCTGTCAAATGTATTTATATAATATATAAATAATAAATAACTATGTACTTTGCGATTAATAATTAATCAATGAATCAATCAATCAATCGATATAATAATCATATATACTTAATAGAGAAATAGTTGCTATTGCGTATCTTGATAGTTGCTTAAGATCTAATTAATAAACGCACACAATTGTTTTGTTAGAAGCGAACATTTCCGTGGAATTATAACAAGTATGTAACGATAAATTTTTTGGCGCATTAAAATTAAATAAAAATTAACGTAATTCTTAAGGGTTCAAGGGGATTGCAGGAGGAAGGATCGAGAAGGACATTAATTTATTACATATGTTAGAATTAAAATTAATTTTGAGTATCTTTGCGTTGTGAAATTTGCCAATTATGCTTTGTTTTACAACGAATCATTAAGAATTATTTATAATTAATTATCGAGATTCGCTATACTTCCAGAGAAATGCGCGACTTGCGCTTGTTTTGTGTGCGAATTTGAAAATTTTCTTGCCTTTCGTCTTTCACTATACACGTGTAGGATCCGTTCGCAGTTCGTAACAGATTCAAAAATAATCAATCAATCAATCGATAAAAAATAAATAAACATTAAAAACTTAACAACAATTATTACACCGTCAAAACTAGTTAACTAATCGTTCGCACGCGTTCGTTCGCGCATCACCTTTCGCTTCTTCGTTTATTTTTCTTTCTTGTTAAAATTCGGCTACTTGTTCACCTTTTGAGAGTGTTTTGTTGAAATTTGTGAATGCGTCCCTGTGTTTTGTTGCTGGGTGCGCCTGCTGCTTTTAAGCCATGAATATTTTTGGTGTGTCTTTGTGTTGGGGGTTTGTTCATTTTGTGTGTGTGCTTCGAGATTCTCGGCGCTTTGTGTTTGCTTGCATCACTACTAAAGTCTTTTTCTTTGCAGGAGTTAGGTGCATTCAATGATATGGGGCTGCGATGACTCTATGACGCTTGGTCGGGGCTCCACCTTGGCGGCGTGCGACGTGGGAGGCGGCGGTCGCGCACTCTGTATCACCGGCTGCGAGGGCCTTGATAGGCCGGGATGTAGAACCGTATGGGGTTGTGTGTGTACGTCCGAGTACATTTCCCTCGACTCTTCGAAGATTTCCTTCTTCATTTCGGCTAAACCTGTAAGGAAGGGGTGAGTTTTTAGTTTTCTAAAAGTTTTTGGTCTGGGATTTTGACCCAAGGGTGTGTAATATTTACCCATGGGTGGTTCAGCATTGGAGTAATCATAATAGCCATTGGGTGAACATTCTCCGTGTAGCTCCTCGTCAATGTTCTTGGGTCGACAACTCGTGGTCTTCCAATGGGTACGAAGACCCGACGCACTGATGTAGTTCTTGCCGCATTCCATGCAAATGTAGGGACGTTCATTGGTGTGCAGTCGTTTGTGGAGCTTGAGGTGCACGAATTGCGTGAACTTGGCGGGACAGAAATCGCACGCGTAGGGTTTTTGACCACTGTGCAGTCGCAAATGCGTCTTGAGATTGGACGTGGACGAGAAGCGTTTCTTGCAGATGACACACTCGTGCGGCCGTTCGCCAGTATGCACCAAGTGGTGCTTTTGAAGGTGGGCGAGCTGCGTGAAACTCTTGGTGCACACGTTGCATTTGAATGGGCGTTCGCCGCTGTGCGTTCGCAAGTGCACTTTGAGATTACTCAATTGTCCGAACGTTTTGCAGCAGACATTACATTCGTAGTGCATTTTACCGTCTTTCTTCTTGAGCGGATAGGGGAGGCTGCGGTAGCCGCGGGACGTGCCGTTGGGGCTTGTGGGACTTAGGCTGCATGAGTTCTGGTCCGGGCTGTTGGAGCCGGGCGGCGAGGGGCGGGTGGGGTGCAGGGGGGTGAGCGGCGTGAGGAGTTGGTGGCCGCTCATAATGTGCGACGTGGAGAACATAATGTTCGTCGAGGGCGGCGTGTGCGTCGAGCTGAACGTGGTGGTGATGGGCGGCGAGTATGAGCTAGTCGGCGGCGCTGTCGTTGGTGGCGGCGGCGCGCCGTTGCTGATCGTGCTGTGCACACTGTGCACGTTGCTAGGATACATGTTGTAGTAGGTTTGGTATTGCGAGCTATTGTTGGGGTAGTCGTAATTTTGCACGTAGTAGCCGTGATTCACGGGACTTGGCGGGGAGGTCTTGACGCTCGGCGGCGTCGTTTGACGCGTCGGCGTCGTCTGCTGCGCGGGGTGGTTCGAGCTTGAGTCCGGACTGCATGGCACCGCGCTGTAGCGATGGCTCTTCTTGTACGAGTACGCCATTTCGGTGGGCGAGCTCGGGGGCGGCGTGGCGTTCGGCTGCCGCTGATTTTGGTCATTGTTGTTCGTATCGATGCGGTTGCGCAGCAGAATGTTCTCGAGGATGCTCGACGAGGGCGGCGTGTATCGCGCGATGATCGGCTGGCCGCCGCTTTTAACGTCGTTCTCGTAGAACGGCTTGTTAGGAACTTCGTGTGGGGGCGAATCGTAGACGATCACCGAGCTTGGCGGCGTCACGATCTGGGTGGAAATTTCAGGTACTGCTGTGATCGGCGGTGAGGCCGCCTTCTCCGTCTCGTGGTCACTTTCGCCATTCGCAGGCGTACCACCGCCTCCTCCGCCGCCGCCGCCGCCGTTCTTCGACTTGTACATATAGGCCTTAGAAATCTTAATCTTCACCTTTCGGTACTCGTTCTTCAGCATCTCGGGTGCCAGTGGTTTAATAACCGCCGTCTCCACACTCGGCTTCTTACTAAAATCCAGCACGTAGTTGTTCTCCGAATCGGAGTCACTCGAGTCCTCCGGCGGGGTAAAAGCATCATCATGGTACCCATTACTATGGTACCCTTCATCCGACCGTACGCTGCCGTCGGTTGGTGTCAGTTGATGTTCATACGGGGCGCTTGCATCGCGATTACTCGCTGGTTCACTGGTGGTTACCGTAATCACCTCTGAACTTTGCTGCACTTGTTGACCTTTAAACATCCAGGATCAATTAATACTCTAATTATTCTTCCAAAGCACATCACTTACGAATTCGTTGCAGCATTTTCTCGCCGGTGAGCGGATAATTCAGTCGTTCGGCAAACTCCCGGCAATACCACACCAACAACTCCTGATTGGGCAGGATGGGTTTGATGGTGTAGAAATAAATATTCATCTTGTACTGGCAAGCGATGAGGTTCTGTGACTCGCTCGAATACGGGGGATTCACATATCGCATCCAGTTGGCCTTCGACGTATCGAAGCCATCAATGTAGAAATACAGTTCGTTCTCTTTGTAGATCTGTGACAAATACAGAAACGAGGTTTAGTCCCCAGTAAGCTCGATTGTAGGAAAAAGTTGGTGAGCTTTCAATTTCGTCCGTTTCGAGGGGGAAAACTATTTACGCGTGCGAAACGGCCAAGAACTATTAAAAGTCACGAGACTCGTGCCAAAAACCAGCTCGAGAATTGCTTAACGTGTTTAATGTTAGTTGATGGTCAGGTAAACAATGAGCGATCCCGAAATAGATAAATCCAGCCAATGATGATGACGATGCAGAGGGCATAGGGGGAGTAAACGTAAAGTAATAAAATAATTAATGTACCTTAAAACCGGTATTAGTGTTACGCCAACTACGTGTATACCCATCGCGCATTTGAACCTGGATAAGAAGAAAAACAAGGGAAATGAAATTAAGAACCAAATACCATCAAAGCCTAACAAATCATCTTAAGGGTGGATTTAGAATAAACCAGAGTGAGAAAGAGTGTGGAGGAGGGTGGTAATATGTTCATACGTACCCTCCAAAAATACTTGCGATTCGCAAGGGGAGGTACAGCGTCTTTGGCGTAGATTTCTCCCACGAGAGGTCCAAAGCGCGTCCCTCGTGGGATATAACCGGTGCTCCAAACACCTTGAGCCTGAGGGATGAAAAATGCATTAGCAATTATACTTGTGTGTTGGGGGTGGGGGTGAATCGTACATCTGATAGGGCCTGGGATGACTTGAGCACTAAGTTTCTGGGAAGAGTCGCTTCGGCGCGGTTCGGGGTTCCGATCTCAACGGGCAGATCGGGTACAATGAACGTGGTGTGCTGTTCAAAGTCTTCCTCGCGCATATTCGCAAGGTCGAACTCGCTCGCCGATGACACTTGAGCCTCCTCGATCATCTTTACCGTTCACTCTTTGCTAGATTGCCTGCAAAATAACCAACAAATCAATATAATTACTATTTTTAACCCTGGGGTGATTGATTGATTTTGCTTAGATATTTACTAATTATTTACAATGGGTAATTGTCCCATGCACTTTTGCGTTGTGTTGCGTTGGTGCACTCGAGTCGACATCCCCGTGCAGTCTAAATTTGCACATGCTTTCGCGATGCAGGGGATGCACATCGTGCGCGCGAATTGGAAGGTCAAAGGTCGCCGGGCTTCGCGCACTGTTGACATTTAAAGTGCGCCCACCCACCATTTGCACCAACGCGCGCGCTGGTTCAATATCAAAGCGCATCAACCTTCCACGTCTTCTGCGTCTTCAACCCTTTTAGCGCAAATGTCAAACGGTGAATAACTGGGCACTTGGCCACAAAATCATTTAATTCCTCGCGCAAAGTTTAAAGTTTAAACGCATTGCCGGTGATTTGATTAGTTAACCTAACCTTTATGCAAATGTCGGAAAATGTTCTAAAAATACTACTTTCATTTTTGCGGAAAAGAAAATCCTAAAGTAAAACCAAAAAAAAAGCCAACCCCTCGTTGGATGAATGCAAGCAGCGCGCAACGATGACGTCGTGTGGTGGGTTCGACGTCGACGTGACGTCATTGGGGCGGCAGTAGCTGCCATTGTTCGGTGCCGCCACCCGGGTCGATAATTCGAGGAGGCGGAGGGGCAGAGTCGGGTGGCGGCAGCAGTGGCGGACGGCGGGTGCATCACTGACCCATATTTGCTTTCACTTTGCGTGCGGCGCATCACGCACACACATGCATGCACGCGGCGCCCCTAACCTGGGCTAAGCAACCCTTGCTTGCGCCGCATACCGCGTTCATTTTTCCATTAAATGCACCCCGCAATCGATACGTGCATGTTATTTTTATAAACGTACCTACGTACCACGTAGCCTATATGCATGCATCTTGTTGACAACAAACAATATGCGCGGTGACATTGAGGAAAAGCGCACTAGAGAAATGTTTTCTCTCTTTACAACAACGTGCTAGACGTCCTTGGCTGCCATTTACAAAATGCACGACCTATCGAATTGCATAATTACGATGCGCAAATAAGAAAACAGTTTTCGCTGAGACTGCGACGATTACGAAAGCAGTGCGCGGTGCTAGTCAATGTTTGAAAAGTGCTATAAATATGCACTTCCTATATGCGCGTTTATATTTTTGCGGCAAATTTCGCGCAATTACGACATTGACCAAGGTCTTTTACCAATATCACGCGTATAATGCGTAAACAAACATTACAATTATGCGCGCGCAGCGTTTATGCATTTATCAATGCGAATTCGGACGCTAAATGAAAAACAACAATGGCACAGCATGCATTGTGGCGTACTGGTGTAGTACAACTGTACATAGAATTCAATTATCCGAATAATACGTAATGATAGAGCAATAATGCGCATGTAAATTATAGACAATTGAACGATGTGTATGTGGCATAGTGCATTTGTTGATGTATTGCGAATAGCGTTCTCTCCGCCGTCGTGAAAATTTCATTTGCACTAATAATAGTTGCAAGGTTAAAATGCACTACTATAGCATTCGAGTGCTCCGATGCACAAATTCGCATCGAGCGCCGAAATGCAAAGGCGGACCGCGAGTGACGTTCGCACGCGACATTCAAACTTTATTAATACGCGTACCGTGTGCTAGAGAGAGACGCAAGATGATGATGATGATGATGATGATGATGAAGATGTTTAATTGAAATTTTCTCAAGATTAGATATAGATTCTTTGTATAGTACTTCATCTTGTTCTAGGAAATTCTAGAAGATTCGCGATTATTATTGAAAGCATTCTAGAATGTTCTAGAAGATTCCAGAAGAGTCGAGAACATTCGAGAGGATTTGAGAAGAATTGAGGATGCGTAGAGCTAAACGGCGTTGGTTTATTCGTCCTCGGGCGTCCGTTTTTAATAACAACCAACCTTGCAACCGTTTGGCACTAACCAACGGCCCTGACTAATCTTCAAACGGCACAAACATTACATTAGCCTGATGCATGTGCAACATACATGCAAATGTACTTTTCCTATTTCTATAACACGCATCATTTACGTTTGGATCAAATACAATTCATAAATGATTCCGCGTCACTTGAGTGAATCTAATAATGACTAATTGTGCAATTTGCCATATGCGAAAATCGTTGGGAATTGGAAGATCTTGACCTGTGAAGTACACATGCGATATTATTGCGCGATTGCAAATAATAATAATATATTTCGCGAGCGAGAGAGAGAGCAAGCAAGCAAGCAGGCAAGTGAAAAACGACAAAACAAACACTCGATAACGATGTATGTACGATAGTTTCATTCGTTTAGTGCGCGACGCCGTTTTGTTATCGATTAGAAATGTGCTTTTCATTGCACAATTCGCAAACTAAATATAAATTAATTGAGAGTCTAAGTGCACGCTGCCTCCTACGCTAGTGGAACGTGCACAAATAATTTTTTACTTTTAATTGTTGTTGCATATTTGCGCTGAAACTTTTGGCTGCCATTGAAATGGAATATTAGTTGATAACGAATCGATACAAACGCTCTCTTATCATTCGCAGTGTATGCGCATGTAGCTAATCAATTTTCACGTGAATTTCCACATTTTGATGAAAAACCGGAAGTGTGAATGATGTGTGTGAAAACACTCGGTATTGAACGCTATTGAAATTTTTAAATGTCATAGTTCAAGGCGTCATTGCAATAGTTAGAGCAACGATGCGCACTCGGGAGATGATCGACTGCAATTAGAACAACATTTTACCAGTTCGGGCTGCGCATTTTTACACTTGCATTAAACATTAATTATTTATGCCATTCAAGGGCAGTTGTACAAGTACAACAACAATTGATTCGTCATTGAAGTTTCGTGTGTATGCGGGGTTGCAGTTACGCCAGAATTGCGTAAAGGTTATGTTGCCTTGGCTGGTGGAGGTGATGGAGCTGGTGATGGTGGTGGTGGTGGATGGGTTACCTTGCTTGCTGGTCCAGCACGGAGGAGATGGTGATGATCTGCTGAAGCAGTGATTGCACACGATCACGATTACATGGCATTGGCGGGTATTAGTTCTGCGGACGCGCGGCCATCTTGAATTTTCACTTTTGATCGTATTGAACCCACCAGCAAAGCGGATGGATGCGTGGGCACCCTCCGGATCAAGTTGTCGTCATCTGACAGCCGCACTCGCACTGCGCGACTGAAGTATTGTCGAAATTTATCGCACTTCCAATCGGAATAACTTGAATTGCGTTGTGGTAACGTTCACTTTTAACTGCGTTAAATGTAAACATCAACAAAAGCGGCGATAATACGTGCGGGAACCGCTTGGTAACCTTGAATTTTCCGCAATGGAAAACTGCGCACTTCTCGCTTATTACTGCTGCTGCTGCTGTTGCTGCTGCAGTTGCAGTTGCAACATGAATTCGTCTCGCGTTGAATGCACTTTTTTTACGCGTCCTTTGCGCGAAGGATGCAAGTATCAAGTCGCAGCGGCGGCGGCGACGTGCGACGCGGAAATGCGTTTCTCTCGCAGCGGCGGCGGATTTAGTGTTGCGCCCCGACGCCGACCTAGCACAACACACTCTGCCGTGCGCTCGGTGCAGCGCTGCACATGATATTATGGCGTCGCGTGGCGGAGAGTGGAACGCGACCAGTGAGCCGCCAACACACCCACACGTCCACGAATTGCATCCTGCATGTACATCGCTGCATACCACTAGGGTTTCACTCATGCGCTGATAACACCGATCGCGATCGTGCCTCAGTATTCGTTCATTGCGTTCATTGCTAACACAACCAACCAACATTTTATCAATGCATTCTCCAATTGTAAATTACGCTATTTTTTCAAAACAACTTTGCGCAATTATAATACCTACTTAAATATTATCGATGATGTCGCAATGTCGATGGAATGAGATTTTTAGGCATGGGGCTGTGGGGAGCGGCGTGGAGGCAGCAAACCCACCCGTCAAAACAAAATAAAAGTGAAATTACGGGAATCGATATACGGCAGGAGGGTCGTTGAACTCTTCCTGCTGCCGCGCGCACTGCACAACTGCAAACTCACCACCATGATGGCAAAAGTGCATGTGCAACATGCACCACGTGCGAGGGTGAGTGCGCTGGTGAATGCACCCTGAACGAGCGCACACAGCGCCAGTGCGAGAAGGAAAGGGAAAGGACTCGCGCCGGGAAAGGACTCGCCAAAAGGGCATGAACCCCAAACTCGTGGAAGAAAAGCGCATTTCCTTGCAAATAAATTTCATCTTTTTGCAATTGCGATTTACACGACCACGTCAACATTTCAAATGTTGTCTAATTATGGCACAAACTCGTGATTGTACGTGTTGTTTTGCACAGTATGTACATGTAATTATTCTATTTTTGCCAATTTCTCACAAATAAACAGCGCACTTAGCGATTAAATTCAAGCGCTTTTCCGACTTTCATATTTCGTATTTAGTGATTGTAAATAATATCAGTACATGCGCCAGTCTTATCTAAACTAGACGAAATTTTGCGTGTGCGTTAAAAAATCTAGTTTGGCAAATATTTAACTGATATGAGTAGACAGAAATAGATTTCATATGAAATAACGATTAACGTTTTGCGAAATTGACTTGGATTTAAGTCGTAGTAGTTTGTGTTGTTTGTTTTTGTTTTCGTTTCGTTTTGGGTGTATTTTAAGGGTGGCTTTTTGTGTGGGGGGTTGTGACAGGAAGTAAACGCGTTTTCCGCGTTTTGCGGAAGGTTCGGGTTTGACCCCTCATGACCTGGGCCAACACTTTCCATGGTAACCGTCACGCAAGTCGCGGATCGATTCCGGCGTTTTCGTTTCTTCCCCTGCTGCTGCTGCTGCTGCCGCCGCCGCCACCATGCCATACGCGCTTACACATACCATACGCGCCCCAATCCGCACTTGCTGAAATCGCTATCATTTCCGGCACACTGTCTTCCCCATCCTTCGTCCTTAAAATTGAAGACGACCAAACGTCTTGAGATGAAAAAGTCTTTCACATTTTATGCGCGACGAGAGATAAGGGATGAGCGATGATGCATATGATGGTGAATGAAAAGGTGGTGGTTGCAAATATGAACATTCCTTCAGAGTCCTTTGGGAAAGTCCTCGGAGCAGACCGGCCGGCGACACACGAAGTGAATGGAAGTGCTGCTGCTGCAGTACAACACGCGGGTGGGGAAAATCGGGGGGAATACTATGCCGGTCATTGAACTCATGATCCCAATGTTGACGTCCCTTTCCACACAGTTTCGCGGGGCGCAAACCGCAAACCAACCACCCGCTCAGCCGCCTCCAACACCGCAATAGCCCGCAGGCGAATTCAGGATTATTTTCACTTCTTCTTTGGTAAGAAAAAAACAAATTGACCACGCCATCACACACATGCATGCATGCATACACATGCACATGGCACAGTGTAGGTCATACATGTAGTTTTTAGGCCAAAAGGCCAAGCGTTGTGTGCGTAACTTGCGAAAGCCGATGATGGTCAAGCAATGTGTGATGATGGCAGAGCGTAGCGGCGTTTTGTGACCTGAATTTAGTCAATCATACTCCTCGTTGTATGAGCGGCGTACGTAGCTTGCCGATTGAACGATTCAACAGTCGACTAAACAAGAGATCGAACGGTACTTACAAATGCTGCACATCGCTTACTGCATATAAGACTTGGACTTGAACATGTCTCTCTTCCATTGCATTGAATACAAAATCTAAATTCCTAGTAGGTAGCCATGGATTTTGGAATACCTTCAAATAATACCTCTTAATCCTTGACCACCAATAATGTACGAATGCTTTTGTGATTGCTCACTTTTAAGTAAAGGACGAATAAGTAGTCTTTTCGTATCAGTGAGTTATTCCTCGGTGAGTTATGGCTCAACTAACTGCCTGTTGTCTACCTTTAATGCGTTCGTCCGTTTGAACCTAGCGTAATATCTTTGCTTCTGCTCTGACATAACGGTAAATGCCACTTATCGACCGCACTCCTCACTCACTGCATACAAACATTGATAAATAATGCGTTTGTTCTTGCTAATTTTAAATGATACTTAAATTCTAGAATATTTTCACTTAGTAGCGTACCGAAGAACGTTCTAGAAGATTCGCATGCATTCTACGCATGTGTCAGTTCATTGTACTCTTGCACTTGGCACACACACACACACACTCATTCATTATTTTTTTGCTACAATGGTAGAGTGTTAGTTGTGTAGATATAACTTTTCTTTGGGATTAGTAGGACACTGGGTTAGTTCATCGACCTCGACGTTGCACGGCACAAGAGCGCGCTCATTGCCTTCCTCTTCCTCATCGCCATCGTCGTCATCTTCGTCTTGTTCTTCCTTGTCATCGTGCACCATCGTTACCATCGTTACCATCATTGCAGCTTCATGCACGACGATTATTATAACAATAATAATCATTCATCTCGCCAGTGCGTTTCGCATTTTCGGCGGATTTGCGCCGTGTAATTAAACGTCATAAATATTTGCCGAAAAGCGCATCTCTCTTATCGATTGCAGCGTGCAGAGTAATTGCGAGACAATACAATCGGCAATGAGTTTTTATGCATTTCGCATCTGGTGCCTTGTACTACTTAAGCTAAAGAGGAGCAAGCCGAAGACGAAGAAGACGATGAAGAAGAAGTGGCACCCATAAAAAGCGCGTTTTTCGCGTTCGTCGCGCAAAGGAGAGTTCATCGTCCGCCGAAATATTTTACGCATATGTAATGACTGCATGTTTGTACCAATAGATTATCATTACGCAATTTTTCAGGATCAAGAAACCACCCACACCTCGTGTCCTCCTCTTCATTGGCCTAAGCTAGAGCGAGACACAGAGAACGAGAAGTTGGGTTGGCAACCAAAGATGGAACAATCGCTCATCAATCAAGCAGCTTTGCTCGAAACAATTGAACAGAATTCAATATCAAGTGCATGAATCAAATAGCTAATTCGCATGGAATGCCCAAGAAGAAGAAGAAGAGATGATTACGTGGTGAGGCGCGTGCTTGTAATTAAATACGCAATGATGGCATTCGTTGAACTTGAGTATTCGCGTTCAAGTGAAGTTCACTGTCGAATTACATTGCGGCGCGAGGTGAACGCCGAAGAGGTGAAGGTATGGCAGGATTCGGCACTCGTCATTGCTTTTTGCTCTCCTCGCGTATTGCGCGTTTTGCCGTGGCGGATTCGGTAACTAGCGAGGAGGTGAACGCACGCGCGCTCCAGCCGGGCCAAGCTGCCCGAAAAAAGAGTTTTACATACGCAATGCCAATGCCACGGTCGAACTCTTTCGTAACGTTGAGAGCGTCAACAACAACATTGATCAAGTGTCATTTCCTTGTAAATGCACACACCATACCATACCACATACTATGGCATACCTTCTCATTCAAGGAGGAGGAGGAGGAGAAAAAGGCATCTCGTTAAAGTGTTATTTATTGATCAACGTTACGCAGTCGATTTTTCTAATTGCTTTTCATTCCTTGCTTGGTTCCTTGAATCATTTGAAGGTACACTACTCGAATGCACTTAGTGCGCACGCAATTAAATGGCTCTCTGCGCATAGAGATAAATTAATTTCTATTGGAATAGATCGCGGGATTGGTATTTGATTGGGTACCAAGTCTCATGGTACGTTCTCTTCTTGAACCTCGTCGTCGTCGTCGTCAGCGTAACGTAGTAAATAAACAGCGAACGTTGCCCGGGAAGCGGGAAGAGATGTGAATAACCTGCTGCAATAATTTAGCAGGTGTGCGCGTAGAATGCGCGTGCGCAGCAAATTGTTTATCAGCCGTGAAATTTGCTCCTTTCGTTTAGCAGTGATATTTTTGGTACCCGGTGCCTATTGGTCAACATTGAGAACCAACCAACTGCCAAGAAGTAATAACGACAGCAGTTGGAGCGAATGTAATGTTTGTGGGTAGGCTGTGGTCGCTGAATTACTTCCTTGATGCACATGAATATGATTTTCTAGTAGGCCGGTTATCTTTCCGGCGCGCAAGCGCTTAATTAACTTGATTAACAATTCATAGTTGCGCACATTCATCAAAGCATAAGAAGAAGATATTGTGTCTTTCTTACCTTCAACTGCTACACTTGCGACATTCCTGCTCTGTGCGGGTATCCTTGGAGGGTTGAAGGTATCCCAAAAGATGCGTGGTGCACTTGCTGAACTTGATGGTACCACTGTGTTAATCCGCACATCAACTTGCCGCAGTTTATGAAGTAATCCCAAACAAAACAGGAGATACACACACACAAAATATCCTTGCGTTGACTGAATGTTTTTGCGTTTGCTTTGCTGGTAATACGACGTAAATCGTTGGATGATCCGCGAAGACTTCCTCCTTCGTTCATCCAGTACGACCGTCTTGTCGCAACTGACGGATGGTAAACTTGACCGTGAGTCGCTGAAGCGCTGAGTCGACGATGCGTTGCGCGAGCGAGCTGCCGCTCTTCAGCGCTACCTGGTGGACTTGATGGTACGGCAGCGGCAGCGGCATCGCCATGGAATGGAATCGTAGCGACGACCGACCTAACGGGACACAACTCGCGGTTCGTTCACCTCCGAATAATATTCGGAGGCTTCGACTTGCGTTACACCTCACTCTTCTCGCGCCCATCCATTCGTCCTCTTTGTTTCTTCCTCGCGCTATAAGGTGCATCTTCGATTACATAGCACTCGCCATCACCCTGGGCTCTTCTTGTTTCGGTGATTTCTCACCTTCATCTCACCCGAACGCTCTTTTTCTCATACGATATCCATTGCTTGAATTCATCAGATTCGATTGGGACTTTCGTTCTCATGCGCGCGCACATTGAAAATCTTACTGTTATTTGAATAACTGTTCATTACTGAATTCGGCATCGTGGGCCAAAAGTGACGACGAAGGTGAAGAAACTTGAAACTTTTTGCTCGCATTTAAATCCATTCATTTCACTACTTGCGCATGCGCACAGCTTCCGTAAATATTCCGCTAATGAATCACGTGTGACAAAACTTACCCAACAATCGGGTTGCTTTCGTTGGTAGTAATCTCGAAAGAAATATGTATGAATCATGAACGGAAAATAGGTTGTAAACAAACTCAATTCTAAGATTCGAAAGTTACAAACGTGCGTAAACAAATTTAATTGTAAACAACAAGCAAATAGAAAAGTTGGGGGTAAATTCCGCTGTAACGGTACGGGCTAACTGTTAATGAGATGTACCAGCAAGGGAAGATTACCCCATAACCCGCATTACTCAAGAATGTACCGAATAACGGTGACCATCCATCACACCACGTCTAGACGTTTTTTCTTCGTCGTTTTTGTACTCTATTCAAAGATAAAGCCCGATTGACCACAAAAAATCCTCACGCTCAACATATGGTAAGTTGAGGGTGCAAACAGCGAGAGAAACGGCGAAACGTGAAGGAAATGCATTGAATCGTATTATCCATGGAGGAGTACCGCAACTTTCTTTCCATTTACAACCCTAACAATGCATAATACAAATTGTCTTCTTGCTGCTGGTGGTGCCAAAAACGGTAGTTGAACGTCTCATGTGGTTTATGGTTGCCAAACCGCCCTTAGATTTCTCCCCATTGTTAAAGTTCTCTGGAAATTTGCCTTTTCAATTACTCGAGTCCGTTTCAAAATTAACTTTCAACCTCATTTATTGCCCTGTTATTGCTTGTAAATCATTCTCCTGAAAATCCACCCCCTGAATAATTTACATATCAAAGATAGCAGTAAAACGTTTTGTTTAATAGTTTTTTTGGGAGTTCAACGCACTCGACTAAAAAACGCAACAATTTTAACACAGATTTTTTAATTAATTTCAATTTTTGATTCCACTTATTGTTTCATTTGTTTGTGAGTTCATACGATTTACAATTACAATTTGCAAGCAAGCACACGAAATAATTCGTTCATTGAACTTTTCAACAATAAACATAGAAACAACAAATTTTGAATACCTAGGTGAGTAAATAAAAGTTTTGAGTAGATGATGCATTAGAAACGCATAAAAAGATAAACCTTGGTCAGTCAAGACTAGACATCAAGGTCTTCTTAACCCGAACGCGCGTTCTTCGGCAGATGCGCCCGAATCCAAGTGAACCATTGTTGTCTGCGGCGAGGTCATTAAAAGGCGCTTAAAAAGTACTGCACTCTTCTTGATCCTCCGTTTTCCTCCTCCTTCTCCTCTGCCTTAAGTTCCCTGGCTTACCAACAAGTGCCGTGTTGTCCAGTAAAGATTTTTCAAAGGTACCACAGCAAGTACATACAAGAAGAATAAAAAGAAGAGGAGCATCTTCTTGATGTATCTCGCTGATGATGGTGTACCTAAACATGTTATGCGTGTCTGTACCATCAAAATCGAGTTCGTTGACTTCCAAACTCCACTTGTCGAGACAAAACGAAGAAAAAGAAGGTAAAAAATAAATCAAGACTAAAGGGCGTTGTTGTATGGTCAGTTGATGGTATGCTGTGTACTTAAAAGCAGGAAGAAAACGGGTTGTGTGTGGTTCTTTTCCTTTCTTTTCTTGTTTCGTTTTCGTTCTTTTCGGACCCTGTAATTTCGTTTTGTGCTTCAGCGTTGAAATATTTGTGGCAAGAAGCGAAATGTTTGTATATGCACTTGATTGTTGTTTGTATAATACGCGTGTGCACAATTGATTGCCATTGTCATTGTCAGTGGCGCATGATCCTCAATAGTTTTACGCGTGCAACGCGCGCGGTCGTCAACCTCGCGAGCGCGCGCGTTGTAATGTGTTACGCTATTCGCTGCCTGCCGGCGGACGTTCTTCCGCGATGCCATTCGCAGTAGGTGTAAAAATGCCACGCGAATCGAGGGCGAAAGGTAAACCGTAAGGTAGTAAAATCAGAACGAAACGGAACGGAGTATGCCACCCGAAAGGCTACTCAACTCTGCGCGTGTGCGCAAAGAATGAAAGTCAACACTGCGCCAGTGCTGCCACTGCTGCCATTATGCTGCAGTGCACGCGCTTCTCGCATGCAAAAATTCATGGGTGGCCCTGTTCAAGCTGAATAAATAGACAACATGTCAACGAAAAGGGTAAAAGAAGCTTTTTGCTTATGTTAAGTCGATTTGCTTAAGAATTAAAGCAAATAAAGCTTTGCGATTTTAACTCTGCCAATGAAATATTTTCTGCGAAAACCGGAAAGTGTTTCGTTGCCGGTCCTAAGCCCGGATGAAAGAGGAAGGTTCTCAAATCGGTTGAGGTAAAAATTTAATTTCCGATACAGTTAAGAAATCCATTATTGTTTATTGAAATTTATTTTTACTGCACCTTATATCAAAATCGACCTATATCAAAAACGGAAGTATTGCATTATTGGTTCTAAAACCGGAAGAAAGAGGAAGGTTTGAGATAGACTATATGAAAATTCAACTAATATCAAAGTTGCGATAGAAACCCGGAAAAATATTTTATTACTGGCTCTAATCCCGGAAGAAAACGGAAAATTCTCAAATCTTTAAGGTGCAATAGTATTGTTAAAATTAAACTAAATATAGCAAACCGTCTTTAACTTCAATAACAAAAATGAAACCAGCAAAAGATTAATTTCCGGTCTTAAGCCCGGAAGAAAAGCGGTAAATTTTCAAATTTTTTCAGATAAAATAAGCAAATAAAATCGTATCTGATATGAACGTGAGAATAGAAAACCGGAAAAAAATTTATTTCCTGTTCTAATCCGGAAAAACCGAAAAGTTCTCAAATTTTTTGAGATACAACACCATTTTTAGACACATTTAAAACAGAATAAGTATATGAAAAACTGATACGTATCTGATATCAATGCGAAAGTAGAAAACCGGAAAACTATTTCATTTGCCCGTTACAAACCCAAAGATTCTCTCAAATCTTTGGAGCTAAGAATGTATTTTTAGACACAGTTAAAATTAGAATATATTAAAACATATCTAATATCAAAGTCAAGATCAATGAAAAGTATGTGGTAGGTTCGTTGACCGAAAGTGCACAGTGCCGTCGTTGTAGTTGATGGTAATCCACATCTTTCATGTACAGAAGCGCATTGCGAGCGCTAAGCAAAAGATTGCTTAGTTGGCTAGAGTGTGGAACTAGACCAGTGGAACATGGAGGTGAGTGCGCTGACGTCACTCTCTGTTACCTACATCTTCAGGTACGCGGGTCGACGAACTGCCGCGGATCGCCAACCAACAACGACTAGAAGCTAGTTAGTTAGCGCGAATTTCCACTCTTCACAATAGTGCAACACAAATTACTAATGCATACACCGCAAATGCCATAGGAAAACTTCAACATTTGGTATGCCAATGTCTCGAGCATTTCTCGGTAAAGAAATTTACAAACCCTGCACTCGCACTCGTTAAAAAGCAGCGTTAAAGAGCTCTGAAAGAAAAAGGTTGTAAATTATCCGGCAATTTGAGTTGGCGTGTCGTAAAAGCGAACGAACGCAATTTTTGCGCACATAAAATTTATGCGAAACTTCTTTTCGCAGTTCTTGCAAGAACGAAAGTAATACTCCAAGGTTTTTCTTTCTTTATTTGTTCCTTCATTTTTTACGATCTTATTATGCAAGTGCGTTTAGTGCGTGCAAAGCCAACGACCTTCACATTTTCGCAAAGGCAATTATTCGTTTGGCAGAAGAAGAACAAAGTTTACCTTCAAATTCAAGTTTGGCGAATTCGTGAATTGTGCAGTTATTATTTAAATAGTCGGCCTTTCCAGGTACCCAACGTGTAGTTGAATTGGCAATGAGTTTGCAAAAGTTAATCCACGATAATGATTTACGACCCGTTATAAGGAATCAGGATGACGTTGCTAAAGTCGATTAGTCATGCGCAGGTCTGCGAAAGTTCATCGTGTCTTGTGCGCCTTGCAAGGGTCAAGCATAATGCAATGAAGCCATAAAGAGATTAGAAAGATTAAGAAGTTAACGATTTACCAATCTTATTTATTACTTTTGAGATTTACAGTTGCATCGCTTGTTAGTGACCTAAAAACGTGTACGAATCAAAAAGGTGTTTTAAGCCAAGGATGTGGTCACGCATCTGCCGCTGATGCTACACTTAAACGAAACCCTTTAAGACGAGTGTGCATAACTGTACCCTTTAATTTGATGTCTTTAAGCACCACCAGGTGTTTTAATCTGTACCACGTAAAACATGTTAAAAGGAAGAAAGGCAACAACGGATTGGCATGTGTTATTTGTTGTTCAACTCTTTGAGGGCTGATGCTGATGAGGCTTTAAGCTCTTTTCCAAATCACATCAGCCTGATGGTGACCCATTTATCGTTTTGCAGGTGCACCTGCCGCATCTGTTGCTCTCTTACGGTATACCTTGATTTGGCTGGCCTTCGGGTGTTCTTCATTACAGCCGCACCACTCGCACTCCCGACCCAGATTACTAATGAGTGCACGCGGCAGCCAGATTGACAGCGCGCATAACAAATGTTGTTGCTCCCTTCCCAACCACTAACTAATAAGTTGGTTGGTACACCTTGAAATTCCTCTCGTGATTTGAGACTCGGCAGACTCGAGACGTGAGACGTGATTATGTATTAGAAAATGGAGCTTAACCTTCGACGGAACCCGTTAGTCGGCCGTGAATAGGTAATCCAGGGTACCTTCGAGTGGTATGGTATTTATCGGAAATTACATCAACATGGAAAAATTACATGTAGAAAGCTGAGAACGCGCATGAAAGCATAAACAAAACGAAGTTCAATGCTACGATGCTCTTATTACTCATATATTACTCTCGTTACGTCAACGCTGGCGCTGGTGCGCGTTTGCGGGTAATTGCGTTGTGGTAGTGCGCGTTTCTAAGGCGAAGGCCTCGCTTCTTCGTCGTGCGGTTGATCATGGCGCGGCCACCAGATGCACACGCTGGTGGGGAGTGTGTAGGTAAGTGGACCAATGTCCGGACCTGACCTCCACAAGAAGCTAAGAGTGTTACGACTCAACTCACTGCTTGTACGCGCGCGTTCGCCTTGTATTTCTACTGCATTCGCGTTTTCTTCGTTTATTCCTTAACCAATCAAACTAGTGTTCTAATAATTTACAATTACAAACACAATATCTCTAGTATTTTACCAAATAGAACGTTAAGTCATATTCTTTTAGCTATATAAGGGAGGAAAAGTACGATCCTATGTAAAATTCACAATTAAAAAGAAACTTTTGAGAAAATAGGACTCAAAATTGCAAAAATAGAAGACGATTAAGTTAAGTCAACTTAATTAAGATCTGATACTAAGTAAGGAGCAAAAACTTCTTCCCTGGGATACGAAAATTGAAGCTTAAGTCATTTCCTTTAGTTTAATCAAGAAATAAAAGTTTTTAAGCTATCTTTTGAGAAAATGTGACTTAAATATTTCATCATTAAGAGGACTAAGTTCTGAAAGTTAAGTCAACTTAATTAAGTTGTTAAAAGTACTAACTGCTTCCTTGGGATACAACAATTGAAGCTTAAGTCATTTTTCTTTAGTTTTATCTGGAAGGAAAAGTTGTATTCTACTTTAAGTCAAATTCACAAGTTTAAGCTATCTTTTGAGAAAAATACCAAGTACTGAATGTTAAGTCAATTTAATTAAGATCTTATTCAAAGAAATATTTCATTGGCAAGGAAATAATTTGTATGCTTTCTTGAAAGAAATTGCATTAGTATTTTACTTTTGCGCTCGTTGTTCATCATCATCATCTTCTTCTGGTTGTTGTTCTTGTTGAGTGTCTTCGGAATCGACGTGGTTGTCGTTCGCTGGCAGTGCAGGTTACTTGAGCTCATTGGTCCACATTCGCAAGCTCGCTCGCGATGGTCGTGTGCGAGCTGCGCGAATTCCGCGTGCGTGCTCGGTCTCTCCTCCTTGCTCTTCGACGGCGAGGAGCACAAGCCACACAACGAGGTCCATGAACTCCCCATCATCAGCGCCGCATAACCGTAATGCATTGCATAAGTGTTGTTCATTCGTACCGTTACTACTTTCATTCACGGCCGCGCGCGCTCACGCCGCAAAGCAAGTGGATCGACAATGACCAACAGCTATTATACATTCGCTGTCTTTCTTCCTCGTTACACGTAGACAAAAGTGAACAGTAATGCTATCTGTCTCGCTTATTAACGCTAATGATAAGCAACGCTGACAAACAACAAACAACAACTTGAAGAAGAACAAGAAAAGGTTTTCAGCGCGAAAAGCAAGTTTTAACAGCTAAGGAAAATATTGAAATTGATAAGTACTCGTACATAGACTTCCGCATTGATTTCTCATTGCGCATCAAAGTCATTGCGAAAATGCACGAGTTTTGCGCATACACCGAGCGAGTACAAAACCACTAGGCCAAAGCGGTCAACGACCATCCTTCGCTTTTGCGATATGTGTTCAACAAAGAGAACTTGCTCGTTTTGACTCACAAATATTCATTTTACTTTAAACGCGAACAAGTATAGGGGATTTTTACTTTTAAACAAAACTAAAAGTTTTAAAACACTAAGGAGGATTAGTAAATGATTAACCTTATTTGGCATTGAATTAAAAAAAGAATCTGATGAATCTGATGAAGAATCTGATTGTTAACGAAGCGCATCGCGGACAGGGCGAGGGCCGAAACAGGTATTTCAAGGTCCTCCTCAAGTTCGTGTACTTGAAGGTGATCTTTTGAAGGTCCCAGGAGTACTCAAGGCTTTTAATATTTTTTATTCCTTGTTTATTCATGTTTTTAACCTCAAAATAACATTCCATTAGGTTATTTTCAATTATTTCATTTTTTTCAATTTGTTTATCATTCTAACCTTAAAATAATTTGACGTTAAATTATTATTGATTATTATTACTTCTCTTTTTAAGGACTAATCTTAACCTAAAAAAAAATTGCGTTATTGCAGTTTAAACGCAGTTTTCTAATTATCATTTTCTTTATATTTTAACCTAAAATCTTATTAACTAGGAAATTGATTGATTTTCAATATGATTTGGTTGGAAAACTAACCACAGGAAAAGAACTCCGTTAGGTAATTTTTTTGTTATTCTTTTTGTATAATTTTTTTTCATGAGATACATAGTAGAAAAACTTTGTATCTTCTCAAATTCATAAATAGCTACAAGGAAATGAAATAACTATTTAAACACAATAAAACCTCGACGAAACTGAAATTAAGGATGTTGCGCTAAACAAAAAAAAGCACTGAATACACTGAAAAGGAAAAAAATTATTCAGACGAACCCCACCTGACACCCTGTCGGGTTGCATCATCAAAGCCGCCTACCTAACTGGACACCAAAGTACCGTAAGGACCCTATTTTGTGCAGCTTCTTTCTCGTTCGGTTCCCTTTCAAATATTTGAATTCACCTCTCCGCTGCGTAGAGTGCGCAGCCTCTTCAGACGTAAAGAAAAACCCTGAAGAAAAAACTCCAAAAGTTTTATTCTTCTTCGTTTTTCTTTGCATTTTTAGCACCACCACCCGCTTTTTCTTTGGATTTTTTATATGCTCAAATCCTATTTAATATTGATTGATCAAAACTCAAGATTCACGAGTTTGATTCCCACGCATGCGTATTTCATATTAAATTATTATTAAGGGGTTGATAAAATAGATAAGCAAACAGGAAGTTGAAATTATAAAGCAATCGAAGTGATAAAAGTGGATGAAGAAGATGATGATAAGGAGGAGAAAGAATGAAAGCGTGAAAAGGGTAAATGAATGCGTTCGGAAAATGAAAGGGGTTGAAAGAAAAGGTAAAAGTAATAATCCGTTAGGTGCTTATTTTATTTTCTAATTTATTAGCGTCTTTCCTAATGAACATTGCATTCAGGGTGAGTTTAAATTTTACCTGCTTAATGGATTTTTTCTTTTAGGGGTTTACTCTCAATTTCTTACTCATTTTAAGTTGACTTAAAACTTTTGTTTTTTGTACAGTTATTACTTTTAAATGGAATTTAATTAAGATTAACATCAGAAGTAGGTAATTAATTTAGTAAAGTTGAAAAATTATGCAACCCACATGTCATCAACATTTAATTAACCGGAAAATCAAATGAATTATTTATTTTTTGGGCGAAATATGTGGGTGTTGAAAATTTCTTAATTATTTCTTTTTAAGACAAGAATGTTTTAAGCGAGAACGTTTATCACGAGATTCTTGATGAAATTATAGCCAAAGGCAGTTTAAGCCGTTTTGAGATGAATTTGTTGGAAATTTTTTGAAAACTCACGGCCATCGATTAAGCCTGTTGTGTCTCGTGCGGCTCGCAGCTTGCGGTCAATAAATTGCCGACGCGTTTTTCCTCTTCTTCATCTTGTTCTTCGGACGCGCGTACGAATCACAAAAGAAGTAAAACCGTGGCATCGACAGCAGCATCTTGGCGTCTTATTATTATTGTTGCGTTGCGCGTTGCATCGTATGCGAGCGCATGAGTTCGATGGCCAAAATCTAGAGTAGATTTTTAAGCTCCGTTATTCGATTCGATTCAATCGGGACAACGACGACGACGACGACGACGACGACGCAACGAGTGGAAGTAACGCGCTGGTCAACGCGATGCCGTCGCGGATAACGGGATTCGGTCGAAGATCGCGGTTGAAAAGAAAATGGGTTTCTTTTCAATCACCGTTTACGCCGTTTCGAGTTGTACCAAAACACTAAACACCAGCATTTAACTTGCTTACACTTCAAAACTACTTTTCTTCATTTTTCTTTCTAGAATCTTCACAAAAAACAATTAGACAAATGAATTACATTATTCAATTCACTCAATAGGTGGAAACATAATAATTTTCTAAAATTACTACAAAATTCAAAAGAGAATATTCTGGAAATGCCCATAAATATTTCTTTAGTGTGTGTTTTAATTCATTTTCTAGATCTTTCTAGAGCTTTCTACATCTTTCCAGATCTTTTACTCATTGATAGATTATCAAGTTATAGAAATGAGATTTTAATGCAAAAATTCGTCGAGAACTTTGCTTATTACTTTTATCATTTAATATGCTGAAAATTCAGAATAAAATATTCTGGAAATGTCCATAAAAAATCTAGAAAACTTCAGTTTGACTCCTTCTTTGATGCTCTAGATTTTTCTAGATTTTTCTCTCTCTTACATCAATAAGAATTTGAGGTGAAATATTAATGGAGAACTTTGCGCATCATTTGAAATACATTTGGTTTTTCCAATGTTGGATGGAAAAAAGCTAAGACACCTAATAGAATAACGCATGAAGCATGTGCATGAACGTTTGGCCTCGATTATCATCGTGTTATTTATTAAATCGCAAGAAGCGAAGAACAAAACCGCGCGCGCGTTTTGCTTTTCGCAACAAACAAACGCAACAACGAGGTCTACGACCGCGATCGACTTTAGAGAGTTGCAAAACATCGCATTTATAATCGACATCATCACTAGGCGCATCGACGACTTTTTAACTGCTTGAATATATTCAACAACGCTTTTATCAAAAAATGCATCGAAACTTTTAAGATATTGCATAATCAACGTTTTATTACTGAATTGATTTTCATGGAAATGAAATGATGAAGAAAGCAATCGTTGAAGAAATGTATAAATGAGGAAATTGTTTGAATTAACAGCGCATGATAAAGTTAATTGAATTAGTGGTAAAAGTCTTAAGAATTGAACAGTTGTGCTGTGCTGTGCATATAGTACCTAGGCATCCAGCTAGTTTAGTGTACAACTGAAGATTTCTTGTAACAGTACTCAGTTGAAAGTAAACTCGACGTACGTACGCGCTCATGCACGTTTATAGCGGTCCCGAAAAACTGTAAACGCTCCATGTTTTCGCCTTGCGTGGCCTTTACTGCAATGCAATGCGCAATGCTTTATACATCTAGCATCGTTATGTTTATTTGAATTGCGTTTGTGCCGTTTGCATAAGTAGACAATGCTTAGTTTGGTATAATGTGGGATTCTTTTCAAATAACTGTCTTTTATGAATTGGATCAAAGTAGCATACGAATATTAAACTATTATAAAATGCTTAGATAATTTCAGTCATTTTAGATAAATATTTTCAATTTACCTCAAATTGTTCTAACTTTAAGATTCTTTAAAAAATCCCGATTTTTAACTCAATTCACTAGAGTACTTTTTATTCCCTGAAAAACATTAGATTTTAGATGAAACACGAGAAATTTAATTTAGCAATTATTCCTGGAGTGATCAAGTTGGTGCAGTAGGGTAAAACCGATCCAAAAAAAGTTTTCAAACAATTTAAACTCATACAATATCAAAATTCTCGAAAATATTACAACCCGAGACAGGGAAATGTTTTTTAATTTTTTTACATAATTCACTGTAATACTTTAGGTAAAAAATCAGCGTGCATTTTCTAGAAATTTCTAATTTATTAAAATATGTATTCTCATCGTTCAATTTTTTTCTGTTTTTAAGGAATTTTAATTATTACTCAAGGAAAATAACTGTGGTCCATAGAAAATGATGTTTGTACCTACAACTATTTAGCATATAAACAAACAACCTAATGGCATTTTCCGGCGTGAAATTACAAGCTAACAAAGCGTAAAATCAGTTAACAAGTAAAATTGTTTATTTAACGTATAGGTTGAAAATCATTTACAAGTTTTGATATCCCACTGCAACTGCATGTGTCTCCTGATCACGATGCGGTATTCGATGTTATAAGTGGTAATAAAAAGCGTGCAATGTACAGTTAGGAGCAGTGAAAGAGCAAGAGAAAGAAAGGCGTGAGATTTGAATAACGCCCACGCGGCAGCTGCGACAAAGATTCACCTCTAACTGATTGCATCACATTTAAGTGCTACGATTTTATTTGTTTGCCTTCGACCCACTCTAATCGCTCAAGTCATCACAATAAAAATATTTTATTCTTATTAAATAATCCTTTAAAACCTCGAAATTTTTATTTCTTAGCTATAAATCTTGATCAATCTGTGGTATGGCAAATTTCAAAATTATCCTTGCTAGAATAAGGATAAATAATCTAGAATTTTCTAGACTAATAGTATTTTCGAATTAGGAACAGCGGAAGCAATGCCTTTTATGATGTGATATTATTTAATATTATCCTTACTAATATAGCTGATATCCTACTTGAAACAGTGCCCCTCTAAGTGATGGCAATTTTCAGTATTATCCTTGTTGCTTTAAGTATAAATACTCTAGCATATTCTGGAATCTTCTAGAATTTTCTAGACACAGTAATGGCGGAAGCAGTACCCCCACCTAGATTTGGTATTATTTAGTATTATCCCTAGAGCTATACCTGATATCCTTCTAGAATTATCTAATTTGTGACAACGAAAGCACTGCCTCTCTAGGATGTGATAATTTTCAGTATTATCCTTCTAGAACTTTAAATCTAGTAATAGGGAAAGCAGTGCCCTCTATACAGTGTGACAATTTAAAATTATCCTTGCCAAATGTGAAAAGCCTTGCAAAATGTTTGAATAACTATAAAGTGTATTAATACTTAATGAAACAAGTGCAAACATGGAAGCATATAAGAAGCTAGTGCTGCGAAAATGTATGACATTGACCTGCAGTAAACTTGAAAACCGAGCGCTTTTTGTTGAGCGAATGCAATTTTCTTCGTCGTTCACCACCACCATCATCACTTGCTATGCGCGCTTATATCGAACGCAATTATTACATTCACTTAACTGGCAATTTTTCCATTTTGTTTGCGCATTCGTGTTATTATTAATCTTATAATAATAATAATCATCATGATCATCATGCGGCGATGCAGTTGTGCGCATTTGCACTCTGTTGTTAGAAGCTTAGAGCGTCGTCGTCCGCCATGAACGACTTTCCGCGATGGCGAATAAGGTTATGGCTCTCGCGGGTTATTCGCGTTCGTCGTACCACTTACCTGCACTCTGCTGCAGAAAAGAAGAGTACATTACGGAATCGAACACGCGTATGCCATTGAACTCTAAATGTTGCTGTTATATGCATGTTAAATGCTATGTGTTAAACGACATTATACCTACGTACTGTGCATTCATAAGTTATTTACTTTTTAAATTCATTCCAACTCAATTATGACAAATACTTTTTCAACCATATTTCTCAACAATTCATTTCCTTGATCCTTATTTTCTCATATTTCCTTGGAAATCCTATTTTCCATATTATCCTTTCTAGTTACTTGCATTATCGCAATTACTACTTGTGGTAAACTTGAAACTTTAAAACTGAATAGCGTACAAACTTTATTTTCAAATTTACACTCTTTGTGATCAGGATTACTCAAAAACTATGAATGCAATCATCATCAAATTTCAACCAGTTATTAACAAGGAGATGAGCTAGTCGTGGAACCATGGATTTTGAATTTCCTGGATTAATATTGATTTTAAAAAATAAAATCAAAGAAAAATGTGTTGAAAACTGAAATTTTGAGTTCAAATCTTTATCTTTTCTTTCTAAACTTGTGTTTTGATACATCCTTGGTTCAACACTGAGATAAACTAATACATTAACGAAATCTTTTTGAAAGTTGTAATAAGAATGAACCGTTTTGGAATTATCGTGCTCAGCGCAAAGCGTATTTAAAAATAACGCGCTTTGGCAAATGACCTGTAGTACGGCCATTTTTAATCATTTTTATATGAAAAAAATATGTCATTAAGATAAAGAAATGTACTATACGATGGTGATAAAATATTTTACAAAACTATTGATAATTCCACAGAAAAAAGATTTGAAGATCAGACTTTTAAGTAGAACTCTTTAATTTGTTGTTGAACATAAATAAGAATAATAGGGTAATTAAATAGACAAACAGAAAATAGTTTGCGCATCCATAAACGCATTGAATTTGCGCATTAGTCAAAAGGCGGACGCGGATGCGCTGGTTGCAAACAAAGAAGCGCGGAATTAGCAATGAACTTGGCAATGCAGTTCGCGTTGCAGTCGCGAGCCGGAGGTGCGCGACGCGCGTACGTGTCCGCGGATGGGCGATTGCACTGCGTACTCATTCAGCGGCTTGCGCGGCTCATGATTGCCAATATCATACTCGCGATAGCAATGCTGACTGCACGAAGGTAGGCCACTCGAGTTCAATGCCTTACTTTCATAACCACACAACACAATCTCTCTCTTACATCACTTCTACTCGCGCCGCACATTGCCGCGCATTGAGGGGTCACTCCTCGCGCTTTTTCATTCATTTCTCATCAATTTATCTATTTTATCTATTAATATGCAATTTGCAATTATTATACAACCATTTTTACAATTACCGCCCTCACAATTAACCCCCTACCCTTCATTTCCTTCAACTTTTCACATTTTAAACACTTTCAAGAAAATGGCAACAAATTAAGCATTTGATAAGGGGGTTAGAGATTCTTATGAGGATTAATTTTTTAATTATTAAATTAATACATTTATTATTTTAAAAAATAATATTTGCATCCGGAATGATGTCGTAAAACAACTTTTTAAAACGGCCTTCGGGAGAATCCTTTTTCCTCTAAAAATATTTAAATAATTTTGAAAATAATAACTCAAATACCTTTCGGAATAGATGTTTAATACTAATTCTAAATAACAACATTATATCACTATTATATTTAGCACAAAAAATTAACAAAGTCATACAAATTTTTTTGCCTGAAAATTCCGCTAATTACTTCTGGATTTATTACCACTGCGACGCATTAATAATGAAGGAAGAAAGCTTCTGTTTTCGAGCAGAAACAAATTATCAAAATCATGTAGTTTTTGGTATGAAAATTCAGTTTATTAAAGATTGAATTTCTAGTAATTAAACATCTTTAATTGCTACTCAAACGCATGAAGAGTGGAGGGAAAATGTAATTGAAAATTCCCGAACACTGTTTCATTTGCACGCCGCTATTGTGAAACAAAACATCTAAAAGTTCTAGAATTTCTTTTACGATATCTTTAATGAAAATTAAAAAGCCAGAAATTGTGGGCAATGGGAGTCAGTCAGCGGTGATTATTTTAACTCTGCCAATAAAAGATGAATTTTATTGCCGGTCCTAAGCCCGGATAAAAGAGGAAGGTTCACGACTTGCCCGTGGTAAAAATAAACTTTTGACTCTAACAATTTGGAGAAAAAACACGAGTGAATGACAATGAGTATTTTAACATTTGAATAGCGGGAGTGCATAATAGGCCAACATTTTTTTTCATTATTCAGCAAAAACTATTATATAATCTCGAAATAATTACGGCACAAGAATGATGATAAATAATAGCGCACAATGCGGTGGATGTGTGTTTGATGTGCATTACTGTTATATGCATAGACGATTTATTTGAATGCGTATTGTACGTAGTTGAATTACATTCGGTGCGTTTGTGAATAATTTAATGCGCTGTTATTTTTTTTTCGGCAATCGCAGGCGGCGGTAGGACGTGGAGGAGGCCAATGGCCCTCGAAAGTGAGTGCACACGGCCAAACTGAATTTAATTCGCTGCCGTTCGTTTTTGGTAAAATGTGCGGCCGTCGAACTCGACCAACTTAATCCGCCATTCGCCACTTCTGCGCGCAATCTTCATTTTTCCAATTGACGTATCACCATCTTTTATCCGCGTCTCGTATCAGATTTTTTCCGTTCGGTAGCATACGGAAGAAGGCATCCAAACATGGCATTTTTACGAGGCGAATTCGCAGAACGGAAATTTCTATTCGTAATAGGAAAATCGTCGTCAATAACCAGTTGACGCGCGCGCGCGCACACAATCGGCGCGTTTTGTAAAATCGCCAATAAAATAGCAGTGACCACCGCGTCTAAGTAAGTCAATGGTTTCGCAGAAGATGTGCGCCTTCCTTGTCGTATGCACTTGCTTGCCACTCTTGAGTAATAAACGCCAGCGATGAATGCAATGCGAAGAAGAAGAATTGCATTTGGCGTCGTCGTCGTTGTTGTTGTTATTTGCGGCTGAATATGTGTCAGTGTGTTGCACTTCTTGTGCGCAGCCACGTCGGCAATAGAATGCACTTCCGGTAATGCTTTGCATTGCTATTGCAAAAATAACAAAATTCAACAAGCACTTTAAACAAGTTAAAGCACACAAAACAAAAACTTTTAAACTTCGCTTACGAACTAAATTAAAGAAGGCAATTGCAAAGATAATTATTTAAACTATCAATGGAATGACTTGATTTACTATTTCAAGGATTGCTACGTGGTTTAATGCGAATTTAATTGCAAAAAATTAATTTTATTTGAATTTGTAAGTTTATAAACTGCTATAGACATCTATGGCTACAAAAGAAATCATTTGACAGTAGTTGAAAAGTGTACTACCAGAGGGCAAAAGAAGCACATGAAGACTTTCGTAACGCAGGTAATCTATAGTCACACCCATAAGTAACATTAAATATTTAAAAATTCAAATTAATTAGGATAAAACAACATAAAAAATATTGTCTTCTTGCCATGTATTAAAGATTAATATATTACAACAATTAATCATAATCATATCCAACTTAATCACCTATTCTATAAGTATACGTCTTTGACTTTTTTGAAATCATACTCTTAACAAATATCATAAAACTTAAACAAATTCTGAAGGAATAATTCAACACAAAATGTCTTGCGTTTGTAAAATTATTGGGTAGTGCGTTATTGCTAATTAAATGTCAATCATAACTGTTGATGGCTCCATTCGCCGACACTTTGCGCGTTACTGCTGCTATTCGAAACGGGGGATACACTTTCCTGTTTAGTTATTACATTACTGCTGGTGCTATCAATATGCGCAACTTGTCCCACTTCCTGATAGACAATGCTGCTTTCATCCCTTTCGACGCTGGCACTGCTGGCAGCAGGATCTACATGCGCATACGTAATTTCAGCGCCGTTTACGATCGGTGCATAATCAGCGGGTTGATAGTGCGCTGCATAGGAAGCGACTTGCTCCTGATTGTAATAGTTGTATCCGAGGTTTGTCAAGTTGCCAAGAGATTGGTGATAAAATTGATGCGTTGGAGACTGCTCGGGACTCGTCTGCGCTGAAAGATGATGTGGCGGTGGCGGGCTCGACGTTAATGACCAGCAATTGATTGCGGGTGTAACAATCGGCGGCGCTTGGGGTTGAATTGTTGACCATGCAGTGTATGTGGTTGGGGTGGGTGCAAATGTGGGTTGTTGAATATGTTCAGGCGGATTATAAACTAAAATTAAAAGGCATTACAATATATTGAATGAACTTAACATTTGTGTCAGACAATTTTTGGGGTGGGTGAATTACCGGTTGGAGGTGAAGCTTCCGGTGAATTTGATTTCGGTCTATGATACGTATACGGAGATGCTCGATTCGACTTGAGCGAATGACTGCTCATTTTTTCGCAAGAAGCAACAGCAGCTTGATACATCCGATTATTCCTGGAATACCCAAAATTGTTGTACCCAACACAAGTGAGTTGGCGCATTGCAGTTTCCTTGGAATAAATTGGTTGATGCGGTAAATACAATGAACTATCTATAAAACAGAAATACATTTAATTTAAATTACTTTCCTGGCTAAGTATCTACTACTTACCAGTGTATTGCATTTGATTATCTCCATAACTTCCACTTCCGGAATATTCACGCTGATTGTAAATGCTATCAGGTCGTTCCTTTGCATCAAGGAACGCTTTAGCAAACGGATTGTATTTGATCTTTAACGAAGTAACTTCTTCATTCTGATATGCAGTGACCGCAATAAATTGCGTTTCGGGAAAAGGAAAAGTCATTACCCTTCTTTGCTCGGTACCCACACGTACAAGATGCACTCTCGGCTCATATTTGTGCAAGGAATTAAGCATTATTTGCCCACTGCCATTACACTTGTTGGTCAGCTTCACCTTTGCGAAACTGATGGGCTCCTTAGTCCAATGCGCCCCAAAATTTGGCGATTCCGGATGGATGTAGATAGGATTCGAAGGTGGTACTTCAGCCTTACCACCAGGCACCCACTCCCCATTGACATATTTCCATCGGTGTGGATCAATCTGTACAAATTCCAACAACACCGTGTACATTGCCTTCGGATCCAGTCCGGACACAGACACTTTGACCACTGGAAACATGCGGCGGCCATTTTTCGTCACAATCATTTCATTTGTCAAACTTTGAAAGCGCACCCATAGTTCGCGGTCATCCAGGGTGACGCACATGTCGCATTCGGTTGTGTAATCGGTTGACTTCGTGCTGCGTGAATGATTTGAAATTTCTGATTCGACTGCCGACAGGATGCGTGTATTGTGCGATGACATTTGTGCTCCTGAAAGGGTAACAACAATTTGTAGGGTTTAGTTTCCAAACTTGGGCAACACATTGTATATTGCAATGCACTTTTGCTACAGATTTTTATGATGTTTGAGAAAAGTGGACGGTCCAATACGTGAACGCCGTGCGCATTCGTTTAACGTCAATGCTAACACTTTGCGCAAACAGTCGAGATGCCTGACAAGATCATTTGTGTGTTTTTACTTCATTTCAGATGCATAACTTGCATCTTTATGTATTATGCAGATTTCAACGTGAATATGCTTGAGACGAATCAGCCTCAAAGCTTAAGTAATTTACTTAGCGTTGCTAAACGCTAAGTATTTTGCATATGGAGTCACAGAGAGTGAATGAATTTGTCGTTTGACACGAGTTGGAGAAAAAGTGAAAAAGTGGTGTAACAGTACGGTGCTAAGAAATTTTTGCATACATCACATATGCATGCCAAACTTACCTTCCATTTGTGTTTGGCGCGTCTTATCAAGCTCGCAATCAGTCCAAAACGTCACAGCTGAGGCCGTGCCTTGTCGAATCTTAATTAAAGCACGTTGTGCGACATTCCACGTGAAGCAATTAGCCACTGGGTTTTGTTCGAATCAATTATTATTGGTATAGGTCGTTATGCACGCTGCGTAAATTGGACGCGCTGATTATGGCACTTTGGCACTTATTATTATAATTATCTATTTGTTGTTATTTCACACTAAACCGATAAATGCGGCGGCGGCGGCGGCGCACGCACTCGATGCGCTGTTGTCTCTCCTCAAGAAAGCGAAGATACGCGCCGACTTAACACTTTTCGATCTATCACATTATCGCGATCTAACTAAAACTTTATGTGCACAAAACGCGCGCTCGCGTCAAGCCACTCCTCTCCACGGCCGTCATTGGCGCAGCCAAACGCACTTAAGTCACCAAATAAGCTGGTTATTCGTGCGCGCACGTCGTTCCCGCGTTCGCTGCCATTACACCGCGGCCGCGGCGTCCATATTTCGAATCCTTTCCCGTTCTCGAAAATTGCTGGCGTCTTGCCTTCTCTTTAATTATTCATTAGTGCGCGCGATAGGCACACATTAAGTAAGATTTACGTTTTGCTTTTATTTTTGTGCTAACAATTTGGCAAATACTCGTTTGTTGGAGCAGCGCACTGAACACATGCAAATTACTAGCGCAAACTGTTTAGCCATGTAATTAATGATTATTGATATTAATTAGCCATTTAACACGCTGCGCACTCATCATTCACCAGACAGGGTTAGCTCGCCCAAAGTCGCACACCTTTTTAGATTAGTTTTCTTTTTCCGTGGGGTGCAAAGTGGTAGTAAATTCTATTGACACCTATAAAATCCATTGGTTTTTCGCTTCCTGTGCGACCACACAAATTTCCAATCGTTAATACACGTATATTATTATTACCGCGTTTTGCTTTTCGTTTTTGTTGTGCTGCTTTGAAAGCAAATTCATTTTATTGCACGTGATGATGCATTGTGCGCGCAGGTTGCGCTTTTAATTATCCAATAATTGCCGTTTTACAATATCTGCAAATATTTTAATAGCGACAAATAAAAAGCCCACGCGTTCGCATGTCTACATCTTAATAATAATAATCAAATAACACATGGTGTTTTTGCAAACTTGAAAACAAACAAAATATGATCATTTCAATCATTTACAGAGACCAGAAAAATATTTACAATATCAATCAACTCTCCACGAAATGCAACAATGCACCACTGATTATTGAGAATATTTATTGGATAGAATGATAAAACAACAATATTTTCCAATGTTTCTCATGATGCTAAACTTTTCCTTGATGATTTGTTTCAGCATAGAACGTCGTCGCTTTGACGCAACGTATACAGTGACCAAATTCAATGTTGAAGAAACATTGAAACAGCATGAGAAGCCATCATTCTGCTGTTGCGCAGAGGCATAATATTTGTGGAAACAATTAGCACTTGTCTACGTCTAGCTGGCCATCATGCAATCGCGATTATTGACATTTCACATTATACTAAAAACTGTTGTGTAAATCTAAACCTGTTACTAATATGTTTTTAACATTTTTTTGCTCTGGCTGCTGCACACATCATGAATGATGCCATCTAAGCCGTATGCGCATTGTCATCACAATTGCGAGCCATTAGAGAGGTGCTCATTAAACGAATCAATGACTTTTCAAGAATTTTCAGGGTTGACAAATACTTCTAGCTGCTGCTTGCTGCTGCTGACGATGCTAAGTAGGTGATAGTTGTTCGAATCAAATACACAAATAAAAATTGACACAAATACTACTTGGAAGAGAGTAAATAAAAATGTACAAATTTGTTAATGTGTTTGACCAACAAATGGTTATGTCTGTGCTGGAACATTGGAAATTACTGTAGTCATTTAATTGTTACTTATTGTGTTATTAATCGCATAAATTTCATCGGGTCGCGTCGCATTGCGCACATATTGAGGAAACAAAGCGTTTGATAAGAGTTTACAAGCTAGTGTATTAAGGCGGCACATTTCATTTCATTTCAAGTTTATATGAACATGGATATGGCGCAATGCATGCAGGCGACGGACGACACACTCGCTGAGGAAGATGCGGATGTATCAGAAGCCACTTCTTTTAATGCGTTTATTGCGCCAGAGTTGATGGCGGCTGGCCATTGTCCGGCAGCGCTGGCGGCTCCTTTGAACATATGGCTCGCCTCTTGTTGCGCATCGTGTCCTCTTCGTCCGATTTGCTCTTCTTGCGCACCGCCGAATTTAATTAATGAACGACCAAGTGCATTTATGACACCTGTCGGCAGCAATCCAATAATATCGAAACGAAACAAACAAACCAAAAGAGAAAAAGCGGCGGTCTGAAAATAAATTCATAACAATAAAGCGCACACGGTCGTAAACGTGCGCGATGGAGCACACTAAGCAAATAGGCGACGAAAGGGTTGGAATTTATGCGAGCAAATATTTACGAAAAAATTCACCATTTCGTATCGGTTTATTGGCGCGCTTTAAACATTACAGCACGTACAAGATATGATATGAGTAGTTGTGCAATTAGCCAGCTAGCCACCCCAGGTGAGGCGGGCAACATGGTCCGCTTTACTCTTCGAACTCTTGACGAAGCCCAAGTATTCCAGTTCGGCCACACACTGAGTAAAACGCGCTCTGTTAATATACATTAAGGAAAATCACTTATACTTTCAAATATTGTCTGAAAGGGTCATATACAGTTGCGCACGTGAAGCCGTCGGATTTCTCTGATTTGTTCGCTGTTCAAAATTTCAAAAAGATATTCCTCGTTGTTTACTCCATCGTTGAATGTTAAAACTCAAGTTGAAAAAGAAATAGTGATGGTTTGAACGACAATCGCAATTGTATATAACCCCTTAACATAGTAAAATCATTAAAGGATACTGCAAATGAGGATCCACTACTCGTTTATCATCATCTTCATCATTTGCATTAATTGGATCTAGAATGGCTAGAAATGCTTGCAACCAATCGTATAAATTAATCATCTTTCCATATTCTTGATGTAGTTTGTAGGCGATGCAAATATCTGGCATGGTATCAAGGATACTGGCTTCATTTGGCAGCTTACAACAATGGCACTAAAACAGTCATTTTTAAATTATAAATGACTCTTAATGATTCAGCAAAACTCACTTGGAGATAAGAGTTTGGATTGTTTAACGCTGTATGTATTGCAGAACGATGAGAACCAATGACATTACTTTGGATTGCAATACCATTAAAGAAATATAATTCGTGAAACGTAAAATCATTCGGATTCTTTAAATTATCAATGAATAGATTCTCCAAGTAAGTGACTAATTTCAATCGTGCTTCTTCATATTTGTTCATGGTCTTTCCCTTTTTCTGGCTCTTGGAACGTTCTAGTAATTGCTCTCTCATTGCTTGTCTTCCACTTATTGATTTGTTACTTTGTTTATCGATTACTTCGATATCCATTTCTATCTCAGTTTCGTTTGTTACATTAACCATCTCTTCTACATATTTTACAAGATTACCAGCGATATTCTCATAAAATGTATCACCAGTACGTTTCATTTCGGCAATAATGATTTCAAGCATTCGATTCATTTTAATGGTCATTTCATCCTTGGATTGAAATCCAAGCAATTTGAATGCTTCTTCAAAGTCAGGCAATTTACCAATAGATCCATTCATAACGAATATGTACAATTCCCGTATTTGTTTGCCTAATGGCGATTTTGGCAAGTCTTCAACAAGAATTTGAAGACATCTTAACAATGTGTGTAATTTATTCAAATAGCTATGAAAGTCATGCAGTTTATCTTTTAATACATTGCCAAAATAGTGATCATCATCTAACAACCTCAATTGATTTGCTGGCTTTTCATTTTCTACTAGTTTTCTAAATGATAAACAATGACGTCGAACACTTTCATAATCATCATGTGTGAATTTTTTGAGCATTTTACCAATATTTTCTTTGGTGGTGCATAGAGCAAATTGATTACCACCACTGAAATGTTCCAACATGGCATACTGTAAAAGAAGTTTTTTTAAGTAAGTCAATATAGGTTGAGTGTAAGTTATTTACCTTAAAGTTTTGGATAAAACCAGTAACTGAGAAATCGTAGAATAGAAATATATCCAGGAATAATGCAAATAAACGTCCACCAAGATGAAACGAACAACTATCAGTGAACAAAATTTCTTCTAATACTTGATTCAAATACTTTGATGATGGCTGTGAGTTGAATACTTGAATATTAACTCGTGATGATACATGATAAGGCATAGCCTTATTTAAAGCTGTTAGTGATGTGGCTACTCCAAAAATAAGAACAAATGGAATGATGTTTAAATATGTACTAAAAAAATAACAATTGTCAATGAAGAACATTATCTTATCATTTGATATTTAAACTCACCTAGCAATTTGTATAAAATCTTGTAAAACAGTTGCTTTAAAGCTTTCAAAGTCAGGTATAATAATTGCAATAACTTTTTTATTGTACTTCTCATATTGAAATTCTTCATACCAAGATTGTAGCATTGCAAAAGTACATTGATTCTTTTTAAGTTTTAATGATTTCAACTTTGATGAGACTTCATCTACTTCCATATCTTCATCAGATGAATCATACCTTTCCTGATTAATCAACTGCATTATCATATTCTCTACTAATGATTTGAGATTATTGCAGTCTTGAGATTGCAAAATTGCAACATGAGGAGAAATATGCTTCTTGATTTCTTGTTGTAGAGCAGTAAATTGTGCTTCATGATCAGGCATATTAATACCAGTTAATAATGTTGCAGCTGGCAATTCAGTTACCTCCTTGCAATAAGACTGTTTCATAAATGTAATGAGATTGCTTAAAACAGTCGAGAACATTTCCGTGTTGAGAACCTGCAACTCACATTCTAATTTATCTTGAATGAATTATGTAAAAAGCAGACCTGTAGCTTCTCCTCCAGATAATTCCACAGTGTTTTATAGGATTGGTACCATAATTCATCTCTAAATAAGGTAGATTCTTTGATAACTTTTGATTTCTTACGAAACTTCTTTGCTTCTGGGTTAAAGCCATTTTTGAAGACAAATACCCCCTAAATACAATGAGATATGGTTATTTATTACTAAAGCATCTGTAGGGGTAATATTACCTTTGATACAGAAACAGTTTCCATGGGAAATAATAATAATTAAATGTAAATAAAAACACCTGTTCAACATGAAAACGTGTGGTTATGTTAACTTCGCGCGCTTTGGAGGAATTCAACAGTACACTACAAGGGGGCGCGCGCGGGCCGGCTTACAACCAACGCTTTCCGTTAGCAAGTTTTAACAAGTTGCCGGCGTCATTGGTTTGGCTGTGCTGCGACTAAATGTAATGTACTAAGTAAAAAGTGCTTCTAATTAATCTAAAAGATAGTAATCATCATGGAAGAACATCAACAGATACGACTATTCATGGTGAGTTGATTGCTAGATTGATAAAATCAAAATACAGATAGGATTAGAGTAGATTAAGTTTCTCTTGCGCAAACCTAGCCAGCAGTATAGGGTTATGTTCAATCCATGCGAACATTTTACTATTCCAATCGAATAACACAGATAAACGAACAGTATATGTAGTATTATATTTATTCATTCATTCATTGGTAATTTATATGTCAATTACTCGATAATCATATGTGCGTTAATTGATAGAATTCCAGCAAAAATAACCGAATTTAAGGTACATGTTTGCATTGAGATATTTCACAGAAAAGCGATTGATTGTTTGTTAGCCAACAGTATTTGGACCTCTCAACAGTGTACTTTATAATATTTGAGTCGCAACGTTAAATTATCGGCCAATTGGTTCAGATCTGTTTACTGTTTGCTCCCAATGGTAATGTATATGATACTTCATCATTTTATACAATTGTACAGAAGCGTTTGTCTAATAGGTTAACTTTGCTAAAATCTCTAAAACATTTCAATGATAGATTCATGTAAAATAGGCCAACATTCCCTAATTGATTCATTTGATAGAGAAATCTATCTAGTAAATTCTTCGTCTTGATTCGAAAGATTGTAGCCAGTCACTTTTAGCAAGTCACTGAACCAACCTATTTTTGGCATAGAGTTTGTTTACGTGCAGATGCATTTCATGTGCACAATAAGCACATAATTCGGAGGAGACATTGAGTACATGCTTTGTTTAAGTTGTTTGTTTAGGTTTGACATCGATTCGATTATCCAATGGCTTTCTAAATCCAATGTACAGAGCACAGGAAATCAATCTCATTGCCAACCTCTATGAGGCGCTAATAGAGAATTTATACATACAAATAGTCTGCTAAAGATTGTTCCACTGTGTATCACAAGCTTTCATTTAACTAACAACTTACATTAATCTAA